>OV702283.1:111297717-113797717 GCA_916181665.1 Avena sativa
TCATGTGCCACAGGCAAGCATGTTGAGTGTAGACTCATAACCCTAATCCTCATCAGAGTAACCTGCAACAACACAAGTTACAGCCACAGTGGGTAAATACATTGGAATAGTATTGGCAAGTGATACCTTAGTAGAATAATAGTATCTAGCTTCTACATGAATTTGGCTAAGTGTAGCTTAGGCTTGCTTTGCTCAAAATAGGTTTTACCTATCAGTTGAAAACACTAAGTTTTTGTTTGGCAAAAACTCCCAAGGAACCACCAATAGACATTGGTGAACCTTTACCCTTGTTCAACCACAGTTTTAACTTAGAAATTGGGATGAGGAGATTCTTGATAGCTTCCATGTCTTGATGCTAAAATTGTTCGTTGCCGGGGACACGACTAAGTACTTAGATTCTTCCTTCTGCAGAGGTGGTGCACTTTCCCCACAAGACTTGACTTTCATCAAGACAGGACCTTTCAGAAGCCTTCCCTTAGAGCAAAATGGACGTGTTCCAAACCTATCACCCCCTACCACCAACTGTCCATTTGGCTAAGTTATTGCAACCTATATGATCTAGGCAGAATCCATAATGCCATGTGGCTGCACTAGAAGCTTCCTAACATATGGCATCTCAAATCCCTTTGTTCCTGGGTGGCATTCCACAAGTGAGATTCATAGGGAAAACCATTGAAAAATGGGCCTTGGTAACCACTCAACAAAAATCCAACCAAGCAATTACCATTCCACCTAGGTGTTTCATTCACTTAGTTGTTTTATTAAGCAAAAACATAAGTCAAAGACTTAGAAATATTTTTCCATAGTATGTATATAATCCACCCTTGGTTTCTACTAGCTAGTCTAAGCATGGCAATAGCAAGTATCTTAACTTAGAGAAAATCTAACAATTCTACAACAACTAGGATTTCCCAAGAATAACATATAGATACTTAGCAAAAATTATCATGCAAGCCCTATACAAAAATATTTCTAATGCATAGTCAAAATATTGGGACAAAAACATGAAGCACCACTTGCCTTGGTAGTTCAGGGAGTAACAACAATCCTCACAGTCACAATCACCACTAGCACCAAATTCTACACATAAAATGATAGCACCAAATTCATATTTCAAATAATCAAACAAAAATGAATGCATGCAAATGCCATATGATGATTTTTCTAAACCAACCAAGACAAATAAAACAGTACTGATCAATAAACTAAACATTTATACATCAAATAAACTTTATTTGGCCTTTAAAACATTTTCCAATTAATTTTTATACACAAAATAGGACTACAAATGTATCTGCATAAAATTCTATTTTAACAGAGGCAAAATACAAAACTAATCCTACAGATGTGTAGGATTTATTTTTGTGATTCCATTGATACCTTATTTGCATTTTTTGGATAAACAAAACAAAAGTGATTGAATTTACAAGTTTAAACATTCAAAAATCATTTCTGGAATTTTAAACAGACAGGCTAGGCCATGTGGAATGATTCTATTGGCTGATACCGATTCGCACGGATTGATCAACGTGATCCGCACGATCTAAATGAAATCGCACGGGCCAGATCTACTCATACCCCTTCGTTAAGTGATCTAATCCTACACGTTAGATCTAGATCCAACGCTGCTGAGCACACGACCCTGGATGGGCGGCGCTAGCGACGGCGGCGCGGCAGCGGCGCTACTGGCGATGGTGCTTCGGCGATTCCAGAGGGGGCTAGGGGCAGTGGTTGGCCTTACCAGCGTCGCACGGTTGCGAGGAAGCTCAACGTGGTAGCGGTTGGGGCGGGGGCGTCCTATAGCGGTGGCTAGGGCTCGTCGGAGTCGCAGGCGGCGTCGGGTTCTTGCAGACGAAGATGTTGCCGGCGTTCTGGTTCGTCCTAGCACAAACCAGGGGCATCAGTAGCTGCGCAAGGACAAGGCGAACCTAGTCGTATGCAAGAGGGGTCAAGGGGCGCTCAGTATTTACCGTGATTGCTCGACGGAGTTGAGCGGCGGCGCGGTTGTTTGCGGGAGTGAACTGGGACGGCGACCTGGATCATGAGCAGGCAAACAAATGGCATCAGAACGTGCACAAGGACATGCTGGTCACACTCGTTTGAAGCAGAGGCACATGGGCGGTCAGGACTCACCGTAATCGATCGCCGAAGGTCGTCGGACAACGGCGGTGTGGTGCGAAATACGGGCAGCCTGGTGGCGGAGCGAGTGAGTTGAGTGAGGGGAAATGACCGTGGGGTGCAGGGGTTTAAGTAGGCGGCAGCACGACAAGAAACGCATGCGGAATCAAGGCTAATTACGCCGCGCCATTATCGGCAGCAACGGCAGCGGTGACGTGGTCCGCGGGCGAGATTTGGGGAAGAAGGAGTGACGTGGGTGCGGGGTCCAGTTGTCAGCGAGGGGGTGTGCGGGGGCGGGGTGAGAAACAGAGAGGAGAGGGAGTCCTGGGTGGGCTGGCTATTGGGCTGGTTCTGCTGCTGGGCCGAAAGGCTGGCGCAGGACTTTTCTGTTTTCTTTTCTCCTTTTCTATTTCTATTTTGATTTTCTGAAATCCTTTTCAAATGTTTTTCAAATGAGTTTGAATTCAAACTTTCTCTGGATTTTTGTAAAGTGAACCGTACACATATTTGAATATAAAACATTGTTGTTCACTCAAAAATACATTGGTCCATTGAAAATAAAATAAAATCATGCCTTAACTATTTATTTATATTAGGCATTGAAATTGATTTTAATTTAGAATTTTGTCTTGAAAATTTGAGCAAGCTTTGAAATCAACCTTCAAACCTACATTCAAACCTTTCTGGTTGAAACAAAGTATTCTCATAATTTGAGAGTGAAAAATAAATCCATTGCCTTTCCTACATATAATAAGCAACAAAATGCTTCTGTTTTGAAATCTTATTTGAAAATGATCCAAATGCTTATGAATGCATGCATGATATGAAAACTTTATAAATCATGATTTTTGGGATGTTACAGCTAATGGCATGGGCGACGATAGGGGGCGATGTGTTGCCTCCCGGCGAAGCTTAACGACATGGTCACGCGACGTGGGGCGGTGCTGAACGGTCGGAACATCGCAGCGCTCTAGGCGGGTCCGACAACAAGTTTAATGGTGCACGGGCTGTCCTGGTCGCGCGGTGGTGAACGGTGTTGTCTGGCGGGGTGCTGGGGTGCTAGTGATCACGTACGCAAGCGGCGAGGGCGGCGCCCGGTCTGGGGGCTCGTGTCGTTGACGACGCACTGCCGCGCTCTCGGCTCACGCGCAGAGCAATTGGGCGCGAGTTTGGCGGGTGGTCCAGTGGCTGGCTGTGCTCAGGGCTCAGACAGGGGGTGGCGGTGGACGGTGCTGCATGTCCTAGACAAGGTTGGCGAAGATAGAGCTTCCTTTAGCTTGCTGGCGACATGGGGGTGACAATGGTGCTCTCGGCATGCTCACCATTAATGGCTATGCTTGCTCATAGTGAGGCTAAAGCTAGTTAGATTAGTTTGATCATCTACTAAGAGTGTAGAGGGGACAAGGTTGGCCAAAATTACTGCTAACCTTGTTTGTTTGTTTGTTTGTTTGTTTGCTGCAAACAAGGTGTTTGATGAAATGGCCGCAAGAAGTTTAAATTTGAATTTTGGATTCAAACTTGGTGGGTTTGCTAGGCACATACTAGGGAGTATCTGGTTAGTTGGATTGTTCAAGGGGAACTGGTTTGGTTGCGTTTTGAAAAGGTGTGATCTTCACATATGTTAAAGATTCAATTTTGAATTATGATTTGAATGAGGTTGCCAAATGTTTCTGCAAGTTTGAAAGGTGGGATTTGATTCACTTTTACTTGGTCTTGCAAGGGGTGAAAAGAATTGGAAAAGTTTCTGTTTGAAATCTTGAACTGGAAACACTCAAAGTGACCTAGTGAGCAAGATTGTCAAAAATGACCATTTGCTTTATTTGATTTGTTTTTGATTTTCTCTTGATTTGTTTCTGCTTGGAAATGTTTTAGATGATGTTATTTTCATCTTTAAACCATTCCTTGCTATTTAGGTTAATCACACAAGTCCATTCATGCATTCACACAATCATCTCATACACACATGCATTCCTATGATTTTTATTTAATCAAATTTTTTGCTAACCCTAATTTTAGTGATTAGAATTTGATAAGCATTGTTCATTATTTTTGGGATGTTACAAACCTTCCCTCCTTAAAAAAAATCTCTTCCCTAGATTTGAAAACAAGAAAAAAGATTACCTAAGATTTAAAGAGATCGAGAAACTCTGTCCTGATGTGATCTTCTCGCTCCCAGGTAGCTTCTTCTTAAGTGTGGTTGCTCCACTGAATCTTGAGAAACTTGATGCTTCGGGTTCTGATGGTTCTGAAAGCTTCCTCCAAAATACAGATGGGTACTTCGGGATATGTCAGGTCATCGTTGATCTCTATGGTCCGATGATCAATGTTCTTGAAAACTTCGGTCTTCTCCGGAACTTCAAGGCATTTGCGAAGTAACGATATGTGGAACACATTGTGCACTGCTGACATCTCCTCTGGCAGTTCCAATTGATATGATACTTCTCCTCGACGATTCAGAATCTTGAAGGGTCCGATATATCTGGGAGCTAACTTTCCTTTGAGCTAGAAATGCTGCATTCCCTTCAAAGGCGACACTTTGAGATGCACAAAATCTCCGATATTGAAAGCGAGGTCTCAACGTGTCTTATCGGCGTAACTCTTATGTCTTGACCGGGCGGTCTTGAGGTGCTCACGAATCTTGTGACCTTTCTCTTCTGCTTCTCGTAGGATATCGGGTTCAAAGATCTGACTTTCTCCTACTTCCGACTAGTTCAAAGTGGTACGACACTTCCATCCATACATTAACTCAAATGGGGCCATTTGCAAACTAGCTTGATAACTGTTGTTGCATGAAAATTCTGTGAAAGGCAGACAGTCTTCCCATTTAGATCCATACTCTAGCACACATGCTCTGAACATATCTTCGAGTATTTGATTTACTCGCTCCATTTGTCCATCAGTCTGAGGGTGATACGCTGTGCTGAAATCTAGTCGGGTTCCTAAACATTCTTGGACTTTCTTCCATAATCTCGAGGTAAACTGGGTTCCTCGATATGACACGATGTTCTTGGGGACTCCGTGCAGACTGACGATTCTAGCGATGTATAACTCTGATAGCTTCGAACTCTGGTATGTGGTCTTGACTAGTAAGAAATGGGCTACCTTGGACAATCTGTCAGCTATGACCCAAATAGAGTCATTTACCCTACTCGAAGTAGGTAATCCGGTGATAAAGTCCATTCCAACTGAATCCCATTTCCATTTCGGTATCTGTAATGGTTGCAACAGTCCTGCGGGTCTTTGATGTCCCGCCTTGACTCTGTGACAAATATCACACTTGGCGATATAGATTCCGATTTCCCTCTTCATCTTATGCCACCAAAATTGCTCCTTCAGATCCTGATACATCTTCGTTCCTCCGGGGTGGATAGAATAAAGAGTATCATGGGACTCTTTCAAAATAACTCATTTCAACTCTGAATCTGCTGGTACACAAAGACGTCCTTTGTACCACAGAACTCCTTCTTCATCCTCGGTGAATCCGGGTACTTTGCCTGTACCGATATGACATTTGATTCCGTCGATACTATCATTTCCTTTCTGAGCCTCCTTGATTTTACTGATCAAAGTGGGTTGAAGTTCTATGCTAGCCAAAAATCCTGCACTCACTAATTCCATTCTAAAATCTTCCATATCTTTGTGCAAACTTGGTTGCTCCTTTAGAATCATGGAGTTCAAGCGACACAACAATCTGCTAAGGGCATCTGCTAGCACATTGGCTTTACCGGGGTGATAGTGAATGTCCAGGTCATGGTCCTTGATTAGTTCAATCCATCTTCTCTGCCTCATATTCAACTCCTTCTGAGTGAATATATACTTCAGGTTCTTGTGATCCGAATAAATATCACAAAGGTTTCCCATAAGATAATGCCTCCATGTCTTCTGGGATAGAACTATGGCTGCTAGTTCAAGGTCATGGTTAGGGTAATTATGTTCATGTTGCTTCAGTTGGCAGGATAGGTAAGATATAACTTGTCCTTCTTACATCAACACACATCCTAAACCGATCTTGGATGCGTCACAATACACATCAAAGGGCTTCGTGATATCCGGCATGATCAAGATTGGGGCTAAAATCAATCTCCTCTTGAGTTCCTGAAAGCTCGCTTCACATTTGTCTGTCCATTCAAACTTCTTTTCCTTCTTCAGCAATTGGGTCATGGGTCTAGCGATACTCGAGAATCCTTCTACAAACTTGCGGTAGTATCCCGCTCATCCGAGAAATGCACGAACTTGGGTTTGAGTGGTTGGGGCTTGCCAATCTTCCACATCCTTCACCTTTGCAGGGTCAACGGCAATTCCTCCGGCTGATACGATATGTCCAAGGAATCCTACCTCCTGTAACCAGAATTCACATTTGCTAAAATTAGCATACAGCTGATGCTCTCTAAGGATTAAAAGGATGGTCCTTAGGTGTAGCTCATGTTCTTCTTCTGATTTGGAATAAATCAGAATGTCATCGATGAAAACAATGACAAACTTATCCAGGAAGTCCATACAAATCTTATTCATGAGGTTCATAAAATAAGCGGGGGCATTGGTTAATCCAAAAGACATGACAATATACTCATATAATCCATATCTGGTGGTAAAGGCAGTCTTTGGAATATCCTCTGCGCGAATCTTGAGTTGGTGATAGCCAGTTCTAAGATTAATCTTTGAAAACACTTTGGCACCAGTCAACTGGTCAAACAGGTCTTCTATTTTGGGCAACGGGTACTTGTTCTTGATGGTGACATCATTCAACTTCCGATAATCCGTACATAAACGGTTACCTCCATCTTTCTTGTCCACAAACAAGACAGGTGATCTCCATGGTGACGCACTTGGTTGAATCAATCCAATTTCCAGCATGACATCTAGTTGTTTCTTCAGTTCCACTAGTTCCGACGGGTTCATACTATATGGTCTCTAGGCTATGGGTCCGGTTCCAGGGATTAGTTCAATGATAAACTCGATATCCCGATCTGGGGGCATACCGGGCAAAACATCTGGAAATACATCGGGGTATTCACAGACTATCCGGACTTGGTCAATGGTTGGCTGGGCTATACTCTTGTTGCATTTGAATTGACGGGGCAAGGTTTCAAATACATGCTCGACTGATACTCTAGTTATACTGGTCATGGTTATGGCTTTCTTGGCACAGTCGATTAATCCTTTATGTTTGGACATCCAATCCATTCCTAGTACTACTTCCAAACCTTTAGTTCCGAGTACTGTTAGATTAGCATAAAAATATATGCCATGGATTCGGATAGGTACGGCTTTGCAAATCTGTCTAGCTTTGGTGGTTGAACCAGGTATTTGAACTATCATAACATGCTTCAATTTGGTGGGTTGAATCTTACTAGTGCATGCAAATTCTTCAGTAACAAATGAGTGCGATGCTCCAGAATCAAACAACACTCTTGCAAGTACTGAGTTAACAGAAAACATACCCAGCACGACATCTGGCGCTTCTTGGGCTTCTTTAGCATGCATGAGAAAGAGACGGCTATTGCGGTTGAGCGAATTCCCTGGGGAAAACCTTCTTCCAGGCTTCACACGACGCTGCTACTGATCTGGGGCATTTGCATTTGGGGATGCGACAATATTCTTGGGGAACTCATTGGAATAGTGACCTTTGGTTCCACATTCATAACAAGTCACTTGCGACTTGTCCTTTGCTGCAACAGGCACAACATTGCTTCCAGTCCTTGGGGCAGTGTTGGTGTTGGTGGCGGCATTTTTGTTGTTGAACTTAGGCGGTGCGCGATTGAAATTGCTAGGGTTGCCGGGGTTGTAGTGGTTTCCTCCGGGCCTTGGGTTTCCACATTTGGGATAGGTCGGACGATTCATCGGGGTTCTGTTGGTTCTTGGGGAAAATCCTGGAGATGGGTTGGGGCGATACTTTGGTGTAGGGTGGGTTCCTGGTTGATTCATCATGCTACGCTTGCAGTTCTCATTAGCTTGGTTTATCTTTCCTTCCATCTGAATGGCAGACTCAACTAAAGCTTCAATATCAGCAAAGGGGATATTGACTAACACTGTCTGCATTTCATCGTGCGGACCATTCCGGAATCTCTCCTTCTTGTTGGATTCTGTGTCTATCTCATCCGGTGCATACCTAGCCAATGACAAGAATTTGTCACGGTATTCCACTACTGTCATCCTTCCTTTCTTCAGTTCCCTGAATTCATCTCTCAATCTCTTGATTAAACCCGGTGGCACATGGGTTCTGCTAAACTTGACTTTGAACTCTTCCCAAGTCATCAGCTGACCTCCTGTCATTGCGCGAACGCTATTCCACCATGCTCTTGCATCTCCGGCAAGGTAGTGGGTGGCAAACAGTACTTTCTCGTTGGATTCCACTCCTGCAACTTCCAGATTGTTCTCCATGGTTTGCAGCCAATCATCTGCATCTAGGGGCTCTTCTGACTTAGTGAAAACGGGTGGATTGGTGTTCTGGAAATTCTTGAGCTTAGATCCATGGTTGTCCTGATTTCCATGGCCTTGATTGTTGTTGGCCATCTGAGCTATCTGTTGAAGGGTGGCTAAGTTGGCTTGACGTTCGGCTCTTTCGGCTTCGCGATCAGAAACCAACATTTGCAAGAGTTGCAACATTGGGTCTGGGGCTGAAGTGCTTCCTCCACGAGGCATTTGAAGATTGGGATAGATCATGAGAAAAGAGGGAAATTTCTAAGGTTCAGGGTTTTGGGTTTTGAAAAGTTTTCAAAGTTTGACTCAGGTTTTTCTAGCAACTTGCTTTTCATTCATTCATAGCACATGATACAAACACACACCACAACAAAGGAAAACAGATGGTTTTAAGAACCATTCTGGGAAACTACGATAGAGTGGGACCAAATACAACTTACTAACTCTAGTGCTCAAGTGCTACTACTCCTTGGAGTCAGTGTCCTCATCATCCTCATCATCGATGAAGGCGAAGTCATCCTCATCGGTGAAGAAGTCCATGGCCTGATCCTCCAGAAAGTCATCATCATCATTGAGATAGGAGTAGGGATCTCCACGAAGGTCTTCCCCTGCATTCTCCCTCTCCTCCAACTACATATCTCTCTCGTGGATGGTCTCCTACAAACCCGTGATCCAGTGGCGAAGACAGGCAATGATGCGCTCTTTCTTGTCGAGATGACGACGACGAGACTGGCGATCCTTCACTAGCATGGAAATGGTCTGATCCTTCTTGGCGGTGATGGCGTACTTGTGGTTGGTGTAGGAGCAGGCATTGTCCAACTCCTTCTGACGGTCATACATCATGAAGCTGAGGTGGTCCAATTGACTCTTCAGCTCGTGGTGGTATGGGGCCTCCAGTGGCTGTCCCATAACATCACGCCTTGGGTAGAACTCAAAGCGGGTACCCTTGATTAGATTGATACTCTGCCCACACAGACGGGCAAGAGCTTCCTGCATGGCCCTAGCAAGTCCATCGAGCCAGTTGTTCTCTCTTAAGGTAAACTGAATTCTCTCTATGATGGGGGGTTCAATCTTTTCCCGGAGACTTGGAACAACTAGCCACTGCAAATCCTCTCCTTCCTGACCATTGAGCTGAGCTCCGAAGAATTCGGGGTGCGGACACTCCAGCATCTCTGAAAGCTAGTCCAAATCATGCTCAAAGATGAGGTCTCCTCCATTCCCCAACTGGTAAAACTTGCTATACTTCACGTCCATCTATAATAATATAGGATGAGTAAGTTAGTAGAGTGATAAAGTGTGTCAAATTTTGCAAGAATTTTTAGGAACATGAATTTTCATGAAAGATTCTAAGTGGTAAGAAGGAGAATAAGTTTTCATAAATACTCACTTCTTTGGTTTTGAAACTAAGTTTTTGATTCAAACGTCCATTCTAAACTAGGGTCTCCTATGGTCAGGATGTCTCTGATACCAACTTGTCAACACCCGGATTTTTCATCACAGATGCCTGTTATGTCATACATCGCAATCCCAGGATTACCATTTTTGCGAGACATAACAGATTGGATATCACAGTACATCATCCATTACAAACCACACATAAGGTCTTACACAAATAAGGATCTCATGATCCAGTCTTAATACAACTCAAGCAGCGGAATAACGTAATAATAACGATAGCGTGAGCGAAGATCCATCTTCATGGTCACAGGCAATGCTGACGATGGGAGATGATCCTAGTTGTCGTAACCTTCCTGCTGTCCATCTTCCTGATACTACTCTTCATAGTCTGGCCACGGGAATAGCGAGGGATAAAGCCATAAGTACTCCTTAAGTACTCGCAAACTAATACTAACAAGTGAAGTGGGTTTGAGTAGGATATACTAAGCTCTAGGGTTGTTTTGCAAAAAGCCAGATTTACCTCTACTAAGTTCAAAAGCAAAGAAAGCTAGTTGAACATTTTATAACACCTAAGTGGGAACTTGAATTTCATATCACAACTCTGTTGTGGTCAAGTCAAGTTATAAATCATTTTGAAAACATCTGACAATGGAACAATATGGCCACTCCAACTGTCCATAACCACGGACGTGGACGTGGCCATTCGAATAGTTTGACACTTTGCAGAGATTGTACACTTTCACCACAACATTCAATACATCTGTCAGGAACAGTCCTGAATTCACCATACTCAGTATGCGGATAATCAAACCTAACCTTTCAATTACACGCCCTAGTATAGGCACCTCTCCTGTGAGTTTGGCCTCCCAACCATGACAAACTTTCATCTTGGGTACTGCACAGGTGGACAATCTTCACAAGGTAGCCTCAGCTCAGACCTTGGCCGCAAGGGAACCCATACTAAGGTATATAAATTTCCAGTCAAGCCCTACCCAATTTTCGGGTATTATGGTTGTACGGTAAAATTGGAATGGTATCGCATCTAGACAACCATCAGTTTTATAAAGGGCTAAGGCTCATGCCTTAACATTTTCATCACCAAAATCATCTGGTGTTTCGAGAACACATTTCAAAACATTTCAGTAGAATGACTCATCATTCTAAGGTTTTCATAACCATTTTCACCAAGTATTCCCATCTAAAGTTGATCAAGTTTTGTGCTTAGCACTAGCATCTACAAGTGGGGGTAAGCACTAATGAGGGGTGGTAAACAAATGTATCTTATCTAAGTTCAATCTCATGCCTTACGATGACATCAAGATTTATCTAACTTAGGTCAAATTTTATTCTCTTTATGCTACCTTCAAATATCTTTGTTGAATCTATAAGTCACTAAGTAAACTTTTGATAGAAATCTTTGATAAAGAAATAAAATACTATGCTTGCAAGTAAAACTAGGATTGGGTATCATCAAAGGTATCTAACCAAGCATGCATAATGCATTGCATATGTTATCTAACTTTCATAGTTGCAAGTGTTAGCTTGCTCAGATAGTAGCTTGCAAGTATTGGCTTGCATAATTGCAAGTATAAGCTTGCCTTGTGCAGAGCAGTGGTTTAAGTTCTCCTTGACTTCTTCCTCGTAGAATCCTCCTTCCTCCTCGTATCCTTGGTCGGTACTAGTGTCTATAAATAAATACGAGGTACACAATCACCACACAATACTTAATTATTTATATATATCACACAAAGGTTCACACTAGATGATCTAGCATCATCACTATAATCACAAAGATTAAAGCACTTGTCTTATTTATTTTATTTTAGAAAAGTAATATCTACTCATTGAAAACTACTTAAGATTTAATATTCTCCAACTAAAACATGGGATCATGTTGACACATGTCATCACCACATATTTCTGTACATGGGAATGTGATTTAAAGTGGTGTCACAATTTAATAAGGTTTAACCTTTTTATTTTAATTAAATAAAATGACTAGAATGGCCTATGAGGCATTCTTTTATTACTTGATCATTATTTCTGCAAGTAACCCTATATATTTTTATATATTCTGGAAGGTATGATTAAGTGTGATTTTTGAGAGTTGGAATCAACTCAAAAGCTTTCGTGGTTGAATTTTGAAAAATGTTTGAATGCAGAAAAGCTTCTGCCTTGTTATTTTTACCATGGGTGATCTATAAATCTAAATGGTTTGAATCCAATGGGCTTAGATTAAGCATTCCAGTACCTTTCTAACAAACTTAGTTTCATGCATTTTGGTTCAGTGAATCGAGCTGGGTTGATTTTTGAATCTAGGTATAGAACTGAGTTTGAAATTAAATGAATAAACCTATGTTTGAATTGTTGGGTCGCGCAGGATGTTTAACTGGTCCGGCCCACTACACACAGCACACGCGGGCTGGTTAAGTGAGCGACCCCACTCGTTAGTGAGACAGCGAGTGGCGAAGTGGTACGGGGCGATTAGGACCGTGCGATCTAACTCTATTCGAACGGCTGGGGTTCATCGTCCACGTCAGGCAACGCTGGCGAGACAGAACCCTAGCGCGGCCAGTGGGGGTCGACGGGGGCTCACCGGGGCTCCGGCGATGGTCGGTGATGGGGGCGAACGACGAAGTCGACGACGGCGATCCTCCTGGTACAAGCAGCTTCTCCTGGGGTGGCTCCAATCGATGTCGCCTCTCCTCCTCTGTAGCGACGAAATTCGGTGCAATTCCGGCCACCTGGTGCTCGCCTTGCTCCAGGAGTGAGTGAGGGGTATCAGTGAGAGGTGGGAGTGAGATGGTGTGAAGGGTTTGAGCTGGGAAGGCCTCTATTTATAGTACAACGAGGGGACCGACTGGCACGGGTGGAGCTCGTTGGTGTCATTGGCACAGCGTGCTAATGGCATGGGCGACGATAGGGGGCAGTGCGTTGGCTCCTGGCGAAGCTTAACGGCATGGTCACGCGGCATGGGGCGGTGCTGAACGGTCGGAATGTCACGGCGCTCTAGGCGGGTCTGACGACAAGTTTAATGGCGCACGGGATGTCCTGGTCGCGCGACGGCGAACGGGGTTGTCTGGCGGGGTGCTAGGGTAATGGTGATCACGTACTCAAGCGGTGAGGGCGGCGCGCGGTCTGGGGGCTCGTGTCGCTGACGGCGCACTGGCGCGCTCTCGGCTCGCGCGTAGAGCAATTGGGCGCGAGCTTGCGGGTGGTCCAGTGGCTGGCTGCGCTCGGGGCTCGGACAGGGGGTGGCGGTGGACGGTGCTGTGTGTCCTAGACAAGGTTGGCGAAGCTAGAGCTTCCTCTAGCTTGCTGGCGACATGGGGGTGACAATGGTGCTCTCGGAATGCTCACCATTAATGGCTATGCTTGCTCATAGTGAGGCTAAAGCTAGTTAGATTAGTTTGATCATCTACTGAGAGTGTAGAGTTAGCTAGAGAGTGGACAAGGTTGGCCAAAATTACTTCTACTAATAGTGTTTGTTGTTTGTTTGTTTGATGCAAACAAGGTGTTTGATGAAATGGCCGCAAGAAGTTTAAATTTGAATTTTGGATTCAAACTTGGTGGGTTTGCTAGGCACATACTAGGGAGTATCTGGTTAGTTGGATTGTTCAAGGGGAACTGGTTTGGTTGCGTTTTGAAAAGGTGTGATCTTCACATATGTTAAAGATTCAATTTTGAATTGTGATTTGAATGAGGTTGCCAAATGTTTCTGCAAGTTTGAAAGGTGGGCTTTGATTCACTTTTACTTGGTCTTGCAAGGGTGAAAAGAATTGGAAAAGTTTCTGTTTGAAATCTTGAACTAGAAACACTCAAAGTGACCTAGTGAGCAAGATTGTCAAAAATGACCATTTGCTTTATTTGATTTGTTTTTGATTTTCCCTTGATTTTTTCAGCTTGGAAATGCTTTAGATGATGTTATTTTCATCTTTAAACCATTCCTTGATATTTAGGTTAATCACACAAGTCCATTCATGCATTCACACAATCATCTCATACACACATGCATTCCTATGATTTTTATTTAATCAAAGTTTTTGTTAACCCTAATTTTAGTGATTAGAATTTGATAAGCATTGTTTAATATTTTTGGGATGTTCCAACTTGTCAGGTGTATAGGTGCACTAGTTCGGCGAAGAGATAGTGAAATACAAGTGGTATGGATGATTATAAGTGGTAACGGTGCCAGAAAAGAGCTTCTGACGGGGAGGAAAAGACTAAAGGCAAACAGATGGAAGCAAGAAAACATGCAACAAATCTAGATGCAAACGGTGTTTCAATGCTTAGAAACAAGGCCTAGGGATCATACTTTCACTAGTGGACGCTCTCATATAAATATATACTCTTCATGATACTACTCTGAACTACTCTCCGGTTGGACACTCTAATCCATGGTATGGCTATAACAACACTCCTCAAAGTCCTCCTTCCCCGTCTAGATAACCCCACACTGTCACCTTGAGCGCTAGACGGTTCCAACAAACACCACAATTTCATAGTGACATCCAACTCCAAATATAACTCATGATAAATGTTTATGAATTCTAGCCTAAGTGCCACTACGGCATGCACGTTGTCACTTTCACACACGTGGGGAGAGCAGAGATCTATTGAAGCACTTGAGTATTTATGTAGATTATAACCTAAGTGCCACCATGGTGTGCATGCTGTCACTTTCACACACATGGGGAGATCCAAAGATCTATTGAAGCACTTGAGTAACATAGTAGATCTACTTGATTACAAAGCTCATGATCACAATATGATCATGCCTGGAGAGAGATATGAACACATAGCTACCGATAGATCCCTTATCCTCGAAGGAGAACTACTCCCTCCTCATCATGGGAATCCGCAACGGCGATGAAGATGGCGATGGAGATGGTGGTGGAGATCGAAGGAGATGGCTCCGAGGAAACTTCCTTGTCCCGAAATGGTGCCGGAACAGGGACTTCTGTCCCCGAATCTCCCCTTCGGTGGCGGCGGTGCAGTGGAACTTTTTGTGGATTCCTGCCAGATGATTTAGGGTTTCTGAGTCGGGGGATTCTTATAGGCGAAGGAGCCAAGGTCGATGGAGGCCTAGGGGCCCACACCCCATGGTGGCGCGCCCAGGGTAGGCCCGCGCCACCCTAAGGTGTGGCCACCCTGGTGCCCTACTCCGTCTCTTCTTCGATTTTCCGTATCGCTCCGGGAAAAATAGTAACTTTGGCTTTTGTCCCATCCAATTCCGAGAATATTCATTTTTAGCTTTTCTGAAACCAAAAATAGCAGAAAACAAGAAACTGGCACTGTGTCATCTTGTCAATAGGTTAGTTCTATAAAGTGTATAAAAATACCTCAAAGTGTAGACAAAACATAACACAAATGATATAAAACAAGCATGGCGCATAAAAAATTATAGATACGTTTACGATGTATCACACTTTCATATGCTTCATTCCTCCATTCATCTAATATGCTTAAGTCAAGAATTCTTTTCTCTCTAGTAGTTTTAAAAATCAAAGTTAAGTTGTTTAACATCCCATCTAGATTTATGTTCTAATTCCACTGGAAGATGACATGCTTTTCCATAAACCATTTTATAAGGAGACATGCCCATAGGATTTTTAAAAGTAGTTCTATAATCCCATAAAGCATCATTAATTTTAGTTGGCCAATCAGATCTAGCTTTATTAACTGTCTTCTCCAATATGAATTTAATTTAACTATTGCTAAGTTAAACTTGCCCACTAGTTTGAGGATGATATGGAGATGCAATTCTATGATTAGCACCATATTTGGCTCGAGTTTTTCAAAATACTCCGTGAATAAAATGAGAACCACCATCAGTAATTAAAAACCTAGGTACTCCAAACCTGGGAAAGATGATGTCCTTAAGCATATTCATTGTTGTGGCATGATCTGCACTTTTTGTTGGAATAGCTTCAACCCATTTTGTAACATAATCCACTGCAACCAAATATGAGTGTGTTTTGTTTTTATGGGGGGAATGGTCCCATAAACTCAAATCCCCATACATCAAATGGTTCAAGAGGCAGTGAATAGTTCATGTCCATTTCATTTCTCTTACCAATGTTTCCAACACGTTGGAA
Organism: Avena sativa; assembly: GCA_916181665.1. Taxonomy (NCBI): domain Eukaryota; kingdom Viridiplantae; phylum Streptophyta; class Magnoliopsida; order Poales; family Poaceae; genus Avena; species Avena sativa. Next base: position 111,313,752 of record OV702283.1, read on the forward strand.
TTTGTCACAATATTTAACATAATTATCACAACCCTTAAATAAAGTAGGCCAATAAAAACCAGATTGTAATACCTTTGCACCGGTGCGGTCTCCTACATAATGTCCTCCATAAGGGCTATCATGGCAGTCTCTTATGATAGCCTGCTGCTCAAACTCAGGGACACAACGTCTAATAATACCATCTACACTTTTCTTATAAATAAATGGGTCATCAAAAAAGTAATGTCTTAGATCATAAAAGAACTCTTTCTTTATTGGTGTGTGAAATGTGGTGGAATAACTTTTCCAACAATAAAATTAGCATAATTAGCAAACCATGATGAAGCCACTCTAGAAGCAGATATATTAATGTTTGCTAGTTGTTCATTTGCAAAGCTATCATTAATATGAATAGGATATATCGAAATGTTTTCCATTCTAGAGAAATGATCAGCTACCGTATTGTCCTCACCTTTACTATCTACTATATGTAAGTCAAATTCTTATAGTAAAAGAACCCATCTTATGAGTCTAGGCTTAACATATTTTTTGTTCATAAGGTATTTAATAGCAGAATGATCGGTGTGTACTATTACCTTAGAGTCTACAATGTAGGGTCTAAACTTGTCACATGCAAAAAGTACAGCCAAGAATTCTTTTTCAGTTGTAGCATAATTTCTTTGAGCGCTAGCAAGAGTTTTACTAGCATAATATATCACATTAAGTTTCTTATCAACTCTTTTGCGTAAAACTAGTCCTACAACATAGTCACTAGCATCACACATGATTTCAAAAGGAAAATTCCAGTTAGGAGGTTGAATTATAGGAGCTCTAATCAAATCATTCTTTAAAACATCAAAAGACTCTACACAATCGTCATTAAAATAAAATGGAACGTATTTTTGCAAAAGATTTGTTAGAGGCTTGGATATTTTAGAGAAGTCTTTTATATATCTTCTATAGAAACCTGCATGACCAAGAAAGCTTCTTATACCTCTTATATCCCTAGGATATGGTAGCTTCTCTATTGCTTCTATCTTGGCGCGGTCCACTTCAATGCCTCTTCTGAAACTAGGTGTGCAAGAACAACACCTTATGTCACCATGAAATGGCACTTCTCCCAATTTAGGACTAAATGTTGGTCCTCACGGCGCTGCAAAACTTTGTTAAGATTGAACAAGCAGTTTTCAAAAGAGGTGCCATACATAGAAAAGTCATTTATGAATACTTCCATAATTTTCTCAATATAATCAGCAAATATAGCATTCATGCATCTTTGAAAAGTAGCAGGAGCATTGAACAAATCAAATGGCATTCTCCTATAAGCATACGTACCAAAGGGACATGCGAAAGTAGTCTTCTCTTGATCATCCTTGTGCACCGGACTCTGTGAGAAACCTGAATAACCATCTAAATAACAAAAGTGAGAGTGTTTGGATAATCTTTCAAGCATTTGATCAATGAATGGTAAAGGACAGTGATATTTATGATTTGCCTTATTAAGTTTCATATAATCAATGCACATTCTATACCCAGTAACGGTAAGTTGAGTAACAAGTTCATTTTCATCATTTGGAACCATGTTGATTCCACTCTTTTTAGGCACATAGTGGACAAGACTTACCCATTTACTATCAGCTATGGGATAGATAATACCCACCTCAATGAGTTTTATTACCTCTTTTCTTACCACTTCTTTCATTCTTGGATGAAGATGGCGTTGATAGTCAACAACAGGCTTTGCATCTTCTTCCAAGTTAATCTTATGCATGCATAAAGCGGGGCTTATACCTTACAAATCATCAAGTGAATAGCCAATGGCTGTCCTATGAGCTCTCAGTACTTCAAGTAATTGTGATTCTTCTTCATCTAAAAGGTTAGCACTAATAATAACAGGATATATTTTATTATTGTCAAGGAATGCATATTTCATATCTTCAGGCAATGGTTTAAGTTCAAAGCTAGGATCGCCTTTAGGTGGTGGTAGTTCTCCAAAATTATTAGGTGGAATATGTAATTGTAGCTATTGAGGTTATTGAGATAGTATTTGTTCAAGATCTTGTTTCTCTTCATCATCAAATGGCTCCTCTTGATTTAGCACATACTGTTCCATCGCGTCCGATGAAGCGGCTGCCACTAAAGCAAGAGTCTCCACTATATCTTTAGAGAGTTTTTCCTTTTATAAATGATTATCAGTAAACGTTGAAAAATTAAACTCAAGTCTTTCACCAGAAAATTTAATGAACACTTTCTCTTTTAGCAAATTAATTTTAGCACCAATAATATGTAAGAAAGGTCTACCAAATATAACAGGACAAAATGCATCTTGGGAGAAACCAAGCACAATAAAATTAGCAGGATACTTAATCTTCCAATTAATACTTCAACATCTCTAACAATACCAAGGGGACAAATATACTCGCAAGTTGGATAGTTATACCTGTCTCTTCCATGTGGATGGGATCAATATCAGGCTTGATTTCAAGATATAGAGAACACAGAATCACACTTATACTTGCTCCACAAAGTCCATGATAAGATGAAGTCCCAATAGTACATGATATGATAGGTTTCGCAACTCTAGTGGTGTTACCTTTTATTACCTTGGTAGAACCTTCACATAAATAAACATCACAAGGTGTTTCTTCATTCAATTCTTTAATGGCCAAAATTTGACGTTGAACTTGAATTTGTTCATATGGTTCATGACATCTTCTATCACTCTTATTAGTGACACTAGTGAGTAAATTTTCCTTCACTTTGCTAGGATAAGGAGGAGCTTCAAATATTTCTTCTATCTTAGGATATGAGACTTGATGAACCTGTTTCACAAATTTAGAAACATATGCAAAAAATTTAAGAGGTTCAAAAAATACATTAAATCATTTCTTTAGAACATTAAGATGGTTAGCAAAAGATTTAGTAATTTCTACTAAACATGAGTCAACACCAAACCTGTTCTTAAGTTCCTCAAATAATATATAAGTAGATAAATTCTCTACACATGAATATTCATATTCCAAACCTGATTTATTATCTTTATCAAGATCCAAAGCTTCAGTATTTTGAAGATAGTTTCCAAGAAATTCGCTGCCTCCATTTGAGTTTTATTAGTGAAACTTCCTCTATAAGAATTATCCAGGAAGTCCCTATGATGCTGAGGAAATCTCACATAAAAGTTTATTAAGATAATGCTTTCAGGAATACCATAACGAGGATATTTACAAACAAGACCCTTTAATCTCCCCCAAGCTCGAGCAATACTTTGTCCATTATGAGGCCAAAATTTATAAATATGGCAGCGATCATCATAAGCTTCTTTAGGAGTATAATATTTAAGATAGAAAGCCTTTCTCAGATTATCCCAATCAAGACGATATTTATCATCCAGAGATCTATACCATTCGTGAGCTTTACCAGATAAAGATAAAAATAATAGCTTCCTTCTTACTTCATTCTCATGAATACCTGCAAGTCTAAATAGGGAAAATAGTTCTTCAATTTCATATAGATGCCCCATAGCAGTTTGGCTTCTATCACTTGCAAAAGTGATCTCTCTAGCTCTGTCAACAATACCAATAGGAATTTGATATTCAACTTCTGGTTCCGTAGGCTTCACAACTTTCTCTTTATTTTTGTCATGAATAAACTCAAATAAGGTGAGTTGCAATTCTTTATGGCTTGAGAAATCCATCATAAAACAGTAGTAAAAGGATAAAAATAGCTTTCAAGTTTCCTTACCAAACAGCTTACCGGCCAATAGCACAACGCTCCCCGGCAATGATGCTAGAAAAGTGTCTTGATGGCTCCCAAGTGTAGGAGATAAATTGTAGTAATTTTCAATAAAGAAAGGTTGTCAAACCCACGAGGAGCTGAGGGTATTGGTTAGCAAATTTGACAAAGGAAAATAGTAAATGAAGTAGATTTTGTGTTTTTGGTTTGTAGTTTGCAAGAATATAAAATGCTAAAAGTACATAGCAATAAGTAAATGCTCTCAATGAGAGAAAGCTCAATCCTCTATGCAGCAATAGGACAAGCTCAAGTGTGTGTGTGAACTTATATGTGACAAGCGTTCCCGAGGGCGGCATGGATTTACTTAGCATAAAGATTTCTGCACAATATGGTGAATATGTTATCAAGTTTCATTCCCTTAGGGCGGAGCCTAATTAGGTGCAGCCATAAATATGGACTAAATACACCACTTATGATGGGTCCTAAAGCCATTCACATGAACATCTAGGAATCATTAAGACATAAATGTCCCACCATAGCAATATGTTCATTGGTCCCCGACATATAATTCCCTCAAATGTAACTCAAAGTATTGGAAACGGTTTCTGTCAATTCCGTCCCTTCCAACCCCTATCATTGCATCAAGGTATTCTCCTATGAGCCCATGTAGGTGAAGTAATATGAAGTCTACATTCGCATAAAACCATCATAGAACAATATAAAAGATAAAAAATGGACCACATACTCATTGCATATTATATGGAAATCATAGCCAATTCATCCTATGCCCTCGGGAACATGGGGATCTACTCACAAGTGCCAAACATGATATGGACCAGTAGCATATAGGATACAACACAATCTAAAAAATATAATCTCTCCACCAAATAAAGACAAGATGCCAATCACAAACATGTAAATAGCCCTTAAAACAATGTCCGGTGTTCAATCAATCACAAACTATGAGGGGAACGAGATGGATCTTGGAGATGGTGATGATGATGGTGCTGATGGAGAGGCCTCCTCCTACGCCTAGGAGGAGTGGTCATGACAATGGCGTCGATTTCCCCCTCACCGGAGGCTCCGGTGCGGTAGGATCTGCCCTCTCTCGGAGTAGGAGAGGACTTTGACTTTCGCCTCTGTTGCCGCCTCTGTAAATCGTGGAAAAAATATGGCATAGGTTTTATGGCGATACGGAGGCGTCTATAAAAAGGAGGAGCCGAGACGACGCTCGAGGGCCGAAAGAGACTATGTGGCGCGCCCAGGGGTGGGCGCGCCACCTGGCCTCTTTCGGGCCTCGTGGCTCCCCTCACTTCATTCTTTGTCCCAAGTTGGTTTTTATGGTGAAAAGCTTGTCAGGTATTTTTCCTTCAATTTATTGATGTCCAGAAGGTCCTGAAACAACAAAACATGAAAAAGGAGGTTTTCTGCCTCCTAGTAATTAAATACCAAAGAGAGGGACTTTGTAGAAAAGTTCCGTAAATCATCTAAATATGCATAAATAATGATGGATCAAGGTAAATATGATTCTAAACAGTGCATAAAGTCCTAAAAATGATGATAGAATATGCGAGCGCCCCCTCGGGCAGGACGCGCCCAATACGACTGTTGCAGCAGCCGTCGCGACATCCAGATCCACCGCTGCTTCACCAACACCTCCGGCGTTTAGGCCGTCCACTGCTCCACCGCAGGTAAGGGTTTTATTTTCCCCATATGTTCTTGTTTCCTATGTACAAATTGATATGTTTGCTTGATATAATGTGTTACATACAAATGCTAGCATTGTAGATTACAATCTGTACATAGCACAATTCTTGTTATGTAGCTTCATATGTTACCATTGTGCAAATGCTTGGTGTGTATGTTGGTATGTTGCTTGATATGTGACCATTGCGCAAGGAAATATCGAATTTTGCATGTGTAGATGCATGTCACTGCCATTATGCATGTTTACATGCTTGGCACTACCATTATGCATGTGTAGATGCATGTCACTACCATTATGAATTTTACATGCTTTGCACTACCACTATGCATGTGTGGATGAATGGCACTGCCATTTTTGCTTGTGTAGATGCTTGGAACACCATTATGCATGTGTAGACGAATGGCATTGCCATGCTTGTGTAGATGCTTGACAACACCATTATGCATGTGTAGATGAATGGCATTGCCATTTTGCTTGTGTAGATGCTTAATGCCACTGTCTTTAAGCATGTGTAGATGAAGCAAGAGCAATGTACCAATATTTGTACACCTATCATTGATGTTTAATTTGCACAATGCATTTGCTACTATTTTCTGACCAGTTTTGATCGGCAAGGTACCCAAGAAAGACTAGGACACTTTATGTAGGAACATAGTTCCTCCTATGCCTAGGTACAAGGACTTCATCCGAGATCTCCATCCCTCAACGGCTAGACATCCCCTCAAGAGCTTACTGGTGGAAGTGCATACAAGGAAGAAGATGGAACGTCAGGGCCGCAAGCCTCTCCTTGGTCACCACAGAAATGATGACCTCCCACATCACTTCTACGTCCTGATCAAGGCCATGGACCTAACTGCACTCCAGCTCCCGTAAAGAGTGAAGGCAGTAGTGCTGAAGCAGCTACAGATAAGGCAACAAGTCTGCACTATCCCAATGCAGACCTCATCCTTCTGTGAGTACGGTGTACAGCTGTAGATGTTCGAGGGGCAGATGTACTTCATGAAGGGCTAGAGTGAGTTTGCGTCGAAGATCAAGCTCTAGGTTGGGTATGTCCTTGCCTACAAGTACATAAAAAATCAGAAGGGCTTCAAGGTGACTCTCTTCAGGGCTTTCAACATCACGGAGGAGGTGATCACTGATATGTCGTAAACGTATCTATAATTTTTGATGTTCCATGCTTGTTTAGTATCTACTTTGCTTTGCTTTGTCAACACTTTGAGGTATTTTTATATGTTTTCTGGGACTAACCTATTAACAAGATGTCATAATGCCAGTTGTCTGTTTTCTTCTATTCTTGGTTCCAGAAAAGGCAGAAAATCAATATTCTCGGAATTGGACGGGACAAAAGCCAAAGTCAATATTGTACCGAGGGGAACACGGAGCGAGAAGACGAGACAGAGAAGAGCCACCAGGGGGCCACACCCCTGGCCGCGCGGCCTGGCTTGGCCCGCGCCTGGGGGGTGCGGCCACCCCGGGTGCCCCCTGCCTCGCCTCTTCGCCTATAAGAAGCCCCCGTTTCCAAAAACCCTAAGTACCCGATCAATCTTCTACGAAATAGTCTGTAGCCACCGCCACCATCGTCCCTTGATCGGGGGGATCTGAAACTCTTCCCGGCACCCTGCTAGAGGGGAGATCATCCCGGAGGCCTTCTTCATCATCCTTCCAGCCTCTGGTATGAAGCGTGAGTAGTTCCACCTTGGACTACGGGTCCATGTAGTAGCTAGATGGTTGTTTCTCCTCCTTTGTGCTACCATGTTTAGATCTTCTGAGCTCCGTTCATGATCAAGATCATCTATTTGTAATCATGCATGTTGTGTTTGCGGGGATCCGGTGGATATTGAGATTACTATGTCAGATTGATTAGTGGTTCTATCTTATTGATTCTATCATGTCTGTGTTGTTTGTGATCTTGCATGCTCTCCGTTTCTAGTAGCTATCTTGTCCAAGTAGATGCCAGTGACTCCAAGAGGGAGTATGTATGCTCGATAGTGGGTTCATGCCTCTATTTAATCTGGGGAAGTGACTGATGACCCACAAGTGTAGGGGATCGCAACAGTCTTCGTGGGTAGTATTACCCAATTTATTGATTTGACACAAGGGGGTCAAAGAATACTTGCAAGCCTTAACAACTGAGTTGTCAATTCAGCTTCACCTAGAAATAGTTCTTGCTCATAGAAGTTTATCAGCAACAGTTTGTAGTAGCAATAGCTATTAGCTGGTGCTTGACGGGGAGGAAAAGGTTGAAGATGTTCTATATATGTCCCCGGCAACGGCACCAGAAAAGCTTGTGATGGATAGCACGTGATTGACATGGAGCCTGTTGGGAACCCCAAGAGCAAGGTGTGAAGTAGCACATCAGCAAGTTTTCCCTCAGTAAGAAACCGAGGTTATCAAACCAGTATGAGGAAGGAAACATCACACAGGTGTTGCTAGCAACGCGGAGAATGTCAAGTTCCTAGTTCTAATTCCATAAGGATGTTTATCTCCTGAGGCATTAACTAGCATATCCTTTTTTACCTTAGAAAGTTGATCAAGCTGGGTTTAAACCATTTGAAAGTGTTTACAAAGAATTTTAATATCATTAGAAGTTATTTCCACAATATCTTTCAACTCTTTAATAGCTCTAGAATTTTCCAATAAATGATTCTGAACTTGTTTATTAAAATTACCTTGCTTAACAATAAAAATGTCAAGTTCCTCTAAACATTGATCAGGAGGCTTACCATAAGGAATATCACCTTCATCAAAGTGTTGGAGAGAGTGTACCTCAATAGTAGATGAGTGGGGAATTGGCTTACATAATCCTTCTATAGGAGGTAGATTCTTCACATCTTTAGCTCTAATACATTTCTCCTTTAGACACTTCTTAGCTTCTTTCATCACTTTATCATTTAATGCAATTACTCCCCTCTTCTTTGTTGTTGGTGTTGGAACTGGTTCAGGCATAACTGGTTCAGGAGTAATAGGCTCAGGTGTATTCAGCTCAGTTGAAGTCCAATCATCATAATTCTTGCTTATTTTAGCCATTAATTCTTCAACATCTGTAGGAGTTCTTTTCCTGAAAACACAATCAGCAAAGCTATCTAGGTATGTCCTAGAATCATCAGTTAGTCCATTATAATAAATATCAACAAGCTCATTTTTAGGTAATGGACATCCAGGATGTGCATGAATCAAGGCACAAAACCTTGTCCATGACTCAGGCAATTTCTCTTCTTCTCCCTGTTTAAAATCAAAAAGTCTCTGCAAAGCAGCATGTCTAGCACTGGGAGGAAAATATTTCTAGAAGAAAGAAGCAATCAAACAATCAGGGCTATCAATGGAACCAGGAGGTAATCTATTAAACCAAGCCCTAGCTTCTCCTTTTAGTGAAAAAGGGAATATCTTAGTAACAAAATACTTGCGCATCTTAAAATCATCAGAGAATAAAGCACTCATAGTAGAAAGCTCATCCATATGAGCCATAGCACTCTCATTTTTAGTCCCACAAAAAGGTTCTTTCTCAACAATGTCCAAATAGGATAAATCAAGAGAAAAATCATAATATTTATCTTTAATATCTATGGGAGAGGTGGCAAACTTAGGATCAGAGGACAACTTAGGAATAATGGTGTGTCTTGCAAGGAGACTCTTAATAGCACTAGTACCATGTGTGTTTCGGCACTCTTCAACAAAATCATTAGTGAACTCAATGTATCCATCGTTAATAGCATAACTCTCTCTAGACTCAGGTGAGCTAACAGGTGTAACAGTGTCTTCACTAGGAGTTTCAGTATTTCCTAGACTAGCCATAGTAGCATCTAGAAAAGGACCTAATAAACCACTCGCATCAAGCACAGTAGAAGTAACATCATGAGTATCAAAAGCAGTTTCAGACTCAGCAGTAGTAGCAGTGTGTGTAGCATGAGTATGTGGTGGTGGTGTAACAAGCTTACTTATAACAGACGGTGAATCAAGAGCAGCAGAGGTGTTTAGGACTGTACCTCTTCTTGTAGTGGATGGTAAAATAGGGAACTTTCCATCACGAGACTTCCCCATGATGAAAGTAGTATCAGTGAACAATAGTATATCCAAGTGAACTTACAAATAAAGCTATGCTCCCCGGCAACGGCGCCAGAAAATAGTCTTGATGACCCACAAGTGTAGGGGATCGCAACAGTCTCCGTAGGTAGTATTACCCAATTTATTGATTCAACACAAGGGGAGCCAAAGAATACTTGAAAGCCTTAACAACTGAGTTGTCAATTTAGATGCACCTGGAAATAGTTCTTGCTCACAGAAGTTTATCAGTAGCAATAGTTTGTTGTAGCAACAGCAACAACAGAACAAGATCAATAGTAACAGTAATAGTAAACAGTGGGATACGAGTGCGGTAGGCATAGGGATGGATGGACGGGCGTTGCATGGACGAGTCTAAACATGTAACTTCAAGATCTAGGGCATTTCAGGTAAATAATAACAAGCATCCAAGTACAAAAAAAATCCTAGGCATGTGCTCCAAATATAGTCATACATGCTCGCAATGAGAACTTGCACAACATCTTCTGTCCAGCCAGCTCGTGGCAGCGAAGCCTCTAGGGAACTACTGGCAATTAAGGTACTCCTTTTAATAGAGCACCAGAGCAAAGCATTAACACTCCATGAACACATGTGATCCTCACACCACAGCCATCCCCTCCGGTTATCCCAATTATTGTCACTTTGGGGCCTTTGGATCCGGACAATGATATGTGTACACAACTTGTAGATCAGATCAAAAAAATAATATCATAATGATTCAATAATAAGTTCAGATCTGAGATCATCGCACTCGGGCCCTAGTGATTAAGCACAACAAGTTGCAACAAAGTCAAATAGCACTAATAGAGATACTAGGCACTATGCCCTAGCAATCCTATTCGATTACATGATAGAACTCATCCAATCCCTACCATCCCCAAGCCTATAGTGGGGAATTACTCACTCATGGATGAGGGAAACATGGATGGTTGATGGAAATGCATTGGTGATGGCGATGGTGATGATCCTCTCCAAATTCCCCGTCCTGGCAGGGTGCCAGAACGAAGTTTCTAGATCCGAATCTTGGTTTCTGGTGGCGGCGGTTGTAGAGGTCCCAACCTTTAATAAGATTGATCCCTCATGTGTTTTACAATGCTAGTCCCTGGATCAATAGCTAGCATCCACAGTTAAGATGTAATATCAAGAAACAAGGGTCATAATATAGCTTTATAACCAGGAATAACATAAGTTTATTACATCAAACATAGCTCATATGGCTATTACATTACATTGCAGCGGAATAACAATAAGCATGGGGTCCTTCATCTTCAAAGTGCCACAGGCAGATGTTGGTTGTAGACTTTGTAATCCTAAACAATCAATCAATCCTCTATAAACAATCAAACCTGCAACATACAAGTTACAGCCACAAAGGTCAATACATTTGAATTGTATTGGCAAGTGATACTATGGTAGTATTGTGGAATCTATCATCTATATGCATTTGGCTAAGTGGAGTTGAGGCTTGCATTGCTCAAATAGATTTTTCTTATCATTTGGAAAAATACTAAGTTTTTGCTTGACAAAATCATTTTTCTCAATCAAAAGATTTCAAGATCCTTGTACCAAGCCATCTCTCCATCAATGATTGAAGAATTCAAACAACCCTTGTTCAAACCACAAGATTTTAACTTAGAAATTTGAATGATGAGATTCTTGATTGCTTCCATGTCTTGATGCTCAAATTGTCCTTTACCAGGGACATGGCTAAGTACTTAGATTTTTTTACACTCTGCAGAGGTGGTGCACTTTCCCCACAAGAATTGGTTTCCCAAGACAAGATCTTTCAGAAGCCTTCCCTTAGACCAAAATGGACGCGTTCCAACCTATCAAACAGTACCACCCACTGTCCATATGGCCAAGTTCTTGCAACCTATATGATCATGGCAGAGCCCATATTGCCAAGTGGTTGCACTTGAAGCTTCTCAACATTTGACATCTCAAATCCCTTGGTTCCTGGGTGGCATACCACAAGTGAGATACACAATCCAAGTCCATGGCCTTGTGAACCACTCAACATATCCCAATCCTTCCATTCCACCCAGGTGATTCATTAACATAGTTGTTTTATTAAACAAAACATAAGTCCTCAGACTTAGAATATTTTTCCATAGTGTGAATATATATTCCACCCATGTTTTCTATTTGCTAGGCTAAGATTGATAGTAGTAGGAATCTTTAACTTAGGAAATCCTACTAAGGATTCATCTTCTAGGTTTTCCTATAGCAAGGTCTATACTTAGCAAAATTCCATGCAAGTTTACTTAGCAAAATCTCTAATGCATAGTGAAAGTAATGGGACAAAAAGTATGAAGCATCACTTGCCTTTTTGGTAGGGAATGGTGGTTCACTCCTTGATCTTGCTAGTCTCACACTTCACTACAAGTCAATCAAGCAAACACAAATTCAATTCACATTCCAACCAAAGTCAAACAAACAATTTTTCACACACAAAGTAATGGAATCTAAGTCATGCAATAGCATGCAAAGGTTTGGTTCTATTGCAAGGATGGTCTCCACTAGTCTTGTAAACTTTGTAAGTTCCAAATTGATCATTTACCAAAATGGCAAAGTCATTTGCAAATGGGTTTTTATCCATAAACCATTCTTAAATCCATTCATCATTTTATGTGGTGAAAAATGTTTTTATCAAGGCAAAACTCTTAGGTTGTTCACCAAATGAGTTGCTATTGCAAAGCTTGGTGTTTTTGGGTCAGTAGGTTTGGTCCAAACTATTTTCTCAAAGTTTCCTTTCCATAAACATTTCCATAATAAAATTAATAATTTTATTTGGCTAGAAAATGGCTAAGTCAAATAATTCAACCCAAATTTTACCAAAATCATTTTTAACACCAAGGGTTGGTTCCTAGGGTCATTAAGGTCACAACAAACCATTTTGCAAAAGTTTTAACCTTAAAAACAATTTTAAACAATTTTTATACTCCAAACAAGCTCATAAATGAATCTGCAAATTCAGGCAAACTAACATATACTATTTTCTAAACTAAGGCCACAGTTGGCTAGGGCTTGTTCTCCTGAATCCATTGATACCAAATTTGTAATTTTTGGACATGTGGTTTGAAAGTTACAAAGGTTGGAAGTTTGCAAATAATTCTGATTCAAAAATCTGTTTTAACACAAACTCTGGCCACGCGTCACGTCGTCATTCGTTGGTAACGGTTCGGCCGGATCACGCTGCGGTGCGTTGGATTTAATCCTATCGTGTGGCACCGATTGCTCAATACCCCTTCGGTTAAGTGAATCTATCGTGCTCGTTGGATCCAGATCGCTCGGCTGCTGTGCAATTGACCATGGGTGGGCGGTGCTAGCGGCGGCAGGTGGCGGCGCGGCTCTGGCGGCGAGGTTGCCGATGATGTAGGATGCGAGAGAGAGGGAGGGTGAGCTCACCGAGTTCGCAGCACCCTGCTGATGCTCAACGAGGTCTTTGTTGGACAAGGGGCGTACGGGTTCCTGGGGAATTGCTCGTCGGAGCTTCTACTAGCGTCAGGAGCTTCTGCTCGTCGACGGGGACGAGGTTGCAGACCACGCGCGAGTGTTTGGCGAGTACCTAGAGATGCAGAGGACACAGACTAATCAAATGGCATGACTCACTGATCAAGGCGCGCACGGAGTCGAGTGCCATAGCTCACCGGAGTTGTGGGGTCGTCGGTGGCGTACAGGTGGAGATGTTGCTGACGTTCTGGAGCGCTCGGGGCGAGCTGGCGCTACGGTGATGATCGCCAGGAGGTGGGGATCACAGGATCATGGTCAGGGAGGCAAGGGGTGGCGAGAGGCTGCCGGAATCGGCGTCGGAGCGTCGTCGGAGACAGGGGCAGTCGAGGAGAAATTGTGGCTTCCTGGAGGCATTCTTGGGGGAGGAAACAGAGGGGAAACGGAGAGGAGTGACTGGCGTTTAAAGGTGTATGATCACTGCGAGTAAAGATGGTCGCGTTAAGGCGTATTCAAGCTGAGAAATTAAGTCTGCAATGGCGAGGAGAGGGGAAAGAACAGGTCCGCGGCGGGTGAGGAAGAAGGAACGTGGCTGTGGGGTCCTCTGTCAGCGAGGTGAAAGCAGTGGGGATAGGTCCACCAGTCAGTGAGGGTGCGTGTTTCTTTCGCGGTAAAGAAAACGTTTCGGGGCGTGGGAACAGGTGGGCTAGGTGGGCTGCTGCTGGGTTAGTTGGGCCAGATTGGTGGGCTGTTCTATTTTTTTCTATCTGAATTCTTTTTCCTTTTCTATTTCTATTTTCTGATTTGCTATTTCAAACAATTCTCAAGCATTCAAAACAATTCAAATCTTCACCAAACATTGTAACTAAGAATTTGGTTCTGTTTAGTAACCTGAACCAAAATCCTAAATAAAATAAATAATACTTTAGTCTTTTTAGGTTCCATCCTTAATTAAATAAGTAGGCCATGGTTTATTAATTAAATAGAGTTTTTTGTTGTTTATTAATAAAATCTTCATTTGAAATCCAAATATTTTCAAAATCAAATCAGTAGGTATCATTTGGGCAATATAGAATACCTGGAAACTTGTTTTAAACAACATTTTATTTTATAGTCCATTATTAATTAAATATAATAGACTTCTTTATTAAAATAGGATTTGTTTTATTGAGATATTTATTTTGAAATCTAAAATATAACCAAAACACTTCAGTAGGTTTTATTTGTGAACATCAAACATTTGGAAAACTTATTTTAAACAATTTAATAAGTTTTGATGTTTCAATTAAAATGGCAAAACCTTTTATTTAAATAAAATTTGAATATTAATCCCTTATTATTTTATTTAAATAAACCTTTGCTATTTTTATGCAAAACAAAACATTCATTTCAAAAGTTGTCTAAGGTTTAATTGGCTTTATAAAATGATCTTTATTTATAAATCCACTTTTTCTTTTGAAAGCCAAAACCTTTTATTTAAAAGCTCCAAAATAGTAGTCTAAATATTTTGAAGTTTGTTTTTTATTTAACTTTTTAAATCCCTTTAGGATTTCATTTGATCCAAATAGGTTTTGAAAGTTTCCAATTGGATTCAAAAAGTTTCTTCTGGCCTTGAAAATCAAACAAAGTTTTATTTTATTCATTTATTTCCACATTACAAGATTTGGAAAATCTTGGGATGTGACAGCGGTGTAGCGGAACGCTTTCTGGAAAACTATCGACCCCCCTCGGTTTTTAGGTCAAGGGGTAACTTATAGGCGCAGAGGGAGCCCGAGGGGGTGCCTGGGGTGGCCACACCCCCTAGGCGCAGGCAGGGCCCACCCGCTCCTGGCAGGGGTGTGGGCCCCCTAGGCATCCACTCCGTTTCGTATTTTTTGGCATATTTTCCGGGATTTTTCCCGATAGTTGATTTTCTGCACAAAAACTAGACACCAAGGTAATTATGCTGAAAACAGCGCCAGTCCGTGTTAGTTGTATCCAAATCACACAAGTTTAGAGGAGAAACAATAGAAAAAGTGTTCAGGAAAGTAGATACGTTTTGGACGTATCAGTGACAGAAATCTCTAAGGTTGTAGATGTGTCGTTGCTACTAAGGTTAAAACAGTGATCTCTTGTTCATGGAACAAGTGGATTGTTTACCTACACACTTTGCTTAAAGCAGTTATCCGTTGCTTGGAATTTAATACTGGAGGGGGTTCGAATCATAGATGCAGTTGGATGGCGGTCTATGTATCTTGTTGTAATGCCCAATCAAATCTCATAGGATCATGAATGTCTAGTATTGCATTATTATGCCTTGCTCTGTCATGTCAATTGCCCCACTGTAATTTGTTTACCCAGCATCACATGTTTGTTTATCTTAAGGAGAGCACCTCTAGTGAACTATGGACCTCGGTCCAATCTTTACCATCGATACATCTTCCACTGTTACTGTTTACTTTTTGCAAACCACCATTACCTTCCACACCATACAGTTAATCCTTTGTTTTTAGCAAACCGGTGAGATTGACAACCTCACTGTTCATTGGGGCAAAGTCTTGAGTTTGTGTTGTGCAGGTTTCCAAGTTGCTAGCAACACCTTTGGGTCGTTTACTTCCTCCTACTAGTTCGATAACCTTGGTTTCTTTCTGAGGGAAGACTTGCTGCTGTGCTCATCATACCTTCCTCTTGGGGTCTCCCAACGAAGCTCTATAGTGATCCGAGCGCATCAAGCTGTTTTCTGGCGCCGTTGCCGGGGAGGCTAAGGACGGCTTCACAAGGGAGTCCTTCACAACCTTTCTCTTTAGTTTGTTTTTGTTTTGCTTAGTTTATTTTGCTTGGTTTTGTTTGCCTTTTCTTATCAAAAACACAAAAAAAATTAGTTCCTGCTCTAGTTGCTGCTGATGTTGGTTTGCTCCACTTTTGCCAAAATGAACTCTACCGAGAACACCAAGTTGTGTGACTTCACTAGCACAAACAACAATGATTTCCTAAGTACACCTATTGCTCCATTTGCTCCTGATGCTACCTTTTATGAAATTAAGCCTGCTTTGTTGAATCTTGTGATGAAAGAGCAATTTTCTGGTGCTAGTTCTGATGATGCTGCTTCCCACCTCAATAACTTTGTTGAACTTTGTGATATGCAAAAATATAAGGATGTAGATGGAGATATTATTAAGCTCAAGTTGTTTCCTTTCTCCTTGAGAGGAAAAGCTAAAGAATGGTTGCTATCTTTGCCTAGAAATAGTATTGATTCTTGGATTAAGTGCAAAAATGATTTTATTGGAAAATACTATCCTCCTGCTAAGATCATATCTATGAGAATTGAAATAATGAAATTTAAACAACTTGATAATGAACATGTTTCTCAAGCTTGGGAAAAAATGAAATCTTTGGTTAAGAATTATCCCACTCATGGACTTACTGCTTGGATGATTATCCAGACTTTTTATGCAGGTTTAAACTTTTCTTCAAGAAACCTGTTAGATTCAGCTGTTGGAGGTACCTTTATGACCATCACCTTGGGTGATTCAACAAATCTCCTTGATAATATGATGGTTAACTATTCTGAATGGCACACTGAGAAAGCTCCACATGGTAAGAAGGTAAATTATGTTGAAGAAACCTCCTCTTTGAGTGATAAGATTGATGTTATCATGGCTATGCTTGTTAATGGAAAAGCTCATATTGATCCAAATAATGTTCCCTTAGCCTCTTTGGTTGCTCAAGAAGAGCAAGTTGATGTGAACTTCATTAGAAACAACAATTTCAACAACAATGCCTATAGGAATAATTTTATTAGTAACAATAATTATAGGCCTTATCCTCCTAATAATGGCAATACCTATGGAAACTCCTACAACAATACTAGAAGTTATCCCTATGAACTTGAAGTCATGCTTAAAGACTTTATTAGTAAACAAACCACTTTCAACAAAACTATGGAGGAAAATCTTTTGAATGTTGAGAAAAATATTTCATCTTTGTCTGAAGCCCAGTCCTCTTTGATTAATAAAATTGCTGCTAAACCTGAAACCTTGTGAAGTACCTTTGCTGCTACTCATGCCATACAAGTTACTATTGATGAAAATGTTAGACTGTTATCCCAACTACATGCTCAGTGGGAAAGAGAAGCTGAAATTGCTAGAAACAATAGTGTGTGCACTATTACCACCACCAATATGGATGCCACCAAACCACAAGAAGTCCCTATTCCTCCTACCACAATGCCTAAACCCAATGAATCTACTACCATTGATGCTAAGTTTGATTTTGATCTTGATGGTTGCAATATCTGTGAAGTGATTATGTTCCTGCAAAAGCTTGCTAGAAGTCCTGATGCTAGTGATATGAATATGGCTTTCACCAAGTACATTACTGATGCTCTCATTAAAATTAAGGAAGAAAAGTTGAAACACAAAGCCTCTATTCCTAGGAAAGTATAAGATAGTTGGGAACCCATCATTAATATACAAGTGAATGACTTTGATCTCAAAGCTTCATGTGACCTTGGTTCTAGTGTCGCTATTATGCCTAGAAAGGTTTATGAAATGTTTGTTTTGCCACCTTTGGAAGATTACTATTTGGATGTCCCACTTAATGATAATGCTAAAAATAAACTCATGGGGAGTGTTAATGATGTTCTTATTATGGTTAACAATGCTTATGTCCCTATTGATTTCTATGTTTTGGATGTTGAATACAATGCTTCTTGTCCTATTACTTTGGGAAGACCTTTTCTTAGAACTGTTGGTGCCATCATTGATATGAAAGAAGGCACCATTAAATATCAATTTCCATTCAAGAAAGGTATTGAACACTTCCCTATGAGGAGAGAGAAGTTGATTTTTGATCCTCCTTGGAAAGCAAGGTTTAATGTTAATGCTTCTTCATTTGAAAATACTTGATTCTTGCTTCTTGTGCCTAACTTAAAGGTGTTAAAGAAAAGTACTTCTTGGGAGATAACCCAATAGTTTTATTGAGTCTTGGAAGTTATTACCTCTGTAATAACCTCTTCTTATCCTTTTTATTTTCTTTTTGTGCCAAGAATAACCTCTAATAAGAGGGAAGTGAGATTTTGGGAGTTGCTGTCCCGAAACAGATTTTTGTGTTCCACTATAAAACTTCGTGTAAAATCTCTGTAAGTCGGATTGAGCTGTAATTTTATGAATAAATCCCCCAGGTTGTTATCTAAATTTTGTTAGCTCAACACCTTTTGATTTGATCAACATAAGGTCTTTGAAAAAATAGGTTTCTACCTGCTGGTCTGTTTTGACAAATTTCTGCCATTATTTGCATTTGCTTCTTATTGATTCCTTTTTGGGTTCTTTTTGGGAAATTGAGAATTTTGAGGGAATTTCTACAGTAGCTTGTGTTTTTAGTGAAAGTTTTGCTGTTTTGAAACTAAACCCCAAAGGTATATTATCTTTTTAATATACTAATGTTGCTAATGAAGATTGTGTGAAGATTTGTATGAAGGAAAAATTTTAGGTGTAGAGAAAGAATGATGTAATGAGATGAAGAATGGACAAAAGCTCAAGCTTCGGGATGCCACCCCGTGTCACCCCAAGAAATATTCAAGAGGTAGAAGCGTCAAAGCTTGGGGATGCCCAAGGGATCCCCTTCTTCATTAATAAAATCTCACGTCTTTCTAGACACTTCGTCTTTATTGTTTCATGCACTATTGTGTTGTTCTTGTAGCATCTTAGTTTTCGTTTTTGGTTGTTGTTTACTTAGATTTCTTGAATAAAGTAGTTTGGACCCCCGTTATCTCTGTGTTGTTTCACATAAGTTGATTGGTGTTGGAAAGGAGTAAAAAGTTCTTGCTCAGTAGTACAAGAGGAGCTTGCTTTGACTATGGATTAGACTTTAGCATGTCATGCTAGATGTTGTTTTGACCTTATGCTTAGTGATTATTACTATAGCATTACTTGTTCCAAACAATTAGGATTGCTTAATGTTCCTTGAAGGAATCATGCGTTGTTTTAGCATACATGTAGGGGTCCCAACCTTAGATAAGATTGATCCCTCCTGTGTTTACAATGCTAGTCCCTGGATCAATAGCTAGCATCCACATTTTAGATGTAATATCAAGAAACAAAGGTCATAATATAACTTTATAACCAGGAATAACATAAGTTTATTACATCAAACATAGCTCATATGGCTATTACATTACATTGCAGCGAATAAATATAGTCATGGGTCCTTCATCTTCAAAGTGCCACAGGCAGATGTTGGTTGTAGACTTTGTAATCCAAATCAAACATTCTTCACTAAAACAATCAACCTGCAACATACAAGTTACAGCCACAAAGGGTCAATACATTTGAATTGTATTGGCAAGTGATACTATATTTGTATAGTGGAATCTATCATCTATATGCATTTGGCTAAGTGGAGTTGAGGCTTGCATTGCTCAAAATAGATTTTTCCTTAACATTTGAAAATACTAAGTTTTTGCTTGACAAAATCATTTTTCCTCAATCAAAGATTTCAAGATCCTTGTACCAAGCCATCTCTCCATCAATGATTGAAGAATTCAAACAATCCCTTGTTCAAACCACAAGATTTTAATTTAGAAATTGGAATGATGAGATTCTTGATTGCTTCCATGTCTTGATGCTCAAATTGTCCTTTACCAGGGACATGGCTAAGTACTTAGATTTTACACTCTGCAGAGGTGGTGCACTTTACCCACAAGACTTGGTTTCCCAAGACAAAATCTTTCAGAAGCTTTCCCTTAGACCAATATGGACGCGTTCCATCCTATCAAACACTACCACCCACTGTCCATATGGCTAAGTTCTTGCAACCTATATGATCATGGCAGAGCCCATATTGCCAAGTGGTTGCACTTGAAGCTTCTCAACATTTGACATCTCAAATCTCTTTGTTTCCTGGGTGGCATTCCACAAGTGACATACACAATCCAAGCCTATGGTATTGTGAACCACTCAACCATTCTCCACAAAGCAAGCCCATTCCACCCAGGTGATTCATTAACTTAGTTGTTTTATTAAACAAAACTTAAGTCCTCAGACTTAGAATATTTTTCCATAGTGTGAATATATATTCCACCCATGTTTTCTATTAGATAGGCTAAGCTTTGTAGTAGTAGGAATCTCTAACTTAGGAAAATCCTACTAAGGATTCATCTACTAGGTTTTCCTATAGCAAGATCTATACTTAGCAAAATTCATGCAAGTTTTACTTAGCAAAATTACTAATGCATAGAGAAAGTAATAGGATAGAAAGTATGAAGCATCACTTGCCTTTTTGGTAGAGTATAGGTTCACTTCTTGATCTTTGCAACAATCACACTCTTCAAGTCACTACAAATCAATCAAGCAAGGCACAACTCAATCTACCAATCAAGCAAAACAACACACATAAATAACAAAGTCAAAGAAATGCATGCAAGCATGCCAAGCTTTGTTTTGTTTGAAAAAATGGTTCCTAGTGGGTCATAGTCATTTGGGTACATCTAATGGTCATTTCCTAAAGTGGCCAAGTCATTTGCAAAAGGTTTCACTTTAAAACCATTTTCAAAACAAAGTGTTATTTTATGTGGTGTAGAAATATTTTTATTAAGGCATTAGCCTATAGGGTTCACCAAATGAGTTGCTATTGCAAAACTTGGTGTTTTGGTCAGTAGGTTTGGTCCAAACTATTTTCTCAAAGTTTTCTTTCCATAAACATTTTTTTATAATTAAAATCAACAATTTTATTTAGCTAGAAATGGACTAAACTAATTAATCCATTCCAAACTTTTCCAAATTCATTTTCCAAACCATGGGTTGGTTCCTAGGGTCAGTAAGGTCACAACAAACCATTTTGCAAAGGTTTTATCCTTAAATTCAATTTTAGACAATTTTTATACTCTAAACAAGTACACAAATGTTTCTGCAAATTCAAACAAGCTAACAAATACTATTTTCAAAACTAAGGGTATGGTTGGCTAGGGCTTGTTCTCCTGAATCCATTGATATAAAATTTGCCAAATTTGGACGTGTGGTTTGAAAGTTATAGGGTTTTCAAATTGCTACTTAAATCTGTTTTTCAAATCCTGTTTTAAAACAGATCCTGCCACGTGGCTGCTTCTGATTAGGCAATACCGTTTCGTGTGGATCGCGTGTTTCAGGCCACAGGATTAAAAGGGGCATGTGCGGCTCAGATCAAACGTACCCTTTCGTTTTAGTGAATCTATCCAAGCCATCCGATGCTAATCTAACGGTTCCAAATGCTTGGCCAAACAGCAGCGGCGCTGGCGGCGGCGTCTGGTGGCGGAGCGGCCAGACGGCGAGGTTGCCGATGATGCAGACTGCGAGAAAGAGGGAGGGGAAGCTCACCGGATTCGCTGACGCTCGCTGATGCTCAACGTGGTACTTGTCCGTCGAGGGGCGCACGGGGACGGGCAGAATTGCTCGCCGGAGTTCGTGTCCACGTCGGGCTTCTCTGGAGGGCTCGCCGGAAAAGTAACAGACGACGGCGGCGTGTAGGTGGAGTTGCTGTCGTCGTTTTGGAGCGCCCGCGGGTGAATGGGTGGTATGAACAGATGCGTCTGGATGCGTGGAGTATGTGTGCTAGGTCGACGAGGCAAGGGGCGGCGTGTGGCAGCCGGAATCGGTAGTGGAAGTTGTCGGAGACAGAGAAAGCTCTGGGTCGAATTGTGGCAGCCTCGGGGCGGAGAAGAAGTGGCGACAGAGGGGAATGGAGGAGAGGGCGTGGGCGATTAAGACAGCGTGACTGCAGCGAGGGATTAATGCTGCAATAAGGCGCATTCAATCGAGGAAGCAACGGCAGCAACGGTGGCGAGGGAAGAAAGAAGCAGTCGTGGGGTGGGGAAGAAGGGGGCATGGTGTGGGGTCCGCTGGTCAGTGGGGAAAAGAGTGGGGGAGAGGTCCACCAGTCGGTGTCTGCATGGGTTGCTTCTGGGGTGAAGAAAAACGGTCCGGGGAGAAAAGGAGCTGGGCTGGACTGGCCTTAGTGGGCTGCTGGGCTGCTCTATTTTTTTCCTGTCCAAACTCTTTTTCTTTTTCTAATTCTTTTCTGTTTTGAGCTTCAACCAATTAATCAAGCAATCAAACAACACTCAAATCAAATCAACAAACAACAAACTTTTCATTTGAATTTGGTTCTTTTTATCAACATAATCCAAATCCAAAATAAAACAATATTTTTAAATCTTTTTAGGTTCTATTTATTAGTTTAAATAAAATGGACCATGGTTTATTAATAAAATAAGGTTTGGTTTAATTAATAAAATTTTCATTTAAAATCCAAATGTTTTCAAAACCCAATCAGTAGGTTTTATTTGGAAATAAAGAATATTTGGAAAACTTGTTTAAAATAAAATAATCTCTTATTTTAGGGTCCATTAGTAATTAAATAAAATGGGCCTTAGTCATTAAATCAAATAGAGTTTGATTCTATTAATAAAATCTTTATTTGAAACCTAAATATTTTCCAAACCAAATGAGTAAGTTTTATTTGGAAATATTAAATACTTGGAAACTTGTTTTTAAAACAAAATAACATTTTATTTTACAGTCCATTATTATTTGAATAAAATAGTCTTTCATTATTAAATCAACTAGGTTTTGTTTTGTTGAGATTGTTTATTTTAAAATCTAAAATAAAGCCAAAACACTTTAGTAGGTTTTATTTGTGAATAACAAACATTTGTAAAACTTATTTTAAATAATTTAATAAGTTTTGATGTTTTCACATAAATTGGTAAAACCTTTTATTTAAAAGAGTTTGGATATTAATTCCCTTATTAACTTATTTAAGAAATCCTTTATTATTTTTAATTAAACCTTTGCTATTTATTTAAAATAAAATGTTTTAATTAAAGTTTGGCCAAGTTTTATTTGGGTTTTTATAAAATAATCCTTATTTGTAAATCCATCTTTTCTTTTGAATATCAAATCCTTTTATTAAAAGATCCAAAATAGTAATTCCAAAACATTTTAATTTCCTTTATTAAATGTTTATCTTTAAGAATCCCTTTAGGATTTTATTTAATTCAAATGGGTTTGAAGTTCCAATTGAATTCAAAAAGTTTCTTCTGGCTCTGAAAATCAACTAAAGTTTTATTTTATTCATTTATTTTCACATTTCAAGATTTGGAAAATCTTGGGATGTGACAGGCTACCACCCTTAAAATAAATCTCATCCCGAGATTTGGGGAGGCTGGGGTTACAAGCAAGTTCAAAGCAACTAGGGTACTACCACCCTTAAAAATTTTCAAACAAAAATTACATATTGGCCTTCTTGGGTCCTGGAAAACTTCTCTAAGCAACTTTTGCTTTATTTCTACACTTGACTCATGGGCCAAGGTTGAGTTCCTTCATAGACTTGTTTAACTTGTTCTTCATCTTTTCTGGACAGTTGCTTGCATAATGTCCTGGATTCTTGCAGTTGAAACAAATCACTTGGCTGATATCTTTCTTTTTCTTTGGTATTACTGTCTCTTGTTTGTTTCCTTGGTTCTTCTTGTTTTCTGGGCACTCATTGGCATAGTGTCCCATCTCTTTGCAATTGAAACATTGCACTTGGCTTATGTCCTTTTTCTTATTTTTGGGTCTCTCCAAAGCTAGGAGTTCTTCTAGTTCATGTACTTCATAGGTGGGAGATCTTTCTCTCTTCTTGGGGCATTGATCTTCATGTTCCTTGGATGTATGATCTTTGTCTCTAAAACTATTTCTGGCTTGGATTCCTTCTAGAATAACATCCTTGTCATCCTTGTTGTCATTAGCTCTTTGGGAAAAGTTTTCTCTCATGTTGATCATTTGAGTAATCAATCCTTGCAACAATTGGGATTGAAATTTAAAAATCCTTTGTATGGCTGGGTCTAGTCCATTGTTGTTGGCTAAAAGCTAAGTTTTCCCTTGGCTCAACTGGTTTTGGGTTGCTATAAGTTCTCTCATGTTATCTTCTTGGTTGGTGTTGGTGTCTCTTGGAGTAGTCATCTGTTTGGGTTTGAAGGGAGTTTAGAATAGGCAAGATATTTCTAAGGAATTATTTCTAATCACACACATCACAATTCACACAAACAGTGTTCAAGCAATCACAAACAAACATTTCACTCAAACAAGGTTCAATCACATACTTGGTCAACAAAATATTTTTGTTACACCACATAAGTTGGTGTGTTCTTGACTTAACTAAAATATGGTGGTCTATCTATATGGTTCACTTGTGATCTTTCCTTCCTTCATGATTCTTCTTACTTGAGATCATGGTTTCTTTGAGAAAACTCTTGGTCACAATACTTCAAAGTTGTTGATGGCTTCTTCTTATTTTGCATTCCCTCAGTCTCTAAATCTTAAGTAAGATTTCCTTGTCTCACTTGTATTCCTTAGTGGTTTCCAAGTTGGAAGTCCTTGGTGAACATGCTGAAGATGTTGAAGTCATTAGAGTTGAAGATGTTGAAGTCATTAGAGCTGAAGATGTTGAAGTCATTAGAGTTTAATAAATTGAAGAAGTCTTTTGCATATGGTGTAGTCTTTGGTCATGGGGTTGGCTTTTCCACCAAGTTGA
Source organism: Avena sativa (assembly GCA_916181665.1). Lineage (NCBI taxonomy): Eukaryota > Viridiplantae > Streptophyta > Magnoliopsida > Poales > Poaceae > Avena > Avena sativa. The sequence goes on from OV702283.1 coordinate 111,338,206, forward strand.
ACTAGAAGAGGTGTAGAGTTAAACCAAAAATGGTTGAGGAAAGAGTTTACAAGTGTTTTTGTAAATAGTTTTTGGAACAAAATACACTCCTATTTTTCTAAGGGTTTTTGTCCAATCCTAGGGTTTACAAATCCTACAGGCAACACAATGCTCTGATACCATCTGTAGGGGTCCCAACCTTAGATAAGATTGATCCCTCCTGTGTTTACAATGCTAGTCCCTGGATCAATAGCTAGCATCCACAGTTTAGATGTAATATCAAGAAACAAAGGTCATAATATAACTTTATAACCAGGAATAACATAAGTTTATTACATAAAACATAGCTCATATGGCTATTACATTACATTGCAGCGGAATAAATATAGTCATGGGTCCTTCATCTTCAAAGTGCCACAGGCAGATGTTGGTTGTAGACTTTGTAATCCTAATCAAACATTCTTCACTAAAACAATCAACCTGCAACATACAAGTTACAGCCACAAAGGGTCAATACATTTGAATTGTATTGGCAAGTGATACTATATTTGTATAGTGGAATCTATCATCTATATGCATTTGGCTAAGTGGAGTTGAGGCTTGCATTGCTCAAAATAGAATTTTCCTTAACATTTGAAAATACTAAGTTTTTGCTTGACAAAATCATTTTTCCTCAATCAAAGATTTCAAGATCCTTGTACCAAGCCATCTCTCCATCAATGATTGAAGAATTCAAACAATCCCTTGTTCAAACCACAAGATTTTAATTTAGAAATTGGAATGATGAGATTCTTGATTGCTTCCATGTCTTGATGCTCAAATTGTCCTTTACCAGGGACATGGCTAAGTATTTAGATTTTACACTCTTCAGAGGTGGTGCACTTTACCCACAAGACTTGGTTTCCCAAGACAAAATCTTTCAGAAGCTTTCCCTTAGACCAATATGGACGCGTTCCATCCTATCAAACACTACCACCCACTGTCCATATGGCTAAGTTCTTGCAACCTATATGATCATGGCAGAGCCCATATTGCCAAGTGGTTGCACTTGAAGCTTCTCAACATTTGACATCTCAAATCTCTTTGTTTCCTGGGTGGCATTCCACAAGTGAGATACACAATCCAAGCCTATGGTATTGTGAACCACTCAACCATTCTCCACCAAGCAAGCCCATTCCACCCAGGTGATTCATTAACTTAGTTGTTTTATTAAACAAAACTTAAGTCCTCAGACTTAGAATATTTTTCCATAGTGTGAATATATATTCCACCCATGTTTTCTATTAGCTAGGCTAAGCTTTGTAGTAGTAGGAATCTCTAACTTAGGAAAATCCTACTAAGGATTCATCTACTAGGTTTTCCTATAGCAAGATCTATACTTAGCAAAATTCATGCAAGTTTTACTTAGCAAAATTACTAATGCATAGAGAAAGTAATAGGATAGAAAGTATGAAGCATCACTTGCCTTTTTGGTAGAGTATAGGTTCACTTCTTGATCTTTGCAACAATCACACTCTTCAAGTCACTACAAATCAATCAAGCAAGGCACAACTCAATCTACCAATCAAGCAAAACAACACACATAAATAACAAAGTCAAAGAAATGCATGCAAGCATGCCAAGCTTTGTTTTGTTTGAAAAAATGGTTCCTAGTGGGTCATAGTCATTTGGGTACATCTAATGGTCATTTCCTAAAGTGGCCAAGTCATTTGCAAAAGGTTTCACTTTAAAACCATTTTCAAAACAAAGTGTTATTTTATGTGGTGTAGAAATATTTTTATTAAGGCATTAGCCTATAGGGTTCACCAAATGAGTTGCTATTGCAAAACTTGGTGTTTTGGTCAGTAGGTTTGGTCCAAACTATTTTCTCAAAGTTTTCTTTCCATAAACATTTTTTTATAATTAAAATCAACAATTTTATTTAGCTAGAAATGGACTAAACTAATTAATCCATTCCAAACTTTTCCAAATTCATTTTCCAAACCATGGGTTGGTTCCTAGGGTCAGTAAGGTCACAACAAACCATTTTGCAAAGGTTTTATCCTTAAATTCAATTTTAGACAATTTTTATACTCTAAACAAGTACACAAATGTTTCTGCAAATTCAAACAAGCTAACAAATACTATTTTCAAAACTAAGGGTATGGTTGGCTAGGGCTTGTTCTCCTGAATCCATTGATATAAAATTTGCCAAATTTGGACGTGTGGTTTGAAAGTTATAGGGTTTTCAAATTGCTACTTAAATCTGTTTTTCAAATCCTGTTTTAAAACAGATCCTGCCACGTGGCTGCTTCTGATTGGGCAATACCGTTTCGTGTGGATCGCGTGTTTCAGGCCACTGGATTAAAAGGGGCATGTGCGGCTCAGATCAAACGTACCCTTTCGTTTTAGTGAATCTATCTAAGCCATCTGATGCTAATCTAACGGTTCCAAATGCTTGGCCAAACAGCAGCGGCGCTGGCGGCGGCGTCTGGTGGCGGAGCGGCCAGACGGCGAGGTTGCCGACGATGCAGACTGCGAGAAAGAGGGAGGGGAAGCTCACCGGATTCGCTGACGCTCGCTGATGCTCAACGTGGTACTTGTCCGTCGAGGGGCGCACGGGGACGGGCAGAATTGCTCGCCGGAGTTCGTGTCCGCGTCGGGCTTCTCTGGAGGGCTCGCCGGAAAAGTAACAGACGACGGCGGCGTGTAGGTGGAGTTGCTGTCGTCGTTTTGGAGCGCCCGCAGGTGAATGGGTGGTATGAACAGATGCGTCTGGATGCGTGGAGTATGTGTGCTAGGTCGACGAGGCAAGGGGCGGCGTGTGGCAGCCGGAATCGGTAGTGGAAGTTGTCGGAGACAGAGGAAGCTCTGGGTCGAATTGTGGCAGCCTCGGGGCGGAGAAGAAGTGGCGACAGAGGGGAATGGAGGAGAGGGCGTGGGTGATTAAGACATCGTGACTGCAGCGAGGGATTAATGCTGCAATAAGGCGCATTCAATCGAGGAAGCAACGGCAGCAACGGTGGCGAGGGAAGAAAGAAGCAGTCGTGGGGTGGGGAAGAAGGGGGCATGGTGTGGGGTCCGCTGGTCAGTGGGGAAAAGAGTGGGGGAGAGGTCCACCAGTCGGTGTCTGCATGGGTTGCTTCTGGGGTGAAGAAAAACGGTCCGGGGAGAAAAGGAGCTGGGCTGGACTGGCCTTAGTGGGCTGCTGGGCTGCTCTATTTTTTTCCTGTCCAAACTCTTTTTCTTTTTCTAATTCTTTTCTGTTTTGAGCTTCAACCAATTAATCAAGCAATCAAACAACACTCAAATCAAATCAACAAACAACAAACTTTTCATTTGAATTTGGTTCTTTTTATCAACATAATCCAAATCCAAAATAAAACAATATTTTTAAATCTTTTTAGGTTCTATTTATTAGTTTAAATAAAATGGACCATGGTTTATTAATAAAATAAGGTTTGGTTTAATTAATAAAATTTTCATTTAAAATCCAAATGTTTTCAAAACCCAATCAGTAGGTTTTATTTGGAAATAAAGAATATTTGGAAAACTTGTTTAAAATAAAATAATCTCTTATTTTAGGGTCCATTAGTAATTAAATAAAATGGGCCTTAGTCATTAAATCAAATAGAGTTTGATTCTATTAATAAAATCTTTATTTGAAACCTAAATATTTTCCAAACCAAATGAGTAAGTTTTATTTGGAAATATTAAATACTTGGAAACTTGTTTTTAAAACAAAATAACATTTTATTTTACAGTCCATTATTATTTGAATAAAATAGTCTTTCATTATTAAATCAACTAGGTTTTGTTTTGTTGAGATTGTTTATTTTAAAATCTAAAATAAAGCCAAAACACTTTAGTAGGTTTTATTTGTGAATAACAAACATTTGTAAAACTTATTTTAAATAATTTAATAAGTTTTGATGTTTTCAAATAAATTGGTAAAACCTTTTATTTAAAAGAGTTTGGATATTAATTCCCTTATTAACTTATTTAAGAAATCCTTTATTATTTTTAATTAAACCTTTGCTATTTATTTAAAATAAAATGTTTTAATTAAAGTTTGGCCAAGTTTTATTTTGGTTTTTATAAAATAATCCTTATTTGTAAATCCATCTTTTCTTTTGAATATCAAATCCTTTTATTAAAAGATCCAAAATAGTAATTCCAAAACATTTTAATTTCCTTTATTAAATGTTTATCTTTAAGAATCCCTTTAGGATTTTATTTAATTCAAATGGGTTTGAAGTTCCAATTGAATTCAAAAAGTTTCTTCTGGCTCTGAAAATCAACTAAAGTTTTATTTTATTCATTTATTTTCACATTTCAAGATTTGGAAAATCTTGGGATGTGACAATACAAAAGCATAATATTGTGGTATTCTCCTTTGATGCTTTGTTTGGGTTGACTTGGAACATGCTCACACCATGTTATGACTATGAACCAATCACCATAGCCTCTATGATCATTTAGTTTTTGACTTGTGGTACCACTTTAAAAGATACGCAGCGTAATGCTTTATCCAAATGGTATTCCTTGTCGAAACCCCGACTGCACTAGGGAGAACCGAAAATGCTAACTATCAATATTTCTCCTGCAATCCCTTGAATGGAAAAACAAACTCTGGGAAATTGGGTCAGGCTAAAAGAAAGAGGGGAGAAAGTCACACTCAGCATGGGCAACCTATGATATGTTTTCTCCATGTGAAAGAGCTGCTTTGATTAGCAATGTTTTTTCGCTCTGCATGATTATGGCCATTATTGCTCTCTTAGTTGGTCGCTCCCAGTCTTTTGCGAGCCTCCACTTGTATGAGTAAGCTCTACTCATGCATCCAACTCCCAAGAAACCAAGTTATTCTAAAGTTTCCACTATAAATTCCTATGCATGGTGTGTTACACCATTCCAAGTATATTCTTATTTTATCTATCTTCCAATTAAAAAGTTATTTTTATGTGAAAACTTAGTGATTAAAGCGCTCACAAACTTGATGGCACACTTTATTTTTCTTTCCCCTAATAAAATTGAACCATTGTGTCATCTATGTTGTATATGCTTGCACTTATACATTGGAATTAGCAGAACCATGCTGTCATGGGGAACGCTTTCAACATTGCACTTGTACATTGTACCTAGTTGATATCATGCTCTTTTGTTTATGGATGTCATCGATGTGAAATGAAAGGGGAGCTTGTAAGTCCATGGAGTTATGTATGTGTGTTAGAGAAACGCCTGGGCCGCTAGCCTAAGTCATGCCTAATCGTGGTGGAAACTTGCAGCATCACCATAGTGAGAAATCTATGAAGCTTTATTCTTCTAAAAAAGAGAGACATATTGAAAAAAGGAAAGAGAGAAAAAAGCACAATTTTCCCATGGTAAATAAGAAGATTGTTGAGATGCTTATTGTCTGCTTGCCTTGTCATTTTGATTATAGGATAGCTCATGTATCATGTGCAAGGGGTACCCCGTTGGCGGTTCTCTATGATACACATGTACTTACTATAACAAGAACTTACAGGTGACTAAAGTTGAGTAGCATGAGGAGCGGCCCTCATACTCAAGGGGCATGAGATTGCCAACTTATACTTTGTCAAGCATATACTCCATAGTTTTACTTTAACCTTAATCACTTCAAGATGCTTATGATAGGGGCAATGAGAGTTGAAAGCTAACAAGTACCATAATTTTTGGAAGCTCTTTTTGAGACTTGAAATCCCTGCTTCCCTTTTATGAAGGTCCTTTCTTCCACCATTATATTGAGTCTCCACCTTCTATCCTTATGCACCAATTAAGAGAGCATAGTTGCCATTCTTAGTTCTATGTGCATTGTCCCAAAACCTATTGATTGATTCATAGTGTTGATATTGCTTGCTCATGAACTATTTGTATCTAGTCACTCTTATGAACTTTGAGGTGTCCTATGCATTTATTTGCTACTCTATGAGGGACAAGATGAATGCCACTATGCTATGTTTTCAATATGTGAAACAAACAAACATTTTTCAGTGCATTGTTATTCATGATCTTTGTTTGTAACCTTTCATGTTGCATGCATAGTTACTTTGTCTTATTGTTAGAACTTCTTCTTTAATGCTCATGTTTAGAGTACTTTGATACCAGCTTTTAATGCTTGCAAATGGTTTGATCTTGATTTTTATGGTGCATGTCACCTCAAAAATTATTCTTTTTATCACTTACCTACTCGAGGATAAGCAGGAGTTAAGCTTGGGGATGCTTGATACGTCGTAAACGTATCTATGATTTTTGATGTTCCATGCTTGTTTAGTATCTACTTTTCTTTGCTTTGTCTACACTTTGAGGTATTTTTATATGTTTTCTGGGACTAACCTATTAACAAGATGCCACAGTGTCATTTGCCTGTTTTCTTCTATTTTTGGTTCGAGAAAAGGAATAAAATCAATATTCTCGGAATTGGACGGGACAAAAGCCAAAGTCAATATTTTACCGTGGGGAACACAGAGCCATAAGACGAGATGGAGAAGAGCCACCAGGGGGCCGCGCGGCCTAGCTTGGCCCGCGCCTGGGGGGTGCGGCCACCCCGGTTGCCCCTCTGCCTCGCCTCTTCACCTATAAGAAGCCCCCGATACCAAAAACCCTAAGTACCCAATCAATCTTCCACGAAACAGTCTGTAGCCGCCGCCACCATCGTCCCTTGATCGGGGGGTTTGAAGCTCTTCTCGGCACCCTGCCGGAGGGGAGATCATCCCAGGGGCCTTCTTATCAGCATGCCAGCCTTCGGTATGAAGCGTGAGTAGTTCCACCTTGGACTACGGGTCCATGTAGTAGCTAGATGGTTGTTTCTCCTACTTTGTGCTACCATGTTTAGATCTTGTGAGCTCCGTTCATGATCAAGATCATCTATTTGTAATCATGCATGTTGTGTTTGTGGGGATCCGATGGATAATGAGATTACTATGTTAGATTAATTAATGGTTCTATCTTATTGATTCTATCATGTCTATGTTGTTTGTGATCTTGCATGCTCTCTGTTTCTAGTAGATATCTTGGCCAAGTAGATGCTAGTGACTCCAAGAGGGAGTATTTATGCTCGATAGTGGGTTCATGCCTTTATTTAATCTAGGTAAGTGACGGAAATCTCTAAGGTTGTAGATGTGTTGTTGCTACTAGGGAGAAAACAACGATCTCTTGTTCATGGAACAAGTGGATTGTTTACCTTACACACTTTGCTTAAAGCAGTTATCTGTTGCTTGCAACTGAATACTTGAGGAGGTTCGGATGATAACCTGAAGGTGGATTACTAGTAATAGATGCAGTTGGATGGCGGTCTATGTATCTTGTTGTAATGCCCAATCAAATCTCATAGGATCATGAATGTCTAGTATTGCATTATTATGCCTTGCTCTATCCTGTCAATTGCTCCACTGTAATTTTTTTACCCAACATGCCATGTTTGTTTATCTTAAGGAGAGCACCTATAGTGAACTATGGACCCCGGTCCAATCTTTACCATCGATACATCTTCCACTGTTACTGCTTACTTTCTGCAAACCACCATTACCTTCCACACCATACAATTAATCCTTTGTTTTCAACAAACCAGTGAGAAATGACAACCTCACTGTTCGTCGGGGCAAAGTCTTGAGTTTGTGTTGTGCAGGTTTCCAAGTTGCTAGCAACACCATTGGGTCGTTTTCTTCCTACTACTGGTTCGATAACCTTGGTTTCTTTATGAGGGAAGACTTGCTCCTGTGCTCATCATATCTTCCTCTTGGGGTCTCCCAACAAAGCTCTACAGTGATCTGAGCGCATCAATCACCTGCGATAAGCTCATTTGATTGTCCTATCTGCTATTGATTGTATATATAGTCTAGTTTGTATGGTGGATGCAATATAGAACAACTATCTTCTAGGTTTATTTTGGTTAAGGGGTATGTACCCTTGACATTGAACAACCTATCAGGTGCCATGAGAAGCACCTGACTATGAACTAACCCGCCTAGTCTAGTTTCTATGAATGTGCCTAGTATAGTTTCTAGTTTCTATGAATGTGTGATGTGATCTAATCCATAAATGTGGGTTGTGTTGATGTGTTGTGGTAAGATCACCACATTTGTATCAGCATGTGTGTGCAAAGAGAAGCAACCAGGCTGGACACCAAACACCCTTTTTTGCATCTGCTGGAAAAAACAGGCAACCAAATGGACTACAATTTCAGCCAAAAGGATGCGACCCAGGCTACCAAACAGGCTTCATAAGTTGTCCCAGCGCTCGTTCACAATTGTCAGTGCCACGTCCAGCACTGTCGGGCTGGGCCAAAAAACGGTTGCGGGCTACCAAACGCGCCCCAAGCATGTGTGAAGGCACATTGCCCGTCCGTTTCTCCTGATACTATGGTGTAACCCATTTTCTCATGCCAATTATGTAGGAAGCAATTTGCTATTAATTGCTTGCCCATGGAAACGGCCCCTTGGCGGTATCCATCAAGACGCAACGCCTTTTCTGACGAAGAAATACCAGACAGATTACCAAAGACGTGATCTTTGACGTTCACATAGTACACTGCCGTCTTGCCGTCATAGACAAAACCATGGACAACAAACACCACCACCTCTAAATAGTCCAATGAGGAGAACAGGTAATCCAGGCGCCACCTAGAGCGCCTCTAGGAAGTGGTGGACATAGTCAGAATAGTAGATACTCATCTACCAGTGGCAAAAACTTTCACCTGCATAGCACAATACGATCCCGAGAACTCCAACGTGTACATCCCACCACCAAAGTGCAAAGCACAACTCCCTTCATGTTTGCCACATTGACCCACCGCAAGGCATGATTAGGGTCGACATGGACACCATCAACAACAGATACGCCATCGCCACTACCGAGAACATCCACTTGGATGGTGTCTGCACCCTAAGGCGCTCAATAGCATGAACTAAGGGCATGTACAGAGTAGTCTCTAATAGAAACAAGTGTGTGTACCAACTCATTGGAATTTCAAGTGTAGAGTGTTGTAGCAAGCATCTTTTCCCCATAAGGGTGACTCAAGGGTTTATTCGAACTCTCAGGGAATTGTCTTAGAGACTTCTCTTGTTTCCTTTTTGAAGCAACCTACAAAATAAAGTATTTGCCTTGTGTCTCGAACTCCACTGTGTGGTTTTCAAGCAAAAGGTTTCATATTAGTAAAACTGAAATAACTATAAATAAATAAAAGAAAAGAAATATATAACTAGACAAGAAAGTAAAACAAGTCTTTTGGGGTTTTTATGTTTGTTAATAGTAAAAGTATTTTTGTATTTTAAGATTTAATTGGTGCAGCAGACATAAAAGCAATGAAAATAAATATAAGTTGTATTTCTTATAATAAAAGTTGGACTAGGGTTTTATGGGTTCACTCTCTATTCTATCATAAAGAGTAGTGGACATAAAACAACTCATAAGCAATACTATATTGATAAAAACTTTATTATATGTATGATAAGAATTTATATGGGCATCACGTCCTATCATAAAGATGATGCAACACATCTGACTTATACTCCTCTAGAAAGGGAAACTCCAAAAAATCTAGAATTAAGAACACATAGAGTATAGCCTTGGGTACTTTGACATGATGTTTGAATAACAAATATGCTACCTTTAACAAACAAGATCATCTGAGCTGTCACGGGATGATAATAACACATGTGTCCACTATATCCCTGGTGAGATGACAAAAAAGGTAAAAACCATAGTAGATGTTGTATTTTTTGTCACTATCCAATCATCACCATGTTACTCCAACTAATACACACGTTTCCCCACACATGCAACAAGGGCGGAAGTCCTAGGTATAGCCGACGAAGCAATGCAGAGGATTGCCCAGCGACAGGATCCTTAGCCTAGCGCATATAGCACCTATCAAGCATACACAATATCGGAAAAAGATCGACAACATGAAGCACGCCATAAAATATACGACCTATGAACAAAGCAACTCCAGCCACACAAACACACACAGAGATGACCCAAACCAGTTTATACACATGCATAGAAGGCTAAAAACACAACAAAGACGAAACATCACGTTAAACTGGGATGGCCACGAGCACCAGACACAGAACAACTAAGAAGCAGGGGCGCTCCCACCACAGAACATGACAGCCTGCTAAGCCACGCATGCGAGGTCATCCAGGCTTCCCACCCAAGGTAGAGTAGGGAACAACACCTTGGACACCTTGCAGGGAAACAAAAAAATAAACTACGTGCAGAGGACAGAGGACACGAAGATCGCATCGGCCGGCTGTTCCAGGCCTAATCCCTAGTGCGTCTACGCACACCAACGTCCAAGGGCGAGGAGACGAGGGGGCCACCACTGCCGGTGTTGGCCAGGCTTTTCCCATCCACGCATGGAGGAGAAATGGAGAGGGGGTTTGGCGATGGTTGGTGTAGGGTTTACCTCGGCCACTAGATGGGCACGATGTGAGAGACACTAGTACAGATTTGATCCTATTAAGGCTCCTGATCGCACAAGGAAATCCCTTTCTATGTGTGGTGCCTTAGATCGTCGACTGAGAAAAAACTCGACCGTCTTCCCGCGACACAGGTAGGCTCGTGCGCAGGGACATCACACACGGAGGTCACATTAAGAGCACAAGGGAAACTTCGCAAACGAAGGACAAACAATAAATCGTTTGCTTCATATATACCGGTGTATCTCCTACGACTGGTCCACCCCAAACCATGTGTATTTTTGTTGCGATGTTTCACCTATATTAAACTATATAATTTTTAGTGTCCTTTCTCAAATTATGAGTCATAAATCATAGTGTGTTAAAGATATTCTCGAATTCTGTTGACGCGTTGGGGACGATGTAGCTTCCCGGAAACGCGCCATGAAGTGTCGCACTTCCGCCCTCTAGGCACACACCAGCGTACGGTAGACAAAATTCGACATGGCTCGCAACAAGAAGACCGCTCGCCTTTCTTGCTTTTGGTAGTTCCTGCCGGCACAGCGCCGACATGTTGATCAGGCCTCACCGATAGTGGACGAGGAGGATTAAGCATCTCTGGATGGGAAGGAGGAGAACTCCCTCCCGCCACCGGACTACGACGACGGATCCTCCCCCTCATATTCTGGTTGGCCTTCCTCGAAAGAGGAGTACGAGGATGCGGCGGATGACCTAGCGGAGCTGATCAAGGAGCATATGGTGGCATAGCAGTATTACAAGTCTCTCTGTGAGGGACATCTGCACGTCAAGAAGAAGGAGGTGAAGCGCGTAGAGGCTTCTCCGCGTGGTCCTGACCACGCATTGCGCTGCCCGGAGTTCCCCATCAAAAGGTTTGACGAGATTGTGGGTATTTGGAAAGCCAGCGCAGCAAGGCACAAGGCGTTAGAGGATGGGGCATCAGGGTCAAGGAATCGTCCTCTCCTCTGATGGCGAGGACATTTATTGTGTAGTGAGTACTCTACTTATTAATTAGTTAGCTAGTGTGTACTAATTAATTAGTTATTATGAACTTTATAATATAATTTGTTAAGTTAGCGGTCTTTTATAACTAGTAGTTAGGAAAACCTTGTTTGATTGGAGCCCTTTTGGACTATACATGCACAATTTTTATGAACTAGTTCTTTGGTTATTGCCAAGGTACAAAATTGTGTGTAGATGTACAAAATGAAATAAAGCGTGTGGGATAAACTTAGATGCACACAATATAAGGACAAGATTTGGTGTGCGATGCGAATGTTAACACACGTTCATGGATAGAAAACCCGAATGTGAAGTGAACTATCATTAACGGTTTTTAGTATAGTGACTGCTTGCGACATATAACATCGCACATGGCTTTTTGAATATAACCATGTGGGAATTTGTGGCCCATTAGGGCCCATAAAATGTAACCCTATCAACTACATCCTATATATCTGAACCAGCAGTAAAACCATTCCACTCCATAATCGCCTCATCTCTTTAGGACCACAATACACATCTTCTATGTTCGGAAATCTCACCTGGTTGGCGAGGAGGAAGCAAGATCTAGCTGCTGGAGGCAGCAAGGCCAGCACTGTAATGCCGATGTCCTCAACGATGGCCTTTACACCCTTGGTTCATGCTTATCCCATCAATCCGCCTCGTCCTCTCCCTCCACATTGGCCAACACTAGCCATGGTCGCCCTCCACAAGGTATACAATAGGGATGATGGATTGCTCCAAATCTTAATGTGTTCGACTGAATTTATGACTTTGATCCAATATTGGCTCTCTAACTTTTCTCTATAATGTTAATGCTTTCGACCGGATCTACGTGTTATATATACTCACTGTGTATGGACGGATTGGATGTGTATGGACCGAATCTATGTGATAGACAATGCATACTTAATGTTCTTGCTTATGTGCTTGCATCATATTATTTCTTATTATCTATTGTTGCCACAACTTAATGAGCTTGTTTATGTGCTACAACTCAATGTGCTTGCTTCTGTGTTTGCATCATATTATTTCTCTATTGTTACCACAACTTAATGAGATTGTTTATATGCTACAACTTAATGTGAATGCTTATATGTTTGCATCATGTTATTTTTTAATATATTGTTTCCACAACTTAATGTGCTTGCATCATGCTATTTTTTAAGATCTATTGTTGCCACAACTTAATATGCTTGCTTCTGTGCTTGCATCATGTTATTTCTTATGATCTATTGTTTCCAACTTAATGAGCTTGCTTATGTGCTACAACTTTTGTATAACAGGAATACTATTTTGGTGACACGGCATAGAAAGGTCTCATTGACACCTCGCTGCCGAATTGCGGAGAGTTATCAAAATTCTTCGACGATGAGGTGTTCCTGTTAAAACTAACGAGGTACAATAAAGACTATATTATTTCTTAGGAGTCTCGTCACGTCAAGAAGACAAAGACACAACCAGAAAAACAAGATTATCAATGTGTATCTATTTCTTTTGTATAGCCATCAATGGTGTAAAAATGCATGTATATGAAGTGTGAATTATGCAAACAAATATCTGATATCATATTATTGTATAGAGTTAAACACCTAAGTGGTCTATCAAGTTGCCAACCATGAGCGCATTGGTCACTAACTGGGAAAATGCAAATTATCGGTCATGAAGTTATGTGGTTATGTCCCGTTAGTCACTCCGTCATGTCCGCCAGTAAATCAATGATGTGGCTATCTATTTTTTACAAATATTTCCTTAAAATTTAGTTTCTTCTAATTGCTAAGTTCCTTTTGCATTAAGCTGCATAGACCAATTTTTGTTGGCCTCGTGATGTGCTCGCGGTAGTCCCGTCACTTTTATGGGATAGTTGTATCACTAGATAACAGTACCATAGCTGGAATTGTCGCACAAGCTAAAATTTGTGCGGCAACTGAATGCTGCTCCTTTTTTTGTACATATACGATTTCAGAAAGGCAAGAACAACTCAAGAGATAATTAGTCCTGCTTCGTTCTCTCACTAGATAGAAAAATCTACATGTTGATCTATAAGACTCTATGATGTTCTGAGTGGATACATGCACACGTAGAGCTCCTGACCGTCCTTGATCTCGCCGATCTCGACCGCATGATAGCGACAAACAAGTGCTCCAAACCAGACCGTACTGGCGGAGAGGACGGCCTTGCTGCTGCGTGGCTGGCTCGCAGCCGACTTACACAACCCTACTAGCCACGATGATTGATCGATGGCTTCCCTAATGCTACGTGCACAGGATATATTTCATAGAATGTCTACGAGAGAGTCAGGAGAGGAGGTGAAGATTTGATAGAATGTCTACGAGAGAGTCTGGGGAGAGGGATAAAGATTTGATAGAATGTCTACCGAGAGAGTCAGGGAAGGGGGGGTGAAGAGGCTGGCAGGTGAGCTCTACATCTATTTTTACGGCCTAGTCGATAGTGAAAAGAAGACCTAGTAATTAGAGAAAATAATATTATAAGAAGGTATTTGAAAAAACATATAGCTACGATGAACGACAAATATGACGAAATGACTAACGGAACATATTCACACAACTTTGTGACCGATAGTTTATGTTTTCCTAATTGGTGACCAATACGCTCGTCGTGCGTGACAACTTAATAGACTTTTAACTCTATTATATATGTTGTTGTATAATCTGGACATAGATCTATTATAATAGTACTCCGTTCGTCCGCAAATAAATATACTTCTAGCTTTTGTCTAAGTCAAACACAATTTAGTTTAACCAACTTTAAAAAAATATAATGACATATATTACATCAAATTAACATATTATAAAATTAAATTTAAAAATAAACAATTTAGTATCATAAATATTGGTACATTTTCGTAAAAGATTAATCAAATTTTGCTAATTTTACTTAGAACAAAGCTAGAAGTACCTTCTTATTTGGGGGGACAGAGGGAGTACCAACCAGCATACGCCCGTCGACCGCATCGAAATAAAAGATGCGAAAGCCCAAACATTTCGCAGATGTTTTTTCGCACACGATTCCTGGAATCGTCGGCGTAGTAAGGGCTCGCCTATTGCCTACCCCTCGCGTAGCGACAGTTGAAGGCCCGATCTGTACTAGCGGGGATTTTCATCTGAACCCTTTGCCGTGCCAAGGACTGATTTTGTCTAAATCTGTGTTAATTAATTTAGAAAGAGCAAGTACTATTCTCTTGTGGCTCTGAGCGAGCACTGATTGTTCACAGGAAGTGCGTGATTCATAATTACAGGGCACTGGTCTCTACTCTCTCGTCCGAACATGTCTGAATATCGCCTCAAACCATTATGCATAACACCGACTGTGCAGTAGAGGAGAGGCCGTCGTTCAGTTCGTTTGTGTAGTACAGCTAGCGCGGTGGGACGTTTGATTGCGTACATCACCAACAGCTGCGTGCTCCCGACTTGACAGAGAACACACCTTGTATACAACGGTAACGTACTACACAGCGCTGCCATCCGGAGAGATCGGTGGCAGCGGCACGTTGGGTGTCCGGCACACCTCCTGGGAGACCACCGTCCGGAATACAGTTCGAACTAGCCATTCCATGCATCAGGCATCAGCTAGCTAGCTAGACGGTGCGCCCGTCCGGTGGCGATACCGGCGGCAGCGGCACGTCAGGCGGCGGGGTCGTGTCCGGCACGCCGCCAGGCAGCCCACCGCGGTCCTCCTCCGACGGCGTCGTGCCGGTTATCTTCTCCTTGGGCGACGGCGTGGGTGGTCCCACGGGGTCCGGCTCCCCGAGCCTCGTCGGCGTCTGTCGCGGCGCGTCCTCCGGCAGAGGCTCCGCACCCGGCACCGGGTTATTGGGGACTTTCGACGGCGCGTGACACCTCGCCGATGAAGCCACCAGACGGCGCGGGACGCCGGTGATGGCAGTGGCTGGAGCAGCGGCGCCGGTGCGGCGTAGGTGGAGTAGGAGGGAGTCGCGGGTGCGGTGGGCGCCGCTGGCCGCTCTGAGGAGGCCCGAGGAAGCCATTGCGCGTTGCCTTGTCCGGCTTGCCTCACGCCTGCTTTCAGTTTAGTAGCCGATGGGAGTGGACAGGTCTCCGCCGCTTTGCGTGGAGCGCGCACGTGTGACGCACGTGGCAACAGATAGACAGTGACACCTCAACGTTTCGGTGCATGCAACTTGGCTTGCTACATTGCGTGGCTGCTGGTACCTGGATTTGGTCCTCTCTCTCACTTGAAATAGGCTTTCACCGCTATATTAATATAGCACCAATACAATATAAACATAATAGTTTTGAAAAAAAATCTTTGGACAGCAGCACACACACCCAAAAGAAACTAAGAAGAAATAAAATGGAGACAAAGGCAGATCAACTAAACGACGGTGACCCGCGCTACGCCCTCCGGCGAAGTACCACCATGCTCCTAGCAGCGGATCATCAAGTACAGTAGCGGATCGTCAAGTATAGTAAGGGTTCATAGCATGGAAAACAAAAAAATTCTATCGCATGAACACAAACAAGCCAAGATCGATCTACTAGTTTGTAGCAACGAGTCGATTAGAGTACTCACCGTCGAAGATTTCAAAGCGGTTAACGAGAGCAGATTCTCGTGGGTGATGTAGTCGTACACTTGTCGATCTCAAGATTGCGTAGACGATCCTTCCGGCGCTACGTTCCGGTAGCGCTTCCGTAGTCGGTCACATGTTCGGTACTCGATGAAGACCTTCCTCTCCCTTGTTCCAGCAGGCAGCGGAGGTTGTAGTTCTCCCCTCACGATTCCGGCAGCACGACGGCGTGGTGTCGGAAGTAGAGGGAAGATCCTACAGGGCTTCACCTAAGCCGGAGCAGGTTATGGTGGAGAATTAGGGTTTTTGGTGATCTAGGGTTTAGAGGCCGGAGTGGAGGAGGTGGAGTCGTCGGCGGCTAGGGCGGCGGCGACGAACCGGCGGTGGCGCGGCGGCGGTGTGGGGAGGGGCTGGTGTTGTGTCTCTTGGGGCACCCCCCTTCCCTCTCTTTATGAGAGGGAGGGCAGCTTGGGAGAGGGGAGTTTGAATCCTTCCCCAACTCCCTCTCCTAGTTGGCTTGTGGTGGAGGGAAAGAAGGATTATTTCCTTCCACCACCAGGATACATTGTCCCAATTCGACTTTTAAAACTTGCCTTTTGATTTTTAATTTCGAGCTTAATTTCTTTCTTATAAATGCCCAACCAAGTGACCTAGGACATGATACAATCATTTCACTTATTCATGACACATTCATGTACCCTTCCCCTTCCGGTCCGGTGAACCTTCTAGACCCTTCTAGATTATTCTAGTGAAAACACCAGAATCATTCCCGAACTCTGGAATTGGACTTTCCTTGTATGAATCTTATTCTTCGGATTATTCCGGATCTCCTCGTGATATTCCGGATCCCATCCGAGACTCTGAACAACATTCGGTCTCCCTACTTACATTCCATATCTACTAAACAACATCGAATCCCTACGGTTCGTGAATTATGCGGACACGACCGAGACACTTCTCCGATCAATAACCAATAGAGGAATCTGTAAATTCATATGGCTCCCATATATTTCTACGATTACTTTGCGATCGAATTAACCACTTACATACGATACCAATTTCCCTTTGTCTCGCGATAGTTTACTTATCCGAGGTCTGATCGTCGGTATCTCTGCATACCTAGTTCAACCTCGTTACCGATAAGTATTCTTTTCTCGTTCCCGTGATATGTGATCCCTCGTGAGCCAGTCACATGCTTGCAAGCTAATTGGATGATATTCCACCTAGAGGGCCCTGATGTCTACGCAATTCTATTCTTGTAGACAGTTGTTGGGCCTCCAAGTGTAGAGGTTTGTAGAACAACAACAAGTTTCCCTTAAGTGGATCACCCAAGGTTAATCGAATTCTGGGGGAAGTGGTCAAAGGTATCCCCCCTCAAGAAATCCTGCAATCAAGATACAAGAAGTCTCTTGTGTCCCCAACACACCCAGTACACTTGTCAGGTCTATAGGTGCACTAGTTCAGCGAAGATATAGTAAAATACAAGTGGTAACGGTGCCAGAAAATAGCTTTGATGGAGCTTGACATGAAGGAAATCCTAAAGGCAAACTGAAATAAAGATGGAAGCAACAAAACATGCAACAGATTTAGAAAGAAGGCCCAGGGATCATACTTTCACTAGTGAACACTCTCTCATATAAATATCCTCTCTTCATGATACTACTCTTAACTACTCTCCGGTTGAACACTCTAATCCATGGTAGGGCTACAAGAGCACACCTCAAAGTCCACCTTCCCTAATCTAGATAACCCCACACTGTCACCATGAGCGCTAGATGGTTCCAACAAACACCACAATTTCATAGAGACAACCAACTCAAAATATAACTCATGATAAATATATATATGTAACCTAGCTTAAGTGCCACACACGGCGTGCACGCTGTCACTTTCACACACATGGGGAGAGCAGAGATCTATTGAAGCACTTCAGTAGCAAGGTAGATCTACTTGATTACAAAGCTCATGACCACAACAAGATCATGCATAGAGAGAGAGATGAACACATAGCTACCGGTAGATCCCTTAGCCTCGAGAGAGAACTAATCCCTCCTTATCATGGGAATCAGCAACGGTGATGAAGATGGTGGTGGAGATCGATGGAGATGGCTCCGGGTGCACTTCCCCGTCCCGACAGGGTGCCGGAACAGAGACTTTCTGTCCCCCGAATCTCCCCTTTGATGGCGGTGGCGATGTGGAGGTTTTTGTGGCTTTCTCCCAGATGATCTAGGGTTTTCTCCCCGGGAGGCTTTTATAGGCGAAGGAGGCAAGGCGAGGAGGCATCCAGGGGGCCTACACCCCCTGTGGGCGCCACTAGGGCTGGCCCGCGCCTAGGGGGTGCGGCCACCCTGGTGTCCTCCTCCACCTTTGCTTTGTGGTTCCGTGTTGCTCCGGGGAAATAGGAAGATTGGCTTTTGTCCCGTCGAATTACAAGAATATTGATTTTCTGCCTTTTCTAGAACCAAAAACAGAAGAAAACAGGCAACTAGCACTGTGGCATCTTGTCAATAGGTTAGTTCCAGAAAGTGTATAAAAATACCTCAAAGTTTAGACAAAACATAAGACAAATGATATAAAACAAGCATGGAGCATCAAAAATTATAGATACGTTTACGACGTATCAAGCATCCCCAAGCTTAACTCCTTCTCGTCCTCGAGTAGGTAAGTGATAAAAAATAATAATTTTTGAGGTGACATGCACCATCACAATCATGATCAAACCATTTGCAGGCATTGAAAGCTGGGATTAAAGTACTCTCAACATGAGCATGAAAGATGAAGTTCTAACAATAGGACATAGTAACTATGCATGCAACATGAAAGGCTACACACAAAGATCATGAATAACATGCATTGGAAAACGTGTGTTTGTTTCACATATAGAAAACATAGCATAGTGGCATTCAGCTTGTCCCTCATGGAGTAGCAAATAAATGCATAGGACACCTTGAAAGTTCATAAGAGTGACTAGATACAAATAGTTCATGAGCAAGCAATATTAATAATATGAATCAATCAATAAGTTTTGGGACAATGCACATAGAACTAAGAATGGCAACTATGCTCTCTTAATTGGTTCCTAAGGATATAATGTGGAGACTCAATATAATAGTGGAAGAAAGGCCCTTCAAAGGGAAGCAGGGATTTCAAGTTTCAAAAAGAGCTTCCAAAAATTATGGTACTTGTTAGCTTTCAGCCCTCATTGCCCCTATCATAAGCATCTTGAAGTGATTAAGGTTAAAGTGAACAAACTATGGAGTATATGCTTGACAAAGTATAAGTTAGCAATCTCATGTCCCTTGAATACGAGGGCCGCACCTCACGCTACTCAACTTTAGTCACCTATAAGTTCTTGTCATAATAAGTACATGCGTATCATAGAGTACCTCCAACGGGGTACCCCTTGCATATGGTACAGGAGCTATCCTATAACCAAAATGACAAGGCAAGCAGACAATGAGCATCTCAGCGATCTTTTTATTTACTATTTGCGTAGATTTTTATTGAGGATGCTTCACAGATTGCTCATTATGGTGATGCTGCAAGTTTCCACCATGATTAGGCATGGCTTAGGCTAGCGGCCCAGGCGTTTCTCTAACACAAAATACCTAACTCCATGTACTTACAGGCTCCCTTTTCATTTTACACCGACGACATCCATAGACAAAAGAGCATGATATCAAGTGTGTACAATGTACAAGTGCAATGTTGAAAGCGTTCCCCACGACAGCATGGTTCTACTAATTCCAATGTATAAATGCAAGCATATACAACATATATACACAATGGTTCAATTTTATTAGGGGCAAGAAATATAAAGTGTGCATTCAAGTCCGTGAGAGCTTTAATCACTAAGTTTTCACATAACAAAATACTTTTTAATTGGAAGATAGCTGAAAACAAGAATATACTTGGAATGGTGTAACACACCGTGCATAGGAATTTATAGTGGACACTTTGGAATAACTTGGTTTCTTGGGAGTTGGAAGCATGAGTAGAGCTTACTTATACAAGTGGAGGCTAGCAAAAGACTAGGAGCAACCAAGTAAGAGAGAAATAATGGCCATAATCATGTAGAGCGACAAAACATTACTAATCAAAACATAAAGTGGTACTACAAGTCAAGGACTAAATGATCATATAGGCTATGGTGACTTGTTCATAGTCATAACATGGTGTGAGCATGTGCCAAGTCAACCCAAACAAAACATCAAAGGAGAATACCACAATACTATGCTTTTGTATGCTAAAACAACGCATGATTCTTTCAAGGCACATTAAGCAATCCTAAGTGTTTGGAAAAAGTCATGATACAGCAATAATCACTAAGCATAAGGTCAAAACAACATCCAGCATGACATGATAAAGCCTAAGCCACAGTCAAAGCAAGCTCACTTTGTACCACTATAAGCGAGGACTTTCTACTCTTTTCCAACACCAATCAACTTATTTGAAACAACTCACAAGGATAATAATAAATAAAGATCAGTGAGCTTGTATCACAAATCCACAAAGAAGAACTAAAAAGTTCTAAGCTGAAAGCATAAGAAAACTAAGGCTAAACACAGTGCTAGCAAAAGAGAACACTCACAAAACAATAAGATTGAAAACTAGAGTGTTTTAGGCAATGAAAACAAAGTGTGTCTCTCTCCAAAAGAAGTGTGTTGTGATCCAACCAACTTACTCAAGCAAACTAAGCAAACAAAAACCAAAAACAAAAACTAAGACGCTCCAAGAACAACACAACTGTGCATGAAACAATAAAAACGAAGTGTCTAGAAAGACCTGAGATTTTTTATTGATGAAGAAGGGGATGCCTTGGGCATCCCCAAGCTTTGACGCTTATACCTCTTGAATATTTCTTGGGGTGACACGGGGTGGCATCCCCAAGCTTGAGCTTTTTCCATTTTTCATCTCATTACATCATTCTCTCTCTACACCTGAAATTTTTCCTTCGTACAAAACTTCACACAATCTTCATTAGCAACATTAGTGTTTTCAAAAGATAATAGAACCTTGGGTTTAGCTTTAGAACAGCAAAACTTTCACTAAAAACACAAGCTACTGTAGCAATTCCTTCAAAAATCTCAATTTCCCAAAAAGAACCCAAAAAGGAATCAATAAGAAGCAAATGCAAATAATGGCAGAAATCTGTCAAAACATACCAGCATGTAGAAACTATTTTTTCGAAGACCTTATGTTGCTAAAATCAAAAAGTGTTTAACTAAAGAAAGTTAGCTAACATACTGGGGGATTTATTCGTAAATTATCAGCTCAATCCGACTTACAGAGATTCCTCACGAATTTTTATGGTGGAGCACAAAAATCTGTTTCGGGACAACAACTTCCGAAATCTTACTTCCCTCTCATTAGAGGTCATTCTTGGCACAAAAAAGCAAACAAAAAGGATAAGGAGAGGTCATTACTGGAGTAATAACTTCCAAGACTCAAGAAAACTCTTGGGTTATCTCCCAACAAGTACTTTTCTTTACCGCCTTTAAGTTAGGCTTGATAGTTTGAGAATATGCTCACATAAGAAATATGAATTGAAGTAAAAGAGAGCATCAAGAAGCAAATTCAAAACACATTTAAGTCTTACCCACTTACTATGCATAGGAATATTGTAAAGAAACAAGTCATGAAAGCAAAAAGCAACAACCATAGGAAAGCAAAACAAGTGCAACTTAAAGACTTTCAACATAAAGAGGGGAAACTTAATATTGTTGAGATGCATAAAGCCATGTTTCCCTCTATCATAATAACTTTCAGTAGCAACATGAATAAAATTAACAATATAACTATCACATAAAACATTCTTTTCATGAGACACATGCATACAATGATTATTACTCTCCACATAAGAATAGTAATTCTTATTAATTATAGTGGGAGAAAATTCAACAAAATAGCTATCACTATCATTCTCATCACCATAATCATCAAATATAGGAGGCATATTGTAATCAAAATTAATTTTCTCCTCAATAGTAGGTGGACTGAAAATATCATATTCATCATTGTAATCATCATATATTGGAGGTTTGGTATCATCATAAGCAATATAATAGCTATCTTCCAAAGCTGGGGAACTAAAAAATCATTTTCATAAAAACTAGCTTCCCCAAGCTTAGACGTTTCCATAGCATTAGAAATAATGGTGTTCAAAGAATTCATACTAATAACATTGCTATGAGCATGCAAATTAAGTTCCATAGGTTTTTTAATTTTCTCTTCAAACACTTCATGTCCTAACTCAAGATAAATATTATAAAGCTCTCTAATTTTGTTGTTGTTTTCCATTAAGCCTAACTAGTGAAAACAAGAAAAAAAAAAGACAAAATTGCAGAATCTAAAGGTAATAACTTCGAGCACACACACCGGAGGATGTGAGTACCTTTTACCTTACCTCCCCGGCAACGGCGTCAGGAAATAGCTTTCTGGCTTACTGTTGCCGTGGGGTAACGTGTGTGAGTGCCTTTTACCTTTCCTCCTCGACAACGACGCCAGAAAATAGCTTGATGTCTACGCACTTCTATTCTTGTAGACAGTTGTTGGGCCTCCAAGTGTAGAGGTTTGTAGAACAACATCAAGTTTCCCTTAAGTGGATCATGCAAGGTTTATCGAACTTGGGGAGGAAGTGGTCAAAGGTATCCCCTCTCAAGCAATCCTGCAATCAAGATACAAGAAGTCTCTTGTGTCTCCAACACACCCAATACACTTGTCAGGTGTATATGTGCACTAGTTCGGCAAAGAGATAGTAAAATACAAGTGGTGACGGTGCCAGAAAATAGCTTTGATGGAGCTTGACGTGGAGGAAAGACTAAAGGAAAACTGAAATAAAGATGGAAGCAAGCAAACATGCAACAGATCTAGATGCAAACGGTGTTTCAATGTTTAGAAACAAGGCCTAGGGATCATACTTTCACTAGTGAACACTCTCTCATATAAATATCCTCTCTTCATGATACTACTCTTAACTACTCTCCGGTTGAACACTATAATCCATGGTAGGGATACAAGAGCACACCTCAAAGTCCACCTTCCCTAATCTAGATAACCCCACATTGTCACCTTGAGCGCTAGATGGTTCCAACAAACACCACTATTTCATAGAGACAACCAACTCAAAATATAACTCATGATAAATATATATATGTAACCTAGCTTAAGTGCCACACATGGCGTGCACGCTGTCACTTTCACACACGTGGGGAAAAGCATAGATCTATTAAAGCACGATGAGTATTTATGTAGACTCAAGCCTTAGTGCCACCATGGCGTGCACGCTGTCACTTTCACACACATGGGGAGAGCAGAGATCTATTGAAGCACTTCAGTATCAAGGTAGATCTACTTGATTACAAAGCTCATGACCACAACAAGACCATGCATGGAGAGAGAGATGAACACATAGCTACCGGTAGAGCCCTTAGCCTCGAGAGAGAACTACTCCCTCCTCATCATGGGAATCAGCAACGGTGATGAAGATGGTGGTGGAGATCGATGGAGATGGCTCTGGGGGCACTTCCCCATCCCGGCAGGGCGCCGGAACAGAGACTTTCTGTCCCCCGAATCTTCCTTTGGTGGCGGCGATGATGTGGAGGATTTTGTGGCTTTCTCCCAGATGATCTAGGGTTTTCTCCCTGGGAGGCTTTTATATGCGAAGGAGGCAAGGTGAGGAGGAAGCCAGGGGGTCCACACCCCCTGTGGGCGCCACTAGGGCTGGCCCGCGCCTAGGGGGTGCGGCCACCCTGGTGTCCTCCTCTACCTTTGCCTCGTGGTTTCGTGTTGCTCCGGGAAAAATAGGAAGATTGGCTTTTGTCCCGTCGAATTCCGGGGATATTGATTTTCTGCCTTTTCTTGAACCAAAAACAGAAGAAAACAGGCAACTGGCACTATGTCATCTTCTCAATAGGTTAGTTCCAGAAAGTGTATAAAAATACCTCAAAGTTTACACAAAACATAAGACAAATGATATAAAACAAGCATGGAGCATCAAAAATTATAGATACGTTTACGACGTATCAGGCCCAGAATATATCTATCCGTCATATGGATGGACAAATCCCACTCTTGATCCATGTGCCTCAACACATACTTTCCGAACACTCAATGCCACATTTATAGCCACCCAGTTACGGTGTGGTGTTTGATGTCATCAAAGCATCCTTCCGGTGATGGTGATTAGCATGATCTCATGGTCGAAGGAATTAGGTTACTATGTATCAGAAAGCTTATAGCAAACAAACTATTTAAATGACTTGATCTTTATGCTACGCTTATCTATTGGAGTATGTCCATCATACCATTCTCCTAATGATATGATCTTGTTGTTAACAACATCTCTATGTTCATGATCTAGAAACCATGATCATCTATTAACCAACAAGCTAGTATTATAAAGAGGCTTTACTAGGGACTCTAATTAGTTTACAAATCACACAAGTATTAATGTTTCTGGTTAATACTATTATACCATGAATGTAAACATTTATCATAAACACAAAGATATGATAATAACTACTTTTATTGTTGCCTCTAGGGCATATCTCCAACAAGTACCAAGCAACACCTTCAAGAAGGAAAGCTACAATGTTGTTGCCCGAACTAAAGAACTGATCCTAGGGTTTCCCCCGGCACATAGAGGGGAGCAGATGTAGGGTAGCCACAACGCCCTCCAGAAAGGAATGGTGCCACCCGAGGGCGGCACCGCGTCGGTGTCAGCGAGCTGATAAGGATTTCTCCCGAAAAACCCTATCCGCAACCCCCGGACGATCCGTTGCATAGGAGACCTGCGAGGGCAAGGCCTCTACACCACCAAACTCGACGCCCAACATCATGCGCCACTCCAATCACAAAGCCACCACCATCGTATCACCCAGATTACCGCCACGAGGCCTGCATGACAAAGGAAACAGTAGCTTGAAACGGAGACATCAGTACCACAACCATGCAGGAGGGAACTGCCTCCACCGTCGAAGGCGGTAGTCAACCAGACGTGGTTGCAAGGCACACCAATCCTTATTAGATCCGGCTGGGTCCAGCGGGCCCGTAAAGTCTCCACAGAGACACACCAGTCCCAATAAGGTCCAGCCATGCCCATATCAGACCCGTAAAGCTCGTTGCCATGCTGCAACTGGCCGATCGCCGTTGCTGCACAAGCTATTTCACCGCTGCCTACAGAACAACCGGTGAGCAGGGCAGGCCCACCTGACCCGACCAGATCAGGCCTTAAGGGCCCAGATCTGGGCCGTATGGGATCAGTCAACGCCACCCCACCGTCGGTTGCTTCTCCGCCATGCCACGCCGCCCCGCCTCACTGCAGGTGTGCCACCGCGTCGCCACTGTCCGGCCAGAGCCAGGCCTCTGCCGCCCTAAACACGCTGAAAGATTGTGGAAGTATAGATTGTATTGATATTGCAAGAGGTGATTACAACGTGAGCCCTTGGGATGTTTATATAGTACTAGAAGACTTGGGGGGTAAGAAGACTAGTAGAGATAGAATTGGATTACACTTAAACTACCAAATATAATGTAACCGTAATATACTCTAACACCCCCCCCCCCCGCGCGCGCAGTCGTATCGGTAGTGACGCGAACAGCAGGAGCGTCGCGTATGGTCTGACTGGAGCATAAGCCGGAGGTGAGGTGGTAGTCATTGTTGCTGATGTCGATGTAGCCGGGTGTGAGGGTGCTGCAGTTGTGGTCGATGGTGTCGTTGAGGAAGTTGTTGCCGTTGATGAAGTCGATAAAATTAATGATTTTGTTGTGTTGTGGTCGATGTCGTCGTTGAGCCTAGAGAATTCGTCCTAGTAGTTGAGGTAGACGTAGTTTGAGTTAAAGTAGCTCGACCCGCAATGCCGAGCTTGCCAGACTCGGCGGCGTGTCAGGGACAAAGGCACGTGTCGGTGTTGCCAATACCAGATGTGCGAAGATAGGGACCATCATGAGCCATGCGTGCCAGAGCCAGATTGAGGAGCAAATAAAATTTTCCGTAAACGGTCGGTGTAGAAGTTGCCCGCCGTTTTGGAGTAGACGAAGTGGCTGCAAGAAGAAAATTGAGCACATACTTCTGCAAATAAAAATTAGACTACGACTCTGGCAGCAAGATCATGGTGGACGAAGACGACGGTGGTAGTTGTCGATGGCGATTGAATTGTAGCGGTAGTCGATTTCGGGGATTATACCCGTATTTTCCGCTTGTATGAGTGTGGCGTTGCTCGTGGAGAAGAACTTGTTGGCGTTGATGATGACCAAGATTGGTGGCGGCGGCGACGATGTTGCAATGTTGTTGGTGTAGATGCTAAACGTATCTAATTTTTGATGCTCCATGCTTTTTTTATATCATTTGTCTTATGTTTTTTCTACACTTTGAGGTATTTTTATACACTTTCTGGAACTAACCTATTGACAAGATGCCACAGTGTCAGTTGTCTGTTTTCTTTTCTTTTTGGTTCCAGAAAAGGCAGAAATCCAATATTCTCGGAATTTGACGGGACAAAAGCCAATCTTCCTATTTCTTCCCGGAGCAACACGGAACCACGAAGTAAAGGTGGCGGAGGACACCAGGGTGGCCGCACCCCCTAGATGCGGGCCAGCCCTGGTGGCGCCCACAAGGGGTGTGGGCGCCCTGGCTTACTCCTCTCCTTGCCTCCTTCGCCTATAAAAGCCTCCCGAGGAGAAAACCCTAGATCATCTGGGAGAAAGCCACGAAAACATCCACATCGCCGCCACCACCGAAGGAGAGATTTGGGGGAAAGAAAATCTCTATTCCGACACCGTGCTGGGACGGGGAAGTGCCCCCGGAGCCATCTCCATCGATCTCCACCACCATCTTCATCACCGTTGCTGATTCCCATGATGAGGAGGGAGTAGTTCTCTCTCGAGGCTAAGGGATCTACCGGTAGATATGTGTTTATCTCTCTCTTAATGAATGATCTTGTTGTGGTCATGAGCTTGATAATCTAGTAGATCTACCTTGCTACTCAAGTGCTTCAATAGATCTCTGCTCTCCCCATGTGTGTGAAAGTGACATCGTGCACGCCATAGTGGCACTTAGGCTTGGTCTATATAAATACTCATCGTGCTTTAATAGATCTATGCTTTTCCCCAGGTGTGTGAAAGTGACAGCGTGCACACCGTGTGTGGCACTTAAGCTAGGTTACATATATATTTGTTATGAGTTATATTTGGAGTTGGATGTCTCTATGAAATTGTGGTGTTTGTTTGAACCAGCTAGCGCTCAAGGTGACAGTGTGGGGTTATCTAAATTGGGTAAGGCCCTACCGTGAATTAGAGTGTCCAACTAGAGAGTAGTTAAGAGTAGTATCATGAAGAGAAGATATTTATATGAGAGAGTGTTCACTAGTGAAAGTATGATCCCTAGGCCTTGTTTCTAAACATTGAAACACCGTTTGCATCTAGATCTGTTGCATGTTTGCTTGCTTCCATCCTTTTGCCTTTAGTATTTACCTCAGCATCAAGCTATTTTTTTGGCACTGTTACCACTTGTATTTCACTATCTCTTCGCCGAACTAGTGCACCTATACCCCTGACAACTGTATTGGGTGTGTTGGGGACACAAGAGACTTCTTGTATCTTGATTGCAGGGTTGCTTGAGAGGGATACCTTTGACCACTTACTCCCTGAGTTCGATAAACCTTGGGTAATACACTTAAGGGAAACTTGCTGCTGTTCTACAAACCTCTATACTTGGAGGCTCAACAACTGTCTACAAGAATAGAAGTGCATAGACATCAAGCTATTTTCTGGCGCTATTGCCGGGGAGGTTTTGGGCTTTTACCTTTCCTCCACGCCATCAGCTATTTTCTGGCGCTGTTGCCGGGGAGGTAAGGTAAAAGGTACTCACATTGTCACATCCCAAAATTTTCCAAATTTTGAAATGTGAATAAAAAATTGTTGAAATTTAGGGTGAAAAGAAACTTTTTGCTTCTAAATGGAAACATCAAAACTCTACTTGAACAAATTTGAATGAAAAGGGAATCCAAAAAAAATTCAATCAAGTGAAATGGATTCATTAATGAGTGTATCTTGAAATTTAAAACTTTTAAAGAAATCACTTCCAAAGATCAAATGCATTTTATGCATGGAAAGAATCTTGAATTTAAACACTCGGGACAAATAAACTAAAACCCTAAAACCCTAATGGAAGAAAATCATTTCCAAGATCTCGTAAGACTATGGATTTGAACCATATAATAATTCACCAACAAACATTTATAAATGATCAAAAATGATAAATAAAAATATTATAAAACCATAGAAATTGGTTTCATTTAATTTGGAGCCATGGATAAAAACTTATGACTTTAATAAGATAAAAGGAATTAATTTCCAAGGCTAATAAATCTCCTATCTAAAATCCATACCAAATCTTGAGCAAAGTAATCCTAAATGTATTTAAAAATATAAACAAATATTAAGTAAAATCATACAAATTGGAATCACCAATTTCGAATCTATAAATAAAAAGATATGGATTTTATAAGACAAAGAAATAAATAAATAAATAAATGAGGAATATTTAAAAGCCAAATTAAATCTTGGCCAAATCCATAAACAAATGAAAGCTATTGAATAATAAAAGGAGTAAAAGATTATTTAAATAAAATCATAAGCATTAAACAATATCCAATTTTATTTAAATAAAGACAAATTGCCTAAACTAAATAATAAATCGCAAGAAAATTATTTAGAAGACAATTTAAACCTTGAGTTGAATCCATAAGGAAATGGAATAAAAATAATCCAAATTAAATAAGGGAATAAAAAAATATTTGAATAAAATTAATATGGACTTGAACCATACTTGATTTGAATAAAGATAAAATACCTAATATAAATGATTAATTAAATCATGAGAAAATAATAATTGAAATTGCCAAAGTGGATTAAAATTTATCTAATTAACTTAAAAAGAATAAAAGAATTATTTTAATAAAATTTATATGGGTTTAAAACCATATTTGATTTTATTTGAATAAAGACAAATGCCCAATTTAAATGAATATTAAATCATATTAAAATATTTGAAATAATTCAAAGTGAATTATTTAAACACAATATACAATAAATTTAAACTTACTGAAAAGGTTTGAGAAACATTTGAATTTAAACAGATGATTAAATCATTTGAATAAAATAATATGGATTGGAAACATATTTAAATCTTATTTAAATAAAGACAAATATCTACTTTAATTAAATAATAAACCATAAGATAATAAAAGAAATGGACTTTAAAAATACATTGTATAAACAGTGTAAAACCTACTAAAAAGTATGGAAAAGGTTTGATAAATAAATCTGAAATCAAATGAGTGTTTGAATTTGAAAACAGAAAATAGAAAAGGAAAAATAAAAAGAAAACAGATGAAAAAAATAGAGAAGGCAAAACCAACTCAGTCCAGCCCAACTTGGCCCAACAAACCAGCAGCAGCCCACCTCTCTTCTTTCGCCGCGAAACGTTTTCTCACTCACACCCGCACCCGCACATTCACTGACTCCATGACCCCACCGTACCCCCTTCTTAGCTCGCTGACTAACCAGCCCCACTGACCACATCATCATCGTCCCCTCGGAGACCAGTTCTTACCCAATTCCTCGCCCGTTTCTGCCTTGATTCAGCGACGTTAATTCGCCTAAATGTCGCGCTAATTCCGCCTCGTGATCATGCCCTCTTAAACGCCTCCCTCCCCTCTCTCATTCCCCTCAGACCCCATCCCATCGGAGCCACCAGGCTGCAGGAATTGCTAACCACACCGTCGCTACTCCAGCGAGCTCCAATCCCGGCGAACACAACCACCCTCTTACCCCCTGACTTGCACGAGCTTGACCAATAGCTCCTTGCACACCCGCCAATACCCTCTAATATCCCGCGCGCGCTTCGGAACATCGGCAAGGACAACACCAACTCGCCACCGTCTTCTGCTTTGACTCCGGCGACCTTTCCCTGGTAACCCTGACCTCCCCTTTCCCTCTAAAGGACGCTCGTGTACTCACCTTCGCCTCACGCATCTAACGCGATCCTCTGATGGCCTTGTCCTGCTTTATAGCCTCCGACCAGGCCATTACGTGCTCGACGCTAGCAGAAACTACGGTGAGAAATCGACGTCATGACCGTGCGCCCCTTGGTCTACGACGACCACCTCGAGCTTCAGCACGTCACGGTGAATCTGGTAATTCCCTCCTCCATCTCCCTCGCTTCCTGGAATAGCCGGAACGCCTCAGCCCGAGCGCCGCCACCGCTCGTCGTCGAGCGCCGCCAGAACATGGTCGTTGCGCTGTAGTCCGTTAGATCCAGATCCAGCGGTGAGGAATAGACGACTAATAGAAGGGGTAAGTTTTCATCTGTACCGACGATTCAAATAAGATCCTGCGGTCCACAGAGCGCGATCCTGCCAAACTAGTATGCACTAGTAGGAAAACGACGCGTGTCCTGTCTTTTGTTTTAAAAACAGAAACATTTCTATTAGATGAATGATTTTGTAAATTCCATAACTTTTGTTCTGCTTGACCGATTTTACAAATTTTATATCGATGGATTCAAAAAAAAATGTGAACTTTGCAACCATGCCCTTAGTTTAGTAATTTGCTTCTGGAAAATTAGTTGTTTTTGCAGAAACATTTCTAGGCCTATTTTGTGTATAAAATTTATTCTAAAATTGATTTTTGAGTAAAACCTTTTGAAAATGGTTTGATTTGAACTCTCTGACCCTAAACACAAACTTTTGGATTTAAAAATATATTTGATTAACCCTAGAAACTTATTCCTTTGAATAAAAAGCATTTCTAGTAAAATAAAAATGTTGCTATGACTTAAAAATGATTTTTGGGTGAAACACTTTGACCATAAACACTAACTTTTGTGTTTAGAAACATATTTGGCTAACACTACAAAATATTACTTTGATTAAAATCATTTATAGAAAAACAAAAATGATTTAAATGGCCCATTTCCACTAACTTGATTTTAAATGGTTTTGCCACTTTTATAAATGACCAATATGTGTTTTTAAATGCTTATAGCCTATTAGAAACCACTTTTCCAAATAAAAAAATCTTTTTCATGCTTGCATGCATTGTTTTGTTTTCTTTATTTTATGTGGTGAATTGTTTAAATGCTAGTTTGAATATGTTCTTGCTTGATTGAATTGTAGTGAACTTTGAAGAGTGTGACAATTGCAAGATTAAGGAGTGAATCTATATTCTCTACTAAAAAGGCAAGTGGCGCTTCATATATTTTGTCCTAATATTTTGACTATGCATTAGTGATATTTCTAAGTAGGACTTGCATGGAATTTTTACTAAGTATACTATGCCATGGGAAATCCTAGTAGATGATGCCTTAG
Organism: Avena sativa; assembly: GCA_916181665.1. NCBI lineage: Eukaryota > Viridiplantae > Streptophyta > Magnoliopsida > Poales > Poaceae > Avena > Avena sativa. The sequence goes on from OV702283.1 coordinate 111,369,519, forward strand.
TAGAATTTTCCCTAAGTTAAGATTCCTACTACTATCATGCTTAGCCTAGCTAGTAGCAAATAAGGGTGGTTTATATACATGTTATGGAAATTTTGCTAAGTCTTTTGACTTATGTTTTTTTCTTAATAAAACTACTAAGTGAATGAATCACCTGGGTGGAATGGTGAGAATGGGATATGTTGAGTGGTTACACAAGTCCAATAATCTAGGTAAAACTTGTGTATCACACTTCTGGAAAGCCACCCAGGAACAAAGAGATTTGAGATGTCAAATGTTGAGAAGCTTCTAGTGCAACCACATGGTATATGGGCTCTGCCAGGATCATATAGGTTGCAATAACTTAGCCAGATGGATAGAAGGTGGTAAGGAGTGATAGGATGGAGCGCGTCCATTTGGTCTAAGGGAAGGCTTCTGAAAGATCTTGTCTTGATGCATGTAGAGTCTTGTGGGGAAAGTGCACCACCTCTCTAGAGAGTAAAATCTAAGTACTTAGTCGTGTCCCCGGCAATGGACAATTTGAGCATCAAGACATGGAAGCTATCAAGGATCTCCTCATCCCAATTTCTAAGTTAAAAACTTGTGGTTGAACAAGGGCAAAGGACCAGTGGTTACAAAAGCCTAGTGACTGGACAACCTTGGTATCACATTTGTGTTCCTTGGGTGATTTGACAAACAAAAACTTAGTGTTTTCAACTAATAAGGAAAACTTATTTTGAGCAAAGCAAGCCTAATCTCCACTTATCCAAATGCATATAGATGATAGATACCACTATTCTACCATAGTATCACTTGCCAATAAAATTCAAATGTATTGACCCTTGTGGCTGTAACTTATTATGTTGCAGGTTTGTGTGATTTTAGTGAAGTGTGTTGAATAGGATTAGAAGTCTACAACCAACATGATTGCCTGTGGCACTTTGAAGATGAAGGACTCCATGCTATTTAGATATTTCTGCTGCATTGTAATGAGATAGCCAAATGAGCTATGTAAGATGTAATGAATTATTTTATTCCTAGTTATAAATTTGTACTATGACCTTTGTTTCTTAATATTACATCTTAAACTATGGATGCTAGCTATTGATCCAGGGACTAGCATTGTAAACACAGGGATCTCTACCTTATCAGGTTGGGACCTCTACACACATCCTCCGGTGTGAGTGCTCTAAGTTATTTCCTTTAGATTCTGCAATTTTGTCTTTTTGTTTCTTGTTTTCACTAGTTAGGCTTAATGGAAAACAACAACAAAATTAGAGAGCTTTATAGTATTTATCTTGAGTTAGGACATGAAGTGTTTGAAGAGAAAGTTTAAAAACCTATGGAACTTCATTTGCATGCTAATAGAAATGTTATTAGTATGAATTATTTGAACACCATTATTGCTAATGCTATGGAAACCCTAAGCTTGGGGAATCTAGTTTTGATGAAAATGATCTTTTTAGTTCCCTAGCTTTGGAGATAGCTATTCTATTGCTTATGATGATACCAAACCTCCAATTTATGATGATCACAATGATGAATATGATATTTTCAGTCCACCTACTATTGAGGAGAAAATTAATTATGATTACAATATGCCTCCTATATTTGATGATTATGGTGATGAGAATAATAATGATAGCTATTTTGTTGAATTTTCTCCCACTACAATTAATAAGAGTGACTATGCTTATGTGGAGAGTAATAATAATTATATGCATGTGGCTCATGATAAGAATGTTTTATGTGATAGATATATTGTTAATTTTATTCATGTTGCTACTAAAAGTTATTATGAGAGAGGGAAACATGGTCTTATATATCTCAATAATATTAAGTTTCCCCTCTTTATGTTGAAAGTTTTGAAGTTGCACTTGTTTTGCTTTCCTATGTTTGTTGCTTTGTGCTTTCATGACTTGTTTATTTACAAGATTATTATGCATATGAATTGTGTTAGACTTAAATTTATTTTTAATTTGCTTCTTGATGCTCTCTTTTACTTCAATTCATATTTTTTATGTGAGCATCTTCTCAAACTATCAAGCCTAACTTAAAGGCATTAAATAAAAGTACTTGTTGGGAGATAACCCAAGAGTTTTCTTGAGTCTTGGAAGATATTACTTCATTAATGACCTCTCCTTATCCTTTTTGTTTGCCTTTTGTGCCGAGAATGACCTCTAATGATAGGGAAGTAAGATTTGGGGAGTTATTGTCCTGAAATAGATTTCTTTCCTCCACCATAAAAATTAATGAGGTGTCTCTGTAAGTCAGATTAAACTGAAAATTTACTAATAAATCCCCCCGTATGTTAGCTAAGTTTAGTTAGTTCAACACTTTTTGATTTGAGAAACATAAGGTCTTTGAAAAAATCGATTTCTACATGCTGGTCTGTTTTGACAGATTTCTGCCATTATTTGCATTTGCTTCTTATTGATTCCTTTTTGGGTTATTTTTTGGAAATTGATCTTTTTGAGGGAATTGCTACAGTATATTGTGTTTTTAGTGAAATTTTTGATGTTCTAAAGCTAAACCCAAAGGGCTATTATCTTTTGAATACACTAATGTTGCTAATGAAGATTGTGTGAAGTTTTGTATGAAGGAAAATTTTCAGGTGTAGAGAAAGAATGATGTAATGAGATGAAGAATGGACAAAAGCTCAAGCTTGGGGATGCCACCCCGTGTCACCCAAAGAAATATTCAACAGGTACAAGCGTCAAAGCTTGGGGATTCCCAAGGCATCCCCTTCTTCATCAATAAAAATCTCAGGTTTTCTGTCTAGATACTTTATTTTTATTGCTTCATGCACTATTGTGTTGTTCTTGGAGCATCTTAATTTTCATTTTTGGTTTTTGTTTGCTTATTTTGCTTGAGTAAGTTGGTTGGATCACAACACACTTCTTGTGGAGAGAGACACACTCTGTTTTCATTACCTAGAACACTCTAGTTTTCATTCTTATTGTCTTATGAGTGTTCTCTTTTGCTAGCACTATGTTTAGCCTTAGTTTTCTTGTGCTTTCAGCCTAGAACTTTTTAGTTCTTCTTTGTGGATTTGTGATACATTCTCACTATTTTATTTATTATTATCTTTGTGAGTTGTTTCAAATAAGTTGCTTGGTGTTGGAAAAGAGTAGAAAGTTTCATGCTTGTAGTGGTACAAAAGGGAGCTTGTTTTGACGGTGGGTTAAACTTTATCATGTCATGCTAGATGTTTTTTTGACCTTATTATTAGTGATTATTTCTATAGCATGACTTGTTCCAAACAAATAGGATTACTTAATGTGCCTTGAAGGAATCATGCCTTGTTTTAGCATACAAAAGCAGAGTATTGTGGTATTCTCCTTTGCTGCTTTGTTTGGGTTGATTTGGCACATGCTCAGACCATGATATGACTATGAAAAGTCACCTTAGCCTCTATGATCATTTAGTCCTTGACTTGTAGTACCACTTTATGCTTTGATTAGTAATGTTTTGTCGCTCTGCATGATTATGACCATTATTGCTCTCTTAGTTGGTCGCTCCCAGTCTTTTGATAGCCTCCACTTGTATGAGTAATCTCTACTCATGATTCCAACTCCCAAGAAACCAAGTTATTCCAAAGTGCCCACTATAAATTCCTATGCATGGTGTGTTACACCATTCCAAGTATATTCTTGTTTTCATCTATCTTCCAATTAAAAAGTATTTTATTATGTGAAAACTTAGTGATTAAAGCTCTCACGAACTTGATGACACACTTTATATTCCTTGCCCCTAATAAACTTGAACCATTGTGTCATCTATGTTGTATATGCTTGCACTTATACGTTGGAATTAGCAGAACCATGCTGTCATGGGGAACATTTTCAACATTGCACTTGTACTTTGTACACATTTGATATCATGCTCTTTTGTCTATGGATGTCACCGGTGTGAAATAAAAAGGGATCTTGTAAGTCCATGGAGTTATGTATTTTGTGTTAGAGAAACACCTGGGCCGCTAGCCTAAGCCATGACTAATCATGGTGGAAACTTGCAGCATCACCATAATGAGCAATCTGTGAAGTATCCTCAATAAAAACCTATGCAAATAGCAAATAAAAAGATCGTTGAGATGCTCATTGTCTGCTTGTCTTGTCATTTTGGTTATGGGATAGCTCCTGTACCATGTTTAAGGGGTACCCCATTGGCGTTTCTCTATGATATGCATGTACTTACTATGACAAGAACTTACATGTGACTAAAGTTGAGTAGCATGAGGTGTGGCCCTTATACTTAAGGGACATGAGATTGCCAACTTATACTTTGTCAAGCATATACTCCATAGTTTGTTCACTTTAACCTTAATCACTTCAAGGTGCTTATGATAGGGGCAATGAGGGCTGAAAGCTAACAAGTACCATAATTTTTGAAAGCTCTTTTTGAGACCTAAAATCCCTGCTTCCCTTTATGAAGGGCCTTTCTTCCACCATTATATTGAGTCTCCACCTTCTACCTTTAGGCACCAGTTAAGAGAGCATAGTTTCCATTCTTAGTTCTATGTGCACTGTCCTAAAACTTATTGATTGATTTATATTGTTGATATTGCTTGTTCTTAAACTATTTGTATCTAGTCACTCTTATGAACTTTGAAGGTGTCCTATGCATCTATTTTCTACTCTATGATGGACAAGCTGAATGCCACTAGGCCATGTTTTTTGTATGTGAAACAAACAAACGTTTTTAATGCATGTTATTCATGATCTTTGTTTGTAACCTTTCATGTTGCATGCATAGTTACTTTGTCTTACTGTTAGAACTCCATCTTTCTTGCTCATGTTTAGAGTTCTTTGATCCCAACTTTCAATGATTGCAAATGGTTTGATCTTGGTTTTGATGGTGCATGTCACCTTAAAAATTATTCTTTTTTATCACTTACCTACTCGAGGACGAGCAGGAGTTAATCTTGGGGATGCTTGATACGTCGTAAATGTATCTATAATTTTTGATGCTCCATGCTTGTTTTATATCATTTGTCTTATGTTTTTTCTACACTTGGAGGTATTTTTATACATTTTCTGAGACTAACCTATTAACAAGATGCCACAGTGCCAGTTGCCTGTTTTCTTCTATTTTTGGTTCCAGAAAAGGCAGAAAATCAATATTCTCGGAATTGGATGGGACAAAAGCCAATCTTCCTATTTTTCCCGAAGCAACATGGAACCACGAAGCAGAGGTGGAGGAGGACACCCTAGGCGCGGTCCAGCCCTGGTGGCGCCCATAGGGGGTGTGGGCCCCCTAGATGCCTCCTCGCCTTGCCTCCTTCGCCTATAAAAGCCTCTCGGGGAGAAAACCCTAGATCATCTGGGAGAAAGTCACGAAAACCTCCACATCGCTGCCGCCACCGAAGGGGAGATTCGAGGGACAGAAAGTCTCTGTTCCGGCACCCTGCCGGGACAGGGAAGTACCCTCGGAGTCATCTCCCTCGATCTCCACCACCATCTTCATCACTGTTGTTGATTCCCATGATGAGGAGGGAGTAGTTCTCTCTCGAGGCTAAGGGCTCTACTGGTAGCTATGTGGTCATCTCTCTCTATGCATGATATTGTTGTGGTCATGAGCTTTATAATCTTGTAGATCTACCTTGCTACTCAAGTGCTTCAATAGATCTCTGCTCTCTGCTACTAGATATATTTCATATTTGCTTGCTTCCATCCTTTTGCCTTTAGTCTTTACCTCACCATCAAACTATTTTCTGGCACCGTTACCACTTCTATTTCACTATCTCTTTGCCGAACTAGTGCACCTATACCCCTGACAAGTGTATTGGGTGTGTTAGGGACACAAGAGACTTCTTATATATTGATTGCAGGGTTGCTTGAGAGGGATACCTTTGACCACTTCCTCCCTGAGTTCGATATACCCTAGGTAATCCACTTAAGGGAAACTTATTGCTGTTCTACAAACCTCTGCACTTGAAGGCCCAACAACTGTCTACAAGAATAGAAGTGCGTAGACATCACTTATCGATGATGATGACCACGGTTGGTGAAGGTGCAGCCCTTTGTTGACGGCGAGACGCGTACTCGGGAACTTGCGTCCCGGTCGATGTTGGCGAAAACAGGCTGGCGTGGTGACGACGTGAGGACGGAGAAGCCGACGCAGCGCGTGAAGGCGTCCCTTGGGGCGCGCGCGGAGCCTCCTTGGCACGATCGTTGATGATGATTTTCCGGAGATAAGTCGACGCCAAGGTTGAAGTAGAGGCGCGTGATGACAACATGCGGCTATGGACGACGCAATCCGATCTATAATCGGCAAAAGAAGAAGAAACGCCGGTCAAGCGACCGATGAGAAAATTTTGGTGAAGTAAGATCTAATCTACTACTGCGCTGCCCCCGGCGGAGAACGATCTCCCCGGGGGCGGCGCGGCGGAAGAGGTGGCTAAACCCTAGGCGGAGCGAACCACTCTAATACCATGAAAGATTGCGGTATAGATTATATTGATATTGCAAGAGGTGATTACAACGTGAGCCTTCAGGCTGTTTATATAGTACTAGAAGACTTAAGTAATAAGAAGACTACTAAAGATAGAATTAGATTACACTTAAACTATCAAATATAATGTAACCGCAATATACTCTAACACGCGCCGCTGCCAGGAAGAAGGAGCCCCGTCTCCCGCCTCCAAGCCCGCGGGTGAAGTCAGTCCGCCGCCGTCGGCGCTCCCCGGGCTGCTCCTGGCGGCCTCTGCCGGCGGCGACGGGGGAAGGAGGAGGAAGGGGGTCTGGACCGGTGGGCTGGTAGGCGGCGCCCCTTGCCTCGGGGAGGACGAGAGGAGCGCGAGAGGGACGGGGTGGTTTTTTCCTCGACCTCGAGTGACTGGCCGCTGGCCCCCGGGTACCCCATGGGTCTGGTCAAGCCCGGTGGTGGTCCAAGCCTGGAAGGAATCGGTCCAATCAACGTCCAACAATCTTTTGCTGATATCTGAACCGTGTGTTTTCGGTAGGTTCTGGCGATTTTTCAGTTGTGGTTTTAAATCAACCACTTTAGACTTACGTGACCACATTCGTCCATAAATTCGGAGCAAATTTGTTCATGTCGGATTGGCACCTCTCAATGTCCCGCAATGCCACCATTTTCGTGAAGCCCCACTGTTCTCATGATCAGACGGCCGGGCGCTTGCTGTGGGAAAATAGGAGCAGAGGGATCCCGCCAACGTTTATTACTTGGTTTTTTTTTCCTAGGGAGTTCGTAAATCGAGTGTTCATTTGCACCGAGTTTATGAACTAACCGTGTATTTCGCTCCACAGGATGGTAAGCAGTTTTGGATACAAAATGGACAATGAGTAAATCCTAAAGTGGTTAATTTAAGAGTTCTCTTCTTCAGTGTTCCTCCCGAACATAGAAGAAGATCCAATCGAAGGTGAAGTACTTTCCCCGACCCATATTAATTGACTCACATTTGTCTAGATTTGGACGAATCTAGACACTAATTAATATATAGGTTCATTCAAATTTTGATAAATCCAAATCAATTAATATGGATCGGAGAGAGTACCATTATTTTGATTGTCTTCTTATATGACTTATTTAGAGAGTATATCAGGCCTCGGCTTCACGCCCGCAGCCGGTTTCTCTCCATTCTGCGGTTTCCATCCCGTTTTATAAATGAAGCCACGACTACGTTCAAGGGTAGACGATACAAGGTGATGAACATACACTCATATAAAACGGGTCCGTTCGGCAACCCTCTGCTTCTGGAAAATTGGTCGCTCCGCTCCGCTCCCTATATGGATCGCTCTCCCGATCAACTTAGGGATCAATGTTGCGTTCGGTGAGGCTCCGCTCTGCGTCCGGGCGTCCGGCAGGTTTTGGGCTAGTATAATGAGATTGTGTATGATACGAATATTATAGACTTTTTAACAAATTTATCATATAGAAAATACGTACGGACTAGTGATAGCCCAGTCCCCTAGGTTCGATGTTCTTTGTTCGACTGCAGTTATGAGCCTTATAAATTACAGAACGATGGACTGGTGCTCTACAACTGTGCTAGCATCAGAGATTCATGCACCAAGCGTGTTACCAGGTTAATTAAACTTTGCAAACAAGCAACAGTAGTTTGGACTATTCCAAACTCAGTTAGCATGTTACCGTGGATGTCTGGAACGGCGGAGGGTCTCGTTGCGTAGTACTTCGAGGTGGCGGCCGGAAATTCGTGGCAGCAGCAGATTAGCTCATGGCGGCGAAACAGATAGAACCAGCCCACCCGATCCTGGTGGAATTTCGAATCAGATCCACGGGTTCAAATTTGGCGGCAGCGGCGGCTTTGACTTGATCGGCGGCGCAGGTCGAGGTTCAACTGCCATGGACTTTCACGGGAGAGATGAGGATAGACGAGAGACGAGGTTAGGAGAGAGATAAGGGCGTACCGTTTAGTTCGATTCGTTCACTTATCGGTGGCAGCAAGACGTAATTTTCCTCCGCTCCGTATTTTTTCTGTTGGTGGAGCGACGGTATGCTCGCTCTGCGTTTTAGCGCTAAAGGCTGGAGCGCTCCGTCCTGTCTCGGCTCGCTCCGACAGTAGAGTTAGGAGATGGAGTGTTACCAAAATAAAAGAAAACAAGAAAAACCAAAACTAGCTATTGAAGAAACCAAAAGTAGACCGAGTGGAATCAGAGCTTCATAGTCAAGGTTTTTTTTTTATCCCGGAGCTCTAGTACGAAGAAGGTTACTACAAAAGCGCCCCTAACAGGGTTACGACACCCGCAAGCATCACCGTCGTTAAAAAACGCCAAGTTTTTGGCCAGAAAAACTTTCGTGGCACTCCTGAAAACTCGAGACGTCCGTTGTTCCCGAGTTAGGCCTCTGAAACGTGATCTGGGAGCTGCCAAAGCTGAAGCGCCACCAACATCAGGATTCTACACCGTCCGCTCATCGCCATCCACATGACCGAGGAGATAGACCACCACCGCAACGTGGCTCGCCGTAGAGTCGCTCGTGCAGTCCGACTTTTGAGGCCGCCACCCAAGCATCCTAGATCTTGCTCACGACACAACAGACGCCATGACGACAAGTCCATCAGAGCAGAAAATAGAGGTCCAAGCCAGCTAACCAACACTCATACAACAAGGGTTCAACAAGCAGGACACACTCGCAAGTTGAACCCAAAGAAACGAGACTGCTAGGCAGACACCAGATTTAGACCAATTGGCCCGGATCTGGCACCCTGATCACTCCATTGCCATGGAATGGGCACCCGGTCGAGCCTGACATCCCTTAAACCATCATAGGCAGCACGACCCGTCAACCTAGATTAGGCCTAAATGGACCTAGATCTGGGTCAAACCCTTCTCCATCCAGGCCAGCTCTACCTGCCGTTGTCGTCTGCAGCCAACCAACACTCAGACAACAAGAGTTCAACAAACAGGACACACTCGCAGCTAGGCAGACACCAAATTTAGACCAATTGGCCCAGATCTGGCACCCCGATCACTCCATTGCCGTGGAATGGGCACCCGGTCAAGCCTAACACCCCTTAAACCATCATAGTCAGCACAACCCGTCAACCTAGATTAGGCTCAAATGGGCCTAGATCTGGGGTTCTCCATCCAGGCCAGCTCTACATGTCGTTGTCGTTTGCTTGTGGCCGTCCCATCATGCTCCACCTCCATCTCTAGTGAAGGGCACCCCATGGGCCCGACAAACCGCAAGAGGAGACCCCTGTAGAAGCTAATACTGCCACTGTAGCCGCCTGTGAGGAAGACACCAGCGCCGCCGAGTGTAACATCCCAAAAATATGAAACAATGATCATCAAACTCTAATCACTAAAATTAGGGTTAACAAAAACTTTGATTAAATAAAAACCAAATGAATGCATGTGTGTATGTGATGATTTGATGAATGCATAAATGGACTTGTGTGATTAACTTAAATAGCAAGGAATGGTTTAAATATGAATATAACATCATCTAAAACATTTCCAAGCAGAAACAAATCAAGATAAAATCACAAACAATTCAAATAAGGCAAATGGTCATTTTTGCCAATCTTGCTCACTAGGTCACTTTGAGTGTTTCTGGTCCAAGATTTCAAACAGAAACTTTTCCAATTCTTCTCACCCCTTGCTAGACCAAGTAAAAGTGAATCAAATCCCACCTTTCAAACTTGCAGAAACATTTGACAACCCCATTCAAATGACAATTGAAAATTGAATCTTTAACATATGTGAAGATCACACCTTTTCAAAACCCAACCAAACCAGTGCACCTTGACGAATCCAACTAACCAGATACTCTCTAGTATGTGCCTAGCAAACCCATTAAGTTTGAATCCAAAATTCAAATTTGAATTTCTTTCGGCCATTTCATCAAACACCTTGTCAACAGCAAACAAACACAAAACACTATAGTGAGCAGTGATCAGTGCCTAACTTGCTCCCTCTATAGATCACTCTACACTCTTAGTAGATGATCAAAGTAATCTAACTAGCTTTAGCACCACTGTGAGCAAGCCTAGCCATTAATGGTGACCATGCCGAGAGCACCATTGTCGCCCCCATGTCGCCAGCGAGCTAGAGGAAGAACTAGCCTCGCCAACCTTGTCTGGGACACGCAGCACCGTCCACCGCCACTCCCTGTCCAAGCCCCGAGCGCAGCCAGCCACTCGACCACCCGCCAAGCACGCGCCCAATCCCTCTGCGTGCGAGCCGAGAGTACGCCAGTGCACCGTCAGTGACACCATCCCACAGACCACGCGCCGCCCTCGCCACTTGCAAACGTGATCGCCAGCACCCCAGCACCCCGCCAGACAACCTCGTTCGCCACCGCGCGGACCACACACGTGGTGCGCCATTAAAATTGTCGTCGGACCCGCCCAGACCGCCGCAACGTTCCGACCATTCAGCACCGCCCCACGCCGCAAGACCACGCCGTTGAGCTTCGCCAGGGAGCAAAGCACCGCCCCCTATCGTCGCCCATGCCAGTAGCACTCTGTGCCATCGATACCGACGGTCTCCACCTGCGTCATTCGGTCCCTTTAGCCACTATAAAAGGAGGCCTCCCCCGCTCGTTTTCTTCACACTAGTTCACTCCCCACCTCTCACTGATACCCCCCGACTCACTCCTGGAGCAAGGCAAGCACCAGGTGGCCAGAATTTCACCGGAGTTCGCCGCTGTAGAGGAGGAGAGGCGCCATCGATTGGAGATACCCCAGGAGAAGTTGTCGGTACCAGGAGAATCTCCATCGTCGACTTCGTCGTTCTCCCCCGTCGCCGACCATAGCTTGAGCCCCGGTGAGCCTCCCACGACCCCCACGGGCCGCACTAGGGTTCTGTCTCGCCAGCGCTGCCCGACATGGACGATGAACCAAAGCCGTTCGATTAGAGTTAGATCCTACGATCCTAATCGCCTCATACCGCTTCGCCCCTCCTTGTCTCACTGACGAGTGGGGTCACTCACTTAACCCGTCCGCGCACGTACTGTGCGCAGTGGGCCGGCCCAGTTAAACATCCCGCGCAACCCACTAATTCAAATTTAGATTTATTCATTTAATTTCAAACCCAGTTTTGTACCTAGATTCAAAAATCAACCCAGCTCGATTCACTAAACCAAAATGCATGAAACCAATTTTGTTAGAAAGGTAATGGAATGCTTAATACAAGCCCATTGGATTAAAACCATTTAGATTTGTAGATCACCCATGGTAAAAATAACAAGGCAGAAGCTTTTCTACGTTCAAACATTTTTCAAAATTCAACCATAAGAGCTTTTGAATTGATTCCAACTCTAAAAATTCACATTTAACCATACCTTTCAGAATATATAAAAATATATAGGTTTATTTAAAGAAATAATGATCAAGTAATAAAAGAATGCCACTTAGGAATTTCTAGTCACTTTAATTAAATAAAATAAAAAGGTTAAACCTTATTAAATTGTGACACCACTTTAAATCACATTCCCATGTGCTGAAATATGTTGTGATGAAATGTGTCAACATGATCCCATATTTGAGTTGGAGAATATTAAATCTTAAGTAGTTTTTCAATGAGTAGAAATTACTTTTCTCAAATAAAATAAATGAGACAAGTGCTTTAATCCTTGTAATGTTAGTGATGATGCTAGATCATCTAGTGTGAACCTTTGTGTGATGATTAGAAATAGTTAAGTATTGTTTGGTGATTGTGTACCTTGTATTTATTTATAGACGCTAGTACCGACCAATGATACAAGGAGGAAGGAGGATACTATAAGGAAGAAGCTAAGGAGAACTTCAACCACTGCTCTGCACAAGGCAAGCTTATCTCAGCAAGCCTAATACTACCTGTTGACTTAGCAAGCTACAACTTGCTTCTTACTATGTCAACTATATGCCTTAAGCATATGTGATTATACCAACTTGACACACCATCCTAGTTTTACTTGCAAGCTTAGTATTTTATTTTCTTTAATAAAAGCTTTCTATCAAAAGTTTACTTAGTGACTTGTAGATTCTAGAAAGATAATTGAAGGTAGCATAAAGAGCATAAAATTTGGCCTAAGTTAGATAATCTTGATGTTATCCTGAGGCATGAGATTTTACTTAGATAAGATACACTTGTTTACCACCCCTCCTTAGTATCTACCCCCACTTATAGATGCTAGTGCTAAGCATAAAACTTGATCAACTTTAGATGGGAATACTTGGAGAAAATGGTTATGAAAACCTTAGAATGATGAGTCATTCTACTGAAATGTTTTGACATGTGTTTCCGAACACTATATGATTTTGATGATGAAAATGTTAAGGCATGAGCCTTAGCCCTTTATAAAACTGATGTTTGTCTGGATGCGATACCATTCCAATTTTACCGTACAACCACAATACCCAAAAATTGGGTAGGGCTTGACTGGAAATTTATATACCTTAGTATGGGTTCCCTTGCAGCCAAGGTCTGAGCTGAGGCTACCTTGTGAAGATTGTCCACCTATGCAGTACCCAAGATGACGGTTGGTCATGGTTGGGAGGCCAAACTCACAGGAGAGGTGCCTATACTAGGGAGTGTAATTGAAAGGTTAGGATTGATTATCCACATACTGAGTATGGTGAATTCAGGATTGTTCCTAACAGATGTATCGAATGTTGTGGTGAAAGTGTATAATCTCTATAGAGTGTCAAACTATTCGAATAGCCGAGTCCGCAGTTATGGACAGTTGGAGTGGCCATTTTGTTCCATCGTCAGATGTTTTCCAAAGGACTTGTGAAATGATTTGTGAATTTGACTTGACCACAACAGAGTTGTGATATGAAATTCAAGTTCCCACTTAGGTGTTATAAAACTTTCAACTAGCTTTATTTTCTTCTGAACTTAGTAGAGTTAAATCTGGGTTTTTGCAAAACAACCCTAGAGCTTAGTATATCCTATTCAAAACCACTTCACTTGTCAGTATTAGTTTGCGAGTACTTAAAGAGTACTCATGGTTTTGTCCCTGTCTATTCCCGTGGCCAGACTATGAAGAGGACTATCAAGAGGAAGGACAGCAGGAAGGTTATGACAACTAGGATCATCTCCCATCGTCAGCATTACCTGTGACCCTGAAGATGGAGCTTCGTCTACGCTATCATTACTATTACGTTATTCCGCTGCTTGAATTGTATTAAGAACTAGATCATGAGATCCTTATTTGTGTAAGACCTTATGTATGGTTTGTAATGGATGATGTACTATGATATCCAATATGTTATCTCGCAAAAATGGTAAACCTGGGATTGCGATGGATGGTATAACAGGCATCTGTGATTAAAAATCCGGGTGTTGACAAGTTGGTATCAAAGCCATCCTGACCATAGGAGACCCTAGTTTAGAATAGACGTTTGAATCAAAAACTTAGTTTCAAAACCAAAGAAGTGAGTATTTATGAAAACTTATTCTTATTCTTATCACTTAGACTCTTTCATGAAAATTCATGTTCCTCAAAAATTCTTGCAAACTCACATAAAATTTGACACACTTGATCCCTCTACTAACTTACTCATCCTATATTCTTATAGATGGACGTGAAGTACAACAAGTTTTATCAGTTGGGGAATGGAGGAGACCTCATCTTTGAGCGTGTCTTGGACCAGCTGGCAAAAATGCTGTAGCGTCCACACCCCGAGTTCTTCGGAGCTCAGCAATGATCAGGAAGGAGAAGATTTGCAGTGGCTAGTTGTTGCAAGTCTCCGAGGAAAGATTGAACCCCCCCACTGCAGAGGGAATTCAGTTCACCTTAAGAGAGAACAATTGGCTCGATGGACTTGCCAGGGCCATGCAGGAAGCTCTTGCCCGTCTGTGTGGGCAGAGTATCAATCAAATCAAGGGTACCCGCTTTGAGTTCTACCCAAGGCGTGATGCTATGGGACAGCCACTGGAGGCCCCATATCACCATGAGTTGAAGACTCAGTTGGACCATCTCAGCTTCATGATGTATGACCGTCAGAAGGAGTTGGACAATGCCCGTTCCTACGCCAACCACAAGTATGCCATCGCCGCCAAGAAGGATCAGACCATTGCCATGCTAGTGAAGGATCGCAAGTATCGTCGTCGTCAGCTCGACAAGAAGGAGCGCATCATTGCTCGTCTTCGCCATCGGATCACGGATTTGGAGGAGACCATTCACGAGAGAGATATGCAGTTGGAGGAGAGGGATAATTCAGGGGAAGACCTTCGTGGAGACCCCTACTCCTATCTCAGCGATGATGATGACTTTCTGGAGGATTAGGCCATGGACTTCTTCATCGATGAGGATGATTTTGCCTTCATCGATGAGGATGATGAGGATGATGAGGATGATCTTGATGTCATCGTAAGGCATGAGATTGAACTTAGATAAGATACACTTGTTTACCACCCCTCATTAGTGCTTACCCCTACTTGTAGATGCTAGTGCTAAGCACAAAACTTGATCAACTTTAGATGGGAATACTTGGTGAAAATGGTTATGAAAACCTTAGAATGATGAGTCATTCTACTGAAATGTTTTGAAATGTGTTCTCGAAACACCAGATGATTTTGGTGATGAAAATGTTAAGGCATGAGCCTTAGCCCTTTATAAAACTGATGGTTGTCTGGATGCGATACCATTCCAATTTTACCGTACAACCATAATACCCAAAAATTGGGTAGGGCTTAACTGGAAATTTATATACCTTAGTATGGGTTCCCTTGCGGCCAAGGTCTGAGCTGAGGCTACCTTGTGAAGAATGTCCACCTGTGCAGTACCCAAGATGAAAGTTTGTCATGGTTGGGAGGCCAAACTCACAGGAGAGGTGCCTATACTAGGGCGTGTAATTGAAAGGTTAGGATTGATTATCCGCATACTGAGTATGGTGAATTCAGGATTGTTCCTGACAGATGTATTGAATGTTGTGGTGAAAGTGTACAATCTCTGCAAAGTGTCAAACTATTCGAATGGCCACGTCCGCGGTTATGGACAGTTGGAGTGGCCATATTGTTCCATTGTCAGATGTTTTCAAAATGATTTATAACTTGACTTGACCACAACAGAGTTGTGATATGAAATTCAAGTTCCCACTTAGGTGTTATAAAATGTTCAACTAGCTTTCTTTGCTTTTGAACTTAGTAGAGGTAAATCTGGCTTTTTGCAAAACAACCCTAGAGCTTAGTATATCCTACTCAAACCCACTTCACTTGTTAGTATTAGTTTGCGAGTACTTAAGGAGTACTTATGGCTTTATCCCTGGCTATTACCGTGGCCAGACTATGAAGAGGAGTATCAGGAAGATGGACAGCAGGAAGGTTACGACAACTAGGATCATCTCCCATCGTCAGCATTGCCTGTGACCATGAAGATGAATCTTTGCTCACGCTATCGTTATTATTACGTTATTCCGCTGCTTGAGTTGTATTAAGACTGGATCATGAGATCCTTATTTGTGTAAGACCTTATGTGTGGTTTGTAATGGATGATGTAATGTGATATCCAATCTGTTATGTCTCGCAAAAATGGTAATCCTGGGATTGCGATGTATGACATAACAGGCATCTGTGATGAAAAATCCGGGTGTTGACAAGTTGGTATCAGAGACATCCTGACCATAGGAGACCCTAGTTTAGAATGGACATTTGAATCAAAAACTTAGTTTCAAAACCAAAGAAGTGAGTATTTATGAAAACTTATTCTCCTTCTTACCACTTAGAATCTTTCATGAAATTCATGTTCCTAAAAATTCTTGCAAAATTTGACACACTTGATCACTCTACTAACTTACTCATCCTATATTATTATAGATGGACGTGAAGTATAGCAAGTTTTACCAGTTGGGGAATGGAGGAGACCTCATCTTTGATCATGATTTGGACTAGCTTTCAGAGATGCTGGAGTGTCCGCACCCCGAATTCTTCGGAGCTCAGCTCAATGGTCAGGAAGGAGAGGATTTGCAGTGGCTAGTTGTTCTAAGTCTCCGGGAAAAGATTGAACCCCCATCATAGAGAGAATTCAGTTCACCTTAAGAGAGAACAACTGGCTCGATGGACTTGCTAGGGCCATGCGGGAAGCTCTTGCCCGTCTGTGTGGGCAGATTATCAATCTAATCAAGGGTACCCGCTTTGAGTTCTACCCAAGGCGTGATGTTATGGGACAGCCACTGGAGGCCCCATACCACCACGAGCTGAAGAGTCAATTGGACCACCTCAGCTTCATGATGTATGACCGTCAGAAGGAGTTGGACAATGCCCGCTCCTACACCAACCACAAGTACGCCATCGCCGCCAAGAAGGATCAGACCATTTCCATGCTAGTGAAGGATCGCCAGTCTTGTCGTCGTCATCTCGACAAGAAAGAGCGCATCATTGCCTGTCTTCGCCACTGGATCACGGATTTGTAGGAGACCATCCACGAGAGAGATATGTAGTTGGAGGAGAGGGAGAATGCAGGGGAAGACCTTCGTGGAGATCCCTACTCCTATCTCAATGATGATGATGACTTTCTGGAGGATCAGGCCATGGACTTCTTCACCGATGAGGATGACTTCTCCTTCATCGATGATGAGGATGATGAGGACACTGACTCCAAGGAGTAGTAGCACTTGAGCACTAGCGTTAGTTAGTTGTATTCGGTCCCACTGTATCGTAGTTTCCTAGAATGGTTCTTAAAACCATCTTTTTTCCTTTGTTGTGGTGTGTGTTTGTATCGTGTGCTATGAATGAATGAATGAATGAATGAAGAGCAAGTTACTAGAAAAATCTGAGTCAAACTTTAAAAACTTTTCAAAAACCCCTGAACCTTAGAAATTTCCCTCTTTTCTCATGATCTACCTCAATCTTCAGATGCCTAGAGGAGGAAGCAACTCAGCCCCGGACCCGATGATGGGGATATGCCTACCGGGGTATACCCAGCAGGACGTTTCCGACTGGCCCAGGAACTGGCGAGTGGGCCTGCAAGACGGCGACTGGATCAAGGCCCGGTGTGGATCCAAGCGACTGGAAGCTAAAGGCCCAGGCGAGTAGATAGGCCCAGTCGGATTAGGTTAAATGATTACCGAAGCTTTAACTGATTCGGTTGAGATATGTAAACCCTAGGGGAGGTAAGACTATATAAACCTCCCTACGGGGCGTGTAGAGATACGTTCCATCATACACCCAAGCGACTCGCCGCCTAGCCGCCGAGCTCGCCCATTGTATCTCCACCATAATACAATCTAGCAGGAGTAGGTCTTTACCCTCCGGGGGGGCGAACCTGGGTAAAACCTTGTGTTTCCACCCTCATCTCGCACCGCAGATGGCTGGCCGCCCTTGCCCCTCGTTCTACTACTCGCTGCCGATTGCAGCATCTGTCGTGACCATTCCCACGACAGTGGCGCCCACCGTGGGGCCTGGCCGGTCTGGCCGGTGTTCTGCGGCGAGATCCAATCTGCCCATCAACGAGACGGTCGCCACCGGCCGCATGATAGCGATCGGCGAGATGCTCCAAATCTTGCCGAGCAGCTACGTCCCGGCAGCGCGACCCGTCACGCACAACATGATCTTGCCGGTCGGCACGATCAGCCTCTTCGTCGGCCTCACCGACGTCATCATCTCAGAGGATTCGGCTCGCATCCGCGAGTCGCCGCCACGCGATCGGCTCTCCGAGAGCCAGGTCCGCACGATCCATCGCCTCGCCTCCGAGTACAACTCGGCTCACAGCAACGTGGCCAAAAACTCCACGGCCGCGGAAGACGCGGCCCTCAACGACGACGCCAACTCGGCGACCCCGGCGTCACTCGCCGGATCCATCACCGCGGCTTCACCCGCGGGCTCCATCACCCAGGTCTCCAACGTGGGAGACTTCGAGGATCCCTCCATCCTTGGGATCTTCGACTTCGACTCTGGGTCGGAAAATTCCGCCGACCTCCGCGACGGGACCGGTCGCCATGCCGCGACCTACATGGCGACCGGCACCGATCCGCCGGAGGATCCCTTCTCCACCCCGATCCCTCCTAACGCCACGGCAACGGAGGTCGAGGAACTCCGCCTGAAGCTGGCGGAGGCAGTCCGCAAGGAACAAGTCGAGCACGAAAATTTTTGCCTCGAGCAGGTGACGGCGCAGGAGCTGTCGCGCTACCACCAGCAGCGAATCAGGTCGCGCCTGAACCCCACCGTCCAGGGGCGCGCCCTGAACTTCGACGACGAAAACGACCCAGCCCGCGCGGCCGAGCGCGCGATCCGCGAGAACGCGCCACCAAGAGGAAGCGCCCGGCCCCCGCCAGGATCGACGGCGAAGGGCGCCCCACCTCCACCCAACCGCACACCCCCCAGGGATCAGCCGCGGATAGTAGCCTCCTCATGGGAGCGAGACGCGAACGGCCTCCCACTATTCTCCACCCCGATGGACAACCTCGTGGCGGGCCGAGCAGCAGCTGACAACATAATGGCCACCGGCGACGGCGCCCTACAGATCCAGTATGTTAGGGCCCTGCTCGCAAAGGCCGTCGAGCAGCAAAACGCAGGCGCCGACTCGCAGGGTCGAGTGTACTCGTGTTCTTCGGGAAGCAGAGCGGCCTCAAGTGGCCTCCCCATGGCGGCAAACACCCTCAACTGCCCGCCACCAGAGCCATTGCAGCTCCAACATCGACCTGCGAACGCGGCACTCTCCACCAACGACCCCAGGCCAGCAACCAACTTCGTCGCCGCCAACGGTCAACCCATCGACGCCCGCACCCACATCATCAACAACCAAAGCTGGCGCGCACGCCAGCCCGATGAACTGCGACACACCCTAACCAATCGCCGCGACGGCGAGCCGATGGGATCGCTAAGTCGACTCGGTCCCAAGTGCTTCGGACCGATGATCCGAGGCGAGAAGTACCCGCCGAACTTCAAGGCGCCGAAGGAGATAGAAAAGTACGACCCTTCGTACGACCCCTCCGTGTGGCTCGATACATACCTCATGGCGATGGGGATCGCAGGCCACACCGACCTGCTAGCCGCCCGTTACCTCCCCTTGATGATGGAGGGGATGTGCAGGCAGTGGATCAACACCCTCCCCCAGGATAGTATCGACTCCTGGGAGGAAATGCGCGACGCCTTCGGCAGGCACTTCGAGTGCTCCTACACCCGCGCCACCACCATCGAGGACCTGGAGCGATGCGTCCAGGGACCCCGCGAGTCGACCCGCAACTGGGTCCAGCGGTGGCAAGAACTCTGGTACAACGCGGTCGGCATCCACCCGGACACTGCGATCCATTGCTTCAAGACCTCGTGCCGATACGAGCCCTTGGTCGCCAAGCTCAAGCGACATTCTCGCACACTCGACAACATACCGGACCTCCTCGAGATCGCCAAACGGTACGCGGAGGAAGATCCAAACCAGGAAACCGACGACGAGTCGGGAGGCCAACGCCGCACGAGCGGCAACGACAACGGACGACGGTCTAACCTACGCTACAGCAACACTCGCCTCACCGGCAAGCGCCGCAGTGATGGGTGAGTCGACTTCGTCGCCAACGCCGGGCACGCACAACGCGAGCCCAAAAGCTTCCGCCGCGACGGCGGCAACTACAAAGCCAAGCCAAGGTTCGACCCCGCGGCCCTCCTTAACCAGCCTTGTGCGTTTCATAGCAGGGAAGGGAAACCCGCAACGCACACGACCGCCGACTGCCACACCCTCAGAGAAATCGAGAAGGCACGGCGAGCACGGGAGGACCCCGACAACAACCCGCCGAACGGCGGAAAATTCGGCAACATGGCCGGCTCGCTCCATACCTTCACAGGCTTCAACACGAAGCGCGAGAAGAAGGTCATCACCCGCGCCGTCGCCGTCAACGCAGTGGCCCAGGTGGACGTCCCCCAGTTCCTCAACTGGTCGGAGCAGCCCATCACCTGGAGCCGCCAGGACCACTCGCCACGCATCGAGTACCCAGGCCGAGTCGCCCTGGTGGTCAAGCCTAAGGTGGGCGACTACTGGCTCCCCAAGACATTGATGGACGGCGGCAGCTCCATCAACATCCTGTACCTGGACACCTTCAGGCAGCTGCGGCTTCCGCAGTCGATGATCGAGACAACCCACACCACGTTCCACGGCATCGTCCCCGGTCGGAAGGCGTACCCGATCGGCAAGGTCACGCTGCCAGTCACCTTCGGCACACCAGCAAACTTCCGCACCGAGCGGATCGTCTTCGAGCTGGTACCCTTCAACAGCCCCTACCACTGCGTCCTGGGGCGCCAGGCGTTCGCCAAGTTCATGGCAGCGCCCCACTACGCGTACAACGCGATGAATCTCCCCGGGCCATGCGGCGTCATAACCATCAACGACGACCCCTACATGGCCGCCGAGTGCGAGGCCAAAGGAGCAGAACTCGCCGACACCGTCATCGCGACAGAAACCAACCACGCCGATGAGCTCGCCAAGTACGCGAGCGGGGTCAACAACGACAACCCCACCATACTCAAGAAGCCCAACTCGGAGGGCGCAAACACCTCAGCCTTCGAGGCAACGACGCACACCCGCACCGTCGAGCTGGTCCCAGGCGACTCCAGCCAGACGGTGAGGATCGGGACGGGCATGAGCCTAGCCTAGGAAGGCGCGCTCATCGAGTTCCTCCATGAGAACAGGGACATCTTCGCATGGAAGCCCTCTGACATGCCCGGTGTCCCTAGGGAGCTCGCTGAGCACAAACTAAACGCCGACCCCGAAGTGCGACCCGTCAAGCAGTCGCTGCGGCCCTTCAATGAAGAGCGCCGCCGAGCTATCGCCGAGGAAGTACAACGTCTACTCGCTGCAGGCTTCATCCGGCCAATTAAATACTCCAAGTGGCTGGAAAACCCAGTCTTGGTCGAGAAAAAGAACGGGACCTGGAGGATGTGTATCGACTACACAAACTTGAACAGCGCCTGCCCTAAGGAGCAGTTCGTCCTCCCACGGATCGACTCCACCGTGGGCTCGGAGTCGCTATGTTTCCTCGACGCCTACTCTGGATACAACCAGATCAAAATGGCTGTCGAGGACGAGGAGAAGACGGCGTTCATCACGCCATTTGGAGCCTTCTGCTACACCGCCATGACCTTCGGCCTCAAGAACGCCGGGGCGACCTACCAGCGGTGCATGCAAGAGTGCCTCCCGCAAGCCAAATTGGCCGCAACATCCACGTCTACATCGACGACGTGGTCGTAAAATCCGCTCGCCAGGGTGATCTACTCGCCGACCTGGCGGAAACATTCGCCAACTTGCAGAAATACAAAATAAAGCTTAATCCAGGCAAATGCACCTTCGGTGTACCAGCAGGACAACTACTGGGGCACGTCGTCTCCAAGTGAGGGATTGAGGCGAACCCCACCAAGATCGACACGACTCCCGACTCGGCAAACCCGAGTGCCTGCACGACGTCCAGAAGCTGGCCGGGCGAGTAGCGGCTCTCAGTCGCTTCATCCCTCGCGTGGGCAAAAAGGCGATGCCCCTATACCGCCTGATGCGCAAGAAACCCACCTTCCAGTGGGACAAGGAGGCGGATGACGTGCTCCGCGACCTCAAGAAGGTGCTACTCGCCGCACCACTACTCGCCGCCCCCGCCGACAAGGAACCCATGCTGGTCTACGTCACGGCTTCCGAGCGCGTCGTCAGCGCCGTCATGGTCGTCGAACGGCCGAAGGAAGGAAAGGAGCGCCCAGTACAGCGACCGGTGTACTACATCAACGAGGTCCTCACCGAGTCGCGCCAACGATACCCTCAGTACCAGAAACTGGTATACGCGGTCTTTAGAGCATGGCGGCGCCTGCCGCATTACTGCCAGGAGCACCCAATCACAGTCGTCTCCTCAGCACCGTTGCAGGACATCATCCGCAACCGCGAGGCGACCGGGCGAGTCGCCAAATGGGCCGTCGAGATCGGCGTCCACAACATCAAATACGAGTCACGAAAAGCGATCAAGTCGCAGGCTCTAGCGGACTTCATCGCCGATTGGGAAGAGGCCCAGCAGCCAGAAAAGCTGCCATACCTCCATTACTGGAGCCTGCACTTCGACGGCTCCAAGAACGCGGACGACGCAGGAGCAGGGATCGTGCTGACTTCACCGAAGGGCGACAAGCTCCGCTACGTCCTCTGCCTCGACTTCACCCCCTGCACCAACAACATGGCCGAGTACGAGGCACTACTCCACGGCATGCGAGCTGCCAAGGAGATGAACATCAACCGCCTACGCTGCTACGGAGACTCCGACCTCGTCGTTGGGCAAGTTGCTGGCACCTGCGACGCCGTCTCTCCCACCATGGCAGCATACCGCCAAGCAGTGGACAAGCTGGGTGGACACTTCGCAGGCTACTCCGTCGAGTGGATCGACATGCGGAAGAACGAGGAGGCCGACGCACTCTCGCGCATTGGATCGGCTCGACTCGCACCACCCGCCGGCGCCTTCCTGGACACGATCACCAAGCCATCAGTCTCTCCCCCAAGGGAGATCGACATCGGAGTCCCGCTGCAGCCAGAGGCAGCCCTGGTCGCACTCGTCACCGAGCCAGACGACTGGACCAAGCCCTACGTCGCCTACCTGGAGGCCGGCACCTTGCCGGCAGACGAGACGGACGCCCGGATGATCGCACGCCGATGCAAATCCTTCACCATCATCGACGGCGAGCTCCACAAGCGCAGCGTCACCGGCGTGTTCCAACGCTGCATCCAACCTGCCGAAGGACGCAAGATCCTCCACGACATCCACTCCGGCGACTGCGGACACCACGCCGGCGCCCGCTCTCTGGTCGCCAAGGCTATGCGGCACGGCTTCTACTGGCCCACCGCACACGCCGATGCCGTCGACATTGTCTAGCGGTGCGCCGGATGCCAGAAGTACGCCAACCAGACGCACGTGCCGAGCTCAGCGCTCAAGACAATCCCCATCACCTGGCCATTCGCCGTGTGGGGTATGGACATGGTAGGCCCCTTCAAAAAGGCTCCCTCGGGTTACACCCACCTCCTGGTCGCGGTCGACAAATTCACAAAGTGGGTGGAGGCCAAACCAGTCCGGAAATGCGACAGGAAGACTGCCACTAAATTCCTACGCGAGCTCATATATCGCTACGGGTTCCCAAACAGCATCATCACGGACAACGGCACCAACTTCGCCAAAGGAGCCATGGCCGAGTTCTGCGAAGAACACCACATCCGGCTCGATCTCGCGTCAGTCGCCCACCCGGAATCCAACGGCCAGGCAGAACGGGCCAATCAAAGCATCCTCCACGGCCTGAAGCCGCGACTCCAAGTACCACTCGAGCGCACCGCCGGGTGCTGGGTCGAGGAGCTACCCTCTGTCATCTGGGGCATCCGCACCTCGGTCAACAGGTCGACAGGGTTCACCCCCTTCTTCATGGTGTACGGCACCGAGGCAGTCATGCCCACCGACCTCAAGCACGACTCGCCACGGGTCGTCCACTACACGGAGGCTGCAAACGAACTCGCCCGCCAGGATGGAGTCGATCAACTCGACGAGGCACGTGACCTCGCTCGATCACGCACCACCATCTACCAGCAAGGACTCCGCCGCTATCACAGCCGGCGGGTGAAAACTCGCACCTTCCAAGAAGGCGACCTGGTGATGCGCCTCATCCAGGACAAGAAGGGCATGCACAAGCTTTCCCCTCCATGGGAGGGACCATTCGCCGTCGGGCGCGTACTCGGCAACGGCGCCTACTACCTCATCGATGTCCGCGGGGACGGCAAACTCGACGTCAAGCGACCGTGGAATGTAAACCTCCTACGAAAGTTCTACTCCTAGAACCCTACATATGTACCCTCCAGTCGCTTTGAAATAAAAAGAATAGGTTACCGCAAATTGCGCCTACTCTCCGTGTCTTGTGCCACTCGCACTCATAATAACAGCGTCAAGCTAACTGCAGAAGTCAACCTTTGGTACAGCGATCGGCACGGCCAAGTAGTGCGTTACAAGGGCACTGGGTCACCTAAGGCCTTGCAACGTCCACGAAAAAAGCCTACCCGGAGCCCCATCAGAGTCGCCTAGCCCGACTAGCTCTACGAGCCAAGACAACTGCCTTCGCTTCTCACATCGACCATGATGCTCCGCATCCTCGACATAGCGACTCGAACGGCCAAGTACCACGCTCGGGGACTGACGACCAGTCCAGCGCGAGCGGCTAGGAAAAACGCCAAGTATGAGAGAATGCCCAGGACTCGCCATGCGACTGACCCAACGGGCCAGGCAGGAGTGACGCGCTCAAACTAACGCGCCAAGTCCTCACCCACCCTCGAGTCAGGCCTAGAACAACCAAGTACCACGCTCGGGGACTCGGCCACCCGACCTCGTTCGCGCAAGGGAAAACGGCGAAGTACAGAGCGCTCAAGGGAGTCGCCTTGCGACTGGCTCTCCGAGTCCGGGCGAGTCGACCACAACAACAAAACATTCAAAAACCGCAAACACATCACAAACGAGGTCAACCCCATAAAAAGGGCGGACGCGCTCGGGGACTCGTTCAACCCTCAATTGAGAAACACATGACAAATCACAAAACAAACACGATATCTCATTAATAGCATGTTGCAATCGTCTCAAAATACAAAATATGCCCAAACGGCAGATCTGCTACTAACGCCCCAGGGCAAACTATTCTACTCCGCAGGCTTCGACGACGACTCGCCAGCACCCTTGCGATTGCGAATAAAGGGCGTGTACGGGTTTGACGGGTACGTCGTCAGCTCACCCGCCATCGCCGCACGGAAGGGTTACTCGATCTTGAAGTCCCGGTGCTGCGGCTCGGGTTCGTTAGGCGCGACGACCGTCTCCTGGTAAGGAAGGAGGTCGCCCATCGCCCAGACGCGCTCAGAGTACACCGCGACGCGGTCCGTCAACTTGAGTACCTCAGAGATCTCCACCGAGCCAGTCGATGATGGGTAGCCACTCGTCACGTCGTCCAGGTCGAAGTCCTCCGGGAAGTGGGCGAGCCCAAGGCTAAGCGCCGTCGCTGCTCCACGTCGGAATGCCAATCGCGTCATAAACTCGACGACCGACGGCGCTTTCTCCAAGTACCGCCACACCTCGACGAGGTCGCTGGGAATTACTTCCGTAGGTGACATCTCCTGGAGGTAGGCCCGGATGCACGTCGCCGACAACGCCGCCGAGTCGACAAGCGTGGCCACACATTGCCGCACGTCGAACGAGCTCGCCTCTTCCGTGCTATCAAGGATACGACCTGCGGATAGAAGATAACAGTGAGTACATCGGATATTATAAAAAGGCACATGCAACAGGCAGGGGCAGACACACTCACCAATCAAGGGACGGGAGAGATCCGTGATGAAGCTCTGAAGAGAAGTATAATCATCTTGAAGCCCAGCAACAAGGGCTTCAGAAACTTTACGTTCTTCCATGGCGGCCGTAACGGCGGCCTTGGCTCGACCATCCGCCGAACTCGTTTCCTCTTTCGCCTCCCTCAGCTCGCGCTCGAGGTCGGCGATCCGCTTCTCAGCCGAGCTCAGCGCCGATTGAGCCGCTGCCAACTCACTCGCTGGGACAAGTCCCTGGCGGGCCTCCTCTGCCTTCGCGGCAACTGCCTGAAGCCCCTTATTCGCCTCTTGGACGGCGGCCAGTTCCTTCTCCGCGCGGTGTTTCGCAGCAAGCCGGTCAGCTGACTCACGTTGCAGACCCTGCACACAATTCAAACAGTTAACCAAAGCGGAATCCAAGGTGCCCACCCGCTGAAATTCAGCGAGTACGCACTCGGGGACTGGCAATCAAAAAATCCTAAGTGCCCACCCGCTGAAATTCAGCGCATGCGCACTCGAGGACTGGCAATCAAAAAATCCTAAGTGCCCACCCGCTGAAATTCAGCGCGTGCGCACTCGGGGACTGGCAATCAAAAAATCCTAAGTGCCCACCCGCTGAAATTCAGCGCGTGCGCACTCGGGGACTGGCAATCAAAAAATCCTAAGTGCCCACCCGCTGAAATTCAGCGAGTGCGCACTCGGAGACTGACAATCAAAACATCCTAAGTGCCCACCCGCTGAAATTCAGCGAGCGCGCACTCGGGGACTGGACGCGAAAAATAAAAACACGACATTAAAAGAATCAGACCACTACAACACACCGGCCTGATCCTCGGGGACTGGACATACCTGGATGGCTGCGCCAAGCATGCCATGAAGTTGCATCGCATCCACGGACGTGAGGAGAGCCGGCGTGTGCCCGCGACGCTGCTCGACCTCCATATCGGCGACCCCAGGTGCATGGCTCTAGGGCGAGGTACCACTCGTTGTAGCCGCTCTGGCCATGAAGCGCGGGAACGTTGTGATGGAGGCACCGGCACCAAAGGAGGCCGGCTCAGCCGCCCCAGGCGAGGGAGCACCCTCCTTCGCGGGTAAGGCCGCCTCCGTTACGGGTTCACTCGGCATGATCGCTGTGTCGTCGGAGACCGTGACGACTTCGTCGCCCTTGTCCTTCTTGGCACTATCCGCGGGGACGACGACTTCGTCCGCCTTCCTCTTCCGGGAGGGATCTTCCTCGCTGACGACGGGTGGCACCTTAGCCATGGTCGGATGGCCTATCTTCTTCGCTCCGGTCCTACAAGTTGATTGCGTGAGCGAGATAATCCAAGTACAATGAAATACAAAAGTGGGTGAGCAAACTCACTTGGCGACTGGAATGAAGCGTAGCCCCGTGCGGATGCCGGCCGGCTTCTCCAGCTCTGGGCCCAGCCGGCGACTGAGGCCCATCTCCAAGACGTCGCGTGCCCAAGACACGGACGGTTTATTCGTTGTCGAGGCTGCGGCCGGAGCCTCCGAAACATCTTCGGCAGGAGCACCCTTGGGCGGCGAAGCTACCACGACTAGAGCGGTCCCCGACCCAGAGATTGGGGCAAATGGCGGAGGCATCGAGGCCAGAGGCACCTCGGTCAGGACGGCGGTGATATCCGGCGCCGTCGCCTCCTGTGGGGCTTTGCCCCCGACCAGACTGGTGGCATTGGAGCTGCTTGGCGAGTGAGGCGGAGACGCCTGTTTCGCTGGCTTCGTTTTCTTCTTTGGAGGGGCGTTGACCTCCTTTTCCTTCTTCTTCTTCTTCTTCTTCTTCTTCTTCTTCGAGGGAGTGGCCTCGCGATGCGAGGTGTGCTCGAGGAGCTCGCCGTCATCGTTATCATGACGCTCGAGGCTTCTTCTCGCCTCAAGCTCACGCTGCCACTGCCCGCACGTTTTCCGGACCAGCGGGGTGACCTCTTCTTCGGATTCGTCGTCATCGCCACTCCCGTCGCTCTCGACGCCTCCCCTCTCTAGAGGCGATTCGCCCACCTCCCGGACAACGAACTCGAATTCTCATCGTCCGCGGGCGGAAGCCACCCTTCAACTACTTGAAATAGCTGCAATAGGCATAAACAACATCAGTATGACCGCGACTGCATTTAACTGCGACTGCGAATGACGAAAGGATGACTTACCGTCGGGGCTGGATGCTTCGCGGTGTAGGGGGCGACCCCGGCCTTCGCGTCAAGGTACGTCGCCTGGGTGATCTTCTTCAGCGCCAGGAGGTAATCCTCGAGTTTCCACTCGTCGAGGCAGGACTTTGTTGAGTCCTCCCGGCCCGCGTACTCGTACATATAGTGGTCGCGGCGGGCCAGGGGGACGAGTCGCCGATCGAGCCAGCAGTTGTACAGATTGATGGGCAGGAGGCCCCTCTTCTTCAGGCCACGAATGGTCTGAAGCATTTCGTCCACGACAATTCGCTGGTCTGTTGGAAGCTTGCCGACTTGAAGTCGGCGTGGTTCAGGCCGGTCGGCGGAGTACCTTGGGATCGCCACCTCGCCGTCTTGGGTCGCCTCGGTGACGTAGAACCAAGAGTTCTTCCATTGGCTCGCCGCCTTGGCGGGTAGCATCAGATCGAATAAAGAAGCCTTCGATTTTAGTTGGAACGTCAAGCCGCCCGCGGCGAGCATTGGGCCACCCGCTTCCTCGCGACTAATCCGCTCGTGGAATAGATCTTGCCACAGGGGGAAGTAGGGCCTGTAGCCCAGGTAGCACTCGCAGAACGCCACGAAAATGGCGAGCTCTTCGATGCTGTGCGGGCCCAGGTTCGACGGTTGGATCCCGTAGAAGGCGCAGAAGCGCCGGAAGAAGAGAGACGTTGGGAATCCCAGCCCCCGCTCTAGGTGGCTGGTGAAGCAGATGAACTCTCCCTCGCGCGAGTTAGGGGTCAGCTCTCTGGCCGCAGGGATGCGCCACCTGCCGGCACGCAGGATCCCGGCCTCCTCGAAGAACGCCAGTTGCGCCCTCGTACACTTAGATCTACCCCAAGGCTCGGTGGAGGGGGCCATTGGCGGAAGGATTCGTGGGGGGTCGGAGGATTTCGGGTCGGCTGGATCGCAATGCGGAGGTTGGCGAAAGCGCAATCGGAGGAAATGATGAAGAGATGGTTCTCTGATCGCCTGCCATTCCCCTTATATAGCGGTTGTTACCCGCCAAATCAGGAAGCCGTTACTATGCGGTGATTACGCTAAAAAGTTACCGTTGGATTACCCCAACGGCTAGCTTGACCACGTTTAACGGTCCAACTTCGGCCACTCGGCTCGCCGACCCGATCACTACGACAGTGACAGAGTATTCGCCGATTCGACTCGCCAAAGCTGCGAACGGAATAACTAGTTTCTTCCTTTATTCAGGAGCCCGCCGACGATTCGACTGGATGTCTGCTTTGAAGCCGTATACTCCGACTGCCAGCAACCACCTGCGCCTAATCAACGACGGCCTCGGGGACTACTGATGGGGATATGCCTACCGGGGTATACCCAGCAGGACGTTTCCGACTGGCCCAGGAACTGGCGAGTGGGCCTGCAAGACGGCGACTGGATCAAGGCCCGGTGTGGATCCAGGCGACTGGAAGCTAAAGGCCCAGGCGAGTAGATAGGCCCAGTCGGATTAGGTTAAACGATTACCGAAGCTTTAACTGATTCGGTTGAGATATGTAAACCCCAGGGGAGGTAAGACTATATAAACCTCCCTACAGGGCGTGTAGATATACGTTCCATCATACACCCAAGCGACTTGCCTCCTAGCCGCCGAGCTCGCCCATTATACCTCCACCATAATACAATCTAGCAGGAGTAGGTCTTTACCCTCCGAGGGGCCGAACCTGGGTAAAACCTTGTGTCTCCGCCCTCATCTCGCACCGCAGATGGCTGGCCGCCCTTGCCCCTCGTTCTACTACTCGCTGCCGATTGCAGCATCTGCCGTGACCATTCCCACGACACCCGATGTTGCAACTCTTGCAAATGTTGGTTTCTAACCGCGAAGCTAAAATAGCCGAACGTCAAGCCAACTTAGCCACCCTTCAACAGATAGTTCAGATAGCCAACAACAATCAAGGCCATGGAAATCAGGACAACCATGGATCTAAGCTCAAGAATTTTCAGAACACCAATCCATCCGTTTTCACTAAGTCAGAAGAGCCCCTAGATGCAGATGATTGGTTGCAAACCATGTAGAACAACCTAGAAGTTGCAGGAGTGGAAGCCAACGAGAAAGTGTTGTTTGCTACCCACTATCTGGCCAGAGATGCAAGAGCATGGTGGAACAGTGTTCGCACAATGACAGGAGGTCAGCTAATGACTTGGGAAGAGTTCAAAGTCAAGTTCAACAGAACCCATGTGCCACCGGGTTTGATCAAGAGGATGAGAGATGAATTCAGGGAACTGAAGCAAGGAAGGATGGCAGTAGTGGAGTACCGTGACAAATTCTTGTCATTGGATAGGTATGCACCAGATGAGATAGACACTGAAGCAAAGAAGAAGGAGAGATTCCTGAATGGTCTGCATGATGAGATGCAGACAGTGTTAGTCAATATCCCCTTTGCTGATATTGAAGCCTTAGTTGACTCTGCCATTCAGATGGAAGGAAAGATCAACCAAGCTAATGAGAACCGCAAGCGTCGCATGATGCATCAACCAGGAACACATCATACACCCAAGTATCGCCCCAACCCATCTCCAGGATTTGCCCCAAGAACCAACAGACCCCCGTTGAACCGTCCAACCTATCCCAACTGTGGAAACCCAAGGCCCGGAGGAAACCACAACAACCCCGGCAATCCCAGCAATTTCAACCGTGCACCACCTAAGTTCAACAACAACAATTCTGCCACCAACACCAACACTGCCCCAAGGACTGGAAGCAATGCTGTGTCTGTTGCAGCAAAGGACAAGTCTCAAGTGACTTGTTATGAATGTGGAACCAAGGGTCACTATTTCAATGAGTGCCCCAAGAATATTGCCGCAGTCCCCAATGCAAATGCCCCAGCTCAACAGCAGCGCCGTTTTCAGCCTAGAAGAAGGTTTGCCCTAGGGAATTCGCTCAACCGCAACGTCCATCTCTTTCTCATGCATGCCGAAGAATCCCAAGAAGCGCTAGATGTCGTACTGGGTATGTTTTCTGTTAAATCGGTACTTGCAAGAGTGTTGTTTGATTCTGGAGCATCACACTCATTTGTTACTGAAGAATTTGCATGCACTAGTAAGATTCAACCAACCAAATTGAAGCATGTTATGATTGTTCAAATACCTGGTTCAACCACCAAAGCTAGGCTAATTTGCAAAGCCGTCCCTATCCGAATCCATAGCATAGATTTTTATGCTAATATAAAAAGTACTTGGAACTAAAGGTTTGGAAGTAGTACTAGGAATGGATTGGATGTCCAAACACAAAGGATTAATTGACTGTGCTAATAAAGCCATAACCATGACCAGTACAGCCGGAATATCAGTTGGGCATGTATCTGAAACCTTGCCCCGTCAATTCAAGTGCAACAAGAGTATAGCCCAGCCAATCATTGACCAAGTCCGGATAGTCTGTGAATACCCTGATGTATTTCCAGATGTTTTGTCTGGTATGCCCCCATATCGGGATATCGAGTCTATCATTGAACTAATCCCTGGAACCGGACCCATAGCCCAGAGACCATATAGTATGAACCCGTCTGAACTAGTGGAACTGAAGAAGCAACTGGATGCCATGCTGGAAATTGGACTGATTCAACCAAGTGCGTCACCATGGAGATCACCTGTTTTGTTTGTAGACAAGA
This sequence comes from Avena sativa, assembly GCA_916181665.1. NCBI lineage: Eukaryota > Viridiplantae > Streptophyta > Magnoliopsida > Poales > Poaceae > Avena > Avena sativa. The sequence continues at coordinate 111,400,969 of OV702283.1, forward strand.
AAGATGGAGGTAACCCTTTGTGTACGGATTATCGGAAGTTGAATGATGTCACCATCAAGAACAAGTACCCGTTGCCAAAAATAGAAGACATGTTTGACCAGTTGACTGGTTCCAAAGTGTTTTCTAAGATTGATCTTAGAACTGGCTATCATCAACTCAAGATTCGCGCATAGGATATTCCAAAGACTGCCTTTACCACCCGATATGGATTATATGAGTATACTATCATGTCTTTTGGATTAACCAATGCCCCCGCTTACTTCATGAACCTCATGAATAAGATTTATATGGACTTCCTGGATAAGTTTTTCGTTGTTTTCATCGATGACATTCTGATTTATTCCAAATCAGAAGACGAACATGAGCTACACCTAAGGACCATTCTTGGAACCCTTAGAGAGTATCAGCTGTATGCCAAGTTTAGAAAATGTGAATTCTGGTTATAGGAGGTAGGATTCCTCGGACATATCGTATCAGCCGGAGGAATTGTCGTTGACCCTGCGAAGGTGAAGGATGTTGAAGATTGGCAAGCCCCAACCACTCAAACCCAAGTTCGTGCATTTATAGGATTAGTGGGATACTACCGCAAGTTTGTAGAAGGATTCTCGAGTATTGCAAGACCCATGACCCAATTGCTAAAGAAGGACAAGAAGTTTGAATGGATAGACAAATGTGAAGCGAGTTTTTAGAAACTCAATAGGAGATTGATTTCAGCCCCAATCTTAATCATGCCAGATATCACGAAACCCTTTGATGTGTATTGTGACGCATCCAAGATTGGTCTCGGATGTGTGCTAATGCAAGAAGGCAAGGTTATATCTTATCTATCCCGACAACTGAAACAACATGAATAGAATTATCCAACCCATGACCTTGAACTAGTAGCCGTAGTTCGAGCCCTGAAGACATGGAGGCATTATCTCATGGGAAACCGTTGTGAGATTTATTCGGATCACAAGAGCCTGAAGTATATATTCACTCAGAAGGAGCTGAATATGAGGCAGAGAAGATGGATTGAGCTAATCAAGGACTATGATCTTGACATTAGCTATCACCCCGGTAAAGCCAATATGGTAGCAGATTGCCATGCCGCTTGAACTCCATGATTTTGAAGGAGCAACCAAATTTGCACAAAGAGATGGAAGATTTCCGAATGGAATTAGTGAGTGAAGGATTTTTGGCTAGCATAGAACTTCAACCCACTTTGATCAGTCAGATCAAGGAGGCGCAGAAAGGAAATGCTAGTATCGACGGAATCAAACGTCGTATCGGTAAAGGCAAAGTACCTAGATTCACCGAAGACGAAGAAGGAGTTCTGTGGTACAAAGGACGCCTCTGTGTACCAGCAGATTCGGAGTTGAAAGAAGTTATTTTGAAGGAGGCCCATGATACTTTATTATATCCACCCCGGAGGAACGAAGATGCATCAGGATTTGAAGAAGAAATTTTGGTGGCATAAGATGAAGAGAGAAATCGGAAGCTATATCGCCAAGTGTGATATTTGCCAGAGATTCAAGGCGGGACATCAAAGACCTGCAGGACTGTTGCAACCATTACAGATTCCGGAATGGAAATGGGATTCCGTTGGAATGGACTTTATCACCGGATTGCCTACTTTTAGTAGGGGAAATGACTCTATCTGGGTCATAGTTGATAGATTGTCCAAAGTAGCCCATTCCTTACAAGTCAAGACCACATACCAAAGTTCGAAGCTAGCAGAGTTGTACATCGCTAGAATCGTCAGTTTGCACGGAGTCCCCAAGAACATCGTATCGGATCGAGGAACTCAGTTTACCTCGAGATTCTGGAAGAAAGTCCAAGAAGGTTTAGGAACCCGACTGGATTTCGGCACAGCGTATCACCCTCAGACCGATGGACAAACTGGAGCGAGTAAATCAAATACTCGAAGATATGTTGAGAGCATGTGTGCTAGAGTATGGATCTAAATGGGAAGACTGTCTGCATTTTGCAGAATTTTCATACAACAACAGTTATCAAGCTAGTTTGCAAATTGCCCCATTTGAATTCATGTATGGAAGGAAGTGTCGCACCCCTTTGAATTGGTCGGAAGTGGGAGAGAGTCAGATTTTCGGACTCGACATCCTACGAGAAGCAGAAGAGAAAGTTTACAAGATTCGTGGGCACCTCAAGACCGCCCAGTCAAGACAGAAGAGTTACGCCAACAAGAGGTGTTGAGACCTTGCTTTCAATATCGGAGATTTTGTGTATCTCAAAGTGTCGCCTTTAAAGGGAATGGAGCGTTTCCAGCTCAAAGGAAAGTTAGACCCCAGATATATTGGACCCTTCAAGATTCTGAATCGTCGAGGAGAAGTATCATATCAATTGGAACTTCCAGATGAAATGTCAGCAGTGCACAATGTGTTCCATATATCGTTACTTCGCAAATGCCTTGAAGTTCCGGAGAAGACTGAAGTTTTCAAAAACATTGATCACCGGACCATACAGATCAACGATGACCCGACGTATCCCGAGGTACCCCTCCGTATTTTGGAAGAAGCTTTCAGAACCACCAGAACCCGAAGCATCAAGTTTCTCAAGAATCAGTGGAGCAACCACACTGAAGAAGAAGCTATCTGGGAGCGAGAAGATCACATCAGGACGGAGTTTCCCGATCTCTTTAAATCCTAGGTAATCTTTTTCTTCTTTTTTCAAATCTCGGGACGAGATTTCGTTTAAGGAGGGAAGGTTTTTAACATCCCAAAAATATGAAACAATGATCATCAAACTCTAATCACTAAAATTAGGGTTAACAAAAACTTTGATTAAATAAAAACCAAATGAATGCATGTGTGTATGTGATGATTTGATGAATGCATGAATGGACTTGTTGATTAACTTAAATAGCAAGGAATAGTTTAAATATGAATATAACATCATCTAAAACATTTCCAAGCATAAACAAATCAAGAGAAAATCACAAACAATTCAAATAAAGCAAATGGTCATTTTTGCCAATCTTGCTCACTAGGTCACTTTGAGTGTTTCTAGTCCAAGATTTCAAACAGAAACTTTTCCAATTCTTTTCACCCCTTGCTAGACCAAGTAAAAGTGAATCAAATCCCACCTTTCAAACCTGTAGAAACATTTAGCAACCCCATTCAAATGACAATTGAAAATTGAATCTTTAACATATGTGAAGATCACACCTTTTCAAAACCCAACCAAACCAGTGCACCTTGACCAATCCAACTAACCAGATATTCCCTAGTATGTGCCTAGCAAACCCACTAAGTTTGAATAAAAAATTCAAATTCAAATTTCTTTCGGCCATTTCATCAAACAACTTGTCAGCAGCAAACAAACAAACACAAAACACTATAGTGAGCAGTGATCAGTGCCTAACTGGCTCCCTCTATAGCTCACTCTACACTCTCAGTAGATGATCAAAGTAATCTAACTAGCTTTAGCACCACTGTGAGCAAGCCTAGCCATTAATGGTGACCATGCCGAGAGCACCATTGTCACCCACATGTCGCCAGCGAGCTAGAGGAAGAACTAGCCTCGCCAACCTTGTCTGGGACACGCAGCACCGTCCATCGCCACTCCCTATCCAAGCCCCGAGCGCAGCCAACCACTAGACCACCCGCCAAGCACGCGCCCAGTCCCTCTGCGTGCGAGCCGAGAGCACGCCAGTGCGTCGTTAGCGACACTAGCCCACAGACCACATGCTGCCCTCGCCGCTTGCAGACGTGATCGCAAGCACCCTAACATCTCGCCAGACAACCTCGTTCGCCGCCGTGCAGACCACCCACGCGGTGCACCATTAAAAATTCCGTCGGACCCGCCTAGAGCGCCGCAACGTTCCAACCATTCAGCACCGCCCCACGCCGCAAGAACACGTCGTTGAGTTTCACCAGGGAGCACAACACCGCCCCCTATCGTTGCCCATGCCAGTAGCACTTTGTGCCATCGACACCGACGAGCTCCACCCGTGCCATTCAGTCCCCTTCAGCCACTATAAAAGGAGGCCTCTCCCGCTCGTTTTCTTCACACCATTTCACTCCCCACCTCTCACTGATACCCCCCACTCACTCCCGGAGCAAGGTGAGCACCAGGTGGCCGGAATTTCACCGGAGTTCACCGCTGCAGAGGAGGAGAGGCGCCGTCGATTGGAGCCGCCCCAGGAGAAGCTGTCGGTACCAGGAAAATCGCCGTCGTCGACTTCGTCGTTTGCCCCCATCGCCGACCATTCCCGAGCCCCGGTGAGCCTCCCACGACCCCCACCGGCCACGCTAGGGTTCTGTCTCGCTGGCGCTGGCCGACGTGGACGATGAACCAGAGCTGTTCGGTTAGAGTTAGATCCTACGATCCTAATCACCCCATACCTCTTCGCCCCTCGTTGTCTCACTGACGAGTGGGGTCGCTCACTTAAACCGCCCGTGCGCGTACTGTGCATAGTGGGCCAACCCAGTTAAACATCCCGCGCAACCCACTAATTCGAATTTAGATTTGTTCATTTAATTTCAAACTCATTTCTGTACCTAGATTCAAAAATCAACCCAGCTCGATTCACTGAACCAAAATGCATGAAACCAATTTTGTTAGAAAGGTACTGGAATGCTTAATCCAAGACCGTTGGATTCAAACCATTTAGATTTGTAGATCACCCATGCTAAAAATAACAAGGCATAAGCTTTTCTGTATTCAAATTTTTTTCAAAATTCAACCATAAGATCTTTTGAGTTGATTCCAACTCTCAAAAATCACATTTAACCATACCTTTCAGAATATATAAAAATATATAGGCTTACTTACAGAAATAATGATCAAGTTATAAAAGAATGCCACTTAGGCATTTCTAGTCACTTTAATTAAATAAAATAAAAAGGTTAAACCTTATTAAATTGTGACACCACGTTAAATCACATTCTCATGTGCTGAAATATGTGGTGATGACATGTGTCAACATGATCCCATGTTTGAGTTGGAGAATATTAAATCTTAAGTAGTTTTTCAATGAGTAGAAATTACTTTTCTCAAATAAAATAAATGAGACAAGTGCTTTAATCCTTGTAATGTTAGTGATGATGCTAGATCATCTAGTGTGAACCTTTGTGTGATGATTAGAAATAGTTAAGTATTGTTTGGTGATTGTGTACCTCGTATTTATTTATAGACACTAGTACCGACCAAGGATACGAGGAGGAAGGAGGATACTACGAGGAAGAAACCGAGGAGAACTTCAACCACTGCTCTGCATAAGGAAAGCTTATCTTAGCAAGTCTAATACTACATGTTGACTTAGCAAGCTACAACTTGCTTGTTACTATGTCAACTATATGCCTTAAGCATATGTGATTATACCCACTTGACACACCATCCTAGTTTTACTTGCAAGCTTAGTATTTTATTTTCTTTAATAAAAGCTTTTTATAAAAAGTTTACTTAGTGACTTGTAGATTCTAGAAAGATAATTGAAGGTAGCATAAAGAGCATAAAATTTGGCCTAAGTTAGATAATCTTGATGTTATCCTGAGGCATGAGATTTTACTTGGATAAGATACACTTGTTTATCACCCCTCATTAGTATCTACCCCCACTTATAGATGCTAGTGCTAAGCATAAAACTTGATCAACTTTAGATGGGAATACTTGGAGAAAATGGTTATGAAAACCTTAGAATGATGAGTCATTCTACTGAAATGTTTTGACATGTTTTTCCGAACACCAGATGATTTTGATGATGAAAATGTTAAGGCATGATTCTTATCCCTTTATAAAACTGATGGTTGTTTGGATGCGATACCATTCCAATTTTACCGTACAACCACAATACCCGAAAATTGGGTAGGGCTTGACTGGAAATTTATATACCTTAGTATGGGTTCTCTTGAGGCCAATGTCTGAGCTGAGGCTACCTTGTGAAGATTGTCCACCTGTGCAGTACCCAAGATGACGGCTGGTCATGGTTGAGAGGTCAAACTCACAGGAGAGGTGTCTATACTAGGGAGTATAATTGAAAGGTTTTGATTGATTATCCGCATACTGAGTATGGTGAATTCAGGATTGTTCCTGACGGATATATCGAATGTTGTGGTGAAAGTATACAATCTCTGCAGAGTGTCAAACTATTCGAATAGCCGCGTCCGTGGTTATGGACAGTTTGAGTGACCATACTGTTACGTTGTCAGATGTTTTCAAAAGGACTTGTGAAATGATTTGTGACTTTGACTTGACCACAACAAAGTTGTGATATGAAATTCAAGTTTCCACTTAGGTGTTATAAAACTTTCAACTAGCTTTCTTTGCTTCTGAACTTAGTAGAGGTAAATCTGGCTTTTTGCAAAACAACCCTAGAGCTTAGTATATCATATTCAAAACCACTTCACTTGTCAGTATTAGTTTGCGAGTACTTAAAGAGTACTCATGGCTTTGTCCCTGACTATTCCCGTGGCCAGACTATGAAGAGGACTATCAGGAGGACGGACAGCAGGAAGGTTATGACAACTAGGATCATCTCCCTTCGCCTACGCTATCGTTACTATTACGTTATTCCGCTGCTTGAATTGTATTAAAAACTGGATCATGAGATCCTTATTTGTGTAAGACCTTATGTATGGTTTGTAATGGATGATTTACTGTGATATCCAATCTGTTATGTCTCGCAAAAATGGTAATCCTAGGATTGCGATGTATGGCATAACAGGCATCTGTGATTAAAAATTCGGGTGTTGACACTAAGCTCCGTCGCCTCCACCACGACTCACCATCCCACCACGTGAGGATCCGTTGATCCTCCGCCAAAGTTCTTAACAGCCTAGTGCAGCCCTCCTCACGGCGGGAACCAGGAGCTCTGTCACCGCTGGCACCTCACGGCCTTTACCCGACAAAACATGCGAACAACAGTGTTGATGGGAGTAGGGTAAGGGGGCAGGAGCGGGTGGCTAGTGTGAACCCCTGGTCACCGCGAGGGTGACCAAGGAACGTTTTTTTCATTTACTTTTGCCTTCCAGCTTTCACTTTGCCCTTCTTGTATGTTCTACGTATGTCAATTTTATCCATGGGTACTGGTACCCGCGGATACCATACCCATATGGGTAGGGTATGGGCATACTTTTATACCCACGGGTAATACCCATACCCTACCGGTTACATTATGGGTACGTGCATGGGTATTGACTTGTACCCATAGGTATATCCATACCCTGCTCATTTAATTGACATGTCAAACTTACCTGTAGAGTGTCGACCTATGCGGCAAAGAAGCCTAGGGACAAGTATGCGATTGTGAATTCTAAACTTCAATACTTTCATGTACTCATCTACCCATTATTAAGTAGAGATTTATTGTCTTTTTCAAATATATGTTTTTGATAAACGTAAAATTGTGAATAACTTATTTTCTATTGAATGTATCCACCAGGTACCCAATAGGTATAGGTATCCGGCGGGTATGGGTAAAATTTTATACCCGCTGGTACGGATATTGGTAAACTTTTGTACACATTGACTATACGATATGCTATTTCTCTATCCTATTCATACCTGCCCATTGCCATCCTTAGGTACGATAGGTTATGGCCTTATTTGTAGATAATAGAAAAATACCCAGCGCGATACGGCAAGAATGTTTTCGACATACTGCTTCAGAAGAGAAATGTTTCGCAGAGACAATGATTCAAAGAACGGCTATTGGGATGGCTTGTAGGTTATAGTAACCTGCTCCCACCTTTACAAAAGAAATTAGATGTCATACATTCTTTTCAAATATGGTCCTCATACCAGAAAAAAAAAGTAGAGTTCGATGATGGGTTGAATGGTTCACGTAATTGACAAAATCGCTAAAATAAAACAACAACAGGGGCCTCGTCAGTTCATACATGAAGCAGGAACAGTCATCGACAATTTGTCATTGCATGAAACATCTTCAGTGCATCAACAGAGGAACATCGACAGAGGAAACAAAAACGGGACATGCTCAGACAGCATACCAAGATGATTCTTACCTCACATGCAAGCTTACTTCAGCGACGAAGATTGTCGAGCGCGTAAGTAAACACACAAAGACGGGACAGATGTTGGATGTCACGGAGGAGCTAACGTCTTTCGCTGCTCCCGGACTTCTCGGCCAGAGGCCTAGAGGATCAATTGACTGCTAATCATATACTGTACGTACATAAACAAAAACCATATACAGAGAAATATCCACCACAAACCATACAGAAATTACACATCTGAAAGAAATCTCCAGCAGCAGCTTCACGTTTACATCAGAACCTTTCCAACAAGCTGGCCTAGAGGACCAACTTGACCAGCAAGAAACCAATATGGCTCAGACACATGCCACCTGCCATGCAATATTATTTTTTAATATAAGTTCGCTTTTTTAATAAATAGTATATGCTACCAAAAAATGTAGAAACAGAAAAATTACTGGTTTCTCTTTCTCTTTAGAGTCTTAGAAGACAAATGGCCCCGGATTTCCTCCATGTTGACAGGACGATCTAACGAAGTTGAACTGTCCAACATGTTTCGATGTAAGTTGGTGCTGAACACCTGAACCACACATATATGTCTGCAGTAAGCTTGGAGAAAAAATTACCTTTCTAACAGATCAAACCCTTCGCGCAAAACTGTTAGAATCTCCTTCCTTGGAAGAAAAGGAGTTGTTCTACTTTCATCATAAAAGTTCATGCCAATGAAACTACCATCCAAACCAATAAGGGGGCCTCCAATCCCAACCTAATACCAAAAAGAAGCACAATATTACAACTCAAATAGATTAACTATATCTACACGTGTACCATGTAAAAAATAGACCAGAGAAATTCACCACTATACCTTCTTGATTTGACATGTGGACAAAAGGAGGTCTTTGCAATCAAGCCTTTTTGCCAGACCAGTAGACCACCTGTTTGCAACACCCTTGTATTTACCCTTCACTTCTCCCATTGAGGCCATCAATAACCCGTGAGATCCTTTAGTCGCACGCCCAATAGCTACAACGGCACGCCCTATAGCTGCTTCTGACTTTCTACTTCTAGTCTCCCTGTCATTCAAGATATCTCGTGGACAAGTAGCAATAGGGAAATCACGTTTTAGACGGACAATGGCAATGTTGCAATTTTGATGATACAGTTCCAGTACCCCCTCCACAGTATGGTTTCGTGGGAGGAACACCTCAATCTGCAATGAACATAGTGATCACACTCAAGTAATTAACTATCACCTAACTTGACCAAAAAAATAGCAGTAGGGTCACTAACTAACCTTCAACTTCTCATCAATCTCGCCTTAAGCGTCAGAGGTCCTGACCAAACTGGCCGAAGTAAGAACCAGCCTGCGTGTTATAAGCAGGCCTGTGCAAGCAAAACACCTTTTGTTATCTGCACACCATAAATTTTGAGCATTAGTTAGTGAGGATAAAGTGCTATACTGAAGTGTAATGAGCATACAACTGTAACCATCACCCTTCAATGAAGCAACTGAGACAACACTTTGGGAAATTCTCTGAGTGAGTGTTTTTCCAAGTTGATCCCAGATAGGATTCCTCCCATAATTATAAGAGAAATCGAAAGGATACCCTTCCCAATACTGAAGTTGACCAAAATGCTCTTCAAACCCACCAGCCAATCTCCCATTGACTGGTTAATTAGGAAAGAGATACACAAGTTAGCAGTGAACAAGTGCATAAGGGAGAAGTGAGCAATATAAAGCAGCACTTATGCTCAAACAAGAGTGGCGGTGGCAGAGGATAGCCCAAGGATTGAAGAATCTTTGATTCTACCATAAATCCTGATGCAACAACGTGTGTCATTCACATAATCAACATGGTGTGCAAAATTAGTGGCCGGCAGGCAACATTTAGAATTATGGGAAGCATGATAATTCAGACCTGAAGGGATGACTGTTTCCACACCTTTAGGCAATGAAAATCCACGAAAGTGGGAAGTCTTACTGCAATGAAACATGTTGAATAAAGGTAAAAGGTAGGCATAAACCAAAATTAACAAAAGGAAACAAGTATGAAAAATACTTGGATATAAGCTTATAAATATTCAAAAAATGACACGAGGATGAAGAGATGTCAAAAACATGATCGTCTATACTACACCGCACTTTTCTTCGGTTATACAAGTACATAAGCTTTAACACTGAAGCAAGAGCATTAAATTCACCACTGGTATCCACTGGGGAAGTCTAATACCTAATTGTAACTTGCCAAAAATCATATCGAAATTCACATGCATGCTACTCTCAGCGCATAGGAATAATCCTGGCAAGCTTTGAGACTTTGAAGAGTTTATAGCATAAAACCACCACTTTTCTACCTAAATTTCGAAAAACCACCAGTTTACGTTTGAATCGCAAAAAACCACCACCCTACTGTTGATTTTTTGCAATGTGCGCTAACCAGTCGATTGACACGAATTGATACTGGATCTGACAGATGTGGCCCACCAGCTTGGGACGGCCGTTAACAGACGTTAACGACATATAGCATAAAACCACCACTCTTCTGCTTCAATTACAAAAAACCACCACCTTTCGCTGAAATCGCAAAAAACACCACTCTATGGCAATTTTTTTGCAATGTGCACTAAACACCGATTCCACACGAATTGACGCTGAGTCTAACAAGGCGACCCCACCAATGACGTGGCACCGCCGGACGGCGCGTCGTCAGCCTTTTTCATGCAGGTCCTCTAGTTTTGATAGAAAATTACGTAGAGGCCCATGGCACGTACGTTTTTTCACAAAACCTTATGTTTATTTGCGAATGTCCATAAATTTTGAATACAAATTTAAATAGATTTTTTAATATGAAACATCCTCAGAAATATTTGAATATTTTAAATACAAACTTGGTTCACTAATTTGGATAATTAAATTATGCAACTAATTAAAATTTCTTTTCTTAGTAATGAAAACTTTGGAAATTCATAAATTTTATTATATGACTCCAAATAATATAAATAATATGTCTAAATTTATTCAAAAAAACAAGGAATCACTTTCTGACATCCATCATGCATGAATAACTTATGTTCCCCTCGGATATTTTGATTATACAAACAAATGTAATAATAAATATGTGTCATTTTATTTATTCTTGCATGTTAATGTATTGTATAATCATTGGAGTCGCATAAATTGGATGTATGTCTTTTCAGCCCATACATGCATGCACAATGAATCAAAATGAAGGAATAGAGCCTTGCTAGGCGAGCTGCACATGCTTCTCAGAGAGAAACACATGTGATTCACCGCAAACATGTTGAGCAGCGTAACACTAGCGACAACGTACGTGGGTTGTCACCGTCAGAATTTCATAATAAACATATCAGAGAGAAACACATGTGATTCACGTATGATGGATGCTAGAAATGGATTCCTTAGATATTTCTAATAAATCTGGGCATATTATTTATATTATTTGGAGTTATACAATCAAAGTTATGACTGTTTGCATATTTTAATTATATAAAATAGTGAACCAATTTTAAAACTATTCAAACATTTCTGAGCATGTTTTGTATTAAAAGTTTTTCCTTTTGAATTTGAATTCAAAAGTTATGGACTTCTTAAAATAAACCGCAGGTTTACTAAAATGTGTGAATGCGAGGGACCCTGCGTAATTTTCTTTCAAAACTTGAGGACCTGCGTGCGAACTGTAAGACGGCGCGCCGTCCCGCGCGGTGCCACGTCGTCAAAGTTGGTGGGGTCATCTTGTCAGACCCCGCGTCAATTCGTGTGAAATCGGCGTTTGGTGCAGATTGCAAAAAAAATCCGTAAAGTGGTGTTTTTTGCGATTTCAGCGAAAGGTGGTGGTTTTTTGTAATTGAAGCAGAAGAGTGGTAGTTTTATGCTATATGTCGTTAACGTCTGTTAACGGCCGTCCCAAGCTGGTGGGCCACATCTGTCAGCACCAATTGAAGCAGAAAAGTGGTGGTTCTCATTTGAGGACCTTGATTAGCCATATTGAGGTCAGGCATTTCATGAGCCTCTATACAGAGAGGAGATATCAAGCGGAGGCGAAGCCCATTGCTGCAACATCTTAGCCGTTGTTAGTATATACTACCTCCGTTCATAGATATAGGATGGTTTGGTAGACTAACATAGCCTATCAAAACATCTTATCTTTTTAACAAAGATAGTACATGCAGATGAAATGCTGTCCACATGTCACCTGCCCCTTTATATCCACATTAAGGTGTGTTAGTGTGCTGCCATCAGTTGCCCCTCGTAGCAGAATGGCGCTGAAATCACCTTCTGTATAACGGAATGGAAGTGGAGGGGGGCTGATAACAAGGAGGCATGGGAGCGGTAGAGGGGGGATAGGGCAGCACCATTGTGGGGGATGATACACCCTTGTTGTTATTGCCAATTACTGTGGGACAAAGGTGGCCATTTCTGTGTGTTATCGACATTCTTTTTGCAGAAATTCACTGGAGTGGCCCCTTAGAGGTGGACATGGAAGAGAGGAGGAAGAACGTAGCCGGGAGTAAGGAAGCCCCAAATCGGGTTGGTCACTAGAGAATGAGGGAAGACAAGTTTGTTGAAGCCAGAGTTTGTCGCGTGCATGGTACCCCCTCTAAGTGCTCACTCAACAAATAGGACAACAATTTAATTAATGTTTATATATCTTTTCTGCCCAGGGTATTTACTAGAGGCTCAAATATATTAGACTTGCTCAGAAGATATACCTGGTTATCTCAAGAAGATGCAGCAACCAATTATGAAGTTTCTTCGTTGGTAGGAAGGTGATCTTGTATTCACAAAAATCAACGATAAGCCCGGCAATATGTGCAGATCCACCAGGAGAAAAATGCATAACTGACCCTCCAAGTCCACTCTAGTAGAGTGTCAGGGATTAGAAAGGGAAAGGTTAACACATATCATGCCAAAAAGTAAGAAAACAAATCCAAGAGTGTACCTCTGTTATCTTACAATTGACTGACACAAGGCCTTTATCCTCAAGAACAGGATGGGAACAAGTTGCGCCCATCAAAGTGCCATCAGTATCACAGCCAAATGCAACTAGCTCATTGAGTGTGCGTCGGGGCAAAGGATTACAGGTATCCATAGTGTAGACACATTTGAGGCTAAGAGAGGTGACAATAGCGATACCACTCTTTTCATCATATAGTCCCAATAAGCCATCTAGAGTTTTATTTTCAGAAGTACGCACTTTAATCTACAGTGAGAAAACCCTCAGTACAACATCACAGAATGATTGACCCCAATTAGCTTGAAGATATGTGAATCAAAATAAATATGAAAACAGCGAGTAGCAGCACCAACCCTCAAATTATCATCTCTGGTTCTATTATTATTAAATTTATGGGCCAAACGCGCCGAAGTCAAAAATATTGTATGGAAATCTTGTATATTTTCATGCCAGTGTTGCACAGCTGTTCCGGAGCATGCATATACCAACACGTCTCCTGCACAGGATCATGATTAAGATCGTTAACTGGTAACAAATGAATAAGATTTTGGAGAAGAATAGTAGCTAAGCTTATAGATATAGCAGAATAATCACCATTGAACAGAGCAACCGAGACAACACTAGACATCAAAAGTGGATCTGGCGTTTGCTCAATGGGGTACGCGTCACCAAATGGTTCCGGTTCGAATGCAGGATCCATCATCTCTTCCCTCATCTCATTCCTGTACTGCTGTAACTCATCTTCAGCCTCCTCTATCATTTCTCGCTCCACTGATTAAAAAGAACATGCATGATAAATGAGCACATCGTGAGTGCTCTAGCAGTTAATTAGAGCATGCAATTTGCACCAATTCGTACGAGAAATTAAAGGAAGAACCAGCTACGGCAAGAGAGCTCAAAGATCGATCCAGGACTCACGCTGCCACTTCTTCAAAATGGATTCCTTCACATGAAAGACCGGCCGACTGCTGCTGCTCTCCTCCTTGCTGGTCTCTTTGACTTTATCCATGGTATCTGCAGTCCTGAAACATAAAGTATCTCAGAAAAATTATGTACCTATAAATAAAGAAACTTGACGAAATCCTAGTATATTTTATACATGGCAAATCAGAGAGTTAGGTTAAAGGGAAAGCTGGAAACTGAAATCCAAAACTGGGAGTACATTAACTTAATTATTGCTGTGGTTGGAGAGGGTGGACTACGACTGATGGAAAAACAATTGCAATGGGCGGTGGACATGCTTATATTATATGACTGGGGAAAAATAACAGAAACTGGAATCTTCGAGCCCGATTGGAGAACTGCTCCCTGAGTGACCAATTAAGCACATGAGGAAACAGGGACTCACATCGCGCAACTTGCTCCGCGCGCCGAGCGAGCAAAGGGGGCGTGGCGTGGCTTCGCTGGGGAAGGAGCAGCGGCGGATTGGGAGAAAACGGGCGTCGCCGGATTTCGGGAATAGGGATTGCGCGCCGCTGTTCCGCATCAATGGTGCCCTGGCGGCAAGGGTTGGAGGGTTTTTTCCAAGTTATTTGCAGCGAACAAACGTTCATAATAAATCATAAGCTCAGCCTCTTTTTTTTTAGAATCAGAAGCGCAGCCTGCTGCTGCAATTGGCAGACCTTTGGGCCATTGGCCCCACGCACGAGGTCCAGCTTTTCCTATTCCCAGTATGTCGTCGTACAAACTAGGGTGCATTGGGCTCGGCCCATATGCAAGATAAGTAGTAGTACAGTACTATTATTATTCTTCGTTCTCATTTTTATTTCTATTTTAAATTTCTTTTTAGTCATTTTCATTTTTGTTTTACTTTTTTATTTATATCCCTGCGGTGCGGCTTGTATTGAATTTTTATTGGACTGAGAGATAGTTGCGTTACAACCGAAGAAATTTCTTCCGAGATTACAACAAGAGATTAATAAGAAAAGAATACATGCATACTCCGGGTGGATGTGCAATACATTCTTAGTAGATTGAACGAATAAAATACAGCTCAACGTGTGAAGAATACAATGTGTCTCTTAATCCTTCAATAATAATCGAATAAATCTAACAATAGTGGTTGGTGATTCATGGTCGAGATTGTTGATAAGCCTGAGATTGGATGATTTAGATAGATGATGTATTTGTTGGCTGTTGTGTCAAAACCCCATTTCACATGGTTGATGTTGGGTCCAATTCACATTCTATGAAGATGCATGCATGGTTCACATCTCAAGGGTGCCATTCAGGTTTGAACAGCTAAACATGCCTGATGTAACCTGTAAAATAATTATGATTAGCATGGCATATGTATTCTAAAGTCATTTTGATCAACACCTACGTCTAGAAGAGGATGTGAATTTGTTTGTGGAAAGAAATCAAGCAAGTAGTCAGTCTTCGGATTTTAACAGCCCAAGTTTGACTCTCAAATCACGTACATGCGGGTTCAAAGGGGGATTTGCAATTCCATGCAAAAAAAAAAATGCTGGTCGGTCGACTTTGAGCATGCACTCCACCTTTTTCAGTCGAAAAACACAAAACGGTGGTTGTGGTTATTCCGCGCGTTTTGCGGTATACAGTAGAGTTGCTTCTAAGGTGATAGTAATATGCTCACACCTTTAGAAAACAAATTATATTTCTTACATTCTTTTCGAATATGCTTCTCATACCTAAAAAAATGCAGAGTTGATAGAATGAAGAGAAATGATAGACCAGATTTTGAGATTTGTTGACTAGTTCGCATAATGGACAAGATCGCTCACTACTCTAGACAGGGAAATTCCTGACAGCCGGGCAACATCGTGTATAGCTCCCAAAACCGTCAGGAGGTGTTTATTCCTGACGGTTGCCGTCATGAGAAACTGTCCTGACAGCAATTCCTGCTGGCCCTGGTGATCCACGGTATGGGACGTAGCGCAATTCTAGGCCGTCAGGAATATGGACGTTGTCCGCCAGGAATGATCTAACAATCATTTTCATTCACAACAAACATGTCACGTGCATTTGAGAAGAGCAAATCACCACTGAGAGTCAAAAACTCACAATCCATTGCATAATTTTGAAATGTACATTACACATATGACATCGGACTCGTTCATAACTGTAACCGAAACAGGAAGTGGAGCTGCCATTCTACTCCATTTGGACCCTAAATCAAAAAAGACTACATGTACTTGAATAGTAGGCATTGAGAAAAGATTGGCTAGCTGCATTGTTGAAACATCAGATCTGATCCAAGACACTATACCAAATAACTCTACTGTGTTGGACACGTTTGACTGTTTGAGTAGCACTATGCTCAAGTATATGAGCATGGTCTTCAGCAAGGGGAGAGGTAGTCAATGGAGTATCACCAGCACGATCTTGCTCTTGGGAATAATAAAACCACAAAATGGACCTTATCAATTCACAAATGAAGCATGAACAGGCATCGCCAATTTGGCATTACATGAAACAGCTGCAGGGCATCAACAGAGGAAACAAAAAAGGGACATGCTCAGACAACATATGAAGATGATTCTTACCTCACATGCAAGCTGACTTCAGGGACGAAAGTTGTCGAGCGCCTGAGTAAACATGCACCAGTTTATAGAGAACGGAGCACGGGAAGTGGCTCCCTGCATCCCAAGCAATATAACACAAAGACCGGATAGATGTCACAGATGATGAATAATGCCTTGTTTGGATTGTTGTTTTTTAGTCCCATCGTTTTGATTTTGTGAAGAGGTTCAGCAGGAACAGTCCGTATAATCCGGTGGTTTTGGTTAAAATACGACATTCCAAACGGGGCATAAATGTTGGAAGTCACGGAGGAGCCTAATTTCTAGCCAAATGCTCCAACACAAAACTAGCAAACACGTTAAACCACACTATTCTTATTAGGATTAAACAGTGCAGAGTAATTTCCTGATAGAATAGATATGTCCTTGGGCTAAACAAACTCCGAGTAGTTTCTTGCTAGGATAGATATATCCTTCATATGTCTTTCAATACCTGACATGGATACACATAAACAAACACCATATATAAATAGATATTTGCAACAAACCATGCAGAAATTGCACATCTGAGAGCACTCCAGCAGCAGCTTCACGTCTACATGAGAACTTTTCCAACAAGCTGGTCTAGAGGATCAACTTAACCAGCAAGAAACCAATATGGCTCGGGCACAGGCCACCTGCCATCCAATATTATTTTTTCAATGTATAAGTTCATCGTTGAATAAATAGTATATGCTACAAAAAACAGTTGGCATTGAGAAACAGAACAATTACTGGTTTCTCTTTCTCTTTAGGGTCTTATTAGAAGATAAATGGCCCTGGATGTCTTCCATGTTGACAGGACGGCTGTTGAAAGTAGCACTGTCCAACATATTTCAATGTAAGATGGTGATGAACACCTGAACCACGCATATATGTCTGCAATAAGCTTGGAGGAGAAAAAAAATACCTTTCTAACAGATCAAACCCTTCGCGCAAAACTGTTAGAATCTTCTTCCTTGGCAGAAAAGGAGTTGTTTTATTTTCATCATAGAAGTTCATGCCGATGAAACTACCATCCAAACCAATAGGCAATTTTTACAGTACCATTTACTACTGCTTAAACATGACTAGTATAATTTGATCTAACGGTCAATAAAAATATGGCCCAATAGGCCCAGTTAGTAATTCTTTGGAAATAAAAATATACACCCCGTGTTGACTAGCTAGACAAAAAGAAAAAAAAATCATATCATCGGTAGGGAGCAACCATCGCTTCTATGCCGCCGCCACCCGAACGCCACCACCGCATCTTGGACGCAGTCGCGCCGCCGCGTCCTGAACGCCGCCACCGTATTTAGGCCGTAGTAGTGCCGCCGGCTCCCCCCACTCGCGCCGCCTCCTCGCCGCACTCGTGCCGCCGGCTCCCCCGCACTCGTGCCGCCGCCACCGCCCTCTTGTTTCGTCGAAGCTGGACCCCGTCTCCAGGACCGATTCCACGCTCATCTGAAAGAGCCGTTGCCGACAAGCACGATGCCCTTTTCGCGGTTCTGTTCGCATCAGGTGAGTGTACTACTGTTGTTATCTGAAATCTAATGCTGCCGGTGGCTGTTGGTGTTGCTGATTCAGTTTACATAGGAGTGAGAGAAAATGGTTCTTTGTCCTGCTCAACAGGACTGGTACCGAAATGACATGCTCCATCTAACTCATGGCCAGGATCCATGGTCTGTGCAAGTGTATGATCTACCATGTCAATTACATCAGTTGGTTTCCAAAACTCCTATGTACCTCATAGCTAGTCAATCATCATTCTCTCCTCGTCATCTGGGGACACTTAATCAGCTTCATCAGTAATCACCGTAAAAAAGATGAACCTGTAACGAATGATTTTTTTTGTCTGCTATGGCATGCATTCGAACAGTCTGAACTCTGAATTTCTATGATGGTTCAGTCTGGAAGGAAACCTAAAAAACTCTATAAAGCTCACATTAAACTGTCTGAACCACTGCTTTTGCATTATGAAATCGTGGAGTCCAATTTTAGAGGAAGACTAGTGTCACCAATTGATGTTGCAACAAAGTAGCACAGAATTAAGCAACCGAGTTCACTATACTGTTGCACCATTCAATTGCATATAATCACAATCTAGTGTCATACTTTGATATTTGCGTACAAATCAATTGCTGGAGCTTGTAGTATGCTATTTTGATGTTTATTTGCAATCGGTCTGGTTTATAGAAGATATCACATGCCATTCCATCTTGCACATATTTTTGAATGATTGACCCCTTTTAGAGAAATGAGAAAATATCAGACCTTATTTGTTAGTAAGCACCATCCTTCAGCTATAGCTTTCTGTTACTGTGATTCTGGACCATGATACAACAGGGCAACTACGGAATCATGAGCTCAAAATACATTGCAATGAAACTCTAGCACTTTTATTTACTCGCAAAATGTGTGCAAAAAGTGTTCTCCCGTTTATGCTTTGTTAGGGAAACGGAAGCAACATTACTTATAATACAACACGCACATCATCTTGATGCATATCTATGTTTTTATATTTCTACTACCAACAAACTTTTTTGGGTAATAATATTGGCCATAGCTTTAGGGGATGCATTTTCTTTGATAAACATTTGATGATGAAGTATCGTCTTTGCTCAGTAATTTTGTAGTGGAACAATTTTGTTTATAGTTATGGTGCTTTTTACATAAATAAATAAATACTTTTCTGTTTTGAAATATTTATATTTTGAAGGTAATGCCATGTGCTTAAGTACCGTACTCAGTAAATAAATATCATGCCAGCCATGATAATAGCTAGTGCAAGAGTCACATTTGCATATTTGCAGTTTATTTGATAATGTGCAGCAGATCGATGGTAGATAATCTATATGTTTTGTCATATGATACTGAAATTTTGAAACTTTCTCCTGATGTGTAGGAGCAGAATATGTCGCTGTGGGTGGCGCATTGACGGGCAGATGGACGTCAGGCACTGGCATGGACCACAGCTCTGCCAATGCGAGCATGAGATATTGATTTCAACTAGAAAAATCGTAACAATGTAAATTATCCTATCGTGTGAACATGAGCACTATTATGAACTTGTGATGAGCATGTTCTGGTACAGTCATTAGCAGATTGATAGTGGTGTAGTTTTATTTGAATTGTACTCAGAATTATCACTGTTCAAGATTTATGTGCAAGTCTGCTACTCTGCTAGTAATCAGTACGACAAGCTAGCTGTGTAGCCATTTGCTAGCAGTCAGCTTGGCAAGTTAGCGTCAAATATCATACCTCAGTTTCAGTGTGGGGACTGGAATTTGTGTGTTAGATCTAAAATTTAAACCTGAAATGCTTGACGTCAATCAAGTATATGTTTTACTATCTGGATTCGCTACGTATATGCTTTGTTGTGTTCGGTTGTAGCTTTCCTTCTTCGGTTAGCCGGCCCCTGCCCCTTGTAGGATCATGTTTTATGTCCTTTATGTGTAACTGTTATTCTGACAGGAACAGAGCAATACTCCTGATATGCCACGTAAGAAAAATCATCTGCTATTGGTGCCCTAACAATTGTGGTACATACAAGATTCGAACATTGGTAGGAATATATTGCAATACAGTGGAAATTAGTATTCGAGCTTCATACAAGACTACCATTAACCAGAAAAGTGTAGAGTATTTCCTATATCTGCATTTTTCTTCTGCAAGTCTCTTGCCCTGTAATATATCATGACCTATGTGCTTCTCCTTGTAAACAGACAATTCTGAACATACATATTCAAGTTTGCTCTTTGTTGTTCCTTCTCATTCACAATGTCGACCGATGAAACCAATGCATCTCGTATACTATTGTTTGAAGCCGTTGTGCAGTTTGACCCTCTCTTCAACATACTTGTTAAGAAGTTCCTCCCAGATTGACAAACTACAACCATGCATACATTAGTAACAACAAAGCATAGAACATTTAGTGCAATGTATGCAAGGAAAAAACGTCACAATTGTCTAAGGCAGGCGATCCATGATTACTCAAATGAGAGATGGATCCTCTTGTTGACATATTCAAGAAAATCTTTGAACCTAAAGAGAACCATCTAGACACCATTTAGTCTGCTTATGGATAACACAGCTAGTATTATTTTTCCTATGAAGGGCACTTGTTTTTCATCTATCCTAGTTAGGATTGATTTGATGAATTTGTTCATTACCGTTCTGCCTGAGTTTCTTAATTGTAGTTGTCAGTGCAGTATACTAGTCTTCTGGATGAAAGGGAACAAAATAAGAATAAGATGGGAAGATAGATCTTCAATACAAATAAACCATGTTCTGTTATTTTAACACTTTATTTGCATCCATTGTCTTGGATTTCATACTAACTAGTTTTAGCTTTAGTACCATCACAAATAGGGGACAATGGAGAATGTCAAGTTCATGTTAGGAACTTAGAAAGGTTCAGAACAATTTTCTCAAGAATACTAGCTGCTATGCATCTGTTGCCTATGAAAACTGCAACTGTACATCTACAAAGGTATAATACAAAGTTACTCCTAAAAGTAAAATTGACTATGGTGTTGTCTTGTAAATCAATGCCATGCTTTCTTGCTTGTTCAAGTTAGGAGTATATAGTAAAACCTAATTCTGAACATCAGGTTTAGGACATTTTACCTTGTCCATTAATTTCAAAGAATCACGGGTGCCGCAGTAGCATGTCTTCATGTTTAGGTCGGAGAACTAGAACCTAGGAAACCATCAGATTAGGCATAAAAGAGTTAAGTGATTCTGGCTGATGTTTCAAATTTGTTATTACCTGTTTTGACTACTAGTTGTAGATGCCTAAAATTTATAGCATACTGCACATCTCAAGTACTACCCACACTTCTAGGATTCCATTCTGGATCGTGGAGGGTATAGGTCAACACTGGCATTTGTGGCATTGTGGGATGGAGCATATGGATGCACAAGTGAAACTAGAAGAGTGTTTTCACAAGAATCAGACTAGCTCCTCTTTTCACATAAATCAGACTACATGCTCCTTCACTTTACAAGCCTGCAGACAGCAGCAGCATCCATGCACCGCTTGGAAAGCACAAACGAGCATTGCATCAGTGCCAGCTCAGAAAATAATAACACCATGTTCTCCATCTGCATTCTGTCGACAAGAGAAACTTCTTCAGCACACAAACTCATTTTATGCTGTATTCAATCTTAAACTGCAATTACATCTGAATATGGTGCTGTATTCAATGTTTACCTACAGATCAAGTGTACATCCATTTATTCAGAACATAACTCAGTGGACAGTTGAAAGTGCAATTACTTTGAAGATCTTCAGTCTAGTACTTCTGGAGCCCAGATATCCTCGTACTTGCAGGCGATCAGCAGGACCAAGACGCGTACGAGCTGCAACTCCCTCCGAAGCACGGGCTGCATCGAGAGGTAACGATTAATGATGTAGACCGTAAGGTACAGGGACTCCTGCATGAGATTGAATTTTGATGCAGTTGGATGATCCAGTTGGCGAGGATGCCCTGCACCTTGGGGTTGATCTCCGCCTGGGAGTCGATGTAGTCACATGGATGGCACTCGCAGAAGAAGATAGGGGGAAGCACTCTCGTCGATGACGGCCACCGGAACGCGGCGACAACTCCAAGGAGGTTACCCGCGGTAGGAGGTCCTTTACAAAATGAAACGCCTCACCGGTGGACGGTGGCGTAGGCCTGGACGCAGGGGCGCATGGCGCCTGTAGTCTTGTGGGGCACCGTTGCCACACGCAGAGGACAAGCGTAGGCGCGCGCACCAGGCGACGGCGCCAGCGAGGCCCTTGAGCTCCTTGGTTGCACGGCGCTGCGCGTGGGCGGTGGAAGCCATCTTGGTGGCATGCTGGCGCGGAGCGCGAGGATCAACGATAGGAGCGGCTGGCCTTGCTCTCGGAACCACCTGACGAGGTCAGCCGCCTTGGCGTGCGTGGAGGGAGGCGCCATGGGATCTTGGAGGCGAGGCCAAGGGAGCCGCGGGCGGGGCAGACTGAGTTGGCGTCTACGGCCTATTTGGTGCGGTGGCGATTTGGCTAGTAGTATGATTTGTACTAGTCATCTTTTCAACGCTAGTATAATCTGTTATTAGCCTTTGGATGGATAGAAATAGATGGTTGTTATTCATTTAAGGGTACCATAAAAGGGGGCCTCCAATCCCAACCTTATACCAAAACGAAGCACACAAGGTTACAAGAAGTTGTACCAACAGTTTAGTAGATGTATTAATAGATTGAACATACAACTCAAATAGATTAACAATCTACACCTTTTTGATTAGACATGTGGACAGAAGAAGCTCTTGGCAATTTAGCTTTTTTGCGAGACACTGCTTGTTTTTACCCTCAGTAACAACCTTGTATTTACCCTTCACTTTACCCATTGAGGCTATCAATAATCCGTGACATCCTTTAGTAGCACGCCCAATAGCTACTACCGCACGCCCTATAAAAGGACGCCCTATAGACTCACTGACATTCAAGATATCTTGTGGACAAGTATCAGTACCGAGATTCTGTTGTAGATGGACAATGGCAATGTTGTAATTTTGATGATATAGTCTCGGTGTCCCCAGCACAGTATGGTTCCGCGGGAGGAACACATCAATCTGCAACAAACATAGTGATCATGCTCAACTAATTAAAAATCTCCTGCTAACTTAAAATACCAAGAAAACTGAATAGGGTCACTAACTAACCCTCAAGTTCTCATCAATCTCGCCATCAGCATCACCAGTCCTCACCAAACTGGCGGAAGTAAGAAGAAAGGGGCAGTGTCTGCCTGTTATAAGCAGGCCTGTGCAAGCAAAACACCTCTTGTTATCTGCACAACATCATAACTTTGAAGTTTGAGCATTAGTTAGTGAGGATAAAATACTAGCACTGAAGTGTAATGAGCATACAACTGCAAACATCACCCTTGAATGAAGCAATTGAGACAACACTTTGGGAAATTTCCTGAGTGAGTCTTTCTCCAAGTTGATCCCAGACAGGATTCTCCCCATCATTGTAAGAGAAATCGAAAGGATACCCTTCCCAATAATGAAGTTCACCAAAATGCTCTTCAAACCTACCAGCCAATCTCCCATTGACTGGTTAATTAGGACAGAAATACAAAAGTTAGCAGTGAACAAGTGCAAAAGGGAGGAGTGAGCAATATAAAAGAACCACTTACGCTCAAACAAGAGTGCTGGTGGCAGGGGATAGCCCAATGATTGAAGAATCTTAGCTTCTACCATAAATCCTGATGCAAGAAGGTGTGTCATTCACATAATCAATATGGTGTGCAAAACTAATGGCTGGCAGGTATAACATTTAGAATGATGGCAAGCATGATAATTCACACCTGAAGGGATGACTGTTTTGTACACCTTTAGGCAAGGAATATCCACGAAAGTGGGAAGTCTTACTGCAATGAAACATGTTGAGTACAAGTAAAGAAGTACACATAAACCAAAATTTACAAAAGGAAACAAGTATTAAAAATACTTGGATACCAGCTTATAATATTCAAAAAATGACATGATGTTGAAGATGTCAAAAAAAGTAAGTCAATTTGTCTATACTTCAGCTCTTCTTCGGTTAGACAAATACACAAGCTTCAACACTGAAGCAAGAGCACTAAATTCACCACTGTATCCACCACAGGTTACAATGCAAAAATTTCCAAGACTCCAATGCTTGTTAGTACCTGAGAATTTGCTCACCTTACAAGGGGCAAATGACACAGGAGGAGGATTTGGAACATATATAGATAAGCCAGCAGGGAATACACAACATATGAATAATCCAACTGGGAAAGATATCTTACTCCCTCATTTTTTATGTAATTGAAATGGGATTGACGAATAACAAATAAACATAATACAGTTTATAAGTGTCGCATAAAACCCGAAAGGGGGATTTGGGCATGGCCAAGTGGTAAGGCAGCTGGTTTTGGTCCCGTTACTCGGAGGTCGAATCCTTCCGTCCCAGATTGTTTCGGATAGTACTATACACGAGACAAAATTTTATTAAAGAGCTAAAGTTGCACTTTGTGGTTATCCGTTCACCTCCTCCTATGACTAAGTGGACCAAATCAAACAAGCCAAAACCAACCAACGAAGTTAAACTGCCTTTGAGGCTCCCACCACTACGAGCCCTACCTCCTCATATCGCCTGCTGCTCCAAGCCTCCCCGAATCACTTTCCTCTTTTCTAACCTCCAATCCCTCTTTTCCTACCACCTCCGGTCTCCAATCTCCATCTGCCAGATTCAAAAACCAAATATAAAGCATTTCACCATGTCATTCCTCCCTACCCTTTTCCTCGTTGTATACTTATTTTCCCCTTCTTCTATATTGTGGAACCAAGGTAGTACTAGACTAGGTTTTGTCCTCTGCAACTGAGTGGCCAGGATCATTTATTCCGAATAAGCATTTCTGACAAAGAAACCTACTTGACACATTTCACTAATTCCAAACCAAGATCATTTCTTCTGCGGTAAATTCTTTTAATTAGTTGCAGATTCTTCATTTAGGCAATTTTTTGTAATACAGGAATTGAAATCTACTTTCACTCAAGCCCAAAGATCTAATTATAACTTGCCAAAAAAAACATATCAGGACTCATTTGATCTTAAAAATGTACTGTACCTTATTTTAATTCTATTGGCATGTAATAAACATGAATATTATTATTTGACATTAAGCAAGCTTCCCTGTGATATTTCCTAGCTCTAAAAGATTTAGTACCATGAATGACTTGTGCTTTCTCATTTAGTAAAAATTAATTTCACTTGAAGTCCATCTAACTGAAACTTGCCAAAAATCATATCCGAATTCACATGCATGCTACTCTGAGAGCCTAGGAATAATCTGGGAAAAGTTTGAGACTTTGAAGGTTCTCATTTGAGGAGCTTGACTAGCCATATTGAGGTCAGGCATTTCATGAGCCTCTATATAGAGAGGAGACATCAAGCAGAGGCCAAGCCCATTATTGCTACAACACCTTAGCAACAGTTAGCACATACATGCGGATGGAAGCCCTGGAATCACTTTTGTATAACGAATTGAAGGTGGAGGGGGTGCCTGTTAACAAAGGAGGCATGGAAGCTGTAGAGGTAGGATGCCGGCAGCACCTGTTATGGGGGAAGATGCGCCTTTGTTGCTATTGCCAATTACAATGGGACGAAGGTGGCCATTGCGGTGTGTCATCGAAAAGAATTGTACAGAAATTCGTTGGAGTGGCCCCTAGGGGGTGGACACGGAAGAGAGGAGGAAGAAGTGTAGCCAGGAGTAGGAGGAAGACAAGTTTGCTGAAGGAAAAGTTTTCCGCATGCATTAGAAACCGCTCTAAACTGCTCACTCAACAAATTGGACACCAATTTAATTAATGTTTTATATCTTTTCTGCCAGGGATATTCACTAGTGGCTCATAATAAATATTAGACTTGCGCAGAAGATATACCTGGTTATCTTTAGAAAACACTTCAACCGATTATGAAGTTTCTTCGTTGGTAGCAATGTGATCTTGCCGTTATCAGATCTAATGATAAGCCCAGCCAAGTGCAGAGATCCACCAGGAGCACAATACATAACCGGCCCTCCATATCCACTCTAGTAGAAGTGTGAGGGATTAGAAAGGAAAAGGTTCACACATATGACACCAAAAAGTAAGAAAAGGAATCCAAGAGTGTACCTATGTTATCTCACAATTGACTGACACAAGGGCTTGATTCTTGACAACAGGATGAGAACAATTTGCGCCCAACAAAGTGCCATCAGTAGCACAGCCAAACGCAAATAGCGTATTAGCAAGTGTGCCTTGGGGCAGATCCACAGGATCAGAGGTATCCATAGTGCAGACAACTTCTAGGCTAAGAGACGTGACAATAGCGATACCATTCTTTTCATCATATAGTCCCAAGAAGCCATGTAGAGTTTCGTTATCCGAAGTACGCAGTTCAATCTACGGTGAGAAAACCGTCAGTAGAACATCACAGAATGATTGACCCCAATTCGCTTGAAGATACAGGAAGCAAAATAAATACATATTAAAACAGTGAGTAGAAGCACCAACCCTCAATTTATCCTCTCTGGTTCTATTATCATTAAATTTGTGGGCCAAACGCACCGAAGTGACAAATATTTTATGGTAACCTTTTATATTACCATGCCAGTGGCATACAGCAGTTCCGGAGCATGCATATAGCAACACGTCTCCTGCACAAGATCATGATTATTTAGATCATCGATCATTAGCTGGTAACGAATGAATAAGATTTCGGAGAAGAACAGTGGATAAGCTTATATATACATATAGCAGAATAATAATCACCGTTGAACAAAGCAACCGAGACAAGAGCGTATTGCGAGAGCGACTTTGAAAGTTTGTCAAGGCCAGCACCATCACCAAACTTTTCCGGTTCGAATGCAGTAGCTGGTGGCGGTTCCGGTATCTCATCCCTGTACCGCTGTTCCTCATCTTCCTCCTTGATCATCTGAGTTTGCACTAGAGTTAAACAGAACACATGCATGATAAACGAGCACATTGTGAGTTCTGTAGAAGTTAATTAGAGCGTGCAACTGTGTAGTAATACGTACAAGAAATTGAAGGAAAGAACTAGCAGCAAGAAATTAAAGCTCAAAAATCGATCCAGGACTCACACTTTAACTTCTTTAAAAAGGATTCCACCTTACTGCTCCTGCTCTCCTCCCCGCGGGTCACTTTATCCATGGCCTCTGCAATCATGAAAAATAAAATGTCTCAGCCAACATGTATATACAGTACCTATTTAAATAAACACAAACTTGACGAAATCCTGGTGTTCTATACATGGCAAGTTAGAGAGTTTGCTTAAGCCTTAAAACCTAGAAATTCAAATCTAAAATCTTGCTGTGATTAGAGGGGTGGGTGACATGGTTATACCCCGCGGGTATACGATCTCAGCATACCTGGTCCAGCCCAAGGAAGGCCCATGGCAAATATACGCCGGCCCATGAAGATTTTCGGGGGCCAAGGCCCATGACGTCTTTGGATCCTTGGAGAGCAAGACTAGAGTAGATAGAAAATTCAAAGGGGTAAACCCTAGAACCTGTAACCGACTAGATCTGTGCCTGAGACCTGCCTAAGTCTATATAAAGGCCAGGAGGGCACGGCCTAGATCTCTCTCTCTCATACTTCCGCATACACACCTCCACGCCAGATTGCATCTGCGCACCCCTGTAATCACCGGTTCCGCCGTAATCAAGAGCATACAAGCAGGAGTAGGGTTTTCCCTCCGGGGGCCTGAATTTGGGTAAACATCGTGTCCCCGTGTTGCTTGTTTGCTAACCGTTCCGCGATCTCCAGCATCCCCATCTTCTCCAAAACCCAAGTCCATAACAATGGGCATTGACGAGATCAAACCTCGTCAGTGAGGGAAACTACCATTGACGGAAAAACAATACTACGCAATGTGCTCCATGCGTGACCAATTAAGCACACGAGGAAACCCAGACTCGCATCGCGGAACTTACTCCGCGCGCGGAGCGAGGAAGGGGTGGTGGCGTGGCTTAGCAGCGGCGACTGAGAACGTCGCCGGTCTTGCGGAATCGGGATTGTGCACCCCGCTGCGACGGTGCCCTGGCGGCAAGGGTTGGAGCCCTTGCTCCACACACGAAATCGATCTTTTTCGATCCTTATTAGGACCTGTTTGGTTGAAATCGAGCTTTCCTGATCCTATTTACACAATACGGCCGTAACCACTAGGGTGCATTGGGCCGGCCCATATGCCAGGTAATTATTTTTCTCATTTTTAATTTTCATTTCAGTTGTTTCTTTCTTTTATTTTTGTTTGTTATTTCTTATTATTTAGATTTTTTTAGTCCTTGTCTATCGTTCTTTTTTACAAGATTTAGTAGTTTCTTCACAAGATTTATTACTTCCACCGTCTCAAATTAGTTGTCTTCTGATATATCCCCATGGTCTAGGCGTCCGGTCCATGACTTATCTATATATCCATATTTGTCTAGTACTTTTAATTCAGCAATGTACAATAATTCTTAAAAATATAAATGGTTGTCTAAAAAATAAAATATAAATGGTCTTCTGATTCCCAACAATTCTACTTGCCCCCATCTTATATGTTTGAGAAACTATTCCATCTTCTTACTAATTCAATGCCTAATATGTTTACTCATCAACTCATTTTCTGCACAAGCATATATACACAAGTAGAAATTGATAAAATAACTATCATGATATATAGTGCAATAGAAATAAGTGGTTTCGAATGTCTTCACCGACATTTCAAAGACCATGGATCTATCAAATATACAGATTATTTAATTTGCTATTGCATTGCAATAATTTCTTTTACGAAATACTAATATTTTTTAAGTCTTTTATGTGTGAACAAGTGGTAGAGGTAGCATGCACTGTTGAGACGCCTAAGAATGCTAATCATGATAAACTGTACTTTTTAGAAGTATAGCATAAATATTAAAAATATCTATAATATTTTTTTGGAGTAGGGGGGCCATTGCCTCCTTGACCCTAGGAAATATCTGACATATTAAACAAGGGCCCTTGATTTCATATATATTGCCCTAGGGCCCCCAAAATATTTGGACCGGCCCTGGTCGCCACCACCTCCTGCCTCACCCTTTCACGATTTTAGCCCCCGCCTCCAACTTCCCGCAGTCGGAAGGTCGTTTTGCGGCCGCCGCCCCCATACCGTGCAGTTTTCACCATGCCTCATCCCTTCACGATTTCGTTCCAATGGATTACACCGACAAGCTAAGTATTGTTGGAGATATTCCCTAGAGGCAATAATAAATGTAGTTATTATTATATCTTTGTGTTTATGATAAATGTTTATATTCATGTTATAACAGTATTAACCAGGAAACATTAATACTTGTGTGATTTGTAAACCAAATTAGAGTCCCTAGTAAAGCCTCTTCATAATACTAGCTTGTTGGTTAATAGATGATTGTGGTTTCCCTATCATGAACATTGAGATGTTATTAACAACAAGATCATATCATTAGGAGAATGGTATGATGGACATACTCCTATAGATAAGCGTAGCATAAAGATCAAGTTATTTTAATAATTCAATTGCTATAAGCTTTCTGATACATAGTAACCTAATTCCTTCGACCATGAGATCATGCTTATCACCATCACCGGAAGGATGCTTTGATGACATCAAACACCACACCGTAACTGGGTGGCTATAAAGGTGGCATTGAGTGTTCGGAAAGTATGGGTTGAGACACATGGATCAAGAGTGGGATTTGTCCATCCATATGACGGATATATATACTCTGGGCCCTCTCGGTGGAATGTCATCCAATTAGCTTGCAAGCATGTGACTGGCTCACAAGGGATCACATACCACGGGAACGAGAAAAGTGTACTTATTGGTAACGAGGTTGAACTAGGTATGCAGAGATACCGACGATCAAAACCTCGGATAAGTAAACTATCGTGAGACAAAGGGAAATTGCTATCGTATGTAAGTGGTTCATTCGATTGCAAAGTAATCATAGAAATATGTGGGAGCCATATGAATTTCCAGATTCCTCTATTGGTTATTGATCGGAGAAGTGTCTTGATCATGTCCGCATAGTTCACGAACCGTAGGGAGACACACTTAAGGATTCGATGTTGTTAAGTAGTTATGGAATGATGAGTAAGAGACCGAATGTTGTTCGGAGTCTCGGATGGGATCCGGGATATCACGAGGAGATTCGGAATGGTTCGGAGAATAAGATTCATATAAGGAATGTCCTGTTTCGGAGTTGGGGAATGATTCCGGTGTTTTCACCGGGAATGTTCTAGAAGGGTCCGGAAGGTCCGGCACTCCGGAGGGGAAGGGTACATGAATGTGTCATGACAATGTGGAATGGTTGTATCATGTACTAGGTCACTTGGCTAGGCAAAATAAAGAGATAAATCAAATCCTAGTTTGAAAGTCAAACGCCAATTTGAAAAAGCCAAACGACAAGTTTGCTTGGTGGAGGGAGAGTAGGAAACCTACTTGGGGAGGAGTTCCCCTCCCTCCACCCGCCGGCCAAGGAGGCCGAGTTGGGGGAGGACTCCCTCCTCCCAACCGGCCACCCTCCACCTATATAAGGAGGGGTAGGGCGCCCCCTACCCCTCACACCCAAAACCCTATCCCTAGCCGCCGGCCTCCTCCAAGTCGCCGCCACCACCTAGGGTTCCTCCAACTCGCCGAGTTGGGGCTTCCCCAAGCCCTAGCCGCCGGCCAAGTGTAGGGTTTCATAGCATGGAAAACAAAAAATTTCTACCGCATACAAACAAACAAGCCAAGATCTATCTACTAGATTGTAGCAACGAGTCGATGGAAAAACTCACCCCTCAAAGATTCCAAGGTGTTTAACGAGAGCGGATTCTCGTGGGTGATGTAGTCGTACTCTTGCCGATCTCAAGATCACGTAGACGATCCTTCCGGCGCTGCGTTCCGGCAGCGCTTCCGCAGTCGGTCACACGTTCGGTACTCGACGAAGACCTTCCTCTCCCTTGTTCCAGCAGGCAGCGGAGGTTGTAGCACTCTCCTCGCGATTCCGGCAGCACAACGGCGTGGTACCGGAAGTAGAGGGGAGATCTCGTAGGGCTTCGCCTTAAGCCGGAGCGAGTATCGTGGACTATGAGAGAGATCCTCGGCGATCTAGGGTTTAGATGCACCAAGGAGGAGGGTATAGTGTCGGCGGCTAGGGCTTGGAGCATCCCAAGTCGGCGGCTAGGGTTTCCCTAGGCAGCGGCGGCAGCAGGAGGTGGTGGCGCCGGCGGCTGGGAGCTAGGGTTTGCGGGGGGCAACTTGTGTGCTAGGAGGGGCAGCCATGTCCCTCCTTTTATAGGTGGAGGGGGCGCGCCAGGGGAGGGGAGTCCCTTCCCAACTCGGTTTCCCAAGTGGACCGGCGGTGGAGGGGAGGAACTCCTCCCCAAGTAGGTTTCCTACTTCCCCTCCACCTCACAAAATAGCCGTTTGACTTTTCAAATTGGCGTTTGACTTTTCAAACTAGGATTTGATTAAACCCTTTATTTTGTTCAGCGATGACACCTAGTACATGATGCAATCATTCCAACTTGATATGACACATTCATGTACCCTTCCCCTCCAGAGTGCCGGACATTCCGGAACCTTCTAGAACATTCCCGATGAAAACACCGGAACCATTCTCCAACCCCGAAACCGGACTTTCCTTATATGAATCTTATTCTCCGGACCATTCCGGATCTCCTCGTGATATCCCGAATCCCATCCGAGACTCCGAACAACATTCGGTCTCTTACTCATCATTCCATAACTACTCAAACAACGTCGAATCCTTAAGTGTGTCTCCCTACGGTTCGTGAATTATGCGGACATGATCGAGACACTTCTCCGAACAATAACCAATAGAGGAATCTGGAAATTCATATGGCTCCCACATATTTCTACGATTACTTTGCGATCGAATGAACCACTTACATACGATACCAATTTCCCTTTGTCTCACGATAGTTTACTTATCCGAGGTTATGATCGTCGGTATCTCTGCATACCTAGTTCAACCTCGTTACTGATAAGTACTCTTTTCTCGTTCCCATGATATGTGATCCCTTGTGAGCCAGTCACATGCTTGCAAGCTAATTGGATGACATTCCACCGAGAGGGCCCAGAGTATATCTATCCGTCATATGGATGGACAAATCCCACTCTTGATCCATGTGTCTCAACCAATACTTTCCGAACACTCAATGCCACCTTTATAGCCACCCAGTTACGGTGTGGTGTTTGATGTCATCAAAGCATCCTTCCGGTGAAGGTGATATGCATGATCTCATGGTCGAAGGAATTAGGTTACTATGTATCAGAAAGCATATAGCAATTGAACTATTAAAACGACTTGATCTTTATGCTACGCTTATCTATAGGAGTATGTCCACCATATCATTCTCCTAACGATATGATCTTGTTGTTAATAACATCTCAATGTTCATGATAGGGAAACCACAATCATTTATTAACCAACAAGCTAGTATTATAAAGAGGCTTTACTAGGGACTCTATTTTAGTTTACAAATCACACAAGTATTAATGTTTCCTTGTTAATACTATTATAGCATGAATGTAAACATTTATCATAAACACAAAGATATAATAATAACTACATTTATTATTGACTCTAGGGCATATCTCCAACAGTCCCCCACTTGCACTAGAGTCATCTAATCTAGATTACATGGTAATATACCGAACACCCATGGCAGTTTGGTGTTGGTCATGTTTTGCCCTCGGGAGAGGTTTAGTCAACGGATCCTCCACATTCAGATCTGTGTGTACTTTGCAAATCTTTATGTCCCCATCTTGGACATGTTCTCGAATAGCGTGAAAACGTAGCTTGATGTGCTTCAGCTTCTTGTGTGACCTTGATTCTTGCGCATTGGCTATGGCGCCCATGTTATCACAATAGATAGACATTGGGTCCAGCGCACTAGGAACCACACCCAGCTCTGTAATGAACTCTTTCATCCATATCGCTTCTTGTGAAGCCTCCGAAGCAGCCATGTATTCCGATTCAGTTGAAGATCTCGCCACAACGCTTTGCTTTGCACTCCTCTAGCTAACTGCTGCACCATTCAAACTAAATACGTATCCAGATTGTGATTTAGAATCATCCGGATCGGTGTTCCAACTAGCATCGGTGTAACCATTAACAACGAGCTGTTCATCACCTCCATAAGAAAGAACCATATCCTTAGTTCTTCTCAAGTACTTAAGGATGTTTTTGACCGCTGTCCAATGATCCACTCCTGGATCACTTTGATATCTGCTAGTTAAACTAGCAGCATATGCAATGTCGGGTCTAGTACATAGCATGACATACATTAGAGATCCTATGGCTGAGGCATAGGGAGTCTTACTCATCCTTTCTCTATCTTATGCCGTTGTCAGACTTTGAGTTTTACTCAAGGTCGTATTGGGCAACATGGGCAAGAACCCTTTCTTGCTATCTTCCATTCCAAACCTCTTTAGAACTTTGTCCAAATATGTACTTTGTGACAATGATATTAGGCGTCTCGATCTATCTCTATAAATCTTTATGCCCAATATATAAGCTGCTTCGCCAAGATCCTTCATTGAAAAACTATTATTCAAATATTCCTTGACACTATTAAGAAGGTCTACATCATTCCCAATCAACAATATGTCATCTACATACAGTATTAAGAATGCTACAGAGCTCCCACTCACTTTCTTGTAAATACAAGCTTCTCCATAAGTTTGTATAAAACCAAAACTTTTGATCACCTTATCAAAACATTGATTCCAACTTCGGGATGCTTGCTTCAATCCATAGATGGACCGTTGAAGTTTGCATACCTTGTTAGCATCTTTAGGATCGAAAAAACCTTTGGGTTGCATCATATACATCTCTTCATTAATGTCTCCATTGAGGAATGCTGTTTTGACATCCATTTGCCATATCTCATAATCATAATACGCAGCGATTGCTAACATAATCCTCACAGACTTTAGCTTCGCTACTGGTGAGAAAGTCTCATCGTAGTCAACTCCTTGAATTTGTCGAAACCCTTTTGCGACAAGTCGAGCTTTATAGACAGTAACATTACCATCAGCATCTGTTTTCTTCTTGAAAATCCATTTGTTCTCGACAGCCTTCCAGCCATCCGGTAAGTCCACCAAAGTCCATACTTGGTTTTCGTACATGGATCCAATCTCGGATTTCATGGCTTCTTGCCATTTATTGGAATCTGGGCTCATCATCGCTTCCTCATATGTCGCAGGGTTATCGGTGTTGTCCACCAACATGCATTCATAACGGGATCATACCAATCAGGAGTGGTACGAGTTCTCGTTGACCTGCGAGGCTCTGTAGCAACTACAACCGAAGTTTCATGATCATCATCATTAGCTTCCTCTCTTATTGGTGTAGACACCACAGGAACTTCTTCCGGTGCTGCGCTACTCGCAAGTTCGAGAGAAGGTTCGACAACCTCGTCGAGTTCTACTTTCCTTCCAGCCACTTCTTTCGAGAGAAATTCCTTCTCTAGAAAAGATCCATTCTTAGCAACGAAGATTTTGCCTTCGGATCTATGATAGAAGGTATACCCAATAGTTTCCTTCGGGTATCCTATGAAGACGCATTTTTTCGCTTTGGGTTCAAGCTTGTCCGGCTGTAACTTCTTTACATAGGCTTCGCAACCCCAAACTTTAAGGAACGACAATTTAGGTTTCTTCCCAAACCATAATTCATACGGTGTCGTTTCAACGGATTTAGATGGTGCCCTATTTAAAGTGAATGCGGCTGTTTCTAATGCATAACCCCAAAATGATAGCGGTAAATCTGTAAGTGACATCATAGAACGAACCATATCTAAGAGAGTTCGATTACGACGTTCGGACACACCATTATGCTGTGGTGTTCCCGACGGTGTCAATTGTGAAAGTATTCCGCATTTCTTCAAATGCTCTCCAAACTCGTAACTTAGATATTCACCTCCATGATCAGAACATAGAAATTTAATCTTCTTGTTACGTTGATTCTCCACCTCACTTTGAAATTCCTTAAACTTCTCGAAAGTTTCGGACTTATGTTTCATGAAATAGATATACCCATATCTACTCAAGTAATCCGTGAAGGTAAGAACATAACGATAACCACCACGCGATGCTACACTCATTGGACCACACACATCGGTATGTATGATTTCCAATAAGTCCGTAGCTCGCTCCATCATACCAGAAAATGGAGTCTTAGTCATTTTACCCATCAGACATGCTTCACATCTTTCAAGTGATTCGAAATCAAGTGATTCAAGAAGTCCATAGGAATGGAGTTTCTTCATGCGCTTCACTCCAATGTGACCAAGACGACAGTGCCACATATAGGTCGAGTTATCGCTCGATTTCAAACGTTTAGCCTCAATGTTATTAATATGTGTATTTCCACTATCGAGATTCAATAAGAATAGACCATCTATCAAAGGTGCATGTGCATAAAACATATTACTCATATAAATCGAACAACCATTATTCTCGACTTAAACAAGTAACTGTCTCGCAATAAACAAGATCCCGATATAATGTTCATGCTTAACGCAGGCACCAAATAACAATTATTTAAGTATAAAACTAATCCCGATGGTAGATGAAGAGGTAGCGTGCCGACCACGATCACATCAACCTTTGATCCGTTTCCCACGCACATTGTCACCTCGTTCTTCGCTAGCTTCCGTTTGTTCTGCAGCACCTGTTTCGAGTTACAAATATGAGCAACCGAACCAGTATCAAATACCCAGGCACTACTACGAGTACTAGTGAGATACACATCAATAACATGTATATCGGATATACCTTTCTTCTTGATGTTGCCGTTCTTCAAATCCGCCAAGTACTTTGGGCAATTCCGCTTCCAGTGACCTTCTCCCTTGCAGTAAAAGCACTCAGTATCAGGCTTTGGTCCAGCCTTGGTCTTCTTCGTCGGCGCGGTAACTTTCTTACCACCCTTCTTGAAGTGTCCCTTTTGCTTAGACTTGCCTTTCTTGAATTTGGTGGTCTTATTGACCATCAAAACTTGGTGCTCTTTCTTGATCTCCACTTCTGCAGATTTCAACATGGCGAAGAGTTCTGGCAACTGCTTGTTCATGTTTTGCATATTGTAGTTCATCACAAAGTTCTTGTAACTTGGTGGTAGTGATTGGAGGACATGGTAAATC
Organism: Avena sativa; assembly: GCA_916181665.1. Taxonomy (NCBI): domain Eukaryota; kingdom Viridiplantae; phylum Streptophyta; class Magnoliopsida; order Poales; family Poaceae; genus Avena; species Avena sativa. Next base: position 111,437,095 of record OV702283.1, read on the forward strand.
CCCAAAGCATTAGGAATCACTATACCCAAGCTTTGAAGTTTGTTTGTGTGCCCAGACATCTTAAGCACATGCTCACTGACGGAGCTGCCCTCTTCCATCTTGCAGTTAAAGAACTTTTCAGAAGCCTCATAGCTCTCAATTGCCGCGTGAGTCTCAAAGATCAATTTGAGATCACGGACAATATCATGTGGGTCTGAATTCTCAAACCTTTTCTGAAGCTCCGATTCTAAACCATACAAGATAGCACACTGAACTGTGGAGTACTAAGTCTTCCTGTCACATCCCAAGATTTTCCAAATCTTGTAATGTGAAAATAAATGAATAAAATAAAACACTGTTTGAATTTCAGGGCCAGAAGAAACTTTTTGAATTCAATTGGAACTTCAAACCCTTTTGAATTAAATAAAATCCTAAAGGGATTTAAAAAGTTAAACATTTATTAAAGGAAATTAAAATGCTTTAGAATTACTAAATTGATTCCTTAATAAAAACTTTGGTTTTCAAAAGAAAAGATGAGTTTATAAATAAAGATTATTTTATAAATCCAAATTAAACCTTGACCAAACTTAGGATTTAAAAATGTTTTGTTTTGATTAAAAATAGCAAAGGTTTAATTAAATAAAATAATAAGGAATTAATATCCAAATTTAAATAAAAGGTTTACCATTTAAATTAAAACATCAAAAACTTATTAAGTTATTAAAATAAGTTTTCCCAAAAATTTGATATTCACAAATAAAACCTACTGAATGTTTTGGTACTATTTTTAGTTTTAAAAATAAATATTCTAATAAAACAAAACCTATTTGAATTAAATGAATAAGGTCTATTCATTTAATTGATATTGGACCCTAAAATAAAATGTTATTTTTATTTTTAAACAAAGTATTTCAAGTATCTTATATTTTCAAATAAAACCTACTGATTTGGTTTTGAAAGTGTTTGGATTTCAAATGAGGATATTATTAAATAAAACAAACCCTATTTTACTAAATAACTAAAGGTCCATTTTATTTAATTAATGAATGGATTTAAATATTATTTTGGAATTTTGGTTTATATTGATAAACAGAACCAAATTCAAAGTTACAAAGCTTGATGATTGTTTGAATCAATTTTAATGTGTTTGGTTGTTTGAATTTCAAAACAGAAATCAGAAATAGAAAAAGAAAAGGTTACTGAATAAAAAAATGGAATAGGATCTGGTCCAACTGCCCCAGCCCAACAGCCCACTCGCAGCCCACCTCCTCTTATTTCCCGAACCGATTTTCTCACTCAGTCTCGCACCCTCTAAGCAGCTGATGGGTGGACCTCCCTCACACTTCTTTTCCCACTGACAGGTAGACCCCACCGCTACTGTTCGTCGTCCTCACCGCGCGACCTCTTCTTCCCCAAACCGCGCTGCCGTTCCCTGTCGTTAATCCGCACGCTTAATTCCTCATAATGGCTGCGTTAATCTCGCCTCTGACCTTGCGTACTTAAGCGCCAGCGCCTTCCCCTCCTTTTCCCCCTGTCGCCACTCCCTCTCTGCCCCTAGGCTGTCGCCAATTCCTTCTGCACCGCCGCCGTCTCCGACGAGGTTCGGAGTCGATTCCGGCCAAGCCACACCACCCCGAGCCTCCCTGAGCACATTGGCAGCTTCCCCACTCCCAGACGCTTCTCCCTGTACCCTTCATTCAACCGCGGGCGCCCCGGAGCGTCGTCAAGGACAAGCTCGACTCACGCCGCCGTCTGCTTCTTCTCCGACGACGTTTTCCAGGTGAACCAGACCGCCTCTTTACTTCTCGTACACGCACACAGCGTTGTCTTGACCTTACGCATCAGACCGCGCCTTCGTTTTGCCTTAGGGTGATCTCCAGTGACGTCCTCGACCTCGACCAGAGCCGCCCATCGCCAGTAACAACTCCGGCGAGGAATTACGACTTCCCCCGAGCGCCCCTTGTCAAGCCAGCAGTACCTTGAGCACCACCTCGACCACGCGAACCCGGTGAGCACCCTCTCCGTCTTCCTCGCTTCCTAGAGCCACCGGAACCTCACTGCCTGGCCGTGCGCCGCCGCAAGCCGCCGCCAGCACCGCCGATTAATAGTCAGAGTAGTTAGGACCGTTAGATTTGGATCTGACGTTTAGGAAAGAAAGTGAGCGAAGGGGTATCGAGCAACCAGTGCCGTGCGATCCCACTTAGATCCAACGATCCAGAGAGATCAATCCGACCGAACCGGTATTGTCCAATAAGAACTTGACGCGTGGCACTAGATCTGTTTAAAAGAAATTTGAAAACAGATTTATTTGCAAACTTCAAACCTTTGTAACTTTCAAACCACACGTCCAAAAATTATAAATTTTATATCAATGGACTCAGGAAAGCAATCCCTAGCCAACCATGGCCTTAGTTTAGAAAATAGTATCTGTTAGCTTGCTTGATTTTGCAGATTCTTTTGTGAGCTTGTTTAGAGTAGAAAAATTGTTTAAAATTGATTTTAGGATTAAATCTTTTGCAAAATGTCTTGTAGTGACCTTACTGACCCTAGGAACCAACCCATGGTTTTGGAAATGAAATTGGAAAAATTTAGAATGGATTAATTGAATTAGTCTAATTCTAGCTAAGTAATGATAATGGTTTTATTATGAAAATAATTTTGGAATAAAAACTATTGGGAAAATGTTATAATTCAAAGCTACTGACCTAAAACACCAAGTCTTGAGAGTTAGAAACTGTTGGTGAGAAACTTAAAGATTTTGATTTGATAAAACCATTTTCCACCACATAAAATGTTGATTGGATTTTTAAAATAATTTTTGGGCAAAACCCTCTAACTAATGACTTTGCCATTTTGGTAAATGACCAATTTGGACTTTACAAAGTTTATAAACCTAGTGGAGACCAAGCTTACAATAGAACCATCCTTTGCATACTATTGCATGACTTAGATTCCATTGCTTTGTGAGTGTGAAATTGTTTGTTTGACTTTGGTTTGGAATGTTAGTTGATTTTGTGTTTGCTTGATTGACTTGTAGTGAATTTAGCAAAGTGTGGGACTAGCAAGATCAAGGAGTGAACCACCATTCCCTACCAAAAAGGCAAGTGCCACTATCATCTAAAGTCCTACTATTTTCATTATACTTAGTGGATTTTGAAAACATGCATGAAAACAAATTTTATACTTATGCTATGCTAAATCCTAATAGGATTCCCTATACACATCTTAGTGAAATATTGTAGTTGATACATGCTTAGCCATGCTATATGTTGAAAATAGATACATGTTGAGATTTTACAAAGGTTGAGAAAAGGACTTGTGTTTTACATAATAAAACAAGGACTCAATGAACCACCTAGGTGGAGGATACTTTAAGTTTTGGAGAAGGTGGCAACAAAAGGAACCATGTCTATGGCAATCACTTTGTGTTGTGCTCCAAATGAAAACCACCTAGGAAACTTAGAGATTGAACATGTTTCTCCAATTGTGGCTTTCGTGTGCAACCACATGCTATTATGGCTCTGGCTTAGTCAACTACATCAGGAAGACCCATACATTGTCTTTAGTTACCGGACATGGGGATCTGGAATGCTTCATGGGGGCTGAAGACAAGCTAGCAATGGTGTATGGGAGGACCTTTTGGAAAGACTTCGTCACATTCTCAATCTGCCAGTACTCCATCTTGGTGAGCACTAATCCAGTAGGCCACTGGTGGCAAAAGGATGGGATTGTGACATGTGGGTAAAGTGTACTCCTTCTGCAGAAGATAATAAAATCTAAGTACTTAGCCGTGTCCCCGGTTATGGACAATACTGAGCAACTAAAGTTTGAACTATGGGAGATCTCGACATTCCAACTTCTAAAATAAAAACTTGATGCCCTTGTGTGTCTACCAAGGAATTCAAAGAGATTTTGTTAAGCTTGATGCACTTGGGGTTACCAAGGTGCTCAAGAGATTTTTGATGAAAACATGAACACTTGGGGTTACCAAGGAACTCATGAGATATTATAAAACTTGATGCACTTGGGGTTACCAAGGAGCTCAAGAGATTTTTGACAAGGACTTGAACACTTGAGTGTCTACCAAGGAGTTCAAGGGATTCTTGGAAAAGAGATTTGACAAAGGACCAAAACCATTTTTGAAAAGATAGGATAAATGTTGCTTTAAGCAAATAAGCCTTAAACTCTACTTAGCCAAATATGCATGTATTGATAGGATCCACTCATAATATACAAAGTAGTGAAGCTTGCCAATACAATTCAACTGTATTGACCCTTGTGGCTGTAACTTGTAATGTTGCAGGTTTGATTGATTTTAGTGAAGATTGTTTGATTAGGATTACAAAGTCTACAACCAACATCTGCCTGTGGCACTTTGAAGATGAAGGACCCCATGATTATAATTATTCCGCTGCAATGTAATGTAATAGCCAAATGAGCTATGTATTGATGTAATAAAATTATGTTATTCCTGGTTATAAAGTTATAATATGACCTTTGTTTCTTGATATTACATCTAAACTGTGGATGCTAGCTATTGATCCAGGGACTAGCATTGTAAAACACAGGAGGAAATCTACCTTATTAGGTTGAGACCTCTACACTTCCGAGTGAGGTAAACATTCTTTACTTCATCGGTAGCAGTAGCTGCAGGTGGGTCACCCAGCGGTGCATCCAGCACATAGGTCAAATTACCAGCTGTGAGGACAATCCTCAAATTGCGGAACCAATCCGCAAAGTTGCTTCCATTGTTTTTCAACTTTTCTTTCTCTAGGAACGCATTAAAATTGATGGTAGGGGCCGCCATTGATCTACAACATATTTGCAATAGTTTAGACTAAGTTTATGACAAATTGATTTCTAATTAATAGTTAAATTAATCTAGGTGAACTCCCACTCAAAACAATATCCCTACATTGTTTTAGTGATCACACGAACCAAATCCACCACATCAATACCGATCATCACGAGAGTTGATGTAGTTTCAATGGCGAACAATCGACATGTTCATCATATCTACTATATGATTCATGCTTTAACTTTCGGTGATCCGTGTTCCGAGTCCATGTCTATACATGCTAGGCTCGTCAAGATCAAACCTTAGCTTCCGCATGAGCAAATCTGGCTTGCTCACGTTGTATACACTTGCGGAATCTAACACACCCGATCATCACGTGGTTCTTCGAAACAACAAGCTTTAGCAACGGTGCTTACTAAGGATGAACACTTTAGAACTTGAAATTCATGTGCATGAGGGATCATCTTATAATGCTACTGTCGTTAACTAAGAAATACAAGATGCATAAATGATTAACATCACATGCAATTCATAATATGTGATATGATATGGCCTTTCTTCTTTGTGCTTCCGATCTCCATCTTCAAGCACGAACATGATCTCCATCATCACCGGCATTGCATCAAGGTCAATGACGCTGCTCCATGGTTGTCGTCCACCGGCTTCAACTATTACAACTACTTTGAATAGACACGCGGGTCTTAACAGAATTTAAAGACAACCATATGGCTCCTGCCGGTTGCCAACTTACAATAAGGAACATTGCATACATCAAATATAATCACAATCAAGGCCATATCACATCGCAGAACACCCCTGCAAAACAAAGTTAGACGCCTCTACTTTCTTTGCATGTTTTACGTGGTTTGGGGCTTTCAATAAGTGTCGTTCTAACTTACGAACAAGAACCACAACATTGATACTAGCATTATCAATCACCCGTTGTAAATTGAATCTTAACTATGTTGGGAGAAACAGGCACCCGCAAAGCCACTTATGCAATACAGGTTGCATGTCAAGCATGGAGCAAGTCTCATGAACGATGTCATGTAAGGTTAGCCCGGGCCGCTTCATCCCACCATCCCGCAAGATGCAAAGTACACAAGAAGCAATCGACAACAAAAGCATCAACGCCCACAATGACCATTGTGTTCTACTCGTGCAACAGATCTACATATAGACACGGCTCTGATACCACTGTAGGGTTTCGTAGCATGGAAAACAAAAATTTTCTACCGCATACAAACAAAAAAGCCAAGATCTATCTACTAGATTGTAGCAACGAGTCGATGGAAAAACTCACCCTCGAAGATTCCAAAGTGTTTAACGAGAGCAGATTCTCGTGGGTGATGTAGTCGTACTCTTGCCGATCTCAAGATCGCGTAGACGATCCTTCCGGCGCTGCGTTCCGGCAGCGCTTCCGCAGTCGGTCACACGTTCGGTACTCGACGAAGACCTTCCTCTCCCTTGTTCCAGCAGGCAGCGGAGGTTGTAGCACTCTCCTCGCGATTCCGGCAGCACAACAGCGTGGTACCGGAAGTAGAGGGGAGATCTCGCAGGGCTTCGCCTTAAGCCGGAGTGAGTATGGTGGACTATGAGAGAGATCCTCGGCGATCTAGGGTTTAGATGCACCAAGGAGGAGGGTCTAGTGCCGGCGGCTAGGGCTTGGAGCAGCCCAAGTCGGCGGCTAGGGTTTCCCTAGGCGGCGGCAGTAGGAGGTGGTGGCGCCGGCGGCTGGGAGCTAGGGTTTGCGGGAGGCAACTTGTGTGCTAGGAGGGGAAGCCCTGCCCCTCCTTTTATAGGTGGAGGGGGCGCGCCAGGGGAGGGGAGTCCCTCCCCAACTCGGTTTCCCAAGTGGGCCGGCGGTGGAGGGGAGGAACTCCTCCCCAAGTAGGTTTCCTACTTCCCCTCCACCTCACAAAATAGCCGTTTGACTTTTCAAATTGCCGTTTGACTTTTCAAACTAGGATTTGATTAAACCCTTTATTTTGTTCAGCGATGACACCTAGTACATGATGCAATCATTCCAAGTTGATATGACACATTCATGTACCCTTCCCCTCCGGAGTGCCGGACATTCCGGAACCTTCTAGAACATTCCCGATGAAAACACCGGAACCATTCTCCAACCCCGTAACAGGACTTTGCTTATATGAATCTTATTCTCCGGACCATTCCGGATCTCCTAGTGATATCCCGGATCCCATCCGAGACTCCGAACAACATTCGTGAAGGGTTTCGCGGCATAGTAAATCAAAATTTTCTACGGATGCGAACAGAGGGAAAGCCAAGATCTAATCTAGGAGATGCAAACAACGAGAGAGATTGGATTAGATCTTCATACCCTTGAAGATTCGCACAGCGGAACGTTCGTCGGAATGTGGGTGATGTAGTCGTACTCGCTTCTCCTCCTCGCGATCCGATCCGATCTAGCACCACAAGTGGCGGTGCCTCCGTGAGATGCACACGCACAACACCTCGACGTCTCCTCCTTCCTTGGACCAGCAAGTATGGTGGAGAGACGGATTGGATCTACAACACGACAGTGTGGTGTATATGGTGGAGAATTTCTGCAGCAGGGCTTCGCCTACAAACAGTCGAGAGGGAGAGAGGAAGGCAGCAGGGTGGCTAGGGTTGGAGGGGAAGGTGTAGGGGGTTGGTGCGCCCCCAGCACTCTATATATAGAGGGGTGGGCGCAGACCTAGCCCCTCCCCCAAGCCAAGGCCGGCGGCCCCAAGGAGGAAGAGTGGGGGGCAAGGAAACCCCCCCTTCTAGAAGCTCTATCTAGAGTTTAAACCTCTCTTGGCCGGCTGGGCCCTATGGGGCCTTGTGACCCTGGCCCAATGCGGCCAGGGCACTCCCTCATAGGCTCATGCCCCCTCCCGGAAGGTGGGGCCACGTTGGTCCCCTTCCGGAAGGTTCTAGAAGCTTCCGGTACAATACCGATTAACCCGGAACAATTCCGAACTCCAAAAACTGCACTGCCTTATAAGAATCTTATTCTCCGGACCACTCCGGAACCTCTCGTGATGTCCCGGATCCCATCCGAGACTTCGAACAAAAACTCATAAACCAATTATCCAATCTATCCTAGCGTCGAGACACGTTAAGTGTGTGACCCTGCGGGTTCGAGAATATGCAGACATGATCTTCTATCAATAATCAACAGCGGGGTATGGAAACCCATATTGACTCCCACACATTCATCGATGATCATATCGGATGAACCACGATGCCGGGATTCAATCAATCCCATATATATATATTCCCTTCGTCTCGCGATATTTTTACTTGCCCGAGATTTGATCGTCGGTACCGTCATACCTAGTTCAATCTCGTTCACAGCAAGTACTTTACTCGTTCCGTAATCCGATATCACTTTGTGATTAACTCCTTAACCACATGCTTGCAAGCGGTTTTGATATCGATTACCGAGTGGGCCCGAAGTATATCTCTCCGACTTGGGAGGGACAAATCCCATCTCGATACATACAACCCAACAGATACTTTCCGATCACCTGAGAGACACCTTTATGATCACCCTCTCATAGGATGACGTTTGATGACCTCAAAGCTTTCTTCCGATACCAGGGAGTTGTATTATCTCATGGTCTAAGGAATACAATATTTGACATAAGAAAAGCTTCGCAAAGACGAACACGATGACACGATCTAATTGCTTCGCTTACTTTGGGTCTGTCCACCATATCATTCTCCCAATGATATGATCTCATTATCAATTGACAACTCATGTCTATGGTTAGGAAACCTTAACCATCATTGATCAATGAGCTAGTCCATAGAGGCGTACTAGGGACACGGTGTTGTTCACAAACCACACAAGTATTAAAGTTTCCGCTTAATACAATTCTAGCATGGAATATAAACATTATCATGAACAAGAATTATGAGTCAATAATCTAGTTTACATCTGGCAACAATATCACACCCATGGCACTGAGGTGCTGATCATGTTTTACACGTGGAAGAGGTTTAGTCAATGGATCTGCGACATTCAGATCTGTATGTACTTTGCTAATCTTCAGATCTCCATCTGCTATATAATCTCGGATTATATGAAACTTGCGGTTGATATGCTTGGTCTTTGGATGATATATTGGTTCCTTAGCGACTGCTATGGCGCCAGTGTTGTCACACAATATCTCCAGTGGGTCCAATGCACTTGGAACCACGCCAAGCTCAGTGATGAAGTTCCTGATCCAAACTCCTTCACTTGACGCTTCTGCAGCAGCCATGTATTCCGCTTCTACTGTAGATCCCGCGATCACGCTTTGCTTGCAGCTTCTCCAGCTCACAGCTCCTCCATTCAAAATATATACGTATCCTGTCTGAGATTTAGAATCATCCTTGTCGGTGTCAAAACTAGCGTCGACGTAACCTTTTACGACAAGCTGTTTATCACCGCCATAGACTAAGAACATTTCTTTAGTCCTATTTAGGTACTTTAGGATGTTCTTCACGGCTGTCCAGTGTTCCACTCCTGGATCACTTTGATATCTGCTCGTCAAACTAAGAGCATTGGACACATACGGTCTAGTACACAGCATGGCATACATGATCGAACCTATGGCCGAGGCATAAGGCACTTTGCTCATAGCTTCCCTATCATTTACCGTAGCTGGACACTGAGCCTTGCTCAATATCTTACCTGACAACATAGGCACTGAACCTTTCTTTGCCTTATCCATTCTGAACCTTTTCAGAACTTTGTCTAGGTATGTACTCTGGCTTAAAGCTATCAGGCGTCTTTGTCTATCTCTATAGATTTTGATGCCCAATATATAAGCAGCTTCACCTAGGTCTTTCATTGAAAAACACTTGTTCAAATAACTCTTCACATCGTTAAGCATGTTGATGTCATTTCCAATAATCAATATGTCATCCACATATAGTACCAAAAACGTCACCGAGCTCCCACTCACTTTCTTGTAGATGCAAGCTTCGTAGCAATTTGGAACAAATCCAAAGCTCTTGATCACTTGATCAAAACGAAGGTTCCAACTCCGAGATGCTTGCTTCAGTCCATAAATGGAACACTGAAGTTTGCATACTTTATCAGCATCCTTAGGATCTACAAAACCTTCGGGTTGCATCATATACAACTCTTCATCAATGTTGCCATTGAGGAACGCAGTCTTGACATCCATCTGCCATATTTCATAATCATGAAACGCAGCAATTGCTAATAAAATCCGAATGGACTTAAACATCGCTACGGGAGATAAAGTCTCATCGTAGTCAACACCTTGAACTTGTCGAAAACCTTTCGCGACAAGCCGTGCTTTATAGACGGTAACATTACCATCCGCGTCCGATTTCTTCTTGAAGATCCATTTGCACTCAACAGCCTTTCGGTCGCTAGGAGGGTCCACCAAAGTCCATACTTGGTTTTCGCTCATGGATCCCAATTCGGATTTCATGGCTTCCAACCATTTCTCAGAGTCTGGGCTCATCATCGCTTCCTCATAGTTCGTAGGTTCACTGTCTTCTACTAACAAGACAGTCAAGACAGGGTTGCCGTACCACTCAGGAGGGGCACGCGACCTTGTCGACCTGCGACGTTCAGTAGCAGCATCGTCCGAAGCTTCATGATCCTTGTCATTAGCTTCCTCTATCGTTGGTGCAGGCGGCACTGGAACAATCTCAGGTGCTGCGCTACTCTCCAATTCAAGAGAAGGTTCAATAACCTCGTCTAGCTCTACTTTCCTCCCACTCACTTCTTTCGAGAGAAACTCCTTCTCAAGAAAGGAACCGTTCTTCGCGACAAACACTTTGCCTTCGGTTCTGTGATAGAAGGTATACCCAATAGTTTCCTTAGGGTATCCTATGAAGACGCATTTCTCCGCTTTGGGTTCGAGCTTGTCCGGCATCAACTTCTTGACGTAAGCTTCGCATCCCCAAACTTTAAGAAACGACAACTTAGGTTTAGCACCAAACCATAGTTCATACGGTGTCGTCTCAATGGATTTAGATGGTGCCCTATTTAAAGTGAATGCAGCGGTTTCTAATGCATAACCCCAAAATGATAATGGCAAATCAGTAAGAGACATCATTGATCGGACCATATCTAATAAGGTTCGATTCCGGCGTTCAGACACACCATTGCGCTGTGGTGTTCCGGGTGGCGTGAGTTGTGAAACGATTCCACTTGCTTTAAGATGCGTGAGAAAATCATAACTCAAATATTCACCTCCACGATCGGATCGTAGAAACTTAATCTTTCTGTTACGATGGTTCTCCACTTCATTCTGAAATTCTTTGAACTTCTCAAACGTTTCAGATTTATGTTTCATTAAATAGATATACCCATATCTACTTAAGTCATCGGTAGAAGTGAGAAAATAGCGATATCCACCGCGCGTCGAAACACTTATCGGTCCGCATACATCGGTATGTATGATTTCCAACAAGTCCGTTGCTCGCTCCATCATACCGGAGAACGGGGTTTTGATCATCTTGCCCATGAGGCATGGTTCGCATGTGTGAAATGATTCAAAATCAAGAGACTCCAAAAGTCCATCAGAATGGAGTTTCTTCATGCGCTTTACACCAATATGACCTAGACGACAGTGCCACAAATAAGTAGTATTATCACTATCTACTTTGTATCTCTTAGCCTCAATGTTATGGATGTGTGTTTCATCCCTTTCGAGATTTAGAAGAAATAAACCATTCACAAGAGGTGCATGACCATAAAATATGTTACTCATATAAATAGAACAACCATTATTCTCCGATTTAAATGAATAACCGTCTTGCAATAAACACGATCCAAAAATAATGTTCATGCTCAAAGCAGGCACATAATAACATTTATTAAGGTTTAAAACTAATCCCGAAGGTAAAACTAAGGAGAGCGTGCCGACGGCCATCACATCAACTCTTGATCTGTTGCCAACGTGCATCGTCACCTCATCCCTCGCAAGCCGCCGTCTATTCCGTAGCTCCTGTTTTGAGTTACAAATACTACCTCCGTTTCAGGGCTTAAGGCGTCCTTGTTTTGCGTGTTTTTTCTTTGACCAAGAATTACTCTAAATACATAAAGATTTTTGGTATAAAACTAGTATCACTGGAAAGTATTTTTCAATACGAATCCAACGGTACTAATTATGTATAATACAATCAAGATTTTGTTGCTCAATTTTTTTGGTCAAACTTTGCTTTGGAAAGTGTGTGCGCCTTAAGCCTTGAAACGGAGGTAGTATTAGCAACTGAACCGGTATCAAATACCCAGGCACTACAACGAGGGCTAGTAAGGAAAACATCAATAACATGTATATCAAATATACCTTTGATGGTGCCAGCCTTCTTGTCCGCTAAGTACTTCAGACAGTTGCGCTTCCAGTGACCCTTGTCCTTGCAATAGAAGCACTCAGTGTCCGGCTTAGGACCAGACCTGAGCTTCTTCTCAGCAGGGGCAACGCTCTTGCCGCCGCCTTTCTTGAAGGGATTCTTTGCTCCCTTACCTTTCTTAAAGGTGGGCTTGTTGACCATCAACACATGATTATCCTTTTTGATGTCCACTTCCGCGGCCTTCAGCTTTGCGAAGAGCTCGGTGATCGTATCAGTGGAGCCAATCTGATTATGAGTCACTACAAAAATTTTGTAGCTGGGAGGGAGTGATTGCAGAACCCTGTCAATCTTGAGCTCCTCTGGAATTGTGCATTCCAGTTGCTCAAGGAGTTGAGTGTAGCCCATCATCTTAATGGCGTGCTCACTAACGGAACTCCCTTCCTCCATCTTGCAGTTAAAGAACTTCTCAGAGATCTCATATCTCTCAGAACGGGCCTGAGTCTGAAACATGGTTTTCAGCTCTTCGAGAATCTCAAAGGGCCCGGGATAGTCTTCAAAACGATTTTGAAGTTCCGGTTCCATAGCAAACAACATGGTGCTCTTAATCACACCATAATCATCTTTGCGCGACTGATAGACAACTTTCTCATCAGCCGGCGTAGTTGCAGCAGGGGGGTCACCTAACGCTTTCCCAAGGACATAGTTCTTTTGACCACCAGAGAGAATGATTCTTAGATTGCAGAACCAATTGGTGAAGTTAGACCCATTGTTTCTAATCTTTTCCTTCTCAGCAAAAACGTTGAAGTTGAAGTTGGACTTGGCCATGTGATCTACAGTATTTGCAAGTACAACTTTAGACTATGTTCATGATAAATAGTTCAACTTAATCAAATTACTAGATGAACTCCCACTAAATTCAAAATCCCTCAAGTTGTTTAGTGAACACGATCCAAATTCACCACACCTAATCCGATCTTCACAAGAAGAGATGTGGTTTCAATGGTGGACAACGAAGTGTCGATCATATCATTCATATGACTCATGCTTAACCTTTCGGTTCATGTGTTCCGAGGCCATGTCTGTACATGCTAGGCTCGTCAAGTAAAACCCAAGTATTTCCGCGTGTGCAAAACTGGCTTGCACCCGTTGTATGTGAGCGTAGAGTCTATAGCACCCGATCATCACGCGATGCTTGGACACGACGAACTTTCGCAACGGTGCATACTTGGGGAGAACACAGTTTTATCTTGATCTTTAAGTGAGGAATCATCTTATAATGCTACCGTCGCGATCTAAGCATAATAAGATACATAAAAGGATAAACATCACATGCATATAACTTTATGTGACATGGTATAGCCAATCTTCGCGCAATGATCTCCATCTTGTGCGTCCCGGCATGATCTCCATCACTCCACCATGATTGCCTCCACCACGAATAACAACTACAACTATTGCTAACTACTTAGCGATAAAGTAAAGCTATTACATGGCGTATAAGAAGTTGACTCGCAGGTCATACACAATTATAAAGACAACCATATGGCTCCTACCGGTTGTGTACTCATCGACATGCAAGTCGTGAAACATTACAAAACATGATCATCGCATACATTATACACATCACATCTTGGGCCATACCATATCACAGAAAACACTCCCTGCAAAAACAAGTTAGACGCCTCTACTTTGTTGTTGCATGTTTTACGTGGCTTATGGGAGTAGATGCTAAGAACGATTCTTACCTACGAAAAGCCACAACGGTGATATTATGGTTGCCAAACTCCGGTGTTAATCCCATGACAACTATAGTGAGAGAAACTGACATCCACCAGCCGCATGTGTGGAACAAGCCACACGTCAAGTGCGGAGCCGGTCTCGCGAACGACGTCGCCTAAGGTTGGCCTGGACCGCTTCAATCTCACTATCCCGCGTCATAAGAAGAACACAAACAAGAGGCTTGCAACAGAAAACATCAACGCCCGCAACAACCATGTTGCGTTCTACTCGTGAAACACATCTACGCATAGATCTAGCTCTGATACCACTGAAGGGTTTCGCGGCATAGTAAATCAAAATTTTCTACGAATGCGAACAGAGGGAAAGCCAAGATCTAATCTAGGAGATGCAAACAACGAGAGAGATTGGATTATATCTTCATACCCTTGAAGATTCGCACATCGGAACGTTCGTCGGAACGTGGGTGATGTAGTCGTACTCGCTTCTCCTCCTCGCGATCCGATCCGATCTAGCACCACAAGTGGCGGTGCCTCCGTGAGATGCACACTTACAGCACCTCGACGTCTCCTCCTTCCTTGGACCAGAAAGTATGGTGGAGAGACGGATTGGATCTACAACACGACGGCGTGGTGTATATGGTGGAGAATTTCTGCAGCCGGGCTTCGCCTACAAACAGTCGGGAGGGAGAGAGGAAGGCAGCAGGGTGGCTATGGTTGGAGGGGAAGGTGTAGGGGGTTGGTGCGCCCCCAGCACTCTATATATAGAGGGGTGGGCGCAGCCCTAGCCCCTCCCACAAGCCAAGGTCGGCGGCCCCAAGGAGGAAGAGTGGGGGGCAAGGAAACCCCCCCTTCTAGAAGCTCTATCTAGAGTTTAAACCTCTCTTGGCCGGCTGGGCCCTATGGGGCCTTGTGCCCCTGGCCCAATGCGGCCAGGGCACTCCCTCATAGGACCATGCCCCCTCCCGGAAGGTGGGTCCACGTTGGTCCCCTTCCGAAAGGTTCTAGAAGCTTCCGGTACAATACCGATTAACCCGGAACAATTCCGAACTCCAAAAACTGCACTGCCTTATATGAATCTTATTCTCCGGACCACTCCGGAACCTCTCGTGATGTCCCGGATCCCATCCGAGACTCCGAACAAAAACTCATAAACCAATTATCCAATCTATCCTAGCGTCGAGACACGTTAAGTGTGTGACCCTGCGGGTTCGAGAATATGCAGACATGATCTTCTATCAATAATCAACAGCGGGGTCTGGAAACCCATATTGACCCCCACACATTCATCGATGATCATATCGGATGAACCACGATGCCAGGATTCAATCAATCCCATATATATATTCCCTTCGTCTCGCGATATTTTTACTTGCCCGAGATTTGATCGTCGGTACCATCATACCTAGTTCAATCTCGCTCACAGCAAGTACTTTACTCGTTCTGTAATCCAATATCACTTTGTGATTAACTACTTAACCACATGCTTGCAAGAGGTGTTGATATCGATTACCGAGTGGGCCCGAAGTATATCTCTCCGACTTGGGAGGGACAAATCCCATCTCGATACATACAACCCAACAGATACTTTCCGATCACCTGAGAGACACCTTTATGATCACCCTCTCATAGGATGACGTTTGATGACCTCAAAGCTTTCTTCCGATACCAGGGAGTTGTATTATCTCATGGTCTAAGGAATACAATATTTGACATAAGAAAAGCTTCACAAAGACGAACACGATGACACGATCTAATTGCTTCGCTTAGTTTGGGTCTGTCCACCATATCATTCTCCCAATGATATGATCTCATTATCAATTGACAACTCATGTCTATGGTTAGGAAACCTTAACCATCATTGATCAATGAGATAGTCCATAGAGGCGTACTAGGGACACGGTGTTGTTCACAAACCACACAAGTATTAAAGTTTCCGCTTAATACAATTCTAGCATGGAATATAAACATTATCATGAACAAGAATTATAATAATAACATCTTTATTATTGCCTCTAGGGCATAATTCCAACAATTCGGTCTCTTACTCATCATTCCATAACTACTCAAACAACGTCGAATCCTTAAGTGTGTCTCCGTACGGTTCGTGAATTATGCGGACATGATCGAGACACTTCTCCGAACAATAACCAATAGAGGAATCTGGAAATTCATATGGCTCCCACATATTTCTACGATTACTTTGCGATCGAATGAAACACTTACATACGATACCAATTTCCCTTTGTCTCACGATAGTTTACTTATCCGAGGTTATGATCGTCGGTATCTCTGCATACCTAGTTCAACCTCGTTACTGATAAGTACTCTTTTCTCGTTCCCGTGATATGTGATCCCTTGTGAGCCAGTCACATGCTTGCAAGCTAATTGGATGACATTCCACCGATAGGGCCCAGAGTATATCTATCCGTCATATGGATGGACAAATCCCACTCTTGATCCATGTGTCTCAACCAATACTTTCCGAACACTCAATGCCACCTTTATAGCCACCCAGTTATGGTGTGGTGTTTGATGTCATCAAAGCATCCTTCCGGTGAAGGTGATATGCATGATCTCATGGTCGAAGGAATTAGGTTACTATGTATCAGAAAGCATATAGCAATTGAACTATTAAAATGACTTGATCTTTATGCTACGCTTATCTATAGGAGTATTTCCACCATATCATTCTCCTAACGATATGATCTTGTTGTTAATAACATCTCAATGTTCATGATAGGGAAACCAAAATCATTTATTAACCAACAAGCTAGTATTATAAAGAGGATTTACTAGGGACTCTATTTTAGTTTACAAATCACACAAGTATTAATGTTTCCTTGTTAATACTATTATAGCATGACTGTAAACATTTATCATAAACACAAAGATATAATAATAACTACATTTATTATTGCCTCTAGGGCATATCTCCAACACCAAGCTCCCCCCTTGGTGCTTCTAAACCCTAGATCTCCAAGGCACCTCTCTTGCTCCACCATACTCGCTCCGGCTTAAGGCGAAGCCCTGCGAGATCTCCCCTCTACTTCCGGTACCACACTGTCGTGCTGCCGGAATCGCGAGGAGAGTGCTACAACAACCGGTGCCTGCTGGAACAAGGGAGAGGAAGGTCTTCGTCGAGTACCGAACGTGTGACCGACTGCGGAAGCGCCTAGATTTGGTTCGGTTTTGATGTGGTGGATTTGGTTCGTGTGATCACTAAAACAATGTGAGGGATATTGTTTTGAGTGGGAGTTCACCTAGATTAATTTAACTATTAATTAGAACTCAATTTGTCATAAACTTAGTCTAAACTATTGCAAATATGTTGTAGATCAATGGCGGCCCCTACCATCAATTTTAATGCGTTCCTAGAGAAAGAAAAGTTGAAAAACAATGGAAGCAACTTCACGGACTGGTTCCGCAATTTGAGGATTGTCCTCAATGCTGGTAATTTGACCTATGTGTTGGATGCACCGCTGGGTGACCCTCTTGCAGCTACTGCTACCAATGAAGTAAAGAATGTTTACCTCACTCGGAAGAATCAGTACTCCACAGTTCAGTGTGCTATCTTGTATGGTTTGGAATCGGAGCTTCAGAAAAGGTTTGAGAACCATGACCCACATGATATTGTCCATGAACTCAAAATGATATTTGAGGCTCACGCGGCAGTTGAGAGTTATGAGGCTTCTGAAAAGTTCTTTAACTGCAAGATGGAAGAGGGCATCTCCGTTAGTGAGCATGTGCTTAAGATGTCTGGGCACGCAAACAAACTCCAAAGTTTGGGTATAGTGATTCCTAATTCTTTGGGGATTCACTGTGTCCTCCAATAACTACCACCAAGTTACAAGAACTTTGTGATGAACTACAATATGCAAAACATGGACAAGATGTTGCCATAACTCTTCTCCATGTTGAAATCTGCAGAAGTGGAGATCAAGAAAGAGCACCAAGTGTTGTTGGTCAATAAGACCACCAAATTCAAGAAAGGCAAGTCTAAGCAAAAAGGGAAACTTCAAGAAGGGCGGTAAGAAAGTTGCCGCACCGACGAAGAAGACCAGGGCTGGACCTAAGCCTTATACTGTCACATCCCAAGATTTTCCAAATCTTGTAATGTGAAAAAATAAATAAACAAAATAAATTATTGTTGAAAATCAGGGTGAAAAGAAACTTTGTTTTTAAATGGAAACTTAAAATCTCATCTTGAACAAACTTTAACTAAAGTTTGAAATTCAACAAAATTCAAATCAAGAGAAATGCATTCCTCTTAAAATGCATCTAGAAATTTAAACACTTGGAAAATAAATCCAAATCCTAAAACCCTAATGGAAGAAAATCATTTCCAAGTTATCTCCAAACCTATGGATTTGATCCATATAAAATCTTGCCAAATAAACATTTACAAATGATCAAGAATGACAAATAGAAATATTATAAAGCCATATAAATTGGTTTCACTTAATTTGGAGCCATAGATAAAATCTTATGAATTTAATAAGATAAAGGAATTGAATTTCCAAAGATAATAAAGCACTTATCTAAAATCCATACAAAATGATGAGCAAATAATTCTAAGATATTTAAAAGGATAAATAAATATCAAATAAGATTTTACAAATTGGAATCACCAAGTTTGGATCTCCAAATAAAAAGATATGGATTTTTTTTAAGATGAAGAAAGAAATATTAAATAAGGGTTATTTAAAGACCAAATTAAATCTTGGCCAAATCCATAAGCAAATGGAATGAATAGAATCCAAATCCAAATCCAAATAAAATAAAAGGATAAAGAAATTTTCCAAATAAAATAAAATGGCATGAACCAAATTCTATTAGAATAAAGACAAATCTCTAATAAGAATAATTATATAATGCATGAGAAAAATAGTATTTTGGAATTTACCCAAGTGAAATAAAAGTTGTGTAATTCAACCTAATTAAGATTAAAGAAAACTTCCAAATAAAATTTAGGGAATTAAAACTATATTCAATTCCATTGGAAATAAAACAAATACCCAATTCAAATGATTTATGAATCATATTAAATACTTTCCAAATAATTCAAAGATGAATTATTTGACACCCTATTAAACAAATAAAAACCTACTTAAAAGATTTGGAAAGTTTAAAGAATTTAAATGTTGTTTGAATTATTATTAAATCCTATATGATTTAAAACTAGAGCCTATTTTGAATAATTAAAAGACCTTAAAAAGAATAAGTAATTATTCTAAAAATGATTTCAGAATGTTTTATTAATCAGTATTTAAACCTACACAAATTATGGCAAAGGTTTGAATTCAAATGAGTGTTTGAATTGTTTATTCAAAATCAAAACAGAATTAAAGAATCAGAAAAAGAAAAAGAAAGCAGTACAAAAAATATAAAAAGGACTCAGCCCAACTAGCCTAGCCCACTAAGCCCATCGCCAGCCCACGCAGGAAACCCCTCTCTGGTTCTTTTATCACTCAAACCCGCACCCCTTGACCGCTGACAGAACAACCCTACCCCCACTCTCTCTCACTCGTAGACAGCCAGGCCCCACAGCCACGTCACCGTCTTCCTCACCCACGCTGACCTCGCCCTCGACTCCGGCCGTTACTGCTCGTTCAAACCTCGGATTAATTCGCTCGATTCCGCCAGTAATTCCTCCTCGCGATTACTCCCACTGAACTGCCTCCCTCCCCTCCTCCATTCCCCTCAAACATCACACGATCAGAGCCATCAGGCCGTCCCAGATTTGGTTTGCAACCTCGCGGCCCCGACGAGCTTTCTTTCTCGATTCTGACCAAGCCGTATCTCCCCTATGCCTCTAACCCCCACGAGCATGATCCCCACTCTCTTGCGCATCTGCCAATAGCTCTAGATCATCCGCGCGTGCCCCTTATGCTCGGCAACAACCACACCTGAGCATCGCCACCGTCTGCCTCCGCTCCGTCAACCTTTCCCGGTGAGAAGAGACCACCCCGAGCTCTTCCGTTGAAGCTCCTATGATCTATGCACTCTCCCGCATATAACCGTATCTTTTTCTTGCCCTCTGGTGGACTGCAGCCCCGTCCCCGTCGACAAGCAGAAGCTCCTGGCGCCACCCCTAGCTCCGGCGAGCAATCGCCAGCACATGCGAGCGCCCCTTCGCTCCAGTACATCCCGGCGAACTCGGTGAGAATCTCCCTTCCCTCTCTCGCTTCCTGCATCGCCGGCAACACCACCTCCAGTCGCTCCGCCGCCAGTCGCCGCCGCCAGCGCCGCTGCTTAGTGGTCAAACGCGTAGCAACCGTAGGATCTTGATCGTAGCGATGCGATAGAACGTGAGCGGAAGGGTAAGTAGCACCTCTGCGCCGTGCGATGTAACTTAAATCGAACGGCTGCCATCGCACGATCCAACCGAAGCAGTACCGACGAATCAAAACACGCCGCGTGTCATAGAGTCTGATTTAAAAACAAGATTTGATCTATTTGTGATTCAATTTTGTAAAATCCATAACTTTCAAACCACACGTCCAAATTTTGCAAATTTTATATCAATGGATTCAGAAAGACAAGACCTATCCAACCACCATGCACTTTGTTTAGTAAAAATCTTCTGGTAAAATGATTGTTTTTGCAGAAACTTGTGTATGCATGTTTAGAATATAAAAATTGTTCTAAAATGATTTTGGGGATAAAATCTTTTGCAAATGGTGTGTTTTGAACCTACTGACCATAGGAATCACTTTGTGGTTTCAAAAATGTATTTGGTGAAGCAAAAGAATGAATCTTTGATTTAAACCATTTCTAGTCAAATAAAAATATAGTTTATTTATTAAAAATAGTTTTGGAACAAAATCTTTGAGAATTTTTTTGGAAATAAACTCTCTGACCCTAAACACAAGGTTTTATGGTTTGAAAACATATTTTGTGAACCCTATAGATTAATGCCTTATTAAAAACATTTCTACACCACATAAAATGATACCTTGTTTTAAAAAAATGGTTTATGAAGTAAAATCTTTCACAAATGATTTCAACACTTTATAAAATGACCATTAGGTGTTTTCAAATGTTTATGAACCATTAGAAACCATTTTTCAAATAAAACAAAGTTTGACATGCTTGCATGCATTGTTTTGTTCCTATTATTTTATGTGATGAATTGCTTGAATGGTAGATTGAAATATTGTTTGCTGGATTGAATTGTAGTGATTTGAAGTGAGTGAACATTGCAAAGATCAAGGAGTGAACCTATACTCTCTACCAAAAAGGCAAGTGATGCTTCATACTTTGTCCCATTATTTTCACTATGCATTAGTGATATTTCTAAGTAGGACTTGCATGGAATTTTTGCTAAGTATAAACCATGCTATGGGAAATCCTAGTAGATGTAACCTTAGTAGAAATTTCCTAAGTTAAGATTCCTACTACTATCATGCTTAGCTTAGCTAGTAGAAAACAAGGGTGGAATATATATTCATGCTATGGAAAAATTTCTAAGTCTGAGGACTTGTGTTTTGTTTAATAAAAACAACTAAGTTAATGAATCACCTGGGTGGAATGGAAGGAATGGTTTGTGTTGAGTGGTTACACAAGGCCAGGGGACTGGTGAACCTTGTGTATCTCACTTGTGGATGGCCACCCAGTAACAAAGAGATTTGAGAAGTCAAATGTTGAGAAGCTTAAAGTGCAGCCACTTGGCATTATGGGCTCTGCCTGGATCATATAGGTTGCAATAACTTAGCCAAATGGACAGTTGGTGGTAGGGGATGATAGGTTGGAACGCGTCCATTCTGATCTAAGAGAAGGCTTCTGAAAGATCTTGTCTTGGTGAAACCAAGTCTTGTGGGGAAAGTGCACCACCTCTGCAGAGTGTAAAAATCTAAGTACTTAGCCATGTCCCTGGTAAAGGACAATTTGAGCCTCAAGACATGGAAGCTATCAAGAATCTCATCATCCAAATTTCTAAGTTAAAAATCTTGTGGGTGAACAAGGGATTGAAAGGATCACCAATTTCTATTGGGAGATGCCTTGGGAAAGATTTTGTCAAGCAAAAACTTAGTGTTTCCAAATGATAAGGAAAATCTATTTTGAGTAATGCAAGCCTAAGCTCCACTTAGCCAAATGCATGTAGATGATAGACTCCACTATACTACCATAGTATCACTTGCCAATACAATTCAAATGTATTGACCCTTGTGGCTGTAACTTGTTATGTTGCAGGTTTGTTTGATATTAGTGAAGTTATTGATTAGGATTACAAGTCTACAACCAACATGTCTGCCTGTGGCACTTTGAAGATGAAGGACCCCATGCTATTGTTATATTCTGCTGCATTGTAATGAGATAGCCAAATGAGCTATGTAAGATGTAATAATTTATTTTATTCCTGGTTATAAAGTTGTATTATGACCTTTGTTTCTTGATATTACATCTTAACCGTGGATGCTAGCTATTGATCCAGGGACTAGCATTGTAAACACAGGGATCTCTACCTTATTAAAGGTTGGGAACCTTACAGATGGTATCAGAGCATTGTGTTGCCTTTAGGATTTGTAAACCTAGGATTGGACAAAACCCCTTAGAAAATAGGAGTTGTATTTGTTCCAAAACTTATTTACAAACAATCTTGTAAACTCTCTCCTCAACCAATTTGGTTTTGACTCTACATCTCTTCTATTTCAAACTTGATGGACAAAGCCTTTCCCATGGCCAAAGACTTCATCATGTGCAAAGGACTTCATCAACTCTAATGACTTCAACATCTTCAACTCTAATGACTTCAACATCTACAACATTTTCACCAAGGACTTCAATCTTGGATATCACTAGGGACTACAAGTGAGACAAGAAATGTTACTCAAGACTTGAGGACTAAGGAAACACAACTTAGAAGGAACCATGATCACCTTTGAAGTTTTGTGACCAAGAGACAAGAAATTCTCTCCAAGGATACAAAGATCTTGTTCAAGAAGAATCAACCAAGAAGGATGGAAAGATCTCAAGTGAACCATATAGATGGACCACCATATTTTGTTTAAGTCAAACCCACCAACTTATGTGGTGTAACAAAAATATTTTTGGTTGCTTAAAAATATGCTTGAAACTTGTTGTTTGAGTGGAATGTTTGTTTGTGATTACTTGCACATTTCTTGTGTGAATTGTGATGTGTGTGATTAGAATTATTCCCTTAGAAATATTTTGCCTATTCTAATCCCAATCCAACCCAAACAGATGACTTCTCCAAGAGACTCCAACATCAAGGATGGTGACAACAACAACCAAGAGAACAACATGAGAGACCAACTGCTTGCAAGACAAACCTAGTTGAACCAAGTGACAACTCAATTTATAGCCAACAACAATGAGTTAGACCCAACCATGCAAAAAGTTTTGGAAACTCAATCCCAATTGTTGCAAGGGTTGGCTACTCAAATGATCAACATGGGAGACAACTCTTCCCAAGGAGTTTATGACAACAAGGATGACAAAGATGTTATTCTAGAAGGAACCCAAGCTTGCAATATTTGTGGAGACAAGGATCACATTTCCAGGGAGCATGAAGATCAATGCCCCAATTGTGAAGAGAAACATCCAATTGACCAATGCCCCACATCTCAAGCTACTTGTTACTTATGTGAAGGAAATAATCATGTCCCTATCCAATGCCCCATCTATTCCATAGTTGAACAAAGGAAACAAGGTGGAGTGCAACAACTGATTGCAGACTACCATGAAAGAGCCAAGTCTACCAAAAAGGATGAAGACAAAGGAAAATCTCAGCTTGTACCTCCCAGCAATATGACCCAATTTAAAGGACCAAAGAGGAGACATATGTATTATCCAAGGAATAATAGAAGGTCAAGGATACCAGGAACTGTTCCTACCTTTGAGATAACATATGAAGAACATGAACTAGAAGCACTCCTAGCTTTGGAGAAACCCAAGAAAAAGAAGGACAAAAGCCATGTGCAATGTGGTCATTTGAAAGAAATGGGACACTATGCCAGTGAATGTCCAGAGAAGAAGAAGTATAAGGAGATTAGCCAAGTGTGGTGCAACAACTGCAAAGAGCTAGGCCATTATGTAGCAACTTGTCCATAGAAGATACGTGAAGAACTCAATCTTATCACATGTTACAATTGTGGTAACCAAGGACATTATGTAAGAAATTGTCCAGAAAAGATGAAGCACAAGATAAAGCCTATGAAGGATCTCAGCCTTGTCACATGTTTCAAGTGTGGAAACAAAGGACACTATGCAGATGTTTGCCCAGAGAGATTTCATCAAGATCCCAAGCAAGCCAAGATGTAATTTAGTTGGAAAATTTTTAAGGGTGGTAGTACCCTAGTTGTTTTGAGCCAACTTGTAACCCCTAGCCTCCCCAAATCTCGGGATGAGATTTATTTTAAGGGTGGTAGCCTATCACATCCCAAGATTTTCCAAATCTTGTAATGTGAGAAAATAAATAAACAAAATAAATTATTGTTGAAAATCAGGGTGAAAAGAAACTTTGTTTTTAAATGGAAACTTAAAATCCCATCTTGAACAAACTTTAACTAAAGTTTGAAATTCAACAAAATTCAAATCAAGAGAAATGCATTCCTCTTAAAATGCATCTGGAAATTTAAACACTTGGAAAATAAATCCAAATCCTAAAACCCTAATGGAAGAAAATCATTTCCAAGTTATCTCCAAACCTATGGATTTGATCCATATAAAATCTTGCCAAACAACCATTTACAAATGATCAAGAATGACAAATAGAAATATTATAAAGCCATATAAATTGGTTTCACTTAATTTGGAGCCATAGATAAAATCTTATGAATTTAATAAGATAAAGGAATTGAATTTCCAAAGCTAATAAAGCACTTATCTAAAATCCATACAAAATGGTGAGAAAATAATTCTAAGATATTTAAAAGGATAAATAAATATCAAATAAGATTTTACAAATTGGAATCACCAAGTTTGGATCTCCAAATAAAAAGATATGGATTTTTTTAAGATGAAGAAAGAAATATTAAATAAGGATTATTTAAAGACCAAATTAAATCTTGGCCAAATCCATAAGCAAATGGAATGAATAGAATCCAAATCCAAATAAAATAAAAGGATAAAGAAATTTTCCAAATAAAATAAAATGGCATGAACCAAATTCTATTAGAATAAACACAAATCTCTAATAAGAATAATTATATAATGCATGAGAAAATAGTATTTTGGAATTTACCCAAGTGAAATAAAAGTTGTGTAATTCAACCTAATTAAGATTAAAGAAAACTTCCAAATGAAATTTAGGGAATTAAAACTATATTCAATTCCATTGGAAATAAAACAAATACCCAATTCAAATGATTTATGAATCATATTAAATACTTTCCAAATAATTCAAAGACGAATTATTTGACACCCTATTAAACAAATAAAAATCTACTAAAAAGATTTGGAAAGTTTAAAGAATTTAAATGGTGTTTGAATTATTATTAAATCCTATATGATTTAAAACTAGAGCCTATATTATTATTAAATCCTATCTTCATATACCATCGGGATTAGTTTTATACTTAAATAATTGTTATTTGGTTCCTGCGTTGAGCATGAACATTATATCTGGATCTTGTTTATTGCGAGACGGTTACTTGTTTAAGTCCGAGAATAATGGTTGTTCGATTTATATGAGTAATATGTTTTATGCACATGCACCTTTGATAGATGGTCTATTCTTATTGAATCTCGATTGTTGTAATACACACATAAATAACATTGAGGCTAAACGTTTGAAATTGAGCGTTAACTCGACCTATATGTGGCACTGTCGTCTTGGTCATATCGGAGTGAAGCATATGAAGAAACTCCATTCCGATGGACTTCTTGAATCACTTGATTTCGAATCACTTGAAAGATGCGAAGCATGTCTGATGGGTAAAATGACTAAGAATCCATTTTCTGGTATGATGGAGCGAGCTACGTACTTATTGGAAATCATACATACCGATGTGTGTGGACCAATGAGTGTAGCATCGCACGGTGGTTATCGTTATGTTCTTACCTTCACGGATGACTTGAGTAGTATGGGTATATCTATTTCATGAAACATAAGTCCAAAACTTTCGAGAAGTTTAAGGAATTTCAAAGTGAGGTAGAGAATCAACGTAACAAGAAGATTAAATTTCTACGATCTGATCGTGGAGGTGAATATCTAAGTTACGAGTTTGGCGAACATTTGAAGAAATGTGGAATACTTTCACAATTGACACCACCGGGAACACCACAGCGTAATGGTGTGTCCGAACGTCGTAATCGAACTCTCTTAGATATGGTTCGTTCTATGATGTCACTTACAGATTTACCGATATTATTTTGGGGTTATGCATTAGAAACAACCACATTCACTTTAAATAGGGCACCATCTAAATCCGTTGAAACGACACCATATGAACTATGGTTTGGGAAGAAACCTAAATTGTCGTTCCTTAAAGTTTTGGGTTGCGAAGCCTATGTAAAGAAGTTACAACCGGACAAGCTTGAACCCAAAGCGGAAAAATGCGTCTTCATAGGATACCCGAAGGAAACTATTGGGTATACCTTCTATCATAGATCCGAGGGCAAAGTCTTCGTTGCTAAGAACGGATCCTTTCTAGAGAAGGAATTTCTCTCGAAAGAAGTGACTGGAAGAAAAGTAGAACTCGATGAGGTTGTTGAACCTTATCTCAAACTTGCGAGTAGCGCAACACCAGAAGTAGTTCATGTGGCGCCTACACCAATACGAGAGGAAGCTAATGATGAAGATCATGAAACTTCGGTTGTAGTTGCTACAGAGCCTCGCAGGTTGGTGGACAACACCGATGACCCTGCGACATATGATGAAGCGATGATGATCCTAGATTCCAATAAATGGCAAGAAGCCATGAAATCTGAGATTGGATCCATGTACGAAAACTAAGTATGGACTTTGGTGGACTTACCGGATGGCCGGAAGGCTGTCGAGAACAAATGGATTTTCAAGAAGAAAACATATGCTGATGGTAATGTTACTGTCTATAAAGCTCGACTTGTTGCAAAAGGGTTTTGACAAATTCAAGGAGTTGACTACGATGAGACTTTCTCACCAGTAGCGAAGCTAAAGTCTGTGAGGATTATGTTAGCAATCGCTGCATATTATGATTATGAGATATGGCAGATGGATGTCAAAACAACGTTCCTCAATGGAGACATTGATGAAGAGTTGTATATGATGCAACCCAAAAGTTTTGTCGATCCTGAAGATGCTAACAAGGTGTGCAAACTTCAAAGGTCCATATATGGATTGAAGCAAGCATCCCGAAGTTGGAATCAACGTTTGATAAGGTAATCAAAAGCTTTGGTTTTATACAAACTTATGGAGAAGCTTGTATTTACAAGAAAGTGAGGGGGAGCTCTGTAGCATTCTTAATACTATATGTAGATGACATATTGTTGATTGGGAATGATGTAGACCTTCTTAATAGTGTCAAGGATTATTTGAATAATAGTTTTTCAATGAAAGATCTTGGCGAAGCAGCTTACATATTAGGCATAAAGATTTATAGAGATAGATCGAGACGCCTAATATCATTGTCACAAAGTACATATTTGGACAAAGTTCTAAAGAGGTTTGGAATGGTAGATAGCAAGAAAGGGTTCTTGCCCATGTTGCCCAATACGACCTTGAGTAAAACTCAAAGTCCAGCAACGGCAGAATATAGAGAAAGAATGAGTAAGACTCCCTATGCCTCAGCCATAGGATCTCTAATGTATGCCATGCTATGTACTAGAACCGACATTGCATATGCTGTTAGTTTAACTAGCAGATATCAAAGTGATCCGGGAGTGGATCATTGGACAACGGTCAAAAACATCCTTAAGTACTTGAGAAGAACTAAGGATATGGTTCTTTCTTATGGAGGTGATGAACAGCTCATTGTTAATGGTTACACCGATGCTAGTTGGAACACCGATTCAGACGATTCTAAATCTCAATCTGGATACGTATTTACTTTGAATGGTGCAGAAGTTAGCTGGAGGAGTGCAAACCAAAGCGTTGTGGCAAGATCTTTAACTGAATCGGAATAAATAGCTGCTTCGGAGGCTTCACAAGAAGCGATATGGATGAAGGAGTTCATTACAGAGCTCGGTGTGGTTCCAAGTGCGCTGGACCCAATGTCTATCTACTGTGATAACATGGGCACCATAGCCAATGCGCAAGAACCAAAGTCACACAAGAAGCTGAAGCACATCAAGCTACGTTTTCACGCTATTCGAGAACATGTCCAAGATGGTGACATAAAGATTTGCAAAGTAAACACAGATCTGAATGTGGCGGATCCGTTGACTAAACCTCTCCCGAGGGCAAAACATGACCAACACCAAACTGCCATGGGTGTTCGGTATATTACCATGTAATCTAGATTAGTTGACTCTAGTGCAAGTGGGAGACTGTTGGAGATATGCCCTAGAGGCAATAATAAATGTAGTTATTATTATAACTTTGTGTTTATGATAAATGTTTACATTCATGCTATAACAGTATTAACCAAGAAACATTAATACTTGTGTGATTTGTAAACCAAATTAGAGTCCCTAGTAAAGCCTCTTCATAATACTAGCTTGTTGGTTAATAGATGATTGTGGTTTCTCTATCATGAACATTGAGATGTTATTAACAACAAGATCATATCATTAGGAGAATGGTATGATGGACATACTCCTATAGATAAGCGTTGCATAAAGATCAAGTCATTTTAATAGTTCAATTGCTATAAGCTTTCTGATACATAGTAACCTAATTCCTTCGACCATGAGATCATGCGTATCACCATCACCGGAAGGATGCTTTGATGACATCAAACACCACACCGTAACTGGGTGGCTATAAAGGTGGCATTGAGTGTTCGGAAAGTATGGGTTGAGACACATGGATCAAGAGTGGGATTTGTCCATCCATATGACGGATAGATATACTCTGGGCCCCCTCGGTGGAATGTCATCCAATTATCTTGCAAGCATGTGACTGGCTCACAAGGGATCACATACCACGGGAACGAGAAAAGAGTACTTATCGGTAACGAGGTTGAACTAGGTATGTGGAGATACCGACAATCAAAACCTCGAATAAGTAAACTATCGTGAGACAAAGGGAAATTGGTATCGTATGTAAGTGGTTCATTCGATCGCAAAGTAATCGTAGAAATATGTGGGAGCCATATGAATTTTCAGATTCCTCTATTGGTTATTGATCGGAGAAGTGTCTCGATCATGTCCGCATAGTTCACGAACCGTAGGGTGATGGGGATATGCCTACCGGGGTATACCCAGCAGGACGTTTCCTACTGACCCTAGCCGTCAGCGAGTGGGCCTGCAGGACGGCGACTGGATCAGGACTTGGCGTGGACTCAAGCAACTGGAAGCTGAAGGCCCAGAAGCATAGTTAGGCCTAGTCGGACTAGGTCATAGAATCTCCGAATCTTTAACTAATTCGGTTGTGATCTGTAAACCCTAGCGAGGTGAGTCTATATAAACCTCCCTAGAGGACGCATAGAGGATACGTTCCATCATACACCCAAGCGACTCGCCGCCTAGCCGTCGAGCTCGCCCCATTGTACTCTCACCATAATACAATCTAGCAGGAGTAGGTCTTTACCCTCCGGGGGGCCGAACCTGGGTAAACCCTTGTGTCTCAGCCCTCATCTCGCACCGCAGATGGCTGGCCGCCCTTGCCCCATGTTCTTCTACTCGCTGACGATTGCAGCATCTGCCATGGTCATTCCCACGACAGTGGCGCCCACCGTGGGGCCTGGCCGGTCAGGCCGGTGTTCTGCGGCGAGATCCAATCTGCCCATCAACGAGTCGATCGCCACCGGCCGCATGATTGCGATCGGCGAGATGCTCCAGATCTTGCCGAGCAGCTACATCCCGGCGACGCGACCCGTCACGCATAGCATGATCCTGCCGGTCGGCACGATCAGCCTCTTCGTCGGCCTCACCGACGTCATAATCTCGGAGGACTCGGCTCGCATCCGCGAGTCGCCACCACGCGACCGGCTCTCCGAGAGCCAGGTCCGCACGATTCACCGCCTCGCCTCCAAGTACGATTCGGCCCACAGCAACGTGGCTGAAACCACCGCGTCCGCGGACGACGCGGCCCTCAACGACGACGCCGATTCGGCGACCCCGGCGTCACTCGCCGGATCCATTGTCTCCACGTCACCCGCGGGCTCCGTCACCCAGGTCTCCAATGTCGGAGACTTCGAGGATCCCTCCATCCTCGGGATCTTCGACTTCGACTCCACGTCAGAGAACTCCGCCGAGCTCCGCGATAGAACCGGTCGCCATGCCGTGACCTACATGGCGACTGGCGCCGACCCGCCGGAAGACCCGTTCTCCACGCCGATCCCACCAAACGCGACGGCGACGGAGGTCGAGGAACTCCGCCTGAAGCTGGCGGAGGCAGTCCGCAAGGAACAAGCCGAGCGCGAAAAATTTCGCCTCGAGCAGGTGACAGCGCAGGAGCTGTCGCGCTACCACCAACTCCGAATCAGGTCGTGCCTGAACCCCACCGTCTAGGGGCGCGCCCTGAATTTCAACGACGAGAACGACCCGGCCCGCGCGGCCGAGCGCGTGATCTGCGAGAACGCGCCGCCTGGAAGAAGCACTCGGCCCCCACCAGGGGCAACGGCCAATGGCGCACCGCCACCACCCAACCGTGCACCCCCAGGGACCAGCCAAGGATCGTGGTCTCCTCATGGGAGCGAGACGCGAACGGCCTCCCGCTGTTCTCCACCCCAATGGACAACCTCGTCGCGGGCCGAGCAGCAGTCGACAACATTGAAGCCACTGGAAAAGGCGCCCTGCAGATCCAGTACGCCAGGGCTCTGCTCGCCAAAGCGGTCGAGCAGCAAAACGCAAGCGTCGACTCACAGGGTCGGATGTACTCACGTTCATCAGGAAGCAGAGCGGCCTCGAGCGGCCGCCCCATGGCGGCGAACACTCTCAACTGCCCGCCACCCGAACCCCTACAGCTCCAACACCAACCCGCGAACGTGGCACTCTCCACCAACGACCCTCGGCCGGCGACCTGTTGGAGATATGCCCAAGAGGCAATAATAAAGTGGGTTATTATCATATCTTCATACTTATGATAAATGTTTACATACCATACTATAATTGTATTAACAGGAAACATTAATACTTGTGTGATTTGTAAACATAAAAGAGTCCCTAGTAAAGCCTCTTGTTAAACTAGCTTGTTGGTTAATATATGATCATGGTTTCCTGATCATGAACATAGAGATGTTATTAACAACAGGGTCATATCATTAGGAGAATGATGTGATGGACATACTCCTATAGATAAGCGTAGCATAAAGATGAAGTCATTTTAAATAGTTCAATTGCTATATGCTTTCTGATACATAGTAACCTAATTCCTTCGACCATGAGATCATGCATATCACCTTTGCCGGATGGATGCTTTGATGACATCAAACACCACACCGTAACTGGGTGGCTATAAAGGTGGCATTGAGTGTTCAAAAAGTATTGGTTGAAACACATGGATCAAGAGTGGGATTTGTCCATCCATATGACGGATAGATATACTCTGGGCCCTCTCGGTGTAATGTCATCCAATTAGCTTGCAAGCATGTGACTAGCTCACAAGGGATCACATATCACGGGAACGAGAAAAGAGTACTTATCGGTAACGAGGTTGAACTAGGTATGCAGAGATACCGACGATCAAAACCTCGGATAAGTAAACTATCGTGAGACAAAGGGAAATTGGTATCGTATGTAAGTGGTTCATTTGATCGCAAAGTAATCGTAGAAATATGTGGGAGCCATATGAATTTCCAGATTCCTCTATTGGTTATTGTTCGGAGAAGTGTCTCGATCATGTCCGCATAATTCACGAACCGTAGGGAGACACACTTAAGGATTCGACGTTGTTTGAGTAGTTATGGAATGATGAGTAAGAGACCGAATGTTATTCGGAGTCTCGGATGGAATCCGGGATATCACGAGGAGATCCAGAATGGTCCGGAGAATAAGATTCATATAAGGAAAGTCCCGTTTCGGAGTTCGGAAATAATTCCGGTGTTTTCATCGGGAATGTTCTAGAAGGTTCCGGAATGTCCGGCACTCCGGAGGGGAAAGGGTACATGAATGTGTCATTGCAAGTTGGAATGATTGCATCATGTACTAAGTGTCATCGCTGTTCCAAATAAAGGATTAATCGAATCCTAGTTTGAAAAGTCAAATAGCTAAATTGAAAAGTCAAACGGCTAAATTTGGAAAGTGGAAAAGAGGAGGAGGAAGTTTGAAACCGAGTTGGGGAGGAGTTCCCTCCTCCAACCGGCGGCCCACCTCCAAGCCGAGTTGGGGAGGGACTCCCCTCCCCTTGGCCGCACCTCCCACCTCTAAAGGGAGGGGCAGGGCTGCCCCTCCAAGATACACAAGATCCTCTCCTCTAAACCCTAATTTGGTGCCGCCACCTCCTGCAGCTGCCGCCACCTCCTAGGGCTCACCTTGGCGCCGACTTGGGCAAGACCCAAACCCTAGCCGCCACCCAAGCACCTCTTCCTCGGCGTGTCTAAACCCTAGATCGTCAAGGGCTCTCTCATAGTCCACCATACTCGCTCCGGCTTAAGGCGAAGCCCTGCGAGATCTCCCCTCTACTTCCGGCACCACGCCGTTGTGCTGCCGGAATCGCGAGGAGAGTGCTACAACCTCCACTGCCTGTTGGAACAAGGGAGAGGAAGGTCTTCGTCGAGTACCGAACGTGTGACCGACTGCGGGAGCGCTGCCGGAACGCAGCGCCAGAAGGATCGTCTACGCGATTTTGAGATCGACAAGAGTACGACTACATCACCCACGAGAATCTGCTCTCGTTAACCGCTTTGGAATCTTCGAGGGTGAGTTCCTCTATCGACTCGTTGCTACAATCTAGTAGATAGATCTTGGCTTGTTTGTTTGCATGCGGTAGAAATTTTTGTTTTCCATGCTACGAACCCCAACAGTGGTATCAGAGCCGTGTCTATATGTAGATCTGTTGCACGAGTAGAACACAATGGTCATTGTGGGCGTTGATGCTTTTATTGTCGATTGCTTCTTGTGTACTTTGCATCTTGCGGTATGTTGGGATGAAGCGGCCCGGGCTAACCTTACATGACATCGTTCATGAGACTTGCTCCACGCTTGACATGCAACTTGTATTGGATAAGTGGCTTTGCGGGTGCCTGTTTCTCCTAGCATAGTTAAGATCCAATTTACAACGGGTGATTAACAATACTAGTATCAATGTTGTGGTTCTTGTTCGTAAGTTAGAACGACACTTATTGAAAGCCCCAAACCACGTAAAATATGCAAAGAAAGTAGAGGCGTCTAACTTTGTTTTGCAGGGGTGTGCAGTGATGTGATATGGCCATGATTGTGATTATATATGATGTTTGCAATGTTCCTTATTGTAAGTCGGCAACCGGCAGGAGCCATATGGTTGTCTTTAATTTCTGTTAAGACCCGCGTGTCTATTCAAAGTAGTTGTAATAGTTGAAGCCAGTGGACGACAACCATGGAGCAGCGTCATTGACCTTGATGCAATGCCGGTGATGATGGAGATCATGTTCGTGCTTGAAGATGGAGATCGGAAGCACAAGAAGAAAGGCCATATCATATCACATATTATGAATTGCATGTGATGTTAATCCTTTATGCATCTTGTATTGCTTAGTAGACGACGGTAGCATTATAAGATGATCCCTCATGCACATGAATTTCAAGTCATAAAGTGTTCACCCTTAGTTGGCACCGTTGCTAAAGCTTGTTGTTTCGAAGCACCACGTGATGATCGGGTGTGTTAGATTCCGCAAGTGTATACAACGTGGGCAAGCCAGATTTGCTCATGCGGAAGCTAAGGTTTGATTTTGACGAGCCTAGCATGTACAGACATGGTCTCAGGAACACGGATCACCGAAAGGTAAAGCATGAGTCATATAGTAGATATGATGAACATGTTGATTGTTCGCCATTGAAGCTACATCAACTCTCGTGATGATCGGTTTTGATGTGGTGGATTTGGTTCGTGTGATCACTAAAACAATGTGAGGGATATTGTTTTGAGTGGGAGTTCAACGGCAATATGATTAAAAGTTGAACACTATTTATCATAAATTAAATCAAAGTGAATTTGCATAGTTGTTGTAGTCATTGGCATCCGTTTACCACCTTGCGCTTAGTTATAATTGAGATGATAGAACTATAGAATTCTGGTTGGTTACTTTACGAACTGGTATCGTATTGTTTTGAAGTGTTAATCTAAAGTTTAAAAGTCCTATTGCAAACTTTCAGTAAAGTTCCGGTTACTCCATGAAGTTTAATAATTGGTATTAAAACAAGAGTGACAATTCCCAGTGTTAGTGTATAAGTATCATGTTTGTCTCCATGATTCTTGATATTCAAAGGATTGTCTTAATATCAAGGTTATCTAGGATCTGAAAGAGTTGTTTCAGAAACCATGATGTGTGGAAGATATTGTGATATCTGAAACGAAGTTTTGGTTGCAACATGATAGAGTATAATATGGCAAAAGTCATGTTCTCATATTTGATGAGAATTTGTAAAAGGTTGGAGACACTAGTTGTCCTAATCCTACAAAAAGGTTTTGGAGAGCAACATTATACTCGCGATTCACCATTACAAGCTAAAAGTAGCTTGATCTTGGATAATTCCATGATAAAGGTGAATATTTGATGTAGGTAAAATGTTTACTACACCAAGAGATTACTAAAGAAAGGAATTTGAAAGAACACCAAACATTTGATGATGGTGATCTACTTCAAAGTGCAAGTCCAAAGACATTGGTATTTAACTATACACGCTTTGGACTATGTGTCATATGTATGACTCCACTATTGATATTGATAGATTCTTTCAAACAGAAAAGGAAATACTGAAAGAGAATCTCATAAATATATGGCAGAAAAGAAAAGACTAGAATTGTTCAGTTTAAGTATATAGATGATATACATGTTATGGCTATATTCTTTGCTTATTAAACAATGTGGTTCTTAAGTATTTGATACTGAATTTGTTGGTATGAATCGTCATACGAAACAACACAATTCATGAACTACAATGGCCTAAGTAACTAGCAAAACAATATGTGATGATGTTCATCGAGAACAAATAAAGGGTTATTGTGTTGCTCGTTAAACATCAAAGCTTGCCTTCAAGATTTGTTTTATCAGGTATTATGAGAACAAAAGGGTTGTTCAAATAATTGCCGTAATCCATAAAAGATGGATGATTCACAAATCTCGTTGGAGAAATCACATCCATAAAACTAGTGCTAAAAATGTCGAAAGACAAATTGATTGAAAGATCACTTAGGAAGTGACATCGCCGTTTAAATTATATTGGAAAGAAAACATGAAGAAACTCCATGTGGATGGAATTTTGGAGTCTTTTGATTTTTGATCACATGACGCTTGTGAAACTTTCCCAGAGATAATTAAAACCTCATTCGTAGGCCAAAAAGGGAACGAATGACTAGCTTATTGGAACTTGTACATATTGTTGTACGAAGTCCATTATGTGTAGTCAAGAGCGATGGATTTCAACTTCATATGCTTTCTCCGAAAATTTGAGTGAATATATGAATATTTACTTAATAAGGATGAAGTGTGAAATATTTGAAAAGTTCAAAGACTTTCAACATGAAGTGCAAAATCATTGTAACAAGAATATAAATAGTTTATGATAAGATCATAAAGGAAGATATTTGAGTTACAAGTTTAGCATAATACCTAAGATTTAAGGAATCGTTCCGTGGATTTGCATTTCCCGAAACACCATAAGAGTATGGAGCGTTCGAGATATGTAATTAAACCTTGTTTGACATGGTAAGATCGAAGGTGTAATTCATAAAACTGCCATTGTATTTTAAAGATTAAAAGCTTTAGAGATTACCGTTTTTCCACTGAAAAGAGCTTCATCATAATCCGTTGAAATGACACCATATAAGGTTATGGTTTGGGATAAAACCCAAGTAGTCCTTTCTTAAACATTGGTATGCTATACATAAGAAAGATGTTTGCAACCAAAGTCGGATGAACCTGTCTTTGTTAAGTATTCCTCCATAACACCGGAGACAAAAGTGTTTGTCGCTTAGAACGTCAAGTTTCTTTGAGAAGGAATTTTTCATGAAAAGTTAAGAGGGAGGACAATAAAACTTTGATAAGGTTAAAGGAACCTTAGCTATATGTGCAAAGTTGCGCAGCGCCGAAAAGTGTTCCAGAGGCAGCAACAATGCTCATGGCTCACGTGCCTCAAAGGTTGTGGTTACAATAGTCAAAGTTTCTATTGAAACAAGTAGGTCGGGTAAACAATCAAATACCAAGATTTGAGAGTTAAATCATTATTTGACAATAATGATCCGACTACATGCAAAGAAGCGATGATGGGCCCTAACTCCGTCTAATGGCTTGAAGCCATAAAATCCGTGATAGTTCCATACACGAAAAATCAAGTTTTGAACTTGAAGGACCCTCGAGAAAGGTGTAAGACCTTACAGTCATGTTTGGATCTATAAAGAAATAGACATGGATGTTTTACATCTATGAAATAGTCGACATGTTGGGAAAAAGTTCACAACAATGTTCAAAGGTTGACTATGATAAGATTTGATCTTTCATAGTGATATTTAGTCTAGACGGATTAGTGTAGCAACCACTACATATAATTTTGTTATATGGTAGTTGAATAAACAAAACAAGTTCTTCTAATAGAATTGTTACCTAGGACATGTGAGTAACATGGTCCATAGGGGTTTTGTTAATTCAAAGGATGCTAAAAGCATATGCAAACTTCAATGGTTGAAGTAAGCATCGCGGAGTTGGAATATTCACTATGATGAAACTGTTAAAAGAGTTTAATTTCATCAGAGACAATGAAGATGCTTGCATTTGCAAGAAATTAAGTGGGAGCGCTAAGACATATTTCTAATACATTATGTGGAGGACATATTGTTGATTGGAAAAGATGTATATTTTATTAACACATATTAAGAATTTCATCTCGATGAAAGACTTAGGCAAAACCCAAATATTTGGCATGAATAGACGCTAATATGGTTGTGCCAGAAGTACATAGACGAGATATTGAATGAGTTCAATATAGAAACTACAAGAAAGTTTCTTGTCGCACAGAAAGGATTGAATGAGTTCAATATTAATGATATATTCAAGTGTATTGACGCTTGGTAAGTGAAACAAAGATTCAAGTATAGATTGATACTTGATGTATGAAATCACAAAGAGTATTTATATCAATTATGTTGTGATATGTACAAATCCAGATATATCCTATGCTCTAAATGATATGAGCATATACCAGAATGATTCATAAGATGATCATTGGACAATAGTAAGGATATTCTTATGATCTTTTGGAAGAACTAAGAATATATTGTTTGTAGAAGTGACAAATAGATGGTTAGTTCATTGTAAAAGTACTACATTGATACTAGTTTTGTCACAAAGTACAAATTAAGTTTATCTCAATCTAAACTAAGGGTGGCACAATATAATGGAAAGTAAGTTCCATAATGGTTTTGGATGAGTTCCAAAGTTAAGACATTGTGACAGATACTACAACAAAAGGCTAAGTATATGACTGCTATTATAGCAGCAAAAGAGGGCATTTGTGTCAAGTAGTTTGTTATCAAACTAGGTGTAGTTCACAATGGGATAATACTATGAAGATATATTGTACGACAATATTGTCAATATGTTTTTAACCCCAAAGAACTAAAGGTCACACCAAAGGACCAAATTTGTACGAAGCCATCTCATTAGAGAATGAGTGATGCGTAGAGACGCAAATACATGCAATTACACACGGAACTGGAAGTGTCAGATCCGGAGATCAGTTGACCACTAGAGAACGTGTACTTACAACACCAGAAAGCCATAGGTGTTGAATACACAAAAGTTTGAAACTAGATTATTGACTCTAGTGCAAGTGGGAGACTGTTGGAGATATGCCCAAGAGGCAATAATAAAGTGGGTTATTATCATATCTTCATACTTATGATAAATTTTTACATACCATACTATAATTGTATTAATAGGAAACATTAATACTTGTGTGATTTGTAAACATAAAAGAGTCCCTAGTAAAGCCTCTTGTTAAACTAGCTTGTTGGTTAATATATGATCATGGTTTCCTGATCATGAACATAGAGATGGTATTAACAACAGGGTCATATCATTAGGAGAATGATGTGATGGACATACTCCTATAGATAAGCGTAGCATAAAGATGAAGTCATTTTAAATAGTTCAATTGCTATATGCTTTCTGATACATAGTAACCTAATTCCTTCGACCATGAGATCATGCATATCACCTTTGCCGGATGGATGCTTTGATGACATCAAACACCACACGGTAACTGGGTGGCTATAAAGGTGGCGTTGAGTGTTCGAAAAGTATTGGTTGAAACACATGGATCAAGAGTGGGATTTGTCCATCCATATGACGGATAGATATACTCTGGGCCCTCTCGGTGTAATGTCATCCAATTAGCTTGCAAGCATGTGACTAGCTCACAAGGGATCACATATCACGGGAACAAGAAAAGAGTACTTATCGGTAACGAGGTTGAACTAGGTATGCAGAGATACCGACGATCAAAACCTCGGATAAGTAAACTATCGTGAGACAAAGGGAAATTGGTATCGTATGTAAGTGGTTCATTCGATCGCAAAGTAATCGTAGAAATATGTGGGAGCCATATGAATTTCCAGATTCCTCTATTGGTTATTGTTCGGAGAAGTGTCTCGATCATGTCCGCATAATTCACGAACCGTAGGGAGACACACTTAAGGATTCGACGTTGTTTGAGTAGTTATGGAATGATGAGTAAGAGACCGAATGTTATTCGGAGTCTCGGATGGAATCCGGGATATCACGAGGAGATCCGGAATGGTCCGGAGAATAAGATTCATATAAGGAAAGTCCCGTTTCGGAGTTCGGAAATAATTCCGGTGTTTTCATCGGGAATGTTCTAGAAGGTTCCGGAATGTCCGGCACTCCGGAGGGGAAAGGGTACATGAATGTGTCATTGCAAGTTGGAATGATTGCATCATGTACTAAGTGTCATCGCTGTTCCAAATAAAGGATTAATCGAATCCTAGTTTGAAAGTCAAATAGGTAAATTGAAAAGTCAAACGGCTAAATTTGGAAAGTGGAAAAGAGGAGGAAGTTTGAAACCGAGTTGGGGAGGAGTTCCCTCCTCCAACCGGCGGCCCACCTCCAAGCCGAGTTGGGGAGGGACTCCCCTCCCCTTGGCCGCACCTCCCACCTATAAAGGGAGGGGCAGGGCTGCCCCTCCAAGATACACAAGATCCTCTCCTCTAAACCCTAATTTGGTGCCGCCACCTCCTGCAGCTGCCGCCACCTCCTAGGGCTCACCTTGGCGCCGACTTGGGCAAGACCCAAACCCTAGCCGCCACCCAAGCACCTCTTCCTCGGTGTGTCTAAACCCTAGATCGTCGAGGGCTCTCTCATAGTCCACCATACTCGCTCCGGCTTAAGGCGAAGCCCTGCGAGATCTCCCCTCTACTTCCGGTACCACGCCGTTGTGCTGCCGGAATCGCGAGGAGAGTGTTACAACCTCCGCTGCCTGTTGGAACAAGGGAGAGGAAGGTCTTCGTCGAGTACCGAACGTGTGACCGACTGCGGGAGCGCTGCCGGAACGCAGCGCCAGAAGGATCGTCTACGCGATTTTGAGATCGGCAAGAGTACGACTACATCACCCACGAGAATCTGCTCTCGTTAACCGCTTTGGAATCTTCGAGGGTGAGTTCCTCTATCGACTCGTTGCTACAATCTAGTAGATAGATCTTGGCTTGTTTGTTTGCATGCGGTAGAAATTTTTGTTTTCCATGCTACGAACCCCAACACGACCAACTTCGTCGCCGCCAATGGACAACCCATCAACGCTCGCACCCATATCATCAAGAACCAGAGCTGGCGCGCACGCCAGCCTGACGACTTGCGGCACACCCTCACCAACCGCCACAACGGTGAGCCGAGGGGATCGCTGAGCCGAATCGGGCCCTAGTGCTTCAGATCGATGATCCGAGGCGAAAGATACCCAGCGAACTTCAAAGCGCCGAAGGAAATAGAGAAGTACGACCCCTCGTATGATCCCTCCATGTGGCTGGATACCTACCTCATGGCGATGGGGATCGCCGGCCACACCGACCTACTAGCCGTCCGCTACCTCCCCTAATGATGGAGGGGGCGTGCAGGCAGTGGATTAACACCCTTCCCGCGGATAGCATCGACTCCTGGGAGGAGATGCGCGAGGCCTTCGTCAGGCACTTCGAGGGTTCATACACCCGTGCCACCACCATCGAGGACCTGGAACGGTGCGTCCAGGGACCCCGCGAGTCGACCCGCAGCTGGGTCCAACGATGGCAAGTTCTGTGGTACAACACGGTCGGCATCCACCCAGACACCGCGATCCACTTCTTCAAGACCTCGTGCCGCTACGAGCCCCTGGTCGCCAAGCTCAAACGAGCATACCGCACACTCGACAACATACCGGATCTCCTGGAGATCGCAAAAAGGTACGCGGAGGAGGACCCAAACCAAGAAACCGACGATGAGTCGGGAGGACACCGCCGCACGAGCGGCCACGACAACGGGAGGCGACTAGACTTACGCTACAGCAACACTCGCCTCACCGGCAAGCGCCGCAGTGACGGGCGAGTCGACTTCGTCGCCAATGCTGGATACGCGCAGCGCGAGCCCAAGAGCTTCCGCCGCGACGGGGGACAGCGCCGCGACGGTGGCAACTACAAGGCGAAGCCGAGGTTCGATCCCGCGGCCCTCCTTAACCAACCTTGTGTATTTCACATCCGGGAAGTGAAGCCCGCCATGCACACGACCGCCGACTGCCACTCTCGCCAGGAGATCGAGAAGGCACGACGCGCACGGGAAGACCCCGACAACAACCCGCCAAATGGCGGAAAATTCGGCAGCGTCGCCGGCTCGCTCCACACCTTCACAGGCTTCAACACGAAGCGTGAGAAGAAGGTCATCGCCTGCGCCGTCGCCGTCAACACGGTGGCCCAGATAGATATCCCCCAGTTCCTCAACTGGTATGAGCAACCAATCACTTGGAGCCGCGCGGACCACTCGCCACGGATCGAGTATCCGGGCCGAGTCGCCCTGGTGGTCAAGCCCAAAGTGGGAGACTACTGGCTCCCCAAAACATTTATGGACGGCGGCAGCTCCATCAACATCCTGTACCCGGACACCTTCCGGTGACTGCGGCTCCCGCAGTCGATGATCGAGACGACTTACACCACGTTCCATGGCATCGTCCCCGGTCGGAAGGCATACCCGATCGGCAAGGTGACGCTGCCAGTCACCTTCGGCACACCGGCAAACTTCCGCATCGAGCGGATCGTCTTTGAGCTGGTGCCCTTCGACAACCCCTACCACTGCGTCCTGGGGCGCCAGGCGTTCGCCAAGTTCCTGGCAGCACCCCACTACGCGTACAACGCGATGAAGCTACCCGGGCCGTGCGGCGTCATCACCATCCACGGTGACCCCGACATGGCCGCCGAGTGCGAGGCCAAAGGAGCCAAACTCACCGACGCCATCATCGCGGCAGAGGCCAACCACGCCGAGGAGCTCGCCAAGTACGCGAGCGGGGTCAACAACGACGACCCCACCATACTCAAGAAGCCCAACTCGGAGGGCGGCAACTCCACTGCCTTCGAGGCAACGACGCATACCCGCACCGTCGAGCTGGTCCCAGGCGACTCCATCCAGACGGTGACGATTGGGACGGGCATGAGCCCAGCATAGGAAGGCGCGTTCATCGAGTTCCTCCGTGAGAACATGGACATCTTCGCATGGAAGCCATCCGACATGCCTGGTGTCCCGACGGAACTCGCTGAGCACAAACTCAACGCCGACCCCAAAGTGCGACCTGTCAAGCAGTCGCTGCGGCCCTTCAATGAAGAGCGCCGCCGAGCCATCGCCGAAGAGGTGCAGCGTCTACTCGCTGCAGGCTTCATCCGGCCAATCAAGTACTCCAAGTGGCTGGCAAACCCAGTCCTGGTCGAGAAGAAAAACGGGACCTGGAGGATGTGTATCGATTACACAAACTTAAACAACGCCTGCCCGAAGGAGCAATTCGTGCTCCCGCAGATCGACCAAATCATCGATTCCACCGCGGGCTCGGAGTCGCTATGCTTCCTCGACGCCTACTCTGGGTACAACCAGATCAAAATGGCCGTCGAGGACGAAGAGAAGACGGCGTTCATCACGCCATTCGGAGCCTTCTGCTACACCGCCATGACCTTCGGCCTCAAGAACGCCGAGGCGACCTACCAGCGGTGCATGCAGGAGTGACTTGCGAGACAAATTGTCTGCAATATCCATGTCTACATCGACGACGTGGTGGTGAAGTCCGCTCGCCAGAACGACCTACTCGCTGACCTGGCGGAAACATTCGCCAACCTGCGGAAGTATAAGATAAAGCTAAACCCAGGCAAATGCACCTTCGGTATGCCAACTGGACAGCTATTGGGATGCGTCGTCTCCAAGCGCGGGATCGAAGCAAACCCCGCCAAGATCAACACGATCACTCGACTCGGCAAACCCGAGTGCCTGCGCGACGTCCATAAGCTGGCCGGGCGAGTCGAGGCTCTCAGTCGCTTCATCCCCTGTTTGGGCGAAAAGGCGATGCCCCTCTACCGCCTAATGCGCAAGAAGCCCACCTTCTAGTGGGACAAGGAGGCAGATGACGCGCTCGACGACCTCAAGGAGGTGCTACTCGCAGCACCGCTACTCGCCGCCCCCATCGACAAGGAACCCATGTTGGTCTATGTCGCGGCTTCCGAACGCATCGTCAGCACCGTCATGGTCATCGAACGGCCAGAAGAAGGAAAGGAGCGCCTGGTGCAGCGACCAGTGTACTACATCAGCAAAGTCCTCACCGAGTCGTGCCAGCGCTACGCGCATTACCAGAAATTGGTATACGCGGTCTTCAGAGCACAGCGGCGACTGCCGCACTACTTCCAGGAGCACCCAATAACGGTCGTCTCCTCAGCACCATTGCAGGACATCATCCGCAACCGTGAGGCGACCGGGCGAGTCGCCAAGTGGGCCGTCGATATCGGCGTCCACAACATGAAGTACGAGCCGTGCAAGGCGATCAAATCGCAGGCTCTCGTAGACTTCCTCGCCGACTAGGAGGAGGCCCAGCAGCCAGAGAAGCTGCCATATCTCCACTATTGAAACCTACACTTCGACGGCTCCAAGAACGCGGACGGCGCAGGGGTAGGGATCGTGTTAACGTCTCTGAAGGGCGACAAGCTCCGCTACGTCCTCTACCTCGACTTCACACCCTGCACCAACAACATGGCCGAGTACGAGGCGCTACTCCACGGCATGCGATCTGCCAAAGAGATGAATGTCAATCGACTGCGCTGCTACGGAGACTCCGACCTCGTCGTCAGGCACAAGTCGCTGGCACCTACGACACCATCTCCCCCACCATGGCGGCATACCGCCAAGCAGTGGACAAGCTGGGTGGACACTTCGCAGGCTACTCAGTCGAGTGGATTGACAGGCGGAAGAACGAGGAGGCTGACACACTCTCTCGCATCGGCTCGGATCGACTCGCACCACCCGCCGACGTCTTCCTCGACACCATCACCAAGCCTTCCGTCTCTCCCCCCAGGGATATCGACATCGGAATCCCGCTGCAACCAGAAGCAGCCCTGGTCGCACTAATCGCCGAGCCAGACGACTGGACCGCGCCATACGTCGCCTACTTGGAGGGAGGCACCCTGCCAGGGGATGAAACGGACGCCCGGATGATAGCACGCCGCTGAAAATCCTTCGTGATCATCAACGGCGAGCTCCACAAGCGCAGCGTGACCGGCGTGTTCCAACGCTGTGTTCAGCCCGCTGAAGGACGCAAAATCCTCCAAGAAATTCACTCCGGCGACTGCGGCCACCACGCCGGCGCCCGCTCTCTGGTCGCAAAGGCTATTTGGCACAGCTTCTACTGGCTCACCGCACACGCAGACGCCGTCGACATTGTCCAGCGGCGCGTCGGATGCCAGAAATACGCCAACCAGACCCACGTGCCAAGATCGGTGCTCAAGACAATCCCCGTCACCTGGTCGTTCGCTGTATGGGGCATGGACATGGTATGCCCCTTCAAGAAGGCCCCCTCCGGCTTCACCCACCTCCTAGTCACAGTCGACAAATTCACAAAATGGGTGGAGGCCAAGCCAGTCCGCAAATGTGTTGGGAAGACCGCCACCAAGTTCCTACGCGAGCTAATCTATTGCTACGGGTTCCCAAAGAGCATCATCACGGACAACGGCACCAACTTCGCCAAAGGAGCCATGGCCGAGTTCTGCGAGGAACACCACATTCGACTCGACCTCGCCTCAGTCGCCCACCCGGAATCCAACGGCCAGGCAGAACGCGCCAATCAAAGCATCCTCCATGGCCTGAAGCCACGGCTCCAAGTACCACTCGAGCGCACCGCCGGCTGCTGGGTCGAGGAGCTACCCTTTGTCATATGGGGCATCCGCACATCCGTCAACAGGTCGACAGGGTTTACCCCTTTCTTCATGGTGTACGGCGTCGAGGCAGTCATGCCCACCGACCTCGAGCACGACTCGCCAAGGGTGGTCAACTACACGGAGGCTGC
Organism: Avena sativa; assembly: GCA_916181665.1. Lineage (NCBI taxonomy): Eukaryota > Viridiplantae > Streptophyta > Magnoliopsida > Poales > Poaceae > Avena > Avena sativa. The sequence goes on from OV702283.1 coordinate 111,481,669, forward strand.
AAACGAACTCGCACGCCAAGACGGAGTCGACCAACTCGACGAGGCACGCGACCTAGCTCGCTCCCGCACCGCCATCTACCAGCAAGGGCTCCGCCGCTACCACAGCCGCCGAGTAAGGACTCGCACTTTCCAGGAAGGCGACCTGGTACTGCGCCTAATCTAGGACAAGAAGGGAATGCACAAGCTTTCCCCCCTTGGGAGGGACCATTCGCCATCGGGCGAGTCCTAGGGAACGACGCCTACTACCTCACCAATGTTCGAGGAGACGGAAAACTCGATGTTAAGCGGCCATGGAATGTAAACCTCATACGGAAGTTCTACTCCTAGAACTCCATACATGTACTCCCCACCCGCTATGAAATAAAACAGATCGGTTACCGAAAATTGTGTCTACTCTCCGTGTTGTGCCACTCGCACTCGTAATAACAACGTTATGCTATTTACAGAAGTCAACCTCTGGTAAAGCGACCGGCACGGCCAAGTAGTGCGGCATGAGGGCACTGGGAAACCCCAGGCCTCGTATCGTCCACGAAAAACGCCAACCCGGAGCCCCATTGGAGTCGCCTAGCTCGACTGGCTCACCGAGCCAAGACAACTGCATTCGCTCCTCACAGCGACCAAGTCCTCCGCATCCTTGGCGCAGCGACTCGAACGGCCAAGTACCACGCTCGGGGACTGACGCCCAGCCAAATACGAGCGACTAGGGAAAAACGCCAAGTACGAGAGCGCGCCCAGGACTCGACACGCGACTGATCCTCCGGATCAGGCAGGAGAGACGCGCTAACAACGACACGCTTAGTCCTCACCTACCTTGGAGCTGCGACTGGAACCACCAAGTACCACGCTCGGGGACTCGGCAACCCGACCTCGTTCGCGCCCGGGAAAACGGTCAAGTAAAGAGCACCCCTAGGAGTCGCCTTGCGACTGGCTTTCCGAGCCATGGCGATTCGACCTCAACTAACTAAAGTTCACAAACATATAACAACAAGGTAAACCCCATAAAAAGGGCGGACGCGCTCGGGGACTCGTTCAATCAAAATCCAAAATCACAAAACAAATGACAAAATAACACGAGTTTCCTTTATAGCAGCACAAAGTTGTTCCAATTACAAGGAAAGTTCAATAGTTATCTCGTACTAACGCCCAAGGGCAAGATACTTCTATTCCGCAGGTTCCGACGCACGCGCCACCGTCCCTACGACTAAAGATGAAGGGCACGTACGGGTTCGACCGATACGTCGTCAGCTTGCCCGCCATCGCCGCACGGAACGGCTGCTCGACCTTGAAGTCCCGATGCTTCGGCTCGGGATCATTGCGAGCGACAATCGTCTCCTGGTAGGGTAGGAGGTCGCCCATCGCCCAAACGCGATCGGAGTACACCGCGGCCCAGTCCGTCAGCTTCAGCACCTCGGCAATCTCCACCGAGCCCGTTGACGAGGGGTAGCCACTCGTGGCATCGTCGAGGTCGAAATCCTCCGGGAAGTGGGCAAGCCCAAGGCTGAGCGCTGTCGTCGCCCCACGCCGGAAGGCCGACCGCGTCATGAACTCGACGACCGACGGAGCTTTCTCCAGGTAGCGCCACACCTCAACAAGGTCGCTGGGGATCACCTCCGTTGGCGATATCTCCTGAAGATACGCTCGAAGGCAAGTTGCAGACAACACGGCCGAATCGACCAGTGTGGTCACACATTGCCGCATGTCGTATGACTGCGCCTCCTCCGCGTATCAGTAATCCGACCTGTGGATCAGAAGCGAGTAGTGAGCACACCAAAAACATCACAATTCAGTTGTTGCAGGGAGAGGGGAGAAGAAGGAAGGTTTACCAATTAACGGTCGGTAGAGGCCCGTGATGAAGCTTTGAAGAGAAGAGAAGTCGTTTTGCAACCCAGCAACGAGCGCGTCAGACACTCTCCGCTCTTCAGCGGCAGACGTAATAGCAGCTTTCGCTCGCCCTTCCGCCGATCTCGCCTCCGCCCTCGCTTCCTTGAGCTCACGCTCCAGGTCAGCGACTCGCTTTTCAGCCGTGCTCAAAGGGGACTGAGCCGCCGTCAGGTCACCCACCGGGACAAGGCCTTGGCGGGCCTCCTTCACCTTGGCTGCAACTGCCTGAAGCCCCTTGTTTGTCTCCTGGACGACAACGAGCTCCTTCTCCAAGAGACACTTCGCAGCAAGCCGTTCGTCCGACTCGCGCTGCAAGCCCTGCGCACACACCGCAACGTCAACGACAATGAAATTCCTAAGTGCCCACCCGCTGAAATTCAGCGACTAGGCACTCGGGGACTGGACAATGAAATTCCTAAGTGCCCACCCGCTGAAATTCAACGACTAGGCACTCGGGGACTGGATAATAAAATTCCTAAGTGCCCACCCGCTGAAATTCAGCGACTAGGCACTCGGGGACTGGACGATATAAAAACATTAAGAATTCGACCACTGAACTTCAGTGGCCCGATCCTCGGGGATTGGACATACCTGGATGGCAGCGCCTAGAATGCCGTGAAGCTCCAGCGCATCCACAGACGCAAGCACGACCGGAGTGTGGACGCGACGCTGCTCAACCTCCACCTCGGCGACCCCAGGCATCCGGCTCGTTGGCGCTGAGCCACTCGCTGCGGCCGCCTTCGCCATGAAGCGAGGGAAGGTCGCTGCAGATGCCGCTGCGCAACTCGGAGCCGGCTCGGCCACGTCGGGTGAGGCAACACCCTCCTTGGTCTTCGAGGCCACTTCCGCTGCAGTCGGAGGATCGCTCGGAGCAACCGCCGGGTCATCAGAGACCGTGACGACGTCGTCGCCTTTCGCCCTCTTGACACCTTCGGCGGGAGCAGCGGCTTCGTCGGTTTTCCTCTTCCGCGAGGAGTCCACCTCGGTGACGACTGGCGGAACCTTGGCCACAGAAGGATGGCCGATCTTTTTAACACCAGTCCTGCGAAGCAGCTCTATGAATAAGATTGTTCGACTAGAACGAAAAACAAGCAGATGAACAACACTCACTTGGTGACTGGTATGAACCGCAGACCGGTGCGGATGCTAGCCGGCCTTTCCAGCTCGGGCCCCAACTTCCGAGTGAGGCCCGTCTCGAACACATCGTGTGCCCAAGACACTGAGGGCTTCTTCGAAGATGAAGCCGTGGCAGGAACTTCCACGATAACTGCTGCGGAAGCCTCCCTTAGAGGCGAGGCTCCTGCGGCTGGAGCAGCCCCCAAACCAACGACCGGGGCAAATGGAGGTGGTAACGATGCCAGAGGCGCCTCATCCCTGGGGGCAGCAGCGGCTGGTGCCACGGTCGCGTGTGCCGCTGCGTCCTTAGCCGAGCTGGTGGCGTCGGAACTGGTCGCAGATCGGGGCAGAGACATCTGCTTCGCCGGCTTCGCCTTCTTCTTCGGCAGAGCCTTCTTCTTCTTCTTCAACGGCGTGGCCTCACGATGTGAGGTGTGCTTCAGAAGCTCGTCGTCGTCATCGTCGTGAGGCTCGAGGCTTTTACTCTCTTCGAGCTCGCGCTGGTGTTGCCCGCGGGTCTTGCGAACTGTGGGGGTAGCGACTTCCACGGGCTCGTCTTCTTCGTCGTCATCGTCATCACCCTCATCGCTCTCGGCGTCACCTTTGGCGGGCGACGACCCGCTCCCATCCTGGACGGACGAGCTCGAGTTCTCGTCGTCTACGGGTGGAAGCCACCCTTCCACCACTTGGAACAACTGTAATAAGAACAAAACAATGTCAGCACAATCGCGAATGCACCATCTGCGACTGCGAGTGGTGACGAAATGACGGCTTACCGTCGGAGCTGGGCGCCTTGTAGTATAAGGGGCGACCCCGGCCTTCACGTCAAGATACACAGCCTGGGTGATCTTCTTCAGGGCCAGGGTGTAGTCGTTGAGTCTCCACTCAACGAGGGAGGACTTCGTCGGATCGTCCTTACCCGTATACTCATACATGTAGTGGTCGCGGCGGGCCAGGGGCCCGAGCCGCCGCCCGAGCCAGCAGTTGTAGAGGTTGATGGTCTGGAGGCCCTTCTTCTTCAGGCTGCAGATGGTCTGCAGCATTTCGTCGACAACCATCCGGTGATCCAGCGGGATCTTGACGACCTAGAGCCGACGCGGTTCGGGCCGGTCAGCGGAGTACCTTGGAAGCGCCACTTCGCCGTCTGGAGTCGACTCGGTGACGTAGAACCAGAACTTCTTCCATTCATTCGCCGCCTTGGCGGGCAGCATCAGGTCGAAGAACAACGCCTTCGACTTCAGCTGGAACGTCAGGCCGCCAACAGCTAGCATTGGGCCGCCTGTCTCTTCGCGGCTGATTCTCCAGTGGAACAGGTCTTGCCACAGGGGAAAATAGGGCTTGCAGCCCAGATAGCACTCGTAGAACGCCACGAAAATGGCGAGCTACTCGATACTATGCGGACCCAGATCCGATGGCTGGATTCCGTAGTAGGCGCAGAAATGCCGGAAGAAGAGGGAAGTTGGGAAGCCCAGCCCCCGCTCCAGGTGGCTGGTGAAGCAGATGAACTCTCCCTCGCGTGGGTCCGGAGTCACTTCTCCGGCCGCGGGGATGCGCCATCTGCCAGCGCGGAGGATCCCGGCCTCCTCGAAGGATGCCAGTAGCGCCTTAGTGCATTCAGATCTGCCCCATGGCTCGGTGGATGGGGCCATCGGTTGGAGGTTTGCGGAGATCGGAGTTCTCTGGATTGTTTAGATCGCTGTGCGGAATGGGGAAACGGAGGCGAGCGAGATCGGAGGAAGAAAGAAGAAGCGTTTCCTTGTTCGCCTATCATTCTCCTTATATAGCGGTTGCTACCCGCCAGTTTCGGGAGCCGTTACTACGCGGTAATTACACCGAAGTTACCGTTGGATTACCCAACGGCTAGTTTGACCCCAATTGACGGTCCAACTTCATCCATTCGACTCGTCGCTTCGGCTACTCTCCGACCCGATCACTGTGATAGTGACTAAGTATTCGCCGACCCGATCGCCGAGCTGCAACACGACTCGTCGCCGTTATTGCGACTAAAATAACTAGTTCTTCCCTTTGTTCAAGAGTCCGCCGCTGATTCGACTAGACGTCCGCATTGGATCCGCATACTCCGACTGCCAGCAAACGCCTGTGACGAATCAACGACGGCCTCGGGGACTACTGATGGGGATATGCCTACCGGGGTATACCCAGGAGGACGTTTCCTACTGACCCTAGCCGTCAGCGAGTGGGCCTGCAGGACGGCGACTGGATCAGGACTTGGCGTGGACTCAAGCGACTGGAAGCTGAAGGTCCAGAAGCATAGTTAGGCCCAGTCGGACTAGGTCATAGAATCTCCGAATCCTTAACTAATTCGGTTGTGATCTGTAAACCCTAGCGAGGTGAGTCTATATAAACCTCACTAGAGGACACATAGAGGATACGTTCCATCATACACCTGAGCGACTCACCGCCTAGCCGTCGAGCTCGCCCCATTGTACTCTCACCATAATACAATCTAGAAGGAGTAGGTCTTTACCCTCCGGGGGGCCGAACCTGGGTAAACCCTTGTGTCTCAGCCCTTATCTCGCACCGCAGATGGCTGGCCGCCCTTGCCCCATGTTCTACTACTCGCTGCCGATTGCAGCATCTGCCGTGGTCATTCCCACGACATAGGGAGACACACTTAAGGATTCGATGTTGTTGAGTAGTTATGGAATGATGAGTAAGAGACCGAATGTTGTTCGGAGTCTCGGATGGGATCCGGGATATCACGAGGAGATCCGGAATGGTTCGGAGAATAAGATTCATATAAGGAAAGTCCTGTTTCAGAGTTGGGGAATGATTCCGGTGTTTTCACCAGGAATGTTCTAGAAGGGTCTGGAAGGTTCGGCACTCCGGAGGGGAAGGGTACATGAATGTGTCATGACAATGTGGAATGGTTTCATCATGTACTAGGTCACTTGGCTGGGAAAAATAAAGAGAGAAATCAAATCCTAGTTTGAAAGTCAAACGCCAATTTGAAAAAGTCAAACGACAAGTTTGCTTGGTGGAGGGAGAGTAGGAAACCTACTTGGGGAGGAGTTCCCCTCCCTCCACCCGCCGGCCAAGGAGGCCGAGTTGGGGAAGGACTCCCTCCTCCCAACCGGCCACCCTCCACCTATATAAGGAGGGGTAGGGTGCCCCCTACCCCTCACACCCAAAACCCTAGCCCTAGCCGCCGGCCTCCTCCAAGTCGCTGCCACCACCTAGGGTTCCTCCAACTCGCCTAGTTGGGGCTTCCCCAAGACCTAGACACCGAACAAGATCCCCCCTTGGTGCTTCTAAACCCTAGATCGCCAAGGCACCTCTCTCGCTCCACCATACTCGCTCCGGCTTAAGGCGAAGCCCTGCGAGATCTCCCCTCTACTTTCGGTACCACGCCGTCGTGCTGCCGGAATCGCGAGGAGAGTGCTACAACCTCCACTGCCTGCTGGAACAAGGGAGAGGAAGGTCTTCGTCAAGTACCGAACGTGTGACCGACTGCGGAAGCGCTGCCGGAACACAGCGCCGGAAGGATCGTCTACGCGATCTTGAGATCAGCAAGAGTACGACTACATCACCCACGAGAATATGCTCTCGTTAACCGCTTTGGAATCTTCGAGGGTGAGTTCCTCTATCGACTCATTGCTACAATCTAGTAGATATATCTTGGCTTGTTTGTTTGTATGCGGTAGAAATTTTTTGTTTTCCATGCTACGAACCCCTACAAGTATCTCCACATTGGCGAAGATACTACTCTCAAATGTATGTGTACGTTTGCCAAGGTGATCTTTTTTCTGTTTGGTTTGACACACAACGAGAGGAGAGTTGGCCGAGATGCTTGGTATATCTCATTGAGCTCCATTGTTAGTTGCATGGACAGTAGTTCCCATATGTTCATTCATTTGATTTCCTATTTATTCATATGTGTTTAAACTATTATTTGCATTCTAATGCGGCTCAGATCTGTAGAGCTTCGTTGGGAAACCCCAAGAGGAAGGTATGATGAGTACATCAATAAGTTTTCTCTCAGTATGAAACCAACGTTATCGAACCAGTAGGAGGAAGGAAACGACTCAAAGGTGTTCCTAGAAACTCGAAATCCTACACAACACAAACTCAAGACTTTGCCCCAACGAACATTGAGGTTATCAATCTCACCGGTTTGCTGAAAACAAAGGATTAACCGTATGGGGTGGAAGGTAATGATTGCTTGTAGAAAGTAAACAATAACATTGGAAGATTTATCAATGGTAAAATTGGACCGGGGTTCATAGTTCACTAGAGGTGTTCTCCTTAAGATAAATAACATAACATGTTGGGTAAACAAATTACAGCGGGACAATTGACAGGACAATACAACAATATACATAGACCATCATCCACTGCATCTATGACTAGTAATCCACCTTCAGGTTATCATCCAAACCCCCTCCAGTATTAAGTTGCAAGCAACGGATAACTGCTTTAAGCAATGTGTGTAAAGTAAACAATAAAATTGTTCCATGAACAAGATATTGTTGTTTTCTTCGTAGTGGCAACAACACATCTACAACCTTAGATATTTCTGTCACTTCCCTAGATTCAATAGAGGCATGAACCCACTATCGAGCATAAATACTCCCTCTTGGAGTCACTAGCATCTACTTGGCCAAGATAGCTACTAGAAACGGAGAGCATGCAAGATCTCAAACAACACAGACATGATAGAATCAATAAGATAGAATCATTAATTAATCTGACATAGTAATCTCAATATCCATCGGATCCACGCAAACACAACATGCATGATTACAAATAGATGATCTTGATCATGAACGGAGCTCACAAGATCTAAACATGGTAGCACAAAGGAGGAGAAACAACCATCTAGCTATTGTATGGAACCATAGTCCAAGGTCGAACTACTCACACATCATACCGGAGGCTCGCATGGTGATGAAGAAGGCCTCCGGGATGATATCTCCCCTCCGGCAGGGTGTCGGGAAGAGCTTCAAATCCCCCCTCCCGATCTAGGGACGATGGTGGCGGCAGCTACCGACTGTTTCATGGAGATCTGACCGGGTACTTAGGGTTTTGGCATCGGGGTGAATATATAGGCGAAGGGGAAGACCGAGGGGGTGCCCGAGGTGGCCGCACCCCCCAGGCGCGACCTGGCCTGGCCCGCACGTCCAGTGGGTGTGGGCCCCTCGTGGACCTCCTCCGTCTCGTCTTCTGGCTCCATGTTCTCCTGGGTGAAATATTGACTTTGGCTTTCGTCCCGTCCAATTCCGATAATATTTATTTTCTGGATTTTCTGGAACAAAAACAGTAGAAAACAGACAACTGGCACTGTGGCATCTTGTTAATAGGTTAGTTCCGGAAAACATACAAAAATACCTCAAAGTGTAGACAAAGCATAGCAAAGTTGATACTAAACAAGCATGAAACATCAAAAATTATAGATACGTTTACGACGTATCAAGCATCCCCAAGCTTAACTCCTGCTTGTCCTCGAGTAGGTAAGTGATAAAAATAATAATTTTTGAGGTGACATGCACCATCAGAATCAAAATCAAACTATTTGCAAGCATTGAAAGCTGGGATCAAAGTACTCTAAACATGAGCATGAAAGATGAAGTTCTATCAATAAGACAAAGTAACTATGCTGCAACATGAAAGGATACAAACAAAGATCATGAATAACAATGCATTGAAAGATGTTTGTTTGTTTCAGACAAAGATAAACTATTTTTCTCAGCACTCAAAATTTTAGACTGTAAACTAGGAATTTACCTATTCAAATTCTCAAGTTGATGACGAATATTTTTCAAGATAGCAGATTGTTCTTCCATAATTTTAGTGAATATTTTGTTCTGCTCATATTGCATTTGCATGAAGTTTTTAATGGATCTTTCAACTTCTAGAATCCTATCTTCACTAGGCATTCTAGATCTACCATGATAAGTATTGCTATTATTAGTAGGATAAGGTCTATAGTTATTACCATAAGCATTGTTGCCAATAATTATTATTCCTAATGAAGTTCACATCAACTTGCTCTTGTTGAGCAACCAAAGAGGCTAAAGGAACATTATTTGGATCGATATGATATTTTCCATTAACAAGCATAACCATAATAACATCAATTTTATCACTCAAAGAGGAGGTTTTTTCAACAGAATTTACCTTCTTACCATGTGGAGCTCTCTTAGTGTGCCATTCAGAATAGTTAACCATCATATTATCAAGGAGCTTTGTTGCATCACCCAAAGTAATGGTCATAAAGGTACCTCCAGCGGCAAAATCCAACATATTTCTTGAAGAGAAGTTTAACCCCTGCATAAAAAGTCTAGATAATCATCCAAGCAATCAGTCCATGAGTGGGACAATTCTTTACCAAAGATTTCATTCTTTCCCAAACTTGAGCAACATGTTCATTATCAAGTTGTTTAAATTTCATTATTTCACTTCTCATAGATATAATCTTAGCAGGAGGATAGTATTTTCCAATAAAAACATCTTTGCACTTAATCCAAGAATCAATACTATTTCTAGGCAAGGATAGCAACCATTATTTAGCTTTTCCTCTCAAGGAGAAAGGAAACAATTTGAGCTTAATAATATCTCCATCTACATCATTATATTTTTGCATCTCACAAAGTTCAACAAAGTTATTGAGGTGGGCAACAGCATCATCAGAACTAGCACCAGAAAATTGCTCTTTCATAACAAGATTCAACAAAGCAGGCTTAATTTTATAAAAGGTAGCAACAGGAGCAGGTGGAGCAATAGGTGTACTCAGGAAATTATTGTTGTTTGTGCTAGTGAAGTCACACAACTTGGTGTTCTCAGCATAATTCAATTTTGCAAAGGTGAAGCAAGCCAACAGCAGCAGCAACAAGAGTAGGAACTAATTTTTTTTTGTGTTTTTTGATAAGAAAAGGCAAACCAAAGAAACTATTTTTTGGAATTTTTGATAAAAATAAGCAAACAAAACAAGGCAAAAGAAACTAAGAAATACAAAAACAAAGTAAATAAAAAGGTTGTGAAGGACTCCCCTTGTGAAGTCGTCCTTAACTCCCTGGCAACGGCGCCAGAAAACGTCTTAATGCGGATCAGATCACTGTAGAGCTTCGTTAGGAAACCCCAAGAGGAAGGTATGATGAGTACATCAATAAGTTTTCTCTCAGTATGAAACCAAGGTTATCGAACCAGTAGGAGGAAGGAAACGACTCAAAGGTGTTGCTAGCAACTTGGAATCCTACACAACACAAACTCAAGAGTTTGCCCCAACGAACAGTGAGGTTGTCAATCTCATCGGTTTGCTGAAAACAAAGGATTAACCGTATGACGTGGAAGGTAATGATTGCTTGTAGAAAGTAAACAGTAATAGCGGAATATGTATCAATGGTAAATATTGGACTGGGGTCCACAGTTCACTAGAGGTGTTCTCCTTAAAATAAATAACATAACATGCTGGGTAAACAAATTACAGTGGGACAATTGACAGGACAGAGCAAGGCATAACAATACAATACTTGGCATTCATGATCCTATGAGATTTGATTGGGAATTACTATAATATACATAGACCGCCATCCACCGCATCTATGACTAGTATTCCACCTTCAGGTTATCATCCGAACCGCCTCCAGTATTAAGTTGCAAGCAACGGATAACTGCTTTAAGCAATGTGTGTAAAGTAAACAATATAATTGTTCCATGAACAAGATATTGTTGTTTTCTCCCTAGTGGCAACATCACATCTACAACTTTAGAGATTTTGGTCACTTCCCAGATTCAATAGAGGCATAAACGCACTATCGAGCATAAATACTCCTCTTGGAGTCACTAGCATCTACTTGGCCAAGATAGCTACTAGAAATAGAGAGCATGCAAGATCACAAACAACACAGACATGATAGAATAAATAAGATAGAATCATTAACCAATCTGACATAGTAATCTCAAAATCCATCGGATCCCCGCAAACACAACATGCATGATTACAAATAGATAATCTTGATCATGAATGGAGCTCACAATATTTAAACATGGTAGCACAAAGGAGGAGAAACAACCATCTAGCTACTGTATGGAACCATAGTCCAAGGTGGAACTACTCACGCATCATACCGGAGGCTGGCATGGTGATGAAGAAGACCACCGGGATAATCTCTCCCTTCCGACAGGGTGCCGGGAAGAGCTTCAGATCCCCCCGATCTAGGGCCAATGGTGGCGGCGGCTACAGACTGTTTCGTGGAGATCTGATCCGGTTCTTAGGTTTTTGGCATCGGGGTGAATATATAGGTGAAGGGGGATACCGAGGGGGTGCCCGAGGTGGCTGCACCCCCAGGCGCAACCTAGCCTGGCCCGTGCGGCCAGGGGGTGTGGGCCCCTCGTGGCCCTCCTCCGTCTCATCTTTTGGCTCCATGTTCTTCTCGGTGAAATATTGACTTTATCTTTCATCCCGTCCAATTCCGAGAATATTTATTTTCTGGCTTTTCTGGAACAAAAAATAGCAGAAAACAAGCAACTAGCACTGTGGCATCTTATTAATAGGTTATTTCCAAAAAACGTATAAAAATATCTCAAAGTACAGACAAAGCATAGCAAAGTTGATACTAAACAAGCATGAAACATCAAAAATTATAGATACGTTTACGACGTATCACATTGCAGACAATTCTTTATTTGTTTAATTATTTCAACTTGAACTATGGATGTAGTATGGATAATTTTGGTATTGTGTGATGCTTGAGACATTCATAATTTAATTTATATTATTGTTATATTTACATTTATTTATACATATATGTGAAATGATGAAGTGCTAAAATGCTGAGAATTGTGAATTTACGGTGCCGTGTAGTGTTGTGCGCCGACTAGGTATTGCAAATAGTCCTATTTGCAAAATCTGTTCGGTGCGAGCCTGCATGACACCGCAAACGCATTTTTCTTCGTCATGTATACGCGCTTTAAGTGACTTATTATATGACATATGAAATATGTTAGAGTTGCTCTAAACCTTGAGATGGTAAAATAAATCAGAAGGAACTACGTGTGGACCAAATATGCAAGTTGTTAATGTCTAACCAACATTGGACAAGGTTATTTAAAGTATATAAAATTCATTGCAAAGTTAATATAGTTGGATAGTACTTTGCCCAACTCGTTCTCTAGTACATTCACATGCCCGTTGTATATATATTTTAAGAAAAATATACCACTAGTGGAAACGAGGCCTTTTGTTGAGCCTGGAAATGGGCTTTAACACCGGTTCTTCTACGAACCGGTGTTAAAGGGGGGGCCCATACCAGCGTGGCCCGTGCATCAAAAAGGAGCCCCCCTTTAACACCGGTTCGCGCCAGTGGCCCGCGCAGCCCCCCCTTTAACACCGGTTCGTGGCTTGAACCGGTGTTAAAGGAGGGGCTATATAAGACACCGCAGCCCACACCCCACTCTTCCATTTTTTCACTATCTCATTTTGGAGCCTAGCAAGAGGGTGTGAAGTGTGCTAGTTTGTGTTTTTTTCATATGCACAAGAGGTGTTCAGTGAAATGCCCGAGAGCTCAAAATAAGCTTTCTCGTTGCTCTTTCCTTCTCGGTCGAGGTCGGCAACTATCCTTTCATGTGTCATTGATGTACTATATATATAAATGGTCATCTCCCTATTAATTTTTATATACTATATATTAATGCAGATGAACCGACAATGGATGTACGGTGACCGCCGCACTTCCGAGTACATTACGGGCCTCCAAAATTTCATCGTTGTGGCTAATGCAAACTGTGGTCACAATGGTTTTATGTGTTGTCCGTGTGTTCACTGTCAGAACAAGAAAGACTACTCATATACCAGAACCATTCACGCCCACCTGCTTCGATCCGGTTTCATGCCCAGCTATATTTGTTGGACCAAGCCGGAGAAAAAGGGGTTGTGATGGAAGACAACGAAGAAGAAGAGGATGATGACAACTATCATAATATGTATCCTGAATATGATGATACTGCAAATGGGGTAGATAATGAAGATCAAGAGGCAGTAGATGGGCCCGCTGATGACGATCTTGGTCAGGCCATTACTGATGCAAAGGAAGAATGTGAAACTGAAAAGGAGAAGGAGAAGCTGGAGCAGATGTTAAAGGATCACAAAACATTGTTGTACCCAACTTGCGAAGATGGCCACAAAAGGCTAGGTACCACACTAGATTTGCTGCAATGGAAGGCAGAGAACGGTGTGACTGACACCGCATTTTCAAAGTTGTTGGTAAAAATGAAGAATCTTCTTCCAAGAAATAATGAGTTGCCCGACAGTACATACCAAGCAAAGAAGGTTGTCTGCCCTCTAGGATTAGACGTGAAGAAGATACATGCCTGCATTAATGACTGCATCCTCTACCGCGGTGAGAAGTACGAGAATTTGGATGCATGCCCGGTATGCACTGCACTGCGGTATAAGATCAGACGAGACGATCCTGGCGATGTTGAGGGCGAGGCCCCTAGGAAGAAGGTTCCTGCCAAGGTTATGTGGTATGCTCCTATAATACCACGGTTAAAACGTCTTTTTAGAAATAAAGATCATGCCAAGTTGTTGCGATGGCACATGGAAGACCGTAAGAAAGACGCGATGTTGAGACACCCCGCTGATGGGTCACAGTGGAGAAAAGTCGAGCAAGAGTACCCGGACTTCGCACGTGACGCAAGAAACTTAAGGTTTGGTCTAAGTACAGATGGCATGAATCCTTTTGGTGAGCAGAGCTGCAGTCACAGCACCTGGCCTGTGACTCTATGTATCTATAACCTTCCTCCTTGGTTGTGTATGAAGAGGAAGTTCATTATGATGCCAGTGCTCATCCAAGGCCCGACGCAACCCGGCAACGACATTGATGTGTACCTAAGGCCATTAGTTGAAGAACTTTTACAGCTGTGGGCCAAACCAGGTGTACGTATGTGGGATGAGCACAAAGGGGAGCCATTTGACCTACGAGCATTGCTTTTCGTAACCATCAATGATTGGCCTGCTCTTAGTAACATTTCAGGGCAGACAAACAAGGGATACAATGCATGCACACACTGTTTAGATGAGACTGAAAGTGTATATTTGGATAAATGTAAGAAGGTTGTGTACCTAGGGTATCGTCGATTTCTTCCGAACCTGCATCCAGTAAGAAAGAAAGGCAAGCATTTCAAACGTCTGGCAGAACCCCTGAGGAAGCCTGTCCTCCGTACCGGTGAGGAGGTATTCGGTATGGTCAAGGACCTAGAAGTAATCTTTGGAAAAGGTCCTGGCAGTCTATCTGTTCCGAATGACGATGCCGGACACGCGCCCATGTGGAAGAAGCAATCTATATTTTGGGACCTACCCTATTGGCAAGTCTTAGAGGTCCGCTCTTCAATCGACGTGATGCACGTGACGAAGAATGTTTGCGTGAACCTGCTAGGCTTCCTAGGAGTGTATGGGAAGACAAAAGATACACCGGGAGCACGGCAGGACCAACAACGTCTGAAAGACCCTTATATGCCTATGCATCCTTAGAACGAGAAGGGTAAACGATGCCACTTAACTCCTGCCAGCTACGCTCTTACCAAAGCAGAGAAGGAAATCTTTTTTGAATGCCTGAGCAGTATCAAGGTCCCGTCTGGCTTCTCGTCGAATATAAAGGGAATAATAAATATGACAGAGAAAAAATTCCAAAACCTGAAGTCTCATGACTGCCACGTCATTATGACACAATTGCTTCCGATTGCATTGAGGGGGCTTCTACCTGAAAATGTTCGAGTACCCATTGTGAAATGTGCATTCCTCAATGCAATATCTCAGAAGGTAATCGATCCAGAAAGCCTACCAGGGTTACAGACAGATGTGGCCCAATGTCTTGTCAGCTTTGAGTTGGTGTTCCTACCATCCTTCTTCAATATTATGACGCATATCCTGGTTCACCTAGTAGAAGATATTGCCATTCTCGGTCCTGTATTTCTACACAATATGTTCCCCTTTGAGAGGTACATGGGAGTCTTAAAGAAATATGTTCATAACCGTGCTAGGCCAGAAGGAAGCATCTCCAAGGGCTATGTAACAGAGGAGGTCATTGAGTTCTGTGTTGATTTTATTCCTGACCTTAAGGCGATTGGTGTTCCAGAATCACGACATGAGGGGAGACTGCGTGGAAAAGGCACCCTAGGATGTAAAGCAATGATATGTAGGGACGGGCATTCTCTCAATCAAGCACACTACACGGTTTTAGAAAGATCTACCTTGGTTGCCCCGTATATCAATGAACACAAGAATTTAATACGCCTCAAACACCCGGGGCAGTCTGATGAATGGATTATAAGTGAACACATGGCGAGTTTTGGCGGCTGGCTGCAAAGACTTTTCACAAATAACACCACTGTTGGGGATCAGCTGTACTTGTTGGCCAGAACACTATCTTCGACTGTATGTACTTTCCAAGGGTACGAGATAAATGGGAATACATTTTACATGATAGGCCAAGATAAAAAAGAGCACCAACCAAAATAGTGGTGTCCGCTTCGATGCAGCAGAAGACAATGGGCAAAATACCACGTATTATGGGTTCATAGAGGAGATATGGGAACTTGACTATGGACCTAATTTAAAGGTCCCCTTGTTTTGATGCAAATGAGTCAAGCTAACAGGAGGAGGGGTTGAGGTAGACAAGAAGTACGGAATGACAACAGTGGATCTCAACAATCTTATGAAGGTAGACAAGAACTTAGACGAACCATTCGTCTTAGCCAATGATGTGGCTCAGGTTTTCTATGTGAAGGACATGTCTACCAAACCAAAAAAAGAAAAAAAATAAGCAAACAGATACATCACACGATGAGCCAAAGCGTCACATAGTTCTTTCAGGGAAAAGAAACATCGTGGGAGTGGAGGACAAGACAAACATGTCAGAAGATTATAATAAGTCTGATGAAATTCCGCCCTTCAGAGTGAAGACTGACCCAACCATCCTGTTAAACGGTGTTGATACTCCATGGTTATGGCCAACGCGATCATAAGATTGACTATATGTATTAATTGAGCCATTAATTTTTGGCACACATATGTATCTCAACATGGAAATCAATGTCATATTTCTTCTGTTAATAGTATATGTATTAAATGAGCCATTTTTCTTCCTTCTATTTCTTCCCTCCATTTTTCTTCCCGCCATTTTTCTTCCCACCATTTTTCCCGCCATTTTTCTTCCCGCCATTTTTTCCCGCCAATTCTTCACTATATATATATATGTAGGGTTGGCCTCCATTGTCATTGCACATATCTAGACTCATATCTATAACCTCATCACTCTTTCCCATGGCTTCCACCGTAGCACTAACCCCCAGGGAGGCGGAGGAGCTTTGGACCTCGAACTACCCCTGCCCGCCGGGCTACTGTGTCCCCGTTGGCTGGATGCTGAGCACCGGAGGCATGCCGGTTCCTCCTGTCCCTCTAGGTGTGGCGCACTGGATGGCCATCACGAACCACTACTACTTCGAGCTCACGCCGGAGCAGCGGAGGAATCACAGATGGCATCCCGACTATTTCCCTACTTGAGAAGCCTTCTTCGTGGATCGGCGTGAGAGGGAGCTCGCCAGGCACGAGGAGGACGGACCACCTCCTCCGAACTTCAACGAGGCCGGCCGTCGGCTATGCTGGCGCGGTCGGACTCTCTAGAGCGTTATGGCCTATGACGCTGCCGCCGACTCTAACCCCCGTCTACGCTACCCTCAAGTCCAGCCCACGCGTATTTAGCCTTCAAGGTTCAATTACGGCGACCCCGACGACGACAGCGATGACGGCGGCGGCGAGTACGATGACTACAGTGGCAAGTATTACAGGTGTAGGCAGGAGCATGAATGAATCACTCCAACATTCCAAAACAAGTTCGGCCGATTGTTACTTAATCTGGCCATGTATCTTAATTTTCAGTTCTTTTATGTATCTAATTTTCAGTCGTGCTTTATGTAACTTACTATTAGTTGCATTCTGTATTTTAATTCCAGTTCTATCTCCTTCACAAAATGACCTCTCTCATTCGAGGTTTCTTGGCTTTCAGGTCAAATGAGCAATGTCATGGCTAGAATCAAGGCATAGTTTGTGATAATATGGCCATATTGTGCATACATGTGCATCATGGCATGGCAAACAATGTTGCAAGAGGAAGTTTTCCTTTTTATCGCACCAAAAAAGCATTTTCCATTTTCCGAGCATAAAAAATGGACGGTTTTGTGAAGCAACCACCAAATGGCTAATTCAAAAAACCACCACCACATTTTACAAAAATACTAGACCACCTTATATGGACAATGTACCAACAGGGGGATCTGAAACCTTTCCGTCCACCTCTGGTGAAAAAGACAAATTCCTTCCGAATCGGCAGGAAGTGGGTCAGATATGAACTACAGGTACATGATACGATGCTCATGATTTTTTACAAAAATCATTTTAGGTTCAAAATATGCTATTTTATCAAAAATCCAATGCAAGTTGAGCGAGGCTTGGCCCCGAGCTAAGAATCTTCATGCCCGTTGTTCGACAAAGTTTGACGATAGTTTAAAACAGGGATAAAAAAAAGATCGAAACAGTGTGAAACCTTCGCGTGGTGTTATATTATGTGACATAGTTAGAAGGAAAAATATCAAACTTGGTATATTGATTATGTCTCAAAAAAACCTTCACAAAATAACCTATTTCATTCGAGGTTTCTTGGCTTTCGGGTCAAATGACCAATGTTATGGCTAGAATCAAGGCATAGTTTGTGATAATATGACCATATTATGCATACATGTGTATCATGGCATAGCAAACAATGTTGCAAGAGGAAGTTTTCCTTTTTATCGCACCAAAAAGGCATTTTTTATTTTTCGAGCATAAAACACGGACGGTTTTGTGAAGCAACCACCAAATGGCTAATTCAAAAAACCACCACCACATTTTACAAAAATACTAGACCACCTTATATGGACAATGTACCAACAAGGGGATCTGAAACCTTTCTGTCCACCTCTGGTGAAAAAGACAAATTCCTGGGTCAGATATGAACTACAGGTACATGATACGATGCTCATGATTTTTTTAAAAAATCATTTTTAGGTTCACAGTATGCTATTTTATCAAAAATCCAATGCAAGTTGAGCGAGGTTTTGTCAGATTCCAAAGTATACAAAAGATGCGACATTTAAATATCCAAACAATTCAAAAATGTTAATACAAAATAAAAGTATGATTTCCTCTAATTAAATAGGGTTACATTCCTTTATAGATGCTTAATATGTCTTATGTTCAAAGTTTTAGGGTTTGACTATTTTATTTTTGTTTGAATTGAATAATAAAAATTTATATGTAAGTGTTTTAATCATTTTGAAAATTTTCATCTAAAGTAAATATAAAATGTTTTTATATGAATGGATAGATATTATTTTTCTGAAAATTATGATATATTATTCATATTTTTCTGAGTTGAAATGAAAAAGTTATGAATTTTCTAAATTCTATCCTATTTTTTGAATTAAAAATGACCCCACCCCTTTAATGCACGAAATAAATGCCCCCCTTTAACACCGGTTCCAGCCAGGAACCGGTGTTAAAGGGGGGGCGCATTTATTTTGTTTCGCGCGCGCACCCCCCTTTAACACCGGTTCGTGGCTGGAACCGGTGTTAAAGGGGGGGTGCAGGCGCGCGAAACGAATTCCCCCCCCCCTTTAACACCGGTTCCAGGCTGGAACCGGTGTTAAAGGGGGGGTATGAATGCGTTGCTCTTCCTCTTCCTCCCCTAGCCAGATTCATCTTGAGCGCAAAGAAGCAGAGCACAGGAGCCGCGGCGGAAAGAGACGCCGCCAGGCTGCCCCGCGACGTCGACCACGCCTTCGCCGTCCGCCGCCGTCACCGCCGTCCCGCCGCCTCGCCGCCCCGCCGTCGGAAACCATCCCGCCGTCGGAACTCTCGGGAGCGGCGCCTCCGCCGCCACCGCGCTGCCGCGCGCCACCACTCGCCGCCGACCCCGCCGTCCTCGCCCGGTGCCACCACTCCCCGCCGACCCCGCCACGACGCCGTGCCGCCGCCCGCAGGTGAGCATGCCGCCGCCGATTTTTGGTTATTTGGTTAGTGGTTAGTGTTATTTGGTTAATTAGTGGTTAGTTATAGTGTTAGTTAGTGTTAAATTAGTATAGTGTTATATGTATATGTATGTGTATGTATGTGTATGTGTATTTGTTAGTGATTGGTTAGTGTGTATGTGTATTTGTATGTGTATATGTATATGTGTATGTATATTTTTTTGTATGATATATATATATGTATATATATTTGTAAATGTGTGTGTATATATCTATATATTTTTTGTATGTGTATATATGTATGTATGTGTATATATGCATCACTTGACCTTACTTTTCCAATGCCGTGGACCCTGACCTCCTCTACCCTTGACGAGTTGCCCATTTTAGGAGCCCACGCCGCGATGGTTCGAACGCACACCCCCACGCATACCGGCCCCGCTCTCGCCCTAGCGCCGCCAAATAAAATACCACTCGGCCAAAATTTGCAAATAAAATACCATTGAATTCAGTAGAACAAGTGGCATATGTGTATGTATATTTGTATGTGTGTATGTATATATGTATATTGTATTGTATATGCATGTGTATATTTTGTGCCTGTAGTGACCTCGGATCAAGTAAGATCCTAAGTCCCTGTGATTAACATGCTAGTCCCTGGATCAATAGCTAGCACTCACAGTCGATGAAATATCATGTAAAACACAAGTCTTTATTACATGAATCGAATAATCCAGAGTTTACATTATTACAACAGAAGCGATATAAATACAACTTGGAGTCCCATCAATGCCACAGGCAGGTTGAGTGAAGACTCGCGATCCTAGCGCACCTTTCAAAGATCTCCGAAATTTTGCACATGAAACGTGCAGCCAACAAGTTGGGTCAATACTTTGAATATATTGGCAAATTACACCAAGGAAGGAAAGACTAACTCTACATGCAAGGCTAGTTTAGGCTTTGGAGTTCATTTGCATAAAGCTAGTTTTCTTAAGTAGAGAGAAGAGAAGATTGTCCTACTTTGTAAACATTTGCTTAGATAAAATAAGGTCGAGTGGCACACGAGGATATTACGCACCAAGTGTCCAAACAACCAAACACTTGGATATTACGCACCAAGCGTCACTTGGATATTACACACCAAGTTTCCCAAAATCCCACCCATTAGCGATATTACGCACGCCATGGGGTTTCAAAACTTTGTTTTAGAAAAGAGAGAGGAAGATCCTTTAGAGGCTCCATCCTTCAGACGCTCATTGTCGTTCTGTTACTGTGAACACGGCTGATTGATCAGATTGCAATACTCTCGAGAGTTTGTGCACTTTACCCACAATCCACGATCAAGTCCTTTTACAGACAAGACCATGGCGAGGCTTTCCCTTAGTAGCCCCTCTACCTTCTGGATCCAACCGTGCCAAGAACCTCCAAATGTTGGTACCCAGGTGAGGTTTCCCACTAAGTACTAGGCCAAGACAGAGCCCATAATGTATTGTGGTTGCACTAGAAGCTTCTGAATTCTGAAACATGGCAGACTTCTTTGATCCCTGGGCGGCCGTCCTCCACCAAAATCTCACTCGTTGACCCGACAACCATTCCGCCCAGAAGAAAACTTAGTTTTATTTTGAAGTGGATTTGAGAAGAAAGTTTGCTCTAGAGAGCCTTTATACTTAGAAAAATTCTTTGTCTTTTGAACCCCCCCAACGGTACTTTGTATATATAGCATAGCAAGCAATACTTAGCAAAAACAGGGGTAACCTATTAGGAGGGAAAATCCTAAGTATAGAGCTACTCATGGAGTACTACAAAATCATCGCACTTGCAAAATAATACTAAGGAAAAATTCTACTAGAACATCCTACACATGCATACTACAGAATTTTGAAGATCACATGCATAGAATCAAAACTGGGACGATAATATGAACAAGTGGTGTAACTTGCCTTATGTTGATAATATGGGTGTTGATTGTATTTCCCTGCAGCAATCGCACTCTCCGAACAATCTAATACGAGGACAAGGTAGTTCCAATCAAAACAATTGCAAACATAGCAAACACAACAAGGATGATCGAAAACATGCATGATGATTTACCATGACACAATGGTTATAATTAGTTTTATGAACATTAATATATCATATGATGCATGTATGAGTTCATTTAATGCAATAGGGTACTTGTTATTAATGATTACTTGCCAATATAAGGGTTTTGATAGTTCTATTGTAACGCCTATTCAAACTGTAGAATTAAATTTGTTTCTTGGGTTTACTAGATAGAGGACGTTAATATGAACCAGTAGGCCTTGGATTCACCCTAATCGGAGTTATAGATCTTTTTATATGATTTAAATAGTGTTTAATGGGTTTTAAATGATTCATACAGTTTTTGTTGCCTAAAAATCAAACAAAAATTATATCTGTAATATCCACGGAATTGTGATTTCAGGGACATATTATTTGTAATTTTCTGAATAGTATTTATTTTCTTATGAATTTATTACTCTAAATAGGCTATTAAACCATTTAAACCTTCACGGCAAATCCTTACAGTAAAATGCTGAACTAATTGCATATTGATGATCTACATGGAACCAGCTTTCCATCGGTATATCATTTGTATTTTTGTGACAAGCAATTAATTTGCTCTAAATTTAATGATTTATAAAGCCATTAAAACTAATTAAATTGCTACGGTTAAATAATCTGCAAAGGCTAGATCCAACCATATATTCTTAAACTACATTACAGTAGCTTCAATTTGATATATTATTCATATTTTTCGGAGTTACAGATAATTTCTTATGAATTTATTAACCTAAAAGACCATTAAAACTAATTAAATTACTGCAGTAACCACGTACAGTAAAAGTTGGATCTATTCTGATAAGATGATTCTACGTGAAATTATCTTCAATTTGGTATATTATACGCAATTTTTGGACATGGTATGAATTTCTAATAAATTTTACAAGTTAGATCTATAATATGCAAATTTAAATTCGAACGGAATATTCCAGGGAATATTCCGCTGACTGGACAGGTTGACTTTGCATGCTGACTGGGACTAGATGTTGACCTTACGTTGACATGGCGTTGATGAGGAAGATGACCGGGATGACGACATGGCACGCACCGGTTTGATTGGATCTCGACCGTCTGGATAGGATCCGGTGGCTAGAAGAAGAGATTGACCCGATTTTGGCTCAGAATAGACAAAAAATAGATCTGTGTTAGAGAGAAAAATTCGTAGGTCAAATCGAAAAACTCAGAACATGAAAGTTGTGGGGAATCATTATTCCTACCTTCTCACCAAAGGAATTTGGATTTGAAGAAACGAGCGCGAGTACATCTTGGATTTACACCGTAAGATCTGAAATATTGCGATACGAAATTCTCTGTCTGTGGTGGATGAAAAGAGGTGAGGTTTGTCGGGATTGAAATATTTCGACGCGATCTTCAACTTTCGTTTTTTGACTGAAAGCAAACGACGAAGTCTAGATGGGTTAACAAGCGAAACAAGATTCGGGAATAGGTAGATTCGGGATTTCGAGAATAGAAACTCGTATAGCCGTGGCTCCACGAGTTTATATGGAGATTTAGGATGGTGTAGAGATAGGCCTTGGAGTAGGGAACAAGTAGAAACAAACGGAAGTCGATTCGGAGTTGTAGATAAAAAGTTATAAGAGTTTGAGTAGAGATAGGTCTAGAAAACAGATTTTTGCACGGAAATTAAAGCACTAGATCGATCGTTCTCTGTATCGGTCGTGGCTGGTTCGGTCGGTCCTTGCTGGGCCGGCCCGTTAGATTTTTTTTTCTTTTTTTTCTTTTTCTATTTACTTGTTTCCCTCATATCTTTTGCATACGAACTCCAAATGATATGATTCTTGTTCCTAAATTTTTCTAAAATCGAATAGGTCATTATAGAATCAATTTGTAATCTTTTTACTAGTTTGGAAGTAGTGGGTTTATAAATCCTTGTATATCTCATTTTATTTATATCTTTATGTGTTTGTATTTATTCCATAACTTTTTCATACTAGCTCCAAATGAGCTCAATTTTGTTTCTAAAATTTAGTAGTATTAATTGGATCTCTTTAGGCTATGATTTAGCAATAATTTATGCCTTAGCAACAGTGGGTTTTTAATAAGTCAATTTAATTACCTTTAGGAACATTTGGGCGAATCAACTATAGGATTTAGATACCAGGATTTGGATTTAGTTTGTGAGAACTTTGCATGGATGAAATGCATATGAATGCTTCATGATTTTCATTTTGAAATCTTGCACACCAATTCTACAATCCATTATCAATCCATGCCCTTTTGCCTATATGGCTACTTAGGTCTTAACAAAAGAATATAAGATTTTGAATTCAAGGTTGAGAGGATTTTCTATTCAAAAAGTTTCTTCTCTTTGAGAATTTTCAACAAAGTCAAACAATCAATCAATCTTATTTATTTATTTCACATTCCAAAATTAGGAGAATTTTGGGATGTGACAGTGCCACGCCGACGACCACCGCCACCATTATGCCGTCGACCCTGACCTCCTCTGTCCTCGCTGAGCCCACGTCGTGCTGGTTCGAACACACACCCCCACGCATCCCGGCCCCGCTCTCGCCCTAGCGCCGCCACCTCTCGTTGTCAATATAGCATTATAATAACCATGCTATGTTAATCAACTTTCATGACAAGTTAATTATAAGAAGTAAATGTACCATCTCATATGAATCGGGGGTTTCTCTGAATTAGGGTTTGGAATGACCAAGCATGTATTAGGGTTACATTTCAATACTTTTAACCTGTGATATCATCATCTTTGCTTGATCATTTCAATACATGTATTACTGATATTTGTGTGATCATATTATTGTTTTAGAAACTATGGATCCACTCAGTAGAAACCTTGAAGATGAAGAAACAATGGAGAACATGATCCATGAGGACACCTCACAATATCTGAACTTGGAGGGACATGATGACAGCTCAAGTAGTCATGGAGAAGATGACGACTCTGGTGAACACACTTTAGTGATTACAAAGTCTATCGAGGTATATGCATGGATTAAGCCTCTGCTGACTTGCACCGATTGATTTGTATATATGTAAATGTATTAATTAACGCTTCTTTCTTCTTTTAGCCCTCTGGATCGACCAGCCAGCAACAATCTTCTTCTACGAAAAAGAGCAAGCGAGGCGCGAGCCATCGGTTGAAAGATCGTGCAAAGTTCACGATCGAAGCAGTCCGTGTTGATGGCAGGCCGATGGAGCCCAAGAAGGCCGCAGACAAATTTGTACGTCAGGCTGGAGTTCTTGTTAGGGACCAAATCCCAATCATAATTGAATATTGGAATAAGCCAAAGAAGGGCGACGGTACCTTTGTCGATGAAAGATCCAAAGAAACACTTTGGAATTCGTTGTTCGTAAATTTCACCCCTCCTCCAGAGGAGGATGAAAAAAAACCGGTTATAAAGGAAAAGGTCAAAGAGTTGACTCTAAATAAGATGGTTGACGCTTTCCGCAACTGGAAGACAAAATTGAACAAATTTGTCAAAGCTCGCGAGACTCCAGATTTCGAAGACGCATATTATGCGAAGATAAGACCTCACTGGCCCGAATTTGTGGCATATAAGGAAGGTGCTATAGCTAAAAAGAGGTCAGAAACCAATACGCTAAATGCCAGAAGAAGGAATATCACCAGAGGACGGGGTCAGGTGGCTACATATCTCAGAGGCCTAAGTGGGAGGAAGCTGAGAAGGCCCTGCGCGCTAGAGGGATCACACCCCAGACACATGGGTGGGACCTACGTGCAAAGACTTGGTTCTACGGAATCGGGGCAAGGTTGGACCCAGAAACAGGATTGTGTATCTTCCCAACCCTCCTTGCCAAACCCGTCACTGAACTCATCACGGCATACGAGGAAACAGCCGCCAGGACCTTCCATCCCGACAGAGAGAATGACCAGCTCACACGCGCCATCGGTAAAAAAGAACACCCTGGACATGCACGAGGCACAGGGGGTATGACGTGGAAGGATGGGTTTGCCGAGTGGGGCGACTCTTACAGATGGCGCGACATAAAAGAAAAAGAGCGTACAGAGCGGATGACACAGACAGAACATGCACTTGTGGCGCTGCAGGCGCAAGTGAATGCACCATAGAGCCATCAAGCTACCGGCCCATCTCAGCGGCACGAAGAGCCTGCATTGGAAGCTGTCGGCGGCCCAGACTCTGCGCGGAAAAGCAGCGTGGCTTCCACGGAGAACGTGCAGCCCACGCTTGAAATGGCGGGTCCTCGATACCCCGTGGATGGGATCACGGAGAGCGAACACGCTGAGCTGCATGTGAGATTAATGGGCTTATCCATTAAGGTGGTTGTCGGCTATGCCTTACCTCCTGTAGCTGGTGGAACTTACCACTGCCGACCGATTCCAGATGGCTATGCTATTGTCGGGGTGGATGAGGTTGTGAAGGAATATGAGGAAGCACAACTTGACCATGCTACAGGTGAAGGGGAAACTCAACTCAAATTTGCAGTGAAAACAACCATTCTTTGGAAGAAGGAATACATTGTGCTTCCAAATTGGAGGCCAATGGCACCCCCGCCATCTCCGCAGTGTCAGCAGTCTGAGCCGCTTCAGCCATCTCCTGCGCGGCAGCCATCTCCGACACTTCAGCCATCTCCTGCGCGGCAGCCATCTCCGGCACGCCAGCCATCTCTTGCCCGTCAGCCATCTTCGGCGGTTCAGCCATCTCCTCAGCGTAACCGGAAGAGCACTGCCACGAAGAGCATCACTAGCACTGCCACAAAGAAATCCGCATGAAACCGTACGCCAAAGAGTTCAAAAAACTACGTCCCGCAGCCTTCCGCCAAGCCATTGCCGGTTTTACCATGGAATCGCAGCGACGAGGAGACCAATAGGATCTCGGAAGAAGAGGTCAAGAAATTCTTTGCACCTAGACGGGCCGAGCCAAAGGAGAAAATAGATCCAGCGGTGGTGGAGAAGTTTTACAATAATCTTTTGAAACCTGAAATCCCACTTGTGCCGGACTACGAGCGCCAGATTTTGAAGGGGATGCAAGGCGGAGGGAGACTAAAAGTAGCAGTCGTGCAGCACCCCATAAAACAGTTCCCATGCTCAGAGAGCAGGAAAATCAATCATGCGCCCCGCTCCAAGTGTTCGACACACGGAACGCTCCTCCTGTAAATGATTACGAGGCAAAGCTACGAAGAAAGGCAAATGAGATGGGGATGACTTACATTGCATACTTAAACCTCATGGGAGACAACATTCCCACAGGCGATGTCAACCCCATACAACCATGGAAGTATGGGAAGAATCTCGTCAAGAAAGAGGAGCTCAAGAATCTACCAACAAAGATGCGAAGATTGCACAAGTGGTACCTTGATTTCTGCAAGACGAGAAAGGAAGAATGGATCACGGCGCATATAAGAGATCAGATTTTCTTGTGCGGAGATGACGAGATCGACTTCAACATTCAAGAGTTGCATTTTCTATTCAATCAGAAGGAACTCGACAAAGCTGCCATCAGCCTTTATTGTGTGTAAGTACTATTTCTGTAATTTCTATCTCATCTCATTTACTTCATTAATTGCATGTATATATATATGCTCATCATATATGTATATACTATTATGTAGGAAAAAGGTTATGGAATGCATGAAAGGAGGCCCTTTTGACATTGGGTTCGTTGACCCAAATAGAGTTCATGAAGAAGTGGTAAGAAGCAAACCCGGGAAAACAGAAGATTACTTGTTAAGTTCTTTACTGAGACAACAAACCAAAAGGGAAATACTATTGCCTTACAACTTCTCGTGAGTACTGTTACCCTCTCTTGTACACATTCTGTTTCGGCTTACTCGATGTTAAGTGTAACTAATGATGAGTTATGCGTGCATAGGTTCCACTTTATTCTGCTAGTCATTCAACCTGACTTAGGAAAAGTCCTTGTCATGGACTCGTTACGAAAAGAAAAAGAGCTATGGGCAGACTTTAGAGAGATGCTCCAGAGGTAATTTCAATCATATTATCGCACTAGATCGGCAACTTTCGTGACAACAAGTAATTAATTACTCCTTTATCCATTTTCTTTGACGGACAGGGTTTGGAAAAGGTTCACAGGCAGGACCGTGGGTGAATGGTCAGAAGAACTAAAATTTGTAGACCAAAATGTAAGTAATACTAGCTAGCTAGGTCTGCGTATCTCTTTGATTCTGCTTCCAATTCCATTAAATCATGCTTTATTGATTATTATTTTGATTGAACTCTCTATTCTCATAAAGTGCGCACATCAGGGACACAGCAATAACTTATGTGGGTACTATGTTTGCGAGTTCATTCGCAACACGATATGTGCGACGGGCCAAGCCGCACTAGAACAACTTAGAGTAAGTAAACAAAGTACACAACATTATTTTATTACCATCAATTGTGTTGAGTTTTATTCTTATATATATTGACCCCATTCTTCATATATATTCAGATCGAACGGATGCGGGACCAACTCCTACCATTTGACCGCATACGAGCCATTCAAGAGGAATTGGCGGGGTTCATACTTGATGAGGTCATCACGCCTGGCGGAGAACTCTTTAGATATCCACCAAAATAAACGTTGTATATATGCTTGAACGTGTTTGTCTTGTACTTGATGCTTCAACGTTTACGGAGAATACCACACAATGACGATGTTGTGTATAATAATAGTTGCTTCATTATTCATGTACTCGTATATACCGATGACGATGTATGTGTATACCGCTCCCGATCGATTCCCCCTCCCCCTCCCCGTCCCCGCCGCGCCGCAGAAATACGCCCAGAACGGGGCAGTGGCAGAACTTTGCCGCGGCAGAGATTTATGCCGTTTTCCTGCCGCGGCAGAAAACCTTTAACACCGGTTCGTGTGGGGCTGAGCGCTGCGCCACCCTTTAACACCGGTTCGTATAAGAACCGGTGTTAAAGGGGGGGGTCCCTCTAACACCGAACCCTCAACAGCGGTTCTACAACCGCTGTTAGAGGGCCCTCCAAACCGGTGTTAGAGGGGGGGGGAGGTGTGCACTAGTGTACAAAGAGCATGAGGAATGTTTAAAAGGATAAATAGGAATAGATAACCCGATACTTCTAATGGGATTCTCTAATTTAAAACTTTTCAAGAACTAGACCAAGTAGTTAGAATCAAGAAAAATCATCTTTCGGGTAAATGATATTATGCTTTTTGAGAGTTTGGAATTGGGAACTTAGGTGGTAGAGAGTATCCCAAATTTTACGTAATGTAATGTGTTTTTAGTTACATTTGTTGTTCCATTCATCGTATAGGGACCAAGTCCCTACGAATCAAAAACACAACAAAATAAAAGGATAATTCGCTATATGAACGAGGTTTGCCCAACCAGGTAAGGAAAACAAAATAATGCAAAAAATACTAGGTAATAAGAAAAAACACAATGGTTAAGCCAAAGATTACGAGGGATACCATTGGCCTCTTTTTGGGGGTAAAACTAGATCTCATTCAGAATTAGGGATTACATGTAGTTCGAGTTCAACTTCCCAAAGAACAACATCAGGAGCCCAACCAAACCAAACCAAAGTTCGTCGTTCTGTTCTTGCCAAATTAGCAAGACAATGACTTACCCTAATTTTTCCTCGATCCACTTTTACAAATTTGCACAATCTACCATTACTAGCTAGCTCTTTAGTCTATGAAATCAAGTATGTAAAGTATGAACAATCTTGTGAAGGATCCAAGATAGCCGAAATTATCTGTGCACAACCTGAATCCACAATAATTGGATGTGAGCTCTGATGAATAGAAAGTTGCAGACCTTCACGATAGCCCGATAGCTCCCCTTCCAAAGCATCCTCACATGAATCAATATAACGACACGCCTAGAATATAATCGACCCCATCTCATCTCTCAATATCATGCCAGTTCTAATAGTGTCCTTGTTGGAACCCTTGTTTGTATATTAGAGAGATAAGAGGACTAATTTGTAACCTGTACATTTGTTTATACAGAGGAGTGAATGGAAGAGGATGAGGGAGTCGAAGCTTCAAGAAGCAAAAAAATCCCCACTCTCCCGAACTCTCTCTCTCTCTCTCCTGTGAAGTTGCTCAAGTGAGATTTGGTGAGAAGCTACAATATGGTATCAAAGCTCTCGGCCAGGGCACGAGCTAGTCGTGCTGATTGATGGCAGCCAGCTGCTGGTGGTAGTGGGATTCAGTTTGGGGATGCATAAGGAGTTTATTAAAGGCATCGGTGGTGAGAAGAAGAGGGGGAAGGGTCGAGGACTCTCCCATCAGCATCTTTCTTGGCTGGATCCAACTCAGGGAAGGGGCGATTGTGTTGTGGCTGTAGCCGTAGTGAAGGTTTCAGGTGTGGCCTAAGTTATAGTGATTTTCTTATTATAGTTCATTGGAAGACTAGAGAGGAGCAATTGGTGATAATGGGAGAGAATCCATCGACTGTCACGACGGGGGAGCTTGCTGTAGTCCTGCAAGCAATGGATGAGAAATACAAATCCTTGTTCGGTGCACTGAGCAACCAGGGAGGAAGCTCAAGGTCAGAGAGTGAGAACAAAGAAGCGATTCATCCTTTGAAGATGCCTCATGTCAAGTTGGAAGGATCTGAAAGTTATGCGAGTTGGGCAGAGCATGCTGAGACAATTTTAGTCTCAAGGAAGCTGGAAGGCTACATATTGGGCACAATTTAAAAGCTAGCAGAAGAAGATTCAAAGGATGGACAGAAATGGAGGATGACTAATGCATTGGTAAGAGCATGGCTGTTGAGTTCAGTGTCACCTCAAATAGCCAAGCAAGTTGAGAGGATTAAAAAAGCATCAGAAATTTGGCGGCTTCTGAAAAGTACCTTTTCTAGGGTTGGAAACGAGATGCTTACTTGCAGAATTCAGCAGGAGCTGCACCAAAGTGAGAGATCTATGGTTGAATATGTGTCTGAGCTAAAGAGGCTGTGGAGTGATCTGCATTATTATGATCCAGTGGATTTGGAGTGTGGCAAGTGCATTGAGAAGTTCAACAAATGGATAGAGAGAAGACGTGTGAGAGACTTCCTGAATGGGATTGCCTTAAAATTTGAAAACAGGAGAGCTGCATTGCATGGCAGTGAGAAATTACCTAACCTCGAACAAGCAATATCTGCAATTATTAGTGAGGAAAACCGGTTGAAGCTGGAGGTGATAGGTTCAACCACACAAGGTGTGTCACATAGGAATGCAACATTTCTTGCTTCAGAAGGAGTAGACTACCAAAGATTATGATTGATTACAACTGAAAGGAAATGTTTCGAATGCGGCCATCCAGGACATTTGAGAAATGCTTGTCCTGAACTGTTTGGATGAGATAGTGACGAGGTTTCGACTCGTCAATGCCCATATGGACTTGGGTTTCGGAGAAGATGGGGATGCTGGAAGTCGCGAAACGGTTAACATGCAAGCAACACATGGACACGAGGTTTACCCAGGTTCAGGCCCCCCAAGGGAAAACCCTACTCTTGCTTGTATGTTCTTGATTACGGTGGAACCGGAAGTTACAGGGGGTGCGCATATGCAATCTGGCATGAGGTGTGTGTATGAATTGAGGAGGGAGGGATCTGTATATCTATTGTGGTGTAGTCTGTTCTCCTCGTTGGACCCTCCTAGCCTTTATATATGGGGAGGCTAGGTCATAGGTGCCAATACGAGTAGGTTACAAGTTGTATTCAAACTCTAGTCTTGAGCTTTCCTTGTCTTGTGCGCTTGGGAGTCCGTGTCCATATAGGCTTCATAGCAGCCGGAACATCATAGGCATCATGGACCCTGGCAGGTCGTCGAGTGGGCCTTCCGTCGGGCTGGACCAGGTAGGCTAACATCGGGTACCCGTAAGGGCATATCCATGTCAGTAGCCCCCGAGTGTCCATCCGAAACGTAGATTCGGGTGGAGACTATTAAGTCTTTTGAGTGCTTTCATTCTAACAAGTTTCGAGTGTAGACTCAGTTGTCTTGAGCGTTGCATTTGGATGTCAGAGTCAAAAGTTGTGTCGAGTGCGAAGCACTTCACACGAATGTTCATCGGGTCAGCTGAATTTGTTCAGTTGTTGTAAAAGAGTCATCATTATGGACGTAGTCAATACAATGGACTATAGGGTGCGCGACCAGCGCTCCCTATGGGAGTAGCCCCTGAGTGTCTGTTCGAGTCGTAGACTCGAGCATAAACTTATAGTCGTCGGTTGCGCAATACAGTGATCCGAAAGTTCTTCGGATGACCTTGAAGATGCCCTAAATACCTTCATTTTTTTGAATGCGCGACCAGCGCTCCCAATGGGAGTAGCCCCCGAGTCCTCATTTGAATTGTTGATTCGAGTGAGGAAACGAAGCGTGCCACACGAAGATCTTCTGTGTGTGCGACTAGCTCTCCAGTTTGGAGTAGCCCCTGAGTGTCTGGCGGAGCCGTAGACTCGGGGCAGAGACTCGAGTCTTGTATCGCACAGCTGTAGTTGACAATCTCGTGGGCATACCTCTGATGCCGAGGAAGCCTCCGAGTCGCTGGAGTTGAATACCGCAGCGGGTCACGGGAGTCGAAGATTCTGTGGGTGTCGCAGTCAAAGACTGTAGAGGATCACCGGGTCGCCAAAGTCAAAGACCGTGGTGGGTCGCCAAAGCGGAGGGATTCGATGCAGCAGCGGATTGGCGCGGCAGTCATGGAGTCGAAGCGGCAACAGGTCTCCGGCAGACAATAATCGATGCAACTACGGATCAGTGCAACTCCCGAGTATCGAGCTTGCAGTAGGCCGTCAAGGTGCGCAAGTATACAAAGGTAGCTGATTTCGAGTCGGTGCGTAAATTTTTGATCCAGGAATACAAATTGTTGCTCGTTCTAGTTTGCAATTTCACTACAGGAAAAATTTGCTACGCCGATGGCCGGCTGCCGTCGGCACAGCGCCAAATTGCCGTCGGCGTAGCCCCCTCGGTATACGTCCTCGTCGGCACAGCTTCGTGGCCGTCGGCACAGCCCTCCCCCCTCGGCATAGCGTCTTCCAGTGGGCCCCGCGTGTCAGTCAACGGCCGTCTTGACTAACGGTTCAGCCTGGAGCTACGCCGTCGGCTTGGCCGTCGGCACAG
Organism: Avena sativa; assembly: GCA_916181665.1. Taxonomy (NCBI): domain Eukaryota; kingdom Viridiplantae; phylum Streptophyta; class Magnoliopsida; order Poales; family Poaceae; genus Avena; species Avena sativa. The sequence goes on from OV702283.1 coordinate 111,513,824, forward strand.
GAATGGAGCTACGCCGACGGCCAGGCCGTCGGCATAGCCTAAAATATTTTTTTTTTTAAATCTTTGAATTATTTGACTCCTTAATCTCCGACTTTAATCATTTTAACACTATTTATAGTTAATAATTGATTAATTTGCAGTCTTAATCAAAGTTCCCGTTCGGTCACCCATCCTAGCACTACTCCAGCTCTAGCATACTTAACTTCCTCGTTCCTTCACAATCTCTTCCCGCAAAGCAATTTACTCATTGTTGTCAATACTATGATATCATTCCTATTAACTCTTATATCATCATGTCATATGGTTGTATTTTTTGAAATTACAAGCAATTTTTTAAGTAAACAACAATGAATAAGTAAAAATATTATTGAATTCAAATAAAATATAATGATTTTATTTTTATTTGTATTTTTTATTTAATATGGAATAATTAATATCTTTAAATCTGTAAATCAGAATTCAGCAAATAATATGTCTAAATTGATTAGAAAAATGAGAGGAATCCAAATATGATATCAATATCAACTTATCACAAACTATGTCGTGATTCTTATCATAATTTCATTTGCCCGTTTAAAACGGCACGCATAAAGATTTTTAGCTCGGGACTGAGGCTCGCTAAACTTAAAGTGAATCTACGATGAAACAACATATTTTGAACTTAAAAATGATTTTTGTAAAAAATCATGAGCATCCGATCATGTACATGTAGTTCATATCTGACCTACTTCCTACCGATTCGGCAGGAATTTGTCTTTTTCACCAGGGATAGACGGAAATGTTTGAGATACCCGTGTTATGAAATTATCCATTTAAGATGGTCTAGTATTTTTGAAAAATGTGTCGGTAGTATTTTGAATTAGCCATTTGGTGGTTGCTTCACAAAACCGTCCGTTTTTCGCACTCGGAAAATGAAAAACGGCTTTTTGGTGCGACGAAAAGGAAAACTTCCTCCTGAATCATTGTTCGTCATCTCATGATGCACACTTATGCATAATATAAACACATTATCACAAACTATGCATTCATTCTAGCCATAACATTGGTCATTTGACCCGAAAGTCAAGAAACCTCGAACTAGATAGGTCATTTTGTGAAGGTTTTTTTGAGACATAATCAATATACCAAGTTTGATATTTTTCCTTCTAACTATGTCACATAATATGACACCACGCGAAGGTTTCACGTTGTTTGGATCGTTTTTGAATTTATGATGCCCGTTTTAAACTATCATTAAACTTTGTCGAAGGGCGGACATGGAGATTCTTAGCTCGGGGCTGAGACTCACTAAACTTGAAGTGGATCTATGATAAAACAACATATTTTGAACTTAAAAATGATTTTTTTTAAAAATCATGAGCATCCGATCATGTACCTGTAGTTGATATCTTACCTACTTCCTGCCGATTCGGCAGGAATTTGTATTTTTTACCAGGGATAGACGGAAATGTTTGAGATACCCGTGTTATGAAATTATCCATGTAAGGTGGTCTAGTATTTTTGAAAAATATGATGGTAGTATTTTGAATTAGCCATTTGGTGGTTGCTTCACAAAACCGTCCGTTTTTTACACTCGGAAAATGGAAAACGGCTTTTTGGTGCGACGAAAAGGAAAACTTCCTCCTGAATCATTGTTCGTCATCTCATGATGCACACTTATGCATAATATGAACACATTATCACAAACTATGCATTCATTCTAGCCATAACATTGGTCATTTGACCCGAAAGCCAAGACACCTCGAACGATATAGGTCATTTTGTGAAGTGTTTTTTGAGACATAATCAATATACCAAGTTTGATATTTTTGCTTCTAACTATGTCACATAATATGACACCACGCGAAGGTTTCACGTTGTTTGGATCTTTTTAAATTTATGATGCCCGTTTTAAACTATCGTTAAACTTTGTCGAAGGGCGGACATGAAGATTCTTAGCTCGGGGCTGAGACTCGCTAAACTTGAAGTGGATCTATGATGAAACAACATATTTTGAACCTAAAAATTATTTTTGTAAAAAATCATGAGCATCCGATCATGTACCTGTAGTTCATATCTGACCTACTTCCTACCGATTCGGCAGGAATTTGTCTTTTTCACCAGGGATAGACGGAAATGTTTGAGATCCCCGTGTTATGAAATTAGCCATATAAGGTAGTCTAGTATTTTTGAAAAATGTGACAATAGTATTTTGAATTAGCCATTTGGTACTTGCGTCATAAAATCGTCCGTTTTTTGCACTCGATAAATGGAAAACGACTTTTTGGTGCGACGAAAAGGAAAACTTTCTCCTGAAACATTGTTCGTCATCCCATGATGCATACTTATGCATAATATGGACACATTATCATAAATTATGTCTTCATTCTAGCCATAACATTGGTCATTTGATCCGAAAGTCAAGAAACCTCGAACGAGATAGGTCATTTTATGAAGGTTTTTTTGAGACATAATCAATATACCAAGTTTGATATTTTTTCTTCTAACTATGTCACATAATATGACACCACGCGAAGGTTTCACGTTGGTTGGATCGTTTTTGAATTTATAATACCTGTTTTAAAATATATATAATGTTTTATGTTTCACTTATTTTTTATAAATGTGTAATATTTGAGTGTAGATAAATAGGTCTTATTTTTCTGCAAATTTTGATATATTATTTGTATTTTTCTGAATTAGAATAATTTAGTTATGATTTTTCAAAAAATAATGAGATAAAAGGAAAAAAATCTAAAGGCCTAGGCCGTCGGCACAGACCAAATAAAAATTTTCAAAGAGCTGTGCCCAGCCTGTTTGCCTAACGCCATTTTCATCGCCGTGTTTAAACTGGGGCTACGCCGAGGGCTATACCTATGCCGAGGGCCACCGTCGGCACAACCCTCTGTACTATGCCGACGGTCACGCTACGTCCTCGGCACCGTTTCTATACCGACGGCCTGGCTGGTCAGCTGGCCAGGAAGGTTGCTACGCCGACGGTAAGTCTCTCATGTAGTGTTTTAACCTTACCTATACTCAAGCCCAGCTATCTCCATATACAGATCTAGCTTTCTTCTTGGTACTTTGATCGCATCGCTTTTTTGTCCAAAGCCAGGACCGTAGACAAGTTCGATTGGATTTTGTCCAAAGCAAGCGTGCTATAACATGCTTCTTCTTGAGCTTTGAGTCAACTATTTCCACGATTGGTTCTTTTCTGTTCTTCGCATCCCTGGACGAGTCTTGATGCTGCTGTTGACGGAAATTTCACAGACTTAGCCCTCAAAGCGATGGAGAACAGTGCTGCTGCTATCTTCCTTGACTCCGCTAAACTAGGATTTCTTTGCTGCCTGACGAGTTTGTCTGATCCACGGATGGTCTTGGTACTTGGTGCAAGACATGTCCGATTTGAAATCACGTAGCTGCAGCGGTGGACTTGATCTGGTGATTTTAGACAGCGATCCACACGCACATCAGGGCAAGCTTGCTGACGTCTAATCGCGTTCATCAAACCGAGCCAAAACCAATTTCACCCGTTTGGCCGACTCCTTTTTCGCCCGCGCATCGCGACAATTGACAGATACAATATGACCGCCGTTGTTGACGAGGGATTCTGTCCGGATGATGATTTGTAGGAGCCGAAGTAGATCTATCTCTCCGAGACGGAGCCAATTGACGAGGTCGAGGTTTGGCTCGTCAATGCCTATTATTATGGACTTGGGTTTCGGAGAAGATGGGGATGCTGAAAGTCGCGAGACGGTTAACAGGCAAGCAACACGAGGACACGAGGTTTACCCAGGTTCAGGCCTTCAGGCACTTGGAGGAAAACCCTACTTCTGCCTGTCTGTACTTGATTACAGCGAAACCTGAAGTTACAGGAGGTGTGCAGATGCAATCTGGCGTGAGGTTTGTGTATGAATTGAGGAGAGAGATATTTGTAGATCTGTTGAGGTGTGTGCATTTGCCATGGACTTGTATTCTTCCTTAGTGCTTGATCTTAAGACAGTTGCTTTCTTTTTTACACTCCAATTTATCAAGTTTGGACCAAGATAGACTGCAAAACCACCTGTAGATCTTCTATCATCTGGACATCCAGCACAATCTGCATCAGAGAATGCAGTGACTAGCATGGAAGAGTCCATGTTAATTTTCCTCCCAATATTGGTTGTTTCCTTGAGATTTCTCAATATCCTTTAACAGCAGTCCAATGTATAGTAGTTGGCGAATGCAAGAATTGACAAACTTTGTTGACAGCAAAAGATATATCAAGACGAGTAAGAGTCAAATACTGTAATGCTCCTACCACACTTCTATACCTTGTTGCATCTTCACTAGTGAGAGGTTCACCTTCATGTGTCGACATTTTTTCACTTGTCGACATATGAGTGTTAGTGGACTTACACAATGTCATACCTACTCTCTTGAGTATATCCTTGACATACTTTTCTTGTGTCAACATTACTCCACTTCCTGTTTTTTTACTTCGATACCTAAGAAGTAGTGCAAATCTCCCAAATATTTGAGAGCAAAGTCCTTGAGATCTCTAAGAATGGATGCAGTTGCATCATACCAAGAACTTGCAACAATTATGTCATCAACATAGATTAATACAAAAACTAAAATATTTCGCTTGCAATAATAAAATAGTGACGTGTCAGCTTTTGATGGACAAAAACCAAGATCTTGTAGCTTCATCCTCAGCCATAAGAACCAGACCCTTGGAGCTTGTTTGAGCCCATATAGAGCTTTATCAAGTTTGTAAATGTAGTGCGACTTTCCTTTCTCCTCATAACCTGGAGGTTGTCTCATATAGACCGTCTCTTCTAGAACACCATGAAGGAACACGTTCTTCACATCTAATTGGCGAAGACTCCACCCTCGGGATACTGCAATGGATAATACAAGACGAATAGTTGCTGCCTTAACCACGGTACTAAAGGTGTTCTCGTGTCAATACCATAACTTTGTTTAAACCCTTTAGCTACCAATCTAGCTTTGTGTCTATTTATGCTACCATCAGCATTATGCTTGATCTTGTACACCCACTTGCAATCTATAACATTTTTTCCTGCTTCTTGTGGAGGTACTAAAATGCCAAGTTTTATTTTCCATAAGGGCTAAGCATTCCTCATTTATTGCTTGTTTCCATTTTTTATCTTTTAAATCCTCCTATAAATCATGTGGTTCTGCAGTATTTGCTAAATAAGCATACCTGATCGCAGCTCCAGCGGTGTATTTTTTCTTTCAAGTTTTCCTGTTTGCAACCTTGTAGCCATCCTTGTAACCATGCTCCGGCACAGCGGATCCTGTGCCTGATGCTGATTCGCCTGGTACTGGTGAATCCTCCTCGGGATCACCGCGTCTGTCCAAGCTATCGGCACCTGATGCACCCAAATCTTACTTCCCTCTCATTAGAGGTTATTCTTGGCACAAAAATCAAATAAAAAGGAACTTCCAAGACTCAAGAAAACTATTGGGTTATCTTCCAAGAAGTACTTTTATTTAATGCCTTTAAGTTAGGCATGATAGTTTGAGAAGATGCTCACATAAGAAATATGAATTGAAGTAAAAGAGAGCATCAAGAAGCAAATTCAAAACACATTTAAGTCTAACCCACTTCCTATGCATAGGAATCTTGTAAGAAAATAAATCAAAGAAGCATATAGTAACAAGAATGGGTAGATAAAACAAGAGCAACTTCAAAACTTTTAGCACATAGAGAGGTGTTTCAGTACCATGAAAACATCCACAACCATATTTTACTCTCTCATAATAATTTTCAGTAGCCTCATGAATAAACTCAACAATATAACTATCACATAAAGCATGCTTTTCATGATCTACAAACGCATGATTTTTATCAAGCTCAAAAATATGCCAGAGAAAGAGAAAGGAAAGAACAGGAATTTATTTCACTAGACACCGAAACTGTTTTGGTTTAAATTGCTGAAACTGGTTCTGCATGTGAAATTAAATACTAGCAAGGGGTTTTATGTGAATTTTTTTTAATTAAAGTAATTAAAAAAAATTCTGAATAAATAAATAAAAGAGTTTTATTTAAATGAGATCTTACATTAAATTTGGTGGAAATATAATGCATGTGAGTGGATTTTTGAGTGGAGGCTCTTTTATGGGAGTGGAGGCTTTTCATTTTGAGTGGGAGCTCCACCCACATGAATGTGGAAGACGTGGGGCAGCCACCATGGCTGGCGCCATGCCCCTTGGGGTTCCCCCCTCTCCTCCTCTCAAAGCACACCTCCTCCTGAAGGATCCCTCTCCCCTCTTTAGAATTCCCCCATAGTCTCGGATCAGCGAGATACATGTTTCCGGTGGATTTTTCTAGAAGGATTTGTTGCTTCCACTGCTTCGCTGGAGCGTGGGCGCGGAGGTTGTCGGGGTACCCGGATGTGTGTGCGATCACGGATGCACCACTGCTTTGCGGTGCTGGACTGGATGGTGCTAGACCTGCTAGACCGGATGGAATTCATCACGATCTTGAGATCGGAAAGCATTCGTCTACATCATCCATGAGTACAACCTCGTTAACGCTATTCGGTCTTCGAGGGTATGTATTCTATGGATGTATATCCACCCGTTGCTTGTATCTAGTAGATAGATTTTGGTACATAGTTGTTCCCATTGTAGGAATTTTTTTGTTTTCTATGCTGCGAACCCTTTAGTGGTATCAAAGCCGGATCTATGCGTAGATGCTTTGCACGGATAGTACACATATGACTATGTGGGCGATGATGATCATTTTATTGCTTCTTAGTTGTACTTTGGATATTGGTGGCATAGTGGGATGAAGCGGCCCGGACAAACTTTACATGTCCTTGCACATGAGACCTGTTCCACGCTTGACATGCAACTAGTGTTGCATAAGTGGCTAGCAGGTTTCTGTCTCTCCTACTATAGTCAATATCTAATTTGCAACAAATTGTCAACAATTTGGTTATCCTCATTGTGGTTCATGTTCATAGGTAAGAACGGTTCTATCTTCGAAAGCCCTAATCCACGTAAAACTTGCAATGGCTAAATTAGAGGCGTCTAATTTAGATTGTTGCTGGGATAGTGTCATGATATGGTGATGTTGTAAGTAGAAGTATAAGTCGATACTCCTACAACACACATAACGTGTAAGTTCTGTAGACCTTGGCCCTACACATAGAGGTATGATGGCGATCATACCATGATGCACATGATGGAGATGAAGTGCAAGAACCATATCATTTCACTTATAAACATGTGATGTTTGTTGCATCTTATATTGCTAGTTTAGCATTTTATTAGCATAATAAGATGATCCCTCATTTAGATATCAAGATAAAAATGTGTTCTTCCTTAAGTATGCACCGATTATATTTCGTCGTTCCAAGACATCACGTGATGATCGGGTGTTCTTGGATCCACGATCATATTTCGGGTGTAAGACAGTTACACACGCGAATACTAAGGTTCTTAATTTACGAGCCTAGCATGTACAGACATGGCCTCGGAACACAAACCGAAAGGTTAAGCATGAGTCATATGAAATATATGATGCCCATTTGATGCTCGCCTTTGAAACTACACCGACTCACGTGATGATCGGACTTGGTGTAGTGGATTTGGTTCATGTAATCACCAAAAAGACACGAGGGATATCGTTTTTGAGTGGGAGTTCATTTCTAATTTGGATTAGTAGAACTCAATTTATCATAAATTAAATCAAAGTGAATTTGCATATTTGTTGTAGTCATTGGCATTCGTTCACCACCTTATGCTTAGTTGTAATTTAGATAATAGAACTATAAAATTCTGGATATTTACTTTACGAACTGGTATCGTATTATGTTGAGTGTCAATCTAAAGTTTAAAGTCCTATTGCAAACTTTCAGCAAACTCTGTTTACTCCATGAAATTTAATAATTGGTATTAAATTGAGAGTAACAATTCCAGTATTAGTATCTTAAGTATCATGTTTGCCTCCATGATTCTTGATTGTTTTAATATCAAGTTTATCTAGGAGCTGAAAGAATTGTTTCAGAAACCATCATGTGTGACAGATATAATGATATCTGAAACAATGTTTTGGTTGTAATATGATAGAGTATAATTTATGTTCTCATATTGGATGAGAATTTGCGAAGGTTGGAGATGCTAGACATTCTAATCATCCAAAAGGGTTTTAGAAAGTAACATTATACTCACGATTTGCCTTCATAAGCTACATTAGCTTGATCATGAAAGTCGTCATGATAAGGATGAAAATAAGATGTATGTAAAGTGTTTACTACACTAAAAGATTACTAAAGAATGGATTTTGAAAGAATGTTGATCATTTGATGATGGCGATCTACTTAAAAGTGTAAGTCCAAAGGTATTATTATTTGAATATACACGCTTTGGACTATGTGTCATGTATATGGCGCCACTGTTGATGTTGATAGATTCTTTTAAAAGGAAAAGGAAATGCTGGAAGAGAATCTATAACATATATTTGGCAGAAAATAAAAGACTGGAAATATCCAGTTTAGGTATATAGATGATATACATGTTATGGTTGTATTCTTTGCTTGTTAAACAATATGGTCCTTGGGTATTGGATACCGAATTGGTTGGTATGAAATTTCATACAGAACGACGCAATTCATGAACCACAATGGCCTAAGTAACTAGCAAGAGAATATGTGATGATGTTCATCAAAAACAAACAAACAAACCGTTGTTTGTATTTCTTGTTGACATCAAAGCTTGCCTTCAAGATTTGTTTTAATAATAGTTATTTAAATCAGGTATTATAAGAACAAAGGTTGTTCAAATACTTACCATATTCCATATAAGATGGATGATTTAAAAATCTAGTTGGAGAAATCACATCCATAAAATGTAGGGTTCACAGCATAGAAAACAAAAAATTTCCTACGATGGGAACATCTAAGTACCACGATCTATCTTCTAGATGCAAGCAACGGGTGGATATACATCCATAGAATACATACCCTCGAAGACCGAATAGCGTTAACGAGGTTGTACTCGTGGATGATGTAGACGAACGCTTGCCGATCTCAAGATCGTGATGAAGTCCATCTGGTCCAGCCGGTCCAGCACGATCAAGTCCAGCACCTCAAAGCAGTGGTGCATCCGTGATCGCACACACGTACGGGTACCCCGAAAACCTCCGCGCCCTCGCTCTAGCGAAGCAGCGGAAGCAACAAATCCTTCCAGAAAAATCCACCGGGAACATGTATCTCGCTGATCCGAGACCATGGGGAAATTCTAAAGGGGGAGAGAGATCCTTCGCGAGGAGGTGTGCTTTGAGAGGAGGAGAGGGGGGACTTTTATAGGGGAGAGGGGGGAACCCAAGGGGCATGGCGCCCAGCCATGGGGCTGCCCCCACCTCTTCCACATTCATGTGGGTGGAGCTCCCACTCAAAATGAAAAGCCTCCACTCCCATTAAAAAGCCTCCACTCAAAAATCCACTCACATGCATTAAATTTCCACCAAATGTAATGCAAGCTCTCATTTAAATAAAACTCTTTTATTTATTTATTCAGAATTTTGTTAATTACTTTAATTAACAAACATTCACATAAAACCCCTTACAACATTTCAATTTCACATGCAGAACCAGTTTCAGCAATTTCAACCGAAACATTTTCGGTGTCTAGTGAAATAAATTCCTGCGCTTGTTATTCTTTCTCTGGCATATCATTTGCTCTGAATGGTGTCGGTATCCCTTAAGTGTGTCACCCTACGGTTCGCGAATAATGCAGACATGATCGAGACCCCTCTCCGATCAATAATCAGCAGCGGGACCTGGAGATCCGTACTGACTCTCACACATTCAACGATGACTTTTGTGATCGTGTGAACCTTTTACGCTAGTATGTTAATCCCTTTGTTTCACGATATATTACATGTCCGAGATTTGATCATCGGTATCTCCATACCTAGTTTGATCTCGTTACCGACATGCACTCTTTTCTCGTTCCCGTGATATAACATTCTAGTGATCAAATCACTTGCTTGCAAGCTAATCAATGTGATATCACCGAGAGGGCCCAGAGCATATCTATCCGTCATCAGGATGAAAAAATTCCACTCTCGATCCATGGTCCTCAACATAACACTTTAGTAGTTCTGAAGCCATCTTTATAATCACCCAGTTACGGTGTGACGTTTGATGTTATCAAGAAACTCTTCCGGTGTTAGTGATTGGCATGATCTCATGGTCTAAGGATTAGGATCACTTCGTAAGTTGTTATAGCAATATAAACTCAATGACTTTGATCGTAATTCTATACTTCGGATGAATGTTCATCACACCATTACACTAATGTTGTGATCCCGTTATTAACAACATCCAATGTCCATGATCAGGAAACCTTGATCATCTTGTTAATCAACGAGCTAGTTTATGAGAGAGGCATAACTAGGAACTTTCTGTTTTGTTTATTAAACACACATGTATTAACGTTTCCGTATTAATACAATTATAGCATGCAAAATAAACATTTATCACAAATAAGGAATACGATAATAACCACTTTATTATTGCCTTTCGGGCATATTCCCTTCAGTCTCCCACTTGCACTAGAGACAATAATCTAGTTTGAAAACTTTGTGTATTGAACACATATGGCTTTCTGGTGTTCCATATACGCAACTGCAAGTGGTTAACATAATCTACGGATCTGACGCTTTCAGGTCCGTGTGTATTTGCATGTCTTTGCGTCTTCACGCATCACTCATTCTCCAATGAGATGGCATTGTATAAATTTGGTCTTTCGGTGAGACCTTTAGTTCCTTGGGGTTAAAACACGTCGATACTATTGTCGTACAATATATCTATAGTGTTAGCCCGTTGCGAACCATACCTTAGTTCGATAACAAACTTCTTGACACAAATTCCCTCCTTTGCTGCTACTATAGCAGTCATATACTTAGCCTTTTGTTGTAGTATCCGTCACAATGTCTTAACTTTGGAATTCATCCAAATCCATCATGGAAACTTTCTTTCCATTTCATTGTGCCACCCATAGTTTAAATTGAGATAAACTTAATTTGTATCTTGTGACAAAACTAGTATCAATGTAACGCTTTACAATGAACTATTTGTAATTGTTTTGTCACCTCTACACAAATATATTCTTAGTTCTTCCAAAAGATCATAAGAATTTCCTTACTATTATCCAATGATCATTTTATGATTCATTCTGGTATATGCTCATAACACTTAGAGCATAGGACATATCTGGATGTGTACATATCATGGTATGATTGATCAAAACATTCTCGTGATTTCACTTATCAAGTGTCAAAGCACTTGAATCTTGTTTCACTTATCAAGTGTCGATACACTTGAATCTTGATTCAATTCCTTTTCCATGCGACCAGAACCTTTTCTTGTCGTTTCTATATTGAACTCCTTCAATATCTCATATATGTACATTTGGCACAACCATATTAGCGTCACAGTCTATCCACTATAGACATTCATGCTAAATATTCGGGTTTTGCCTAAGTATTTCATCGAAATGAAATTCTTAACCTTTGTCAATAAAAGATACATCATTTCTAATCAACAAGATGTCCTCCACATAATGTATTAGAAATATGTCTTAGCGCTCCCACTTAATTTCTTGCAAATGCAAGCATCTTCATCGTCTCCTGATGAAAAACTCCTTTTTCATCATGGTGAAGATTCCAACTCCGCGATGCTTAATTCAACCATTGAAGTTTGCATGCCCTTTTTAGCATCCTTTGAATTAACAAAACCCTTTGGATCGTGTCATGTACACGTCCTAGGTAACCATTCTATTAAAAGAACTTTGTTTTGTTTATTCATCTACCATATACCAAATTATATGTAGTGGTTGCTACTTTAATCCGTCCAGACTAAATATCGCTATGAAAGATCAAATCTTGTCATAGTCAACTCCTTGAACATTGTCATAAAATACTTTACGACATGTCGAATATTTCATAGATGTGAGACATCCATGTCTGTTTCTTTATAGATCCAAATACGACCGATAGGTTTTTACACCGGAGGGTCTTCCAAGTTCAGAACTTGATTTATCGTGTATGGACTTATCACGGATTTTATGGCTTCAAGCCATTTGACAGAGTCAGGGCCCATCATCGCTTTTTTGTATGTATTCGGTTCATCATTGTCAAACAATAATGATTTACTCTCAAATCTTAGCATTTGATTGTTTAACCGACCTACTTGGTTCAATAGGAACTTAGATCTCCGTGACCACAACCTTTGAGGCACATAGGCTATGAGCATTATGGCAGCCTCAGGAACGATTTCCGGCGCTGCGCAACTCAGCACATTTAGCTAAGGTTCGTTAACCTTATCAAAGTTCTATTGTCCTCCCACTTAACTTTTACGAAAAATTCCTTTTTCAAGAAACTTCACGTTTCAAGCGACAAACCCTTTTGTCCTTGGTGTTATGGAGGAATAACCAATTGTTATTCGAAATAACCTACAAAGACATGCTCATCCGACTTTGGTTGTAAACATCTTACTTATGTTTAGCATACCAAAATTTAAGAAAGGACAACTTGGGTTTTACCCCAAACCATAACTCATATTGTGTCATTTCAACAGATCAAGATGGAGCTCTTTTCAGTGTAAAAGCGGTAGTCTCTAAAGCTTTAATCTTTTAAAACATAATGGCAGTTTTATAAATAACACCTTTGATCCAACCATGTCAAACAAGGTTTCATTACAAATCTCAAACACTCCATATTCCTATGGTGTTTCGGGAGATGTAAATATAGGTGTTTTGCTAAACTTGCAACTCAAATAAATCCCTTTTATGATAAAATCATAATTCATTTATTTTTCTTGTTACACTTGTAACTCAAATAAATCCTTTATGATAAAATCATAAACCATTTATTTTCTTGTCACAATGATTTTTCACTTCATCTTGAAAGTCTTTGAACATCTTCAAATATTTCACACTTATTTCTCATTAAGTGAATATTCAATAAAATTTCCGGAGAAAGCATATGAAGTTGAAATCCATCGCTTACGACTATACATAATGGACTACATACATCGATATGTATAAATTCCAATAATTTAGTCGTTCGTTCTTCTTTGGCCTTTGAACGAAGTTTTAATTATCACGTGGAAAGTCTCACAAGCGTCACTTGATCAAATCAAAGACTCCAAAAATCCATGAATATGGAGATTCTTCATGTTTTCTTTCCAATATAATTTAAACGGTGATGTCACTTCGTAAGTGATCTTTCAATCATTTGTCTTGCGACATTTTAGCATTAGGTTTTATGGATGTGATTTCTCCAACTAGATTTGTAAATCATCCATCTTATATGGAATACGGTAATTATTTGAACAACCTTTGTTCTCATAATACCTGATTTAAATAACAATTATTAAAACAAATCTTGAAGTCGAGCTTTGATGTCAACGAGAAATACAAACAACGGTTTGTTTGTTTTCGATGAACATCATCACATATTCTCTTGCTAGTTACTTAGGCCATTGTGGTTCATGAGTTGCGTTGTTCCGTATGAAATTTCATACCAACCAATTCGGTATCCAATACCTAAGAACCATATTGTTTAACAAGCAAAGAATACAACCATAACATGTATATCATCCATATACCAAAATTGGATATTTCCAATCTTTTCTTTTCCGCCAAGTATATTTTATAGATTCTCTTCCAGCATTTCCTTTTCCTTTTAAAAGAATCTATCAACATCAACAGTGGCGCCATATACATGACACATAGTCCAAAGCGTGTATATTCAAATAATAATACCTTTGGACTTGCACTTTGAAGTAGATCACCATCATCAAAATGATCGCTATTCTTTCAAAATCCATTCTTTAGTAATTTTTTAGTGTAGTAAACACTTTACATACATATTCTATTCATCCTTATCATGACGACATTCATGATCAAGCTATTGTAGCTTATAAAGGCGAATCATGAGTATAACATTACTTTCCAAAACCCTTTGGATGATTAGGATGTCTAGCATCTCCAACCTTCGTAAATTCTCATCCAATATGAGAACATATATTATACTCTATCATATTGCAACCAAAACATTGTTTCAGATATCGTTATATCTGCCACACATGATGGTTTCTGAAACAATTCTTTCAGCTCCTAGATAAACTTGATATTAAAACAATCAAGAATCATGGAGGCAAACATGATACTTAAGATACTAACACTGGAATTGTTACTCTCGATTTAATACCAACTATTAAATTTCACGGAGTAAATAGAGTTTGCTGAAAGTTTTCAATAGGACTTTAAACTTTAGATTGACACTCAACACAATACGATACCAGTTCGTAAAGTATATATCTAGAATCTTATAGTTCTATTATCTCAATTACAACTATGCATAAGGTGGTGAACGAATGCCAATGACTACAACAAATTATGCAAATTCACTTTGATTTAATTTATGATAAATTGATTTCTACTAATCCAAATTAGAAATGAACTCCCACTCAAAAACGACATTCCTCGTGTCTTTTTGGTGATTACATGAACCAAATCCACTACACCAAGTCCGATCATCACATGAGTCGGTATAGCTTCAAAGGCGAGCATCCATATGGTCATCATATCAAAACATATGACTCATGCTTAACCTTTCGGTCCATGTTCCGAGGCCATGTCTGTACATGCTAGGCTCGCCAAGTAAGAACCTTAGTATTCGCGTGTGTAACTGTCTTACACCCGAGATATGCTCGTGGATTCAAGTACACCCGATCATCACGTGATGTTTTGAAGCGACGAAACATTGTCGGTGCATACTTAAGGAAGAACACATTTTTATCTTGATATCTAAATGAGGGATCATCTTATTATGCTAATAAAACGCCAAACAAGCAATATAAGATGCAATCAAAACATCACATGCTTATAAGTGAAATGATATGGTTCCCACATATGATCTCCATCATGTGCATCGTGGTATGATCTCTATCATACCTTTATGTGTAAGGCCAAGGTCTATGGAACTTACACGCTATGTGTGTTGTAAGAGTATCATCTCATAATTATACTTACAACATCACCATATCATAACACTAGCCCAGCAACAATCTAAACTAGACGCCTCTAATTTATCCATTGCAAGTTTTACGTGGTTTAGGGCTTTCGAAGATAGAACCGTTCTTACCTACGAACATGAACCACAACGAGGATAACCAAATTGTTGACAACTCGTTGCAAATTAGATATTGACTATAGTAGGAGAGACAGACACCCGCTAGCCACTTATGCAAAACTAGTTGCATGTCAAGCGTGGAACAGGTCTCATGTGCGAGGACATGTAAAGTTTGTCCGGGCCGCTTCATCCCACTATGCCACCAATATCCAAAGTACAAATAAGAAGCAATAAAATGATCATCATCGCCCACATACTCATACGTGTACTACCCGTGCAAAGCATCTATGCATAGATCCGGCTCTGATACCACTGTAGGGTTCGTAGCATAGAAAACAAAAAATTTCCTATGATGGGAACATCTAAGTACCAAGATCTATCTTTTAGATACAAGCAACAGGTGGATATACATCCATAGAATACATACCCTCGAAGACCGAATAGCGTTAACGAGGTTGTACTCGTGGATGATGTAGACGAACGCTTGCCGATCTTAAGATCGTGATGAAGTCCATCTGGTCCAGCCGGTCCAGCACGATCAAGTCCAACACCTCAAAGCAGTGGTGCATCCGTGATCGCACACACGTACGGGTACCCCGACAACCTCCGCGCCCTCACTCCAGCGAAGCAGCGGAAGCAACAAATCCTTCTATAAAAAGCCACCGGGAACATGTATCTCGCTGATCCGAGACCATGGGGAAATTCTAAAGGGGGGAGAGAGATCCTTCGCGAGGAGGTGTGCTTTGAGAGGAGGAGAGGGGGGCCTTTTATAGGGGAGAGGGGGGCACCCAAGGGGCATGGCGCCCAGCCATGGGGCTGACCCCACCTCTTCCACATTCATGTGGGTGGAGCTCCCACTCAAAATGAAAAGCCTCCACTCCCATTAAAAAGCCTCCACTCAAAAATCCACTCACATGCATTAAATTTCCACCAAATGTAATGCAAGCTCTCATTTAAATAAAATTCTTTTATTTATTTATTCAGAGTTTTGTTAATTACTTTAATTAACAAACATTCACATAAAACCCCTTACAACATTTCAATTTCACATGCAGAACCAGTTTTAGCAATTTCAACCGAAACAGTTTCGGTGTCTAGTGAAATAAATTCCTGCGCTTTCCTTTTTCTTTCTCTGGCATATCATTTGCTCCGAACGGTGTCGGTATCCCTTAAGTGTGTCACCCTATGGTTCGCGAATAATGCAGACATGATCGAGACCCCTGTCCGATCAATAATCAGCAGCGGGACCTGGAGATCCGTACTGACTCCCACACATTCAACGATGACTTCTGTGATCCTGTGAACCTTTTACGCTAGTATCTTAATCCCTTTGTTTCACGATATATTACATGTCCGAGATTCGATCGTCGGTATCTCCATACCTAGTTTGATCTTGTTACCAACATGCACTCTTTTCTCGTTCCCGTGATATAACATTCTAGTGATCAAATCACTTGCTTGCAAGCTAATCAATGTGATATCACCGAGAGGGCCCAGAGCATATCTATCCGTCATCGGGATGAACAAATTCCACTCTCGATCCATGGGCCTCAACATAACACTTTAGTAGTTCTGAAGCCATCTTTATAATCACCCAGTTACGGTGTGACGTTTGATGTTATCAAGAAACTCTTCCGGTGTTAGTGATTGGCATGACCTCATGGTCTAAGGATTAGGATCACTTCGTAAGTTGTTATAGCAATATAAACTCAATGACTTTGATCGTAATGCTATACTTCGGATGAATGTTCATCACACCATTACACTAATGTTGTGATCCCGTTATTAACAACATCCAATGTCCATGATCAGGAAACCTTGATCATCTTGTTAATCAACGAGCTAGTTTATGAGAGAGGCATAACTAGGAACTTTCTGTTTTGTTTATTAAACACACATGTATTAACGTTTCCGTATTAATACAATTATAGCATGCAAAATAAACATTTATCACAAATAAGGAATATGATAATAACCACTTTATTATTGCCTCTCGGGCATATTCCCTTCATAAAATCCTAATGCTAAAATGTCGCAAGACAAATGATTGAAAGATCACTTATAAAGTGACATTGCCGTTTAAATTATATTGGAAAGAAAACATGAAGAATCTCCATATTCATGGATTTTTGGAGTCTTTGATTTGATCAAGTGACACTTGTGAGACTTTCTTCGGGATAATTAAAACTTCGTTCAAAGGCCAAAGAAGAACGATCGACTAAATTATTGGAATTTATACATATCGATGTATGTAGTCCATTATGTGTAGTCGTAAGCGATGGATTTAAAATTCATATGCTTTCTCCGGAAATTTGAGTGAATATTCACTTAATGAGAAAGAAGTATGAAATATTTGAAAATGTTCAAAGACTTTCAAGATGAAGTGGAAAATCATTGTAACAAGAAAATAAATGATTTATGATTTTCTCATAAAGGTATTTATTTGAGTTGCAAGTGTAACAAGAAAATAAATGATTTATGATTTCATCATAAAGGTATTTATTTGAGTTGTAAGTTTAGCAAATCACCTAGATTTACATCTCCCGAAACACCATAGGAATATGGAGTGTTTGAGATTTGTAATGAAATCTTGTTTGACATGGTTGGATCAAAGGTGTTATTTATAAAACTGTCATTATGTTTTAAAAGATTAAAGCTTTAGAGACTACCACTTTTACACTAAAAAGAGCTCCGTCTTGATCCGTTGAAATGACACCTAGTTTGGGGTAAAACCCAAGTTGTCCTTTCTTAAATTTTGGTATGCTAAGCATAAGTAAGATGTTTACAACCAAAGTCGGATGAGCATGTCTTTGTAGGTTATTTCGAATAACCATTGGGTATTCCTCCATAACACCGAGGACAAAAGGGTTTGTTGCTTGAAATGTGAAGTTTCTTGAAAAAGGAAATTTTTGCAAAACTTAAGTGGGAGGACAATAGAACTTTGATAAGGTTAACGAACCTTAGCTAAATGTGCTGAGTTGCGCAGCGTCGGAAATCATAACGGAGGCAGCCATAATGCTCATAGCTTATGTGACTCAAAGATTGTGGTCACGGAGATCTAAGTTCCTATTATAAACTAGCTCGTTGATTAACAAGATGATCAAAGGTTTCCTGATCATGGACATTGGATGTTGTTAATAACAAGGTCACAACATTATTGGAATGATGTGATGAACATTCATCTGAATTATAGCATTACGATCAAGGTCATTGTGTTTATATTGCTATAACATCATACAGAGTAATCTTAGTCCTTAGACCATAAGATCATGTCAATCACTAACACCGGAAGAGTATCTTGATAACATCAAACGTCACACCGTAACAGGGTGACTATAAAAATTGGTTCAGTGCTACGAAGGTGTTATGTTGAGGCTCATAGATCAAGAGTGAAATTTGTCCATCCCGATGACGGACAGATATACTCTGGGCCCTCTCGGTGATATCACATTGGTTAGTTTGCAAACAAGTGATTTAATCACTAGAATGTTATATCACGGGAACGAGAAAAGAGTACATATCGGTAACGAGATCAAACTAGGTATGGATATACCGATGATCGAATATCGAACATGTAATATATCGCGAGACAAAGAGATTGAGTTACATGCGTATAAGGTTCAGACGATCACAGAAGTCATCGTTGAATATGTGGGAGTCAGTACAGATCTCCAGGTTCCGCTGCTGATTATTGATCGAAGAGGGGTATCGATCATGTCTACATTATTCACAAACCGTAGGGTGACACACTTAATGGATACCGACACTATTTGGAGCAAATAATATGCCAGAGAAAGAAAAAGGAAAGCGTAAGAATTTATTTCACTAGACCCCGAAACTGTTTTGGTTGAAATTGCTGAAACTGGTTCTGCATGTGAAATTGAATACTAGCAAGGGGTTTTATGTGAATGCTTGTTAATTAAAGTAATTAACAAAATTCTTAATAAATAAATAAAAGAGTTTTATTTAAATGAGAGCTTGCATTAAATTTGGTGGAAATTTAATGCATGTGAGTGGATTTTTGAGTGGAGGCTCTTTTATGGGAGTGGAGGCTTTTCATTTTGAGTGGGAGCTCCACCCACATGAATGTGGAAGAGGTGGGGGCAACCACCATGGCTTGCGCCATGCCCCTTGGGGTACCCCCCCTCTCCCTATAAAAGGCCCCCTCTCCTCCTCTCAAAGCACACCTCCTCGCGAAGGATCTCTCTCCCCCCTTTAGAATTCCCCCATAGTCTCGGATCAGCGAGATACATGTTCCCGGTGGATTTTTCTGGAAGGATTTGTTGCTTCCGCTGCTTCGCTGGAGCAAGGGCGCGGAGGTTGTCAGGGTACCCGGACGTTTGTGCGATCACGGATGCACCACTGCTTTACTGTGCTGGACTGGATGGTGCTAGACCTGCTGGACCGGATGGACTTCATCACGATCTTGGGATCGGCAAGCGTTCGTCTACATCATCCACGAGTACAACCTCGTTAACGCTATTCGGTCTTCGAGGGTATGTATTCTATGGATGTATATCCACCCGTTGCTTGTATCTAGTAGATAGATCTTGGTACATAGTTGTTCCCATCGTAGGAAAATTTTTGTTTTCAATGCTACAAACCCTTTAGGAATGGTGGCGGGGAGCGGGGAGTGGGACCGACGTGAGGCTGCAGCGGGGGCTATGCTGACGCTGAGCGCTGAGTATGGGTGTTAGAGATGGCCGGCGAGAATATCTGGCCATCTAGGGGTGTGGGGATAGCTGTGGTGGCGCTTGGGGTGTCGGTGGTTGCCGGCGGTGGAGAGGTCGAGGTGGACGCAGTGTGAACGCACGAAGGAGAGGGAATATTTATCTTGGAAGTGGTCGCCGACTCATATATTTACTGCTCCATGACACCGATGAGTAAAATGTTTTCTCTACTAAAGCCTTTTGGAGTTCGGTTAGGTCCGGTTAAGCAGTAAAATGGCATCTTTTACTCCTCTAATCGATTTTTGTATATTGGTTAGATATGCCCTAAACCATATATGGACCAGTCGAGAACTAGGATATTTCCCTAGCGCCGGCGGCAGGCAAGGGTTAAGAAGACTTTCCCTAAGAAAAATAATTCCCTTCCCCCGGATGATCGGAACCGTTCCATCGTCTGGTTCCCTCGCGCCTCGCGCCTCGCTTCACCTCCTGTCACACACGCATGCCCAGTAGGCCCACACCCACCTCTTCTCTCTACCTCATCTCTTTCCTTATCTCATCCCCAATAGCCCCGATGAAATCCATGGAGAACGCACGGACTCGCTGCCCGTTCTTGCCATCCTCCCCGATTCCCACCCCACGACATTCCCACTCCACACCCATCCCAAACCCACTTCACCGCTACTAGGAAGTGATGACTCCTTGGTGGCACCAGAGAACTTGGTGCTTGATGTGGAGTCTTGTTGGGAACCCCAAGAGCAAGGTGTGAAGAGCACAGCAGCAAGTCTTCCCTTAGTTGAGACCGAGGTTATCGAACCAGAAGGAGGAAGGAAACGTCACACAGGTGTTACAAGCAACGCGGAGACCTGCACAACACAAACTCAAGACTTTGCTCCAACGAATCAGTGAGGTTGTCAAGCTCACCGGTTTGCTGTAACAAAGGATTAAACATATGGTGTGGAAGGTAATGGTTTGCAGCAAATAAACAAGTAACAGTGGAGGATGTATCAATGGTAAAGATTGGACCGGGGTCCATAGTTCACTAGAGGTGCTCTCCTTAGATAAACAACATGGCATGAAGGGTAAACAAATTACAGCGGGGCAATTTACAGGAACTGAGCAAGGCATAACAATGCAATTACTAGCCAGAAAGATCCTATGAGGTTGATTGGGCAATACAACAATATACATAGACCGCCATCCAGCTGCATCTATGACTAGAAGTCCACCTTCAGGTTATCATCCGACCCCCTCCAGTATTAAGTTGCAAGCAACAGACAACTGCTTTAAGTAAAGTGTGTAAGATAAACAGTCCACATGTTCCATGAACAAGAGACCGTTGTTTTCTCCCTAGTAGCAACAACACATCTAGAACCGAAGAGATTTCTTCCACTTCCCTTGGAAACTATAGGCATGAACCCACTATCGAGCATAAATACCCCCTCTTGGAGTTACTAGCAACTACGTGGCCAAGAAACCACTAGCAACAGAGAGCATGCAAGATCATAAACAACACAGACATGATAAAATCATAAAGACAAAACCATTAATCAAACCAACATAATAATCTCAATATCCATCGGATCCCCGCAAACACAACATGCATGATTACAAATAGATTAGATCTTGATCATGAACGGAGCTCACAAGATCTATATATGAAAGCACAAAAGAGGAGATACAACCATCTAGCTACTACATGGACCCATATTCCAAGGTGGAACTACTCACGCATCATACCGGAGAGAAGGCCTCCGGGATGATCTCCCCTCCGGTAGGGTGCCGGGAAGAACTTCAGATCCCCCCGATCTAGGGACGATGGTGGCGGCGGCTACAAACGGTTTCGTGGATTTCTAATAGGGTACTTAGGGTTTCTGCATCGGGGGCTTCTTATAGGCGAAGGGGCGATACCGGGACGCGGCCAGGGCCACCAAACCCTAGCCAGGCGCGGGCCCACCTTCCCCAGCGCCTGGGGTGGGTCTGGCCCCCTTGGCTGGCCCCTCCGGCTCTCCTCTAGACTTCTTGTTCCCCACAGAAAGTAATTGACTTTAACGTTTGTCCCGTCCAATTTCGTGAATATTTCTTTACTAACTTTTCTGAAACCAAAAACAACAGAAAACATGCATCTGGCACTGTTGCAACTTGTTAATAGGTTAGTACCAGAAAACATGTAAAAACACCTCAAAGTGTAGACAAGCAAAGCAAAGTAGATACAAAATAAGCATGGAGGATCAAAATTATAGATACGTTTCCAATGTATCAGCAAGTGACCTCAGGAGGAGGGATGCCTCATCCTGATCCTCCCATATGGGGACAAAACTTGGGCGCCGCCTGTGCCTCGGGCCATTGCCGACCTCCACTACGATGTCATGTACCCACTCGCCGTGAAGCCCTGTGCTGAACCATTGCCGACCTCCACTACGAATTTTGCTACACGCGGCCACCGGCGGTGCTACTTGTGGCGCTGGAGTTTGCTACATACGATTGGCCACGGTGGTATCTTCACATATTTTATTTGCTACAACTATTTTATAATTTTTCTATATTAGCATAAATTTTTTGCTACGACGTCTCTCCAGTGAGTCTCCTGCGAAATTGGCTTTTGCTACACATTATCACAATTTGTTTGTTACAACCGTTTTATGGTTTTACTACAATAGCGCTATTTTTTGCTACCAGATCTCTGGCGAGGTCTTCCGGTGAAAGTCTTTGGTGAATCTCTGACAAAGTCAAGTTTTGTTATATTATCACATTTTGTTTGCTAACAGTTTTGTGGTTTTACTATAATAATGCATAGTTTTTTTATAAGTTCTCTAACGAGGTCTTCCGAAAAAAGTCTCCGGCAAGTTCGACTTTGCTACATTATTTTGCTACAAAGTCTCCGTGAGACGATTGTTTTCTATTTTCTTTAGTAAATCCCTTTTTACTAGACGTAGTAAAAGCGGACTATTTTTTTTTCTACTTATAGCAAAAGCGGAACTTTGAGGACCGTTTGGCGCGATCCTTTCCCTAATCCAACTATCACTACTGCTTCTTTTTTTCATGCCCGCAAATCACGAGAACCGACATTCAAAGCAACCGAACCGATGGCACGATCTATGCAAAAGCAAGCAACGGACCAATGGCGCCAGCAGCGGGGCTCTACGGCGTCGGCACGGAAAGGAACTAGCTAGAGGAGGCGACACCTGCACGCACCGACTCCGTCCAGGGTTCCGGCCGCGGATAGCCGCACTTGGAGTCGGATTCGGACGCTCGATAGTGCTGCTGCCTGTACATACATATATGCCAGAGCTAGCGGCTTCGTCCCACAAACCCAACCCGATCGACCGACCGATCGATCTCGAGATTTAGCGGAGCAAAACACCGCCCAGGAAT
Organism: Avena sativa; assembly: GCA_916181665.1. Taxonomy (NCBI): domain Eukaryota; kingdom Viridiplantae; phylum Streptophyta; class Magnoliopsida; order Poales; family Poaceae; genus Avena; species Avena sativa. Next base: position 111,537,005 of record OV702283.1, read on the forward strand.
AATCAATCGACCCACCGGCGCCCCGCCGTACGCCTTCTGGTCGGAGTTCAAGGTAAGCCTTTTACCGGCCTGCTGTTGCGTGATATATCGATTGCTAATGTCTGCTATTTCTTGCTAGGAAGAATATTGCTGACGTCTGGTGTCGTTGTTCGCAGATGAAAATCCACATCAAGATGCTGTGCGAGCCGCGCACCCGTGAACTCGAGGTGCAGAGCTCGGACACCGTCGCCAGTGTCAAGGACAGGATACCGGAGGTTCAGGTGCACATGCAGCTACTCATCTTCAACAAGAAATTGCTGAAGGACGAGGACACCCTCGCGTCCTATGAAATTCAGAACGGGGACTCCATCTACCTCAGAATTGACTTTACTTCCTCTGACCCATATTAATTGACTTTTTTTGGAAATGGGCGCATTTATTAACCAAATGTTTAATTCTTACACCCGGCTTCTGTATAACTAAGATGCACACAGCCACACGAACGACAGACTAAGACAAAAAGAAGATAAGCATTATAAAAAGGCACTAAAAAATAAAAAGTCTAGAATCTAAGATAGATCAATCCTCAGATCACGCGACCATCCATGTCGTGAGAAAATATTCCTCGCCGTGTCCTCCAATCGCGTACATCCGTCCAGAATTAAGTCGCGAAACTCCATGCGTTGGAGAATATTCCATGATCGAAGAAAAACGATCCCCATCCTCCGGACGATGCCATCGTCCGGGTCGCGCCCTCCTCTCCCGTGGGACACGCGTCCCAGCAGGCCCACCACCACCACCGACACCCACCCTTAACTCCTTCGTTCTCCTCCGCTCGATTTTTGGTCCTCTCTCTTCTCTCCCTCAGCTCGCTCCCTTCAGCACCCTGCCTGCCTACTCTGGCTGCTGATGCCTCACCGGAGCAGATCTCGCCGGCCCCTACCCACCAGATTTCGGCCTCAACGCTGCTTCCTTGTGCCCCCCATCTTCGATCCCATGAAGATCTAGATGTGACTGCTTGCTTGCTCGACGAGGAAGCCAGGGTGAGGCGGAGAAAGCACGGCGTCCTGGTCGATGCAGAGGAGGTTGTCGTCGGTGAGGAAGGAGGAGGCGGTCGCCATGGGGCAGGGGGCACGACGGCCCTTCTACAAGGGGGTGGCCGGCCCTGCTATAGAGGCACCGCGACCCTGCTACAAGGGGTGGCTGGTCCTGCTATAGTGGCACGGCGGCCCTGCTCCAAGGGGTTTGACGACCCTTGCTACAGAGGCGCGGCGGCGCTGCTACATCAGTGGGTCGACCCTGCTACAGAGGCGCGGCGGCGCTGCTACAGAGGCGTGGCGGTGCTGCTACAATGGGCGGACGACTCTGCTACAGAGGCGTGGCGGCGCTGCTACAATGGGCGAACGGCGCTGCTACAGAGGCGCGGCGGCGCTGCTACAGAGGCGCGGCGGCGCTGCTACATCAGTGGGTCGACCCTGCTACAGAGGCGCGGCGGCGCTGCTACAATGGGCGGACGGCTCTGCTACAGAGGCATGGCGGCGCTGCTACAATGGGCGGACGACACTGCTACAGAGGCGCGGCGGCGCTGCTACAATGGGCGGGCGGCGCTGCTACAGGGGAGCCGCGGCGCTGCTACAATGGGCAGGGGGCGCTGCTACAGGGGAGCCGCGGCGCTGCTACAAGGCCGGCTTTGCTACAAGGGGCGAGCGGCCTCTCCGGCGATGGTGGCCTCTCCGGCGACATCGTCTTCTCTAGCGATGGCGTCGTCTCCAAGGACGGTTAGGAGAGCGGTAGGGGGATATGTGGCCTATTTCCTTCGTGGGACCATGGGAGAGAGAAGGAGAGGCTGCCCTTGTTGACCAGTTCAGGGACACGTGTCAGCCTAGGAACCAGGACGATGGGAAGCGTTGCATCTTCCGGGGGATAGCCGTGGCTCGATAAATAACCTGCAGAGGAGAAGACACAATGTTATTAAAAATCTTGTCATTTCTACAAAGCCATAGCGACCATATAATGGCAAGCGCTCCCACCCTAAACAAGGTTCTGTACTTATCAACAATTCCATGCAACCAATTACCAAAAACATTGGTTACTGAACGTGGAGGAGATAAGCCAGAAGATATTTGGATGAATGACCATATAGAACGAGAAAATTTGCACTGAAAGAATAAATGGCGAATTGTCTCGCCTTGATGACAAAAAACACATTGTGTACTTCCATGCCAATTCCTCTTTACAAGATTATCTTTTGTTAGAATTACCCCTTTCCGTAGATACCATGCAAATATCTTCGTCTTAAGGGGTATTTTCATTTTCCAAATTTTACTATTATCATCGACTAGGAAATCAGGTTGGACCAAAGCTTTATATAGCGAGCCAACAAAAAATTTACCACTTTCCATTAATTTCCATTTGAACACGTCAACACCGTCCGACAATTGTATCCTGGATAACCGTAATAATAGATTGTTCCAAGATAACAGTCTAGGTCCGATGAGACTTCTTCTGAAAGACACATTATGAGGATAGTCCTCCATCACTGTGGAGATTGTATCCCCTTTGTGTCTAACAATTGAATATAGAGCTGGGTACTATTCACGAAGAGTAGTTTGGCCTAGCCACTTATCTTCCCAAAACCTAATTTGTGATCCATCCTTAATCTCAAAAGCACCAAAACGAAAGAAATGTTTCTTGGTGGCCATAAGACCTGCCCAAAAATGTGAATCTCCGGGTTTCCAAACCACTTGAGACACAGCTTTGGAGCCCACATATTTCCTCCATAACATGGTTTGCCAAACGCCTTCCTCAGTAAGTAGTTTAAAAAGCCATTTCCCCAGAAGCGCGGTGTTTTTGACTTGCAAATCGTGTATGCCCAGTCCACCAAACTCCTTCGGCTGGCAAACCACATTCCATCTGGCCAGTCGATATTTCTTTTTCTCACTATCCCCTTGCCAAAAGAATCTTGAATGGAAATAATCCACTTTGTTCAAAACCCCTTTTGGCATTTAGAAAAACGAGATCATATACAGTACCATAATAGTAAGTACTGAATTTATAAGTACTAGTATTCCCCCAAGGGATAACAATTTTCCTTCCAACTATTAAGACATTTTTGTAGCCTTTCCTCAACAAGTTTCCATTCAGCAATTGTGAGACGCCGATAATGAATCGGTATTCCCAAATAATTGATTGGAAACTGACCCAGACCACAGCCGAAAAGTTCAGCATATAGGTGGGCCTCGTTTTGGGCCTCGCCAAAACAATACAAATCACTCTTATGGAAATTTATTTTAAGCCCAGATAGCAGCTCGAATGCTGATAATATTAATTTCAGATTCTTAGCTTTCTCCAGATCATGTTCCATAAAAAGAATTGTATTATCAGCGTATTGAAGAATAGAAAGTCCACCATCAAAGAGATGTGGAATTACACCTTCAATTTGACCACCATCCTTTGATCTCAATAAGGATAGCCAACATATCAGCCACTATATTAAATAGTAAAGGCAATAATGGATCCCCTTGTCTTAGTCCTTTCTTGGTCTGAAAGTATTTGCCAGTATCTTCATTTACTTTAATGGCAACACTACCCCCAGACACAAACGACTGAATCAGAGCACGCCACTCCTCAGAAAAACCTTTCATACGGAGTGTTTGCTGGAGGAAAGACCAGTTAACTTTGTCATATGCCTTCTCAAAGTCAATCTTGAACATTACACCATTTATTTTTTTTGAGTGTAGTTGATGGATTGTTTCATGCAGAATTATAACCCCATCTAGGATATTTCTTCCTTGCATGAACGCAGTTTGAGACGGGCTAACAACATTGTCAGCAACCGAATTTAGTCTAATTGTAGCAACTTTAGTGAAAATTTTAAAGCTAACGTTAAGAAAGCAGATTGGACGGTACTGTTGTATACGTTCTGCATTATTAACCTTAGGCAGTAAAATTATGTTACCAAAGTTGAGTCTAAAGAGATCCAATTGTCCAACTTGTAAAAACCCAAACAAATTCATCAGGTCCTCCTTGATAACGTCCCAGAATTTTTGGTAAAATTTCGCTGGAAATCCATCAGGTCCTGGTGCTTTGTTATGTTCCATTTGGAAAACCGCTTTCTTGACCTCTTCCTCGGTATATGAGGCAGTTAGAAAGCTATTTTCTTCATCAGAAACCTGGGGGATATCGGACGTTTGGGACTCATCCATAGAGAAGGAATTTTCCACTGGGGCCCCAAACAAGGATTTATAATACGTAGTGATATATGACTTCAGATGCTCCTGTCCCTCAATCATACCTTCGTCCTGAATCAGAGAGCGAATAAGTTTCTTCTTATGCCTACCATTGGCAACTGCATGAAAGTATCTAGTATTCGCATCTCCTTCTAGTATGAATTTAGCTTTAGAGCGTTGGTACCATTTGAGTTCCTCCTCGCGCAGAAGTCGGGCTATCTCTGCATTCGATTGGCTTTTAAGCTCAATTTCTTGTGCAGTTAATGGTCTTACCTCCGCGGAAGCCTCTAAGTCATCTATTATAAGTGTTAGGCGTAATTTTTCTTTTTTTAGGATACCCGCTGTGTGCCTGGCTCAACTCCGAAGGAACTTGCGTAAAGTACGCATTTTGTTATTCCATCGTAGGATAGGCGTTTGGCCACCTACCGGTTTCTCCCAAATAGCCTTAACCATCTCGTAAAAACCATCACGGATCATCCAACCGAGTTCAAATTTAAACTCATTCGTATACTTCCGTGGCGGTGATCCAAAAGAAAAAAGTAAATGGGCATGATCCGACAAAGCCTCAATACGCTCTAGAGCACGAACAGTTACCATAGGGAACTTTTGTTCCCAATCAGTATCCATAAGCACTCTATCTAGTTTTTCGTATGTTGGCTCCGGAAGACTATTAGCCCATGTAAATTGCCTTCCTAACATTGTAACCTCTCTCAAGTCCAGACTGTCAATGACAGCATTGAACAGAAAAGGCCAATGTTCATCGAACCGAACCCGGCTTTTCTCGTGAGGAAATCTGAGCAAATTAAAATCCCCTCCTATAAGAATAGGATATGGATTGTCCTTTGCCAAATTCACAAGCTCACGTAAAAATTCAGCCTTATAAACATCCTGAGCGGCCCCATATACGGCGACTAAAGACCATGTGAAATTGTCAGCCTTGTTACGGATGTGGATTTCTATTAAAAAAATCTCCCACCGAACTAGCTAAAACTTCCATAGTCTCATCTCGAACGCCTAACAGGATCCCCCCGGATCGGCCACGCGGCGGACGTGATATCCACGTAAAGTCCACTCCACCAGAAAGGCGATTGAGTAGAGCTTGCGAAAAAATCCGTCTACCAGTCTCAGAAATACCCAGAAAATCTAAATTATAATCTCTTACACAGTCAGCAAAGAATAAATGTTTAGCCAAGTCCCGAAGACCTCTGCTGTTTGAAAACATTCCATTCATTGAGAAACTATAGGAGATTTAGATACACGGGATCTCTTTCGCAACCGCTGGCTCTTTGATTTTCGACCAGAAGCTTTCAGCTCATACATAGAAGCAAGCCCAGTCTCATCAAAGTCCACTTCCGACACTTCACCGACTAAGTGAGAAAGGAGTTGACCATCTACTGTGGCATGCAACTCCTCCTCCTCCTCAGTTAGTGAAGCATCAGGAAAAGCACTGACCTTAGGAGTAACCGTTAGACGGTCAACCTCCATGTGTCTCAAAACATTAGAAGAAAAAGATACATCCTGTACAGAGCTACCCAAACTAATGCCAACGTTGGCTAGTTTAGAAGAAATAACAGGAGTAGAAAATGACAAAAAAGATTTCGAATTACTCTTTATACCTGGCGAATCCAAGTTCCTCTCCGCCTTACGCCGCATGGCCTTGAGCATGGAGTCCTCATCAGTCACGGACGCCCCAGAGGCATCGACTCCATGACGCATGCTCTGCCTGAATGGAGTACCACTCCCCTGCACAAGCGAAGCGTCACCTGGAGAAGGAAGCCATGCTGGAGACCGAGGCACCCCAGACCCCTCCTGGGTCCGGTCGTCCCCATCGACCACCGAGGTCACCTGCCCCACCAACGGAGGCGAGACGTCCCGAGTGTCCAACCCCACCTGGTCGGACCAAGCGAAGCCATATCCTGAAGCTGGTCATGAACGCCGCGGTCAGCCGACCCCTCCTGGGCTAGCTTCCGCAAACACACCGAAGGAACAACCTCCTCAAGTACAGGAGTGGAAACAGGAATAGATCTGCCCAAAATATGCGTTCTGGACCTCGCTGGTGCTGAGCAAGCTCGCAGCACCGGAATGGAAGCAGAACGAAGAGCCTCCTGTAACTGAGCCGGTGAAACGCGAGGTGCCGAAGTAGAACTCTTCCCACGAAGAGGGGAATCCAAAGGAAGAGCATCCAGTAGTTGTCGTCCCCGCGGAGTCACCGGGTTAGCATTAAAGGGGGTGACAGCAAACGCCCTCTGCACCACCTGACTGGAAGATGCAGGCGCGGAAGTACCCTGCACAGCCGAGGAAGATCCAGTACCTCCCCCCCTCCCTGAGTGGCAGTAGAAGCCTCAGAAGTATCCATAGCATCCTCAAACTGCTTCCCATTGGCATCATCATCCGCGTCATCATCTCCTTTTCTCCACAAGAAAGGAACAAACTATGGTTCCGGAAGATAACCCTTAGGTTCAATCCGGAAACGAAACTCAAATACCTTGTGTTTAACCACAGCATCTGACACAATAAAGTGACCAAGGGCGTCCTTCTCCTTGAGAAAGATCTTCGTATCAAACATCTCCACGAGTATACGGACTACCCCCGCTTCCGCAAACTGAATAAATCCACATCAAGAGTGTTCCCCATGAGTCCTCCAACAGCCCACAAGCCCTGAAAGGATCGCAGAATATGGGGTACCCCCTCCACATGTAACCAAACCTGCTGCATCTCAAGCTTATGCGGCACCTCCTCCATCCTGTATACCGAGAAGGTCAGCTGAGCGGTACTGAGCGGAACGGTCATCAGGATTCCATCCACCCTGTCCAAATCCTCAAACGTCTGAAAGCTCACCAAGAAGGCAGAATCACCATGAGGCAACGCCTCCCACTTCCACTGAACATGCACCTGACATCGCCTGGCAATCTGCCTCTGAACAACCTCTGCTGAAACCATCGGTCCAAAAACACGTACCAGAGCAATCGGTGTTTGACTGCGCTCAAGATGATCCCGAGTCACTGCATCCGGAATCTGGGTGAACAAGGTCTGGTCGCTGCCAATACCAGCCATATACGGAGTCAAGCGCGGCTGCTTCAGCACCGGGCACCTCAATGTGGGATGTGCCACGGAATCACAAATATAGCAATAATGGATCACCTTACAATCCTTGGTCGCATGAGTATTAACCGCACACTTCCAACAACGAACAAATTTTTTATTCTTCTTACCGACATCAGCCACTGCCGTACCCTCAGAAACTGGTGCAGTGACAACCGGTGGCTGACTCAGATGATGCTCCTGCGGGTTGAACTGCTGCGGAAAAGGAGGTACAAAACACCCAGACACCTGCATCTGTGGAACCCCATACTGTTGGAAACCCGGTTGCTGAAGATGAAGTTGCTGATCCGACTGTGCATGCATGACCTGTTGCTGAATCCCACTAGCTTGTGGCTGCTGTGTCTGCTTTTTATTCTTCTTTCTCTTAGGAACAGTAGAAGCCGCAACGCCCGCACCCACAGAAAACTGTTGCGGGGGTTGCGACGGAACCACAGCCGCCTGATTATATTAATTGACTTAGATTTATCTAGATATGAATGCATCTAGATACACTCGTATCTAGACAAATTTGATTCAACTGATATGGGTCAGGAGGAATAGTAGTTTTTGAAAAATTTGATGTTTGATGTCCAGCAGAGCACACTTAGCCCTTTATTTTAGAGAGACAGAGAGTGTGGTGTAAACCCCACTTTGTTTGTTCACAAAGTTTGACGGATCCTTGTAAACTGTTTTTCTACCTTCTTCTATACTATTTTTTCTGTATTTTCTGGTATGGTGTAAACCGCCATTTTGTTCATAAAGTTACGGATCCTTGTAAACTCTTTTTCTGCCTTCTATAGAAATAATATGGTATGTCTAGGCGTACTCGGTGAAAACAAGCTGCGCTTAAACATAGTTCATTGAGAATTGACCTTATTTCACTCTTTTTTTCTGGACACGATCGAAGGGCATGCATGGAATTCAATACATACAACTGATAGCACAAACACTTTGTGAGTGGGCTAGTTACTAATTTTGATATGATTAGGATCTCTGAATGAGCTAATTGCAGGATCGGGGGATCACACACTGTTTACTTTCTTCTTTCAGACTTGGGCTGTTTCATAAACTTCGTTATGACCAATGTCGCTGGTCGATCGGCAAATAGCAAAATATCATCACCATCTTTACCAACTATATGTTTGCAATTGGTTCGCCGACCAACACCAGCCAACCATTTTATAAAAATCAACATCGACAATGCCCGTAAAATGAAAACTATGGCCAAGAAAACCTCAACCGCGGGCTGAAATCTCTGTGGAAAATGTTGAACCCTAAAATATTATGTTATATTGATCTGACCCTTTTAGAGGTTTATATAGAGTTACATGGAGTAGGTGGAGACTTGGAGTACAAGATATAGAGTCCTAGTCTATCTCTAGTCTATACACGCATACGTACTCTAACATCCTCCTTAGTCGAAGCGGGAGTGAATCGAACGCTTGCGACTGGATTTAAAGTCTTGCATTTTCGTCGTCTTCACCTCCTTGTCATCATCACCTCCATAGACATGATCATACATGGAACCTAGGGGCGATGACTGCATCCCCTTCTAGTGTCTCTCTTCCCTCCCGCAGTCATAGCGGGAGTGGCGTGGACGCAAGTAACGATGCGGACGCTGTTGACTGGAGTTCTTGAGTTGTTGTAGACGTTGCTCTGATACCATGTGGAAAATATTATACCCTAGAATATTGTGTTATATTGATCTGACCCTTTTGAGGGTTTATATAAAGTTACGCAGGGTTGGAGACTAGACTTGAAGTATAAGATGTAGAGTTTTAGTCTATCTCTAGTCTATACATATATACATACTCTAACAATCTCAACCTAGATTTGCATGCATGCCTGCGCCAGCTGATCAGGACAAAACAACCCTGATCATCACTTGCTAATTTATACGATGAAACTCAGATGTGATGTTAATTATTGGACCAATGTCGTCCGTTGGTTCTTGATCAAGAAACTACTCCAGAAAACTTGACACTATTTCTATCCTTCGTGTACGTACTATTAGGAAAACAGTTATAGATAAAAAGACTTTTCTGTGGTGTATATTTTATGCCATGCACCACAATTAAAGTCTAGTGGTGCATGCAAGGCCAAGACGCCATAGAATTTTTGAAATTATGTGGCACATACTAAAACACATGCGCTATAGAAATAATGTGGAACCCGCCACCGGAAAATTACGAGGGTCCCACCATAGAATTCGGTTGACCAATATTTTGTGGCTCATATCGTGAGATGCACCGCATAAATATTTGTTTTATGTGGCGCAACTTTCCACATGCCCTAGATGCGCCACAAAATGTGGACGCGGATCCCACCTTGAAAAGTACAGTCCCTTATTCTATGGTGCATATGGTTATATGTCACATAAGTATATCTTCTATATGCGCCACAAAACTAGGCTTTCAGATCCATGTGCAAAAAGGTGTCATCTTGCACCCCTCTACCTACCATCACCCATTTCACATCCTTCTCCCCCCTCTTCTACACCCGGCTCGTCTTCCTCCTTCTTCCTATCCCACCGTGTCCATACTTTTCTGCATTTTGTTATATTTAAACCTACTATAGTTGATGGATTGGAAGAGGAAGCCTCTCTCCAACTTGTAGATCTAAAATAGACTTACTTTTCTTTTTCACATCTCTATTTGTCCACCATCTCTCCAACTTGTAGATCTATTTGTCCAATATCTCTCCAACTTGTAGATCTATTTGCCCACACTCTCTTATCATGGTCTTGTCTCGGTATTGAATCTACTAGGTGAGTAATTGGCCATGAATATGCATGTTTTGTAGGTCAAGCTTGTCCCTCAAGTGGTGTGCGATGTCAAGACGATGTTTATACATGAATCTTGTGTGGTGCATGCATGTTTGCATGGGAAGAAGTTTTTTATTGTTGCTTGTTGCACCGGTCTGGTGCATAGATGTTTGCTAAAATGTTGATTTATTTTTATTTTGGCAAATTTTTGCACCACCCATATGTCCTACTTTTAGGAAATGTCGTGCTGAATTTTTCCGGTGACCATGCATGTGTGTGTGTGCATAAGGTGTGCACTACAACAAAATTGTCATGTAGAGACATTGTTGACTAGATGCTTTCTATCTTCGTCTCTATGTGATAATCGAACGTTCGATAAGAACGTTTTTTTGAGACATTCACCAAGTCGTCTCAAAATACATGCTCAGATTTAGATTCCACCTGGTATCACCACCCATGATGGCTATCTGATCAGTTTTCTCCCTCTTCCCCGTGACTTAGAAAAACGACCTTGCAAAACCTAGATCGCCGCCGCTAGATTTTTTGTTCGTCCTTTCCCCAGGTATTACCAAAATTTGTGGATCGATGGCAATCGAAGAGGGGAGCGCACGTCTTTTGATGCTCCATTCCCCTTCCATCCCTTCCTAGTATCCAGCTCCTCTGATTTCCCCATGGCGTGTTCCGCCCGCCGCCACTCGTGGGTGGAACCTCTGCGGCAGATCTCTGCAGGGCAGCATGTGGATCTTCAACGGTGACATGTTTCTCGGTGAGCCAGATGCTTCCACTCTCAAGCCCTGGCCCGAGGGCATGCTGCGGTTCTGCAGCGGGGCTTATAGCTCCTATGCGACGTCTTTACATGGAATTGGAAGGAAAGCGACATCGTTGAAAAGAATAGCTCGCATGCGACGGTTGTGAGGCAGCTAATATCCCAGGGCCACACGGGCCTTAAAACGGTCGTAAGGACACATTTAACTTTGTTCCAAGATTAGGGTTAAGCCAAACCGGTTGGTTGGGACAGCCACTCAAGCCAGTCAAACCAACCGCTTCCGACCGAGAGCGCGTGTCACACTGACTGTAGCTTCCCCGACGGCGGCGGCAGACCTCACCCATCGTTCTCGGTGCCGGCGGCGGCACGGCAATTAATTTAGGCGGTGGCGCTTTCGTTCGACGGCGAAGGTGGTGAGTTCCATTTGAAAGCTAATTCCTCTCCCATTCTTCTCAATTGGACATCTGAGCGTGCCCATTGATGCTAGATTGTGGAGGCGAGGGTGTGATGAACGGGGCGAGGGGGAACGATATGGGGCATGGAGAGGGGACTTCTAATCGGTATATCCCGTATCTCTGCACTTAATTTCTCTAAGGTTGAGCTCTTTGTTCGCTTCCGCTAGCTCACAGTGCCCGCCAAAAACAGGGGAGACGATGTTGCGTGCCAAACCTTCGAATTTCGCATCAATTTCTTTCCCTCTAGGGCTGTTTTAGTTGATGACAGCACGCAGATCATTGAGAGAGACACGATTGTTAAATAGGAGGTGGAATTAGAACATGTTGATCCGCAAGAGCTAATAAACATGGGAGAGGAGGCGGTGAGGAAAATGGTGGAAAAAATTGGGGATAGTGTGGTTTGGGGGCCAGAGCAAGAAGTTTCTTTGTTACGATTTGATGATTGCAAATGTGACTATGTTAGGGTTTGTAGGGTTCGCAGCATAGAAAACAAAAATTTTCCTACGATGGGAACATCTATGTACCAAGATCTATCTACTAGATACAAGCAACGGGTGGATATACATCCATAGAATACATACCCTCGAAGACCGAATAGCGTTAACGAGGTTGTACTCGTGGATGATGTAGACGAACGCTTGCCGATCTCAAGATCGTGATGAAGTCCATCTGGTCCAGCCGGTCCAGCATGATCAAGTCCAGCACCTCAAAGCCGTGGTGCATCCGTGATCGCACACACGTACGGGTACCCCGACAATCTCCGCGCCCTCGCTCCAGCGAAGCAGCGGAAGCAACAAATCCTTCCAGAAAAAGCCACCGGGAACATGTATCTCGCTGAACCGAGACCATGGGGAAATTCTAAAGGGGGGAGAGAGATCCTTCGCGAGGAGGTGTGTTTTGAGAGGAGGAGAGGGGGGCCTTTTATAGGGGAGAGGGGGGAACCCAAGGGGCATGGCGCCCAGCCATGGGGCTGCCCCCACCTCTTCCACATTCATGTGGGTGGAGCTCCCACTCAAAATGAAAAGCCTCCACTCCCATTAAAAAGCCTCCACTCAAAAATCCACTCACATGCATTAAATTTCCACCAAATTTAATGCAAGCTCTCATTTAAATAAAACTCTTTTATTTATTTATTCAGAATTTTGTTAATTACTTTAATTAACAAAAATTTACATAAAACCCCTTACAACATTTCAATTTCACATGCATAACCAGTTTCAGCAATTTCAACCAAAACAGTTTCGGTGTCTAGTGAAATAAATTCCTGCGCTTTCCTTTTTCTTTCTCTGGCATATCATTTGCTCCGAATGGTGTCGGTATCCCTTAAGTGTGTCACCCTATGGTTCACGAATAATGCAGACATGATCGAGACCCCTCTCCGATCAATAATCAGCAGCGGGACCTGGAGATCCGTACTGACTCCCACACATTCAACGATGACTTCTGTGATCGTGTGAACCTTTTACGTTAGTATCTTAATCCCTTTGTTTCACGATATATTACATGTCCGAGATTCGATCATCGGTATCTCCATACCTAGTTTGATCTCGTTACCGACATGTACTCTTTTCTCGTTCCCGTGATATAACATTCTAGTGATCAAATCACTTGCTTGCAAGCTAATCAATGTGATATCACCGAGAGGGCCCAGAGCATATCTATCCGTCATCGGGATGAACAAATTCCACTCTCGATCCATGGGTCTCAACATAACACTTTAGTAGTTCTGAAGCCATCTTTATAATCACCCAGTTACGTTGTGACGTTTGATGTCATTGAGAAACTCTTCCGGTGTTAGTGATTGACATGATCTCATGGTCTAAGGATTAGGATCACTTCGTAAGTTGTTATAGCAATATAAACTCAATGACTTTGATCGTAATGCTATACTTCGGATGAATGTTCATCACATCATTAAACTAATGTTGTGACCTTGTTATTAACAACATCCAATGTCCATGATCAGGAAACTTTGATCATCATGTTAATCAACGAGCTAGTTTATAAGAGAGGCATAACTAGGAACTTCCTTTTTGTTTATTAAACACACATGTATTAACGTTTCCGTATTAATACAATTATAGCATGTAAAATAAACATTTATCATAAACAAGGAATATGATAATAACCACTTTATTATTGCCTCTCGGGCATATTCCCTTCAGTCTCCCACTTGCACAAGAGACAATAATCTAGTTTGAAACTTTGCGTATTGAACACCTATGGCTATCTGGTGTTGCATATATGCAATTGTAAGTGTTTAACATAATCTACAGATCTGACACTTTCAGGTCCGTGTGTATTTGCATGTCTTTGCGTCTTCACGCATCACTCATTCTCCAATGAGATGACATTGTATAAATTTGGTCATTTGGTGAGATCTTTAGTTCCTTGGGGTTAAAACATGTCGATATTATCGTCATACAATATATCTTTAGTGTTAGCCCGTTGTGAAACACACCTTAGTTTGATAACAAACTACTTGACACAAATTCCCTCCTTTGCTTCTACTATAGCAGTCATATACTTAGCCTTTTTGTTGTAGTATTCGTCACAATGTCTTAACTATGGATTTCATCCAAATCCATCATGGAATCTCCTTTCCATTACATTGTGCCACCCATAGTTTAAATTGAGATAAACTTAATTTGTATCTTGTGACAAAACTAGTATCAATGTAACTCTTTACAATGAACTATTTGTAATTGTTTGTCACCTCTATACAAATATATTCTTAGTTCTTTCAAAAAGATCATAAGAATATCCTCACTATCGTCCAATAATCATTTTATGATTCATTCTGGTATATGCTCATAACACTTAGAGCATAGGACATATCTGGATGTGTACATATCATGGTATGATTGATCAAAACATTCTCGTGATTTCACACATCAAGTGTCAAAGCACTTGAATCTTGTTTCACTTATCAAGTGTCGATACACTTGAATCTTGATTCAATTCCTTTCCATGCAACAAGAACTGTTTCTTGTCGTTTCTATATTGAACTCCTTCAATATCTCATATATGTACGTTTGGCACAACCATATTGGCGTCACAGTCTATCCACTATAGACATTCACGCTAAATATTCAGGTTTTGCCTAAGTATTTCATCGAAATGAAATTCTTATCCTTTGTCAATAAAAGATACATCATTTCTAATCAACAAGATGTCATCCACATAATGTATTAGAAATATGTCTCAGCGCTCCCACTTAATTTCTTGCAAATGCAAGCATCTTCATCGTCTCCTGATGAAAACTCCTTTTCATTAAGGTGAAGATTCCAACTCCGTGATGCTTACTTCAACCATTGAAGTTTGCATGCCCTTTTAGCATCCTTTGAATTTTAACAAAACCCTTTGGACCGTGTCATGTACACGTCCTAGATAACCATTCTATTAGAAGAACTTTTTTTTGTTTATTCATCTACCATATACCAAATTATATGTAGTGGTTGCTACTTTAATCCGTCCAGACTAAATATCGCTATGAAAGATCAAATCTTGTCTTAGTCAACTCCTTGAAAATTGTTGTAAAATACTTTACGACATGTTGACTATTTCATAGATGTGAAACATCCATGTCTGTTTCCTTATAGATCCAAATACGACCGATAGGTTTTTACACCTTTCCGGAGGGTCTTCCGAGTTCAAAACTTGATTTCTCGTGTATGGAACTATCACGGATTTTATGGCTTCAAGCCATTTGACGGAGTCAGGGCCCATCATCGCTCCTTTGCATATAGTCGGTTCATCATTATCAAACAATAATGATTTACTCTCAAATCTCAGCATTCGATTTGTTTATCCAACCGACTTGGTTCAATAAGAACTTAGATCTCCGTGACCACAACCTTTGAGGCACATAAGCTATGAGCATTATGGCAGCCTTCAGAATGATTTCCGGCGCTGCGCAACTCAGCACATATAGCTAAGGTTCGTTAACCTTATCAAAGTTCTATTGTCCTCCCACTTAACTTTTACGAAAAATTCCTTCTTCAAGAAACTTCATATTTCAAGCGACAAACCCCTTTGTCCTTGGTGTTATGGAGGAATAACCAATTGTTATTCGAAATAACCTACAAAGACATGATCATCCGACTTCGATTCTAAACATCTTACTTATGTTTAGCATACCAAAATTTAAGAAATGACAACTTGGGTTTTACCCCAAACCATAACTTCCATGGTGTCATTTCAACGGATCAATATGGAGCTCTTTTCAGTGTAAAAGCGGTAGTCTCTAAAGCTTTAATCTTTTAAAACATAATGGCAGTTTTATGAATAACACCTTTGATCCAACTATGTCAAACAAGGTTTCATTACAAATCTCAAACACTCCATATTCCTATGGTGTTTCGGGAGATGTAAATCTAGGTGTTTTGCTAAACTTGCACCTCAAATAAATCCCGTTATGATAAAATCATAATTCATTTATTTTTCTTGTTACACTTGCAACTCAAATAAATCCCTTTATGATAAAATCATAAACCATTTATTTTGTTGTTACAATGATTTTCACTTCATCTTGAAAGTCTTTGAACATTTTCAAATATTTCACACTTCTTTCTCATTAAGTGAATATTCACTCAAATTTCCGGAGAAAGTATATGAAGTTGAAACCCATCGCTTACGACTACACATAATGGACTACATACATCGATATGTATAAATTCCAATATTTTAGTCGTTCGTTCTTCTTTGGCCTTTGAACGAAGTTTTAATTATCATGTGGAAAGTCTCACAAGCGTCACTTGATCAAATCAAAGACTCAAAAAATCCATGAATATGGAGATTCTTCATGTTTTCTTTCCAATATAATTTAAACAGCGATGTCACTTCGTAAGTGATCTTTCAATCATTTGTCTTGCGACATTTTAGCATTAGGTTTTATGGATGTGATTTCTCCAACTAGATTTGTAAATCATCCATATTATATGGAATACTGTAATTATTTGAACAACCTTTGTTCTCATAATACCTGATTTAAATAACAATTATTAAAACAAATCTTGAAGTCAAGCTTTGATGTCAACGAGAAATACAAACAACAATTTGTTTGTTTTCGATGAACATCATCACATATTCTCTTGCTAGTTACTTAGGCCATTGTGGTTCATGAATTGCGTCGTTCCGTATGAAATTTCACCAACCAATTCGGTATCCAATACCTAAGAACCACATTGTTTAACAAGCAAAGAATACAACCATAACATGTATATCATCCATATACCTAAATTGGATATTTCCAATCTTCGTAAATTCTTATCCAATATGAGAACATATATTATACTCTATCATATTGCAACCAAAACATTGTTTCAGATATCGTTATATCTGTCACACATGATGGTTTCTGAAACAATTCTTTCAGCTCCTAGATAAACTTGATTAAAAGAATCAAGAATCATGGAGGCAAACATGATACTTAAGATACTAACACTGAAATTGTTACTCTCGATTTAATACTAACTATTAAATTTCACAGAGTAAATAGAGTTTGCTGAAAGTTTGCAATAGGACTTTAAACTTTAGATTGACACTCAACACAATACGATACCAATTCGTAAAGTATATATATCCAGAATTCTATAGTTCTTTTATCTCAATTACAACTATGCATAAGGTGGTGAACGAATGCCAATGACTACAAAAAATTATGCAAATTCACTTTGATTTAATTTATGATAAATTGAGTTCTACTAATCCAAATTAGAAATGAACTCCCACTCAAAAACGACATCCCTCGTGTCTTTTTGGTGATTACATGAACCAAATCCACTACACCAAGTCCGATCATCACGTGAGTCGGTGTAACTTCAAAGGCGAGCATCAAATGGGCATCATATCTACTATATATGACTCATGCTTAACCTTTCGGTTTGTGTTCCGAGGCCATGTCTGTACATGCTAGGCTCGCCAAGTTAGAACCTTAGTATTCGCGTGTGTAACTGTCTTACACCCGAGATATGCTCGTGGATTCAAGTACACCCGATCATCACGTGATGTCTTGAAGCGACGAAACATTGTCCGTGCATACTTAAGGAAGAAAACATTTTTTTCTTGATATCTAAATGAGGGATCATCTTATTATGCTAATAAAACACCAAACAAGCAATATAAGATGCTATCAAACATCACATGTTTATTAGTGGAATGATATGGTTCCCGCATATGATCTCTATCATGTGCATCGTGGTATGATCACTATCATAACTTTATGTGTAAATCCAAGGTCTATGGAGTTTACACGTTATGTATGTTGTAAGAGTATCATCTCATACTTCTACTTACAACATCACCATATCATAACACTAGCCCAACAACAATCTAAACTAGACGCCTCTAATTTATCCATTGCAAATTTTACGTGGCTTAGGGCTTTCGAAGATAGAACCGTTCTTACCTACGAACATGAACCACAACGAGGATAACCAAATTGTTGGCAACTCGTTGCAAATTAGATATTGACTATAGTAGGAAAGACAGACACCCGCTAGCCACTTATGCAAAACTAGTTGCATGTCAAGCGTGGAACAAGTCTCATGTGCGAGGACATGTAAAGTTTGTCCGGGCCGCTTCATCCCACTATGCCACCAATATCCAAAGTACAACTAAGAAGCAATAAAATGATCATCATCGCCCACATACTCATATGTGTACTACCCGTGCAAAGTATCTACGCATAGATCCGGCTCTGATACCACTGTAGGGTTCACAGCATAGAAAACAAAAAATTTCCTACGATGGGAAAATCTATGTACCAAGATCTATCTACTAGATACAAGAAACGGGTGGATATACATCCATAGAATACATACACTCGAAGACCGAATTGCGTTAACGAGGTTGTACTCGTGGATGATGTAGACGAACGCTTGCCGATCTCAGGATCGTGATGAAGTCCATCTGGTACAGCCGGTCCAGCATGATCAAGTCCAGCACCTCAAAGCAGTGGTGCATCCGTGATCGCACACACGTACGGGTACCCCGACAACCTCCGCGCCCTCACTCCAGCGAAGCAGCGGAAGCAACAAATCCTTCCAGAAAAAGCCACCGGGAACATGTATCTCGCTGATCCGAGACCATGGGGAAATTCTAAAGGGGGGAGAGAGATCCTTCGCGAGGAGGTGTGTTTTGAGAGGAGGAGAGGGGGGCCTTTTATAGGGGAGAGGAGGGGCACCCAAGGGGCATGGCGCCCAGCCATGGGGCTGCCCCCACCTCTTCTACATTCATGTGGGTGGAGCTCCCACTCAAAATGAAAAGCCTCCACTCCCATTAAAAAGCCTCCACTCAAAAATCCACTCACATGCATTAAATTTCCACCAAATTTAATGCAAGCTCTCATTTAAATAAAACTCTTTTATTTATTTATTCATAATTTTGTTAATTACTTTAATTAACAAACATTCACATAAAACCCCTTACAACATTTCAATTTCACATGCAGAACCAGTTTCAGCAATTTCAACCGAAACAGTTTCGGTGTCTAGTGAAATAAATTCCTGCGCTTTCCTTTTTCTTTCTCTGGCATATCATTTGCTCCGAATGGTGTCGGTATCCCTTAAGTGTGTCACCCTACGGTTCGCGAATAATGCAAACATGATCGAGACCCCTCTCCGATCAATAATCAGCAGCGGGACCTGGAGATCCGTACTGACTCCCACACATTCAACGATGACTTCTGTGATCGTGTGAACCTTTTACGTTAGTATCTTAATCCCTTTGTTTCACGATATATTACATGTCCGAGATTCGATCATTGGTATCTCCATACCTAGTTTTATCTCATTCCCGACATGTACTCTTTTCTCGTTCCCGTATATAACATTCTAGTGATCAAATCACTTGCTTGCAAGCTAATCAATGTGATATCACCGAGAGGGCCCAGAGCATCTCTATCCGTCATCGGGATGAACAAATTCCACTCTCGATCCATGGGTCTCAACATAACACTTTAGTAGTTCTGAAGCCATCTTTATAATCACCCAATTACGGTGTGACGTTTGATGTCATTGAGAAACTCTTCCGGTGTTAGTGATTGACATGATCTCATGGTCTAAGGATTAGGATCACTTCGTAAGTTGTTATAGCAATATAAACTCAATGACTTTGATCGTAATGCTATACTTCGGATGAATGTTCATCACATCATTACACTAATGTTGTGACCTCGTTATTAACAACATCCAATGTCCATGATCAGGAAACTTTGATCAGCATGTTAATCAACGAGCTAGTTTATAAGAGAGTCATAACTAGGAACTTCCTTTTTGTTTATTAAACACACATGTATTAACGTTTCCGTATTAATACAATTATAGCATGTAAAATAAACATTTATCATAAACAAGGAATACGATAATAACCACTTTATTATTGCCTCTCGGGCATATTCCCTTCAGGGTTGAGACAAGGGAACATATAGTTGATGAAATCGATGAGCGAAACGGCTGGACAAGCAAAACTGTTCTGTTTCTAGCAGAGCTCATTGATCTGAAACCTCATTCGAGGGTTGGATATGTGGCCTCGAAGCTGGCTTCTCAGATGGTCGAGGATGATTGGGCTGCACAAAGGCAAGTAATGCCTATACTTACTGAGTTGGAAGTGTTAACAGTGGAGGATGATGATGCTAATGCACAAGGGGAGGCTGCAGATGGTAATGCACAAAGGATTGTAACTGTTGATTGTAATTCAGTTGAGATACATGACCGGACTGATTTGGTCATTGCACCAATAGATGACATTGAAATGGCAAAGATTTTTGGCATTCCTATAGATGACAGAGACAAGGAGAAGAAGAGGGATGGAGCTGCAAATGATGGTGACAACCATTTAAGAGATGAAGAGGCAGATATAGATCTAGAGTTGTTGGAAAATGCTGCAGTTCATGTAGATGATGCACATGATGATGAGCTAGTAACAGTTTATGACAAAGAGGACCCAGTTATTGAAGTTGGGAGATTGTTTCGAAGCATGGATGAATTCAGGATGTGTTTCAGGACATATGCAGTCAAACGTGAGTTTGCTACCAAGACTATGTGGACTGATAAAAAGAAGTTCTATGCAAAACATAGGTTATGATGGTGGTGCCAAGCCTTGCAAGTGGTATATATCTGCTAGACGCCAACCTGATGGAAGGACAATAAGAGTGAATCAAATTCCAAAACCTCATACTTGCATTACAAGTTCTCAAACAGTTACAAAGATGACATCACAATTATGGGTTGCAGAAAAGATCAAGACCATTTTAGCCACAACACCAAACAACACTGCAAAGAGACTGAAAATAGACTTCAAAAAGCAGTACCCCATTAAGCTGAATTATACTACAGTGTGGAAGGCAAAGCAAAGGGCAATGAAAGAGCTATATGGTGATTGGGCAAATACCTTTCGAATGCTTTACAACTTCAAAGCAGAAGTAGAGAAGAGGTCACCTGGCAGTGTTGTGGAGATAGATACTGAGGTAACAGCTGATGGTAAAGTCTTCTTCTCTAAATTCTTCATGGCTTTAAAGCCTTGCATCGATGGCTTCAAAGCAGGATGCCGTACATATTTGAGTATAGACTCATCTTTCTTGACTGGAAAGTGGAATGGTCAACTAGCAGCATGCAATGCTTTAGATGGACACAATTGGATGTTCCCTGTAGCTATTGGCATGTTTCAGTCTGAGACAGAGGCATCATGGACATGGTTCATGATGCAGTTGAAAAGATGCATAGGGCCAGTCTCTCCATTGGCAGTGCACACAGATGCATGTAAAGGTTTAGAAAATGCAGTGAAGATTGTTTTCCCTCATGCTGAGCAGAGGGAGTGCTTCGGCCATATGTGGATGAATTTGATCAAAAAATTCAGAGGAGATGATTTTGGACGCATGTGGCCAGCAGCAAGATCTTACACCAGGCAAACACATTCATATCACCTTGAGAAGATTAAGGCGGCATGCTCTGAGGAGGATAGGGTCAAGTTTTGTACATGGTTGGAAACCTACCATTATCTTTTATGGTACAGGTCTGGTTTTAACACTGCCATCAAATGTGATCATATCAACAATAATTTGGCAGAAAGTTTCAACAACAAAGTGAAGGAGTTAAAAGACTTGCCTGTCCATGACATGGTTGACCAGATCAGGATCATGATCATGAGGTTGTGGGAATTGAGAAGAAGGCTTGGTGATGTTCTTCAAGGAGATAAGCTTCCTGATGTTGTGCAACAGGTGGTCAACAGGAGCAGAAATCTTGCACATTTGCGTGTTGAGAAATCCTCATTGTGGGGTGCTGAAGTCAGAGATACAAAGACTGGCAGGAGGCATGTTGTTGACACTCAATTGCATGAATGCACATGCCTTGAGTGGCAACACACTGGGAAGCCTTGTGAGCATGCCATACTTTTCTTGGCCTCCAAACACAAGCTAAATATGCACCCATATTTGCATGAGTATTATTCTGTAGCAAAATTCAAGGCTGCATATGGAACACCAATTTCAGCACTTACAGATCAATCTCAGTGGCCTGAAGTGGACATTCAGTTCTCCTTGTGTCCTCCTTTGATGAAAAGAAAGGCTGGCAGGCCCAAGCAGAGTAGATTCAAGGCTTGGTTTGAGAAAGGTGGGAGCAACAAGAAGGGAAAGAAAGATGAAAAGAAAGATGGCAAGCCAAAAAGGGCCCAAAAAGGTAACAAGAATAGATGCAAACTCTGTGAAGAACTTGGACACCGAGCTAGCTCTACCAAGTGCAGATACACTGCTGAAAAGCCAAAGTATGTTCATCCAAAATCTATCCCATTTCTTTTTGATGATTTTTCTCCCCCAGCTAACTTGCTTGTTTTCAGGAGGAAGCGTGGAGAAAAAGGCCCACCTCTTGTTGTTGACGACTGCTGGCCAGTGAAAAGGGCAAGAATCAATGGCCAAAGAAAGAAGAGAACTAACCAGATCATGTTTGGTGCTGTTGAGGTGCAATCTGAACTTGTTTTGGAGGATGATGTGCAAACTGTTGAGGCTTTAGGGCACACCATTTCTGATTTGGAAGCTCTGGTGCAAAATGAGGGGCAAAATGAGCCTGTTGTTGAGGCTCTAGTGCAAAATGAGCCTGTTGTCGAGGCTCTGGTGCAAAATGAGCCTGTTGTTGAGGCTCTGGTGCAAACTGACCATGTTGTTGAGGCTCTGGTGCAAAGTGACCATGTTGATGAGGCTCTGGATCATGATAATGAGGTTGTTGAGGAGGTGCAGGAGACTCTTGGACGTGCTGTGGGGAGGCCAGATGGTAATGGTAAGAAAAATAAGAGCATAAACCTGTTGTGTGGTGTGAAACTTGTGAAGGAGAAGAAAACGAGGGGTAAGAAGAGCCAAAAGAAATAGACATTTGTTATTGTAAACATTTGTTATTGTTGTAAACATTTGTTATTATTGTAAACATTTGACACTTGTTGTTGTAATAATTTGGCACTTGTTGTAAACATTTGTTATTATAATAATTTGTCACTTGTTGATAATTTGGACAAAATTCAAATATGATGGTAAATTTGAATTTCAACAAATGTAGCTATGTCACTTTTCTATGTTTGTATGAGCTTCCAACGTTTTTCTCATATGTACAATACAACTCATCCTCACCCTGATCCCTTTTGTGAAGTACAACTCACCCTCACCCAAAATGGGGTAGAAATGGGCTCCAAAGCTAGGGTAAACCACCCCATTTCTAAGCAAGTTTTTTTCGACCATTTCTAAAACAAAGTTTGATATTTTTCCTCAGAACTATGTCACATAACATGACACCATGCGAAGGTTTTGTATTTTTTTTGATTTTTTTTGAATTAGTTATGCACATTTGAATGTCTGGTCAAACTTGAAGGGTTTTCATAAATATTCTTAGCTAGGGGCTGAGGCTCACAAAACTAGCATTGGATCTCTGATGAAATAGCATGTTGTGAACCTAAAAATGATTTTTACAAAAAAACATCAGCATGAAATCATGTACCTTAGTTCATATCTTACCCACTTCCAGCCGATTCGGCATGATTTGTCTTTTTCACCAGGGATGGAATAAAAGGTTTTAGATACTCAAGTTGGGAAATTGTACATTCTAGGTGGTCTAGTATTTTTGAAAAATAGGATGTTACCATTTTGAAACTTCAATTTGGTGGTTGCTTCACAAATCCCCCCTCTTTCGGCACTCAGAAAATAGAAAATGATTTTCTGTGCGTCGAAAAGGAAAACTTTGTGCTACAACATTGTTAGTCATCCCATTATAGACATGCATGCCAAATATGGGCACATTATCACAAACTATGCCTTGATTCTAGCCACATCATTGGTCATTTGACCCGAAAGCCAGAAAACCTCGGAGGAGATAGGTCATTTTGTGAAGGGTTTTTTGAAATATGATCAATAGACCAAGTTTGATATTTTTCCTCACAACTATGTCACATAACATGACACCATGCGAAGGTTTTGTATTTTTTTGATTTTTTTGAATTAGTTATGCACATTTGAATGTCTGGTCAAACTTGTGAAACCCCGTTGACTGCATCCTAAACCCCGCTAACCCTAAGGCCGAATGAGGAACGTAGATCTAACCCTAGCGCGACACTGTGGCCGTCCGATCGCGTCTTCTAGAAGGATTCCGCGGGTGGCTCTGGGCGATCCGTAGAAGGGCTTGTTCTGCAACCTGATTGGTTGGCGTCTCTTAGAAGGATTTCGTGGCTAGCTCTTGGCGATCAGTTGGATGGATGATTCTGGAATCTGATTGGCTTCATCGTTTTTACATGCAACAGCGTGATATGCGAGCGTGGCACACTCCCTTGACCGTTGGACCGAGCGTGGCATGCGAGGGCGCTGGGCGGGGCGGGCTGCACCATGCATGCAGCTGCCCCTAGCGTCGCAGTCTAGCTATTTTACGTGCAACAGCGCAGCAATGTATTTACTCCCTCCGTCGTATTAAATAAGTGTACGTGTAACAACTTTTTTCAGTCAAACTTACTCCCCTCAGGTTCATTGTAATAAATGAGACTTTGCATGATACCACATCTATGTTATTTTGCACTATGGAGTAGTAACTTAGACTAGTAATATATGCATGATACCACATCACCTATGTATAAGGTGAACCTTTGCTATAAGATGGGACCCACACAGTTTATGGAAATGGCCATAAGCTGGGACTCACATGTCTGTTAAAAGTACACACAAGCAAGAGAGAGAGGAGAGAGTAAAATAATTGTTTATTGCTTGTGGGCAACCCATAAGCTTGTAGGTCACCCTTAAGGAAAATCTTCTAAAGTAAACCTCCACTATGTATATGGATAGCCTTATGGACTACTTTTTGGCTTGTGGATAGCCTTCTGGACTACATAGTGGATGCCCTAAGTGCATTGGAAAGGTAGAAGTACACTTTTTGTGGACAAATTTTGAAGCCAAACATACACTTATTTGTGGACAAAGGGAGTATGCATGTCACTATAACCAGCCTAAGAAAAAATATCAAAATCTAAAATATGTAATAAATATAACGTACATCGTGGCACACTCCATTGACCGTTGGACCGAGCGTGGCATGCGAGGGCGCTGGGCGGGGCGGGCTGCACCATGCATGCAGCTGCCCCTAGCGTCGCAGTCTAGCTATTTTGCGTGCAACAGCGCTATCCCATTAAATAAGTGTACGTCGAACAACTTTCTTCAGTCAAACTTACTCCCATCTGGTTCATGCGCCATACAAAAAATCAATATTACTCCCACCGATTTTTCTTGCGTGTGTAAAAACGAACGAGTTTGTTGCATGCGGTGTGTAAAAACGAACGAGTACCTTGGTACTAGATTCCTGCATTTATTACCGAAGTAAATCAAGGCCAAATTATATTTTCCCTTTTATTTTTCACTGCCAATGAACAACTACCTTGGACGTTTTTTTCTCTCTTTCGTATTAATGCATGCATGCATGCAGAGGCGGGGGCGGCGGTGCATGGGTTACAGTACGTCGCATCCTAGCTATTTTTCTCTCTCTTTCGCATTGATCACGCCCGCTTCCCACACGCAACGCAGCGCACGCGTCTCATCTCGGCGTCTGCGCCAACGCGACGCTGGATTTCCACGCCGCCCTTCACGCCCTGCCCTCAATAAATAGGCAAAACGCCTTTGCCTCCTCATCTTATCTTGCCCCTCATCTTCAACATCGAGCCCGTCCCTTTGCCTCCTCCCAGCCCCCAAACACTCCGGCGACCATGGCGACCTCCCCCTTCCGCTTCCCTTCCGACACCGAAGTAAGCGACGAGGACAACCACCCGGACCACAAGAAGTGGTGGGAGCAGGAGGCGCCCACGCGCCCCAAGTGTGGCAAGAAGAAGAAGTCCCCGCCCTGCCCCTAGGGGGAGCAGGGCCCCATCGTCACCAACCCAGTCCCCAACCTCCCCGGCGGCGGCGACCTCCCCTCTGAAGCCTACTAGGCTAAGGCGGCGAAGGACGAGGCAAAGCAGGAGGCTGCTATCGCCAGGTGAGAGGAGAAGCAGGCCCAGCGCGCCTTGAAGAAAAGGCGCAGATGGCAGGAGGAGGAGCAACGGGAGGCCAATGGCTGGGCCTTCTGGGAGGAGCAGCG
The DNA here is from genome assembly GCA_916181665.1 of Avena sativa. Classification (NCBI taxonomy): domain Eukaryota; kingdom Viridiplantae; phylum Streptophyta; class Magnoliopsida; order Poales; family Poaceae; genus Avena; species Avena sativa. Next base: position 111,562,867 of record OV702283.1, read on the forward strand.
GAAGCGGGACCAGCGGGTGAGGCTGGCGGCGTGGAATGCCACGAAGGCGGCTGCACTGGCACCGCCTCCACCGCCGATGGAGTAGGGTAGCTAGGGTTAGGGTTTAGGGGCTAGCCCAGGGTTTAGGCGGGGGCGCCTATTCCCTTCTATATTATTGTACTTTTTTCTTTTTATTGTAATGTTATCGATCCCCCCTATCTAATATAAGTAATGTTATCCCAATATTATCTATCCCCTTGTTTTATTGTAATCTGTGTTTTATTGTATTGTCATTTGTCAAAATACCCAAAACAACAAGTGTATAAAACAAAAGACACAAAAACAAGTTCATATACTACTCGTGCAATATTTATATATTTACAAGTGTATAAAACAAAAGACACAAAAACAAGTTCATACAACACATGGTTTATTTTCAAATAAGACATTTACATATTTACATAAGTTAAATGAGCGCCCAAGTTATGTTAGTTAAATGGATGTCCTTGGACTTCATTTATATATTTACTTTCGCAAAAAAAAAGATTGCGACCTGAGCACGAGTATCTGCAGATCCACACGCCCCTATTTAGATTGTAACGTGAGTACCATTTTTTTGCCCAATCAACATATAGTTACTATTGGGCCTGGATACGTCCATTTTGGCCTGGCTAAGTTCTATTTGGGCCTGGCCTTTTTCAATCCTCGTCAATTGTTTTTTTACTTTTCAACCCCTCCCCCTCCCCTGCACACGGGCGCCCCCTGCACACTGATAAAAGGAACACTAACGAAACTGACGAAACTGAAGAAACACTGATTTCGAAAACAGAGCAGCTCAAAATTAGCCCGAATTTGTGTTGCATTTTATTCAAGCCAAAGGCATAGACCATTACATCCATTACAAAGCATCACTCGAACACTGACTGCGCTGTCTAATGACTAACGATGAGGAGATAAACTAATCGGAGAGAAATTACACAAAAATAAAAAAAACGGCCATCAGATTGTCCTGCTTCTTCAATTCGATGATTTGCCTTAGCTGCTTGTTCATCTTCTTCAGCTCAGCCTTCACTTCCGCATCCACCGTAGTACCAGCGGAAATGGGGTTGCCACATCCCAATTTCTCCACCACGGACGGGTTTGCGAGCTCCCGGGATGCTACCTCCACCTCAATTCGCTCGATGTACTCATCAAGCCACTCAAAATGCCCACATTTTGGCAGTTCCTGAAATCACAGAGATGAACCCTAAATCCCAAATTCGATGAAATGCATGAAATTTCGAAAGAAAAGCGAGAAATTGGCGCTCGGAACACTCAGATCTCACCTTTCCCGGCTCGGGCTTGCTCTCACACTTCACAAATTACTGGCCAATGTTGTCGTTCTTGTCGGTGGATGTGACAAGCCGCTTCAGGGGCGCGGTACGGGGGCAATCGGGGCACCTCCTCATCGGCACCGCACCATACCGAGGCCATGAGCGGTGGGAGGAAGCAGAGCTCGTCATCCCTCGCCGGCGTTGCCGCACTTGCTCGCCGGAGAAGAAAACGGAAGGGGATGAGATGCTGGAACGGTGGCGGGAGTGCTCGGGTGCGGGCACGGATCGGGGCCAACGGCTCTCTTCGACCACAGGGTGGGTCCCACGATATGAGGTGGACATCAGGTGAGTTCCGCCGTGACGTGGAGAGGCTGTGGGTCCTACTGTGCTCAGCTGATTCGAATTCGTTGACGGTCTCGTGGGGTTAAGTAGAAGTGTCGCACGGGAGCTATTTGCCGCTTCAAAAGTGTCTCATGCGAGCTATTGTTTGCAACTATGTCGCTTTCCTTCCAATTCCACGTAAAGACGTCGCATAGGAGCTATAAGCCCTCGGCAGCGAGATCTGCATCAGCCGCCTCTTGCCCGCCAGCGAGCAGAGCCTACCCCTCGACATCCACCAGATAATCACCGACTTCACTATGTGCCGCAAGCTCCAGGCCAAGCCTCTCCATGCCCAGCCCAGCCATCACCGGATGATCTACCTTACGTCCTTACTTGCTTCAACAGGTACAGGTTTGCCCCCCAGTAGGTTCTGTTTCTCATTGTGCGTTACTTAAAATGAGTGATTATGTGAATGATTAGAAGTACATATATATATTTGATTTTTTCCCCCTCTACTTACACACAATTCAACTAAAAGCTTCGTATGATACAGGGGTGAGATTGGCATCAGTTTTTACTTTCGGTTGGTCAGAACAGAAACCAAATGGTGATTTTACACTGATGCACGGTACATCCGAGCTATAGCAAAGAACCTAGAACCTCATGCTTTGGTAAGTTTTTTGTACACGCATCTATAAAAGCAATATGTGACAGAAATTATAGAATTGCTGACTAGAGGACAACTCGATTGGTTGCAGATTCCATGTATGGAATAGTAATTATGTGATTCTTCCACGGTGTGGTTTTGACATGAATTTCGTGGCCAGTACAGTTCATACTAACCTCATTTTCCTCACCAAATCCATTTAGGTTACTCGATCTGGTATTTCTAGTTGAAATTTTATGTTTTATTGTTTGTATTTGTTTACAAACAGGAGCACATGGTAATGGCTTGGACTAATGGCATGGATACTTTTTTTCATTTAAACATAACATTTTACATCTGCTGAATTTTCTATGGAAAATATCCGAAGAGCCATTCTGGTTAGCTGACTCTTGGTATAGTTCTTGAAACATGAAACTATTTTGACATTTGGATACACTTTTCTTTTAAAATATTAAAATGATGCACATATAGCCAGTGTTTTTCTTGCAGAGTTCTTGGAGAAGATTCAACTGAATTGGCTAACGAAACAGCAAGTATATCACATATACCAAGTGCGAACCGTAGAATGTTCTTTTGCTCTGTCAGTTGGCTTCCTCTCTTGCCTTACTCTAAAGTGAGGCAATCCAAAATTTATATTTAAGTTGGTGTGATGCATTGTTTTAAGGAGCTTATGTCTCGTTAACTTACATAAACTGCAGGTTGTTAAATTGATTGCAAGGGACGACATGCACGTTGTGAAGGGCACTGAAGATATGGGATACTTGTAAAATCAAAGTTCATAGATAGATAATATTATATCATTTCGAGACAGAATGCATGTACTTATTTAAGATTCCAATTGTAGCTCTCGATTTTGGATGATATAAATGGCTGTAATGTAATTAATTCTCCACGAGCTAATCTATTTCTTGATCGTATATTTGAACCGTGCTATTTTATATATGAAATGCCTACATCAGGAAGACCTGATGTTGTGTATTGTTTCAGTTCGACAAGCTATACTAATATTTCAAAGAAAAAGGAAAAATAGAAGCAATACTCCAGAAGACGTGAGGTGTATTCTTTCGGTTTGGCAAGCAAAACTAATATTTCAAATAAAAAGGAAAATTAGCATCAATAATACTCCGGATTGAAGCTACCATGTACTTATATTTGAGACGCAATGTCACGTCTCTAGGGATGCTAGAGACGACATTCAAATCCACGTATGAAAGCGTCTTTAGACTTGTAAAGATGCAATATAAACGTCTCATCATTTTGTAGACACGCTAACCAAAGCGTCCCACTGATGTTTGAGACGGTGCATAAGGAGACGCTCGTGAGACGCTTTACAACAGCGACTCTACGATGCCGTAAAGATGCTATAAAACGTCTGTAGACCTCATATTGTGCGGGTTTACATGATAATTTTGTTGTAGTGGTGGTTCTAATTAACCTAGTCTCTCTTTTGCTCTATATGTGTATACCATGAAGGCAACCATGGTCGTCACGATGAGCGAAGGTCGAGTTACTAGGTACAAGAAAGACGCGAAGGCGGACATGATTCGAAACAACAAAACCCAGATAAGATTTCCATGTCGAACATGCAAACTCTATCGCTGGGTCGACCCTGATTTTGGAAAATTGGAGGGTCACCTGCTCAGTCGCGGTTTCATGCGTGACTTTAATGAGGCGTTGCCAGAAAATAGTAGTCATCATGAAGACGAGGACGGGCGAGAAGACAAAGAGTCTTCCGGGCATGGTCATCATGACGAAGGAGATTCTGGCGGGCATGATCATCATGATGAAGGAGATAACAGCGGACATGATCATCATGAAGAAAGAGATGCCGGTATGCATGATCATCATGAAGAAGGAGAGGACGCGAACACCCATACGCTGCTAACTTCGGCCTTGCGGTACCCTCAAGTTCAAGAACTGCTCCTCTAGGAGACGAGCAACACCAAAGCTGTAGCCAAAGAGAAAGCCAAGCTAGCGCAAATGAAGATAGACGGGATGACTCCATTGAATCCTGGGTGTCAGCCCGAGGATACACGCTTGAGTGTAATGCTCAAGGCTCTAGAGATGAAGGCGGAATACAAATGAATCAACGTGAGCTTCAATGCTAACATGGAATTCTGGAGAGATCGTCTTCCTAAGGGGAACATATTGCCAACAAGTATCGAGGAGGCCAAGAAAATCATGTGCCCAATCGACCTACCACCCGTTAAATACCATGCCTACATCAATGATTGTGCACTTTATTGGAACGAGTACGCGGAGAGAACCACATGTTCGGTGTGTGGCCAAGGACGGTACAAGAGAGGGAACAAGAAAGTTCCTCGAAAAGTGGTATGGTACTTTCCTATCAATCCCTGCCTACAGCGATATTTCGTAGATCCTAAGAAAACAAAGCTCATGCAATGGCACACTGATACGTACAAAACGTATCTACTTTTCCAAACACTTTTTCTCTCGTTTATCCTCTAAACTTGTGTGATTTGGATACAACTAACACGGACTGAGCTGTTTTCAGCAGAATTACCTTGATGTCTTGTTTTTGTGCAGAAAATCAACTATCAGGAAAATTCCCGGAAAATACGCCAAAAATTATATTTCACTAGAAGACCCACGGAGCCAGAAGACGAGACGGGGAAGGGGCCTGGGGGGCCCACACCCCTTCCAGGCGCGGGTGGGCCCTGCCCGCGCCTAGGGGGTGCAGCCACCCTAGGCACCCCCTTGGCCTCCCTCTGCGCCTATAAGTTGCCTTTCGACCTAAAAACCAAGGGGGGTTCGATAGTTTTCCAGAAAGAGTTCCGCTCCGCCGCCACCAGAAACCAAGATTTGGATCCAGAAACTCTGTTCTTGCACCCTGCCGGGACAGGGGATTTGGAGAGGATCATCTCTATCGTCATCACCAACGCATCTCCATCAACCATCGATGTTTCCCTCATCCATGAGTGAGTAATCCCCCGTTGTAGGCTTGGGGATGGTAGGGATTGGATGAGTTCTATCATGTAATCGAATAAGATATGTTAGGGAATAGTGCCTAGTATCTCTATTAGTGCTATTTGACTTTGTTGCAACTTGTTGTGCTTAATGCTTGTCACTAGGGCCCGAGTGCCATGATCTCAGATCTGAACTTATTATTGAATCATTATGATAGTATTGTTTGTGATCTTATCTGCAAGTTGTGTACACATATCATTGTCCGGATCCAAAGGCCCCAAAGTGAAAATAATTGGGACAACTGGAGGGGATGACTGTGGTGTGAGGATCACATGTGTTCATGGAGTGTTAATGCTTTGCTCCGGTGCTCTATGAAAAGGAGCACCTTAATTGCCAGTAGTTCCCTAGAGGCCCCACTACCACGGGCTGGCTGGACAGGAGATGTTGTGCAAGTTCTCATTGCGAGCACGTATGACCATATTTGGAGCACATGCCTAGGATTGTTTAGTACTTGGATGCTTGTTATTATTTATCTGCAATGCCCTAGATCTTGAAGTTACATGTTTAGAATCGTCTATGCAACACCCGCTCATCCATCCCTATGCCTACCCGCACTCGAATCCCACTGTTACCGTTACTGTTACTATTGCTCCTGTTTTACTACTGCTGTTGCTACTACCAAACTTTTGCTACTGATAAACTTCTGTGATCAAGAACTATGTCTAGGTGCAGCTGAATTGACAACTCAGTTGTTAAGGCTTGCAAGTATTCTTTGGCTACCCTTGTGTCCAATCAATAAATTGGGTAATACTATCCGCAAAGACTATTGCGATCCCCTACACTTGTGGGTCATCAAGACTATTTTCTGGCGCTGTTGCCAGAGAGCATAGCTTTATTTGTAAGTTCACTTGGATCTATTATTGTTCACTACTACTCCTTTCATCGTGGGGAAGTCTCGTGATGGAAAGTTCCCTATTTTACCATCCACTACAAGAAGAGGTATAGTCCTAAACACCTCTGTTCCTCTTGATTCACCGTCTGTTATAAGTAAGCTTGTAACACCACCATCCCATACTCATGCTACACACACTACTACTACTGCTGAATCTAGAACTGCTTTTGATGCTCATGATGTTACTTCTACTGTGCTTGATGCGAGTGGTTCATTAGGTCCTTTCCTAGATGCTACTATGGCTAGTCTAGGAAATACCGAAACTCCTAGTGAAGACACTCTTACACCTGTTATCTCACCTGAGTCTAGAGAGAGTTATGATATTAATGATGGTTACATTGAGTTCACTGATGAATTTGTTGAAGAGTGCCGAAACACACATGGTACTAGTGCTATTAAGAGTCTCCTCTCTAGACGTACTATTATGCCTAAACTTTCCTCTGATCCTAAGTTTGCCACCTCTCAAATAGATATTAGAGATAAATATTATGATTTCTCTCTTGATTTGTCTTACTTAGATATTGTTGATAAAGAACCTTTTTGTGGGACTGAAAATGAGAGTGATGTGGCTCATATGGATGAGCTTTCTACTATGAGTGCTTTATTCTTTGATGATTTTAAGATTCACAAGTAGTTTATTACTAAGATCTTCCATTTTTCACTAAAAGGAGAAGCTAGGGCTTGGTTTAATAGATTACCTCCCGGTTCCATTGATAGCCCTGATTGCTAGATTGCTTCTTTCTTCCAGAAATATTTCCTCCCAGTGCTAGACATGCTGGTTTGCAGAGACTTTTTGATTTTAAACAGAGAGAAGAAGAGAAATTGCCTGAGTCATGGACAAGGTTCCGTGCCTTGATTCATGCACATCCTAGATGTCCATTGCCTAAGAATGAGATTCTTGATATTTATTATAATGGACTAACTGATGATTCTAGGACATACCTAGATAGCTTTGCTGATTGTATTTTCAGGAAAAGAACTCCTACAAATGCTGAAGAATTAATGGCTAAAATAAGCAAAAATTATGATGATTGGACTTCAACTAAGCTAAATACACCTGAACCAATTGTGCCTAAACTAGTTACAACACCAACACCAAAGAAGAGGGGAGTTATTACATTAAATGATGAAGTGATGAAGGAAGCTAAGAAATGTCTAAAGGAGAAAGCTATTAGAGCTGAAGATGTGAAGAATCTACCTCCTATAGAATAATTATGTAAGCCAATTCCTCACTCATCTACTATTGAGGTACACTCTCTCCACTTTAATGAAGGGGATATTCCCTATGGTAAGCCTCCTGATCAATGTTTAGAAGACCTTGACGCATTTATTGTTAAACAAGGTAATTTTAATAAACAAGTTCAAAATCATTTATTGGAAAACTCTAGAGCTATCCATGAGTTGAAAGATATTATGGAAAGAACTTCAAATGATATTAAAATGCTTTGTAAACACTTTCAAATGGTTCAAACCCAACTTGATCAACTTGCTAAGGTACAAAAGGATATGCTAGTTCATGCCTCAGGAAATAAACATGCTTACGGAATTAGAACTAGGAGTGGTATAGCTACTCAAGATCCTTTATATCCTGAAGGACACCCTAAAAGAATTGAGGAGGATTCTCAATAAGGTGAGAATAGTGGTAGTCCTCGTAAGAGAAAGAAAAAGAAACACAAAATAGTTGAGGAACCACTTGAACCCACTATAGATCCTAATAGTATATCTGTCTCTGATGCTGAAACTGAGAGTGGTAATGATAAAAATGATGCTACTGATAAGGAGGAAGGTGAGGAAGAACCTGAGAAGCACACTAAGAACACTAGGTACACAAAGGAAGATTTTATTTCTAATAAACATGGTAAAGAGAGAGAACCTTGGGTGTAGAAACCTATGCCTTTTCCAGGAAAGAAACACAAGTCAAAGAAGGAAGAGCACTACAACAAGTTTTGTGAGTGGATGAAACCTTTATTTTTGCAAATTACTTTGACTGATTCTATTAAATTGCCTCCTTATTCAAAGTATATGAAGGATATTGTTTTTAATAAAAGGAAGATTCCTAATGAGGATATTTCTACTGTGCTTGCTAATTACTCCTTCAATGGTAAGGTTCCAAAGAAACTTGGTGACCCAGGTATACCAACTATTCCTTGCTCTGTTAAGAATAATTATGTTAGGACTGCTTTATGTGATTTGGGAGCTGGAGTTAATGTTATGCCTTTTTCTCTCTACAAGAGACTCCAGCTAGGAAATTTGATCCCAACTGATATATCTTTGCAAATGGCTGATAAGTTGTAACACCCTCAGAATCGACCCTATGCAAGTTTTAGCGAAACCCGCCAAACCCGCATAGAAACGATTCAAAGGTGCCCACCAGGCACTTTCGTGCGGGTGGAAAACGAAGTAATAACATTACACAACAGTCCTCGATGGGACCCACAGAACAGATATATATACAACAGCGACTCCATGAGTCAAGAATACAGATATAATATACAAAGATCCAAATCACCTTGAAAATGACAGAGCGTCCGACTACGGACAAGATGCAAATGGGGCTAAGAGCCCTGAAGAATAACCAATGGCGTCCATAACCCTGCCCAGGCCAAGCCGGAAGGGTAACCCTGCTAACGACGTCGAGCTCAAAACCTGCTTAAACAAAAGGGGTGCCGACAAAGGGCAAAGGAAAAAGAGGAGCGTCAGTACTGAGGCCAGTACACGGCGAGGCTAGAATTCGGCGGTCCTCGCCTACATAGGTATGGTGGAGTGAAGCGACAGCGGCAGCATGCACTAAACAACCTATAGAGACTCGGTACAACTGGCGGCTGTCAGAGAGGGGTAAGAAAGACCTATTCGGAACCAACCTGATTCTAGCACCAAACAAACCCATCCTGGTGTTTCCCCCTCGAGACCAAACGAGGAAGTCAACCGAGGAACTCACACAGTTGGCAGTTTTATTTATTCAGTTATCGTTGCGGCAATTACTAGTCAGGTGTAGATACTCATCCTGATATAATAAGCAGTGGGCAATTTTAGTTAACCATTCCGTTGTAGTTGCGACACTTACTAGTCAGATACAATTAGTATGAGATATCCCAAAAACCCAGCAGTTGTTGGTTCTTTTATTTGGCCATTCCGTTGTAGTTGTAATACTTACTAGTCAGATAAAATGGTCGCAAGCGACAACCCAAACAAGCAGTTGTTGGCAGTTTTATTTAGCCATTCCATTATAGTAAAGCTGATTACTAGTCATTATAAAGTCAAATTTATAGCACTACTTTAGTTATAGTTGTCTATGATCGAGATACTGTGCTCCAAGTCGTCCATAACCGCGGACACGGCTTTCAGAAAGTTTTACCCTGCAGGGGTGCACAAATAGCAACACACACTCGATCAACCTCGGAAAAACCAAATCAAAACCCAACGAGGCTTTCACGACAAAGCAATCACAGGATTCAGAAATACTTCAGGGGGCCACCCAATTGAGTACACCCGCAACGAAGTTAGCTGACTCCGAGACGGACTCAAGGTTTGCGTCAATGGCTGTAAACGACTGGGAACCCAAAACTGGGCTTGTCGATACCGCGAAAACACTCCGCTTACCTGAACAGTACAGGTGCTCCTCGCACAATCGTAATAAAGCAGTAAAGCATGGCATAAGTACAGGATAGTAAATAAAACCTCAAACTAGGTTGTGGCCCCAAGAAATAAGAATGAATCAAGCTCTGGCTCAGGGGGGTCCCATAATTCCCCGTATGTGGATAGCGCGAATATTCAAGGAACAGGTATCAAGTACTCGGGGTCCTACGGGACACAAGTGGACGGTTAACAACCAAATAACATCTATTGCCCACCTGTGCCTCTGCTTACCTACTTCAATTTTAGTTGTTAAACAGTAATTAAAGTAAACGATAATTAAAGCCATGATCATCTCCAACATTAAACATGCGGCAAGGCTCCAACAACTGTGGTACTTGACGACACGCAACAGCACTGGAGCAAGCGACTACGACGCGCAAGTCCAACTATCTACCAAACAACAGGTAATAGGAGGTGTCCAAGGCAATATAAGGCTGCGCGGGATATCACGGGTACGGAAACTAGAGCATCGCAACACAGATAGCAATAGATCGACAGGAGGGAATAAATACTATAAAAGTAAGATAGGTAGAAAGGGGGAGATGCTCGCCTGGAAACATTGTCGAAGGTTCAACCGAAGATCGGGGCGAAGCTCACATCAACTCAACGGCCTTATCCGCGAAGAAGAAAAACACTAGAATAAACACCGGATGCACTATTTAATACTATGGCAGAAGATCGGGCATGATGCATGTATGATGTATGACATGGCAAAGATACGATGCAATTAGGTCATATTAAGCGGAACCGGGGTCCCGACAATTAATTAAACGGTTCAAGTTATTTATCTACCCCGCAAATTAAATGTTGTAATAACAGGGCAAGATAAGTTACCGGTTCGCTACACAAATTTAAATGAGGCCAATTATGAGACTAGATTTGTCCGCATATGGGCCCCATATTTAATTATGAAGTGAATCGGCCTAATGCCCCCAAACCACAGACAAGTATGCATGCATGAACAATTTAATATGCATCAGATATATCATTTATAAAATAGGGCTCGGGAGAAAGGTTCACACATTAGGGGTCGAAGATCTTGGTCCGGGGGTTCGGGGTCGGTCTCAGGGTTCGGATCTGGGGTTCGGTCTCGGCGGGAGCGTTCTCAGATAACGGGGTAGATCTTGGCGTTCCGTGGTCTTCGGGTCATGTCGACGGCCTTGGTGTCCTCGTTGGAGAACTCGGTGTATCCGTGTCGTGGTTCTTGTTGGGGTTCTCGGCTTCGGGCGCCAGGATCGGGCTTCGGACCCGTGTAGATGGTCTTGGCATTCCGAGGGGAAAATCTTGGCGTGCGGGAAGTAGAACTTGGCGTTCGGCGTTCTTCGGTTCCTTGTCGGCGGTCTTAGCGTTCGGGTTCGGTCTTGGGACCCGGGAAGGCGCTCTTGGTGTCCTTGTCGAAGGCCTTCGGTGTCCATGTCAAAGTGCTCCAAACCCGTGACGGAGGTCTTGTCGAAGATGTACCAGGTTGTTCTTGGCGAGTGTGGCCTTGGAATTGGTCTTCTATACCAACGGAAGTAGGTCTTGGCGTCGTCCTTCGGGTGATAGCTTGATGGCGAAGAGACAGACAACTTGCACTTAGGCCACGAGGGTAGCACCGTGATGTGTACCGCGCAAGGAAACACCGGCAGGAGGCGACGGCGAGGCCCTGCCCACGGTCGACGCCGGCTCGCAGAGGCAAGGAGGAGGCGGCCGCGGCCTCGGGGAGAGACGAGGCACGGACGAGCGGGGCCGGACGGCGGAGCCTGGCGGCGAGCGGAGGAAGGCCGGCGAGCGGAGGGAGGCCGGCGAGCAGAGGGTCGGGCGTGGCGGCGCTCGGGGCGAGCGGCGGCTGCCGAGGAGGGAGAACGGCGGCGAGAGGGGAGGCGCTCGGGGGCGAGCTCGCGGGGACGGCGAGCCGGAGAGGAGGCGGGGGACCGGGCGAGGAAGAGGGGTGGCTCGGGCCGGCGGGCGAGGCTTGCGGTGGGGGCGGCGAGCTGGCGGTGGCGTGCGCGGGAGGAGGAGGCGGGGCCGGGCGAGCGCGGGTCCGGCGACGGAGGGGGAACGGAGGAGGGCGGCGGCGCGGTAGGAGGCCGCTGGGGGGGGGAAGCGAGGCAGCAGGGCCGCAGACGAGGAAGGAGGGCCGGCGAGTGGAGGGGGGATGAGCGGCGGGAGGAGGTCGCGGCCAGGACGGTGAGGAGGACGGGGAGAGAGGTGGGAGGCCAGAGGAGGGAGGAGACGCGTGGGGGGGCTGGTGTGGTGGGACCCAGGGGCAGGTGGCGGTGGGCCAGGGCGTGGGGTGGTTGCTGCGTGGTGTGCGTGTGTGGGTCTGTGTGCGTGTGTGTGGCGCTGAGAGAGGGAGGGGTGGGACCAGGGAGAGGGTGGGTGTGTTGTGTTGTGTGCTGCTGCGGGTGGGCCAGGTGGGGCGTGGGACCGAGGTGTAAGGGAGAGAGGGCCAGGCGGGTGGGGTCGGTTGGGGTGAGAGAAGGAGTGGGGTGCTGCAGGGTGGATTGATGAGGTGGCAAGGTGGGTGGGGATTGGGTCCAGGGGTGAGGTGGCGAGCTGTGATTGGTGGGTAGATTAGGACTAGGTAGTTTTAGGAATTCGGGTGGGCTGGTGTTATTCTGGGGGTGGCCGACTGGGTCGGATCGGCCCGGTTTGGCTGCCCCCACTAAAATAATTAAATATTTTATTTGTTTAAAACAGGGCTTGTGCAAACCGATAGCAGACAAAACAAAATAATCCGGAGACCCGGGTTTTGCGTTTGGAACAAAGACGGGGCGTTTAGAAAACAAAAACAGGTTTTTCCGCAAATAGTTTTATGCAAGCAAATGCAAGATGATGACGATGCTCAAATGCAATGTGGCATGATGACATGAGCATGCGGTCATGATGATGCAATGCACAAAAACAACGCGATTTTCTAGTAGTGGTTTTAGCGGGATGCCACAATTCGACACCACTAACAATGGATCTCGCCCTCGAGATCCGCCTCATGGTACCGGGATGAAGATCGGCGATCTGAATCTTCTCGCTTCGTGTAGATCCTCGCGACACCACTAACAAGAGGTCGTTGTCCGTGATCGTCGAGGGAACACTCCGGGAACAAAAGGTCGAAGGTAGGGGTATCAACAATAAAGCCACCTCTAGCTTCGATGGAAAGGGGGAACCGATGCATTCTCATCCACTTCAATGTACACAAGCGAATAGAGTGAGTAGTCGGCATGGGGGCCAATCCATCACGCACCCAAACTATTACTCCGCACAAGCAGTGGAAAAGCGTGCAACCATTCTCGGAATCAGACTGAAGATCTCGACAATCGAGGATCGAAACAAAGGAGTGATGCAGACTCTGCATCGGATCTGGCGTAGATGATGTCGTCGTGTCGTAAAACACCGGAAGGCACGAGAAGGAACAAAGAGAAGTCCACCAGACAAAGGGTTCCTCGGATAGCATGAAGACCAGATGTAGCAACACCGTTACCAAAGGAGGAAGCGAAACCCTGAAGGTACGAGGGAACCCAACCACGAGAAATCCTGGACTCGAAGAGAGAGAAGAGAGCGGATCCAAAACACGCAGAGGTGAGAGGAGAGCAGCAGAGGGGTAAGGAGTAAAATCAGACCTAATCAGAACTATCCAACCGATTTTGCAGAAATAGTTTTGACACTCTACTTCGGCCGTTAGCTAGGTTATCCTACAGGCTGGACTTGTGGGGTATCGCAACTGCTGAGCTCTGATACCACTCTGTAACACGCTCAGAATCGACCCTATGCAAGTTTTAGCGAAACCCGCCAAACCCGCATAGAAACGATTCAAAGGTGCCCACCAGGCACTTTCGTGCGGGTGGAAAACGAAGTAATAACATTACACAACAGTCCTTGATGGGACCCATAGAACAGATATATATATACAACAGCGACTCCATGAGTCAAGAATACAGATATAATATACAAAGATCCAAATCACCTTGAAAATGACAGAGCGTCCGACTACGGACAAGATGCAAATGGGGCTAAGAGCCCTGAAGAATAACCAATGGCGTCCATAACCCTGCCCAGGCCAAGCCGGAAGGGTAACCCTGCTAACGACGTCGAGCTCAAAACCTGCTTAAACAAAAGGGGTGCCGACAAAGGGCAAAGGAAAAAGAGGAGCGTCAGTACTGAGGCCAGTACACGGCGAGGCTAGAATTCGGCGGTCCTCGCCTACATAGGTATGGTGGACTGAAGCGACAGCGGCAGCATGCACTAAACAACCTATAGAGACTCGGTACAACTGGCGGCTGTCAGAGAGGGGTAAGAAAGACCTATTCGGAACCAACCTGATTCTAGCACCAAACAAACCCATCCTGGTGTTTCCCCCTCGAGACCAAACGAGGAAGTCAACCGAGGAACTCACACAGTTGGCAGTTTTATTTATTCAGTTATCGTTGCGGCAATTACTAGTCAGGTGTAGATACTCATCCTGATATAATAAGCAGTGGGAAATTTTAGTTAACCATTCCGTTGTAGTTGCGACACTTACTAGTCAGATACAATTAGTATGAGATATCCCAAAAACCCAGCAGTTGTTGGTTCTTTTATTTGGCCATTCCGTTGTAGTTGTAATACTTACTAGTCAGATAAAATGGTCGCAAGCGACAACCCAAACAAGCAGTTGTTGGCAGTTTTATTTAGCCATTCCATTATAGTAAAGCTGATTACTAGTCATTATAAAGTCAAATTTATAGCACTACTTTAGTTATAGTTGTCTATGATCGAGATACTGTGCTCCAAGTCGTCCATAACCGCGGACACGGCTTTCAGAAAGTTTTACCCTGCAGGGGTGCACAAATAGAAACACACACTCGATCAACCTCGGAAAAACCAAATCAAAACCCAACGAGGCTTTCACGACAAAGCAATCACAGGATTCAGAAATACTTCAGGGGGCCACCCAATTGAGTACACCCGCAACGAAGTTAGCTGACTCCGAGACGGACTCAAGGTTTGCGTCAATGGCTGTAAACGACTGGGAACCCAAAACTGGGCTTGTCGATACCGCGAAAACACTCCGCTTACCTGAACAGTACAGGTGCTCCTCGCACAATCGTAATAAAGCAGTAAAGCATGGCATAAGTACAGGATAGTAAATAAAACCTCAAACTAGGTTGTGGCCCCAAGAAATAAGAATGAATCAAGCTCTGGCTCAGGGGGGTCCCATAATTCCCCGTATGTGGATAGCGCGAATATTCAAGGAACAGGTATCAAGTACTCGGGGTCCTACGGGACACAAGTGGACGGTTAACAACCAAATAACATCTATTGCCCACCTGTGCCTCTGCTTACCTACTTCAATTTTAGTTGTTAAATAGTAATTAAAGTAAACGATAATTAAAGCCATGATCATCTCCAACATTAAACATGCGGCAAGGCTCCAACAACTGTGGTACTTGACGACACGCAACAGCACTGGAGCAAGCGACTACGACGCACAAGTCCAACTATCTACCAAACAACAGGTAATAGGAGGTGTCCAAGGCAATATAAGGCTGCACGGGATATCACGGGTACGGAAACTAGAGCATCGCAACACAGATAGCAATAGATCGACAGGAGGGAATAAATACTATAAAAGTAAGATAGGTAGAAAGGGGGAGATGCTCGCCTGGAAACATTGTCGAAGGTTCAATCGAAGATCGGGGCGAAGCTCACATCAACTCAACGGCCTTATCCGCGAAGAAGCAAAACACTAGAATAAACACCGGATGCACTATTTAATACTATGGCAGAAGATCGGGCATGATGCATGTATGATGTATGACATGGCAAAGATACGATGCAATTAGGTCATATTAAGCGGAACCGGGGTCCCGACAATTAATTAAACGGTTCAAGTTATTTATCTACCCCGCAAATTAAATGTTGTAATAACAGGGCATGATAAGTTACCGGTTCGCTACACAAATTTAAATTAGGCCAATTATGAGACTAGATTTGTCCGCATATGGGCCCCATATTTAATTATGAAGTGAATCGGCCTAATGCCCCCAAACCACAGACAAGTATGCATGCATGAACAATTTAATATGCATCAGATATATCATTTATAAAATAGGGCTCGGGAAAAAGGTTCACACATTAGGGGTCGAAGATCTTGGTCCGGGGGTTCGGGGTCGGTCTCAGGGTTCGGATCTGGGGTTCGGTCTCGGCGGGAGCGTTCTCAGATAACGGGGTAGATCTTGGCGTTCCGTGGTCTTCGGGTCATGTCGACGGCCTTGGTGTCCTCGTTGGAGAACTCGGTGTATCCGTGTCGTGGTTCTTGTTGGGGTTCTCGGCTTCGGGCGCCAGGATCGGGCTTCGGACCCGTGTAGATGGTCTTGGCATTCCGAGGGGAAAATCTTGGCGTGCGGGAAGTAGAACTTGGCGTTCGGCGTTCTTCGGTTCCTTGTCGGCGGTCTTAGCGTTCGGGTTCGGTCTTGGGACCCGGGAAGGCGCTCTTGGTGTCCTTGTCGAAGGCCTTCGGTGTCCATGTCAAAGTGCTCCAAACCCGTGACGGAGGTCTCGTCGAAGATGTACCAGGTTGTTCTTGGCGAGTGTGGCCTTGGAATTGGTCTTCTATACCAACGGAAGTAGGTCTTGGCGTCGTCCTTCGGGTGATAGCTTGATGGCGAAGAGACAGACAACTTGCACTTAGGCCACGAGGGTAGCACCGTGATGTGTACCGCGCAAGGAAACACCGGCAGGAGGCGACGGCGAGGCCCTGCCCACGGTCGACGCCGGCTCGCAGAGGCAAGGAGGAGGCAGCCGCGGCCTCGGGGAGAGACAAGGCACGGACGAGCGGGGCCGGATGGCGGAGCCTGGCGGCGAGCGGAGGAAGGCCGGCGAGCGGAGGGAGGCCGACGAGCGGAGGGTCGGGCGCGGCGGCGCTCGGGGCGAGCGGCGGCTGCCGAGGAGGGAGAACGGTGGCGAGAGGGGAGGTGCTCGGGGGCGAGCTCGCGGGGAAGGCGAGCCGGAGAGGAGGCGGGGGACCGGGCGAGGCAGAGGGGTGGCTCGGGACGGCGGGCGAGGCTTGCGGTGGGGGCGGCGAGCTTGCCAAGGGAGGCGGAGGACGGCGACGAGCTGGCGGTGGCGTGCGCGGGAGGAGGAGGCGGGACCGGGCGAGCGCGGGTCCGGCGACGGAGGGGGAACGGAGGAGGGCGGCGGCGCGGTAGGAGTCCGTGGGGGGGGGAAGCGAGGCGGCGGGGCCGCAGACGAGGAAGGAGGGCCGGCGAGCGGAGGGGGGGATGAGCGGCGGGAGGAGGTCGCGGCCAGGACGGTGAGGAAGACGGGGAGAGAGGTGGGAGGCCAGAGGAGGGAGGAGACGCGTGGGGGGGGCTGGTGTGGTGGGACCCAGGGGCAGGTGGCGGTGGGCCAGGGCGTGGGGTGGTTGCTGCGTGGTGTGCGTGTGTGGGTCTGTGTGCGTGTGTGTGGCGCTGAGAGAGGGAGGGGTGGGACCAGGGAGAGGGTGGGTGTGTTGTGTTGTGTGCTGCTGCGGGTGGGCCAGGTGGGGCGTGGGACCGAGGTGTAAGGGAGAGAGGGCCAGGCGGGTGGGGTCGGTTGGGGTGAGAGAAGGAGTGGGGTGTTGCAGGGTGGATTGATGAGGTGGCAAGGTGGGTGGGGATTGGGTCCAGGGGTGAGGTGGCGAGCTGTGATTGGTGGGTAGATTAGGACTAGGTAGTTTTAGGAATTCGGGTGGGCTGGTGTTATTCTGGGGGTGGCCGACTGGGTCGGATCGGCCCGGTTTGGCTGCCCCCACTAAAATAATTAAATATTTTATTTGTTTAAAATAGGGCTTGTGCAAACCGATAGCAAACAAAACAAAATAATTCGGAGACCCGGGTTTTGCGTTTGGAACAAAGACGGGGCGTTTAGAAAACAAAAACAGGTTTTTCCGCAAATAGTTTTATGCAAGCAAATGCAAGATGATGACGATGCTCAAATGCAATGTGGCATGATGATATGAGCATGCGGTCATGATGATGCAATGCACAAAAACAACGCGATTTTCTAGTAGTGGTTTTAGCGGGATGCCACATAAGTCAACTACTATTCCTGTTGGTATATGTGAGGATGTTCCTATTCAAGTGGCTCATAATTGCTTGGTTCTAACTGATTTTGTTGTGCTTAAAATGCCTAAAGATGATAATATGTCTATTATTCTTGGGAGACCTTTTCTTAATACTGCAGGTGCTGTCATTAATTGTAATCAAGGAAAAGTAACATTCAATATTGATGACAAAGAGCATACTATTTATTTCCCCAAGAAGGTTGTTAAGAGCTATTGCCTGAATTCCATTGAAAATATTGAGAGCATCAAGGTTGGAGAAATATATTGTCCCACTCCACGAGAAAACTTTGAAACTATTATGATTGGGACCATTGCTATCAAGTATGAGGTAACATAATCACCTTGTGGAATGCAAAGTTTTGTTTCATATAACGTTGTTTTGGTAACAAGACTTGATCAACCTTGTTAACAAAAGGATTTTAATGAACAAAATATTTTTTTCACTATGGTTATACTTGCTTTATTTTACTTTTCTCCTTCCTAGTCTTTGCCTTTCTTTTGCTAGCTTTGGTTTTGCTAGTTGTTTGCTTGTTAGTTTTTCTTAGAGCTCCTGTAGTTTGGATTTTGGTTTGCTTTTTCTTCTTCTGAAAAAACTGTTTCTGCGAGAAAATCAATTTTCATACCCTGAAAATTGGCCAAAAATAAAGTTTCCCGAAAAATCTCAGAAAATTCAAAATAAACTTTTCCTCGAAAAAAGGGGCAGAGGGACACCTAAAGTGACATAGGGGGCCACCCAGGCCACCAAACCCATGGTAGGCACGGCCTACCAGTGGGCGGCGCCTGGGGGGTCTGGCCCACGTGGCCCCCTCCAGGCTGCCTCCTCAAAGCCATCTTCTTTCTCTCTCCTGAAAAACACCGGAAAACTTGCTCAAGCTCGAGTTCTTGATGTTCTTGCTCGCGATTTTCGATCTCCTTGCTCATCCCCTCTTTGCTGCTGATGTTTGGAGAGATTGATCCTTGGTATGTGCCTCCTCCACTTGTCCTATTCGATTTGTGATTGGTAGATTGTATCTTGAGTATTTTGCTGCTATAGGTGACAGGTTGTTTGAGCTTGCATGCTTGTTCTATGCTTAGAAATTTCATTTTGATGCATGTGTAGTCCTTTAGAAAGCTCATATAGTAGTTGCTCATCATTTATCAACTTAGAAATTACTTGGTTTGATGTTTGTCTGAAAATTTCAGCAAGGAAGATGAGTACCTATCCACTGAATCAATATGACTTGATGGTGTCTGAGCCAATGAAGGTTCATCGTGAGGAGGCAGTTTTTCCTTCCGTATACCCATGCCATGAATTTATGAGAACCGCGGGAATCTCCCAGGATTTCCAAACCTTGATTGCCAATGCAGGATTGGAACACTTTGTTGAAGGTGAACCATTTCAATTTGTTAAGCTAACCATGGCTTTTGTGCAGGACTTCTGGTTCACTTGGTATACATCCAATCCCATGGTCCATTACAAAATATGTAATATACCTGTCGACCTCCCTTTTGCTGATTTCTGTGCAGTGATGACCCACAAGTATAGGCGATCGCAACAGTCTTCGCGGGTAGTATTACCCAATTTATTGATTCGACACAAAGGGAGCCAAAGAATACTTGCAAGCCTTAACAACTAAGTTGTCAGTTCAGCTGCACCTGGAAATAGTTCTTGCTCACAGAAGTTTATCAGTAGCAACAGTTTGTAGTAGCAACAGCAAAGCAACAGCAACATCAATAGTAACAGTGAAACATGAGCAATAGTAATAGTAACGGTAAATGTAGTATTCGAGTGCGGTATACATAGGGATGGATGGACGGGCGTTGCATGGACGAGTCTAAACATGTAACTTCAAGATCTAGGGCTTTGCAGATAAATAATAACAAGCATCCAAGTACTAAACAATCCTAGACATGTGCTCCAAATATAGTCATACGTGCTCGCAATGAGAACTTGCAGAACATCTTCTGTCCAGCCAGCCCGTGGCAATGGGGCCTCTAGGGAACTACTGGAAATTAAGGTGCTCCTTTTAATAGAGCACCGGAGCAAAGCATTAACACTCCATGAACACATGTGATCCTCATACCACAGCCATCCCCTCCGGTTGTCCCAATTATTGTCACTTTGGGGCCTTTGGATCTGGACAATAATATGTGTACACAACTTGCAGATAAGATCACAAACAATACTATCATAATGATTCAATAATAAGTTCAGATCTAAGATCATGGCACTCAGGCCCTAGTGACAAGCATTAAGCACAACAAGTTGCAACAAAGTCAAATAGCACTAATAGAGATACTATAGGCACTATGCCCTAACAGATCTTATTCGATTACATGATAGAACTCATCCAATCCCTACCATCCCCAAGCATACAACGGGGGATTACTCACTCATGGATGAGGGAAACATTGGTGATTGATGGAGATGCATTGGTGATGACGATGGCGATGATCCTCTCCAAATTCCCCGTCCCGGCAGGGTGCCAGAACGGAGTTTCTGGATCTGAATCTTGGTTTCTGGTGGCAGCGGCGTGGCGGAACTCTTTTTGGAAAACTATCGACCCCCCTCAGTTTTAGGTTGAAAGGCAACTTATAGGTGCATAGGGAGGCTGAGGGGGTGCTTGGGGTGGCTGCACCCCCTCCAGGCACGACCAGTGGTGGGCCCGCTTCTGGGGTGGGTGTGGGCCCCCTAGGCCTCCTATTTGTGTCCCCTTCTGGCTGCCTGGATCTTCCGGTGAAATATAGGTTTTGGCATATTTTCCGGGATTTTTCCTGATAGTTGATTTTCTGCACAAAAACAAGACACCAAGGTAATTCTGCTGAAAACACCGTCATTCCGTGTTAGTTGTATCCAAATCACACAAGTTTAGAGGAGAAACAATAGCAAAGTGTTCAAGAAAGTAGATACGTTTTGGACGTATCAACTCCCCCAAGCTTAGCTTATTGCTTGTCCTCAAACAATTTAGCTGAAAACTGAGTGCAGTAAAAGAACTTTCACGAACACTTTGCTTCATATGATGTAAATATTCTCAGCACATGAGTAGATGCTTAGACAATTCATAATAAGAAGTATGCAACTAAGTCTACTCAATAGTCATTGAAAGATATGAAGAGAAACCAACTCAATAAAAATAAGTAGCATGAAACATAAACATAAGCAACATTGCAATGCTCATAATAAGGTATGATAAAGTGGTATCTCACTTGCCTTTGTTTGAAGAGCACAATATAAATGCCAAGGCACCTCTAAAGTTCACATGAAGACTAGAAGTAAAGATATGAGAGATACAAGCATCAAAGTCATGACATAATTAACCAAGTTTTGGAACAAACATAAGAATGACAACTATGCTCTCAAGAAGGTTCTCGTAGAATAATTGGTGACTCAACAAAGTTGTGAAAATGGTTTTGAAAGGTTTGGAAGGCTTCCCAATGCTGAAAGGAAGGTACTCATTAGCTTTGAGATCTCATTGCCCCTATCATAGGCATCTTCATGTGGTTAAGGTGAAAGTGAGGTCCACTCTGAATCATATGCTTGACAAACCATAGACTGGAAATCCCAAGTCCCTTGAGTACGAGGGTCGCTCCGCATGCTACTCAACTTTGGTCACCTGAAAGTTCTTGTCATTGTAAATACATGCATATCATCGAGAACCGCCAACGGGGTACCCCTTGCACATGGTACAGGAGCTTTCCCATAACCAAAATGACAAGGCAAGCAGACAATGAGCATCTCAGCAATCTTTTTATTTACCATATGCATAGCTTTTTATTGAGGACGCTTCATAGATGCTCATTTATGGTGATGTTGCAAGTTTCCACCATGATTAGGCATGGCTTAGGCTAGCGTCCCAGGCGTTTCTCTAACACAATGCATAAACTCCATGAACTCACAAACTCCCCTTTTATTTCACATCGTCAACATCCGTAAACAAAAGAGAAAAGTATCAACTAGACAGGATATCCAAAAGGTGTTGAAAGCGTTCCCCGTGACAGCACGGTTCTGCTGACTCCCATCATATAATAAGCAAGCATATAATTTTCATGGACTAGTCACAATGGTTCAGAATTATTAAGCGCAAGGAATAAAGTGTGCCATCAATTTCGTGAGAGCTTTACTAACTAACTTTCTCAAAACAGACAAACATTTTATTTTGGCAGAAAACATGGCATATATAAAATATGCACTGAAGTAGCAAATGGTGCTAATAGGTAGGTATGGTGGACACAACTGGCAATATTGGTTTTGGGGAGTTGGAAGCACAGGTAGAGAACAAACTCAGTGCAAGTGAAGGCTAGAAATAGAGAGGGAGCAACAAACGAGAGAGCAATAGCTGTCATAATCATGCTTGCAACAAAATATGACTAATTATGGCATGAAAGTTATACAAGAACTCTGAGGCAAAATAAATCATCGAGGCTTACCGACTATTGATTATTCATATGCATGCGTGAGCATGTGCCAAGTCGATTCACATGAACAGTCAGAGGAGGATACCACAATGTCATACCAAAGTATGAAGAAAACAATGCAAGCAAACATTCATATGACATGCTACAAACTATTAGCAAGCTGGAGCTAATCATAGATAAGCAAGAACTACTAAGCATCCATAATGACATACTTATTACACAAATAGGCTAAGCATGCTCACAATGATGAGTATATGTACAAAAATGAAACAAATAGAGTTCGTTACCAGCCTCTTACCACACCTCAAGTTATCTTAATCTTCATTATTGCCCTTCACTTGTGTGACTTGAATATTAACAATAAACCAAAATCCATCGAGGATGGCTGAACCCTGCAAAGAACTCACAAAACCAAAGAAGAACAACAAATATTTTGGTGTTTTTGAATTTTTTTAGAAACAAGAAAACAAAGAAAAGCCAAACAAAAACAAATCAAACCAAACAAAGCAACATCTTTTTGGATTTTTCTTTTAAGGCAAACCAAAGCAAAGAAACAAAGAAACAAACCAAGAGAAACAACGGAAATATTTTTGGTATTTTTGGGTTTTTAGAAAGAAGCAAAAAAACCAAAAAGAAAGTGAAAACAATGGATATACAAAGAACCGACGGAACATGATATATATGAGTGTGATATCGGTATACCTCCGCCCAAGCTTAGGCTTTTGGCCTAAGTGCGGCTCAATAGGCGGGTAGTAACCCCATGCAGGTGGGTCATCATAGGAATGATCATAGTCAAGCGCTTGCGATGAAGAAGAAGACGCGCCCCAATCAAATGAGGGTTGATGGTATGAAGACTCTCCCAAGTTGGAGGGTTGAACCGAATTGTCTTCGGCATCCTCTTCAACATTATCCTCTTGCTGGGAGAGTCCCCCCACATAAGTGTCAACCTCCTCCTCTGTAAGCGACCATCCTTGCCTGTTATCAAATTTAAACAAAGCAGGTGCATGCAAATAAACTATTTTCTCAGTCCTACCCTTTCTCCGACCTTGCTGAGCAAAATATAATTCATATGGTAAACTTACCACATTAGCCCCCAAGGAAACAAAACCATGCTGAATCATGGATTCAATATCAAGCCTCTCTATGGGGAACTGAAAATCTGAATAATGAGGCTCTAAACCATGGAAAGCTAGCAACCTAGAAGCAATGAGACCTCCACAAATTCCACCCTTCTCACGGTTGGTGGTGATACGGTGAGCTATCAGAGCACCCAAACTATAAGATCTATTCCTATTCAGAGCAGTTGCAATAAAAGCTAGATCAAAAGAAGACAACTTTCTAGCAATCTTTATAGCAAGAACACACTTGGTAATGAAATAGGAAAAGTATCTAATAGCTGGGAGCTGAATGTTCCGAATTTTACCACTTTCCTTTGAGAAGTCGAAACCTTTGCAAATCTCAGCATATAAATCCACAAGTGACTTGGGCCTCTCCTTGATCTTCTCACAAGATCCCCACTGCGATACTCTAATTGCTGCACAGAAATCAGCAAAAGGCAGGTCGACAGGTATATTATATATTTTTGTAATGGACCATGAGATTATAAGTAGACCAAGTGAACCAGAAATCCTGCACAAAAGCCATGGTTAGCTTAACATATTGGAATGGTTCACCTTCAACAAAGTGTCCCAACCCTGCATTTGTAACCATAGTTTGGAAATCTTGGAGGATCCCCATAGCATGGATATATGGAAGGAAAAACTTCCACCTCACGATGAACCTTCATTGGCTCATGCACCATCAAGTCATATTGATTCAGTGGATAAGCACTCATCTTCCTTGCTGAAATTTTTAGACAACCATCAAACCAAGTGATTTCTAAGTTGATAAATGATGAGCAACTACTATAGGAACTTGCTAGAGGACTACACATGCATCAAAACAAAGTTTCTAGGCATAGAACAAGCAAGCAATCTCAAATAACCTGTCACCTATAGCAGCAAAATACTCAAGATACAATCTACGAATCACAAATCTAATTGGACAAGTGGAGGAGGCACATACCAAGGAACAATCCCTCCAAAAATCAGCACTTGAGATGGGCTGAACAAGGAGATCGAAAATCGCAAGCAAGAACAGCAAGAACTCGAGCTTGAGCAAGTTTTTCGGTGTTTTTCGGGAGAGAGAAAGAAGGTGGGTTTGAGGAGGCAGCCTGGAGGGGACCAGGTGGGCCCGACCCCCCTAGGCGCCACCCCCTGGTAGGCCGCGCCTACCACAGGTGTGGTGGCCTGGGGTGGACCTTGGGTCACTTCAGGTGCCTCTATGCCCCTTTTTTCGAGGAAAAATTTATTTTTAATTTTCTGGGATTTTTCGGGAAACTTTATTTTTGGCCAATTTTCGGGGTATGAAAATTGATTTTCTTGCAGAAACAGTTTTTTCAGAAGAAGCAAAAGCAAACCAAAATCCAAACTACATGATCTCTAAGAAACTCAAACAAGCAAACAACTAGAAAAACTAAAGCTAAAGCAAAGACTAGGAAGGAGAAAAGTAAAAGAAAGCAAGTATAATCACAGTGGAACCATTATTTTTTTCATTAAAATCCTTTTGTTAACATGGTTGATCAAGTCTTGTTACCAAAACAATCTTCTATGAAGCAAAACTTTGCATTCCACAAGGTGATTATGTTACCTCATACTTGATAGCAATGGTCCCAACCATAATAGTTTCAAAATTTTCTTGTGGAATGGGACAATATATTTCTCTAACCTTGATGCTTTCAATATTTTCAATGGAATTCAGGCAATAGCTCTTAACAACCTTCTTGGGGAAATAGACAGTGTGCTCTTTGTCATTAATATTGAATGTTACTTTTCCTTGATTGCGATTGATGACAGCACCTGCAGTATTAAGAAAAGGTCTCCCAAGAATAATAGACATATTATCATCTTCAGGAATTTCAAGCACAACAAAATCAGTTAAAACCATGCAATTATGAGCAACTTGAACAGGAACATCCTCACATATACCAACAGGAATAGTATTTGACTTATCGGCCATTTTCAAAGATATATCAATTGGTATCAACTTTTCTAGCTGGAGTCTCTTGTAGAGAGAAAAAGGCATAACACTAACTCCAGCTCCCAAATCACATAAAGAAGTTCTAACATAATTATTCTTAATGGAGCAAGGAGTAGTTGGTATACCTGTATCACCAAGTTTCTTTGGAACCTTACCATTGAAGGAGTAATTAGCAAGTATAGTAGAAATCTCCTCATTAGGAATCTTCCTTTTATTAGAGACAATATCCTTCATATACTTTGAATAAGGAGGCAATTTAATAGAATCGGTCAAAGTAATTTGAAAAAATAAAGGTTTCATCCACTCACAAAACTTGTTGTAGTGTTTCTCCTCCTTTGACTTGTGTTTCTTACCTGGAAAAGGCATAGGTTTCTTCACCCAAGGTTCTCTCTCTTTACCATGTTTATTAGCAATAAAATCTTCCTTTGTGTACCTAGTATCTTAGTGTGCTTCTCAGGTTCTTCCTCACCTTACTCCTTATCAGGAGACTCATTTTGATCATTACCACTCTCAGTTTCAGCATCAGAGACAGATATACTATTAGGATCTACAGTAGGTTCAAGTGGTTCCTCAACTATCTTATGTTTCTTTTTCTTCCTCTTATGAGGACTTCCACTATCTTCACCTTGTTGGGAATCCTGCTCTATTCTTTTAGGGTGTCCTTCAGGATATAAAGGATCATGAGTAGCTATACCACTCCTAGTTCTAATTCCATAAGCATGTTTATCTCCTGAAGCATTAACTAGCATATCCTTTTGTACCTTAGCAAGTTGATCAAGTTGAGTTTGAAACATTTGAAAGTGTTTACAAAGCATTTTAATATCATTAGAAGTTGTTTCCACAATATCTTTCAACTCATGGATAGCTCTAGAGTTTTCCAATAAATGATTTTGATTTTTTTATTAAAATACCCTTGTTTAACAATAAATGTGTCAAGTTCCTCTAAACATTGATCAGGAGGCTTACCATAATGAATATCACCTTCATCAAAGTGTTGGAGAGAGTGTACCTCAATAGTAGATGAGTGGGGAATTGGCTTACATAATTCTTCTATAGGAGGTAGATTCTTCACATCTTCAGCTCTAATACCTTTCTCCTTTAGACACTTCTTAGCTTCCTTCATCACATCATCATTTAATGCAATAAATCCCCTCTTCTTTGTTGTTGGTTCTGGAATTGGTTCAGGAACAACTGGTTCAGGAGTAATAGGCTCAGGTGTATTCAACTCAGTTGATGTCCAATCATCATAATTCTTGCTTATTAGTCATTAATTCTTCAGCATCTGTAGGAGTCCTTTTCCTGAAAACACAATCAGCAAAGATATCTAGGTATGTCCTAGAGTCATCAGTTAGTCCATTATAATAAATATCAAGAAGCTCATTCTTAGGTAATGGACATCCAGGATGTGCATGAATCAAGGAACAGAACCTTGTCCATGACTCAGGAAATTTCTCTTCTTCTCCCTGTTTAAAATCAAAAAGTCTCTGCAAAGCAGCATGTCTAGCACTGGGAGGAAAATATTTCTAGAAGAAAGAAGCAATCAAGCAATTAGGGCTATCAATGGAACCAGGAGGTAATCTATTAAACCAAGCCCTAGCTTCTCCTTTTAGCGAAAAAGGGAAGATCTTAGTAACAAAGTACTTGCGCATCTTAAAATCATCAGAGAACAAAGCACTCATAGTAGAAAGCTCATTCATATGAGCCACATCACTCTCATTTTCAGTCCCACAAAAAGGTTCTTTCTCAACAATATCTAAATAAGATAAATCAAGAGAGAGATCATAATTTTCATCTTTAATATCTATGGGAGAAGTGGCAAACTTAGGATCAGAGGACAACTTAGGCATAATAGTACGTCTAGCAAGGAGACTCTTAATAGCACTAGTACCATGTGTGTTTCGGCACTCTTCAACAAATTCATCAGTGAACTCAATGTAACCATCATTAATATCATAACTCTCACTAGACTCAGGTGAGCTAATTGGTGTAACAGTGTCTTCATTAGGAGTTTTGGTATTTCCTAGACTAGCCATAGTAGCATCTATAAAAGGACCTAATGAACTACTCGCATCAAGCACAATATAAGTAACATCATGAGCATCAAAAGCAGTTTCAGACTCAGTAGTAGTAGCAGTGTGTGTAGCATGTGTATGCGGTGGTGGTGTGACAAGCTTACTTATAACAGACGATGAATCAAGAGCAGCAGAGGTGTTTAGGACTGTACCTCTTCTTGTAGTGGATGGTAAAATAGGGAACTTTCCATCACGAGACTTTCCCATGATGAAAGGAGTAGCAGTGAACAATAATAGATCCAAGTGAACTTACAAATAGAGCAATGCTCCCCGGCAATAGCGCCAGAAATAGTCTTGATGACCCACAAGTATAGGGGATCCCAACAGTCTTCGCGGGTAGTATTACCCAATTTATTGATTCGACATAAGGGGAGCCAAAGAATACTTGCAAGCCTTAACAACTGAGTTGTCAGTTCAGCTGCACCTAGAAATAGTTCTTGCTCACAGAAGTTTGTCAGTAGCAACAATTTGTAGTAGCAATAGGAAAGCAACAGCAATAGCAACAGTAACAGTGAAACATGTGCAATAGTAATAGTAACGGTAACAGTAGGATTCGAGTGCGGTAGGCATAGGGATGGATGGACGGGCATTGCATGGACGAGTCTAAACATGTAACTTCAAGATCTAGGGAATTGCATATAAATAATAACAAGCATCCAAGTACTAAACAATCCTAGGCATGTGCTCAGAATATAGTCATACGTGCTTGCAATGAGAACTTGCACAACATCTTCTGTCCAGCTAGCCCGTGACAGCGGGGCCTCTAGGGAACTACTGGCAATTAAGGTGCTCCTTTTAATAGAGCATCGGAGCAAAGCATTAGCACTCCATGAACACATGTGATCCTCACACCACAGCCATCCCCTCCGGTTGTCCCAATTATTGTCACTTTGGGGCCTTTGGATCCGGACAATGATATGTGTACACAACTTGCAGATAAGATCACAAACAATACTATCATAATGATTCATTAATAAGTTCATATCTGAGATCATGGCACTCGGGCCCTAGTGACAAGCATTAAGCACAACAAGTTGCAACAAAGTCAAATAGCACTAATAGAGATACTAGGCACTATGCCCTAACAGATCTTATTCGATTACATGATAGAACTCATCCTATCCCTACCATCCCCAAGCCTAGAATGGCGGATTACTCACTCATGGATGAGGGAAACATCGATGGTTGATGGAGATGCGTTGGTGATGACGATGGCGATGATCCTCTCCAAATTCCCCGTCCCGGCAGGGTGCCAAAACGGAGTTTCTGGATCCGAATCTTGGTTTCTGGTGGCGGCGGCGTGGCGGAACTCTTTCTGGAAAACTAGCGACCCCCCCTTGGTTTTTAGGTCGAAAGGCAACTTATAGGCGCAGAGGGAGGCCAAGGGGGTGCCTGGGGTGGCTGCACCCCCTCCAGGCGCGGCCAGTGGTGGGCCCGCGCCTGGGGTGGGTGTGGGCCCCCATGGCCTCCTCTCCGTCTCCCCTTCTGGCTCCGTGGATCTTCTGGTGAAATATAGTTTTTGGCATATTTTTCGGGATTTTTCCTAATAGTTGATTTTCTACACAAAAACAAGACACCAAGGTAATTCTGCTGAAAACAGTGTTAGTCCGTGTTAGTTGTATCCAAATCACACTAGTTTATAGGAGAAATAGTAGCAATGTGTTCGAGAAAGTAGATACGTTTTGGACGTATCATGCAGCAATTAGAGTACCTTAGTGGGGATCTTGTGAGAAGATCAAGGAGAGGCCCAAGTCACTTAGGGATTTGTATGCTGAGATTTGCCAAGGTTTCGACTTCTCAAAGGAAAGTGGTAAAATTCGGAAAATTCAGTTCCCAGCTATTAGATACTTTTCCTATTTCATTACCAAGTGTGTTCTTGCTAGAACAATTGCTAGAAAGTTGTTTTCTTTTGATCTTTCTTTTATCGCAGCTTCTTTGAATAGGAATAGATCTTATACCCTGGGTGCTTTGATAGCTCACCGTCTTACCACCAACCAAGAGAAGGGTGGAATTTGTGGAGGTCTCATTGCTTCTAGGTTGCTAGCTTTCCATGGTTTAGAGTCTCACTATTCAGATTATCAGTTCCCCATAGAGAGGCTTGATCTTGAATCCATGATTCAGCATGTTTTTGTTTCCTTGGGGGCTAATGTGAGAAGTTCACCGTATAAATTATCTTTTGCCCAGCAAGGTCGGATAAAGGGTAGGACTGATAAAATAGTTTATTTTCCTGCACCTGCTTTGTTTAACTTTGATAACAGGCAAGGATGGTCGTTTACAGAGGAGGAGGTTGACACTTATGTGGGGGAACTCTCCCAGCAAGAGGAGAATGTTGAAGAGGATACCGAAGATAATTCGGTTCAGCCCTCCAACTTGGGAGAGTCTTCATACCAGCAGCCCTCATTTGATTGGGGCGCGTCTTCTTCTTCATCGCAAGCACCTGACTATGATCATTCCTATGATGACCCACCAGCATGGAATTACTACCCGCACTATTGAGCCCCACTTAGTCCAAAATCCTAAGCTTGGGGGGAGGTATACCGACGTCACACTCATATATATATATATATATCATGTTTAGTCGGTTCTTTGTATATCCATTGTTTCACTTTCTTTTTGGTTCTTGTTGCTTCTTTCTAAAAAATGCAAATATACCAAAAATATTTTCGTTGTTTCTCTTTCTTTGTTTCTTTTCTTTGGTTTGCCTTAAAAGAAAAATCCAAAAATATTTTGCTTTGTTTGGTTTGCTTTTTCTTTGTTTGTTTTTGCTTTGTTTGCTTTCTTTAAAAAAATTGAAAACACCAAAAATATTTGTTGTTCTTCTTTGGTTTTGTGAGTTCTTTGCAGGGTTCAGCCGTCCTTAGTGGATTTTGGTTTCATGTTAATATTCAAGTCACACAAGTGAAGGGCAATAATAAAGATTAAGATAACTCGAGGTGTCGTAAGAGGCTGGTAACGAACTCTATTTGTTTCATTTTTGTACATATACTCATCATTGTGAGCATGCTTAGCCTGTTTGTGTAAGGTGTATGTCATTATGGATGCTTAGTAGTTCTTGCTTGTCTATGATTAGCTCCATCTTGCTAATAGTTTGTAGCATGTCATATGAATGTTTGCTTGCATTGTTTTATTCATATTTTGGTATGATATTATGGTATCCTCCTCTGACTGTTCATGTGAATCGACTTGGCACATGCTCACACATGCATATGACTAATCAATAGTCAGTAAGCCTCGATGATTTATTTTGCCTTACAGTTCTAGTATCACTTTCATGCCATAATTAGTCCTGTTTTGTTGCAAGCATGATTATGACAATTATTGCTCTCTCGTTTGTCGCTCCCTCTCTTTTGCTAGCCTTCACTTTCACTGAGTATGAGCTCTACCTATGCTTCCAACTCCCCAAAACCAATATTGCCAGCTGTTTCCACCATACCTACCTATTAGCATCGTTTTCTACTTCAGTGCATATTCAATATGCCTTGTTTTCTTCCAAAATAAAATGTTTGTCTATTTTGAGAAAGTTAGTTAGTAAAGCTCTCACGAACTTGATGGCACACTTTATTCCTTGCACTTAATAATCCTGAGCCATTGTGACTAGTCCATGAAAGTTATATGCTTGCAAATTATATGCTGGGAGTCGGCAGAACCGTGCTGTCACGGGGAACGATTTCAATACCTTTTTGGATATCCTATCCAGTTGATACTTTGCTCTTTTGTTTACGGATGTCGACGATGTGAAATAAAATGAGAGCTTGTGATTTCATGAAGTTTATACATTGTGTTAGAGAAACGCATGGGCGGCTAGCCTAAGCCATGCCTAATCATGGTGGAAACTTGCAGCATCACCATAATGAGCATCTATGAAGCATCTTCAATAAAAAGCTATGCATATGGTAAATAAAAAGATTGCTGAGATGCTCATTGTCTGCTTGCCTTGTCATTTTGGTTATGGGAAAGCTCCTGTACCATGTGCAAGGGGTACCCCGTTGGCGGTTCTCGATGATATGCATGTATTTACAATGACAAGAACTTTCAGGTGACCAAAGTTGAGTAGCATGCGGAGCGACCCTCGTACTCAAGGGACTTGGGATTTCCAGTCTATGGTCTGTCAAGCATATGATTCAGATTGGACCTCACTTTCACCTTAACCACATGAAGATGCCTATGATAGGGGCAATGAGAGCTCAAAGCTAATGAGTACCTTCCTTTCAGCATTAGTAAGCCTTTCAAACTTTTCAAAACCATTTTCACAACCTTGTTGAGTCACCACTTATTCTATGAGCACCTTCTTGAGAGCATAGTTTTCATTCTTGTGTTTGTTCCAAAACTTGGTTAATTATGTCATGACTTTGATGCTTGTATCTCTGATATCTTTACTTCTAGTCTTCACTTGAACTTCAGAGGTGCCTTGGCATTTATATTGTGCTCTACAAACAAAGGCAAACGAGATACCACTCTATCATACCTTACTATGAGCATTGCAATGTGGCTTATGTTTATGTTTCATGCTACTTATTATTATTGAGTTGGTTTCTCTTCATAGCTTGCAATGACTATTGAGTAGACTTAGTTGCATACTTCTTATTTTGAATGGTTTAAGCATCTACTCCTATGCTAAGAATATATACATCATATGAAGCAAATGTGTTCGTGAAAGTTCTTTTATCGCACTCAGTTTTCACCTGAATTGCTTGAGGACAAGCAATAAGCTAAGCTTGGGGGGAGTTGATACGTCCAAAATGTATCTACTTTCCCGAACACTTGCTATTGTTTCTCTTATAAAATTGTGTGATTTGGATACAACTAACACGGACTGACGCTGTTTTCAACAGAATTACCTAGGTGTCTTTTTTTGTGCAGAAAATCAACTATCAGGAAAAATCCCGGAAAATATGCCAAAAATTATATTTCACTAGAAGACCCATGGAGCCAGAAGACGAGACGGAGAAGGGGCCTGGGGGGCCCACACCCCTGCCAGGCGCGGGTGCGCCCTGCCCTGCGCCTAGGGGGAGTGCAGCCACCCCAGGCACCCCCTCGGCCTCCCTCTGCGCCTATAAGTTGCCTTTCGACGTAAAAACCGAGGGGGGTTCGATAGTTTTCCAGAAAGAGTTCCGCTCCGCCGCCGCCACCAGAAACCAAGATTTGGATCCAGAAACTCCATTCTGGCACCCTGCCGGGACGGGTGATTTGGAGAGGATCATCGCCATCGTCATCACCAACACATCTCTATCAACCACCGATGTTTCCCTCATCCATGAGTGAGTAATCCCCCACTGTAGGCTTGGGGATGGTAGGGATTGGATGAGTTCTATCATGTAATCGAATACGATCTATTAGGGCATAGTGCCTAGTATCTCTATTAGTGCTATTTGACTTTGTTGCAACTTGTTGTGCTTAATGCTTGTCACTAGGGCCCAAGTTCCATGATCTCAGATCTGAACTTATTATTGAATCATTATGATAGTATTGTTTGTGATCTTCTCTGCAATTTGTGTACACATATCATTGTACGGATCCAAAGGCCCCAAAGTGACAATAATTGGGACAACCGGAGGGGATGGCTGTGGTGTGAGGATCACATGTGTTCATAGAGTGTTAATGATTTTCTCCAGTGCTCTATTAAAAGGAGCACCTTAATTGCTAGTAGTTTCCTAGAGGCCCCGCTTCCACGGGCTGGCTGGACAGAAGATGTTGTGCAAGTTCTCATTGCGAGCACGTATGACTATATTTGGAGAACATGCCTAGGATTGCTTAGTACTTGGATGCTTGTTATTATTTATCTCCAATGCCCTAGATCTTGAAGTTACATGTTTAGACTCATCCATGCAATGCCCGTTCATCCATCCCTATGCCTATCGCACTTGAATCCGATTGTTACCGTTACTGTTACTATTGCTCTTGTTTTACTGCTGCTGTTGCTACTACCAAACGGTTGATACTGATAAACTTCTGTGAGCAATAACTATTTCCAGGTGCAGCTGAATTGACAACTCAATTGTTAAGGCTTGCAAGTGTTCTTTGGCTCCCCTTGTGTCGAATCAATAAATTGGGTAATACTACCCGCGAAGACTATTGCGATCCCCTACACTTGTGGGTCATCACACACGGAAAGGGAGAAACACGAAGATGATCCAGCGCAGGGTAAGATCCTGACACACCCTTCAGACGCTAGCCAATGGAATGCATTATACATCGATTTCAAAGAGTTCGGGATCGATGCAAGGAACGTCAGGCTAGGTATGAGCACCGATGGAATCAATCCTTTTGGTAGCCATAGTAGCACACATCGCACCTGGCCCATGTTTGTATGGCCGTACAACCTCCCTCTATGGCTGTGCACGAATCAAAGGTATGTACACATGAGCAGTCTTATACATGGGCCGAAACAACCAGGTATCGATATGCATCCGTATCTTGGGCTGTTGAAAGAGGAGTTAGCCACGTTGTGGGAGACGCTAGCCCTATGTGGGATGCCTACACTAGAGATATTTCCCTCAAAGTGCCACGTTGCTCACGACAGTGCAGAACTATCCTGGTTGCGCATATGTATCGACTCAGGTGAACCATAGACACAATGCATGTGTCAAGTGCATGGATAAGACTCCACATCTCTAGCTACCAAAGGATCTCGGGTCTTCGGAAACCATGTTCCAAGGGACTCGAAAGTGGATTCGCATGGATAACCCGTGGAGAAAACGCGCTGACCTATTTAATGGTGAAGACGAGCTCGAAAGAACCCCACATCCGAGGAACGGTGAAGAAATGAAGGAGTTTTTGAATAAATGGGAAGAGTGCCCTATGCCAGGAAAGAAGCGACCGAGGACAAAGACGCTTCTGGGTGTATAGAAAGAAATGCCTATTTTCTAGGACCTGCTGTACTGGAAGGTCCTCCACATGCCTCATAGCCTCGATGTAATGCACATCACAAAAAAAGTTACCGAAAATCTGCTTGGCACTCTACTCAACATGCCGGAGAGGACCAAGGATGGGCCTAAAGCAAGAAACGACCTGAAATTGCTTGGCATCAAGAAGGATCTTTAGTGTCGTGATAGTGATGATGACGATCAGACGAAAGGGACTCAAGGTCGCTGTAAAAGGGTTAAGAAGAATGAGGTGGTGGTGATTTGCGCTGCCTGCTTCACTCTGAGTCAGGAGGAGATCGAGCAGTTTTTTAGGTGCCTCCTAGGAGTCAAAGTTCCTCACGGTTACTTAGGAAAGATAAGCAGATATATGAACATAGCGAAGATGAGGTTTAGCGGTATGAAGTCTCACTACTATCACGTGCTGCTGAAAAATATACTTCTAGTTGCGATCCGAGGGATAATGGACGAGCATGTCCGTGAAATGCTATTTGTCCTATTCAACTTTTTCGACGTCATCTCTAGGAAGTCGATCGGCATGAAGCAGCTCGACAAGCTACATGTAGAGATCGTGGTGATACTATGCGATCTCGAGATTTACTTCCGCTCGCATTCTTCGACATCATGGTGCATCTGCTTGTCCATGTCATGGATGACATCATCCAACTCGGGCCAACATTCCTGCACAACATGATGCCGTTTGAAAGGCTGAACGGTGTCATCAAAGGATTCATTCACAACATGTCCCATCCAGATGGAAGCATAGCCAAGGTCTTTCTGATCTACGAGTGCATCTCCTTCTGCCAGAACTATCTAACCACTGATAATGAGGATGTTGGAATACCCACCAAGAAGCACCTCGGTAGGCTCGTTGTATATGGTCATCGCGAGGGCTACCACTCACTGAATGTCGGCATTGCTAATCGACACTTTGACAGGGCACACCGAGTCACACTACAACACATTGAATTGGTAGGCCCTTGGGTGGAAGAGCACAGAAGCTTAATCGAGCAGGAGTACGTCGACCTATGCCGCCCGAGGAGGAAGGGATACATAACTAGAGAGCATAGCTCCAGCTTCGGGTTGGTTCAAGAAAAGGCTGCTAGACAATCCCCCATGGACGCCTTCTACGGAAGATCAAAAAATGATATTCTCATTGTCACAGGGCCCAGCGCATAACCTAAGGACCTATCAGTCATACGGCATCAACGGTTATAGATTCTACACCGAGGAAAAGGACAAGAATAGCGAATATCAAAACTTAGGAGTAACTATGTTTTCCTTTGCCGATGACAAGACTACTGTCATGGAAAGATTTTACAGAAGATATGGGAGCTCGACTACTATGAAGAGACGGTACCGATGTTCCATGTTAGATGGGCCAAGAATGTCGAAAAAGGTAAGTATTTCACCACCTGCATTATACCCGATGCCAAATCGGCGAAGAACGCCTCCACGAAAAATGAGCCATGGGTACTCGCTAGACAAGTTGATCAATGTTTCTTTGTTACCAATCTGTCAAATCCCCGCCATGTTGTACTGAGGAGGGGCAAGAGGAGCATCATCAGAATGGAAGGAGCCACCAACTAGCAATACTTCAACAAGAACGGTGATCCAAAGATCGAAAAGGAATTCAACAAGTACTTCGACATTCCTACTATTAATACAGTAAGAAGGAATACCACACTACCTACTAAAGGTTGTCCATTCACAAGAAAAAATCTCAAAGTACCCGGGCTAAAGTATTCAACCGCGACGAAAAAGGGCAAGAAGATTGTGAAGAGAGGCTAGCTCGAAACCGATACATCATATGACGACATGAGCTTTTTTGTGTATTAATTCAGTTGTGTGCTTGCAAATATATTAGTTAGACTAAAACATATATCATGATATTCGTGTGGGTATATAAATATGCATGTCTATGTGACAAGCATATATATATGATTCAGGGAAGTTTTTTTGAATAAATATGCATGTGTATGTTCTTACTTTTAAATATGTCAGTAACATAATTAAAAATATTTTTTAAATAAGGAAAAAAATGTCTAGGACAACCAGGATTCGAACCTGGCTGTCCTAGGTTTAGAGCTGTCAAGGAAGACCACTA
Source organism: Avena sativa (assembly GCA_916181665.1). Taxonomy (NCBI): domain Eukaryota; kingdom Viridiplantae; phylum Streptophyta; class Magnoliopsida; order Poales; family Poaceae; genus Avena; species Avena sativa. The sequence goes on from OV702283.1 coordinate 111,599,237, forward strand.
GTCTATGTGTGTGTTTCTATCAAACTACAATGTCGTGCTTCTTTGGACTAAGTGCAAAGATTTTGTGGCGCATATCTTAGGAATGCGCTATAGAAGTTGGAAATTTTGTAGTGCATACTGCAGAAATGCACCACAGAATTTTCACAAGACAAATAATGGACCGTTCGGCCTTCCTAATCCCTCCTTCCATTTGTTCCACAAATCGATCGCCTTCACAACTGTAGCTCTCTCCCGTGAAACCCTAGCTCTCGCCAGAGCCTATGGAGGAGGATCCACTAGAGCTAGTGGAGGAGGAGCCCATCCCGCGCGCCCTAGGAGGAGCAGGCCAGTCCCACACGCCCTAGGATCCCGTGGAGGAGGAGCCACCAGAGCCTATGGAGGATGAGCCCGTCCCACGCTCCCTAGGAGGAGCAGGCCAGTCTCGCGCCCGTCCCACAACAGGAGCACCACCGCCGCCACCTCGTCGACGACCACCTCCCCATCCATAGGTACTGGAACATCACTGCTCCCTCTCTCTTCTTTAACCCTGATCTCGATAGTGTAGAATATGAAGCAATGGCCAGAAATGGCTACTCTAGGATCACAATTGGAACTTCTATCTACAGTGTTGGTTGTTTTACCAAAAAGATATGGTACATGTTGCTGCTTTTACAGAGAGAACATAGTTATAGAGATAAATGACCAATGATCAGAAGTACAAGTAACTTGTAGTTAGGCTCATTTTCTGAAATTAGTGAAACACATTGACCGTGAATTGTGATTGACTTACCGTGTTAGTTTTGAATAAAAAACACCACATGAAAGTAGATGAAATTATACTTGTAGTTAGATCTACCAACCTTAACTTGTGTCAAGTCGGATGGATGGATTATACTAATGAAAGTATATGAAATTTTGCAGGCGCGCAGATCTAGATCTACCTTCCACCTCCAAAATTCCCATAGGTAAATGGGTAGTTCAGATTAGCTAGTGCAGAACTATTGATCCAGCAGAAAATTATGGGATGGAAAGTATTTACATCGGAATCTCAACTTTTATATGCATTGTTGGTTGTTTTACCAAAAGGATACGATACATGTTGCTTACAATAATGAACATATATGCAGAGATAAATGGCCAACTGTCAGAAGTATAACTTACAAGTAGAGTCATTTTGTGAAATTAGTGAAAATACATTGACTCTTAATTATATGAAGCATTTTCCATGCAGGAATGCCAGTTCAGACTCTAGAACAAGCTGGATGGTTCCTCTAATTAATGGAAAGGGACCCTTAATTGGGCCTAACTAACCCAGTACTTCACATATAAGGACACTTAACCCTAGTGATGATGCATGGGCCTAGCAAAGTCATGTATAGTACTAACTACTAAAGCAACAAGCTAGGAGGTGTAGCACCCCGGGTAAAATCACTATCAGAGTATCGCCTGCTATTCCTACTTTGTGCATCATCATGACATCATCATGCATGCTTGTTCATAAAAATAATTCACGAAAACCCTATTTTTGTTTGACATTACTCAATCCTTTATTTCAAATTAAACTACAGACTTTTCTATAATATTTTGTTTGTCAAAAACTATTTTCAAAAGTCTATTAAAATATAAACTAAATAAAATAAAATGTTTTCCCGGAGAGGCAGCCCAGCCGATAGACCAGGCCACCTACGACCCCGGCCCAACAAAAAAACCCAAACCCTAGACCACCCCTCTCACCTCTAACCGTAGCAAACCATAGACCTAACCCTACCCCACCTACTACCTCCATGCCCCCGTAACTCCACTAGATAACCAGATCCGCCACACACCCAGATACCTACCCAACACCCGCGCGCGTCGCACCCTCACACCCCGCCAACACAACACACGCACACCACATGACACGCCAAACACAACGCACACACTCATGCACCCTCCTCTCGATCGTGGCCCACCTCCCCAATCCCGTTATGGACGACTTGGAGCACAGTATCTCGATCATAGACAACTAAAATTAAAGTAGTGCCATTAATTTGACTTTGTAATGACTAGTAATCAACTTCACTACAACGGAATGGCTAAATAAAAGTACCAACAACTGCTGGAATTGGGATACCTCATGCTATATGTATCTGACTAGTAAGTATCACAACTACAACAGAATGGTTACCTAAAAGTGCCCACTGCTTATGATATTAGAATGATTCATGCTATCTATATCTAACTATTAAGTGCTCCAACCATAACGGAATGAATAAAATTGCCAACTGTGTGAGTTTCCTTGGTACGACTTACTCATTTGTTATCAAGGGGGAACACCAGGATGGGTATGATCGGTGTAAGTATCAGGATGAATCCGAATAGGTCTTTCTTATCCTTCACTGATAGACGTCAGTTGTATCGAGTCTCTATAGGTTGTTTAGTGCATGCTGCGCATCCGCTTCCGTCCACCATACCTATGTAGGCGAGGACCGCCGAATTCTAAGACTCGCCGTGTACTGGCCTCATTACTAACCGCTATCTTTTTACTTTGCTCTTTGCCGGCACCCCTTTTGTCTAAGCAGGTCTTGAGATCAACATCGTTAGCAGGGTTACCCTTCCGGCTTGGCCTAGGCAGGGTTATGGACGCCATTGGTTATTCTTCAGGGATCTTAGCCCCATTTGCATCTTGTCCGTACTCGGACGCTGTATAGTTTTCAAGGTGATTTGGATCTTTGTACTCTATATCTGTATTCTTGACTCATGAAGTCGTTGTTTTATATATCTATTCTGTGGGTTCCATCGTGGACTATTGTGTAATGGTATTACTTTGTTTTCCACCCGCACGAAAGTGTCAGCTGGGCACCTTTGAATCTTTTCTATGCGGGTTTGGCGGGAATAGATAAAACTTGCATAGGGCCAATCCGAGGGTGTTACAAAGTGGTATTAGAGCCCAGAAGTTGCGATACCCCACTAGTCCAGCCTGTAGGATAACCTAGCTAACAGACGTTTTAGAGTGTGAAAACTATTTTGGAAAATTGGTTGGATAGATCTAATTAGGTCTGCTTTTACTCCTTACCCCTCTTCTATTCTCCTCTTACTTCAACGTGTTTTGAATCTTCTCTCTTATCTTTTCTTCTGATCTAGGAATTCTCGTGGTTGGGTTTCCATCGTACCTTCAAAGTTTCGCTTCCATCCTCTTGTAACGGTGCTTCGACATCTGGTCTTCATGCTATCCGAGGAATCATCCTATGGTGTACCTATCAGTGGACTGAAAATTCACTAAAAAAATTCTTTGTATCCTCCTGTGTTTTCTGGTGTGACGACATCATATGCATCAGATCCGATGAAGAGCCTGCATCACTCCTTTGTTTCCAAATGTTGTTTGTCAAGATCTTCAGTCTGAATTCCGAGAGTTGGTTACATAGTTTGTTGTTCGTGTATATAGTAATGCTTTGAGTGCGGTATAGAGTCGCGACCATACCACTACTCTTACCATTCGCTTTTGTACCTTGAATCGGTGGATCAAGCAATTTTACTCCTTCCACAGAAGTTAGAGGTGGCCTTATTTTTTCATACCTTTACCTTCATCCTTTGTTATCCGGAGAGTTCTCTCGACAAATGTGATCAACGATCCCTTGTTGGTGGTGTCGCTGAATTCAAGACAAATAAAGAATCCTTGTTAGTGGTGTCGCAAGGATCTACACTAAGCGAGAAGATTCTGATCGTCGGTTGTTTCCCCATACCAGGAGGCGGATCTCGAGGGCGAGATCCATTGTTAGTGGTGTCGAATTGTAGCACCCCGGGTAAAACCACTATCAAAGTATCGCCTACTATTCCTACTTTGTGCATCATCATGATGCATGCTTGTTCATAAAACTAATTTACAAAAACCCTATTTTTGTTTGACATTACTCAATCCTTTATTTCAAATTAAACTGTAGACTTTTCTATAATATTTTGTTTGTCAAAAACTGTTTTCAAATGTCTATTAAAAATAAACTAAATAAAATAAAACATTTTTCGGGAGAGGCAGCCCAGCCGATAGGCCAAGCCACCTATGACCCCACCCCTAGACCACCTCTCTCGCCTATAACCCTAGCAAACCATAGACCTAACCCTACCCCACCTTCTCCCTCCATGCTGCCACAACTCCCCTAGCTTACCAGAGCCGCCATACACCCAGATACCTACCCAAACCATGCACACATCACACCCTCACACCCCGCCAACACAACACACTGATGATGGCTCTGTTGATGTAGAACCTGTTGGGAACCCTAAGAGCAAGGTATGATGAGCACAACATCAAGTTTTCCCTCAGTTGTGAAACCAAGGTTATCGAACCAGTAGGAGAAAGAAACAACTTCCGAAGGTGTTGCTACCAACATGGAACCTGCACACAACACAACCAAAATACTTTGCCCCAAGTTATCAATGAGGTTATCAAGCTCACTGGTTTTGCTAAAAACAAAAGATTAAACGTATAGTGTGGAAGATAGTAATTTCTTGTAGTAATTGCAGAAAGTAAACAGTAAATAGTAGATAGTATATCGATGGGAAGGAATGCACCGGGGTCCATAGTTCACTAGAGGTGTCTCTCCATAAGATAAATAACATGCTGGGTGAACAAATTACATCGGGGCAATTGACAAATAGGGAATGCATAACAATGCATGTACATGACATTTTGATCACTATGAGATTCATTTTGGCATTACAACATGATACATAGACCGTAATCCAACTGCATCTATGACTAATAATCCACCTCCGGGCTATCACCCGAACAACCCACGGGTATTAAGTTACAAGCAACATATAATTGTATTAAGCAAGGTGTGTAAAGTAAACAATACAATTGCCATTGGGAAAAGGATTGGTATTTTCTCCATAGTAGCAGTAGCACATCAACAATCTTAGAGGTTTTTGTCACTCCCCCAGATTACTAGAGGCATGAACCTACTATCAAGCATAAATACTCCCTCTTGGAGTCACAAGCAAATACTTGGCCAAAGTAACTACTAGCAACGGAGAGCATGCAAGATCAAAAATAACATAGACATGATAGAATAAATAATAAATCTCACATAGTACTCAATATCCATCGGATCCCCACAAAAAAAATGTAACATTACAATAAGATGATCTTGATCATGATAGGAGATCACAAGATCTAAACATGGTAGCATAAAATAGGAGAAACAACCATCTAGCTACTGCATGGACCCATAGTCCAAGGTTGAACTACTCACACATCACTCCGGAGGCTGGCATGGTAATGAAGAAGGCCTCCGGGATGATATCCACTCTTCGGAAAGGTGCCGGGAAGAGCTTCGGATCCCTCTCGATCTAGGGATGGAGATGGCAGCGGCTGCGGACTTTTTCATCCAATTCTGATGAGGTACTTAGGGTTTTTTCCTCGAGGGGAATATATAGGAAAAGGGGCAAGGTCGATGGAGAGCCAGGGGTGCGGTGACCCAGCATACCACTGCATGATGTAGTATACTATAGTCGTTGACATTTCACAAATGAAACACCGTTCACTAGTATTACATCCCTCAGAATGGCACAACAGAAACACAGCGGGTACAATACATGGCTAAAGGTTACAACTCACTCTTTACACAAGATCTAGAGAATACTCTAGGTTACAGAGAGAGAAAGAAATTCTTACAAAGAAGGATCAAAGATTAACAACGCAAGAACTATTATACTATTAAGACTAGTATTTTAACTAAGGGGTTGGCATTGCTGCTATTGCAATACTCTACAGAATTAGGTTCTTGGCTAGACATTATATTCCTACCTAACCAATAACTTCGTCTTAACTTGAGTTGATGTATATGCTAACTTCCTTGTCTGCATTGAAGATCTTTAGCTTTGGATGATGATTCCTGGAGCATAACTTGTTGTAGCTATTGTCTGTACCGGCTTCAGAATCTAGCAAGGGTTAAGAAGATACGTTGAGTACGAGCGTACTCAGCAAGTTCACTAGAAAAGGAGTGTTTGATGCACTATATCTACAGCCACAGACCATAGGTCATAGGCAATGCAAGTTTTCATAAACATTTCTTCAAAGGTTGCTTTTATTCGGAAAAAACTATGTCCGTCAGCCTTCACGGGTTTACCAGAACTTTCATGGAGTTCCTTTTCCGTCGCGTTCACAGCTCCTTCCCGGAACATGGAGTAACAAGTTACAGTTCTTACACTCTACAGAGGTGCGTTACTTTACCCATGAGAGATCAAATCTTTGTTGCACAACCGGGCAGCTTATTCCCTTCCACAATTTCATGATGTGGGGCCCAGAAGATGATCCAAGCCAATCACTGCCCCCTTTCCGACCTCGCATGCCTCCTTGGTGTACACCATTCCCACATATTGGATTAGGGCAGTGGTTTGTACAAACCGTTATATGCCAGAACTGTCGTGGGACGTTGAGGGTTCCCACCCATATGCTGCATATCCTCTACGAATTACCAATTAATATGCACGCTACGAGGATAACAGTCATGACCTACACATCCGGCTACATAAGAGAGGAAGAAGATACATCTGACTTCTCTGTACCATTCCAAATCTCATGGCTAACGCGTGATATACATCACAAGAATCACTGGCGACATTGGTTGTTAAGTCCTAGATAATATGTTTCTGAACAGTGGTATTCCAACTGCCAGAATTAATAGGTTATCTGATCACCCTGGATCAGTAACCAATAGTTCACATTATTATAAAAAATAGTGTTTTTTGACCTTTTTCAAATGCAGGTGATGACAACACTGGATTTGCAAAATACTTTACAGAAAATAAACAAAGGACATGAGCAAGTGTGAACTTGCCTTTTGTAATTGCAAGATTATGCACTCACGGTCTTCGAGTCAGTATAAGATCCAAAATCTGAAATCATCATCATTGGTACGGTAAGGACTAATGTTTAAAGAAGCAATATGCTCTTATGCATAAGTAATGTGATGTACGTTATAAACACGAATCCTGGGAATAACATTGTTCTAGGGTTTGGATACTAGAAATGATGTCTTTGAAATGTGTTGTACTTTTAGATGGGTTTAATACTTGTGCTTCTTATTAAGGCTGGTGAGTGTGTGTGAGACAATCCTAAAATTACAATATCATAAAATAAAGGGGATATATATAAAAGGTGGAATTCTACTCAAGATTGCTTATATAAGAATTGTTGTTTTGAAGTGGCAAAAAGAATAACATTTGAAGAAAAGATTTCTTTTCTAAGGTCTAAACAACCTTTTTGGTTAGTTGAGTCTGGTCGATGTTATTTGTGCTTGCTTGAATAGTTTGGGCTTGAGATGCTTTATGGCTTAACTATATCAGACCAAAGTTAACTATAAAACATACAACAATGTTTATAGTATTATATTTAGAGTCTTGTAGACTAAAGTTAACTTTAAAACATAGATAGTTTGAAAGTATAATGCTTATAACATTTGTACTTTGTGTACTTGGTAATGTTGCCTTAAGGTTACTTAAGAATGGTTATATTTTGCTTTGATGTGGTGGTTTTCTTGATTTTATAATGGAATAGTATCACTTACCCCTTTTTATGGATGAGTGGTTATAGTTTGTAAATCATGGAGTAATGTTACTTAATTGCTTATGAGTTCATTATAGTGTTTTAGTATGTTGATAAACTTGTGATTGAAGTAAAGGAAATAAGTTTTTATTTAACTACAAATTATTCTTGATGATTTTATATTTGATAAGGATTCTCTTTAGAAAATATTACACACCTATGGTTGAGGAGAATTCAATAAATCGTAATTAAAATGTGTTAAACTATTTGGACTTCATATTATTAATGTTGAAGACTAATACTATTTATTAGACTCAATTGGTTAATTTTTAGACATATTAGCAATTTTTATTTACCTTTATATGAATTATCAATTAAATAAATAAGTTTAAATTTGAGTTATCAAAGTATTTGAATTTATATGTAAATATTATTTTTGTGATCATGTTGGTATATTACATTTATTTTTGTGATTTATAAATAATAAGATATGATTTTGACAATTCTTATTACTTAATAAATAATAAATATTTAATTAAGTAATTATAATATATGATTATAGTTTTTAAAATATTGTTTTTATTTTTCCAATATTTTTGGTATTTATTTATATACTTAACATTTACCATTATTAAAATATGAATTATCAAAGTTTTATTACCTTTAAAATCTTTATTAAATAATAATTATTTAAATTGTTAACATAATAATGTTTAATAATAGTTTTAAGTTTTAGATTTTATTTTTCTAAACATTTTCATATATTATACATATTTTTCTGATCTATAAATCAAAAGTTATAGTTTTAACAAGTTTTAATCACTTTATTTAATTTCTGGAATATGTATATTTGGATTTATATCTTTTATTCTTTCTTAAACAGGAAATAACTTTTTACACCGCACCCATACCTAGCCCTAGTCACTTACTAGTGGGATAGAGGCCACCTCATCACTCAAGTAAATAAATGCATTTGCTACCGGCCTGATTACTACTCTCAGACAATGACAGATGGGCCATGGGCCACGTCACTGCCACACAAGACAAAGACCAGGTCAAACAGAGGACTGGGTCCAGGGTGGCGTCGGCATGACGTCGCTATGGAGTCAGCACCACCACCACCGTTAGTGGGTGGTCGCTGGCGACGATCCACGGTGCCCTAGCATGTGAAACTAACCTAGTTTGAATCAGTGTAACATGCTGAGTTCTAAAGTGGCGGCGCCGCTCGGAAATGGTCATCGGAGCCTCGGCTCCGACGAGCTCCGACGGTGGCCGACGGTGACGAAAGGTGTGGCAGCATTTTACAACAAGAGATAGCGATTTAGGGATACTGGGAGATGCAGAAACTCACCCTGATGACGATAGAGAGGTCGGCGAGGACAAGCGCGGTCGAAGGCGAGATCTTTGACAAGATTTCCGACTAACTGCCGCAAAGAGGAACGACAAAATTCGTCCACTCCAGTGCTCCCCTTGATGCAAGATTTCCCTCAGAGGATCTACGAAGGACGGGGCTTCTCCATGGATACTTGGAAGAGTGTGGGGAGGTGTGGTTCGACAGCGAGGTGTGTCTCCGGTGAGCTAGGGTTTCGGTCCCATTCAAATCAGAGAGGATAAGAGGGATTATGGATAGGGATTGAGGCAGGGCGTCATGGTGGCCTTCTTATCCCCCTCTGGAACAACGACGAGCATCTTGATGCACGGCTGACGACGACATCGAGCGGTGGCAGGCTCCTCCAGCGAGCTGCCTATGTGCGTGAGGATGACGATGACGTCGCTTTTGTGGAAAACCCCCTGGCAAAATTTTCATCTCAACCCACAGTCCTTCTTCGGTCCCACCTGTCAGTCATAGAAGAGAATGATCTGGGCTGGCTGTTGGGATTTTGTGGGCTGCACCTGGGCGACAGGTAAGCAGAGAGGAGTTGGGCCATGACCAGGAAATGTTTTTTATTTTTTTTTATTTTCTGTTTTCTTTCATATTTGAATTTTACTTATTTGATTTAAATTCTCTTTATAGAATTGATTTGTTGAGTGATTGCAGCATTAATAAAGTATATTAAGGTTCTTTTATGAGTTTATCATATAGTGGTATTATTTCTTTATTTGTTTTCTATCAAAACCCTTTTTATATTATGTAGAAGCCCTTATTATTCATTTTTCTTTCTACATTTAACCATGGATTTATTATATGATATATTCTTATTTGTTTATAAAACTTAACTCTAGTTGGCTCATAGTTTGAATATAAATTTTTATATGTATAATGATCCTACATCATTATTTGATGCATGAAATACAAAAGAAATTAATATGGTTATTACTACTTCCATTAACTTATAAAATGGCAATGTATATATTCTATTATGATAAACTTAGATGTTTAGGGTTCTTAATTACTTATATTTCTTTGTTGATGTGATATTGTCTTCTGTTTATGATATTTGATGACATCACCTTTTAAAATAGAAAGTTATATCTAAAATGTTTTATAGAAAAGAATTGATAAAGATACTCCTAAGCACATATAATTATGGTAATTGGAATTGATAGAGGTATGATTAAGTGATTTGCTAAATAGCTATTCCTATAAAATATTGTGGAGATAAAATTATTTATCCAACAGATGAGCTGGATGTTAAGCTTGATCATAGATTTAGGGTTTAGGGTTTTACTAAGAATTCTTATCCTTCCTAATTCATAAGTATGGACTGCTGATTAAGGAATTCCTTTCCTAGATATACTACTTCTTCCTATCCATCATCATGGTTAACATGTTGAGCTTTACTTCACAACAATATTCTTATTCACCTATTATTCTTCTAAACTCATGGATGAATCCAATGAGTTTGATACTAAAGCATTTCATAGTTTTCTCATATCCTTGCTTGGTTATACCCACTCCTCTACTATTGATAATCTTCAATCCAACAAGTAGTTCTTTCAAACTCCACTCATAATCCACTACTAGGAAAATGGCCTTTAGTGGCGCACCATGAAACATCATCTGTGGCGCACTAGCAGTGCGCCACGTGCCTTGCGCTACAGAAGTTTAAACTTCTGTGGCGCACTGCCTAGTGCGCCACAAAAGTTTAGAGACAGGCGTGGCGCACATGCCAGTGCACCACAGAAGTTTGGGCAGGTGTGCCACGCGTATGAAACGATAACCGTGGCGCACTAGGTGCTGTGCGCCACGGATGTAAATTTCAAAATTCAAAAAAAAAAGCAGCAGATCTGGATCTCGTCGTCAGTGCGGCCGTGCGTCGGTGCAGGTCGCCATTGCCGTCAGTGCGGTCGCGCGTCGGTGTCGTCGTCGGAACTGCAAGGAGGAGGAAGAGGAGAATAGGAGGAAGAGGAGGAGAAGAAGAAGATGAGGCAGAGGAGGAGAAGAAGAGGAGGAGGAGGAGAAGAGGAGGAAGAGGAGGAGAAGAAGAAGAGGAGGCAGAGGAGGAAGAGGAGGAGAAGAACAGGAGGCAGAGGAGGAAGAGGAGGAGAAGGAGGCCGCCGTTGCACCGCCGTCGCGAGGAGGAGGAGAAGAAGGAGGCCGCCGTTGCACCGCCGTCGCCCGTTGTCACTGCGAGGAGGAGGATAAGGAGGTCGACGTCGTGCCATCACTGCAAGAAGAGGAGAAGGGGAAGGAGGAGAAGGAAGAAGGAAGAAGGAAGAAGGAAGAAGCAAGAAGGAAGAAGGAGAAGGGAAAGGGAAAGGGAGAGGAAGAGGGAAAAGGGGAAGGGAAAGTGGAAAGGGAAAGGGAGAGGAAGAGGGAAAAGGGGAAAGGGAGGAGGAGGGCGGGGTGGGGATTCAAATTTGAATCCCGCCCAAGCTTATCCGTGGCGCACTAGGTGTAGGTGCGCTACGGATAAGTCGCCCTGTATTTTTTTTTCTGCAGGAAAAAACGGTTTTTTGACCGTAACTTTTTACTCTTTTCGAATTTTGAAAATCTAAAAAATCGCTAAACGACCATAGGTGGTTGCGAGCAGATGCGAAATCTCGTTCTCGTCATTTTGGTATATTATACGATTTTTTGCGATATCGTATGCAAAAGTTACGGCCTTTTTACTGTGGCATAACTTTTTTTTGCAAATAAAGTCGAAACTCATTTTTGTTAATTTTACTAGAAGCTATACCACATTACCTACCTAAATATGAAAGGATTTAATTTTTTGAAGTGTTTATCATTTTCGTTTATTTTTTGCAAACCCTAAAAAGGCGATCCACGGGGGGGGGGGGGGGGGGGTGGAGTTGGTGCATGCCACTACATCTGTGGCGCACATGCCATAGTGCGCCACAGAGAGTACAAACTTCTGTGGTGCACTATGCCATGTGCGCCACAGATGCTTGCGGATGGTTCACATCAGAGAGGGGCGTGCGCTTAGGCGTAGCGCACCCCCCCCATGTGCGCCACAGATGACACTAACAACCGTGGCGCACATGACTATAGTGCGCTACAGATGTTTGGCGTGCGGCCAACAGGGCCCTGGCCCACACACATCTGTGGCGCACTATAGTCATGTGCGCCACGGTTGTTCTAGTTACTAGTAGGGCACTGCCCACAGGTGAGCCACGCCTGTTTTAGCCGTGGGGCACTTCAACCATGTGAGCCACGGATGTGCTAATTACCTATAGCTGTTTTCCTAGTAGTGATCTTCCTTTATCATCCATCACTGATATTTCTCCATTAGATGTATACATCCAACTACCTTTCTCTAAAGATTACTATCTTTTAAGATGAATAACACTACTTCCATAACTCTATGCTATACTAGCTTTAATTGAATCATACTGTCTTACTTTTACTCTAATAACTCATACTCCAACCTCACATTATATTAATGTGACCTGTAATAACTACTCTAGGATCACTTATCTATATTAGGTTTTCAATTATGTTCTACCCACCAATGTCACTTAAACAAGATATAAGTATACAACCCTGGTGAGCAAGGCATGATCATTATAATCCTTTAATCATTTATAGCTTAGATTTTTAGTTGGCTAAGTAAGGCTTTATCAATACAACCTTACAATTGTATTGGAATTATCTTCCTAATATCACATATTGGATTAAGGGTTATTCATGGAGTATTCCCTCTTGATCCAATAGAATTACCACTAGTAACTATCTTCAGGTTTCATCCTTGTAATCCTTTTTACTACTATATAATTATATGTTAGAAATCTTATATTTATTCAGGAGTGATTTAACTCAACCAATAATCCTGTTGATCTAATTACTTTCAACACTCCCATCCTATAGATGATATATGAATCTAGCATTACCATATACCTTCCCTTACTTCCCTCTTTAAAAGATTTAAGTAGATTCTATGATAACATCAAGAAGTAGTAGATCAAGTATTGATAGTTAAAGAATTTGTGTGTAAGGTTCCCAACCTTTAATAAGGTAGAGATCCCTGTGTTTACAATGCTAGTCCCTGGATCAATAGCTAGCATCCACAGTCAAGATGTAATATCAAGAAACAAAGGTCATAATACAACTTTATAACCAGGAATAAAATAATTTATTACATCTTACATAGCTCATTTGGCTATCTCATTACAATGCAGCAGAATATAAAAATAGCATGGGGTCCTTCATCTTCAAAATGCCACAGGCAAACATGTTGGTTGTAGACTTGAAATCCTAATCAACACATCTCACTAACATCATACAAACCTGCAACATAATAAGTTACAGCCACAAGGGTCAATACATTTGAATTATATTGGCAAGTGATACTATGGTAATATAGTGGAGACTATCATCTATATGCATTTGGCTAAGTGGAGCTTACGCTTGCTTTTCTCCAAATAGTTTTGTATGATGAGAATAGGAGGAAGAGGAGGAGGAAGAGGAGAATAGGAGGAAGAGGAGGAGAAGAAGAAGATGAGGCAGAGGAGGAGAAGAAGAGGAGGAGGAGGAGAAGAGGAGGAAGAGGAGGAGAAGAAGAAGAGGAGGCAGAGGAGGAAGAGGAGGAGAAGAACATGAGGCAGAGGAGGAAGAGGAGGAGAAGGAGGCCGCCGTTGCACCGCCGTCGCGAGGAGGAGGAGAAGAAGGAGGCCGTCGTTGCACCGCCGTCGCCCGTTCTCACTGCGAGGAGGAGGAGAAGGAGGTCGACGTCGTGCCATCACTGCAAGAAGAGGAGAAGGGGAAGGAGGAGAAGGAATAAGGAAGAAGGAAGAAGGAAGAAGGAAGAAGGAAGAAGGAAGAAGGAGAAGGGAAAGGGAAACGGAGAGGAAGAGGGAAAAGGGGAAGGGAAAGTGGAAAGGGAAAGGGAGAGGAAGAGGGAAAAGGGGAAAGGGAGGAGGAGGGCGGGGTGGGGATTCAAATTTGAATCCCGCCCAAGCTTATCCGTGGCGCACTAGGTGTAGGTGCGCTACGGATAAGTCGCCCTGTATTTTTTTTTCTGCAGGAAAAAACGGTTTTTTGACCGTAACTTTTTACTCTTTTCGAATTTTGAAAATCTAAAAAATCGCTAAACGACCATAGGTGGTTGCGAGCAGATGCGAAATCTCGTTCTCGTCATTTTGGTATATTATACGATTTTTTTCGATATCGTATGCAAAAGTTACGGCCTTTTTACCGTGGCATAACTTTTTTTTGCAAATAAAGTCGAAACTCATTTTTGTTAATTTTACTAGAAGCTATACCACATTACCTACCTAAATATGAAAGGATTTAATTTTTTGAAGTGTTTATCATTTTCGTTTATTTTTTGCAAACCCTAAAAAGGCGATCCACAGGGGGGGTGGAGTTGGTGCATGCCACTACATCTGTGGCGCACATGCCATAGTGCGCCACAGAGAGTACAAACTTCTGTGGCGCACTATGCCATGTGCGCCACAGATGCTTGCGGATGGTTCACATCAGAGAGGGGCGTGCTCTTAGGCGTAGCGCACCCCCCATGTGCGCCACAGATGACACTAACAACCGTGGCGCACATGACTATAGTGCGCTACAGATGTTTGGCGTGCGGCCAACAGGGCCCTGGCCCACACACATCTGTGGCGCACTATAGTTATGTGCGCCACGGTTGTTCTAGTTACTAGTAGGGCACTGCCCACAGGTGAGCCACGCCTGTTTTAGCCGTGGGGCACTTCAACCATGTGAGCCACGGATGTGCTAATTACCTATAGCTGTTTTCCTAGTAGTGATCTTCCTTTATCATCCATCACTGATATTTCTCCATTAGATGTATACATCCAACTACCTTTCTCTAAAGCTTACTATCTTTTAAGATGAATAACACTACTTCCATAACTCTATGCTATACTAGCTTTAATTGAATCATACTGTCTTACTTTTACTCTAATAACTCATACTCCAACCTCACATTATATTAATGTGACCTGTAATAACTACTCTAGGATCACTTATCTATATTAGGTTTTCAATTATGTTCTACCCACCAATGTCACTTAAACAAGATATAAGTATACAACCCTGGTGAGCAAGGCATGATCATTATAATCCTTTAATCATTTATAGCTTAGATTTTTAGTTGGCTAAGTAAGGCTTTATCAATACAACCTTACAATTGTATTGGAATTATCTTCCTAATATCACATATTGGATTAAGGGTTATTCATGGAGTATTCCCTCTTGATCCAATAGAATTACCACTAGTAACTATCTTCAGGTTTCATCCTTGTAATCCTTTTTACTACTATATAATTATATGTTAGAAATCTTATATTTATTCAGGAGTGATTTAACTCAACCAATAATCCTGTTGATCTAATTACTTTCAACACTCCCATCCTATAGATGATATATGAATCTAGCATTACCATATACCTTCCCTTACTTCCCTCTTTAAAAGATTTAAGTAGATTCTATGATAACATCAAGAAGTAGTAGATCAAGTATTGATAGTTAAAGAATTTGTGTGTAAGGTTCCCAACCTTTAATAAGGTAGAGATCCCTGTGTTTACAATGCTAGTCCCTGGATCAATAGCTAGCATCCACAGTCAAGATGTAATATCAAGAAACAAAGGTCATAATACAACTTTATAACCAGGAATAAAATAATTTATTACATCTTACATAGCTCATTTGGCTATCTCATTACAATGCAGCAGAATATAAAAATAGCATGGGGTCCTTCATCTTCAAAATGCCACAGGCAAACATGTTGGTTGTAGACTTGAAATCCTAATCAACACATCTCACTAACATCATACAAACCTACAACATAATAAGTTACAGCCACAAGGGTCAATACATTTGAATTATATTGGCAAGTGATACTATGGTAATATAGTGGAGACTATCATCTATATGCATTTGGCTAAGTGGAGCTTACGCTTGATTTTCTCCAAATAGTTTTTCCTTATCATTTGAAAACACTAAGTTTTTGCTTGACAAAATCACCCAAGGCATCTCCCAATAGAAATTGGTGATCCTTCAACCCTTGTTCAACCACAAGTTTTTAACTTAGAAATTGGGATGAGGATATTCTTGATAGCTTCCATGTCTTGATGCTCAAATTGTCCTTTACTAGGGACATGGCTAAGTACTTAGATTTTACACTCTGCAGAGGTTGTGCACTTTCCCCACAAGACTTGGTTTCCCAAGACAAGATCTTTCAGAAGCCTTCCCTTAGACCAGAATGGACGCGTTCCAACCTATCATCCCCTACCACCTACTGTCCATCTGGCTAAGTTATTGCAACCTATATGACCCAGGCAGAGCCCATAATGCCAAGTGGCTGCACTTGAAGCTTCTCAACATTTTACATCTCAAATCTCTTTGTTCCTGGGTGGACATCCACAAGTGAGATACACAAGGTAAACCATAGAAATGGGCCTTGTGAACCACTCAACATAAACCATTCCTTCCATTCCTCCCAGGTGATTCATTCACTTAGTTGTTTTATTAAACAAAGCTCAAGTCCTTGACTTAGAAATATTCCATAGTATGAATATATTCCACCCTTGTTTTCTACTAGCTAATATAAGCATGGTAGTAGTAGGAATCTTAACTTAGGAAATTTCTACTAAGGTTTCATCTACTAGGATTTCCCATGGCATAGTTTATACTTAGCAAAAATTCCATGCAAGTCCTACTTAGAAATATCACTAATGCATAGTGAAAATAATGGGACAAAAGTATGAAGCATCACTTGCCTTTTTGGTAGAGGATATAAGTTCACTCCTTGTCTTTGCAATGATCACACTCTTCAAATCACTACAATTCAATCAAGCAAGGTACAACTTCAATCTACCATTCAAGCAAAGTTCACATAAAATATTAAAAACAAAGTAATGCATGCAAGCATGCCAAAAAATTGTTTTATTTGGAAAAGTGGTTTATAATGGGTTATAAACATTTTAAAACACCTATTGGTCATTTTATAAAGTGGCAAAACCATTTGCAAAAGATTTTATCAATAAACCATTTTTAAACCAAATCATTATTTTATGTGGTTGAAAATGCCTTTATCAAAGTAACAATCTTTATAGGGTTCACCAAATACATTTTGAAATCATAAAACTTGGAGCTTGGGGTCAGAGAGTTTAAATCAAAACATTTCCCAAATATTTTCCTTCAAAAAGTATTTTTAACATATAACAACATTTTTATTTGACTAGAAATGGTCTAAAACAAAGATTTATTCTTTTGCTTCACAAATTATGTTTTTGAAACCACAAATTGTTTTCTATGGTCAGTAGGTTCAAAACAAACCATTTGCCAAAGGTTTTATCTCAAAAATCATTTTAGAACAAATTTTATATTCTAAATATGCCTACACAAGTTTCTGCAAAAACAATCAATTTAACAGAAGAATTTTACTAAACAAAGTGCATGGTCAGAAAGTACTTGTTTTTCTGAATCCATTGATATAAAATTTGCAAAATTTGGATGTGTGGTTTGAAAGTTATGCAATTTTCAAAATTGAACATCTAATAGAACAAATCCTGGTTTTTTATAAACAGACAGGGCCACGTGGAACGTTTCTATTCGTCTGTACCGCTTCATGCGGATCGTGCAACGAGAGGCGTTGGATTTTAAACAGATCGTGTGCCTCAGAAGTAAGCGTACCCCTTCGATCATGTTCTATCATGGCGCATGGATCTACATCCTACGGTGCACAGCACGCTAGCCATCGAGTGGCGGCGCTGGCGGCGGCAGGTGGCGGCACGCGGTCAGACTGTGGCGGTGTCGACGTTACAGGAAGCGAGAGAGCAAAGGGAGATGCTCACCGGGTTCGCGGGGTCTTGGTGATGCTCAAGGTGGTGGTAGCTCATCAATGGGCGCACGGTGGTGACAACAATCGCTTGCCGGAGGTCTGCCTGGCGTCGGGTTTGCTCGGCCATTGTCGGGGACGTCGTTACAGAGCGTGCTGGGACAAACGGATGGTGCCTTTAGACGCGTAGGAACGTGGCGAGTATGGGAGCATCAAAGAGAGGGGGCGGGCGGTCGGATGTTTACCTAGAGAGCTCGAGGGAGAGAAGACAGACGGCGGCGCTGCTTAGTCGAAGACACAGTCGAGGTTGCAGGGCAAGAGAGAGCGAGCTGGCGGCACTGGAGTGTGCACCAGAGGCTGGGGAATGTGTTCGTGTGGTCAGGGAGTCGAGGGACGGCGGGGAGTGGCCGGAATTGCCGACGGAAGGCATCGGAGATAGAGGCGATGTCGCAAGCAACACAGGCAGCCTAGGGGCTCCGGTGGTGTGGCGTCTGGGAAGAAATGGAGAGGGGAGGGACGCGATTAAGAGGGCATGGTCGCGGGGATTAATCGTCGAGCCATTACCGTGAATTTACTCCGAGGAGTTAACGGCAGAAAACGGCCGGGAGGGCGGGGTCAGCGCGTGCGGGTGAGGACGATGACGACGTGGCCGTGGGCCTAGTTAGTCAGCGAGAGAGGAAGATGGGAGGTGGGGTCCAACCGTCAGCGATACTGTGGGTTCGTTTGTGAGTGAAAAACGTTTCACTGCGGGGTGGAAAAGATGGGCTGCGAGTGGGATTGCTGGGCTGGCCAGATGGGTTGGGCTGGTTTCTATTTTTTATACTGATGCTTTTTTTCTTTTTCTGAATTGAATTCCTGTTTTGATTTTCAATCAAACAATTCAAACTCTAATTCAAATCAAACCACCACCAAACTTTGTGTTGATTTAAATTCTGTTTAACAACATAATCCAAAGTCCAAAATAAAATAATTCTTTTATTCTTTTAGGATCTATATTTAAATAAATAGACCTTAGTCTTTAATTCAAATAGGAGTTAATTTATTTAAAAACTCTATTTGAAATCTAAATAATACCAAAACCTTTTCAGTAGGTTTTATTTGAAAAAAAAACACTTGGAAATCTTATTTAAAATACTTTAACAAGTTTCAATGTTTATTTAAAATGGGGAAAAGCCTTTACTTAAACAAAATTGGATATTAATAAATCCTTATTATTTTATTTAAATAAACCTTTATTTTTTTAACAAATAGAAATATTTTATTTCATTTGCTTGGCCAAGAATTAATTTGGCTCTTTAAAATAATCCTTATTTATATTTCTACCTATGTTTATCAAAACCATATATTTTTATTTAAAGATCCAAAAATAGTGATTCCAACTGTTATAACTTTATTTATTATTTGTTTATCTTTTTAAATACTTTTAGCATTATTTGCTCACCATTTGGTATGGCTTTTAGATAAGTGCTTTATTAGCTTTGGAAATTACTTTTCCTTATCTTATTAAATTCATAAGATTTTATCTATGGCTCCAAATTGAATCAAATCAATTCATATGGTTTTATAATATTTCTAATAGTCATTCTTGATCAATTTCAAATGTTTGTATGACCAATTTTTATATGGATCAAATCCATAGGATTGGAGATAACTTGGAAATAATTTTATTCCATTAGGGTTTTAGGGTTTTGGTTTATTTTCCAAGTGTTTAAATTTCCAGGTGCATTTATGAAGAATGCATTTCACTTTGATTTGAATTTAGTTAGATTCAAAAATTAACAAATGTTTGTTCAAGATGGGATTTTAAGTTTCCATTTAGAAACAAAAGTTTCTTTTCACCCTAAATTTCAACAATTATTTATTTTGTTTATTTATTTTTCACATAACAAGATTTGGAAAATCTTGGGATGTGACATTGTGAATCAATGGTTGATTACTCAACATTGATAAATAACAGATATTAAGATAGGTTCCATAAAGATTGATATGGAAAGAGAGATATATGGTGAATGATCTTGACTTAGTTTCTTTCCTACTCAAACTCATTAAAGAGTTGAAGTTAGGTATTACTATGATACTCATAGTAAGAATAGATAAGAATAAGATAGGTCAGGATTAGTCATTACATTTATATTACTTTAGTTGTAATCTTAACTTGGCATTTATGAGTTGTTGTGCTAAATCTTATGATAGGATCCCTTAAGGATCATATATTAATCGTTTAAACAATGTATTATGAGTAACATTTTATTATATCTGATCTACCCTTAGATCAAATCATGTTTACCCAAATAAGGTTTTAGCAAAGGTTATATTGAAACTTATCACAGTCAACCTGATGATCAACTTCAATTCCATCAAGTTGAGAGAAGCTTCAATCACTTTGACAAGTTTTGTTTAAAAGCGCGAAAATTATTCGGATTTTCTATGCATGAATGCAATGCACACATCTGGGTTCAGCTTATTTCTAAGCTCTAGTGCTGGGATGTTACAAGGGGGCCACACCCTAGGGCAGCGCGCCCCCCTGGCCGCACCTGGGACAGGCGTGGCCACCCTGGGGTGCGCCTCCCCCTCTCCTTCGGGCTCTGTATCGTGTCGGAAAAATAGGAACTTTGGATTTTGTTTTGTCCAATTCCGAGAATATTTCTTTACTAGCTTTTCTGAAACATAATATAAGTGTAGACAAAACAAGCATGGAGCATAAAAAATTAACCAAAAACTTCAAAGGTGATGATGATTCCCAAGTTGTGTTTCCTTAGTATTCAATTCTTGAGCAACATTTCTTGTCTCACTTGTAGTCCTTAGTGATATCCAAGGTTGAAGTCCTTGTTGAGAATAAGGTTGAAATCACTTGAAGATGTTGAAGTCATTAGAGTTGATGAAGTCCTTTGCACATGGTGAAGTTGTAAGATCCCTCCTTTGTAAAGGAAAAGGATCCCTGTGATTGCAATGCTAGTCCCTGGATCATTGCTAGCATCCACAGTTTAAGATGAAGTACACAGATACAAAGGTCATTTATTACATCCATTCCAGAGATAAAACATAGTCTTTTACAACTCAAGGCCACAAGCCTAATACAAGAGTTTTGGAATAAGTAAATAAACATAAGTCTTCATCTTCATGTGCCACATGCAAGCATGTTGAGTGTAGACTCATGACACCTAATCATCATCGGAGTAACCTGCAACATCACAAGTTACAGCCACAGTGGGTCAATACTTTGGAATAGTATTGGCAAGTGATACCTTAGTAAATTTTAGGTGGACTATAATACTATATGCATTTTGGCTAAGTGTAGCTTGGCTTGCTTTGCTCAAAATAGGTTTTTCCTATTAGTTGAAATCACTAAGTTTTTCTTTGTCAAAAACTTTCCCAAGAAACCACCAATAGACATTGGGGTCCTTTACCCTTGTTCACCCACAAGTTTTTACTTAGAAGTTGGAGTGATGAGATTCTTGATAGCTTCCATGTCTTGATGCTCAAGTTGTCCATTGCCATGGACTTGGCTAAGTACTTAGATTTTCCATCTGCAGAGGTTGTGCACTTTCCCCACCAGACTTGGTTTCCCAAGACAGGACCTTTCAGAAGCCTTCCCTTAGCCAAATGGACGCGTTCCAACCTATCATCCCACTACCACCATTTGTCCAAATGACTAAGTTCTAGCAACCTATATGATCAAGGCAGAGCCCATATTGCCAAGTGGCTGCACTATAAGCTTCTCAACACTTGGCCTCCAAATCCCTTTGTGCCTGGGTGGCATACCACAAGTGTGATACACAAGGTAAACCATGTCCATGGGCCTTGTGTAACCACTCAACCAAAAACCACCATTCAAGTCCCATTCCACCCAGGAGGTTCATTGACTTAGTTGTTTTATTAAGAAAAACATAAGTCCAAAAGACTTAGAAATATTTTCATCATAGCATGTATATAATTTACCAACCCTTGTTTCCTACTAGCTAGGCTAAGCATGGCATAGTAACTTAACTTAGGAAATTCCCTAGCAATTCTACAATTCTACAACTACTTAGGATTTCCCAACATAGCATTTGGCAAAAAAAAGTAACAACATGCAAGACTTAGCAAAATATTTCTAATGCTTGTACAAAATATAGGGATGGAAATATTCATGAAGTACCACTTGCCTTGGTAATGGGGAGAGTAGCACTCTTCACAATCACAGTCACTAGCAAAATCTACACAAGAATTTGTAGCACAAAATTACACACAATTCATATACAAACAAAAATATGAATGCATGCATGCAAGAAATGCTAAGTGATGACTTTTGAAAACTCCACCAAGCAAGTGCATGATACAGAAACATAACCAAGTCAAAAACTTGCTAACTAAACTTATTTAGCACTAAAACAATTTACTAAACAAATTCTATACTCAAAATAGTCCTAAACAAGTTTCTGCATAAAAAAGTCATTTTAACAGAATCATTTCACTAAACACATTGCAGATTCAGAAAGGGCTTGTCTCCCTGATTCCAACGGTATAAAATTTGCAAAAATCTAACGTGGGATACCAAAGTTATAGCCATTTGAAATTTGGATCTAAATCTGATTTAAATTCTGTTGTTGAATCTAACCCTAGCCACGCGCCTTGTTTCTATTGGCGCGTACCGGTTCGGCCGGATCGAGCTCTGCAGGCCGTAGGATCTAAGTAAAATCCGGCGGCTCAGATGCGCGCTTACCTCTTCGCTCACGTGCTAATCTCAGCCGCAGGATCTGCATCTAACGCTCCTAATCGTTCTGACCAAACACGAGCGGCGCTAGCGGCGGCGACTGGCGGCGGCGTGTCTGACAGCGGCGGCGCTGGCGTTCTAGGTCGCGCGCGAGAGGGGGAAGGGTCTTACCAGATCCGCGGTGGCGTGCTGAAGCTCAACGTGGCGTTGGTTTGCGAAGGGGCGCGCTGGCACGGTCTCAGGGGCTCGTCGGAGTTGCGGCGGCGTCTGTTGCTTGCATATGAGGTCACTGGCGAGGTTTGGCGTCGCCCTAGCACGAACCAGAGGGGTCAGGGAATGCACAAGACGCAGGAGAACAATCTCGTATGAAAGAGGGGGCAAGGGGCGCTCGGGTTTTACCTCAATTGGTCGCCGGAGTCAAGCGGCGCCGCAGGTGGTTGCGGTCGTGAATGGAAACGACGACTTGGGTCACGAGAAGGCAAAAGGAAGGTGTCAGCAGATGCGCAAGATCATGCTGAGCAAGATAGCTTGAACCAGAGAGAGGGGGGCGGTCGAGGCTCACCGGAATCGGTCGCCGGAGTCGTCGGTACTGCGGTGCTTCGAAGACCAATGCGCGCAGCCTGGTGGCGGAGTGAGCGAGGAGAGTGGGGGGAAATGCTCGCGGGGCAGAGGGGATTAAATAGGCCCAAGCGCGACAGGAAACGCCTGCGGCATCAAGGCTAATTACGCCGCGCCTTTACCGGCATCACTGCAGCGGCGACGTGGTCTGCGGGCGCGATTTGGGGAAGACGAGGGCGACGTGGAGAGGGCCCGCTCGTCAGCGAAACGCGCGAAGAGGAGGTGGGGTCTGGTCATCAGCGACTGCGGGGGTGCGCTTGCGCGTGCGAGAGGGAGAGGAATGGCCCGGGTGGGCTAGTTGGGCCAGTTCTGTTGCTGGGCTAGAATCCTGGCGCCGGCCCTTTTCTAATTATTTCTCCTTTTTCTTTTTCCGTTTCGATTTTCTGAATTGATTTTCAAATGAATTCAAGTTCCATTTGAATTCAAATTTTCTTGGGATTTTTGCAGTGTGCTGTAGTCTCAAATATAGGCATAAAATCATGTGGTTGCTTTTGCAAAGGCTTGGTCAACTTGGAGAACAAAATATCAGAGGCTTGCATCTGATTTGCAAAAGTTTGAAAAAGGGTTTTTGAAACTATTCCCAATTTGTAAAACTTGGTCCAAAACCACACTCAATCCTTTCTATAAGGAAGACAAACAAGCTAGGTTTGAAATCATTCAAACTTTCAAATGGGGATGGCAATTTGATTTAAGTTTGCTCACATAAAATCATAGCACTAAGTGCTTCTGTTTTTCTGAAATGAGTTTGAATTTGATCTCAAATCTATATGCATGCATGAATGATATTGTAGGGGTTCCAATCTTTAATAAGATAGAGCCCCCTGTGTTTACAATGCTAGTCCCTGGATCAATAGCTAGCATCCACAGTTAAGATGTAATATCAAGAAACAAAGGTCATAATATAACTTTATAACCAGGAATAACATAATTTTATTACATCTTACATAGCTCATTTGGATATTACATTACATTGCAGCGGAATAACTATAAGCATGGGGTCCTTCATCTTCAAAGTGCCATAGGCAGATGTTGGTTGTAGACTTTGTAATCCTAATCAATCAATCTTCACTAAAATCAATCAAACCTGCAACATTACAAGTTACAGCCACAAGGGTCAATACATTTGGATTGTATTGGCAAGTGATACTATGGTAGTATTGTGGAGTCTATCATCTATATGCATTTGGCTAAGTGGAGTTGAGGCTTGCATTGCTCAAAATAGATTTTTCCTTAACATTTGAAAATACTAAGTTTTTCTTGGCAAAATCATTTTTCTCAATCAAAGATTTGAAGATCCTTTAACCAAGGCATCTCTCAATCAAAGATTGAAGATTTCAAACAACCCTTGTTCAAACCACAAGATTTTAACTTAAAAATTTGAATGATGATATTCTTGATTGCTTCCATGTCTTGATGCTCAAATTGTCCTTTACCAGGGACATGGCTAAGTACTTAGATTTTACACTCTGCAGAGGTGGTGCACTTTCCCCACAAGACTTGGTTTCCCAAGACAAGATCTTTCAGAAGCCTTCCCTTAGACCAAAATGGACGCGTTCCAACCTATCAAACACTACCACCCTCTGTCCATATGGCTAAGTTCTTGCAACCTATATGATCATGGCAGAGCCCATATTGCCAAGTGGTTGCACTTGAAGCTTCTCAAAATTTGACATCTCAAATCTCTTTGTTCCTGGGTGGCCATCCACAAGTGAGATACACAAGGTAAACCATAAACATGGGCCTTGTGAACCACTCAACCAAAAACCACCAAGCAATTACCATTCCACCCAGGTGATTCATTAACTTAGTTGTTTTATTAAACAAAACACAAGTCCTTAGACTTAGGAATTTTTCCATAGTGTGAATATATATTCCACCCATGTTTTCTATTAGCTAGGCTAAGCTTGATAGTAATAGGAATCTTTAACTTAGGAAAATCCTACTAAGGATTCATCTACTAGTTTCCTATAGTAAGGTTTATACTTAGCAAAATCCATGCAAGTTTTACTTAGCAGAATCACTAATGCATAGTGAAAGTAATGGGATAGAAAGTATGAAGCATCACTTGCCTTTTTGGTAGAGTATGGGTTCACTCCTTGTCCTTGCAATAATCACACTCTTCAAGTCACTACATTCCAATCAAACAAGGCACAAACTCAATCGACCAATCAAGCAAAACAACACATAAAATGACCAAGTCAAAGTAATGCATGCAAGCATGCAAAAGATGGTTCTAATTGCAAAGGTGGTCTCCACTAGGCTTATAAACTTTGTAAAGTAAAAAGTGGTCATTTTCCAAAGTGGCAAAGTCATTTGCAAAAGGGTTTTGGTCCATAAACCATTTTTAAATCTAATCATTATTTTATGTGGTGAAAATTATTTTTATCAAAGCAAAACTTTATGTTTTTCACCAAATGAGTTGCTATTGCAAAACTTGGTGTTTTGGGTTAGTAGGTTTGGTCTAAAACCATTTTCCCAAAGTTTTTACTCAAAATCATTTTCATAACAAAAACCATTATTTTCATTTGGCTAGAAATGACTAAATCAAGTTTTCCATCCTAAACTTTACCAAATCCATTTTCCAAACTATGGGTTGGTTCCTAGGGTCAGTGAGTTTAAAACAAAACATCTCCCAAAAGTTTTCCTTCAAAATCATTTTTAATAAATAATCTACATTTCTATTTGACTAGAAATGGTTTTAAATCAAAGAATCTTTATTTTGTTTTACCAAATACATTTTTGAATCCACAAAGTGTTTCCTAGGGTCAGTAGGTTCAAAGCAATCCAATTGCAAAAGTTTTTAACCCCAAATTCATTTTTAAACAATTTTTACATCCTTATCAAGCATACAAATGTTTCTGCAAATTCAAACATGCTAACAGATACTATTTGCTAAACAAATTCCATGGTTGGATAGGGTTTGTTTCACTGATTCTAACGGTATAAAGTTTGCAATTTTTGGACGTGTGGATCAAAAGTTACAGAGGTTTGAAAATTGCATATCAATCTGATTTCAAATTCTGTTTTAAAACAAATCAACAGACACGTGTCCTCTCCCTATTCGCTGATACTGCTTCGGTTGGATCAAGCACCGAGAGGCGTTGGATCAAGCTGGATCATGTGGCATAGGTAGCGTACCTCTTCGGCGTTAAGTGAAACTATCGTATCCGTCAGATCGTCATCTAACGGCCATCGTCACCCTGACCAAGTTCTGGCGGCGCTCGACGGCTGCGCGCGGCGGCGGCGCTCTGGCGGCGAGGTTGGCAGCGATACAGGAAGTTGGGGAAGGTAGGGAGATGCTCACAGTGATCGCCGTGGAATGCTGGTGCTCAACGTGGTCGTGATAGTCCAAGGGGCGCACGGTGCTGTCAGGGATTGCTCGCCGGAGCTGTTGCGAACGGCGGGGGCCTCTGGAGGTTGTCGTGGACAGAGTTGCAGGTCGCGCCGAGACAAATGGAAGGTAGCATTAGGTGCGTATGATCATGGGGAGTAAGGGAGTGTCAATGAGAGGGTTTGGGGCGGTTTGGTTTACCTGGGAGGTTTCGCCGGAGTAGACGCGCCGTCGGTGGTGCTCAGTCGTGCTTGTTGTCGGCGTTCTAGAGCACGCGCGGACGAGTGGTTGGTGCTGGGAGATGCGTAGGGAGATGGGGGTCTCGCTCGGGTGGTCGAGGGGCAGTGGGGCGATTCGTGCTCGCCGGAATCGGTCGAGAACCTCGTCGGAGACAGAGAGGGTTCGAGCAGGCGATTCTCGTAGCCTAGGGGCAGAGAGGGAGTGCTACTTGGGGAAAATGAGAGAGGAGGAATGGGCATATAAGGGCGTGTCATTGCTGTTGATAATAACTCGTGCATTCACGCGAATTTACAAGGATTTACAGCGGCAGAAACGGCGATGAGCGAGGGGGAAAAACGGCCGGCGCGGGTGAAAACGATGAACAGGCGAGTGGGTCCCGTTCGTCAGCGAGAGAGAGGGAGGGAGCGTGGGGTCCAGTCGTCAGTGACTTCGCGGGTTGCCTCTACGGTCAGAAAAAACGGTTCGGGGGGGGGGGGAAGGAGCTGGGCTGCTGGGCTGTTGCGCTGAGTTGGGCTAGATGGTTGGGCTCCTCTATTTTTTTCTGTCTGAATCCTTTTTCTTTTTTCTATTTTCCAATTCTGTTTTGAAATTTCAAACAACCAAACAATGTTCAAATCCATTCAAACTTTCACCACACATTGCAGCTTTGAATTTGGTTCTGTTCAGTAACATAAACCAAAATCCAAAATAAAATAATATTTTTATTCTTTTTAGGATCCATTTATTATTTAAATAAAATGGACCTTTATTTATTTAATCAAATAGGGTTTGATTTATTTAATAAAATCTCCATTTGAAATCCAAATATTTTCAAAACCAAATCAGTAGGTTTTATTTGAAAATAAAGAATACTTGGAAACTTGTTTAAAACAAAATAACCTTTTATTTTAGGGTCCATTAATAATTAAATACAATAGACCTTCATCATTAAATAAAATAGGATTTGTTTTATTAGAATATTTATTTTTAAATCTAAAATAAAACCAAAACACTTCAGTAGGTTTTATTGGAGAAAATAATATATTTGGAAAACTTATTTAAAGTAAATAAATAAGTTTTAGTGTTTTATTTAAAATGGGAAAAGCCTTTACTTTAATAAAATTTGGATATTAAATCCTTATTATTTTATTTAAGTAAACCTTTGCTATTTTTATTCAAAACAAAATGTTTTAATTCAAAAGCTTGGCCAAGGTTTAATTTGGCTTTATAAAATAATCTTTATTTATAAATCTATCTTTTCCTTTGAAAACCAAATCCTTTTATTTAAAGATCCAAAATAGTATTTCCAAAATATTTTATTTTCCTTTATTTAAAATGTTTATGCTTTTAAATCCCTTTATGATTTTATTTAATCCAAATAGGTTTGAGGTTCCATCTGAGTTCAAAAAGTTTGTTCTGGCCCTGAAAATCAAACAAAGTTTTATTTTATTCATTTATTTTCACATTACAAGATTTGGAAAATCTTGGGATGTGACAGGCTACCACCCTTAAAATAAATCTCGTCCCGAGATTTGGGGAGGCTAGGGTTACAAGCAGGTTCAAAACAACTAGGGTACTACCACCCTTAAAAATATTTCAAACAAAAATTACATATTGTCCTTCTTGGGATCCTGGGGAAAATTTCTCTAAGCAAACATTTGCATGGTGTCCTTGGTTTCCATACTTGACTCATGGACCAAGGTTGAGATCCTTCATAGACTTGTTTAACTTGTTCTTCATCTTTTCTGGACAATTGCTCGCATAGTGGCCTAGTTCCTTGCATTTGAAACACATCACTTGGCTGATATCTTTCTTTTCCTTTGGTATCATTGCCTCTTGTTTGTTTCTTTGGTTCTTCTTCCCCTCTGGGCATTCATTGGCATAGTGTCCCATCTCTTTGCAATTGTAACACTGCACTTGAGTAATGTCCTTCTTGTTAGGGTTGGGGCATTTCTTCTTCTTCTTGGGTCTCTCCAAAGCTAGGAGTTCTTCTAGTTCATGTTCTTCATAGGTGGGAGATCTTTCTCTCTTCTTGGGACAGTGATCTTCATGTTCCTTGGATGTATGATCTTTGTCTCTAAAACTATTGTTGGCTTGGATTCCTTCTAGATTAGCTTCTTTGTCATCTTTGTTGTCATTGGCTCTTTGGGAAAAGTTTTCTCCCATGTTGATCATTTGAGTAACCATTCCTTGCAACAATTGGGATTGAAGTTTCAAAATCCTTTGTATGGCTAGGTCTAGTCCATTGTTGTTGGCTAATAGCTGAGTTGTCTCTTGGCTCAACTGGTTTTGGGTTGCTATAAGTTCTCTCATGTTGTCCTCTTGGTTGTTGTTGGTGTCATCAACCTTGATGTTGGTGTCTCTTGGAGTAGTCATCTGTTTGGGTTGAATGGAGATTAGAATAGTCAAGATATTTCTAAGGAATCAATTCTAATCACACACATCACAATTCACACAAGCAATGTGCATGCAATCACAAACCAAACATTTCACTCAAACAAGGTTCAAGCACATACTTAGTCAACAAAATATTTTTGTTACATCACATAAATTGGTGGTTTTGACTTAACTAAAATGTGGTGGTCCATCTATATGGTTCACTTGTGATCTTTCCTTCCTTCATGATTCTTCTTACATGAGATCATTGTTCCCTTGAGAAAAACTCTTGATCACCAAACTTCAAATGATGTAGGTTCCTTCTAACTTTTGCATTTCCTCAGTCTCTAAATCTTGAGTAAAATTTCCTTGTTTCACTTGTAGTCCTTAGTGGTATCCAAGTTGGAAGTCCTTGGTGAATATGCTGAAGATGTTGAAGTCATTAGAGTTGAAGAAGTTGAAGTCATTAGAGTTGAAAGTGTTGAAGAAGTCCTTTGCACATGGTGTAGTCTTTGGCCATGGGGTAGGTTTTTCCATCAAGTTGAAATAGAAGAGATGTAGAGTTGAAACCAAAATGGTTGAGGAAAGAGTTTACAAGATTTGTTCGTAAATAAGTTTTGGAACAAATACAACTCCTATTTTTCTAAGGGTTTTTGTCCAATCCTAGGTTTACAAATCCTACAGGCAACACAATGCTCTGATACCATCTGTAGGGGTTCCAATCTTTAATAAGATAGAGCCCCCTGTGTTTACAATGCTAGTCCCTGGATCAATAGCTAGCATCCACAGTTAAGATGTAATATCAAGAAACAAAGGTCATAATATAACTTTATAACCAGGAATAACATAATTTTATTACATCTTACATAGCTCATTTGGCTATTACATTACATTGCAGCGGAATAACTATAAGCATGGGGTCCTTCATCTTCAAAGTGCCACAGGCAGATGTTGGTTGTAGACTTTGTAATCCTAATCAATCAATCTTCACTAAAATCAATCAAACCTGCAACATTACAAGTTATAGCCACAAGGGTCAATACATTTGGATTGTATTGGCAAGTGATACTATGGTAGTATTGTGGAGTCTATCATCTATATGCATTTGGCTAAGTGGAGTTGAGGCTTGCATTGCTCAAAATAGATTTTTCCTTAACATTTGAAAATACTAAGTTTTTCTTGGAAAAATCATTTTTCTCAATCAAAGATTTGAAGATCCTTTAACCAAGGCATCTCTCAATCAAAGATTGAAGATTTAAAACAACCCTTGTTCAAACCACAAGATTTTAACTTAGAAATTTGAATGATGAGATTCTTGATTGCTTCCATGTCTTGATGCTCAAATTGTCCTTTACCAGGGACATGGCTAAGTACTTAGATTTTACACTCTGCAGAGGTGGTGCACTTTCCCCACAAGACTTGGTTTCCCAAGACAAGATCTTTCAGAAGCCTTCCCTTAGACCAAAATGGACGCGTTCCAACCTATCAAACACTACCACCCTCTGTCCATATGGCTAAGTTCTTGCAACCTATATGATCATGGCAGAGCCCATATTGCCAAGTGGTTGCACTTGAAGCTTCTCAACATTTGACATCTCAAATCTCTTTGTTCCTGGGTGGCCATCCACAAGTGAGATACACAAGGTAAACGATAAACATGGGCCTTGTGAACCACTCAACCAAAAACCACCAAGCAATTACCATTCCACCCAGGTGATTCATTAACTTAGTTGTTTTATTAAACAAAACACAAGTCCTTAGACTTAGGAATTTTTCCATAGTGTGAATATATATTCCACCCATGTTTTCTATTAGCTAGGCTAAGCTTGATAGTAATAGGAATCTTTAACTTAGGAAAATCCTACTAAGGATTCATCTACTACTTTCCTATAGTAAGGTTTATACTTAGCAAAATCCATGCAAGTTTTACTTAGCAGAATCACTAATGCATAGTGAAAGTAATGGGATAGAAAGTATGAAGCATCACTTGCCTTTTTGGTAGAGTATGGGTTCACTCCTTGTCCTTGCAACAATCACACTCTTCAAGTCACTACATTCCAATCAAACAAGGCACAAACTCAATCGACCAATCAAGCAAAACAACACATAAAATGACCAAGTCAAAGTAATGCATGCAAGCATGCAAAAGATGGTTCTAATTGCAAAGGTGGTCTCCACTAGGCTTCTAAACTTTGTAAAGTAAAAAGTGGTCATTTTCCAAAGTGGCAAAATCATTTGCAAAAGGGTTTTGGTCCATAAACCATTTTTAAATCTAATCATTATTTTATGTGGTGAAAATTATTTTTATCAAAGCAAAACTTTATGTTTTTCACCAAATGAGTTGCTATTGCAAAACTTGGTGTTTTGGGTCAGTAGGTTTGGTCTAAAACCATTTTCCCAAAGTTTTTACTCAAAATCATTTTCATAACAAAAACCATTATTTTCATTTGGCTAGAAATGACTAAATCAAGTTTTCCATCCTAAACTTTACCAAATCCATTTTCCAAACTATGGGTTGGTTCCTAGGGTCAGTGAGTTTAAAACAAAACATCTCCCAAAAGTTTTCCTTCAAAATCATTTTTAATAAATAATCTACATTTCTATTTGACTAGAAATGGTTTTAAATCAAAGAATCTTTATTTTGTTTTACCAAATACATTTTTGAATCCACAAAGTGTTTCCTAGGGTCAGTAGGTTCAAAGCAATCCAATTGCAAAAGTTTTTAACCCCAAATTCATTTTTAAACAATTTTTACATCCTTATCAAGCATACAAATGTTTCTGCAAATATAAACATGCTAACAGATACTATTTGCTAAACAAATTCCATGGTTGGATAGGGTTTGTTTCACTGATTCCAACGGTATAAAGTTTGCAATTTTTGGACGTGTGGATCAAAAGTTACAGAGGTTTGAAAATTGCATATCAATCTGATTTCAAATTTTGTTTTAAAACAAATCAACAGACACGTGTCCTATCCCTATTCGCTGATACCGCTTCGGTTGGATCAAGCACCGAGAGGCGTTGGATCAAGCTGGATCATGTGGCGTAGGTAGCGTACCTCTTCGGCGTTAAGTGAAACTATCGTATCCGTCAGATCGTCATCTAACGGCCATCGTCACCCTGACCAAGTTCTGGCGGCGCTCGACGGCTGCGCGCGGCGGCGGCGCTCTGGCGGCGAGGTTGCCGGCGATACAGGAAGTTAGGGAAGGTAGGGAGATGCTCACAGTGATCGCCGTGGAATGCTGGTGCTCAACGTGGTCGTGATAGTCCAAGGGGCGCACGGTGCTGTCAGGGATTGCTCGCCGGAGCTGTTGCGAACGGCGGGGGCCTCTGGAGGTTGTCGTGGACAGAGTTGCAGGTCGCGCCGAGACAAATGGAAGGTAGCATCAGGTGCGTATGAGAATGGGGAGTAAGGGAGTGTCAATGAGAGGGTTTGGGGCGGTTTGGTTTACCTGGGAGGTTTCGCCGGAGTAGACGCGCCGTCGGTGGTGCTCAGTCGTGCTTGTTGTCGGCGTTCTAGAGCACGCGCGGACGAGTGGTTAGTGCTGGGAGATGCGTAGGGAGATGGGGGTCTCGCTCGGGTGGTCGAGGGGCAGTGGGGCGATTCGTGCTCGCCGGAATCGGTCGAGAACCTCGTCGGAGACAGAGAGGGTTCGAGCAGGCGATTCTCGCAGCCTAGAGGCAGAGAGGGAGTGCTACTTGGGGAAAATGAGAGAGGAGGAATGGGCGTATAAGGGCGCGTCATTGCTGTTGATAATAACTCGTGCATTCACGCGAATTTACAAGGATTTACAGCGGCAGAAACGGCGATGAGCGAGGGGGAAAAACGGCCGGCGCGGGTGAAAACGATGAACAGGCGAGTGGGTCCCGTTCGTCAGCGAGAGAGAGGGAGGGAGCGTGGGGTCCAGTCGTCAGTGACTTCGCGGGTTGCCTCTACGGTCAGAAAAAATGGTTCGGGGGGGGGGGGGGGGGGAAGGAGCTGGGCTGCTGGGCTGTTGCGCTGAGTTGGGCTAGATGGTTGGGCTGCTCTATTTTTTTCTATCTGAATCCTTTTTCTTTTTTCTATTCTCCAATTCTGTTTTGAAATTTCAAACAACCAAACAATGTTCAAATCCATTCAAACTTTCACCACACATTGCAGCTTTGAATTTGGTTCTGTTCAGTAACATAAACCAAAATCCAAAATAAAATAATATTTTTATTCTTTTTAGGATCCATTTATTATTTAAATAAAATGGACCTTTATTTATTTAATCAAATAGGGTTTGATTTATTTAATAAAATCTCCATTTGAAATCCAAATATTTTCAAAACCAAATCAGTAGGTTTTATTTGAAAATAAAGAATACTTGGAAACTTGTTTAAAACAAAATAACCTTTTATTTTAGGGTCCATTAATAATTAAATACAATAGACCTTCATCATTAAATAAAATAGGATTTGTTTTATTAGAATATTTATTTTTAAATCTAAAATAAAACCAAAACACTTCAGTAGGTTTTATTGGAGAAAATAATATATTTGGAAAACTTATTTAAAGTAAATAAATAAGTTTTAGTGTTTTATTTAAAATGGGAAAAGCCTTTACTTTAATAAAATTTGGATATTAAATCCTTATTATTTTATTTAAGTAAACCTTTGCTATTTTTATTCAAAACAAAATGTTTTAATTCAAAAGCTTGGCCAAGGTTTAATTTGGCTTTATAAAATAATCTTTATTTATAAATCTATCTTTTCCTTTGAAAACCAAATCCTTTTATTTAAAGATCCAAAATAGTATTTCCAAAATATCTTATTTTCCTTTATTTAAAATGTTTATGCTTTTAAATCCCTTTATGATTTTATTTAATCCAAATAGGTTTGAGGTTCCATCTGAGTTCAAAAAGTTTGTTCTGGCCCTGAAAATCAAACAAAGTTTTATTTTATTCATTTATTTTCACATTACAAGATTTGGAAAATCTTGGGATGTGACAGGCTACCACCCTTAAAATAAATCTCGTCCCGAGATTTGGGGAGGCTAGGGTTACAAGCAGGTTCAAAACAACTAGGGTACTACCACCCTTAAAAATATTTCAAACAAAAATTACATATTGTCCTTCTTGGGATCCTGGGGAAAATTTCTCTAAGCAAACATTTGCATGGTGTCCTTGGTTTCCATACTTGACTCATGGACCAAGGTTGAGATCCTTCATAGACTTGTTTAACTTGTTCTTCATCTTTTCTGGACAATTGCTCGCATAGTGGCCTAGTTCCTTGCATTTGAAACACATCACTTGGCTGATATCTTTCTTTTCCTTTGGTATCATTGCCTCTTGTTTGTTTCTTTGGTTCTTCTTCCCCTCTGGGCATTCATTGGCATAGTGTCCCATCTCTTTGCAATTGTAACATTGCACTTGAGTAATGTCCTTCTTGTTAGGGTTGGGGCATTTCTTCTTCTTCTTGGGTCTCTCCAAAGCTAGGAGTTCTTCTAGTTCATGTTCTTCATAGGTGGGAGATCTTTCTCTCTTCTTGGGACAGTGATCTTCATGTTCCTTGGATGTATGATCTTTGTCTCTAAAACTATTGTTGGCTTGGATTCCTTCTAGATTAGCTTCTTTGTCATCCTTGTTGTCATTGGCTCTTTGGGAAAAGTTTTCTCCCATGTTGATCATTTGAGTAACCATTCCTTGCAATAATTGGGATTGAAGTTTCAAAATCCTTTGTATGGCTAGGTCTAGTCCATTGTTGTTGGCTAATAGCTGAGTTGTCTCTTGGCTCAACTGGTTTTGGGTTGCTATAAGTTCTCTCATGTTGTCCTCTTGGTTGTTGTTGGTGTCATCAACCTTGATGTTGGTGTCTCTTGGAGTAGTCATCTGTTTGGGTTGAATGGAGATTAGAATAGTCAAGATATTTCTAAGGAATCAATTCTAATCACACACATCACAATTCACACAAGCAATGTGCATGCAATCACAAACCAAACATTTCACTCAAACAAGGTTCAAGCACATACTTAGTCAACAAAATATTTTTGTTACATCACATAAATTGGTGGTTTTGACTTAACTAAAATGTGGTGGTCCATCTATATGGTTCACTTGTGATCTTTCCTTCCTTCATGATTCTTCTTACATGAGATCATTGTTCCCTTGAGAAAAACTCTTGATCACCAAACTTCAAATGATGTAGGTTCCTTCTAACTTTTGCATTTCCTCAGTCTCTAAATCTTGAGTAAAATTTCCTTGTTTCACTTGTAGTCCTTAGTGGTATCCAAGTTGGAAGTCCTTGGTGAATATGCTGAAGATGTTGAAGTCATTAGAGTTGAAGAAGTTGAAGTCATTAGAGTTGAAAGTGTTGAAGAAGTCCTTTGCACATGGTGTAGTCTTTGGCCATGGGGTAGGTTTTTCCATCAAGTTGAAATAGAAGAGATGTAGAGTTGAAACCAAAATGGTTGAGGAAAGAGTTTACAAGATTTGTTCGTAAATAAGTTTTGGAACAAATACAACTCCTATTTTTCTAAGGGTTTTTGTCCAATCCTAGGTTTACAAATCCTACAGGCAACACAATGCTCTGATACCATCTGTAGGGGTTCCAATCTTTAATAAGATAGAGCCCCCTATGTTTACAATGCTAGTCCCTGGATCAATAGCTAGCATCCACAGTTAAGATGTAATATCAAGAAACAAAGGTCATAATATAACTTTATAACCAGGAATAACATAATTTTATTACATCTTACATAGCTCATTTGGCTATTACATTACATTGCAGCGGAATAACTATAAGCATGGGGTCCTTCATCTTCAAAGTGCCACAGGCAGATGTTGGTTGTAGACTTTGTAATCCTAATCAATCAATCTTCACTAAAATCAATCAAACCTGCAACATTACAAGTTATAGCCACAAGGGTCAATACATTTGGATTGTATTGGCAAGTGATACTATGGTAGTATTGTGGAGTCTATCATCTATATGCATTTGGCTAAGTGGAGTTGAGGCTTGCATTGCTCAAAATAGATTTTTCCTTAACATTTGAAAATACTAAGTTTTTCTTGGAAAAATCATTTTTCTCAATCAAAGATTTGAAGATCCTTTAACCAAGGCATCTCTCAATCAAAGATTGAAGATTTAAAACAACCCTTGTTCAAACCACAAGATTTTAACTTAGAAATTTGAATGATGAGATTCTTGATTGCTTCCATGTCTTGATGCTCAAATTGTCCTTTACCAGGGACATGGCTAAGTACTTAGATTTTACACTCTGCAGAGGTGGTGCACTTTCCCCACAAGACTTGGTTTCCCAAGACAAGATCTTTCAGAAGCCTTCCCTTAGACCAAAATGGACGCGTTCCAACCTATCAAACACTACCACCCTCTGTCCATATGGCTAAGTTCTTGCAACCTATATGATCATGGCAGAGCCCATATTGCCAAGTGGTTGCACTTGAAGCTTCTCAACATTTGACATCTCAAATCTCTTTGTTCCTGGGTGGCCATCCACAAGTGAGATACACAAGGTAAACGATAAACATGGGCCTTGTGAACCACTCAACCAAAAACCACCAAGCAATTACCATTCCACCCAGGTGATTCATTAACTTAGTTGTTTTATTAAACAAAACACAAGTCCTTAGACTTAGGAATTTTTCCATAGTGTGAATATATATTCCACCCATGTTTTCTATTAGCTAGGCTAAGCTTGATAGTAATAGGAATCTTTAACTTAGGAAAATCCTACTAAGGATTCATCTACTACTTTCCTATAGTAAGGTTTATACTTAGCAAAATCCATGCAAGTTTTACTTAGCAGAATCACTAATGCATAGTGAAAGTAATGGGATAGAAAGTATGAAGCATCACTTGCCTTTTTGGTAGAGTATGGGTTCACTCCTTGTCCTTGCAACAATCACACTCTTCAAGTCACTACATTCCAATCAAACAAGGCACAAACTCAATCGACCAATCAAGCAAAACAACACATAAAATGACCAAGTCAAAGTAATGCATGCAAGCATGCAAAAGATGGTTCTAATTGCAAAGGTGGTCTCCACTAGGCTTCTAAACTTTGTAAAGTAAAAAGTGGTCATTTTCCAAAGTGGCAAAGTCATTTGCAAAAGGGTTTTGGTCCATAAACCATTTTTAAATCTAATCATTATTTTATGTGGTGAAAATTATTTTTATCAAAGCAAAACTTTATGTTTTTCACCAAATGAGTTGCTATTGCAAAAATTGGTGTTTTGGGTCAGTAGGTTTGGTCTAAAACCATTTTCCCAAAGTTTTTACTCAAAATCATTTTCATAACAAAAACCATTATTTTCATTTGGCTAGAAATGACTAAATCAAGTTTTCCATCCTAAACTTTACCAAATCCATTTTCCAAACTATGGGTTGGTTCCTAGGTTCAGTGAGTTTAAAACAAAACATCTCCCAAAAGTTTTCCTTCAAAATCATTTTTAATAAATAATCTACATTTCTATTTGACTAGAAATGGTTTTAAATCAAAGAATCTTTATTTTGTTTTACCAAATACATTTTTGAATCCACAAAGTGTTTCCTAGGGTCAATAGGTTCAAAGCAATCCAATTGCAAAAGTTTTTAACCCCAAATTCATTTTTAAACAATTTTTACATCCTTATCAAGCATACAAATGTTTCTGCAAATTCAAACAAGCTAACAGATACTATTTGCTAAACAAATTCCATGGTTGGATAGGGTTTGTTTCACTGATTCCAACGGTATAAAGTTTGCAATTTTTGGACGTGTGGATCAAAAGTTATAGAGGTTTGAAAATTGCATATCAATCTGATTTCAAATTCTGTTTTAAAACAAATCAATAGACACGTGTCCTATCCCTATTCGCTGATACCGCTTCGGTTGGATCAAGCACCGAGAGGCGTTGGATCAAGCTGGATCGTGTGGCGTAGGTAGCGTACCTCTTCGGCGTTAAGTGAAACAATCGTATCCGTCAGATCATCATCTAACGGCCATCGTCACCCTGACCAAGTTCTGGCGGCGCTCGACGGCTGCGCGCGGCGGCGGCGCTCTGGCGGCGAGGTTGCTGGAGATACAGGAAGTTAGGGAAGGTAGGGAGATGCTCACAGTGATCGCCGTGGAATGCTGGTGCTCAACGTGGTCGTGATAGTCCAAGGGGCGCACGGTGCTGTCAGGGATTGCTTGCCGGAGCTGTTGCGAACGGCGGGGGCCTCTGGAGGTTGTCGTGGATAGAGTTGCAGGTCGCGCCGAGACAAATGGAAGGTAGCATTAGGTGCGTATGAGCATGGGGAGTAAGGGAGTGTCAATGAGAGGGTTTGGGGTGGTTTGGTTTACCAGGGAGGTTTCGCCGGAGTAGACGCGCCGTCGGTGGTGCTCAGTCGTGCTTGTTGTCGGCATTCTAGAGCACGCGCGGACGAGTGGTTGGTGCTGGGAGATGCGTAGGGAGATGGGGGTCTCGCTCGGGTGGTCGAGGGGTAGTGGGGCGATTCGTGCTCGCCGGAATCGGTCGAGAACCTCGTCGGAGACAGAGAGGGTTCGAGCAGGCGATTCTCGCAGCCTAGGGGCAGAGAGGGAGTGCTACTTGGGGAAAATGAGAGAGGAGGAATGGGCGTATAAGGGCGCGTCATTGCTGTTGATAATAACTCGTGCATTCATGCGAATTTACAAGGATTTACAGCGGCAGAAACGGCGATGAGCGAGGGGGAAAAACGGCCGGCGCGGGTGAAAACGATGAACAGGCGAGTGGGTCCCGTTCGTCAGCGAGAGAGAGGGAGGGAGCGTGGGGTCCAGTCGTCAGTGACTTCGCGGGTTGCCTCTGCGGTGAAGAAAAAACGGTTCGGGGGGGGGGGGGGAAGGAGCTGGGCTGCTGGGCTGTTGGGCTAGATGGTTGGGCTGCTCTATTTTTTTTCTGTCTGAATCCTTTTTCTTTTTTCTATTTTCCAAATCTATTTTGAAATTTCAAACAACCAAACAATGTTCAAATCCATTCAAACTTTCACCACACATTGCAGCTTTGAATTTGGTTCTGTTCAGTAACATAAACCAAAATCCAAAATAAAATAATATTTTTATTCTTTTTAGGATCCATTTATTATTTAAATAAAATGGACCTTTATTTATTTAATCAAATAGGGTTTGATTATTTAATAAAATCTCCATTTGAAATCCAAATATTTTCAAAACCAAATCAGTAGGTTTTATTTGAAAATAAAGAATACTTGGAAACTTGTTTAAAACAAAATAACCTTTTATTTTAGGGTCCATTAATAATTAAATACAATAGACCTTCATCATTAAATCAAATAGGATTTGTTTTTTTAGAATATTTATTTTTAATTCTAAAATAAAACCAAAACACTTCAGTAGGTTTTATTGGAGAAAATAATATATTTGGAAAACTTATTTAAAGTAAATAAATAAGTTTTAGTGTTTTATTTAAAATGGGAAAAGCCTTTACTTTAATAAAATTTGGATATTAAATCCTTATTATTTTATTTAAGTAAACCTTTGCTATTTTTATTCAAAACAAAATGTTTTAATTCAAAAGCTTGGCCAAGGTTTAATTTGGCTTTATAAAATAATCTTTATTTATAAATCTATCTTTTCCTTTGAAAACCAAATCCTTTTATTTAAAGATCCAAAATAGTATTTCCAAAATATTTTATTTTCCTTTATTTAAAATGTTTATCCTTTTAAATCCCTTTATGATTTTATTTAATCCAAATAGGTTTGAGGTTCCATCTGAGTTCAAAAAGTTTCTTCTGGCCCTGAAAATCAAACAAAGTTTTATTTTATTCATTTATTTTCACATTACAAGATTTGGAAAATCTTGGGATGTGACAGATATGCAAACTTTGAAATCATGTTTTTAGGGATGTTACAAATCTAACCCCCTTAAGGTGAATCTCGCCCTCGAGATTCGGATTGGCTAGCAAATAGGTGAGGTGGTCTTTCCGAAGATCATCTTCTCTTTCCCATGTTGCTTCCTCTTCGGAATGATGATTCCATTGTACTTTGCAAAATCTGATAGTCTTTGTCCTTGTGACTCTTTCTGCAGTCTCAAGAATCTTGATAGGCTTTTCTTCATAAGTGAGATCACTTTCTAGTTGAACTTCTTCCAAAGGTATGGTATCCTTCAAAGAAGTTTCTTCCATTTCTGGGTGACATTTCTTAAGCTGACTCACATGAAACACATTATGGACTGCTGACAAAGATTCAGGTAGTTCAATTTCATAAGCAACTTCTCCTTTGCGACTCAGAATCTTGAATGGCCCAACATATCTTGGTGCCAACTTTCCTTTGACTCCGAATCTTTTCACTCCACGGAGTGGTGATACTCTAAGATAGGCTCTATCACCAACTTTGTAGGTGACTTCTCTACGCTTAGGATCTGCGTAGCTTTTCTGTCGGGACTGTGCTATCTTCAACCTGTCCTTAACCAACTTGACTTTCTCTTCGGATTCTTTGATAAGATCTGGCCCGAATAAACTCCTTTCTCCCACACCATTCCATAACAATGGGGTGGTACACTTTCTTCCGTAGAGAAACTCAAATGGTGCCATCTCAATGCTGGCTTGATAGCTGTTGTTATACGAAAATTCTGCGTAAGGCAGACTTTCATCCCAACTTGCTCCATAGTCTAGGGCACATGCCTTCAACATGTCTTCCAGAATTTGATTAGTCCTTTCTGTTTGCCCATCGGGTTGAGGATGAAAAGCAGTACTGAATTCCAACCTCGTTCCCAATGACTCATGTAGTTGTCTCCAAAAATGGGAAGTGAATTGGGTTCCCCTATCGAACACAATACTTTTGGGCACACCATGTAGACATACAATTCTACTAATGTAGATTTTGGCTAACTTGGCACTTGTATAAGTTGTCTTCACGGGTATGAAATGAGCCACTTTAGTTAGGCGATCCACTACTACCCATATGGAATCATATCCTGATCTGGTCCTTGGTAATCCGGTAATGAAATCCATACCAATTTTGTCCCATTTCCAATCAGGAATAGGTAGTGGTTGAAGCAAACCTGCTGGTTTCTGATGCTCCGCTTTTACTCTACTACAAACATCACACAAAGCAATATGTTCGGCGATGTCTCTCTTGAGATTGTTCCACCAAAATCTTTCTTTCATGTCCATGTACATTTTGGTGTTACCCGGGTGAATAGAATACGGAGAGTTGTGTGCTTCCTGCAAAATCAGTTTCCGTATCTCCGGATTTTGTGGAACACAAATACGTTTCCCATGCCATAAAGTACCCTGCTCGTCTTCATGGAAATTTTTAGCTTTCCCCTGGCCAATCTTTTCCTTAATCTCTTCAATTTCCTTATCAGTCTTTTGAGCTTATCGAATCTTGTCCAACAGAATGGGTTGGACATCTAATGTCATGAGATGTCCTTCAGGCACAATCTCCAATCTGAGTTCTCTGAATTGGGTACACAAATCATCTGGCAATTCTCCTTTGGTAAGGCCATTCACAAATACCTTACGACTTAGAGCATCTGCTACTACATTTGCTTTACCGGGGTGGTATTGCAAACTCAAGTCATAGTCCTTGATAAGCTCTAACCATCTTCTTTGTCTCATATTGATTTCCTTTTGGGTGAAGATATACTTCAAACTCTTGTGATCGGTGAACACTTCACAACGCTTTCCCAAAAGGTAATGTCTCCATGTTTTGAGTGCATGGACGACAGAGGCTAACTCTAAATCATGAGTAGGATAGTTTACTTCATGAGTTTTGAGTTGTCTCGAGGCATAGGCCACAACTTTACCGTCTTGCATAAGTACAGCACCCAAACCTTGATGAGACGCATCACAATATACTTGGAAATCCTTTTCCAAATCTGGCAGACATAGAACTGGTGCTGTCACAAGTCTCTTCTTCAACTCTTGAAAGCTGACTTCACAACCTTCAGACCAAGCAAACTTCTTGTCTTTCTGCAATAATTCAGTCATTGGCTTAGCAACCTTTGAGAAATTCTCGATGAACCTTCTGTAGTAACCTGCTAAGCCAAGGAAACTGCGAACTTCTTTCACGTTCTTGGGAGATTCCCATTCAGTCACAGCTGAAACCTTAGCAGGATCAACTGCTACACCATCCTTTGTCCTAACATGACCAAGAAAACCAACTTCTTCTAACCAGAACTCACACTTGCTGAATTTGGCATAAAGCTTATGCTCTCTCAACTTCTCGAGTATCAAACGCAAGTGTCCTTCATGTTCTTCTTTGCTTTTGGAGTAGACTAAGATGTCATCGATGAAAACGACAACAAACTTGTCGAGGAATTCCATGAACACTTTGTTCATCATATTCATGAAGTATGCTGGAGCATTGGTTAAGCCAAAAGGCATTACGGTGTACTCATACAATCCATACCTTGTGGTGAATGCTGTTTTAGGTATGTCTTGCTCTCTTATCTTGAGTTGAAAATAGCCTGACCGGAGATCAATTTTTGAGAACACACAGGCTCCTTCTAGCTGATCAAACAAGTCATTGATTCTTGGCAAAGGATATTTGTTCTTGATAGTTACCTCGTTGAGTGAACGGTAATCTATGCATAACCTTTGGCTTCTATCCTTCTTCTCCACGAACAAAACTGGTGCTCCCCAAGATGAAGAACTTGGTTGAATAAATCCTTTCTGCAACTGTTCTCCTAGTTGCTTCTTGAGCTCTTTCAGTTCATCAACTGACATTTTGTATGGTCTCTTTGCTATTGGTCCAGAACCTGGTACCAAATCTATCAGAAACTCCACATCTCTATCTGGTGGCATTCCTGGCAATTCTTCCGGAAATACATCCGGATACTCACACACAATTGGCACATTGTCCATGCTAACCCCCTTAAGAGAATTAAGCATACTCCTCTTTGCTCCAAAGCGGGTCTTGAATCTGATCCTTTTATTTTCCGGAGTTGTGAGTGAGACAGTATGGCTGGCACAATCTATCACTCCTTTGTACTTAGTCATCGAGTCCATTCCCAGAATGACATCCAATCCTTGGGAGTTTAGTATTATCAGGTTAACGGGAAACTTATACTTCCCAAATTCTATGACTAGGTCATGGCATCCTGAATTCACTATCATTTCTCCACCAGGAGAACTTACTTTTATGGGACACCCAATAGTTTCTACCGGTAGTTCATTTCTTTCAACAAATGCTCTTGATATGAATGAATGAGATGCACCAGTATCAAAGAGTACAAATGCTGGAACGGAATTGAATCTGAACTTACCAGCAACAGCGTCAGGTTCCTCATAGACCTCCTCCACATTAATGTGGTTCACCTGTCCTTTCTGGAAAGGATTGGGCTTGACAGGTCCTTCAACTTTCTTTTCGGGGCACTCATTTGCATAGTGTCCCATATTCTTGCATTTGAAGCACTCAACCTGACTGATGTCTCTCTTAGCAGGCTGACTTCCACTTCCACTACCATTCCCACTGTGGTGGTTCTTATGTCCACTCTTGTGGTTCTTGTATTTGTCATTGTCATGCTGCGATGATGCTTGTTGTCATGACGGTTGTGGTTGTGGTGCTTGTTGAATTTCCCATGCTTGTGGGATCCTGAGCTTCCACTATCGTCATAGTGAGATCGTTTGTGAGACGATCCCGAGTTGTGCTTGTCGGAGTGCTTTCTCTTTCTACTCTCGACTTGCTTCATTTTGTTCTCCAATATAGCAGCCTTGTCACAGAGCGACTGATAAGTGGGAACATATGCCACAGCCAGCTGCAGATTCAGCTCATCATTCAAGCCTTCCAGAAATTTTTCCTTTCTCTTGGCATCTGTGTCAACCTCATCCGGTGCATAACGCGCCAGATTGTTGAACTCTTCAATGTATTCAGCCACGCTGCGGTGGCACTGCTTCAGATTGTGGAACTCTTTCTTTTTCAGGCTCATTATTCCTGACGAGATATGAGCAGTGCGAAAACCTTCCTCAAAGATCGCCCAAGTCACCTCATTTATAGGAGTTGTGATTTGGAAGTTGTCCCACCAAGTGGCGGCTGGCCCTTCCAGCAGATGTGCTGCAAATCTGACCTTTTCCGCATCCGTGCAGCCCACGGTTACTAAGTCCTTGTTTACGGAACGTAGCCAATCATTGACCACCATGGGATGAGTCGTCCCTGAGAACTTAGCTGGCCTCAAACGCGGAAATCTGGTGAGCATATCAAAACCCGGAGGGTTGTTGTTGTTATTGGGGTTGTTGTTGTTGTTGTTATTATTCTGGTTCTGGATGAATGTTGTCATCATCTGCATGAGCTGTGTTTGAGCATTCATCATTTGCTGCATTTCTGGTGTTATGTTGTTGTTGTGGGGGT
Source organism: Avena sativa (assembly GCA_916181665.1). Taxonomy (NCBI): domain Eukaryota; kingdom Viridiplantae; phylum Streptophyta; class Magnoliopsida; order Poales; family Poaceae; genus Avena; species Avena sativa. The sequence goes on from OV702283.1 coordinate 111,643,458, forward strand.
TGGGGTTTGCGCGACGGGGAGGCATCTGTGGTTTGTTCAAATAGAGATAAGAATGAGATACCCATAGATGTTTTCATGCACATACATCACATAAGCAAACACAAGCATGCAACAGAAGATAAAAGTTCAACAACCAGATAACAAGTTCGCAAAGTAAAACACACAAGTGGCAAGCCATCCACATGTCGGATGGTCCAATAACAAGTTCACAAATAACAAGTACGATAATAAAAGATAAACGAGTAGTCAAGTCTACTCATCAGCGTCAATCTCCTCCTCGACAAAGGTAAGACCTGCGTTCTCCATCGCGGTCTTGTTCTCCTCAATGGTAGTGGTCAAGGACTCAATCTTGGCCTTGAGAGCCCTCTTCTGGGATCGAAGCCTCTCAATCACCATCTGCTGCTGCTCTAGCTCGAAATCCTTGGACTGCAGTTCTTCAGTCATGTCCCGGATCTTCTTGTTCCTATCCTGGACGCGTTTCTCCTGACTCTTGAACTTGCGGTCCTGGGTCTCGAACTTCGCCTCCATTTCCTTGACTATCTCGTCCGGCTGTGCGAAAAGCTTGTCCTTCTCGCGAAGTTGCACCTGGAGCTCGTCATTCCTGAGCATGACATTGGTCCTGTCCGTGTCCACGTGCCTAATGAAAGACTCTAAGTCCTGGAGGTAGAGACGTATCGGCTCTGCTGCGTCCCTCGAGTCGTCCTCGAAGTCGATGGACTCTCCATCCTCATCACGTCTTCCGAAGACGTGGAAGTGGGTGCCTCTAACCTGTCGGGAGTGACGGCCTAGCAGACGTCCTATCAGGTCCTGCATGACTACCTCCATGCCTCTCTCCCTGTCATCGTGCATCAGCTTGAAGACGATGGCCTCCATAGTAGGCTCTGTCTGGCGTCCGGGCTGGTTCACCTTGAAGCCCCAGAGGTCCTTCCTCTCGAACTTGGTGAGTGGATGCACCATGATGGTGGGAAGAGGGAGATTGAGCAAGGTGGTAAGCTCAACGATACGAGGACCAAAGCGGGTAACCTGGAACTCCTCAACAGTGCTGATGGTAATAGGCATCTATTTATAAGATAGAAAAGTTAGGACAACATAATTTAAGATAAAACAAGACAAACATCTCATACATATCCTTGGAACACAAAATCACTCAAGTCATGCATACATGAATCCATTACATCAACCAAGGTCCAAACTTATTAAGGTATCATTTTGGAAAATAAGGTGATAGGTGGTGGTCCATCTAACGAAGTGCGTTTACAATCCTATCTCACTGGATCTGTTGGCTAACACAATGTTCCTAGAGGCAATCAGCCTATCTTGTTCACATGATTCCATCACTAAGTCTATAATATCTCCCCTTAAGGTTTGGTTGGTGGCTTCCAACTCTTGGGTATGTTCCTTCTCTTTCTCTAAGTCTTTTTGGAGGTTGAGCATTCTGCACTTGACTCTAGCACTAAGTTCTTTGATAGTCCTCCAAGCTGCTTCTCTTGCTGACTCAAAGAATGTGGTATGCACCACAGTGTTGGTGTACATGCAGAATCCTCTTTCTTTGTGGTTGTCTTCCTTGCTTTTGTACAAGTGAAGTTGCACCCACCAGTACTCAACTCCTTCATCCATCACTGGAAAGCCTTTGTACATAGCTGCACCATGTATCTCCATTGCCACCATGAGGTCCTTGAGAATTTTGGGAAACTCAGTTTCACACTCCAAGGTCATGGTCATGAGTGGTCCTTTCTTCACGGCTTCGTTGATGGAGTTCATCTACAAATAGAGATGAGAATGAGAAGATTAGAAAAGTTTACGAGAAGAATAGACAAGTGTAGAAGTAGTTGAAATTTTTTCCTTAGTGGTTTCCAATCCTAGGGTCATAATCCTACAGGCAACACAGTGCTCTGATACCATCTGTAAGATCCCTCCTTTGTAAAGGAAAATGATCCCTGTGATTGCAATGCTAGTCCCTGGATCATTGCTAGCATCTGCAGTTTAAGATGAAGTACACAGATACAAAGGTCATTTATTACATCCATTCCAGAGATAAAACATAGTCTTTTACAACTCAAGGCCACAGGCCTAATACAAGAGTTTTGGAATAAGTAAATAAACATAAGTCTTCATCTTCATGTGCCACAGGCAAGCATGTTGAGTGTAGACTCATGACACCTAATCATCATCGGAGTAACCTGCAACATCACAAGTTACAGCCACAGTGGGTCAATACTTTGGAATAGTATTGGCAAGTGATACCTTAGTAAATTTTTAAGTGGACTATATTACTATATGCATTTGGGCTAAGTGTAGCTTGGCTTGCTTTGCTCAAAATAGGTTTTTCCTATTAGTTGAAATCACTAAGTTTTTCTTTGTCAAAAACTTTCCCAAGAAACCACCAATAGACATTGGGGTCCTTTACCCTTGTTCACCCACAAGTTTTTACTTAGAAGTTGGAGTGATGAGATTCTTGATAGCTTCCATGCCTTGATGCTCAAGTTGTCCATTGCCATGGACTTGGCTAAGTACTTAGATTTTCCATCTGCAGAGGTTGTGCACTTTCCCCACCAGACTTGGTTTCCCAAGACAGGACCTTTCAGAAGCCTTCCCTTAGCCAAATGGACGCGTTCCAACCTATCATCCCACTACCACCATCTGTGCAAATGACTAAGTTCTAGCAACCTATATGATCAAGGCAGAGCCCATATTGCCAAGTGGCTGCACTATAAGCTTCTCAACACTTGGCCTCCAAATCCCTTTGTGCCTGGATGGCATACCACAAGTGTGATACACAAGGTAAACCATGTCCATGGGCCTTGTGTAACAATTCAACCAAGAACCACCATTCAAGTCCCATTCCACCCAGGAGGTTCATTGACTTAGTTGTTTTATTAAGAAAAACATAAGTCCAAAAGACTTAGAAATATTTTCATCATAGCATGTATATAATTTACCAACCCTTGTTTGCTACTAGCTAGGCTAAGCATGGCATAGTAACTTAACTTAGGAAATTCCCTAGCAATTCTACAATTCTACAACTACTTAGGATTTCCCAACATAGCATTTGGCAAAAAAAGTAACAACATGCAAGACTTAGCAAAATATTTCTAATGCTTGTACAAAATATAGGGATGGAAATATTCATGAAGTACCACTTGCCTTGGTAATGGGGAGAGTAGCACTCTTCACAATCACAGTCACTAGCAAAATCTACACAAGAATTTGTAGCACAAAATTACACACAATTCATATACAAACAAAAATATGAATGCATGCATGCAAGAAATGCTAAGTGATGACTTTTGAAAACTCCACCAAGCAAGTGCATGATACAGAAACATAACCAAGTCAAAAACTTGCTAACTAAACTTATTTAGCACTAAAACAATTTACTAAACAAATTCTATACTCAAAATAGTCCTAAACAAGTTTCTGCATAAAAAAGTCATTTTAACAGAATCATTTCACTAAACACATTGCAGATTCAGAAAGGGCTTGTCTCCCTGATTCCAACGGTATAAAATTTGCAAAAATCTAACGTGGGATACCAAAGTTATAGCCATTTGAAATTTGGATCTAAATCTGATTTAAATTCTATTTTTGAATCTAACCCTAGCCACGCGTCTTGTTTCTATTGGCGCGTACCGGTTCGGCCGGATCGAGCTCTGCGGGCCGTAGGATCTAACTAAGATCTGGCGGCTCAGATGCGCGCTTACCTCTTCGCTCACGTTCTAATCTCAGTCGCAGGATCTGCATCTAACGCTCCTAATCGTTCTGACCAAACACGAGCGGCGCTAGCGGCGGCGACTGGCGGCGGCGTGTCTGACAGCGGCGGCGCTGGCGTTCTAGGTCGCGCGCGAGAGGGGGAAGGGTCTTACCAGATCCGCGGTGGCGTGCTGAAGCTCAAAGTGGCATTGGTTTGAGAAGGGGCGCGCTGGCACGGTCTCAGGGGCTCGTCGGAGTTGCGGCGGCGTCTGTTGCTTGCAGATGAGGTCACTAGCGAGGTTTGGCGTCGCCCTAGCATGAACCAGAGGGGTCAGGGAATGCACAAGACGCAGGCGAACAATCTCGTATGAAAGAGGGGGCAAGGGGCGCTCGGGTTTTACCTCAATTGGTCGCCGGAGTCAAGCGGCGGCGCAGGTGGTTGCGGTCGTGAATGGAAACGACGACCTGGGTCACGAGCAGGCAAAAGGAAGGTGTCAGCAGATGCGCCAGATCATGCTGAGCAAGATAGCTTGAACCAGAGAGAGGGGGGCGGTCGAGGCTCACCGGAATCGGTCGCCGGAGTCGTCGGTACTGCGCTGCTTCGAAGACCAATGCGCGTAGCCTGGTGGCGGAGTGAGCGAGGAGAGTGGGGGGAAATGCTCGTGGGGCAGAGGGGATTAAATAGGCCCAAGCGCGACAGGAAACGCCTGCGGCATCAAGGCTAATTACGCGCGCCATTACCGGCATCACTGCAGCGGCGACGTGGTCTGCGGGCGCGATTTGGGGAAGACGAGGGCGATGTGGAGAGGGCCCGCTCGTCAGCGAAACGCGCGAAGAGGAGGTGGGGTCTGGTCGTCAGCGACTGTGGGGGTGCGCTTGCGCGTGCGAGAGGGAGAGGAATGGCCCGGGTGGGCTAGTTGGGCCAGTTCTGTTGCTGGGCTAGAATCCTGGCGCCGGCCCTTTTCTAATTCTTTCTCCTTTTTTCTTTTTCTGTTTCGATTTTTTGCATTGATTTTCAAATGAATTCAAGTTCCATTTGAATTCAAATTTTCTTGGGATTTTTGCAGTGTGCTGTAGTCTCAAATATAGGCATAAAATCATGTGGTTCCTTTTGCAAAGGCTTGGTCAACTTGGAGAACAAAATATCAGAGGCTTGCATCTGATTTGCAAAAGTTTGAAAAGGGTTTTTGAGACTATTCCCAATTTGTAAAACTTGGTCCAAAACCACACTCAATCCTTTCTATAAGGAAGACAAACAAGCTAGGTTTGAAATCATTCAAACTTTCAAATGGGGATGGCCATTTGATTTAAGTTTGCTCACATAAAATCATAGCACTAAGTGCTTCTGTTTTTCTGAAATGAGTTTGAAATTGATCTCAAATCTATATGCATGCATGAATGATATGCAAACTTTGAAATCATGTTTTTAGGGATGTTACAGAAGTCTTTGGCCATGGGGTAGGCTTTGTCCATCAAGTTTGAAATAGAAGAGATGTAGAGTCAAAACCAAAATGGTTGAGGAAAGAGTTTACAAGATTGTTTGTAAATAAGTTTTGGAACAAATACAACTCCTATTTTTCTAAGGGGTTTTGTCCAATCCTAGGGTTACAAATCTACAGGCAACACAATGCTCTAATACCATCTGTAAGGTTCCCAACCTTTAATAAGGTAGAGATCCCTGTGTTTACAATGCTAATCCCTGGATCAATAGCTAGCATCCACAGTTAAGATGTAATATCAAGATACAAAGGTCATAATAGAACTTTATAACCAGGAATAAAATAATTTATTACATCTTACATAGCTCATTTGGCTATATCATTACAATGCAGCAGAATATAACAATAGCATGGGGTCCTTCATCTTCAAAGTGCCATAGGCAGACATGTTGGTTGTAGACTTGTAATCCTAATCAACAAACTTTACTAACATGAAACAAACCTGCAACATAACAAGTTACAGCCACAAGGGTCAATACATTTGAATTGTATTGGCAAGTGATACTATGGTAGTATAGTGGAGTCTATCATCTATATGCATTTGGCTAAGTGGAGCTTAGGCTTGCATTTGCTCAAAATAGATTTTTCCTTATCATTTGAAAACACTAAGTTTTTGCTTGACAAAATCTTTCCCAAGGCATCTCCAAATAGAAATTTGTGATCCTTCAACCCTTGTTCAACCACAAGTTTTTAACTTAGAAATTGGGATGAGGAGATTCTTGATAGCTTCCATGTCTTGATGCTCAAATTGTCCTTTGCCAGGGACATGGCTAAGTACTTAGATTTTACACTCTGCAGAGGTGGTGCACTTTCCCCACAAGACTTGGTTTCACCAAGACAAGATCTTTCAGAAGCCTTCCCTTGGACCAGAATGGACGCGTTCCAACCTAGCATCCCCTACCACCAACTGTCCATTTGGCTAAGTTATTGCAACCTATATGATCCAGGCAGAGCCCATAATGCCAAGTGGCTGCACTTGAAGCTTCTCAACATTTGACATCTCAAATCTCTTTGTTCCTGGGTGGCCATCCACAAGTGAGATACACAAGGTAAACCATAGAAATGGGCCTTGTGAACCACTCAACACAAACCATTCCTTCCATTCCACCCAGGTGATTCATTCACTTAGTTGTTTTATTAAACAAAACACAAGTCCTTGACTTGGAAATATTCCATAGTATGAATATGTATTGCACCCTTGTTTTCTATTAGCTAAGCTAAGCATGATAGTAGTAGGAATCTTAACTTAGGGAATTTCTACTAAGGTTTCATCTACTAGGATTTCCCGTGGCATAGTTTACATTTAGCAAAATTCCATGCAAGTCCTACTTAGAAATATCACTAATGCGTAGTGAAAATAATGGGACAAAAGTATGAAGCATCACTTGCCTTTTTGGTAGAGAGTATAGGTTCACTCCTTGATCTTGCAATGTTCACACACTTCAAATCACTACAATTTAATCAAGCAAGCAATATTTCAATCTACCATTCAAGCAACATCACAAAAAACAATAGAAACAAAACAATGCATGCAAGCATGACACACTTTGTTTTATTTACAAAAGTGGTTTATAATAGGTTATAAACATTCCAAAACACTTATTGGTCATTTTATAAAGTGGCAAAATCATTTGCAAAAGATTTCACTTCATAAACCATGTTTAAACCAAAGCATTATTTTATGTGGTGGAGAAATGCTTTTAACAAGGCAACAATCTATAGGGTTCACAAAATATGTTTTCAAAACATAAATCTTTGTATTTTAGGGTCAGAGAGTTTAAATCAAAACATTTCCCAAAGGTTTTCCTCCAAAATCATTTTTAACAATTAAACCATATTTTTATTTGACTAGGAATGTTTTAATTCAAAGTTTTATTCCTTTGCTTCACCAAATACATTTTTGAAACCACCAATTGATTTCTATGGTCAGTAAGTTCAAAACAAACCATTTTCCAAAGGTTTTATCTCAAAAATCATTTTAGAACAATTTTTATATTCTAAACATGCATACACAAGTTTCTGCAAAAACAAACAATTTAAAAGAAGTAATTTACTAAACAAAGTGCATGGTCAGAAAGTACTTGTCTTCCTGATTCCATTGAGATAAAATTTGCAAAATTTGTACGTGTGGTTTGAAAGTTATGAATTTTACAAAATTGAACATCTAATAGGAAAGTTTCTGGTTTTTAAAACAGACAGAGGCCACATGTCGTGTTGCTATTTGCTGGTACCGATTCGCACGGATCGGGCTCTGTGAGGCGTTGGATCTAAATTACATTGCACGGCACAGATTTCTACTTACCCCTTCTCTTAGTTCTAATCTTAACCGTCAGATCAAGATCCAATGGACCTTATTGCTTTGACCAAGATGCAGCGGCGCTGCCGGCGGCAGGTGGCGGCGCTGGCTCTGGCTACGGCGTCGCCGGCGATGCAAGAAGCGAGAGGGTAAAAGGAGTGGCTCACCGGGTTCAGGAGTACATGGCGATGCTCAACGTGTTCGAGATGTGGCAGGGGGCGCACGGGGTTCACGACAATCGCTCGCCGGAATTCGTGGAGTCGTCGGGCGTGCTCAGGCGAGGTTGAAGACGAGGCTTCAGAGCATGCCAGAGAAAATGGAAAGCATGGTTAGATGCGCAAGGACCTGGAGAGGATGCGTGCGTGAAAGATAAATAGAGGGGCGGTCAGATTCTTACCAGAGGCTTCGCCGGAGAGAAAGCAGATGGTGGCGACGGTGGTCGTCGTCGTTGCCGAGGTTCTGGGGCGCGCGGGGGCGAGCTGATGCCACTGGGAGGTGCGCCAGGGTCTGGGGGTCACGCTTGTGTGCTCGAGGAGGCGAGGGGAGGCGAGGTCTTGTCGGATTCGTCGCCGGAGTACCGTCGGGCAAAGGGACTTCGAGGTCAAAATTCCAGCGGCCTGGTGGCTCCTGTGGGGTGAGGTCTGGGGGAGAAGGAAGAGGAGACCAGGGCGATTAATACTGCGAGGAATAAACACGGCATTAGGGCAGAATCAAGCAGAGAAATTAGTGCAGCAACGGCAGCGGTGTTTGGGGAAGAAGGGGTCGTCGCGGGGAAGACGCTGACGAGGCAGGTGGGGTCCGCTTGTCGGCTTAAGAGAGAAAAGGAAGGTGGGTCCATGCAGTCCGCGAGGCTGTGGGTTTTTCCTGTGGTGAGAAAACGTTTCGCGGAGAGAGGGGTGAGGTGGGCTGTTGGGCCTGGACTGGGTCTGTCGGGTTGGGCTGCTTCCTTTTCATTTTTTTTGTTCAGGTTGTTTTTCCTTTTTCATTTCTATTTTCTGTTTTGGTTTTGTTTAATTAATTCAAACACTCATTTGAATTCAAACCTTTGCCAAAATTTGTGTAGGTTTAAATACTGATTAGTAATATAATCTGAAGTCAATTTTGGAATAAAATTTTATTCTTTTGGGGGTCTTTTAATTATTCAAATAAGCCCTTGTTTTAAATCAAATAAGATTTAATAATATTTTCAAACACCATTTAAGTTTCTAAAAACCTTCCAAATATTTTCAGTAGGTTTTTATTTGATTAATAGGGTGTCAAATAATTCATCTTGAATTATTTGGAAAGTATTTAATATGATTCATAAATCATTTGAATTGGGTATTTGTTCTAATTCCAATGGAATTAAATATAGTTTAATTCCCTAAATTTTATTTGGAAGATTTATTTTATTTAAATTAATTAAACAACTTTTATTCCACTTGGGTAAATCCCAAAATACTATTTTCTCATGAATTATATAATTATTCTTATTAGAGATTTGTCTTTATTCAAATGGAATTTGGTTTAAGCCATTTTATTTTATTTTGGAAATTCTTTATCCAATATTTTATTTGGACTTGGATTATATTCATTCCATTTGCTTATGGATTAGGCCAAGATTTAATTTGGTCTTTAAATATTCTTTATTTAATATTTCTTTCTTTATCTTATAAAATCCATATCTTTTTTTATTTATAGATCCAAATTTGTAAAATCTTATTTAATGTTTATTTATCCTTTTAAATATCTTTAGGATTATTTGCTCACCATTTGGTATGGATTTATAGGTGGTTGCTCTATTAGCTTTGGGAAATCAATTTCCCTATCTTATTAAATTCATAAGATTTTATCTATGGTTCCAATTTAAGTGAAACCAATTTCTATGGTTTTATAATATTTCCATTTGTCTTTCTTGATAATTTGTAAATGTTTGTTGACAAATTTTTATATGGTTCAAATCCATAGGCTTGGGGATAACTTGGAAATGATTTTTATTCCATTAGGGTTTTGGGTTTGGATATATTTTCCAAGTGTTTAAATTTCAAGATACATTCATTGAGGAATGCATTTCTCTTGATTTGGATTTTGTTAGATTCAAACATTAACCAAAGCTTGTTCAAGATGGGATTTTAAGTTTCCATTTAGAAACAAAGTTTCTTTTCACCCTAATTTTCAGCAATTATTTATTTTGTTTATTTATTTTTTCACATTACAAGATTTGGAAAATCTTGGGATGTGACAATTATTAAACAGTATTTGATTATACATAAAGTTTGGTTGAAGTTTGAAATCAAATTTTTGTTTGAAAAATTTAAACAAAATCAAAACAATTAAATAGAAAAAGAAAAGAGAGAAACATTCAGAACAAAAAATGAAACAAACACCCAGCCCAACAAGGCCCAACTAACCCAGTCCAGCCCATCCCCTCTCTCTTTCGCGAGAAAACAATTCGCACTCGCAGATGAACCCACTCAGTCGCTGACTAGCTGGACCCACTCCTCCTCTCTCTCACTCGCTGTCAAACAGGCCCCACGACCACGTCATCGTCTTCCTCAGCGTGCTAACCTCGCCCTGCCATTCTATCGCCGTTTCTTCGAGTAAATACGCAGTAACGATGCCATTAAACAGCCCCGCGACCACGCCCTCTTAAGCGCCTCTCCCTCCTCTCCATTTCCCCTCTCTCGCCCAAATCTCTCGGCCACCAGGCTGCTCGGAATCTTCTCCGAACCCCTACTATCTCCGGCGAGGTCGCGTTCAAATTCCGGCCACCACCGTCATCCCCACTGCCTCCTGAGCACACGAGCATGCTCGCCAGCATCTCTCGCACCTCCCAGTACTCTCCACTCGCCCCCGCGTGCTCCACAGCGTCGGCAACGACGACCACCGAGCATCGCCACCGTCTGCTCCAACTCCGGCGAACCCTACAGGTAGTCTCTGACCGTGCCTCATCTTCTCTTTGATGCTCCGATACTCCCCACTCCTCTGTGCATCTAACCACACCGATTGCTTGCTCTCTCGTGCTCCATAGAGTCGCCCCCGATGACGACTGACCACACCCAACGCCAAGCACCTCTCCGGCGAGCATATACGGTCGACCCCGAGCGCCCCCTAATCTCCCACGGCCACCTCGAGCTTCAGCACATCGCGGAGAACCCAGTAAGCCTGACCATCTTCTCCCTCGCTTCCTGCATTGCTAGCGCCACCCTCGTCTGAGCGCGCCGCCGCCTGTCGCCGTCGCAGCGCCGCCACTTTGTGGTCGAGTAGATCAGAACCATTCGATTTAGATCGGACGCGTAGAAACATACGACTTAACGAAAGGGTAAGAACTCATCTACGCCACACGATCTGTTTAAAATCTAACGCACCACGTTAGTCGATCCACCGAACCGTTTTCAGCCTATCAGAACAAGACATGTGGCGCAGAGTTGATTTAAAACAGAAATTATGTTCTATTAGATGTTCCATCTTGCAAATTTCATAACTTTTAATCTACACGTCCAAATTTTGCAAATTTTATATCAATGGAATCAGCAAGACAAACCCTACCCAACCATGCACTTTGATTAATGAATTGCTTCTGGAAAATGGTTGTTTTTGTAGAAACTTGTGTAGGCATGTTTTGAGTATGAAATTCTTTCTAAAATTATTTTTGTGATAAAACCTTTGGTCAAATGGATTGTTTGAACCTACTGACCATCTAAAACAACTTGTGGTTTCAAAAACATATTTTGTAAGGCAAAAGAATAAATCTTTGATTTAGAGCATTTCTAGTCAAATAAAAATAATGTTTATATATTAAAAATGCTTTTGGAGGAAACTCTTTGAGAAAATGTTTTGATTTAAACTCTCTGACCCTAAACACAAAGTTTTATGATTTAAAAATGTATTTGGTGAACCCTATAAAGATTGTTGCTTTGCTAAAAGCATTTTCAACCACATAAAATATTGATTTGGTTTAAAAATGGTTTATAGGTAAAATCTTTTGCAAATGGTTTTGCCACTTATATAAATTGACCAATAGGTGTTTTAGAATGTTTATAACCTATTAGAAACCACTTTTCCAAATAAAACAATCTTTGGCATGCTTGCATGCATTGCTTTGTTTCTATTATTTTATGTGATGATTTCTTGAATGGTAGATTGAATTCTTGCTTGCTTGATTGAATTGTAGTGATTTGAAGAGTGTGAATATTGCAAGATCAAGGAGTGAACTTATATTCTCTACCAAAAAGGCAAGTGATGCTTCATACTTTTGTCCCATTATTTTCACTATGCATTAGTGATATTTCTAAGTAGGACTTGCATGGAATTTTTCTAAGTGTAAACTATGCCACGGGAAAACCTAGTAGATGAAACCTTAGTAGAAATTTCCGAAGTTAGGATTCCTATTACTATCATTCTTAGCTTAGCTAGTAGAAAACAAGGGTGGATTATATTTCATGCTATGGAATATTTCTAAGTCAAGGACTTGTGTTTTATTTAATAAAACAACTAAGTGAATGAATCACCTGGGTGGAATGGAAGGAATGGTTTGTGTTGAGTGGTTACACAAGGCCCATTTCTATGGTTTACCTTGTGTATCTCACTTGTGGATGGCCACCCAGGAACAAAGAGATTTGAGATGTCAAATGTTGAGAAGCTTCAAGTGCAACCACTTGGCATTATGGGCTCTGCCTGGATCATATAGGTTGCAATAACTTAGCAAAATGGACAGTTGGTGGTAGGGGATGATAGGTTGGAACGCGTCCATTCTGGTCTAAGGGAAGGCTTTTGAAAGATCTTGTCTTGGTAAAACCAAGTCTTGTGGGGAAAGTGCACCACCTCTACAGAGTGTAAAATCTAAGTACTTAGCCATGTCCCTGGTAAAAGACAATTTTAGAATCAAGACATGGAAGCTATCAAGAATCTCCTCATCCCAATTTCTAAGTTAAAATTTTGTGGTTGGACAAGGGTTGAAGGATCACCAATTTCTATTGGTGAGATGCCTTGGGTGATTTTGACAAACAAAAACTTAGTGTTTTTCAAAAGATAAGGAAAATCTATTTTGAGAAAAGCAAGCCTAAGCTCCACTTAGCCAAATGCATATAGAAGATAGACTCCACTATACTACCATAGTATCACTTGCCAATACAATTCAAATGTATTAACCCTTGTGGCTGTAACTTATTATGTTGCAGGATTTGTTTGATGTTAGTGAGATGTGTTGATTAGGATTACAAGTCTACAACCAACATGTTTGCCTATGGCACTTTGAAGATGAAGGACCAAATGCTATAGTTATTTCTGCTGCATTGTAATGAGATAGCCATATGATCTATGTAAGATGTAATAAATTATTTTATTCCTGGTTATAAAGTTGTAATATGACCTTTGTTTCTTGATATTACATCTTAACTGTGGATGCTAGCTATTGATCCAGGGACTAGCATTGTAAACACAGGGATCTCTACCTTATTAAAGGTTGGGACCTCTACAAATGGGGTACCCCTTGCCCCATGACATAGGAGCTATCCCATATCAAAATGACAAGGCAACAGACAGTGAGCATCTCAGCGATCTTTTTATATACTATTTGCATAGTTTTTATTGAGGATGCTTTATAGAATGCCACTATGGTTTTGCTACAAGTTTCCACCATGATTAGGCATGGCTTAGGCTAGCCGCCTAGACATTTCTCTATCACATATACAAACTCCATGCACTGACAAACTCCCATCTTATTTCACACCTGCGACATCCATAAACAAAAGAACATGATATCAACTGAATAAATAAGTGCAATGTCAAAAGTGTACCCCATGACAACATGGTTTTTCTAATGTAAGATCCCAGCATTAGAGCTTAGAAATAAGCTGAACCCAGATGTGTTCATTGCATTCATGCATAGAAAATCCGAATAATTTTCGCGCTTTTGAACAAAACTTGTCAATGATTGATATGGGTAAACATAATTTGATCTAAGGGTAGATCAAATATAATAAAATTTAAATCATAATGCATTGCTTAATGATTGATATCTGATCCTTAAGGTATCATATCATAATATTCATCACAACAACTCATGAATACCAAGTTAAGACTACAACTCAAGTTATAATAATGTAATAACTAATCCTGACCTATCTTATTCTTATCTATTCTTACTATGAGTATCATGGTAATACCTAAACTTAACTCTTTAGTGAGATGGAGTAGGAAAGAAACCAAGTCAAGATCATTCACCATATATCTTTCTTTCCATATCAACCCTTATCATCTCTATTGAATCATATTCTAATATCTGTTGTTCATCAAAGTTGAGTAATCAACTATTGATTCACCAATTCTTAAACTATCAATACTAGAGCTATTAACTCTTCTCCTTATCATAGCATTCATTTAAAGTCCTTTAGAAAAAGAAGTAGGAAGAGGTAGATGGTAATGCTAGATATAAATATCATCCTTAGGATGGGAGTGTTGGAAGTGAATAAAATCAATATGATTATTGATGGAGTTAACTTACTCCTGAAATGATAAAAGGGTATCTGAGGTAAAGATTACAAGGATGAATATTAAAGATAGTTAATAGGAGTAATGTTATGGGATCAAGTATGTATACTCAATGAATTATGTCTTTTAGTTCAATAGAGATAAACAGAAAAAATTATAATACAACTATAATGTTGTAAGAATGAAAGCCTTGATTAGCCAACAGGAAACCTAAACCATATAGGATCAGAGGATTATAACGATCATGCTTTAGTTACCAAGATTGAATGCTTATATCCAGTATAAGTAGCATTGGTGGGTAAAACATGATTGAAATCTAATATGAGATATTGGAGTCAAGTAAAGATAAGATTGTATGATTAAGATGATGTTAGAGCAGCATTGAATTATAGAGTTAGTATTTTCCTCTGGAAAAAGAGTAAACACTTGAGGTGAAGTAGGATTTGATGTATATCTAATTAGAAATACCTCTACTGAAGTAATATTAGTGGTGGATGATTATGGAAGAATAGGAATGGAGTTAGAAGTAGCTACTTGTTGGATTAGAGGTTATCAGCAGAAGAGTAGTTGATATAACCAAGTATAGATAGGTGAAAGATTCTGAAAAGCTTTAGTGTCAAACTCATTGGGTTTATCAATGGGCTTAGAGGAATAAAAGGTGGATAAGAATATTCTTGTGAAGTAAAGTTCATCATGTTAACACATGATGATGGATATGAAGGAGTAGAATATCTAGGAAAGGAATTCCTTAATCAGAAGTCCAGAATTATGAATTATGGAAGATAGTAATTCTTGTTAAACATTAAACCCTAAATCTATGATCAAGCTTAACATCCATCTCATTTGTTGGATAAATTATATTATTTCCACAATGCTTTATAGGAATATTTCCTATAGCAAATCTCTTAAGCACATCTCTGACATTTCCAGTTGTCTTAACCATATGTGTTTAGGAGATATTTTTATTCATTATTTTCCATCAGACATTCCAGTTAATAACTTTCTATTTTAAAAGGTGATATCATTAAAGATCACAAAAAAAGACAATATGCTTAGCCATAAACTTTTATCAACAAAAGAACATAAGTATATTAAGAACCCTAAACTCTAGGGTAAGCACTTACAATTCAAACCCTAACTTCTATGTTAATTATAATAGAATATATACATTGCTACTTCCTGAATTGATGGGAGTAATATTAACCAAATTATTTCCTTTTTTATCATGCATCAAATAATGATATAGGATCATTATATAAAAATTTCCATCCAAACTATGAACTAACTATAATTAATTTATTTTTAAAAAATAAGAAAATATCATTTAATAAAGCCATGGTTTAGTATAGAAATAAAATTAATAACAAAGGCTTCTACAAAATATTAAAAGGGGTTCATATAAAGAAAATAAAGAAATATAAAAATATTTATCATAAAGGTTCACAAAATAAATCACAATTAATACAAATTGTTGCTGCAAGTATTCAGCAAATAAACTTTATAAAGAAAAGTTCAAATTAAATGTTGAAAATACTAATCTAAAAATAAATCAGAAAATGGAAAACAAATAGAAAGAAAAAAATAGAGGAAACATGTTCTGGCCCGTGGCCCATTTCTTCTCTACACTATATACCACTAACGTGCATCCCTCTTCGGCCCAACAGCGAGCCCAGATCATTCACATAGTGACTGACAAGTGGGACCAGATGTAGGATTGTGGGTTGAGTTTGAAATTTTACCAGGGGGTTTTCTGCAAAATGAGCATCGTCGTCTTCCTCCAGCTGGAAGCAGCTCAGTGGAGATTCCGAGACCGTCCTCCGCCGTCAGTGCGTCAAGATGCACGCCACCATCGCCAGGAGAGGATAAGGAGGCCATGGCGACGTCCCCGTTCGTCCTCATCCTCATTTTCCCCTCTGAAACTCTCCCTGCCTCGTTCCCCAACCATGCCAAAACCCTAGCTCGCCTCGCCGTCATGCCGCACCTACCTAATCTCTTCCACGTAGCCATGGAGATGCCCCGTGCTCCGTAGATCCTCTGGGTGGAGTCTTGCATCAAGGGGAGCACTGGAGAGGGCGAATTTTTCCGTTCCTCTTTGCAGTAGTTCATTGGAATCCTCGTCGGAGAGCTCGTCTCCGACCACACCAGTCCTCACCGACACCACCACTGCAACCAGGGTGAGCCACTAATGCTCAAGCATCGTCCTATTCTTTCTATCTCGCTCCCGAGCCTGCTCGAGCCGTAGCACCGTCGCATGCCGCTGATGGTCGTTGTTGTTCCAGTAGCTCCGATGACTATTTTCGAGCAACACCGCCACTATATGGTTCAGTACGTCACGCTGATACAAACTAGACTAGTTTTGCGTGCTGGAGCGTCGTAGATCGTCGCCGGTGACCATCAACTGGCGGTGGTGGTCGCACTGACATCATCCTGACGCCCTGCCTGCGTCACCCTTGACCCAGTCCACTAGTTGACCAGTCCACGCCTAGGTGGCATACTGACGTGGCCCTGACCCTATTGGTCAGTGACCTAGGTTAGCTTTGGCTGTGGTGTAAAAAGTTGTTTTCTGTTTAAGGAATAAATAAAATGTTATAAGCCCAAATTTAAATATTTCAGAAATTAAATCAAATTATTAAATCTTGTTAAATCAATAACTTTTGATTTATAATTCAGAAAAATATGTGTAATATATGAAAATTTCAGAAAAATAAAATCTACAACTTAAAACTATTATTAAATATTATTGTTATAATTATTTAAATAAATATTATTTAATAAAGGTTTTGTAAGTAATAAAACTTAGATAATCCATATTTTAATATTAGTAAATATTAAAAATATAAATAAAATACCAAAAATCTTAGAAAAATAAGAACTATAATCATGCATTATTATTTCACTGAATTAAATATTTATTATTTGTTAAGTAGTTATAAAGTAATAAATCTTATAAAAATCATATCTTATTATTTATAAATACCAAAAATAAATGTAATATACCAAAATGATCACAAAAATGATACTTACATATTAAAAATATAATAATACACCTTTGAAGTAAATAAAAAATTAAAACACTTTAGCAACTTGAATTTAAACCTATTTCCTTATTTGTTAATTCATATAAGGGTAGATAAAATTTGTTAATATTTCTAAAATTAGTCAATGGAGTCTAATAAATAGTATTAGTCTCAAATATTAATAATATGAAGTCATAATAGTTCAACACATTTTAAATACAATTTTATTGAATTATCCTTCAACCATAAGTGTAGATTATTTTATAAAAGGATTCTTATTCATTATAAAATCCTTAAAGTATAATTTGTGACTAAATTAAATCTTTTCCATACTTCAAGCACAAGTTTACAAAGATATCAAAACCCTATAGTGAATCCATAAGTAGTTAAGTAATATTATTTCCTTATTTATACATCATAACCACTCATCTATAAGAGGATAAATGATTCTATTCCATTACAAAATCAAGGGACCACTACACTAAATAAAAGTGCAACCATTATTAAGTAACCTTAAGAAAACATTACAAAGTAGACAAGGTACAAATATCACAAGCATTACACCTTAAATCTATCCATGTTTTTAAAGTTAACTTTAGTCTACAAGACTTTGAATATAAGGCTAAAAAAACTTGGTTATATGTTTTATAGTTAACTTTGGTCTATTATAACTAAGCTATAAAGCATCTCGAATCCAAACTGTTCCAGTAAGCACAAATAACATCGACCACCTTTGACTAACCACAAATTTTTTTTAAACCTTAATAAAGAAATCTTCTCTTCAAAAGTTATTCGTTTTGCCACTTCAATCAACAAACCTTATAATAATATTTCCAACTCTTAACAATTAAATTCAAGTACTCTCATCATAATCAACAGATGACAATTAATCACAATCACATTGTTTCAAACTTTACTTGTATAACTGAAAATTATTAATACTGAAGTTACCTAGAGATGTCAATACTTGTAAAGTAAGATTTAAAAATAAGGCAATTCTTCTATAAGCAGTCTTTGTGTAGAATTCCACTTTCGTATATCTTGTTGTTGTATACCATTATGTTTACATGATGTTTCACACACACTCACAAGCCTTAATAAGAAGCACAAGTGTGAAACTTATCAGTTTCCAAACCCTAGATCAACGTTATCCCCGGGATTCGCATTTATAAAATGCATTACATTACTTATGCATAAGAGCATATTGCTTCTTTAAACATTAGTCCTTACGGGACCAATGATGCTGATTTCAGATATTAGATCTTATATTGTCTTGAAGACCGTGAGTGCATAATCTTGCAATCACAACAGGCAAGTTCACACTTGCTCATGTCCTTTGAATATTTTCCGTAAAGTACTTTTGCAAATCTAGTAAGGTCATTACTTGCATTTGAAAAGGGTTAGAAAACACTATTTTCATAATAATATGATTATAGGTTATTTACCATGAGGTAATAACCTATTATGAAAGTTCCGGTGGTAAAGGAACATATTATCTAGGACTTAACAACCAATGTCGCCAGTGATTCTTGCGCCGTATATTACGCGTTAACCATGAGATTTGGAATGGGATGGAGAAGTCAGCTGTATCCTTTTCCTCTTGTATGGAGGCAAGACGACCTTAACGTGATGTTGTGATTCCTTGTGCGGATCCAACATATGGGTGGGCACCCTTACGCCCCACACTTTTGGTGTCTAGATTATCTATGAATGGTGTTTAGGGATATAGTCCATTTAAATGGTACTGTTCTGGGCATCACCAGGTCATAGAGTCTTCGGGAACTCATCAGGGTTTTAGCCTGCCTGAAAGGGGGCTTAACGAAGGTGAGCTAGCCCCGAAGGATTGTGCAGACATATGAGGTCGCGGAGAGGGCATCGATTGGCTTGGATCACCTACTGGGCCCCACAACATGGAATTGTGGACGGGTTAGCTGCCTGGTTGTGCAACAAGAAGTTGATCTCTCATGGGTAAAGTAATGCACCTCTGTAGAGTGTAAGAACTGTAACTTGTTACTCCCTGTTCCGGGAAGGAGCTACGAACGCTGCGGGAAAGGAACTCCATGAAAGTTCTGGTAAACCCGTGAAGGCTGACGGACATAGATTTTCAGAATAAAAGCAACCTTTGAAGAATTTTTTACGAAAACCTGCATTGCCTACGACCTACGGTCTGTGGCTGTAGATATAGTGCATCAAACACTCCTTTTCTAGTGAACTTGTTGAGTACGCTCGTACTCAAAGTATCTTCTTAACCCTTGCTAGATTCTGAAGCCAATACAGACGACGTCTACATCAAGTTATGCTCCAGGAGTCATCATCAAAAGCTAAAGTTCTTCAATGAAATCAAGAAAGTCAATATATATATCAACTCAAGTGAAGACGAAGCTACTGATTAGATAGGAATATAATCTCTAGCCATAGAACCTATTTCTTTAGTGTATTGCAATAGCAGCAATGCCAAACCAATAGTTCAGATACTAGTCTTAATAGTATAATAGTTTTTGCGTTGTTTATCTTTGATTCTTCTTTGTAAGAAGTTCTTTCTCTCTCTTTACCTTAGAGTGTTCTCTGGATCTTGTGTATAGAGTGAGTTGTAACCTTTAGCCATGTATTGGACCTGCTGTGTTTCTGTTGTACCACCCTGAGGGATGTAATACTAGTGAACGGTGTTTCATTGGTGTTATGTCAACGACTATAGTATACTACATCATGCAGTGGTATGCTGGGTCACCACAGCTAACTCCCAACTTATAATTTGCAAGCATACAAGCATCATAAGATAGTCACAATGGTTCAGGTTTATTAAGTGCAAGAAATAAAATGTGAAGTTTGTGAGAGCATTAATCACTAATTTTCACATAATTTTTTTTAATATGGAAGATAGATAAAAACATGAATATACTTGGAATGGTGTAACACACCATGCATAGGAGTATATAGTGGACTCTTTGGAATAACTTGGTTTCTTGGGAGTTGGATGCACGCGTATAGCTCATACTCAATACAGGTGGAGGCTATCAAAAGACTGGGAGCGACCAACTAAGAGAGCAATAATAGCCATAATCATGCAGAGAGAAAAAACATTATTAATCAAAGCATAAAGTGATATCACAAGTCAAAAACTAAATGATCATAGAGGCTAAGGTGACTGGTTCATAGTCATAACATGGTGTAAGCATGTGCCAAGTCAACCCACATAAAGCATCAAAGGAGAATACCACAATATTATGCTTTTGTATGCTAAAACAACGCATGATTCTTTCATGGCACATTAAGCAATCTCAATTGTTTAAAACAAGTCATGCTACAACAATAATCACTAAGAATATTGTTAAATCAACATCTAAATGACATGATAAAGTCTAAGTCATAGTCAAAACAAGCCTTTTTATACCACCATAAGCATGAAACTTTCTACTCTTTTCCAACACCAATCAACTTATCTGAAACAAATCACAAAGATAATAATCAATAAAGACTAGAGAGCTTGTATCACCTAACTACAATGAAGAACTAAAAAGTTCTAATAAAAAATAAAAATAAAACTTAAGCTAAACGTAGTGCTAGCAAAAGAGAACACTCACAGAACAATAAGAGTGAAAACTAGAGTGTTCTAGGCAATGAAGAACTGCGTGTGACTTCTCCAAAAGAAGTATGCTGGGATCCAACCAACTTATTGCAGAAAACAAAGCAAAAGAAAACTAAAAACAAAACAAAGACACTCCAAGAAAAACATATAGTGCATGAAGCAATTAAAATATAGTGTCTTGAAAGAAGACCTGAGATTTTTGTTGATGAAGACGGGGATGCCTTGGGCATCCCCAAGCTTTGACGCTTGTACCTCTTTAATATTTCTTGGGGTGACACGGGTGGCATCCCAAAGCTTGAGCTTTTTTCCATACTTCATCTCATTGCATCATTCTCTCCCTACACTTGAAAACTTCCTTCATACAAAACTTCACACAATCTTCATTAGCAACATTAGTGTCTTCAAGATAATAAACCTTTGGGTTCAGTTTCAACTAAAGTAAATCATACATTAAAACATAAGCTACTGTAGCAACTCCCTTTAGAATCTCAAGTGATAAAAAAGAACTCAAAAAGTAATCGATTAAGAGACAAATGCAAATAATGGCAGAAATCTGTCAAAACAGACCTGTAGTTAAAGACCGATTTTTTCGAAAAATTTCCGTTGCTCAAATAGAAAATTGCAAAACTAACGAAAGTTGGTTAAATACCAGGGTCATGCACACAAAACGTTTCAGCTCAATCCGACGTACTGGTATTTTTCAAGATTTTTTCAGTGAAGCATAGAAATCTGTTACGGGACAGCAACTTCCCTAAATATTACTTCCCTCTCATTAGAGGCTATTCTTGGCACAAAAACCAAACAAAAAGGATAAGGATAGGTTATTACAGAGGCAATAACTTCCAAGACTCAACAAAATAAAAACTTATTGAAATAAAAAAATTGGGTTATCTCCCAGGAGTGCTTTTCTTTAACGCCTTTCAGCTAGGCACAGAAAGCAAGAATCAAGTATTTTCGAATGAAGAAGCATTAACATCAAAATTTATTTTAATAAGAGAATCAAAAGATAACTTATTTCTTTTCGAGGGAAGTGTTCCATACCTTTCTTGAATGGGAATTGATATTTAATGGTGTCTTCCTTCATATCAATAACGGAACCAATAGTTCTAAGAAAAGGTCTTCCCAAAATAATAGGACAAGAAGCATTGCATTCAACATCCAAAACATAGAAATCAACAGGGACAAAGGTACTGTTATACATAATAAGAACATCATTAATTCTCCCCGCAAGTTTGGTTTTATCATTATCATCAAGATGGTCATCCAAATAACAATCTTCCAATGGTGGTAAATCAAGCATTTCATAAATTTTTGTAGGCATAATAGAGACACTAGCACCAAGATCACATAAATCTTTGAGATCAAAATCATTCACTTTCATATTAATGATGGGCTCCCAACCATCTTCTAATTTCCTAGGAATAGAAGCTTTATGTTTCAATTTTTCTTCTTTAATTTTCATGAGAGCATTTGTAATATGTTTTGTAAAAGCCATATTCATAGCACTAGCATTAGGACTTCTAGCATGCTTTTGCAAGAACATAATTACTTCAGAAATATTGCAAGCATCAAGATCAAAATCAAAATTATCATCCAAGGTAGTAGAGCTATTGTCTCCCATATTTCGAAAAAATTCATCATTTAATTGGAAAAAATTCTAATGGGTTTAGGAAATGTTGCAAAAGGAATGGGGACTTTGTCTACACCAATTATTTTACCATTAATAGTAGAAGGTTTTCTAGCATCAACATCACTAGTGGTGGTAATGGTACAAATTTTAGTCATATTATTATTTCTAGCAATTTCATCTTCTCTTTCCCAGCTAGCATGCAATTCAGCTAACATCCTAATGTTTTCATTAGTTCTAACTTGAATGGCATTAGTAGCAGCAAAGGGATTTTCCATGGTTTCAGGTTTAGCAGCCATTTTATAAATCAAAGAAGATTGTGCTTCAGACAAAGATGAAATATATTTTTGGCATTCGAAAGCTTTTCCTCAATAGTTTTATTGAAAGCAGTTTGTTTACTAATAAAATCCTTAAGCATGACTTCAAGTTCAGAGGGTGCACTTCTATTATTGTTGTAGGAATTTCCATAAGCAATACCATTATTAGAAGGACATGGCCTATAATTGTTATTATAAAAATTATTCCTATAAGCATTGTTGCCAAAATTATTACTTCTAATGAAGTTCACATCAACTTGCTCTTCTTGAGCAACCAAAGAGGCTAAAGGAACATTATTTGGATCAATATGAGCTTTTCCACTAACAAGAATAGACATAATAGTATCAATTTTATCACTCAAGGATGAGGTTTCCTCAACAGAATTTACCTTCTTACCTTGTGGAGCTCTCTTAGTGTGCCATTCAGAATAATTAATTATTATTTTATCCAGGAGCTTTATTGCAGCACCCAAAGTGATGGTCATAAAGGTACCTCCAGCAGCCGAATCCAATAGATTTCTTGAAGAAAAATTCAATCCTATATAAAAGGTTTGGATAATCATCCAAGTAGTCAGTCCATGAGTGGGCAATTCTTCACTAAAGATTTCATTCTTTCCCAAGCATGAGAAACATGTTCATTATCAAATTGTTTAAATTTCATTATGTCACTTCTCATGGATATAATATTAGCAGGAGGATAATATTTTCAAATGAAAGCATCTTTGCATTTAATCCAAGAATCAATACTATTTTTAGGCAAAGATAGTAACCAATCTTTAGATCTTCCTCTCAAAGAGAAAGGAATCAATTTAAGCTTAATAATATCTCCATCTACATTCTTATATTTTTGTATCTCACAAAGTTCAACAAAATTATTAAGGTGAGCAGCAGCATCATCTGTTCTAGCACCAGAAAATTGCTCTTTCATTACAAGATTCAACAAAGCAGGTTTAATTTCATAGAAAGTGGCTTCAGGAACAGGTGGAGCAATAGGTGTGCACATGAAATCATTATTGTTTGTGCTAGTGAAGTCATGCAACTTAGTTTTTTCAAGAGTATTCATTTTTACAAGATTAAAGCAAGCCAACAGAAATAGTAACTAAAGTAGGAACTAATTTTTTGTGTTTTTTTATAGAAGGAAGCAAACCAAACAAAGCTAAAGAAACAAAGGAAAACAAAACCAAAGTAAAGAGATTGGTAGTGAGAGACTCCCCTTGCAGAAATCTTCTTTCTCCCCGGCAACGGCGCCAGAAAAGCTTGATGATGGCTCTGTTGATGTAGAACCTGTTGGGAACCCCAAGAACAAGGTATGATGAGCACAACAACAATTTTTCCTCAGTTTTGAAACCAAGGTTATCGAACCAGTAGGAGAAAGAAACAACTTCTGAAGGTGTTGCTAGCAACGTGGAACCTGCACACAACATAACCAAAATACTTTGCTCCAACTTATCAATGAGGTTGGCAAGCTCACTTGTTTTGTTGAAAACAAAGGATTAAACATATAGTGTGGAAGGTAGTAATTGCTTGTAGTAATTGCAGAAAGTAAACATTAAAGAATAGATATTATATCGATGAGAAGGAATGGACCGGGGTCCACAGTTCACTAGAGGTGTCTCTCCATAAGATAAATAATATGCTGGGTGAACAAATTACAGCGGGGTGATGCGTGCACCCAGTGTTGACGTGTGACACTTCGTTGGAACCCCAAGAGCAAGGTGTCATGAGCACATCAGCAAGTTTCCCTCAGTAGAGACCGAGGTTATCGAACCTGAAGGAGGAAGGAAACGTCTCAAAGGTGTTGCTGGCAACGTGGAGACCTGCACAACACAAACTCAAGACTTTGCCCCAACTAATCAGTGAGGTTGTCAAGCTCACCGGTTTGCTGTAACAAAGGATTAAACGTATGGTGTGGAAGGTAATGGTTTGCAGCAAGTAAACAAGTAACATTGGAAGATGTATCAATGGTAAAGATTGGACCGGGGTCCATAGTTCACTAGAGGTGCTCTCCTTAGATAAACAATATGGCATGAAAGGTAAACAGATTACAGTGGGGTAATTGACAGGAACTGAGCAAGGCATAACAATGCAATTACTAGCTAGAAAGATCCTATGAAGTTGATTGGGCAATACAACAATATATATAGACCGTCATCCAACTACATCTATGACTAGAAGTTCACCTTTAGGTTATCATCCGAACCCCCTCCAGTATTAAGTTGCAAGCAACAGACAACTGCTTTAAGCAAAGTGTGTAAGGTAAACAGTCCACATGTTCCATGAACAAGAGACCGTTGTTTTCTCCCTAGTAGAAACATCACATCTACAATCGAAGAGATTTCTGTCACTTCCCTTGGAAACTAGAGGCATGAACCCACTATCGAGCATAAATACTCCCTCTTGGAGTCACTAGCAACTACTTGGCCAAGATAACCACTAGCAACAGAGAGCATGCAAGATCACAAACAACATAGACATGATAGAATCATAAAGATAAAACCATTAATCAAACCAACATAATAATCTCAATATCCATCGGATCCCCACAAACACAACATGCATGATTACAAATATATTAGATCTTGATCATGAACGGAGCTCACAAGATCTATACATGAAAGCATAAAGGAGGAGATACAACCATCTAGCTACTACATGGACCCATAGTCCAAGGTGGAATTACTCATGAATCATACCAGAGAGAAGGCCTCCGGGATGATCTCCCCTTCGGCAGGGTGCCAGGAAGAACTTTAGATCCCCCGGATCTAGGGACGATGGTGGCGGCGTCTATAGACGGTTTCATGGATTTCTGATTGGGTCCCCAGGGTTTCTGCATCAGGGGCTTCTTATAGGCGAAGGGGGTGGCCGAAGCAGCGGCCAGAGGGGGAAAACCCTACCCAGGAACGGGGTAGGGCCCACCCGCGCCTAGGGGGGGTTTAGCAGCCCTGGCACGCCTCCTCTGGACTTCTTGTTACCCACGGAAAGTAATTGACTTTTTCCTTTGTCCCGTCCAATTCTGAGAATATTTCTTTACTAACTTTTTTAAAAACAAAAAACAGCAGAAAACATGCATCTAGCACTATTGCAACTTGTTAATAGGTTAGTACCAGAAAACATGTAAAAAGCACCTCAAAGTGTGGACAAGTAAAGCAAAGTAGATACTAAACAAGCATGGAGCATCAAAAATTATAGATACGTTTCCAACGTATCAGCATCCCCAAGCTTAACTCTTGCTCGTCCTCGAGTAGGTAAGTGATAAAAGAATAATTTTTGAGGTGACATGCACCCTCACAATAAAGATCCAACCATTTGCAAGCATTGAAAGCTGGGATCAAAGAACTCTAAACATGTGCATGAAAGATGGAGTTCTAACAATAGGACATAGTAACTATGCATGCAACATGACAATCTACAAACAAAGATCATGAATAACATGCATTGAAAAACGTTTGTTTGTTTCACATGCAGAAAACATAGCACAGTGGCAATCAGCTTGTCCCTCATAGAGTAGCAATATAATGCATAGGACACCTGCAAAGTTCACAAGGGTGACTAGAAACAAGTAGCACAAGAACAAGTAATATCACAATATTCATCAATTAATAAGCTTTGGAACACTACACACAGAATGACAACTATGCTCTCTTAATGGTGCCTAAAGGTAGAAGGTGGAGACTCAATAATGGTGGAAGAAAGGCCTTTTTTTTGTAAAGGAAGCAGGGATTACAAGTTTCAAAAAGAGCTTCCAAAAATTATGGTACTAGTTAGCTTTCATCCCTCATTGCCCCTATCATAAGCATCTTGAAGTGGTTAAGGTTAAAGTGGCAAAGCTGGAGTATATGCTTGACGAAGTATAAGTTGGCCATCTCATGCCCCTTGAATACGAGGGCCACACCTCATGCATAGTCAACTTTGGGTCCAGGTAAGTTCTTGTCACTGTAAGTATTTGCATATCATTGAGAACCGCCAACGGGGTACCCCTTGCACATGGTACATGAGCTTTCCCATAACCAAAATGACAAGGCAAGCATACAATGAGCATCTCAGCAATTCTTCTTATGTACCATGGGAATATGGTGTTTTTTTCTCTCTTTCCTCTTTTCTCAATGTGTCTCTTTTTTTATAAGAAGAATGCTTCATAGATGTCACAATGGTGATGCTGCAAGTTTCCACCATTATTAGGAATGTCTTAGGCTATCGGCCCAGGCGTTTCTCTAACACAGGATACAAACTCCATGGACTAACAAGTTCCCTCTTTATTTCACACTGGTGACATCCATAGACAAAAGAACATGATATCAACTGAGTACAACAAGGTACAAGTGCAATGTTGAAAACGTTCCCCGTGATAGCACGGTTCTGCTAATTCCAACTTATAAGTGCAAGCATATACAACAAAGTTGTCACAATGGTTCAAGTTTATTAGGGGCAAATAATAAAGTGTGCCATCAAGTTCGTGAGGGCTTTAATCACTAAGTTTTCGCATAACAAAATAGTTTTTAATTGGAAGATAGTTGAAAACAAGAATATACTTGGAATGGTGTAACACACCATGCATAGGAGTTTATAGTGGACACTTTGGAATAACTTGGTTTATTGGGAGTTGGAAGCATGAGTATAACTTACTCATACAGGTGGAGGCTAGCAAAAGACTGGGAGCAACCAAATAAGAGAGCAATAATGGTCATAATTATGCAATGCAACAAAGCAAACTATTCAACTCGGAGGCAACCAAATAAGTGGAGGCAATTAAGGTGCTATTTTCAATAGAGAACCAGAGCAAAGCATTAACACTCCATGAACACATGTGATCCTCACACCACAGTCATCCCCTCCGGTTGTCCCAATTTCTGTCACTTTGGGGCCTTTGGATCCGGACAATGATATGTGTACACAACTTGCAGATAAGATCACACACAATACTATCATAATGATTCAATAATAAGTTTAGATCTGAGATCATGGCACTCAGACAACCATGATTAGGCATGGCTTAGGCTGTCGGCCCAGGCGTTTCTCTAACACAGGATACAAACTCCATGGACTTACAAGTTCCCTCTTTATTTCACACCGGTGACATCCATAGACAAAAGAACATGATATCAACTGAGTACAACAAGGTACAAGTGCAATGTTGAAAACGTTCCCCGTGATAGCATGGTTCTGCTAATTCCAACTTATAAGTGCAAGCATATACAACAAAGTTGTCACAATGGTTCATAGATGTCACTATGGTGATGCTGCAAGTTTCCACCATGATTAGGCATGGCTTAGGCTATCGGCCCAGGCATTTCTCTAACACAGCATACAAACTCCATGGACTTACAAGTTCCCTCTTTATTTCACACCGGTGACACCCATAGACAAAAGAACATGATATCAAATGAGTACAACAAGGTACAAGTGCAATGTTGAAAACGTTCCCCGTGATAGCACGGTTCTGCTAATTCCAACTTATAAGTGCAAGCATATACAACAAAGTTGTCACAATGGTTCAAGCTTATTAGGGGCAAATAATAAAGTGTGCCATCAAGTTCGTGAGGGCTTTAATCACTAAGTTTTCACATAACAAAATAGTTTTTAATTGGAAGATAGTTGAAAACAAGAATATACTTGGAATGGTGTAACACACCATGCATACGAGTTTATAGTGGACACTTTGGAATAACTTGGTTTCTTGGGAGTTGGAAGCATGAGTAGAACTTACTCATACAAGTGGAGGCTAGCAAAAGACTGGGAGCAACCAAATAAGAAAGCAATAATGGTCATAATTATGCAATGCAACAAAGCATACTAATCAAAGCAAAGAGTGGTACTACAATTCAAGGACTAAATGATCATAGAGGCTAATGGTGACTTGTCATAGTTATAACATGGTGTGAGCATGTGCCAAGTCAACCCAAGCAAAACATCAAAGGAGAATACCACAATACTATGCTTTTGCATGCTAAAACAACGCATAATTTCTTCAAGGCACACTAAGCAATCCCAATTGTTTGGAACAAGACATGATACAACAATAATCACTAAGCATAATTCCAAAACAACACCTAGCATGTCATGCTGAAGTCTAAGTCATAGTTAATGCAAGCTCCTCTTGCACTTCAAGCAAGAACTTACTACTCCTTCCCAAACACCAAGCAAACTTATTTGCAAAACAACACAGCGAGAGCAGGGGTACAAACTACTAAAGCAAACTAAAAAAACTAAGCAAAGAAAACGAAAACTAAGACGCTCCAAGAACAACACAACTGTGCATGAAACAATAAAAACGAAGTGTCTAGACAGACCTAAGCTTTTTATTGATGAAGAAGGGGATGCCTTGGGCATCCCCAAGCTTTGACGCTTGTACCTATTGGATATTTATTGGGGTGACACCATGGTGGAATCCCCAAGCTTGAGCTTTTGTCCATTCTTCATCTCATTACATCATTCTCTTTCTACACCTGAATTTTTTTCCTTCATACAAAACTTCACACAATCTTCATTTGGAACATTAGCTTATTCAAAAGATATTAGACCACTGGCAAAGCTTTGGAACAACAAGGCTTTTCACTAAAAACACAAGCTACCGTAGTAAATCCTTCAAAAAGCTCAATTTACCTGAAGAG
This sequence comes from Avena sativa, assembly GCA_916181665.1. NCBI lineage: Eukaryota > Viridiplantae > Streptophyta > Magnoliopsida > Poales > Poaceae > Avena > Avena sativa. The sequence continues at coordinate 111,672,569 of OV702283.1, forward strand.
AACTCAAAAAGGAATCAATAAGAAGCAAATGCAAATAATGACAGAAATCTGTCAAAACAGACCAGCAGGTATAAACCGATTTTTTCGAAGACCTTCCGTTGCTCAAATAAAAAAGTGTTGAACTAAAAAACGTTATCTAACATACTGGGGGATGTTTTCGTAAGTTTTTAGCTCAATCCGAGTTACAGAGCCTCCTCACGATTTTTTTTGGTGGAGGACAGAAATCTGTTTCGGGACAGCAACTCCCCAAATCTTACTTTGCTCTTATTAGAGGTCATTCTTGGCACAAAAAAACAAACAAAAAGGATAATGAGAGGTCATTACTGAAGTAATAACTTCCAAGACTCAAGGAAACTCTTGGGTTATCTCCCAACAAGTACTTTTCTTTAACGCCTTTAAGTTAGGCTTGATAGCTTGAGAAGATGCTCACATAAGAATTATGAATTGAAGTCAAAGAGAGCATCAAGAAGCAAATTCAAAACACATTTAAGTCTAACCCACTTCCTATGAATCGGAATCTTGTACACAAATAAATTCACAAAGAACAAAGTGACAATCATAGGAATATGAAACAAGAGCAACTTCAAAACTTCCAGCACATAGAGAGGTGTTTCGGTACCATGAAAACCTCTACAACCATACTTTCCTCTCTCATAATAATTTTCAGTAGCATAATGAATAAACTCAAAAATATAGCTATCACATAAATCATGCTTTTCATGATCTACAAACACATAATTTCTAATCAAGCTCAAAAACAGTGGGATTAAAACCTTCACAGGTTTTACCCAAAGTAGATATTTCAAAAGGATCCACATGAACATAGTATTCATCCTCCTTTGGTAAGCATGGGGGACAATCAAATAATTTAAGAGGTAAAGAGTTACTCTCATTAGAAGGTAGGCATGGGTAGATCCATTCTTCCTCCTTTTGTTCATCACTCTCCTCCTCTTTTTCATCTAATGAGCTTCCAGTTTCAACAATTTCTTCTTCCATAGGCTCCTGCAAGGTATTAGTCTCTTCCGCTTGTGGGAAGCATCTATTAAAATATTCAAGAATATAGCCATTTGCTTCCTTGTAATTATCAAAGCAAAACTTAATTATCTCATAAACCTCACATTCATAAGGTGCATCATCAGTATTTTCAAGCAAACTGGCAAGTTCAAATGAACCCTTGAAGGCAATAAACTCTTCAATTTGTTCCACATCATAAAAGTCATAATTTCCTATAACATAAGAAGATATGGTAAGATTATCATTATACTCACATTGAAAGGGCGGGTATTTATACCTCCTGCAGCAACAAGCTTTATCAAAGCAATAAGTAACATTATAAGTAGAGCACACATCTCTAGCAATAGTATTCAACCTATCAATTTGTTCCGATAAGTGTTTCCCTTTTTGTGACAAACGGTGTTCCTTATAATAATACTTTTGTTCTTCCGTGAACCCACCTTGCCAATAAGAACTAGTTTCAAAGAAACCATCCATTGATAGAAAGCATGATCAAGCAAGGCAAAGCCAAACCAGCAACTAGAGTAGGAACTAATTTTTTTTGTTTTTGAATAAGGCAAACAAAACAAACTAGACTAATTTTTTTGGGTTTTTTGAAAAAAGGCAAACAAAACCAAGCAAAAGAAGCAAATCAAACTAAAAACAAAGTAAAGAGAAAGGAAGTGAAGGACTCCCCTAGTGAAGACGTCCTTAGCCTCCCCGACAACAATGCGAGAAATATTGTTGTTGGCGCCTTGTCGCTTGACGGGGAGGAAGAAGTTTGATGTAAGATCCCTCCTTTGTAAAGGAAAAGGATCCCTGTGATTGCAATGCTAGTCCCTGGATCATTGCTAGCATCCACAGTTTAAGATGAAGTACACAGATACAAAGGTCATTTATTACATCCATTCCAGAGATAAAACATAGTCTTTTACAACTCAGGGTCACAGGCTTAATACAAGAGTTTTGCAAAAAGTAAATAAACATAAGTCTTCATCTTCATGTGCCACAGGCAAGCATGTTGAGTGTAGAGTCATGACACCTAATCATCATCGGAGTAACCTGCAACATCACAAGTTACAGCCACAGTGGGTCAATACTTTGGAATAGTATTGGCAAGTGATACCTTAGTAAATTTTAAGTGGACTATATTACGATATGAATTTTGGCAAAGTGTAGCTTGGCTTGCTTTGCTCAAAATAGGTTTTTCCTATTAGTTGAAATCACTAAGTTTTAATTTGTCAAAAACTTTCCCAAGAAACCACCAATAGACATTGGGGGTCCTTCACCCTTGTTCACCCACAAGTTTTACTTAGAAGTTGGAGTGATGAGATTCTTGATAGCTTCCATGTCTTGATGCTCAAGTTGTCCATTGCCATGGACTTGGCTAAGTACTTAGATTTTCCATCTGCAGAGGTTGTGTACTTTCCCCACCAGACTTGGTTTCCCAAGACATGACCTTTCAGAAGCCTTCCCTTAGCCAAATGGACGCGTTCCAACCTATCATCCCACTACCACCAACTGTCCAAATGACTAAGTTCTAGCAACCTATATGATCAAGGCAGAGCCCATATTGCCAAGTGGCTGCACTATAAGCTTCTCAACACTTGGCCTCCAAAATCCCTTTGTGCCTGTGTGGCATACCACAAGTGAGATACACAAGGTAAACCATGTCCATGGGCCTTGTGTAACCACTCAACCAAAAACCACCATTCAAGTCCCATTCCACCCAGGAGGTTCATTGACTTAGTTGTTTTATTAAGAAAAACTTAAGTCCAAAGACTTAGAAATATTTTCATCATAGCATGTAGATACTTTACCAACCCTTGTTTTCTACTAGCTAGGCTAAGCATGGCACAGTACTTAACTTAGGAAAATTCCTAGCAATTCTACAATTCTACAACTACTTAGGATTTCCCAACATAGCATTTGGCAAAAAGTATCATGCAAGACTTAGCAAAATATTTCTAATGCTTATACAAAATATAGGGATGGAAATATTCATGAAGTACCACTTGCCTTGGTAATGGGGAGAGTAGCACTCTTCACAATCACAGTCACTAGCAAAATCTACACAGAAATTTGTAGCACAAAATTACACACAATTCATATACAAACAAAAATATGAATGCATGCATGCAAGAAAATTCTAAGTGATGATTTTTGAAAACTCCACCAAGCAAGTGCATGATACAGAAACATAACCAAGTCAAAAACATGCTAACTAAACTTATTTAGCACTAAAACAATTTACTAAACAAATTCTATACTCAAAATAGTCCTAAACAAGTTTCTGCATAAAAAGTCATTTTAACGGAAACTTTTCACTAAACACATTGCAGAATCAGAAAGGGCTTGTTTCCCTGATTCCAACGGTATAAAATTTGCAAAAATCTAACGTGGGAATCAAAAGTTATAGCCATTTGAATTTTGGATCTAAATCTGATTTGAATTCTGTTTTTGAATCAAACCCTAGCCACGCGTCTTAATCCTATTGGCTGATACCGATTCGTTCAGGATCACCCTCCCGCGCTGTTGGATCTAATTAAAACCCGCGGCTCAGATCTGCCCATAATGGTTCGCTAACTTATCTAATTCTACGCGTTGGATCCAGATCTGACGGCTACAAATCAACTAACCAAACTCGAGCGGCGCTAGCGGCGGCGACTGGCGTTCTAGGTCGCGCGGGAGTGGGGGAAGTGGCTTACCAGAACCGCGGTGGCGTGCTGAAGCTCAACGTGGCGTTGGTTTGCGAAGGGGCGAGCGGGCACGGTCTCTAGAGCTCGTTGGAGTTGCGGGCGGCGTCTGTCGCTTGCAGTCGTGGTTCTTGCCGAGGTTTGGCGTCGCCCTAGCACGAGTCAGAGGGGTCAGGCGATGCACAAGACGAAGGCGAACAATCTCGTATGAAAGAGGGGGCAAGGGGCGCTCGGGTTTTACCTCAATTGGTCGCCGGAGTCAAGCGGCGGCGCAGGTGCTTGCGGTCATGAATGGAAACGATGACCTGGGTCACGAGCAGGCAAAAGAAAGGTGTCAGCAGATGTGCCAGATCATGCAGAGCAAGATAGCTTGAACCAGAGAGAGGGGGGCGGTGTGGGCTCACCGAAATCGGTCGCCGGAGTCGTCGGTACAGCGGGGCTTCGAGAGCAAATGCGCGCAGCCTGGTGGTGGAGTGAGCGAGGAGAGTGGGGGGAAATGACCGCGGCGGGGTGTGGTTTATATAGGCTCAAGCACGACAGGAAACGCCTGACGCATCAAGGCTAATTACGCCGCGCCATTACCGGTATTGACAGCAGCGACGACGTGGTCTGCGGGCGCGGTTTGGGGAAGACGAGGGTGACGTGGAGAGGGCCCGCTCGTCAGCGAAACGCGCGGAGAGGAGGTGGGGTCTGGTTGTCAGCGGCTGTTTGGGTGTGCTTGCGCGTGCGAGAGAGAGAGGGGAAGGCCGGGTGCGCTAGTTGGGCTTGTTCGGTAGCTGGGCTGGAATCCTGGCGCCGACCCTTTTCCAATTCTTTCTCCTTTTTCTTTTTCTGTTTCGATTTTCTAAATTGGTTTTCAAATGAATTCAAGTTCCATTTGAATTCAAATTACTTTGGGGTTTTTGCAGTGTTGCAATAGTCTCAAATACAGGCCTAAACCATGTGGTTACTTTGCAAAGGTTGGTCAAACTTGGAGAACAAAAATATCAGGAGCTTGGCACAAGATTTGCAAATGTTTGTAATATGGTTTTTGAACCATTTCCATTTTGTAAAACTTGGTTCAAATTTCCACACTCAATCCATTCAACAAGGAAACAAGCATTCAAGGTTTAAAACTTTCAAACTCTCAAATGGGGATGGCCATTTGATTTAAGTTGCTCGCATAAAATCATAGCACTATGTGCTTCTGTTTTTCTGGAATGAGTTTGAAATAGATCACAATTCTATATGCATGCATGAATGATATGCAATCTTTGAAATCATGATTTTAGGGATGTTACATTTGATGTCCCTTTGGTTCCATGGCAATGATGGCAGAAATCTTGATGCGTGCACCCAATGTTGATGTGGGACACTTCGTTGGAACCCCAAGAGCAAGGTGTGATGAGCACAGCGGCAAGTTTCCCTCAGTAGAGACCGAGGTTATCGAACCTAAAGGAGGAAGGAAACGTCTCAAAGGTGTTGCTGGCAACGTGGAGACCTGCACAACACAAACTCAAGACTTTGCCTCAACGAATCAGTGAGGTTGTCAAGCTCACCGGTTTGCTGTAACAAAGGATTAAACATATGGTGTGGAAGGTAATGGTTTGCAGCAAGTAAACAAGTAACAGTGGAAGATGTATCAATGGTAAAGATTGGACCGGGGTCCTTAGTTCGCTAGAGGTGCTCTCCTTAGATAAACAACATGGCATGAAGCGTAAACAAATTACAGCGGGGCAATTGACAGGAACTGAGCAAGGCATAACAATTCAATTACTAGCCAGAAAGATCCTATGAAGTTGATTGGGCAATACAAAAATATACATAGACCGTCATCCAACTGCATCTATGACTAGAAGTCCACCTTCAGGTTATCATCCGAACCCCCTCCAGAATTAAGTTGCAAGCAATAAACAACTGCTTTAAGAAAAGCGTGTAAGGTAAACTTTCCACATGTTCCATGAACAAGAGACCATTGTTTTCTCCCTAGTAGCAACATCACATCTACAACCGAAGAGATTTCTGCCACTTCCCTTGGAAACTAGAGGCATGAACCCACTATCAAGCATAAATACTCCCACTTGGAGTCACTAGCAACTACTTGGCCAAGATAACCACTAGCAACGGAGAGCATGCAAGATCACAAACAACACAGACATGATAAAATAATAAAGATAAAACCATTAATCAAACCAACATAATAATCTCAATATCCATCGGATCCCCACAAACACAACATACATGATTACAAATAGATTAGATCTTGATCATGAATGGAGCTCACAAGTTCTATACATGAAAGCACAAAGGAGGAGATACAACCATCTAGCTACTACATGGAACCATAGTCCAAGGTGGAACTATCACGAATCATACCGAAGAGAAGGCCTCCGGGATGATCTCCCCTCCGGTAGGGTGCCGGGAAGAACTTTAGATCCCCTCGATCTAGGGACGATGGTGGCGGCGGCTACAGACAGTTTCGTGGATTTCTGATCGGGTCCCTAGGGTTTTGCATCGGGGGCTTCTTATAGGCGAAGGGGGAGGCCGAGGCAGCGGCCAGAGGGGGCAAACCCTACCTAGGAACGGGGTAGGGACCACCTGCGCCTAGGGGGGTTTAGCCGCCCTAGCACGCCTCCTCGTCTCTCCTCTGGACTTCTTGTTCCCCACGGAAAGTATTTGACTTTGTCTTTCGTCCCGCCCAATTTCGAGAATATTTATTTACTAACTTTTCTGAAACCAAAAAACAGCAGAAAACAGGCATCTGGCATTGTTGCAACTTGTTAATAGGTTAGTACCAGAAAACATGTAAAAAGCACCTCAAAGTGTGTACAAGTAAAGAAAAGTAGATACTAAACAAGCATGGAGCATCATAAATTATAGGTACGTTTCCAACGTATCACGGGGCAATTGGCAAATAGAGAATGCATAACAATGCATGCACATGACATTTTGATCACTACGAGATTCATTTGGGCATTACAACATGATACATAGACCCTAATCCAACTGCATCTATGACTAATAATCCACCTCCGTATATCATCCGAACAACCCTCGGGTATTAAGTTGCAAGCAACAGATAATTGCATTAAGCAAGGTGTGTAAAGTAAACAATAAAATTTCCCTTGGGCAAAGGATTGCTTTTTTTCTCCCTAGTAGCAATAGCACATCTACAATCTTAGAGGTTTCTGTCACTCCCCCAGATTACTAGAGGCATGAACCTACTATCGAGCATAAATACTCCCTCTTGGAGTCACAAGCAAATACTTGGACAAAGTAACTACTAGCAACAGAGAGCATGCAAGATCACAAATAACATAGACATGATAGAATCAATAATCAATCTGACATAGTACTCAATATCCATCAGATCCCCGCAAACAAAACATGTATCATTACAATAAGATGATGTTGATCATGATAGGAGCTCACAATATCTAAACATGGTAGCACAAAATAGGAGAAACAACCATCTAGCTACTGCATGGACCCGTAGTCCAAGGTTGAACTACTCACACATCACTCCGGAGGCTGGAATGGTGATGAAGAAGGCCTCTGGGATGATCTCCCCTCTCCAGCAGGGTGCTGGGAAGAGCTTCGGATCCCTCCTGATCTAGGGATGGAGATGGCGGCGGCTACGGAATTTTTCGTGCAACTCTGATCAGGTACTTAGGGTTTTTTCCTCGGGGGGAATATATAGGCAAAGGAGCAAGGTCGGTAGAGAGATCCAGGGGCCACACCCTAGGGCGACGCGCCCCCTGGCCGCGCCTGGGCCAGGTGTGGCCGCCCTGGGGTGCGCCTCCCCCTCTCCTTCGGGCTTTGTATCGTGTCGGGAGAAATAGGAACTTTGGCTTTTGTTTCGTACAATTCCGAGAAATTTTCTTTACTAGCTTTTCTAAAAACAAAAACAGCAGAAAATAGGAAACTGGCTCTGTGGCACTTGTTAATAGGTTAGTTCTAGAAAATGTATAAAAATACCACAAAGTATAGACAAAACATAAGATAAGTGGTATAAAACAAGCATGGAGCATAAAAAATTATAGATACATTTACGATGTATCACACACGCACACCACATGACACGCCAAACACAACACACACACTCATGCACCCTCCTCTCGATCGTGGCCCACCTCCCCAATCCTGTAATCACCGACCTCGCTCCCTACCCCGCAAATCCCTCTCTCCTGACCCCGTACACCCCTCGCTTCCTCTCTGGCCCGCCGCCACCTATCATGCTACCACCGCCGCGCCCCACCCCCTCGCTCTCGCCACCTCGTATTCCTTCCTCCGCCGCCAGAATCCCGCTGCCACTACCCTTCTCCACCCAGTCGTCTCACCGTCCGACGCAGCCGCTGCGATACCATGCCGGCCTCGAACTCCCAACGGGCCTGCCCTCGCCCGCGTCCTCCCCAAGACCCTCCCTGTGGCCACCTCCAGGACCCGCTCGAAGATGCCACGCGCCTGCACGACCCCAACGGCCCCGCCCTCTCCCTCGTCTCGCCTCGCCTCTGGCCGTCGCCCTCATCTTTGCCGGTCTACCCCTTTCCCTACATAGGTCACTGCCCACCTCGACCCTGTCGCTGCTAACACCGTCGCCGCCGTCCTCTACTCCAGCTGTCCCCTTGAGCCTGCTAGAGCTTGTCCCTGCCACTGTCTCCTTGTGCCGCTACAGGTCCCCGAGATCATTACTTCTGTAACCCGCGCGCTGCCAGCCGTGTTGGCCTCCTAGCCTAGCAGACGGTTCTCTCGCAGGTACCCAGAATGTGCATGGCATGTAGATTGCAGGATGATATGTGCATGTGCGGGTGGCGGTGTGAAGATGTGGTGAAGTGGTGATTTTTTTGTTGTTGTTGGGAAAAGTGAAGTGGGGTGATGATGTGGTGATTCTGATGTGGTTCGAGATCCTCCATGCGACAAGTCTGGCGAGTTGGACAAGAACATCGTGCCGAGACCCAGATCCCATCAGCAAGACCTTCGCCCAAAGCCTCCGGCAAAATGGATCAACACCAATAACGACACTAGAAGGCCACCAACACCGGAACCCGAGCCTAGAATGGACAATGAAAGATGGAACCTCGAGGTCTACTTCATGGAAACCGACGACTGACCCCGGATCCGAAGTCCAAATCCCAGCACCAGCTTCATGCTCTCCTCGTGGATGCCAAGGCCCCGTTCCCAGAGGCGAAGACCAATCTGGCCGAGACCCTGAAGACCGATCCCTCGGGACCCCAAGATCGCCGAGTCCCCATATGTGTAACCCCTACTGATGCGCTCAGATCAATGTAGAGCTTCGTTGGGAGACCCCAAGAGGAAGGTATGATGAGCACATCAGCAAGTCTTCCCTTAGAAATAAACCAAGGTTATCGAACTAGTAGGAGGAAGGAAACGACCCAAAGGTGTTGCTAGCAACTTAGAAACCTGCACAACACAAACTCAATAATTTTCCCCAACGAACAGTGAGGTTGTCAATCTCATCGGTTTGCTGAAAACAAAGAATTAACTGTATGGTGTGGAAGGTAATGGTGGTTCGCAGAAAGTAAATAGTAACAATGGAAGATGTATCAATGGTAAAGATTGGACCGGGGTCCATAGTTCACTAGAGGTGTTCTCCTTAAGATAAACAACATGGCATGCTGGGTAAACAAATTACAGCGGGGCAATTGACAGGACAGAGAAATGCATAACAATGCAATACTAGACATTCATGATCCTATGAGATTTGATTGGGCAATACAACAAGATACATAGAGCGCAATCCAACTGCATCTATGACTAGTAATCTACCTTCAGGTTATCATACGAACCCCCTCTAGTATTAAGTTGCAGGCAACGGATAACTGCTTTAAGCAAAGTGTGTAAGGTAAACAATCCACTTGTTCCATGAACAAGAGACCGTTGTTTTCTCCCTAGTAGCAACAACAAATCTACAACCTTAGAGATTTTTGTCACTTTCCCAGATTAAATAGATGCATGAACCAACTATCGAGTATAAATACTCCCTTTTGGAGTCACTAGCATCTACTTGGCCAATATAGCTACTAGAAACGGAGAGCATGCAAGATCACAAACAACACAGACATGATATAATCAATAAGATAGAACCATTAATCAATATGACATAGTAATCTCAATATCCATCGGATCCCCGCAAACACAACATGCATGATTACAAAATAGATGATCTTGATCATGAACGGAGCTCACAAGATCTAAACATGGAAGCACAAAGGAGGAGATACAACCATCTGGCTACTACATGGATCCGTAGTCCAAGGTGGAACTACTCACGCATCATACCCGAGGCTGGAATGATGATGAAGAAGGCCTCCGGGATGATCTCCCCTCCGGCAGGGTGCAGGGAAGAGCTTCAGATCCCCTCGATCTAGGGACGATGGTGGCGGCGGCTACCGACTGTTTCGTGGAAGATTTATCGAGTACTTAGGGTTTTGGTATCGAGGGCTTCTTATAAGTGAAGAGGCAGGGGCACCCAGGATGGCCGCACCCCCCAGCCGCGGGCCAGGCCAGTCCGTGCGGCCAGGGGGTGTGGGCCCCTGGTGGCTCTTCTCCGTCTCGTATTCTGGCTCCGAGTTACCCACGGTAAAGTATTAACTTTGGCTTTTGTCCCGTCCAATTCCAAGAATATTGATTTTCTGCCTTTTCTGGAACCAAAAACAGAAGAAAATAGGCAACTGGCACTATGGCATCTTGTTAATAGGTTAGTCCCAGAAAACATATAAAAATACCTCAAAGTGTAGACAAAGCTAAGAAAAGTAGATACTAAACAAGCATGGAACATAAAAAATTATAGATATGTTTACGATGTATCACCTACCTATCCTGACCCATATTTTTATAACATATAACATATATCTTGTTGCATTTAAATTGTACATGATTGCATTCATAACATGTGGTTTGGGGGGCATTATGCTGATTCACCTCATAACTAAATATGGAGACCATATGTGGGGATTTCTAGTCTTATATTGGCTCTATTTAAATTTGTGTAGCGAACCGATGCCACATTTTGCCTTGTTAATACAACATTAAATTGCGGGTATCTAAATAACATAAACCATCTAACTAATTGTTGGGACCCCAGTTCCGCTTAATATTGCCTAATTCCATCGCACCTTTGCCATGTCATACATGCATCATGCCCATTCTTCTGCCGTAGTATTAAATAGTGTATCTGGTTTTTCTCCTAGTGCTTTGCTTCTTCAAGGATTAGGCCGATGAGTTGATGCGAGTGTCGATCCGATCTTCGGATGAACCTTCGGCAATGTTTTCAGGCGAGCATTCTCCCCCTTTCTACATATCCTACTTTTATAGTCTTTATTTCCTCCTATCGATCTATTGTTATCTGTGTTGTGATGCTTTAGTTTTGGTACCCGTGATATCCCTTGCGGCCACTATATCGACTTGGATACCTCATATTACCTGTTGTTTGATAGATAGTCGGTCTTGCATGCTGTAGTCTCTTGCTTAGGTGCTGCTGCGTGCCGTCAAATACCACATTTGTTGGAAGGTTGCCATATGCTTTATGTTGTAGATGATCATGACTTAAATTACAAATGATATTAAAATGCTAGGAATAGTTATAAATAATGAAGAGGAACCGGTGGGCAATAAATGTTACTTGGTTTTTAACCGCTCACTAGTGTCCCATGGGACCCCGAGTACTTGATACCTGTTCCTTGACTATTCGCACTATCTGCATGTAGGACCGTGAATCCCCTTAGAGAGAGCTTGAATAATATCTTATTTCTTGGGGCCACAAACTAGTTTGGGGTTTTATTACTATCATGTACTTATTCCATGCTTATGCCATATTTAATGCTTTATTTACTACCATTGGTCGTGGAGAGTGTTTACTACTGTACTGTTTAGGTAAGTGGAATGTTTTCGCGGTATCGATAAGCCTTGTCACACTTTCGGGTTCCCAGTCGTTTACAACCATTGGCACAAACCTCTGGGTCTGTCTCGGAGCCGGCCAACTTCATCGCGGGTAGCTTGGTGGGGTGGACCCCTGAAATATTATATGAATCTCGTGATTTCTTTGTCGTGATGCCTCGTTGGGTTTTCATTTGGTTTTTACGAGGTTAATCGTGCGTGTGTTGCTATTTGTGCTCCCTACAGGGTAAAACTTTCTGAAAGCCGTGTCCGCGGTTATGGACGACTTGGAGTACAGTATCTCAATCTTAGACAACTATAACTAAATTAGTGCTATTAATTTGACTTTGTAATGACTAGTAATCAGCTTCACTACAATGGAATGGCTAAATAAAAGTACCAAAAACTGCTGGAATTGGGATGCCTCATGCTATATGTATGTGACTAGTAAGTACCGCAACTACAACAGAATGGTTAACTAAAAGTGCCCACTGCTTATTATATCAGGATGACTCATGCTATCTATATCTGACTAGTAAGTGTTGCAACTATAACAGAATGAATAAATTGCCAACTGTGTGAGTTTCCTTGGTACAACTTCCTCGTTTGGTCTTGAGGGGGAAACACCGGTATGGGTATCATTGGTGTTAGTATCAGGATGAATCCGAATAGGTCTTTCTTATCCTTCTCTGATAAACAATAGTTGTATCGAGTCTCTATAGGTTGTTTAGTGCATGTTGCGTTGCCGCCTCATTCCACCATACCTATGTAGGCGAGGACCGCCGAATTGTAAGACTACCTTGTACTGGCCTCAGTACTGACCACTCTCTTTTTCTTTGCCCTTTGTCGGCACCCCTTTTTCTAAGAAGGTCTTGAGATCGACGTCGTTAGCAGGGTTACCCTTCTAGCTTGGCTTGGGCAGGGTTATGGACACCATTGGTAATTCTTTAGGGCTCTTATCCCCATTTGCATCTTGTTCGTACTCGAATGTTGTATAGTTTTCAAGGTGATTTGGATCTTTGTACTGTATATCTATATTCGTGACTCATGAAGTCATTGTTGTATATATCTATTCTGTGGGTTCCAATGTGGACTATTGTGTAATGGTATTACTTTGTTTTCCATCAGCACGAAAGTACCTGGTGGGCACCTTTGAATCATTTCTATGCGGGTTTGGCGGGAATAGCTAAAACTTGCATAGGTCTGATCCGAGGGTGTTACAGGAGGTTAGGTGTGTAGTAGTACAACTCACCAAAAAATATTGAAGAGTATTGTGTGTAGCTCGAAGACTTGAAGAGTATTGTGTTCATGATTAATTTCATGGGGCCTGTTGGAATTAGTTGCATGCTCATCACAGTTCATTTGAGTTTCTTATATTAAAATGGAATATTGAAAATTTTCATGTCAACTCAATTCTTATTATGGTTCTAAAATATTCTTCTATTTACTATTTATTTCATTGTAAACGATTTAAACATAAGTTATGATTTATTTTACTACTATTTTGAGAAGGATTGCTGCATACTGGAACAAGGGGACTAAATGTTTCAAGGGGACTAAATTTTAATAGAAGCCAGACATATTTTGAAAGGTTGATAAACTAAAGATTATGAAAAAAAATTGAGGGTGAAACAGTAGGGTAAAGAACCCCACTGCAATTTTTATAAATCACAGAGAGTTACAAGTAATTATTTACAAGTCTCAAGCCACCTCAAAAGAGGGGTAACACTATGAGCAGCTATATCCTATCTAAATTATTGCTAATCCAATCTTTGAATCCCTGGTAATTCTTTTTCTTAATTCTACACAGGACCCATCTTTATTCCTGAGAAACAATAGCCCTCCATTCCTCATGGGAAGCATGCTTGTTGTTCCTACTTGGTTTTACTTGGCTTTAGATTATGAAAAAATTATACTTGGTTTTACTTGGTCCTAGGAAATAAAAAATCCGTAGATGTACCACGGTGCATAAATACTTGGCTTTTGTTCTAATGGCTATTTTAATCTCTATGCTTAATAGCTATTCAGTTCTCATATGCTGCTCTCACTTGCACAAGGCCTATATCATGCATGCTGTCTTTGAGTAACTAAATTACTCAAAGCAATCAGATTTATTACATGCTTATAGAAATAAGTTTCTCATTATAATTCCTTGGTCTTTGGGGATTTTCCATTATTATCAATGCCTCTATTTTTTAGTGGAGTTTATTCATGTACTGCAGCTCGAAAAGTGAATATGTGTGTATGTTGTGATCTTATTCATGTACTATAGCTGGTACTATATATGTATGTTGTTACTGAGCTGGTTAATATATATATATATATGTTGTTACTATGTATGCAGTTGGTACTATGTATGTTGTTACTGCAGCTGGTCACTAATTTGGTTTATAAACAGTCTACTGGTTACTATGTATGCTGTTACTGCAGCTACTTTTGATTCAATAGCTGGTACTATATGGTGTTGTTCTATGGGGGCTGGGGCTGTTTTACTGTGTGTGAATGTTTACAGGGATTTCAGATGAGTTGCCCGTTTTTCTCGAAGTGTCGATTCACTTCCGTTTTGGTTGATAAATAGGCACTCCTAGGTCAAAAAATTAGCAAATGTCATGCCGAATTTTTCGGTCGATTTGTGTGCTAAGTTTTTTACTCTTTTTTATAGAGTGCAAACATGTCGGAGAATGACAAGGCCATCCCTTATAAGCACATGAGTGTCGAAGGACAAGCTATAGAGGCCAACACGTTCTTCTGGCGGGCGTCCCAAGAGCAGGAGGAGGCAGAGGAGGAGATGAGGATGACACCACCACCGGTGACCGCCGCTGGAGGTGCTAGGGGCAATGAGGGCAATGATGATCACGAGGGGGACGATGACGACTATGACGGAACTAGTGAAGGCGGCGAGGAGGATGACATCACCACCGATGGCAGCGAGCACACGGATGGCGGTAGCGACAACCCGGCCGCTATGCAGAAGAAGAAGGAGAAGGAAAGGAAGGATCGGAAGCCGCAAGTGCTCGCCAACATCTGTGATGTGGTCGATGAAGTCGCAAAAAGTGGCCTACCCATGGCACATGCGTCGCTTTCCAAAGGGTACGACATGCAACTCGGGTGCATCGTTCGTGAAAGCATGTCGATCAACATGAAGCACATCAGAAGTGCTACCAATCATGCTTTGTTCGAGAACCTCCTTAAAAAGCTTTACAAACAATACACATTCCAGAGCCGTTCAACAACTTGGAGAGAAATAACTTGGTGAACAAACTAGCATTGACAAAGATGAGCAATGCCTTGAGTAGCTAGAAAACCTGGGTAAAGAACAAAATTGACAAAGGTGAAAGCTAGGAGATTAAAAGTAAGAAAAATCCGATGCTCGACGAAGAAGAGTTCAAGATATTCAAGGCGTAGGTAGCTACCGATGACGCTAAAACATAGACTAATTGGGGAAGGAATATGCGGGATCAAAACATAGGTAACCATCGGCTTGGAAGCGGCGAATATAGAGGGAAATGATGACTACAAGTGCACAGATCGTTTGTAGCTAGTTTCGAAATAAAGATATCAATCCCACAGGGGGTGGGAGTTCTGAAGTCTAATAAATCTTGAATTAAAAACTGAAATAGTAATGCTAAATAATGTTCTAAGCAACAAGATAAAATGCGAGTTTAATGTAAAAAGGTATTTTTGGGTTTTTGTATAAGAGAACAATAAGTAAAGTAAAACAAATTAAATGAAGAAAGTAAGTAACACATATGTAAAACAGATGTGAAACTGCAATGGGAAAAAGCGTTCCCAGGGAGTAGCGGATACACCTCTAGCATTATAAAGGGTTTAAGGTAAGGATTATTATCATGACCATTCTCAACTATGTATGTGTAGGAGGAACTTCGTAATTGGACGAATAGGCAGCAACCGTTGCTCATATTATCCTCATAACCATAGCAGACAGCAATCGACATCAATTGAATTACTGCGCTATTAAGGGACTTTACCCCGTAGGATGTATCCCATGTCATGGACAATGTTCCGTGAGTTTCCTCGGTTCCCAGGTTGATACATAAGGGATGCCAACAACTTTATAGTCACCGTAAGTGCTAGCATACCTCCGTCTACCAACAAGTATTTCCCTCCATCAAGTCCCCACAAGAGGCAAATATTGAGAGGTCGACTTTTCCCCACATCAAGATGAAGACAATCTAACACATGATCATAACAATGAATATCATAATAAACTTTATCTTATTTCAATCTCATGCTAGGGTTTCTTCATCTCCCCAAGAGCTAATGATCTACTTAGACATGAAGGCAATCAACATCATGGCAAAAACAATGGAATCTATCATAGATGAATAGTACGTGTATAAATCCACAACGAGTATGGAAATTACACAAGATCTATACAAGATGTAGATGGGATGGATGGAGATGGTGGTGATGTAGCGGTTGATGATGAAGATCGATGCCTTAGCCTCCCGGATCTTCGTAGCGTGAAGATGGATCCCCGGTGGATGAGTTCCCCCTCCAGATCCCTTCTGGAGGTGAGGTTTCTGCGATTTTTGGTTGTTCTGTATGTCGTTTCTCCGATCCAATTGCACGGGGTGAAACTATCTGAGGAGATGGTGACGAAGGAAATTATACGGCGGGAACTATATGTCCATAAATTTATTCCCGCCGTATAGTTGGTCGTTAAACCTTCTGCCTCTTGCGATCGCCACGGGTTTTCTTCTGGTGTTATTGATATTTCCCAATTTAGCGATTTACGCTGTTTTTGACTCCTTTTCGCTCCAGTACAAATGGTCCAAGAATTGTGTCCATCATATCCAGCATCTGCCCTGATCCTGGTGAAAATAAACATAATATATGGGCGTGAACGCCGTAAAATACCAAGACCCTACCACTACAATGCAACATAATAATATAAACATGATGCAAATATGCACTCATCAGGAAACAACCCATTTTGGACAAGGAGGACGCCGAGCTTGAACGCCTGGGTAAAGACAACCGTGGCATAAAATCATGTACTTTCATCTAAGGAACTTTGTCCGGGCCTGCTACTACGTACCTGGACTCAAATACAACAGAGTTCGTCGCCGATGATCTAGAGGTGAAGGACTTTGAGAAGGAGATGGTAAGGAATTTACCGCGGATCTCAAGTCTATTGCGTTCTAATTAAAATAATGAAGCCAATAATCTAAATGCATGGGTTCACCTCTCCTTGTCTGCAGGAGAAGGAATTGATCACTACTGCTCAATCGTCGTCCCAGGATTCGATAGTGGAGCAGTGGGACATGGTTTTCAGTAGGGCGACAAATGCTTACATGAAGAGGGGGATACGTCGGAAACGTATCTATAATTTTTGATGCTCCATGCTTGTTGAGTATCTACTTTGCTTTGCTTTGTCTACACTTTGAGGTGCTTTTTACATGTTTTCTGGTACTAACCTATTAACAAGTTGCCACAGTGCCAGTTACCTGTTTTCTGCTGTTTTTGGTTCCAGAAAAGCTAGTAAGGAAATATTCTCGGAATTGGACGGGACAAATGTCAAAGTCAATAACTTTCCGTGAGGAACAAGAAGTCCATAGGGGAGACAGAGAGGCGTGCCAGGGCAGACACACCCCCTAGGCATGGGTGGGCCCTGCCCCGTGCCTTGGCAAGGTGTGGGGCCCCTGGCCACCGCTTCGGCCTCCCCCTTCGCCTATAAGAAGCCCCCGATGCAGAAACCCTAAGTACCCGATCAATATTCCACAAAAGCTTTTGTAGCCGCTGCCACCGTCGTCCCTAGATCGGGGGGATCTGAAGTTCTTCCCGGCACCCTGCCGGAGGGGAGATCATCCCAGAGGCCTTCTCTCCGGTATGATGCATGATTAGTTCCACCTTGGACTATGGGTCCATGTAGTAGCTAGATGGTTGTATCTACTCCTTGTGCTTTCATGTATAGATCTTGTCAGCTCCGTTCATGATCAAGATCTAATCTATTTGTAATCATGCATGTTGTGTTTGCGGGGATCCGATGGATATTGAGATTATTATGTTGGTTTGATTAATGGTTTTGTCTTTATGATTCTATCATGTCTGTGTTGTTTGTGATCTTGCATGCTCTCCGTTGTTAGTAGCTATCTTGGCCAAGTAGTTGCTAGTGACTCCAAGAGGGAGTATTTATGCTCGATAGTGGGTTCATGCCTCTAGTTTCCAAGGGAAGTGACAGAAATCTCTTCGGTTGTAGATGTGCTGTTGCTACTAGGGAGAAAACAACGGCCTCTTGTTCATGGAACATGTGGACTGTTTACCTTACACACTTTGCTTAAATAAGTTGTCGGTTTCTTGCAACTTAATACTGGAGGGGGTTCGGATGATAACTTGAAGCTAGACTTCTAGTCATAGATGCAGTTGGATGGCGGTCTATGTATGTTGTTGTATTGCCCAATCGAATCTCATAGGATCTTTCTGACTAGTAATTGCATTGTTATGCCTTGCTCAGTTCTTGTCAATTGCCCTGCAGTAATTTTTTTACCCTTCATGCCATGTTGTTTATCTAAGGAGAGCACCTCTAATGAACTATGGACCCCGGTCCAATCTTTACCAATGATACATCTTCCACTGTTACTTGTTTACTTGCTGCAAACCATTACCTTCCACACAATACGTTTAATCCTTTGTTACAGCAACCGGTGAGATTGACAACCTCACTGTTAGTTGGGGCAAAGTCTTGAGTTTGTGTTGTGTAGATCTCCGTGATACGTCGGAAACGTATCTATAATTTTTGATGCTCCATGCTTGTTTTGTATCTACTTTGCTTTGCTTTATCTATACTTTGATGTGTTTTTATATCTTTTCTTGAACTAACCCATTAACAAGTTGCCACAATGCCAGTTGCCTGTTTTCTTCTTTTTTTGGTTCTAGAAAGGCAGAAAATCAATATTCTCGGAATTGGACGGGACAAAAGACAAAGTTATTATTTTTCCCGGAGCAAAACGAAACCATGAAGCAGAGCCGGTGGGGGGGGACACAGGGTGTCCAAACCCCGCTAGGCGCGGGCAAGCCCTGGAGGCGCCTGGAGGGGGTGTGACCCCCATGGACCCCCACGGACCTTGATTCCTGCGCCTATAAGAAGCTTCCGACCCAAAAACCCTAGGGAATCCAGAAGAAATCCACGAAAACCTCTGTAGCGCCGCCGCCACCGAAGGGGCGATTCGAGGAATAGAAAGTCTCTTTTCCGGCACCTTGCCGGGACAGGGAAGTCCCCCCGGAGCCATCTCCATCGCCATCTTCATCACCATTGCTGATTCCCACGATGAGGAGGGAGTAGTTCTTCCTCGAGGCTAAGGGCTCTACCGGTAGCTATGTGTTCATCTCTCTCTATGCATGATCTTGTTGTGGTCATGAGCTTTGTAATCAAGTATATCTACCTTGCTACTCAAGTGCTTCGAGAGATCTCTTCTCTCCCCATGTGTGTGAAAGTGACAGCGTGCATTCCATGGTGGCACTTAGGTTTAAGTCTACATAAGTACGCTTTATGCTTTAATAGATCTATGCTTTTCCCCACGTGTGTGAAAGTGACAGCATGCATACCGTGTGTGACACTTTGGCTAGATTGAATATTTGTTATGAGTTATATTTGGAGTTGGATGTCTGTAGAGGTTCCAACCTTATATAAGATTGATCCCTCCTGTGTTTACAATGCTAGTCCCTGGATCAATAGCTAGCATCCACAGTAAGATGTAATATCAAGAAACAAAGGTCATAATATAACTTTATAACCAGGAATAACATAATTTTATTACATCAAACATAGCTCATTAGGCTATTACATTACATTGTAGCGGAATAAATATAGTCATGGGTCCTTCATCTTCAAAGTGCCACAGGCAGATGTTGGTTGTAGACTTTGTAATCCTAATCAAACAATCTTCACTAAAATAATCAAACCTGCAACATACAAGTTACAGCCACAAAGGGTCAATACATTTGAATTGTATTGGCAAGTGATACTATATTTGTATAGTGGAGTCTATCATCTATATGCATTTGGCTAAGTGGAGTTGAGGCTTGCATTGCTCAAAATAGATTTTTCTTATCATTTTGAACATACTAACTTTTTGTTTGTCAAAATCATTTTCCTCAATCAAAGATTTCAAGATCCTTGTACCAAGCCATCTCTCCATCAATGATTGAAGAATTCAAACAACCCTTGTTCAAACCACAAGATTTTAATTTAGAAATTTGAATGATGAGATTCTTGATTGTTTCCATGTCTTGATGCTCAATTTGTCCTTTACCAGGGACATGGCTAAGTACTTAGATTCTACACTCTGCAGAGGTGGTGCACTTTCCCCACAAGACTTGGTTTCCCAAGACAAGATCTTTCAGAAGCTTTCCCTTAGACCAATATGGACGCGTTCCAACCTATCAAACACTACCACCCACTGTCCATTTGGCTAAGTTCTTGCAACCTATATGATCATGGCAGAGCCCATATTGCCAAGTGGTTGCACTTGAAGCTTCTCAACATTTGACATCTCAAATCTCTTTGTTTCCTGGGTGGCCATCCACAAGTGAGATACACAATCCAAGCCTATGGCATTGTGAACCACTCAACCATTCTCCACCAAGCAAGCCCATTCCACCCAGGTGATTCATTAACTTAGTTGTTTTATTAAACAAAACCTAAGTCCTTTAGACTTAGAATATTTTTCCATAGTGTGAATATATATTCCACCCATGTTTTCTATTAGCTAGGCTAAGCTTGGTAGTAATAGGGAACTTAACTTTTGAAATCCTACTAAGGATTCATCTACTAGGTTTTCCTATAGCAAGATCTATACTTAGCAAAATCCATGCAAGTTTTACTTAGCAAAATTACTAATGCATAGTGAAAGTAATAGGACAAAAGTATGAAGCATCACTTGCCTTTTTGGTAGAGTACAGGTTCACTTCTTGATCTTTGCAACAATCACACTCTTCAAGTCACTACAAATCAATCAAGCAAGGCACAAACTTAATCTACCAATCAAGCAAAACAACACACATAAATAACATAGTCAAAGAAATGCATGCAAGCATGCCAAGCTTTGTTTTGTTTGAAAAAGTGGTTCCTAGTGGGTCATAGTCATTTGGGTACATCTAATGGTCATTTCCTAAAGTGGCCAAGTCATTTGCAAAGGTTTCACTTAAAAACCATTTTCAAAACAAAGTGTTATTTTATGTGGTGTAGAAATATTTTTACTAAGGCATTAGCCTATAGGGTTCACCAAATGAGTTGCTATTGCAAAACTTGGTGTTTTTGGGTCAGTAGGTTTGGTCCAAAACATTTCCTTGAAGTTTTCTTTACAAAATTTATTATTTTTCTTTGGCTAGAAATGGGCTAAACTAATTAATCCATTCTAATCTTTTCCAAATTCACTTTCAAAACCATGGGTTGGTTCCTAGGGTCAGTAAGGTCACAACAAACCATTTTGCAAAGGTTTTAATTCAAAAATCATTTTTAAACAATTTTTATACCCTAAACAAGCTAACAGATACTATTTGTCAAACTAAGGGTAGGGTCGGCTAGGGCTTGTTCTCCTGATTTCATTGATATAAAATTTATCAAATTTGGACGTGTGGTTTGAAAGTTACAATGGTTTGAAAATTGCATATCAATCTGATTTCAAAAATCTGTTTTAACTCAACTACTGACACACGTCGTTATCTTACTGGGCGATACCGGTTCGGCCGGATCGGGCGACGCTGGCCGTTGGATCTAACTATCAACGCGCGGCTCAAATCGATGCATACCCCTTCGCTCTACTTTCTATCCTATCCAACGGATCAAAATCGGACGGCTCTCAGTGCCCCGACCATAAGCTGGCGGCGTTGGGCTCTGACGCGCGGCGGCGGCGGCTGGTCAGTGGTGTCGCCGGCGTTACAGGAAGCGAGAAGGAGGGAGAGGATGTTCACCGTGTTCGCAGACGCTTGGGGAATCTCAAGGAGGCACTGGCTGGTGAAGGGGCGCACGAGGTCAAGAGAAATTCCTCGCCGGAGTTCGGTCTGGCGACGGATGCGCGCGGTCGAGGTCGAGGACGACGCTGTGGTCCACTAGAAGACAAACGGAGAGTTGGGTTAGCTGCGTAGGACCATGACAAAGATGTGTGCGTGATCCAGAGGGCACGGGGTGGTCGGAATTAACCTGTGGGTGTCGTCGGAGTTGAGGCAGACGGCGGCGGTACTGGAGTTTGTTGTTGGCGAGGCTTAGGGGTGCCCGCGGGTGCACTGTGACTGCAGAAGAGTACGCTGGGGGTTGTTGATCACCGCTGCGTGCTCGAGGAGGCCAGAGGTGGAGTGTGTTGGCCGGATTCGGTGAGAACGGCCGTCGGAGGCAGAGGGAGTCGAGGAGAAATTGGAATGGTCTGGAGGCATGCTCGGGGGAGAAGGAAGAGGGGAAACGTAGAGGAGAGGGAGACGATTAAACGTGCGTGATCACTGCCGGTTTAATTCGTGGCATTAAGGTGAATTACGCTGGGGAATTCAACGGCAGAACGGGGGAAAGAACGGGTCACAGAGGGTGAGGACGAAGAACAGTGGAGTGGGGCCGTTGCGTCAGTGGGAAAAGAAGAAAGAACTGGGTCCACTTGTCAGCCTCTCTGCGGGTCAGTTACTGGGTGTGAACCGTTTTCTTCGGGGAGGAGGGGAGTTGGGCTGGTTACTGGGCCTGTTGGGCCAGATTTGTTGGGCTGTTCTATTTTTTTTTCTGTCTAATTCTTTTTCTTTTTCTATTTCTATTTCCTGATTTGTATTTCAAACAATTATTCAAACATTCAAACAACAATCAAACCAATTCAAACAAACACTCATCTTTACTTTGAATTTGATTATGTTTTTCAACATAATCCAAATCTCAAAATAAAGTAATATTTTATTTATTTTGGATCCATTTATTAATTAAATAAAATGGATCTTTAATTTATTAATAGTGTTTGATTTATTTAATAAAATTTCCATTTGATATCCAAATGTTTTAAATATCAAATCAGTAGGTATCATTTGGAAGTAAGGAATATTTGGAAAATTTGTTTAATAACAAAATAACCTTTTATTTTAGGATCCATTAATAATTAAATAAAATGGGCCTTAGCTATTAAATCAAATAGAGTTTGATTTTATTAATAAAATCTTTATTTGAAATCTAAAATAAAGTCAAAACACTTTAGTAGGTTTTATCTGAAAATATAAAATACTTGAAATACTTGTTTAAAATAAAATAACATTTTATTTTAGTGTCCACTATTAATTAATATACTAGACTTCTTTATTAAAATAGGATTTGTTTTATTGAGATATTTATTTTGAAATCCTAAAAAATAAACCAAAACACTTTAGTAGGTTTTATTTGAGAATATAAATATTTGGAAATTTATTTAAAGTAACTAAATAAGTTTTAGTGTTTCATTTAAAATGGGATAAGCCTTTATTTTAATAAAATTTGGATATTAAATCCTTATTATTTTATTTTAATAAACCTTTGCTATTTTTATTTAAAACAAAAATGTTTTAATTCCAAAGTTTGGCCAAGGTTTCATTTGGCTTACAAAATAATCTTTATCTATGAATTCATTCTTTTTCATTTGAAAATCAAAGCCTTTTTTTTTAGATTCAAAATAGTATTTTAAATATTTTTATTTTCCTTTAATAAAAGTTTATCTTTTTAAATCTCTTTAGGATTCATTTGATTCAAATGGGTTTGAGGTTCCATTTAAATTCAAAAAGTTTCTTCTGGCTCTGAAAATCAAACAAAGTTTTATTTTATTCATTTATTTTCACATTACAAGATTTGGAAAATCTTGGGATGTGACAGGCTACCACCCTTAAAATAAATCTCGTCCCGAGATTTGGGAAGGCTGGGGTTACAAGCAAGTTCAAACAACTAGGGTACTACCACCCTTAAAATTTTCAAACAAAAATTACACATTGTCCTTCTTGGGATCCTGGGTAAAACTTCTCTAAGCAAACTTTTGCATGTGTCCTTGGTTTCCATACTTGGCTCATGGGCCAAGGTTGAGCTTTTCCATAGGCTTGTTTAACTTGTTCTCCATTCTTTCTGGACAATTGTTTGCATAGTGGCCTAGTTCCTTGCATTTGAAACAAATCACTTGGCTGATATCTTTCTTTTCCTTTGGTATCATTGCTTCTTGTTTGTTTCTTTGGCTCTTCTTCTTTTCTGGACATCCATTGGCATAGTGTCCCATCTCTTTGCAATTGAAACATTGCACATGGCTTATGTCCTTTTTCTTCTTTTTGGGTCTCTCCAAAGCTAGGAGTTCTTCTAGTTCATGTACTTCATAGGTGGGAGATCTTTCTCTCTTCTTGGGGCATTGATCTTCATGCTCCTTGGATGCATGATCTTTGTCTCTAAAAATATTGTTAGCTTGGGTTCCTTCTAGAATAGCATCTTTGTCATCCTTGTTGTCATTAGCTCTTTGGGAAAAGTTTTCTCCTATGTTGATCATTTGAGTAACTAATCCTTGCAACAGTTGGGATTGAAGCTTCAAAATCCTTTGTATGGCTGGGTCTAATCCATTGTTGTTGGCTAAAAGTTGAGTTGTCTCTTGGCTCAACTGGTTTTGGGTTGCTATAATATCTCTCATGTTGTCCTCTTGGTTGTCATCAACCTTGATGTTGGAGTTTCTTGGAGTAGTCATCTGTTTGGGTTTGAATTGGGATTAGAATAGGCAAAATATTTCTAAGGAATCAATTCTAATCACACACATCACAATTCACACAAGCAATATGCATGCAATCACAAATAATCATTTCACTCAAACAACAAAGTTCAAGCATATACTTAGGCATCAAAAATATTTTTGTTACACCACATAAGTTGGTGTGTTTGACTTAGCTATAAATGGTGGTCCATCTATATGGTTTACTTGTGATCTTTCCTTCCTTCATGATTCTTCTTGTATGAGATCTTGGTTTCCTTGAGAAAAACTCTTGGTCATAATATTTCAAAGTTGTTGATGGCTTCTTTTTTTTTGCATTCCCTCAGTCTCTAAATCTTGAGCAAGATTTCCTTGTTTCACTTGTGGTCTTTAGTAGTTTCCAAGTTGGAAGTCCTTGGTGAATATGCTGAAGATGTTGAAGTCATTAGAGTTGAAGTCATTAGAGTTGAAGATGTTGAAGAAATCCTTTGCATATGATGAAGTCTTTGGTCATGGGTAGGTTTTTCCATCAAGTTGAAGTAGAAGAGGTGTAGAGTTAAAATCAAAATGGTTGAGGAAAGAGTTTACAAGTGTTTTTGTAAATAAGTTTTGGAACAAAATACAACTCCTATTTTTCTAAGGGTTTTTGTCCAATCCTAGGTTTTACAAATCCTACAGGCAACACATTGCTCTGATACCATCTGTAGAGGTTCCAACCTTATATAAGATTGATCCCTCCTGTGTTTACAATGCTAGTCCCTGGATCAATAGCTAGCATCCACAGTAAGATGTAATATCAAGAAACAAAGGTCATAATATAACTTTATAACCAGGAATAACATAATTTTATTACATCAAACATAGCTCATTAGGCTATTACATTACATTGTAGCGGAATAAATATAGTCATGGGTCCTTCATCTTCAAAGTGCCACATGCAGATGTTGGTTGTAGACTTTGTAATCCTAATCAAACAATCTTCACTAAAATAATCAAACCTGCAACATACAAGTTACAGCCACAAAGGGTCAATACATTTGAATTGTATTGGCAAGTGATACTATATTTGTATAGTGGAGTCTATCATCTATATGCATTTGGCTAAGTGGAGTTGAGGCTTGCATTGCTCAAAATAGATTTTTCTTATCATTTTGAACATACTAACTTTTTGTTTGTCAAAATCATTTTCCTCAATCAAAGATTTCAAGATCCTTGTACCAAGCCATCTCTCCATCAATGATTGAAGAATTCAAACAACCCTTGTTCAAACCACAAGATTTTAATTTAGAAATTTGAATGATGAGATTCTTGATTGTTTCCATGTCTTGATGCTCAATTTGTCCTTTACCAGGCATGGCTAAGTACTTAGATTCTACACTCTGCAGAGGTGGTGCACTTTCCCCACAAGACTTGGTTTCCCAAGACAAGATCTTTCAGAAGCTTTCCCTTAGACCAATATGGACGCGTTCCAACCTATCAAACACTACCACCCACTGTCCATTTGGCTAAGTTCTTGCAACCTATATGATCATGGCAGAGCCCATATTGCCAAGTGGTTGCACTTGAAGCTTCTCAACATTTGACATCTCAAATCTCTTTGTTTCCTGGGTGGCCATCCACAAGTGAAATACACAATCCAAGCCTATGGCATTGTGAACCACTCAACCATTCTCCACCAAGCAAGCCCATTCCACCCAGGTGATTCATTAACTTAGTTGTTTTATTAAACAAAACCTAAGTCCTTTAGACTTAGAATATTTTTCCATAGTGTGAATATATATTCCACCCATGTTTTCTATTAGCTAGGCTAAGCTTGGTAGTAATAGGGAACTTAACTTTTGAAATCCTACTAAGGATTCATCTACTAGGTTTTCCTATAGCAAGATCTATACTTAGCAAAATCCATGCAAGTTTTACTTAGCAAAATTACTAATGCATAGTGAAAGTAATAGGACAAAAGTATGAAGCATCACTTGCCTTTTTGGTAGAGTACAGGTTCACTTCTTGATATTTGCAACAATCACACTCTCCAAGTCACTACAAATCAATCAAGCAAGGCACAAACTTAATCTACCAATCAAGCAAAACAACACACATAAATAACATAGTCAAAGAAATGCATGCAAGCATGCCAAGCTTTGTTTTGTTTGAAGAAGTGGTTCCTAGTGGGTCATAGTCATTTGGGTACATCTAATGGTCATTTCCTAAAGTGGCCAAGTCATTTGCAAAGGTTTCACTTAAAAACCATTTTCAAAACAAAGTGTTATTTTATGTGGTGTAGAAATATTTTTACTAAGGCATTAGCCTATAGGGTTCACCAAATGAGTTGCTATTGCAAAACTTGGTGTTTTTGGGTCAGTAGGTTTGGTCCAAAACATTTCCTTGAAGTTTTCTTTACAAAAACATTTTCTTTACAAAATTTATTATTTTTCTTTGGCTAGAAATGGGCTAAACTAATTAATCCATTCTAATCTTTTCCAAATTCACTTTCAAAACCATGGGTTGGTTCCTAGGGTCAGTAAGGTCACAAAAAACCATTTTGCAAAGGTTTTAATTCAAAAATCATTTTTAAACAATTTTTATACCCTAAACAAGTGCACAAATGTTTCTGCAAATTCAAACAAGCTAACAGATACTATTTGTCAAACTAAGGGTAGGGTTGGCTAGGGCTTGTTCTCCTGATTTCATTGATATAAAATTTGTCAAATTTGGACGTGTGGTTTGAAAGTTACAATGGTTTGAAAATTGCATATCAATCTGATTTCAAAAATCTGTTTTAACTCATCTACTGACACGCGTCGTTATCTTACTGGGCGATACCGGTTCAGCCGGATCGGGCGACGCTGGCCGTTGGATCTAACTATCAACTCGCGGCTCAGATCGATGCATACCCCTTCGCTCTACTTTCTATCCTATCCAACGGATCAAAATCGGACGGCTCTCAGTGCCCCGACCATAAGCTGGCGGCGTTGGGCTCTGACGCGCGGCGGCGGCGGCTGGTCAGTGGTGTCGCCGGCGTTACAGGAAGCGAGAAGGAGGGAGAGGATGTTCACCGTGTTCGCAGACGCTTGGGGAATCTCAAGGAGGCACTGGCTGGTGAAGGGGCGCACGAGGTCAAGAGAAATTCCTCGCCGGAGTTCGGTCTGGCGACGGATGCGCGCGGTCGAGGTCGAGGACGACGCTGTGGTCCACTAGAAGACAAACGGAGAGTTGGGTTAGCTGCGTAGGACCATGAAAAAGATGTGTGCGTGATCCAGAGGGCACGGGGTGGTCGGAATTAACCTGTGGGTGTCGTCGGAGTTGAGGCAGACGGCGGCGGTACTGGAGTTTGTTGTTGGCGAGGCTTAGGGGTGCCCGCGGGTGCACTGTGACTGCAGAAGAGTACGCTGGGGGTTGTTGATCACCGCTGCGTGCTCGAGGAGGCCAGAGGTGGAGTGTGTTGGCCGGATTCGGTGAGAACGGCCGTCGGAGGCAGAGAGAGTCGAGGAGAAATTGGAATGGTCTGGAGGCATGCTCGGGGGAGAAGGAAGAGGGGAAACGTAGAGGAGAGGGAGACGATTAAACGTGCGTGATCACTGCCGGTTTAATTCGTGGCATTAAGGTGAATTACGCTGGGGAATTCAACGGCAGAACGGGGGAAAGAACGGGTCACAGAGGGTGAGGACGAAGAACAGTGGAGTGGGGCCGTTGCGTCAGTGGGAAAAGAAGAAAGAACTGGGTCCACTTGTTAGCCTCTCTGCGGGTCAGTTACTGGGTGTGAACCGTTTTCTTCGGGGAGGAGGGGAGTTGGGCTGGTTACTGGGCCTGTTGGGCCAGATTTGTTGGGCTGTTCTATTTTTTTTTTTGTCTAATTCTTTTTCTATTTCTATTTCCTGATTTGTATTTCAAACAATTATTCAAACATTCAAACAACAATCAAACCAATTCAAAGAAACACTCATCTTTACTTTGAATTTGATTATGTTTTTCAACATAATCCAAATCTCAAAATAAAGTAATATTTTATTTATTTTGGATCCATTTATTAATTAAATAAAATGGATCTTTAATTTATTAATAGTGTTTGATTTATTTAATAAAATTTCCATTTGATATCCAAATGTTTTAAATATCAAATCAGTAGGTATCATTTGGAAGTAAGGAATATTTGGAAAATTTATTTAATAACAAAATAACCTTTTATTTTAGGATCCATTAATAATTAAATAAAATGGGCCTTAGCTATTAAATCAAATAGAGTTTGATTTTATTAATAAAATCTTTATTTGAAATCTAAAATAAAGTCAAAACACTTTAGTAGGTTTTATCTGAAAATATAAAATACTTGAAATACTTGTTTAAAATAAAATAACATTTTATTTTAGTGTCCACTATTAATTAATATACTAGACTTCTTTATTAAAATAGGATTTGTTTTATTGAGATATTTATTTTGAAATCCTAAAAAATAAACCAAAACACTTTAGTAGGTTTTATTTGAGAATATAAATATTTGGAAATTTATTTAAAGTAACTAAATAAGTTTTAGTGTTTTATTTAAAATGGGATAAGCCTTTATTTTAATAAAATTTGGATATTAAATCCTTATTATTTTATTTTAATAAACCTTTGCTATTTTTATTTAAAACAAAAATGTTTTAATTCCAAAGTTTGGCCAAGGTTTCATTTGGCTTACAAAATAATCTTTATCTATGAATTCATTCTTTTTCATTTGAAAATCAAAGCCTTTTTTTTAAAGATTCAAAATAGTATTTTAAATATTTTTATTTTCCTTTAATAAAAGTTTATCTTTTTAAATCTCTTTAGGATTCATTTGATTCAAATGGGTTTGAGGTTCCATTTAAATTCAAAAAGTTTCTTCTGGCTCTGAAAATCAAACAAAGTTTTATTTTATTCATTTATTTTCACATTACAAGATTTGGAAAATCTTGGGATGTGACAATGTCTCTATGAAATTGTGGTGTTTGTTGGAACCATCTAGCGCTCAAGGTGACAGTGTGGGGTTATCTAGATTGGGGAAGGCCCTACCATGGATTAGAGTGTCCAACCGGAGAGTAGTTAAGAGTAGTATCATGAAGAGAGGATATTTATATGAGAGAGTGTTCACTAGTGAAAGTATGATCCCTAGGCCTTGTTTCTAAGCATTGAAACACCGTTTGCATCTAGATCTGTTGCATGTTTGCTTGCTTCCTTCTTGTTTCCTTTAGTCTTTACCTCACCTTCAAGCTATTTTCTGGCACCGTTACCACTTGTATTTCACTATCTCTTCGCCGAACTAGTGCACCTATATTGGGTGTGTTGGGGACACAAGAGACTTCTTGTATCTTGATTGCAGGGTTGCTCGAGAGGGAATACCTTTGACCACTTCCTACCTGAGTTTGATAAATCGATAATCCACTTAAGGGAAAACTTGCTGCGTTCTACAAACCTCTGCACTTGGAGGCCCAACAACTGTCTACAAGAATAGAAGTGCGTAAACATAAAGCTATTTTCTGGCTCCGTTGCCGGGGAGGTAAGGCAAAACATACTCACATACTCTTGGTGTGTGAGTGCTCGAAGTTATTTCCTTTAGATTCTGCAATTTTGTCTTTTTGTTTCTTGTTTTCATTAGTTAGGCTTAATGGGAAACAAAAAAAAATAGAGAGCTCTATAGTGTTTATCTTGAGCTAGGACCTGAAGTGTTTGAAGAGAAAATTAAAAAACCTATGGAGCTTTATTTGCATGCTAATAGCAATGTTATTAGTATGAATTCTTTGGACACCATTGTTGCTAATGCTACGGAAAAGTCTAAGCTTGGGGAAGCTGGTTTTGATGAGCATGATATCTTTAGTCCCCCAAGCATAGAGGAGAAAATTTTCTTTGATGATAGTTTGCCTCATATATATGATGATTACAATGATGAGTATGATATTTTCAGTCCACCTACTACTGAGGACAAAATTGATTGTGATTACAATGTGCCTCCTATATTTGATGATTATGGTGATGATAATAATAGTGATAGCTATTTTGTTGAACTTGCTCCCACTATAATTCATAAAAGTGATCATGCTTATGTGGAGAGTAATAATCATTTTATGCATGTGGATCATGATAAGAATGTTTTATGTGATAGTTATATTTTTAGTTTTCTTCATGATGCTACTGAAAGTTATTATGAGAGAGGGAAACATGGTTTTATGTATCTCAACAATATTAAGTTTCCCCTCTTTATGTTGAAAATTTTGAAGTTGCACTTGTTTTGCTTTCCTATGCTTATTGCTTTGTGCTTTCATGACTTTTTTCTTTACAAGATTCCTATGCATTGGAAGTGGGTTAGACTTAAATGTTCTTTGAATTTGCTTCTTGATGCTCTCTTTTAAATCAATTCATATTTCCTATGTGAGCATCTTTGAACTATCATGCCTAACTTAAAGGCATTAAAGAAAAGTACTTGTTGGGAGATAACCCAAGAGTTTTCTTGAGTCTTGGAAGTTATTACTTCTGTAATGACCTCTCCTTATACTTTTTGTTTGCTTTTTGTGCCAAGAATGACCTCTAATGAGAGGGAAGTAAGATTTGGGGAGTTGCTATCCCGAAACAGATTTCTGTCCTCCACCATAAAAATTCGTGAGGAGTCTCTGTAAGTCGGATTGAGCTGAAAATGTAAGTAAAAATCCCCCAGTATGTTAGCTAACTTTTGTTAGTTCAACACTTTTCTATTTGAGCAAAATAAGATATTCGAAAAAATCAGTTTCTACCTGCTGGTCTGTTTTGACAGATTTCTGCCATTATTTGCATTTGCTTCTTATTGATTCCTTTTTGAGTTCTATTTAGGTGAATTGAGCTTTTTGAAGGAGTTGCTACAGTAGATTATGTTTTTAGTGAAAAGCATTTCTGTTCTAAAGATTTGCCAGGGGTCTAATATCTTTTGAATAAACTAATGTTGCTAATGAAGATTGTGTGAAGTTTTGTATGAAGGAAAATTTTCAGGTGTAAAGAGAGAATGATGCAATGAGATGAAGAATGGAAAAGATCTCACACTTGGGGATGCCACCATGGTGTCACCCCAAAAAATATCCAAGAGGTACAAGCGTCAAAGCTTGGGGATGCCCAAGGCATCCCCTTTTTATCAATAAAAATCTCAGGTCTTTCTAGACACTTCGTTTTTATTGTTTCATGCATAGTTGTGTTGTTCTTGGAGCGTCCTAGTTTTTGTTTTTGGTTTTTGTTTTCTTAGTTTACTTGAATAAAGTTGGTTGATCACAACACACCTTTTTGGAGAGAGACACACTCTGTTTTCATTGCCTATAGCACTATTTTCACTCTTATTGTTCTGTGAGTGTTCTCTTTTGCTAGCACTCTGTTTAGCCTTAGTTTTCTTGATCTTTCAGCTTAGAAATTTTTAGTTCTTCTTTGTGGATTTGTGAGACAAGCTCACTGATCTTTATATATTATTATCTTTGTGAGTTGTTTCAAATAAGTTGATTGGTGTTGGAAAAGAGTAGAAATCTTCATGCTTAAGTGGTACAAAAGGGAGCTTGCATTGACTGTGACTTAGACTTTAGCATGACATGCTAGGTGTTGTTTTGACATTATGCTTAGTGATTATTACTGTAGCATATCTTGTTCCAAACAATTGGGATTGTTTAGTGTGCCTTGAAGAAATTATGCGTTGTTTTAGCATGCAAAAGCATAGTATTGTGGTATTATCCTTTGATGCTTTGCTTGGGTTGACTTGGAACATTCTCACACCATGTTATGACTATGACAAGTCACCATTAGCCTCTATGATCATTTAGTCCTTGACTTGTAGTACCACTCTTTGCTTTGATTAGTATGCTTTGTTGCACTGCATGATTATGGCCATTATGCTCTCTTAGTTGGTTGCTCCTAGTCTTTTGCTAGCCTCCACTTGTATGAGTAAGTTCTACTCTTGCCTCCAACTCCCAAGAAACCAAGTTATTCCAAAAAGTGTCCACTATAAACTCCTATGCATGGTGTGTCACACCATTCCAAGTATATTCTTGTTTTCAACTATCTTCCAATTAAAAACTATTTTGTTATGTGAAAACTTAGTGATTAAAGCCCTCACAAACTTGATGGCACACTTTATATTCTTTGCCCCTAATAAACTTGAACCATTGTGTCATCTATGTTGTATATGCTTGCACTTATACGTTGGAATTAGTAGAACCGTGTTGTCACGGGGAACATTTTCAACATTGCACTTGTACTTTGTACTTAGTTGATATCATGCTCTTTTGTCTATGGATGTCACCGGTGTGAAATAAAGAGGGAACTTGTAAGTCCATGGAGTTTGTATTCTGTGTTAGAGAAATGCCTGGGCCACTAGCCTAAGCCATGCCTAATCATGGTGGAAACTTGCAGCATCACCATAGTGACATCTATGAAGCATTCTTCTTATAAAAAAGAGAGACACATTGAGAAAAGAGGAAAGAGAGAAAAAGCACCATATTCCCATGGTAAATAAGAAGATTACTGAGATGCTCATTGTCTGCGTGCCTTGTCATTTTGGTTATGGGATAGCTCCGGTACCATGTGCAAGGGGTACCCTGTTGGAGGTTCTTAATGATATGCAAATACTTACAATTACAAGAACTTACAGGTGACTAAAGTTGAGTAGCATGAGGTGTGGCCCTCGTATTCAAGGGACTTGAGATTGCCAACTTATACTTCGTCAAGCATATACTCCATCTTTGTTCACTTTAACCTTAATCACTTCAAGATGCTTATGATAGGGGCAATGAGGGCTGAAAGCTAACAAGTACCATAATTTTTGGAAGCTCTTTTTGAAACTTGTAATCCCTGCTTCCTTTATGAAAGGCCTTTTCTTCCACCATTATTTGAGTCTCCACCTTCTACCTTTAGGCACCATTAAGGTAGCATAGTTGTCATTCTGTGTGCAGTGTTCCAAAGCTTATTGATTGATGCATATTGTGATATTACTTGTTCTTGTGCTATATGTTTCTAGTCACCCTTGTGAACTTTGAAGGTGTCCTATGCATCTATTTGCTACTCTATGAGGGACAAGTTGATTGCCACTATGTTATGTTTTCTGTATGTGAAACAAACAAACGTTTTTCAATGCATGTTATTCATGATCTTTGTTTGTAGCCTTTCATGTTGCATGCATAGTTACTATGTCCTATTGTTAGAACTCCATCTTTCATGCACATGTTTAGAGTTCTTTGATCCCAGCTTTCAATGCTTACAAATGGTCTGATCTTGGTTTTGATGGTGCATGTCACCTCAAAAATTATTATTTTTATCACTTACCTACTCGAGGACAAGCAGGAGTTAAGCTTGGGGATGCTTGATACGTATCTATAATTTTTGATGCTCCATGCTTGTTTTGTATCTACTTTGCTTTGCTTTGTCTATACTTTGAGGTGTTTTTATATCTTTTCTAGAACTAACCTATTAACAAGTTGCCACAGTGCTAGTGGCATGTTTTCTTCTGTTTTTGGTTCCAGAAAATCAATATTCTCGGAATTGGACGGGCAAAAGCCAAAGTTATTATTTTTCCCGGAGCAACACGAAACCACGAAGCAGAGCCGGAGGGGGGCCACATGGTGGCCAAACCCCCTAGGCGCGGGCAAGCCCTGGAGGCGCCTGGAGGGGGTGTGGGCCCCCTGGACCCCCACCGACCTTGATTCCTCCGCCTATAAGAAGCTTCCGACCCAAACACCCTATGGAATCCAGAAGAAATCCACGAAAACCTCTGTAGCGCCGCCGCCACCTAAGGGGAGATTCAGGGGACAAAATGTCTCTGTTCCGACACCTTGCTGGGTCGGGGAAGTTCCCCCGGAGCCATCTCCATCAATCTCCATTGCCATCTTCATCACCATTGTTGATTCCCACGATGAGGAGGGAGTAGTTCTTCCTCGAGGCTAAGGGATCTACCGGTAGCTATGTGTTCATCTCTCTCTATGCATGATCTTCTTGTGGTCATGAGTTTTGTAATCAAGTAGATCTACCTTGCTACTCAAGTGCTTCAATAGATCTCTGCTCTCCCCATGTGTGTGAAAGTGACAACGTGCATGCCATGGTGGCACTTAGGTTTGAGTCTACATAAATATTCTTTGTGCTTTAATAGATCTATGCTTTTCCCCACGTGTGTGAAAGTGACAGCATGCATATCGTGTGTGGCACTTTGGCTAGATTGAATATTTGTTTTGAGTTATATTTGGAGTTGGATGTCTCTATGAAATTGTGGTGTTTGTTGGAACCATCTAGCGCTCAAGGTGACAGTGTGGGGTTATCTAGATTGGGGAAGGCCCTACCATGGATTAAAGTGTCCAACCGGAGAGTAGTTAAGAGTAGTATCATGAAGAGAGGATATTTATATGAGAGAGTGTTCACTAGTGAAAGTATGACCCCTAGGCCTTGTTTCTAAGCATTGAAACACCGTTTGCATCTAGATATGTTGCATGTTTGCTTGCTTCCTTCTTGTTGCCTTTAGTCTTTACCTCACCGTCAAGCTATTTTCTAGCACTGTTACCACTTGTATTTCACTATCTCTTCGCCGAACTAGTGCACTTATATTGGGTGTGTTGGGGACACAAGAGACTTCTTGTATCTTGATTGCAGGGTTGCTTGAGAGGGAATACCTTTGACCACTTCCTCACTGAGATCAATAAACCTTGGGTAATCCACTTAAGGGAAAAATTGCTGTTGTTCTACAAAACTCTGCACTTGGAGGCCCAACAACTGTCTACAAGAATAGAAGTGCGTAGACATCACTCCGCATTGCTTGCAACACCTGTGTGATGTTTCCTTCCTCCTACTGGTTTGATAACCTCGGTTTCTTACTGAGGTAAAACTCATGTTGTCCTGCTTCACACCTTGCTCTTGGGGTTCCCAACGAAGCGCTCCTACATCAACTCAGCGCGACATCAAGCTTTCTGGCACCGTTGCTGGGGAGGCTAAGGACGTCTTCACTAGGGGAGTCCTCCACTTCCTTTCTCTTTACTTTGTTTTTAGTTTGCTTAGTTTCTTTTGCTTGGTTTTGTTTGCCTCTTTTCGAAAACCCCAAAAAAATTAGTCTAGTTTGGTTTGCTTTCTCTATTTAAAAACACAAAAAAATTAGTTCCTACTCTAGTTGCTGGTCTGTTATTGCCTTGCTTGGTCATGCTTTCTATCAATGGATGGTTTCTTTAAAACTAGTTCTTATTGGCAAGGTGGGTTCACGGAAGAACAAAAGTATTATTATAAGGAACGCCGTTTGTCACAAAAAGGGAAACACTTATGGGAACAAATTGATAAGTTGAATACTATTGCTAGAGACATGTGATGTACTTATAATGTTACTTATTGCTTCGATAAAGCTTGTTGCTGCAGGAGGTATAAACACCTCCCTTTTTAGTGTGAGTATAATGATAATGTTACCATATCTTCTTATGTTAAAGGAATTTATGATTTTGATGATGTGGAACAAATTGAAGAATTTATTGCCTTCAAGAGTGCATTTGAACTTGCCAGTTTGCTTGAAAATACTGATGATGCACCTTATAAACATGAGGTTTTTGAGATACTTAAAGTCCGCTTTGATAATTACAAGGAAGAAAATAGCTATATTCTTGAATATTTTAATAAGCGTTTTCCACAAATGGAAGAGAATAATGCCTTGCAGGAGCCTATGGAAGAAGAAATTGTTGAAATGGGAAGCTCATTAGATGAAAAAGAAGAGGAGAGTGATGAACAAAAGGAGGAATAATGGATTATCTACCCATGCCTACCTTCTAATGAGAGTAACTCTTTATCCCTTACATTATTTGATTGTCCCCCATGCTTACCAAAGGAGGATGAATGTTATGTTCCTGTGGATCCTTTTGAAGTATCTACTTTGGATAAAACCTATGGAAGTTTTAATCCCACTGTTTTTGAGCTTGACAGAAATTATGAGTTTGTAGATCATGAAAAGCATGCTTTATGTGATAGCTATATTGTTGAGTTTATTCATGATTCTACTGAAAATTATTATGAGAGAGGAAAATATGGTTGTAGAAGTTTCATGGTACTAAAACACCTCTCTATGTGCTGAAAGTTTTGAAGTTGATCTTGTTTCATCTTCCTATGCCTGTCACTTTGTTCTTTGTGAATTTATTTTCATACAAGATTCCTATGCATAGGAAGTATGTTAGACTTAA
Organism: Avena sativa; assembly: GCA_916181665.1. Taxonomy (NCBI): domain Eukaryota; kingdom Viridiplantae; phylum Streptophyta; class Magnoliopsida; order Poales; family Poaceae; genus Avena; species Avena sativa. The sequence continues at coordinate 111,708,959 of OV702283.1, forward strand.
ATGTGTTTTGAAGATGCTCTCTTTGACTTCAATTCATAATTCTTATGTGAGCATCTTCCAAAACTATCAAGCCTAACTTAAAGGCGTTAAAGAAAACTACTTGTTGGGAGATAACCCAAGAGTTTCCTTGAGTCTTGGAAGTTATTACTTCAGTAATGACCTATCCTTATCCTTTTTGTTTGCTTTTTGTGCCAAGAATGACCTCTAATGAGAGGGAAGTAAGATTTGGGGAGTTGCTATCGCGGAACATATTTCTGTCCTCCACCAAAACAATTTGTGAGGAGTCTCTGTAACTCGGATTGAGCTCAAAATTTACGAACAAATCCCCCAGTATGTTAGCTTACTTTCGTTAGATCAACACTTTTTGATTTGAGAAACATAAATGTTCGAAAAAATTGGTTTCTACCTTCTGGTCTGTTTTGACAGATTTCTGCCATTATTTGCATTTGCTTCTTATGGATTCCTTTTTGAGTTCTCTTTAGGTGAATTGAGCTTTTTGAAGGAGTTACTACATTAGCTTGTGTTTTTATTGAAAAACCTTGCTGTTCAAAAGCTTTGCCAGAGGTCTAATATCTTTTGAATAAACTAATGTTGCTAATGAAAATTTTGTGAAGTTTTGTATGAAGGAAAAATTTCAGGTGTAGAGAGATAATGATGTAATGAGAAGAAGAATGGACAAAAGCTCAGGCTTGGGGATGCCACCCCGGTATCACCCCAATAAATATCCAAGAGGTACAAGCGTCAAAGCTTGGGGATGACCAAGGCATCCCCTTCTTCATCAATAAAAAGTTCAGGTCTGTCTAGACACTTCGTTTTTATTGTTTCATGCACGAGTTGTGTTGTTCTTGGAGCATCTTAGTTTTCGTTTGCTTTGCTTAGGTTGTTTAGTTTGCTTGAATAAAATAGTTTGGACCCTCGTTCTCGCTGTGTTGTTTTGCAAATAAGTTGCTTGGTGTTGGAAAGGAGTAGTAAGTTCTTGCTTGAAAGTGCAAGAGGAGCTTGCATTGACTGTGACTTAGACTTTAGAATCACATGCTAGGTGTTGTTTTGACCTTATGCTTAGTGATTATTGATGTAGCATGTCTTGTTCCAAACAATTGGGATTGCTTAGTGTGCCTTGAAGAAATTATGCGTTGTTTTAGCTTGCAAAAGCATAGTATTGTGGTATTCTCCTTTGATGCTTTGCTTGGGTTGACTTGGCACATGCTCACACCATGTTATGACTATGAACAAGTCACCTTTAGCCTCTATGATCATTTAGTCCTTGACTTGTAGTACCACTCTATGATTTGATTAGTAATGCTTTGTTGCACTTCATGATTATGGCCATTATCGGTCTCTTATTTGGTTACTCCCAGTATTTTACTAGCCTCCACTTGTATGAGTAAGTTCTACTCATGCTTCCAACTCCCAAAAAAAACCAAGTTATTCCAAAGTGTCCACTGTAAACTCCTATGCATGGTGTGTTACACCATTCCAAGTATATTCTTGTTTTCAGCCATCTTCCAATTAAAAACTATTTTGTTATGTGAAAACTTAGTGATTAAAGCCCTCACGAACTTGATGGCACACTTTATATTCTTTGACCCTAATAAACTTGAACCATTGTGTCATCTATGTTGTATATGCTTGCACTTATACGTTGGAATTAGCAGAACCGTGTTGTCACGGGGAATGTTTTCAACATTGCACTTGTACTTTGTACTCAGTTGATATCATGCTCTTTTGTCTATGGATGTCACCGGTGTGAAATAAAGAGGGAACTTGTAAGTCCATGGAGTTTGTATTCTGTGTTAGAGAAACGCCTGGGCAGCTAGCCTAAGCCATGCCTAATCATGGTGGAAACTGGCATCATCACCATAGTGAGCTATTGATACGCCCAATTTGCATCACCATTATCTATCATAATCTACCTCTATTCATAGATATATGTATTATTATGAGGTATTACTTATGTATTTTCCACTATTTATGCATGTTGGATGATTCTTGGAGGATGGACTGCCAGAGTCTGGATTCTGATAGAAAAATATGGGAAAATATTATTTTCCTGGAAGACAGAGGAAGCCATAAGGGGAGGCGAAGAAGGGCCACAGGGGGCCCACACCCCCTAGGAGCGGGCCCACCTGACCCCGCGCCCAGGATAGGTGTGGCCCACCTGCCCGGCCTCCGACTCCGCCCCTTCGCCTATATATTCCCTATGGAACCCTATGCCTCGGGGAGTGACCACATATCGATTTCCGCCGCCTCTGGGGGCAGAAAACACCAAGAGAGAAAGATCTTTCCGGCAGATAGATTTCTGCCGGGGGAATTCCTTCCCGGAGAGGGGAGATCGTCGCCATCAAAACCGTCATCAAGCTAGGCTTCATCCGGATCATCATCATCATCATCCACACCATCATCTCCACCAGCACCATCATCACCACTCCGACCCGCTGTAACAATTGTGTTGGATATTGCTTTAGTTCGTAGGGGAAACTTTCCCGGTGTTAATTACTATTGTTGATCCTTGTGAGTGGAACCATTGGATTATTGTTTATGTTTAGATTATTATCCATTATCATATCATCTTTGATCTTGATCCATATGATGTCTTGTGAGTAGTTCGTTTAGTTCTTGAGGACATGGGAGAAGTCATGTTGTTATTAGTGGATTTGTGTTGAGTTATTAATCAATGGTTAATATTTAAGTTGTGGTGCTATTCTTCTAGTGGTGACATGTGAACGTCTACTACATGATACTTCACCATTTATGGGCCTAGGGGAATGCATTGTGTATTTGGATACTAATTGTGGGGTTGCCGGAGTGATAGAAACCTGAACCCCTGTTAGGACACCTTTGCACAAGGGAGCGTAGGATCTCAGAGTTTAAGGCTGTGGTTAGATTTATATATTGATTACTTTCCTGTAGTTACGGATGTTTGCAGGGGGTTTAATCACAAGTATGTATTAGTCCAAGTACGATCGGTACATTAGCACAGGTTCACCCACACAACACTTACAACACCAAAGAAGAGTACTCAGCTATTTGAAGCGAAAGCACTTGTCAGAATTCCCATGTGTCCTCGAGAACGTTTGGTCCTTATAAGTATTTACAATGGCTTATCCTTTGCTAAGAAAGGATTGGGCCAGTTGCTGCGTTTGTTATTTGTTACTTGCACTTCGTTTTGTTGCCTTATCAGAAAACCACTAAAAATCCGTTTGCTAAGTATTTGCAGAGAGTTCCTGCTCCATACCACTGTTCAACACCTTCTGCTCCTCGTTGGGATCGACACTTCTATTTATCGAAAGTACTATGATACACCCCCTATACTTGTGGGTCATCAAGACTATTTTCTAGCTGTTGTCGGGGAGTGAAGCGCTATTAAAGAGTGGAACTGGTAAACGAAACTTCAACTCTGAGTATTTCTTTGTTACTACTTGTTACTTTGTTTCCAATATGTATAACCCACTTGGTTTTCTGTTTGGGAAAACTACTACCACTGCTAGGGTAGTAGATGAACCACCACCTGTTGAGATAGATCCTTTTAAGATACCTACGAGTATTGTTGATCGTGTTACGGATAATTATTATTTAGGGGATGGAACTGTCCATCCCGGTGATCACTTGCTTTTTATCCATGAATTATGCGGGTTGTTTAAGTGTGCAGGTATCACGACTGAATAGGTCAAGAAGAAGTTACTCTCTATATCCTTGAAAGGGAGAGCTGAAGAATGGTATAAGCTACTGAAGAATGGACGATCCATGGAATGGGAGGAGATGGCATCTCTCTTTTATTCTAAATTTTATCCTCCCAGTGAGATTCATAAGGATAGAAATCTGATATATAACTTTTGGCCTCATGATGGAGAGAGTACAGCTCAAGCTTGCGGGAGATTGAAGTTACTAATGCTTAAATGTCCTATTCATGAACTCCCTAACAATATTATTCTCAATAACTTTTATGCTAGGCTTTCTCTTCATGATAAAGATTTACTAGATGCTTCTTGTGCTGGATCATTCAAACGTATGAAGGAAGAAGCTAAATGGGATCTCCTAGACCGTATTCAAGAGAAAACTGAAGCTTGGGAGAATGAAAAAGGAAGAAAGTCAGGTGTAAACTATGATTATGAATGTATTAAATCTTTTATGGGAACTGATGAGTTTCGTGATATTAGCAATGAGTTTGGTCTTGATCCTCTAGTTCTTGCAAAATGTTTTAATGCCTTTGCCTCTTATATTGAAATTCCCGAGAAAGAGTGGGACAAGTACCATGCTCCTTATAAATACATTGTCACCCATGTTCCTGCTAGCACAGAGGTTTGTACTGTTGATCCTATTTTGCCTGAACCGTATGTGGAGAAAATCCCTTTCCCTGATAAGGTAAGGGATCATTCTATTATAGCTAATGTGGTTAGCAAATGCACAAAGAAAATTGTGGGGTCCGATTAGCTTATTGATATTGAGCATGTGGTAGCTATTGTGAAAGACCTTGTCACTAGAAATATAGAGGATGAGCATATTGTCTTCTATGAAGACGCCACTAATATTGTTTCTCATCCTAAGAAAGTTAGAAAGGCTAGTGTCCCTGTGCTTTCTGTTAGAATTGGTAGCCATAGCTATTATGGTTTATGTGATATTGGTGCTAGTTCTAGTGCTATTCCTTATGAGCTTTACAGGGAAATTATGCATGAAATTGGTCCTTGTGAGCTTGAAGACATTGATGTGGTTATTCACCTTGCCAATAGGGAGAAACTTTTCCCCATTGGTATTGTTAGGGATGTGGAGGTCCTTTGTGGTAAGATTAAATATGCTGCTGATTTTCTGGTACTTGGTAAAGAAGCTAGTAAAACCTATCCTATTATCTTTGGTAGACCCTTCCTGAATACTTGTGGGGCTATTATAGATTGTAGGAAGGAAAAAGTTTTGACTAAGTTTGATGGAGAGTCTTATGAGTTTAATTTTTCCAAAATTTCCAAAACTCCTTATGAAAATGAACTGCCTAATGATGATTTCAGGGTTGAACAACTTTCTGCTATTTCTCTTGCTCCTAACAATGCCTTGCAGCAGTTCATGGAAGATCATGAAAGTGATGTTTTCATGAGGGAAATAAATGAGATTAACGAGGTTTTCCTTCGTCAGCTTGAGTTACTTAAGCATAATCTACCCGTGGAAGATTTGGGTACCACACTACCACCTAAAGAGGACCCTGTTTTCAAATTAAAACCTTTACCTGATGATCTTCAATATGCTTATCTTGATAATAAGAAAGTGTATCCTGTTATTATTAGTTCTAAACTTTCAGAAAGGAAGAAGAAAGGTTATTGGAAGCATTGAAAAAACACCGATGAGCTATGGGTTATACTCTTGATGATTTAAAAGGAATTTCTCCTACTATATATCAGCATGCTATTAATATTGAGCCTGATGCAAAACCAGTTGTTGAGCACCAACACCGTCTAAATACTAAGATGAAGGATGTGGTAAGAAATGAGGTATTAAAACTCCTTGATGCTGGTATTATTTATCCTATTGCTGATAGTCAATGGGTTAGTCATGTTCATTGCATTCCCAAGAAAGGGGGAATAGCTGTTGTGCCTAATGAAGATAATGAGCTTATACCCCAAAGATTAGTGGTTGGGTATAGAATGTGCATTGATTTTAGAAAGATCAATAAAGTTACTAAGAAAGATCATTATCCTTTGCCCTTTATTGATCAAATGCTTGAAAGGTTGTCCAAAAAGACTCACTTTTGCTTTCTTGATGGTTATTCTGGTTTTATCAAATTGTTGTGAAAGCACAAGACCAAGCGAAAACTACTTTCACTTGTCCTTATGGTACTTATGCTTATAGGCGTATGCCTTTTGGTTTATGTAATGCTCCTTCTACCTTTAAGAGATGTATGTGTGCTATCTTTCATGGTTTTTGTGAAGAAATTGTGGACGTTTTCATGGACGATTTTTCCGTCTATGGAACTTATTTTGATAACTGTTTGCACAACCTTGATAAAGTTTTGCAGAGATGTGAAGAAACCAACCTTGTTCTTAATTGGGAGAAATGTCATTTTATGGTTAATGAAGGGATTGTTCTTGGACACAAGGTCTCTGAAAGAGTCATTGAAGTTAACAGAGCCAAAATTGAAGCAATTGAGAAGATTCCTTAACCTAGAGATATCAAAGGTATTCATAGTATCCTTTGTCATGCTGGTTTCTATAGGAGGTTTATTACAGATTTCTCCAAAATTTCAAAGCCCCTTACTAATCTTCTTCAAAAAGATGTACCTTTTGTTTTTGATGATGATTCTAAGGAAGCTTTTGAAACTTTGAAGAAAGCTTTGACAACTGCTCCTATTGTTCAGCCACCTGATTGAAGTTTACCTTTTGAAATTATGTGTGATATTAGTGATTTTGTTGTGGGTGTTGTCCTTGGACAACGTGTTGATAAGAAGTTGAATGTTTTTCATTATGCTAGCAAGACTCTAGATGCCGCTCAAAGGAATTATGCTACTACTGAAAAAGAGTTCTTATCTATAATCTTTGCATGTGATAAGTTTAGGCCTTATATTGTTGATTCAAAGGTTACTATTCATACTGATCATGCTGCCATCAAGTACCTTATGAAAAAGAAGGATGCTAAGCCTAGAATTATCAGGTGGGTTTTGCTTTTACAAGAGTTTGATCTGCATATTGTAGATAGGAAAAGTGCTGAAAATCCTGTTGCTGACAATTTATCTCGTTTGGAAAACATTTATTTTGACCCATTGCCTGTTAATGATAGTTTTCCAAATGAGCAGTTGGCTGCGATAAGGGTAAGTCCGCATGAGAGTCCTTGGTATGCTGATTATGCTAACTTTATTGTTTCCAAGTATTTGCCTCCAACCTTTACAGCTCAGCAGAGAAGGAAATTCTTTTATGATCTAAGTCATTACTTTTGGGATGACCCACACTTATATAAAGAAGGAGTAGATGGCATCATGCGAAGATGTTTTCCAGAATTTGAACAACAAGAGATATTGAGAAAATTTCATGGCAGTGCTTATGGAGGGCATCATTCAGGGGATAGGACTTCACAAAAGGTTTTACAATCTAGATTTTATTGGCCTACCCTTTTCAAAGATGCAAGGAAATTTGTCTTATCATGTGATGAATGTCAACGAGTAGGTAACATTTCTAGACGCAATGAAATGCCTATGAATTATTCTCTTGTTATTGAACCTTTTGATTGTTGGGGATTTGACTTTATGGGTCCTTTCCCCCTTCAAAAGGGTATACTCATATTCTTGTTGTTGTAAACTATGTTACAAAGTGGGTAGAAGCCATACCCACAAATAGTGCTGATGGTAAGACCTCTTTGAAAATGCTTAAGGATGTTATTTTTCCTAGGTTCGGTGTGCCTAGATATCTCATGACTGATGGAGTCTCTCATTTTATTCATGGGGGTTTTAGAAAAACTCTTGCTAAGTATGATGTAAACCATAGAATTGCTTCAGCTTATCACCCCCAAACCAGTGGGCAAGTAGAACTTTCCAATAGGGAAATTAAATCTATCTTGTAGAATACTGTCAATAGATCTAGAAAAAATTGGGCTAAAATGTTGAATGATACTTTGTGGGCTTATAGAACTGCTTATAAAAATCCTATGGGGATGTCTCTTTACAAAATGGTCTATGGGAAAGCTTGTCACTTGCCTTTAGAATTAGAACACAAAGCTTACTGGGCAGTGAAAGAGTTGAATAGGGATTTTAGACTTGCAGGTGAAAAAATACTGCTCGACTTAAGTAATCTAGATGAGTGGAGAGGTGAAGCTTATGAAAATTCTAGGCTTTTTAAGGAAAAAGTAAAAAGATGGCATGATAGGAGAATTCTCAAAAGTTCTTTTGTATAGGTCTCGTCTCAGATTTTTTGCAGGGAAACTACTCTCAAAATGGGAAGGACCTTTTGTTATTAAGGAAGTATACAGTGGCGAACCAGAGAAATTTGTTGAGCCTAGGCATGCTATATACATAAGGATCTAAAATGCAATTTGTAGTCAATTTTCATCAAATTAGCTTGTGCCGGCCGACCGGAAGCCTGGGCGGGTGTCGGGTAGTAGGGACGCTGGGTCCTCCTATGGAAGTATACCGTTTAGGTGCCATAAAAATTTCTTCTCTGAAGGATGACACAACACAGGTGGTTAATGGGAAAATACTAAAACATTATATTTCTAGAGATTCTTATGATGAAGATGTGGATTTTATTCGAATGGTGACTCCAAAAGAATATCAGAAGCCAAACACCAGAGTTTGCAGAGTTTGTCATCGAATAGGTAAAAGTGGTGAAAACAGAAGGTTCGTGAAACCCCAATCTTTTTATACTTTCGATGTTTTTAATACATAAGGGAAGTTATAAGACGGAACAGAGGAGGAGACGGAGTCCGGGGTGGAAAAATGCACCCTAGGCGTGGGCCTAGCCTGGCCGTGCCTGGAGGGGGTGTTCCACCCTCAAACTCCGACTCTGCCTCGTTTCCGTGTCAAAACCTTCCTTATGCTTTGAAACTTCGTAATATGTAACCCCCCGGATTCCTCGAGGTTTTTGCATTGAGTTGTCATCGTATTTTTGTTTCAATCTGTTTCTGTCAGGCAAATTTCTCAGTTTTGGAGCTACATTGTCTTCCTCTGGATCACCCATGGAGGATTCCTCTGCGGATGTCCTCAACCCATACATGTATGAGTTGAAGATCCATCCCAAGGAGCCGATTCTCAAAGATGGGAAGGTACAGATGAAAGAAGTTCAAGGCCCCAAGGGAGAAGGAAGTCTGGAAGACAGGATGGAAGCATTGGAGCAGGAGTTTTTCAGGTACAAGAAGATGGCAGAACATGAAGTGGATGCTATTCACAAGATAAGTTCAGAACTCATCGCCAAGCACGGGGAAGAGGTGGCTGAACTCTGAGAAGAAATCTCCTCGCTCCGTCAGACCACCAACCAATTACAAGCACAGCTCTACGACATTCAAAATCAAAACTGTGAGTATGAGGCTAGGTTTGCTCGCATAAGCTCTGCTGCTAATTTCAGGATTGTAGAGACAGGACATCCTTTTTGGATGGGGAACCTTTGCCTTGGAAGTTTGATGATGATAAGAGAACACCACCACCACCGAAGGAGTATTTCGTCATCAGGTTTGGCATCCCCTTGGCTTGTTCCAAGCTTGGGGGAGTGCCGCGGTATCACCACCATTATCTTTTATCTTTTACCTTTTTAGTGGATTCATATCTTTGGTAGAGAGGTTATCTTATAGTTTGGTTTGCATGTGGAAGTATCTCTCCTTTAGTTGATTATCTATGTATCCCTTGGTGTGAGTACCTTTATTGGAATATTAATGAGAAGTCTCATCTTTTACTTTTTGCACTTCTTATTTTAGTTTGCAATCTCTATTATATGATGGATCTTGTTGATCAGTATTGCCATCACTTTGGGAGCATCAAGTGGATCTAAATTGGTTTTGGCAAACCGAGTTCTCGTCAATAGCATTACTTTGAAAATAAAGAGAGAAAGCTTACAGGTATTTTGTATCATTTGTTTTCTTTCTTGTTGGCTCATCAACTTAGTATTATTTATTTAAGATCTTTTGTGTCTTCAAGGAAGATTGCATGTTTGGTTTTATTACTTGTATGTTTGCTTGTTTCTTTCAACTCTCTTGCTTGCTACCCAGCCTTGCTAGCCAAAAACCTGTTTTGAGAAGGCATACTTCTCATGTTTCCAAATCCCTTTGAACCAAAACCTTTGCCACTTGTGTCCACCATATCTACCTAGTAGCTTTTGCTATTCCAAGCAAATTCTCAAGTTTCATCTACCTTTCGAATTAAAAAGTATTTTGTTACGTGAAAACTAGTTAGTAAAGCTCTCACGAACTTGATGGCACACTTTATTTTATTACCCCTAATAGACTTGAACAATTGTGCCATCAAAGTTGTATATGCTTGCATCTATACGTTCGAATTAGCAGAACCGTGCTATCACGGGGAACGTTTTCAACATTGCACCTGTACTTTGTACTCAGTTGATATCGTGCTCTTTTGTCTATGGATGTCAACGGTGTGAAATAAAGAGCGAACTTGTAAGTCCATGGAGTCCGTATTTTGTGTTAGAGAAGCCGCTAGCCTAAGCCATGCCCAATCATGGTGGAGACTTGCAGCATCACCATAGTGAGCTATCTATGAAGCATCCTCAATAAAAAGCTATGCACATAGTAAATAAAAAGATCGCTGATATGCTCATTATCTGCTTGCCTTGTAATTTTGGTTATAGGAAAGCTCCTGTACCATGTGCAAGGGGTACCCCGTTGGCGGTTCTCTATGATACGCATGTACTTACAATGACAAGAACTTACTGGTGACCAAAGTTGAGTAGCATGAGGAGTGGCCCTCATATTCAAGGGACATGAGATTGCCAACTTATATTTCGTCAACCATATACTCCATCTTTGTGCACTTTAACCTTAATCATCTCAAGATTCCTATGATAGGGCAATGAGGGCTCAAAGCTAGTAAGTACCATAATCTTTTGGAATCTCTTTATGACTTGTAATTCGTGCTACCTTCTATGAAGGGACCTTTCTCCGAGTTACCAGTTTGAGTCAGTAAACCTACTTCCTCTCTATCTCCAGCAAGCATTTGAGTTGTTGTGTTTCAAGCATTCATATGGTGATTTATTCAATCATGTTCTCTATCTTACTTGTTTGCACAAGACTCTTATTTATTGAGTGTTACTTTGAAAGCCTTCACTTGTGAAAAACCTTTTTGAGAAAAGAGTTCTCCTGTTGTAAAACTTCTACAAAAAGCTTTTTGAGAAACTGTTTGCCAGGTGTTCTCTGACCAAGAACAAGTTTGCCAATTCCAATTACGATTTATCTTTATGCATCTCTATTGTGACTGTTGTACTTGGTTGCAAGCTAAGTTATATAATGGTGAGTTGCTTTCTTCTATGAGTTGTGCCATGGTAAGTGTGATGCTTCTTGTTCGTATTATTTTATCGACACTTCACTCCATAAACCTGTGGACATGTTTACTGAGCTCATTTTTCGCTTGGGGACAAGCGAAGGTCTAAGCTTGGGGGAGTTGATATGCCCAATTTGCATCACCATCATGTATCATAATCTACCTCTATTCATTGATATATGTCTTTGTAACATCCCTAAAATCATGATTTCAAAAGTTTGCACATCATTCATGCATGCATATAGATTTGAGATCAATTTCAAACTCATTTCAGAAAAACAGAAGCACTTAGTGCTATGATTTTATGTGAGCAAACTTAAATCAAATGGCCACCCCATTTGAAAGTTTGAATGATTTCAAACCTAGCTTGTTTGTCTTCCTTATAGAAAGGTTTGAGTGTGGTTTGGACCAAGTTTTACAAATTGAGAATAGTTTCAAAAAAACCCTTTTTCAAACTTTTGCAAATCAGATCCAAGTCTCTGATATTTTGTTCTCCAAGCTTGACCAAGCCTTTGCAAAGCAACCACATGATCTTATGCCTATATTTGAGACTACTGCTGACTGCAAAAATCCCAAGAAGTTTTGAATTCAAATGGAACTTGAATTCATTTGAAAACCTATTCTGAAAATCGAAACAGAAAAAGAAAAGGAGTAAACAAAAGAAAAGGACCAGGCGCCACCAATCTGGCCCAGCATCAGAACTGGCCCAACTAGCCCACCCGGGCCATTCCTCTCCCTCTCGCATGCGCCAGCGCACCCAGACAGTCACTGACGACCAGACCCCACCTCCACTTCGCGCGTTTCGATGACGAGCGGGCCCCCTCCACGTCGCCCTCGTCTTCCCCAAACCGCGCCCGCGACCACGTCGCCGCTGCTGTCAAGGCCGGTAATGGCGCGGCGTAATTAGCCTTAATGCCGCAGGCGTTTCCTGTCGCGCCTGGGCCTATTTAATCCCCTATGCACCGCGAGCATTTCCCCCCCACTCTCCTCGCTCACTCCGCCACCAGGCTGCGCGCATTTGCTCTCGAAGCCCCGCGATACCGACGACTCCGGCGACCGATTCCGGTGAGCCTCGACCGCCCCCCTCTCTCTGGTTCAAGCTATCTTGCTCAGCACGATCTGGCGCATCTGCTGACACCTCTCTTTTACCTGCTCGTGACCCAGGACGTCGTTTCCATTCACGACCGCAACCACCTGCGCCGCCGCTTGACTCCGGCGACGAATTGAGGTAAAACCCAAGCGCCCCTTGCCCCCTCTTTCATACGAGATTGATCGCCTGCGTCTTGTGCATCGTCTGACCTCTCTGGTTCGTGCTAGGGCGACGCCCAACCTCGGCAAGAACCACGACTGCAAGTGACAGACGCCGCCGCAACTCCGACGAGCCCCTGAGACCGTGCCAGCGCGCCCCTTCGCAAACCAACGCCACCTCGAGCTTCAGCACGCCACCGCGGTTCTGGTAAGCCACTTCCCCCTCTCCCGCGCGACCTAGAACGCCAGCGCCGCCGCTGTCAGACGCGCCGCCGCCAGTCGCCGCCGCTAGCGCTGCTCGTGTTTGGTCAGAACGATTAGGAGCGTTAGATGCAGATCCTGCGGCTGAGATTAGAACGTGAGCGAAGAGGTAAGCGCGCATCTGAGCCGCCAGATCTCACTTAGATCCTACGGCTCACAGAGCTCGATCCGGCCGAACCGGTACGCGCCAATAGAAACACGACGCGTGGCTAGGGTTAGATTCAAAAACAGAATTCAAATCAGATTTAGATCCAAATTTCAAATGGCTATAACTTTTGTTTCCCATGTTAGATTTTTGCAAACTTTATACCGTTGGAATCAGGGAGACAAGACCTTTCTGAATCTGCAATGTGTTTAACAAAAAGTTTCTGTTAAAATGACTTTTTATGCAGAAACTTGTTTAGGACTATTTTGAATATAGAATTTGTTTAGTAAATTGTTTTAGTGCTAAATAAGTTTAGTTAGCAAGCATTTGACTTGGTTATGTTTCTGTATCATGCACTTGCTTGGTGGAGTTTTCAAAAATCATCACTTAGCATTTTCTTGCATGCATGCATTCATATTTTTGTTTGTATATGAATTGTGTGTAATTTTGTGCTACAAATTTTTGTGTAAATTTTGCTAGTGACTGTGATTGTGAAGAGTGCTACTCTCCCCATTACCAAGGAAAATGGTACTTCATGAATATTTCCATCCCTATATTTTGTATAAGCATTAGAAATATTTTGCTAAGTCTTGCATGTTACTTTTTGCCAAATGCTATGTTGGGAAATCCTAAGTAGTTGTAGAATTGTAGAATTGCTAGGAATTTTCCTAAGTTAAGTTACTATGCCATGCTTAGCCTAGCTAGTAGCAAGCAACGATTGGTAAAGTATATACATGTTATGATGAAAATATTTCTAAGTCTTTTGGACTTATGTTTTCTTAATAAAACAACTAAGTCAATGAACCTCCTGGGTGGAATGGGACTTGAATGGTGGTTTTTGGTTGAGTGGTTACACAAGGCCCATGGATATGGTTTACCTTGTGTATCACACTTGTGGTATGCCACCCAGGCACAAAGGGATTTGGAGGCCAAGTGTTGAGAAGCTTATAGTGCAGCCACTTGGCAATATGGGCTCTGCCTTGATCACATAGGTTGCTAGAACTTAGTCATTTGGACAGTTGGTGGTAGTGGGATGATAGGTTGGAACGCGTCCATTTGGCTAAGGAAAGGCTTCTGAAAGGTCCTGTCTTGGGAAACCAAGTCTGGTGGGGAAAGTGCACAACCTCTGCAGATGGAAAATCTAAGTACTTAGCCAAGTCCATGGCAATGGACAACTTGAGCATCAAGACATGGAAGCTACAAGAATCTCATCACTCCAACTTCTAAGTAGAACTTGTGGGTGAACAAGGGTGAAGGACCCCAATGTCTATTGGTGGTTTCTTGGGAAAGTTTTTGACAAAGAAAAACTTAGTGATTTCAACTAATAAGAAAAACCTATTTTCAAGCAAAGCAAGCCAAGCTACACTTAGCCAAAATGCATATAGTAATATAGTCCACTTAAAAATTTACTAAGGTATCACTTGCCAATACTATTCCAAAATATTGACCCACTGTGGCTGTAACTTGTGATGTTGCAGGTTACTCCGATGATGATTAGGTGTCATGAGTCTACACTCAACATGCTTGCCTGTGGCACATGAAGATGAAGACTTATGTTTATTTACTTATTCCAAAACTCTTGTATTAGGCTTGTGGCCCTGAGTTGTAAAAGACTATGTTTTATCTCTGGAATGGATGTAATGAATGACCTTTGTATCTATGTACTTCATCTTAAACTGTGGATGCTAGCAATGATCCAGGGACTAGCATTGTAATCACAGGGATCCTTTTCCTTTACAAAGGAGGGATCTTACAGATGGTATCAGAGCACTGTTTTGCCTGTAGGATTATGACCCTAGGATTGGAAAACCACTAAGGAAGAAAAAAATTTCAACTACTTCTACACTTGTCTATTCTTCTCGTAAACTTTTCTAATCTTCTCATTCTCATCTCTATTTGTAGATGAACTCCATCAACGAAGCCGTGAAGAAAGGACCACTCATGACCATGACCTTGGAGTGTGAAACTGAGTTTCCCAAAATTCTCAAAGACCTCATGGTGGCAATGGAAGCACATGGTGCAGCTGTGTACAAAGGCTTTCCAGTGATGGATGAAGGAGTGGAGTACTGGTGGGTGCAACTTCACTTGTACAAAAACAAGGAAGACAACCACAAAGAAAGAGGATTCTGCATGTACACCAACACTGTGATGCACACCACATTCTTTGAGTCAGCAAGAGAAGCAGCTTGGAGGACTATCAAAGAACTAAGTGCTAGAGTCAAGTGCAGAATGCTCAACCTCCAAAAATACTTAGAGAAAGAGAAGGAACATACCCAAGAGTTGGAAGCCACCAACCAAACCTTAAGGGGAGATATTATAGACTTAGTGATGGAATCATGTGAACAAGATAGGCTGATTGCCTCTAGGAACATTGTGTTAGCCAACAGATCCAGTGAGATAGGATTGTAAACGCACTTCGTTAGTTGGACCACCACCTATCACCTTATTTTCCAAAATGATACCTTAAATAAGTTTGGACCTTGATTGATGTAATGGATTCATGTATGCATGACTTGTGTGATTTTGTGTTCCAAGGATGTGTATGTGATGTTTGTCTTTGTTTTATCTTA
Source organism: Avena sativa (assembly GCA_916181665.1). Lineage (NCBI taxonomy): Eukaryota > Viridiplantae > Streptophyta > Magnoliopsida > Poales > Poaceae > Avena > Avena sativa. The sequence goes on from OV702283.1 coordinate 111,724,134, forward strand.
AATAGTGTTGTTCTAACTTTTCTATCTTATAAATAGATGCCTATTACCATCAACACTGTTGAGGAGTTCCAGGTTACCCGCTTTGGTCCTCGTATCGTTGAGCTTACCACTTTGCTCGATCTCCCTCTTCCCACCATCATGGTGCATCCACTCACCAAGTTCGAGAGGAAGGACCTCTGGGGCTTCAAGGTGAACCAGCCCGGACGCCAGACAGAGCCTACTACGGAGGCCATCGTCTTCAAGCTTATGCACGATGACAGGGAGAGAGGCATGGAGGTAGTCATGCAAGACCTGATAGGACGTCTACTAGGCCGTCACTCCCGACAGGTTAGAGGCACCCACTTCCACGTCTTCGGAAGAGTGATGAGGATGGAGAGTCCATCGACTTTGAGGACGACTCGAGGGACGCAGCAGAGCCGATACGTCTCTATCTCCAGGACTTAGAGTCTCTCATTAGGCACGTGGACACGGACAAGACCAATGTCATGCTCAGTAATGACGAGCTCCAGGTGCAGCTTCGCGAGAAGGACAAGCTTTTCGCACAGCAGGACGAGATAGTCAAGGAAATGGAGGCGAAGTTCGAGACCCAGGACCGGAAGTTCAAGAGTCAGGAGAAACGCGTCCAGGATAGAAACAAGAAGACCCGGGACATGACTGAAGAACTGAAGTCCAAGGATTTCGAGATAGAGCAGCAGCAGATGGTGATTGAGAGGCTCCATTCCTAGAAGAGGTCTCTCAAGGCCAAGATTGAGTCCTTGACCACTACCATTGAGGAGAACAAGACCGCGATGGAGAACGCGGGTCTTACCTTTGTCGAGGAGGAGATTGATGCTGATGAGTAGACTTGACTACTCGTTTATCTTTTATTATCGTACTTGTTATTTGTGAACTTGTTATTGGACCATCCAACATGTGGATGGCTTGCCACTTGTGTGTTTTACTTCGTGAACTTGTTATCTGGTTGTTGAACTTTTATCTTTGTGTTGCATGCTATGTGTTTGCTTGTGATGTAATGTGCATAAAACATCTATGGGTATCTCATTCTTATCTCTATTTGAACAAACCACAGATGCCTCCCCGTCGCGCAAACCCCAACCCCAACAACATTACTCCAGAAATGTAGCAAATGATGAATGCTCAAACACAACCCACGCAGATGATGACAACATTCATCCAGAACCAGAATAACAATAACAACAACAACCCCAATAACTACAAAAACAACAACAACCCTCCGGGCTTTGATATGCTCACCAGATTTCTGCGTTTGAGGCCAGCTAAGTTCTTGGGGACGACTGATCCCATGGTGGCCAATGATTGGCTACGTTCTGTAAACAAGGACTTAGTGACCGTGGGCTGCACGGACGCTGAAAAGGTTAGATTTGCAGCACATCTGCTGGAAGGGCCAGCCGCCACATGGTGGGACAACTTCCAAATCACCACTCCTATAGATGAGGTGACTTGGGCTATCTTTGAGGATGGCTTTCGCACTGCTCATATCTCATCAGGAATAATGAGCCTGAAAAAGAAGGAGTTCCACAATCTGAAGCAGCGCCACCGCAGCGTGGCTGAATACATTGAAGAGTTCAACAATCTGGCGCGTTATGCACCGGATGAGGTTGACACAGATGCCAAAAGAAAGGAAAAATTTCTGGAAGGCTTGAATGATGAGCTGAATCTGCAGCTGGCTGTGGCATATGTTCCCACTTATCAGTCGCTCTGTGACAAGGCTGCTATATTGGAGAACAAAATGAAGCAAGTCGAGAGTAGAAAAAGAAAACACTCCGACAAGCACAGCTCGGGATCGTCTCACAAACAATCTCACTATGATGACAATGGAAGCTCAGGATCCCATAAGCATGGGAAATTCAACAAGCACCACAACCACAACCGTCATGACAATAAGCATCACCGCAGTCATGACAATGACAAGTACAAGAACCACAAGAGTGGACATAAGAGCCACCACAGTGGGAATGGTAGTGGAAGTGGAAGTCAGCCTGCTAAAAGGGACATCAGTCAGGTTGAATGCTTCAAATGCAAGAAGATGGGACACTATGCAAATGAGTGCCCCGAAAAGAAAGATGAAGGACCTGTCAAGCCCAACCCTTTCCAGAAAGGTCAGGTGAACCACATTAATATGGAGGAGGTCTATGAGGAACCTAATGCTGTTGCTAGTAAGTTCAGACTCAATTCCATTCCAGCATTTGTACTCTTTGATACTGGTGCATCTCATTCATTCATATCAAGAGCATTTGTTGAAAGAAATGAACTACCGGTAGAAACTATTGGGTGTCCTATAAAAGTAAGTTCTCCTGGTGGAGAAATGATAGTGAATTCAGGATGCCATGACCTAGTCATAGAATTTGGGAAGTATAAGTTTCCCGTTAACTTGATAATATTAAACTCCCAAGGTTTGGGTGTCATTCTGGGAATGGACTGGATGACTAAGTACAAAGGAGTGATAGATTGTGCCAGCCATACTGTCTCACTCACAACTCCGGAAAATAAAAGGATCAGATTCAAGACCAGCTTTGGAGCAAAGAGGAGTATGCTTAATTCCCTTAAGGGGGTTAGCATGGACAATGTGCCAATTGTGTGTGAGTATCCGGATGTGTTCCCGGAAGAATTACCAGGAATGCCACCAGATAGAGACGTGGAGTTTCTGATAGATTTGGTACCAGGTTCTGGACCAATAGCAAAGAGACCATACAAAATGTCAGTTGATGAACTGAAGGAGCTCAAGAAGCAACTAGGAGAACAATTGCAGAAAGGATTTATTCAACAAAGTTCTTCATCTTGGGGAGCCCCAGTATTGTTTGTGGAGAAGAAGGATAGAATTCAAAGGTTATGCATAGATTACCGTTCACTCAACGAGGTGACTATCAAGAACAAATATCCTTTGCCAAGAATCAATGACTTGTTTGATCAGCTTGAAGGAGCCTGTGTGTTCTCAAAAATTGATCTCCGGTCAGGCTATTTTCAACTCAAAATAAGAGAGCAAGACATACCTAAAACAGCATTCACCACAAGGTATGGATTGTATGAGTACACCGTAATGCCTTTTGGCTTGACCAACGCTCCAGCATACTTCATGAATATGATGAACAAGGTGTTCATGGAATTCCTTGACAAGTTTGTTGTCGTTTTCATCGATGACATCTTAGTCTACTCCAAGAGCAAAGAAGAGCATGAATGACACTTGCGTTTGATACTTGAGAAGTTGAGAGAGCATAAGCTTTATGCCAAATTCAACAAGTGTGAGTTCTGGTTAGAAGAAGTTGGTTTTCTTGGACATGTTATGACAAAAGATGGTGTAGCAGTTGATCCTGCTAAGGTTTTAGCTGTGACTGAATGGGAATCTCCCAAGAATGTGAAAGAAGTTCGCAGTTTCCTTGGCTTAGCAGGTTACTACAGAAGGTTCATCGAGAATTTCTCAAAGGTTGCTAAGCCAATGACTGAATTATTGAAGAAAGACAAGAAGTTTGCTTGTTCTGAAGGTTGTGAAGTCAGCTTTCAAGAATTGAAGAAGAGACTTGTGACAACACCAGTTCTATGTCTGCCAGATTTGGAAAAGGATTTCGAAGTGTATTGTGATGCGTCTCATCAAGGTTTGGGTGCCGTACTTATGCAAGACGGTAAAGTTGTGGCCTATTCCTCGAGACAACTCAAAACTCATGAGGTAAACTATCCTACTCATGATTTAGAGTTAGCCTCTGTCGTCCATGCACTCAAAACTTGGAGACATTACCTCTTGGGAAAGCGTTGTGAAGTGTTCACGGACCACAAAAGTTTGAAGTATATCTTCACCCAAAAGGAAATCAATATGAGACAAATAAGATGGTTAGAGCTTATCAAGTATTATGACTTAAGTTTGCAATACCACCCCGGTAAAGCAAACGTTGTAGTAGATGCTCTAAGTCGTAAGGTATTTGTAAATGGCCTTACCAAAGGACAATTGCCAGATGATTTGTGTACTCAATTCAGAGAACTCAGATTAGAGATTGTGCCTGAAGGACATCTCATGTCTTTGGATGTTCAACCCACTTTGTTGGACAAGATCCGAGAAGCTCAGAAGACCGATAAGTAAATTGAAAGGATTAAGGAAAATATTGGCCAAGGGAGAGCTAAAAATTTCCATGAATACGAACAGGGTACATTATGGCATGGGAAACGTATCTGTGTTCCACAAGATCCGGAGTTACGGAAACTGATTTTGCAAGAAGCGCACAACTCTCCGTATTCTATTCATCCGGGTAACACCAAAATGTACATGGACATGAAAGAAAGATTTTGGTGGAACAATCTCAAGAGAGACATCGCCGAACATATTGGTTTGTGTGATGTGTGTAGTAGAGTAAAGGCGGAGCATCAGAAACCAGCAGGTTTGCTTCAACCACTACCAATTCCTGATTGGAAATGGGACAAGATTGGTATGGATTTCATTACCGGATTACCAAGGACCAGATCGGGATATGATTCCATATGGGTAGTAGTGGATCGCCTAACTAAAGTGGCTCATTTCATACCCGTGAAGACAACTTATACTAGTGCCAAGTTAGCCAAAATCTACATGAGTAGAATTGTATGCCTTCATGGTGTGCCTAAGAGTATTGTGTCTGATAGGGGAACTCAATTCACTTCCCATTTTTGGAGACAACTACATGAGTCGTTGGGAACGAGGTTGGAATTCAGCACTGCTTTTCATCCTCAAACCGATGGACAAACAGAAAGGAGAAATCAAATTCTGTAAGACATGTTGAGGGCATGTGCCCTAGACTATGGAGCCAGTTGGGATGAAAGTCTGCCTTACGCAGAATTTTCTTATAACAACAGCTATCAAGCCAGCATTGAGATGGCACCATTTAAGTTTCTCTACGGAAGAAAGTGTACCACCCCGTTGTTATGGAATGGTGTGGGAGAAAGAAGTTTATTCGGGCCAGATCTTATCAAAGAAGCCGAAGAGAAAGTCAAATTGGTTAAGGACAGGTTGAAGATAGCACAGTCCCGACAGAAAAGCTACGCAGATCCTAAGCGTAGAGAAGTCACCTACGAAGTTGGTGATAGAGCCTATCTTAGAGTATCACCACTCCGTGGAGTGAAAAGATTCGGAGTCAAAGGAAATTTGGCACCAAGATATGTTGGGCCATTCAAGATTCTGAGTCGCAAAGGAGAAGTGGCTTATGAAATTGAACTGCCAGCATCTCTATCACCAGTCCATAATGTGTTTCATGTGAGTCAGCTTAAGAAATGTCACCCAGAAATGGAAGAAACATCTTTGAAGGATACCATACCTTTGGAAGAAGTTCAACTAGAAAGTGATCTCACTTATGAAGAAAAGCCTATCAAGATTCTTGAGACTGCAGAAAGAGTCACAAGGACAAAGACTATCAAATTTTGCAAAGTACAATGGAATCATCATTCCGAAGAGGAAGCAACATGGGAAAGAGAAGATGATCTTCGGAAAAACCACCCTCACCTATTTGCTAGCCAATCCGAATCTCGAGGGCGAGATTCACCTTAAGGGGGTTAGATTTGTAACATCCCTAAAATCATGATTTCAAAAGTTTGCATATCATTCATGCATGCATATAGATTTGAGATCAATTTCAAACTCATTTCAGAAAAACAGAAGCACTTAGTGCTATGATTTTATGTGAGCAAACTTAAACCAAATGGCCACCCCATTTGAAAGTTTGAATAATTTCAAACCTAGCTTGTTTGTCTTCCTTATAGAAAGGTTTGAGTGTGGTTTGGACCAAGTTTTAAAAATTGAGAATAGTTTCAAAAAAACCCTTTTTCAAACTTTTGCAAATCAGATCCAAGTCTCTGATATTTTGTTCTCCAAGCTTGACCAAGCCTTTGCAAAGCAACCAAATGATCTTATGCCTATATTTGAGACTACTGCTGACTGCAAAAATCCCAAGAAGTTTTGAATTCAAATGGAACTTGAATTCATTTGAAAACCTATTCTGAAAATCGAAACAGAAAAAGAAAAGGAGTAAACAAAAGAAAAGGACCAGGCGCCACCAATCTGGCCCAGCATTAGAACTAGCCCAACTAGCCCACCCGGGCCATTCCTCTCCCTCTCGCACGTGCCAGCGCACCCAGACAGTCACTGACGACCAGACCCCACCTCCAGTTCGCGCGTTTTGCTGACGAGCGGGCCCCCTCCACGTCGCCCTCGTCTTCCCCAAACCGCGCCCGCGACCACGTCGCCGCTGCTGTCAAGGCCGGTAATGGCGCGGCGTAATTAGCCTTAATGCCGCAGGCGTTTCCTGTCGCGCCTGGGCCTATTTAATCCCCTCTGCACCGCAAGCATTTCCCCCCCCCCCACTCTCCTCGCTCACTCCGCCACCAGGCTGCGCGCATTTGCTCTCGAAGCCCCGCGGTACCGACGACTCCGACGACCGATTCCGGTGAGCCTCGACCGCCCCCCTCTCTCTGGTTCAAGCTATCTTGCTCAGCACGATCTGGCGCATCTGCTGACACCTCTCTTTTACCTGCTCGTGACCCAGGACGTCGTTTCCATTCACGACGCAACCACCTGCGCTGCCGCTTGACCCAGGGCGACGAATTGAGGTAAAACCCAAGCGCCCCTTGCCCCCTCTTTCATACGAGATTGATCGCCTGCGTCTTATGCATCGTCTGACCCCTCTGGTTCGTGCTAGGGCGACGCCAAACCTCGGCAAGAACCACGACTGCAAGCGACAGACGCCGCCGCAACTCCGACGAGCCCCTGAGACCGTGCCAGCGCGCCCCTTCGCAAACCAACGCCACCTCGAGCTTCAGCACGCCACCGCGGTTCTGGTAAGCCACTTCCCCCTCTCCCGCGCGACCTAGAACGCTAGCGCCGCCGCTGTCAGACGCGCCGCCGCCAATCGCCGCCGCTAGCGCCGCTCGTGTTTGGTTAGAACGATTAGGAGCGTTAGATGCAGATCCTGCGGCTGAGATTAGAACGTGAGCGAAGAGGTAAGCGCGCATCTGAGCCGCCAGATCTCACTTAGATCCTACGGCTCATAGAGCTCGATCCGGCCGAACCGGTACGCGCCAATAGAAACACGACGCGTGGCTAGGGTTAGATTCAAAAACAGAATTCAAATCAGATTTAGATACAAATTTCAAATGGCTATAACTTTTGTTTCCCACGTTAGATTTTTGCAAACTTTATACCGTTGGAATCAGGGAGACAAGCCCTTTCTGAATCTGCAATGTGTTTAACAAAAAGTTTCTGTTAAAATGACTTTTTATGCAGAAACTTGTTTAGGACTATTTTGAATATAGAATTTGTTTAGTAAATTGTTTTAGTGCTAAATAAGTTTAGTTAGCAAGCATTTGACTTGGTTATGTTTCTGTATCATGCACTTGCTTGGTGGAGTTTTCAAAAATCATCACTTAGCATTTTCTTGCATGCATGCATTCATATTTTTGTTTGTATATGAATTGTGTGTAATTTTGTGCTACAAATTTTTGTGTAAATTTTGCTAGTGACTGTGATTGTGAAGAGTGCTACTCTCCCCATTACCAAGGAAAATGGTACTTCATGAATATTTCCATCCCTATATTTTGTATAAGCATTAGAAATATTTTGCTAAGTCTTGCATGTTACTTTTTGCCAAATGCTATGTTGGGAAATCCTAAGTAGTTGTAGAATTGTAGAATTGCTAGGAATTTTCCTAAGTTAAGTTACTATGCCATGCTTAGCCTAGCTAGTAGCAAGCAACGGTTGGTAAAGTATATACATGCTATGATGAAAATATTTCTAAGTCTTTTGGACTTATGTTTTCTTAATAAAACAACTAAGTCAATGAACCTCCTGGGTGGAATGGGACTTGAATGGTGGTTTTTGGTTGAGTGGTTACACAAGGCCCATGGATATGGTTTACCTTGTGTATCACACTTGTGGTATGCCACCCAGGCACAAAGGGATTTGGAGGCCAAGTGTTGAGAAGCTTATAGTGCAGCCACTTGGCAATATGGGCTCTGCCTTGATCACATAGGTTGCTAGAACTTAGTCATTTGGACAGTTGGTGGTAGTGGGATGATAGGTTGGAACGCGTCCATTTGGCTAAGGAAAGGCTTCTGAAAGGTCCTGTCTTGGGAAACCAAGTCTGGTGGGGAAAGTGCACAACCTCTGCAGATGGAAAATCTAAGTACTTAGCCAAGTCCATGGCAATGGATAACTTGAGCATCAAGACATGGAAGCTACGAGAATCTCATCACTCCAACTTCTAAGTAAAACTTGTGGGTGAACAAGGGTGAAGGACCCCAATGTCTATTGGTGGTTTCTTGGGAAAGTTTTTGACAAAGAAAAACTTAGTGATTTCAACTAATAAGAAAAACCTATTTTCAAGCAAAGCAAGCCAAGCTACACTTAGCCAAAATGCATATAGTAATATAGTCCACTTAAAAATTTACTAAGGTATCACTTGCCAATACTATTCCAAAGTATTGACCCACTGTGGCTGTAACTTGTGATGTTGCGGGTTACTCTGATGATGATTAGGTGTCATGAGTCTACACTCAACATGCTTGCCTGTGGCACATGAAGATGAAGACTTATGTTTATTTACTTATTCCAAAACTCTTGTATTAGGCCTGTGGCCCTGAGTTGTAAAAGACTATGTTTTATCTCTGGAATGGATGTAATGAATGACCTTTGTATCTGTGTACTTCATCTTAAACTGTGGATGCTAGCAATGATCAAGGGACTAGCATTGCAATCACAGGGATCCTTTTCCTTTACAAAGGAGGGATCTTACAGTCTTATTATGAGGTATTACTTATGTCTTTTCCACTGTTTATGCATGTTGGATGATTCTTGGAGGATGGACTTCCGGAGTCTAGATTCTGATGGAAAAGAGGGTGTTTTGATGCAAATTCACGAAGATCATAAAAATACCAGAAAAAGATGGGAAAATATTATTTTCCCGAAAGACAGAGGAAGACAGAAGAGGAGGCGAAGAAGGGCCACAGGGGGTCCACACCCCCCATAGGCGCGGGCCCACCTGACCACACGCCTAGGGCATGTGTGGCCCACCTGCCCGGCCTCCGATTCCGCCCCTTCGCCTATATCTTTCCTATGGAACCCTAAGCCTCGGAGAGCGACCACAGAGAGATTTCCGTCGCCTCTGGGGGCGGAAAACACCGAGAGAGAAAGATCTCTCCGGCAGACAGATTTCTGCCAGGGGAATTCCTTCCCGGAGAGGGGAGATCGTCGTTATCAACACCATCATCAAGCTAGCCTTCATCGGGATCATCATCATCATCATCCACACCATCATCTCTACCAGCACCATCATCACCACTCCTACCCGCTGTAAGAATTGTGTTGGATATTGCTTTAGTTCGTAGGGGAAACTTTCCCGGTGTTAATTACTATTGTAGTTGATGCTTGTGAGTGGAACCATTGGATTATTCTTTATGTTCAGATTGTTATCCATTATCATATCATCTTTGATATTGATCCATATGATGTGAGTAGTTCGTTTAGTTCTTGAGGACATGGGAGAAGTCATGTTGTTATTAGTGGACTTGTGTTGAGTTATTATTCAATGGTTAGTATTTAAGTTGTGGTGTTATTCTTCTAGTGGTGTCATGTGAACGTTGACTACATGATACTCCACTATTTATGGGCCTAGGGGAATGAATTGTGTATTTGGCTACTAATTGTCGGGTTGCCGGAGTGACAGAAACCTGAACCCCCGTTAGGACACCTTTGCACAAGGGAGCGTAGGATCTCAGAGTTTAAGGCTGTGGTTAGATTTATATCTTAATTACTTTCCTATAGTTACGGATGTTTGCAGGGGGTTTAATCACAAGTATGTATTAGTCCAAGTACGGTTGGTACATTAGCACAGGTTCACCCACACAACACTTACAACACCAAAGAAGAGTACTCAGCTATATGAAGCGAAAGCACTTGATAGAATTCTCATGTGTCCTCGAGAACGTTTGGTCCTTATAAGTATTTCCACTGGCTTATCCTTTGCTAAGAAAGTATTGAGCCACTTGCTGCGTTTGTTCTTTGTTACTTGCACTTTGTTTTGTTGCCTTATCAGAAAACCACTAAAAATCCGTTTGCTAAGTATTTGCAGAGAGTTCCTGCTCCATACCACTGTTCAGCACCTTCTGCTCCTCGTTGGGATCGACACTCCTATTTATCGAAAGGACTACGATACAACCCCTATACTTTTGGGTCATCAACTATCTATGAAGCATCCTCAATAAAAAGCTATGCATATGGTAAATAAAAAGATTGCTAAAATACTCATTTTCTGCTTGCCTTGTCATTTTGGTTATGGGAAAGCTCCTGTACCATGTGCAAGGGGTACCCCGTTGGAAGTTCTCTATGATATGCAAATAATTACAATGACAAGAACTTACAGGTGACTAAAGTTGAGTATCATGAGGTGTGGCTCTCGTATTCAAGGGACTTGAGATTACGAACTTATACTTCGTCAAGCATATACTCCATCTTTGTTCACTTTAACCTTAATCACTTCAAGATGCTTATGATAGGGGCAATGAGGGTTGAAAGCTAACAAGTACCATAATTTTTGGAAGCTCTTTTTGAAACTTGAAATCCCTACTTCCTGTATAAAAGGCCTTTCTTCCACCACTATTGAGTCTCCACCTTCTACCTTTAGGCACCATTAAGAGATCATAGTTGTCATTCTGTGTGCAGTGTCCCAAAGATTATTGATTGATGCATATTGTGATATTACTTGTTCTTGTTCTATTTGTTTCTAGTCACCCTTGTGAACTTTGAAGGTGTCCTATGCATCTATTTGCTACTCTATGAGGGACAAGATGGTTACCACTATGCTATGTTTTCTGTATGTGAAACAAACAAACGTTTTTCAATGCATGTTATTCATGATCTTTGTTTGTAGCTTGTCATGTTGCATGCATAGTTACTATGTCCTATTGTTAGAACTCCATCTTTCATGCACATGTTTAGAGTTCTTTGATCCCAGCTTTCAATGCTTGCAAATGATTAGATCTTAATTGTGAGGGTGCATGTCACCTCAAAAATTATTATTTTTATCACTTACCTACTCGAGGACGAGCAGGAATTAAGCTTGGGGATGCTTGATATGTCGGAAACGTATATATAATTTGTGATGCTCCATGCTTTTTAGTACCCAATCAATATTCCACGAAACCTTTTGTAGCCGCCGCCACCGTCGTCCCTAGATCGGGGGGATCTAAAATTCTTCCCAGCATCCTGTCAGAGGGGAGATCATCCCAGAGGCCTTCTCTCCAGTATGATGCGTGAGTAGTTCCACCTTGGACTATGGGTCCATGTAGTAGGTAGATGGTTGTATCTACTCCTTGTGCTTTCATGTATAGATCTTGTCGGGGGGATAACCCCCGGTAGGGTCATAAGTGGTAAAACACAACCTAGCTTGGCTTACTTCGAGTGAAGAAAGAAATAGGCCGAGTAAGTACGGCCGGGTAAGAGGATCGTATGCGGCCGACATAGAAACTGTGTCGGCCCGTACATGACAAAGATGTTAATCTTGCAGGAACCAACGAGTCGAGTCTCCCGAGGAGGGTCCGAGTCTAATAGGACGCGTGGCACCTTTCCGAGTGAGGTTCAGGAGGGACCATGGTAAAGCATGGTCAAAAGGGTAGGGCGACGCTGGGTGACACGAAAGGAGCCAAGTGACGCCTAAAGCAAGGGCTGACATACAAAGTTACTACGTGACGCCAAAAGGAACAGGAGGCGACATACCAGAAGACCGTTAGCTATCTAGCTTTGTGGACTGCGCCATTGGGCTTAGGGCAAGCCCATGACCCGGCCCACATAGTAGGGACCAAGATCCAAACAGTAACCCTAGAAACCAAAGGGGTATAACCTAGCTGGCTACGCCTATATAAGAAGGGGCATAGCTGTAGTAGAGGGAGGTTGGACCAAGTAGGGAACTAGTGCGTAGAACACTAGTTCATACAGCTCAAGGAGCACTTGTAACCTCGAGCATCAATGAAATTCCTAAGTGTGGAGAGTTCATATTGTTCTTCATGCATGGCAAGACCGTGTACTCCCTCCCCGATGACCACAAGCACCCATTTGCCCCCAACTTAAGCCTACCCATGGCATCTGCCGTGACACCAACACGACAGTTGGCGTCCACCATGGGGCAGAAGCAGGTGCTTGATGGAGTCTTCATCCGGACGGGCAACATCATCGCCAAGACCGGCGAGCGCGTATACTCCGGCCTCATCCAGAGGTTTGGAGTGCTCAACTTCGTCAGCGACAATGCGGGGTGCTTCGGGACGAAACCGTTCCCAAGGGGCGGTCGTTTCATCAAGTTCGGTGAGCACCAGGTCTACGTCGCGGTGCGCGTGGAGCGCGCATATCCGGAGCGCGTCGTCCTGGCGCCGGATCCACCTGCGGTTCCTGTCATAGGAAAGCTGCATCAGCTCGTCTCCGTTGAGGTAATGATAACAGCTCCTAACCCAGCAGCACCTCCTGTAGCTCCTGTAGTGAATGAGGATCCTGAGGAGGAAATCAAGAGGAAGCACCAAGGGCTGCAAGAACAGCAAAGGCACCACTAGAAAAGCTAGAAAACATAGCGAGAAGTAAGAGAGCTAAAGAGCTGCAAGACGCGATAGACAAGTTGGCAGAGCTAGTAGCGCAAGCAACTAATCCAGCACGCGTGCAAGCCGAGTTAGAGGAGGCCAGGATAAAGGTTCTGGAGAAAGCCAAGGAGTTATCACAGTTACAGCAAGATGTGGATATCACAATCCAAGAGCTTAACTCGGCAAATCGAGTCAAGGGAGAAAAGACCCGGCTTGATGCAACAAGGATAAGAGGAAGGAACCTCAATGAGGAGCTGGCAGATGCAACGTCAAAATTGACACCAGAAAACAACAATTAAACAGCCATGCGGCCGACATACAATAGAGCAGCAACTAACCTGCGAGCGGCAAAAGAAGAAATGGCAGAGCTACCCATTTGACGGGTGAAGCGAAGAAAAGACAACAAGAGCGAGTCAATGAACTGGTAAGAGCAGCTAGCATGCTGAATGAGGCCTATTACAGGGCGAATCCGGGTATAGCAGGGAGGTCACAGCTAGTTCATTCAGCAACTCCTATCCCGTCGCGATCAGCAGGTCATACCGCATCCTCACCCGGAGCGGTGCCAAGACCGAGGAAAGAAAAGAGTGTGGATTTAGGGAGGAACAAGCAAATGATCACTTATGACCCGGCGATGGCTCAGGGAAACCCAGCGCATGCATAGGGAACAAGAAGGAATAATCCCCGGGGAAATGAGAACCAGGAAAATGCAGGCTAAGAGAGGCAAGCAGGGCAAAGGAATGACAATGGAGGGCAAAATTTTGCGCCTCAACCTAGGCGTGGAGCTCACTCGGCGGGAGGAGGAAATCCAACACCAAATAATGCTCCAGCTCAACCCGAAAGAAGGCAGCAAAGCGCGGGAAAAGCAGCACAACAGCCTGCTGACCCGAACGCAAACAGATACAATGATGGTTACTCGGCAATGGTGAACGATGGGTATGAATTGCCGGATCATGCCTATCAAGCAATGGGAGCCAGACTCGGAGGCAGGAACCTTCAGCCGGATGATGCAAGGCTTAATCTTGACCGAATAAAGATGGCAGAGCTGATCGAGTTGCAAGGTCCACAGGGTCCACCATGCTTTGGCCCAAGGATCATGAAGGAGCCAGCTGTACCAAATTTCCAGCTAGCTAGAGTAACAAAAACTTACGATGGAAGCACAAAGCCAGAAGAATGGCTCATAGATTATGGAACTGCTGTGAAAATAACACAGGGAAATTTGAGATGGGCAGTACGATATGTACCGCAAATGTTAGAAGGACCAGCACGGGTATGGCTGAACAATTTGCCACATGGAAGCATCAACAGCTGGATCGATTTTCAGGATGCTTTTGTGATCAATTTCATGAGCACCTACAAGAGGCCGAATCGCCCACAACAGCTAGAAATGTGCAAGCAAAGACCGAATGAGACAGACAGAGAGTTCCTCACAAGATAGTGCACAGTGCGCAACTCTTGCGAAGGGGTAATTGAATCACAGGCAATCGCTTGGTTTTCTCAAGGATGCAGACACAAAAGTGTGTTGTGGCAAAGGTTTCAGAGGGATATGCCGGCAACCTTGGCAGAGACAATAAGGATTGCTAACTCGTATGCGTTAGGAGATCCGACTCAGCCTCTGCTCATGTCGGCGGATGGGATGACTGAGACTCAGATCTATGACGCTGTCGGGTCGCAAAGGCGCCAGGAAAGATCCGAATACAGAAGAAAAAGAAGGGATGAAAGGCTAGACTACAGATATGGTTCGACTCAGGCTGCGGTCGTGAGCCAGGATCATCCAGATGCTAGAAGTAGCCAACGTCAAAGAACAAATGGACAGCAACAGTGGGTACCAAAGAATGATGGAAAAAAGCCATATGATCAAAGGAAGCAGTATCAGGACCGACAAAAATATACCTATGAGATGATGCTGGACCAGCCGTGTAAATTTCACATGCCTAGTCCGAGTAAGCCAGCAATGGAAGCATCAACAGCTGGATCGATTTTCAGGATGCTTTTGTGAGCAATTTCATGAGCACCTACAAGAGGCCGAATCACCCACAACAGCTAGCAATGTGCAAGCAAAGACCGAATGAGACAAACAGAGAGTTCCTCACAAGATGGTGCGCAATGCGCAACTCTTGTGAAGGGGTAATCGAATCACAGAAATCGCTTGGTTTGCTCAAGGATGCAGACACAGAAGTGTGTTGTGCCAAAGGTTTCAGAGGGATATGCCGGCAACCTTGGCAGAAACAATAAGGATTGCTGACTCGTATGCGTTAGGAAATCCGACTCAGCCTCTGCTCATGTCTGCGGATGGGATGACTGAGACTCAGATCTATGACGCTGCCGGATCGCAAAGGCGCCAGGAAAGATCCGAGTACAGAAGAAAAAGAAGGGACGAAAGGCCAGACTACAGATATGGTTTGACTCAGGTTGCGGCCATGAGTCAGGATCATCCAGATGCTGGAAGTAGCCAACGTCAAAGAACAAATGGACAACAACAGTGGGTACCAAAGAATGATGGAAAAAATCCATATGATCAAAGGAAGCAGTATTAGGACTGACAAAAATATACCTATGAGATTATGCTGGACCACCCGTGTAAATTTCACATGCCTAGTCCGAGTAAGCCAGCAAATCACACAACAAGACAATGCACTTGGTTTTAGAAATGAGATAGAGTGGATTCACCGAGTAAGCAGCTACCACCACCTTCCCCTCCACCACTCACAGGAGGAAATGCTCAAGCTGTGGGAGCTGATAATAGATATGAAAATAGGCACCCAAGGTATCATAATCAAGAGAGAAGAGAAGCTGTATGCCAGGTGCACAATCCAAGAGGTGACGACGCTCACGTCAGCCACGAAACTAGAAATGAGTACAGAGAACATCACCAGAGCTATGTTGTCTTCGTCACAGAGCCGAATGACAAAAATAGTCAGCAGAGACGGATGATGGAGGTGAATGCCACAATGCCAGCAATTCCTAAGTACATGCACTTGTCTGAGCATGAAATAACTTGGAGCATAAAGGATCACCCCAAGATCATGCCAACCCCAGGAGGTTATGCTCTAGTCTTAGATCCAACTTTCATGGGCCCTGATATCAATGTGAAGTTTTCCAAGGTACTGATCGATGATGGCAGTAGCATCAACATCATGTACAAGGATACTATGATCAAGTTAGGCATTACCATGAACATGCTGGAGCCGACTAAGACAACTTTCCATGGCATCGTGCCGGGATTGTCCTGTGAGCCAATTGTAAAGATCTGGGTCGACGTCTTATTCGTCAATAGAGAGAATTGTCGCACTGAAGCATAGAGTTCGAGGTGGTCGACTTAGTCATCTCGTATCATGCCTTACTCGGCAGGCTGGCTATGGCGAAGTTTATGGCTACTCCTCACATTGCTTACTTAAAGATGAAGATGCCAGGCCCATGTGGGGTGATCATAGTTGAAGGAGATTACAAAAGATCCATTGCTTCTGCCTCAGCCGGATCTTCATTGGCCGAGTCACTGGTCATAGCACAGGAAAAGCATCAAATGTTGGAGGTGGCAGCATTGGCCAAAGCAACACAAATGTCCATGCCGGCACTCACTAATCCGCATGGCAATGTATCATTTCAAGCTACCAAAGAGACCAATAAGGTACAAGTGGATGAGACTTTCCCGGATCGTACAGTTACCATTGGGGCTGGGCTCACTGACAAATAGGAAAGCGAGCTCACCAGCTTCCTCCGCGAGAATCGGGATATCTTTGCATGGTCCACAGGATTTGCAAGGAGTTCCGAGGGAGCTGGCTGAGCACTCTCTTCATGTAAGGCCAGATGCCAAGCCGATGAAGCAACCCCTCCGCCGCTTCTCCGAAGATAGGAGGAAAGTGATAGCTGCCAAGATAGCCAGACTCTTACCCACTGGATTCATCATGGAAGTACTGCACTTGGATCGGTTATCAAATCCAGTCTTGCTCGAAAAGAAAAAGGATGACCCGAACGTGGCAGTGGTGTGTCGCATGTGTATTGATTACACGAACCTCAATAAGGCGTGTCCAAAAGATCCATTCCCCTGCCACGGATCGATCAAGTCATAGATTCTACTGCCGGGTGTGAGTTGTTGTCATTTGTGGATGCGTACTCTGGATTCCATCAGATAACATTGAATCCGAATGATCAAATAAAAACATCTTTGATCACCCCGTATGGGGCTTAGTGCTATCGTACCATACCATTCGGATTGAGAAATGCAGGTGCAACATATCAAAGATGCATGCAAAAATGCTTGCAAGATCAATTGGACAAAAATGTTCAAGTATACGTCGATGATGTGGTGATAAAAAAAAGCAAAGTCATACTCTAATTGAGGACCTGTATCAAACATTCGCAAACTTAAGAAGATTCCGGATGAAACTTAACCCGGAAAAATGCACATTTGGTGTCCCGGCTGGCAAGTTACTCGAATTTCTTGTATCCAGCTGAGGAATTGAGGCTAACCCGACAAAGATCAGGGCCATCAAAAGAATGGAATTGCCAAAAACCCTCAACGACGTCCAGAAGTTCACAAGATGCATGTCCTCGTTGAGTAGATTTATTGGTCGGCTAGGTGAAAAATCCCTACCACTATATCAACTGATGAAAAAATCAGACAAATTCACATGGACACAGCAAGCTGATAACACTTTCCATGAACTAAAGAAAATGTTGGCAACAACACCAATATTAGCATCACCACTATCCAAAGAGCCAATGTTGCTCTATGTCGCTGCAACCAACAGAGTTATAAGTGCAGTAATAGTGGTTGAACGCGAAGAAGAGGGCAAATCAGTCCAAAGGCCAGTTTATTACTTGAGCGAAGTGCTCTCTATATCAAAGAAGAATTACCCTCATTATCAAAAAATGACATATGGGGTATATATGGCAGCAAAGAAGCTGAAACATTATTTTCAGGAACACCCAATCCGAGTAATATGTGAGGCGCCTATCTTGGATATATTAGGCAGCAAAGATGCCAGTGGCTGAGTCGCAAAATGGGCCATAGAGCTAGCACCATATACTCCACAGTATGATAGGAGAGATGCAGTTAAATCTCAAGCTGTTGCAGACTTCTTCGTAGATTGGATGGAGATGCAATACGAACTACCACTACTAGATCCGAATTACTGGAAGATGCATTTTGATGGGTCCAAGATGAATATGGGTTTGGGCGCCGGGATAGTGCTCACATCGCCAAATAGGGATCATCTCAAGTATGTGATACAGATCCATTTTGCTGCTTCCAACAACTTTGCCGAGTACGAAGCACTTGTCCACGGCATCAAAGTGGCCAAAGAGATTAGCATCAAAAGGATCATATGTTTTGGTGATTCAGATTTGGTGTAACATCCCAAAAATCATGATTTCAAAGTTTGCATATCATCCATGCATTCATAATCATTTTAGGATCTTTTTCAATGTTATTTCAAAAACAGAAGCATTTGAAGGTTTATTATTTTATGCAAGCAAGGCATTAGCCTTATTTCTACCTTATAAGAAGGAAGACCTTGTGTTGATCAGTAGTGAATTGATCCTATGGTTGATTGATGTTTTCCATAGCTTGGACAAAGTTTTCAAAACAAAGTATGAATTTAAAACCATTCATATGTCTTTATTAAACAATTGATAAAGGCATTGTTTATTTTTAAAATTCCAATGTGCTAATGTATTTCCAAGTGTACAACTTTGTTCTGTAGCCAAATGTATACTAGTTTCACTTTACAAAAATCGAGAAGTGGTTTGAATTCAAACTCATTTGCAATTCATTTGAATTTGGTTCCTGAAAATCAAAATAGAAATAGAAAAGGAGAAAAGAAAATGGAAAAGGCCAGCGCTTCCATTTTGGCCCAGCACAGGATCCAACCCACTAAGCCCACCCGGACCAATTCCCTCCTCTCTCTCTCACCCGCACCCGCTCTTCCCCGCTGACACTGTCACTGGGCCCATGCTAGGTCAGCATCTTCTTCCCCACCCCCGCGCGCGCAGACTCTGTCGCCACTGCTGTTTCATCCAGAAACGCCGCGTTGATTTCTCTCTTAATTGGCATTGAACCACTGCGTAATTCTCTCGCCCCTCCTGGCTACTTAAACACCTTGCCGCCACGGTCATTTCCCCCCACACAGCACACTCACCTTGCCACCAGGCTGCCAGTATTTTGAATTGCACCGCCGCTGTCTGACGAGCTCCGGCAAGCGATTACGGTGAGCTCCAACCGCCCCTTTGCTTCTGGTTCAAACGAGCGTGACCCTCGTATCCTTGTGCATCTGCTGACACCTCTGGTTTGCCTGCTTGAGACCCAGGTCGCCGTCCCCGTTCACGCCCATAAACGCTTGAGCCGCCGCTCGACTCTGACGAGCGATTTAGGTAAAATCCGAGCGCCCCTTGCCTTCTCCTCGATACTGTCATGTTCGCCATGACCTTGCGCACCTCCTAACACATCTGGTTTGTGCTACGGCGATCCAGAGCCTCGGCAACAACCTCGTTTGCAAGAACCCGACGCCGCCAGCAACTCCGACGAGCCCCAGTGACCTCTGCAGCACGCCCCCGCCCACGCCAACGACACCTTGAGCACCGTCATGTTCACATGAGTCTGGTAAGCCACTACCCAGCCCCTAGCCCCCTCTGTAATCACCAGAGCATCACCGGCAGAAGCGCCACCGCCGCCAGCACCCATTGGCACCACCAGTCTTTGGTCGTTTGCGTCGTAGCCGTTAGATCTAGATCTGATGCTCGGGATTAGATCACTTAAGTGAACCGGTACGCGCAGATCTGGCCGTGCGCTGCCACTTAAATCCAACGGCTCTCGTTGATCGATCCACATGAAACGGTATCGACGAATCAGAAAGAGCCGCGTGTCTGTGTTTTGATTTAAAATCTGAAATTAGATATATTAGTTGTTCAAACTTGCAAAATTCATAACTTTTGATCCACACGTTCAAATTTTGTAAATTTTATATCATTGGAATCAAGAGAAAGAATTCTATCCAAATATGCACTTTTTTTAATAAATTGAATCTGTAAAATGTCTTGTTTTTGTAGAGACTTTTATAAGCTTATTTTGTATATAAAAATTGTATGGAAAATGTTTTAAGGGCTAAATCAATTTTATTTAGTGTATAATTGTTTTGTTTATGATTTAGTATTGTTCCACTTGTCTTGTTTGATTTAGAAAATCATCACATGGCATTTGCATGCATTCATATATTTTTGCTTGTTTATTTTGATATGTGAATTTGGTGCTATCATTTTATGTGTAGATTTTGGTGCTAGTGGTGATTGTGATTGTGAAGATTGTTTCTACTCCCCAAACTACCAAGGCAAGTGGTGCTTCATATTTTTTTCCCAATATTTGTACTATGCATTAGAAATATTTTGTATAGGGCTTGCATGACTATTTTGCTAAGTATCTATATGCTATGTTTGGGAAAACCTAGTAGTTGTAGAATTGTTAGAACTTTCTCTAAGTTAAGATACTTTCTATTGCCATGCTTAACCTAGCTAGTAGTAACCAAGGGTGGAATATATACATGCTATGTAAAATATTGCTAAATCTTTGACTTATGTTTTTGCTTAATAAAAACAACTAAGTGAATAAAACACCTGGGTGGAATGGTAATTGCTTGGTGGTTTTTGGTTGAGTGGTTACACAAGGCCCATTTCTATGGTTTACCTTGTGTATCTCACTTGTGGATTGCCACCCAGGAACAAAGGGATTTGAGATGCCAAAAGTTAAGAAGCTTCTAGTGCAGCCACATGGCATTATGGGCTCTGCCTGGATCATATAGGTTGCAATAACTTAGCCAAATGGACAGTTGGTGGTAGGGGATTGATAGGTTTGGAGAGCGTCCATTTTGGTCTAAGGGAAGGCTTCTGAAAGGTCCCGTCTTGGTGAAAATCAAGTCTTGTGGGGAAGTGCACAACCTCTGCAGATGGAAGAAACTAAGTACTTAGCCATGTCCCTGGTATAGCACAATTTGAGCATCAAGACATGGAAGCTATCAAGAATCTCCTCATCCCAATTTTCTAAGTTAAAACTTGTGGTTGAACAAGGGTGAAGGTTCACCAATTTCTATTGGTGGTTCCTTGGGAAAGTTTTTGCCAACCAAAAACTTAGTGTTTTCAACTGATAGGTAAAACTCATTTTGAGAAAATCAAGCCTAAGCTACACTTAGCCAGATTCATGTAGTAACTAGATGCTAATATTCTACTAAGGTATCACTTGCCAATACTATTCCAAAGTATTGACCCACTGTGGCTGTAACTTGTGATGTTGCAGGTTACTCTGATTCTGATTAGGGGTTATGAGTCTACTCTCAACATGCTTGCCTATGGCACATGAAGATGAATACTTCTATTTTATATTGTTAAGTTAAACTCTTGTACTAGCCTATGGCTAAGGAATTGTAAAAGACTGTTATCTCTGGAATGACGATGTAATAATGACCTTTGTTTCTGTGTACTTCATCTTAAACTGTGGATGCTAGCAATTGATCCAGGGACTAGCATTGCAATCACAGGGATCTTTACCTTTATAAAGGTGGGATCCTACATTTGGTGATTTAGCAAGTGTCTGGACATTGGACGCGTTGGACGCAAACATGGCACTATATCGTTTCCACGTGCAACAGATTTAGGGATACTTTGACGGGTGTGAATTCCATCACATACCAAGAGCAGCAAATGAGGCAGCGGATGTACTATCCAAGTTAGGGTCGTCTCGGCAAGAAATACCACCAGGAATAGCATTGGAACATCTCAGGAAACCATCGATCAAGCCCTCACCAAAGTCTGAGTCAATATTCATCCTGGCAATACAAGAGTCGGACGTTGTGCCAATGGACATTGACTCAGGTGCAGGTTCGAGTCACTCGGGGACTGATCCGCTCACCTCAGGGGTAGACGAATCACACTCGGGGACTCCTCAGGTCATGTCGGCAGAACATATGTCGGCCGAACCAATGGAAATTGATGGGGAAACAGATCCGGCACCACTGATACCAACATGGGCGTAGCCAATATTCAACTACTTAAAAGATGGAACTTTGCCGGATGATGAGATATTGGCGAGGCAAATAGAAAGAAGAGAAAAAACATACACCATAATCAACAAAGAGCTGTACAAGAGAAGTGTGACGAGTGTACTATAGCGTTGCATCAGCTCAGAGAAAGGCCAAGCAATTTTATTGGATATTCACCAAGGAGAATGTGGGCACCATGCATCATCAAGGGCATTGGTGGCCAAGGAATTCCAACATGGGTTTTATTGGCCAAGTGCACTGGCAGAGGCACAAGAGCTAGTCAGAAAATGCAATGGTTGCCAGCATTATGCATCCAAGTCACACTTACCAGCGTCTGAATTGAAGACTATACCAATCACTTAGACATTCGCAGTATGGTGCCTGGATATGGTAGGACCATTCAATCCAGCAAGGGGAGGCATGAATCATATATTGGTAATGATTGATAAGTTCACCAAATGGATAGAAGTGAAGCCCATCAAAAAATTGGATGGTAAAACAGCTGTCACATTCTTAAGGGACATAATTCTGAGATATGGTTACCCACACAGTGTAATCACAGATAATGGGACAAACTTTGCTGAAGGATCTTTCGCTCGATTCTGCGGAAAAAACCGAATAAGACTCGATGTAGCATCAGTCGCTCATCCAGAATCAAATGGACAAGTTGAACGAGCTAATGGCTTAGTTCTATCTGGGATAAAACCCTGCTTGATGGAACCACTCCAGAGATCACCTGGCTGTTGGATAGAGGAACTACCCTCAGTACTATGGAGTCTAAGGACAACTCTGAATCAATCAACAGGCTATACGCGATTCTTCCTTGTGTATGGGGCAGAAGCAGTTTTGCCTGCCGACATAGAGTATGACTCGCCAAGAGTAAGGCAATACTCGAAAGCCGAGGTAAAAGAGGCCCAAGAATATGGAGTCGACTTACTCGAAGAATCAAGGGAACTGGCATTATCCAGGTATGCTATATATCAGCAAAATCTCCAATGCTACCATAGCCGTAAAGTTCAACCTCGCGTTTTTCGAGAAGGGGATATGGTGCTAAGACTAGTTCAGTGCACATCGGGAATGCATAAGTTATCACCCCCATGGTAAGGTCCATTCATTGTAAGAAAAGCATTGCACAATGATTCATATTATCTCATAGATGCTCGTGAAGCACAGAAGAACAAGGCAGACAGATCAGGTGATGAGACCAAAAGGCCATGGAATGTGGCACTGCTTCGCCCCTTCTACACTTAGGAGAAGCAGTGCATGTATCACTCGAACTCTCATATGTCGGACATTTGTGTCGGCTATGTGCTGATAATAAAATGGTATGACTCGAAAAACTGACTCGAGGACTGCCCCATATGTTTATCCTTTCAATTATTTTATGTCGGCTGGCGTAACACCCAAAGCTTATCTCGGAACAAGTAGTGTTTACTCAGAAAAAATAAAATCTTCGACTATGCTGTTGTCCGAAAACATGGCTTCATGGCAAGCAAGAGGAAAAGATGCGTGACAAGTAAACATGAACGCTAGATAAGTACAAGGAGAAACGCGAGTCGACCCTATGTCTTTTTCCTAACCCACTGCAGGTTGTATCGTATGGTGTGTTGAATGATCCTCGGCCAAGTGATCTAAGTTTCATACCTGTTAACTATATCCTCATTACTTTGAGACTCTAATGTCGAACGCCAAAAAAGGTAGACAAGAGCCAAAGTCAAGTCAAGGGGAAACGACAAAATGAGACTTGGGGACTTGCCCTTGGATGATTCACACTCAAAATATAACAAGATATTTAAATCCTTATCAAAAGGCACACAACCAAACATAAGTGCAATGTATATTACATTTGAACCCTGCATACCGGGGATCTCATCAAAGTTCAAGTATTTGTCCTATTCAGTCTAAGAAGCAGCAGGACTTGGAGGAGCAGTCTTGGAGCTAGGAGCATCGGCCGAGTTAGGGGCATCAGTCGCCAAGTCTTTAGGGTCGTCCGACTCGGTGGCCTCGCTGTCGGCACCCTCCTCATCAGCAACTTTGACAAGTGGTTCGCCAAGGTCGAGGAAGCTGGGCCCATCGCACCAAGCGTGCACCATAGTATACTCAATCATGGCGTAGGCTCGCTCCTAGCACCTCTTGATCAACTCAGGATCATTCAGCCACTTCCCGTCCCCCCTTATGCGTGCAAGCACATCAATATTGATGTCCTCCTACCATGAGAGAACAAAGGAAAGAGCCTTATCCGCTGCAGCTCGGCCAGCCGACTCACGCCACTCATCCAGCCCGTTCTCGATGAGAAGCAGCCTTTTGGCAAGGGGCTCGATAAGTGTGGGTGCTTCTTCATCCGGACAGAGCATGTGGAACGCATGAATGGCCGATTTGAGCAAGTCCACGCCACATGACTTGAGGGTCTTGACGCGCTCCCACAATGCTTCGAGATGCTCGTTGTTAGTCACCTCGCCATCAGCTGGAGCACCAGACTCAGCTCTCACTCTCTTCATAGCCTGAATGGCAAACAAATTGGCCTCGGGAAAATTATCTACAAGCAAAAGAGAATATAAGGAAAGTAACAAAAAGGATGACAAAGTCAAGAACAGAACACGCAGTGCAAAAAAGGGTAAGAACTCACTACCTAGAAAAGAGTTGATGGTGCCGAGTTTGATTTGCCAAGCCTTGGCCTTGGCTTGGAGCGCGTCCAGGTCCATGTTCGCCGACTCAACCGCCGACTCGGCCTCCTTGAGCAGCTCCCTGGTTTTCTCAGCGCTGGCGGCGTGTTGGCTATCTTTCTCGGCAAGCTCCTCCTTTAGCCCCTTCACCTCGGCTAAATGTTTCTGCTCCATGTCGGCCATCAACCTTTTTAGCCGGGTCACCTCGTTTCGCTCCTTATGGAGTTCGGATTGGTGCTTCTTTGCTTATTCAGAACAAATTACTCATCAGCAACAACAAAACTATCTTGACACATCAGGATAACAAGGCAAGAGAATGGCATGAACACAAAAAAGGCTAAGAACTTACTCCCCGTCTCACTGATCTGCGAGTGGAGCGCGTCGATGGTGGACTGGGCAGAAGCTGTGGGAAAACAACGATAAAAGACTATGAAAATGAAGCAAAGAAAAATACACTGGATAAAGATATGGCGAGTAAGAAGATTACCTTGGCCTTGGGTCTCGATTTGCAGCTTCTCATAAGCAAGTTCGACCTAGCGGTGCTCCAGGAGGAGAGATTGATGCACCTTGGTGCGCTCATTGTGTGTAAGCTGCACAAAGGAAAAGGACAGTGGATAAATGGAAAAGTCGAGCTCAAAGCCTGATAAGAAGTGACTCCTATCTTAGAGCTTACAGCCAAATAAGTTTCTCATTCGGCAGTAACCTCGGGGACTAGGGATCGAAAGTCCAACATGCGAGCTTGGCATAAGGAAATAAAAGACTGGGTTAATGCTTGGATCTTACAGCCGAGTAAGTTCCTCACTCGGCAGTAACCTCGGGGACTAGGTGATCTGTATAACAGAAATACTCAATAACACAAAAGAGTAAAAAGGTTATTTACCTCGTTCACTCCATCCGCGCGAGCCATTAAGGTGATGGCCTGCTGGGTCATGTCAGAAACGGCCTTCGGGCCCAGCTTTGGCTTCTTGCCAGCGCGAGTGCTGACCTCTTGCTCGCCGGCTGCATTCCACGCCAAAGCATAGGGCTCAGTGGAACCAAGGCCATTCCCGCTGAGCGTCTGAATGAGAACTTGCCCCTTCTTCAGGGTAGTTCCCACATTGGTGCGGGTTGCAGCGGCGCTAGTGTGAAGGGTAACAGCTTTAGAGCCATCACCTGACCCGGCAGCCGCAGACCCGCTCGATTTACCCGTTGGGACAAGCATCGTTGCTAATGTCGTGGGCCGGATCTGAGGAGCGGTACAAGCCAAAGTTGTTTGTTTGGTGGAGGTGGTCTTGCCAGATGAGGTGCGAGCCGGACCAGGAGCCGTAGGCCGGGTCTGGCTCTTTGATATAAGAGGAGAGTGAGCAGATTTGTTGGGAGAAGAAAGGGGGGCCGACTGAGTGGGTTCAGCAGCATTGCTGGCACCAAGATCAGGAAGTTATTCATGTGCATCAGCTTGTGGGCTGGTGCCAGAGGAACTGGTAGCGAAGGTTTTCTCGGCACCAGCATTACTGGCACCAAGATCATAAAATTGTTCCTGGCCAGCACTAGTGGTGCTAGGCCGAGTCTCCTCCGCCGGGTGCACCACCGGGTCTGACTGACACTGAGAAGCATGATCCTCAACATTGGGAGCCTCGACTCGGATGGGATTCTGCACCGTAGAATCAGTCAGAATAGGTGCAGGCCTTAGTGGTGAGGCGATGCTAGGAGCAGCTTGGTTAGCCGACAGAGGCACAGCGCTGAAAACAACAAGACAAGCATAAGGAAACAGTAACAACGCATAAGAAGGAAAAATGTCATGTAAGCAGAACACAAATGCTTACCTGGTGACAATCGTATCGCATGATGGGCGACGTGTGACTTGGCGCAAATCAGCTTTCCGAGTCTCAGCCAGCATGGCAGCAGCAGGAGCAGCAGGGGTAGCCTTGCTTTTTTTGGCTGGCTGAGTACTGGAGGAGGCCCCGCGTCTCTTATTTGGCTTGGCAACAGGGATTTTGCCAACTCTTCCCACGGCGAGAGGTGGAGTGTCATGTACCTGGCCAGCTGCATAAGTAAATAACAGGCTTACTCGAATAAGTTAGAGGGCTAAGGTCACAAGGAAAGTACCTCCAAAATCTTACAATCATCATCCTCATCATCGTCAGACCAATCTTGTAAGGGGTTTCGAGATTGACTCTTACCCGAGGTTTAGCAGCAGCCGCATGCGGAATGGGAATGAAGCACTCCAAATCATACTCGACTTCGTCGGAGTTGGAGCGATCCTCGTTGTAAGCGCTAGGAGGGACAATACTGTCATCAACCTAGTGAACAAGGTTCTGCGAAAGACAAACATAATAATTATCGAAAACTAGACTGAGAGTAGCAAACAAGCTAAAGCTGACTCGATAGTAAAAGCAACTCGGAAACTTACCCAGGGGATAGGCTTGACCCGGCTAAACGGAGGGTAGCTCCAAGCCCAATCATCCACCAAGTTTAGTTTGGAGATTGAGCTTACTCGGCGAGCCACGGAATCGTGGGTAAGCTCCTTCATGGAGTGTCGAGTGGGTTCATGGGAGCCACTCATGAAGCACATCTTGTGGCTCCTGGCTTGGATAGGGCTTACCCGGCATGAGATGAAGGTGCACATGAGGTCCCTGTCGGCGAGATGAAAGTTCTCATCCGGCGACAACAACCTTTCCAAGATCACATTGGCCTCGTTCACTGCAGCGTCCTGGTCGCGCGAGTCAAGCTTCCAGAACTTCTGTCTGGGGACCTTGTCTGAGAAAGGGGGAGTCGGATGTTATCGGTGGCCCCACTGTTTTTGACACAGAAGAAAGTCCTATGCCATTTGCAAGAGTCAAGGCCAATAACCCGAGGAAAGATGGAGTCTCTCCTGGGTGTGATGCTAACGGCACCGCACCAAGTCGGTTTCTTCTCGGCTCGGGGAGCGCCAGGCTGAGGGACAACTTGCACCCTAAAGCTAAAATATTTGGCCCACAGAAGAACTGTAGGCCAAATGCCAAAATAGGCCTCGTAAGCGGAAATGAAGCAGGAAAGGGAGCCAATCGTGTTGGCAGGCAGATGATGGGTCTGGAGATTGACAGTGGAAAGAAACAAGGAAACAAAACTGCTCACTGGCAGAGTGAAACCTCGCTCAAAATGAGAGAGGAAAACCACCCGTTCATTCGCATCGGGTTTGGGGGAGATCTCACCGGCGGGAAGACGACAGTCGACCTGGAGCGGGATGCGCCTGGTGGAGCGAAGCCATTCAAGCTCCTCGGTGGAGACCTCCGAACCCTCCCAGCCGCCGTGCTCACCGGCAGGAACCTCCTGCTCCTCAGCCCCTTCAGCACCGTCGCGTGCGTCCATGATCCTCCTGGATTCGATCTCCTCCGCCGGTTGAAGAGGTTTGGAAGAACAAGGACCCGTAGTGGAATGGGAAGAGGAAAAGAGCAATCGCAAGGAAAGAACAGAAAGCAGGAAGAACCGTAGAGGGGGAAGTTTGATTTTGGAGGCGCAAGGAATAAGAAGAGGCAAGGGGAAACTGAACGGGCGAGGGAAGTTCTAACCCCCTCACCCCTACTTAAGGGCAGTAAAAACCCCAATCGTGGGATCCCCCTGCGTCATGCGGCCAGCGTGTGGCCGTGTACCCGGACGAGTGAGCCAATCAGCGGGCGCCACGTGACAACAATACACGAAAAATCCCCTGCCATGTCACAAAAGGAAGGACAAGGGGCGCAGACCGATGGGACTGCCATAGTGACGTGGAATAACTGCACATCCGTCACTGTGCCGCTAGATCTTGGAACAAAATTTGAGGCAAGTTATCATGATTACTAGCTGTCAGTGACTGAAGCAAGCCGAAAATGACTCAGAATTGGCCAAAATGACTCGGCACGAGGCAAAAACAAGCTAGAAAGTCAAAAAACAGACCCGGAAAGTGTCAGACAGACTCGTCAAGATGTGAAATTGCGCCAAACAGTGCGCCATAAGCGATGAATAGGGACAAAAGAAAAAGTTCCAATCACATTAAAGGAACCTGGAGACGCCTAACAGCTAGAACTACTAGACCTCACCAGCTTCGGGGACTAATGTCGGGGGGCTAACCCCCGGTAGGGTCACAAGGGGTAAAACACAGCCTAGCTTGGCTTACGCCGAGTGAAGAAAGAACCAGGACCAGTAAGTACGACCGGGTAAGAGGATCGTATGCGGCCGACATAGAAACTGTGTCGGCCCGTATAGAACAAATATGTTAATCTTGCAGGAACCAACGAGTCGAGTCTCTCGAGGAGGGGCCGAGTCAGATAGGACGCGTGGCACCTTTCCAAGTGAGGTTCAGGAGGGACCATAGTAAAGCGTGGTCAAAAGAGAAGGGCGACGCCGGGTGACACGAAAGGAGCCGGGTGACGCCCAAAGCAAGGGCTGACGTACAAAGTTACTGCGTGATGCCAAAAGGAACAGGAGGTGACGTACCAGAAGACCGTTAGCTGTCTAGCTTTGTGGACTGCGCCATTAGGCTTAGGGCAAGCCCATGACCTGACCCGCATAGTAGGGACCAAGATCCAAATAGTAACCCTAGAACCCAAAGGGGTATAACCTAGCTGGCTGCGCCTATATAAGAAGGGGCATAGCTATAGTAGAGGGAGGTTGGACCAAGTAGGGAACTAGTGCATAGGACACTAGTTCATACAGCTCAAGGAGCGCTTGTAACCTCGAGCATCAATGAAATTCCTAAATGTGGAGAGTTCATCTTGTTCTTCGTGCATGGCAAGACCGTACACTCCCTCCCCGGTGACCACAAGCACCCATTCGGCCCCCAACTTAAGCCTACCCATGGCATCTACCATGACACCACCACGACAGATCTTGTGAGATCTGTTCATGATCAAGATCTAATCTATTTGTAATCATGCATGTTGTGTTTGCGGGGATCCGATGGATAATGAGATTATTATGTTGGTTTGATTAATGGTTTTGTCTTGATGATTCTATCATGTCTGTGGTGTTTGTGATCTTGCATGCTCTCCGTTGTAAGTAGCTATCTTTGACAAGTAGTTGCTAGTGACTCCAAGAGGGAGTATTTATGCTCGATAGTGGGTTCATGCCTCTAGTTTCCAAGGGAAGTGACAGAAATCTCTTCGGTTGTAGATGTGATATTTCTACTAGGGAGAAAACAACGGTCTCTTGTTCATGGAACATGTGGACTGTTTACCTTACACACTTTGCTTAAAGCAGTTGTATGTTGCTTGCAACTTAATACTGGAGGGGGTTCGGATGATAACTTGAAGGTGGACTTCTAGTCATAGATGTAGTTGGATGGAGGTCTATGTATATTGTTGTATTGCCCAATCGAATCTCACAGGATCTTTCTGACTAGTAATTGCATTGTTATGCCTTGCTCAGTTCCTGTCAATTGCCCTACTGTAATTTGTTTACCCATCATGCCATGTTGTTTATCTAAGGAGAGCACCTCTAGTGAACTATGGACCCCGGTCCAATCTTTACCATTGATACATCTTCCACTGTTAATTGTTTACTTGCTATAAACCATTACCTTCCACACAATACGTTTAATCCTTTGTTACAACAACCGATGAGATTGACAACCTCACTGTTAGTTGGGGCAAAGTCTTGAGTTTGTGTTGTGCAGGTCTCTGTGTTGCTTGCAACACCTGAGTGATGTTTCCTTCCTCCTACTGGTTCGATAACCTCGGTTTCTTACTGAGGGAAAACTTGCTGCTGTGCTGCTTCACACCTTGTTCTTGGGGTTCCCAACGAAGCGCTCCTACATCAACTCAGCGCTGCATCAGAGTGACAAGTGTTTGCCGCCGTCCTCAGTTGGCCATGTGTCTGGCTTTGGTATGAGCATACAGTTTGTTGATTACTACAAAGAGGACACCAAGAAAAGAAGAGAGAGGAAGAACCAGTCGGCGACTAAGGATAAAGC
The DNA here is from genome assembly GCA_916181665.1 of Avena sativa. Classification (NCBI taxonomy): domain Eukaryota; kingdom Viridiplantae; phylum Streptophyta; class Magnoliopsida; order Poales; family Poaceae; genus Avena; species Avena sativa. The sequence continues at coordinate 111,754,313 of OV702283.1, forward strand.
TGAGATTGAAGAGTTGAAGTTGAAGGTGCAGACACTAGAGCAAAAAGTGGACGAGAAAATAATGGACAAGTTAGTGGAAGAGAAGCTCTGCGTGATCATCCCCGCTGGGTTGTTTGAGGGGCTAATTTCTTGGAATGCGGCAGGTCAACAAGGGACGATTCAGCTGCCTAGCTTTAGCAGCAGCAACTCGAGCATCAACGTTAACGTGTCGCTGGACTTGGTGACCCCATCGGCCGCCATAGCTGCGGTGAAGCCACTAAATTGGGTTGCACCGATGCCCCTGCTCCCGCCAAAAATACCAAGGCACAACGGTAGCGGTGGTGCTCCATAATGCACCCAAGCAGGAGAATGCTGACGATAGACCAGCCGCCAGCACCGACCGTGTCTCGACATTATCCGAGCTCAACACCATCACCAAGGTAACTAATTAGTTAGTACGTATCATCTCCTTTATGCCTTTGATGCATTCCATCTCATGATTCCCAACATGTTTTGACTTAGGAAACTTCTTGCATACTCCTGCTTAAAGTTGCCAGCAGCGAGTTAAAGGATGTTGCCAATGGCACTCTCATACAACCAGCGAGTCGCACGATGCACAACAATCGAATGGAAGATACCGTTATGAGGGTCCAGATTGCTCGGGTGTTGCCGAGGTGCAATGACATGGACCCCCTTTCAACCTCAGGGAGCCGACGAACACAAGACCCTTGCAGAATGCCACAATTGGCCCTTGACACGGCCGAAAACCCAGATTTGTCTTGTTGGGCACACCGGCGCCACCTCGATTGTCTAGCCACCACCTCGGAAGCCAGCCATTGTCATCGCTACCACCAGTCGCCACCAACAACTGTTGGGAGAATGTGGACCGCCCCAAGGCGAAGTCATTGCACCGCAACCGCCATCGCCCCCGCCACCACCACCACATGATGGCAACAATGAATATGATGATGAATTTCTCGACGTCGACGACTTCATCAACGCCAGCACTAACAGAGGATTGTACATGCCTTGTTGGAATGAAGAACACTTCATCACTCGCGACAGTCAAGGTGGTCATCCCAGTACATGCACATAACACCTGCCTTACATGGTTTTTCTCAAGAGATGCCTCTGGCCACCGATCCAAGGGAGAAACCTGTATTCATTTTCAGCCCTAGAACACTCCAAAAGGTGACCGATGAGCACTTAGCCTCCCTAGTGGAGGAGCCTGCTGCAAAGACAAAGAAGCATAGGAAGAGAGGTAAGAACGCTGCGAGCCAACCTTGTCCGAAGAGGATCCGGGCTCAGGACGATGTCGTACTAGCCTGCAAGGATGGCTTGCCCCTAATGCATGTAGCTGGTGAACCGATAATGACTCTGGAGCTGCTTTGCCTCGCTCGTGGCGCCATGCTAACTTTGCATGATGGTATCAAGACACCAGAGGGCCTCCTTTTTCAAGATCCAAATTACCCGGTTTTCACAATCAAGGTGCCATCGGACGTGGACTTTGTCCGTGAAGCCCCCACGGATGTGGTCTTCATAGCCTACGAGGAAGTATTCAAGCTATTTCTCTCAAAATGGCTAGACTATAACTTGTTCCACATATTCGCGCTCAATCTGGTGATGAAGATCAAGAGAGAGAAAACCACATACATCACGATAGTGCATCCCTACTACATGTGTGACAACCAATTGGAGGAAGGATCAGAGACACAGACCATGGCGACAGTGTTGGAGATATGCCCTAGAGGCAATAATAAAAGTAGTTATTATTATATCTTTGTGTTTATGATAAATGTTTACATTCATGCTATAACAATATTAACCGGAAACATTAATACTTGTGTGATTTGTAAACTAAATTAGAGTCCCTGGTAAAGCCTCTTTATAATACTAGCTTGTTGGTTAATAGATGATTGTGGTTTCTCGATCATGAACATTCAGATGTTATTAACAAAAAGATCATATCATTAGGAGAATGGTATGATGGACATACTCCTATAGATAAGCGTAGCATATAGATCAAGTCATTTTAATAGTTCGTTTGCTATAAGTTTTCTGATACATAGTAACCTAATTCCTTCGACCATGAGATCATGCTAATAACCATCACCGGAAGGATTCTTTGATGTGTAACATCCCAAAAATCATGATTTCAAAGTTTGAATATCATCCATGCATCCATAGTCATTTTAGGATCTTTTTCAATGTCATTTCAAAATAGAAACATTTAAATGTCTATTATTTTATGTAAGCAAGGCTTTGACCTAATGCTACTCTCTAGTATGATATTATTTGTTTTAAAATCAAAGATATTTGATCCTAAGTTTGTTTGATAAATTCCAAAGATTGGACAAAGTTTTTAAAACAAAGAATGAATTTAAAACCATTTTTATTCCTTTTATAAGAAATGGTAAAGGCACTTTTTTCTTTTAAAATTTCAAATGACCAAAGTAAGTTTGAGTGGACAAGAGTGCTAAATGATCAACTAAGAGCTGGATCCATCTTACAAAAACGCAGAACAAATTTGAATTCATTTGGTTTGAAACTCATTTGAATTTGGTTCCTGGAAAATCAAACAGAAAATGAAAAAAGATAAAATAAATAGTAAAAGGCATGCGCCAGCCTTTCGGCCCATCAGCAGACTCGGCCTAGCAAGCCCACCCAACCCACCAGACACTGACTAGTGGCCCCAACGCCACGTCGTCGTCGTCCTCCCAAGAACCCGCGAGATGAACACGTCGTCGCCGCCCATTACCTCGCGAATTTAAACCGAATCAATTCCATTGATTTCTCCAGTAATTCGCCCAGCCCTCACCTGCTACTTAAACCCCACACCGTCGCGACCATTTCCCTCAAACCCCACCCAGTAATCGCCACCAGGCTGCTCGCATTCAAGCTCAAACCATCGCTGCCCGACGAACTCTGGCGTGCGATTACGGTGAGCTCCGACCGCCCCTCTGCCTCTAGTTAAAACGATTGACACCCTCGTGTCCATGCACACCTCCTTATGCCATTTGTTTGTCTTCTGGTGATCCAGGTCGCCGTCCCCGTTCGCGCCCGCAAGCAACATAACCACCGCTCGACTCTGACGAGCAATCTAGGTAAAGCCCGACCGCCCCTTGCCTTCTCCTTGATGCTATCGTGTTCGCCATGAACTTGCGCACCTCCTGACTCATCTGATTCGTTCTAGGGAGATCCAGAGCCTCGGCAACTACCTCTTTTGCAAGCACCTGACGCCGCCAGCAACTCCGACGAGGTCCTACTGCTGTGTCCGTGCGCCCCGACCCTGCCCGTCCACACGTTGAGCATCCCCACGTTCCCGCGGTCTCGGTAAGCACACACCCCGACCCCCTGCCCCTCTGGTCTCGCCGGAACATCGCCGGCAGACGCGCAGCCGCCACGGCAGCCATTTGCGCCGCCAGTTCTTGGTCAGATGGATCTGATCCATTGGATCTAAATTCTAAGGCTGTGATTAGATCTATAGCGAAGCGGTATATTTTGATCTGGACCGTGTGCAGTTAGTTAGATCCAACGGCCCGCGAGCGTGATCCAGCGCGAACCGGTACCGTCCAATCAGGAGCTGCTGCGTGGCCTGTGTTTAGATTTAAAAACAGAATTTAGATCAATTAGATGTTCAAACTTGCAAAATTCATAACTTTTGATCCACACGTTCAAATTTTGCAAATTTTATATCATTGGAATCAGGAGAAAGAGTTCTATCCAACCATGCAATCTGTTTAATGTTTTTCTTCTGTAAAATTGGTTATTTTTGCAGAGACATTTATAGGCTTATTTTGAGTATAGAAATTATTTGAAAAATGATTTAAACACTAAATAAAGTTTATTTAGTGTGTTTTTGTCTTTTTTATGATTCGTACTGTATACTTGTCTTGTTTGATTTAGAAATTCATCACATGGCATCTGCATGCATTCATATATTTTTCCTTGTATATTTTTGATATGTGAATTTGGTGTTATCATTTTATGTGTAGATTTTGGTGCTAATAGTGATTGTGGTTGTGAAGATTGTTGCTACTCCCCCAACTATCAAGGCAAGTGGTGCTTCATATATTTTTGTCCCAATATTTTTACCTATGCATTAGAATTATTTTGTATAGGCCTTGCATGAATATTTTTCTAAGTATCAATATGCTATTCTTGGGAAATCCTAGTAGTTGTAGAATTGTTAGAATTTCCTCTAAGTTAAGATACTTGATATTACCATGCTTATCCTAGCTAGTAGCAACCAAGGGTGGATTATATATTCATGCTATGAGAATTATTTCTAAGTCCTTGACTTATGTTTTGCTTAATAAAACAACTAAGTGAATGAAACACCTGGGTTGAATGGTAAGAATGGTTTGTGTTCAGTGGTTACACAAGCCACATTTCTATGGTTTACCTTGTGTATCTCACTTGTGGATTTCCACCCAGGAACAAAGGGATTTGAGATGCCAAATGTTAAGAAGCTTCTAGTGCAGCCACATGGCATTATGGGCTCTGTCTGGATCACATAGGTTGCAATAACTTAGCCAAATGGACAGTTGGTGGTAGGGGAATGATAGGTTTGGAGTGCGTCCATTTTGGTCTAAGGGAAGGCTTCTGAAAGGTCCTATCTTGGTGAAAATCAAGTCTTGTGGGGAAAGTGCACAACCTCTGCAGATGGAAGAAACTAAGTACTTAGTCATGTCCCTAGTATTGGACAATTTGAGCATCAAGACATGGAAGCTATCAAGAACCTCCTCATCCCAATTTTCTAAGTAAAAACTTGTGGTTGAACAAGGGTGAAGATTCACCAATTTCTATTGGTGGTTCCTTGGGAAAGTTTTTGCCAAACAAAAACTTAGTGTTTTCAACTGATAGGTAAAACATATTTTGAGCAAAACAAGCCTAAGCTACACTTAGCCAAATTCATGTAGAAACTAGATGTTAATATTCTAATAAGGTATCACTTGCCAATACTATTCCAATGTATTGACCCACTGTGGCTGTAACTTGTGATGTTGCAGGTTACTCTGATGATGATTAGGGGTTATGAGTCTACACTCAACATGCTTTCCTATGGCACATGAAGATGAAGACTTCTATTTTATATTGTTAAATTAAACTCTTGTACTAGCCTATGGCTATGGAGTTGTATAAGACTATGTTATCTCTGGAATGACGATGTAATAATGACCTTTGTTTCTGTGTACTTCATCTTAAACTGTGGATGCTAACATTTGATCCAGGGTCTAGCATTGCAATCACAGGGATCTTTAACTTTATAAAGGTGGGATCTTACAGATGGTATCAGAGAACTGTGTTGCCTATAGGATTATGACCCTAGGATTGGATTAGAAACCACTAAGGAAAATTTTCAACACTTTAAAAAATTTCTACACTTGTCTTTTTCTTCTCGTAAACTTTTCTAATCTTCTTTCTCATCTCTATTTGTAGATGAACTCCATCAACGAAGCCGTAAGGAAGGTACCACTCATGACCATGACTTTGGAGTGTGAGACTGAATTTCCAAAAGCCCTCAAGAACCTTATGGTTACCATGGGGATACATGGTGCAGCTGTGTACAAAGGATTCCCTGTGATGGATGAAGGAGAAGTGTATTGGTGGGTACAACTTCACTTGTACAAAAACAAGGAAGACAACCACAAGGAGTTAGGGTTCTGCATGGTCACCAGCTTAGAAATGCACACCACATTCTTTGACTCTGCAAGAAATGCAGCATGGAATGCTATCAAGGAACTTGGTGATATGCTCAAGTGCAGAATGCTCAACATGACCTTAGAGAAGAAAAGAAGCATACCCAAGAGTTAGAGACTACCAACCAACAACTAAGGGGAGACATGATAGACTTAATTTGGGAATCTTGTGAACAAGATAGACAGATGGCTACTAGAGATGCTTTGATAGCTATTTTGTCTAGTGAGTGAGAGTTGTAATGTACTTCGTTAGTTGGAACACCACACTTATCGTTTTTATTTCCAAAAATTTGTCTAAGTCATGTTGAACCTTTGATGCTTGTAATGGATTTGTGTATGCCATGACTTGTGTGTTTGCTATAAAAGATATGCTTGTGATATATTTGTATTGTGATTTTTTCTATTGAATGTTGAATTCTAATTATTCTCTATCTTATAAATAGATGCCTAGTGTTATTATCAGCACCGCCGAGGAGTTCAAGCGAACTCGTTTTGGCACTCGTCTTATTGAGCTCACTAGCGTGCTCAACCTTCCACTTCCTAGCATCATGACGCTTCCCCTCACCAAGTTTGAGAGGAAGGACCTTTGGGGCTTCAAAGTTACTCAGCCAGGACGCCAAACTGAGCCAACCATGGAGGCTATCACTTTCAAGCTAATGCATGACGACAAGGAGAGAGGCTTAGATGTAGTCATGCAAGATCTACTTGGGCGTCTGGTAGGGAGGCACTCCAGAGAGCTTAGAGGTCTTTACTTTCACGCCTTCGGAAGACGCGACAAGGAAGGTGAAGCTATTGAGTTCGAGGATGCTGCTAGAGAGACGGCGGAGCCGATTCGTCTGTACCTTCAAGACCTAGAGGTTCTCATTAGGCACCTAGATACCGATAGGACCAACGTCATGCTTAGCAATGACGAGCTCCAGGTGCAGCTTCGTGAGAAAGACAAGCTCTTCGCGGAGCAAGACGAGATAGTCAAGGAAATGGAGGCCAAGTTTGAGAGCCAGGACAGGAAGTTTAAGAGCCAAGAGAAAAGAGTCCAAGACAGGAACAAGAGGATTCGGGAGATGAATGCAGAGTTAGAGTCCAAGGACTTTGAGCTCGAGCATCAACAAGGAGTGATAGAGAGGCTTCGCTCACAGAAGAGGGCTCTTAGGGCCAAGATAGAGACCTTGACTACCAATGTCGAGGAATACAAGACCGCTATGGACAATGCAGGTCTTACACTTGTTGATGAGGAGGTTGATGCAGAGGAGTAGTGATGACTACTCATTTATCATTAATCTACCATGCTTATGATTATTGAGTCGCAATGACCATCCAACATGTGGGTGGCTTGCTATGGTGTGTTTACCTTTTCAAACTTGTTGTTTATGTCGTTGAACCTTATGTTATTTTGATGTTGATTTGGTGATTATCTATGTGATGTTTTGTGCATAATAAGCATCTATGGGTATCTCATTCTTATCCTTATGAAAACCACAGATGCCTCCTTGACGTGCCAACCCCAACCCGAACAACAACAATGTCACCCCCGAGATGCAGCAACTAATGACAGAACAGGCACAACTGATGCAGATGATGACCACTTTTATGCAGAATCAGAATAACAACAACAATAACAACAACAACAACAACAAAAACAACAAAAACAACAAAAACAACAACAACAACAACAATAATCAGAACAATCCACCAGGATTTGACATGCTTACCAGATTCCTAAGACTGAAGCCTGCAAAGTTCTCAGGAACCACTGATCCCATGGTGGCCAATGATTGTCTATGTTTGGTGAACAAGGATTTGGTAACCGTCGGCTGCATCGACGAAGAGAAAGTCAGGTTTGTAGCACATCTGTTGGAAGGACTAGCAGCTACTTGGTGGGATAACTTCCAGATCACCACTCCCATTGAGGATGTGACATGGGCTATCTTTGAAGATGGTTTCCGTACAGCTCACATCTCATCCGGAGTTATGAATTTGAAGAAGAAAGAGTTCCATAACCTGAAGCAGCATCACCGCAGCGTGGCTGAATATATTGAGGAGTTCAACAATCTGGCGCGTTATGCACCGGATGAAGTTGATACCGATGCCAAGAGGAAGGAGAAATTCCTCGAAGGGCTGAACGATGAACTAAATCTGTAGCTATCTCTTGCCTATGTCCCAACCTACCAATCACTTTGCGACAAGGCTACCATATTGGAGAACAAGATGAAACAGGTGGAAAGCAGAAAGAGGAAGCACAACTCTGAAAAGCACAGCTCGGGATCGTCTCACAAGCGTTCCCATCATGAAGATAGTGGGAGTTCTGGATCCCACAAACATGGAAAGTACCACAACCACCACATCCACAACCGCCATCATGACAACAAGCATCACCGTGGTCATGATAATGATAAGTACAAGAACTACAAGGGTGGACACAAGAGTCACCAAAGTGGAGGTGGAAGTGGAAGTGGTAGTCAGCCTGCAAAGAGAGATATCAGTCAGGTTGAATGCTTCAAGTGTAAGAAATTGGGGCATTATGCAAATGAGTGCACAGAGAAGAAAGTTGAAGGAACCAGAAAGCCCAACCCTTTCCAGAAGGGACAAGTGAACCACATCAATGTGGAAGAGATTTACGTGGAATCTGATGCTGTGGCTGGTAAGTTCAAACTAAATTCTATTCCAGCACTTGTTCTTTTTGATACTGGTGCATCAAATTCATTCATATCAAAAGCATTTGTTGATAGAAATGGGTTTCCAACTGAAAATATTGGGTGTCCAATAAAAGTAAGTTCTCCCGGTGGAGATATGATAGTAAGTCTTGGATATCGTGATCTAGTGATAGAATTTGGGAAGCATAAGTTTCCAGTGAGTCTGATAATCCTAGATTCCCAAGGACTGGATGTAATTTTGGGAATGGACTGGATGACCAAGTATGAAGGAGTACTAGATTGTGCCAATCGTACTGTCGCACTCACAACCCCGGAAAAGAAACAGATAAGATTCAAGTCTAACTTTGAATAAAAAGGGGGTAAGCTAAATTCTCTTAAGGGGGTTACCATAGACAGTGTGCCAATTGTGAGTGAATATCCGGATGTGTTTCTGGAAGAATTGTCGGGAATGCCACCAGATAGAGATGTGGAATTTTTGATTGACTTGCTACCAGGATCAGGACCAATAGCAAAGAGACCTTACAAGATGTCAGTTGATGAGTTGAAAGAACTCAAGAAATAGCTTGGAGAGCAATTGCAGAAAGGATTTATTCAACGAAGTTCTTCATCTTGGGGAGCACCAGTTTTGCTTGTGGAAAAGAAAGATAGGAGTCAAAGGTTATGTATCGATTATCGTTCACTCAATGAGGTGACTATCAAGAACAAATATCCTTTGCCCAGAATCAATGACTTGTTTGATCAGTTAGAAGGAGCCTGTGTGTTCTCAAAGATTGATCTCTGGTCAGGTTATTTTCAGCTTAAGATAAGGGAACAAGACATACCTAAGACAACTTTCACCACTAGGTATGGATTGTATGAATAGACAGTGATGCCATTTGGTTTGACCAATGCACCAGCTTACTTCATGAATATGATGAACAAGGTGTTAATGGAGTTCCTTGACAAGTTTGTTGTCATTTTCATCGATGACATTTTGATCTACTCCAAGAGCAAAGAAGAGCATGAAGGACATTTGTGTTTGATACTTGAGAAGCTTAGAGAGCATAAGTTGTATGCCAAATTCAGCAAGTGTGAATTCTGGTTGAATGAAGTTGGATTCTTGGACACATTGTGTCAGGAGATGGTGTAGCAGTTGATCCCGCAAAAGTATCAACTATAACTGAATGGGAATCTCCTAAGTCAGTGAAAGAAGTTCGTGTTTCTAAGAGACTAGTGACATCACCAGTCCTATGTCTGCCAGATTTGGAGAAGGACTTCCAAGTATATTGTGATGCATCTCATCATGGATTAGGTGCAGTGCTAATGCAAGAAGGGAAAGTTGTGGATTATTCCTCGAGATAACTCAAAACTCATGAGGTAAATTACCCTACTCATGATTTGGAGTTAGCCTCTGTTGTCCATGCACTCAAAACATGGAGACATTATCTCTTGGGAAAGCGATGTGAAGTGTTCACAGATCACAAAAGTTTGAAGTATATCTTCACTCAGAAAGAAATTAACATGAGACAAAGAACATGGCTAGAACTCATCAAGGACTATGACTTGAGTTTGCAATACCACCCCGGTAAAGCAAATGTTGTAGCGGATGCACTAAGCCGTAAAGTATTTGTGAATGGTCTTACTAAGGGAGAGTTTCCAGATGATCTGTGTGCCAGATTTAGAGAACTCAGATTGGAGATTGTGCCTGAAGGACATCTCATGTCATTGGATGTTCAACCCACCTTGTTGGACAAAATCAAGGAAGCCCAAAAGACGGACAAGGAAATTGAAGAGATTAAGGAAAATATTGGCAAGGGAAAATCCAAAGGATTCCATGAAGACGAACAAGGTACTTTATGGTATGGAAAACGTATCTGCGTTCCGCAAGATCCGGAGCTTCGGAATCTGATTTTACAAGAAGCACACAACTCACTATATTCCATTCATCCGGGTAACACAAACATGTACATGGATATGAAGGAAAGATTTTGGTGGAATAATCTCAAGAAAGACATCGCCGAACATATTGCTTTGTGTGATGTATGTAGTAGAGTGAAAGCGGAACATCAGAAACCGGCAGGATTACTACAACCACTACCTATTCCTGATTGGAAGTGGGACAAGATTGGCATGGATTTCATTACCGGATTGCCAAGGACCAGGTCAGGATATGATTCTATTTGGGTAGTAGTGGATCGCCTAACTAAAGTGGCTCATTTCATACCCGTGAAGACAACCTATACAAGTGCTAAGTTGTCCAAGATCTATATGAATAGGATTGTGTGTCTGCATGGGGTACCCAAGAGTATTGTGTCCGATAGGGGAACCCAATTCACTTCTCATTTTTGGAGGCAACTACATGAATCATTGGGAACGAGGTTGGAATTCAGTACCGCTTTTCATCCCCAGACTGATGGACAGACAGAAAGGACCAACCAGATTCTGGAGGATATGTTGAGGGCATGTGCCCTAGACTATGGAGCTAGTTGGGATGAAAGTCTGCCTTACGCAGAATTCTCTTATAACAATAGCTATCAAGCCAGTATTGAGATGGCACCGTTTGAGTTTCTCTATGGAAGGAAGTGTACTACCCCATTACTCTGGAATGGTGTGGGAGAAAGAAACATGTTCGGGCCAGAACTAATCAAAGAGGCTGAAGAGAAAGTCAAGCTAGTAAAGGACATATTGAAGATAGCATAGTCCCGACAGAAGAGCTACGCAGATCCTAAGCGTAGAGAAGTCACCTATGAGGTGGGTGATAGAGCTTATCTTAGAGTGTCACCACTTCGTGGAGTGAAGAGATTTGGAGTCAAAGGAAAATTGGCCCCAAGATATGTTGGATCATTCAAGATTCTGAGTCGTAAAGGAGAACTAGCTTATGAGATTGAACTACTAGAATCATTGTCTGCCGTTCACAATGTGTTTCATGTGAGTCAGCTAAAGAAATGCCATCCAGACATGGAAGAGACTTCTTTGAAGGATACCATACCTTTGGAAGAGGTCTAGTTGGAAAGTGGGAGACTGTTGGAGATATGCCCTAGAGGCAATAATAAAATTAGTTATTATTATATCTTTGTGTTTATGATAAATGTTTACATTCATGCTATAACAGTATTAACCAGAAACATTAATACTTATGTGATTTGTAAACTAAATTAGAGTCCCTGGTAAACCCTCTTTATAATCCTAGCTTGTTGGTTAATAGATGATTGTGGTTTCACGATCATGAACATTGAGATGTTATTAACAAATAGATCATATCATTAGGAGAATGGTATGATGGACATACTCCTATAGATAAGCGTAGCATATATATCAAGTCATTTCAATAGTTCGTTTGCTATAAGATTTCTGATACATAGTAACCTAATTCCTTCGACCATGAGATCATGCTAATCACCATCACCGGAAGGATGCTTTGATGTGTAACATCCCAAAAATCATGATTTCAAAGTTTGCATATCATCCATGCATCCATAGTCATTTTAGGATCTTTTTCAATGTCATTTCAAAACAGAAGCATTTAAATGTCTATTATTTTATGTAAGCAAGGCTTTGACCTAATGCTACTCTCTAGTATGGGATTATTTTTTTAAAAATCAAAGATATTTGATCCTAAGTTTGTTTGATAAATTCCAAAGATTATACAAAGTTTTCAAAACAAAGAATGAAGTTAAAACCATTTTTATACCTTTTATAAGAAATGGTAAAGGCACTGTTTTCTTTTAAAATTTCAAATCACCAAAGTAAGTTTGAGTGGACAACAGTGCTAAATGATCAATTAAGAGCTGGATCCATCTTACAAAAACCTAGAACAAATTTGAATTCATTTGGTTTGAAACTCATTTGAATTTGGTTCCTCGAAAATCAAACAGAAAATGAAAAAAGATAAAAGAATTAGTAAAAGGCCTGCGCCAACCTTTTGGCCCATCACCAGACTTAGCACAGCGAGCCCACCCGGGACATTTCCCTCCCCCTCTCTCTCTCACCCGCGTCGAACCAACCCACCAAACACTGACCAGTGGCCCCAACGCCACGTCATCGTCCTCCTCCCCAGAACCCGCGCGATGAACACGTCGTCGCCGCCCGTTACCTCGCGAATTTAAACCGAATAAATTCCTTTGATTTCGCCAGTAATTCGCCTAGCCCTCACCTGTTACTTAAACCCCACACCGTCGCGACCATTCAAACTCAAACCGCCACTTCCCGACGAACTTCGGCGTGCGATTACAGTGAGCTCCGACCGCCCCTCTGCCTCTGGTTCAAACGATTGAGACCCTCGTGTCCATGCACACCTTCTTATGCCATTTGTTTGTCTTCTGGTGATCCAGGTCGCCGTCCCCGTTCGCGCCCGCAAGCGACAGAACCACCGCTTGACTCTGATGAGCAATCTAGGTAAAGCCCCACCACCCCTTGCCTTCTCCTCGATGCTATCGTGTTCGCCATGAACTTGCGCACCTCCTGACTCATCTGATTCGTGCTAGGCGATCCAGAGCCTCGGCAACTACCTCGTTTGCAAGAACCCGACGACGCCAGCAACTCCGACGAGGTCCTGCTGCTGTGTCCGTGTGCCCCGACCCTGCCCGTCCACACGTTGAGCATCCCCACGTTCCCGCAGTCTCAGTAAGCACATGCCCGACCCCCTGCCCCTCTGGTCTCGCCGGGACGTCGCCGGCAGACATGCAGTCGCCGCGGCAGCCATTTGCACCGCCAGTTCTTGGTCAGCTGGATCTGATCCATTGGATCTAAATCCTAAGGCTGCGATTAGATCTGTAGCGAAGCGGTATGTTTTGATCTGGATCGTGTGCAGTTAGTTAGATCCAACGGCCCGCGAGCGTGATCAAGCGCGAACCGGTACCGTCCAATCAGGAGCTGCCGCGTGGCCTGTGTTTAGATTTAAAAACAGAATTTAGATCAATTAGATGTTCAAACTTGCAAAATTCATAACTTTTGATCCACACGTTCAAATTTTGCAAATTTTATATCATTGGAATCAAGAGAAATACTTCTATCCAACCATGCAATGTGTTTAATGTTTTGCTTCTGTAAAATTGGTTATTTTGCAGAGACATTTATAGGCTTATTTTGAGTATAGAAATTATTTGAAAAATGATTTAAAGACTAAATAAAGTTTATTTAGTGTTTTTTGTCTTGTTTACGATTCAGTACTGTATACTTGTCTTGTTTGATTTAGAAATTCATCACATGGCATTTGCATGCATTCATATATTTTTACTTGTATATTTTTGATATCTGAATTTGGTGCTATCATTTTATGTGTAGATTTTGGTGCTAATAGTGATTGTGGTTGTGAAGATTGTTGCTACTCCCCAACTATCAAGGAAAGTGGTGCTTCATATATTTTTGTCCCAATATTTTTACCTATGCATTAGAATTATTTTGTATAGGGCTTGCATGAATATTTTTCTAAGTATCAATATGCTATTCTTGGGAAATCCTAGTAGTTGTAGAATTTTTAGAATTTCCTCTAAGTTAAGATACTTGCTATTGCCATGCTTAGCCTAGCTAGTAGCAACCAAGGGTGGATTATATATTCATGCTATGAGAATTATTTCTAAGTCCTTGACTTATGTTTTTCTTAATAAAACAACTAAGTGAATGAAACACCTAGGTGGAATGGAAAGAATGGTTTGTGTTGAGTGGTTACACAAGGCCCATTTCTATGGTTTAACTTGTGTATCTCACTTGTGGATTGCCACCCAGGAACAAAAGGATTTGAGATGCCAAATGTTAAGAAGCTTCTAGTGCAGCCACATGGCATTATGGGCTCTACCTGGATCACATAGGTTGCAATAACTTAGCCAAATGGACAGTTGGTGGTAGGGGAATGATAGGTTTGGAGCGCGTACATTTTGGTCTAAGGGAAGGCTTCTCAAAGGTCATGTCTTGGTGAAAATCAAGTCTTGTGGGGAAAGTGCACAACCTCTGCAGATGGAAGAAACTAAGTACTTAGCCATGTCCCTGGTATTGGACAATTTGAGCATCAAGACATGGAAGCTATCAAGAATCTCCTCATCCCAATTTTCTAGGTAAAACTTGTGGTTGAACAAGGGTGAAGGTTCACCAATTTCTATTGGTGGTTCCTTGGGAAAGTTTTTGCCAAACAAAAACTTAGTGTTTTCAACTGATAGGTAAAACCTATTTTGAGCAAAGCAAGCCTAAGCTACACTTAGCCAAATTCATGTAGAAACTAGATGTTAATATTCTAATAAGGTATCACTTGCCAATACTATTCCAATGTATTGACCCACTGTGGCTGTAACTTGTGATGTTGCAGGTTACTCTGATGATGATTAGGGGTTATGAGTCTACACTCAACATGCTGTCCTGTGGCACATGAAGATGAAGACTTCTATTTTATTTTGTTAAGTTAAACTCTTGTACTAGCCTATGGCTATGGAGTTGTATAAGCCTATGTTATCTCTGGAATGACGATGTAATAATGACCTTTGTTTCTGTGTACTTCATCTTAAACTGTGGATGCTAGCATTTGATCCAGGGACTAGCATTGCAATCACATGGATCTTTACCTTTATAAAGGTGGGATCTTACATGATGACATCCAACACCACACCGTAACTGGGTGGCTACAAAGGTGGCATTGAGTGTTCGGAAAGTATGTGTTGAGGCACATGGATAGAGAGTGGGATTTTTCCATCCATATGACGGATAGATATACTCTGGGCCCTCTCGGTGGAATGTCATCCAATTAGCTTGCAAGCTATCACATCCCAAACTTTTCCAAATTTTGAAATGTGAAAAATAAATAAACAAAATAAATAATTGCTGAAATTTAGGGTAAAAAGAATTTTTTTGATTCCAAATGGAAACATCAAAACCCATCTTGAACAAACTTTGAATAAAATGGAATCCAAAAAATTTCAGTCAAGTGAAATGCATTCATCAATGAATGTATCTTGAAACTCAAACTTGGGAAAAATAAACCAAAACCTAAAACCCTAATGGAAGAAAATGTTATTCAAGATCCCAAAGACTATGGATTTGATCCATACAAAATTGGTCAACAAGCATTTATAAATGATCAAGAATGATAAATAAAAATATTATAAAACCATGGAAATTGATTTGACTTAATTTGGAACCATAGATAAAAACTTATGGATTTAATGAGATGAAAGAAAATAAATTTCTAAAAGCTAATAACGCTCCTATCTAAAATCCATACCAAATGGTGAGAAAATAATCCTAAAGAGATTTAAAAGGATAAACAGATATTAAATAAAATTATACAAATTGGAATCACCAAGTTTGGATCTTTAAATAAAAAGATATGGATTTTATAAGACAAAGGAAGGAATAAATAAATAAGGAATATTTAAAAGCCAAATTAAAACTTGGCCTAATCCATAAGCAAATGGAATAAATATAATCCAAATCCAAATAAAATAAATGGATAAAGAATATTCAAATAAAAATTATATGGCATTAACCAAATTCCATTCTATTAAATAAAGACAAAAACCCAAATGAAAATGATTAATTAAATCATGGGAAAATAATAAATGGAATTTACCCAAGTGGAATAAAATATATTTAATTAACTTAAATGGAATCAAAGAATTATTTGAAATAAAATTTATATGGATTAAAACCATATTGAATATTATTTGATTTAAGGGAATACCGAGTTTAAATGATTAATAAAACATATTAAAATAATTCAAAAAGAATTATTTGACACGCCATTGAATAAATAAAACCTACGGAATAAGGTTTGGTGAAAAATTAGAATTCAAATAAGGGTTTGGAAATAAATAAAATTTTGTTTGAATAAAAGGCAAGTGCCTATTTTAAATAAAATATAAACCATAAAAAGAATAAAGAAATTATTCTAAAAATGGTCATAAAAATACATGTTTAAACAGAATAGAAACTTATTGAAAAGTTTGAAAAGATTTGAAAAGAAAAAGGGTTTGAAATCATTTGAATAAAAATCAAAAACAGAAAATCTAAATAGAAAAAAGAAAAAGGATCCAGAATAAAAAAAGGGAAAGAAAGCAGCCCAGCCCAGCTAAGCCCAGCAGGCCCAGAAACCAGCCCACTCCCTCTCTCCCCGCAAGAAAACGATTCACACTCAGACTCTCACCCGCCCACTCACTGACGACCGGACCCCACTTGAACCTTCTCTCTCTCGCTGACTAGCCAGCCCACCTATCAGTCATCGTTTCCACCCGCCGCGACTAGTTCTTCCTCTCTCTCTCTCCCGTTTCTGCTTGATTTTTGCCAGCTTAATTAGCCTTAATGCTGAGGCCGTTACCCACCATGATCACACCCTCTTAATCGCCCAGTATTCTTCCCCATTCCCCCAGACGCCACCCACCCTCTGCCTCCAGGCCGCCCTGATTTTGCTTGAAGACCAACACTGCTCCGGCAAAGCTTTTTCTCCGATTCCGGCCACCACCACCAGCCCCACTGCCCCAAAGCATACGAGCATGATCCCCAACCTCTTGCGCATCTCCCTGTGTTGCCTGTTCAACCACGTGAGAACCATAACCTCGGCAACAACCACGACAAAACACTGCCGCCGTCGACAGCAACTCCGTCGACCTCTCCCCGGTAATCCCGACCGTCCCCTCCTCTCTGGATGATAGTCGCGTGTTCAGAATACTCGTGCGCATCTAACAGCACCACTATTTGGCCTTAGCGCGCACCGCACCTCCGCCAATGTCGACGCCCGTGCACGCCTGTCGTCAGTAGCATCTACGGCGAGCAATCCCCGTCGACCTCGAGCGCCCCTTCGCCAACCAAGCATACCTTGAGCATCTACTCTCCATGGAGATCTCGGTGAGCCAACCCACGTGCTCTCTTGCTTCCTGTATCGTCGGCGCCATCCTCATCTGAGCGCGCCACCGCGACTCGCCGCCGCCAGCGCCACCCATTCCTGGTCACACGCACTGCAGCCGTTGGATCTTGATCGCATGGATAAGATAGAATCACTTAAGTGAAACGGTATGCTAGATCTGTTCCGCACAATCCACTTTAAATCCAACGCTCCACGTTGATCGATCCGTGCGAACCGTTATTGTCCAATCAGAAATAGACGCGTGGCATTGACTCTGTTTTAAAAATCAGAAAATGTTCTATTAGATGGATAGATTTGAAAATTTCATAACTTTAAATCCACATGTCCAAATTTTACATATTTTATATCAATGGAATCAGCAAAACAAATACTTTCCAACCATGCACTTTGTTTAATGAATTGCTTCTGTAAAATTGGTTATTTTTTCAGAAACTTGTTTAGGCTTATTTAGTGTATAAAATTTATTCTAAAAATTATTTAGGGGTAAAATCTTTTGTAAATGGTTTGATTTGAACCTAATTACCATATAAACCAACTTATGGATTTAAAAGTGTATTTTGTGAAGCTAAAGAATAAATCTTTGAATTAAAGCATTTCTAGTTAAATAAAAATATTGATTATGATTTAAAAATGCTATTTGAGTAAAACCTTTGGAAATTGAATTGAAGTAAACTCTCTGACACTAAAACACCAAGCTTTAGGATTTAAAAATATATTTGATGAACCCTATAAAATTATTACTTTGCTAAGAGGCATTCCCAACAAAATAAAATATTGCTTTGGTATAAAAATGGTTTATAAGTAAAACCTTTTGCAAATGGTTCTAATAAGAAACACATGACCATAAAATACTAACATTTGTGTTTTAAAACAATATTTGGCTAACACTAGAAATTATTACTTTGACTAAAATCGTTTCCAGCAAAACAAAAATGATTTAAAGTGGCCATTTTCACTAACTTGACTTAAAATGGTTCTGCCACATTTATAAATGACCAATAGGTGTTTTAAAAATGTTTATAACCTATTGGAAACCACTTTTTCAAATAAAACAATCTTTGGCATGCTTGCATGCATTGCTTTGTTTTTATTATTCTATGTGATGATTTCTTGAATGGTAGATTGAATATTTGCTTGCTTGATTGAATTGTAGTGGAATTTGAAGAGTGTGACTATTGCAAGATCAAGGAGCGAACTTATATTCTCTACTAAAAAGGCAAGTGGTGCTTCATAGTGTTGTCCTATTATTTTCACTATGCATTAGTGATATTTCTAGGTAGGACTTGCATGGAATTTTCACTAAGTATAAACTATGCCATGGGAAATCCTAGTAGATGAAACCTTAGTGGAATTTTCCTAAGTTAAGATTCCTACTACTATAATGCTTAGCTTAGCTAGTAGAAAACAAGGGTGGATTATATTCATGCTATGGAATATTTCTAAGTCAAGGACTTGTGTTTTGTTTAATAAAACAACAAAGTGAATGAATCACCTGGGTGGAATGGTATTGCTTGGATGGATTTTTGTTGAGTGGTTACACAAGGCCAGGGGACTGGTGAACCTTGTGTATCTCACTTGTGGAATGCCACCTAGGAACAAAGAGATTTGAGATGTGAAATGTTGAGAAGCTTCTAGTGCAGCCACATGGCATTATGGGCTCTGCCTGGATCATATAGGTTGCAATAACTTAGCCAAATGGACAGTTGGAGGTAGGGTATGATAGGTTTGGAGCGCGTCCATTCTGGTCTAAGGGAAGGCTTCTGAAAGATCTTGTCTCGATGCATGTCGAGTCTTGTGGGGAAAGTGCACCACCTCTGCAGAGTGTAAAATCTAAGTATTTTGCCATGTCCCTGGCAATGGACAATTTGAGCATCAAGACATGGAAGCTATCAAGAATCTCCTCATCCCAATTTCTAAGTTAAAAACTTGTGGTTGAACAAGGGTTAAAGGATCACCAATTTCTATTGGGGGATGCCTTGGGTGTTTTTGCCAAACAAAAACTTAGTGTTTTCAAATGATAAGGAAAATCTATTTTGAGTAAAGCAAGCCTGAGCTCCACTTATCCAAATGCATATAGATGATAGATACTACTATCCTACCATAGTATCACTTGCCAATACAATTCAAATGTGTTGACCCTTGTGGCTGTAACTTATTATGTTGCAGGTTTGTTTGATGTTAGTGAAGTGTGTTGATTAGGATTACAAGTCTACAACCAACATGATTTCCTGTGGTATTTTGAAGATGAAGGACTCCATGCTATAGTTATTTCTGCTGTATTGTAATGAGATAGCCAAATGAGCTATGTAAGATGTAATGAATTATTTTATTCCTTGTTATAAAGTTGTATTATGACCTTTGTTTCTTGATATTACATCTTAACTTTGGATGCTAGCTATTGATCCAGGGACTAGCATTGTAAACACATGGATCTCTACCTTATTAAAGGTTGGGACCTCTACAGATGGTATCAGAGCACTGTGTTGCCTGTAGGATTGTAACCCTAGGATTGGACAAAACCCCTTAGAAAAATAGGAGATGTATTTGTTCCAAAACTTATTTACAAACAAATCTTGTGAACTCTTTCCTCAACCATTTTGGTTTTGATTCTACATCTCTTCTATTCAACTAGATGGACAAAACCTCAACCATGAGCAAAGGACTTCACCAACTCAAATGACTTCAACTTCAACATCATCAAAGACTTCAACTTTAGTTTCACCAAGGACTTCAAGTTGGACATCACTAAGGACTACAAGTGGGACAAGAAATATTACTCAAGACTTGAAGACTAAAGAAACACAACTTACAAGGAACCATCATCACCTTTGAAGTTTGTGACCAAGATACAAGAATTTTTCCAAGGAAACCATGATCTTGTTCAAGAAGAAACAACCAAGAAGAATGGAATGACCTCAAGAAAACCATATAGTTGGACCACCATACTAATTAGTTTAAACCCACCAACTTATGTGGTGTAGCAAAAATATTTTGTTGCCTAAAAATGTACTTGAAACTTGTTGTTTGGGTGGAATGTCTGTTTGTGATTGCTTGCACATTTCTTGTGTAAATTGTTGTGTGTGATTATACTTCTTCCTTAGAAATCTTTTTCCTATTCTAACCCCAACCCAACCCAAACAGATGACTTCTCCAAGGGACTCCAACATCAAGAATGGTGACAACAACAACCAAGAGATGCACATGAGAGAACAATTTCTAGCAACCGAAGCCCAGTTGAATCAGATGACAACTCAGTTTTTAGCCAACAACAATGAGTTAGACCCAACCTTGCAAAAGCTTTTGGAAATCCGATCCCAACTTTGCAAGGGATGACCACTCAAATGATCAACATGAAAGACAAACTTTCCCAAGGAGTTTGTGACAACAATGATGTCAAGGATAATATTATAGAAGGAACTCAATCTTGTAATATTTGTGGAGACATGGATCACACTTCCAAAGAGCATGAAGATCAATGCCCTTATTGTGAAGAGAAACATCCAACTAAACAATGCCCCACATCACAAGCTACTTCTTTCCTGTGTGAAGGAAATAATCATGTCCCTATCCAATGCCCCATCTATTCTATAGTTCAACAAAGGAAACAAGGTGGAATACATCAAGAGTATGGAAAACCCCATGAGGAAACAACTTCTATCAAGAAGGATGAAAGCAAAGGCAAATCTCAGATTGCACCTCCATACACAAGGAATCACCTTGATGGACAAAAGAGGAAACATATGTATTATCCAAAGAATCGATTAAGGAACCGAGGAGACTTTCCCACCTTTGAGGTGAGATATGAAAAGCATGAACTAGAGGAACTCATAGCTTTGGAGAAACCCAAGAAAAAGAAGAATAAGGAAATTATCCAAGTGTGGTTCAACAACTACAAAGAGCTAGGCCATTATATATCAACTTGTCCATAGAAGATACATGAAGAACTCAACCTTGTCACATGTTACAATTATGGTGACCAAGGACATTATGCAAGAAATTGTCTAGAAAAGATGAGGTACAAGACAAGGAAGCCTATGAGGGATCTCATCCTTGTCACATGTTTCAAGTGTGGAAACAAAGGACACTATGCAGATGTTTGTCCAGAGAAGTCTCATCAAGATCCCAAGCAAGCCAAGATGTAATCTAGTTGTAAACTTTTAAGGGTGGTAGTACCCTAGTTGTTTTGAAGCCAACTTGTAACCTCTAGCCTTCCCAAATCTCGAGACTAGATTTCTTTTAAGGGTGGTAGCCTGTCACATCCCAAAAATTTCCAAATTTTGAAATGTGAAAAATAAATAAAATAAATAAATAATTGCTGAAATTTAGGGTAAAAAGAAACTTTTTGATTCCAAATGGAAACATCAAAACCCATCTTGAACAAACTTTGAATAAAATGGAATCCAACAAATTTCAATCATGTGAAATGCATTCATCAATAAATGTATCTTGAAATTCAAACTTGGGAAAAATAAACCAAAACCTAAAACCCTAATGGAAGAAAATCTTATTCTAGATCCCAAAGTCTATGGATTTTATCCATACAAAATTGGTCAACAAACATTTATAAATGATCAAGAATGATAAATAAAATAATTATAAAACCATGGAAATTGATTTGACTTAATTTGGAACCATAGATAAAAACTTATGGATTTAATGAGATGAAAGAAAATAAATTTCTAAAAGCTAATAAAGCTTCTATATAAAATCCATACCAAATGGTGAGAAAATAATCCAAAAGAGATTTAAAATGATAAACAAATATTAAATAAAATTATAAAAATTGGAATCACCAAGTTTGGATCTTTAAATAAAAAGATATGGATTTTATAAGACAAAAGAAGGAATAAATAAATAAGGAATATTTAAAAGCCAAATTAAAACTTGGCCTAATCCATAAGCAAATGGAATAAATATAATCCAAATCCAAATAAAATAAATGGATAAAGAATATTCAAATAAAAATTATATGTTAATAACCAAATTCCATTCTATTAAACAAAGACAAAAACCCAAATGAAACTGATTAATTAAATCATGGGAAATAATAAATGGAATTTACCCAAGTGGAATAAAAGATATTTAATTAACTTAAATGGAATCAAAGAATTATTTGAAATAAAATTTATATGGATTTAAAACCATATTGAATATTATTTGAATTAAGGGAAATACCCAATTTAAATGATTAATAAAACATATTAAAATAATTCAAAAAGAATTATTTGACACCCCATTGAATAAATAAAACCTACTGAATAAGGTTTGGTGAAAATTAGAATTCAAATAAGGGTTTGGAAATAAATAAAATTTTGTTTGAATAAAAGGCAAGTGTCTATTTTAAATAAAATATAAACCATAAAAAGAATAAAGAAATTATTCTAAAAATGGTCATAAAAATACATATTTAAACAAAACAGAAACTTATTGAAAAGTTTGAAAATATTTGAAAAGAAAAAGGGTTTGAAATCATTTGAATAAAAATCAAAACAGAAAATCTAAATAGAAAAAGAAAAAGGATTGAGAATAAAAAAAAGGGAAAGAAAGCAGCCCAGCCCAGCTAAGGCCAGCAGGCCCAGCAACCAGCCCACTCCCTCTCTCCCCACAAGAAAACGATTCACACTCAAACTCTCACCCGCACCCTCACTGACGACCGGACCCCACCTAAACCTTCTCTCTCTCGCTGACTAGCCAGCCCACCTGTCAGTCATCGTTTCCACCCGCCGCGACTATTTCTTCCTCTCGCTCTCTCTCCCGTTTCTGCTTGATTTTCGCCAGCTTAATTCGCCTTAATGCCGAGGCCGTTACCCACCGTGATCACACCCTCTTAATCGCCCAGTCTTCTTCCCCATTTCCCCCAGATGCCACCCACCCTCTGCCTCCAGGCCGCCCTGATTTTGCTTGAAGACCAACACTGCTCCGGCGAAGCTTTTTCTCCGATTCCGGCCACCGCCACCAGCCCCACTGCCCCAGAGCATACGAGCATGATCCCCAGCCTCTTGTGCATCTACCTGTGCCACCTGTTCAGCCGCGCGATCACCGTAACCTCGGCAACAACCACGATAGAACACCGCCGCCGTTGACAGCAACTCCGTCGACCTCTCCCCGGTAATCCCGACCGTCCCCTCCTCCCTGGATGATAGTCGCGTGTTCAGAATACTCGTGCGCATATAACAGCACCACTATTTGTCCTTAGCACGCACCGCCGCTCTGCCAACATCGACTCCCAAGCACGCCCGTCATCAGTAGCATCTACGGCGAGCAATCCCCGTCGACCTCGAGCGCCCCTTCGCCAACCAAGCATACCTTGAGCATCTACTCGCCACGGCGATCTCTGTGAGCCACCCCATGTCCTCTCTCACTTCCTGTATCGCTGGCACCATCCTCGTCTGAGCGCGCCGCCGCCACTCGCCGCCGCCAGCATCGCCCATTCCTGGTCACACGCACTGCAGCCGTTGGATCTTGATCGCATGGATAAGATAGAATCACTTAAGTGAAACAGTATGCTAGATCTGTGCCGCATGATACACTTTAAATCCAACTCTCCACGCTGATCGATCTGTGCAAACCGTTATTGTCCAATCAGACACAGACGCGTGGCACTTACTCTGTTTTAAAAATCAGAAAATGTTCTATTAGATGGATAGATTTGAAAAAAAATCATAACTTTAAATCCACACGTCCAAATTTTACAAATTTTATATCAATGGAATCATCAAAACAAATACTTTCCAACCATGCACTTTGTTTAATGAATTGCTTCTGTAAAAATTGGTTGTTTTTGCAGAAACTTGTTTAGGCTTATTTAGTGTATAAAATTAATTCTAAAAATGATTTAGGGGTAAAATATTTTGTAAATGGTTTGATTTGAACCTACTGACCATAGAAACGAACTTATGGATTTAAAAGTGTATTTTGTGAAGCTAAAGAATAAATCTTTGAATTAAAGCATTTCTAGTTAAATAAAAATATTGATTATGGTTTAAAATGCTATTCGAGTAAAACCTTTGGAAAATGAATTGAATTAAACTCTCTGACCCTAAAACACCAAGCTTTAGGATTTAAAAATATATTTGATGAATCCTATAAAATTATTAATTTGCTAAGAGGCATTCCCAAAAAAATAAAATATTGCTTTGGTATAAAAATGGTTTATAAGTAAAACGTTTTGCAAATGGTTCTAATAATAAACACATGACCATAAAATACTAACATTTGTGTTTAAAAAATATATTTGGCTAACACTAGAAATTATTACTTTGATTAAAATCATTTCCAGCAAAACAAAAATGATTTAAAGTGGCCATTTTCACTAACTTGACTTAAAATGGTTTTGCCACATTTATAAATGACCAATAGGTGTTTTAAAAATGTTTATAACCTATTGGAAACCACTTTTTCAAATAAAACCACATGAGAACCATAACCTCGGCAACAACGACGACAAAACACTGTCGCCGTCGACAGCAACTCCGTCGACCTCTCCCCGGTAATCCCGATCGTCCCCTCCTCTCTGGATGATAGTCGCGTGTTCAGAATACTCGTGCGCATCTAACAGCACCACTATTTGGCCTTAGCGCGCACCGCACCTCCGCCAATGTCGATGCCCGAGCACGCCTGTCGTCAGTAGCATCTACGGCGAGCAATCCCCGTCGACCTCGAGCGCCCCTTCGCCAACCAAGCATACCTTGAGCATCTACTCTCCACGGAGATCTCGGTGAGCCAACCCACGTGCTCTCTTGCTTCCTGTATCGTCGGCGCCATCCTCGTCTGAGCGCGCCACCGCGACTCGCCGCCGCCAGCGCCACCCATTCCTGGTCACACGCACTGCAGCCGTTGGATCTTGATCGCATGGATAAGATAGAATCACTTAAGTGAAACGGTATGCTAGATCTGTTCCGCACAATCCACTTTAAATCCAACGCTCCACGTTGATCGATCCGTGCGAACCGTTATTGTCCAATCAGAAACAGACGCGTGGCATTGACTCTATTTTAAAAATCAGAAAATGTTCTATTAGATGGATAGATTTGAAAATTTCATAACTTTAAATCCACATGTCCAAATTTTACATATTTTATATCAATGGAATCAGCAAAACAAATACTTTCCAACCATGCACTTTGTTTAATGAATTGCTTCTGTAAAATTGGTTATTTTTTCAGAAACTTGTTTAGGCTTATTTAGTGTATAAAATTTATTCTAAAAATTATTTAGGGGTAAAATCTTTTGTAAATGGTTTGATTTGAACCTAATTACCATATAAACCAACTTATGGATTTAAAAGTGTATTTTGTGAAGCTAAAGAATAAATCTTTGAATTAAAGCATTTCTAGTTAAATAAAAATATTGATTATGATTTAAAAATGCTATTTGAGTAAAACCTTTGGAAATTGAATTGAAGTAAACTCTCTGACACTAAAACACCAAGCTTTAGGATTTAAAAATATATTTGATGAACCCTATAAAATTATTACTTTGCTAAGAGGCATTCCCAACAAAATAAAATATTGCTTTGGTATAAAAATGGTTTATAAGTAAAACCTTTTGCAAATGGTTCTAATAAGAAACACATGACCATAAAATACTAACATTTGTGTTTTAAAACTATATTTGGCTAACACTAGAAATTATTACTTTGATTAAAATCGTTTCCAGCAAAACAAAAATGATTTAAAGTGGCCATTTTCACTAACTTGACTTAAAATGGTTCTGCCACATTTATAAATGACCAATAGGTGTTTTAAAAATGTTTATAACCTATTGGAAACCACTTTTTCAAATAAAACAATCTTTGGCATGCTTGCATGCATTGCTTTGTTTTTATTATTCTATGTGATGATTGCTTGAATGGTAGATTGAATATTTGCTTGCTTGATTGAATTGTAGTGGAATTTGAAGAGTGTGACTATTGCAAGATCAAGGAGTGAACTTATATTCTCTACTAAAAAGGCAAGAGGTGCTTCATACTGTTGTCCTATTATTTTCACTATGCATTAGTGATATTTCTAAGTAGGACTTGCATGGAATTTTCACTAAGTATACACTATGCCATGGGAAATCCTAGTAGATGAAACCTTAGTGGAATTTTCCTAAGTTAAGATTCCTACTACTATCATGCTTAGCTTAGCTAGTAGAAAACAAGGGTGGATTATATTCATGCTATGGAATATTTCTAAGTCAAGGACTTGTGTTTTGTTTAATAAAACAACAAAGTGAATGAATCACCTGGGTGGAATGGTATTGCTTGGATGGATTTTTGTTGAGTGGTTACACAAGGCCAGGGGACTGGTGAACCTTGTGTATCTCACTTGTGGAATGCCACCCAGGAACAAAGAGATTTGAGATGTGAAATGTTGAGAAGCTTCTAGTGCAGCCACATGGCATTATGGGATCTGCCTGGATCATATAGGTTGCAATAACTTAGCCAAATGGATAGTTGGTGGTAGGGGATGATAGGTTTGGAGCGCGTCCATTCTGGTCTAAGGGAAGGCTTCTGAAAGATCTTGTCTCTATGCATGTCGAGTCTTGTGGGGAAAGTGCACCACCTCTGCAGAGTGTAAAATCTAAGTACTTAGCCATGTCCCTGGCAATGGACAATTTGAGCATCAAGACATGGAAGCTATCAAGAATCTCCTCATCCCAATTTCTAAGTTAAAAACTTGTGGTTGAACAAGGGTTAAAGGATCACCAATTTCTATTGGGGGATGCCTTGGGTGTTTTTGCCAAACAAAAACTTAGTGTTTTCAAATGATAAGGAAAATCTATTTTGAGCAAAGCAAGCCTGAGATCCACTTAGACAAATGCATATAGATGATAGATACTACTATCCTACCATAGTATCACTTGCCAATACAATTCAAATGTGTTGACCCTTGTGGCTATAACTTATTATGTTGCAGGTTTGTTTGATGTTAGTGAAGTGTGTTTATTAGGATTACAAGTCTACAACCAACATGATTGCCTGTGGTATTTTGAAGATGAAGGACTCCATGCTATAGTTATTTCTGTTGTATTGTAATGAGATAGCCAAATGAGCTGTGTAAGATGTAATGAATTATTTTATTCCTGGTTATAAAGTTGTATTATGACCTTTGTTTCTTGATATTACATCTTAACTATGGATGCTAGCTATTGATCCAGGGAGTAGCATTGTAAACACATGGATCTCTACCTTATTAAAGGTTGGGACCTCTACACAGGCATGTGACTGGCTCACAAGGGATCACATATCACAGGAACGAGAAAAGAGTACTTATCGGTAACGAGGTTGAACTAGGTATGCAGAGATACCATCGATCAAAACCTCGGATAAGTAAACTATCATGAGAAAAAGGGAAATTGGTATCGTATGTAAGTGGTTCATTCGATCGCAAATTAATCGTAGAAATATGTGGGAGCCATATGAATTTCCATATTCCTCTATTGGTTATTGCTCGGAGAAGTGTCTCGGTCATGTCCGCATAGTTCACGAACCGTAGGGAGACACACTTAAGGATTCTATGTTGTTTAGTAGATATGGAATGTTAGTAGGGATACCGAATGTTGTTCGGAGTCTCGGATGGGATCCGGGATATCATGAGGAGATCCGCAATTGTCCGGGGAATAAGATTCATGTAAGGAAAGTCCGATTTCGGAGTTCAGGAAAGATTCCGATGTTTTCATCGGGGAGGATCTAGAAGGTTCACCAGTACGGAAAGGAAATGGTCCATGAATGTGTCATGGGTAAGTGGAATGATTGGATCATATCCTAGGTCACTTAGTGTGGACATTTGTTAGAGAGAATTAAAGCTCTAAATTGAAAGTCAAACGGGAGGTTTGAAAAGTCAAACTGGAACAATGGTTTCCTAGTGGAAGAAGGAAAGAGTCCTTCCAACTTGGGTTTGGAAGTGGATTCAAACTCCCCTCTCTCAAGGATGCCCTCCTCTCATAAATAGAGGGGGAGGGTTGCCCCAAACGTAAAAGCCCTAGCCCTGCCACACCTGTGCGTCGCCGCCGTCGCCGCCACTGCCATCGCCGCCATGCCGCCGCCACCGCACGCCGCCAGCTGTCGCTGTCGCCGCTGCCCTAGCCGCTGCCGACACCTCCTCATCCTCCCGGTCTTCTAAACCCTAGATCACCGGGAAACCCTAGATCCACCATAACTCGCACCGGCTTAGGCGAAGCCCTGCGGGATCTTCCCTATACTTCCGACACCACGCCGTCGTGCTGCCGGAATCACGAGGGGAGAACTACAAACTCTGTTGCCTTCTGGAACAAGGGAGAGGAAGGTCTTCATCGATTACCGAACGTGTGACCGACTACGGAAGCGCTGCCGGAACGCAACGCCGGAAGGATCGTCTACGCGATCTTGAGATCGGCAAGTGTACGACTACATCACCCACGAGAATTTGCTCTCGTTAACCGCTTTGGAATCTTCGAGGGTGAGTGCTTCTATACACTCGTTGCTACAATCTAGTAGATAGATCTTGGCTTGTTTGTGTGCATGCGGTAGAAATTTTTTGTTTTCCATGCTACGAACCCCTACAGACAGTGTACCTCCAAAAGTTTATGGTGGAAAACAAGAGGACAGACACACTACTTTTGCCTTTCTTTCCTGAGTAAGTACACATCCACTCGCCGTCGTAACATATGATATCTTATAGATTTCTTCCTTTGCCCTTTTCCAACATCCCATTTCAATCGTGTTGTGTAGAGACAAATATTGCACACTCATCGTCATTTCCATAAAGTTTTCGCTAGCAATGTATTTCGACTTGGGGAGTAAGACGAAGAAGAAAGATTATACCAGAATAAGGGGTGTTCTAAATGCAGCTCTCGAGGTCTACGCCAAAAAGGGATGCCCCTTTGCCAACAATGGGGGATGTTTCAAGGATGGAAAACACATGTTCAAGCATGTGCTCGAGTTCCTCTGCGTCAAGCAGGCGGCTACTAGTGACAGCGCCAAGGAGGCCTTCTTCGTCATGCATCACCTTAAAGGGTTTGTTCGAGGTTGTCAGAACCTAACGCTTTCCATCTAGTCTCCGAGGATGGGCCAAACAGTTGGCACCATCGGGACGATGATGATATTAGAGAAGACTTTCATCGCATCTAGATTAAGTTGTCATAAATCATCTTGGAAGATGTCAACACAAGGGTAGGGGCCCGAAAACACAACAGAGGGTTGACTAAGAGGGATATCAAAGATCGCCTCCATAAGCAGGGTGACATGAGGACATGGATGACAAAATAGGGCTATCTACCATTCCTGAAGCCAAGTGAGAAGATTTCTTCATGATCGATGTGTGTTCCTAGCATTATCGAGTGTGTGCATAGATGGATGAATGTAGTGTTGTGTCATAAAATTTACTACTATGGTCGTATGTCATAAACTTTACTATTAGGGTCTTTGTTGTTGAACTTCTATGATTGTGATCGATATGCTATCTTTTATGTTTATGAATCCTTTGCATTAATTTTGTGAACATATATGCATGTGAACCCTTTAGTTCTTTCTGTTGCATGATTTACTAATATTCCTTGTCTATAGAGATGACAAAGTGGTACGTGGTGTACAAGAGTTCGGTTCTAGGAGTTTAAGATTAGTAGGAGGAATGTCAGAAACAGGTGAACAAGTTCAGCAACAACAACAATAAAGGATACACGACTAGAGAGGAGGTGGTAGCCAAGTGGAGGAACCACCTATTGAAGGAGAACCGGATGAAGATATTGCTCCTACTCTTGCTCACCGTCATCACAACTGTATTCTATTTGATCCTAATATACGTGGTGACCACTTCATTTGTAATGTGAGATAATTAACTTTGTACCAACACTTGCATAATAATTCGACACTCATCACTACATATGTATCTCGATCAGGCCCTAAGTAATGTGATGACACTATATTTGTGTTTGTATTATGTTTGTTTTCATATACTATGTAAAATATACTGTTTCTACTGCTCTGTACAAATCATGTATACATCCTATAATATACATGATTCTGTACCAGTGCTGCATTTAATTTTGAATATCTGCACATTACTCTGTGGCACAGGCAAATTACTTTCCATGGCGCATAACCAAAGATGCGCTACTGAATATAGCTCTATGGCACATAGGCCAAAATACGCCACAGAAGTTTGAAAATTCTGTGGTGCATATCAATATGCATCACATAATTATAATTTAGTGGCATGGTATCAGTGGAGTATTGAAGTAAATATGCCCTAGAGGCAATCATAGAGATGATTATATTTCTTATGTATCCATAAGTTATTGTAATGTTCCTTGAATATCCATATCAGGCAACTTGTATTGATTGGCAATTATGTGAATTGTTTGTGAAACTCTCTACTTGTATGGATATCTAATAGTTGTCATGTAACATCCCAAAAATACTAAACTTGGATCATCAAACTCTAAGCATCAAAATTAGGGTTAACAAAAACTTTTCTAAATAAAATTATGAAAGCATGCATATGTGTATGCATTTCATTTGAAATTCTTTTGAACCAACTTGTTTGTGTGTTCCTTTGCTTGTAAATGGATGCTTAGGTAAAATAAACATCATCTAAACATTTCCCACACTTTTCCCAAAGACAAGTAAATCAAAACAAATAAAATAAGGGAATGGTCATTTTGACCAATTTAACTCCCATGCCTACTTTGGCTGTCTCAAACTTTCAGAACCTAACAGAAACTTTTCTGGATCTTTGCACCCCTTGATTGTACTCATAACAAGGTATCAAGGCCCACTTTGTGATCATCCAAAAACTTTCAAATGCATGTTTTAAATGACAATTCAAAATTGAATCTTTATCATATGGGAAGATCCCACTTTTTCAAAAACCACTCAAACAAGCTCAACTTTCAAAACCCAAGCATCTGCAGACTCACCAGCACCAACCTAGCACACCCACCAAAAATCTTTTCAAAATTCAAAACTTGAGTTCTTGCGGCCATTTCATCAAACACTTGGCAGACACAAATCAAACAAAATCCAAACACTATTGTGAGCAGTGATTGAAGCCTCACTTGTTCCCTCTCTGGTTGCAACTAGGTTTTAGTAGATCATCTAGCTCAATTGCACACCCTTAGCACCACTGTAAGCTTGGCATTGCCATCAATGGTGAGCAGGCTGAATGCACCTTTGTCACCCCCATGTCGACAGCAAGCTAGGAGGAGAAACAACCCTAGCCAGCATGTCTGGGAGCAAGCCAACATCCCACCGCCACTCCCTGTCCAGCGCTCGAACGTTGCCAGCCACTGTACCACACGCACGAACCATGCCAACCTCGCCAGCAACCATGCCGAGAGCACGCCCCGTGCGCCACGCTCGACCGACGCCCACAGACCGCGCGCCGTCCTCGCCGCGTGCATACGTGATCACCACCGTCCCCGCAACCCCGCAGACACGCTAGTTTGCCGCCGCGCAGACCATGCGCGGTGTGCGCCATTAAAATCTCCGTCGGGCACGCGCAGAGCACCGTCGCGTTCCGACCAAGCCGCACCGCCCCACGTCTTGCCACCGTGCCGTTGAGCATCGCCAGGGAGCACCGCACCGCCCCTACCGTCGCCCATGCCGATAGCCGTCTGTACCGTCGACCACGACGAGCTCACCTTGCGCCGTGTCGGTCACCTCGCTCCACTATAAATAGAGGCCACCCCCAGCCGAATTGAACACACCATCTCACTCCCCTCTCCTCACTGATCATTCCACCCTGTTCCCGGAGCAAGGCGAGCAGCGCAGCGCTGGAATTTCACCGGAGCCCACCGCTGCTGGAGAGAAGGGAGCCAGCGATTAGAGACGCCCCAGGAGAAGCTGCCGGTACCAGGAGGTTCGCCGTCGTCGACTTCGTCGTTCGCCCGCCTCGCCAACCCTCGCCTGAACCCCGGTGAGCCCCCAACGACCCCCACTGGCCACGCTAGGTTTCTGTCTCGCTGGCGTTGCCCAACGTTGACGATGACCCTCAGCCATTGGATTAGAACCAGATCGAACGCATCACATCGCCCCATACCGTTTCGCACCCCCTGTCTCACTGACGCGTGGGGACAGCCACTTAACCAGCCCGCGGAAGCGCTGCCCTTAGCAGGCCGGCCCAGTATCACTTCCGCGCAGCCCAGTTATTTGAATTAAACCTTTTCCATTTTATTTCAAACACACTTCTGTACCCAGTTTCAAAAATCAACCCAGATCGATTCAGTGCACCAAATTGAATGAAACCAATTTTGTTAGAAAGGTCTGGGAATGCTGAATCCAAGCTCATTGGATTCAAGTAAATTTGGATCTGTAGATCACCCTTGGAAAAAATAACAAGGCAGAAGCTTTTCTGCATTCAAATTTTTTTCAAACTTAAACCACAATAGCTTTTGAGTTGATTCCAACTCTCAAAAATCACATTTGACCATACCTTTCAGAATATATAAAAATATATAGGTTTACTTACAGAAATAATGACCAAGTAATAAAAGAATGCCACATAGGCATTTCTAGCCACTTTAATTAATTAAAATAAAAGGGTAAAACCTTATTAAATTGTGACACCACTTTAAATCACATTCCCATGGACTAAAATATGTGGTGATGACATGTGTCAACATGATCCCATATTTGGTGTGGAGAATATTAAATCCTAAGTAGTTTTTCAATGAGTAGAAATTACTTTTATAAAAATAAAAGGAATTAAATCAAGCTTTAATCTTGTAATGTTAGTGATGATGCTAGATCATCTATAGGACCCTTTTTGTGTGATGATTGCAAGTAGTTAAGTATTGTTTGGTGATTGTGTACATCGTATTTATTTATAGACGCTAGTACCGACCAAGGATACGAGGAGGAAGGAGGATACTACGAAGAAGCCGAGGAGAACTTCAACCACTGCTCTGCACAAGGCAAGCCTTACTAATCAAGTTTACCTATGCAAGCTTATACTTGCAACTATGCAAGCCTAATACTACTAGTGAATGTGCAAGATAACCCTTGCAATATATTCTACTGATACAAGCAAACCCTTACTTCTTACCATGCCTACTATATGCCTTAAGCATATGTGATATTACCCACTTGATAACCCAATCCTAGTTTTATTTGCAAGCTTTCTATTTTTATTTCCTTATCAAAGCTACTTCCTTAGAGAGTACTCAAGTGACTTGTAGATTCTAGAAAGATATAGTGGAAGGTTGCATAAAGAGCATACAATTTGGCCTAAGTTAGGAACCTTGATATCATCCTAAGATATAAGGTTGTACTTAGTTGAAACTCCACTAGTTTACCACCCCTCATTAGTACTTATCCCCACCTGTAGATGCTAGTGCTAAGCATAAAACTTGATCAACTTTAGATGGGAATACTTGGTGGAAAAATGGTTATGAAAACCTTAGAATGATAGATCATTCTACTGAGATGTTTTGACATGTGTTTCTGAACACCAGATGATTTTGGTGATGAAAATGTTGAGGCATGAAAATTAGCCCTTTTTAAAACTGATGGTTGTCTGGATGCGTGTAAGGTTCCCAACCTTTAATAAGGTAGAGATCCCTGTGTTTACAATGCTAGTCCCTGGATCAATAGCTAGCATCCACAGTTAAGATGTAATATCAAGAAATAAAGGTCATTATGCAACTTTATAACCAGGAATAACATAATTTATTACATCTTACATAGCTCATTTGGCTATCTCATTACAATGCAGCAGAATATAACAATAGCATGGGGTCCTTCATCTTCAAAGTGCCACAGGCAGACATGTTGGTTGTAGACTTGTAATCCTACTTCACTAATATCAAACAAACCTGCAACATAACAAGTTACAGCCACAAGGGTCAATACATTTGAATTTTATTGGCAAGTGATACTATGGTAGTATAGTGGAGTCTATCATCTATATGCAATTCGCTAAGTGGAGCTTAGGCTTGCTTTGCTCAAAATAGATTCTCCTTATCATTTGAAAACTCTAAGTTTTTGCTTTGACAAAATCTTTCCCAAGGAACCTCCCAATAGAAATTGGTGATCCTTTCAACCCTTGTTCAACCACAAGTTTTTAACTTAGAAATTGGGATGATGAGATTCTTGATAGCTTCCATGTCTTGATGCTCGAATTGTCCTTTGCCAGGGACATGGCTAAGTACTTAGATTTTACACTCTGCAGAGGTTGTGCACTTTCCCCACAAGACTTGGTTTCACCAAGACAAGATCTTTCAGAAGCCTTCCCTTAGACCAAAATGGACGCGCTCCAACCTATCAATCCCCTACCACCAACTGCCCATTTGGCTAAGTTCTTGCAACCTATATGATCCAGGCAGAGCCCATAATGCCAAGTGGCTGCACTTGAAGCTTCTCAACACTTGACATCTCAAATCTCTTTGTTCCTGGGTGGCCATCCACAAGTGAGATACACAAGGTTCACCAGTCCCCTGGCCTTGTGTAACCACTCAACACAAACCATTCCTTCCATTCCACCCAGGTGATTCATTCACTTAGTTCTTTTATTAAACAAAACACAAGTCCTCAGACTTAGAAATTTTTTCCATAGTATGAATATATATTCCACCCTTGTTTTCTATTAGCTAAGCTAAGCATGATAGTAGTAGGAATCTTAAATTAGGAAAATTTCACTAAGGTTTCATCTACTAGGATTTCCCATAGCATGGTTTATACTTAGCAAAATTTCCATGCAAGTATTACTTAGAAATATCACTAATGTATAGTGAAAATAATGGGACAAAAGTATGAAGCATCACTTGCCTTTTTGGTAGAGAGTATAAGTTCACCCTTGATCTTTGCAATGTTCACACACTTCAAGTCACTACAATTCAATCAAGCAAACAATATTTCAAACTACCATTCAAGCAATCCAACACATAAAATCATAGTAACAAAAATATGCATGCAAGCATGCTAAGGATTGTTTTATTTGTAAAAGTGGTTTCTAATAAGTTATGAACATTTGGTAACACCATTTGGTCATTTTGTAAAGGGGCAAAACCATTTGCAAAAGATTCTACCTCTAAACCATTTTTAAACCAAATCATTATTTCATGTGATTGAAATTTGCCTTTAGCAAAGTAATAATTTTTATAGGGTTTACCAAATACATTTTCAAGTCATAAAACTTGGTGTTTGGGGTCAGAGAGTTTATTCCAAAACATTTCTCAAAGGTTTTCTTCCAAAATCATTTTTAACAATTAAACCATATTTTTATTTGACTAGAAATGGTTTAAATCAAAGATTCATTCTTTTGTTTCTCCAAATACATTTTTGAATCCACAATTTGTTTCCTATGGTCAGTAGGTTCAAAACACACCATTTGCCAAAAAAAAATCCTCAAAATCATTTTAGAACAATTTCTATACTCTAAACATGTATACACAAGTTTCTGGAAAACAAACATTTTACGAGAATCTTTTTACTAAACAAAGTGCATGGTTGGATAGGGCTTATTTTTCTGAATCCATTGATATAAAGTTTGCAAAATTTGGACGTGTGGTTTGAAAGTTATGGATTTTTTAAATTGGCACATCTAATAGATCTATTCTGTTTTAATTCAAACGAGCTGAGCCACGTGTCATATTCTTACTCGCTGATACCGTTTCGCGTGGATCAAGCGATGCAGGCCGTTGGATTTAAGTTACATCACACGGCGCGTAGGTGCTACTTACCCCTTCGCTCTCGTTCTATCGCGTTCATCAGATCAAGATCCTACGATCGCTACGCATTTGACCACTAAGCAGCGGCGCTGGCGGCGACGACTGGCGGCGGAGCGACTGGCGGTGGTGTTACCGGCGATACAGGGGGCTAGAGGAAGAGAGGGGTAGCTCACCAGATTCTCTGTGCTTCGCTGATGCTCAACGTGCTCGTGGTTGACGAAGGGGCGCTCGCATGTGCTGGCGATTGCTCGCCGGAGATGCTCTTGGCGTCGGGCTCCTTTGTTCGTCATCGGAGGCGAAGGTATGGGTCACGCCAGACCAAACAAACCGTGCTGTTAGATGCGTACGGAATAGGCGAATATGTGAGCATCGGTCAGACGGGTTGGGGAGGTCGGAGGTTACCAGGGGATGTCGCCGGAGTGGAGGCAGACGGCGGCGGTTCTCTGTTGTCGTCGCTGCCGATGTTTCGAGGCACGCACGAGTGAGTGGGTGGTATGGGGAGATGCAGGGGATGATGGGAATCACACTCGTGTGCTCTGGGGGCAGTGGGGAGGTTCGTGCTCGCCGGAATTGCTCGGAGAGTCTGTCGGAGCAGAGAATGCTCAAGCGCGAAATCAAGGCAGCCTTGTGGCCGAGAGGGGAGGGTAAGCGAGGGGAAAGAGAGAGGAGAGGCTAGCGAGTTAAACGGCGTGATCGCGGGGAGGTTTAACTGTGCCATTAACGCGTATTAAGTCGAGTTTTATTCGACAGCAACGGCCGGCGAGGTGAGGGCGGGGTCAGCGCGCGCGGGTGAAGAAGAAGAGAGCTGGCGGGGGGGTCGTCTGGCAGTGAGAGAGAAAGAGAGGGGGCGGGGTCCACCGGTCGGCGTCTCTGCGGGTCTGTCTGCGGGTGAAAAACGATTTGTTCGTGTGAGAGGGAGAAGTGGGCTGGACTGGGCCTAGTTGGCCTAGTTGACTGGGTCGAGTCCTTTTAAATTTTTTTTGTTCTGTTTGTTTTTCTTTTTCCTTTTCTTTATTCTGTTTTGGTTTTGTTTAACCAATTCAAGCACTCATTTAAATTCAAAACCTTGCCAAATTTTGAGTGGGTTTAAATACTGATTAGTAAAACATTCTGGAGTCATTTTAGAATAATTTATTTATTCTTTTTAAGGTCCTTTAATTAATCCAAAAAGGCTCTAGTTTTTAATTAGATAGGATTTAATAATAATTTTAAAACTCCATTTAAATTCTTCAAACTTTCCAATTCCTTTCAGTAGGTTTTTATTCGCTTAGTTGGTTCAAATAATTCATCTTGAATTATTTGAAAAGTATTTAATATGATTTTTTAATCATTTAAGATTGGGTATTTGTTTTGATTTCAATGGAATTTTTGATTTGGTTTTAATTCCCTAAATTTTTACTTGGAAGATTTATTTTATTTAAGTTGATTAAACAACTTTTATTTCACTTGGGTATATTCCAAATATCATTTTCTCTTGATTTAAATAATTGTTCTTATTAGAGATTTATCTTCATTAAGATTGGGATAGAATGGTTATTGCCATTTTATTTTATTTGGAAAATTATTTATCCTTTTATTTTATTTGGATTGGGATTATAATCATTCCATTTGCTTAATGGATTTGGCCAAGATTTGGTTTGGTCTTTAAATATTCTTTATTTAATATTTCCTTCTTTTCTTATAAAATCCATACCTTTTTATTTAGAGATCCAAACTTGGGAATTCCAATTTGTGAAATTTTGTTTGATATTTATTTATCCTTTTAAAGATCTTTAGGATTATTTGCTCACCAATTGGTATGAGTTTCTAGATAGGTTATTTATTAGCTTTGGGAATTCAATTTCTTATCTTATTAAATTCATAAGATTTTATTTATGGTTCCAAATTGAGTGAAACCAATTTATATGGCCTTATATTATTTCTATTTGTCTTTCTTGATCATTTGTGGATGTTTGTTGACAAGTTTTTATATGGATCAAATCCATAGGCTTGGAGATACTTGAAAATGATTTTTATTCCATTAGGGTTTAGGATTTGGATTTGTTTTCCAAGTGTTTAAATTTCCAGATACATTCATTGAGGAATGCATTACCCTTGATTTGGATTTTTGTTGGATTCAAACTTTACCAAAGTTTATTCAAGATGGGATTTTAAGTTTCTATTTAGAAACAAAAGTTTATTTTCACCCTGATTTTCAACAAAAAAAATTTGTTTATTTTATTTTTCACATTACAACATTTGGAAAATCTTGGGATGTGACAGGCTACCACCCTTAAAATAAATCTCGTCCCGAGATTTGGAAAGGCTAGGGTTACAAGTTGGTTCAAAACCACTAGGGTACTACCACCCTTAAAAAATTTCCAACTAAATTACATTTTGGCTTGCTTGGGATCTTGTTGAAACTTCTCTGGACAGACATCTGCATAGTGTCCTTTGTTTCCACACTTGAAACATGTGACAAGGCTGAGATCCTTCATGGGCTTATTTATCTTGTGCTTCATCTTTTCTGGGCAGTTGCTTGCATAATGTCCTTGGTTACCACAATTGTAACATGTGATAAGATTGAGTTCATCACGTATCTTCTGTGGGCAAGTTGCTACATAATGGCCTAGCTCTTTCCAGTTGTTGCACCACACTTGGCTAATCTCCTTATACGTTTCCTTTTCTGGACATTCACTGGCATAGTGTCCCATTTCTTTGCAATGATTACATTGCACATGGCTTTTGTCCTTCTTTTTCTTGGGTTTCTCCAAAGCTAAGAGTGCTTCTAGTTCATGATCTTCATATGTTATCTCATAGGTAGGAATGTCTACTGGTTTCTTTGACCTTCTATTGCTCCTTGGATAATTCATATGCCTCTTCTTTGGTCCTTTAAATTGGTTCGTATTGCATGGAGGTACAAGTGGAGATTTTCCTTTGTCCTCATCCTTCTTGGTAGACTTGGCTCTCTCTTGATAGTCTGCAATCAGTTGTTGCACTCCACCTTGTTTCCTTTGTTCAACTATGGAATAGATGGGGCATTGGATAGGGACATGATTATTTCCTTCACATAGGTAACAAGTAACTTGAGATGTGGGGCATTGGTCAATTGGATGTTTCTCTTCACAATTGGGGCATTGATCTCCATGCTCCTTGGAAGTGTGATCCTTGTCTCCACAAATATTGCAAGCTTGGGTTCCTTCTAGAATAACTTCTTTGTCATCCTTGTTGTCACGAGATCCTTTGGAAGAGTTGCTTTCCATGTTGATCATTTGATCTGTCACCTGATGCAACAATTGGGTTTGGGTTTCCCAAAACCTTTGCATGGTTGGATCTACCTCACTGGTGTTGGCTATAAATTGAGCTGTCACTTGGTTCAACTGGGTTTGGGTTACTATGAGTTCTCTCATGTTGTTCTCTTGGTTGTTGTTGTTGTCACCATCCTTGATGTTGGAGTCTCTTGGAGTAGTCATCTGTTTGGGTTTAATTGATATTAGAATAGGCAAAATATTCCTAAGGGAATAATTCTAATCACACACATCATAATTCACAGAAGCAATGTGCAAGCAATCACAAACAAACACTCCTTTCAAACAACAAGTTTTCAAGCATATTTTTAGGCAACCAAAAATATTTTTGTTACACCACACTAAGTTGGTGGGTTTGACTTAAACTAAATATGGTGGTCTATCTATATGGTTCACTTGTGGTCTTTCCATCCTTCTTGGTTGATTCCCCTTGAACAAGATGTTTGTATCCTTAGAGAATTTCTTGCATCTTGGTCTCAAACTTCAAGGTGATGATGGCTCCTTCTAAGTTGTGTTTCCTTAGTCTCCAAATCTTGAGCAAGATTTCTTGTCTCACTTGTCCTTAGTGATATCCAAGGTTGAAGTCCTTGGTGAAAATGCTGAAGATGTTGAAGTCATTAGAGTTGAAGATGTTGAAGTCATTAGAGTTGATGAAGTACTTTGCACATGGTGAAGTCTTTGGCCAGGGAAAGGCTTTATCCATCAAGTTGAAATAGCAGAGATGTAGAGTCAAAACCAAAATGGTTGAGGAAAGAGTTTACAAGATTGTTTGTAAATAAGTTTTGGAACAAATACAACTCTTATTCTCTAAGGGTTTTTTGTCCAATCCTAAGGTTACAATCCTACAGGCAACACAATGCTCTGATACCATCTGTAAGGTTCCCAACCTTTAATAAGGTAGAGATCCCTGTGTTTACAATGCTAGTCCCTGGATCAATAGCTAGCATCCACAGTTAAGATGTAATATCAAGAAACAAAGGTCATTATACAACTTTATAACCAGGAATAACATAATTTATTACATCTTACATAGCTCATTTGGCTATCTCATTACAATGCAGCAGAATATAACAATAGCACGGGTCCTTCATCTTCAAAGTGCCACAGAGAGACATGTTGGTTGTAGACTTGTAATCCTACTTCACTAATATCAAACAAACCTACAACATAACAAGTTACAGCCACAAGGGTCAATACATTTGAATTGTATTGGCAAGTGATACTATGGTAGTATAGTGGAGTCTATTGTAACATCCCAGAAATACCAAACTTAGATCATCAAACACTAATCATCAAGATTAGGGTTAACAAAAACTTTTCTAAATGAATTCATGAATGCATGTATATGTGTATGCATGGATTTTGAATTTCTTTAAAAAACACCTTGTTTGTGTGATCCATTGCTTGTAAAATGTTTCTTAGGTGAAAAGAACATCATCTAAAACATTCCCCACACTTTTCCTAAAGACAAGTAAATCAAAACAAATATATTAAGGGAATGGTCATTTTGACCAATTTAACTCCCATGCCTACTTTGGCTGTCTCAAACTTTCAAAACCTAACAGAAACTTTTCTGGATCTTTGCACCCCTTGAATGTACGCATAACAAAGTATCAAGGCCCACTTTGTGATCATCCAGAAACTTTCAAATGCATAGTTTAAATGACATTTCAAAATTGAATCTTCTTCATATGGGAATATCCCACTTTTTCAAAACCCACCCAAACAAGCTCAACTTTCAAAACCCAAGCATCTTCAGACTCACCAGAACCAATCTAGCAAACCCACCAAAAATCATTTCAAAATTCAAAACTTGATTTCATGCGGCCATTTCATCAAACAGGTTGCAGACACAAATCAAACAAAACATCAAACACTATAGTGTGAAGTGATTCTTGCCTAACTTGTTCCCTAGTTAGCTCACACACACCTCAGTAGATCATCTAGAAATATTAGCCCAACACTAGCACCCCTGTGAGCATGCCATTGCCATTAATGGTGAACAACCGAGCACCTCAATGCCACCCCATTGTGGACAGCAAGCTAGGAGCAGCAGCAAGCCTAGCCAGCATGTCTGGGAGGCAGCCCACCGTCCATCGCCACTGCCTGTCCCAGCCGCGAGCGTTGCCAAGGCCTGGACCACGCGCACGAGACACGCCCAGACCATGCCGAGCATGCGCCAGAGCGCCACCCTCGACCATCACCCACAGACCGCGCGCCGCCCTCACCGCGTGCACACACGATCGCCACCGACCTAGGAGACCGCCAGACACCCCCGTTTGCCGCCCCGTGCCATACAGCCACCGCCCGCCGTCGAAGACGCCGCCTCTGCCACGCAGAGCACCGCCCGTTCCAGACCAAAACACACCGCCCCATGCATCGCGACCATGTCGTTGAGCATCGCCAGGAGACACAGCACCGTTCCCTACCCTTGCCCATGCCTATAGCCGCCTGTAACGTCACCCTCGACGAGCTCACCGTGCGCCCCGACGGTGCCCTCGCTCGACTATAAATAGAGGCCACCCCCGCACGATTTCTTCACACCATCTCACTCCCCTCTCCCCACTGACCATGCCACACCATCCTTAGAGCAAGCCGAGCACCACCTCGCCG
Organism: Avena sativa; assembly: GCA_916181665.1. Lineage (NCBI taxonomy): Eukaryota > Viridiplantae > Streptophyta > Magnoliopsida > Poales > Poaceae > Avena > Avena sativa. The sequence continues at coordinate 111,795,999 of OV702283.1, forward strand.
GAATTTCACTGGAGCCTGCCACTGCCGGAGAAGAAGGGAGCCAGCGATTGGAGCCGCCCCAGGAGAAGCCACCAGTACAAGGAGGTTCGCCATCGTCGAATTCTTCGTTCGCCCGCCTCGCCGACCCTCGCCCGTACCCCGGTGAGCCCCCAGCACCCCTCACTGGCTGCGCTAGGTTTCGTTCTCGCCGGAGTTATCTCGTGTCGACGATGACACCCAGCCGTTGGATTAGAACTAGATCGAACGATCCACGTTGCCCCATACCGCTTCGCCCAGCCCCGTGTCACTGACGAGTGGGGACACCCACTTAAGCAGCCCGTGGGAGCATTGCGCTTAGCAGGCCGGCCCGTTAGAATTTCCCGCGCAGCCCAGCAATTCGAATTAAACCTTTTTCTTTTTAAATTCAAACACACTTCTGTACCCAACTTCAAAAATCAACCCAGATCGATTCAGTACACCAAATTGAATGAAACCAATTTTGTTGGAAAGGCCTGTGAATGCTTAATCCAAGCCCGTTGGATTCAAGTCATTTGGATCTTTAGATCACCCATAGTAAAAATAACAAGGCAGAAGCTTTTCCGCATTCAAACATTTTTCAAATTTAAACCATAAAAGCTTTTGAGTTGATTCCAACTCTCAAAAATCACATTTAACCATACCTTTCAGAATATATAAAAATATATAGGTTTACTTGCAGAAATAATGTTCAAGGAATAAAAGAATGCTTCATAAGCATTTCTATCCACTTTAATTAATTAAAATAAAAGGGTAAAACCTTATTAAATTGTGACACCACTTTAAATCACATTCCCATGGACTACAATATGTGGTGATGACATGTGTCAACATGATCCCATGTTTAGTTTGGAGAATATTAAATCTTAAGTAGTTTTGCAATGAGTAGAATTACTTTTCTAAAAATAAAATAAAAAGGATTTAAACCAAGCCTTAACCTTGTAAGGTTAGAGATGATGCTAGATCATCTATAGGACCCTTGTGTGTGATGATTGCAAGTAGTTAAGTATTATTTGGTGATTGTGTACCTCGTATTTATTCATAGACGCTAGTACCGACCAAGGATACGAGGAGGAAGGAGGATACTACGAAGAGGAAGCCGAGGAGAACTTCAACCACTGCTCTGCACAAGGCAAGCTAACACTTGCAAGATACCATACCTATGCAAGCTTATATTGACATTGATGCAAGCCTAATACTACTAGTGAATGTGCAAGCTAACCCTTGCCAGATACCCTACTGATGCCACAAACCCATACTTGTGGATATGACTACTTTATGCCTTAAGGATATGTGATCATACCCATTTGATAAACCCAATCCTAGTTTTACTGGCAAGCTTCTTACCTTATTTCTTTATCAAAGCTTACTTAGAGTCTACCTAAGAGTTTGGTAGATACTAGACAGTTGTGCTGAAGGTTGCATAAAGAGCATAAAATTTGGCCTAAGCTAGAAACCTTGATATCAGCCTAAGATATAAGGTTGGACTTAGTGAAACTCCACTAGTTACCACCCCTCATTCATTACTACCCCCACCTGTAGATGCTAGTGCTAAGCATAAAACTTGATCAACTATTAGATGGGAATACTTGGTGGAAAAATGGTTATGAAAACCTTGGAATGATGGACCACTCTATTGAAATGTTTTGGACATGTGTTTCCAAACACTTGATGATTTTGATGATGAAAATGTTGAGGCATGAGCCTTAGCCCTTTATAAAACTGATGGTTGTCTGGATGCGATACCATTCCAATTTTAGCGTACAACCACAATACCCGAATATTGGGTAGGGCTTGACTGGAAACTTATATACTTTAGTATTAGTTCCCTCACGGCCAAGGTCTGAGCTGAGGCTACCTTGTGAAGATTGTCCACCTGTGCAGTACCCAAGGTGACAGTGGTCATGGTTGGGAGGCCAAACTCACAGGAGAGGTGCTTATACTAGGGAGTGTAATTAAAAGGTTAAGATTGATTATCCGCATACTGAGTATGGTGAATTCGGGATTTGTTCCTGACGGATGTATCGAATGTTGTGGTGAAAGTGTACAATCTCTGCAGAGTGTCAAACTATTCGAATAGCCGCGTCCGCGGTTATGGACAGTTGGAGTGGCCATAATGTTCCCCCGTCAGACCTTTTAAAATGACTTGTGAAATGAATTGCGACTTTGACCTGAACACAACAGAGTTGTGACCTGAATTACAAGATCCCACTTAGGAGTTATAAAATTGTGACTAGCTTTGGAACTTAGTAGAGATAAATCTGGCTTTTGCAAAACAACCTTAGAGCCTAGTGTCCCATTATCCAAAAACCCCTTACCTGTTAGTATTAGTTTGCGAGTACTTAAAGAGTACTCATGGCTTTGTCCCTGGCTATTCCCATGGCTAGACTATGAAGAGGAGTACCTGGAAGATGGACCCCAGGAAGGTTACGACAACTAGGATCATCTCCCATCGTCAGCATTGCCTGTGACCCCGAAGATGGAGCTTCGCCTACGCTACCGTTATTATTACGTATTCCTCTGCTTGATGTTGTATTAAGAACTAGATCATGAGATCCCTATTTGTGTAAGAACTTATGTATCGTTTATAATGGATGAAGTACTATGGTATCCAATTCTGTTATGTCTCGCAAAAATGGTAATCCTGGGATTGCGATGTATGGCATAACAGGCATCTAGGATTGAAAAATCCAGGTGTTGACAAGTTGGTATCAGAGCCATCCTGACCATAGGAGACCCTAGTTAGATTGGACGTTGAACCAAAAACTTAGTTTCAAAATCAAAGAACAAAAAATATTTACGAAAACTTATTCTCATTCTTACCTCTTTAATTCTTAAATAAAACTTCATGTTCCTCAAAAACTCTTGCAAAATAGATAAAATTTTGACAAACTTGATCACTCTGCTAATCTACTCATCCTCTATTTTTATAGATGGACGTGAAGTACAGCAAGTTTTATCAACTCGGAAATGGAGGAGACCTTATCTTTGAGAGGGATCTGGATCAGCTTTCGGAACTTCTGGAGCGTCCGCACCCCGAGTTCTTCGGAGCTCAGCTCAATGATCAAGGAGGAGAGGATCTGCAGTGGCTAATTGTTGCAAGTCTCCGAGGAAAGATTGAACCTCCCACTGCGGAGGGAATTCAGTTTACCTTGAGGGAAAACAACTGGCTCGATGGACTTGCCAGAGCAATGCAGGAAGCTCTTTCCCGTCTGTGTGGGCAGTGCATCAATCAGATCAAGGGTACTCGCTTTGAGTTTTGCCCAAGACGTGATGCAAATGGACAACCACTGGAAGCCCCATATCACCCCAAGCTTAAGACTCAATTGGACCACCTTAGCTTCATGATGTATGATCGTCAGCAAGAGTTGGACAACTGCCGTGACTATTGCAACCACAAGTTTGCCATCATCAAGACGAAGGATCAGACCATCGCCATGCTAGCAAAGGATTGCAAGTCTCGTCGCCATCAGCTCGACAAGAAGGAGCGCATTATTGCCCGTCTTCGCCATCGCATCTCATCTCTGGAAGAAACCATCCACGAGAGAGACATGCAGTTAGAGGAAAGGGAGAATGCCGGAGAAGATCTTCGTGGAGACCCTTACTCCTATCTCAGCGATGACGATGATTTTCTGGAGGATCAGGCCATGGACTTCTTCACCGATGAGGATGATTTCGCCTTCATCGATGATGCTGAAGATGATGACGCCACAGACTCCGAGCAGTAGTAGCACTGAGCACTAGCGTAGTGAGTAGTAGTCGGTCCCACTGTATCGTAGTTTCCAGAATGGTTCTTAAAACCATCTGTTTTTCTTTGTTGTGGTGTGTGTTGTACTGTGTGCTATGAGTGAATGAATGAAAAAGCAAGTTGCTAGAAAACTTGAGTCAAACTCTAAAAACTTTTCAAAGACCCAAACCCTTAGAAATTCCCCTCTTTTCTCATGATCTATATCAATCTTCAGATGCCACGTGGAGGAAGTGGTTCAGCCCCGGACCCGATGTTGTAGATTCTGCAAATGTTGACTTCTGACCGCGAAGCTGAAAGAGCGGAACGTCAAGCCAACCTAGCCACTCTGCAACAGATAGCCCAGCTAGCCCACAACAACCAAGGCCATGGAAATCAGGACAACCACGGATCTAAGCTCAAGAATTTCCAGAATACCAACCCACCCGTTTTCACCAAGTCAGAAGAACCCCTAGACGCCGATGATTGGCTACAAACCATGGAAAATAACTTAGAAGTAGCCGGAGTAGAAGCCAACGAGAAAGTCTTGTTCGCCACCCATTATCTAGTCGGAGATGCCAGGTCATGGTGGAACAGTGTTCGTGCAATGACCAGAGGCCAAATGATGACCTGGGAGGAATTCAAGGTCAAGTTTAGCAGAACCCATGTGCCCCCAGGTTTGATCAAGAGAATGAGAGACGAGTTTAGGGAGTTGAAGCAAGGAAGGATGACTGTAGTGGAATACCGTGACAAATTTTTGTCATTATCTAGGTATGCCCCGGACGAGATAGACACCGAAGCCAAGAAGAAAGAAAGATTCCTGAATGGTCTCCATGACGAGATGTAGACAGCGTTAGTCAATATCCCCTTTGTTGATATTGAAGCCCTTGTCGACTCTGCTATCCAAATGGAAGGAAAGATCAACCAAGCCAATGAGAACCGCAAGCGTCGCATGATGCATCAACCAGGAACCCATCAGACCCCAAAGTATCGCCCCAACCCATCACCAGGATTTGCCCCAAGAACCAACGGACCCCCTATGACCCGTCCAACCTATCCCAACCGTGGAAACCCTAGACCCGGAGGAAATCACCACAACCCCGGCAACTCCAGTAATTTCACCCGTGCCCAACCCAAGTTCAACACCAACAATGCTACCGCTAATCCCAACACTGCCCCGAGGACTGGAAGCAATGTTGTGCCTGTCGCAGCCAAGGACAAGTCACAAGTGACCTGTTATGACTGTGGAAATAAAGGCCACTATTCCAACGAGTGCCCCAACAAGAAGAATTCTACAGCCCCTAATACCAATGTCCCAGCTCAGCAACAGCGTCGTGTCCAGCCAGGGAGAAGATTTGCCCCAGGGAATTCACTCAACCGCAATGGCCGTCTTTTTCTCATGCATGCTGAAGAAGCTCAGGAAGCGCCAGACGTCGTGCTGGGTATGTTTTCTCTTAATTCAGTACTTGCAAGAGTGTTGTTTGATTCTGGTGCATCGCATTCATTTGTCACCGAAGAATTTGGCTGCACTAGTAAAATTCAACCAACCAAATTGAAGCATGTGATGATTGTCCAAATTCCCGGATCAACCACCAAGGCTAGGCAAATTTGCAAGGCCGTCCCTATCCAAATCCATGGCATAGATTTTTATGCTAATCTAATAGTACTCGGAACTAAAGGTTTGGAAGTAGTACTAGGAATGGATTGGATGTCCAAACATAAAGGATTGATTAAATGTGCCAAGAAAGCCATTACCATGACCAGTACCACCGGAATATCAGTCGAGCATATATCTGAAACCTTACCTCGTCAATTCAAGTGTAACAAGAGTATAGCCCAACCTACCATTGACCAAGTTCGGATAGTCTGCGAATACCCCGATGTATTTCCAGATGTTTTGCCAGGTATGCCCCCAGATCGGGATATCGAGTTTATCATCGAACTAATCCCCGGAACAGGACCCATAGCCCAAAGACCCTATAGTATGAACCCGTCAGAACTAGAAGAACTGAAGAAGCAACTGGATTCCATGTTGGAAATCGGATTGATTCAACCGAGTGCGTCCCCATGGAGATCACCTGTCTTATTTGTGGATAAGAAGGATGGAGGTAACCGTTTGTGTACGGATTATCGGAAGTTGAATGATGTCACCATCAAGAACAAGTACCCATTGCCTAAGATAGAAGATTTGTTTGATCAGTTGACCGGTGCCCAGGTGTTTTCTAAGATTGATCTTAGGACTGGCTATCATCAACTCAAAATTCGTGTAGAGGATATTCCAAAGACTGCCTTTACCACCAGATATGGATTGTACGAGTATACATTCATGTATTTTGGATTAACCAATGCCCCCGCTTATTTCATGAACCTCATGAATAAGATTTTTATGGACTTCCTGGATAAGTTTGTCGTTGTTTTCATCGATGACATTCTGATTTATTCCAAATCAGAAGAAGAACATGAGCTACACCTAAGGACCATTCTTGGAACCCTTAGAGAGCATCAGTTGTATGCAATGTTTAGAAAATGTGAATTCTGGTTACAGGAGGTAGGATTCCTCGGTCACATTGTATCAGCCGGAGGAATTGCCATTGACCCTGCCAAAGTGAAAGATGTAGAAGATTGGCAAGCCCCAACCACTCAAACCCAAGTTCGTGCTTTTCTCGGATTGGCGGGATATTACCGCAAATTCGTAGAAGGATTCTCGAGTATCGCCCGACCCATGACCCAATTGCTGAAGAAGGACAAGAAGTTTGAATGGACCAACAAATGTGAAGCGAGTTTTCAAGAACTCAAGAGGAGATTGATTTCAGCCCCAATCTTGATCATGCCGGATATCACGAAGCCCTTCGATGTGTATTGTGACGCATCCAAGGTTGGTCTTGGATGTGTGCTAATGCAAGAAGGCAAAGTTATATCTTATCTATCGCGACAATTGAAGCAACATGAACAAAACTACCCAACCCATGACCTCGAACTCGCAGCCGTAGTTCTAGCCCTGAAAACATGGAGACATTACCTGATGGGAAACCGTTGTGAGATTTATTCGGATCACAAGAGCCTAAAGTATATATTCACTCAGAAAGAGCTGAATATGAGGCAGAGAAGATGGATTGATCTAATCAAGGATTACGACCTGGACATTCACTATCACCCTGGTAAAGCCAATGTGGTAGCCGATGCCCTTAGCAGATTGCCGTGCCGCTTGAACTCCATGATTTTGAAGGAGCAACCAAGTTTGCACAAAGAGATGGAAGATTTTCGAATGGAATTAGTAAGTGAAGGATTTTTGTCTAGCATAGAACTTCAGCCCACTTTGATCAGTCAGATTAAAGAGGCGCAGAGGGGAAATGCCAGTATCGACGGAATCAAGCGTCGTATCTGTACAGGCAAAGTACCCGGATTCACCGAGGACGAAGAAGGAGTTCTGTGGTACAAAGGACGCCTTTGTGTACCATCAGATTCGGATTTGAAAGAAGTTATCTTGAAGGAGGCTCACGATACTCTTTATTCTATCCATCCCGGAGGAACTAAAATGTATCAAGATTTGAAAGAGCAATTTTGGTGGCATAAGATGAAGAGAGAAATCGGAAGCTATATCGCCAAGTGTGATATATGTCATCGAGTCAAGGCAGGACATCAAAGACCCGCTGGATTGTTGCAACCTTTTCAAATTCCGGAATGGAACTGGGATTCTGTAGGAATGGACTTTATCACTGGACTACCTACTTCTAGTAGGGGAAATGACTCTATTTGGGTCATAGTGGACAGATTGTCCAAAGTCGCCCATTTCTTGCCCGTTAAAACCACCTATCAGAGTTCGAAGCTAGCGGAGTTGTACATCGCTAGGATCGTTAGTTTGCACGGAGTCCCCAAGAATATAGTATCGGATCGAGGAACTCAGTTTACCTCGAGATTCTGGAAGAAAGTCCAAGAACGTTTAGGAACCCGCCTAGATTTCAGTACCGCGTATCACCCTCAGACCGATGGACAAACGGAGCGAGTAAACCAAATACTCGAAGATATGCTTAGAGCATGTGTGCTAGAATATGGATCCAAGTGGGTAGACTGTATGCCGTTTGCAGAATTTTCCTACAACAACAGTTACCAAGCCAGTTTGCAAATGGCCCCATTTGAATTCATGTACGGAAGAAAGTGCCGCACCCCTTTGAACTGGTCGGAAGTAGGAGAGAGTCAGATCTTCGGACCCGACATCCTACGAGAAGCAGAAGAGAAGGTTCACAAGATTCGTGAGCACCTCAAGACCGCCCAATCCCGAATGAAGAGTTACACCGACAAGAGACATCGAGACCTCGCCTTCGACATCGGAGATTTTGTTTATCTGAAAGTGTCGCCATTGAAGGGAATGCAGCATTTCCAACTCAGAGGAAAGTTAGCCCCCAGATATATCGGACCTTTCAAAATTTTGAACCGTCGAGGAGAAGTATCGTATCAGCTGGAGCTACCAGAAGAGATGTCAGCTATGCACAATGTGTTCCATATCTCGTTACTTAGCAAATGTCTCGAAGTCCCCGAGAAGACCGAAGTGCTCAAGAATATCGATCACCGGACCATAGAGATCAACGATGACCTGACCTATCCCGAAGTACCCATCCGTATATTGGAAGAAGCCTTTCGAACTACTAGAACCCGAAGCATCAAGTTTCTCAAGATTTAGTGGAGCAACCACACAAAAGAGGAAGCTACCTGGGAACGCGAAGATCACATCAGGACGGAGTTTCCAGATCTCTTCAAATCCTAGGTAATCTTTTCGTACTTTTTCAAATCTCAGGACGAGATTTTGTTTAAGGGGGGAAGGTTTGTAACATCCCAGAAATACCAAACTTAGATCATCAAACACTAATCATCAAGATTAGGGTTAACAAAAACTTTTCTAAATGAATTCATGAATGCATGTATATGTGTATGCATGGATTTTCAATTTCTTTAAAAACCACCTTGTTTGTGTGATCCATTGCTTGTAAAATGTTTCTTAGGTGAAAAAACATCATCTAAAACATTCCCCACACTTTTCCTAAAGACAAGTAAATCAAAACAAATATATTAAGGGAATGGTCATTTTGACCAATTTAACTCCCATGCCTACTTTGGCTGTCTCAAACTTTCAAAACCTAACAGAAACTTTTCTGGATCTTTGCACCCGTTGAATGTACTCATAACAAAGTATCAAGGCCCACTTTGTGATCATCCAGAAACTTTCAAATGCATAGTTTAAATGACATTTCAAAATTGAATCTTCTTCATATGGGAAGATCCCACTTTTTCAAAACCCACCCAAACAAGCTCAACTTTCAAAACCCAAGCATCTTCAGACTCACCAGAACCAATCTAGCAAACCCACCAAAAATCATTTCAAAATTCAAAACTTGATTTCATGCGGCCATTTCATCAAACAGGTTGCAGACACAAATCAAACAAAACATCAAACACTATAGTGTGTAGTGATTCTTGCCTAACTTGTTCCCTAGTTAGCTCACACACAACTCAGTAGATCATCTAGAAAGATTAGCCCAACACTAGCACCCCTATGAGCATGCCATTGCCATTAATGGTGAACAGCCGAGCACCTCAATGCCACCCCATTGTGGACAGCAAGCTAGGAGCAGCAGAAAGCCTAGCCAGCATGTCTGGAAGGCAGCCCACCGTCCACCGCCACTGCCTGTCCCAGCCGCGAGCGTTGCCAAGCCCTGGACCACGCGCACGAGACACGCCCAGACCATGCCGAGAGTGCGCCAGAGCGCCACCCTCGACCATCACCCACAGATCGCGCCTCCCTCACCGCGTGCACACACGATCGCCACCGACCTAGGAGACCGCCAGACACCCCCGTTTGCCGTCCCGTGCCATACAGCCACCGCCCGCCGTCGAAGACGCCGCCTCTGCCGCGCAGAGCACCGCCCGTTCCAGACCAAACTACACCGCCCCATGCCTCGCGACCATGTCGTTGAGCATCGCCAGGAGACACAGCACCGTCCCCTACCCTTGCCCATGCCTATAGCCGCCTATAACGTCGCCCCCGACGAGCTCACCGTGCGCCCCGACGGTCCCCTCGCTCGACTATAAATAGAGGCCACACCCGCACGATTTCTTCACACCATCTCACTCCCCTCTCCCCACTGACCGTGCCACACCATCCTTAGAGCAAGCCGAGCACCACCTCGCCGGAATTTCACTGGAGCCTGCCCCTGCCGGAGAAGAAGGGAGCCAGCGATTGGAGCCGCCCCAGGAGAAGCCACCAGTACCAGGAGGTTCGCCGTCGTCGACTTTGTCGTTTGCCCGCCTCGCCGACCCTCGCCCGTACCCCGGTGAGCCCCCAGCACCCCTCACTGACCGCGCTAGGTTTCGTTCTCACCGGAGTTATCTCGCGTCGACGATGACCCTCAGCCGTTGGATTAGAACTAGATCGAACGATCCACATTGCCCCATGCCGCTTCGCCCAGCCCCGTGTCACTGACGAGTGGGGACACCCACTTAAGCAGCCCGTGGGAGCACTGCGCTTAGCAGGCCGGCCCGTTACAATATCCCGCGCAGCCCAGCAATTCAAATTAAACCTTTTCTTTTTAAATTCAAACACACTTCTGTACCCAACTTCAAAAATCAACCCAGATCGATTCAGTACACCAAATTGAATGAACCAATTTTTGCTGGAAAGGGCTATGAATGCTTAATCCAAGCCCGTTGGATTCAAGTCATTTGGATCTGTAGATCATCCATAGTAAAAATAACAAGGCAGAAGATTTTCTGCATTCAAACATTTTTTAAATTTAAACCATAAAAGCTTTTGAGTTGATTCCAACTCTCAAAAATCACATTTAACCATACCTTTCAGAATATATAAAAATATATAGGTTTACTTGCAGAAATAATGTTCAAGGAATAAAAGAATGCTTCATAACCATTTCTAGCCACTTTAATTAATTAAAATAAAAGTGTAAAACCTTATTAAATTGTGACACCACTTTAAATCACATTCCCATGGACTACAATATGTGGTGATGACATGTGTCAACATGATCCCATGTTTAGTTTGGAGAATATTAAATCTTAAGTAGTTTTGCAATGACTAGAAATTACTTTTCTAAAAATAAAATAAAAAGGATTTAAACCAAGCCTTAACCTTGTAAGGTTAGAGATGATGCTAGATCATCTATAGGACCCTTGTGTGTGATGATTGCAAGTAGTTAAGTATTGTTTGGTGATTGTGTACCTCGTATTTATTCATAGACGCTAGTATCGACCAAGGATACGAGGAGGAAGGAGGATACTACGAAGAGGAAGCCGAGGAGAACTTCAACCACTGCTCTGCACAAGGCAAGCTAACACTTGCAAGATACCATACCTATGCAAGCTTATATTGACATTGATGCAAGCCTGTCAACACCCGGATTTTTCAATCCTAGATGCCTGTTATGCCATACATCGCAATCCCAGGATTACCATTTTTGCGAGACATAACAGAATTGGATACCATAGTACTTCATCCATTACAAACGATACATAAGTTCTTACACGAATAGGTATCTCATGATCCAGTTCTTAATACAACAAAAAGCAGCGGAATACGTAATAATAACGGTAGCGTAGGCGAAGCTCCATCTTCGGGGTCACAGGCAATGCTGACGATGGGAGATGATCCTAGTTGTCATAACCTTCCTGGGGTCCATCTTCCAAGTACTCCTCTTCATAGTCTGGCCATGGGAATAGCCAGGGACAAAGCCATGAGTACTCTTTAAGTACTCGCAAACTAATACTAACAAGTAAAGGGGGTTTTTGGATAATAGGACACTAGGCTCTAGGGTTGTTTTGCAAAAGCCAGATTTATCTCTACTAGGTTCCAGAGCTGGTCACAATTTTATAACTCCTAAGTGGGAACTTGTAATTCCGGTCACAACTCTGTTGTGGTCAAGTCAAAGTCTCAATTCAGTTCACAAGTCATTTTTTAAAAAGTCTGACGGGGGAACAGTATGGCCACTCCAACTTTCCATAACCGCGGACGCGGCTATTCGAATAGTTTGACACTCTGCAGAGATTGTACACTTTCACCACAACATTTGATACATCCGTCAGGAACAAATCCTGAATTCACCATACTCAGTATGCGGATAATCAATCCTAACCTTTCAATTACACGCCCTAGTATAAGCACCTCTCCTGTGAGTTTGGCCTCCCAACCATGACCACTGTCATCTTGGGTACTGCACAGGTGGACAATCTTCACAAGGTAGCCTCAGCTCAGACCTTGGCCGGGAGGGACTAATACTAAGGTATATAAGTTTCCAATCAAGCCCTACCCAATATTCGGGTATTGTGGTTGTACGCAAAAATTGGAATGGTATCGCATCCAGACAACCATCAGTTTTATAAAAGGCTAAGGCTCATGCCTCAACATTTTTATCACCAGAATCATCAAGTGTTTGGAAACACATGTCCAAAACATTTCAATAGAATGATCCATCATTCCAAGGTTTTCATAACCATTTTTTCTCCAAGTATTCCCATCTAAAGTTGATCAAGTTTTATGCTTAGCACTAGCATCTACAGGTGGAGGTAGTAATGATGAGGGGTGGTAACTAGTGGAGTTTCACTAAGTCCAACCTTATATCTTAGGCTGATATCAAGGTTTCTAGCTTAGGCCAAATTTTATGCTCTTTGTGCATCATTCGGCACAACTGTCTAGTATCTACCAAACTCTTAGGTAGCCTCTAAGTAAGCTTTGATAAAGAAATAAAGTAGGAAGCTTGCCATAAAACTAGGATTGGTTTAGCAAGTGGGTATGATCACATATGCTTAAGGCATATAGTAGTCATATCACAAGTATGGGTTTGTGGCATCAGTAGGGTATCTTGCAAGTGTTAGCTTGCACATTCACTAGTAGTATTAGGCTTGCATCAATGTCAATATAAGCTTGCATAGGTATAGTATCTTGCAAGTGTTAGCTTGCCTTGTGCAGAGCAGTGGTTGAAGTTCTCCTCGGCTTCCTCTTCGTAGTATCCTCCTTCCTCCTCGTATCCTTGGTCGGTACTAGCGTCTATGAATAAATACGAGGTACACAATCACCAAACAATACTTAACTACTTGCAATCATCACACACAACGGTCCTATAGATGATCTAGCATCATCTCTAACATTACAAGGTTAAGGCTTGATTTAATTTCTTTTATTTTTAGAAAAGTAATTTCTACTCATTGAAAACTACTTAAGATTTAATATTCTCCAAACCAAATATGGGATCATGTTGACACATGTCATCACCTCATATTGTAGTCCATGGGAATGTGATTTAAAGTGGTGTCACAATTTAATAAGGTTTTACCCTTTTATTTTAATTAATTAAAGTGGCTAGAAATGCTTATGTAGCATTCTTTTATTACTTGAACATTATTTATGCAAGTAAACCTATATATTTTTATATATTCTGAAAGGTATGGTTAAATGTGATTTTTGAGAGTTGGAATCAACTCAAAAGCTTTTATGGTTTAAATTTGAAAAATGTTTGAATGCAGAAAAGCTTCTCCCTTGTTATTTTTACTATGGGTGATCTACAGATCCAAATGACTTGAATCCAACGGGCTTGGATTAAGCATTCACAGATACTTCCAACAAAATTGGTTTCATCTAATTTGGTGAACTGAATCGATCTGGGTTGATTTTTCAAGTTGAGTGCAGAAGTGTGTTTGAAAAGAAATAGAAAAGTTTTAATTTGAATTGCTGGGCTGCGCGGGAAATTCTAACGGGCCGGCCTGCTAAGCACAGGGCTCCCGCGGGCTGCTTAAGTGGGTGTCCCCACTCGTCAGTGACACGGGGCTGGGCGAAGCGGTATGGGGCAACGTGGATCGTTCGATCTAGTTCTAATCTAACGGCTGAGGGTCATCGTCGACGCGAGACAGCTCCGGCGAGAACGAAACCTAGCGCGGCCAGTGAGGGGTGCTGGGGGCTCACCGGGGTACGGGCAAGGGTCGGCGAGGCGGGCGAACGACGAAGTCGATGACGGCGAACCTCCTGGTACCGGTGGCTTCTCCTGGGGCGGATCCAATCGTTGGCTCCCTTCTTCTCCGGCAGCGGCAGGCTCCAGTGAAATTCCGGCGAGGTGGTGCTCGGCTTGCTCTAAGAATGGTGTGGCACGATCAGTGAGGAGAGGGGAGTGAGATGGTGTGAAGAAATCGTGCGGGGGTGGCCTCTATTTATAGTCGAGCGACGGGACCGTCGGGGCGCACGGTGAGCTCGTCGGGGGCGAAGTTACAGGCGGCTAATGGCATGGGCAACGGTAGGGGACGGTGCTGTGTCTCCTGGCGATGCTCAACGACATGGTCGCGAGGCATGGGGCGGTGTCCTTTGGTCTGGAACGGGCGGTGCTCTGCGCGGCAAAGGCGGCGTCTTTGACGGCGGGCGGTGGCTGTATGGCACGGGGCGGCAAACGGGGGTGTCTGGCGGTCTCCTGGGTCGGTGGTGATCGGGTGTGCACGCGGTGAGGGCGGCGCGCGGTCTGTGGGTGATGGTCGAGGGTGGCGCTCTGGCGCACGCTCGGCATGGTCTGGGCGTGTCTTGTGCGCGTGGTACAGGGCTTGGCAACGCTCGCGGCTGGGACAGGCAGTGGCGGTGGACGGTGGGCTGCCTCCCAGACATGATGGCTAGGCTTGCTGCTGCTCCTAGCTTGCTGTCCACAATGGGGTGGCATTGAGGTGCTCGGCTGTTCACCATTAATGGCAATGGCAAGCTCACAGGGGTGCTAGTGTTGGGCTAATCTTTCTAGATGATCTACTGGGTTGTGTGTGAGCTAACTAGGGAACAAGTTAGGCTCAAAACACTGCACACTATAGTGTTTGATGTTTTGTTTGATTTGTGTCTGCAACCTGTTTGATGAAATGGCCGCATGAAATCAAGTTTTGAATTTTGAAATGATTTTTGGTGGCTTTGCTAGATTGGTTCTCGTGAGTCTGCAGATGCTTGGGTTTTGAAAGTTGAGCTTGTTTGAGTGGGTTTTGAAAAAGTGGGATCTTCCCATATGAAGAAGATTCAATTTTGAATTGTCATTTAAACTATGCATTTGAAAGTTTCTGGATGATCACAAAGTGGGCCTTGATACTTTGTTATGAGTACATTCAACGGGTGCAAAGATCCAGAAAAGTTTCTATTAGGTTTTGAAAGTTTGAGACAGCCAAAGTAGGCATGGGAGTTAAATTGCTCAAAATGACCATTCACTTCATATATTTGTTTTGATTTACTTTTCTTTAGGAAAAGTGTGGGAAATGTTCTAGATGATGTTGATTTCACCTAAGAAACAATTTACAAGCAATGGATCACACAAACAAGGTGGTTTTTAAAGAAATTCAAAATCCATGCATACACATATACATGCATTCATGGGTTTACTTAGAAAAGTTTTTGTTAGCCCTAAACTTGATGATTAGTGTTTTGATGATCTAAGTTTGATATTTTTGGGATGTTACAAACCTTCCCCCCTTAAACAAAATCTCGTCCCGAGATTTGAAAAAGGACGAAAAGATTACCTAGGATTTGAAGAGATCTGGAAACTCCGTCCTGATGTGATCTTCGCGTTCCCAGGTAGCTTCCTCTTATGTGTGGTTGCTCCACTGAATCTTGAGAAACTTGATGCTTCGGGTTTGGGTAGTTCGAAAGGCTTCTTCCAAAATACGGATGGGTACTTCGGGATAGGTTAGGTCATCGTTGATCTCTATGGTCCGGTGATCGATATTCTTGAACACTTCGGTCTTCTCGGGGACTTCGAGACACTTGCGAAGTAACGAGATATGGAACACATTGTGCACAGCTGACATCTCTTCAGGTAGTTCCAATTGATACGATACTTCTCCTCGACGGTTCAAAATTTTGAAAGGTCCGATATATCTGGGGGCTAACTTTCCTTTGAGCTGGAAACGCTGCATTCCCTTCAATGGTGACACTTTCAGATAAACAAAATCTCCTATGTTGAAGGCGAGGTCTCGATGTCTCTTGTCGGCGTAACTCTTCTGTCGGGATTGGGCGGTCTTGAGGTGCTCACGAATCTTGTGAACCTTCTCTTCTGCTTCACGTAGGATGTCGGGTCCGAAGATATGACTCTCTCCTACTTCCGACCAGTTCAAAGGGGTGCGGCACTTTCTTCCGTACATGAATTCAAATGGGGACATTTGCAAACTGGCTTGATAACTATTGTTGTAAGAAAATTCTGCAAACGGCAGACAGTCTTCCCACTTGGATCCATATTCTAACACACATGCTCTAAGCATATCTTCGAGTATTTGGTTTACTCGCTCCGTTTGTCCATCGTCTGAGGGTGATACGCGGTACTGAAATCTAGGCGGGTTCCTAAACCTTCTTGAACTTTCTTCCAGAATCTCGAGGTAAACTGAGTTCCTCGATCCGATACTATATTGTTGGGGACTCCATGCAAACTAACGATTCTAGCGATGTACAACTCCGCTAGCTTCGAACTCTGATAGGTAGTTTTGATGGGCAAGAAATGGGCGGCTTTGGACAATTTGTCCACTATGACCCAAATAGAGTCATTTCCCCTACTAGAAGTAGGTAGTCCAGTGATAAAGTCCATTCCTACTGAATCCCATTTCAATTCCGGAATTTGCAAAGGTTGCAACAATCCAGCGGGTCTTTGATGTCCTGCCTTGACTCGCTGACATATATCACACTTGGCGATATAGCTTCCGATTTCTCTCTTCATCTTATGCCACCAAAATTGCTCTTTCAAATATTGATACATCTTAGTTCCTCCGGGATGGATAGAATAAAGAGTATCATGAGCCTCCTTCAAGATAACTTCTTTCAACTCAGAATCTAATGGTACACAAAGGCGTCCTTTGTACCACAGAACTCCTTCTTCGTCCTCGGTGAATCCGGGTACTTTGCCTGTACCGATACGACGCTTGATTCCGTCGATACTAGCATTTCCTTTCTGCGCCTCTTTAATCTGACTGATTAAAGTGGGCTGAAGTTCTATGCTAGCCAAAAATCCTTCACTTACTAATTCCATTCGAAAATCTTCCATCTCTTTGTGCAAACTTGGTTGCTCCTTCAAAATCATGGAGTTCAAGCGGCACGGCAATCTGCTAAGGGCATCGGCTACCACGTTGGCTTTACCAGGGTGATAGTGAATGTCCAGGTCGTAATCCTTGATTAGCTCAATCCATCTTCTCTGCCTCATATTCAGCTCCTTCTGAGTGAATATATACTTTAGGCTCTTGTGATCCGAATAAATCTCACAACGATTTCCCATAAGGTAATGCCTCCATGTCTTCAGGGCTAGAACTACGGTTGCGAGTTCGAGGTCATGGGTTGGGTACTTTTGTTCATGTTGCTTCAATTGTCGCGATAGATAGGATATAACTTTGCCTTCTTGCATTAGCACACATCCGAGACCAATCTTGGATGCATCACAATACACATCGAAGGGCTTCGTGATATCCGGCATGATCAAGATTGGGGCTGAAATCGATCTCCTTTTGAGTTCTTGAAAACTCGCTTCACATTTGTCTGTCCATTCAAACTTCTTGTCCTTCTTCAGCAATTGGGTCATGGGTGGGGCGATACTCGAGAATCCTTCTACGAATTTGCGGTAATATCCCGCCAATCCGAGAAAAGCACGAACTTGGGTTTGAGTGGTGGGGGCTTGCCAATCTTATACATCTTTCACCTTGGCAGGGTCAACGGCAATTCCTCCGGCTGATACAATGTGACCGAGGAATCCTACTTCCTGTAACCAGAATTCACATTTGCTAAACTTTGCATACAACTGATGCTCTCTAAGTGTTCCAAGAATGGTCCTTAGGTGTAGCTCATGTTCTTCTTCTGATTTGGAATAAATCAGAATGTCATCGATGAAAACAACGACAAACTTATCCAGGAAGTCCATAAAAATCTTATTCATGAGGTTCATGAAATAAGCGGGGGCATTGGTTAATCCAAAAGACATGACTGTATACTCATACAATCCATATCTGGTGGTAAAGGCAGTCTTTGGAATATCCTCTGCACGAATTTTGAGTTGATGATAGCCAGTCCTAAGATCAATCTTAGAAAACACCTGGGCACCGGTCAACTGATCAAACAAATCTTCTATCTTAGGCAAGGGGTACTTGTTCTTGATGGTGACATCATTCAACTTCCGATAATCCGTACACAAACCGTTACCTCCATCCTTCTTGTCCACAAACAAGACAGGTGATCTCCATGGGGACGCACTCGGTTGAATCAATCCGATTTCCAACATGGAATCCAGTTGCTTCTTTAGTTCTTCTAGTTCTGACGGGTTCATACTATAGGGTCTCTGGGCTATGGGTCCTGTTCCGAGGATTAGTTCGATGATAAACTCGATATCCCAATCTGGGGGCATACCGGGCAAAACATCTGGAAATACATCGGGGTATTCGCAGACTATCCGAACTTGGTCAATGGTAGGTTGGGATATACTCTGGTTACATTTGAATTGGCGAGGTAAGGTTTCAGAGATATGCTCGACTGATATTCCGGCGGTACTGTTCATGGTGATGGCTTTCTTGGCACAGTCAATCAATCCTTTATGTTTGGACATCCAATCCATTCCTAGTACTACTTCCAAACCTTTAGTTCCGAGTACTATTAGGTTAGCATAAAAATCTATGCCATGGATTCGGATAGGGACGGCTTTGCAAATTTGCCTAGCCTTGGTGGTTGATCCGGGAATTTGTATAATCATCACGTGCTTCAATTTGGTTGGTTGAATTTTACTAGTGCAGGCAAATTCTTCGGTGACAAATGAATGCGATGCACCAGAGTCAAACAACACTCTTGCAAGTACTGAATTAACAGAAAACATACCTAGCACGACGTCTGGCGCTTCCTGAGCTTCTTCGGCATGCATGAGAAAAGGACGGCCATTGCGGTTGAGTGAATTCCCTGGGGCAAATCTTCTTCCTGGCTGAACACGACGTTGTTGCTGAGCTGGGGCATTGGCATTGGGGGCTGTAGAATTCTTCTTGTTGGGGCACTCGTTGGAATAGTGGCCTTTATTTCCACAGTCATAACAGGTCACTTGTGACTTGTCCTTGGCTGCGACATGCACAACATTGCTTCCAGTCCTCGGGGCAGTATTGGGGTTGGTGGTAGCATTGTTGGTGTTGAACTTGGGTGGGGCATGGGTGAAATTGCTAGAGTTGCCGGGGTTGTTGTGATTTCCTCTGGGTCTAGGGTTTCCACGGTTGGGATAGGTCGGACGGGTCATAGGGGGTCTGTTGGTTCTTGGGGCAAATCCTGGAGATGGGTTGGGGCGATACTTTGGGGTCTGATGGGTTCCTGGTTGATGCATCATGCGACGCTTGCGGTTCTCATTGGCCAGGTTGATCCTTCCTTCCATCTGGATAGCAAAGTCGACAAGGGCTTCAATATCAACAAAGGGTATATTGACTAACACTGTCTGCATCTCGTCATGCAGACCATTCAGGAATCTTTCTTTCTTCTTGGCTTCGGTGTCTATCTCATCCGGGGCATACCTAGCTAATGACAAAAATTTGTCACGGTATTCCACTACAGTCATCCTTCCTTGCTTTAGCTCTCTGAACTCGTCTCTCATTCTCTTGATCAAACCTGGTGGCACATGGGTTCTGCTAAACTTGACCTTGAATTCCTCCCAGGTCATCATCTGGCCTCCGGTCATGGCACGAACACTGTTCCACCATGCCATGGCATCTCCGGCTAGATAATGGGTGGCGAATAGTACCTTCTCGTTGGCTTCCACTCCTGCTACTTCTAAGTTATTTTCCATGGTTTGTAGCCAATCATCGGCGTCTAGGGGTTCTTCTGACTCGGTGAAAACGGGTGGGTTGGTATTCTGGAAATTCTTAAGCTTAGAACCGTGGTTGTCCTGATTTCCATGGCCTTGGTTGTTGCGGGCTAGCTGGGCTATCTGTTGCAGAGTGCCTAGGTTGGCTTGACGTTCCGCTCTTTCATCTTCGCGGTCAGAAGTCAACATTTGCAGGATCTGCAACATCGGGTCCGGGGCTGAACCACTTCCTCCACGTGGCATCTGAAGATTGATATAGATTATGAGAAAAGAGGGAAATTACTAAGGTTTTGGGTTTTTGAAAAGTTTTTAGAGCTTGACTCAGGTTTTTCTACCAACTTGCTTTTTCATTCATTCACTCACAGCACACAGTACAACACACACCACAACAAGGAAAAACAGATCGTTTTAAGAACCATTCTAGAAACTACGATACAGTGGGACCGACTACTACTTACTACGCTAGTGCTCAGTGCTACTACTCCTCGGAGTCTGTGGCTTCATCATCTTCAGCATCATCGATGAAGGCGAAATCATCCTCATCGGTGAAGAAGTCCATGGCCTGATCCTCCAGAAAATCATCGTCATCGCTGAGATAGGAGTAAGGGTCTCCACGAAGATCCTCTCCGGCATTCTCCCTTTCCTCGAACTGCATGTCTCTCTCATGGATGGTCTCTTCCAGAGATGAGATGCGATGGCGAAGACGGGCAATAATGCGCTCCTTCTTGTCGAGCTGACGGCGGCGAGACTTACGATCCTTTGCTAGCATGGCGATGGTCTGGTCCTTCGTCTTGATGATGGCAGACTTGTGGTTGCAATAGTCACGGCAGTTGTCCAATTCCTGCTAACGATCATACATCATGAAGCTAAGGTGGTCCAATTGAGTCTTCAGCTCGGGGTGGTATGGGGCTTCCAGTGGTTGTCCATTTGCATCACGTCTTGGGCAAAACTCAAAGCGAGTACCCTTGATCTGATTGATGCTCTGCCCACACAGACGGGAAAGAGCTTCCTGCATTGCTCTGGCAAGTCCATCGAGCCAGTTGTTTTCCCTCAAGGTAAACTGAATTCCCTCTGCAGTGGGAGGTTCAATCTTTCCTCGGAGACTTGCAAAAATTAGCCACTGCAGATCTTCTCCTCCTTGATCATTGAGCTGAGCTCCGAAGAACTCGGGGTGCGGACGCTCCAGAAGTTCCGAAAGCTGATCCAAATCCCTCTCAAAGATAAGGTCTCCTCCATTCCCAAGTTGATAAAACTTGTTGTACTTCACGTCCATCTATAAAAATAGAGGATGAGTAGATTAGCAGAGTGATCAAGTGTGTCAAAATTTTAGCTATTTTGCAAGGGTTTTTGAGGAACATGAGTTTTATTAAAGAATTAATGAGGTAAGAATGAGAATAAGTTTTCGTAAATATTTTTGTTCCTTTGGTTTTGAAACTAGGTTTTTGGTTCAACGTCCAATCTAACTAGGGTCTCCTATGGTCAGGATGGCTCTGATACCAACTTGTCAACACCCGGATTTTTCAATCCTAGATGCCTGTTATGCCATACATCGCAATCCCAGGATTACCATTTTTGCGAGACATAACAGAATTGGATACCATAGTACTTCATCCATTACAAATGATACATAAGTTCTTACATGAATTGGTATCTCATCATCCAGTTCTTAATACAACAACAAGCAGCGGAATACGTAATAATAACGGTAGCATAGGCGAAGCTCCATCTTCGGGGTCACAGGCAATGCTGACGATGGGAGATGATCCTAGTTGTCGTAACCTTCCTGGGGTCCATCTTCCAGGTACTCCTCTTCATAGTCTGGCCATGGGAATAGCCAGGGACAAAGCCATGAGTACTCTTTAAGTACTCGCAAACTAATACTAACAAGTAAAGGGGTTTTTTGGATAATAGGACACTAGGCTCTAGGGTTGTTTTGCAAAAGCCAGATTTATCTCTACTAGGTTCCAGAGCTGGTCACAATTTTATAACTCCTAAGTGGGAACTTGTAATTCCGGTCACAACTCTGTTGTGGTCAAGTCAAAGTCTCAATTCAGTTCACAAGTCATTTTTTAAAAAGTCTGACGGGGGAACAGTATGGCCACTCCAACTTTCCATAACCGCGGACGTGGCTATTCGAATAGTTTGACACTCTGCAGAGATTGTACACTTTCACCACAACATTTGATACATCCGTCAGGAACAAATCCTGAATTCACCATACTTAGTATGCGGGTAATCAATCCTAACCTTTCAATTACACGCCCTAGTATAAGCACCTCTCCTGTGAGTTTGGCCTCCCAACCATGACCACTGTCATCTTGGGTACTGCACAGGTGGACAATCTTCACAAGGTAGCCTCAGCTCAGACCTTGGCCGGGAGGGACTAATACTAAGGTATATAAGTTTCCAGTCAAGCCCTACCCAATATTCGGGTATTGTGGTTGTACGCAAAAATTGGAATGGTGTCGCATCCAGACAACCATCAGTTTTATAAAGGGCTAAGGCTCATGCCTCAACATTTTTATCACCAGAATCATCAAGTGTTTGGAAACACATGTCCAAAACATTTCAATAGAATGATCCATCATTCCAAGGTTTTCATAACCATTTTTCCTCCAAGTATTCCCATCTAAAGTTGATCAAGTTTTATGCTTAGCACTAGCATCTACAGGTGGAGGTAGTAATGATGAGGGGTGGTAACTAGTGGAGTTTCACTAAGTCCAACCTTATATCTTAGGCTGATATCAAGGTTTCTAGCTTAGGCCAAATTTTATGATCTTTGTGCATCATTCGGCAAAACTGTCTAGTATCTACCAAACTCTTAGGTAGCCTCTAAGTAAGCTTTGATAAAGAAATAAAGTAGGAAGCTTGCCATAAAACTAGGATTGGTTTAGCAAGTGGGTATGATCACATATGCTTAAGGCATATAGTAGTCATATCACAAGTATGGGTTTGTGGCATCAGTAGGGTATCTTGCAAGTGTTAGCTTGCACATTCACTAGTAGTATTAGGCTTGCATCAATGTAAATATAATCTTGCATAGGTATAGTATCTTGCAAGTGTTAGCTTTCCTTGTGCAGAGCAGTGGTTGAAGTTCTCCTCGGCTTCTTCGTAGTATCCTCCTTCCTCCTCGTATCCTTGGTCGGTACTAGCGTCTATAAATAAATACGATGTACACAATCACCAAACAATACTTAACTACTTGCAATCATCACACAAAAAGGGTCCTATAGATGATCTAGCATCATCACTAACATTACAAGGTTAAAGCTTGATTTAATTTCTTTTATTTTTAGAAAAGTAATTTCTACTCATAGAAAACTACTTAAGATTTAATATTCTCCAAACCAAATATGGGATCATGTTGACACATGTCATCACCTCATATTGTAGTCCATGGGAATGTGATTTAAAGTGGTGTCACAATTTAATAAGGTTTTACCCTTTTATTTTAATTAATTAAAGTGGCTAGAAATGCTTATGTAGCATTCTTTTATTACTTGAACATTATTTCTGCAAGTAAACATATATATTTTTATATATTCTGAAAGGTATGGTTAAATGTGATTTTTGAGAGTTGGAATCAACTCAAAAGCTTTTATGGTTTAAATTTGAAAAATGTTTGAATGCAGAAAAGCTTCTGCCTTGTTATTTTTACTATGGGTGATCTACAGATCCAAATGACTTGAATCCAACGGTCTTGGATTAAGCATTCACAGATCTTTCCAACAAAATTGGTTTCATCTAATTTGGTGCACTGAATCGATCTAGGTTGATTTTTGAAGTTGAGTGCAGAAGTGTGTTTGAAAAGAAATAGAAAAGTTTTAATTTGAATTGCTGGGCTGCGCGGGAAATTCTAACGGGCCAGCCTGCTAAGCACAGGGCTCCCGCGGGCTGCTTAAGTGGGTGTCCCCACTCGTCAGTGACACGGGGCTGGGCGAAGCGGTATGGCGCAATGTGGATTGTTCGATCTAGTTCTAATGTAACGGCTGAGGGTCATCGTCGACGCGGGACAGCTCCGGCGAGAACAAAACCTAGCGCGGCCAGTGAGGGGTGCTGGGGGATCACCGGGGTACGGGCGAGGGTCGGCAAGGCGGGCGAACGACGAAGTCGATGACGGCGAACCTCCTGGTACCGGTGGCTTGTCCTGGGGCGGCTCCAATCGCTGGCTCCCTTCTTCTCCGGCAGCGGCAGGCTCCAGCGAAATTCCGGCGAGGTGGTGCTCGGCTTGATCTAAGAATGGTGTGGCACGATCAGTGAGGAGAGGGGAGTGAGATGGTGTGAAGAAATAGTGCGGGGGTGGCCTCTATTTATAGTCGAGCGAGGGGACCGTCGGGGCGCACGGTGAGCTTGTCGGGGGCGACGTTACAGGCGGATAATGGCATGGGCAAGGGTAGGGGACGGTGCTGTGTCTCCTGTCGATGCTCAACGACATGGTCGCGAGGAACGGGTGGTGTGGTTTGGTCTTTGACGGCGGGCGGTGGCTGTATGGCACGGGGCGGCAAACGGGGGTGTCTGGCGGTCTCCTGGGTCGGTGGTGATCGGGTGTGCACGCGGTGAGGGCGGCGCGCGGTCTGTGGGTGATGGTCGAGGGTGGCGCTCTGGCGCACGCTCGGCATGGTCTGGGCGTGTCTTGTGCCCGTGGTCCAGGGCTTGGCAATGCTCGCGGCTGGGACAGGCAGTGGCGGTGGACAGTGGGCTGCCTCCCAGACATGCTGGCTAGGCTTGCTGCTGCTCCTAGCTTGCTGTCCACAATGGGGTGGCATTGAGGTGCTCGGCTGTTCACCATTAATGGCAATGGCAAGCTCACAGGGTGCTAGTGTTGGGCTAATCTTTCTAGATGATCTACTGGGTTGTGTGTGAGCTAACTAGGGAACAAGTTAGGCTCAAAACACTGCACACTATAGTGTTTGATGTTTTGTTTGATTTGTGTCTGCAACCTGTTTGATGAAATGGTCGCATGAAATCAAGTTTTGAATTTTGAAATTATTTTTGGTGGGTTTGCTAGATTGGTTCTGGTGAGTCTGCAGATGCTTGGGTTTTGAAAGTTGAGCTTGTTTGAGTGGGTTTTGAAAAAGTGGGATCTTCACATATGAAGAAGATTCAATTTTGAATTGTCATTTAAACTATGCATTTGAAAGTTTCTGGATGATCACAAAGTGGGCCTTGATACTTTGTTATGAGTACATTCAAGGGGTGCAAAGATCCAGAAAAGTTTCTATTAGGTTTTGAAAGTTTGAGACAGCCAAAGTAGGCATGGGAGTTAAATTGCTCAAAATGACCATTCACTTCATATATTTGTTTTGATTTACTTTTCTTTAGGAAAAGTGTGGGAAATGTTTTAGATGATTTTGATTTCACCTAAGAAACATTTTACAAGCAATGGATCACACAAACAAGGTGGTTTTTAAAGAAATTCAAAATCCATGCATACACATATACATGCATTCATGGGTTTACTTAGAAAAGTTTTTGTTAGCCCTAAACTTGATGATTAGTGTTTTGATGATCTAAGTTTGATATTTTTGGGATGTTACAAAGCCTAATACTACTAGTGAATGTGCAAGCTAACCCTTGCCAGATACCCTACTGATGCCACAAACCCATACTTGTGATATGACTACTTTATCCCTTAAGCATATGTGATCATACCCATTTGATAAACCCAATCCTAGTTTTACTGGCAAGCTTCTTACCTTATTTCTTTATCAAAGCTTACTTAGAGTCTACCCAAGAGTTTGGTAGATACTAGACAGTTGTGCTGAAGGTTGCATAAAGAGCATAAAATTTGGCCTAAGCTAGAAACCTTGATATCAGCCTAAGATATAAGGTTGGACTTAGTGAAACTCCACTAGTTACCACCCCTCATTCATTACTACCCCCACCTGTAGATGCTAGTGCTAAGCATAAAACTTTATCAACTTTTAGATGGGAATACTTGGTGGAAAAATGGTTATGAAAACCTTGGAATGATGGACCATTCTATTGAAATGTTTTGGACATGTGTTTCCAAACACTTGATGATTTTGATGATGAAAATGTTGAGGCATGAGCCTTAGCCCTTTATAAAACTGATGGTTGTCTAGATGCGATACCATTCCAATTTTAGCGTACAACCACAATACCCGAATATTGGGTAGGGCTTGACTGGAAACTTATATACTTTAGTATTAGTTCCCTCACGGCCAAGGTCTGAGCTGAGGCTACCTTGTGAAGATTGTCCACCTGTGCAGTACCCAAGATGACAGTGGTCATGGTTGGGAGGCCAAACTCACAGGAGAGGTGCTTATACTAGGGAGTGTAATTGAAAGGTTAAGATTGATTATCCGCATACTGAGTATGGTGAATTCAGGATTTGTTCCTGACGGATGTATCAAATGTTGTGGTGAAAGTGTACGATATCTGCAGAGTGTCAACTATTCGAATAGCCGCGTCCGCGGTTATGGACAGTTGGAGTGGCCATACTGTTCCCCCGTCAGACCTTTTAAAATGACTTGTGAAATGAATTGCGATTTTGACCTGAACACAACAGAGTTGTGACCTGAATTACAAGATCCCACTTAGGAGTTATAAAATTGTGACTAGCTTTGGAACTTAGTAGAGATAAATCTGGCTTTTGCAAAACAACCTTAGAGCCTAGTGTCCCATTATCCAAAAACCCCTTACCTGTTAGTATTAGTTTGCGAGTACTTAAAGAGTACTCATGGCTTTGTCCCTGGCTATTCCCATGGCCAGACTATGAAGAGGAGTACCTGGAAGATGGACCCCAGGAAGGTTACGACAACTAGGATCATCTCCCATCGTCAGCATTGCCTGTGACCCTGAAGATGGAGCTTCGCCTACGCTACCGTTATTATTACATATTCCGCTGCTTGATGTTGTATTAAGAACTGGATCATGAGATCCCTATTTGTGTAAGAACTTATGTATCGTTTGTAATGGATGAAGTACTATGGTATCCAATTCTGTTATCTCTCGCAAAAATGGTAATACTGGGATTGCGATGTATGGCATAACAGGCATCTAGGATTGAAAAATCCGGGTGTTGACATATATCATCTATATGCATTTGGCTAAGTGGATCTTAGGCTTGCTTTGCTCAAAATAGATTTTCCTTATCATTTGAAAACTCTAAGTTTTTGCTTTGACAAAATATTTCCCAAGGAATCTCCCAATAGAAATTGGTGATCCTTTCAACCCTTGTTCAACCACAAGTTTTTAACTTAGAAATTGGGATGATGAGATTCTTGATAGCTTCCATGTCTTGATGCTCGAATTGTCCTTTGCCAGGGACATGGCTAAGTACTTAGATTTTACACTCTGCAGAGGTTGTGCACTTTCCCCACAAGACTTGGTTTCACCAAGACAAGATCTTTTAGAAGCCTTCCCTTAGACCAAAATGGACGCGCTACAACCTATCAATCCCCTACCACCAACTGTCCATTTGGCTAAGTTCTTGCAACCTATATGATCCAGGCAGACCCCATAATGCCAAGTGGCTGCACTTGAAGCTTCTCAACACTTGACATCTCAAATCTCTTTGTTCCTCGGTGGCCATCCACAAGTGAGATACACAAGGTTCACCAGTCCCCTGGCCTTGTGTAACCACTCAACACAAACCATTCCTTCCATTCCACCCACGTGATTCATTCACTTAGTTGTTTTATTAAACAAAACACAAGTCCTCAGACTTAGAAATTTTTCCATTGTATGAATATATATTCCATCCTTGTTTTCTATTAGCTAAGCAAAGCATGATAGTAGTAGGAATCTTAACTTAGGAAAATTTCACTAAGGTTTCATCTACTAGGATTTCCCATAGCATGGTTTATACTTAGCAAAATTTCCATGCAAGTCTTACTTAGAAATATCACTAATGCATAGTGAAAATAATGGCACAAAAGTATGAAGCATCACTTTAATTTTTGGTAGAGAGTATAAGTTCACCCTTGATCTTTGCAATGTTCACACACTTCAAGTCACTACAATTCAATCAAGCAAACAATATTTCAAACTACCATTCAAGCAATCCAACACATAAAATCATAGTAACAAAATAATGCATGCAAGCATGCTAAGGATTGTTTTATTTGTAAAAGTGGTTTCTAATAAGTTATGAACATTTGGTAACACCATTTGGTCATTTTGTAAAGGGGCAAAACCATTTGCAAAAGATTCTACCTCTAAACCATTTTTAAACCAAATCATTATTTCATGTCATTGAAATTTGCCTTTAGCAAAGTAATAATTTTTATAGGGTTTACCAAATACATTTTCAAGTCATAAAACTTGGTGTTTGTGGTCAGAGAGTTTATTCCAAAACATTTCTCAAAGGTTTTCTTCCAAAATCATTTTTAACAGTTAAACCATAATTTTATTTGACTAGAAATGGTTTAAATCAAAGATTCATTCTTTTGTTTCTCCAAATACATTTTTGAATCCACAATTTGTTTCCTATGGTCAGTAGGTTCAAAACACACCATTTGCCAAAAAATTTATCCTCAAAATCATTTTAGAACAATTTCTATACTCTAAACATGTATACACAAGTTTCTGCAAAAACAAACATTTTACCAGAAGCTTTTTACTAAACAAAGTGCATGGTTGGCTAGGGATTGTTTTTCTGAATCAATTGATATAAAGTTTGCAAAATTTGGACGTGTGGTTCGAAAGTTATGGATTTTTCAAATTGGCACATCTAATAGATCTATTCTGTTTTAATTCAAACGAGCTGAGCCACGTGTCATATTCTTACTCGCTGATACCGTTTCGCGTGGATCAAGCAATGCAGGTCGTTGGATTTAAGTTACATCGCACGGCGCGCAGGTGCTACTTACCCCTTCGCTCTCGTTCTGTCGCGTTCGTCAGATCAAGATCCTACGGTCGCTACGCGTTTGACCACTAAGCAGCGGCTTGGCGGCGACGACTGGCGGCGGAGCGACTGGCGGTGGAGTTGCCGGCGATACAGGGGGCTAGAGGAAGAGAGGGGTAGCTCACCAGATTCGCTGTGCTTCGCCGATGCTCAACGTGCTCGTGGTTGACGAAGGGGCGCTCGCATGTGCTGGCGATTGCTCGCCGGAGATGCTCTTGGCGTCGGGATCCTCTGTTCGTCATCGGAGGTGAAGGTATGGGTCACGCCAGACCAAACAAACCGTGCTGTTAGATGCATACGGAATAGGCGAATACGTGAGCATCGGTCAGAGGGGTTGGGGCGGTCGGAGGTTACCAGGGGGTGTCGCCGGAGTGGAGGCAGACGGCGGCGGTTCTCTGTTGTCGTCGCTGCCGATGTTTCGAGGCGCGCACGAGTGAGTGGGTGGTATGGAGAGATGCAGGGGATGATGGGAATCACACTCGTGTGCTCTGGGGGCAGTGGGGAGGTTCGTGCTCGCCGGAATTGCTCAGAGAGTCTGTCGGAGCAGAGAATGCTCAAGCGCGAAATCAAGGAAGCCTTGTGGCCGAGAGGGGAGGGTAAGCGAGGGGAAAGAGAGAGGAGAGGCTGGCGAGTTAACGGGCGTGATCGCGGGGAGGTTTAACTGTGCCATTAACGCGTATTAAGTCGAGTTTTATTCGACAGCAACGGCCGGCGAGGTGAGGGCGGGGTCAGCGCGCGCGGGTGAAGAAGAGAGCTGGCGGTGGGGTCGTCTGGCAGTGAGAGAGAAAGAGAGGGGGCGGGGTCCACCGGTCGGCGTCTCTGTGGGTCTGTCTGCGGGTGAAAAACGATTTGTTCGTGTGAGAGGGAGAGGTGGTCTGGACTGGGCCTAGTTGGGCTAGTTGACTGGGTCGAGTCCTTTAACATTTTTTTTGTTCTGTTTGTTTTTCTTTTTCCTTTTTTTTATTCTGTTTTGGTTTTGTTTAACCAATTCAAGCACTCATTTAAATTCAAAACCTTGACAAATTTTGAGTGGGTTTAAATACTGATTAGTAAAACATTCTGGAGTCATTTTAGAATAATTTATTTATTCTTTTTAAGGTCCTTTAATTAATCCAAAAAGGCTCTAGTTTTTAATTAGATAGGATTTAATAATAATTTTAAAACTCCATTTAAATTCTTCAAACTTTCCAATTCCTTTCAGTAGGTTTTTATTTGCTTAGTTGGTTCAAATAATTCATCTTGAATTATTTGAAAAGTATTTAATATGATTTATTAATCATTTAAGATTGGGTATTTGTTTTGATTTCAATGGAATTTTTGATTTGGTTTTAATTCCCTAAATTTTTACTTAGAAGATTTATTTTATTTAAGTTGATTAAACAACTTTTATTTCACTTGGGTATATTCCAAATATCATTTTCTCATGATTTAAATAATTGTTCTTATTAGACATTTGTCTTCATTAAGATAGGGATAGAATGGTTATTGCCATTTTATTTTATTTGGAAAATTCCTTATCCTTTTATTTTATTTGGATTGGGATTATAATCATTCCATTTGCTTAATGGATTTGGCCAAGATTTGGTTTGGTATTTAAATATTCTTTATTTAATATTTCTTTCTTTTCTTATAAAATCCATATCTTTTTAATTAGAGATCCAAACTTGGGAATTCCAATTTGTGAAATTTTGTTTGATATTTATTTATCCTTTTAAAGATCTTTAGGATTATTTGCTCACCAATTGGTATGAGTTTCTAGATAGGTTCTTTATTAGCTTTGGGAATTCAATTTCTTATCTTATTAAATTCATAAGATTTTATTTATGGTTCCAGATTGAGTGAAACCAATTTATATGGCCTTATATTATTTCTATTTGTCTTTCTTGATCATTTGTGAATGTTTGTTGACAAGTTTTTATATGGATCAAATCCATAGGCTTGGAGATACTTGGAAATTATTTTTATTCCATTAGGATTTAGGATTTGGATTTGTTTTCCAAGTGTTTAAATTTCCAGATACATTCATTGAGGAATGCATTACCCTTGATTTGGATTTTTGTTGGATTCAAAATTTACCAAAGTTTATTCAAGATGGGATTTTAAGTTTCTATTTAGAAACAAAAGTTTCTTTTCACCCTGATTTTCAACAAAAAAAAATTGTTTATTTTATTTTTCACATTACAAGATTTGGAAAATCTTGGGATGTGACAATGCGATACCATTCCAATTTTATCATACAACCACAATACCCGAAGATTGGGTAGGGCTTGACTGGAAACTTATATACCTTAGTATTAGTTCCCTCGCGGCCAAGGTCTGAGCTGAGGCTACCTTGTGAAGTTTGTCCACCTGTGCAGTACCCAAGATGACAGTTGGTCATGGTTGGGAGGCCAAACTCACAGGAGAGGTGCTTATACTAGGGCGTGTAATTGAAAGGTTAGGATTGATTATCCGCATACTGAGTATGGTGAATTCAGGATTTGTTCCTGACGGATGTATCGAATGTTGTGGTGAAAGTGTACAATCTCTGCAGAGTGTCAAACTGTTCGAATAGCCGCGTCTGCGGTTATGGACAGTTGAAGTGGCCATACTGTTCCCCCGTCAGACTTTTCAAAAGACTTGTGAAATGAATTGAGACTTTGACTTGACCACAACAGGGTTGTGACATGAGATACGAGTTCCCACTTAGGTCTTATAAAACCTTAACTAGCATTCGTTGCTTCTAAACTTAGTAGATATAAATCTGGATTTTGCAAAACAACCCTAGAGCCTAGTGTCCTATTATCAAAAACCCCTTTCACTTGTTAGTATTAGTTTGCGAGTACTTAAAGAGTACTCATGGCTTTCTCCCTGGCCATTCCCGTGGCCAGACTATGAAGAGGAGTACCTGGAGGATGGACCCCAGGAAGGTTAAGACAACTAGGATCATCTCCCATCGTCAGCATTGCCTGTGACCCCGAAGATGGAGCTTCGCCTACGCTACTTTTATTATTACGTATTCCGCTGCTTGAGTTGTATTAAGAACTGGATCATGAGATCCTTATTTGTGTAAAACCTTATGTATGGTTTATAATGGATGATGTACTGTGGTATCCAATTCTGCTATGTCTCGCAAAAATGGTAATCCTGGGATTGCAATGTATGGCATAACAGGCATCTGGGATTAAAAATCTGGGTGTTGACAAGTTGGTATCAGAGCCATCCTGACCATAGGAGACCCTAGTTAGACTGGACGTTTGAATCAAAAACTTAGTTTCAAAACCAAAAGAAGCAAATATTTACAAAAACTTATTCTCATTCTTATCCCTTTGATTCTTTCATGAAAATTCATGTTCCTCAAAAATTCTTGCAAAATACATAAAATTTGACACACTTGATCACTCTACTAACTTACTCATCCTATATTCTTATAGATGGACGTGAAGTACAGCAAGTTTTATCAGTTGGGAAATGGAGGAGACCTTATCTTTGAGAGGGATTTGGACCAGCTTTCGGAACTTCTGGAGTGTTCGCACCCCGAGTTCTTCGGAGCTCAGCTCAATGATCAATTAGGAGAAGATCTGCAGTGGCTAATTGTTGCAAGTCTCCGAGGAAAGATTGAACCTCCCACTGCTGAGGGAATTCAGTTTACCTTGAGAGAGAACAACTGGCTCGATGGACTTGCCAGGGCCATGCAGGAAAGACTTGCCCTTCTGTGTGGGCAGAGCATCAATCAGATCAAGGGAACTCGCTTTGAGTTTTGCCCGAGGCGTGATGCAAATGGACAACCACTGGAAGCACCATACCACACCAAGCTGAAGACTCAATTGGACCACCTTAGCTTCATGATGTACGATCGTCATCAGGAGTTGGATAACTGCCGTGACTACTCCAACCACAAGTCTGCCATCATCAAGACGAAGGATCAAACCATCGCCATGCTAGCGAAGGATCGCAAGTCTCGCCGCCGTCAGCTCGACAAGAAGGAGCGCATCATTTCCCGTCTTCGCCACTGCATCTCATCTTTGGAGGAGACCATCCACGAGAGAGACATGCAGTTGGAGGAAAGGGAGAATGCCGGAGAGGACCTTCGTGGAGACCCCTACTCCTATCTCAGCGATGATGATGATTTTTTGGAGGATCAGGCTATGGATTTCTTCACCGATGAGGATGAATTCTCCTTCATTGATGATGATGAAGATGACGAATCCACCGATTCCGAGGAGTAGTACCACTTGAGCACTAGCGTAGTGAGTAGTATTCGGTCCCACTGTATCGTAGTTTTCAGAATGGTTCTTAAAACCATCTGTTTTTCTTTGTTGTGGTGTGTGTTGTATCGTGTGCTATGAGTGAATGAATGAAAAGCAAGTTGCTAGAAAAATCTGAGTCAAACTTTAAAAACTTTTCAAAGTCCTCGAAACCTTAGAAATTTCCCTCTTTTCTCATGATCTATCTCAATCTTCAGATGCCACGTGGAGGAAGTGGTTCATCCCCGGACCCGATGTTTCAGATCCTACAAATGTTGACTTCTGACCGTGAAGCTGAAAGAGCGGAACGTCAAGCCAACCTAGCCACCCTGCAACAGATAGCTCAGCTTGCCCACAACAACCAAGGCCATGGAAATCAGAACAACCATGGATCTAAGCTCAAGAATTTATAGAATACCAACCCACCTGTTTTCACTAAGTTAGAAGAGCCCCTAGACGCCGATGATTGGCTGCAAACCATGGAAAATAATCTAGAAGTAGCCGGAGTGGAAGCCAACGAGAAAGTTCTGTTCGCCACCCACTATCTAGCCGGAGATGCTAGGGCATGGTGGAACAGTGTTCGCGCAATGACCGGAGGCCAGATGATGACCTGGGAGGAATTCAAGGTCAAGTTCAGCAGAACCCATGTGCCACCGGGTTTGATCAAGAGGATGAGAGACGAGTTTAGAGAGCTGAAGCAAGGAAGGATGATTGTAGTGGAATACCGTGAAAAATTCTTGTCATTAGCTAGGTATGCCCCGGATGAGATTGACACCGAAGCCAAGAAGAAGGAGAGATTCTTGAATGGTATGCGCGATGAGATGCAAACAGTGTTAGTCAATATCCCCTTTGCTGATATTGAAGCCCTTGTCGACTTTGCTATCCAGATGGAAGGAAAGATCAACCAAGCCAACGAGAACCGCAAGCGTCGCATGATGCCTCAGCCCGGAACCCATCAGACCCCAAAGTATCGCCCTAACCCATCTCCCGGATTTTCCCCAAGAACAAATAGACCCCCGATGAACGACCTATCCCAACCGTGGAAACCCTAGACCCGGAGGAAATCACAACAACCCCGGGAACTCTAGCAATTTCAACCGTGCCCCACGCAAGTTCAACAACAACAATGCTACCACCAACACCAACACTACCCCGAGGACTGGAAGCAATGCTGTGCCTGTCGCAGCAAAGGACAAGTCGCAAGTGACTTGTTATGAATGTGGAAATAAGGGTCACTACTCCAACGAGTGCCCAAACATGAAGAATGCCACAGCCCCCAATACCAATGCCCCATCTCAGCAGCAGCGTCGTGTTTAGCCAGGAAGAAGATTTGCCCCAGGGAATTCACTCAACCGCAATGGCCGTCTTTTTCTCATGCATGCTGAAGAAGCTTAGAAAGCACCAGACGTCGTGCTGGGTATGTTTTCTGTTAATTCAGTACTTGCAAGTGTTGTTTGATTCTGGTGCATCGCATTCATTTGTCACCGAAGAATTTGCATGCACTAGTAAAATTCAACCAACCAAACTGAAGCATGTCATGATTGTTCAAATTCCCGGATCAACCACCAAGGCTAGGAAAATTTGCAAAGCCATCCCTATCCGAATCCATGGCATAGATTTTTATGCTAATCTGATAGTACTCGGAACTAAAGGTTTGGAAGTAGTACTAGGAATGGATTGGATGTCCAAA
This sequence comes from Avena sativa, assembly GCA_916181665.1. Lineage (NCBI taxonomy): Eukaryota > Viridiplantae > Streptophyta > Magnoliopsida > Poales > Poaceae > Avena > Avena sativa. The sequence goes on from OV702283.1 coordinate 111,830,335, forward strand.
CATAAAGGATTGATTGACTGTGCCAAGAAAGCCATCACCATGACCAGTACAGCCGGAATATCAGTCGAGCATATATCTGAAACCTTACCTCGCCAATTCAAATGCAAAAAGAGTATAACCCAACCTACCATTGACCAAGTCCGGATAGTCTGTGAATACCCCGATGTATTTCCAGATGTTTTGCCCGGTATGCCCCCAGATCGGCATATCGAGTTTATCATCGAACTAATCCCCGGAACTGGACCCATAGCCCAGAGACCATATAGTATGAACCCGTCGGAGCTAGCAGAACTGAAGAAGCAACTGGATGCCATGCTGGAAATTGGATTGATTCAACCAAGTGCGTCACCATGGAGATCACCTGTCTTGTTTGTGGACAAGAAATATGGAGGTAACCGTTTGTGTACGGATTATCGGAAGTTTAATGATGTCACCATCAAGAACAAGTACCCCTTGCCCAAGATAGAAGATTTGTTTGATCAGTTGACCGGTGCCAAAGTGTTTTCTAAGATTGATCTTAGGACTGGCTATCATCAACTCAAGATTCACGCAGAGGATATTCCAAAGACTGCCTTTACCACCCGTTATGGATTATACGAGTATATCGTTATGTCCTTTGGATTAACCAATGCCCCCGCTTATTTCATGAATCTCATGAATAAGATTTTTATGGACTTCCTGGATAAGTTTGTGTTTGTTTTCATTGATGACATTCGGATTTATTCCAAATCAGAAGAAGAACATGAGCTACACCTAAGGACCATTCTTGGAACCCTGAGAGAGCATCAGTTGTATGCCAAGTTTAGCAAATGTGAATTCTGGTTATAGGAGGTAGGATTCCTCAGTCACATTGTATCAGCCGGAGGAATTGCCATTGACCCTGCCAAAGTGAAAGATGTAGAAGATTGGCAAGCCCCAACCACTCAAACCCAAGTTCGTGCTTTTCTCGGATTGGCGGGATATTACCGCAAATTCGTAGAAGGATTCTCGAGTATCGCCCGACCCATGACCCAATTGCTGAAGAAGGACAAGAAGTTTGAATGGACCAACAAATGTGAAGCGAGTTTTCAAGAACTCAAGAGGAGATTGATTTCAGCCCCAATCTTGATCATGCCGGATATCACGAAGCCCTTCGATGTGTATTGTGACGCATCCAAGATCGGTCTCGGATGTGTGCTAATGCAAGAAGGCAAAGTTATATCTTATCTATCTCGACAACTGAAGCAACATGAGCAAAATTACCCAACCCATGACCTCGAACTCGCAACCGTAGTTCTAGCCCTGAAGACATGGAGGCATTACCTGATGGGAAACCGTTGTGAGATCTATACGGATCACAAGAGTCTGAAGTATATATTCACTCAGAAGGAGCTGAATATGAGACAGACGAGATGGATTGAGCTAATCAAGTATTACGACCTGGACATTCACTATCACCCTGGTAAAGCCAATGTGGTAGCAGATGCCCTTAGCAGATTGTCGTGGCGCTTGAACTCCATGATTTTGAAGGAGCAGCCAAGCCTGCACAAGGAAATGGAAGATTTTCGAATAGAATTAGTGAGTGAAGGATTTTTGGCTAGCATAGAACTCCAGCCCACTTTGATCAGTCAGATCAAAGAGGTGCAGAAAGGAAATGCTAGTATCGACGGAATCAAGTGTCGTATCGGTACAGGCAAAGTACCCGGATTCACCGAAGACGAAGAAGGAGTTCTGTGGTACAAAGGACGCCTTTGTGTACCAACAGATTCTGAGTTGAAAGAAGTTATTTTGAAGGAAGCTCATGATACTCTTTATTCTATCCACCCCGGAGGAACGAAGATATATCAAGATTTGAAAGAGCAATTTTGGTGGTATAAGATTAAGAGAGAAATCGGAAGCTATATCGTCAAGTGTGACATATGTCAGCGAGTCAAGGCAGGACATCAAAGACCCGCTGGATTGTTGCAACCCTTGCAGATTCTGGAATGGAAATGGGATTCTGTTGGAATGGACTTTATCACTGGACTACCTACTTCTAGTAGGGGAAATGACTCTATCTGGGTCATAGTGGACAGATTCTCCAAAGTCGCCCATTTCTTGCCCGTCAAGACCACATATCAGAGTTCGAAGCTAGTAGAGTTGTACATCGCTAGAATAGTTAGTTTGCATGGAGTCCCCAAGAACATTGTATTTGATCGAGGAACTCAGTTTACCTCGAGATTCTGGAAGAAAGTCCAAGAAGGTTTAGGAACCCGCCTAGATTTTAGTACCGCGTATCACCCTCAGACCGATGGACAAACGGAGCGAGTAAATCAAATACTCGAAGATATGCTGAGAGCATGTGTGTTAGAATATGGATCCAAGTGGGAAGACTGTCTGCCGTTTGCAGAATTTTCATACAACAACAGTTATCAAGCCAGTTTGCAAATGGCCCCATTTTAATTTATGTACGGAAGAAAGTGTCGCACCCCTTTAAACTGGTCAGAAGTAGGAGAGAGTCAGATTTTCGGACCCGACATCCTACGAGAAGCAGAAGAGAAGGTTCACAGGATTCGTGAGCACCTCAAGACGGCCCAATCCAGACAGAAGAGTTACACCGACAAGAGACGTCAAGACCTCGCCTTCAACATAGGAGATTTTGTTTATCTGAAGGTGTCGCCATTGAAGGGAATCCAGTGTTTCCAACTCAAAGGAAAGTTAGTCCCCAGATATATCTGGCCTTTCAAGATCCTGAACCGTCGAGGAGAAGTGTCGTATCAATTGGAACTACCCGAAGAGATGTCCGTGGTACACAATGTGTTCCATATCTCGTTACTTCGCAAGTGTCTCGAAGTCCCAGAGAAGACTGAAGTGTTCAAGAACATCGACCACCAGACCATAGAGATCAACGACGACCTAACCTATCCCGAAGTACCCATCCGTATTTTGGAAGAAGCTTTCAGAACTACCCGAACCAGAAGCATCAAGTTTCTCAAGATTCAGTGGAGCAACCACACAAAAGAGGAAGCTACCTGGGAGCGCGAAGATCACATCAGGACGGAGTTTCCCGATCTCTTCAAATCCTAGGTAATCTTTTTTGTCCTTTTTCATATCTCGGGACGAGATTTTGTTTAAGAGGGGAAGGTTTGTAACATCCCAAAAATACTAAACTTGGATCATCAAACTCTAAGCATCAAAATTAGGGTTAACAAAAACTTTTCTAAATAAAATTATGAAAGCATGCATATGTGTATGCATTTCATTTGAAATTCTTTTGAACCAACTTGTTTGTGTGTTCCTTTGCTTTTAAATGGATGCTTAGGTGAAATAAACATCATCTAAACATTTCCCACACTTTTCCCAAAGACAAGTAAATCAAAACAAATAAAATAAGGGAATGGTCATTTTGACCAGTTTAACTCCCATGCCTACTTTGGCTGTCTCAAACTTTCAGAACCTAACAGAAACTTTTCTGTATCTTTACACCCCTTGATTGTACTCATAACAAGGTATCAAGGCCCACTTTGTGATCATCCAAAAACTTTCAAATGCATGGTTTAAATGACAATTCAAAATTGAATCTTTATCATATGGGAAGATCCCACTTTTTCAAAAACCACTCAAACAAGCTCAACTTTCAAAACCCAAGCATCTGCAAACTCACCAGCACCAACCTAGCACACCCACCATAAATATTTTCAAAATTCAAAACTTGAGTTCTTGCGGCCATTTCATCAAACACTTGGCAGACACAAATCAAACAAAATCCAAACACTATTGTGAGCAGTGATTGAAGCCTAACTTGTTCCCTCTCTGGTTGCAACTAGGTTTTAGTAGATCATCTAGCTCAATTGCACACCCTTACCATCACTGTAAGCTTGGCATTTCCATCAATGGTGAGCAGGCCGAATGCACCTTTCTCACCCCCATGTCGACAACAAGCTAGGAGGAGAAACAAGCCTAGCCAGCATGTCTGGGAGCAAGCCAACATCCCACCCCCACTCCCTGTCCAGTGCTTGAACGTTGCCAGCCACTGGACCACACGCACGAACCATGCCAACCTCGCCAGCAACCATGCCGAGAGCACGCCCCGTGCGCCACGCTCGACCGACGCCCACAGACCACGCGCCGCCCTCGCCGCGTGCATACGTGATCACCACCGTCCCAGCAACCCCGCAGACATGCTCGTTTGCCGCCGCGCAGACCACGCGCGTTGTGCGCCATTAAAATCTCCGTCGGGCACGCGCAGAGCACCATCGCGTTTCGACCAAGCCACGCCGCCCCACGTCTCGCCACCGTGCCGTTGAGCATCGCCAGGGAGCACTGCACCGCCCCCTACCGTCGCCGATGCCGATAACCGTCTGTACCGTCGACCACGACGAGCTCACCTTGCGCCCTGTCGCTCCCCTCGCTCCACTATAAATAGAGGCCACCCCCAGCCGAATTGAACACACCATCTCACTCCCCTCTCCTCACTGATCATCCACCCCGTTCCCGGAGCAAGGCGAGCAGCGCAGCGCCGGAATTTCACCGGAGCCCGCCGCTGCTGGAGAAGAAGGGAGCCAGCGATTGGAGCCGCCCCAGGAGAAGCTGCCGGTACCAGGAGGTTCGCCGCCGTCGACTTCGTCGTTCGCCCGCCTCGCCGACCCTCGCCTGAACCCCGGTGAGCCCCCAACGACCCCCACTGGCCGCGCTAGGTTTCTGTCTCGCCGGCGTTGCCCAACGTCGACGATGACCCTCAGCCGTTGGATTAGAACCAGATCGAACGCACCACATCGCCCCATACCATTTCGCACCCCCCCTGTCTCACTGACGCGTGGGGATAGCCACTTAAACAGCCCGCAAGCGCTGCTCTTAGCAGGCCGGCCCAGTATCACTTCCCGCGCAGCCCAGTTATTTGAATTAAACCTTTTCCATTTTATTTCAAACACACTTCTGTACCCAGTTTCAAAAATCAACCCAGATTGATTCAGTGCACCAAATTGAATGAAACCAATTTTGTTAGAAAGGTCTGGGAATACTGAATCCAAGCCCGTTGGATTCAAGTCATTTGGATCTGTAGATCACCCTTGGCAAAAATAACAAGGCAGAAGCTTTTATGCATTCAAACATTTTTCAAACTTAAACCACAATATCTTTTGAGTTGATTCCAACTCTCAAAAATAACATTTTACCATACCTTTCAGAATATATAAAAATATATAGGTTTACTTACAAAAATAATGACCAAGTAATAAAATAATGCCACATAGGCATTTCTAGCCACTTTAATTAATTAAAATAAAAGGGTAAAACCTTATTAAATTGTGACACCACTTTAAATCAAATTCCCATGGACTAAAATATGTGGTGATGACATGTGTCAACATGATCCCATATTTGGTTTGGAGAATATTAAAACTTAAGTAGTTTTTCAATGAGTAGAAATTACTTTTCTAAAAATAAAAGTAATTAAATAAAGCTTTAATCTTGTAATGTTAGTGATGATGCTAGATCATCTATAGGACCCTTTTTGTGTGATGATTGCAAGTAGTTAAGTATTGTTTGGTGATTGTGTACATCGTATTTATTTATAGACGCTAGTACCGACCAAGGATACGAGGAGGAAGGAGGATACTACGAAGAAGAAGCCGAGGAGAACTTCAACCACTGCTCTGCACAAGGCAAGCCTTACTAATCAAGTTGACCTATGCAAGCTTATGCTTGCAACTGTGCAAGCCTAATACTACTAGTGAATGTGCAAGATAACCCTTGCAAGATATTCTACTGATACAAGCAAACCCTTACTTGTTACCATGCCTACTATATGCCTTAAGCATATGTGATATTACCCACTTGATAACCCAATCCTAGTTTTATTTGCAAGATTTCTATTTTTATTTCCTTATCAAAGCTACTTCCTTAGAGAGTACTCAAGTGACTTGTAGCTTCTAGAAAGATATAGTGGAAGGTTGCATAAAGAGCATAAAATTTGGCCTAAGTTAGGAACCTTGATATCATCCTAAGATATAAGGTTGTACTTAGTTGAAACTCCACTAGTTTACCACCCCTCATTAGTACTTATCCCCACCTGTAGATGCTAGTGCTAAGCATAAAACTTGATCAACTTTAGGTGGGAATACTTGGTGGAAAAATGGTTATGAAAACCTTAGAATGATGGATCATTCTACTGAGATGTTTTGACATGTGTTTCTGAACACCAGATGATTTTGGTGATGAAAAAGTTGAGGCATGAGCCTTAGCCCTTTTTAAAACTGATGGTTGTCTAGATGTGATACCATTCCAATTTTATCGTACAACCACAATACCCGAAGATTCGGTAGGGCTTGACTGGAAACTTATATACCTTAGTATTAATTCCCTCGCGGCCAAGGTCTGAGCTGAGGCTACCTTGTGAAGATTGTCCACCTGTGCAGTACCCAAGATGACAGTGGTCATGGTTGGGAGGCCAAACTCACAGGAGAGGTGCTTATACAAGGGCATGTAATTGAAAGGTTAGGATTGATTATCCGCATACTGAGTATGGTGAATTCAGGATTTGTTCCTGACGGATGTATCGAATGTTGTGGTGAAAGTGTACTATCTCTGCAGAGTGTCAAACTATTCGAATAGCCGCGTCCGCGGTTATGGACAGTTGAAGTGGCCATATTGTTCCCCCGTCAGACTTTTCAAAAGACTTGTGAAATGAATTGAGACTTTGACTTGACCACAACATGGTTGTGGCATGAGATACAAGTTCCCACTTAGGTGTTATAAATTCTTAACTAGCATTCGTTGCTTCTAAACTTAGTAGATATAAATCTGTCTTTTGCAAAACAACCCTAGAGCCTAGTGTCCTATTATCAAAAACCCCTTTCACTTGTTAGTATTAGTTTGCGAGTACTTAAAGAGTACTCATGGCTTTGTCCCTGGCTATTCCCGTGGCCAGACTATGAAGAGGAGTACCTGGAGGATGGACCCCAGGAAGGTTACGACAACTAGGATCATCTCCCATCATCAGCATTGCCTATGACCCCGAAGATGGAGCTTCGCCTACGCTACTTTTATTATTACGTATTCCGCTGCTTGAGTTGTATTAAGAAATGGATCATGAGATCCTTATTTGTGTAAAATGTTGTGTATGGTTTGTAATGGATGATGTACTGTGGTATCCAATTCTGCTATGTCTCGCAAAAATGGTAATCCTGGGATTGCGATGTATGGCATAACAGGCATCTGGGATTAAAAATCCGGGTGTTGACATGTCCCTAGTCGGAGTTCATGTGAGGACACACATGAATATTGGACTAGCACATCGATTGGTTGATGACTATGTTTCGCATGTCATAGACATGGAGATGTCAAACCAATGATGTGGACACATGGTATGTACATGGGGTTGGACTGACCTAACTTGAGACTTGCAATTAGTTGCAGCTCTCTCTACACATCGTGTATGTTTTGTCCTTAGACCTGAGATTGTCGCATGTACTTGAGATGTGGATCGACCTACTTTGGGGCTATCAGACGCTACTCCATAACTGGGTAGTTATAAAGGTAGTTTTCGGGTTTTTCCTGAAGCATGCTGCAAGGCATGGTCAATCAAGATGGGATTTGCCCCTCTCTACTTGAGAGAGATATCTCGGGGCCCCTCGAGTGATCGGATCCAGAAATGCGTGGCTGTGCTACATAAGGTTAAGAGTTAACCTAGTAAAGGGATTCCGAATTACAGTATCGAGAAAGGGAGGTCAGCTTGGAGCTAGACAAAATATCGTGAGGCAAAGGGAAAGACATGTACTAAACCTTGTGATGGTTCGTCCGATATGATCTTTGTATGTGTTAGAGGCCGCTACCGACTATTGACAGAATAAGTGTATTCGTGTCATGTCTATACGTATGTGAACCTATAGGGTCACACACTTAAGGGGCTGGAAGCCTAATGAGGATTATATCCGAATTAGACCATGCTTAGGCTACTAATGGGCTGCTAATGTAGAAGCCCACTAGGGATGCCTATATAAGAGAGGGCGGAGAGAGCTGACCAGGGTTAGACCATTCCACCCAGCCGCCACTCGTCACGCCTATGTTGAACGCGCGGACCTAGCAGTCCGGCGTCTGACGCTTCCACCCCGCACGTGTGGATACCTCGGAGGTGTTGCATCTGTGGCACTTGGATGAGCCGCGCAAGGGGAGATGCTCGTGGGACGAGGACGAGGAGGAGACGTAGAACATCTACACTGCCTCGACGCGCTTCATCAAGTTCCGCAATCGCGCGTCTAGTGGTAATCCCGTGATCTATGACAACAGTATTCATGGTTTACGTGGTAGAAAATTTTGATTTGCGCTAGTGTAGCCTATCGTATCCCTTCAAGTATCTCATATGCGCCACAGAAGTACAAAACACATGCTCCATAGATAGCGGTACAAAGGGCAGGAAGAAGCTTTCTCCCACTGCCAGGGCTGACCCGTGGCATTTCCAGCTCCATCCGGCGCCACCGCTAGCCCCCCTGTGGGTAGGGTTTGGCCTAGGGGCGCCGGATATCAAAATGGGCCACGCCAGCACTGAAAAAGAATTGGGGGAGAGGGACGGAGGCTGGGTAGTACTTTTACATTCCGGTATGTATTAGCTGTGTCATTCAAACCTTATGTTTTTTCCTTGAGAATAGATTTAAATCTCATAATTTTAGCTTGCAGAATAAGAGCGAGTAGAAAGATCATATTAGCTATGTTGAAATTGAGACTGGGTCTCTCCATGACGGAGGCGGGAGAGGGAGGGAGGGGCGCCTATATATAGCAGGGAAAAGGACGGGAAGATAGGGTGGGAAGCGGCGAAAAGGGCGGGATGAAGCTTTCTCTCACTGCCAGAGCTGACCCGCGGCGTTTCTAGCTCCATCCAGCTCCCTCGCTAGCCCTCCAGTGGATAGGGTTCGGCCTGGCGGGACCAAAAATAATTTGGGGGAGGGGGCGACAGGCTGAGCACGATTTTGAGCGCGGGCAACCCCATTAGCCATTTTTAGGGGGGCTTTAGAGCCCCGGAGTAGAGATTCTAGCTCTGAGGACTAGGCGATCTTGTGTCTGCTATACCATGGATAAAGAACGAATTTATGTTCAAGATCTTAAGTTATGCTGCTGTTGAGGGGAGTACTTTGCATTCTGGTATGTATTAGCTATGTCATTCAAGCCTTCCGTTTGTTCCTGGAGAATAGAATGAAAGCGAGTAGAAAAATCATAATTGATGCTTGTGTTGCGGTTTTTGGCATATCTCAAAACCAGGTGTCTAGCCTTAAAAAAATGGGCTTATAGCTCCCATGCGACGTCTTTACGCGGAATTGGAACGAACACGACATCGTTGAAAAGAATAGCTTGCATGCGACGGTTGTGAGGCAGCTAATATCCCAGGGCCACACGGGCCATAAAACGGTCATTAAGGACACATTTAACTTTGTTCCAAGATTAGGGTTAAGCCAAACCGGTCGGTTGGGACAGCCAGTCAAGCCAGTCAAACCAACCGCTTCCGACCGAGAGCGCACGTCACACTGACTGTAGCTTCCCCGACGGCGGCGGCGGACCTCACCCATCGTTCTCGGCGCCGGTGGCGGCAGCACGGCAATTAATTTAGGCGGCGACGCTTTCGTTCGATGGCGAAGGTGGTGAGTGCCATTTGAAAGCTAATTCCTCTCCCATTCTTCTCAATTCGAGATCTGAGCGTGCCCATTGATTCTAGATTGTGGAGGCAAGGGTGTGCTGAACGGGGTGAGGGGGAACGAGATGGAGCATGGAGAGGGGACTTCTAATCGGTATATCCCGTATCTCTACACTTAATTTCTCTAAGGTTGAGCTCTTTGTTCGCTTCCGCTAGCTCACAGTGCCCGCCAAAAACAGGGGAGACTATGTTGCGCGCCAAACCTTCGAATTTCGCATCAATTTCTTTCCCTCTAGGGCTGTTTTAGTTGATGGCAGCACACAGATCATTGAGAGAGACAGAGTTGTTAAGTGGGAGGTGGAATTAGAACATGTTGATCCCCAAGAGCTAATAAACATGGGAGAGGAGGCGGTGAGGAAAATGGTGGAAAAAATTGGGGATAGTGTGATTTGGGGGCCAGAGCAAGAAGTTTCTTTGTTACGATTTGATGATTGCAAATGTGACTATGTTAGGGTTGGGACAGGGGAACATATAGTTGATGAAATCGATGAGCGAAACGGTTGGACAAGCAAAACTGTTCTGTTTTTAGCAGAGCTCATTGATCTAAAACCTGATTCGAGGGTTGGATATGTGGCCTCGAAGCTGGCTGCTCAGATGGTCGAGGATGATTGGGCTTCACAAAGGCAAGTAATGCCTATAATTACTGAGTTGGAAGTGTTAATAGTGGAGGATGATGCTAATGCACAAGGGGATGCTGCAGATGCTAATGCACAAAGGATTGTAACTGTTGACTGGAATTCAGTTGAGATACATGACCGGACTGATTTGGTCATTGCACCAATAGATGACATTGAAATGGCAAAGCTTTTTGGCATTCCTATAGATGACAGAGACAAGGAGAAGAAGAGGGATGAAGCTGCAAATGATGGTGATAACCATTTAAGAGATGAATAGGCAGATATAGATCTAGAATTGTTGGAAAATGCTGCAGTTCATGTAGATGATGCACATGATGATGAGCTAGTAACAGTTTATGACAAAGAGGACCCAGTTATTGAAGTTGGGAGATTGTTTTCAAGCATGGATGAATTCAGGATATGTTTCAGGACATATGCAGTCAAACGTGAGTTTGCTACCAAGACTATGTGGACTGATAAAAAGAAGTTCTATGCAAAATGCGTAGGTTATGATGGTGGTGCCAAGCCTTGCAAGTGGTATATATTTGCTAGATGCCAACCTGATGGAAGGACAATAAGAGTGAATCAAATTCCAAAACCTCATACTTGCATTACAAGTTCTCAAACAGTTACAAAGATGACATCACAATTATGGGTTGCATAAAAGATCAAGCCCATTTAGCCACAACACCAAAGAGCACTACAAAGAGACTGAAAATAGACTTGGGAAAGCAGTACCCCATTAAGCTGAATTATACTACAGTGTGGAAGGGAAAGAAAAGGGCAATGAAAGAGCTATATGGTGATTCGGCAAATACCTTTCAAATGCTTTATAACTTCAAAGCAGAAGTAGAGAAGAGGTCACCTGGCAGTGTTGTGGAGATAGATACTGAGGTAACAGCTGATGGGAAAGTCTTCTTCTCTAAATTCTTCATGGCTTTAAAGCCTTGCATCGATGGCTTCAAAGAAGGGTGCCGTCCATATTTGAGTATAGACCCATCTTTCTTGACTGGAAAGTGGATTGGTCAACTAGCAGCATGCAATGCTTTAGATGAACACAATTGGATGTTCCATGTAGCTATTGGCATGTTTCAGTCTGAGACAGAGGCATCATGGACATGGTTCATGATGCAATTGAAAAGATGCATAGGGCCAGTCTCTCCATTGGCAGTGCACACAGATGCATGTAAAGGTTTAGAAAATGCAGTAAAGATTGTTTTCCCTCATGCTGAGCAGAGGGAGTGCTTCGGCCATATGTGGATGAATTTGATCAAAATATTCAGAGGAGATGATTTTGGACGCATGTGGCCAGCAGCAAGATCTTACACCAGACAGACACATTCATATCACCTTGAGAAGGTTAAGGCGGCATGCTCTGAGGAGGATAGGGTCAAGTTTTGTACATGGTTGGAAACCTACCATTCTATTTTATGGTACAGGTCTGGTTTTAACACTACCATCAAATGTGATGATATCAACAATAATTTGGCAGAAAGTTTCAACAACAAAGTGAAGGAGTTAAAAGACTTGCCTGTCCATGACATGGTTGACCAGATCAGGATCATGATCATGAGGTTGTGGGAATTGAGAAGAAGGCTTGGTGATGTTCTTCAAGGAGATAAGCTTCCTGATGTTATGCAGCAGGTGGTCAACATGAGCAGAAATCTTGCACATTTGCGTGTTGAGAAATCCTCATTGTGGGGTGTTGAAGTCAGAGATACAAAGACTGGCAGGAGGCATGTTGTTGACACTCAATTGCATGAATGCACATGCCTTGAGTGGCAACACACTGGGAATCCTTGTGAGCATGCCATACTTTTCTTGGCCTCCAAACACAAGCTAAATATGCACCCATATTTGCATGAGTATTATTTTGTAGCAAAATTCATGGCTGCATATGGAACACCAATTCCAGCACTTACAGATCAGTCTCAGTGGCCTGAAGTGGACATTAAGTTCTCCTTGTGTCCTCCTTTGATGAAAAGAAAGGCTGGCAGGCCCAAGTAGAGTAGATTCAAGGCTTGGTTTGAGAAAGGTGGGAGCAGCAAGAAGGGAAAGAAAGATGAAAAGAAGATGCCAAGCCAAAAAGGGCCCAAAAAGGTAACAAGAATAGATGCAAACTCTGTGAAGAACTTGGACACCGAGCTGGCTCTACCAAGTGCAGATACACTTCTGAAAATCCAAAGTATGTTCATCCAAAATCTATCCCATTTATTGTTGATGATTTTTCTCCCCCAGCTAACTTGCTTGTTTTCAGGAGGAAGTGTGGAGAAAAAGGCCCACGTCTTGTTGTTGACGAATGCTGGCCAGTGAAAAGGCCAAGAATCAATGGCCAAAGAAAGAAGAGAACTAACCAGATCATATTTGGTGCTGCTGAGGTGCAATCTGAACTTGTTTTTGAGGATGATGTGCAAACTGTTGAGGCTTTAGAGCACACCGTTTCTGATTTGGAAGCTCTGGTGCAAAATGAGGGGCAAACTGAGCCTGTTGTTGAGGCTCTAGTGCAAAATGAGCATGTTGTTGAGGCTCTGGTGCAAAATGAGCCTGTTGTTGAGGCTCTGGTGCAAAATGAGCCTGTTGTTGAGGCTCTAGTGCAAAATGAGCCTGTTGTTGAGGCTCTGGTGCAAACTGACCATGTTGATGAGGCTCTGGTGCAAAGTGACCATGTTGATGAGGCTCTGGTGCCAGATTGTGTTGTTGAGGAGGTGCAGGAGGTGAAGGAGACTCTTGGACGTGTTGTGGGGAGGCCAGATGGTAATGGTAATAAAAAGAAGAGCATAAACCTGTTGTGTGGTGTGAAACTTGTGAAGGAGAAGAAAACGAGGGGTAAGAAGAGCCAAAAGAAATAGACTTTGAATTTGGCACTTGTTGTTGTTGTAAACATTTGTTATTGTAATAATTTGGCATTTGTTGTTGTTGTAAACATTTGTTATTATAATAATTTGGAAATTATTGTTGATAATTTGGACAAAATTCAAATATGATGGTAAATTTGAATTTCAACAAATGTACTTTTCTATGTTTGTATGAGCTTCCAACATTTTTCTCATATGTAGAGTATAACTCATCCTCACCCTGATCCCTTTTGTGAAGTACAACTCACCCTCACCCAAAATGTGGTAGAAATGGGCTCCAAAGCTAGGGTAAACCACCCCATTTCTAAGCAAGTTTTTTTTCGACCATTTCTAAAACCAAGTTTAATATTTTTCCTCACAACTATGTCACATAACATGACACCATGCGAAGGTTTTGTATTTTTTTGATTTTTTTTGAATTAGTTATGCACATTTGAATGTCTGGTCAAACTTTTTGAAGGGTTTTCATAAATATTCTTAGCTAGGGGATGAGGCTCACAAAACTAGCATTGGATCTCTAATGAAATAGCATGTTGTGAACCTAAAAATGATTTTTACAAAAAATCATCAGCATGAAATCATGTACCTGTAGTTCATATCTTACCCACTTCCAACCGATTCGGCAGGATTTGTCTTTTTCACTAGGGATGGAATAAAAGGTTTGAGATACTCAAGTTGGGAAATTGTACATGCTAGGTGGTATAGTATTTTTGAAAAATAGGATGTTACCATTTTGAAACTTCAATTTGGTGGTTGCTTCACAAATCCCCCCTATTTTGGCACTCAGAAAATATAAAATGGATTTTTTGTGCGTCGAAAAGGAAAACTTTGTGCTACAACATTGTTAGTCATCACATTATACACATGCATGCCCAATATGGGAACATTATCACAAACTATGCCTTGATTCTAGCCATATCATTGGTCAATTGACCCGAAAGCCAGAAAACCTCGGAGGAGATAGGTCATTTTGTGAAGGGTTTTTTGAAATATGATCAATAGACCAAGTTTGATATTTTTTCTCACAACTATGTCACATAACATGACACCATGCGAATATTTTGTATTTTTTGATTTTTTTGAATTAGTTATGCACATTTGAATGTCTGGTCAAACTTATGAAACTCCATTGACTGCATCCTAAACCTAGCTAACCCTAAGGCCGAATGTGGAACGTAGATCTAACCCTAGCGCGAAACTGTGGTCATCCGATCGCGTCTTCTAGAAGGATTCCACGGGTGGCTCTGGGCGATCCATGAAAGGGCTTGTTCTGCAACCTGATTGGTTAGCGTCTCTTAGAAGGATTTCACGGCTAGCTCTTGGCGATCTGTGGGATGGATTATTCTGGAATCTAATTGGCTCGTATAGTTTTTCCATGAACAGATAAGGTACAGTGTGGCACACTCTATTTACCGTTGGACCGAGCGTGGCATGCGAGGGCGCTGGGTGGGGCCGGCTGCACCCTGCATGCATGCTATGCATCGCGTCGCAGTCTAGCTATTTTGCGTGCAGCCAACCAATGCAGCAGCGCGGCAGCGTATTTACTCCCTCCGTCGCATTAAATAAGTATACGTCTAACAACTTTCTTCAGTCAAACTTACTCCCCTCCGGTTCATGCGCCATAGAAAAATGGGCAAAGTCAATATTTATGAACTTTGACTACGTATATACTCCCCTCATCTCGGTTTATAAGACTTACACGTATTTCTAGGTTAACAAATTAACCAACTTAGCATTAGGTATATAAGATAAAAACTATATTATTAGAAACTTCAAATGTTATATTTTTTAAAAATATAATTTTTATATTATATAGCTCATGTAGACGACCTAGATATACGCGTAAGTCTTATAAACTGGGATAGAGGGAGTAAGAAAAAATATCAAAATCTAAAATATGTAATAAATATAAGGTACAACGTGGCATACTCCATTGACCGTTGGACCGAGCGTGGTAATGCGAGGGCGCTGGGCGGGGCGGGCTGCACCATGCATGCATGCTATGCAGCTGCCTCTCGCGTCGCAGTCTAGCTATTTTCCGTGCAACAGCGCTGCAGTGTATTTACTCCCTCCGTCGTATTAAATAAGTGTACGTCTAACAACTTTCTTCAGTCAAACTTACTCCCCTCCGGTTCATGCGCCATAGAAAAAGTCAATATTTATAAACTTTGACTACATATATCAGAAAAAATATCAAAATCTAAAGTATGTAATAAATATAATTAGATTCATCATCACAGATACTTTTATATTATATAAAATTGATATTATAAACTTAGTTTGATACTCCCTCTATTCCCTCCAATTGACATCCCTCCGATTACTCCCACCAATTTTTCTTCTCACCCGTTGAGTTTCCAGGTGTGAGTTTGTTGCATGCGGTGTGTAAAATCGGGCCGGAAAAACGAACGAGTTTGTTGCGTGCGGTGTGTAAAAATGAACGAGTTTATTGCATGCGGTGTGTAAAAACGAATGAGTACCTTGGTCCTAGATTCCTGCATTTATTACCGAGTAAATCAAGCCCAAATTCTATTTTCTCTTTTATTTTTCACTGCCAATGAACAGCTACCTTGGACGTTTTTTCTCTCTTTCCAATTAATGCATGCATGCATGCAGGGGCGGGGGCGACGGTGCGGGGGTCACGTCGCATCCTGGCAATTTTTTTTTGCACTGACCGTATTGATCACGCACGCGGCTACGCCCGCTGCCTACACGCAACGCAGCGCACGCGGCTGCGCCAACGCTGGATTCCCACGCCGCCCTTCACGCCCTCCCTCAATAAATAGGCAAAACGCCTTTTCCTCCTCATCTCATCTTGCCCCTCATCTTCAACCTCGAGCCCGTCCCTTTGCCTCCTCCTAGCCCCCCAAACCCCAAAAAACACTCCGGCGACCATGGCGACCTCTCCCCCCCCCCCCCCCCCCCCCGCTTCCCTTCGGATTCCGAAGTAAGCGACGAGGACAACCACCCGGACCAGAAGCAGGTCTAGGAGCAGGAGGCGCCCCCGCGCCCGAGGTGGGGCAAAAAGGGGGGATGCAAAGCCTCGCCCTGCCCCTAGGCCCAGGGCCACTTCGTCCACAACCCCGTCCTCGGCAGCAACATCCCCGACGACGGCCCCTCCGAAGAGTATTGGAAGGCGGCGAAGAAGGAGGAGGAGGCGGAGCTCGCTGCTTACGCCAAGTGGGAGGAGAAGCAGGCCGCACGCACCTTAAAGTAAAGGCGCAAATGGGAGGAGGAGGACCGATGGGATGCCAATCGCTGGGCCTTCCAGGAGGAGCAGCAGCGGCGGGAGCATCGGGAGAGGGTGGCATCTTGGAATGCTGCGGCGGCGGCGGCTTTGAGGGCGGCGGCACCGGCACCGCCTCCACCGCCAATGGAGTAGGGCGGCGAGGTTGACCGGCAGCCGGGCTAAACCCCCGTAGTAGCTAGGGTTAGGGTTTAGCCCAGGGTTTAGGCGCCTAGTTGCCCTTCCCTTCTATATTGTACCCCTTTTCTTTTTATTGTAATGTTATCGGGCTATCTAATATAAATGTTATCTAATATATTATCTATCCCGTGTTTTACTCGTGCCCACAATATTTATAATCTGTTATCGCTCGACTTGTGTTTTATTGTATTGTCATTTTTCAAAACACCCAAAACAACAAGTGCATAAAACAAAAGACACAAAAACAAGTTCTCATATAATACTCGTACAATATTTATAAAATGAGTGAAATTAGAAAAGCTCAAAAGGAAGAATAAGTTAACGTTATGATGGTTGATTATTTTCAAACAACACATGGTTCATTTTCAAACAACACATTTACATATTTACATAAGTTAAAGGGGCGCCCAAGTTATGTTAGTTAAATGGATGCCCTTGGACTTCATTTATATATTTACTTTCGCAAAAAATAAAAGATTGCGACCTGAGCACGAGTATCTACAGATCCACACGTCCCTATTTAGATTGTAACGTGAGTACCATTTTTTTTGCCCAATCTACAAGTAGTTACTATTGGGCCTGGATACGACCATTTTGGCCTGGCTAAGTTCTATTTGGGTCTGGCCTTTTTCAATCACTCCTCGTCAATTGTTTTTTTAACTTTTCAACCCCTCCACCTCCCCTACACACGTGCGCCCCCTGCACACTGATAAAACTGAAGGAACACTGACGAAACTGAAGGAACACTGATTTCGAAAATAGAGCAGCTCAAAATCAGCCCGAATTTGTGTTGCATTTTATTCAAGCCAAAGACATAGACCATTACATCCATTACAAAGCATCACTCGAACACTGATTGCGCTGTATAATGACTAATGATCAGGAGATAAACTAATCCTAGAGAAATTACAAAAAAATAAAAAAACCGGCCATCAAATTGTCCTGCTTCTTCAATTCGATGATTTGCCTTAGCTTCTTGTTCATCTTCTTCAGCTCGGCCTTCACTTCCGCATCCACCGTAGTACCAACGGATATGGGGTTGCCACATCCCAATTGCTCCACCACGGACGGGTTATCGAGCTCCTAGGATGCTACCTCCACCCCAATTCGCTCGATGTACTCATCAAGCCACTCAAAATGCCCACATCTTGGCAGTTCCTGAAATCGCAGATATGAACCCTAAATCCCAAATTCGATGAAATGCATGAAATTTCGAAAGAAAAGCGAGAAATTGGCGCTCGGAACACTCAGATCTCACCTTTCCCAGCTCGGGCTTGCTCTCACACTTCACAAATTCCTAGCCAATGTTGTCGTTCTTGTCGGTGGATGTGACAAGCCGCTTCAGGGGCGCGGTATGGGGGCAATTGGGGCACCTCCTCATCGGCACCGCACCATACCGAGGCCATGAGCGGAGGGAGGCTGAAGCAGAGCTCGACATCCCTCGCCGGCGTTGCCGCACTTGCTCGCCGGAGAAGAAAACGGAAGGGGATGAGATGCTGGAATGGTGGCGGGAGTGCTCGGGTGCGGGGACGGAAAGGGGCCAACGGCTCTCTTCAACCATAGTGTGGGTCCCACGATATTGTTGGGCCACGCGGAGATAAAACAAAATTTTCCCCTCTAACGTGGTGATCCCAAGATCCAGCTGAGGTAGAAGGCCACGAGGTTTACCACTAGACGCGCAGTTGCGAATTACTGATGAAGCGCGTCAGTTGATGTAGTGCAGTCCTCACGATCCGATCATCCTGGTGCTGATCGTACAGCACCTCTGCTGGTATCCACACGTACAAGGAGGAGCGCCGGCGGCGAACTGCTAGATTCGTTAAGGTGGCAAGACTGCTGTGGAGCTAGGGTTTCCAACACATGGAATGACCTAACCAAACAACGATTAACCCTTCTGGGTTACGGTGCTCCACTATATATAGGGAGTGAATGTGGGCTCTGCTCGCGCGGCCCATTCACTAAATCCCATATAACACTAGTCACCGTGAGTCCAACTAACTAACGCAGTCCTAATCTGGCTTAGGTCCAACCCAACCAGATTACCGGTTTAGATCCAATCCGAACTTTCTCCCTCTCTTAAGTGTGTGACCCCGCAGGCTCATGGCTACTTGGACACGATTGGAGTCCGACTCTCAGTCGATCAGTCGGTAGCGGCTCCTAGCAGAACGTGTCGACTCCCAAGTACTAAAGAGTCATGACGACTTGCCTTTCCAATGTGACTTACGTACGAGTCCCTTTTGCCTCACGATATACCTTGTCAGACTATAGGCAAATATTTGTCATCCCTTAAATAGTCCAACGCTCTTCTCGATCCGAGATAAGTGATTCACCCGACTAACTCTTAGTCGATCACCTCGATTAACACTTAACCGAGTCGTGCATGGCCATGCTTTACGAATCATATCTCACGAGAGGGCCCAGAGAATATCTCTCCAAGTGGAGGGGCAAAATCCCATCTTGGTTATTCACATCACGCAGCTTGATTCTCAGTCGACCCGAACTCTGCCTTTATAACTCCCCAGTTACGGATCAGCGTTTGACAGAACCTAAGTCGGTGATTCTCAACTCGAACTATGCAATAACCTCAGGTCTAAGGATTACATTGATTGAGATATACAAATGACAACTTGTTCGTTGTACCTCAATATGGGTCAATCCGACTCGCTAAACTCTTTAGCCGAATCTGTGTAAGTTGAAATAGCATCTCCATGCCCATGACAAGTGGAACCGAGTCATCAAGCCAACTTTCACATTGGTCTAAGTTGTGTGTCGAGCACAACCTCAATGACCAAGGATATTAAGTACAAACAACATGAATGCATAGTTCCACAACCGAATCGCATATTCAATGATACACATCAGATGTTTATACAAGGACTACTTAATATCTTTATGAATACAATGGGAAATCTCATCATACATGATTGTCTCTAGGGCATATTCCCAACAGTCTCCCACTTGCACTAGAGTCAATATTTCGACATCACATGACTAAGCATCTAATGCCCATGGCTCTCAGGTGCGCCTCATGCTTCGGCTGGGGTAACGTCTTTGTCAACGGATCCGCAATATTTGCATTCGTGTGTACCTTGCATAACTTGATATCATCCTGATCCACGAACTGGCGAATCAGGTGGTACCGCATGAGTATGTGCTTGTTCTTCTGGTGTTGTCTAGGTTCCTTGGCTTCTGAAATAGCACCATTGTTGTCACAATACACGTCTAACGGATTGGACGAGCCCTGAACCACACCAAGATCCATGAGGAAATTCCTCATCCAAACAGCTTCCTTTGCTGCCTATGAGGCGGCAATATACTCAGTCTCTATTGTAGATGCAGACACAGTCTCTTGCTTGGAACTCTTCCAGCTCACAGCACCTCCGTTTATAATAAACACGTATCCGGATTGTGAACGAGAATCACCAGAGTCGGTAAGATAACTCGCATCCGTGTAACCCTTTACACTGAGTTCATCTTCACCACCATAAACCAAGAACATATCCTTAGTCCTTCTCAAGTACTTTAGGATATTTTTAGCCGTTGTCCAGTGGATTTCTCCAGGATCAGCCTGGTATCTGCTCACAACACTTAGAGCATATGAAACATCCGGCCTAGTACAAATCATGGCATACATGATGGATCCGACTGCAGAAGCATACGGAATCGCACTCATCCGACTTCGCTCATCAGTTGTCGAAGGACACTGAGTCTTGCTAAGTTTTACACCATGGGACATCGGTAAGAACACCTTCTTAGACGATTCCATGTTGAACTTATTCAACACTTTGTCCAAATAAGTACTCTGACTCAATCCAACGAGCCTCCTTGATCTATCTCTATAGATCCGGATTCCGAGAATATATGTTGCCTCACCCAAGTCTTTCATTGAGAAACTCTTTTCCAATGATTCCTTGGTTTCTTGCAACATCTGGACATCATTTCCAATCAATAATATGTCATCCACATATAAGATTAGAAATTTTACTTTGCTCCCAGTAAACTTCTTGTATAAACAAGAATCATGATCACTCTTGATGAAGCCAAACGATTTGACTACCTCATCAAAGCGAATATTCCAACTCCGAGATGCTTGCTGCAACCCGTAAATGGATTTATGAAGTTTGCACACCTTGTCAGCATTAGCCGGATCGACAAAACCCTTGGGCTGTATCATATACACGTCCTCGGTTAAATTTCCGTTAAAGAAAGCCGTTTTGACATCCATCTGCCATATCTCATAGTCGAAATAGGCTGCTATAGCTAACATGATCCGAACTGATTTAAGCATCGCTACGGGCAAGAAAGTCTCATCGTAATCAACTCCTTGAACTTGTCGGAACCCCTTCGCGACAAGGCGTGCTTTATAGACGGAAACATTTCCATCCATATCAGTTTTCTTCTTAAAGACCCATTTGCACTTGACGGGTCTAGCACTATCTGGCAGATCAACCAAGTTCTAAACTTGATTTTCATCCATGGACTTTAACTTGGATCTCATGGCTCCAAGCCATGACTCAGAATCAGATCCCACCATCGCTTCCGAATAACTTGCCGGCTCATCACTATCTAACAGCAATACATCACGAACACTTCGTAATCTTGCCGATCTTCGTAGTACAGGTGCTGCTGCCGGCTCAGCTGCCATGACCGGCTCAACCTCCAAGGTTTTTGCCGACTCGCTACTATCCGGTTCCTCTCGAATTTCTTCGAGTTGCACCGTGCTCCCACTTACTCCCCGACTGAGAAACTCTTTCTCAAGGAAGACACCATTCCGAGCGACAAACACTTTGCCCTCTTCTCGGTTGTAGAAGTAGTAACCCAAGGTTTCCCTTGGATACCCCATGAAAATACACTTATCCGACTTGGCTGTAAGCTTGTCCGACTGAAGTCGCTTGACAAAAGCTTCACAGCCCCAAATCTTAAGAAAAGACAAACTTGGCTTTTTGCCTGTCCACATCTCATGCAGTGTCTTCTCTTCCGATTTTGATGGTACTCTGTTTAGTGTGAATGCCACTGTTTCTAGACAATAACCCCAAAATGATAAAGGCGGATTGTCCGAATCATCATTGATCGTACCATATCCAATAAGGTCCGATTCTGCCTTTCTGAAACACCGTTCCTTTGCGGCGTTCTTGGCGGAGTAAGTTGAGGAACTATTCCACAACTTTTCAGATGGTCGTCAAACTCATGGCTCATGTACTCGCCTCCTCGGTCCGACCGAAGAAACTTTATTTTCTTGCCGAGTTGATTCTGTGCTTCATTCTAGAATTCTTTGAACTTTTCAAAGGCTTCCGACTTATGTTTCATCAAGTAGATATATCCATACCTACTCAAATCATCAGTGAAGGTAATGAAGTATTCATAACCACCCCTTGGCTGTCGTGCTCATTGGTCCACAAACATCACTATGTACTAGTCCCAACAAGTCGGACGCCCTTTCGCAACTCTTTGCAAAAGGTGTCTTGGTCATTTTGCCAAGTAGGCAAGATTCGCATGTATCGAACGACTCCAAGTCGAACGATGTTAGGAGTCCATCATCATGGAGCTTCTTCATCCGTTTCCAACTTATATGACCAAGCCGACAGTGCCAAAAGTAAGTCATATTCAGATCATTTGGTTTCAACCTTTTAACATTTATGTTATAAACCGACTCACCATCAAGATTAAAAATAAATAACCCGTCCTGGACGGGTGCAAAGCCGTGAAACATATCATTCAAATACAAAGAACAACCATTATTCTTGATATTCGACTCATAGCCTTGACTCATCAAACATGAAGCAGAAATAATGTTTTGACTGAGCACTGGAACATCATAAAAATTATTTAGTTCCATAATGAATCCGGAAGGTAAATGAAGTTGCATCGTGCCGACTTCCAACGCAGCAACTCTTGCTTTGTTGCCGACTCGAATATCAACCTCGCCTCTTGCTACGCTCCTAGTTCTTACCAGTCCCTGCAACGAGTTGCAGATGTGAATAACTGATCCGGTATCATATACCCAAGAACTATTAGGTGCATCAGCAAGATATATTTCTTTAACATTGCAAACAAGTGTACCTGAGTCGGAAGTCATACCTCCACTCTTGGCTTTGTCGTCCAAGTACTTGCTGCAGTTCCTCTTCCAGTGGCCATCCGCCTTGCAGTAGAAGCAAGTGGATCCGGCTGAAGGAGATGGCTTAGTCCCTGAGGAAGTGCTTGGGACCGGGTCCTGAGCCTGCTTTCCTCCTGACTTAGCCTTGTTCTTAGTCCAAGAACTCTTCTTGAACTTAGCCTTATTCTGCACCATCAACACTTGACTGGCGCCCTTCTTGAGATCTGCCTCTGCCTACTTGAGCATCCCATGCAATTCAGTGAGCTTCTTATCCATACCATGCATGTGGTAGTTCGAAATGAACTCTCCATATGCACTAGGAAGAGAGTTCAGAATTATATCCGTAGCGAACTCTTCGCTAATGGGGAAGCCAAGCCTTTCCAGAGACTGCACGTAACCAACCATTTTGATCACATGCGGACTCAGTGGATCACCATTCTTAAGCTTGCAACTCAGCAAAGCCTGAGAGACTTGATACCTCTCAGTCTTCGCCTGAGCCTAGAACATACTTTTGAGGCTTTCGATCATATCGTAGGCCTCAACATGCTCGAACTGCTTTTGCAAGTCCGGTTCCATGTGAGCAAGCATAAGACAGCTAATATACGTGGACTCATCCTTAGCCCGTCGGTAGGCATTGGTGGCAGCGACAGTCGCATTCTCATTCGGCTCATCTGGAAGTGGGTTGTCTAGGACATGGTCCTTCTTTTCTTGCTTGAGAACAATTCTCAGATTTCGATACCAGTTGGTAAAATTAGTGTCGTTCAGTTTATCTTTCTCAAGGATAGTTCTCAACGCAAAAACGGATATCTGAGAGTGACTGCTACTTGGTGCCATGATCTACAACAGAAAATATGCAAAAACACTTAAGACATGTATTCATAAAAGATCAAGCATATTAAATACTTTAATATTTTATGCTCCCACTAGAACCAACACCCCTCCGATGGCTACTTAGTGATTCAGGATCCTAAATAAGCAAGTCGGCTAGTGATCTTTAGCATCACCGCTAGCCGCCAAGTGATCTAGGTAGACAACTCCTTGTCAATCGTATCTCATACGACTCCTGATGGACGGGTGGCATCACATGCCTCGGCTCCCATCCGACTTTTCCTGAGTCCCACAACTGTTGTGATAGACCCGTCTAGCTTACCGAGTGTTTTTGCAGTAAGAGTCCGACTCGAACCCACCTAGTCGGAAAGAATTGGCAGCACCTCAATTTTATGAGCCCACTACCAAAAATGTCTGACTTGTGATGGTGCAAACACTGGCGGGAAAACCGACTAGATCTTCTTTGAGGGATTAAATTTTACCGACTATCTAATAGAGGTAAAACAGAGACATAACAATAACACAAAATAAAGCAATTATAATGTGAAATGGTATGGCTCCCTTCATGGCGATATCCATCTCCACAAAGCCTGTAATCTGACTCGTGCCAACTCTTGTCACTTGCCATCTTACTCCATGTCGCCGACATATACAATGCCTTGCATGCCTTCCGGGTTCTCCAAACAGCTACACTAGCTTGGTAAAGTAAATTACATAGAGAATCCGACACGCAGGTCGTTATACAATAAAATGACAGCACCTAGGTTCCAGCCGGCTGACAAAAACCGTGATTCACAGATCACGTATGGATTACACACATACATCATATGCACATGAACCATACCATTCACAACTTCCTGCAAAAACAAGTTATGCATAGATACAATATCTACCGGCGTTGTGAAACTCGCAATGACATCTAAGGCACTACGACAGGGCGAAGCCGGCGGTCCGGACATGGATTCCGATCATTGTTCCGATTCGATCAAACTTTTTGATCTTCGATCACCGCCTCTGGATTTACGTGTCACAATCTACCCCGATGGCGGAAGCCGACCGGTAGGGGTATGTCGTTTCACAACCTCAGCAGTATGATCACGGAAATCAGATATACAATTCCCCGAGTACAGTTGATCCAATCAACCTCGTACAAAACCGATCTATCTTATAGATCGACCACCAAAACAGCATATAGATCTCATCTACAGCCTACCGCATATCACATATGCGAGATCTCGAGCCTAAAACCAGAAGCTATTGCTCTGATACCACTGTTGGGCCACGCGGAGATAAAACAAAAATTTCCCCTCTAACGTGGTGATCCCAAGATCCAGCTGAGGTAGCAGGCCACGAGGTTTACCACTAGACGCGCAGTTGCGGATTACTGATGAAGCGCGCCAGTTGATGCAGTGCAGTCCTCACGATCCGATCGTCCTGGTGCTGATCGTACAACACCTCTGCTAGTATCCACACGTACAAGGAGGAGCGCTGGCGGCGAACTGCTAGATTCGTTACGGCGGCAGGACTGCTGTGGAGCTAGGGTTTCCAACACATGGAATGACCTAATCGAACAACGATTAACCCTTCTGGGTTACGGTGCTCCACTATATATAGGAAGTGAACGTGGGCTCTGCTCGCGCGGCCCATTCACTAAAGTCCATATAACACTAGTCACCGTGAGTCCAACTCACTGACGCAGTCCTAATCTGGCTTAGGTCCAACCCAACCAGATTACCGGTTCAGATCCAATCCGAACTTGCTCTCTCTCTTAAGTGTGTGACCCCGCAGGCTCATGGCTACTTGGACACGATTGGAGTCCTACTCTCAATCGATCAGTCGGTAGCGGCTCCTAGCAGAACGTGCCGACTCCCAAGTACCAAAGAGTCATGACGACTTGCCTTTCCAATGTGACTTACGTCCGAGTCCCTTTTTCCTCACGATATACCTTGTCAGACTATAGGCGAATATTTTTCATCCCTTAAATAGTCCAACTCTCTTCTCGATCCGAGATAAGTGATTCACCCGACTAACTCTTAGTCGATCGCCTCGGTTAACACTTAACCGAGTCGTGCATGGCCATGCTTTCCGAATCATATCTCACGAGAGGGCCCAGAGAATATCTCTCCAAGTGGAGGGGCAAAATCCCATCTTGGTTATTCACATCACGCAGCTTGATTCTCAGTCGACCCGAACTCTGCCTTTATAACTGCCCAGTTACGGATCAACGTTTGACAGAACCTAAGTCGGTGATTCTCAACTCGGACTATGCAATAACCTCAGATCTAAGGATTACATTGATTGAGATATACAAATGACAACTTGTTCGTTGTACCTCCATATGGGTCAATCCAACTCGCTAAACTCTTTAGCCGAATCTGTGTAAGTTGGAATAGCATCTCCATGTTCATGACAAGTGGAACTGAGTCAACAAGCCAACTTTCACATTGGTCTAAGTTGTGTGTCCATCACAACCTCAATGACCAAGGATATTTAGTATAAACAACATGAATGCATAGTTTCACAACCGAATCACATATTCAATGATACACGTCAGATGTTTATACAAGGACTATTTAATATCTTTATGAATACAATGGGAAATCTCATCATACATGATTGCCTCTAGGGCATATTCCCAACAGATATGAGGTAGACATCAGGTGAGTTCCGCCGTAACGTGGAGAGGCTGTGGGTCCTACTGTGCTCAGCTGATTCGAATTCGTTGATGGTCTCGTGGGGTTAAGTGGAAGTGTCGCACGAGAGCTATTTGCCGCTTCAGAAGTGTCGCATGCCAGCTATTCTTTGCAACGATGTCGCGTTCCTTCTAATTCCACGTAAAGACGTCGCATGGGAGCTATACGCCCTAAAAAAATTGGACTTTATGAAAACGTTGGTTGCATTTCTTGCTTAGTTGGTAGATATGCACCTCCTAATTTTGTGTTTAGATGTGACAAACATGTACTAGGTCCAAAGATGATGAGCTACTCAGGCTCCTAGAGATTGGATGCTTGGATACTCATCCAACCAACCATCACTACTGGCTGCTTCGAACCCTTCCTTTTTTTTCATGCCCACAAATTAGGAGAACTGACATTCAAAGCAACCGATCGTCCGCACAATCTATCTACACGCAAAAGCAAGCAACGGACCAATGGCGACATCAGCGGCGGCGCTCTACGGCGTCGACACGGAAAGGAACAAGAGGAGGCCATCGACACATGTCATGCTCCGACTCCGTCCAGGGTTCTGGATACCCGCACTTGGACATCGAGTCGGATTCGGACGCTCGATACGACAGTGTCGCTGCCTGTACATATATGCCACACCGGCCGGGTTCGTCCCGCAAACCCAACCCGATAGACCTCCCGCTCCCGGCCGATCAATCTCGAGATTTAGCGGAGCAACACCAACCCGCCGCCCCAGGAACCGCTCGACGCACCGCTGCCTTGCCTTACGCCCCTTCGTCGGAGTTCAAGGTAAGCTTACCGGCCGGCCTGCTGCACTGCATGACCGATCGCTAATGGCTGGCTGCTAGCTATGAGTACTTGCCTAGGAAGAATATTGCTGACGTCTAGAGTTGTTGTTCGCAGATGAAAATCCACATCAAGATGCTGATGCTGTGCGAGCCGCGCACCCGTGAACTCGAGGTGCAGAGCTCGGACACCGTCGCCAGTGTCAAGAACAGGATACCGGAGGTTCAGGTGCACATGCAGCTACTCATCTTCAACAGGCAGTTGTTGCAGGACGACAAGACCCTCGCGCACTATAAAATTCAGGAGGGGGACTCCATCTACCTCACAGTCAACATGAAAGGCTATGTCCTCGATTGATGCTTCGCGGTGTACAGCAGGACGCAATTAATTATGAGAATTCGCTTTTTCTTTTGAGAGAGAGAGAGTGTGGGTGTGTGAGAGAGAGAGTGTGTCGTTGATGTATAGTACTATATATATTTATATCTTGTATGCTTTGATGCTTCACTTCTCCATGTAATTTGGTAACTTGCACAAATTATTACTAATAATTTATTAGTATTTCAGCTGAGCTTATAAACCTCAAGGCCAGGAAGCGTTACCATGGGAAATTAAGATAGGAAGGAGTCTGGTGTCTTTGTCAGACTTGTTTGCTGGTCCTTATGGAAACAACTTTAGATGTATATATTTGTATATTATAGTTTTTCTATATATTAGGGGACTTCCTGCATATTCACACTTGTACATGTATTATATATTGTGACATTTGGGCCCTAGAGGAATATAAGTTGCCTATTCGTAACATGGTATCAGAGCCTCGTTAGTCCGTCCTCTTTCTCGCAACTTCGTCGGCCGCCACCGTCCCTGTCGCCACCGGTCGCTGCCTGTTTTGCCTCGTTTCAGATCTGGATCGATCCGGTCGCCATTTCAGATCTGTGTCCAGTTTGGATCGATCTGTGTCCCGTTTCAGATCCGGTCGCCTTCTGCTCACGCCAAATTCCTGGCGGGTCCCGTCTCCCAGCTGGGACATCCACGCCGCCGACCGCCCAGCAGCTCCCGTCTCCCGTCTGGTCTCCCCGTCCCCGCCTCGAAGCACCCGCCACCCGCCTGGTCTCCCCGTCCCCGCCTCGAAGCGCCACGCGGGACACCACCAACACCGCCCACCGCCCGACAGCCTCTGCTCCAGCGGGTCCGATCCCGCGTCCCTGTCTCGTTAGCTCCTTCCTGCTTCCCGACGAACCGCCCACCCGGCCCGGCCGCCCCGTCCGGCCTGCCTCGTCCGGCCTGCTGCCTGCCTGCTCCGTCCGGCCAGCTGCCCGCCCTGCCGGCCGATTGGATCTGGGCGCCTCCCAGATCGACTCTGACTACTGTTCTTTGTCGGTTTTCGACTATATCTGAGAGTTGACCTCAAAAAAAATTAGAGAGAGATATGTCTTTTTCATCGGGGTATGTTGCGATTCCTCGCTACCCGGTGATCTTCGATAGCGCGAATTACCCTGATTTCGCTATCTTTATGTGTGTTCACATGCGCGGTCTCCGTCTCTGGGGTGTGCTCTCCGGCAAGGTCTCCTGTCCGCCGTGCCCCTGCTCCTGTGGCTCCTGTTCCGCCGACGCCGATTGTTCTCGGTGATGATGCTTCTCAGGAGGCCAAGGATGCTGCTCAGAGTGCTAATGATAGTGCTGTTGCTGCTTATGACCTGAAGTTCAAGGAGTACTCTTCTGATCTCGAGGTCTATCGACACGCTCTGACTGCTTACACTCAGTGGGTGGATGAGGATGCCCGTGCTGCTGCTGTTCTCACCTCCAGTGTTCTGCCCCAGTATGTTGTTGAGTTCATCAGTCTCCCTACTGTTGCCGCTCAGTGGGCCCATCTTTGTCAGCGCTATCAGCCGTCTAGGGATGCTTTTTACCTATCTGTGGTTCGCTAGGAGCATGCTCTTCAGCAGGGTGTGATTCTACTATTGATGAGTTCTATACTCAGAGTGCTCCTATCTGGCGTCAGCTTGATTCTCTTCGTACTGCTGTTTGTGGCATGTGTTCATGCTGCCAGATTGTGCACTCGGATTTGGAGTTTCACCGCATCTATGAGTTTCTGTCTCGACTCCGCCAGGAGTTTGAGCCCCGGCGTGCTCAGCTGAATGCTCGTGGTCGTGTTCCGCTCTCTGAGGTGTTGTCAGAGCTTCGGGATGAGGATATCTGTCTTCGTGGTGTTGGTCTTCTTGCGGTTCCATCTGTGCTCGCTACTCGTGGTCCTCCTATGTCGTCTTCTCCCTCGACTCGGCCGTGGTCCTCTGTGCCGCCGCTGATACTACCCACTCCTCCAGGTCAGGGTCAGAGTTAGCACCGGCAGTTTCAGGGCTAGAGTCAGCCCTAGTAGGCTCGTGGTCAGGGTCGCTGTGGTTCTCTTTGTCAATGCTCTTACTGTAACAAGGATGGCCACACCTGGGCCACCTGTTATACACGGGATCCCAGTTTACGTCAGCAGCACCAGGCTCGTGGGCAGTCGGCTCCTTCTGGATCTTCAGCAGTTGCTCTCTCCGATCAGGACATTATCAGGAGTCTTCGCGGTCTGCTTGCTGCCACAGGCTCTTCTTCGACAGGCACTGCTGGTTCTGTGACTGATTCTTCAGGCACTGTGCGACCACCACCTTCTACAGTCAGGTACGTCCACATGGTATCTGGATTCTGGAGCTTCCTTTCATATGACCTCTGAGTCTTCTTTTCTGTCCGCTCTTCGTTCTCTCCCTTCTCCTATCCGTGTTTTCATGGCTGATGGTACCTCTCTTCCTGTTTCAAGTCGGGGCACCCTTTCTACTTCTTCTTTTTCTGTTCCTGATATTTCTCATGTCCCTCTTCTTAAGATGAATATGTTCTCTGCTAGCCAGCTTACTGACTCTGGTTGTCGCATCATTCTTGATGCTGATTCTTGTGTTGTCCAGGACCGTCGCACGCAGGCCCTGGTTGGAGCTGGCCCTTGCAGCCGTGACTCTTCAGGACTTTGGGAGTTAGACTGGCTTCGTGTTCCTTCCGCTGCCACTTCATCTGCCAGTTCTTCTCTGGTCATCGCCTCTGCTACCAGCTCCTTTCAGCAGTGGTATCATCGTCTTGGTCACCTTTGTGACTCTCGACTGTCATCATTAGTTCATCGTGGTCTTCTGGGGTCTGTCTCAGGAGATGGGTCTTTACATTGTCAGGGATGTAGGTTGGGTAAACAGATTCAGCTTCCCTATCCGACTAGCGCGTCTGTATCTCAGCGACCTTTTGATTTAGTTCATTCCTGTAACATCCCAAAAATACTAAACTTGGATCATCAAACTCTAATCTTCAAAATTAGGGTTAACAAAAACTTTTCTAAATAAAAATATGAAAGCATGCATGTGTGTATGCATTCCATTTTGAATTCTTTTGAATTGCCTTGTTTATGTGTTTCTTTGCTTGTAAAATGATTCTTAGGTGAAATAAACATCATCTAAACAATGCCCACACTTTTCCAAAAGACAAATAAATCAAAACAAACAAAATGAGTGAATGGTCACTTTGGCAAAATTAACTCCCATGCCTACTTTGGATGTCTCTAACTTTCAGAACTTAACAGAAACTTGTTTGGATCTTTGCACCCCTTGATAGTACTCATAACAAAGTATCAAGGCCCACTTTGTGATCATCCAAAAATATTTGAATGCATAGTTTAAAGGACAGTTTAAAATTGAATCTATATCATATGGGAAGATCCCACTTTTTCAAAAACCACTCAAACAAGCTCAACTTTCAAAACCCAAGAATCTGCAGACTCACCAGCACCAACCTAGCACACCCACCAAAATTATTTTCAAAATTCAAAACTTGAATTCATGCGGCCATTTCATCAAACACCTTACAGATGCAAATCAAATAAAATCCAAACACTATTTGGACCAGTGATTTGAGCCTAACGTGTTCCCTCTCTGGTTGCAACTAGGCTTTAGTAGATCATCTAGCTCATTTGTAAACATCTAGCACCACTGTAAGCTTGGCAATGTCATCAATGGTGAACAGCCGAAGCCACCCATGCCACCCCAGTGTAGACAGCAATCTAGGGGAGGAACTAGCCATGCCAACCTTGTCTGCGAGATCACCCATGTCTCACCGCCCCCTCTCGACCAGCCCTGCCTCGAAGACATCGACCAGAGCACCCAGGAACGTCGCGCCCGTGCCCCTGTCAACCATGCCGAGCGTGCGCCAGAGCGCCACCCTCGACACATGACCACAGACCGCGCACCGCCCTCGCCGCGTGCATACGCAATCACCACCGTAACAGGAGACCGCCAAACATCCCCGTTCGCCGCCCCATTCCTCACAACCACCGCTCGTCGTCGAAGACGCCGCCTCTGCCGCGCAGAGCATCACATGTTCCAGACCGTTTGCCACCGCCCCTACATGCGCATTAAAGCCATAGAGCATCGCCAGGAGACCACCGATCCATCGCCACCGCCGGCCATGCCTCTAGCAGCCCGTAGCCATGTCGCCACCGTCGCCTGCCCATCCCGTTCGGTCTCGTCGTCAAGACTATAAATACAGGCCTCTCCCGCTCAAACTCTTCACACCATCTCACTCCCCTCTCCTCACTGATCGTTCCAACCCGTAGCCGGAGCAAGGCGAGCAGCGCATCGCCGAAATTTGATAGGAGCAGGCCGCCTCTGGAGAAGAAGGGCGCCGTCGATTTCGTCCACCCTAGGAGAAGCTGCCGGTACCAAGAGGTTCGCCGTCATCGACTTCGTCGTTCGCCCGCCTCGCCGACCCTTGCATGAGCCCCGGTGAGCCCTCGACGACCCCCACCTGCCGCGTTAGGTTTCTGTCTCGCCGGCGCAGCCCGACGTGGACGATGAGTAGCAGCCGTTCGATTAGACTTAGATCGTGCGGATGAGATTGCCCCGTACCGCTTCGCGTTTAAAGAGCCACTGACTGGTGGAACCCCCCTGTCAGTTGAGCCCCGCGCCACGGAGTGACACCGGGCCGGCCCATTATCGTTTCCCGCGCAGCCTAGTCGTTTGAATTTAACTTTTTCCATTTTAATTCAAACACAGTTCTTTACCTAGTTTCAAAAATCAACCCAGCTCGATTCAGTAAACCAAATTGAATGAAACCAATTTTGTTAGAAAGGTCTTGAAATGCTGAATCCAAGTCCGTTGGATTTAAATCATTTGAATCTATAGATCAACCTTGGTAAAAATAACAAGGAAGAACCATTTCTCCATTCAAACATTTTTCTAATTTAAACCATAACAGCTTTTGGGTTGATTCCAACTCTCAAAAATGACATTTGATCATACCTTTCAGAATATATAAAAACATTTGGGTTTACTTACAGAAATAATGTTCAAGTAATAAAAGAATGCCACATAGGCATTTCTAGTCACTTTATTTAAGTAAAATAAAAGGTTAAACCATATTAAATTGTGACACCACTTTAAATCACATTCCCATGGACTAAAATATGTGGTGATGACATGTGTCAACATGATCCCATGTTTGGTTTTGAGAATATTAAATCTTAAGTAGTTTTTCAATGAGTAGAAATTACTTTTCTAAAAATAAAAGAAATTAAACCAAGCTTTAATCTTGTAATGTTAGTGATGATGCTAGATCATCTATAGGACCCCCTTGTGTGATGATTGAAATTATTTAAGTATTGTTTTGTGATTGTGTACCTCGTATTTATTCATAGAAGCTAGTACCGACCAAAGATACGAGGAAGAAGGAGAATACTACGAAGAAGAAGCCGAGGAGAACTTCAACCACTGCTCTGCACAAGGCAAGCCTAATACTACTAGTTGAATGTGCAAGCCAATACTTGTAAGATATTAACTTAGAAAGCTTATACTGATACTGTGCAAGCTAACACTTGCAGGATATTGTACCTATTCAAGCAAATACTTGCTTGTTACCATGCCAACTATATGCCTTAAGCATATATGATCATAACCACTTGATAAACCAATCCTAGTTTTACTTACAAGCTTTATACTTTATTTCTTTATCAAAGATATTACTTAGAGTTTACTTAAGTGAATTGTAGATACTAGAAAGATAATTGAAGGTTGCATAAAGAGCATAAAATTTGTCATAAGCTAGATAATCTTTATGTCACCCAAGGCATGAGATTGTATTTAGTTGAAACTCCACTTGTATACCACCCCTCATTAGTATTCACCCCCACTTGTAGATGCTAGTGCTAAGCATAAAACTTGGTCAACATTAGATGGGAATACTTGGTGGAAAAATGGTTATGAAAACCTTGGAATGATGGATCATTCTATTGAGATGTTTTGGACATGTGTTTTCGAACACCAGATGATTTATGGTGATGAAAATGTTGAGGCATGAGCCTTAGCCCTTTATAAAACTGATGGTTGTCTGGATGCGATACCATTCCAATTTTACCGTACAACCACAATACCCGAGAATTGGGTAGGGCTTGACTGGAAACTTATATACCTTAGTATTAGTTCCCTCACGGCCAAGGTCTAAGCTGAGGCTACCTTGTGAAGATTCTCCACCTGTGCAGTACCCAAGATGACAGTTGGTCATGGTTGGGAGGCCAAACTCACAGGAGATGTGCTTATACTAGGGCGTGTAAATGAAAGGTTAGGATTGATTATACGCATACTGAGTATGGTGAATTCAGGATTTGTTCCTGACGGATATATCGAATGTTATGGTGAAAGTGTACAATCTCTGCAGAGTGTCAAACTATTAGAATAGCTGCGTCCACGGTTATGGACAGTTGGAGTGGCCATACTGTTCCCCCGTCAGATGTTTTCAAAATGACTTGTGAAATGAATTGAGACTTTGACTTGACCACAACAGAGTTGTGATATGAAATACAAGTTCCCACTTAGGTGTTATAAAATTTCAACTAGCTTTCTTTGCTTCTGAACTTAGTAGATGTAAATCTGGCTTTTTGCAAAACAACCATAGAGCTTAGTGTCCTACTACAAAAACCCCCTTCACTTGTTAGTATTAGTTTGCGAGTACTTAAAGAGTACTCATGGCTTTGTCCCTGGCTATTCCCATGGCCAGACTATGAAGAGCAGTACCTGTAGGATGGACCCCAGGAAGGTTACGACAACTAGGATCATCTCCCATCATCAGCATTGCCTGTGACCCCAAATATGGAGCTTCGCCTACGCTACCGTTATTATTACGTATTTCCGCTGCTTGAATTGTATTAAGAACTGGATCATGAGATCCTTATTTGTGTAAGACCTTATGTATGGTTTGTAATGGATGATGTACTGTGGTATCCAAATCTGTTATGTCTCGCAAAAATGGTAATCCTAGGATTGCGATGTATGGCATAACAGGCATCTGGGATTAAAAATCCGGGTGTTGACAAGTTGGTATCAGAGCCATCCTGACCATAGGAGACCCTAGTTAGACTGGACATTTGGAATCAAAAACTTAGTTTCAAAACCAAAGAAAGCAAATATTTACAAAAACTTATTCCCATTCTTATCACCTTGATTCTTTCATGAAAATTCATGTTCCTCAAAAACTCTTGCAAAATACATAGAACTTGACACACCTGATCACTCTACTAACTTACTCATCTTATATTCTTTTAGATGGACGTGAAGTGCAGAAAGTTTTACCAGTTGGGAAATGGAGGAGACCTTATCTTTGAGAGGGATTTGGACCAGCTTTCAGAACTTCTGGAGCGTCCGCACCCAGAGTTCTTCGGAGCTCAGCTCAATGATCAAGGAGGAGAAGATCTGTAGTGGCTAATTGTGGCAAGTCTCCGAGGAAAGATTGAACCTCCCACTGCTGAGGGAATTCAATTTACCTTAAGAGAGAACAACGGGCTCGATGGACTTGCCAGGGCTATGCAGGAAGCTCTTGCCCGTCTGTGTGGGCAGAGTATCAACCAGATCAAGGGTACCCATTTTGAGTTTTGCCCAAGGCGTGATGGTAATGGACAGCCACTGGAAGCCCCATACCACCACGAGCTGAAGACCCAATTGGACCACCTTAGCTTCATGATGAACGATCGTCAGCAGGAGTTGGATAATTGTCGTGACTACTCCAACCAAAAGTCCACCATTATCAAGACGAAGGATCAGACCATCGCCATGCTAGCAAAGGATCGCAAGTCTCGCCGCCGTCAGCTCGATAAGAAGGAGCGCATCATTTCCCGTCTTCGCCGCCATATCTCGTCTTTGGAGGAGACCATCCACGAGAGAGACATGCAGTTGGAAGAAAAGGAGAATACAAGAGAGGATCTTCGTGGAGACCCCTACTCCTATCTCAGCAATGATGATAATTTTCTGGAGGATCAGTCTATGGATTTCTTCACCGATGAGGAGGATTTCGCCTTCATCAATGACGACGATGATGATGAGGATGACGACTACACCGACTCCGAGGAGTAGTAGCACTTGAGCACTAGCATAATGAGTAGTATTCGGTCCCACTGTATCGTAGTTTCCAGAATGGTTCCTAAAACCATCTGTTTACCTTGTTGTGGTGTGTGTTTGTATCGTGTGCGATGAATGAATGAATGAAAAGCAAGTTTCTAGAAAAATTTGAGTCAAACTTTAAAAACTTTTCAAAAATCCCAAAACCTTAGAAATTCCCCTCTTTTCTCATGATCTATCTCAATCTTCAGATGCCACGCGGAGGAAGTGGTTCATCCCCGGACCCGATGTTGCAGATCCTGCAAATGTTGGTTTCTGACCGCGAAGCTGAAAGAGCGGAACGTCAAGCCAACCTAGCCACCCGTCAACAGATATCTCAGCTAGCCCACAACAATCAAGGCCACGAAAACCAGGACAACCATGGATCTAAGCTCAAGAATTTCCAGAACACCAACCCACCTGTTTTCACTAAGTCGGAAGAGCCCTTAGACGCTGATGATTGGCTACAAACCATGGAAAATAACCTAGAAGTCGCTAGAGTGGAAGCCAATGAGAAACTTCTGTTCGCCACCAATTATCTAGCCGGAGATGCCAGAGCATGGTGGAACAGTGTTCGTGCCATGACCAGAGGACAGATGATGACCTGGGAGGAATTCAAAGTCAAGTTCAGCAGAACCCATGTGCCACCAGGTTTGATCAAGAGGATGAGAGATGAGTTCAGAGAACTAAAGCAAGGACGGATGACTGTAGTGGAATACCGTGACAAATTCCTGTCATTAGCTAGGTATGCCCCGGATGATATCGACACCGAAGCCAAGAAGAAAGAAAGATTTCTGAATGGTCTACACGATGAGATGCAGACTGAGTTAGTCAATATCCCCTTTGCTGATATTGAAGCCCTGGTCGACTCTGCCATCCAGATGTAAGGAAAGAACAACCAAGCCAATGAGAACCGCAAGCGTCGCATGATGCATCAACCAGGAACCCATCAGACCCCAAAGTATCGCCCTAACCCATCTCCAGGATTTGCCCCGATAACCAACAGACCCCCAATGAACCGTCCGACCTATCCCAACCGTGGAAACCCAAGGCCCGGAGGAAATCACAACAACCCCGGCAACTCTAGCAATTTCAACCGTGCCCCACCTAAGTTCAACAACAACAATGTTACCGCCAACAGCAACACTGCCCCGAGGACTGGAAGCAATGTTGTGCTTGTTGCAGCAAAGGACAAGTCACAAGTGACTTATTATGACTGTGGAAATAAGGGTCACTACTCCAATGAGTGCCCCAACAAGAAGAATACCGCAGCCCCCAATGCAAATGACCCAGCTCAGCAGCAGCATCGTGTTCAACCAGGAAGAAGGTTTGCCCCAGGGAATTCGCTCAACCGCAACGGCCATCTTTTTCTCATGCATGCTGAAGAAGCTCAGGAAGCGCCAGACGTCGTGCTGGGTATGTTTTCTGTTAATTCAGTACTTGCAAGAGTGTTGTCTGATTCTGGTGCATCGCACTCATTTGTCACCGAAGAATTTGCCTACACTAGTAAGATTCAACCAACAAAACTGAAGCATGTTATGATCGTCCAAATTCCCGGTTCAACCACCAAAGCTAGGCAATTTGCAAAGTTGTCCCTATCCGAATCCATGGCATAGATTTTTATGCTAACCTGATAGTACTCGGAACTAAAGGTTTGGAAGTAGTACTAGGAATGGATTGGATGTCCAAACATAAAGGATTGATTGACTGTGCCAAGAAAGCCATCACCATGACCAGTACAGCCGGAATATCAGTCGAGCATATATCTGAAACCTTACCTCGTCAATTCAAGTGCAACAGGAGTATAGCCCAACCTACCATTGACCAAGTCCGGATAGTCTATGAATACCCCGATGTATTTCCAGATGTTTTGCCC
Source organism: Avena sativa (assembly GCA_916181665.1). Classification (NCBI taxonomy): domain Eukaryota; kingdom Viridiplantae; phylum Streptophyta; class Magnoliopsida; order Poales; family Poaceae; genus Avena; species Avena sativa. Next base: position 111,867,574 of record OV702283.1, read on the forward strand.
GGTATGCTCCCAGATCGGGATATCGAGTTTATCATCGAACTAATCCCCGGAACAGGACCCATCGCCCAGAGACCATATAGTATGAAATCATCCGAACTAGCAGAACTGAAGAAGCAACTGGATGCCATGCTAGAAATTGGATTGATTCAACCAAGTGCATCACCATGGAGATCACCTGTTTTGTTTGTGGACAAGAAAGATGGAGGTAACCGTTTCTGTACGGATTATCGGAAGTTGAATGATGTCACCATCAAAAACAAGTACCCCTTGCCCAAGATAGAAGATTTGTTTGATCAGTTGACCGGTGCCCAAATGTTTTCTAAGATTGATCTTAGGACTGGCTATCATCAACTCAAAATTCGTGCAGAGGATATTCCAAAGACTGCCTTTACCACCAGATATGGATTATACGAGTATACCGTTATGTCTTTTGGATTAACCAATGCCCCCGCTTATTTCATGAATCTCATGAATAAGATTTTTATGAACTTCCTGGATAAGTTTGTCGTTGTTTTCATCGATGACATTCTGATTTATTCCAAATCGGAAGAAGAACATGAGCTACACCTAAGGACCATTCTTGGAACCCTTAGAGAGCATCAATTGTATGCCAAGTTTAGCAAATGTGAATTCTGGTTACAGGAGGTAGGATTCCTTGGTCACATTGTATCAGCCGAAGGAATTGCCATTGATCCTGCAAAAGTGAAAGATGTCGAAGATTGGCAAGCCCCAACCACTCAAACCCAAGTTCGTGCATTTCTCGGATTGGCGGGATATTACCGCAAGTTCGTAGAAGGATTCTCGAGTATCGCCAGACCCATGACCCAATTGCTAAATAAGGACAAGAAGTTTGAATGGACCGACAAATGTGAAGCGAGTTTTCAAGAAATCAAGAGGAGATTGATTTCAGCCCCAATCTTAATCATGCCGGATATCACGAAGCCCTTCGACGTGTATTGTGACGCATCCAAGATCGGTCTCGGATGTGTGCTAATGCGAGAAGGCAAAGTTATATCTTATCTATCTCGACAGCTGAAACAACATGAGCAAAATTACCCAACCCATGACCTCGAACTCGCAGCCGTAGTTCTAGCCCTGAAGACATGGAGGCATTACCTGATGGGAAATCGTTGTGAGATTTATTCGGATCACAAGAGCCTGAAGTATATATTCACACAGAAGGAGTTGAATATGAGGCAGAGAAGATGGATTGAGTTAATCAAAGATTACGATCTGGACATTCACTATCACCCTAGTAAAGCCAATGTGGTAGCAGATGCCCTTAGCAGATTGCCGTGCCACTTGAACTCCATGATTTTGAAGGAGCAACCAAGCTTGCACAAAGAGATGGAAGATTTTCGAATAGAATTAGTGAGTGAAGTACTTTTGGCTAGCATAGAACTTCAACCCACTTTGATCAGCCAGATCAAAGTGGCGCAGAAGGGAAACGCTAGTATTGACGGAATCAAGCGTCGTATCGGTACAGGCAAAGTACCCGGATTCACCGAAGACGAAGAAGGAGTTCTGTGGTACAAAGGACGCCTTTGTGTACCAGCAGATTCTGAGTTGAAAGAAGTTATTCTCAAGGAAGCTCATGATACTCTTTATTCTATCCACCCCGGAGGAACTAAGATGTATCAAGATTTGAAAGAGCAATTTTGGTGGCATAAGATGAAGAGAGAAATCGGAAGCTATATCGCCAAGTGTGATATATGTCAGCGAGTCAAGGCCGGACATCAAAGACCCGCTGGATTGTTGCAACCCTTGCAGATTCCAGAATGGAAATGGGATTCCGTTGGAATGGACTTTATCACTGGATTGCCTACTTCTAGTAGGGGAAATGACTCTATCTGGGTCATAGTGGACAGATTGTCCAAAGTCGCCCACTTCTTACCCGTCAAGACCACATATCAGAGTTCGAAGCTAGAGGAGTTATACATCGCTAGAATCGTCAGTTTGCATGGAGTCCCCAAGAACATTGTATCGGATCGAGGAACTCAGTTTACCTCGAGATTCTGGAAGAAAGTTCAAGAAGGTTTAGGAACCCGCCTAGATTTTAGTACCGCGTATCACCCTCAGACCGATGGACAAACGGAGCGAGTAAATCAAATACTCGAAGATATGCTGAGAGCATGTGTGTTAGAGTATGGATCTAAGTGGGAAGACTGTCTGCCGTTTGCAGAATTTTCATACAACAACAGTTATAAAGCTAGTTTGCAAATGGCCCCATTTGAATTCATGTACGGAAGGAAGTGTCGCACCCCTTTGAACTGGTCTGAAGTAGGAGAGAGTTAGATTTTTGGACCCGGTATCCTACGAGAAGCAGAAGAGAAGGTTCACAAGATTCATGAGCACCTCAAGACAGCCCAGTCCAGACAGAAGAGTTACGCCGACAAGAGACGTCGAGACCTCGCCTTTAACATAGGAGATTTTGTGTATCTGAAAGTGTCGCCATTGAAGGGAATGCAGCGTTTCCAACTCAAAGGAAAGTTAGCCCCCAGATATATCGGACCTTTCAAAATTCTGAACCGTCGAGGAGAAGTGTCGTATCAATTGGAACTACCCGAAGAGATGTCAGCCGTGCACAATGTGTTCCATATCTCATTACTTCGCAAGTGCCTCGAAGTCCTGGAGAAGATGGAAGTGTTCAAGAATATCGATCACCGGACCATAGAGATCAACGATGACCTGACTTATCCTGAAGTACCCATCCGTATTTTGGAAGAAGCTTTCCGAACCACCAGAACCTGAAGCATCAAGTTTCTCAAGATTCAGTGGAGCAACCACACAGAAGAGGAAGCTACCTGGGAGCGCGAAGATCACATCAGGACGGAGTTTCCCGATCTCTTCAAATCCTAGGTAATCTTTTCGTCCTTTTTCAAATCTCGGGACGAGATTTTGTTTAAGGGGGGAAGGTTTGTAACATCCCAAAAATACTAAAGTTGGATCATCAAACTCTAATCTTCAAAATTAGGGTTAACAAAAACTTTTCTAAATAAAAATATGAAAGCATGCATGTGTGTATGCATTCCATTTTGTATTCTTTTGAATTCCCTTGTTTATGTGTTTCTTTGCTTGTAAAATTATTCTTAGGTGAAATAAACATCATCTAAACAATCCCCACACTTTTCCCAAAGACAAATAAATCAAAACAAACAAAATGAGTGAATGGTCACTTTGGCAAAATTAACTCCCATGCCTACTTTGGCTGTCTCTAACTTTCAGAACTTAACAGAAACTTGTTTGGATCTTTGCACCCCTTGATAGTACTCATAACAAAGTATCAAGGCCCATTTTGTGATCATCCAAAAACATTTGAATGTATAGTTTAAAGGACAGTTTAAAATTGAATCTATATCATATGGGAAGATCCCACTTTTTCAAAAACCACTCAAACAAGCTCAACTTTCAAAACCCAAGCATCTGCAGACGCACCAGCACCAACCTAGCACACCCACCAAAAATCTTTTCAAAATTCAAAACTTGAATTCATGCGGCCATTTCATCAAACACCTTGCAGATGCAAATCAAATAAAATCCAAACACTATTTGGAGCAGTGATTTGAGCCTAACTTGATCCCTCTCTAGTTGCAACTAGGCTTTAGTAGATCATCTAGCTCATTTGTAAACGTCTAGCACCACTGTAAGCTTGGCAATGTCATCAATGGTGAATAGCCGAAGCCACCCATGCCACCCTAGTGTAGACAGCAAGCTAGGAGAGGAGCTAGCCGTGCCAACCTTGTCTGGGAGATCACCCATTCCTCACCGCCCCCTCTCGACCAGCCCTGCCTCGAAGACATCGACCAGAGCACCCAGGAACGCCGCGCCCGTGCCCCTGTCAACCATGCCGAGCGTGCGCCAGAGCGCCACCCTCGACACACGCCCACAGACCATGCGCCGCCCTCGCCGCGTGCATACGCAATCACCACCGTCCCAGGAGACTGCCAGACATCCCCGTTCGCCGCCCCATGCCTCACAGCCACCGCTCGCCGTCGAAGATGCCGCCTCTGCCGCGCAGAGCATCACATGTTCCAGACCGTTTGCCACCGCCCCTACACGCGCATTAAAGACATAGAGCATCGCTAGGAGACCACCGATCGACCGCCACCGCCGTCCATGCCTCTAGCAGCCCGTAGCCATGTCGCCACCGTCGCCTGCCCATCCCGTTCGGTCTCGTCGTCGAGACTATAAATAGAGGCATCCCCCGCTCAAACTCTTCACACCATCTCACTCCCCTCTCCTCACTGATCGTTCCAACCCATAGCCGGAGCAAGGCGAGCAGCACATCGCCGGAATTTGACTGGAGCAGTCCGCCTCTGGAGAAGAAGGGCGCCATCGATTTCGTCCACCCCAGGAGAAGCTGCCGGTACCAGGAGGTTCGCCGTCGTCGACTTCATCGTTCGCCCGCCTCGCCGACCCTCGCCTGAGCCCTGGTGATCCCCCGACGGCCCCCACCTTCCGCGTTAGGTTTTTGTCTCGCTGGCGCTGCCCGACGTGGACGATGAGTAGCAGTCGTTCGATTAGACTTAGATCATGCGGATGAGATTGCCCCGTACCATTTCGCGTTTAAAGAGCCACTGACTGGTGGAACCCCCTGTCAGTTGAGCCCCGCGCCGTGGAGTGACACCGGGCCGACCCATTATCGTTTCTCGCGCAGCCCAGTCATTTGAATTTAATTTTTTCCATTTTAATTCAAACACAGTTCTGTACCTAGTTTCAAAAATCAACCCAGCTCGATTCAGTAAACCAAATTGAATGAAACCAATTTTGTTAGAAAGGCCTTGAAATGCTGAATGAAAGCCCGTTGGATTTAAATCATTTGAATCTATAGATCAACCTTGGTAAAAATAACAAGGCAGAACCTTTTCTGCATTCAAACATTTTTCAAATTTAAACCATAATAGCTTTTGAGTTCATTCCAACTCTCAAAAATCACATTTGATCATACCTTTCAGAATATATAAAAACATTTGGGTTTACTTACAGAAATAATGTTCAAGTAATAAAAGAATGCCACATAGGCATTTCTAGTCACTTTATTTATGTAAAATAAAAGGTTAAACCTTATTAGATTGTGACACCACTTTAAATCACATTCCCATGGACTAAAATATGTGGTGATGAGATGTGTCAACATGATCCCATGTTTGGTTTGGAGAATATTAAATCTTAAGTAGTTTTTCAATGAGTTGAAATTACTTTTCTAAAAATAAAAGAAATTAAACCAAGCTTTAATCTTGTAATGTTAGTGATGATGCTAGATCATCTATAGGACCCTTTTGTGTGATGATTGAAATTAGTTAAGTATTGTTTGGTGATTGTGTACCTCGTGTTTATTCATAGATGCTAGTACCGACCAAGGATATGAGGAATAAGGAGGATACTACGAAGAAGAAGCCGAGGAGAACTTCAACCATTGCTCTGCACAAGGCAAGCCTAATACTACTAGTTGAATGTGCAAGCCAATACTTGCAAGCTATTAACTTAGCAAGCTTATACTGATACTGTGCAAGATGACACTTGTAGGATACTGTACCTATGCAAGCAAATACTTGCTTGTTACCATGCCAACTATATGCCTTAAGCATATATGATCATAACCACTTGATAAACCAATACTAGTTTTACTTACAAGCTTTATACTTTATTTCTTTATCAAAGATATTACTTAGAGTTTACTTAAGTGAATTGTAGATACTAGAAAGATAATTGAAGGTTGCATAAAGAGCATAAAATTTTGCCTAAGCTAGATAATCTTTATGTCACCCCAAGGCATGAGATTGTATTTAGTTGAAACTCCACTTGTTTACCACCCCTCATTAGTACTCACCCCCACTTGTAAATGCTAGTGCTAAGCATAAAACTTGATCAACATTAGATGGGAATACTTGGTGGAAAAATGGTTATGAAAACCTTGGAATGATGGATCATTCTATTGAGATGTTTTGGACATGTGTTTCCGAACACCAGATGATTTTTGGTGATGAAAATGTTGAGGCATGAGCCTTACCCCTTTATAAAACTGATGGTTGTCTAGATGCGATACCATTCTAATTTTACCGTACAACCACAATACCCGAGAATTGGGTAGGGCTTGACTGGGAACTTATATACCTTAGTATTAGTTCCCTCACGGCCAAGGTCTGAGCTGAGGTTACCTTGTGAAGATTGTCCACCTGTGCAGTACCCAAGATGAAAGTTGGTCATGGTTGGGAGGCCAAACTCACAGGAGAGGTGCTTATACTAGGGCGTGTAATTGAAAGGTTAGGATTTATTATCCGCATACTGAGTATGGTGAATTCAGGATTTGTTCCTGACGGATGTATCGAATGTTGTGGTGAAAGTGTACAATCTCTACAGAGTGTCAAACTATTCGAATAGCCGCATACGCGGTTATGGACAGTTGGAGTGGCCATACTGTTCCCCCGTCAGATGTTTTCAAAATGACTTGTGAAATGAATTGAGACTTTGACTTGACCACAACAGAGTTGTGATATTAAATACAAGTTCCCACTTAGGTGTTATAAAATTTCAACTAGCTTTCTTTGCTTCTGAACTTAGTAGATGTAAATCTGGCTTTTTGCAAAACAACCATAGAGCTTAGTTTCCTACTACAAAAAACCCCTTCACTTGTTAGTATTAGTTTGCGAGTACTTAAAGAGTACTCATGGCTTAGTCCCTGGCTATTCCCATGGCCAGACTATGAAGAGGAGTACCTGGAGGATGGACCCCAGGAAGGTTACGACAACTAGGATCATCTCCCATCGGCAGCATTGCCTGTGACCCCGAAGATGGAGCTTCGCCTACGCTACCGTTATTATTACGTATTTCCGCTGCTTGAATTGTATTAAGAACTGGATCATGAGATCCTTATTTGTGTAAGATCTTATGTATGGTTTGTAATGGATGATGTAATGTGGTATCCAAATCTGTTATGTCTCGCAAAAATTGGAATCCTGGGATTGCGATGTATGGCATAACAGGCATCTGGGATTAAAAATCCGGGTGTTGACAATTCCGATGTTTGGGGTCCGGCTCCTTTCGCTTCGAAAGGGGGCCATTGCTACTATATTTTATTCATCGATGATTTTTCTCGGTACACTTGGTTGTATTTTATGTGCTCTCGCAGTGAGGTGCTCTCCATATATCAGCGTTTTGCGGCCATGGTCCATACTCAATATTCTACCCCCATTCGTGTGTTTCGTGCTGATTCTGCTAGTGAGTATATCTCTCAGATGTTGCGAGGTGTTCTTGCTGAGCAGGGCACTCTTGCTCAGTTCTCCTGTCCTGGCGCCCATGCCCAGAATGGCGTTGCCTAGCGTAAGCATCGTCATCTTATTGAGACCACTCGTGCCATGATGATTTCCTCTTCTCTTTCGTCGCATTTCTGGGCTGAGGCTGTTGCTACGTCCGCTTACCTCATCAATATTCAGCCTTCTGCCGCTCTGCAGGGTGGTATCCCTCTTGAGCGCCTATCTGGACAGTCTCCAGACTACTCCATACTTCGCTTGTTTGGTTGTGTTTGCTATGTTCTTCTTGCTCCTCGCGAACGCATCAAACTGACCGCTCAGTCCGTTGAGTGTGTTTTTCTTGGATACAGTAATGAGCATAAGGGCTATCACTGTTGGGATCCCGTTGGTCGTCGAATGCGTATCTCTCGTGATGTTACTTTTGATAAGACGTGCCCTTTCTATCCTCGTCCCACCGCTGGTACCTACCCGGTGGAAGATATCTCCTTTCTTCTCTTTCCTGACACACCTCCCTCTACTCCTATTGTGTCTTCTTCAGGATCTCTTCCCCCTATTGTCTCCTCCTCGCCACCGTCCTCCTCTGCTCCGTCTAGTTCTCCTAGTTCTCCTCGTTCTCCAGAGTCTTCCTCTGCTATTCCTTCTTCTTCATCGTCGTCTCCTGAGTCGTCTTCCTCTGATGAGCTTCCCTCTACTCGTCCTGTTCTTCAGCGTCGTGCCCCAACCGTTACTCTCCTAGTCAGTATGGTCTTTCTGTTGCCTCTGAGCCGACTTCTTATCGGGATGCTGAGCATCATCCTGAATGGCAGCTGGCCATGGCTGAGGAGATTGCTGCGCTTGAGCGCACTGGCACCTGGGATCTTGTTTCTCCCCCCTCTGGTGTTCATCCTATCACGTGTAAGTGGGTCTATAAGATTAAGACCCGCTCTGATGGATCTCTTGAGCGCTATAAAGCGCGTCTTGTGACTCGTGGTTTTCAGCAGGAGCATGGTCGTGACTATGATGAGACCTTTGCTCCTGTGGCTCATATGACCACTGTGCGTACTCTTCTTGCTGTTGCTTCTGTTCATCACTGGTCTGTGTCCCAACTTGATGTTCAGAACGCCTTTCTCAATGGTGAGTTGAGTGAGGAGGTTTATATGCAGCCTCCTCCTGGGTATTCTATTCCCGATGGGATGGTTTGTCGTCTTCGACGTTCTCTTTATGGCCTCAAACAGTCCCCTCGTGCCTGGTTTGAGCGCTTTGCTTCTGTAGTGACTGCTGCTAGTTTCTCCCCTAGTGCTCATGATCCAGTGCTGTTTTTTCACACTTCTCCTCGTGGTCGCACTCTTCTTCTTCTCTATGTTGATGATATGATCATTACTGGTGATGATCCTGAGTATATCTCTTTTGTTAAGGCTCGTCTTCGTGATCAGTTTCTTGTGATTGATCTTGGTCCTCTTCGATACTTTCTTGGGATTGAGATTTCCTCCATTTCTGATGGCTTTTACATCTCTCAGGAAAAGTATATTCAGGATCTTCTTGCTCGTGCTGCTCTAGGGGATGAGCGCACTGTTGAGACCCCTATGGATCTTAATGTTAAGCTTCAACCTACTGATGGTGATCTTCTTTTTGATCCGACGCGTTATCGTCATCTTGTTGGGAGTCTTGTTTATCTTGCTGTCACTCGTCCTGACATCTCTTATCATGTTCATATTCTGAGTCAGTTTGTTTCTGCTCCTACCACTGTTCACTATAGTCATCTTCTTCGTGTTCTTCGTTTCGTGGTACGATTACTCGTCGCCTTTTCTTTCCTCGTTCCAGCTCCCTCCAGCTCCAATGCTATTCGGATGCTACGTGGACGAGTGATCCTTCAGATCGTCGTTCACTTTCTGCTTACTGTGTGTTTCTTGGTGGTTCGCTCATTGCTTGGAAGATGAAGAAACAGACAGCGGTTTCCCGTTCGAGTGTTGAGGCTGAGTTGTGTGCGATGGCCTTGTTGACTGCTGAGGTGACCTGGTTACGGTGGTTACTTGCAGATTTTGGGGTCTCTATTACCACACCCACTCTGGTTTTGTCTGACAGTACAGGTGCTATTAGTGTTGCACGTGATCCGGTCAAGCATGAGCTTACCAAGCATATTCGAGTTGATGCTTTCTATACACGTTCTCAGGTGCAGGCTTAGGTTGTTGCGCTTCAGTATGTGCCTTCAGATTTATAGTTGGCGGATTTCTTCACGAAGGCACAGACTAGAGCACATCATGATTTCTTACTCTCCAAACTCAGTGTTGTGGATCCACCATGAGTTTGAGGGGGGATGTTAGATGTATATATTTATATATTGTAGCTTCTCCATATGTTAGGGGGCTTCCTGCATATTCACACATATACCTGTATTATATATTGTGGCCTTTGGCCGCCAGAGGAATACAAGTTGCCTATTCCTAACAACAACAAGACGCTCGTCAGTTCGGCAGAAGAACTAGTTACCCAAATCATGGAGGAATTCAGATCTTGAAAAGAGTTGGTGTTGGTGGATGTAGCGCAATACGAAGAGAGTAATTTTTTCTGTTTTTACTTTGTTCACAAAGTTTGTTGTAAACTTTTTTTCTGCCTTCTATAGGAATATGCTACGTCTATGCGTACTGTGAAAAAAGCTGCACTTAAATATAGTTCATTAATTAAGAACTGATATTTTACTTTTTTTCTGGACACCAAGGGCATGCATGGAGACAACTGATAGCACAAACACTCTGTGAGTGGGCTAGTTAATTACTAATTTTGATATGATTAGGATCTCTGAATGAGCTAACTACACGAGGATCACACACTAGGGGTCGTGGAATACACTAGGGGCGTGTTTGGTAGCCTGCATCAGGTTCAAACAGGCCCGTTGGCGCAGAAAATAGTCTGTTTGGTTACCTGGGCTACCGGTTGTCCAGCACAGGTATTAAAGAAGCACACAACCAGAGTCCAGGGACAACGGCTGAGTCGGCCGTTTCCGTGGACTCATCTTCGGTTGGGCGCAAAATGGAATGCCGCTGCCCAACGGTTGCACGCGTGGGGAAGCGTGTGAGACTCGAATAACTCCCTCCCCACTTTGCATCGCTTCCTATCACCGCCCTACTCTGCCAGTCAGAACAGTCCCGTCCCGTCCCATCGGAGATATCGATGGCCTCCTCCTGTCCTCCTCCGCTATCACCTCCGGCCAGCCTTCTCGTCGGCAAGGTCGTTCCCCACATCAAGCACACACCCCGCAAGCAGGTGGGGAGCCCCGTCCAGCACGTCGTCCAGCGCGTTGTTGCGGAGTACGAGGGAGGGGGATTTAGGAGCGCGGCGGCGCCAGCCGACCCCGCCGTTGTCCTCTCTCTATGACGGCCATCACCGCTTTCGAGGGTGCCATTCCAAGCGTCGGTTAGGGCCTTCGATGGTCGAGGTGATGCGATCCATGGGGATTGCATCGGGGTTTTTCCCCGTCCTGACCTGCTTCAGCACCGATCCCTTCACCAGCGCATTGAAGGCGGCGGCCATTACAGAGGGGGCACCGGGGTGGAGTGGCGACATGGCCAGGCCGTCTTCCTTAACGGTCGTGCCGTCGAGCTGGGACATGCCGTTCCCGCCGGGGTTCGGTCCGATCCCGGTAGGGTTTCCTGGCTTGCCGTCGCCATTTCCGCATGGATTAGCCGTGGCATTACAAAGCGGCGCCCCCTCTGGGAAGAACGCACCCAGCACGACCGCTCCAGGAACCGTCACAACGGCAAGATCCGCTGCTGCTTCACCAACACCTCCGGCGATTAGGCCGTCCATTGCTCCGCCGCAGGTAAGGGTTTTATTTTCCCCATCTAATCTTGTGACCTCTGTACAAATTGATATGTTTGCTTGATAAAATTGTTGGAATTATGCCCTAGAGGCAATAATAAAGATGTTATTATTATAATTCTTGTTCATGATAATGTTTATATTCCATGCTAGAATTGTATTAAGCGGAAACTTTAATACTTGTGTGGTTTGTGAACAACACCGTGTCCCTAGTACGCCTCTATGGACTAGCTCATTGATTAATGATGGTTAAGGTTTCCTAACCATGGACATGAGTTGTCGATTAATAATGAGATCATATCATTGGGAGAATAATATGATGGACAGACCCAAACTAAGCGAAGCAATTAGATCGTGTCATAGTCTTCATCTTTGCGAAGCTTTTCTTATGTCAAATATTGTATTCCTTAGACCATGAGATAATACAACTCCCTGGTATCGGAAGAAAGCTTTGAGGTCATCAAACGTCATCCTATGAGAGGGTGATCATAAAGGTGTCTCTTAGGTGATCGGAAAGTATCTGTTGGGTTGTATGTAACGAGATGGGATTTGTCCCTCCCAAGTCGGAGAGATATACTTCAGGCCCACTCGGTGATCGATATCAACACCGCTTGCAAGCATGTGGTTAAGGAGTTAATCACAAAGTGATATTGGATTACGGAACGAGTAAAGTACTTGCTGCGAACGAGATTGAACTAGGTATGACGGTATCGACGATCAAATCTCGGGCAAGTAAAATATCGCGAGACGAAGGGAATATATATATGGGATTGATTGAATCCTGGCATCGTGGTTCATCCGATATGATCATCGATGAATGTGTGGGAGTAAATATGGGTTTCCAGACCCCGCTGATGATTATTGATAGAAGATCATGTCCGCACATTCTCGAACCCGAAGGGTCACACACTTAATGTGTCTCGACGCTAGGATAGATTGGATAATTGGTTTATGAGTTTTAGTTAGGAGTCTCGGATGGGATCCGAGACATCACAAGAGGTTTCGGAATGGTCCGGAGAATAAGATTCATATAAGGCAGTGCAGTTTTTGGAGTTCCGAATTGTTTCGGGTTAATCGGTATTGTACCGGAAGCTTCTAGAACCTTCTGGAAGGGGACCAACGTGGCCCCACCTTCTGGGAGGGGGCATGGGCCTATGAGGGAGTGCCCTGGCCGCATTGGGCCAGGGGCACAAGGCCCCATAGGGCCCAGCCGGCCAAACTAGGGATAAACCCTAGTTGGAGCTTCTAGAAGGGGGGGTTTCCTTGCCCCCCACTCCTCCCTCCTTGGCCGCCGGTTTTGGGCTTGGGGGAGGGGTTAGGGCTGGAGCCCACCCCTCTATATATAGAGGGCTAGGGCGCACCACCCCTACACACCTTCCCCTCAAGCCTAGTCGCCCTGCTGCCCTCCTCTCTCTCTCTCTCCCTCCCGACTGCGTGTAGGCGAAGCCCTGCTGCAGAAACTCTCCACCAATTGCACCGCGCCGTCGCGTTGTAGATCCAACCCATCTCTCCACCATACTTGCTGGACCAAGGAAGGAGGAGACGTCGAGGTGTTGCACGTGTGCATCTCACGGAGGCACCGCCACTTGTGGTGCTAGATCGGATCGGATCGCGAGGAGGAGAAGCGAGTACGACTACATCACCCACGCTCCGACGAACGTTCCGCTGTGCGAATCTTCAAGGGTATGAAGATCTAATCCAATCTCTCTCGTTGTTTGCATCTCCAAGATTAGATTTTGGCTTCCCTCTGTTCGCATCCGTAGAAAATTTTGATTTACTATGCCGCGAAACCCTACAGTGGTATCAGAGCTAGATCTATGCGTAGATGTGTTTCACGAGTAGAACGCAACATGGTTGTTGCGGGCGTTGATGTTTTCTGTTGCAAGCCTCTTGTTTGTGTTCTTCTTATGACGCGGGATAGTGAGATTGAAGCGGTCCAGGCCAACCTTACGCGACGTCGTTCGCGAGACCGGCTCCGCACTTGACGTGTGGCTTGTTCCACACATGCGGCTGGTGGATGCCGGTTTCTCTCACGATAGTTGTCATGAGATTTACACCGGAGTTTGGCAACCATAATATCACCGTTGTGGCTTTCCGTAGGTAAGAATCATTCTTAGCATCTACTCCCATAAGCCACGTAAAACATGCAACAACAAAGTAGAGGCGTCTAACTTGTTTTTGCATGGAGTGTTTTCTGTGATATGGTATGGCCCAAGATGTGATGTGTATAATGTATGCGATGATCATGTTTTGTAATGTTTCACGACTTGCATGTCGATGAGTACACAACCGGCAGGAGCCATATGGTTGTCTTTATAATTGTGTATGACCTGTGTGTCACCTTCTTATACGCCATGTAATAGTTTCACTTTATCGCTAAGTAGTTAGCAATAGTTGTAGTTGCTATTCGTGGTGGAGGCAATCATGTTGGAGTGATGGAGATCATGCCGGCACGCACAAGATGGAGATCATTGCGCGAAGATTGGCTATACCATGTCACATAAAGTTATATGCATGTGATGTTTATCCTTTTATGTATCTTATTATGCTTAGATCGCGACGGTAGCATTATAAGATGATTCCTCACTTAAAGATCAAGATAAAAACTGTGTTCTCCCCAAGTATGCACCGTTGCGAAAGTTCGTCGTGTCCAAGCATCACGTGATGCTCGGGTGCTATAGACTCTATGTTCACATACAACGGGTCCAAGCCAGTTTTGCACACGCGGAAATACTTGGGTCTAACTTGACGATCCTAGCATGTACAGACATGGCCTCGGAACACATGAACCGAAAGGTTAAGCATGAGTCATATGAATGATATGATCGACACTTCGTTGTCCACCACTGAAACCATATCTCTTCTCGTGAAGATCGGATTAGGTGTGGTGAATTTGGATCATGTTCACTAAACAACTTGAGGGATGTTGAATTTAGTGGGAGTTCATCTAGTAATTTGATTAAAAGTTGAACTAGTTATCATGAACATAGTCTAATTTGTACTTGCAAATATTGTAGATCAAATGGCTAAGTCCAACTTCAACTTCAACGTTTTTGCTGAGAAGGAAAAGCTTAAAAACAATGGGTCTAACTTCACCAACTGATTCCGCAATCTGAGAATCATTCTCTCTGGCGGTCAAAAGGACTATGTCCTTGAGAATGCGTTAGGTGACGCCCCGGCTGCTACTGCGCCGGCTGATGAGAAAGCTATCTATCAGTCGCGCAAAGATGATTATGGTGTGATTAAGAGCACCATGTTGTTTGCTATGGAATCGGACGTTCAAAATCATTTTGAAGACTATCCCGGGCCCTTTGAGATTCTCGAGGAGCTGAAAACCATGTTTCAGACTCAAGCCCGTTCTGAGAGATATGATATCTCTGAGAAGTTCTTTAACTGCAAGATGGAGGAAGGGAGTTCCGTTAGTGAGCACGCCATTAAGATGTCGGGCTACACTCAACGCCTTGAGCAACTGGACTACAAGATTCCAGAGGAGCTCAAGATTGACAGGGTTCTGCAATCACTCCCTCCCAGCTACAAGAGTTTTCTAGTGACTCACAATCAGATTGGTTCCACAGATACGATCACCGGGCTCTTCGCAAAGCTGAAGGCTGCGGAGGTGGACATCAAAAAGGATAATCATGTGTTGATGGTCAACAAGCCCCCCACCTTCAAGAAAGGTAAGGGTGCAAATAAGCCCTTCAAGAAAGGCGGCGGCAAGCGCGTTGCCCCTGCTGAGAAGAAGCTCAGGTCTGGTCCTAAGCCAGACACTGAGTGCTTATATTGCAAGGACAAGGGTCACTGGAAGCGCAACTGTCCGAAGTACTTAGCGGACAAGAAGGCTGGCACCATCGAAGGTATATTTGATATACATGTTATTGATGTTTTCCTTACTAGCCCTCGTTGTAGTGCCTGGGTATTTGATACTGGTTCAGTTGCTAATATTTGTAACTCGAAACAGGAGCTACGGAATAGACGGCGGCTTGCGAGGGATGAGGTGACGATGCGCGTTGGCAACGGATCAAGAGTTGATGTGATGGCCGTCGGCACGCTCTCCTTAGTTTTACCTTCGGGATTAGTTTTAAACCTCAATAAATGTTATTATGTGCCTGCGTTGAGCATGAATATTATTTCTGGATCTTGTTTATTGCAAGACGGTTATTCATTTAAATCAGAGAATAATTGTTGTTCTATTTATATGAGTAACATCTTTTATGGTCATGCACCTATTGTGAATGGTTTATTTCTTCTAAATCTCGAAAGGGATGAAACACACATCCATAACATTGAGGCTAAGAGATGCAAAGTAGATAGTGATAATACTACTTATTTGTGGCATTGTCGTCTAGGTCATATTGGTGTAAAGCGCATGAAGAAACTCCATTCTGATGGACTTTTGGAGTCTCTTGATTTTGAATCATTTGACACATGCGAACCATGCCTCATGGGCAAGATGATCAAAACCCCGTTCTCCGGTATGATGGAGCGAGCAACGGACTTGTTGGAAATCATACATACCGATGTATGCGGACCAATGAGTGTTTCGGCGCGCGGTGGATATCGCTATTTTCTCACTTTTACCGATGACTTAAGTAGATATGGGTATATCTATTTAATGAAACATAAATCTGAAACATTTGAAAAGTTCAAGGAATTTCAGAATGAAGTGGAGAACCATCGTAACAGAAAGATTAAGTTTCTACGATCCGATCGTGGAGGTGAATATTTGAGATATGATTTTCTCACGCATCTTAAAGCAAGCGGAATCGTTTCGCAACTCACGCCACCCGGAACACCACAGCGCAATGGTGTGTCTGAACGCTGGAACCGAACCCTATTAGATATGGTCCGATCGATGATGTCTCTTACTGATTTGCCGTTATCATTTTGGGGTTATGCATTAGAAACCGCTGCATTCACTTTAAATAGGGCTCCATCTAATTCCGTTGAGACGACACCGTATGAACTGTGGTTTGGTGCTAAACCTAAGTTGTCGTTTCTTAAAGTTTGGGGATGCGAAGCTTACGTCAAGAATTTGATGCCGGACAAGCTCGAACCCAAAGCGGAGAAATGCGTCTTCATAGGATACCCTAAGGAAACTATTGGTTATACCTTCTATCACAGAACCGAAGGCAAAGTGTTTGTCGCAAAGAACGGTTCATTTCTTGAGAAGGAGTTTCTCTCGAAAGAAGTGAGTGGGAGGAAAGTAGAGCTAGACGAGGTTACTGAACCTTCTCTTGAATTGGAGAGTAGCGCAGCACCTGAAATTGTTCCAGTGCCGGCTGCACCAACGATAGAGGAAGCTAATGACAAGGATCATGAAGCTTCGGACGATGCTGCTGCTGAACGTCGCAGGTCGATAAGGTCGCGTGCCCCTCCTGAGTGGTACGGCAACCCTGTCTCGACTGTCTTGTTGGTAGAAGACAGTGAACCTACGAACTATGAGGAAGCAATGATGAGCCCAGACTCTGAGGAATGGCTAGAAGCCATGAAATCCGAATTGGGATCCATGAGCGAAAACCAAGTATGGACTTTGGTGGACCCTCCTAGCGACCGAAAGGCCGTTGAGTGCAAATGGATCTTCAAGAAGAAAACGGACACGGATGGTAATGTTACCGTCTATAAGGCACGGCTTGTCGCGAAAGGTTTTCGACAAGTTCAAGGTGTTGACTACGATGAGACTTTCTTTCCCGTAGCGATGTTTAAGTCCATTCGGATTTCATTAGCAATTGCTGCGTTTCATGATTATGAAATATGGCAGATGGATGTCAAGACTGCGTTCCTCAATGGCAACATTGATGAAGAGTTGTATATGATGCAACCCGAAGGTTTTGTCGGTCCTAAGGATGCTGATAAAGTATGCAAACTTCAGCGTTCCATTTATGGACTAAAGCAAGCATCTCGGAGTTGGAACCTTCGTTTTGATCAAGTGATCAAGAGCTTTGGATTTGTTCCAAATTGCTACGAAGCTTGTATCTACAAGAAAGTGAGTGGGAGCTCGGTGAAATTTCTGGTACTATATGTGGATGACATATTGATTATTGGAAATGACATTAATATGCTTAACGATGTGAAGAGTTATTTGAAAAAGTGTTTTTCAATGAAAGACCTAGGTGAAGCTCCTTATATATTGGGCATCAAAATCTATAGAGATAGACAAAGACGCCTGATAGCTTTAAGCCAGAGTACATACCTAGAGAAAGTCTGAAAAGGTTTAGAATGGATAAGGCAAAGAAAGGTTCAGTGCCTATGTTGTCAGGTAAGATATTGAGCAAGGCTCAGTGTCCAGCTACGGTAAATGATAGGGAAGCTATGAGAAAAGTGCCTTATGCCTCGGCCATAGGTTCTATCATGTATGCCATGCTGTGTACTAGACCGGATGTGTCCAATGCTCTTAGTTTGAGGAGCAGATATCAAAGTGATCCAGGAGTGGAACACTGGACAGCCGTGAAGAACATCCTAAAGTACCTAAATAGTACTAAAGAAATGTTCTTAGTCTATGGGGGTGATGAACAGCTCGTCGTAAAAGGTTACGTCGATGCTAGTTTCGACACCGACAAGGATGATTCTAAATCTCAGACAGGATACGTGTATATTTTGAATGGAGGAGCTGTGAGCTGGAGAAGCTGCAAGCAAAGCGTGATCGCGGGATCTACAGTAGAAGCGGAATACATGGCTACTGCAGAAGCGTCAAGTGAAGGAGTTTGGATCAGGAACTTCATCACTGAGCTTGGCGTGGTTCCAAGTGCATTGGACCCACTGGAGATATTGTGTGACAACACTGGTGCCATAGCACTCGCTAAGGAACCAAGATATCATCCAAAGACCAAGCATATCAACCGCAAGTTTCATATAATCCGATATTATATAGCAGATGGAGATCTGAAGATTAGCAAAGTACATACAGATCTGAATGTCGCAGATCCATTGACTAAACCTCTTCCACGTGTAAAACATGATCAGCACCTTAATGCCATGGGTGTGAGATTGTTGCCAAATGTAAACTAGATTATTGACTCTAGTGCAAGTGGGAGACTGTTGGAATTATGCCCTAGAGGCAATAATAAATATGTTATTATTATAATTCTTGTTCATGATAATGTTTATATTCCATGCTAGAATTGTATTAAGCGGAAACTTTAATACTTGTGTGGTTTGTGAAAAACACCGTGTCCGTAGTACGCCTCTATGGACTAGCTCATTGATTAATGATGGTTAAGGTTTCCTAACCATGGACATGAGTTGTCGATTAATAATGAGATCATATCATTGGGAGAATAATATGATGGACAGACCGAAACTAAGTGAAGCAATTAGATCGTGTCATAGTGTTCATCTTTGCGAAGCTTTTCTTATGTCAAATATTGTATTCCTTAGACCATGAGATAATACAACTCCCTGGTATCGGAAGAAATCTTTGAGGTCATCAAACGTCATCCTATGAGAGGGTGATCATAAAGGTGTCTCTCAGGTGATCGGAAAGTATCTGTTGGGTTGTATGTATCGAGATGGGATTTGTCCCTCCCAAGTCGGAGAGATATACTTCGGGCCCACTCGATAATCGATATCAACACCGCTTGCAAGCATGTGGTTAAGGAGTTAATCACAAAGTGATATCGGATTACGGAACGAGTAAAGTACTTGCTGCGAACGAGATTGAACTAGGTATGACGGTACCGACGATCAAATCTCGGGCAAGTAAAATATCGCGAGACGAAGGAATATATATATGGGATTGATTGAATCCTGGCATCGTGGTTCATCCGATATGATCATCGATGAATGTGTGGGAGTCAATATGGGTTTCCAGACCCCGCTGATGATTATTGATAGAAGATCATGTCCGCATATTCTCGAACCCGAAGGGTCACACACTTAACATGTCTCGACGCTAGGATAGATTGGATAATTGGTTTATGAGTTTTAGTTCGGAGTCTCAGATGGTATCCGAGACATCACGAGAGGTTCCGGAATGGTCCGGAGAATAAGATTCATATAAGGCAGTGCAGTTTTTGGAGTTCGGAATTGTTCCGGGTTAATCGGTATTGTACCGGAAGCTTCTAGAACCTTCCGGAAGGGGACCAACGTGGCCCCACCTTCCGGGAGGGGGCATGGGCCTATGAGGGAGTGCCCTGGCCGCATTGGCCCAGGGGCACAAGGCCCCATAGGGCCCAGCCGGCCAAACTAGGGATAAACCCTAGTTGGAGCTTCTAGAAGGGGGGGTTTCCTTGCCCCCCACTCCTCCCTCCTTGGCCGCCGGTTTTGGGCTTGGGGGAGGGGTTAGGGCTGGCGCCCACCCCTCTATATATAGAGGGCTGGGGCGCACCACCCCTACACACCTTCCCCTCAAGCCTAGTCGCCCTGCTGCCCTCCTCTCTCTCTCTCTCTCTCTCCCGACTGCGTGTAGGCGAAGCCCTGCTGCAGAAACTCTCCACCAATTGCACCGCGTCGTCGCGTTGTAGATCCAACCCATCTCTCCACCATACTTGCTGGACCAAGGAAGGAGGAGACGTCGAGGTGCTGCACGTGTGCATCTCACGGAGGCACCGCCACTTGTGGTGCTAGATTGGATCGGATCGCAAGGAGGAGAAGCGAGTACGACTACATCACCCACGTTCCGACGAACGTTCCGCTGTGCGAATCTTCAAGGGTATGAAGATCTAATTCAATCTCTCTCGTTGTTTGCATCTCCTAGATTAGATCTTGGCTTCCCTCTGTTCGCATCCGTAGAAAATGTTGATTTACTATGCCACGAAACCCTACAAAAATGTGTTACACACGAATGCTGGCATGTAGATTACAATCTATACATAGCACAATGCTTGTTATGTACCTTCATATGTTACCATTGTGCAAATGCTTAGTGTGTATGTTGGTATGTTGCTTGATATGTGACTATTGCGTAAGGGGAGATCGAATTTTTCATGTGTAGATGAATGTTACTGCCATTTTTCTTGTGTAGATGCTTGGCAACACCATTCTACATGTGTAGATGAATGCCACTGTCATTTTTCTTTTGTAGATGCTTGGCAGCACCATTATGCATGTGTGGATGAATGTCACTGCCATTTTACTTGTGTAGATGCTTGGTAGCACCATTTTGCATGTGTAGATGAATTTCACTGCTATTTTTCTTGTGTAGATGCTTGGCAACACCATTATGCATGTGTAGATGAATGTCACTGCCATTTTGCTTGTGTAGATGCTTGGCAGCACCATTATGCATGTGTAGATGAATGCCACTACCATTTTGCTTGTGTAGATGCTTGGCAGCACCATGATGCATGTGTAGATGGATGTCACTGCCATTTTTCTTGTGTACATCCTTGCCAGCACCATTATGCATGTGTAGATGAATTCCATAGCCATTTTTCTTGTGTACATGATGAATGCCACTGCCTTTAAGCATGTATAGATGAAGCAAGTGCAATGTACCAATCTCTGTGTATAACTGCCATTGATATATTTGATTTGCACAATGCATTTGCTATTATTTTCTGACCAGTTCTGATTGGCAAGGTACTTAAGCAGGGCATGGACACCTTTTACAGGAACACAGTTCCTCCTATGCCTGGGTGATGAGGGGTGGCCCGATCCTCTCGTTGAGCACGTCGTAGATGATGGTGGAGGTAATGGAGATAACTTGTGGGATGCTGTGAATCAGCGGCTGTTCCCCCGCTGCCAATGCAACAGATCTCAACCCAGATGGTATTCGCAACTTCACACACTTGCGCACGTAGCCGCTGACCACGAAGCGGTTTGCAATCTACCAATTCCCAATGGAACAGCAGAAAACACGAAGACTTTCAGTAGCAAAATCCATATCGAATCAAAGTGGAGGTATGGTAGATATTCCTGATCGAATCAAAGAGGAACATATAATTTCAGATGAATGCTTGCAGCAGTTCAACAAAACAAGTATTGGTTTAATCTAAACGTGGTCTAACCCTAATTGCGGCGGCTGCCGGGGTATATATGAGGGCTGGGGCGTCCTCCCCCTAAACGGGCCTAAAAACAGCCATAACTTGGCCCAAACTGACTCGGTTTGACTCAAACTGATACATACCGACCCATATATGGGTTCGGTCTACTTGGCGCGCAGGCCATATGTCGTGGTGCACCTCAAACGTTTCCTGGGGCGCCACATATCTCTCTTTATCATGCCTTCTCTCCTTATTGCCTCCTAGTGCGTCTTCCATCTCTCGGTCGCCTTCCTCCCTCTCCTCTCGCTGGCGCTAGTCCGTAGATGCCAAATCTAGTCAAACAATAACACAATGATTTAGGTAGTATAAAGTTCTTATAAATTAAAGTATCATGTCCAACTAGGAATGAAATCACCTTGTGATATTTTTCAATGAGGCTCAATATTTCTTTCTAGTTCAAACAGTTGAAATCAGCATGATCCATGATTTTATCCTCATCATCCTCCCTTTCTTCAAGAAAAGCCGTCCTCGGCTTTGGGTAAGCTGAAAGTGGAAGGAACAAAAAGAACAACGTATACGCAGAGTATATGTATATATAACCTGGTGTATCATTTTTGTTCACGTGAATAATATTTCTACTATTCATCAAGCAACTTAAATTGCAGGTATAAGTGAAGTACAAAGAATCATGATCATGTTGAAAACCAAATAGATATATAGTTTTGTTGTTCAATATTAAATTTAGTTTTCTCAAAGAAGATCTATGATCAAATTTGCGATGAACGAGATCAAACCAATTCAAACTATGTGAAAACCGAATTGATTCAGGCCATGCTTCAACTACGCTACTCCGATTATTATGAACATAATCATTTTGTTCAGTATGTAATACGCAACTCAATTTGCAAATATTAGTGAAGTATATAGTAGTAGCACACTTATGCAACACGTTGTGGGACAAACACAAGGTGTATGAAAAATCTTATTCAAATCTAGAAAGATTGGAACAATCCAACATAGGTAAAGTTACTTTTGTTGGGTGGACTATATCAACTAGATGAGAATTTACTTTCATAGTATCACAAATTGTAGTATCTATCCCACCACAAAGATATCTTGACACATAGCATGTATGGCTAAACACAGCAAGTTTCAATTCAGCAATTCTATCACATGTAATGCATATGTGATCCACAAGAAAATTTTCATCCATGCTATATTCACCAATTAGATTAAAGATGAAATAAGGAGAATATGTGCTAGAATTCAGACATGAAATTTCAGAAATCCTATCCATAGCACAACTCATATTCATAGGTTCATTTAGCATGATGGAATACACAATATCAGTAGGTGGTATTCGAGCAAGTCTTTCCTCATGTGTAATCAGTACTACATGCTTAAAATTTAGATTTTACAAAGCATCACTCGGTGCTAAAAATTTTGTGCTTGTAAAGTTACAAGAATCAACCAGCAAAGGAATAGACTCACTGAATGCCTTATTGGTTGGTTGTAGCCCCAAATCAGTGCCATTATCAATGTCATCCTCCCTATATGTAGGAGGTATTGTAACAGCTTTCTCAAGTGATGATACCCGATCGTGTGATATAGGTTGTAAAATAGGCGGCTCTCTTTCTTCAAAAGACTCTCTTTCTTCAAAAGAAACCTGTATATCACAAGGGACAACACTAGAAGTAGACATGATTATGTTAGTAGACACCTCACATGTCTCATTGACGTCCACTCTTAAAATTTCTGGAATAGGCCATGTGTAGTTGTACAAAAACCTAGAACGCAGAAATTGCTTGAAATCCTCCCAAAGGAATGTTTTACCTATGACACCATACACAGTCCTAGCGTCCTTCCACCAACGAGTTACCTTTGCATCGACACGTCGGCGAGCGAGAATATATTCTGTATGGCCATTAAACTTGCTATCGAAAGTACGACATCTCGCAAAACCACTGAGCATGTGAGATTCCCAAGATGTATATTCTGTGGATGATGAAGAACTGTCCAATCTCCACTTGATTTTAGTGGCATCATATGCCATGCCGACCACAATACCTAAATAGTCATGGTAAACATCGTTTGATTTCTGCATCTCATCAACACTAGTAGAAGTCATGATTAGTACATTAGTACAGAAAAGGAAATCCGGTGGTGGAACTCTCACAACTCACTCGAAACTGAAAGAAAACATGTATCTTACCGTTCCAAAGTAAATTAGGATAGCTTACCAACTTGTATGAGCCGAACATGCACGGATGTGACGAAGCGAATACCGAGGGAAAGATTATCACACAACAACTAGGGGTATATAGTGGAGCTTGGTATGGATACCTAACAACACCAATTCATAAATCCTAGTGCTGACCGTATGACAAAGACCCACGGAAACACACACAGTGGAGATAAATGAGGCAATTGCAACTCTAAAAAGGAGCTCAAAATTAAGGTATATCGGAGTAATGCTCGTGTTGCAATGCACAAGGAGAAACGCTAGCAATGACTCAACAAAACGGGCACCAGATTGCTAAACTAAGCAGCCCGAAGAGCACTAAGCATGCTAGTCTCCTAGGATAGTTCTATACACCAAGAAAGGCTTACTAAGGCTCACAAAGATAGGAACGCTATGTGGACTCAGTAACAAAAAAATAAAAATAAAAAATAATATTTTTTTCAGCTCGCTCAAGCCTCACGTATAGGGGCAGACAAGTCTGAGGTTCAGCGAGAGGTGCAGTGTCGTATTTTTTTTTCGCTCGCTCGCTGAAGCTTCAGGTAGCACCACTGTCTGAGGTCGAGCGAGAGTAGCGACGCGAGATTTTTTTTTCTGCGCGCTCACGCATGTACGAGCTGAGACTTTTTTTTTCTTTTTTTCAGGCTCGTATTACCTTAGACCTGTCTTAGGTCTGGCGAGCGACGCGAGATTTTTTTTTTCAGCGTGCGCTTGGCCTCACGTGCAGATCTCACTTTGTTTTCTTTCTTTCTTCCAAAAGTAGATTAGCAACTCCAATTCAACCAAAATAAAAACGGATCTATTAGATCTAACTCAAGAACACGACGAACTGTCTAGAAACAGTCGAAAACTCCGATTAGTAGACAAACTTGGACGAAAAACTAGGCAAAAACTAGACAAAAACTACGACTCAGATTTAGAAGAAAGGCTACACAAAAAGACTATGATCAGCAACTAGAACTCACAGACAGTGTTATCTAGGCTATGGCAATACACTATGAACCCTAATATTTTTGTGTGGCTTTTTCTGTATAGGACTAAAACAACTAATCTATGGGGATGAATTGCTCACCGAGTAAACCTGAGAATCTGATACCAAGATGATGAGGGGTGGCCCGATCTTCTCGTTGAGCACGTCGTAGATGATGGTGGAGGTAATGGAGATAACTTGTGGGATGCTGTGAATCACCGGCTGTTTCCCCGCTGCCAATGCAACATATCTCAACCCAGATGGTATTCGCAACTTCACACACTTGCGCACGTAGCCATTGACCACGAAGCGGTTTGCAATCTACCAATTTCCAATGGAACAGCAGAAAACACGAAGACTTTCAGTAGCAAACTCCAGATCGAATCAAAGTGGAGGTATGGTAGATATTCCTGATCGAATCAAAGAGGAACATATAATTTCAGATGAATGCTTGCAGCAGTTCAACGAAACAAGTATTGGTTTAATCTAAACGTGGTCTAACCCTAATTGCGGCGGCTGCCGGGGTATATATGAGGGCTGGGGCGTCCTCCCCCCTAAACGGGCCTAAAAACAGCCATAACTTGGCCCAAACTGACTCGGTTCGACTCAAACTGATACATACCGACCCATAAATGGGTTCGGTCTACTTGGCGCGCAGGCCATATGTCGTGGTGCACCTCAAACGTGTCCTGGCGCGCCACATATCTCTCTTTATCATGCCTTCTCTCCTTATTGCCTCCTAGTGCGTCTTCCATCTCTCGGTCGCCTTCCTCCCTCTCCTCCCGCTGGCGCTAGTCCGTAGATGCCAAATCTAGTCAAACAATAACACAATGATTTAGGTAGTATAAAGTTCTTATAAATCAAAGTATCATCTCCAACTAGGAATGAAATCACCTTGTGATATTTTTCAATGAGGCTCAATATTTCTTTCCATTTCAAACAGTTGAAATCAGCATGATCCATGATTGTATCGTCATCACTGGGTACGAGGACTTTATCCGAGACCTCCCTCCCTCAATGGCTAGGTCTGTCCTCAATAGCTTGTTGGTGGAAGTGCAGACGAGGAAGAAGCAGGAATGTCAGGGCCGCAAGCCTCGCCTTGGTCACCACAGAATGATGACCTCCCTCATCGCTTCTACGTCCAGACCAAGGACACGGACCTGACTGCACTCTATCTCCCGAAAAGCGCGAAGGCGGTTGTGCTGAAGCAGCTGAAGATAAGGCAGTAGGTCTGCACTATCCCCCTGAAGACCTCCTACTTCTGTGAGTATGGTGTGCAGCTATAGATGTTCGAGCGGTAGATGTAGTTCATGAAGGGCTAGAGTGAGTTTGCGTCGAAGATCAAGCTCTGGGTAGGGAACGTTCTCGCTTTCAAGTACATCAACAAGCAGAAGGGCTTCAAGGTGACTCTCTTCAGGGCTTTCAACAACACGGAGGAGTTGATCACCTGCGATAAACTCATCTGATCGTCCTATCTGCCATTCATCATATATATAGTCTAATTTGTCTGGTGCACTACAAGAATGGGAAGCTACGCCGACGGCCGGTCGCTACGCCGATGGCCAAACGTCGGACTCGTCGGCGTAGTCATCATCTAGGCCAGCCCCGCCAAGAAGCCGTCGGCGTATAATTGCCCTCGGCATATCCTATGCTGCGCCGATGGCTGCCCTAGGCGTAGCTATTTTTTATTTTATCTCATTAAACTTTGAAAAATCATAACTAAATCATTCTAATTCAGAAAAATACAAATAATATATCAAAATTTGCAGAAAAATAAGACATATCTATCTACACTCAAATATTACACATTTGTAAATCAAAATTAAGTAAAACATAAAACATTATATATAGTTTAAAACGGGCATAAAAATTCAAAAATGATCGAAACAATGCGAAACCTTCGCGTGGTGTTATATTATGTGACATAGTTAGAAGGAAAAATATCAAACTTGGTATATTGATTATGTATCAAAGAAACCTTCACAAAATGACCTATCTCATTCGAGGTTTCTTGGCTTTCGGGTCAAATGACCAATGTTATGGCTAGAATCAAGGCATAGTTTGTGATAATGTGCCCATATTGTGCATACATGTGCATCATAGGATGGTGAAAAATGTTGCAGGAGGAAGCTTTCCTTTTTTTCACACCAAAAAGCCATTTTCCATTTTCCGAACATAAAAAACGAATGGTTTTGTGAAGCAACAACCAAATGGCTAATTCAAAATACTACCACCACATTTTACAAAAATAATAGACCACCTTATATGGACAATATCCCAACAGGGGGATCCGAAACCTTTCCGTCCACCTCTGGTGAAAAAGACAAATTCCTGCTGAATCGGTAGGAAGTGGGTCAGATATGAACTACAGCTACATGATCCGATGCTCATGTTTTTTTTGCAAAAATCATTTTTAGGTTCAAAATATGCTATTTTATCAATATCCAATGCAAGTTTAGCGAGGCTCGGCCCCGAGCTAAGAATCTTCATGCCCGCCATTTGACAAAGTTTGACGATAGTTTAAAACGGGCATAAAAAATTCAAAAACGATCGAAACAATGCGAAACCTTCGCGTGGTGTCATATTATGTGACATAGTTATAAGTAAAAATATCAAACTTGATATATTGATTATGTCTCAAAAAAACCTTCACAAAATGACCTATCTCATTCGAGGTTTCTTGGCTTTCGAGTCAAATGACCAATGTTATGGCTAGAATCAAGGCATAGTTTGTGATAATATGCCCATATTGTGCATACATGTACATCATAGGATGGCGAACAATGTTGCATGAGGAAGCTTTCCTTTTTGTCGCACCAAAAAGTCATTTTCCATTTTCCGAGCATAAAAAACGGACGGTTTTGTGAAGCAACCACCAAAATGGCTAATTCAAAATACTACCACCACATTTTACAAAAATAATGGACCACCTTATATGGACAATGTCCCAACAGGGGATCCGAAACCTTTCTGTCCACCTTTGGTGAAAAAGACAAATTCCTGCCGAATCGGTAGGAAGTGGGTCAGATATAAACTACAGGTACATGATCTGATGCTCATGTTTTTTTTAAATATTTTTTAGGTTCACAATATGCTATTTTATCAAATATCCAATGCAAGTTTAGCGAGGCTCGGCCCCGAGCTAAGAATCTTAGACGATAGTTTAAAACAAGCATAAAAAATTCAAAAACGATCGAAACAATGCGAAACCTTCGCGTGGTGTCATATTATGTGACATAGTTATAAGTAAAAATATCAAACTTGATATATTGATTATGTCTTAAAAAAACCTTCACAAAATTACCTATCTCATTCGAGGTTTCTTGGCTTTCTGGTCAAATGACCAATGTTATGGCTAGAATCAAGGCATAGTTTATGATAATGTGCCCATATTGTGCATACATGTGCATTATAGGATGACGAACAATGTTGCGGGAGGAAACTTTCCTTTTTGTCGCACCAAAAGGCCATTTTCCATTTTCCGAGCATAAAAAACGGACGGTTTTGTGAAGCAACCACCAAATGGCTAATTCAAAATACTACCAACACATTTTACAAAAATAATAGACCAGCTTATATGGACAATGTCCCAACAGGGGGATCCGAAACCTTTCCGTCCACCTTTGGTGAAAAAGACAAATTCCTGCCGAATCGGTAGGAAGTGGGTCAGATATGAACTACAGGTACATGATCCGATGCTCATGTTTTTTTACAAAAATCATTTTTATGTTCACAATATGCTATTTTATCAAAGATCCAATGCAAGTTTAGCGAGTCTCGGCCCCGAGCTAAGAATCTCCATACCCGCCGTTTGACAAAGTTTGACGATAGTTTAAAACGGGCATAAAAAATTCAAAAATGATCGAAACAATATGAAACCTTTGCGTGGTGTCATATTATGTGACATAGTTATAAGTAAAAATATCAAACTTGATATATTGATGATGTCTCAAAAAAAACCTTCACAAAATGACCTATCTCATTCGAGGTTTCTTGACTTTCGGGTCAAATGACCAATGTTATGGCTAGAATCAAGGCATAGTTTGTGATAATGTGCTCATATTGTTCATACACATGCATCATGGGATGACGAACAATGTTGCAGGAGGAAGTTTTCCTTTTCGTCGCACCAAAAAGCCATTTCCCATTTTCCGAGCACAAAAAACAGACGGTTTTGTGAAGCAACCACCAAATGGTTAATTCAAAATGCTACCACCATATTTTACAAAAATACTATACCACCTTATATGGACAATGTCCCAACAGGGGGATCCGAAACCTTTCCGTCCACCTCTGGTAAAAAAGACAAATTCCTGCCGAATCGGTAGGAAGTGGGTCAGATATGAACTACAGGTACATGATCTGATGCTCATGTTTTTTTACAAAAATCATTTTTAGGTTCACAATATGCTATTTTATCAAAGATCCAATGCAAGTTTTCCTTTTCATTGCACCAAAAAGCCATTTTTTATTATCCGAGCGCAAAAAGGGAATTTTCTAAAGCAACCACCAAATAGATAATTCAAAAACGGAGGACTTGTGATTAGTTGATATGGACATCATATTTGGATTCCTCTCATTTTTCTGATCAATTTAGACATATTATTTGTTAAATTCCGATTTACAGATTTAAAGATATTAATTATTCAATATTAAATAGAAAAATACAAAAAAGTAAAATTATTATATTTTTATTTGAATTCAATAATATTTTTACTTATTCATTAATGTTTACTTAAATAATTGTTTGTAATTTCAAAAAATACAAACATGTGACATGTTGATATAAGAGTTAATAGGATTGATATCATAGTATTGATAACAATGTATGAATTACTTTGCGGAAACAGATTCTGAAAAAACGAGGAAGTTAAGCGTGCTTGAGCTGGAGTAGTATTAGGATGGGTGACCGGCCGGGAAGTTCGACCAAGACTGCAATTTAATTAAATATTAAGTGTAATTAGTGTTAAAAATGTTCAAAGTGGGAGATTAACAAGTCAAACAATTCAAAGATTCAAAAAATTTAAAAATAATAATTTAAAAAAAAAAATGTTTTTGCAACCTGTCGACAACCTATGCCGACGGCCGCTACGCCGAGGGCATTTCCCTCGGCGTAGCATACGCCGACAGCACTTTGATACGTCGACGGCCTCTATGTGCTCCGCCGAGAGAGTCCTTTGTCGAGGAGGCTACATCGAGGGCAGCCGTCGGCGTACCATACGCCGAGGGCATTTTAGCCTACGCCGACGGCTTTTTTCCCTCGGCGTAGCGCGCGCGTCCTGTAGTGCTGGATGCAATGCCTAACCACTGTCTTCTGGGTGTCTTTTGGGTCAAGGGTGTATACCCCTGATATGAACAACCTATCAGGTGCCATGAGATGCACCTGACTATGAACTAACCTGTCTAGCCTAGTTTCTATGTCTTGTTCTATGTGATTTGTTCCATGAATGTGTGTTGTGTAGATGTGTTGTGGTATGATCACCATATTTAAACATGGTGAGTGTATCAGCATGTGTTTGCAAAGAGAAAGAACCAGGCTGGACACCAAACACCCTTTTTTTATATGTTAGAAAAAACATACAAACAAATGGACTACAATTTCATCCCAAAGGATACGACCTAGACTACCAAACGGGCTGCAGAAGCGGGTCTAGCGCTCTTTCACAACGGGCAGTGCTGCGGGCGGGCCGGACCCAAAAGCAATTGCAGGCTACCAAACACGCCCTAGCTAATCGTTTTGCAAATATAAACATCGACAAGAAAACCTCAACCGCAGGCTGATTTG
The DNA here is from genome assembly GCA_916181665.1 of Avena sativa. NCBI lineage: Eukaryota > Viridiplantae > Streptophyta > Magnoliopsida > Poales > Poaceae > Avena > Avena sativa. The sequence continues at coordinate 111,897,533 of OV702283.1, forward strand.
CCTGCTTGCTCCAGCTGATCGGGACAAGTCAACCCTGATCATCACTTGCTAGTTTATACTGATGGGATGTTAATTATTGGACCAATGTCGTCCGTTGGTTCTTGCTCAAGAACTACTCTAGGACACTCGACACTATTATACCCTTCTTGTACGTATCTGAACTACTCCAACTCGCTGATTTGTTTTGTAGGGTGATTTCAACTCGCTGATTGATTTGGTACCTACCCACTCGATAATAGTAGGAGTACTAGAAGTTTGTGATTTTGTGGTGCGCTGTAATGGTTGATCTCAGGCTGTGTTTTATGCATGCATGGCCGCCATCGGGTTACTCTAGCCGTAAATTGATAGGATCTAGCTGAAGTATTAGAAAAAGATGAAGCATATGAAGGCATTAGTACATATTGGGCATATTAAGTCCCCTGTCGCACGCTAGAATTGGTGCTCGGTGGTCTCTGCCCGCCGGATCTAGATGTTGGGCAAGTGGGTGGTGTTGGAGCATCATACTAAGGGAAACCCTTGGTCAGCCACAACGAGGACGACGCTGTCGGCGTTGTTCCTCTTCTTGAAGGCCTCATCGAGGTACCACCCCCGCACTACCACTCCTATGCTTGGGCGAAAGCCCTGGTTCACCTTGCCGACGGCGGCGGTGTTGCGACGTCGCTCCCTTCCCGGAGGCGTCGTCTAGGGGACTGCAGAGTGGGGTTCGGGCAATGGCGTCGTAGGTGGCTGTGGCGACTTGTATTGCTCGCTGACATCCTCACCCCATGTTGAATGGCAGGCGTCTGGTTTGATATTGCGCTGCTCCAAGGCCCCTGCTTGTCGGGGGGGGGGGGGGGGTCGACTCCCTCGAGCACGTGCTAGAGAAGAAAGGGTTCCCCTCTAAGGAAGCAATGGTGCTGGGCTGGCGAGCGACCATGCTATGGTGTTCCTGTTCATCTACGGGGGTGGGATCGCCCTCTCCCGTCGTTTCTTCCTCGGGCGTCTTCGTCTAGCAGGTTCAGTCTGATGTTGTGGTTGTCCCTGCGATCGTGGTGGTATTAGTAAAGCTCCCTTCTCTAGTGACTTCTCCCTTGCAGGGCCGGCTCTATATTTTTCGGGGCCCATGGGCGAAATCGATAAAAGGTCCCCTAATGATAATATATATGTACATATAACTAGATATATAGACGGTATATGTGCCAATTTCACTTGCAAAATATTTAAAATCATATAACCACACGTTTCATAGTTGAGATGTCTATAAATAATTGTCAAGCACTAAAGCATTGTGATATTTAGATAGAAAAAATAAAAATTGTCAAGCACTAAAGCATTGTGATATTTAGATAGAAAAAATAAAAATGATAGAAAAACATAACAAGTATTTCATGCTAGCGAATACCTCAAAAAACCCAGCCTCCAATGAGTTTATCGACAATTAAGCTTCAGTGTTTGGAAAAAAAAGCTTCTTAATGCATTTCTACATGCAAAATCATTGAGGACATTATCAAGATTAATGTTGTCCAATATATCCTTCTCAATACAACATGTACCCAAGCCATTCAATATGTCTTGTAACATAGTTGACCTTAAACAGTCTTCAAATTGTAATCTTAAAAATTATAACCCTAATCAAGAAATTAATTAGAAGGATTGGACGAGGGATTAAGAAGGGATTTAAGGCGTAAACTTACGGAGGGCGGGGCCTATCCAAGGTTGTTGATGGAGAGCAGCAGAGTAGGGCCTAGAGAGCGTCGAGACGGGCGGCGTCACGGCGACCGGCGAGAGAGACCACGACCTGGCTGGGTGTTTGCGTCTTGGACTCTTGGCGACCGTCGAGGCAGTTCACGACTCGCGAGACGGACGAGCGACGCGAGACCAGGGCCTGCGCGAGACGGACCGCGAGCGACGCCTGGAATTCATGATAGATCATCGATCGATCTCCTCGGCAGGGGGCCGCTCAGCGCATCTGCGCATAAAAAATCTTGGGCCCCTCCCGAGCTGGGCCCTTGGTCATCGCACTACCTTGCCATGGCATAGAGCCGGGCCTGCTCCCTTGGCGGTCTAGCTCTCTCTATTCCGCCATGTTCTACGGAGAACTCTTTTGCCTCCAGATAAAATGGTGCCCTTACAAGGGGACCATTTTTGGAGACGAAGACGGCGGAGTTCGGGTCTTGTGTTTTCCAGATGGAGCAGACGACTGCACGTTCCAGTGGCCTCCCCAAGTTCTCATCACCTTCCTGATGCTCTTTCGGCGTTGAGCTGTGGTTTAGGTGTATCAAGCTGTGCTTTTTGATGTATCCTTAGTTTACTCGTGTTGTTTATTGCATGTAAGTTGTTTGTAAGCACGTTTTATCTGGCCAAGGCCTTAAGTTTAAACCAAGAAAAAGAGTACATCTCAGCATGCAACACAATTGGCTGAAGAACAAAGTGCAGCTAAAGACTGAAGCGGCCTTTCGCGGCACCACCAATTCATATTAGTTACATCTAATAAGTATAATTTTTTTCCATTGTTTATGCCATCGTAAGTGTGGAAAATATTGATCCCTAGAATATTGTGTTGTATTGTAATGACTCTCGTGAAGGTTTATATAAAGTTACATAGGGGTAGGTGGAGACTTAGATTACCAGATTAGAGTCCTAGTCTATCTCTAGTATATACACATCGACGCGGATTTGCTACTCACGGGCATAGTTGCGCATAGGCAGAGCACAGTTGGATTTAGGGATCAAATGCATGCAACCTCTAGATGGAAGTGGGGTGGAACATGGATGAGCTAACGGTGTTAGTTTTGTGCATGCATGCAAGAATCTAGGGTTTGGCATGGGTTCCAATTTAGCACACTGTTTTGGCTACAAAAGTTTTAGCATCTAAAATGAGAAGTGATTGAGAACAAGGATTAAAACGGGTTTTGCATGCAGAAGCTTTAGACTATGTGCCATGCAAAAGAGTGCCCTAACAAAGGTTGTTTTGGTATGTGTTTGGTGGCCGCATGCATCCATGAGAATGTGAAGAAAACCAAACAAAGGTTGTTTTGTTGATTGCGGCGGCCCTAGCTATGGAAGCAAAACAACGCTTGTTTTGATTAGGGTGGCTTCTTTCTGCAGCTAGGACTTCATACTATGCAAACCCTAGTGAAATTTTGTGGTACTATGCAAACCCTAAAAATTCATCTAAGTGGTTTAGTGTCTTATTTACCGCATGTCGCTCGTTAGGGTTTGCCTCATGCAAACAAAATTAGATAAGCTTTGTTTTGCTAGGGCTTCATGCATGTAGTATATTAGGGTTTACCGTGTAGTATATTAGGGTTAGGGTTTACCTCATATTGTATATTAGGGTTTGCCTAACCTAAATGAAATTTGATAAGCTTTGTTTTGCTAGGGCTTCATGCATATAGTATATTAGGGTTTACCGTGTAGTATATTAGGGTTAGGGTTTACCGCATGTTGTTCATTAGGGTTTGCCTCACCTAAACGAAATTAGATAAGCTTTGTTTTGCTAGGGCTTCATGCATGTAGTATATTAGGGTTTATCGTGTAGTATATTAGGGTTAGGGTTTACCGCATGTTGTTCGTTAGGGTTTGCCTCACCTAAACGAAATTAGATAAGCTTTGTTTTGCTAGGGCTTCATGAATGCATGCAAAGGAACACTAACGGCGTTACTACTGAGACAAATCCTGGGTCTGGATACATGTGCTCCATATATCAAAAGGGGAGAGAATCAACGGTGGATAGGCCATGCGCAGCTATGCCTGTGTTTAGCAGGCTATTTCCCATATACACATATACGTACTCTAACATCCCCCTTATCGAAGCGGGAGTGAAGCGGACGCTTGTAACTAGATTTGAAGCTTGCACTCCCGTCATCTTTACCTCCTTGTCATCATCACCTGCGTGGATATGATCGTGGTTGTACCTAGGGGCGGTGAATGCGTCCTCTTCTAGTGCCTCTCTTCCCTCCTGCAGTCACAACAGGAGTGGCATGGACGCAAGTGACGACGCAGACGCGGTTGACTGGAGTTCTTGAATTGTTGTAGACGTTGTTCTTGATGTCGATGTCGAGGTAGCCGGTCATGATGTAACCGTGGTCAAGGTTGTCGTGGTCATTGTAGCCGCACCGGAGGCGCAAAAAATTGCACGGTTTGTGTCGTAGGGTTTTAGGTTTTTTGTGCAGCGGCGACGGCAGGAATCTGCAGCGGCGGCGGGTTTTTGTGCGGCGGCGGCAGAGATCTGTGGGGGCGGCAGGTTTTCGGTTGTAGGTTTTGGAGGCGGCGGCCGACGCACAAGGCAAGCGGCGGCGGCAAGGTTTTTATGGCGGCGGCGACGGATCGCATAGGATCGACGGGCGGGCGAGGCGATTGTGTGATCGCCCTAGCAAAGCGTCGGGCTACGGTGGCGGCGGTTTAGACCACATGATGTGGCGATGATTTTTTGTTGGCGATGTATAACTTGACGAAGATCTTGGTGTAGTCGTATAGTTTGATGTCATGATTTGGATCGATGTAGTCCGGCTCGGTGTAGTGCAAACCTTGGTGTTGGTGTAATCATGTCTTAAAGCAGTGCAGATCTCTGTCGTTGGTGAAATCATGCGCGGAGTCGTCATGTTCGACGCGGGACTCCGTGTCGTCTGATGGTGCTTGTAGACGGGGCAGCGCGTACGTGGTGCCGTTGTACTTTTTTTAAGGATACGTCCTGGGAGACATATCTTTTTCATAGAAGGAAAAGCCAAAAGACCCAATTACAACACGTGGTGGCACAGGCGCCACAAGCGTAAATCCCCGCTGTCACAAGGACAACACGTATACCCTAGCTAACTATTCGCGACACCTCCACATATCCACCTGTCCTAGGCAGTCGCGGAACAGCCCAACCGATCTCCACAGGTCCGCCTCCGTGGAGATTTTGCGGATGACCTCCACCGATGATGGGCTGGCCCCCTCGAAGACTATGTCGTTCCTGTGCCGCCAGAGCGTCCAGCAGACGGGATATAAAGATCCCGCTCCCGACCTTTGCCGCCCCGCCTGCCCTGAATGCAAGTTACCAGCTTGGACTCGTGGTCTGGTAGCCAATGGCTTTTGTTCCACCAGCCCAGGCAAGTAGCCCAGACCTCACGAGCGAGGACGCACCCCAATAGAAGGTGATCAATGGTCTCTTCACATTGGTTACAGAAGGGACAGGCTGCCGGGTGTTGGAGGCCCCGTCGACTAAGCCTGTCGGCAGTCCAACATATGTTTCTGATGGCGAGCCAGAGCGCGATCTTACAGCTGGCAGGGGCACGGGAGCGCCAGATTTGCAGAGGTCCCGCCATCGAGGTACGCCCAGCAAAAAGGTCCTGGTAACAGGAGCGAGCAGTGTAGCAGCTGCTTGGGTCCCGGTTCCACTTGAAGACATCTTGAGTTCCCTCTGTTAAAGTGATCTCCTCCAACCGATCTGCAACCTCAAGGAGTTCCCTAATGGCCGCCGCGCCTAGGTTAGGGGGCACATCATGCAGCCATCCTTCGGACAGACCCTCACGAACTCGGCGTGTAGATACCGCACTTGTTGGGACCGCCGCGAAGAGGTTTGGTGCGATATCCCGGATCCGTCCACATTGCATCCACTTGTCTGTCCAGAAGAAAGTGGAGGCCCCGTCCCCCAGTACCGAGCAGGTTGCCGCTTCGAAGAGTTCTCTCGACAGCTTTGGAACCCGGATGTCGAGGTCTTGCCACGGTTTGTTCAACTCAGTCTGCTTCAACCATAGCCATCTAGCCCTCAGTGCAATGTTCAGAAGGCGCAGATTGGGGATGCCGAGTCCCCCCAACTCCTTGGGCATACACATTCTGTCCCACGCCACCAGGCAGTGCCCACCATGTACCTCTTTCCGACCTTTCCAGAGGAAGCCGCGGATGATCTTCTCAATGGAAATGATGGTCTCAATGGGGAGGTCAAGGGACATCATTGTGTAAATCGGTATGGCTGACAGGGTTGTCTTTATCAGCTCGAGGCGCCCCCTCTGTTGAGCATGGAAGCTTTCCACAGTGGCAGCTTGGCGGCCACCAGGTCGACAAGGGTTTGGAGCTGCGCCGCTGAGGGTTTCTTAGGGAAAGTGGGAGTCCTAGGTAAAGAAGCGGAAACTGCGTGATGGGGCAGAGGAGCTCCTGGGCCACCAGGTCCCTATCCACATCAGCGCACCTGATTAGGTTAGCCGAGCACTTTATCTAGGTTGGTCCGTAAACCAGACACCCCACCACCCCCCCCCCCTCCCCCCCCCCCCCCCCCCCCCCCCCGACGAAATCCTCGATGATCTGGTTTCGTTGTACTTGGCTTGGTGGAGATCTTGTGCATACCAAAAGCACGCGTATGTATATGTGTACCTCGTGCATCGTGCTCACTGTGCAGGCCACCAGCATGCATATGTATCCGTGGTGGTTGTGTCCGCATGGAGCTTGCGTAGGAGATTGGAGTGTGCAGCCTGGGCATATGCTGATGTAGAGCCCGTGCGTGCATATGCCAGCGGTGTAGCACGCCGGATCGGATGCGTCGATTGATAGCCAGCCGAATCAGATTGTCACCGTAGATTGGAGAGTCTAGAGATTTGGGATTTTTTTTTTTTTTGGCTAAACTGGATCTAGACTACTTCCTCCGTTTCAAAATATAAGACGTTTTAGCTTTAGGAAGCAAATGTATCTAGACTACTTTTAGTATGTAGATTTGAGTGAATCTACACACTAAAACAAGTCTAGATACATTTTCTTCACAAACCTAAAACATCTTATATTTTGAAACGGAGAAAGTAGAATCTAAAAACTGGATCTAATCTAAGAACTGAAAGTAATCTAAAGAACCGATCCGATCTATGATCAAAACCGGGTGCAAATCTCTTGGGGGCGGCGCGTTACGAAAGTGGTGGAAGAACCTAAGACTGACGCCGTGAGGCCAACCGTTCTGATAACATGTGAAAAATATTGATCTTTAGAATATTACGTATGTTGTATTGTAATGACTCTTATGGCGGTTTATATAGAGTTACACGGAAGGTATGTGAAGACTTGAAGTACAAGACGTAGAGTTATATTCTAGCTCTAGCATTTACACGTATCCGTACTCTAATAGTAAGATGGCTAGAGCGTATATACTCCCTCCGTTTCAAAATATAAGATGTTTTAGGTTTGTAAAAAAAATGAATCTAGACTTCTTTTAGTGTGTAGATTTATTCCAATGTTGAGTGAACCTACATACTAAAACAAGTCTAGATACATTTGCTTTAAAAAACTAAAACATCTTATATTTTGAAACGGAGGGAGTACTTATTAAGGAAAAGAAGATAGTTACCAGGTAAAAAGATACAGTGCACGATAAATATACAATCAGCCAAAACCAAACAAATCTGGGTACATTTTTTAACAGCACTACCACCACGCATCCTCCACCGTTGGGGTCACTGCGCCACTAGAGTTTGTTACGAAAGGAACCCATGACCTGCGAGACCATAACAGTCCAATTCTGAGATTGTTCTTTTTCTGATGGCGATCAGCTCGAAACGTGAGACTTTGAGAGCTGCGTCTCGTGCCCAGAGAATGAGATCCGTTCATTTCATTTGCTTGAATCAAAATCGGGCATGATGCTTTATGTGGCTCCACCCGCTTGTCGCTAATAAGAGCCTACACACCCCTTGAATGTGTGGACGATATTCGCTATAAAAAGGAAAGTGTGGACGATGGCGGCAGGGCCAATGAAGGATCGAAACGAAGAGCTCATATAATCGGAAGGGTGTGGTATATATTACTACTAGTTCGGTATCAAGTTAAATATACATAAATTAATGTCTAAAAACTCGTAAACAAATATCAGCTACTCCATCCGTTCCGAATTATAGGACAAATTCTGATTTTGGAGAAATTCCAAAAAATTAGACTAATTTATATATTTATTGCTCTGAGTTACTCTCCTTTAATTACTCCAATCTATCTATCTTTTCTTGTGTGAAAATGGTGGAGTCCCATGCCATGTGAAAACAAACCCTCTAACCACTGCATGCGCCATATTCTAGCTAGGAAGCTCATCGTTTGGGTTTTGGTATTAATTATCGCTCCCATCAAGGCTAAATTCCCGTGCCCCTTCTTTTTATGCCCAATGGGTGACCACATAGGTTAATAGGTTCCACCATTTTCATCAAGCCCTATAATCCGGAATGGAGGGAGTATGTTCTTGGTCGCATTGTCCTTCGTCATCACTAGTGCTATGAGGCCTCCAAGACTAGCCCTAATAGAGGTATCATAGGTTGTATCATGCATTATATGCATGCAAAATGATTATGTGTCATTATAATTAATAATGAAAGAGATTGTGTTGGTATCATATGTAGATACGGTATTATAGCACATATAACTAGAAAAACTAAATCCAAATAAATCTTGTACACAATTTTACATTGAGATTCTATAAAACAATAAATACACTAAGACAATGATACTAGTACATGATACTATGCATTATAGAGATGGTATCATATACTAGTATTATATGCATGATACTACTATATGATACTTCTTATTGTGACTAGTCTCAAAATGAGGTGTATCTTAGCTCGTTATCTTAGACAGTGATGTATCTTAAGAGACAACTAGCTATATTTAATGATTTTGAGTACTCCCTTCAGTCCAGTTTATTAGCCACACGCACGTAGTTTAAAAAAAATTTGACCAATAAGATATGCAATATATGTTTTAAAAAATATACCATTGAAAACTACTTTTGAAGATGAATCCAATGGTATAATTTTTGTGACATATTATGTAAAATTTGTTATCCAAAATTATTGTCAAAGTTGTTCTTAAACTACATGCGTGCCTAATAAACCAGACCGGAGGGAGTACATGTATGCATGTGATTGGATTAACCATGTATTTTTCCTATGATACAATATAAGGCTTTCTCTCTTTATTAAATATAGTGTCACTTAAACAATTTTCCTATGATACCGTGCTAAAAAACCTTCATTGAAAAAGGCCATGTACTTCAAGTATATGTCGGATTCTGAAAACAATGTAAATGTGTCCATTTGTCCTTCTATATGAATGGACATATATAGCTCTCTCATTACACAAATTTTGGTCCTCTGAGTTTCCGACACATCATTTGTAACTTGGTGTGCTAAAGTGTAAATTCAGGGTAAGTACATGTACCGCCAATGCATTTACAAAGAACACAAAAACCGAAAAGCCTCAATCACGGCGGCTCCCTCTAGTCCGTCCTAGCTCTTCTTTTTTGGTGCTCTCGAGCTCAGTGCGCTGATTCCTTTCTTGCATGATTGGGCTTTCGTGTTTGGGTCGGTTTGTGCTGTGGCCTTAGCTTATGTTGTTTGGATGATTTTATACTCTGTAACTCTTGTGGATGGTTGATTTATTTATAAAGCGGAGCGAAAGCCTATTTCAAGAGATCTAAACATAGATTTCCCTGCTTGTGCCAACTGATCTGGACAAATTAACCCTGATAATCACTTGCTGATTTATCCGATGACAGTGAGGTGATACTGGATCATTGTTGCCCGTTGGTTCTTTCTCAGGAATTGCTCCAGGGGACTTTTAATCCTTGCTGCGCATAATGTAAGCGTGTTTCTGTGCCGATGCCCAGCCGCTTTAATTTGTGAATATCAACATCAGCAGCTGACACTCGTATGAAAATAACTAAGTATTGAACCATTTTCCTCCGGTCGATTCTGCTCCAGGTGAATAGTTTATCCTTGTTGTACACATCTTGAGGCCTACTATGCTCCAGGTTAACTGTGGCAGTTAACTATGTTCCAAGTTGCCGATGGGTACTTGCTCTTAACCAAACATTCTGTAATCGCGGTGCCGTCACGGGCAAATCTTCATGGATCGTGTTTTATCACTTTTTGTGGTTACCAATTGCCTGGTCCGTCTAGCCCTAATTAAACTGACCAGGAAGAGAGTGTGAATAAATTGTAAAATAAAATATGAATGATGAAGCGCGTACATGCATGACCGCATGCATGTCAACAGTTGATAATCGTGTTATTTAATTGTCATGTGCTAATGCATATACTAGTACATCTCACAGCCAGGTAAGGTTTCTACGTACCGCTGTCTAGAAACAGCTGCAGCTTTTCCGTACAAAACAACGGTTGCAAATTTTTATTTTAGAGCTTTGCATAGTAGGGGTCCATCCCAAAATATAACTATTACCTCATAATAAGAATATACTACTTTCTTCGTCTTAAAATAGATGTTCTAGGTTTATGTATGAATCTATATACTCTCTTTAATCCATATATCGAGAACTTATCTCGATACATTCGTATTTAGATAAATTGGAGTCAACTAATATGGGTCGGAGGGAATAGTAAATAGGAGTAGTGTCTAGATTTATCTAAATTTTAATAAATCTGCGACATCTAATTTGAGATGGTGAGAGTACAACTTTGTGCTAAATTATGACACTTATTATAGATTGGAGGCAGTATTAGAGTTGTAATTTGATCTTCGTACTATTTTCAGATATCATGTGGTCCCGGGAGTATAGATGTGATTGGTAGCCTAGCTCCTACAGTAGGCCCGGGAGGCTTGGCCACTGGATGATGGTCTATGGTCATGTTGTTCACTTTGTTTGATATCCCGCACTGCATCATTATAATAGTTTTCCGCCCAGTGATAGGATTATATGCACGCTAACATAACTGTCACATATGATGCAAAGCTATGTTTGGTTGCATCATATATCTGGTCACCTATACTCTCTTGTGACGATCTTAACATGGAACACCACCATCATACAACAACTAGGAGATAAATAGCAGTTCATCAAGTTCATCAGTTCAGTCATGTGTAATGCGGTCGATGAACCTGGCCAGGGGCTCCTGAACCGCTCGTCTCGTCTTGCCCCCCCGCGGGCGACGGGGCGAGCGCCGCCGCGTCCCCTCTCCCCCAACCTCCTTCTCTCCTCTTCCCCCCGCCGCCGTCGGCACGCACCGCCAGGCAAAGCCCGGGTAGGGCCGGCGGCGGCGGGCGCCCTTCTCCCGGCGGCGGCGCTCCATGGCGGCCTCGCGCGGGGCTCTGCAGGACGTGGCGTGGCGTGGGCGGCGGCTCCAAGGGCGTGGGGTGGTTGGCGGCGGCTCCAAGGGCGTCGGGGGAGGACGGAGGTCCTCCTGGATGGGAGCTCCGCAGGGCCCGATCTGGGCCAGGTAGGGCCCGATCTGGGCCGTGCGGGCTCCGACCGGAGCCCTCGCTCTCCGGCGAGCGGTGCGCGGCAGCAGGCCCCCCCCCACCGGTGGCTGCGTGGCGGCGGGCTCCCCGGCATGGAAGGAGGGAGACGGAGGTGCTGCGGGTGCTCCCTCGGTGGCAAGCTCACAGGGGTGCTAGTGTTGGGCTAATCTTTCTAGATGATCTACTGAGTTGTGTGTGAGCTAACTAGGGAACAAGTTAGGCTCAAAACACTGCACACTATAGTGTTTGATGTTTTGTTTGATTTGTGTCTGCAACCTGTTTGATGAAATGGCCGCATGAAATCAAGTTTTGAATTTTGAAATGAATTTTGGTGGGTTTGCTAGATTGGTGCTGGTGAGTCTGCAGATGCTTGGGTTTTGAAAGTTGAGCTTGTTTGATTGGGTTTTGGAAAAGTGGGATCTTCCCATATGAAGAAGATTCAATTTTGAATTTTCATTTAAACTATGCATTTGAAAGTTTCTGGATGATCACAAAGTGGGCCTTGATACCTTGTTATGAGTACATTCAAGGGGTGAAAAGATCCAGAAAAGTTTCTGTTAGGTTCTGAAAGTTTGAGACAGCCAAAGTAGGCATGGGAGTTAAATTGGTCAAAATGACCATTCACTTAATATATTTGTTTTGATTTACTTGTCTTTAGGAAAAATGTGGGAAATGTTTTAGATGATGTTCCTTTCACCTAAGAAACATTTTACAAGCAATGGATCACACAAACAAGGTGGTTTTTAAAGAAATTCAAAATCCATGCATACACATATACATGCATTCATGAGTTTATTTAGAAAAGTTTTTGTTAACCCTAATCTTGATGATTAGTGTTTGATGATATAAGTTTGGTATTTTTGGGATGTTACAATGATACTCCCAGATCCATTACTGAGGCATATGCATCTCCTGATGCTGATGATTGGAAAGAAGCTGTCCAAAATAAGATGGACTCGATTCTTTCTAATGGAACTTGGGAATTATCAGAATGACCTTATGGTTGTAAACCTGTGGGATGTAAGTGGGTGTTCAAGAAGAAGCTAAGGCCTGATGGTACTATTGATAAGTACAAGGCGCGTCTTGTAGCTAAGGGCTACACATAGAAAGAAGGCGAAGATTACTTCGACACCTATTCACCTATCGCTAGACTGACCACCATTCGAGTACTACTATCCCTGGCTGCCTTTTATGGTCTTCTCGTTCATCAAATGGACGTGAAGACAGCTTTTCTTAATGGAGAGTTGGAAGAGGAGATCTATATGGATCAGCCGGATGGGTTTGTGGTAAAAGGTGAAGAGAAAAAGGTGTGTAAGTTATTAAAATCTTTATATGGCCTGAAACAAGCACCTAAGCAATGGCATGAGAAGTTTGACAGAACTCTACTTTCTGCTGGCTTTGACATTAATGAGGCTGATAGGTGTGTCTACTATCGCCATGGTGGGGGAGATAGCGTTATATTATGTTTGTACGTGGATGACATTCTGATCTTTGGTACAAACATGAAAGTGATAAATGAAGTCAAGTCTTTCCTGTCAAAGAGTTTTGATATGAAAGATCTGGAAGAGGCTGTCATTATGAACATCAAGCTTATTAAGAACGAGAATGGGATTACTTTAACGCAATCTCATTATGTTGAGAAGGTCTTGAGCCGATTTGGTTTTAATGATGGCAAGACTTCTCCAACACCTTATGATCCCAGTTTGACATTACGAAAGAATAAGAAGGAACCAACAGATCAGCTGAAATATTCACAAGTTGTTGGTTCTCTCATGTACTTAGCAAGCGCTACAAGACCCGATATCTCTTTTGCTGTGAGCAAGTTGAGTAGGTTCATGTATAACCCGGGTATTGATCATTGGCATGCACTTGAAAGGGTCATGCGCTATCTATGTGGTACAATGAGCTATGGGATTCACTATTCAGGGAATCCTGCTGTCTTGAAGGATATAGTGATTCGAATTGGATCTCTGACGTTGATGAACTCTACGCCACGAGAGGGTATGTGTTTACCCTTGGAGGTGGCGCAGTGTCATGGAGGTCTCGTAGACAAACCATATTGACGAGGTCAACTATGGAAGCAGAACTTACTACTTTAGACACAGCCACTTTTGAGTCAGAATGGCTGCGTGAGCTCTTGATGGACTTGCCTGTGGTTGAGAAACCTATGCCGACAATCCTTTTGAATTGTGACAACCAAACTGTTATTGTCAAAGTGAATAATTCTAAGGATAACGCGAAGTCATCAAGACACGTGAAGAGACGTTTGAAATCTTTCAGGAAATTGAGAAACTCCGGAGTAATAACTGTTACGTATATTCAAACAGACAAAAACCTGACAGATCCCTTTACAAAGGTACTATCACGAAATGTGATAGAAAGTGCATCGAGGGACATGGGGTTGAGACCCATGGATGTCACACCTAGTGGTAACCCAACCTATGTGATCGGAGATCCCGTGAATTAGGACCTGGGAAGAACAAGCTAGTGGTTTGACTGGGGGAGTATTTTGTAACCCTCTTTATGTGAAGATGCATAACTCTCATAATCTGTAAGACAGGTTGGCAACATGCCTTAATGTGTTTCTGTTGGCTTTAATTAGCAAAGATGTCGTCCTACAGGGCATTCTTGAAAGAACACACATATATGAGCTCGACTGTAAACGTCGCGGTCTATGAGACTTGGATGATCTCTAGTAAACTCATGAAGAGACCAGGGAGTATGACGCATATGCTCCAACCCGCGGGGTAGGCTACTGACAGCCAAGTACTAGTTATGATTTTGAGCGAAATCTATTGGCGCCAAACTTGCAATTCAAGGTTCGTCCATTGTTCAAGTTGTTGATAGACGTAGTTCAAGATTCTAGGCGAAAGTTCAACTTAACAGTCTCTGCTGAAACACTGGTATATAAACAAGTAGCAAGGATTGACAAATCTTCAAATGGGCATTTGAGATCTGGTGGAGGATTGTTAGAAATAATGGGGCTAATCCATTTAGGCCCATGTGTATTTCAGATTTTCCCTAAATCTCAAAGCCCAAATTTGTGGCAGCCCATATGTGTTTGGGCCCATGTTTATGGCAGCTCACATGGAAGTGGAGTGGGAGTTCAAGTTTAGTCCCACATGGAAAGTTGGAGGAGAGTTGCACCACCTTATAAGGTGGAGTGTTGCACCACTTTGTAAGTGAGTAGCAATAAGAGAGATACACGCGCGCGCTCCTCCTCCTCCGACGCCGCCCGCCCGCCCGCCCGCCCGCTCGTCTCGTCACGACGCGCGCGCCGCGGGTTGCAGGAATCTCGCCGAGCCGAGCTTTATTTTGCTGCTCAGGAAAACTGTGAAAACTGTGAGGTTTTGACAGACGTGTCAAACAGCTAGCTTATTCGGGTCGCTCCCGGATCGTGGGCTTCCTGAGTTTCTCTATATAAAGTCCTGCGCGGCTACCGCCATGCGCCGTCACCGTAGTCTACTCCATCCCTCTTGCCGGCGTGCACCGGCGGACGGGAGAGCAGGTCTCCGGAACCACTCGCCCTTGTGATCCTGTACGGGAGAGGACGAACTAAGGTTTTTGGGAAGCGCTCCGCGCGACTGCTCGAGTTCTCCATCACGGGTCGTTTTCCATCCAAGTCAGGCGGTGTTGCCTACCGCCGTCTTCGTCGCCATCTGCTGCGATCACTCTTCCCCAAAGTTTCTACTATGACAACCGAGGTACGTGCTACGTGCTCCTGTTTGGTTATTCATCATGTTCTGCGAGTACATGTTAAGCTGCTGTTTGTTTCCGATCATCCTGTTGTTTAGTATCTAGTATGTTCGAGTTACATGAGCTAGTAGCTTGTTTTGTCATGATTTATATTTTGGAATTAATCGTGAAAATTATGCCTAATAATCCAACACAGACAATATGCTACTATGAGGTGTGAGCAAATATAGACTCAACTTTCGGAGGTCCCGGGCCCTTAAGCATGCAGAATGGCAGTGCGGATTTTATCGAACCGATCGATCTCATATGGCTTTTTATTAGCAGCCAAAACTACACGGCTAAGTACCGATTGGACACTTCCCAAATTAATTGCCGTAGTTTTGTCTAAATATCTTTTTTCCAAAATGGATCTAAATTAGATCTAGACATGTTTTAGCTTGTTCGTATCTAGACAAAGTTACGTCAATTAATTTAGAACGAAGAGAATACACAAAATTGTTAATCGTGACCTGATCTACATTGTGCCCGACGCCTATTTCCTAAACTAAGGTCAAAAACTCAAATATGAAAAGAAAATTTGAAACAAAACCAACCTTACTCGAAGGTACACTTTAACACCACTGCCGACGAGCTTGCTCCACCGCTAGGGTCACTTGCACCACTATAGTCCGTTAGGACAGGAACACATTACCCTACAACCATGACATGGTCCAATTATGTTGTTGTTGTTTTCCCTGTTGGTGACCAGCTCGAGAGTTTGAGAGCTACGTCCCATGCTAGGGGATCCGTTCATTTGAGACGAGTGTGGCTCCAATGGAATCTAAATCTGGCCTGATGCTGTGCATAGGCCTACCAAGTTTTGTCCCTTCAGGCGGACGGCCAGGGGCAGCCAAGTGGGCCCACCCATGGTTTGTCACGGACCAGACGCTGAAAAAGGGTGGAGACGAAGAGCAAATCCGGAAAGGTGGTATGTTTCTATTTCGGTCTCAGTTTACTCCATCCATCCTATAAAATATAACGCATATAAGTCTAGTTTTTTTTGCGAATGTCATATAAGTCTAGTTACAGTCATCTCCAACAGGGGTGACTAAAACATGCTGGCACGACGAAAATTGTCAATTTAGCATGCGCGGGACGAAAAGCAGTGCTCCAACAGACGCTCTATTTTTACACGTGCTCTATAATTTTTACAGCTTGCTTTAATTTAGGCTATCATATGCCCCATATCCGGCATACCCATTCAAGCGCGCGGCAAAACACGAGCTCGCGCGTGAACGCTTAACCGCCATCGTACGCCACCCCCGCTCTGGACTCGAGCCTTCGCCGGTGATGGAAGACTACAGGAGCACTCCTCTGACCCCTCCCTACTTCGTCCAGTATGGCGGTGCCGCGGGAGGGATGGCGCCGCTTTTTGCAAAACCTAGCGCCAGCGTCGGCGCCGCGAACCCAGCCGCCGGAGTGCCCGCCCCGCGCAACCTGTTCGCGCCGCCACGACCATCGAACGAGCTCGGCGCCTACCCACCGCCTCCACCGATGAAAGTGAGCAACACCACCCACAAACGATCGGCCGCTGTTGTGGCGCCGGCACAAGGAAGGGAAAAACCTGCACCGGCAAGTCAGACGTTGCGCATGCGCCTCCATAGTTCCATCCTCTGCCACCGGTAGCCAATTCCCGCTAGCGCCAGCGCCGCGTCTGCCGCAGCAAGCGTCAGCGCACAACATGTTCGACCAAATACCCGCAAGGTGAGTTTCCTATTTTTTAGGGTGAATTTGCATGTAGATGAGCACAAATTGAAGTGTTGTCTTGTTGGTGCAATGTAGTGTTGATGAAGATATTTACATGTCCACCATTGGTATTGATTCATCTCAAACACATCATGATTACATGTCTCAACAAGACACGTATGCGGTGGACGAGGAAGGTGAGGGCGTGCTCGATGGACCGAGAGGAAGAGCAGACAACTACACAATGGAAGAAGAAAAACTACTATGCAAGGCATGGTGCACCATTGGTATTGATCCTATCATTTGCACCGATCAAACAAGAGATACATATTGGGTGAGAATCAAGTTCTTTGACAAGAGCAACACAAGTGACATTGAGCGCTCCGAGCGATCTCTTTGTTCTCGTTGGTCGGTCATTAACATCAATTGTCAAAAATGGTCGGGGGTCTTGGCGTCGGTTGACACAATGAACCCAAGTGGCACCAATCAAAAGGATTTGGTAAGTTGTATTTTCTACTCGTGATGTTTACTCATGTTACATGTGTGCAATATGATGTTCTCCATGCCTAATTTGTTCTTCATAGCTCAACATTGCACAAAATTTGTTTCGAGGTGATGTAAGGAAGACCAAGAAAGGCAAGGTGATTAAAAGCAAGTCATTTGTGTTGCTCCAGTGCTACAAGGTGCTAGAGAAGGAAGAAAAGTGGAAGGACCATGACGTGTTGGAAGTGCCGAAGGTAGCCAAGGCAATAATTATAGATGATGATGATGATGAAGCATCAAGTGACGGCGCCAATATAAGCCCTACTCCAAACTCGGAGGCAAAAAATCAAAAGGCCCGTTGTAGTTTAACAAGAAAAAGTCAAGGAAAATAATTCCGGAGATGATGACATAAAGAAGGAGATGGATGAACTTGTGAGTGCAAGAAAAGAACACAATGAGGAGAGGAGGATGTGTAGAGACAAGGAGTCGACTTTGGAGGATAGGAGGGTGGCCGCCGAGAAGAGGCGGTTGGCATTGGAGGAAAAGAAGGTTGCCATGGAAGAACATGCCTGAATCATGGAGCAAGAGAAGGCTCTTTTATTCACAGACACTTCCAACCTCGATGAAAGGCAAAAAGAATACGTGAACATACCGATGGAATTGGGTACCCAAAACCCGCTAACCCGACAGGTATCCGCCTTAAATGGGGAGGGTTTGGTAAGAAAATAACTCTTGGGGCTGCTTAGCGGTAAAAAAACTAGACTCGTCGAGTCTAGTGGGGGACGGGTATGGGGGTGTCAAACCCGTACCAGCAGACCTATGGACCCACTAAAATATGAGGAAAAACAACAGACCCCAAAAGCCCACCACAAACCCACCCTAGGCCCACGATCCCACATGACTCATTATCATTTTCTGCCCCGATGCAAGCCCCCACGACCACAATCCCAATTCCAACCCACTACCCTCTATAGTACCACATGCGACATGACCCCTCCCCATTACCCCACAAGCGATGCGACCCATACCCAGCGCTGCCGCTCTCTGCTTCTCTCCCTCGCGGCCTCGCGCCTTTCTTCATGTCGCCATCCCGCCGATCAACCACCGCCACCACTCCTCCTACCTCTTCCCGCTCCCTCATCGTACTTCCACAAGCCCTTGATGTATACAAGTGCACAGATCGGTTGAAGCTAGTTTCAAAGTATAGATATCGATCCCACAGGGAGCCCAAAGGAAAGTGTTTATGAGTGAAGTCTCTGTCACACTCAAAGTTGTCACAGGTCTTCGAGTGAATTGCCTGCAAGTTTTGAAATAAGAATAAATTTGGATTAAACTGGATGTATTTAAATAAAACTAAAATGTAAACTTTGGAAATAAAAAAGCATAAAAGTAAAGAACGATTCGATTGTTTGTTGCTTTCTGCAGATGGCAAAGCAGGCGCGGGGAGATACAGTTCATGGTGATAGTGATTGTGCCAAGTGGATGAGTGATAAGTGTAACAATTATAATCATATAAGTATATGTGTAGGCAAGCAACCCATAATTAGCCGAAACTCCTCTTGGTAGATTTTATCCCAACTTCAATAATCCTACTAGTCTGTTATCAAAACCATGGTAAGTCACTAGGCAATTAAAATCATTCAGGTTGCTTAGCAGTTAAGCTCCTTGGATCGAACGAATGCAATAAGCACAGTGGTTCCTCGTGATCCTCGAGTTCAACTAGTTTTCCATTAATATCCCCGTGTCGCTCGGGGTCGCTGGTCTGCTAGCAAACCAGATTTTATCTATGTAGAACAAAAAATCATGTTGTCTGGGCCCTTAATTGGACAACATGCATTAGGCATCCCACAAATAGTCAAGTACACATAATATAGTAATTGAAATAAATCACAAACTAATGTAAAATATATAGGCACATCACATCTCACCAATCCTTTGCATCTCTCACACCCAAAGGAACTTACTCGCACATGAGAGAAGAAAACATCATCGATATAATTAAATAAAAGGAGTTCATCTCAATATTACCGTGGAGATCCACAATAAGAATAGAAAAACAATCCAACACAATTTAAGATAGGAAGAAACAATCTCAAACACTAATTTTGCAAGGTGAAGATCTCTCTCTCTCTCTCTCTCTCAAGTACAAGTAATGGCTATGAGGGTGTGGTGGCTAGGAGGCTGAAGATTGTGGAGCGAGATGAAGAACATCTTCTCCTTCTTCTCTGGATATCTTCTTTCTCCCTTTTGGATGGAACAAAGGTTGTTGTGTTCTGTTTTCACGTGTGCCTCCTTCACGAAAGTTGTGCCTTTTGACAAGACGAATGCGGCGGCAACTATACGGCCGGAAAATTCTTCCGCCGTATAGTTGGTCGTTAAACCTTTTTGTTGATGTCCTTGTTTGCTTCCAAAAAGAGACTTTCTTGTTTTCGCCTGAATATTGTATTTTTGTCGTTGAAACCTTCTGTTGATGTTCAGAACCTAAAACATATACTGAAAACCAAGTTTTCTTCACTACCGAAGTATTAGCGTTAGGTAAAGCTATAAAACCATCAAATCCAGACGAAAACCATTAAAAATGTATCGAATCTCACAACTATCAACTCTCCCAAGCTTAGATGTTGCTCGCCCTTGAGTGACAAGAAAATAGAGAAAGATAGCAAAGATTCGAAACTGAAAATAAAGAGACTTACAAGTTCGAATTGGTACCAAATTATTTTCTTCACAATTTCTGCAATCTTAAACATGATCATACAAGTATTCACAAGATTGCATTGAGTCCATTTCCTAACCACGTATATCTTACTACCAAATAAATTTATGCCCGAGCAAGTGTCAATATTGTAGCTAGGAAAGTGAAAGAAATTCTTTTGGTTTCTCTCTTTGTTGAGAGGTAAAATACTTTTTGCTCTTGTTTCTTTAATCAATTAAGAGTACTCAAGTTAGAACCAAAAATATTCAATTTAATAACAACTTATAAACTCCCATGTCAAAATTTCAAGACTCTCAAAGAACTTCCTTGCTTTTCAAAAATATCAGCTCTTCCATAGAGGGATTATGCCAAAAAAATTACATGTTAATTGGGACTATGTTGCGTACTCGTGACCATGCCAATAGATAACTGTTGAGAAATAATGGGCCAGAGGAGTACTACAACTTCACTTGGAACATGAGACCACGAGGAAACTAAAACTTTTACTCATCATAGCATTGCAGCTACAGACGCTTAAATAATTCAATAGCCGAAATCAAGTGGTTTCCCACGTTTAGATTGTTCGTTGGCCACCAGAGTTAGTAGTTCCCCATAGAGCATGTCAGTGTTGTAATGACACGCGTAAATCAATCTCTTACTTTAATTACTAGAAAAAGAGTGGCATAATCTCTACTACTTCAAAACGTCGATTTAATCAAATAATTTCATTCAAAAGTGCTATCAAGTCTATTACATTAAGCTCAATGGGATTGAGTAATTTCTAAAATCGAATCCTTTGGGCTAAACATGGACTCAAGTCATCTTTTGGATGCTTCTTCTTTTCGTAAAAATGTTGGAAATATTTTAACCAAGTTCATTGATTATTACTTCAAAGCTAAAAAGGAGACACTAGCAAAGAAATAGAATTTGTAAGATAACAAGTTAAGTGGGGAGTGACTCAAGTGCAAGTGAGCAAATAGTTGTATGGTCAAGTTAAAATTACAGAAGAGGTGATGAAAGGAATGTGATACCTCCTCTTACTTGTTTCGTTCTTGTATTTGAGTTGAACCCCGTTATACTTCCATATTGCCAACTCGCCTAAAATTGAGCAATCTACGCGAGAGACAAAGAACAAATTTGCAATCGACGTTACAGCTAATTTTTTGTGTTTTTGATTTAGGAAGGCAAAACTAAAAGTAGACATGCAATTTTTAAACAAGTAAAATAAATCAAAAAAAAGAAATAAAAATATGAATGCAAAGTTTGGAGGTTTTCAAACCTCCCCCTTAGGTTGTTGCCAGGCTTAGTTGTTGTCGTCATTCGGCGGTTGGTACGGGTACTGCTGGTAGTAGTTGGGGAAGTTGGTCATGAAGTGGGTGAAGCTGTTAGTGAAGGAATTAACATCCTCACTCACTTCCTGAAGAGTGTGGTCGATCTCCCCAACGTGATGGTTGATCTATATAAATTCTTGATAGGGGACGTCGTTGAACCCCTGATGTTGTTGCTGCTGATTGGGCCATGGGTCCCAGGTTCCTTCCTGTTGCTGTTGTTGTCCTTCCCAAGAAGGATTGTAGTGCTCCTTCTCTCCCTACTGCTCTCCTTATCATTCTTCCTCTTCTTCGGGGTCAGGCTGGAGCTCGTCCATGATCCCCATCACTTGGTCTCGGGTGAGGATCCAGTTGTCCTTCCCAATAATGGAGAAATCTTGTGGACAAGGCAGCGGCACCTGCTCATCCTATGAGGCATCAAGATAACCAAACTGATATGTTCAGAGCTTTTTGTCAGCTCGGTAGACACCGAGAAAGCTACAAGCAGTTATATATTTGACGTCCATAAGTATGGAGCCATAAACAGGTTGCATAACAGGTAGTGGAATTTCACGGGCTAGGACAAGGTGGTTTACCAATCCACCAATGCGAATGTCACCTCTTGTTTTGTTGCTCTAATGCCGGAGGTGTTGGATGAGTAGAGCCGCAGGATTGGGACTCTGCGGTGCATCGGGAAAGAGTGCATTGGTGATCATGGCCATGTCTGCATTGGCCATATAACCAGTATCTCCTCTTCCCAATAGAGTGTTGGCTAGGAACAAGGTGAAGTAGCGGATCGTCGGGTTCTGAACGGTGGACATCTTCTTCTGGTAGAAGTCCCTGCCACCATTAAAAAAAATAACCTCCCAAGTTTTGCCGCTTGAGACGCCATACAAATTTGTAACAGTTGGTTCCCCATCATGCGGGAACCCAAAAGCATTACAAAGTTCTTGGAAAGAATTTTGATATGGCTAATGGTTTATAGTGAAGCTCACCATACACGCATTACCTTTCTCCCTGTAGTCGTCGTAGAAGGAGGCTATGAACTCTCAGGTCATCTCAGCGTAGGTGTAGTGGCTTGCATACGCAAAGAGCGATAACCCTGCACTCGCACACATGTGGTCGAAATTCGACTGCAACCTTGCTGCGACGAGGAATGCATCATCGGCCCAACAGAATGCATCATCGGCCCAAAGTTCATAGATCGGTTGTAGCTAGTTTTGAAATATAGATATCGATCCCACAGGGAGCCCAAAGGAAAGTGTTTATGAGTGAAGTCTCTCTCACACTCAAAGTTGTCACAGGTCTTCGAGTGAATTGACTGCAAGTGTTGAAATAAGAATAAATTTGGATTAAACTGAATGTATTTAAATAAAAATAAAATGTAAACTTCAAAAATAAAAAGCGTAAAAGTAAAGAACGATTCGATTGTTTGTTGTTTTCTGCAGATGGCAAAGCAGGCGCGGGGACATACAATTCAAGGTGATAGTGATTGTGCCAAGTGGATGAGTGATAAGTGTAATAATTATAATCTTATAAGTATATGTGTAGGAGAGCAACCCATAATTAGCTAGAACTCCTCTTGGTAGATTTCATCCCAACTTCAATAATCCTACTAGTCTGTTACCAAAACCATGGTCAGTCACTAGGCAATTAAGATCCTTTAGATTGCTTAGAAATTAATCTCCTTGGATCGGACTAATGCAATAAGCATAGTGGTTCCTCGTGATCCTCGAGTTCAACTAGTTTTCCATTGATATCCCCGTGTCACTCGGGGGGTCGCTGGTCTGCTAGCAAACAAGATCTTATATATGTAGAACAAAGCATCATGTTGTCTGGGCCCTTAATTGGACAACAAGAATTAGGCATCCCACAGATAGTCAAGCACACATAATATAGTAATTAAAATCAATCACAAACTAATGGAAAATATATATGCACATCACATCTCACCAATTCCTTACATCTCCCACGCCCAAAGGAACTTACTCGCACATGAGAGAATAAAGCATCATCGATGTAATTAAATAAAAGGATTTCATCTCAATATTACCGTGGAGATCTACAATAAGAATAGAAAATCAATCCAACACAATTCAAGATAGCAAGAAACAATCTCAAACCCTAATCTTGGAAGGTGAAGATATGTCTCTCTCTCAAGTAAAAGTAATGGATATGGGGGTGTGGTGGTTAGGAGGTTGAAGATTGTGGAGCGAGATGAAGAACGTCTTCTCCTTCTTCTCCGGATCTCTTCTTTCTCCCTTCTGGATGGAATGGCGGCTGTTGTGTTCTGTTTTCATGTGTGCCTCCTTCATGAAAGTTGTCCCTTTTGACAATACGAAGGTGGCGGCAACTATATGTCCGTAAAATTTGTCCCGTGGTATAGTTGGTCGTTAAACCTTCTGGTTGCTGTCCTCATTTTCTTCCAAAAAGAGACTTGCTTATTTTCCCCTGAATATTGTATTTTTGTTGTTGAAACCTTCTATTGATGTTAAAAACCTGAAACATATACTGAAAACCAAGTTTTCTTTGCTACCAAAGTATTAGCGTTAGGTAAAGATAGAAAACCATCAAATCCAGATGAAAAGCATCAAGAAAAACCATTAAAAATGCATTGAATCTCATAGCTATCGGCCCTCAACGCCCAGCATCGACGACGGGATTCTCGTGATCGAGCATGCCCTAGCATAGCCACCGCTCGTGGTCTAGCACACCCTAGCGCCTCCACCACTCATGCTCGTGCAGGTCCCCGTGTCTCCACTCGTGGTTTAGCAGGCCCCAGTGTTGTCAATGTACATTAGGAACCCCAGATCCCGCGGTTGTACATCAGGGTCGTGGGTACCCATCGGGTCCCTGGTTTTCAACACCCAGATTTTTAATCCCAGATGCCTGTTATGCCATACATCGCAATCCCAGGATTACTATTTTTGTGAGACATAACAGATTGGATATCACAGTACATCATCCATTACAAAGGTCTTACAACAAATAAGGATCACATGATCCAGTCTTAATACAATTCAAGCAGCATAAATAACGTAATAATAACGATAGCGTAGGCGAGGCTCCATCTTCATGGTCACAGGCAATGCTGACGATGGGAGATGATCCTAGTTGTCGTAACCTTCCTGATGTTCGTCCTCCTGATAGTCCTCTTCATAGTCTGGCCACGGGTATAGCCAGGGACAAATCCATGAGTACTCTTTAAGTACTCGCAAACTAATACTAACAAGTGAAGTGGTTTTGAGTAGGATACTAAGCTCCAGGTTGTTTTGCAAAAAGCCAGATTTACCTTAACTAAGTTCAGAAGCAAAGAAAGCTAAAAGAAAGTTTTATAACACCTAAGTGGTAACTTGAATTTCGTGTCACAACTCTGTTGTGGTCAAGTCAAAGTCATAAATCATCTCATAAGTCATTTTGGAAACATCTGACGACGGAACAGTATGGCCACTCCAACTGCCCATAACCACGGACGTGGCTATTCAAATAGTTTGACACTCTGCAGAGGTGGTACACTTTCACCACATTATTCGATACATCCGTTAGGAACAAATCCTGAATTCACCATACTCAGTATGCGGATAATCAATCCTAACCTTTCAATCACACTCCCTAGTATAGGCACCTCCCCTATGAGTTTGGCCTCCCAACCATGACCAACTGTCATCTTGGGAACTACATAGGTGGACAATCTTCACAAGGTAGCCTCAGCTCAAACCTTGGCCGCAAGGGAACCCATACTAAGGTATATAAATTTCTAGTCAAGCCCTACCCAATTTTCGGGTATTGTGGTTGTACGGTAAAATTGGAATGGTAACGCATCCAGACAACCATCAGTTTTATAAAGGGATAAGGCTCATGCCTTAACATTTTCATCATCAAAATCATCTAGTGTTCAAGAACACATGGCAAAACATTTCAGTAGAATGACTCGTCATTCTAAGGTTTTCGTAACCATTTTCTCCAAGTATTCCCATCTAAAGTTGATCAAGTTTTATGCTTAGCACTAGCATCTACAGGTGGTGGTAAACACTAATGAGGGGTGATAAGCAAGTGTATCTTATCTAAGTTCAGTCTCATGCCTCAGGATGACATCAAGATTTATCTAACTTAGGCCAAGTTTTATGCTCTTTATGCTACCTTTAACTATCTTCCTGAAATCTACAAGCCACTAAGTAAACTTTTGATAGAAAGCTTTGATAAAGAAATAAAATACTAAGCTTGCAAGTAAAACTAGGATTTGGTATCATCAAATGTATCTAACCAAGCATGCTTAATGCATTGCATAGGTTATCTATCTTTCATAGTTGCAAGTGTTAGCTTGCATAATTGCAAGTATAAGCTTGCAAAGTCAATAGCTTGTTAATTCAACTAGTAGTATTAGGCTTGCCTTGTGCAAAGCAGTGGTTGAAGTTCTCCTTGGAATCTTCCTCGTAGTATCCTCCTTCCTCCTCATATCCTTGGTCGGTACTAGCGTCTATAAATAAATACGAGGTACACAATCACCACACAATTCTTAACTACTCTATTTAGCACACAAAGGGTCACACTAGATGATCTAGCATCATCACTATTATCACAAGGATTAAAGCACTTGTCTTATTTATTTTATTTTAGAAAAGTAATTTCTACTCATTGAAAAACTACTTAAGATTTAATATTCTCCAACTAAAACATGGGATCATGTTGACACATGTTATCACCACATATTTCAGTACTTGGGAATGTTATTTAAAGTGGTGTCACAATTTAATAAAGTTTAACCTTTTTTTTAATTAATTAAAGTGACTAGAAATGCCTATGAGGCATTCTTTTATTACTTGACCATTATTTATGCAAGTAAACCTATATATTTTTATATATTCGGAAAGGTATGGTTAAATGTGATTTTTCAGAGTTGGAATCAACTCAAAAGCTTTTGTGGTTGAATTTTGAAAAAAGTTTGAATGTAGAAAAGCTTCTGCCTTGTTATTTTTACCATAGGTGATCTACAATTCCAAATGAATTGAATCAAACGGGCTTGGATTAAGCATTCCGGAACCTTTCTAACAAAATTGGTTTCATGCATTTTGGTTCAGTGAATCGAGATGGGTTGATTTTTGAATCCAGGTACAGAACTGATTTTTAAACTAAATGAATAAACCTAAGTTTGAATTGCTGGGTCGCGCGGGATGCTAAATGGGCCGGCCCACTACGCACAGCGCACTCACGGGTGGGTTTAAGTAAATGACCACACCAGTCAGTGAGACAGAGGGGTGCGAAACGGTATGGGGCGATTAGGGCTGCACGATCTAACTCTAATCGAAAGGCTGATGTTCATCGTCCACGTCGGGCAATGCCGGCGAGACAGAACCCTAGCGCGGCCAGTGGGGGTCGACGGGGGCCTCACCGGGGCTCCGGCGATGGTCAGCGATGGGGGCGAATGACGAAGTCGACGACGGTGATCCTCCTGGTACCGGCAGCTCCTCCTGGGGCGGCTCCAATCGACACCGCCTCTCCTTCTCTACAGCGGCGAACTCCGGTGAAATTCCGGCCACCTGGTGCTCGCCTTGCTCCGGGAGTGAGTGGGTGTGATCAGCGAGAGGTGGGGAGTGAGTGGTGTGCTCAAATCGAACGGGGGTGGCCTTCTTTTATAATGCCTGAAGGGGACCGACGGGCGCGGGTGGAGCTCGTCATGGTCGTCGGCACAGCGTGCTAATGGCATGGGCGACGATAGGGGACGATGCGTTGCCTCCTGGCGAAGCTCAACGGCTTGATGGCGCGGCGTGGGGCAGCGAGGAACGGTCGGAACGTCGCGGCGCTCTAGGCGGGTCCGAAAGCAAGTTTAATGGCGCACAACGTCTATGGTTCGTGCGGCGGCGAACGGGGTTGTCTGGCGGGTTGTTGGGGTGCTGGCGATTACGCACGCAAGCGGCGAGGGCGGCGCGTGGTCTGTGGGCTGTGTCGCGTGTGGCGCATTGGCGCGCTATCGGCACGCACGCAGAGAAACTGGGCGCGAGCTTGTCGTGTGGTCCAGGGGCTGGCAAGGCTCGAGCGTTGGACAGGGGGTGGCAGTGGACGGTGGTTAGTGCTCCAGACAAGGTTGGCGAGGCTAGAGCTTCTCCTAGCTCGCTGGCGACATGGGGGTGGCCAGGGTGCTCTCGGCATGGTCGCCATTGATGGCTATAGATGCTCACAGTGATGCTAAGGCTAGTTAGATTAGTTTTATCATCTCTTAAGAGTGTAGAGTGAGCTAGAAAGGGGACAATGTTGGCCAAAATTACTGCTACTAATAGTGTTTGATGTTTGTTTGTTTGCTGATTACAAGGTGTTTGATAAAATGGCCGAAAGAAATTCAAATTTGAATTTTGGATTCAAACTTGGTGGGTTGGCTAGTACATACTATGTAGTCTTGGGTTAGTTGGATGGGTCAAGTGGCACTGGTTTGGCTGGGTTTTTAAAATGTGTGATCTTCACATATGTTATAGATTCAATTTTGAATTGTGATTTGAATGAGGTTGCCAAATGTTTCTGTAAGTTTGAAAGGTGGGCTTTGATTCACTTTTACTTAGTCCTGCAAGGGGTGAAAATAATTAGAAAAGTTTCTGTTTGAAATCTTGGACTAGAAACCCTCAAAGTGACCTAGTGAGCAAGATTGGCAAAAATGACCATTTGCTTTATTTGTTTTGTTTTTGATTTTCTCTTGATTTGTTTCTGCTTGGAAATGTTTTAGATGATGTTATTTTCATCTTGAAACCATTCCTTGCTATTTAGGTTAATCACACAAGTCCATTTATGCATTCATACAATCATCACATACACACATGCACTCATTTGGTTTTTATTTAATCAAAGTTTTTGTTAACCCTAATTTTAGTGATTAGAATTTTATAATCATGATCAATATTTTTGGGATGTTACACTGGTACCCGATGGGTGAATGGTCTGGTTTTGATTTGGACCCGACAACAAGTTCCAGGGCAGGTCGCGAGGGCAAGGAGGAGGGCCGGGTGCGGGTATGGGGGGCAAACCCGGTCCCGAACCCGGTGGGTGCCATCCGTACGTGAACATGTGCCGTCATGAAGTGTTGGCTAAAAAGAGGACGATGGAAAAAATGCTAAGTAGTTTTGGAGGTATGAGTGAACCCATGGGTGTCTCTAGAGTCACGAGAGCAACTACAGGGGCTTTTGGAGGCATGGGAGCAACTTTAGGAAGCTTTGGGGCATGAGTGCATCCATGGGTGGTATGATGAGCGCACCTCCGGGAGGATATGGTGCCTATGGTAGCATGGGAGGCATGAGTGCGCCTCTGGGAGGGTATGGAGCCTATGGCGGCATGGGTGGCTTCGGAGGCATGGCACCACCACCGGGTGGATTCATGGCCTCCATGGTTGCTCCAATGCCTCCCACGAGTGATGCCTATGGAGATTCGATGGTGCACGTCAACACCATTCATGTTTCAAATGATGATGAAGCACACAATGGTGATGGCACCGACTATAGTGATATTGATCGTTGATGATGACCATGCTTGATTCGTTTGTATGAACTTGTTGAACTTTGTTGTGTGAACTTGTAGCACCCGGGTAAACTTACTACCAGAAAATAGCTTGAATTGTCTACTACTATGTGCATCATCATGACATTATGCATATTTTTTCCTTTGAAAACATTTTCATTAAAAGCCTATTTTGTTTGCTACAAATATACCTATTTTTATTTAAAATGCAAAACCCGGTCTTTCCGGATATTTTGTTTACCTAAAAACTAATTGCTAAAATCTCTTAAAAACTCATTAAAAATAATAGAATATTTTGTGGGGGGCTAGG
This sequence comes from Avena sativa, assembly GCA_916181665.1. Classification (NCBI taxonomy): domain Eukaryota; kingdom Viridiplantae; phylum Streptophyta; class Magnoliopsida; order Poales; family Poaceae; genus Avena; species Avena sativa. The sequence goes on from OV702283.1 coordinate 111,926,424, forward strand.
CAGCCAATGGACAGGCCCGAAGGCCCAACCAGAGGCCACCCAACCCACACCCACCAAACCATAAATCTATCCTACCCCAAACCCTAAAACCTAGACCCACCTACTCCCTCCTCCTTCCGCCGCCGCACTCACCCGGGCGCGCCATCCACACACAAGGAAACACACACGTAATAGCACACACGCAACATGTTGTACACTGCAACGTACCCACCAATTGTTGTACCCCGCCCCGGCAGACCACCTTCCTGTGCGGCAGCCACGCAATCACTCGCGTTGACCCAGCGCGGCACCCACCCCGATCAAGAGCCTCCCCTGCCCGGTTCCCCAATCCCGCATGACCACGTCGACAACCCCCTGGCCTCACCTAGATACACGCTAGCTCCGACCGCTCGTCTCGCGTGTGTCCCGCGCAAGCGACGCGCCATCTCCTTGCTTTCCCGCACACGCCCCACCCCATGTTTGCCTCCTCCCCATTTTTCCGCTGCCGCCATCGCCCCTTCCCCCTTCTCGACTTCGCCTCCCCTCTAAACCCACCGCCGTCGCTGGACGTTTCCTCCACCGCACTGCCGCCTCTATAGGCACTCCGCTCGCGTAGCCTCCCTCCTCATCGCCTTGGTCGCGTCGCCTCTCACCGGATTCCGAGCTCCGTCTGCCGCCAGGAGATCTGTAGCCTTCCGCTGTGTTGCCTTCTTCCTCTGCTCGAGCGGTGCCGCCCGCGCCGTTTTCCCCCATCCCTTCGTCGCCGCTCTCCGCTGCCCGAGCACCTCTGCTCGTCATGCACCACCCAATGCCCTAGTCTACCTCCGCTATCGCGTGGCCTCGCCTCCCCTCGTGGCCCAGCCTCGCCCTCCTTTGGCTGGAGCCCCGCCTCTGCGCCCCTCCCATCACCTCGTCACCCTGCATTTGTGTTGGAATTATGCCCTAGAGGCAATAATAAAGATGTTATTATTATAATTCTTGTTCATGATAATGTTTATATTCCATGCTAGAATTGTATTAAGCGGAAACTTTAATACTTGTATGGTTTGTGAACAACACCGTGTCCCTAGTACGCCTCTATGGACTAGCTCATTGATTAATGATGGTTAAGGTTTCCTAACCATGGACATGAGTTGTCAATTAATAATGAGATCATATCATTGGGAGAATGATATGGTGGACAAACCCAAACTAAGCGAAGCAATTAGATCGTGTCATCGTGTTCGTCTTTGCGAAGCTTTTCTTATATCAAATATTGTATTCCTTAGACCATGAGATAATACAACTCCCTGGTATCGGAAGAAAGCTTTGAGGTCATCAAACGTCATTCTATGAGAGGGTGATCATAAAGGTGTCTCTCAGGTGATCGGAAATTATCTTTTGGGTTGTATGTATCGAGATGGGATTTGTCCCTCCCAAGTCGGAGAGATATACTTCGGGCCCACTCGGTAATCGATATCAACACCGCTTGCAAGCATGTGGTTAAGGAGTTAATCACAAAGTGATATCGGATTACGGAACGAGTAATGTACTTGCTGTGAACGAGATTGAACTAGGTATGAAGGTACCGACGATCGAATCTCGGGCAAGTAAAATATCGCGAGACGAAGGGAATATATATATATGGGATTGATTGAATCCTGGCATCGTGGTTCATCCGATATGATCACCGATGAATGTGTGGGAGTCAATATGGGTTTCCAGACCCCGCTGTTGATTATTGATAGAAGATCATGTCTGCATATTCTCGAACCCGCAGGGTCACACACTTAACGTGTCTCGACGCTAAGATAGATTGGATAATTGGTTTATGATTTTTTTGTTCGGAGTCTCGGATGGGATCCGGGACATCACGAGAGGTTCCGGAATGGTCCGGAGAATAAGATTCATATAAGGCAGTGCAGTTTTTGAAGTTCGGAATTGTTCCGGGTTAATCGGTATTGTACCGGAAGATTCTAGAACCTTCCGGAAGGGGACCAACGTGGCCCCACCTTCCGGGAGGGGGCATGGGCCTATGAGGGAGTGCCCTAGCCGCATTGGGCCAAGGGCACAAGGCCCCATAGGGCCCAGCCGGCCAAAGATGGTTTAAACCCTAGATAGAGCTTCTAGAAGGGGGGTTTCCTTGCCCCCCCCCACTCCTCCTCCTTTGGGGCCGCCGGTTTGGGCTTGGGGGAGGGGCTAGGGCTGCGCCCCACCCCTCTATATAAAGAGGGCTGGGGGCGCACCACCCCCCCCCCCCACACCTTTCCCTCCAACCCTAGTCGCCCTGCTGCCCTTCCTCTCTCCCTCCCGACTGTTTGTAGGCGAAGCCCTGCTGCAGAAATTCTCCACCATATACACCACGCCGTCGTGTTGTAGATCCAATCCATCTCTCCACCATACTTGCTGGTCCGAGGAAGGAGGAGACGTCGAGGTGCTGCACGTGTGCATCTCACGGAGGCACCGCCACTTGTGGTGCTAGATCGGATCGGATCACGAGGAGGAGAAGCGAGTACGACTACATCACCCACGTTCCGACGAACGTTCCGCTGTGCGAATCTTCAAGGGTATGAAGATCTAATCCAATCCCTCTCGTTGTTTGCATCTCCTAGATTAGATCTTGGCTTTCCCTCTGTTCGCATCCGTAGAAAATTTTGATTTACTATGCCGCGAAACCCTTCAATTTGCGCCGCCAGCAAGCTCTACTCCAACCCCGACCTCCCTCCTCTCTGCTACATGCCTCTGCATGGTGCCCCACCCTCAATCTCGTCAGGAGGTTGCCGTTGTCGCTAGTGACATGGCACCCTACTCTTGTTCGTGTCGCTGCTATGTTCCTACATGTGTTTCTTAAACTGTACCTCACTTGAGCGTATTGTTTTGCCTTCATTTTTGTTCCAGCAGAAAAGGGCACTACTAGGACTACATCTTGGTACCTTTTGTGGCTTTTTTGTCCAGCCACGCCCCATATCATGTCAAGAAAATTCTGACACCCTAGAGCACCTCACAGAACCGACCGGATCGCCTCCACGGATACAAAGAATCCCCATACATGGACGACAAAATCATCGGCATGACACCAAGATCCTGTGCCCGAAGACCTAAATCCTCCTTGGATTCCGTCGCTAAGATCGAATCCGTCAAGTACCCTCTACCGCAATATCATCTGAAGTCTTTGTGCCCGAAGGCCTCGATGCGGAACGCCAAGGTATCCTACACGGAACCACAAGTACTCTGACACGGATTCGAAGACTGATCCTGAAGCCCGACCCGAGGACTGAACCCTCGGAACCCCAAGACCTTGGATCCGATGTGTGACCCCTTTTCTGATACCATATATTTTATAATATATAATATCTATCTGTTGCATATAATTATACATGCTTGCATACATATCATGTGGTTTGGGGGATTTTAGCCGATTCACCTCATAATTGAATATGGAGACCATATGTAGGCTTTTTTAGTCTTATATTGGCCCTATTTAAATTTGTGTAGCGAACCGATGCCATGTTTTGCCTCGTTAATATAACATCCAAAATTGTGGGGTATCTAAATAACATGAACCTACTAATTAGTTGTCAGGACCCCGATTCCGCTTAATATTGCCTAATTGCATCGCACCTTTGCCATGTCATGCATCATGCCCGATCTTCTACCATAGTATTAAATAGTATATCCGGTGTTCCTTTTAGTGTTTTGCTTCTTCATGGACTAGGCCTATGAGTTGATGCGAGTGTCGGTCCAATCTTCGGATGAACCTTCGGGTGTGTTTTCCAGGCGAGCATTCTCCCCTTTTCTACCTATTTTACATTTCTAGTATTTACTTCCTCATGTTGATCTATTGATATCTGTGTTATGATGCTCTAGATTTGTACCACTTTATATCCCCTGTATCGTATATTGCCATGGACATCTCCTATTCCCCGTTGTTTGGTAGATACTCGGCCTTGCGAGTCGTAGTTGTCTGCATAGGTATTGCTTTGCGACATCGGTGTTCCATAGTTGCTGGAAGGTTGCCATATGCTTTATGTTGGAGATGATCATGACTTTAAGTACAACCTGATATTAAAATGCTGGGAATAGATATAACTAATACATAGGCACAAGTGGGCAATAGATGTCATTTGGTTTTTAACCGCTCACTGGTGTCCCGCAGGCCCGAGTACTTGATACCTGTTCCTTGACTATTGCACTATCCGCATGTGGGACCATGAATCCCCTTAGCTAGAGCTCGATTCATTTCTTATTTCTTGGGACCACAAACTAGTTTGGGGTTTTATTACTATCATATACTTATGCCATGTTTACTGCATTATTTACTACTGTAGCTTGTGAAGAGCGTTTACTACTGTACTGTTTAGGTAAGCAGAGTGTTTTCATGGTATCGACAAGCCCAGTCGCACTTTTGGGTTCCCAATCATTTACAGCCATTAACGCAAACCTCTTGGTCCGTCTTGGAGCCGTCCAACTTCATCACGAGTAGCTTAGTGGGGTGGCCCCTTGAAATGTTTTATGAATCTTATGATTGCTTTCTCGTGATGCCTCATTGGGTTTTAATTTGGTTTTTCTGAGGTTGATCGTGCCTGTGTTGATATTTGTGCCCCCCTGCAGGTTAAATCTTTGTAAAAGTCGTGTCCGCGGTTATGGACGACTTGGAGCACAGTATCTCGACCATAGACAACTATAACTAAAGTAGTTCTATAAATTTGACTTTGGAATGACTAGTAATCACCTTCACTACAACGGAATGTCTAAATAAAAGTATCAACAACTGCTGAAATTGGGATGCCTCATGCTATATGTATCTGACTAGTAAGTATTGCAACTACAACGGAAGGTTAACTAAAACTGTCCACTACTTTTGATATCATGATGATGCATGCTATCTAAATCTGACTAGTAAGTGTTGCAACTATAATAAAATGAATAAAGCTACCAACCGTGTGAGTTCCTCAGTTTGACTTCCTTGTTTGGTATCAAGGGGGAAACACCGGGATGGGTATGTTTGGTGTTAGTCTCAGGTCGGATCTGAATAGGTCTTTCTCACCCCCCCCCCCCCCCCCCCACACATGATAGCCGTCAGTTGTATCGAGTATCTATAGATGGTTTAATGCATGCTACGCAGCTGCTTTAGTCCACCACACATATGTACACAAGAGCCGCCGAATTCTAATTCTCGTTATGTACTTGCCTCAGTACTGACCACTCTCTTTTTCCTTTGCCCTTTGTTGGCGCCCCTTTTTGTTTTAGCGGTTTGAGATCGACATTGTTAGAAGGGTTACCCTTCCGTCTTGGCCTGAGCAGGCTTATGGACTCCATTGGTTATTCTTCAGGGATCTTAGATAAATTTTCATCTTATCTATACTCGGATGTGTATCGTTTTTAAGGTGATTTGGATCATTGTACTGTATATATGTATTCTTGAGTCATGGGTTCCATCGTGGACTATTGTGTAATGGTATTACTTCGTTTTCCACCCGTGCGCAAGTGGCTGGTGGACATCTTTGAATCATTTCTATGTGGGTTTGGCGGGAATCGCTAAAACTTGCATAGGGCCAATCCAAGGGTGTTACACAACTTTAGTTGTGTTTTACTTGCTTTTGAACTATGCCATGCTTGATGAATATTGGTGAATTTTTATATGTGTGTTTAATCTTGTTGGAGGCTATATTTGTGTGAAATTGATGTGTGTGTTGTGCACGCTGTATTTCTCAGCGTTAGGTAAACTGCAACTTGACACGCACGCTAAAATGCAGCGCCCGTTAACGCAGCAGACACGCGCGCGCTAGAAAGCTTTACAGCGCGCTGCATACGCGTTTTACAGCGCCAGATTTTTTGGCGCCTGTTGGAGATGCCCTAAGGTCAATATCTTTAAAGTTTGACCAAGTTTATTGCAGAAATATGAATATATAAAATATGGAATGAATAAATTGAGAAAATATACTCTATGGTCTATTAACATTGATTTAGTGTTAATATTATATATATATAAACTTGGTCAAACTTAGAAGATATTAACTTTTGACTAATCTTGTCTTACATTTTGGAAAGGAGGGAGTATTAAGCATTTATTAATTAAAATTTGCTATCACCTAACTTTAATTCTTAAATAACTAAAAAATAAGAAAATTCCTAGAAAATAGGGAACTATTATGAAATATTATAAGAATAATCTATGCATTTTAATCAACATTAATGATTTTTAAGATATCAAGGTTCTCAAATGACATAAAATAAACCTAAAAAGAAATCAAATCTTACCATAGATATCCTTAAGTCAAATAAATACTTAAAAAGTAGGGGATAATTGGATAATGAAACTAAGCATGACATATCATATGCTCGGTAGCATCTTGTGAACTTAAACATATATCATTATTGGATCATGATGTTGATATCAGAACACTAGCCGAAGCGACAAACTACACTATATTTTAGTTACCATGCAAGTTTGTTCTTGTTCATGTCCTTTTCAATTATCTTTATCAAGCTATTCCAATCTATTTATATTGTTTTTTTGTTGTGCTAGTGTGTGTTGAAATGAACTACTAGTTTCTTATAACTATGAATTGACTGTATGATACTTCGTCCCTCTCAAATTATAAGATGGTTTGGCCTTTTTTGGGAACGCATGTATCTAGACATCTTTTAGTTTGTAGGTTTTAAGTAAAATGAGTGAATTTATACTAAAATACATCTGGATACATGTGTTTTAGAAAAAGGCTAAACACCTTATATCAATGACAACAAAATGAGTATGTGCTATGTTGTGGTGGATGACCCACTGTATATGGTTTACCAACAGGATTAGGACCAACTGTTGAATGGTATTATCATGTCGTATGGATAGTGTTAACCATAAAACCTCGAATTTAATGAACGAGTCAACCGTACCTTCTTCCAGTCAGATATTCTCGGAAGGATTGCATCGAATGGCCCATGGGTGGGCATAGTAGTAATGCTTGGCATAAACATAACAATTCTCAACCTTTGCTAAGTCCTGGTGCTAAGGCGTCTTGGGAGTAGTATAGGTGATGAAACCCCAGGTGGGTATGACCATGTTATATTGGGAGAACATGTTATATGTTAAACTAATGCACGGGGTGTAACATTTGTGGAGTGATAGTTCATGAGTATTAATCAATGACTGGCACACTACACCATGTGGTGGTGTGTAAGGTCACAACAAGTCTATATTCTAAACACTTTGACATACATATCGCAATTTTTTGTCATTTCTATTTTGATCTTATATTATATTTTATTGGACTTGACTCCATAACTGAGTACCATGCACCCTGATGTCGATAGTATTAATATTTTCTGAATTATTTCAGAGATTCTTAATCATAAAAAAACAAAGTGTGCTTAATGGAGTATCCACCCAACATTTTATTTTCTCCAATATCACCTAATTTTAAAAAACCTGTTCAAACTAGGTAAACACCATTATGGTCGTAGGGATACCTCCACTAATTAAACACAACATAATTTTTCATAAGTTTTGGAAAATATTTATATAAATAAACCGATAAAATAAATGCTTATACCTTACATTTTTTATTAGTTGGAAACTATTTGATCTACTTTGTCCCCTGCCAACATTGCCTTCTACGCTACCATTTAATATCCATGACCAAATATAGTATAGTTAGTGCTACATCTTAGATCATGTCCCCTACTCTCCCAAAAAATATTTAAAAGTGTTTTTAGAAAAGGTAGAAGTTTCAACCAATATTATTGACTTACATGAATGTTTCCGAGTTAATTAGAGAAAAAACATATCAATACTAAGATTATGACATTCCCAACCAACCGGCATGGCACATGAAAATCCATAAGGCACTAACTCAAGTGGCTATGAAAAACACACTCCACACACCATTGTGAAGAGCACATCCACCAGGGTTGTCTGTTTTGTCATTTATCGCCCATCTCGCTCATTCCAGAACTCCGAATTCACCACCAAATCCCTCCCCCCACCAAATTGATCACTGCAACAACTCCCCATAGATCATGGTCAATTGTTCCAAACAATCAGCCACTCAAGCTAGCATCAAAACAACTATGACTTCTGTGAAGAACATTGCAGTTGAAACTTGTAGTTTTTGCATTAATCAGACCCTCTCTTATTGATTTCATTGTAATATCTAGGCTCCTATGCAACATCTCCAAGTCTTTGATGACAAGTTGAGGCACGAATGGAACCTCTTCACACATTTTAAAGAGTCAACTATTGGAACCCTCTCATAGCTCTTTTTTCTTACTACTGCCCATCGTTCCAACCAGACGCAAAAACACTCAATCATGGGAAGCTACCCTGGTGTTCACACAAAGAAAAAAATTGTCTGTCCAATGATCAACATTGAATCCTAGGATATGCCTTTGAGAAGGAGGCGATAGACAAGTGCTTCCATCACCCACTCCATGGTAGTAAGACTTTCCCTATGAACTAACAGAGGGAGAGGAAAAGTCACACGATGCCCCCAATGAGGAAGTGGTTCCCATGGGAATCATCACTATTGCATCCTCTAACCATAAGTAAGAGCACCTCATTTTTCTTTAGCCAAAATGACTAGCGTCATACTAGATCATCCAAAAAACTCGTTGCTTGCTACAAGATTGCTCCTACCATGTCGTACCTAGTGGTACCAGGAGAGAGTAGCCATAGCCGCTCACTACAACGCACGAATATGACAAAGCCACATAAAGCCCATGTTAGGATTATCGATCCGACCACCCCCGGTCATGCAGATGCTAGCTACCCTTCCAACCTACACACCCACTATTCTCTAGGAGACCTCCAACAAGAGAGCAGCTTAAGAGCATGTAGTCACACCATCCTACAATGAGGCACACATCACTCTTCACACGAAGAATATCCCACTTCAAACGTCGCCATGTGGTGGGTATGAGTGCCACTAGACAGGGGTGCCACGATGATCGCACAAACAATAGCCACTGCTCCCATGTCGATAACCCTTCACATTATTGTAAGATGACATAAATCGGTTATCATCATCTAGCAGGGGCTTAGCCCAACCACGTCATTAGCTTTGGCGCGGGGGGGGGGGGGGGGACAGAAGGGGGAGGGTGGATATGGTGAGATTAGGGTTTCATATGATCCACTAGAGTTGACGCGGGGACAAGAGACTATTACGACATGCGTAAGTCAAAGATGATACTAATTTCTACAACACCACAAAATGAAGCAATGGGTTGTTGTGTCATGTGTAGTCCTATGTTTGATCGGTCACACACATGTAGTTACATAGACATGTGTCAAATGAATCTTACAATCATCCCTATTTTGTTCTATCTTACCTGTTTGTGATTTATTACTTAAAAATAGTTGTGATGAACTACTTGGAGAAAAGAAGAGGATGCTATGTAGATATTAACATGTTTCTCACTAAAGATATGTATTTTAGTTTACACACATATTTATAGCGGCATTAGATTCCATCCGTTGTGACAATATGTATGCTAAATTATAAAGGAATATTGCTTTATTATTATATCTTGTTACACTAATCAAAGGTTTTACACATCTATAATTTTGTTACTTTCAAATAATTAGGCATGGAAATACCATTTTTTCCTGTGACTTTATTTCCATTTTTTGATTCTTCCCTTGATAGAGGACAAACAAATTAGTGGCCCATGCCTTGTAAAATCATGATGCTCGTGAGAATAAGGCACATACAATCTTCTCATAGAAACATAGGGATGATGTCGGGTTGGTAATATCCATCCTAATTTCATATCATACTAGTTATAGAGCACATTCTCCATTGAAGAAGAATTTTCTTCATACTCAAAAAACTAGTACGTAAAAGTGTCAAGGGCTTGCAGGCACCAATTTTGAAAACAACACATCTAAAAGTATTGTTATTTAGGTTATAACTTGTAATTGGTTTGTATGCATCTTATATTCTATATAATGATATCTTGATGCAAACTATATTGAAACTTCATTTTAGTAAAACTCGATTTTGTTTCGAACTACCATATACTCACCCAATAGTTATTTCCGTTTCTGGCAGATAAAAAAATGTTTATGCTAGTTTTGAAATTTATGTTTGCGAGTCAATTCTATGAAACATTTTGATTGCAACAAGATAAAAGTTCTTGGAGAATTTTATTCCAACATTTCTGTGAGAAAATTGATTTCTTCCAATATACTATAACATATATTTTTGTTTGTGTGATCTTTAAATTAGTATTGACTCAATCTATCTACATGGGATTATATGGTTAGGCTTGGAATCATCACAGTGCAATGTCGAGGGCATGATGCCCCTAAAACTTGTCAAATCATGTCGCCAACACACGATTATGGTAGCACATCCATCGATTCTGAGTGCAAGGGTATATGTGGTTAAAAATAAATTCCTTGTCTAAAACTACTAGCATCAACAAAGAGGTGGATATATAGATTCCACATTGGCCTTTCATAAAGCTAGTGGAAAGTGGCTTTGCCATTACAACCTCACGTATATATCTGATTAACAATAAAACTTAAAAAATCAAAATTACATGGAAGAATGATTAGATTCAAGCATAATGGACAATTTTATAACTAGTATAGGCATATCAAATATGAAACCATATCTTCCCTGAGAAAATAGGGGTAAAAATCAATTATGAGTTGCATGTATCATCCACTAGATACAACACAATTATACTTGGTTTTCATTGCACCAAGTCACCATTAGGAAATACAAGTGTGCACGAAACTGAAATCACTTTTAGTGGTGTGCAGACCAAAGGCACATTGATATAGAATGTGTAAAAATAATAGATATTTGTACTTTATAGAGTCCATAATACATGTATGTAGAATGCACATGCATATTCTACACAATATACATATAGCACATGCATGTTTTACACAATATATATTGTAACACATGCAACTAAATCAATATCATTGTGCAAGGTTCCATGGAGAGTATAACAAACATGGAGTAAATTAGTTAGTGACGATTAATAGAATATTGGTTTGGTAATGATTGAGATAGTAAATGTGTACCTTAACTTAGTGCCGATAATTATTGTTTCAAAAAATTAATGTTTCAACTAAGTTCATAATGTAGTGGAAGTATTTTTTTTTGAAAGATGTTGTTGATTAGATAAGACCTAATATAACTATAATGATTGGAAGATAAATATCAATATTTATTAATTGCTTGAATAACTTCCTGGAGGAATAAATTTGCATAAACATGTTTTTTTCAAATGTGACATAATTTCAAAAGGATAACATATCTCAGGTGACCAAACCAGACATATCACCACTACGTCCGAAAAGATGTATGCGCTAGGAACACAACGATATTTATCGCTATTTTCCCCAAAAGGTGATATAAACCACTTCATAACCTAATTGTATTTTGACCTATCATTTTTCATTACGTGTAATACTTGATCTTATTTTGCACTAATCAATATTTTATTCTATGTACTACTACATCTGCAAAGATAGTAACATAGACAAATGCCATATAATCAGTCATATCAATTAAATTAGTGGTTAGGATGTCTGTAGATCATGCAAAGTAGTAGGCAAAATCATAGCTAAACTTCTAGAAAGTAAAGACGTGCAATGGTCACATAGGGTCATTCTTTCACTAGACATTTATATGAGCATGGATCATGATCGACTTTGAGTCAATAATATGTGAGTGACTCAATGTCACTTTGATTAAGTTGGAAAACCAGAATGGTACTTCCATATATATTTTCAAAGGACGTGTAACAAATGACTTAAATCTAGTGCTTGGTACCATAGTATGTTCTTATCCTTAGTAGATCTAAATCATATATGTCTAGCTAAGGTTAGTGATTAGTGATGACAAATCATTCTGATTAATAAGTTAAAAAAAAGAGAAAAGTAGCGATTGTCTTACATAGTTTTCCATCAAAAATGTATTTTGATTTGCACTACTTAAATAGTTGCATTTGATTTGTATCTTAGCAAAAAATATGTATATATGTTAATATAAATATAATATTCCTATTTTACCTAGCACATTTTTGAGTAATGAAAATTAAGGTCAGATAGACATCTATTAATATGTTTCTTCCAATTGGGTCATTCTCTAATCCATATGTTTCCAATGTTATTTGATTCTTCCTAGGATGAATAAGGAATTAAGTAGTGCCCACAAGCCCGTCAAATGAAGTCGATTAGGATGTTCAAGAATCAAAAGAACTTTGAAGATCTCTTGGACTCAGTACATTTGCAACAGGAAGGTATTCATGCACAATGATGAACTTTTATACTATACGTTTTGCATATAATTATTTAGATTTTATACACCTTTTAAGGTTGAACAAATTATTCCTATTTTATAATTATCTAGTTGAATTTCACACTTATATTGAGATGCATTACCGGCATTTACTTGTGAGATTCTAGGTACACATAAGAAGTTTTGACGAGACCTCAATTAGTTCTTGAAATAAGTTTAGGAAAAAAACCCATATGAGATAGGTTAATTGATTCCTTCTCCCAGCAGATTGGTATTCCGCACAAACATTGCCAATATGGACTCACAAATATCATGGCCATCCCTAGCACCCACCAAACTTCAACAAAAGAGGTCATATGAACAGTTAATGACATAATTTACATTAATATCTTTATTTATTATGGACCAAATGTGTATCTAAACTGGATTATTAATCTAAGCATATCAAAGTTAAACAATTTTACGTGCATCAAAAGGGCAAGACAACGTTTCCGTGTGATTCCATGATAAACCTCCGCAAATTATCACTACCCTAGAGTCTACTTCTAAATCTCCGTATCCTTTCTTTGTTCCTTATAGTCTCCCCTAGCTCCAAAATATGGCCTATTTTTAGTTTCGGAGTCTTTTGATCATAAGTTAATCCAACAATACAAGTTTTATGTGTAGTTAACTACTACCAATAGATTTTTTATGAAAAAAGAAAACAATCTTTTATTGTTGTGATTTTGTAACTATTAGCACAAATTTATATAAACAATAAAAAGGGAAATTTAAATCTGGATAGCCAAAATACTCTTTATATTTTGAATATATAAATTGGGCTGAAGGAAGTACTCTAAACCTTAGTTCTGTACTAACCATGGTTAACAAAATCCCTGAAGTCTAGTTAATAAATAAATATGTATATAAATAAATATTCCAGAACGGCAAGTTGCATAGCCAACTCAGCCATATAAAACCCAACACCCCAACACCTTTACCTAATGCCAACCTTGAGGTGTTCTTCTTGGTCCCTAGCTACACGTACGTACGTACCTGTGCCCTGTGCACGCGTGGACGGCCACCATGAACGGAAAGCAGAGCAAGAAGAGCACGCCGTTGCTGGGCAAGTACGAGCTGGGGCCCCTTCTCGGCCGCGGCACGTTCGCCAAGGTGTACCTCGCGCACCCGGTGGCCGGCGGCGAGCCGGTGGCGGTGAAGGTGATCGATAAGGCGGAGGTGCTGGGCATTCCGGGCATGGCGCCGCGCGTGCTCCGGGAGGTGGCCGCCATGCGCCGCCTCCGCCACCCGGGCGTGCTCCGCCTCCATGAGGTGCTCGCCACCCGATCCCGCATCTACCTCGTCATGGAGCTCGCCCCCCGCGGCGACCTGCAGTCCGCGCTCGCCGCAAACCGCAAGGGCTTCCCGGAGCGCACAGCGCGGCGCATCTTCGTGCAGCTTGCGTCGGCGCTCGCCCACTGCCACGCGCGCGGCGTCACGCACCGCGACGTGAAACCGCAGAACATCCTCCTCGACGCCAACGGCGGCCTTAAGGTCTCCGACTTCGGCCTCTCGGCGGCGCTCGTCGTCCCAGGCTCCGCCGATGCCCTCCTTCTCACGGCCTGTGGCACGCCGGCGTACGCAGCGCCCGAGGTGCTCCGCCGCAAGGCGTACGATGGCGCCAAGGCTGACGCGTGGTCATGCGGCGTCGTCCTCTTCGTCCTCCTCGCCGGCCGCCTGCCATTCGACGACGCGAACATCGTCGAAATGTGCCGCAAGGCGCTCCGCCGGGAGTACGAGCTCCCACCGTGCGTGTCCCCGCCAGCGCGCCGCCTCGTGCACCGCCTGCTCGACCCGAACCCGGCGACCCGCATGGCCATCGAGACGCTATCGGCATCGCACCCATGGTTCGTAAAGCGCTCCCTCAGCCTCGACTCGCAGCTCGGCGACCTCCTCGACGGCCAGCCGGAGCGCGCGCTGGCGTTCCGGGCGCCCGTGGTGGCGAACGCGTTCGACATCATATCAATGTCGCCGGGGCTTGACCTGTCCGGGCTGTTCGGCGGTAGCAAGAGGAGCAGGGAGAAGCGGTTCTTGACGACAGCGTCGCCAGAGCAGACGCTGGAGCAGCTCGGCCGGGCCGGCGGGAAGCTCGGGTACATGATGGTGGGAAAGAAAGGAGTGGAGTCCCGGCAGCGTCGGCCTCTAGGGAGGCCCGCGATATCCGTGGAGATGTCGGAGCTGGCGCCGCCGCTGATGCTGATCGAGATGCGGCTGGAGACGGACGACGACGATGGAGACGGAGAGGTTAACGTTGAAGCATTCGGGTGGGACCAGTTGAGGGTTGAGCTTGGGGATGTAGTTAGGGCTTGGCATAGCTGTGAAGATTTGCCACAAGTTTAGTTGTTTTCTTATTTTGCAGCTTAATTAGTGGAGTGTAAGAAGGTACATACCCAATATGTCAATATGTGAGGCTATCTCTTGTTTATTTTTAATTTTTTATTTGTCTTGCAAAACTACAATGTACTATGGATGTGTAAAAAGTATTGTATTTTTTAATCGGGACTCTTTGTATAGAAGAAAGAAATCAGAGCATGAACTTTTCTTTAATCAACGAAAATAGCAAATCTTTTGCCTTATTTCAAAAAAGAAAGTGCAAATAATTAGGATATTTAACAAAAAGAAAAATATATGAAGAGCCATTAGGATGAAACACAAGTGAATCGTCAAAAATATCACGATCCTACATGAAAAATTATATGAGAGCCATTAGGATGAAAAAGAGGTTGGAGTCGATGTCCAAATTCATGTGAAATTGACCATAGAAAACATTTCTATGGAAATTTAGATAGTATCATTCTTCTGATCCAAATTGTATTCATAGGAAAACTCTCATGGATTGAAACCGTATAAGGGGGGCCGTGTTTTTTGGGCAAGAACAAAGAAATTGAATCAAACTTGTACTATGTTCAGCTCTCTAAGCACCAAGAGTAGCTCAATGTGAACTTAGCCCATGGTTACTGACAAGAAGTCACAGTTTAGCCCATAATTGTGTAACCTTGATGCGATATTCTTTCTGCATATCAGTTAACTAAAAGGCATCTGATCAAACCTATAACAAGAAAGGCATATGTTATTCATCAAAATTATGGCAAGTTATAAGTCTACAAACATTGTTTGTAATTCATACTTCACCTATACAGTACTTAGTTTTTTGTTAGTAAACTGCCCAATAACTAATAAATACAACGTAATAAAAACAAGTTTTTCACTAGAATAGAGCAAGAAAGGCATGTTACACACCAAAATTATGGTAAATTGCCAAGTCTACAAACATTGTTTGTAGTTTATACCTCACCTATATAGTACTCTTTTGGTTAGTAAACTGCCCAATAACTAATAATAAAATACTAATACGAACAAAGTTTTCACTAGAATACGGTCAACTGATCGTTCTAATTACTCGGATTAATCATTTCATAGCGTTGACAGCACTCTACTGACGGTTCAGCCGCTGTCCCTCAATAATCAGCAAACTGAACTCTTTTTTTTTTCACGGCAGCAAGAGACATCAATTATGGCATCTGAATTGTTGTTGTACCATAGGAATTTCGACACGCGAGCGAGCGCACAAGCTACAGCCCCCAATTGATTAGTGCTGCCAACATGATAAGGCAGTCACAATGGCATTGGGTAGCAGTCACAGCATTGACATGTTTGGCTCACCTGCTACCTGCTGCCATAGAAATGGCTGCATATCAGTTAACTAAAAGGCATCTGATCAAACCTATAACAAGATAGGCATATGTTACTCACCAAAATTATGGTAAATTACAAGTCTACAAACATTGCTTGTATAGTTCATACTTCACCTATACAGTACTTCTTTTTGGTTAGTAAACTGCACTTAACAAAATACTAGTAATAAAAACAAGTTTTTCACTAGAATACTGTCAACTGAAGGTCCTAATTACTCGAGTTAATCATTTCACAGCACTGACAGCACTCTAGTGACGGGTTCAGCCGCTGTCCCCGAATAATCAACAAACTGAACCCTATTTTCTCACAGCAAAAAAAACAAGCGACATGTATTTATGGCATCTGAATTGTTGTTGTACCATAGGAATTTCGACACGCGAGTGAAGAAGGAACAGTGATATAAGCTACACTCCAACCCCATCTGATTAGTGCTGCCAACATGATAAGACAGTAACAGTGGGTACTGGTAGCAGCGACATGTTTGGCTCACCAGCAGCCTGCTGGCACGGAAATGGCTGCTCAAGTTTCAGCCTCAGCTCCATCAAAATGAGGAGTCCTCTCTGGTCTGTACTCTTCTTTGTCATGTTATATAATGTCGAAGAAAAAGGGTTCTTGTACGAGATAAGTGTGAGGAGGAAAATTCATGGGAAAACTGGAAGTCCCTATCTACCCATGGCTGGGAGCTGGGAGCTTCGTTTCTAGTGAAATACCTTTATGAAGGATATGATATCCTGCATAAATAAAGTGCGAGGGAGACCTGCGTCCATGGCAACCGTTGGTTGTTTTCAGCTGCCAGGTCTATTGACATGATAATATTCAGAGAGATCGCGACCATGGACAGATAGCATCGGCTCGCAGTAAAGATAGCTAGAAACAAGCTGCTGCTAAGATTCCTTCTTGGAAAGATATTTGTAAAGCAGCAGCAGCAGGAGATAGCTTTCAGCGGGCGATTCAAGGATCATCCTCCGTCAGGGCCTCTACATCATCCTAACACAGCTTTACCGTCTCAGTTGCTATCAACAGTCATGTCAGAGCTCCCCTGAATGAAGTCACTGAAAGGACAATTGGGCAATTTTCCAATGCTTTTACTCTCAGGGGATGCAGTCCGCTACTTCTTTGCGCAAAACTATGTGGCTTGGACATCAGGGAATGGAACAAACCGGGTATCGACAAAAATAGGTAGCTCACGAATTCAGCTCATCTCACCATTGGTTCAACAATCAAGACAAACACACACACAGAGGTTCTTATTACTTGTGTATGTGCAAAAAATACGCGGAGAAAAAAGAAGTGCTGGTCTGTCCTGCAAGAGTTTGTTATATTCAAAGTTCAGCTATTGGTTATTCAGAATACCTCAACGTGTGTTTGCTTGATCTGAACACAATTGATTGTTGTGGAAATTGTTAGGTACAAGTATTCTGTTACTTGGTTTATGTGGCATAATAATGCTTGAAAGTACAGCGAGAGATTAGTTCTTGCTGGGACTTATGCTTGGAAAGCTAGGCCTAAGCATACCATCCACGATAGAACTATTTGGAATTGGTTTACAATCGTGTCATTTGTCTAACATGAGTGAGCAACTTTTGCTTCACGCATGCCTCACACATGTGGATTAGGATTTAAACAAAGAGTTTCTATTTAAAAAAGGGCTCATTGTATCATGGTTGTTGATGAGTCTGGAATCTTCTTTGGAAACGAGCGGAAATTAACTCGTAAGTTTATCTGTAATTTGGTTTGGACTCTAATCAAATTACAGTGTAAATTGATCCTTGCCTTCTAGACTCAAATAGCGATTGTTCCTGCCCAAGACCAAGGCAAGATGTTGTGATGCAAAGGACTAGGGGATAAGTGTAAATACTATACGAAGTTCCTGGGAATAGCAATTATGGTGTTCTGTCCAAGTTCAAGGCAACACGTTTGACACATTGTAGTGGAGAAAAGAAAAATCAAATACCGCTGGAATGATCCAAAACATGGTGTGTGCTTTGCTACTAGAATAATTTCTTCGGTTAACTAGTCTATCTGCTTGGTCATCCTCCTAGCTTTTCATTACAAGTAAAGAAGAATAAGCTACGGTCGCAAAAGTGCACACTATAAAGCAGTGGCAGGTGGTTGATTCCCTGATGTGCAGCTAACATTCAGTGGCAGCAATGTTCTTCAGAACAGCCGTGCAGGTTTCTGTTGCAAAAGCATAGACAACACACACAACCTCAGAGTTTTTTTCTACGACACAATTGAAATATTATCCTCCAGGTCTCTACAGCGTGCTAATGAAGGAGAAAAAATGTCCCTTACTATCCAGTTACTGTCATGAGGTACTGAATCAGATTATTGGACCAAATTCATTCAACCTACTGAACTCTGCTTGTCACTGAGATTTCTGCATCTCTCAATTTTCCAAAGCCGTTACTCTCAGGGGATGCAATCTACTAGTTCTTTGTGCAAAACTATGTGACTTGACCTGGACATCAGGGAATGGAACAAGCCAGTACTGACAAAAACAGGTAGCTCAGAAACTCAGCTCATCTCCCTATTGGTTCAGGAATCAGGACACGCAGTAAGATGCTTATTTTTGTGAACTAAGATAGCTATCTATGATGACCTAAAGCGGAGAAAAGGACATCACTGTTTGACTGGCCCTGATGGCTATCTACAAGAACAGAACAACAGTAAGCAAAGATGTAAGAACAGATGCATTGCAATGAATCAACACAGAGCTGGTGCTTCTTTTTGGCCAGATAGCAGATAGCAAATAGGAATCAAGTGATCGTGAAACGCAAGCTAAGGCTTCCTTATAGCAACAAAACGCAAGTTACAGATAACTTCTTGACAATGGGAGATTGTATAGCTTAGAATCCTGGACATATCAAATAGGATCTTCGGTATTACTATCAAGGCCTCACACTGCAGTGGGGGAAAAGCCACCAGTAGGCCAGGAATGGTCCAAAACATGTTGTCTTTTGCTAAATGCTACCATTATCAATCATACTCCCTCCGTTTCAGGGTTTAAGGCGTCCTCGTTTTGCGTGTTTTTTCTTTGACCAAGAATTACTCTAAATACGTAAAGAGTTCTGGTATAAAACTAGTATCACTGTAAAGTATTTTTCAATACGAATCCAACGGTACTAATTATGTACAATATAATTAAGATTTTGTTGCTTAATTCTTTTGGTCAAACTTTGTTTTGGAAAGCGTGTGCGCCTTAAGCCTTGAAACGGAGGTAGTATTAACTAGTCTATCTACTTGGTCATCCTCCTCACTTTTCACTGGAAGTAGAGAGGAATAAGTTTTCCACCGAATGGTCCAAAAGTGCAAAGACGAATTGTCAAAATCACAGAGGAACAGTTCCACACATCAAGGATATGTGACCAGCCATAGCAATTCAGCAAAACAAGCTTGATGTCAATGTCAAAAGAAATACTACATAAAATGCATCTACCGTTTTATTACACCATCATTTATGCTGCGTACATGAATACCATGCGTCCAGAACTTGAAGCTTTCCATTTGCAGTGGTAATTGTTGGTCCAAACAGTAGTTGGCTTCGCATCCAGATATCCAAAAAGGGACATGAAATAGGAAGAAACTTCTTTGCAAACTGATGTCCTCTGAGGCTGGAAAGGCATGTTATGCACAATTAGCCAAGGTAAACAATGGTAGCGGGAAATGACATGAAAAATACATTTTGCTACTGAATTAGATCAAAGGAACATTCACAAACTGCATAGTCTAATCACCAAGGAAGACATAAATACTTAAATACTGCACAGGCAGGCTACATAGCTAGCCTGTTCTAACAACCAGGTACCATCTTGGTTAGGCTCTTCATTTAACAACCAGGCAAGATTGGCCACAGTACACACAAAGTAGACAGCAGGCACCTTTGGTTTCCTTATATTGAATGAACAAATCAACCAAATAAATAAAAGCAGTGCCGAACCCTTGAACTATAAAAAATGTTGGATCTGCTGTTCCTTTTTCTCTATGCACATAATTTCTACTTTGGAAGTATCATATAAAATGCTAGACATGGGTATTGACAGATGCAACAGGCATCCCAGACATGCACTTTCAGTTAACACTCGCTACCAGAGAGAGGATACCACAATTGAACACTATATACAAAAAAAGGACACAGTGAATGGAACCAAACAGGACCAAACTAACTGGTGATTAGATCAGAGAATTGTTCTGTGTATGCATGTATTACAATCAGAGGAGCTCCAAGGAAACAAACAGGATCAACTATTAGGATGAAAAATGGAAAAAAAATGTCCAGAGTGCATGTGCTACCATAACCATGAGACACTAAGGAACTAGATGGAAAGCATCCTGAAATGACACTGCAAATACTACTACAACTAGAATAAGAAATGGACTATACATCCAGAAACCTCACTGCCCTGATGCTTATGTTTCTAGTATATAGTTAAATGCTTCATCTGATCAGAGATATCAGAATCAGTAACTCAGAAGACATTACTTTTCATAAAACGAACCAATTACCATGCAATTTGAATATGAAAAGGAACCTGAACCATTGTTAGGAATATTGCATACATTCACATTGCATCACTAAGATCATAAAACCTGAATAACTCAAACCTAGAAGTATCAATGGACATCCACTATAACTAGGATCAAAACAAACCATATACAGAGGATAGAGCACCTATCAAGTATCAACAGATATCTACTATCAATAGGATCAAAACAAACTATACACAGCAAGCAGAAGAAACCTCACATAATTATGGCAACTTATCCAGGAACCAAGATCCTTCCAATTGACCACATGAATAGCTTTGGCTACCTCCTTGCCGTAGCTGACTTGACAGCGTTCAAGATCCTCGAATAGTGACAGAACAAAGATTGTTGCTCGCCCTCTAGGCCCCCAATCACCAAGTCAAAGTGACCATATCTACCAACAAATGATGCAATTCTATCATTAGTGAGAAACCTTACATCGGCAATCTCAATTAGCGTGCCAGTTTGTGTTTGATCCCACCAACCCCTCAGAATTCTCCTATTAACTTCATCAATCTCAACTGAAATCACAGTCTTCATGTGGATTCCAAGCCTGTGCAATGCTACCTCTCCTCCTCCAATACCGCTGAATAAGGATATCACATTAACACCATTGGGAAACATGTCCTTCAACACCGACAAGTGGTAACCCACAGTATCAACTTGGAAAGAATCACCAAGACATCTGTACCTCCCTGTGTTGGTGACTCCTCTCGTGTGGTTTCTTGGGAAACCGTGTAAATATTCCATCTCATCTTGCTCTAGATTGGCAACTTTGTTCTTTCCGACCCAAACAAGGTTCCATTTTCGGCACTCATCCATTACATACCTCTGAACGGTTAGAGGTGGTGGATTACTTGAGCTTGCAAGAGTACGTTCTATCTGTTTTATCAGAGTTGTACTTGCTACACGTGTCTCCAAACAATTGAGCTGCTCCCTGTGGTCCCATGAAGGCCACCACTTCTTATAATGTGGGAAGGCCTCTGAGATGGTCTTTGGAGGGAGAGGACGGATAGGTAACCTATTCTCAATTGGCAAATTATGGATGTAGCCTCTTTCCCGAGCAGCTGCACAGAAGTACTTAGAATCCACAAACTCTGGCTCTATGTCATACAAGGATCTGGACATTTCCATCCATACTCTTTTTGGAGCTTCAGCCACATTTTCATAGTAGAAGTAAGGTGGGCCAATGGCTGCTTTAGGAAGTCTCCTGACCACGGACCGCAGCCTGTCACCGGGTAGGCTGAATCCAACCATTTGATTTGGGAGAGGCATTGGTTCCTCCTGGTTACCATCAAAGGAGGGTCGACTTCCTTGTGCCCCACCGCCATAACGCTTCCTCTTCTTCTTGCTCTCTTCCATCAATCTTGTTTTCTTTCTCCCTTCGAAGGAATCAAAGCACCTACCAGTAACCTGCCAAATTATAAACAAGTTTCCAGCATCTTTACATCAAATCAAAAGAGGAAATAGTTTTGTTACTCAAATGTACAGTCAAGAAAAAATACCTCATATTCAGATAAATTCCTATTGTTACAATCTCCTGCAGCTTGTGCTGCATGGACCGAATCAACTAATACACAGAGATCGGCATCCACACCTAGGAATTTTTCAGCAAGAATATACACATAAGGTGTCTTTTCCATTAAAGCATGATCATCAGGTAACAATAAATAGGCATACCACATCTGGAAATAGCCATATTGGCTTCCTCTTCAGGAAAGCCCATGTTTACTAAGGACTTGATCTTATTGTCCTTCTCTGACATCTCCCGTAGAAAATCCTGCACAGATTCAGAACAAAACAAAACAGAGATTAGAAAGCACTTGTTACATAAGATGAGTCTTTTTCTTTGGTGCAGGAACTTTAGAGGCTGCAGAGCATCCCCGCCGAAAACAATGAAAATCTTAATGTTGAACTGCTGGTGTTGTGGGCAACCCGTGGCAGTTCAAGAGCTCCACATGCTTGTGGAGCAACATCTTCTGGAGATGCTCTGTTTGTCAGAAATGAAAGGGTGGAATTTTGACAGAAATGAAAGGGAGGAGTGGCAGATGGACGGTTTCAGAGAGGTTGTGGACAGTTGTAGGTCACTGGTCTGGGCTATTCTGGACTCCCTTACCCATATTCAAGAGGGAAAGAACAATGCCAAGGTGAGATTAGACAGACCTCTAGCGGATGAAAACTTTCTTCACTGCTTTGCCTCCTCTAATGTTGACATATTCTCAGACAACTGAATCTGATCATTGCGCCTTACTGATTGAGGTGATTAAACAGTCGATCTGGAAAAAGAGGGGAGATGGAAGGTTTCAGTTTGAGGAATTGTGGACCAGTGATCCCATTATGAGAACTTGATAAAAGACTTTTGGGCCTGCCCTGAGCTTAGTCTTGCTGGAGTTAGCTCGGCACTGCTATCTCTGTAATGCAAACTGAAAAACTGAAGTTTGACGGTTTTGCGGGCTGTTAAGGTCAGCTTAAAAACCTTAGGAAGCGGCTGAAGGTGGTGAGATCTTGATCCCTGCGCTCAAAGCTGGGGATATCCGACCTGGTCGCTAGAGAAGAGGTGATGATGTGGAAACATTCAAGAGTCCAATGGCTCAAAGCTGGGGATCGCAACAACTCTTTTTCCATGCAAAATACCATGAAAGAGCGAGGCAAAACAAAATCACGTCAGCAAAAGGATTTTGAGGAGGAAGGTGCATGTTTCCACCTATCGCTTTTTTACTTCCCATGAGAATATTAATATTTGGGAGATCCCCCAGTTTGTTCCAGTTAAGGTTTCTGCACTCATAAACGAAGATCTTTGCCGGCCCTTTATTGAGGAAGAGGTGACCGAAACTCTCTTTATGATGAAGCCAACTAAGTCGCGAGGGCTGGACGGCTTTACTGGTGGCTTCTTTCAGAGGCACTGGGGGTGCTGAAAACGGGTCCTACAGCTCTTTGGGGGAGGAAATTCTGGTCTAGAGAATTTTATGGAAACTAAAAATCCCACCTAAAATCCAAACATTTTTGTGGAGTCGTTCATGGACAGGATATGTGCATGTGCGTGATGTTCTACACAAGAGACACATGGAACCACAGAATATTTGCACTGATTGTGGTGCCAACGAAGATACTGCATTCCATGCTTTGACGGAATCTACGTTTGCATGACTTCTGGGTTCCTTTAATGAGCTTTACAATGTTAAACTGCCAAGGCTTCACCCTCTTTAATGAGCTTTACAATGTTAAACTGCCAAGGCTTCACCCACATGACGGAATCTAATGATCTGTTAGATGCTGCTTTTTGCAAACCTGATGAGGAAGTGGTATTTTGTGTGGTAAGTGGTCTATCTGGACAGCTCGCAATGGGTGTTGACATGGGAAGTGCCCCTGAACCTGGACAAAGTGTGTAAGTGAGCGTGGGACACTGCCTTTGATCTTATTTAGATGTCTCTGGAGAGCAAGGGAGGAAATATAATATCTATAAAGGCCAGATGGAGATCTCCTGTATGAGGAAGCTTAATGTTGATACTGCTTTTTCTATGTTGGAAGGACATGGGGTAATGGGTGTGATGATCTGGATGACCCAGGCTTTGTGAGACGGGTTCAGGAGAAGAGATATGTGGCTGTCCAGAATGTCATCATTGAATCTGATTCCCATGTTTTGTGTCGCTGTGGAGATCCAAAGAAGAAAACAGATTGCTGAGCTTAGTAGGAGTTTTCTTGCTTTCACAATTAATTATATAAAGAGAGATGCAAATATGGCAGCTCATATAATTGCAAAATCTGCATCCCTAAATAATCCGGTGTGTGTCTGGCTTAACCAGGTTCTGGAATTTCTAGCAATGTGTATTCAACATGACTGTAACTTTGCTGATAATACAATTTAAGCTTCATGTTCTCAACAGAAAGGTATGCATGGCAAAGATGTCACACGTATCAGCATACATATACATGATAAAAAAAATCATAATACCAAAAGAATGATAAGGAATCATCTACCTCACCAGAACCATCGGAGTTGGGTTCTCTCCCATCAGCACTATCATCTCCATCCCAGTTTTCAAAATCAAGATCGTCGTCATCTTCAACGCTCTGGGGGATGAGGCCAGAAGTAGAGCAATTACCCGCAGCCTCATCACCTAGTGTCTGCAACATAACCAATTGTAACATTCAATCAGTGCCGCCATGCAGCAAAAGATTGTAGGATAAATTAAGTAGCAGAAGCACATGAACAAACACCTTGTATGTGAGAAGTAGCTCGAGCAGTGCATTTGCATCACTGTGCCCTGAAAGAAAAATGCCCGGTTGAAACAGAAGGTGCAAACACGTATGACAACTAGAATGAAATATATTAATTTTAGTATTACCTATTTCCTTGATCCCTTTGATGACCATATCTTTTGAAAACCCCATTCCCACATATTCCTCGACTAGAGAATCCGATGGCGCTTCCCCATTGGCCCACCCATTAGAATCCTTTAGGCAGTCAGATGAGTAAATATCGCACTAAGATCATAACAATAACATTAACAAGGCAATAACAAGTCATGCCTAGCTCTTGTGCTGAAAGACATAATTTCAATTGTTTACTACCTGACGTACAAATGTTGATGGGCCAGCAGCATCCAAGTTCCTCAAAGTCACAGCCGATGAGGGTTCAGCCTCACCATCACTTTCCCACTCAAACTTATCACTATCGTCGCTGTCGCTACTCAAATCCTGTGACAAAAGATAGGCATGATTTGATCAATATTGAAAGAAAACCACCAGCAAAGCAATTGTAGAGAAGAAAATTACGCAACAGAAGAACTTATTACGCCATCAGACCTAAAGAACCACAAGATATCACAACTGAAATCTCTAGCGCAGAATCAGCACAGCCAGATTCAATTCTAGAGTCTATGACGCATCAAACGTAATAAGCAACAAGACATTACATCGGTACAATTAGAAGCAGCTTAAGTTTCGGTTGGCATTGGGGATGCCTAACTAACTGAAGTGCTAGATTTCACTCAGAGGTCAGTAAGAGATAGTTCTTAGAGGTCAGGAAGAATAGTTTTCCAAGGTCGGGAAGAATAGTTCTCTGGAATAGTAGAACACATTATGCATAACAGAGCTTTTTATGAGAGGAAAGTTGTCAGGTTCGTAAATCTAAGAAGGTGGTCAGATTAATCAGGTTTGCCACATTGTATCACCTGGAATAAGATTAAACAAAAAGACACTACTGCGGTACAGCTTGATGATGCGTGTATGAAATGAATAAACAATGGTACTTCGCGGTCCAAATTGTCAAGCTTCATGCACTAGCCAACTCAACCAAAAGTCTGAACTGATGGAAAGGGCTAGGGAATCCACTTATATACTTCTACACCCCCCTCACGTATGACAGAAAGACAATTCAACAAATGTACACTTAGAGGTAGGCTCAAGAGGCCTTGTGTATGGACCGGTGACTTAGAGGTATGGCTCAACAGGCCTATATGTGGACACCGAGGGGGCAACAACAATTTTAGGATAAATTGCAAAAGCCAAGAACTCGAACTCGAGACCCTGGGCTCTAATACCATGTCAAGCTTCATGCACTAGTCAACACAACGAAAAGTCCGAACTGATGGAAAGGGCTAGGCAACCACTTATACACTTCAACACAAATTAACTGCTCAAATGCATGAGAGATGAAGTGCCAGATAAGTAGGTAGGCCACTCTACCATAAACCTAAACTATAAAAATCCTTCTCAAAGTGTCCTGACCTGACCTGTTAAATGCTTATGTCTGATTACAATGTTTAGATCATGTGTCGGTCAGGAACAACATACGAAACAAGGATATCATGTGACGACAAAAATCCCAAAGGCGAAATCAGCGCAACCTCGTTCAACTCTAGGAACCAGAGTGTATCAAATAAGATTCTGAAAACATATACTAGACTGAATGGACCATCAAGAAAGATACACCTGAGAGGTTGATGTTTTGACAAACTATTTGCATCAACGTATTCGGTGTAATCCCGAGGTGTTTGAAAATGCGGACAAGGGTCAGTAAACTGAACATATAGCATGACGAACAGATCGAAGAGCTAACCAGCCAATGCAACATGACGTCCGGTGACCTCTCTGCGGCGAAATCAGCACACAAATTCCATGTAACCAATTGGTTCAGATAGTTTCAGTTCATTTTTCAGCTAACTCCGGTAATGGTATGATCCAGTGGTATCTAACAGGTACATATTAGTCGACTACAGGACGTTTAGTCACCATATGCTATTTATTTTTCGCTGATTGATTTTTTTTCAACTTTGAGCGATCCTTGAGATGTAATAACTATATTTGACAGACTGCTTAATAAAAGGTTGTGTGCATCACTTGATGCAGAGGCCGGGGTCTTATCCCCTTTTCGAAAAAATCTAGCAGGTACATTACCCTGTACTTACGCAACATAAGCTCTTTGATTTCTAATGGCCATGCGGTTTCTCGACCCACATCTGGTGTCGCATACAGCCACTGGTCCAGGACACATCGAGGAAGAGAGGGGAAACTGAATGCGGTGGGAAACTGGATTCGATCAAACAGACCACCAAAACCTGGTTGCGCTGTGAGAAACCAAAAGAAAAACGAATCTTCCCGAGTGTTTCCAGTCGATGGAAACTGAATGCGGTGCGAAAGAACTATTGGAAAAAAATTCCTATTGAATACAGTCCTCGCATAGAAAAGCTAGTATAGGAAGCATTGCGACTCTCTGTCCTAAGAGAAACCTTTTGAATCAGGGGGGCCTAAAACTGGGAAGAGGGGAAGTGGAGAACGTACCACCATTGCTGATGCAAGAAGCTATGCCCCCTCTGGCCGTCTCTTCCTCTCTCTGCGGTGAAGAGCAGGACGGTCCAGGTGGAGGTGGAGGCGGAGGAGAGCGCGACTGACAGCGACGGCAGAGGCGAGCAGGAGGAAGAGCGCGACAGCGACGGCGGAGGAAGGGGGGATACGAGGAAGAGGGGAGGGGAGCGGAGTCGCAGAGGACGGCGACGGAGTGCGCTCCTTCCCCCTCCTCTCTGCCTTTAGGCGAGGAGCGAGCAGACGATCGAGGCTGCGCGGCACAACAGGATACACAGAGTTTGCTGCTCCTGCCGTGTACCCGAAACGTTTTTTTTTTCTGTTTTTCCGGTGAGGGGACAGGGCTGATTAGTTGAAATGGGTGCGAGCCGTGGTGCCCTCTCACAATGTGCGGCTGCACACAGATATGGTTACACAGATTCTGTGCGCAGCCCACATCTCTATGAGAAAAATAGGAGGAAAGAGAAATAGAGATTTGGAGAAGTATGTAGAGGTGTCAGCCAGGCTGGCTATAGCTGTTATTGCACTGGTTAATAACAGCTTTTGATCCGTCTATCTATATACTAATTTTCCTTGAGGTAGGTTCGTCCGTCAGTTTTTTGGTTCCGATTTTTCTCTGGACGGTTTTGCCCCTAGGTGTTTAATTATATTACCAGGGCTGCCACCGGCAAGTCAAACCTTCACTTTGGTGAAAAGGAAAAAAACAAAGGCCGTCGTGGTCAGCGACCGAGCAACCAGGGCCGTAGAGCATCAGGAGATAGAGAGGGATGTGGCGAGGCGGGTTTGGCGGAGAGACGCGCCCACAGCTCCCCGCCGTCTGCAGGGCCTCCCGCTAGAAGACAGAGCGCCGGCGTCAATTTGGCAAGGACTTTCTTCGATAGCAATGGTGCTTGCATCCTGAGCTTGTCAATGGAAACGACGCACGAGACCGGTGGCAGTGCGAGCGGGACAAATTAGAGACCGAACTCGACGAATTGGAAGGCGGTTGGTAGTCCACCACCGGCAGGTAAGTGGTTATTTGGGACATCATCCCGGCAAGTCAACAGCTACTGATTGGGTCTGACAAGGACCTGACGGCGGTTGTTTCAGCTCAGCTGCGGGAACCATCAGAAGCTCCTGCACGACGTCGGAGCTGTCACCGTGCAGGTCGGGGGAGCTGCCGCCGTGCACCAACCGATCATCCACCCCTCGCCAGATTCAGTCAGAAGCAGGTGCAGAGGCAGGAGCG
Organism: Avena sativa; assembly: GCA_916181665.1. NCBI lineage: Eukaryota > Viridiplantae > Streptophyta > Magnoliopsida > Poales > Poaceae > Avena > Avena sativa. Next base: position 111,954,933 of record OV702283.1, read on the forward strand.
ACCCGTGGGTCGGTCATCGACTCTACAGCCGCAAACCGTCGGCACCTGTGGAAGAGACTGGAAGAATTCCGCCATGGCGTCGCCCCTCCCCGGTCGTCTCTATACGCGCGCGTGTGGCCATGAGGAGCGCTGCGAGCTCGCGGCGACATAACCGAAGGAGCAGCTGAATTCTCGGACCACCCTGGGAATCAGACAAATAGGAGAGCAGATAGGAGTCTTCGTCTGTGTCCTCTTTTGCTGCAGCAGTGCTTACCTATCATTGATGCATGAATGATTGATATGAGTAGTTGTGGTCGTTCTTCCTCGTCTTGCGCGAGTGAATGAATGAGGAAGACGGGAAACGTGCGTAGAGGAGAGAAGATACAGAGCAACGTGGTCACCAGGTCACGAGAGTAAGATACAGAGCAATGATTTCTTCCTGGACAGAGCACGCTAGCAGGATTCAGCTCCAACCGTTCAAGCCGAGAACGATTACATCTAATGGTTCAGATCCACGACAACGAGTAATATTTCAAATTGGTTTTTCTTCAAATATTACTAATGAAATTTGTAAAAGAAAAGTATTTTAAAATAAAATTCTGCTATCACCTCTCTTGTGTGAAAACTGCACAAGACGGCGCCTGTAGTTTGCAGCACATCAAGGCGCAAAACTATGTGTTACCGGGAGGCCAGGAGGCCTGAGTGCAGGTATCCATCCATCGATTCTCAATTTTCTATCTCGGCATATCCAAAAAGGATAATACTATTGAGATACTCCCGTCCGTCCTAAAATATAAAGCATGATTAATCAAAAATCAAATCTTATTAACTTTGACCAAATATATTAAAAAAATATTTACATCTACAATACAAAATAAACACATTAGTAAATATAATTTATGGTGAATCTATTGATATTGATTCGGTTGTAAATGTTTAAATTTTTATGTATAAACTTGGTCAAACTTAGAAAACGTTCTAATGCTATTTTGGGACGGCGGGAATATTAGATAATTACATCATTAAATTTAGAATATTGATCGCCGAGGGAGGCGAAGGCCTTCGTGGAATAGAGTGAGGTGGTGATAGAGACACATGCGGACCAAGTAGAAACGACGGAATGAGGAGGTAGTGGACAACATGCCTGACCATGGAGCACCCTTAGAACTTACTCGGTCGCATCTTCATACTGGATATTATTCTCTCCAGTTGCAACGCACGGGTGTGCACTAATCTATCTATACTATAATTTATCTTAAGGTAAGTTAGTCTGCTCCCAAATTTTTAGTTCCAATTTTTTGGACGAGTTTGCCCCTGGCAGTTCGGGGAAATAACAGGCACTGTCACTGCAAAGTACCGTTCCGTGGCTTCTTCACGACCACGGCTCCGCCTGGTCCTGCACACCGGCAACGGGATCAACGACCCACCCCGCACACCTCCATGTACCTCTCCATTGCCACCAGCTCTAGACCCGCTGTTGCCGGCCACCTTGGCATCTCCCTGCCTATTTGCCTCGTCCTGATTCAATCTTAAATCCGATGGCCGTTGGCGCGCCCAGGACTCTGCCCCGTTTCTATCTCCGGCAGGCTCCGCACGTTTAGCCCGGCCTCTGCCCAGTCCGCTACCTTCAGCGGGCTCTGTCCGCCCGGCATGGCATCCGCGCAGTTCCTTACATCCTGCAGACCCTGAGGCCTGAGCGTTGTCATGCTCTTTTGTTCGCTCGGGAGCGTTGAGGACACCGGGGAGGCTGAGGAAGAGGGCACTGGGGGAGGTGGAGGAAGGCCGCTTCACCGCACTGACCGCGAGATCCTCTGCGCCCTGTCTCGACTGCCGCGAGCTCCTCTAGGCCGCCCTGAAAAGGTAGTTGGTCTGCGGGGGGCAGGGAGGGGGAGCGTGGAGAAGGGCCGTCTGCGGACGTCGATGTCTCCTCTGGGCCTCCTCTGTGGCTCTGTCTCCTCGCCAGCGGTGGCCGTGGGCTAGGGCGGGCGGCGGGAGTGAGCATCAAGCTTTGGTTAACCAAGATTCTTTTTGGGTGAACGGTGGTGGGCTTGTCTCGCAGGAGGCACTTTGGTTAACCAAGATTCTTTTTGCAAGTCCACTTCCGACGAACGAAAAAGATTAAATAAAATCAACATGTAGCGACGCACATGATCATGTGCAATGTTCTTGTCTTAAAGGTATTTTTCAACTCCTTGTAGAAATTTGTAAATGGTCAATTGTGTTCACGAGCTTCTTGTGTTTTTCACACAGTGTAACACAAATTGGTTGAAATTCCTATGTATTCAAGTTTGTACTCTTCAGATCGAGTTATAAGAATATTTCTACCTTTTTGGGGTAGCATAGCACATAGGTGCATGATGAGATGCATACTAAGTTTGAAACCGGCTCTCGCCCAATTCGCTAATCTAATGTACGACAGCACAAGTAAGCAACATGAATAAAACAAAGCATAATGGGCCAACTCCAAAGCAAAACATCATCACATGAGCTTGTACATCGCAGGGTGGTGTATATGGAAGCTGTCACTTGAAGCCAAGTGAAATCTTGGTCAACGAGAACAATTGTTTGTATACAAATAATAGTAGCTTTTATATCGAACTGCATTTTAATTGAAGTAGTATCTAATTGTTTTTGAACGTCATGTGGCTATTTTTCTATACACTTTAACTTTCATTTGTTGCATGCCTACATTATTAAAAAAATGTTTGAGAGACCGTAGCAACGCACGGGCATTCAGCTAGTAGTAGAGATTAATATTAGAGGATACCAATTACATTTATTCTCTGCAATAACGTATTCTATCGGCCATACGGTTGCACATGGCTAAAAAAAGAATTACAAAAAAAAAATCTCGCGCTACAGATCCTCATTCATTGGAACAGCAGTACTACCGTCATCAAGACAACACCAGAAGTCTATTTTCTTTAAAAACGGCGCCTCCAAAAAGGGAACCGTGCATAAACACCGTCATCGCCCGATTAAAGATCTAGATTTTCTCCTTAAAAAAAGTCGACACTCTCAAAACAATACCTTCAATAAGGCCATTGTCAGACACAACCAATTAAGGTCAGACCCTGGGTTTTCACCCTGAAAGATAGGACCATGATTTTCACATGTACTATCGCCCCCGCTTGCATACCACTGCTCCAAATCACGAGTCATCAAGCCAATTACTTATCACCATCCGGATTCGAACCACCATTGTCAGTCGTCAGATCTCGGTCTTCATGACATTCTCTATCGGCACCATGGGACGAAAACATGCCCCATGATATTAACAACCAACTCACGACCTAATCCCACCTGATCCAGCGATCTCTTGGCATATGCGCACTGTAAAGTTCACCGGCGGAGTCTTCCGGAACACGACAGATACATCCAAAACGTATGTACTTTCTCGAACACTTTTGATATTGTTTCTCCTCTAAACTTGTTTGATTTGGATACAACTAACACGGACTGACGCTGTGTTCAACATAATTACCTTGGTGTCTAGTTTTTGTGCAGAAAATCAACTATCAGAAAAAATCTAGGAAAATATGCCAAAAATCCTATTTCGCTAGAAGATCCACGGAGCCAGAAGACGAAACGGAGTGGAGGCCTGGGGGGCCCAGCCCGCGCCTAGGGGAGGTGCGGCCACCCCAGGCTCCCCCTCGGGCTCCCTCTTCGCCTATAAGTTACCCCTTGACCTAAAAACCGAGGGGGTTCGACGTTTTTCCAGCAGGAGTTCCGCTGCGCCGCCACCACCAAAAGCCGCGATTCGGATCCAGAAACTCCGTTCTGGCACCCTGCCGGGACAGGGAATTTGGGGAGGATCATCGCCATCGTCATCACCAACACCTCTCCATCAACCATCGATGTTTTCCTCATCCATGAGTGAGTAATCCCCTGTTGTAGGCTATGGGGATGGTAGGGATTGGATGAGTTCTATCTTGTAATAGAATAAGATTGTTAGGGCATAGTGCCTAGTATCTCTATTAGTGCTATTTGACTTTGTTGCAACTTGTTGTGCTTAATGCTTGTCACTAGGGCCCGAGTGCCATGATCTCAGATCTGAACTTATTATTGAATCATTATGATAGTATTCTTTGTGATCTTATCTGCAAGTTGTGTACACATATCATTGTCCGGATCCAAAGGCCCCGAAGTGACAGAAATTGGGACAACCGGAGGGGATGGCTGTGGTGTGAGGATCACATGTGTTCACGGAGTGTTAATGCTTTGCTCCGGTGCTCTATTAAAAGGAGAACCTTAATTGCCAGTAGTTCCCTAGAGGCCCCGCTGCCACGGGCTGGCTGGACAGAATATGTTGTGCAAGTTCTCATTGCGAGCACGCATGACTATATATGGAGCACATGCCTAGGATTGTTTAGTACTTGGATGCTTGTTCTTATTTATCTGCAATGCCCTAGATCTTGAAGTTACATGTTTAGGCTCGTCCATGCAACACCCGTCCATCCATCCCTATGCCCACCGCACTCGCATCCTACTGTTTGCTACTACTGTTACTATTGCTCCTATTTTGCTGCTGCTGTTTCTTTGATGTTGCTACTACAAACTATTGCTACTGATAAACTCCTGTGAGCAAGAACTATTTCCAGGTGCAGCTGAATTTACAACTCAGTTGTTAAGTCTTGCAAGTATTCTTTGGCTCCCCTTGTGTCGAATCAATAAATTGGGTAATACTACCCTCGAAGACTGTTGTGATCCCCTATACTTGTGGGTCATCAAGACTATTTGCTGGCGCCGTTGCCGAGGAGCATAGCTTTATTTGTAAGTTCACTTGGATCTACTATTGTTCATTGCTACTCCTTTCATCATGGGGAAGTCTCGTGATGGAAAGTTTCCTATCCACTACAAGAAGAGGTACAGTTCTAAACACCTATGTTGCTCTTGATTCATCGTCTGTTATAAGTAAGCTTGTTACACCACCACCACATACTCATGCTACACACACTGCTACTACTGTTGAATCTGAAACTGCTTTTGATGCTCATGATGTTACTTATATTATGCTTGATGCGAGTGGTTCATTAGGTCATTTCCTAGATGCTACTATGGCTGGTCTAGGAAATACTGAAACTCCTAGTATTTTATTAATAGTTGATACAATAATAGGGTCACCAACTATTTGTTTATGTCATGGTAGCACTGGATAGCTTTATTTCTTTATATTTACAGGACCTGATCATGTTTTATAGATATGTCAATCTAGAAATATAATATCCCTTCTCATAACTTTATACTAAATCAACGACACTTATTACGAATCAGAGGGCATACCTAACAAGAATTTTATTTCTTGCAATTTAAGAAAAAATATTATTTCATAGAGACGGGCACGTGAGATGAATGACTGCCCTTAACTCTCATTTAATACTTCCTCCATTTCGTTTAAAATGTATGCACATAGTTTTAAAAAAGCCATTAATTTGATCAACTAAATATGAAGTATATGTTATAAAAATTATATCACTCGAAACTTATTTTGAGTAAGAATTTATGGTACATCTTTTGTGATATATATATCTCATATTTTATTAATCAAATTGATGGTCAAAGATTTTCTTAAACAATTCGTACATGCCTTATAAACGAGAATGGAGGGAGTAGTAAAGATTTTTTTCTCTCAATCTAAGATAAACATTAATTTCCTTTTTATTGTCTAGTATATGGGAAGATAGAGCAAGGAGAGGTGAGATGAATAATTGCCATTAACTCCACCTTAATAGTAAAGATTTTGTTTCTTCTATTCCTTACAATCCAAGACAAAAATGTTTTTGTTTTCTTTATTACATCCCTTTTTATGAGATGGGATAAAATCCATGGAAATAAGACGATCAAAATTGTTGGATTAGTTTAAAACAAAAATGAAATTTTGTTAATATAGTTGAATTCCTAGTGAAATGAGTGAATCTTCAACTTTTACTTAAATTCATTTTGGAATGTATTTGAAGTGTTCTCTGAAATCCATGGAAACCATTTGAAAGTATTAAAATGTTTGAAAAATTACTAAACCTTGAATAAATCTATACCTAAAATCCGAATGAAATCAGGAAAATCTTTTTTAGGATAGTGTGCTATATGATAGAAACAAGTTCCACACTACTTTGCTCCCCTCATGCTTCGATGTGAAAGTTATGGCTTGGTCTCAAACAAGTTACTATTCTGTCTGACATGCTAACTGTGCCATGAACTATCAAATTCATCCCAGAGCCAGAGAAAAAGAATAGTGCTCCTCAAAGTAGGTTTTCGCCTTGCTTTATAAATAAAGCTACAAACGCCCGAACCGATACAAAGTGATGACTGACCCCTCGCAAGTAGATCAAAGATAAAGAAAACAAAGTAGCCACACCCTTGTGAGAGAGAGATGAGACTACTAACTAAAGATACCACCACTCCACTTTGTGAAACCACCGAATATTGTCACACCACACCCACCAAGGCCGCATGCCCTCTCTTTGGGTCGTGGAGCGTCCATTCTGCCATCAGATAACAAAGACGAGGAGTGATGACCCACAAGTATAGGGGATCGCACCAGTCTTCGCGGATAGTATTACCCAATTTATTGATTCGACACAAGGGGAGCCAAAGAATACTTGCAAGCCTTAACAACTGAGTTGTCAGTTCAACTGCACCTGAAAATAGTTCTTGCTCACAGACGTTTATCAGTAGCAACAGTTTGGTAATAGCAATAGCAACAGTAAAACATCAGAAGAAGTAACAGTAGGATTTGAGTACGGTAGACATAGGGATGGATGGACGGGCGTTGCATGGACGAGTCTAAACATGTAACTTCAAGATCTAGGGTATTGCAGATAAATAATAACAAGCATCCAAGTACTAAACAATCCTAGGCATGTGCTCCAAATATAGTTATACGTGCTCGCAATAAGAACTTGCACAACATCTTTTGTCCAGCCAGCCCATGGTAGCGGGGCCTCTAGGGAACTACTGGCAATTAAGGTGCTCCTTTTAATAGAGCACCGGAGCAAAGCATTAACACTCCATGAACACATGTGATCCTCACACCACAGACATCCCCTCCGGTTGTCCCAATTATTGTCACTTTGGGGCCTTTGGATCCGGACAATGATATGTGTACACAACTTCCAGATAAGATCACAAACAATACTATCATAATAATTCAATAATAAGTTCAGATCTGAGATCATGGCACTCGGTCCCTAGTGACAAGCATTAAGCACAACAAGTTGCAACAGAGTTAAATAGCACTAATAGAGATACTAGGCACTATGCCCCTAACAGATCTTATTCGATTACATGATAGAAATCATCCAATCCTTACCATCCCCAAGCCTACAACCGGGGATTACTCACTCATGGATGAGGGAAACATCAGTGGTTGATGGAGATGCGTTGGTGATGACGATGGCGATGATCCTCTCCAAATCCCCCGTCCCGGCAGGGTGCCAGAACGGAGTTTCTGGATCCGAATCTTGGTTTCTGGTGGCGGCGGCGGAGCGGAACTCTTTCTGGAAAACTACGAACCCCCCTCTGTTTTTAGGTCGGAAGGCAACTTATAGGCGCGGAGGGAGGCCGAGGAGCTGCCTGGGGTGGCCAAACATCCCCCAGGCGCGGGGTTAGTGGGCCCGCGCCTGGGGTGGGTCTGGGCCCCCCAGGCCTCCTCTTTGTCTCCCCTTCTGGCTCCGTGGATCTTCTGGTGAGAAATAGTTTTTGGCATTTTCCGGGATTTTTCCTGATAGTTAATTTTCTGCACAAAAACAAGACACCAAGGTAATTCTGCTGAAAACAGCGTCAGTCCGTGTTAGTTGTATCCAAATCACACAAGTTTAGAGGAAAAACAATAGCAAAGTGTTCGAGAAAGTAGATACGTTTTGGACGTATCAACTCCCCCAAGCTTAGCTTATTGCTTGTCCTCAAGCAATTCGGTTGAAAACTGAGTGCGATAAAAGAACTTTCACGAACACTTTGCTTCATATGATGTATATATTCTCAGCACAGGAGTAGATGCTTAGACAATTCATAATAAAGAGTATGCAACTAAGTCTACTCAATAGTCATTGCAAACTATGAAGAGAAACCAAATCAATAATAATAAGTAGCATGAAACATAAACATAAGCAACATTGCAATGCTCATAATAAGGCATGATAGAGTGGTATCTTGCTTGCCTTTGTTTGAAGAGCATAATATAAATGCCAAGGCATCTCTGAAGTTCACATGAAGACTAGAAGTAAAGATATCATAGATACAAGCATCAAAGTCATGACATAATTAACCAAGTTTTGGAACAAACACAAGAATGACAACTATGCTCTCAAGAAGGTGCTCATAGAATAAGTGGTGACTCAAACAAGGTTGTGAAAACGGTTTTGTGAAGGTTTGAAAGGCTTCCCAATGCTGAAAGGAAGGTACTCATTAGCTTTGAGATCTCATTGCCCCTATCATAAGCATCTTCATGTGGTTAAGGTGAAAGTGAGGTCCACTCTGAATCATATGCTTGACAGACCATAGACTGGAAATCACAAGTCCCTTGAGTACGAGGTCCGCTCCGCATGCTACTCAACTTTGGTCACCTGAAAGTTCTTGTCATTGTAAATACATGCATATCATCGAGAACCGCCAATGGGGTACCCCTTGCATATGGTACAGGAGCTTTCCCATAACCAAAATGACAAGGCAAGCAGACAATGAGCATATCAGCAATCTTTTTATTTACCATATGCATAGCTCTTTATTGAGGAAGCTTCATAGATGCTCATTATGGTGATGTTGCAAGTTTCCACCATGATTAAGCATGGCTTAGGCTAGCGGCCCAGGCGTTTCTCTAACACAATGTATAAACTCCATGAACTAACAACTTCCCCTTTTATTTCACATCGTCGACATTCGTAAACAAAAGAGCAAAGTATCAACTGGATAGAATTATCCAAAAAAGTGTTGAAAGTGTTCCCCGTGGCAGCACGGTTCTGCTGACTCCCAATATATAATAAGCAAGCATATAACTTTCATGGACTAGTCACAATGGTTCAAGATTATTAAGCGCAAGGAATAAAGTGTGCCATCAAGTTCGTGAGAGCTTTACTAACTAACTTTCTCAAAATAGACAAACATTTTATTTTGGAAGAAAACACGGCATATATAAAATATGCACTGAAGTAGCAAATGATGCTAATAGGTAGATATGGTGGACACAGCTGGCAATATTGGTTTAGGGGAGTTGGAAGCACAGGTAGAGCACGTACTCAGTGCAAGTGAAGGCTAGCAATAGAGAGGAAGCGACAAACGAGAGAGCAAAAGCTGTCATAATCATGCTTGCAATAAAACATGACTAATTATGGCATGAAAGCGATACAAAAACTCTAAGGCAAAATAAATTATCGAGACTTACTAACTATTGATTAGTCATATGCATGTGTGAGCATGTGCCAAGTCGATTCACATAAACAGTCAGAGGAGGATATCACAATATCATACCAAAGTATGAATAAAACAATGCAAGCAAACATTCATATGACATGCTACAAACTATTAGCAAGCTGGAGCTAATCATAGACAAGCAAGAACTACTAAGCATCCATAATGACATACACCTTACACAAACATGCTAAGCATGCTCACAATGATGAGTATATGTACAAAAATGAAACAAACAGAGTTCGTTACCAGCCTCTTACCACACCTCGAGTTGTCTTAATCTTCATTATTTCCCTTCACTTGTGTGACTTGAATAATTAACATGAAAACCAATATCCCCTGAGGACGGCTGAACCCTGCGAAGAACTCACAAAAGCAAAGAAGAACAACAAATATTTTTGGTGTTTTCGATTTTTAGAAACAAGCAAACAAAGAAAAACCAAACAAAAACAAAGCAAACCAAACAAAGCAAAATATTTTTGGATTTTTATTTTAAGGCAAACCAAAGCAATGAAACAAACCAAGAGAAACAACGAAAATATTTTTGGTATTTTGTGTTTTTGATAAAGAAGCAACAAAAAACAAAAAGAAAGCGAAACAAAGTATATACAAAGAACTGACTGAACATGATATATATATGAGTGTGATGTCGGTGTACCTCCCCCCAAGCTTAAGCTTTTGGCCTAAGTGGGGCTCAATAACGCAGATAATAACCCCATGCTGGTGGGTCGTCATAGGAATGATCATAGCCATGCACCTGTGATGAAGAAGAAGACGCGCCCCAATCAAATGAGGGCTGCTGGTATAAAGACTCTCCCAAGTTGGAGGGCTGGACGGAATTGTCTTCGGCATCCTCTTCAACATTCTCCTCCTGCTGGGAGAGTTTTCCCACATAAGTGTCAACCTCCTCCTCCGTAAGTGACCATCCTTGCCTGTTATCAAAGTTAAACAAAGCAGGTGCAGGCAAATAAACTATTTTCTCACTCCTACCCTTTCTCCGACCTTGCTGGACAAAAGATAGTTCAAATGGCAAACTTCTCACATTAGCTCCCAAAGAAACAAAACCATGCTGAATCATGGATTCAATATCAAGCCTCTCTATGGGAAACTGAAAATCTAAATAATGAGGCTCTAAACCATGGAAAGCTAGCAACCTAGAAGCAATGATACCTCCACAAATTCTACCCTTCTCACGGTTAGTGGTGAGACGGTGAACTATCAAAGCACCCAAACTATAAGAACTATTCCTATTCAGAGCAGCTGCAATAAAAGCTAGATCAAAAGAAGACAACTTTCTAGCAGTCTTTCTAGCAAGAACACACTTGGTAATGAAATAGGCAAAGTATCTAATAGCTGGGAGCTGGATGTTCTGAATTTTACCACTTTCCTTTGATAAGTCGAAACCTTGGAAAATATTAGCATGCAAATCAACAAGTGACTTGGGTCTCTCCTTGATCTTCTCACAAGATCCCCACTGAGGTAAGAAATCAATAAAAGACAGGTCGACGGGTATATTATATATTTTGTAATGGACCATGGGATTAGAATTAGACCAAGTGAACCGGAAGTCCTGCACAAAATCCATGGTTAGCTTAACATATTGGATTGGTTCACCTTCAACAAAGTGCTCCAACCCTGTATTTGTAACCAAAGTTTGAAAATCTTGGAGAATCCCCGCAGCTCTCATAAATTCATGGCATGGATATATGGAAGGAAAAACTGCCTCCTCATGATGAACCTTCATTGGCTCATGCACCATCAAGTCATATTGATTCAGTGGATAAGCACTCATCTTCCTTGCTGAAATTTTTAGACAACCATCAAACCAAGTGATTTCTAAGTTAACAAATGATGAGAAACTACTATAGGAACTTGCTAGAGGACTACACATGCATCAAAACAAAGTTTCTAAGCAAAGAACAAGCATTCAAGCTCAAACAACCTATCACCTATAGCAGCAAAATACTCAAGATACAATCTACCAATCACAAATCTAATTGGATAAGTGGAGGAGGCACATACCAAGGAGCAAACCCTCCAAAAATCAGCACTTGAGGTGGGCTGAATAAGGAGACCGAAAATCGTGAGCAAGAACAACTTGAGCAAGTTTTCCAGTGTCTTTTGGGAGAGAGAAAGAATGTGGCTTTGAGGAGGCAGCCTGGAGGGGCCTAGGTGGGCCAAACCCCCCTAGGCGCCACCACTAGGTAGGCCGCGCCTACCATGGGGGTGGGGCCTAGGGGTGGCCCTCTGGGTCATCTCAGGTGCCACTCTGCCCCTTTTTTCGAGGAAAAAATTATTTTTAATTTTCAAGGATTTTTCGGGAAACTTTATTTTTGACCAATTTTCAGGGTATGAAAATTGATTCTCTCGCAGAAATAGTTTTTTCAGAAGAAGCAAAAGCAAACCAAATGCCAAACTACAGGAGCTCTAAGAAACTCAAACAAGCAAACAACTAGCAAAACTAAAGCTAAAGCAAAGACTAGGAAGGAGAAGGGAAAAAGAAAACAAGTATAACCACAGTGGAAACATTATTTTGTTCATTAAAATCCTTTTGTTAACAAGGTTGATCAAATCTTGTTACCAAAACAATCTTATATGAATCAAAACTTTGCATTCCACAAGATGATTATGTTACCTCATACTTGATAGCAATGGTCCCAATCATAATAGTTTCAATATTTTCTTATGGAATGGGACAATATGTTGGAGATATGCCCTAGAGGCAATAATAAATATAGTTATTATTATATCTTTGTATTTATGATAAATGTTTACATTCATGCTATAATAGTATTAACAAGGAAACATTAATACTTGTGTGATTTGTAAACTAAAATAGAGTCCCTAGTAAAGCCTCTTTATAATACTAGCTTGTTGGTTAATAAATGATTGTGGTTTCCCTATCATGAACATTGAGATATTATTAACAACAAGATCATATCGTGAGGAGAATGATATGGTGGACATACTCCTATAGATAAGCGTAGCATAAAGATCAAGTCATTTTAATAGTTCAATTGCTATATGCTTTCTGATACATAATAACCTAATTCCTTCGACCATGAGATCATGCATATCACCTTCACCGGAAGGATGATTTGATGACATCAAACACCACACCGTAACTGGGTGGCTATAAAGGTGGTATTGAGTGTTCGGAAAGTATTGGTTGAGACACATGGATCAAGAGTGGGATTTGTCCATCCATATGACGGATAGATATACTCTGGGCCCTCTCGGTGGAATGTCATCCAATTAGCTTGCAGGCATGTGACTGGCTCACAAGGGATCACATATCACGGGAACGAGAAAAGAGTACTTATCGGTAACGAGGTTGAACTAGGTATGCAGAGATACCGATGATCATAACCTCAGATAAGTAAACTATCGTGAGACAAAGGGAAATTGGTATCGTATGTAAGTGGTTCATTCGATCGCAAAGTAATCGTTGAAATATGTGGGAGCCATATGAATTTCCAGATTCCTCTATTGGTTATTGGTCGGAGAAGTGTCTTGATCATGTCCGCATAATTCACGAACCGTAGGGAGACACACTTAACGATTCGACGTTGTTTGAGTAGTTATGGAATGATGAGTAAGAGACCGAATGTTGTTCGGAGTCTCGGATGGGATCCAGGATATCACGAGGAGATCCGGAATGGTCCGGAGAATAAGATTCATATAAGGAAAGTCCTGTTTCGGGGTTGGAGAATGGTTCCGGTGTTTTCATCAGGAATGTTCTAGAAGGTTCCGGAATGTCCGGCACTCAGGAGGGGAAGGGTACATGAATGTGTCATAACAAGTTGGAATGATTGCATCATGTACTAGGTGTCATCGCTGAACAAAATAAAGTGTTAAATCAAATCCTAGTTTGAAAAGTCAAACGCCAATTTGAAAAGTCAAACGGCTATTTTGTGAGGTGGAGGGAGAGTAGGAAATCTACTTGGGGAGGAGTTCCCTCCCTCCACCGCCGGCCTTGGAAGCCGAGTTGGGGAGGGACTCCCCTCCCCTGGCGCGCCCCCTCCACCTATATAAGGAGGGGCAGGGCTGCCCCTCCAAGGACACAACACCACGCCCTCTAAACCCTAACCCTAGCCGCCGCCCACCTAGGGAAACTCGCCGCCGCCTAGGGCAAACCCTAGACGCCGGCCTTGCCCCCTCCTTGGTGCGTCTAAACCCTAGATCACCGAGGCTCTCTCATAGTCCACCATACTCGCTCCGGCTTAAGGCGAAGCCCTGCGAGATCTCCCCTCTACTTCCGGTACCACGCCGTTGTGCTGCCGGAATCGCGAGGAAAGTGCTACAACCTCCGCTGCCTGCTAGAACAAGGGAGAGTAAGGTCTTCGTCGAGTACCGAACGTGTGATCGACTGCGGGAGCACTGCCAGAACGCAGCGCCGGAAGGATTGTCTACGCGATCTTGAGATCGGGAAAAGTACGACTACATCACCCACGAGAATCCGCTCTCGTTAAACACTTTGGAATCTTCGAGGGTGAGTTATTCCATCGACTCGTTGCTACAATCTAGTAGATAGATCTTGTCTTTTTTGTTTGTATGCGGTAGAAATTTTTTGTTTTCCATGCTACGAAACCCTACAGTGGTATCAGAGCCGTGTCTATATGTAGATCTGTTGCACGAGTAGAACACAATGGTCATTGTGGGCGTTGATGTTTTTGTTGTCGATTGCTTCTTGTGTACTTTGCATCTTGTGGGATGGTGGGATGAAGCGGCACGGGCTAACCTTACATGACATCGTTCATGAGACTTGCTCCACGCTTGACATGCAACTTGTATTGCATAAGTGGCTTTGAGGGTGCCTGTTTCTCCCAACATAGTTAAGATTCAATTTACAACGGGTGATTGACAATACTAGTATCAATGTTGTGGTTCTTGTTCGTAAGTTAGAACGACACTTATTAAAAGCCCCAAACCACGTAAAACATGAAAAGAAAGTAGAGGTGTCTAACTTTGTTTTGCAGGGGTGTGCTTTGATGTGATATGGCCATGATTGTGATTATATTTGATGTATGCAATGTTCCTTATTGTAAGTTGGCAACCGGCAGGAGCCATATGGTTGTCTTTAAATTCTGTTAAGACCCGCGTGTCTATTCAAAGTAGTTGTAATAGTTGAAGCCGGTGGACGACAACCATGGAGCAGCGTCATTGACCTTGATGCAATGCCGGTGATGATGGAGATCATGTTCGTGCTTGAAGATGGAGATCGGAAGCACAAAGAAGAAAGGCCATATCATATCAAATATTATGAATTGCATGTGATGTTAATCCTTTATGCATCTTGTATTGCTTAGTTAACGACGGTAGCATTATAATATGATCCCTCATGCACATGAATTTCAAGTCCTAAAGTGTTCACCCTTAGTAAGCACCGTTCCTAAAGCTTGTTGTTTCGAAGCACCACGTGATGATCGGTTGTGTTAGATTCCGCAAGTGTATACAACGTGAGCAAGCCAGATTTGCTCATGCGGAAGCTAAGGTTTGATCTTGACGAGCCTAGCATGTACAGACATGGTCTCGGAACACGGATCACCGAAAGGTAAAGCATGAATCATATAGTAGATATGATGAACATGTCGATTGTTCGCCATTGAAGCTACATCAACTCTCGTGATGATCGGTTTTGATGTGGTGGATTTGGTTCGTGTGATCACTAAAACAATGTGAGGGATATTGTTTTGAGTGGGAGTTCACCTAGATTAATTTAACTATTAATTAGAACTCAATTTGTCATAAACTTAGTCTAAACTATTGCAAATATGTTGTAGATCAATGGCGGCCCCTACCATCAATTTTAATGCGTTCCTAGAGAAAGAAAAGTTGAAAAACAATGGAAGCAACTTCGCGGATTGGTTCCGCAATTTGAGGATTGTCCTTACTGCTGGTAATTTGACCTATGTGCTGGATGCACCGCTGGGTGACCCACCTGCAGCTACTGCTACCGATGAAGTAAAGAATGTTTACCTCGCTCGGAAGACTCAGTACACCACAGTTCAGTGTGCTATCTTGTATGGTTTAGAATCGGAGCTTCAGAAAAGGTTTGAGAATTCAGACCCACATGATATTGTCCGTGATCTTAAATTGATCTTTGAGACTCACGCGGCAATTGAGAGCTATGAGGCTTCTGAAAAGTTCTTTAATTACAAGATGGAAGAGGGCAACTCCGTCAGTGAGCATGTGCTTAAGATGTCTGGGCACGCAAACAAACTTCAAAGATTGGGTATAGTGATTCCTAATGCTTTGGGGATTTATCGTGTCCTCCAGTCACTACCACCAAGTTACAAGAACTTTGTGATGAACTACAATATGCAAAACATGAACAAGCAGTTGCCAGAACTCTTCGCCATGTTAAAATCTGCAGAAGTGGAGATCAAGAAAGAGCACCAAGTGTTGATGGTCAATAAGACCACCAAATTCAAGAAAGGCAAGTCTAAGCAAAAGGGACACTTCAAGAAGGGTGGTAAGAAAGTTACCGCGCCGACGAAGAAGACCAAGGCTGGACCTAAGCCTGATACTGAGTGCTTTTACTGCAAGGGAGAAGGTCACTGGAAGCGGAATTTCCCAAAGTACTTGGCGGATTTGAAGAACGGCAACATCAAGAAGAAAGGTATATCCGATATACATGTTATTGATGTGTATCTCACTAATACTCGTAGTAGTGCCTGGGTATTTGATACTGGTTCGGTTGCTCATATTTGTAACTCGAAACAGGTGCTGCAGAATAAACGGAAGCTAGCGAAGAATGAGGTGACGATGCGCGTGGGAAACAGATCAAAGGTTGATGTGATCGCGGTCGGCACGCTACCTCTTCATCTACCATCGGGATTAGTTTTATACTTAAATAATTGTTATTTGGTGCCTGCGTTAAGCATGAACATTATATCGGGATCTTGTTTATTGCGAGACGGTTACTTGTTTAAGTCCGAGAATAATGGTTTTTCGATTTATATGAGTAATATGTTTTATGCACATGCACCTTTGATAGATGGTCTATTCTTATTGAATCTCGATAGTGGAAATACACATATTAATAACATTGAGGCTAAACGTTTGAAATCGAGCGATAACTCGACCTATATGTGGCACTGTCGTCTTGGTCACATTGGAGTGAAGCGTATGAAGAAACTCCATTCCGATGGACTTCTTGAATCACTTGATTTCGAATCACTTGAAAGATGCGAAGCATGTCTAATGGGTAAAATGACTAAGACTCCATTTTCTGGTATGATGGAGCGAGCTACGGACTTATTGGAAATCATACATACCGATGTGTGTGGTCCAATGGGTGTAGCATCGCGCGGTGGTTATCGTTATGTTCTTACCTTCACGGATGACTTGAGTAGATATGGGTATATCTATTTCATGAAACATAAGTCCGAAACTTTTGAGAAGTTTAAGGAATTTCAAAGTGAGGTAGAGAATCAACGTAACAAGAAGATTAAATTTCTACGTTCTGATCGTGGAGGTGAATATCTAAGTTACGAGTTTGGCGAGCATTTGAAGAAATGCGGAATACTTTCACAATTGACACCGCCGGGAACACCACAGCGTAATGGTGTGTCCGAACGTCGTAATCGAATTCTCTTAGATATGGTTCGTTCTATGATGTCACTTACAGATTTACCGCTATCGTTTTGGGTTTATGCATTAGAAACAGCCGCATTCACTTTAAATAGGGCACCATCTAAATCCGTTGAAACGACACCGTATAAATTATGGTTTGGGAAGAAACCTAAATTGCCGTTCCTTAAAGTTTGGGGTTGCGAAGCCTATGTAAAGAAGTTACAGCCGGACAAGCTTGAACCCAAAGCGGAAAAATGCGTCTTCATAGGATACCCGAAGGAAACTACCGGGTATACCTTCTATCATAGATCCGAGGGCAAAATCTTCGTTGCCAAGAATGGATCCTTTCTAGAGAAGGAATTTCTCTCGAAAGAAGTGACTGTAAGGAAAGTAGAACTCGACGAGGTTGTTGAACCTTCTCTCGAACTTGCGAGTAGCGCAGCACCGGAAGAAGTTCCTGTGGCGCCTACACCAGTAAGAGAGGAAGCTAATGATGATCATCATGAAACTTCGGTTGTAGTTGCTACAGAGCCTCGCAGGTCAACTAGAACTCGTACCACTCCTGATTGGTATGATCCCGTTATGAATGTCATGTTGGTGGACAACACCGATGACCCTGCGACGTATGAGGAAGCGATAATGAGCCCAGATTCCAATAAATGGCAAGAAGCCATGAAATCCGAGATTGGATCCATGTATGAAAACCAAGTATGGACTTTGGTGGACTTACCGGATGGCTGGAAGGCTGTCGAGAACAAATGGATTTTCAAGAAGAAAACAGATGCTGATGGTAATGTTACTGTCTATAAAGCTCGACTTGTCGCAAAAGGGTTTCGACAAATTCAAGTAGTTGACTACGATGAGACTTTCTCACCTGTAGCGAAGCTAAAGTCTGTGAGGATTATGTTAGTAATCGCTGCATATTACAATTATGAAATATGGCAGATGGATGTCAAAACAGCGTTCCTCAATGGAGACATTGATGAAGAGTTGTATATGATGCAACCCAAAGGTTTTGTCGATCCTAAAGATGCTAACAAGGTATGCAAACTTCAACGGTCCATATATGGATTGAAGCAAGCATCCCGAAGTTGGAATCAACGTTTTGATAAGGGAATCAAAAGTTTTGGTTTTATACAAACTTATGGAGAAGCTTGTATTTACAAGAAAGTGAGTGGGAGATCTGTAGCATTATTAATACTGTATGTAGATGACATATTGTTGATTGGGAATGATGTAGACCTTCTTAATGGTGTCAAGGAATATTTGAATAATAGTTTTTCAATGAAGGATCTTGGCGAAGCAGCTTACATATTAGGCATAAAGATTTATAGAGATAGATCGAGACGCTTAATATCATTGTCACAAAGTACATATTTGGACAAAGTTCTAAAGAGGTTTGGAATGGAAGATAGCAAGAAAGGGTTCTTGCCCATGTTGCCCAATACGACCTTGAGTAAAACTCAAAGTCCGACAACGGCAGAAGATAGAGAAAGGATAAGTAAGACTCCCTATGCCTCAGCCATAGGATCTCTAATGTATGCCATGCTATGTACTAGACCCGACATTGCATATGCTGTTAGTTTAACTAGCAGATATCAAAGTGATCCAGGAGTGGATCATTGGACATCGGTCAAAAACATCCTTAAGTACTTGAGAAGAACTAAGGATATGGTTCTTTCTTATGGAGGTGATGAACAACTCGTTGTTAATGGTTACACCGATGCTAGTTGGAACACCGATCCAGATGATTCTAAATCACAATCTGGATACGTATTTACTTTGAATGGTGCAGCAGTTAGCTGGAGGAGTGCAAAGCAAAGCGTTGTGGCGAGATCTTCAACTGAATCGGAATACATGGCTGCTTCGGAGGCTTCACAAGAAGCGATAGCGATGAAAGAGTTCATTACAGAGCTCGGTGTGGTTCCAAGTGCGCTGGACCCAATGTCTACTGTGATAACATGGGCGCCATAGCCAATGCGCAAGAACCAAGGTCACACAAGAAGCTGAAGCACATTAAGCTACGTTTTCACGCTATTCGAGAACATGTCCAAGATGGGGACATAAAGATTTGCAAAGTACACACAGATCTGAATGTGGCGGATCCGTTGACTAAACCTCTCCCGAGGGCAAAACATGACCAACACCAAACTGCCATGGGTGTTCGGTATATTACCATGTAATCTAGATTAGATGACTCTAGTGCAAGTGGGAGACTGTTGGAGATATGCCCTAGAGGCAATAATAAATATAGTTATTATTATATCTTTGTGTTTATGATAAATGTTTACATTCATGCTATAATAGTATTAACAAGGAAACATTAATACTTGTGTGATTTATAAACTAAAATAGAGTCCCTAGTAAAGCCTCTTTATAATACTAGCTTGTTGGTTAATAAATGATTGTGGTTTCCCTATCATGAACATTGAGATATTATTAACAACAAGATCATATCGTTAGGAGAATGATATGGTGGACATACTCCTATAGATAAGCGTAGCATAAAGATCAAGTCATTTTAATAGTTCAATTGCTATATGCTTTCTGATACATAGTAACCTAATTCCTTCGACCATGAGATCATGCATATCACCTTCACCGGAAGGATGCTTTGATGACATCAAACACCACATCGTAACTGGGTGGCTATAAAGGTGGCATTGAGTGTTCGGAAAGTATTGGTTGAGACACATGGATCAAGAGTGGGATTTGTCCAATCATATGACGGATAGATATACTCTGGGCCCTCTCGGTGGAATGTCATCCAATTAGCTTGCAAGCATGTGACTGGCTCACAAGGGATCACATATCACGGGAACGAGAAAAGAGTACTTATCGGTAACGAGGTTGAACTAGGTATGCAGAGATACCGACGATCATAACCTCAGATAAGTAAACTATCGTGAGACAAAGGGAAATTGGTATCGGATGTAAGTAGTTCATTCGATCGCAAAAGTAATTGTTGAAATATGTGGGAGCCATATGAATTTCTAGATTCCTCTATTGGTTATTGGTCGGAGAAGTGTCTCGATCATGTCCGCATAATTCACGAACCGTAGGGAGACACACTTAAGGATTCGACGTTGTTTGAGTAGTTATGGAATGATGAGTAAGAGACCGAATGTTGTTCGGAGTCTCGCATGGGATCCGGAATATCACGAGGAGATCCGAATGGTCCGGAGAATAAGATTCATATAAGGAAAGTCCTGTTTCGGGGTTGGAGAATGGTTCCGGTGTTTTCATCAGGAATGTTCTAGAAGGTTCCGGAATGTCCGGCACATCGGAGGGGAAGGGTACATGAATGTGTCATAACAAGTTGGAATGATTGCATCATGTACTAGGTGTCATCGCTGAACAAAATAAAGTGTTAAATCAAATCCTAGTTTGAAAAGTCAAACGCCAATTTGAAAAGTCAAACGGCTATTTTGTGAGGTGGAGGGAGAGTAGGAAACCTACTTGGGGAGGAGTTCCCTCCCTCCACCGCCGGCCTTGGACGCCGAGTGGGGGAGGGACTCCCCTCCCCTGGCGCGCCCCCTCCACCTATATAAGGAGGGGCAGGGCTGCCCCTCCAAGGACACAACACCACGCCCTCTAAACCCTAACCCTAGCCGCCGCCGCCCACCATAGCTGCCGCCTAGGGCAAATCGCCGTCGCCGCCTAGGGCAAACCCTAGCCACCGGCCTTGCCCCCTCCTTGGTGTGTCTAAACCCTAGATCACCGAGGCTCTCTCATAGTCCACCATACTCGCTCCGGCTTAAGGCTAAGCCCTGCGAGATCTCCCCTCTACTTCCGGTACCACGCCGTTGTGCTGCCGGAATCACGAGGAGAGTGCTACAACCTCCGCTGCCTGCTGGAACAAGGGAGAGGAAGGTCTTCGTCGAGTACCGAACGTGTGACCGACTGCGGGAGCGCTGCCAGAACGCAGCGCCGGAAGGATCGTCTACGCGATCTTGAGATCGGGAAAAGTACGACTACATCACCCACGAGAATCCGCTCTCGTTAAACACTTTGGAATCTTCGAGGGTGAGTTATTCCATCGACTCGTTGCTACAATCTAGTAGATAGATCTTGGCTTGTTTTTTTGTATGCGGTAGAATTTTTTTGTTTTCCATGCTACGAAACCCTACACAATATATTTCTCCAACCTTGATGCCTTCAATATTTTCAATAGAATTCAGGCAATAACTTTTAACAACCTTCTTGGGGAAATAGACAGTGTGCTCTTTGTCATTAATATTGAATGTTACTTTTCCTTAATTGCAATTGATGACAGCACCTGTAGTATTAAGAAAATGTCTCCCAAGAATAATAGACATATTATCATCTTCGGGCATTTCAAGCACAAAAAAATCAGTTAGAACCATGCAATTATGAGCAACTTGAACAGGAACATCTTCACATATACCAACAGGGCAGTAGTTGACTTATCAACCATTTGCAATGATATATCTATTGGTATCAACTTTTCTAGCTGGAGCCTCTTGTAGAGAGAAAAAGGCATAACACTAACTCCAGCTCCCAAATCACATAAAGCGGTTCTAACATAATTATTCTTAATAGAGCAAGGAATAGTTGGTATACCTAGATCACCAAGTTTCTTTGGAACCTTACCATTGAAGGAGTAATTAGCAAGCAAAGTATAATTCTCCTCATTAGGAATCTTCCTTTTATTAGAGACAATATCCTTCATGTACTTTGAATAAGGAGGCAATTTAATCAGTCAAAGGAATTTGTAGAAATAAAGGCTTCATCCATTCACAAAACTTGTTGTAGTGTTCCTCCTCCTTTAACTTGTGTTTCTTACCTGGAAAAGGCATAGGTTTCTGCACCCAAGGTTCTCTCTCTTTACCATGTTTATTAGCAATAAAATCTTCCTTGGTGTACCTAGTGTTCTTAGTGTGCTTATCAGGTTCTTCCTCACCTTCCTCCTTATCAGGAGACTCATCAATATTACCACTCTTAGTTTCAGCATCAGAGACAGATATACTATTAGGATCTACAACGGGTTCAAGTGGTTCCTCAACTTTCTTATGTTTCTTTTTCTTCCTCTTACGAGGACTACCACTATCCTAACCTTGTTGGGAATCCTGCTCTATTCTTTTAGGATGTCCTTTAGGATATAAAGGATCTTGAGTAGCTGCACCACTCCTAGTTCTAATTCCATAAGCATGTTTATCTCCTGAAGCATTAACTAGCATATCCTTTTGCACCTTAGCAAGTTGATCAAGTTGGGTTTGAACCATTTGAAAGTGTTTACAAAGCATTTTAATATCATTAGAAGTTCTTTTTACAATATCTTTCAACTCATGGATAGCCCTAGAGTTTTCCAATAAATGATTCTGAACTTGTTTATTAAAATTACCTTGTTTAACAATAAATGTGTCAAGTTCCTCTAATCATTGATCAAGAGGCTTACCATAAGGAATAACACCTTCATTAAATTGGAGAGAGTGTACCTCAATAGTAGATGAGTGGGGAATTGGCTTACATAATTCTTCTATAGGAGGTAGATTCTTCACATCTTCAGCTCTAATACCTTTCTCCTTTAGACACTTTTTAGCCTCCTTCATCACTTCATCATTTAATGCAATAACTCCCCTCTTCTTTGTTGTTGGTGGTGGAACTGGTTCAGGAACAAATGGTTCAGGAGTGATAGGCTCAGGTGTATTCAGCTCAGTTGAAGTCCAATCATCATAATTCTTGCTTATCTTGTTCATTAATTCTTCAGCATCTGTAGGAGTCCTTTTCCTGAAAACACAATCAGCAAAGCTATCTAGGTAGGTCCTAGAATCATCAGTTAGTCCATTATAATAAATATCAAGAAGCTCATTCTAAGGTAATGGACATCCAGGATATGCATGAATCAAGGAACAGAATCTTTTTCATGACTCAGGCAATTTCTCTTCTTCTCCCTGTTTAAAATCAAAAAGTCTCTGCAAAGCAGCATGTCTAGCACTAGGAGGAAAATATTTATGGAAGAAAGAAGCAATCAAGCAATCAGGGCTATCAATGGAACCAGGATGTAATCTATTAAACCAAAGCCCTAACTTCTCCTTTTAGAGAAAAAGGGAAGATCTTAGCAACAAAGTACTTGCGCATTTTAAAATCATCACAGAACAAAGCACTCATAGTAGAAGCTCATTCATATGAGCCACAGCACTCTCATTTCAGTACCACAAAAAGGTTCTTTCTCCACAATATCTAAATAAGATAAAGCAAGAGATAAATCATAATCTTTATCTCATGTAGCCCGACCTACGGTCGTTACCACATCAAGGTCTCCAACTTACGCCAAGTCTTCATGGACTCCAAAGGTGAATTCGTTCCTATATGCGAGTCCACTTCCTACCCTATTGAATGGTATACTATTTCATTCTCCATCCTATGACCATGATAGGTTCACACCGATGAGTACGGAGACGAGGGAGGAAGCCCGAGGACTCGCGCCCGACAAGACGGAGGCTTGGAAGAGGAGACGGAAGAAGCTCCAGCTGGAACCGGCGACAGGACCGGTGGACCGGAGCCACCGCTGGAATCTTCAGCGACAGCCCCGACGAACCGGACGCACCGCCGGAAATCCCGGCGCCAGGACCGGTCGACCGGACCCACCGCCGGAATCGCTTACAGAGAGCCTGTTCGGCGGGCGACCGGAATATCCGGCGGCGACCAGAAATTCTGGCACCAGATCCAGCGCGACCGGACTCACCGCCGGAATCCCCGGCCTGCGCGCGGATCTGGGTTTGATGCCCTTGAATATTCCCTTTACTTACCCCTTTGCCTAGTTTATTCCCAAACAACCCCCTTGTTTAGTGGCTGGCCTATAAATAGAGCCCCCACCCCTTATGTACCCCTTAGGCATAGATGATAGACTAAAGACAACCCCCATTGTGGAATCTCTAGTTTTGCCTCATCCCCTTTACCAAGGGGACCGACTATCGTCACCAACCTCGATTGGACTTTGCATCACGCATCCATCGTTGAACAAGGCCTTGGAGTTCGATGTCTCGTATCCAAGTTGTCAAGACCCTCCCCAAGGTGTTCTTCCCTCTCCGATGTGGATTTGAGGGAGCACGATGACCGATCTTTCCTTGCAAGGATTCTATCGGACCGGTGGCCGCCGTTCGGGAGCAATCGGCCTTGTATCGTGTAAGTTTTGCGTGTGTTCATCGTGTTCTTCGCGAGGTGTGTGTCCGCTTCCGCTACCTTCTCCCTTTACCCTCGCTTTCCCATCGATTTGACCACGAGATCCGTGAAGATCGGGCCACCCAAGAGGTTAACCCCTCCATCATCTAGTATCAACAGCTTTTGGTTGCCACAGATTTCTCATCGATTTGGTCTTTTCCCCATAAATTCAAAAATTTCACCAAAAATAGCCCCAATTCGTGTTTTGGATCGATCTGTGATTTGAGTGTGTTTTGGTAGGTTTTGATCCGTGGATTACTTGCTAAACTTGTTGATCTACCTTCCCTTGCGTTTTTATGGCCTAATTCCATCATTTGACACTCCGATCTGAAGTTTCCCATCGAGTTTTTCCGCAGAAAATCGAGTTTTCGCGTTCCTGAACTCGTTCCGGCGCCAGATCCGGCGAACCGGAGCTCCCGCCGGAATTTCCGGTCAAAATTCCGGTCAAACCGGACCTACCGCCGGAATTTCCGGCGAGATTTCTGGTCCGCCGACCTGGTCGCCAACAGATTCAGCCCCGCACGGTTTTGAGCATAACTTTTGCATTCGAACTCGGATTTTGGTGTTCTTTAGCTCGTTTCGAAGAGGAGAAGGAGGTCTACATCATCATCCACGTGGTTAATGATATCTACTCCATAAAAATGTTGGAATTATGCCCTAGAGGCAATAATAAAGATGTTGTTATTATAATTCTTGTTCATGATAATGTTTATATTCCATGCTAGAATTGTATTAAGCGGAAACTTTAATACTTGTATGGTTTGTGAACAACACCGTGTACCTAGTACGCCTCTATGGACTAGCTCATTGATTAATGATGGTTAAGGTTTCCTAACCATGGACATGAGTTGTCGATTAATAATGAGATCATATCATTGGGAGAATGATATGGTGGACAGACCCAAACTAAGCGAAGCAATTAGATCGTGTCATCGTGTTCGTCTTTGCGAAGCTTTTCTTATGTCAAATATTGTATTCCTTAGACCATGAGATAATGCAACTCCCTGGTATCGGAAGAAAGCTTTGAGGTCATCAAACGTCATCCTATGAGAGGGTGATCATAAAGGTGTCTCTCAGGTGATCGGAAAGTATTTGTTGGGTTGTATGTATCGAGATGGGATTTGTCCCTCCCAAGTCGGAGAGATATACTTCGGGCCCACTCGGTAATCGATATCAACACCGCTTGCAAGCATGTGGTTAAGGAGCTAATCACAAAGTGATATCGGATTACGGAACGAGTAAAGTACTTGCTGTGAACGAGATTGAACTAGGTATGATGGTACCGACGATCAAATCTCGGGCAAGTAAAATATCGCGAGACGAATGGAATATATATATGGGATTGATTGAATCCTGGCATCGTGGTTCATCTGATATGATCATCGATGAATGTGTGGGAGTCAATATGGGTTTCCAGACCCCGCTGTTGATTATTGATAGAAGATCATGTCTGCATATTCTCGAACCCGCAGGCTCACACACTTAATGTGTCTCGACGCTAGGATAGATTGGATAATTGGTTTATGAGTTTTGTTCGGAGTCTCGGATGGGATCCGGGACATCACGAGAGGTTCCGGAGTGGTCCGGAGAATAAGATTCATATAAGGCAGTGCAGTTTTTGGAGTTCCGAATTGTTTCGGGTTAATCGGTATTGTACCGGAAGCTTCTAGAACCTTCTGGAAGGGGACCAACGTGGCCCCACCTTCTGGGAGGGGGCATGG
This sequence comes from Avena sativa, assembly GCA_916181665.1. NCBI lineage: Eukaryota > Viridiplantae > Streptophyta > Magnoliopsida > Poales > Poaceae > Avena > Avena sativa. Next base: position 111,980,798 of record OV702283.1, read on the forward strand.
GCCTATGAGGGAGTGCCCTGGCCGCATTGGGCCAGGGGCACAAGGCCCCATAGGGCCCAGCCGGCCAAGAGAGGTTTAAACTCTAGATAGAGCTTCTAGAAGGGGGGGGTTTCCTTGCCCCCCACTCTTCCTCCTTGGGGCCGCCGGCCTTGGCTTGGGGGAGGGGCTAGGGCTGCGCCCACCCCTCTATATATAGAGGGCTAGGGGCGCACCAACCCCCTACACCTTCCCCTCCAACCCTAGCCGCCCTGCTGCCCTCCTCTCTCCCTCCCGACTGCTTGTAGGCGAAGCCCTGCTGCAAAAATTCTCCACCAATTGCACCGCGCCGTCGCGTTGTAGATCCAACCCATCTATCCACCATACTTGCTGGACCAAGGAAGGAGGAGACGTCGAGGTGCTGCACGTGTGCATCTCACGGAGGCACCGCCACTTGTGGTGCTAGATCGGATCGGATCGCGGGGAGGAGAAGCGAGTACGACTACATCACCCACGTTCCGACGAACGTTCCGCTGTGCGAATCTTCAAGGGTATGAAGATCTAATCTAATCTCTCTCGTTGTTTGCATCTCCTAGATTAGATCTTGACTTTCCCTCTGTTCGCATCCGTAGAAAATTTTGATTTACTATGCCGCGAAACCCTTCAGTGGTATCAGAGCTAGATCTATGCGTAGATGTGTTTCACGAGTAGAACACAACATGGTTGTTGCGGGCGTTGATGTTTTCTGTTGCAAGCCTCTTGTTTGTGTTCTTCTTATGACGCGGGATAGTGAGATTGAAGCGGTCCAGGCCAACCTTACGCGACGTCGTTCGCGAGACCGGCTCCGCACTTGACGTGTGGCTTGTTCCACACATGCGGCTGGTGGATGTCAGTTTCTCTCACTATAGTTTTCATGGGATTAACACCGGAGTTTGGCAACCATAATATCACCGTTGTGGCTTTCCGTAGGTAAGAATCGTTCTTAGCATCTACTCCCATAAGCCACGTAAAACATGCAACAACAAAGTAGAGGCGTCTAACTTGTTTTTGCAGGGAGTGTTTTCTGTGATATGGTATGGCCCAAGATGTGATGTGTATAATGTATGCGATGATCATGTTTTGTAATGTTTCACGACTTGCATGTCGATGAGTACACAACCGGCAGGAGCCATATGGTTGTCTTTATAATTGTGTATGACCTGTGTGTCAACTTCTTATGCGCCATGTAATAGTTTCACTTTATCGCTAAGTAGTTAGCAATAGTTGTAGTTGCTATTAGTGGTGGAGGCAATCATGGTGGAGTGATGGAGATCATGCCGGAGCGCACAAGATGGAGATCATTGCGCGAAGATTGGCTATACCATGTCACATTAAAGTTATATGCATGTGATGTTTATCCTTTTATGTATCTTATTATGCTTAGATCGCGACGGTAGTATTATAAGATGATTCCTCACTTAAAGATCAAGATAAAACTGTGTTCTCCCCGAGTATGCACCGTTGCGAAAGTTCGTCGTGTCCAAGCATCACGTGATGATCGGGTGCTATAGACTCTACGCTCACATACAACGGGTGCAAGCCAGTTTTGCACACGCGGAAATACTTGGGTCTAACTTGACGAGCCTAGCATGTACAGACATGGCCTCGGAACACAAGAACCGAAAGGTTAAGCATGAGTCATATGAATGATATGATCGACACTTTGTTGTCCACCATTGAAACCACATCTCTTCTCGTGATGATCGGATTAGGTGTGGCAAATTTGGATCGTGTTCACTAAACAACCTGAGGGATGTTGAATTTAGTGGGAGTTCATCTAGTAATTTGATTAAAAGTTGAACTAGTTATCATGAACATAGTCTAAATTGTACTTGCCAATACTGTAGATCACATGGCCAAGTCCAACTTCAACTTCAACATTTTTGCTGAGAAGGAAAAGCTTAGAAACAATGGGTCTAACTTCACCGATTGGTTCCGCAATCTAAGAATCATTCTCTCTGGCGGTCAAAAGGACTATGTCCTTGGGAAAGCGTTAGGTGACCCCCCTGCTGCAACTGCGCCGGCTGATGAGAAAGCTGTCTATCAGTCGCGCAAGGATGATTATGGTGTGATTAAGAGCACCATGTTGTTTGCTATGGAACTGGAACTTCAAAATCGTTTTGAAGACTATCTCGGGCCCTTTGAGATTCTCGAAGAGCTGAAAACCATGTTTCAGACTCAGGCCCGTTCTGAGAGATATGAGATCTCTGAGAAGTTCTTTAACTGCAAGATGGAGGAAGGGAGTTCCGTTAGTGAGCACGCCATTAAGATGACGGGCTACACTCAACGCCTTGAGCAACTGGAATGCACGATTCCAGAGGAGCTCAAGATTGACAGGGTTCTGCAATCACTCCCTCCCAGCTACAAAAGTTTTGTAGTGACTCATAATCAGATTGGTTCCACTGATACGATCACCGAGCTCTTCGCAAAGCTGAAGGCCGCGGAAGTGGACATCAAAAAGGATAATCATGTGTTGATGGTCAACAATCCCACCTTCAAGAAAGGTAAGGGAGCGAAGAAGCCCTTCAAGAAAGGCGGCGGCAAGCGCGTTGCCGCTGTTGAGAAGAAGCTCAGGTCTGGTCCTAAGCCGGACACTGAGTGCTTCTATTGCAAGGACAAGGGTCACTGGAAGCGCAACTGTCCTAAGTACTTAGCGGACAAGAAGGCTGGCACCATCAAAGGTAGATTTGATATACATGTTATTGATGTTTTCCTTACTAGCCCTCGTTGTAGTGCCTGGGTATTTGATACCGGTTCAGTTGCTAATATTTGTAACTCGAAACAGGAGCTACGGAATAGACGGCAACTTGCGAGGGATGAGGTGACGATGCGCGTTGGCAACGGATCAAGAGTTGATGTGATGGTCGTCGGCACGCTCTCCTTAGTTTTACCTTCAGGATTAGTTTTAAACCTTAATAAATGTTATTATGTGCCTGCGTTGAGCATGAACATTATTTCTGGATCGTGTTTATTGTAAGACGGTTATTCATTTAAATCGGAGAATAATGGTTGTTCTATTTATATGAGTAACATCTTTTATGGTCATGCACCTCTTGTGAATGGTTTATTTCTTCTAAATCTCGAAAGGGATGAAACACACATCCATAACATTGAGGCTAAGAGATGCAAAGTAGATAGTGATAATACTACTTATTTGTGGCACTGTTGTCTAGGTCATATTGGTGTAAAGCGCATGAAGAAACTCCATTCTGATGGACTTTTGGAGTCTCTTGATTTTGAATCATTTGACACATGCGAACCATGCCTCATGGGCAAGATGATCAAAACCCCGTTCTCCAGTATGATGGAGCGAGCAACGGACTTGTTGGAAATCATACATACCGATGTATGCGGACCGATGAGTGTTTCGACGCGCGGTGGATATCGCTATTTTCTCACTTTTACCGATGACTTAAGTAGATATGGGTATATCTATTTAATGAAACATAAATCTGAAACGTTTGAAAAGTTCAAAGAATTTCAGAATGAAGTGGAGAACCATCGTAACAGAAAGATTAAGTTTCTACGATCCGATCGTGGAGGTGAATATTTGAGTTATGATTTTCTCACGCATCTTAAAGCAAGCGGAATCGTTTCGCAACTCACGCCACCCGGAACACCACAGCGCAATGGTGTGTCTGAACACCGGAATCGAACCTTATTAGATATGGTCCGATCAATGATGTCTCTTACTGATTTGCCGTTATCATTTTGGGGTTATGCATTAGAAACCGCTGCATTCACTTTAAATAGGGCTCCATCTAAATCCGTTGAGACGACACCGTATGAACTGTGGTTTGGTGCTAAACCTAAGTTGTCGTTTCTTAAAGTTTGGGGATGTGAAGCTTACGTCAAGAAGTTGATGCCGGACAAGCTCGAACCCAAAGCGGAGAAATGCGTCTTCATAGGATACCCTAAGGAAACTATTGGGTATACCTTCTATCACAGAACCGAAGGCAAAGTGTTTGTCGCAAAGAACGGTTCCTTTCTTGAGAAGGAGTTTCTCTCGAAAGAAGTGAGTGGGAGTAAAGTAGAGCTAGAGGAGGTTATTGAACCTTCTCTTGAATTGGAGAGTAGCGCAGCACCTGAAATTGTTCCAGTGCCGCCTGCACCAACAATAGAGGAAGCTAATGACAAGGATCATGAAGCTTCGGACGATGCTGCTACTGAACGTCGCAGGTCGACAAGGTCGCGTGCCCCTCCTGAGTGGTACGGCAACCCTGTCTTGACTGTCTTGCTAGTAGAAGACAGTGAACCTACGAACTATGAGGAAGCGATGATGAGCCCAGACTCTGAGAAATGGCTAGAAGCCATGAAATCCGAATTGGGATCCATGAGAGAAAACCAAGTATGGACTTTGGTGGACCCTCCTAGCGACCGAAAGGCCGTTGAGTGCAAATGGATCTTCAAGAAGAAAACGGACGCGGATGGTAATGTTACCGTCTATAAATCACGGCTTGTCGCGAAAGGTTTTCGACAAGTTCAAGGTGTTGACTACGATGAGACTTTCTCTCCCGTAGCGATGTTTAAGTCCATTCGGATTATATTAGCAATTGCTGCGTTTCATGATTATGAAATATGGCAGATGGATGTCAATACTGCGTTCCTCAATGGAAACATTGATGAAGAGTTGTATATGATGCAACCCGAAGGTTTTGTCGATCCTAAGGATGCTGATAAAGTATGCAAACTTCAGCGTTCCATTTATGGACTGAAGCAAGCATCTCGGAGTTGGAATCTTCGTTTTGATCAAGTGATCAAGTGCTTTGGATTTGTTCCAAATTGCTACGAAGCTTGTATCTACAAGAAAGTGAGTGGGAGCTCGGTGACGTTTCTGGTACTATATGTGGATGACATATTGATTATTGGAAATGACATCAACATGCTTAACGATGTGAAGAGTTATTTGAACAAGTGTTTTTCAATGAAAGACCTAGGTGAAGCTGCTTATATATTGGGCATCAAAATCTATAGAGATAGACAAAGACGCCTGATAGCTTTAAGCCAGAGTACATACCTAGACAAAGTTCTGAAAAGGTTCAGAATGGATAAGGCAAAGAAAGGTTCAGTGCCTATGTTGTCAGGTAAGATATTGAGCAAGGCTCAGTGTCCAGCTACGGTAAATGATAGGGAAGCTATGAGCAAAGTGCCTTATGCCTCGGCCATAGGTTCTATCATGTATGCCATGCTGTGTACTAGACCGGATGTGTCCAATGCTCTTAGTTTGACGAGCAGATATCAAAGTGATCCAGGAGTGGAACACTGGACAGCCGTGAAGAACATCCTAAAGTACCTAAATAGGACTAAAGAAATGTTCTTAGTCTATGGGGGTGATGAACAGCTTGTCGTAAAAGGTTACGTCGACGCTAGTTTTGACACCGACAAGGATGATTCTAAATCTCAAACAGGATACGTGTATATTTTGAATGGAGGAGCTGTGAGCTGGAGAAGCTGCAAGCAAAGCGTGATCGCGGGATCTACAGTAGAAGCGGAATACATGGCGGCTGCAGAAGCGTCAAGTGAAGGAGTTTGGATCAGGAACTTCATCACTGAGCTTGGCGTGGTTCCAAGTGCATTGGACCCACTGGAGATATTGTGTGACAACACTGGCGCCATAGCACTCGCTAAGGAACCAAGATATCATCCTAAGACCAAGCATATCAACCGCAAGTTTCATATAATCCGAGATTATATAGCAGATGGAGATCTGAAGATTAGCAAAGTACATACAGATCTGAATGTCGCAGATCCATTGACTAAACCTCTTCCACGTGTAAAACATGATCAGCACCTCAGTGCCATGGGTGTGAGATTGTTGCCAAATGTAAACTAGATTATTGACTCTAGTGCAAGTGGGAGACTGTTGGAATTATGCCCTAGAGGCAATAATAAAGATGTTATTATTATAATTCTTGTTCATGATAATGTTTATATTCCATGCTAGAATTGTATTAAGCGGAAACTTTAATACTTGTATGGTTTGTGAACAACACCGTGTCCCTAGTACGCCTCTATGGACTAGCTCATTGATTAATGATGGTTAAGGTTTCCTAACCATGGACATGAGTTGTCGATTAATAATGAGATCATATCATTGGGAGAATGATATGGTGGACAGACCCAAACTAAGCGAAGTAATTAGATCGTGTCATCGTGTTCGTCTTTGCGAAGCTTTTCTTATGTCAAATATTGTATTCCTTAGACCATGAGATAATGCAACTCCCTGGTATCGGAAGAAAGCTTTGAGGTCATCAAACGTCATCCTATGAGAGGGTGATCATAAAGGTGTCTCTCAGGTGATCGGAAAGTATCTGTTGGGTTGTATGTATCTAGATGGGATTTGTCCCTCCCAAGTCGGAGAGATATACTTCGGGCCCACTCGGTAATCGATATCAACACCGCTTGCAAGCATGTGGTTAAGGAGTTAATCACAAAGTGATATCGGATTACGGAACGAGTAAAGTACTTGCTGTGAACGAGATTGAACTAGGTATGACGGTACCGACGATCAAATCTCGGGCAAGTAAAATATCGCGAGACGAAGGGAATATATATATGGGATTGATTGAATCCTGGCATCGTGGTTCATCCGATATGATCATCGATGAATGTGTGGGAGTCAATATGGGTTTCCAGACCCCGTTGTTGATTATTGATAGAAGATCATGTCTGCATATTCTCGAACCCGCAGGGTCACACACTTAACGTGTCTCGACGCTAGGATAGATTGGATAATTGGTTTATGCGTTTTTGTTCGGAGTCTCGGATGGGATCCGGGACATCACGAGAGGTTCCGGAGTGGTCCGGAGAATAAGATTCATATAAGGCAGTGCAGTTTTTGGAGTTCAGAATTGTTCCGGGTTAATCGGTATTGTACCGGAAGCTTCTAGAACCTTCCGGAAGGGGACCAACGTGGCCCCACCTTCCGGGAGGGGGCATGGGCCTATGAGGGAGTGCCCTGGCCGCATTGGGCCAGGGGCACAAGGCCCCATAGGGCCCAGCCGGCCAAGAGAGGTTTAAACTCTAGATAGAGCTTCTAGAAGGGGGGGTTTCCTTGCCCCCCACTCTTCCTCCTTGGGGCCGCCGGCCTTGGCTTGGGGGAGGGGCTAGGGCTGCTCCCACCCCTCTATATATAGAGGGCTAGGGGCGCACCAACCCCCTACACCTTCCCCTCCAACCCTAGCCGCCCTGCTGCCCTCCTCTCTCCCTCCCGACTGCTTGTAGGCGAAGCCCTGCTGCAGAAATTCTCCACCAATTGCACCGCGCCGTCGCGTTGTAGATCCAACCCACCTCTCCACCATACTTGCTGGACCAAGGAAGGAGGAGACGTCGAGGTGCTGCACATGTGCATCTCACGGAGGCACCGCCACTTGTGGTGCTAGATCGGATCGGATCGCGAGGAGGAGAAGCGAGTACGACTACATCACCCACGTTTCGACGAACGTTCCGCTGTGCGAATCTTCAAGGGTATGAAGATCTAATCCAATCTCTCTCGTTGTTTGCATCTCCTAGATTAGATCTTGGCTTTCCCTCTGTTCGCATCCGTAGAAAATTTTGATTTACTATGCCGCGAAACCCTTCAAAAAATTTCGTGAGCAAGGCGGAATCCAACAATAAAGGGTGAAGATCGTCGACGAAAGGTATACACACTCCGCGATTTCTCCCCACTTGCATTCCTTTGTGAACCCCACTATCTTTGCGAGCAACAAACACCTATTGAGACTAGTTCCTCTTATGATTGTTTGGGCTATGCACATTTGATACCTTGTAGATTCCGAGCAAACATTGTGAGCGCTATCTCATATAGTTATCTTGTATAGTTGTTGGCACAAGGAAGAGACAAGTGAAAAATAAATAAAAAGAAAAGGAGAAAAAATATAGAAAAATAAAAATAAAAATAAAATAAAGAGATATACATGTGCCTCATAGAATAGGAAGCGCAAGCTCGATGAACATCATATAGGTGGTACTTATTGTGCATATCTTGTAGCCCACCAATTTTGTGTAATCGAACTAGCGTCTCTCCTTGTACTTGTGTGACACGAGCTTATAGTCTTCGCTAGGTAATCATTTGGTTCTTAGCTCACTTTCTCCGTCGCACAAGTCCCATTTATCCCACCGTGTGTGTTTCCTTGTACATATTTCCTATCTTGTGGATTGACTTGTTTTGCTTTGTGATCATTGTGGTTCTTTACTTGCCATTACAACATCTTGATTTCGGATTGGTTCTTGACATGCCACTTTCCATACCTATCCACCATAGGCCTTGTGTGTGTGTGTTTTTGGTTAGTAGTTGGTTTTGGTGTTCCGCGTGAACTTCACTTTGCTTGGTTTATTGCTCTCAAGTGTGGCCACTTGCACGATACGATCTTCCAAGGTAAAGTAAGGTTCGACGTTGTATCCCTAACACCCTCTACCACTTCCATATACAACACTTGGTCTTGTGAAGCATGTCTAGGGACTCCGGGACCGAGAATGATATCTATGAAGAATCCATGATGAGCCACCATGACTACGACTCCACAAGTATAGAGGACATGACGGAGCACAACACCGACAATGGCTCCGCATGCTTTGAGGATATGGAGCACTACACCAACAATGGCTCCACATGCTTGGGTGATATGGAGTACTACACCAACAATTACTCCCAAGCATGGACGACTTCGAGTGAGACATCGACGACGCCTCGCCAAGCATGGAGGACACTGAGAACTTCATCAACTTTGATGGCTCCTCCACGAGCCATGAAGAATTCCTCCACCACGTGGAGATGGCAGCCTACTATGACACGCAAGAGGAGGTGCATCATCAAGATCCCATGACCTTCAAGGCCAAGCGTGCCACACCAAAGGGCACAACCTACTTCGATGATCCACATCCAAGGCGACAAGCGCTACCACCTCCAAGGAGTCAAGCGCCACCATCGACAAGGCATCAAGTGCCACCACCTAGATGGTGTCAAGTTCCATCATCTCCAAGGCGCCAAGCTCCACCTCCTATCCAACAAAAAGTGGCGTCCAAACATCATATACATCAAGAGGCGCCAAGAAACAAGAATCTTCATCGACAAACATCCTCTCATGAGCATCGCCACCATAAAGAGGATACAAGACATCGTCAAAGGCATCTTCGCCACCAAGACGTAGAATTCATGATGAGCACCAACCATAATGCTCAACCAAGCTCAAGAAGGCGCCACAAGCACAAGAAGAGTTCCAAGGCAAATGATCACCGTCGCGAGCGTCATGTGGATGACCAAGTGCTTCACCAACATCAACCATCGGCAAGGCATGCCAATGACCTCCGTCGACACCATCATAGGGCACCTTCAACTATTCGTGCCACCACCACAATGGCACCAAGAGCAAGCCTTCCTCCACGCCATCAAGCTTCAACGCCTACGCTTGACTTCCACGACCTCGCCAACGAGGAAAATGTAGACCTCTACTTTGCCAAGTTGGATAGCATGAGCCTACCGCCACCACTACTACGAGATGGCCACAAGACGGTCGAGCATGGGATTTTCCCTTCGACTAAGGAGGCGAGCAATGATGCCAATCTTATGGCATCCAACCTTGGAGGCGGCAAGGTCAAGAATGGTGAGCATGGGATTTTTCCTTCACCAAAGGAGGCCCATGGAGTTGAGGAAACCGAGCCTATCCCCATATGATTAAGTGATTATGTGGTATCAATCCCATGTGAGTATGAGAGCCACTTAGCCCACTTGAGTGAGAACACGAGTGAGATGAGTGACTCCACCTTATGTGAGATTGAGTGCTTCCACTTGGAGGGCATGAGTGATACACCTAGTGAGTTGAGAGTGGTAGTTGATAGGTCAAGTGAGACCATTTCGATTTCTAACAACTTACCCTCTACCTCTAGTGTGTTCTCTTGTGTTGTGTTAGGTTCCATGGTTGAAGACGCGCCAAGTCATGAAGCAATGATGCCTAAATTGGAGAAGATGTACATGGTGCACGAAGATGATGCTAAGCCATGGCTACATCAAGAAAACGAAGTCGTCCACGAGGAGGCCACTACTACCACAACACCCACTTCATATGAGAGGTATGACCAAGGTAACAATAAGGGTGTTGATGATGCCATGATCCCACTAGTGGACATGATGAATTGTGAGGATATGCATGCTATGGATGATACTTGTGACATTTCATATGCTTCACTCATATTCCCATGTGATGATTTGCCTTGGCATAATATTGATCATGTGGAATTGTTTAATTGCGATATCATTGCCATAAACATGCCATGCTGTGCATCTTGTGTGTATCCTCCAATTGCTTCGGACTTGTCTTGTCATGCTAGTCATTCAATTTCTCCCGTTGCTTGCGATAATATGAATGCTTGCTATTTCACTTGTTTTGCTTGCAACAATATTGATCATATGCGTTATAATAAGATGGCCCCCATAGCTTTCTCAATTTTTGGAGATTTTGATGATTGCCATGATAAGCATGTTCCCCACTTGCATACTCACCATGCATCTATTTCATACTTGATTGACATTAATGGTGATGTGGACAAGAAGAGATACGTCATGATGGATGATGTGTATCTCTACCATGCACACACATTCTTCCTTTTATGTATGATGTGTGTAGGTACCCGCATTATCATGTCAACCTCGGTTGAGCACGAGTTGACTAAAAGAGCTCTTGAGAGCATCCCACAAGTGAGTTCAAGATCGAACCCAGCTCTGATACCTTTTTCTTGCTTTGCGTCTTTCATGTTAGCAAATTGCTATTTCCTATGGTTTGATTGCAAGCATGTGGATGGTATTCTCTCACCTTATGACAATCATGTTTTGTTGCTATTGGATTTTGATGCCTTGTGTGTTGCAACAAAATTGTTGAACAATTTCCACTTCCGATGTTTTTTGTGCAATCATAATGCCATTGAGAGCATGTATTGTCATGAGAGCTTCCAAGAATCTCGTCTTGTTGTTTCAACGAACATAAGGACCACTTGCTCTTTCATTTGGTTTGTTTGCAAACATATTGTTTTTGCCTCCGCTTGGGATACTCATATTCCCATGATATTTGCTATCGATGATTTGTGTGTGACATCCAACATGTCGAACAATTTCTCTTTCCAATGGTTGGTTTGCACACAAAATGATGTTGTTTTGGACATTCTTCCTTTTGTGTTTTTGCCAAATTCTCCTAGCTTTGCATCAAAGATATTGATCAAATTTCTATTCGATTGCTTTGAGTGCCACAATAAGATGTTATATGGAGTTTTTGAGTTCCCACATTTGGATGATTTTTCAAAGATTTCCATGCACTTTAACCTTGCATATGCATCCCGTTTGCTATACTTGAGTTGTGATAATCGTGTTGTGAACAAGAATGGACATGCCACAAATGACATGCTCCTCTATCACGCACAAACATATGTTTCTTGGTCTTTGTTGTGTGTAGGTAAAAATGCCTACACGTTAACCTCTACCAACCACGTGTTGACAAGAAGAATCGAAGAGAGATACCTATGGCTACCCTTCATCGAGCTATCTCTACAAGCTAAGGTGACTTCCTTCTATTTGAGGACTCCTGCAATAATCTTCATGAATTGGCTACGCTTTGAGTGTTGCTTTTCTTTTGGTGTGAGCTTTGTAGGCTTCATGGAAGGTTAAGGAACATTGAAGTGTTGTCAAGTCAATCTTTCCGAGGACGACTATATGGTGAACCCCAGGATCATGAAGTTCTCTCGACCTCTTCTACTTTGTGATGAGCATGTAGAGTCGAGGATGACTCTTTTTGAAGGGGGGAGCTGATGTAGCCCGACCTACGGTCGTTACCACATCAAGGTCTCCAACTTACGCCAAGTCGTCATGGACTCCAAAGGTGAATCCGTTCCTCTATGCGAGTCCACTTCCTACCCTATTGAATGGTATACTATTTCATTCTCCATCCTATGACCATGATAGGTTCACACCGACGAGTACGGAGACGAGGGAGGAAGACCGAGGACTCGCGCCCGACAAGACGGAGGCTTGGAAGAGGAGACGGAAGAAGCTCCAGCTGGAACCGGCGACAGGACCGGCGGACCAGAGCCACCGCCGGAATCTCCAGCGACAGCCCCGGCGAACCGGACGCACCACCGGAAATCCCGGCGCCAGGACCGGTCGACCGGACCCACCGCCGGAATCGCTTACAGAGAGCCTGTTCGGCGGGCGACCGGAATATCCGGCGGCGACCGGAAATTCTGGCACCAGATCCGGCGTGACCGGACTCACCGCCGGAATCCCCGGCCTACGCGCGGATCTGGGTTTGATGCCCTGAAATATTCCCTTTACTTACCCCTTTGCCTAGTTTATTCCCAAACTACCCCCTTGTTTAGTTGCTGGCCTATAAATAGAGCCCCCACCCCTCATGTACCCCTTAGGCATAGATGATAGACTAAAGACAACCCCCATTGTGGAATCTCTAGTTTTGCCTCATCCCCTTTACCAAGGGGACTGACTATCGTCACCAACCTCGATTGGACTTTGCATCACGCATCCATCGTTGAACAAGGCCTTGGAGTTCGATGTCTTGTCTCCAAGTTGTCAAGACCCTCCCCAAGGTGTTCTTCCCTCTCTGATGTGGATTTGAGGGAGCACGTTGACCGATCTTTCCTTGCAAGGATTCTATCAGACCGGTGGCCACCGTTCGGGAGCAATCGTCCTTGTATCGTGTGAGTTTTGCGTGTGTTCATCGTGTTCTTCGCGAGGTGTGTGTCCGCTTCCGCTACCTTCTCCCTTTTCCCTCGCTTTCCCAACGATTCGACCACGAGATCCGTGAAGATCGGGCCACCCAAGAGGTTAACCCCTCCATCATTATCTTTAATATATATGGGAGAGGTGGCAAACTTAGGATCATAGGACTTCTTAGGCATAATAGTACGTCTAGCAAGGAGACTCTTAATAGCACTAGCACCAGGTGTGTTTCGGCACTCTTCAACAAATTCATCAGTAAGCTCTATGTAACCATCATTAATATCAAAACTCTCACTAGACTCAGGTGAGCTAATAGGTCTAACAGTGTATTCACTAGGAGTTTCGGTATTTCCTAGACTAGCCATAGTAGCATCTAGAAAAGGACCTAATGAACCACTCGCATCAAGCACAGTAGAAGTAACATCATGAGTATCAAAAGCAGTTTCAGATTCAGCAGTAGTAGCAGTGTGTGTAGCATGAGCATGTGGCGGTGGTGTGACAAACTTACTTATAACAAACGGTGATCAAGAGCAGCAGAGGTGTTTAGGACTGTACATCTTCTTGTAGTGGATGGTAAAATACGGAACTTTCCATCACGAGACTTCCCCATGATGAAAGGAGTAGCAGTGAACAATAATAGATCCAAGTGAACTTACAAATAAAGTTATGCTCCCCGGCAATGGCGCCAGAAAATAGTCTTGATGACCCATAAGTATAGGGGATCGCAACAGTCTTCGCGGGTAATATTACCCAATTTATTGATTCGACACAAGGGGAGCCAAAGAATACTTGCAAGCCTTAACAACTGAGTTGTCAGTTCAACTGTATCTGGAAATAGTTCTTGCTCACAGAAGTTTATCAGTAGCAACAGTTTGGTAGTAGCAACAACAACAGTGAAACAGTAGCAATAGTAACAGTAACGGTAACAGTAGGATTCGAGTGCGGTAGACATAGGGATGGATGGGAGTTGCATGGACGAGTCTAAACATGTAACTTCAAGATCTAGGGCATTGCAGATAAATAATAACAAGCATCCAAGTACTAAACAATCCTAGGCATGTGCTCCAAATATAGTCATACGTGCTCGCAATGAGAACTTGCACAACATTTTTTATCCAGCCAGCCCGTGGCAGCGGGGCCTCTAGGGAACTACTGACAATTAAGATGCTCCTTTTAATAGAGCACCGGAGCAAAGCATTAACACTCTGTGAACACATGTGATCCTCACACCACAGCCATCCCCTCCGGTTGTCCCAATTATTGTCACTTTGGGGCCTTTGGGTCCGGACAATGATATGTGTACACAACTTGCAGATAAGATCACAAATAATACTATCATAATGATTTAATAATAAGTTCAGATCTGAGATCATGGCACTCGAACCCTAGTGACAAGCATTAAGCACAACAAGTTGCAACAAAGTCAAATAACACTAATAGAGATACTAGGCACTATGCCCCTAACAGATCTTATTGGATTACATGATAGAACTCATCCAATCCCTACCATCCTCAAGCCTAAAGTGGGGGATTACTCACTCATGGATGAGGGAAACATCGGTGGTTGATGGAGATGCGTTGGTGATGACGATGGCGATGATCCTCTCCAAATTCCCCGTCCCGGCAGGGTGCCAGAAACGAAGTTTCTGGATCCGAATCTTGGTTTCTGGTGGCGGCGGAGCGAAACTCTTTCTAGAAAACTATCGAACCCCCTCTGTTTTTAGGTCAGAAGGCAACTTATAGGCGCGGAGGGAGGCCGAGGAGCTGCCTGGGGTGGACAAACCTCCCCCAGGCGCGGGGTCAGTGGGCCCACGCCTGGGGTGGGTCTGGCCCCCAGGCCTCCTCTCTGTCTCCTCTTCTGGCTCCGTGGATCTTCTGGTGAGAAATAGTTTTTGGCATATTTTTCGGGATTTTTCCTGATAGTTCATTTTGTGCACAAAAACAAGACATCAAGGTAATTCTGCTGAAAATAGTGTCAGTCTGTGTTAGTTGTATCCAAATCACACAAGTTTAGAGGCAAAACAATAGCAAAGTGTTCGAGAAAGTAGATACGTTTTGGACGTATCAAGGAGCAGCGAAACTCCGTCACGTGTATAAGATAGGAGGCTGTTGATACTGCCCAAGCCAGCGCTAGATGAGCCTCAAAATAGGATATGAACTTGTCTGCCAATGACAACGGAACGAGGCTGAGATGTACCGAAGCGCCATCACGACGCCTCCAAAAGGATAACAAAGCATCACGTCGTCATCGTCGAGACCAAGGCGGTCAAGGCTTTTCCCCCAGAGCGCTGACGCGGGGAAGATAACCACAACGACGCCTCTAAGAGGGTAACGACACCCACATGTGTCGCTGCCGCTGCCACCGAAGCGTTGAGCTTTCGCCTGGAAAAACCTTCACACCACAACCCGGTACGTCAGACCGCCCATTTTCACCAAGCCAAACCTCCATAGCACGATCTCGAAGTCACCTTTGCCAAACCGCCGCCAACACCAGGATCGTCGCCGCCCGCTACTTGCTACCCACAAGGCCAAAGAGACAAGCCACCATCACTTCCACACCGCTCGCCGTTAGATTTAAGCCCGGTTGGCCAAGATCTGGCGCCCTAGCCGTAGTGCAGTCAGGGGACATGCGTTGGGGACCAGAAAATCCGGCAAAGGAACGTTCCTGCCTGACCCACCTTACCCAGATCGGGCCTAGAGGGGGCCAGATCTAGGCTTGCAGGCCCACGCCGCCAGGAGCTCTTCCATCCCCACCACTAGTTGTTGCCACCTCCATGCGCCTTGCGCTGCCGTCCACACTTGCAGCCCCGCCGCCGTCACATTTTTCCACCACCGAAGTTGATCTCTCATCATCACCGGACCACTGCCGACTGGGATCCCCCGCGCTTCCCTCCGCGCACACGAGAAAAGGTAGGCCTGCTGCCGCCGACACTACGCGGGCTTGCCCGGCTATCCTCGCCGACGACATCAAGGAGGAGTGGAGGAGGGGGGGTTTGGAGAGTGTGGAGGCTAGGGTTCACTGTCGCCGGCTTGCCGGCGGAGCGAACGAAGTGTTTCCAAACGTTAGCCACTAACAAAATCAGTCAGAAAAATAATAACCACTCCATAAAAAATATCGTAGATTTGTCTAAATCCATGTATTTAGACATGTTTTACTCTATAGATACATGCGACATCTTTTTAGGATCGAGGGAGTAATAATGGAAAGAGCAAAACTACAAAAAAGAATATCTGATATCCATATGCCTGTTCAGAGCGAGAATTGACGAACATCCCAGCTTCGGTGGCCTTCGCACGGTTTCAGAATTCAGAGAACATCCCAGCTTCGGATGGCCTTCGCACTGTTTCAGAATTCAGAGACGTCAGCATTGCACTTCTCAGGAGCTGAAGACACATTCAGAAATCTAGAGAATATCCTGAAGGCAGCACTTATACTTTTTATTTCATTTGACATAATATTTTGTACTTACAAAGAACAGGAATATTTTGTATTTCATTTGACACTATAATTTATAAGAATGGAACACGTAACAGCCTTACAGGACTACATGATCAAGATTTGAACCTGAATACTACGAGGACAGCAACCTAGTCTCAATTCTCAAAAAGACGGTAACTAGATTCAAAATCTGGCAAGGAAGCACAAAAATGTAACCTTGGAGAATCACAATTTGTTTGTGACTGCATAATATTCACAAGGCTGAGAAGTACAAAGCAGCAGGGACAGAAGACCAAACCGCAGATTATTCATCTTCATGACAGTATACACGAGATTCAGCATCCAGAGCTACAAGCACCATTATCTACAACAAAACTTGGCTCAGTGGAGCATTATGATTTTAAGCCGGTTACTAAGGACTGGCAGGGATTTCATGGTCCAAGAAGATCGACGACGCGGCCTCATGATGTACTCGATCTCCATGTATACACGAGATTCAACATCCAGAGCTACAAGCACCATTATCTACAACAAAACTTGGCTCAGTGGAGCATTATGATTTTAAGCCGGTTACTAAGGACTGGTAGGGATTTCATGGTCCAAGAAGATCGACGACACAGCCTCATGATGTACTCGATCTCCATGTATCCTCTTCTGCAGGCTCTCCAGGCTCGCGACGCGTCGCAGAGAGGCTGGCATTGAAGCCATCTCTTCCCTACTGGGCACAGGAGTTGCTGCCTCCTGGAGATCAGGCCTGATCTGATCGTCTTCGAGTAAGCCCTGGAGGAAATGGCTCATGCTCTCTTCATTAGGAGCAGCATCAGCAGAAGCTGCATCAGATACACATGAAGAGAATGGTGCGCTGCTAGTTCCAGGCATGTCTGATGGAGTGGAGAACAGCATGCTTGTTCCAGTTACTCTCCTCACAGCTTCTTCAGCTATATTCACCTGAACAAAAATAATTTGTCAAGATAAAAAAGAAACGAAATATAGCACTGGTTTCATTTAATTCATAGACCCTGGAAAAGAGAATAATTTAAGAAAGTAGTGTCTCACTAGAACCTCATGAGGATTATATTTGTAGAATATAAGTATTAGCTATAGACAAAGTTTTGGAAATAAAAAATCATTTTATACACATAGGGATAACCCTAAAGTTCGTGAAAAAATATTGAAACTCCATGTCGAGTGTTTGCAGAAAAAAGAGAACAAGTAATTGTTGTAAAATGGATGTTATAAAATCACCTTTACCAAGAGATAAATACAGAGTTTTGCATGTACTCACACACAAGCATTAACAAATGTATGTATGATTGTGCCCTGTTTGACTCCTCATGTGCAGTATGAGACAGAACAGATCTCCCATAAGGACCAAAACCACAGGCTTAATGAGACACACCCTCGAAGCATTGCAACAGGGTATGAGCGCGTATTTATATTTTGTTTCATTTTTACAATGCCCACACCTGTAAGAAAACATTGTTATTATTCTTACCACCAAAGAATAAAGTTGTGAAATATAGAACTAAACTATCCTTTTTCACTAATAGGAGAGGATAATACCTGCCTTCCTCACGAGAAGTACAATCTCAAATCCAAAAAATGATATTGTAATCTTTGATAGTACAGTTAGGAAGTTACAGATCATGTAAAGCAAAGTTGTCAAATACAAGAATGCTTTATTTGCCATGTCTGGGTTCTCCAAAGAAAAGAGAAAGCAGATGAACAATGTTACGTACAAAGCTTAGTAAAGTAACTACGGATTAATGATCATAACATTATATCAGGGCCATAATCAACAGATTCACAATCAAACCCCTTCAGATGGTAAGAAAACAAATTGTAGGATGCAATTAAGAGTTAACCAGAATAAAAAATATATACCTTTCTCCTCATAGTCTGAATATCAACTGTAAGATTTCTGTTGCCAAGAGAAGCTTCCTTGTATTTCTGAGTCATGTCAGTCAGGCGCTTTAGCAAAGATGCATTCTCAGCTCTCAATTGTGTAACCTAGATGACAGAGTAGTAATTAGCACAGTTATCTTAATTTCAGGTAGACTTTAATTTAAACATCATGGATTGCGATTTCGTTCCAGACCTGTGATTCAATGTCGTTCTGGTGTGCTTGTTTCCTTTTCCTTGACCTCCTGGCTGATTCTCGATTTGACAGCATCCTGATCACAGTATTAAAAGCAAGAATTTTAGCACACAAAGGTTGTACAAGTTTTCCAACATGGCACACTCAATATCATGTATAACGGTAGGGACTACTAGCAAATTTACTGAAATACAATCAAGCCAAACAACTCCCTCCACTTATTTGAGACTTTGGTGGAATTGTTTTAAATATAAATGCAGGGACATTTTAAGTTTTACCCCCCCCCCCCCCAATACGGCGGCCAGCGCAGCTCGATTTTGGGACGTATGGGGGGGGGGGGGGGCGCCGGATAAGTTCACGATTTGTGGTGGGGGGGGGAGGGGGCTGCCTCCCAGTCATACGCCCAACAATCCTGAAATTTATTTATTTGGCGATTTTTATTACATGCTCGGAAAATAAAACTAGTCGTAATCATGTCTAGTCTTGTAGTAGACTGCTTCGGGGTCGTTGTCGTCGCTTGCCGCGCGTGTCTGGAACCTAAGTCCTTCCGCGGTTTGATGCGGGTAGCGGAGACCGTCGATC
This sequence comes from Avena sativa, assembly GCA_916181665.1. Lineage (NCBI taxonomy): Eukaryota > Viridiplantae > Streptophyta > Magnoliopsida > Poales > Poaceae > Avena > Avena sativa. The sequence goes on from OV702283.1 coordinate 111,999,650, forward strand.
AGCGCAGGCTACGGTGACCGGCGGCCGCAGCTGCTGCAGCAAGCCACCATGTCGTCCTCCGCGCGTACAAAGAGGCGCGCATGGCCGCACGCTGCCCTGGGAACTCCCCCGGGTCGCTGGTGCGTCCGAGCTGGCGCGCGGCCATAGCGTATTCCGGAGGCACCCACCACTCCGGCCTTGAAGGAGGTGGGGTGTCTCGTTTGGCAAGCTGCTGCCCTTGCTTGGGCTCCGCGGTGGCTGAAAGTGCGGGTACCGCAGGCGAGGGTGATCTCCTTCAGCGATGTGGTGCATACACCGGCTAGTGTCCGGTTCGCCCACCACAGCCACCAGCCGGCTTCGTTGTGGTTCACCGGAGGAGGGCCATCGCCCTCGTACCTGGCGAGCTCTCTTTCCCACCGATTGGCGAAGAAGGCGGTCTAGGTCACGGTGTTGTCGGGGAACCAATCGGGATCCCTCCGCTGCTCCGTCGTGAGCTCGAGGTAGTAGTGGCTCGTGATGGCCGCCCGGCGGGCAGAACCGCGAGGCACAGGAGGGACAGGCACCCCTCCGGTGCTCAGCATCCAGTCGGGGGCAGCCGGTAGCCCGGCGGACAAGGGTAGCTGAGGGTGAGATAGACCCAGTGTGGGGTCTCCATGGTGAGAGAGAGCAGTGTGGATCTGTGGATTGCAATGGCGGGTGTCCTAGATATAGCGGGAAAGGGCGGGAAACCTAGGCGGGAAGAGTTGGAAAGGGTAGGAAGTAGGAACGAAGCACCTATCTCACTGACAGGGCTGGCCCCCGCGTCGTTTTCAGCTCCATCCGGCGCCCCCGCTAGACCCCATGTGGGTTGGGTTCAGCCTGGGGGCGCCGGATAACAAAACGGGCTGCGCCGACGCCAAAAAATAATTGGGAGGGTGGGCTGGGCGCGATTTTCAGCGCCGGCGCCCCCGTTAGCCCTTTAGGGGGGCTTTAGGGACCTCGAGTGGAGATGCTCTAAAGGCTCGAGCATTGGGGGGACTGGATCCACTCTGGTACCCTCTGCCATTTCACCTGTCCCGAACCATTGAATTGGCAGGACGAGGGAAAAGATTGAGATATATCTCCTCACAAAAAAAAAATCTTGCCCCACTAGTATCAAGTTATGGTTTCCAACTGGATAATTGAATATATTGATAAATGGTGGCAGCAGAAGATTTTTGGATGATAGGTAGAACAAGATGGGTAAATGGACACATACTGAACTAAGATTTTTTTTTATAATAGCTCCTTCAAAAAATGCATTGATTTGAAGATTGTGGTAAATGGAAAATTCTGCAGTACCTCTTCACCCGCTTTGCACTAGCAGGATCTGTATTTTCCTCAAGATCACCCTCATCATCTGAGTGCTCCTTTGATGTACTACTATTAGCTGGCTTGCCTTGAACAACAGTACCATCACCTATTATAGAAGAAAAGAAAGAAAAACACTTAATGAGGATATCACACGAGAGTTAAGCGTTCAAATGTTATATAAAATGCCTATACACTTCTCGAAACACACTAGTAGGTGCTCTTCTAAAACATGTATGATGGTGTGGAAATATGAGGATAGCACACAAGAGTTAAACATTGAAATGTCTCGAGACTTTCAGAATGCAAATTGGTGTTGACAGAATGACAGGAATGCGTATGTTATGTGGTATGTCAGCATGCAGCATCAGTGAAGCAGGATCAGAATACTCTGTTCTCATCTTTTCAAATTTGACCTCCACAAAATTATTCTCATCTTTGCATCAATGGAGTATGTTTTAGCTTTTCTCTCATTTGTCAACATAACACCGTGTTGCCAAACCCAGAACCGTCATTTCTCTTCATTTTCTGGATTCTCTGGACAACAGTTAAGAAACTACTAGTGACATCTGACTCTTCTGATGGTTCAGGAGTGCCATAAGCAAGAGACTACCAGAGAAAAACAAACAAAATAGACCTAATGATCAGATGTAAAACTGAAATATAACATTCATTCTAGCGGAACTATGGAAGACTGTCAAGATAGACCATATTTTGTCAATCAAAGCCAATACTGATTTTTGGTAAATTCGTGTGGGATACACATCTGGCTTGATTTTGCTGAAGTTACTTCACAGACTAAAATGAATGGGATTATGGAAGTTCATATAAATACCATCAAAAGAAGCTTGAGACACCAATTGTGACGTGTCTGAAGCTTGTGAGTTGGGGTAGCTCAAAGCAGATTCTTGAGGTTTAGCTACCTGAAATAGAATTACATGCAAAGTTAGCTCATGGGCATCACATTTAAATGGTACTTGCGGGGGCACATTGCAAAATCTAACAAAGACAAAAAAAAAGGTAAACACAGTTCACCGCTGCGCCAAGCAGCTGCCACTGGACATCAAGCCAGCCCAATTTCATGCATATCACCCAGATTTGAACACCCCTGGTGCGTGCGTGTCACTTTCAGGAAGAACATGCTTTTTCATACCAGCTTAGGAAAATCAAAGAAGATCCATATTGTTTCATACTCTCCGACAACATAAGACTCATTTAATATTGTAGTCATCTGTGGTCAACGAAAATCCATTAGAATATGCTCATAAACTGCATATGTGGTCGAAACAGGTCTGCTTCCCTCCTAGCAACACGTTACACGTCACAATGGTGACATGTCACACTACAGTATCAGCTATCCTATGAGGATCTACACACTGCACCAAAACACCTCTGAGGATCTAGGTGACCAGGATTCCTCTCCCCTGGCCTTCCTGAAGGAACAAAAGGCACATCATTGCCATGTTCTTTTCCTGGAGACTGATCCGGAAATAATACTCAACTAGTACGATTTTTATGTAAATTACAGATATTGTATCACTAATATGGCAGCAATTTAAACCACTAAGGAAAATGTACTTCGGAAATTCAATTTGGCAAGATTGTCCATCGGAAGACTGAAAACAGATTCGCGTGTGTTTCTCACTTTCTCCTGAACTAAAAAATTGCAGCAGAACTACCCTAGAAAGGATTTTTCATGGAACTTACAGAAGCTACAAGAGAGGCTACAAATCTAACCAAATCTCAGTCCAAGCAAGAGAAAAACCAAAGAGATAATTGTGCTTCGAAGAGGAGAGACCGTACCATGGACTTGGCCACGGCGGCGCAGTACAGTTCGAGCTTCCTCTTGAGCACCGCTGCGTACTCCTTGGGATCTCCGCCGCCGCCGCCACCGCGGACACAGTTCACCTCCACCACCTCGTCGCCGCCGCACCCCATTCTTGGGAAATAAAAGAAAACTGCTCTCTTTCCCCGTGGCGGGTGGCAGTACTACTCAAGAAGGAAAAGGATTTAGACGGACTATGGAGCAGGTGCTCTTCGGGAGAGAAGGGAAAGGGCGGAGATTTGGGATTTGGGATGAAGGTGAGCGATGGTGGAGACGGAGGCGGCGAGGGGGAAGGTTTATAGCGGCGGTGGAGGGGGTCGCTGTCGCGGTGATGCCCATGTGTTCCACTTCTCCGTGCTGCAAAAGATCTAGGGAGTCTACTGGCGAGGTAAGTGGACAGAATCCGCTCCAGTGTGTGTTCCTGTCCACGAATTTTAGATCTTTTATGTGGGCCCATAGGAATTTCATGGAAATCAGAAAATCACAAAAGTTGGCATTTTTATTTTATTCGGTGCATCCATTTTAGGCAGCTACTAGGGGTTGGATACCTATTTCGGACGACATCCTGACCGTCTGATGTCACTTTAAGGCGAAAATCTTAGCTAGCTGATCTTTATAAGAGAATATTTGGTGTGCACTAGTATTTTTTTTTGGCTAAAATTACACCGATCTATTAATAATTATTAACAACGTATAAAAAGGGATAAAAGTCCATTGACCACCTAGCGATGTCGTCCCCGCCTCTCCATCATAGGAGCCGTGCAAAACTTGTGGTAATAGAGATTATTATAATATGTTACTTTTCTTCATGAAACATTTGTATTGGATGCAGCAAAGCAAGACAACAACTAGCACTTAAATATGTTGGGATAAAGAGAGAAACTTTTCACAACAAGAAAAATTAAAGACATACTAAAGAGGTTTTATTTTTTGAAAGTAAATGAGATAATGACAATCATCAAAAATACCTCCACGCACCTCAAAAAACATATACCCTTCCTCTTAGTTTGCGATACCACAATTGACGAGCATTGGACACACTCTCAAGAAACTGTGCAAAGATGAGGCACATGCAAAGCCCGACTACCATCGATGGTAGTGATGGGTGAAGCTGCTCTAAGTGCTTGAGACAAAAGGGACCAAAGATCAATAACTCGGTTATTTCACCTTTTGCATGATTCTCTTGTTCCTGCTCACTTGTCTCATTTATCATTTACAAATTGTCACCACAAGAATGTGTTCAAGCTAGTAGTGGCATCAAGGTTCCAAGTGCTCAAACTAGGACTAAAACACAAGTATAACAATTTTGAGTGGATAGCAAACACTAAGCAAAGCCTCTTTTGCTAGAAAAAGTCTGCATCTTATCAACAACTTATGCCAAAAGTGAAGTAGAGATGTCACTATCAATTTTATTCACATATGCCCCACCTTGTAAAAATCAAATAGCCTACTTGACAACCAATAAGCTAGATTCTGTACATATTGTAGGTTGTATTTGATTTTTGTTCTTGGGGCCAAGTGTGCGCATATAGCTTCACACCAACCAACATGGTTTTCATATCAAATATCCCAAAAGGGGTGTTTATTGTTGAGTATCGATTTATGCATGTATTTTCTTTCTAAAAATACTAAGTGCATAACAAGTTGATTTGTACTCAACACGAGTGTTCTCTAGATGGTTGGAGCTTGATCGCCTCTTTTGGCAACTTTGTATGCATCTTATTATCAGCAATTCGGGCTACAAGTCAAGTAGACCAAGTGTCCTTCTCAACTTCGTTCACATCTCCATGTTGCAAAAGATCTCATGAGCTTATTGTGAGCCAAGTGATTAGAATCCCTCAATCCATGTGCTCTTGTCCACGAAATGTGGTTTTTCTTTCCGAATGTGGATATTTTTTGGGTGGGACCTGCACCATATCTTTCACAGGGCTAGAAAAATTGCTAGGCTGGCAAGCATGTAGAATATATGGATTGGCTTTGTGGCTGATATTTTTGTGGATGAAGACACATTGGATGTTTATGGGTCATCTTCATTTGATTCTTAGTGCCTAGTTGAACCCTATGATTCCCACGACAAAGACATGAGGGAAGCTTCGACTAAATCTATGCCACAATACATTCTTGTCCTAGGTGATAAGATATGAACCAATAAGGTGGCCAAATTTTGTGACATGGCAACGACAAAGAAAAATCTTCAAGTGGCAGCTTTACTACCTGGTCAAAGAAGGCGTCGAGGAGAACGAGGAAAGGAAGAAGGATATTGGAGAACAACATGTGGACCATCGGATGCCAATGACGATTAAGCTACCGTCTACTTCTTCCATCCTTAGAAAAATTTGTTGTAGTTCAGAGGGAAAACTCCTATGCCCACTAATTGGTTTAATTTAGGTGCACCCGTGCACAATGGCCCTAAATTACCATTGAAAAGTTACATAAAAGGTTACAAAATTCACACCACACACATCTTCTGGTTCCACTCATAATTAAAATTTTCCATTTTTCTATTTTATTTTCCAGGGTGTGAATTAAATGGTGAGCTAAAATGTTCGTATATTCTAAGTGAATGTCGTGAAACAATAGCATGTGACTTTTGATGCATTTTCAACTATACGAACCCAAGTCGGCATGGTTTAGGGCCAGGCTATACATGTTCCTTTACTACCTTATGCAACAAGTAGCTAAATCAAGGAGAGAGAGAGAGAAAATATCATTGTCGAGTTTTTCTTTCTTTAGCAGTGAATGTCATTGTCAAGTTCTTTAGCTAGGCTGCCCAAGTTGAAAAAAGATCACAAGCCAAGTTGCGGTCACTCCAAGCCAAGTGGTTAGAATCTATGCATGTTCTAAGGTTGTAGATCTTTTTTCCCTGGGACCCATAGACAATAGCGTATCTTTATCTTGGCTAGGATGCTGGCCAGCTCAGCGGGCCGCCTGATTCACTTATTTTTCTCATGACTAAGAAGCTTGCCAATTCAGCAATCATGTACTGTAATTAAGGATATGTTTTAGGGCTGATATTTTTGTGGAGGGGGGCATATTGGATGGGTATATGACATCGTGGTTAGATTCGCACCGCCTAGTTGCAAACCGAAAGACATGGGGTCCGCTATGACTACATCCGTACCAGGTACACTCTTGGCCTAGGCCATAAGAAGAACTGACAATATGGACAAATTTGCTGGCATGACAACGATAAAGAAAAATCATCAAGTGCCAGATTTGGAAGAAGGGTGTTTGAGTATGACGTGTGGACCCTTGTATGTGATCTTTATTTTCACTACCGTTTGCAACAACTATATAATAAATGATCCTATAAACCAAGGAGGGACACATGTCATTGTCAAGTTCTTTAAATCTTTTCCCCATCCAAGTTGCAAAATAAAAGATCAGAGGCCAAGTTGCACCAACGAACCGCAAGCCAAGTGGGCACGCAGGAGAACCTCTATGCACGTTCCAGGAAGGTTGCGGACCTTTCTTCGTTGGCCCCAGCGTATCTTTTCCTTGGCTGGGAGGCCAGCCAGCTCAGCAGGCGCGCCATCCACTCGACCTGGTCTGCGGCTGATATTTTTCCTGGGTGGAGGCCGCGTCGGACGCTGCCTAGTGTTCCTATCCACACAAACCAGATAGTATTATTTTGTTTTGATGATTGTCATTGCACGCTACGACCAAGGGAGCATCTGTTGGCGCCACTTTACGTGTGCACATGATTCATGTCTTGCGCATCGCCATCGCGCCGGGTAGCGCCGTAGCGGTACAGCTTGGAATTTCACCGATCTCCGGTAGGGCAGAATGGACAAAAATAATCCAAAATTAAAAAAATTTCACCAAATAAACTCTCGGTGAAAATATTTTACGGAACTAACCCTTTTGGGTAGCCAAAGGCGCTATGCTCAAACTCTTTGCTAGCGTGGCACGTCACTGTACGTAGCATAGCGCCTAAGACGCTATACTAGTCTATATATAAAATGTCCATATCTATTTGATGGAGAATTGTGCTGGTTGAGTTGGTTGAAGTCTTTGTTGCTACCTTAGTAGGTTGTGACTTCAACTCCCCAAAATCCCATTTTTTATTTTTATTTTTCAAAGGCTGCAACTTTGGTTTTATTGCCGTATGATTTTCTAGCATACTTATTTTTTTTAAAATAGAAACCGAGTATGTAAGTACATAATCTGTTTAAATTAGAAAAAGATATTTAAATTTTAAAAGCCTAGCGAGGCATGGATTTTACAGAAAAACAAAGAGGGGGACTTGTGGCAGCGCATCATCGAAAGTGGGTAAAAAATTAGAATGCTGGTATACTAAAGAGGAGAAAATACTGTAGAACGAATACGCGGAGGTTAATTTTGGGCGGGAATTGGGCGCAAAATCCAAACATGAGGATGAGGACGTCGAGGAAGAAGATGAGTATGAGTGGGAGGAGGGTTAAGAGGCAACGGCATATGGCAACATGGCAGTTTGCCTAACACCAAGAATAGGATTTAAATATTAGTATTAAGTATTGGATCTCCTTTGTAAAGCAGTTACTTATTAAGCTTTTGTTAATCCTTGTTAGGCTGAAAACTTTCTGAACAACAGAACGCTTTTTGTGACTCTAAAGAACCTGGTCACATGGTTTCATGATGAATGGAACCAGGGACAGATGTCCCTGTTTCTCTACATAAAATATTAGGAATTCTATGCATATTCAAGACCAGATATGTAAAAGAAGCAGAATTCTAAGAAGAGTAATACTCCAATACAAGGACCTCTAAAGCAACACCATCTGAGAAAAAATATGGAGTAGTAATAAAGTAGTAATGTAGCTACGTGGAAAATGGGAAAAACAATCGCTAGGCTTTTTAAATTTAAATACTTTTTTCTATTTTGAACAGATTATGTACTTACATAATTTGTTTCTATTTTTAAAGAATAAATAAGTATGCTAGAATTAATATATTTTCAAACGTATGGAAATAAAACCAAAGTTGCAGCCTTTGAGAAATAAAAATAAAAAAGTGAGGTTTTGGGGAGTTGAACTCACAACCTACTAAGCTAGCAACAAAGGCTTGAACCAACTCAACCATCACCAATCTCTATCAAATAGATATAGACATTTTATATATAGACTGGTGTAGCGCCTTACGGTTAGGCGCTATGCTACGTACAGTGACGTGCCACGCTGGCAAAGAGTGTAGCGCCTTTCCGAAAGGCGCTACACAGTTGAGCATAACGCTTTGCGTTAGGCGCTACCCAAAGGGTTAGTTTTGTAAAATTCTTTCACCGAGAGTTCATTTTGTGAAATTCTTTTAACTTTGGGTTATTTTTGTCCATTTTGCCCTCCAGTAGCGGCGCTTTTAGTGACGTTAAAAGCGTCACGCGCTAAAATAATCGTCAGTATAGCGTGTGAAAGGCCGTGTGGGCTCTTCTAGCGGAGGCACGAAAATTGGACGCGTCTAAAAAATGTTAGACCATGCGGGATTCAGCCGCGCGCGCAAGAATTTGGGCGCCGCCGAGCGCACGCGCTATAAAGTGGAGCGCGCGGAGTGCCGCCAACCACCTTCTGAGGCCGCCGCCTTGGCATCCACAACTACGAGTCCATATCACCTCCAACATCACACCCAAAAGGTCGTCAGATTGGCGGGGTGTTCGGTGCGCAATCTAGGCAAACAGAAACGAAAAGACGGAGAAAATGTTATTTTATTTTGAAACAATTAAAGAATATTTTGAAACAAACGACACCTTAATTTTTAAGGCCTATGGACATATATTATCTGTAACCAATCCTTACTAAAACATCCTTACAAGAAAATAAAATAAAACATAAGTTCTTGAAAAGTTCAGCACCATCATTTTTTGTATATCTCGATGGCGTGTTGTGATCAAATCTCGATGCCGCCTCTGTACCTCTGACGTAGCAAAACTTGTGTAGGAGAAAGATTCAAAAAACCCAAGTGCCGTGGAATCAGCGGTCGACGTAAACTAGAAGATGCTAGAGACCACGATCTCGAGAGATCGCCTTCACGGGGAAGCTAGTATAGAGAAGGCCCGAGAGATATTCCTTGGTCCATGTTGGGATCCGAGGGCAGAAAACAAAAAAATTCCTATGCTTGAAACCCCTAATGTCAGGATCTATCTATTAGTAATGCAGTAACGGGAGGGGATATGGTATTCATACCTTTGAAGATGGAATGCGGTTAACATACCGTGGAGAGAACGGGCGATGTAGTCGTACCGATGCCGACCTCGAGGTCGCTCGAAGTACAACGGATCCGATAACTCCTAGTGTCGAAAGTACGACACCACCTGAGGGAGTAACACACATATGATGCTTGACGATGACTCCCACTTCTCTCTGATCCAGCCGAGATTGCTAAAGTAGATCTCCCGGATCCTAATCCTGCAGCGTGATGGCGTTTCGCGGTGAAGAAGTCCTTGTTCACGTGGCACAAACAAGGGGGCCACGGTCGAGAGAGAGAGAGAGAGAGAGAGAGAGAGAGAGGTATGGAGGAAATTCCCAAAGGTAGGAAGCCCTTATTTATTTTCTGGTGATTTAATTGCCTCCTAAACCATGTGGAAAAGAGGTCATATGGCTTCATACCTAATGGGCCTCACCGGCGGGTGCATTGCGCCCATGCGGCCCCTCCTCCCTTTCCTCCCTTTGCCTCTTTCCCTCATGGGCCTTTTTACCTATGGAAATTGGCCCAAGGGATTTTAATCCTTTTATTTTATTAAATTATTAAATCACTATTTAATATTTAATTACATATTATTTAATTCTTGTGGCTATGGAACACCTTCCATCCCACTCCACACATCCTTCGGACCTTCCAGGAACCTTTTGGGTTTCTCCCTCTCTTTTCTTTGGTGATTTCGATGATCTCAAAATGATCTCTGAGCTTCATCAAACATGTAAGCATGCTACCCAACAGTTCAAGAACACTTCAGACATGGTCGAGACCCCTCTCGAACTAATGATCATTAACGGGACCTGGATGCTAATGGCTCCAAAAATCGCCATCTTTCTCCACGTTTAAACATTTTTTTCGTCAAGCAATTGACATTGTTCTCTCTTGATTTTCCACTAATGGCTAATTGTTACAAAGATATGTAAAACCTTCCTTTGATTGCAGGAAATCACACTTTTATTGTGAAACCAGGAGTCATAAATGATGATTTTGAAAAAGTATTGACAACCAAGTATGCATGGAGCAATTAACAGGCGCCATTCAACGTAACGACCAGTGGTACGGGTGCGTCCCGCCCGTACGGCCTGCCCGTACGGGGTGGCAGCGGCTTCGTCTCGTCAAACCCTACAACTATCATGAAGGCCCCTATATATTTTGAGGTCGTAGTCTCGTGCAGGAGGCCGCCATTCTCAGATTACATCACAATACCACCAAAGGAGATCCACACCATAGTTCATCCCTTCCATCTCCCATCCTCTCCATTAGACATAGACATTACTTTGTACTTGAGATCTCCTTGTGATTCGGAGACCATTGTAAGAATATTTGATTTCAATCTAAGTATTTTGCATAGTGTTTTCTATCCTTGATATTATTGTTATGAATGAGTAGTCCTCGCGGGCTACGGGTTGGGGATAAACCTCGCGGCATTTATGCGCATCTAATATGTGGAAAATTTGTGTATTGGTTTGTAAAAGGGATTTGTATCAATTGTTTCCTTGTCTCTTGCCTCGATATTTGGACTTGTAGGTACCCAAGACCCCCGAGATCGATCAAGTCTTGAGGTGAGATACTTTGCTAGCGGAAATCTCATAGGAAACCCAATGATATAAAGGGATGTATGGTCTTTTCTTAGCAACCCATTCAGGATCACAACAACATCACCACTTAATGTTTTGATCTGTATTTTACACTTAATAATTGTTTGTAACCGGTGCTTCATGGTACATTTAGTTGGATAAAAAGACTATTGCTATGTATGTGGCCTCTCAGAGGCTCTAGTATATTAGGATGTGTTTGTTGGGGTTCGCAGGAGGAAACAAAAAAATCTAGCTATACGAACACGATAACCAAGATCTATTCTATGTAGACATAAGTAACGGAGAGGGAGACGGTATTCATACCCTTGAAGACCATGGCACGCCTTATGCAGGTAGGCATATATTGATGAAGACAAGCAGCGCCCCAAGTGTGGCACCTCAAAGATCTACATACGTTCGGTGTAGGCGACGTCTCCCGGGATCCGATCCATCCGAGCAGCAGAAGAAGAAGGAACCCAGACCGTCCTTCGCATGATGATAGTGCAGAGGTGGCAAAAAATACCCACAAGAGCCTATTCCAATCTAGGTGGAGAGAGAGCTCTAGGGGAATAGAGAGAGAGAGAGAGAGAGGAGAGATTATTGTGTGAACAGAGGGGGAGGGGAAGCCCTCTATAGGAGGAAGGGAGGGGAAAACCCTAGGGTTTGGTTTGAGAGGGATCCCCCACAGCCGCCTATAGGGGTGTGGCCGCTGTCCCTAGGTGGGCCCCGCGGGGGTTGCACCTTAGGGTTTGGCGCATTGATGACCCACAAGTATAGGGGATTGCAACAGTCTTCGCAGGTAGTATTACCCAATTTATTGATTCGACACAAGGGGAGCCAAATAATACTTGCAAGCCTTAACAACTGAGTTGTTAGTTCAGCTGCACCTGGAAATAGTTCTTGCTCATAGAAGTTTATCAGTAGCAACAGCAAAGCAACAACAACAACAACAACAACGGTTAAACCGTAGCAATAGTAACAGTACCAGTAACAGTAGGATTCGAGTGCGGTAGGCATAGGGATGGATGGACGAGCGTTGCATGGACGAGTCTAAACATGTAACTTCAAGAACTAGGGCATTGCAGATAAATAATAACAAGCATCCAAGTACTAAACAATCCTAGGCATGTGCTCCAAATATAGTCATACGTGCTCACAATGAGAACTTGCACAACATCTTCTGTCCAGTCAGCCCGTGGCAGCGGGGCCTCTAGGGAACTACTGGCAATTAAGGTGCTCCTTTTAATAGAGCACCGAAGCAAAGCATTAACACTCCGTGAACACATGTGATCCTCACACCACAGCCATCCCCTCTAGTTGTTCCAATTATTGTCACTTTGGGGCCTTTGGATCCGGACAATGATATGTGTACACAACTTGCAGATAAGATCATAAACAATACTATCATAATGATTCAATAATAAGTTCAGATCTGAGATCATGGCACTCGGGCCCTAGTGACAAGCATTAAGCACAACAAGTTGCAACAAAGTAAAATAGCACTAATAGAGATACTAGGCACTATGCCCTAACAGATCTTATTCGATTACATGATAGAACTCATCCAATCCCTACCATCCCCAAGCCTACAACGGAGGATTACTCACTCATGGATGAGGGAAACATCGGTGGTTGATGGAGATGCGTTGGTGATGACGATGGCGATGATCCTCTCCAAATTCCCCGTCCCGGAAGGGTGCCAGAACGAAGTTTCTAGATCCGAATTTTGGTTTCTGGTGGTGGTGGCGGAGCGGAACTCTTTCTGGAAAACTATCGAACCCCCCTCTGTTTTTAGGTCAGAAGGCAACTTATAGGCGCGGAGGGAGGCCTAGGAGCTTCCTGGGGTGGCCAGACCTCCCCCAGGCGCGGGATCAGGTGGGCCCGCGCTTGGGGTGGGTCTGGGCCCCCCAGACCTCCTCTCTGTCTCCCCTTCTGGCTCCGTGGATCTTCTGGTGAGAAATAGTTTTTGGCATATTTTCCGGGATTTTTCCTAATAGTTCATTTTCTGCACAAAAACAAGACACCAAGGTAATTCTGCTGAAAACAGCGTTAGTCCGTGTTAGTTGTATCCAAATCACACAAGTTTAGAAAATAAACAATAACAAAGTGTTCGAGAAATTAGATACGTTTTGGACGTATCATGCATGCACCCTTCCCTCCTTTCTTTTCTCCTTTGGCGCCTAGCCCCTTTGGGACTTCCCTCCAAGGGAGGCCCAATAGGCATGGGATGCCTCCAAAAATAAAATATTTATTATTATTATTATTATTATTAATTCTGATAATTAATATAAAACACATATTTTATTATATCTTTCAGATCCGTATGCACTTTGTAAATCTTGACTTCGCCATTCTCAACTTTTTGTCTAATGTCGTGAAATCTTAGCTGGATATGATTGACCATGGAATGAGTTCTTAGTTCCGACGCGTTCACGATGGCACCCGTGTTGTCATACAAGATTGTCATAGGGTCATCCGCACTTGGAACAACTCCCAGTTTGATGATTAAATTCCTTAGCCAAACAGCCTCATTCGCTGCTGCATTAGTTGTGATGTATTCTGACTCCATTGAAGATGGTGCCACCACTAGCTGCTTCACGCTTCTCCAGGTTACCGCGCCACCATTCACTAGAAACACATATCCTGTTTGATACTTTGAGTCATCAGAGTCTGTGTTCAAGGTCGCATACATGTAACCGGTTACGTTTAGAGCTTCATCACCACCTACAAACACAAGGAACATATCCTTAGTTCTTGTAAGATACTTGAGGATATTTTTCACAGCTGTCTAATGTTCCACTCCTGGATCACTTTGGAAATGTGATGTCCAACTAAGATCTAGGGCCACATCAGTTCGAGTACATAGCATAGCATACATGATAGAACCTATGGATGAGGCATAGGGGATGTTATCCATCCTTTTTCTATCAGCAGCTATTGATGTACAGTGAGTCTTACTCAATGTGTTACCTTTTACTAGAGGCACAAAACCCCTTTTGGCATCTTCCATTTTGAACTTTTTCAAAATCTTCTCCATGTAAGCACTCTGACTTAATGCTACCAGGCATCTTGATCATCTCTATAGATCTTGATACCTAATATATAGGAAGCTTCACCTAAATCCTTCATAGAAAACTGACTACTCAGATATTCCTTCATGCTCCCTAATAGTTCCACATCATTCCCAATTACTAATATGTCATCCACATATACTACTAGGAATTCCACCGATCTCCCACTCACTTTTTTATAAACACAGGCCTCTTGATTATTTTGGACAAATCCAAAACTCTTGATCACTTGATCAAAACTTTTGTTCCAACTCCTGGATGATTGCTTTAGTCCATAAATGGAACGTTCAAGATTGCATACCTTTCCAGCATCCTTAGGATCAACAAAACCCTCCGGTTGGATCATATACAACTCTTCATCATTGTGTCCATTGAGAAATGCGGTCTTGACATCCATCTTCCTTATTTCATAGTCATAATATGTAGCTATTGCTAGTAAAATCCGGACATATTTCAACATTGCTACAGGAGAAAATGTCTCACTGTAATCAATTCCTTGAACTTGTTGAAAACCATTTGCAACAAGTCTAGCCTTGTGGACAATCACATTTCCATCATCAACTGTCTTCTTCTTAAATATCCATTTATTTTCCACGACCTTTCGAGCTTCAGGAAGATCTACCAAGTTCCAAACTTGGTTTTCATACATAAATCTTATCTCGGATTTCATGGCTTCTAGCCATTTCTTGGAGTCAGCACTCTCCATTGCTTCTTTGTAGTTTCTAGGTTCTTCTTGTTCATCTAACAAGACTGACATCACAAGATTACCATACCAATCATGAGTGGTATGTATTCTTGCAGATCTCTGAACCATATGAGCTTCGATGTTATGATCTACATAATTTGATTCTTCTTCCACTATGGAGGGCGGTTCCGGAACAGTTTCCATTGCGCTACTCGGTATTTGGAGAGAAGGGTCAACGGCCTCATCAAGCTCTATCTTACTTCCACTTACACCTTTCGTGATAAACTCTTTCTCTAGAAATGTGCCAGTCCTAGCGACAAACATTTTGCCCTCGAATTTGTTGTATAAGGTATACCCAATAGTCTCCTTTGGGTATCCTACAAAGATACACTTTTCCGCTTTAGGTTCGAGTTTGTCAGGCTGCGGTTTCTTAACGTAAGCCACACATCCCAAACTTTCAAGAATGAAAACTTTGGCTTCTTTCCATGCCACATATCATATGGTGTTGTCTCCATGAATTTGGATGGTGCTTGATTTAAAATGAAAGCGGCGGTTTCTAATACATATCCCCAGAACAACACAGAAAAATCAATTAAAGACATCATGGATTGCACACTATCCAATAGAATACGGTTATGCTGTTCCGACACACCGTTACGCCGTGGTGTTCTGACTGGTGTAAGCTGTGGTACAATACCACATTCCTTCAAGTGCATGCCAAACTCATAAATCAAATATTCGCCTCCCCGATCTGATCTAAGATGCTTAATTTTCTACTTCCTTATGAAATTCTTTGAACTTTTAAAAGGTCTCAGATTTGTGCTTCATTAAGTAGATATACCCATATCTACTCAAAACATTAGTAAAGGTAACAAAATAGCGATATCCATTGCATGTTGATACACTCATTGGTCCACACACATTTGTATGTATGATACCCAATAGGTACGCTGCCCGCTCCATGGTTCCAGAAAAGGGCATCCTGGTCATCTTGCCCATGAGGTACGGCTCGCATGTCTCAAGGGATTCAAAATCCAATGATTTTATAAGTCCATCAGAATGGAGCCTCTTCATGCGCTTTATACCAATATGACCAAGACGATAATGCCATAGGTACATGGTACTATCGTCATTATGCTTACAATGCTTGGCATCAATATTATGGATGTGAGTACTACTATCAAGATCTAGAAAGAATAAACCTTTGCATACACGCGCATGAACATAGAACACATCATTCATATAAATAGAATAACCACTTGTTCCAGATTTAAACGAATAATGATCTTGCAACAAGCAAGATCCACTTACAATATTCATACTTAATGCGGGTACAAAGTAGCACCTATTCAAAACTAAAATCAATCCCGACGGTAGATGCAAAGGTAGACTACCGACGGCCACCACATCGACCTTCGACCAGTTGCAGACGCGCATCGTCACCTCGTCCTTCCCTAGGCGCCTCTTATTCCGCAACTCCTGTTGGGAGTTACAAATGTGAGCAACAAAACCGGTATCAAATACCTAGGTGTTACTCCTGGTGCTTGTAAGGAACATATCTATAACATGTATATCAAATATACCTCCTCGAGGTACTTGGGGAAGTTGCGCTTTGAGTGCCCGTCCCCTTTGAAGTAGAAGCACGTGACATCAACTTAGGACCAAGCCTTGTAGCCTTATAGGTGTCGGCAACAGGTTTGCCATCCTTCTTAGGCTTCTTGCCATTCTTATGTACCGACTTCTTAAAGTTGGTGGTCTTATTGACCATTAACACCATGTGCTTCTTTTTATTTCTACCTCAACATATTTGAGCATGGTGAACAACTCAACGAGGGTTTTATGTTGGAGATATGCCCTAGAGGCAATAATAAATATAGTTATTATTATATCTTTATGTTTATGATAAATGTTTACATTCATGCTATAATAGTATTAACAAGGAAACCTTAATACTTGTGTGAATTGTAAACTTAAATTGAAGTCCCTAGTATAGCCTCTATACTTCACTAGCTTGTTGGTTGATTAAATGATTGTGGTTTCCATATCATGAACATTGAGATGTTATCAACAACAAGATCATATCGTTAGGAGAATGATATGGTGGACATACTCCTATTGATAAGCGTAGCATAAAGATCAAGTCATTTCAATAGTTCAAATTGCTATATGCTTTCTGATACATAGTAACCTAATTCCTTCGACCATGAGATCATGCATATCACCTTTACCGGATGGATGCTTTGATAAAGGTGGCATTAAGTGTTCGGAAAGTATTGGTTGAAACACATGGATCAAGAGTGGGATTTGTCCATCCACATGACGGATAGATATACTCTGAGCCCTCTCGGTGGAATGTCATCCAATTGGCTTGCAAGCATGTGACTTGGTCACAAGGGATCACATATCACGGGAACGAGAAAAGAGTACTTATCAGTAACGAGGTTGAACTAGGTATGCAGAGATACCGACGATCATAACCTCGGATAAGTAATATATCGTGAGACAAAGGGAAATTGGTATCGTATGTAAGTGGTTCATTCGATCGCAAAGTAATCGTAGAAATATGTGGGAGCCATATGAATTTCCAGATTCCTCTATTGGTTATTTTTCGGAGAAGTGTCTCGATCATGTCCGCATAATTCACGAACCGTAGGGAGACACACTTAAGGATTCGACGTTGTTTGAGTAGTTATGGTATTATGAGAAAGAGACCGAATGTTGTTCGGAGTCTCGGATGGGATCCGGGATATCACGAGGTGATCCGGAATGGTCCGGAGAATAAGATTCATATAAGGAAAGTCCCGTTTCGGAGTTCGGGAATGATTCCGGTGTTTTCATCGGGAATGTTCTAGAAGGTTCCGGATTGTCCGGCACTCCGGGGGGGGGGGGGGAGGGGTACATGAATGTGTCATTACATATTGGAATGATTGCATCATGTACTAAGTGTTCTTGCTGTCCCAAATAAAGGATTAAATTGAATCCTAAAACAGAAAAGTCAAATGTCCAGTTTGAAAGTCAAACGGCTAAAACAAGAAACTGTGGGAAACAAGAAAGAGGAGTTGGGAACCGACTTGAGGGAGGAGTCTCCTCCCCAAGCCGGCGCACCACCCAAGGCCGACTTGGGGAGGGACTCCCCTCCCCTGGCCGCGCCTCCCCACCTATAAAAGGAGGGGCAGGGCTCCCCTCCTAGACACACAAGTTTCCACCTCTAAATCTCCGGTTTAGAGCCGTTTTGGTTTAGAGCTTCTAATTGCTTTAGCCAGCGGTTTAGAGCCTTCTAATTGGTTTAGAGCCTTCTAATTGGTGTGTCTAATTACTAGACCACTAATATCCTCTCTCATAAGCTCCACCATACTCGTACCGGCTTAAGGCGAAGCCCTGCGGGATTTCCCCTCTACTTCCGGTACCACGCCGTTGTGCTGCCGGAATCGCGAGGAGAGTGCTACAACCTCCGCTGCCTGATGGAACAAGGGAGAGGAAGATCTTCGTCGAGTACCGAATGTGTGACCGACTGCGGGAGCGCTGCCGGAACGTGGTGCCAGAAGGATCGTCTACACGATCTTGAGATCGGAAAGAGTACGACTACATCACCCACGAGAATCCGCTCTCGTTAAACACTTTGGAATATTCGAGGGTAAGTTATTCCATCGACTCATTGCTACAATCTAGTAGATAGATCTTGGCTTGTTTGTTTGTATGCGATAGAAAATTTTTGTTTTCCATGCTACGAACCCCTACAGTGGTATCAGAGCCGTGTCTATATGTAGATCTGTTGCACGAGTAGAACACAATGGTCATTGTGGGCGTTGATGCTTTTATTGTAGATTGCTTTTTGTGTACTTTGCATCTTGCGGTATGTTGGGATGAAGCGGCCCGGGCTAACCTTACATGACATCGTTCATGAGATTTGCTCCACGCTTGACATGCAACTTGTATTGCATAAGTGGCTTTGCGGGTGCCTGTTTCTCCTAGCATAGTTAAGATCCAATTTACAACGGGTAATCAACAATGCTAGTATCAATGTTGTGGTTCTTGTTCGTAAGTTAGAACGACACTTATTGAAAGCCCCAAACCACGTAAAATATGCAAAGAAAGTAGAAGCGTCTAACTTTGTTTTGCAGGGGTGTGCAGTGATGTGATATGGCCATGATTGTGATTATATTTGATGTATGCAATGTTCCTTATTGTAAGTTGGCAACCGACAGGAGCCATATGGTTGTCTTTAATTTATGTTAAGACCCGCGTGTCTATTCAAAGTAGTTGTAATAGTTGAAGCCGGTGGACGACAACCATGGTGAAGCGTCATTGACCTTGATGCAATGCCGGTGATGATGGAGATCATGTTCGTGTTTGAAGATGGAGATCGGAAGCACAAAGAAGAAAGGCCATATCATATCACATATTATGAATTGCATGTGATGTTAATCCTTTATGCATATTGTATTGCTTAGTAGACGACGGTAGCATTATAAGATGATCCCTCATGCACATGAATTTCAAATCATAAAGTGTTCGCCCTTAGTTAGCACCGTTGCTAAAGCTTGTTGTTTCGAAGCACCACGTGATGATCGGGTGTGTTAGATTCCGCAAGTGTATACAACGTAAGCAAGCCAGATTTGCTTATGCGGTGGCTAAGGTTTGATCTTGACGAGCCTAGCATGTACAGACATGGTCTCAGGAACACGGATTACCGAAAGGTAAAGCATGAATCATATAGTAGATATGATGAACATGATGATTGTTCGCCATTGAAACTATATCAACTCTCGTGATGATCGGTGTTGATGTAGTGGATTTGGTTCGTGTGGTCACTAAAACAATGTGAGGGATGTTGTTTTGAGTGGGAGTTCACCTAGTTTAATTTCATTAATTAATTTGAACTCAATTTGTCATAAACTTAGTCTAAACTATTGCAAATATGTTGTAGATCAATGGCAGCCCCTACCATCAATTTTAATGCGTTCCTAGAGAAAGAAAAGTTGAAAAACAATGGAAGCAACTTCGCGGATTGGTTCCGCAATTTGAGGATTGTCCTCACAGCTGGTAATTTGACCTATGTGCTGGATGCACCGCTGGGTGACCCACCTGCAGCTGATGCTCCCGATGAAGTAAAGAATGTTTACCTCGCTCGGAAGAATCAGTACTCCATAGTTCAGTGTGCTATCTTGTATGGTTTAGAATCGGAGCTTCAGAAAAGGTTTGAAGAGTCAGACCCATATGATATTGTCGAGGATCTCAAATTGATTTTTGAGAATCATGCGGCAATTGAAAGTTATGAAGCTTCTGAAAAGTTCTTTAACTGCAAGATGGAAGAGGGCAGCTCCGTCAGTGAGCATGTGCTTAAAATGTCTGGCACGCAAACAAACTTCAAAGCTTAGGTATAGTGATTCCTAATGCTTTGGGGGTTTACCGCGTCCTCCAGTCATTGCCACCAAGTTACAGGAACTTTGTGATGAACTACAACATGCAGAACATGAACAAAGAGTTGCCAGAACTATTTGCTATGTTAAAATCTGCAGAAGTGGAGATCAAGAAAGAGCACCAAGTGTTGATGGTCAATAAGACCACCAAATTCAAGAAGGGCAAGTCTAAGCAAAAGGGACACTTCAAGAAGGGTGGTAAGAAAGTTACCACGCCGACGAAGAAAACCAAGGCTGGACCAAAGCCTGAAACTGAGTGCTTTTACTGCAAGGGAGTAGGTCACTGGAAGCGGAATTGCCCAAAGTACTTGGCGGATTTGAAGAACGGCAACATCAAGAAGAAAGGTATATTTGATATACATGTTATTGATGTGTATCTCACTAGTATTCGTAGTAGTGCCTGGGTATTTGATACTGGTTCGGTTGCTCATATTTGTAACTCGAAACAGGTGCTGCAGAATAAACGGAAGCTAGCGAAGAACAAGGTGACGATGCGCGTGGGAAACGGATCAAAGGTTGATGTGATCGCGGTCGGCACGCTACCTCTTCATCTACCATCGGGATTAGTTTTATACTTAAATAATTGTTATTTAGTGCCTGCGTTGAGCATGAACATTATATCAGGATCTTGTTTATTGCGAGACGGTTACTTGTTTAAGTCAGAGAATAATGGTTGTTCGATTTATATGAGTAATATGTTTTACGCACATGCACCTTTGATAGATGGTCTATTCTTATTGAATCTCGATAGTGGAAATACACATATCAACAATATTGAAGCTAAACGTTTGAAATCAAGCGATAATTCGACCTATATGTGGCACTGTCGTCTTGGTCACATTGGAGTGAAGCGTATGAAGAAACTCCATTCCGATGGACTTCTTGAATCACTTGATTTTGAATCACTTGAAAGATGCGAAGCATGTCTGATGGGTAAAATGACTAAGACTCCATTTTCAGGTATGATGGAGCGAGCTACGGACTTATTGGAAATCATACATACCGATGTGTGTGGTCCAATGAGTGTAGCATCATGCGGTGGTTATCGTTATGTTCTTACCTTCACGGATGACTTGAGTAGATATGGGTATATCTATTTCATGAAACATAAGTCCGAAACTTTCGAGAAGTTTAAGGAGTTTCAAAGTGAGGTAGAGAATCAACGTAACAAGAAGATTAAATTTCTACGTTCTGATCGTGGAGGTGAATATCTAAGTTACGAGTTTGGCGAGCATTTAAAGAAGTGCGGAATACTTTCACAATTGACACCGCCGGGAACACCACAGCGTAATGGTGTGTCCGAACGTCGTAATCGAACTCTCTTAGATATGGTTCGTTCTATGATGTCACTTACAGATTTACCGCTATCATTTTGGGGTTATGCATTAGAAACAGCCGCATTCACTTTAAATAGGGCACCGTCTAAATCCGTTGAAATGACACCGTATGAATTATGGTTTGGGAAGAAACCTAAATTGTCGTTCCTTAAAGTTTGGGGATGCGAAGCCTATGTAAAGAAGTTACAGTCGGACAAGCTTGAACCCAAAGCGGAAAAATGCGTCTTCATAGGATACCCGAAGGAAACTATTGGGTATACCTTCTATCATAGATCCGAAGGCAAAATCTTCGTTGCCAAGAATGGATCCTTTCTAGAGAAGGAAATTCTCTCGAAAGAAGTGACTGGAAGGAAAGTAGAACTCGACGAGGTTGTCGAACCTTCTCTCGAAATTGCGAGTAGCGCAACACCGGAAGAAGTTCCTGTGGTGCCTGCACCAATAAGAGAGGAAGCTAATGATGGTGATCATGAAACTTCGGTTGAAGTTACTACAGAGCCTCGGAGGTCAACGAGAACTCGTACCACTCCAGATTGGTATGATTCCGTTATGAATGTCATGGTGGTGGACAACACCGATGACCCCGAGACATATGAGGAAGCAATGATGAGCCCAGATTCCAATAAATGGCAAGAAGCCATGAAATCCGAGATTGGATTCATGTATGAAAACCAAGTATGGACTTTGGTGGACTTACCGGATGGCCGGAAGGCTGTCGAGAACAAATGGATTTTCAAGAAGAAAACAGATGCTGATGGTAATGTTACTGTCTATAAAGCTCGACTTGTCGCAAAAGGGTTTCGACAAATTCAAGGAGTTGACTATGATGAGACTTTCTCACCGGTAGCGAAGCTAAAGTCTGTGAGGATTATGTTAGCAATCGCTGCATATTATGATTATGAGATATGGCAGATGGATGTCAAAACAGCATTCCTCAATGGAGACATTGATGAAGAGTTGTATATGATGCAACCCAAAGGTTTTGTCGATCCTAAAGATGCTAACAAGGTATGCAAACTTCAACGGTCCATCTATGGATTGAAGCAGGCATCCCGAAGTTGGAATCAACGTTTTGATAAGGTAATCAAAAGTTTTGGTTTTATACAAACTTATGGAGAAGCTTGTATTTACAAGAAAGTGAGTGGGAGCTCTGTAGCATTCTTAATACTGTATGTGGATGACATATTGTTGATTGGGAATGATGTAGACCTTCTTAATAGTGTCAAGGAATATTTGAATAATAGTTTTTCAATGAAGGATCTTGGCGAAGCAGCTTACATATTAGGCATAAAGATTTATAGAGATAGATCGAAACGCCAAATATCATTGTCACAGAGTACATATTTGGACAAAGTTCTAAAGAAGTTTGGAATGGAAGAAAGCAAGAAAGGGTTCTTGCCCATGTTGCCCAATACGACCTTGAGTAAAACTCAAAGTCCAACATCGGCAGAAGATAGAGAAAGGATGAGTAAGACTCCCTATGCCTCAGCCATAGGATCTCTAATGTATGCCATGCTATGTACTAGACCCGACATCGCATATGCTGTTAGTCTAACTAGCAGATATCAAAGTGATCCAGGAGTGGATCATTGGACAGCGGTCAAAAACATCCTTAAGTACTTGAGAAGAACTAAGGATATGGTTCTTTCTTATGGAGGTGATGAACAGCTCGTTGTTAATGGTTACACCGATGCTAGTTGGAACACCGATCCGGATGATTCTAAATCACAATCTGGATACGTATTTATTTTGAATGGTGCATCAGTTAGCTGGAGGAGTGCAAAGCAAAGCATTGTGGCGAGATCTTCAACTGAATCGGAATACATGGCTGCTTCGGAGGCTTCATGTAACACCCTCAGAATCGGACCTATGCAAGTTTTAGCGAAACCGGCCAAACCCGCATAGAAACGATTCAAAGGTGCCCACCAGGCACTTTCGTGCGGGTGGAAAACGAAGTAATAACATTACACAACAGTCCTCGATGGGACCCACAGAACAGATATATACAACAGCGACTCAACGAGTCAAGAATACAGATATAATATACAAAGATTCAAATCACCTTGAAAACGTTAGAGCGTCCGACTACGGACAAGATGCAAATGGGGCTAAGAGCCCTGAAGAATAACCAATGGCGTCCATAACCCTGCCCAGGCCAAGCCGGAAGGGTAACCCTGCTAACGACGTCGATCTCAAAACCTGCTCAAACAAAAGGGGTGCCGACAAAGGGCAAGGAAAAAGAGGAGCGTCAGTACTGAGGCCAGTACACGGCGAGACTAGAATTCGGCGGTCCTCGCCTACAAAGGTATGGTGGACTGAAGCGGCAACGGCAGCATGCACTAAACAACCTATAGAGTCTCGATACAACTAGCGGCTATCAGAGAGGGGTGAGAAAGACCTGTTCGGACCCAACCTGATACTACCATCAAACAAACCCATCCTGGCGTTTCCCCCTCGAGACCAAACGAGGAAGTCAACCGAGGAACTCACACGGTTGGCAGTTTTACTTATTCAGTTATAGTTGCGGCACTTTACTAGTCAGGTTTAGATAATCGTCCTGATAAAGTAAGCAGTGGGCACTTTTAGTTAACCATTCCGTTATAGTTGCAACAATTACTAATCAGATACAGATAGCATGAGATAAGCCCAAAACCCAGCAGTTGTTGGTACTTTTATTCAGCCATTCCGTTGTAGTTGCAGTACTTACTAGTCAGGTACAATGGTCGCAAGCGACACTCCAAACAAGCAATTGTGGGCAGTATTAATTAGCCATTCCATTATAGTGAAGCTGATTACTAGTCATTATAAAGTCAAATTTATAGCAATAAACTTTAGTTATGATTGTCTATGGTCGAGATACTGTGCTCCAAGTCGTCCATAACCGCGGACACGGCTTTCAGAAAGTTTTAACCCGGCCGGGGTGCACAAATAGCAACACACACACGATCGACCTCGGAAAAACCAAAACAAAACTCAACGAGGCTTTCACGACAAAGCAATCACAGGATTCAGAAATATTTCAGGGGGCCACCCCATTGAGTAGAACCGCAACGAAGTAAGCTAGCTCCGAGACGGACTCAAGGTTTGCGTCAATGGCTGTAAACGACTGGGAACCCCAAACGGGGGTTGTCGATACCGCGAAAACATTCCGCTTACCTAAACAGTACAGTGTGCTATCCATCGCACAATCGTAAATAAAGCAGTAAAGCATGGCATAAGTACAGGATCGTAAATAAAACCTCAAACTAGTTTGTGGCCCCAAGAAATAAGACTGAATCAAGCTCTGGCTAAGGGGGGCCCATACTCCCCGTATGTGGATAGCGCGATAAAACAAGGAACAGGTATCAAGTACTCGGGGTCCTACGGGACACAAGTGGGCGTTCTGAAACCAAATGTTATCTATCACCCACCGATGCCTCTGCTTACTTACTTCAATTTTAATTGTTAAACAGGAATTAAAGTGAACAATAAGTAAAACTATGATCATCTCCAACATCAACATGCGGCAAGGCTCCAACAACTGTGGCATTTGACGACACGCAACAACACTTGAGCAAGCGACTACGACGCGCAAGTCCGACTAGCTACCAAACAACAGGTAATAGGAGGTGGCCATGGCAATATAGGGCTGCATGGAATATCATAGGTGCGGAAACTAGAGCATCGCAACACAGATAGCAATAGAGCAACAGGAGGGAATAAATACTATAAAAGTAAGATAGGTAGAAAGGGGGAGATGCTCGCCTGAAAACATTGCCGAAGGGTTCAACCGAAGATCGGGGCGAAGCTCACATCAACTCAACGGCCCAATCCGCGAAGAAACAAAACACTAAAAGAAACACCGGATGCACTATTTAATACATCGGCAGAAGATCGGCATGATGCATGTATGATGTATGGCATGGCAAGGTGCGATGCAATTAGGTCATATTAAGCGGAACCGGGGTCCCGACAATTAGTCCAACGGTTCAAGTTATTTGTTTACCCCGCAATTAAATGTTGTTATAACAAGGCAAGGTAAGATACCGGTTCGCTACACAGATTTAAATGAGGCCAATATGAGACTAGATTTGCCCGCATATGGGCCCCATATTTAATTATTAGGTGAATCGGCATAAGGCCCCCAAACCACAGACAAGGATGCATGCGAGAGGAATGATTAATATGCAACAAGTTGTTATTACATTATAAAATAGGGTGTCGAGGAAAGGGGTCACACATTAGGGTTCGGCAGATCTTGGGTTCCGGGGTTCGGGGTCGGGTTTCGGGGTCCAGGGTTCGACGGCCTCGGCGGGATCGTTCTCGGATATCTGGGGTCGATCTTGGCGCACGGTGTCCGCGAAGTAGATCTGGTTGTTCGGTGTCGGTGACCTCGGCATCCGGGAAGCAGGACTTGGTTCGGCGCCGGGCACATCGGATTTCTCCTGGTCGTTGTCGTTCTTGTAGTCGTGCAGATCTTGTCGGGTCCCACGGGGTCGATCTTGCCATTGCGAGGGTCTTGTCGGGCCCGCGCCATCGAGTCGGTCTTGGCGTCCGGGGGTTCGGTCTCAACACCGGGGTCAACGAGGTCGGCCTCCACGAGGAAGATCATGACGTGTCGCCGGGTTCGGCCTTGACGGTTCTTCGGGGTCTCGTATCCGTGAAGGGGTTCTCGACGCTTCACGGTCTTCGGACGCCGGGACGGAGAACTTGGAGTGTCGCGGTTCCATTGTCGGTGGCGATCTTGTCGACGTGATGTACACCGGAACACACTGGCCAAACATCCAAAGCACCGAACATGGTCCTCGCGTCCATCCTTCTGGGTTCATGGGCACAAGCCTGATGCGTGTGCTCTTGGACACGCAGGTACCTAGGCAGCAACAGCCGCAGGTCAACGGCGGGGAGACGGATAGGGGACGGCGGCAGCATCGGTGAGGTCACGGCGGCGGCGCAGAGCTCGTCGGTGGCGTGCGAGGGCGGAGGAGGCGGGCAGATGCGTGGCGGGAGGCGTCGCGCGGAGGAGCGGCTCGAGCGGGCGGCTCCGGGGAGGCGGGGTGGTGGAGAGGCGCGCGGGAGGACGCTCCGGCGACGGCGGCGGAGGTTGGGGGCGGCAGGCGAGCGCCGGCGAGGAGAGAACGGGGCGGCGAGGCGCTGGGGGGGAAGATGCGGGCGCGGAGCGGGAGCCGGCGGCACGGCGCGTCGGCGGCCAGAGGGAGAGGCGAAGGAAGGAGGGGGAGACGGGGTGCGGGGCGGCGCAGGGACGCGGGGCGAGCAGGGGCGGTGGAGGCGGCTGGCGAGCAAGGAAGAAGGCGTCGGGGATGGGGGCTGCTCGGGTAAGGTGGGAGGCGACGCTCGCGTCGGGGACGGCGGACGCTGCGGCCGGAGGCGGGAGCGGGCGGGGTGGTCCGGCGAGGCGGCGGGGACGGCGGAGGCCGGCGAAGGTGGCCAGGTGAGGGCGAGGCGGGGCACGGGTGCGGCCGGGCGCCGGAGCGAGGAAGGGACGCTGGCTAGAGGGAGAGGAGGCCGGGGGCGGCGCGGACTCGCGAGGTGGAGAGGGTGTGGAGGCGAGGCGGGTCGGACGGCGACGAGCGGAGGAGGGCCGGAGAGGAGCGGCGCTGCGGCGAGCTCGGGGCCGCGCGGGGTTGGTGGCTGGCGCTTGCGGGGGGGGGGGGGGGGGGGGGAGGGCAGGACGCGTGCGGGGCAGGGGCCACCGCGCGGGGTTGGTGGGATGAGTGGGGGATCGGGTGTGGGGAGGGTTGGTGTGTGGTGTTGGGTGCGTGTGTTTGTGTGTGTTTGAGTGATGGGGTGGGAAGGGAGGAGAGAGGGCTGGGCCAAGTGGCAGAAGCGGATTGGAGGGGGGAGAGGAAGAGGGTGAGGTGGCACATGTTGATTGGCCAGGGTGAGGTGGAGGGTTGGGCTGGGTAGGTAGTTTGGTAGGAATAGGTTTAGAGGTGGACCGTTTGTAAATTCCTGGGGGTGGTCGTTCGGGTCGAAACGGCCCGTTCGACTGCCCCCGCTAAAAATAATATAATTTTTATTTGTTTTGTTAACACCGTTTGCAAACCGATAGCACTCAAACAAAAATAATTCGGAGACCGGGCTTTGCATTTGAATTAGGATGGGGCGTTTGGAAAACAAATCGGGCTTTGCGAAAATAGTTTTTGACAAACAACATGTGATGATGACGATGCAATGCACAAATTCAACGCGATTTTCTAGTAGTGGTTTTGCGGGATGCCACACTTCACAAGAAGCGATATGGATGAAAGAGTTCATTACAGAGCTGGGTGTGGTTCCAAGTGCGCTGGACCCAATGTCTATCTACTGTGATAACATGGGCGCCATAGCCAATGCGCAAGAACCAAGGTCACACAAGAAGCTGAAGCATATCAAACTGCGTTTTCACGCTATTCGAGAACATATCCAGGATGGGGATATAAAGATTTGCAAAGTACACACAGATCTGAATGTGGTGGATCCGTTGACTAAACCTCTCCCGAGGGCAAAACATGACCAACACCAAACTGCCATGGGTGTTCGGTATATTACCATGTAATCTAGATTAGATGACTCTAGTGCAAGTGGGAGACTGTTGGAGATATGCCCTAGAGGCAATAATAAATATAGTTATTATTATATCTTTGTGTTTATGATAAATGTTTACATTCATGCTATAATAGTATTAACAAGGAAACATTAATACTTGTGTGAATTGTAAACTTAAATTGAAGTCCCTAGTATAGCCTCTATACTTCACTAGCTTGTTGGTTGATTAAATGATTGTGGTTTCCATATCATGAACATTGAGATGTTATCAACAACAAGATCATATCGTTAGGAGAATGATATGGTGGACATACTCCTATTGATAAGCGTAGCATAAAGATCAAGTCATTTCAATAGTTCAAATTGCTATATGCTTTCTGATACATAGTAACCTAATTCCTTCGACCATGAGATCATGCATATCACCTTTACCGGATGGATGCTTTGATAAAGGTGGCATTAAGTGTTCGGAAAGTATTGGTTGAAACACATGGATCAAGAGTGGGATTTGTCCATCCACATGACGGATAGATATACTCTGGGCCCTCTCGGTGGAATGTCATCCAATTGGCTTGCAAGCATGTGACTTGGTCACAAGGGATCACATATCACGGGAACGAGAAAAGAGTACTTATCAGTAACGAGGTTGAACTAGGTATGCAGAGATACCGACGATCATAACCTCGGATAATTAATATATCGTGAGACAAAGGGAAATTGGTATCGTATGTAAGTGGTTCATTCGATCACAAAGTAATCGTAGAAATATGTGGGAGCCATATGAATTTCCAGATTCCTCTATTGGTTATTGTTCGGAGAAGTGTCTCGATCATGTCCGCATAATTCACGAACCGTAGGGAGACACACTTAAGGATTCGACGTTGTTTGAGTAGTTATGGTATTATGAGAAAGAGACCGAATGTTGTTCGGAGTCTCGGATGGGATCCGGGATATCACGAGGTGATCCGGAATGGTCCGGAGAATAAGATTCATATAAGGAAAGTCCCGTTTCGGAGTTCGGGAATGATTCCGGTGTTTTCATCGGGAATGTTCTAGAAGGTTCCGGATTGTCCGGCACTCCGGGGGGGGGAGGGGTACATGAATGTGTCATTACATATTGGAATGATTGCATCATGTACTAAGTGTTCTTGCTGTCCCAAATAAAGGATTAAATTGAATCCTAAAACAGAAAAGTCAAATGTCCAGTTTGAAAGTCAAACGGCTAAAACAAGAAACTGTGGGAAACAAGAAAGAGGAGTTGGGAACCGACTTGAGGGAGGAGTCTCCTCCCCAAGCCGGCGCACCACCCAAGGCCGACTTGGGGAGGGACTCCCCTCCCCTGGCCGCGCCTCCCCACCTATAAAAGGAGGGGCAGGGCTCCCCTCCTAGACACACAAGTTTCCACCTCTAAATCTCCGGTTTAGAGCCGTTTTGGTTTAGAGCTTCTAATTGCTTTAGCCAGCGGTTTAGAGCCTTCTAATTGGTTTAGAGCCTTCTAATTGGTGTGTCTAATTACTAGACCACTAATAGCCTCTCTCATAAGCTCCACCATACTCGCACCGGCTTAAGGCGAAGCCCTGCGGGATTTCCCCTCTACTTCCGGTACCACGCCGTTGTGCTGCCGGAATCGCGAGGAGAGTGCTACAACCTCCGCTGCCTGCTGGAACAAGGGAGAGGAAGGTCTTCGTCGAGTACCGAACGTGTGACCGACTGCGGGAGCGCTGCCGGAACGTGGCACCGGAAGGATCGTCTACACGATCTTGAGATCGGAAAGAGTACGACTACATCACCCACGAGAATCCGCTCTCGTTAAACACTTTGGAATCTTTGAGGGTAAGTTATTCCATCGACTCGTTGCTACAATCTAGTAGATAGATCTTGGCTTGTTTGTTTGTATGCGATAGAAAATTTTTGTTTTCCATGCTACGAACCCCTACATTTTAACCATCCCCTGTATGTTGTAGTTCATCACAAATCCCTTGTATCTAGGGGCAACGATTGCAACACCCTATCATTCGCGAGCTCGTCCGGGATTTTGCAATCTATGGCGTTCAAGCGTTGAACGTAGACAGACATCTTAACCATGTGCTCTCTCACACTACTATGCTCTTCCATCTTGGCAGAGAAGAAGAGCTCGAAAGCTTTATACCTCTTGGCCCGAGCCTGGGGAGCAAATATGGCCTTGAGATCCTCAAGGATCTCAAAAGCGCTCATCTTCTCAAAATGCTTTTGAAGCTTTGGCTCCATGGCATAGAGCATTCCACTCTGGATAAGGGAGAAAGCATCTGCCTTGGAATGCTAGACATTCTTTTCGTCCTGGGAGGCGGAATCAGCAGGTTTGGCGGGCAGTACAACCTCTATGACATAGTTGAGCTTGTAGGGGACCAAGAGGATTCTTAGGGTACGGTGGCAGGCGGTGAAGTTGGACCTATCGGTTTCCAGCTTGTCCTTATCTAGGAATGAACTAAGGTTGAAGGTGGGTGGGCGAGACATCTATAATGGATTTGAAAAGTGTTTAGACCATGTTCACAATAAATGAGCTCAAATTTAAATTTACACTAAATTAAACCTAATAGGGTCCCACTCAAACGAACACCCCTCAATTCGTTTAGTGATCACATGATCCTAATTCACCATATCAGCCCCGATTGTCATGGCCGATGATATAGATCCAAATGTAGACATTCCCAATGTTGATCACATCAACGTGCGATTCATGCTTGACCTTTCGGTATCTTGCGTTCCGAGGCCATGTATGTACATGCTAGGCTCTCCAACTCAAACTTGCATGTATTGCAGTGCAACATGGCTTACACACACCGTATGTGAATGCATATATGTCTGACACCAAATCTTCACGGCATGCCTCATATATGAGAACTTTCTTAGTGGTGCACACACAAGGGGAACACTATCATTGTAATTATGTGAGGGATCATCCTATTTAAGGTACCTTCGTATATATAATATACTTGCAAAACAATATGTACAAATAAGTATATACTTCAAAAGTATGGTGTCATGACATTGTTGCGGCTCCTTGATCGCCATCGAGAGCTCCAATGGAAAATGTTTCACAAACTTACCATTGCATGTCATGACACTCTCCCCTGCAAAATAAAGTTAGACGCTTCTACTTTATCTCTTGCATGTTTTATGCGGCTTTAGGGCTTTCAAGGCAGAACCCCTTCCCACCTATGAACGTTGAGCCACAACTCTGATTCAACATTTTTCTCTTCACTCCCTTTTCAGGGCCCTCCGGTGTAAATGTCATATCAACTATTGTAGAGAGACAAACACCCCCAAAGAAACTTACACTTGTCGACCAGTCTCACGAATCACCATGTAATGTTGGTTGGGGGCCGCTTTATCAAACAGTACCGCGATATAACAATAACACAAAAGAGGTTTGCAACTAGAGAATCAACTCTGATGGGGATATGCCGAGTGGGGTATGCACAGCAGGACGTTCCCTATTGGGTCAAACTCCCAGCGAGTGGGCCTACAGGACGACGACTAGACCGCGACCCAAGAGGGATCCAGGCGACTGGATGCTGAAGGCCCAGAAGCCTAGCTAGGCCCAGCCGGATTAGGTCAAACCCCTCCGAGTCCTTATCTAACTCGGTTGTAGATCTGTAAAACCCTAGCGAGGTGACTCTATATAAACCTCCTTAGGGAACGCGTATCACTTATGTTCCATCATACACCCCATCGACTTGCCGTCGAGCTTGCCCTTTGTAATCTCTCAGCAATACAATCTAGCAGGAGTAGGTCTTTACCCTCTGGGGGGCTGAACCTGGGTAAACCCCTATGTATTTTGCCCTCGTCTCGCACCATAGATGGCTGGCCGCCCTTGCCCCTTGTTCTACTACTTGCTGCCAATCGCAGCATATGCCGTGGCCATTCCCACGACAGTGGTGCCCACCGTGGGGCCTGGCCGGTCAGGCTTGTGTTCCGCGGCGAGACCCTACTTGCCCATCAACCGAACGATTGCCACCGGCCGCATGATCGCCATCAGCGAGATCCTACAGATCTTGCCTAGCAGCTACGTTCCGGTGTCGCGCCCGGTCACCCACAACATCATCATGCCGGTCGGCACGATCAACCTCTTCGTTGGCTTCACCGACGTAATAGTCTCAGTGGACTCAGCGCGCATCGGCAAGTCGCCGCCACGCGATCGGCTCTCTGAGAGCCAGGTCTGCACCATCCATCGCCTCGCCTCCGAGTACGACTTGGCCAATAGCAACATGGCTGAGACCAACGCGGCTGCGGATGATGCAACCCTCAATAACGATGCCGACTCGGTGACCCCAGCCTCAGTCACCGGATCCATTGTGGCCACGTCACCAGGGGGCTCCATCACCCAAGTCTCCAACGTGGGGGATTTCGAGGATCCATCCATCCTCGGTATCTTCGACTCCAACTCTGGATCAGAGAACTCCGGCGACCTCCATACCGTATCTGGTCGCTTATTCATGACCTACACGGCGAGCAGCACAAGCGCCCTGCCGGACCCCTTCTCCACGCCGATCCTGCCAACGACAACGGCGGGGGAGGTCGAGGAGATGCGCCTGTGCCTGGAAGAGGCAGTGCGCAAGGAGCAATCCGAGCGCGAAAAAGTTTGCCTCGAGCAGTCGACGGTGCAGGAGCTATTGTTCTACCACCAGCGCCGCATCAGGACGCGCCTGAACCCCACCGTTCAGGGTCGTGCCCTGAACTTCGACGACGACAACGACCAAACTCGCGTGGCTAGCTGCATGATCCGCGAGAACGCGTTGCCGGGCTTCAGCGCCCGACCACCACCAGGCGCACCAGCGAGTGGAGCTCCCCCATCGGCACCAGGCCGCACGCCCCCTCCCAACCAGCCGAGAGTCCTTATCTCTCTGTAAGAGCGGGATGCGAACAGCCTCCCGCTATACTCCACCCCGTTGGGCAATGTCATCGTAGGACAAGCAACAGTCGCCAACCTCAACGTCATAGGGGAGGGCGCGCTGAAAATTGAGTACGCCAAGGACCTACTCTCCAAGGCCTTCGAGCAACAAGTCGTAGGAGCCGACTCGCGGGGGCGCATGTACTCCCGCTCCTCCGGAAGCAGGGCGGGAGGCCGCCGCCCATCGATGGCAAACACACTCAACTGCCCGCCTCCCGAGCCTTTGCAGCTCCAGCCACGGGTCGTGCATCCAGCGCTCTCCACCAACGACCCGCGACTGCTGAACCACACAGTCACCGCCAACGGGCAACCATCGATGCACGGACCCACATCATCAACAACCAGAGCTGGCACACACACCAGCCCAACGACCTAAGGCATACCCTCACCAACCGCCACGACGGGGAGCCAATGGGCTCGCTTAGCCGAGTCGGCCCCTAGTGCTTCGGACAGATTATCCGAGGCAGAAATACCCGACGAACTTCAAAGCGCCAAGGGAGATCGAAAAGTACGATCCCTCGTACGATCCGACCATGTGGCTGGACACATACCTCATGGCGATGGGAATCGCCGGCCACACCGACCTCCTTGCTGCTTGCTACCTTCCTCTGATGATGGAGGGAGCTACTCGGCAATGGATCAACACCCTTCCCGCGAATAGCATCGATTCCTGGGAGGACATGCGCGATGCCTTCGTCAGGCACTTTGAGAGCTCCTATACCCACGCCACGACCATCGAGGACCTGGAGCGATGCGTCCAAGGACCCCACGAGTCGACCCACAACTGGGTCCAACGGTGGTAAGACCTGTGGTTCAACGCGGCTGGCATCCACCCAGAGACGGCGATCCACTGCTTCAAGACCTCGTGCCGCTATGAGCCCCTGGTCGCCAAGCTCAAGCGGGTGTACAAGACACTCGACAACATCCCAGAACTCCTAGAGATCTCCAAGCGGTACGCGGAGGAGGACCCGAACCAAGAAACCAACGACTAGTCGGGTGGAAATCGCCACTAAAACGGCCACGACAATGGTAGGCAGGGCGAGTTGCGCTACAGCAACACTCGCCTCACCGGCAAGCGCCGCGGTGACGGGCGAGTCGACTTCGTCGCCAACTCTGGCTACACTCCACGCGATCCCAAGAGCTTCCGCCGCGACGGAGGCCAACACCACGTTGGTAGAAACTATCGAGCAAGGCCAAAATTCGACCCCACAGCTCTCCTCAACCAACCCTATGTGTTCCACAGCAGGGAGGGAAATCCCGCCACACACACGACCACCGACTGCCACTCCCTAAAGGAGAACGAGAAGGCATGACGCGCAAGGGAGGACCCCAACAACAACCCGCCAAACGGCGGGGCATTCAGCAACAAGGTCGAATCGCTCCACACCTTCACCGGGCTCGGCACCAAGCGCGAGAAGAAGGTCCTCGCCCACGCCGTTGCTGTCAATGCGGTGTCCCAGGTCG
Source organism: Avena sativa (assembly GCA_916181665.1). Lineage (NCBI taxonomy): Eukaryota > Viridiplantae > Streptophyta > Magnoliopsida > Poales > Poaceae > Avena > Avena sativa. Next base: position 112,033,954 of record OV702283.1, read on the forward strand.
ACGTTCCCCGCTTCCTCAACTGGTCCGACCAGCGCATCACGTGGAGCCGCGAGGACCACTCACCACGGATCGAATACCCCGGGCGAGTTGCCCTGGTGGTCAAGCCCAAAGTGGGCGTCTACTGGCTCCCCAATACATTGATGGAAGGCGGGAGTTCCATCAATATACTCTACCTAGACATGTTCAGGCGGCTGCAGCTCCCACAGTCGATGATTGAGACAACCCTCACCACCTTCCACGGCATCGTCCCCGGTCGGAAGGCGTACCCGATCGGCAAGGTGAAGCTGCCAGTCACCTTCGACACACCAGCCAACTTTCGCACCGAGCAGATCATCTTCGAGCTGGACAACTTCAACAGCCCCTACCACTGTGTCCTGGGGCGAAAAGCATTCGCCAAGTTCATGGCGGCGCCCACACTACACGTACAACGTGATGAAGCTCCCAGAACCATGCGGCATCATCACCGTCCAGGACGACCCCGGAATGGCCATCGAGTGCGAGGAGAAAGGCACCGAGCTCGCGGACACCGTCATCGCCGTGGAGGCCAACCACACGGAGGATCTCGCCAGATACGCGAGCGGGGTCGACAAAGACGACCCCACCATACTCAAGAAGCCCAACACGGAGAACGGTGGCTCGACCGTGTTCGAGGCCACCACGCACACCCGTGCCGTCGAGCTGGTCCCAGGTGACTCCAGCCAAACGGTGACGATCGGGACATGCATGAGCCCCGCATAGGAAAGCGCGCTCATCGATTTCCTATGTGAGAATCGCGACATCTTCGCATGGAAGCCATCCGACATGCCAGGTGTATCGAGGGAACTCGCTGAGCACAAACTCAACACCGACCCCAAAGCGCGACCTGTCAAGCAGTCGCTATGGCCCTTCAATAAAGAGCGACGCCGAGCAATCACCGAGGAGGTGCAACGTCTACTCGCTACAGGCTTCATCCGGCCCATCAAATACACCAAGTGGCTGGCAAACCCAGTCCTGGTCGAAAAGAATAACGGGACCTGGAGAATGTGTATAGACTACACAAACCTCAACAAAACCTACCCAAAGGAGCAGTTCGTCCTCCCGCGCATCGATCAGATCATCGACTCGACCATGGGCTCGGACTCGCTGTGCTTTCTCTACGCATACTCTGGTTACAACCAGATCAAAATGGCGGTCGAGGATGAAGAGAATACGGCGTTCATCACGCCATTCGGTGCCTTCTGCTACATCGCCATGACGTTCGGCCTCAAGAACGCCGGAGCGACCTATCACCGGTGCATGCATGAGTGCCTTGCGAGCCAAATTGTCCGCAACATCCATGTCTACATCGACGATGTGGTGGTCAAATCCGATCGCTAGAGCGATCTACTCGCCGACCTAGCCGAAACCTTCGCGAATCTGCGGAGGTACAAGATCAAACTCAACCCAGGGAAGTGCACCTTCGGTGTACCCAAAATAAAACTACTAGGGTACGTAGTCTCCAAGCGAGGCATCGAGGTGAACCCCACCAAGATCGACACGATCGCCTGGCTCGGCAAACCCGAGTCCCTCCGCGACGTCCAGAAGTTGGCCGGGCGAGTCGCGGCTCTTAGCCACTTCATCCCCCGGCTAGGCGAGAAGGCAATGCCTCTCTACCGCCTAATGCGCAAGAACCTCACGTTCTAGTGGGACAAGGAGGCATACGACACGCTCCACGCAATCAAATAAGTGCTACTCGCGGCCTCACTACTCATCGCCCCAGTCGACAAGGAGCCGATGCTCGTCTATGTCGCGGCATTCGAACGAGTCGTCAGCACCGTCATGGTCGTCGAATGGCCATAAGAGGGTAAGGAGCGCCCCGTGCAGCGCCCAGTCTACTACATCAGCGAGGTACTCACCGAATCATGATAGCGCTACCCGCAATACTAGAAACTGGTGTACACGGTCTTTCGAGCCTAGCGACGGCTACCGCACTACTTCCAGGAGCACCCAATCACGATCGTATCCCCCGCGCCTTTTCAGGACATCATATGCAACCGCGAGGCGACTAGGCGAGTCGCCAAGTGGGCCGTGGAGATCGGCATCCACAACATCAAGTACGGATCGCATAAAGCGATCAAGTCGCAGGCCCTCACGGACTTCCTCGCTGACTGGTAAGAGGCGCAACAGCCAGAGAAGCGGCCGTACCTACACTAATGGTCGCTCCACTTCGACGGGTCCAAGAACGAGGATGGCATAGGGACAGGAATCGTGAACCAAAATGAGTTCCATTGAACTCCTCGACAGTGCTAATCAAAAGCTAGGCATCTAATGCATAAGATAGAGAAAAATTAGAACAATACAAGTAGAGAGAAAAACAATACAGTAAAACAAAAAGCCAAAATCATACATTCAACAATAAAACATACAAGTCATGGTATACAAAAATCTACCACAAGCACTATGGTTCAAACATAACTTAGACAAAATTTTATGAGAAATGACAAGTGTGGTGGTCCAACTAGCGGAGTACGTCACAATTCTCACTCATATGCTAAGTCTATGATATCTTCCCTTAGACGTTTTATGGCGGTCTCTAAGTCTTGGGTATACTTCTTCTCCTCCTTAAGGTCATTTTGGGTGTTGAGCATTCTACACTTGAGTCTTTCACCAAGATCCTTGATAGCATTCCAAGCTGCATTTCTTGCAGAGTCAAGGAATGTTGTATACATATCTGAGTTGGTGCCCATGTAGAATCCCGACTCTTTGTGGTTGTCTCCCTTGTTTTTGTACAAGTGAAGTTGCACCCACCAATATTCTTCTCCTTCATCCATCACTGGAAAACCCTTTTACACGGCCTCACCATGTATTCCCAAGCTAACCATGAGGTTTTTGGGTGCCTTGGGAAACTCCGTCTCACATTCTAAAGTCATGGTCATGAGTGGTCCCTTCTCGATGACTTCGTTGATGGTGGCCATCTACAAATAGAGATGAGAATGAAGATTATGAGAGGTTTACTAGAAGAAAAAAACAAGTGTGGAATTTGCAAAGAGTTGCATTTTTTCCTTAGTGGTTTCCTTAGTATAATCCAACTTCAGGTCATAATCCTATAGGCAACACAGTGCTATGATACCATCTGTAAGACACCACCTTTATAAGGTAAAGGTCCCTGTGATTGCAATGCTAGTCCCTGGATCAAATGCTAGCATCCACAGTTTAAGATGAAGTACACAAATACAAAGGTCATTTATTACATCGTCATTCCAGAGATAACATAGTCTTTACAACTCAATAGCCAAAGGCTAGTACAAGAGTTCATAACATAAAGTAAATAACTACAAGTCTTCATCTTCATGTGCCACAGGCAAGCATGTTGAGTGTAGACTCACAAACCTAATCTCCATCAGAGTAACCTGCAACATCATAAGTTACAACCACAGTGGGTCAATACATTTGGAATTGTATTGGCAAGTGATACCATTGTAGAATAGTAGTATCTACATCTATATGAATTTGGCTAAGTGTATCTTAGGCTTGCTTTGCTCAAAATAGGTTTTTCTTTTCAGTTGAAAAACTCTAAGTTTTTGTTTATCAAAAACTCCCAAGGAACCACCAATAGACATTGGTGAACCTTAACCCTTGATACGTCGGAAACGTATCTATAATTTTTGATGTTCCATGCTTGTTAGTATCTACTTTGCTTTGCTTTGTCTATACTTTGAGGTGCTTTTTACATGTTTTCTGGTACTAACCTATTAACAAGTTGCCATAGTGTTAGTTGCCTGTTTTCTGCTGTTTTTGGTTTCAGAAAAGCTAGTAAGGAAATATTCTCGGAATTGGACGGGACAAACGTCAAAGTCAATAACTTTCTGTGGGGAACAAGAAGTCCAGAGGGGAGACGGAGAGGCGTGCCAAGGCAGCCATGTAGGGTTTGCAGCATAGAAAACAAAAAATTTCGTACGATGGGAACTATGTACCAAGATCTATCTACTAGATACAAACAACAGGCGGATGTATATCCGTAGAGAACATACCCTTGAAGACCGACAAAGCTTAACGAGTCCAAACTCGTGGTTGATGTAGACGATCTCTTGCCGATCTCAAGATCGAGAGGAAGTCCTAGCGCCGCAAAACAGCAGCGCATCCGTGCTCGCACACACGTTCGAGGCACCGAGCAACCTCCGCCTCCTCGCTCCAGCGATGCAGCGGAAGCACAACTCTTTCTTGCCGAAAAGCCACCAGGAACAGGTATCTCGCTAGTCCGAGACCATGGGGGATAAATTCTAGAGGGGGAGAGAGATCCTTCACGAGGAGGTGTGAGTGAGAGAGAGGGAGGGGGCTCCTTTTATAGGGAGAGGGGGGGCACCCAAGGGGCCATGTGCCCAGCCATGGGGCTGCCCCCACCTCTTCCACATTCATGTGGGTGGACACTCCACTCACTCAAATGCCTTTCAATTCCCTCCACTCAAAAACCCACTCAAATTCCCATTAAATTTCCACCAAATTTAATGCAAACTCTCATTAAATAAAACTCCTTTTATTTATTCAGAATTTTGTCAATTACTTTAATGACAAACATTCACATAAAACCCCTTGCTAGTATTTCATTTCACATGCAGAAACACTTTCTACAATTTCACCCGAAAACCCGTTTCGGTATCTAGTGAAATAAATTCCTGCGCTTGTTATTCTTTTCGGCATGAAACTTTTGCTCCAAATGGATGTCGGTGTCTCTTAAGTGTGTCACCCTATGGTTCGAGAATAATGCGGACATGATCGAGACTCCTCTCATATCAATAATCAGAAGCGGGATCTGGAGACCCATACTGACTCCCACACATTCAACGATGGCTTTCTTATGATCGTCGGAACCTTTTACGCTAGTATCTTAATCCCTTTGTTTCACGATATATTACATGTCCGAGATTCGATCATCGGTATCTCCATACCTAGTTTGATCTCGTTACCGACATGCACTCTTTCTCGTTCCCGTGATATAACATTCTAGTGATCAAATCACTTGCTTGCAAGCTAATCAATGTGATATCACCGAGAGGGCCCAGAGTATATCTATCCGTCATCGGGATGAACAAATTCCACTCTCGATCCATGGGCCTCAACATAACACTTTAGTAGTTCTGAATCCATCTTTATAATCACCCTGTTACGGTGTGACGTTTGATGTTATCAAGAAACTCTTCCGGTGTTAGTGATTGACATGATCTCATGGTCTAAGGATTAGGATCACTTCGTAAGTTGTTATAGCAACATAAACTCAATGACTTTGATCGTAATGCTATACTTCGAATGAATGTTCATCACATCATTACACTAATGTTGTGACCTCGTTATTAACAACATCCAATGTCCATGATCAGGAAACTTTGATCATCATGTTAATCAACGAGCTAGTTTATAAGAGAGGCATAACTAGGAACTTCCTTTTTGTTTATTAAACACACATGTATTAACGTTTCCGTATTAATACAATTATAGCATGTAAAATAAACATTTATCATAAATAAGGAATACGATAATAACCACTTTATTATTGCCTCTCGGGCATATTCCCTTCAGTCTCCCACTTGCACTAGAGACAATAATCTAGTTTGAAAAACTTTGCGTATTGAACACCTATGGCTTTCTGGTGTTCCATATACGCAACTGCAAGTGGTTAACATAATCTACGGATCTGACGCTTCAGGTCCGTGTGTATTTGCATGTCTTTGCGTCTCCACGCATCACTCATTCTCCAATGAGATGGCATTGTATAAATTTGGTCTTTCGGTGAGACCTTTAGTTCCTTGGGGTTAAAACACGCCGATACTATTGTCATACAATATATCTTTAGTGTTAGCCTGTTGCGAACCACACCTTAGTTTGATAACAAACTTCTTGACACAAATTCCCTCCTTTGCTACTACTATAGCAGTCATATACTTAGCCTTTTTGTTGTAGTATTCGTCACAATGTCTCAACTATGGATTTCATCCAAATCCATCATGGAATCTCCTTTCCATTACATTGTGCCACCCATAGTTTAAATTGAGATAAACTTAATTTGTATCTTGTGACAAAACTAGTACCAATGTAACGCTTTACAATGAACTATTTGTAATTGTTTGTCACCTCTACACAAATATATTCTTAGTTCTTCCAAAAGATCATAAGAATATCCTCACTATCGTCCAATGATCATTTTATGATTCATTCTGGTATATTGTTAGACCCCTCCTTTATAAAGGAAAGGATCCCTGTGATTGCAATGCTAGTCCCTGGATCAATGCTAGCATCCACAGTTTAAGATGAAGTACACAGATACAAAGGTCGTTTATTACATTCATTCTAGAGATAAATCATAGTCTTTTACAACTCAGGGCCATAGGCCTAATACAAGAGTTTTAAGGAATAAGTAAATAAACATAAGTCTTCATCTTCATGTGCCACATGCAAGCATGTTGAGTGTAGACTCATGACTCCTACTCATCATCGGAGTAACCTGCAACATCACAAGTTACAGCCACAGAGGGTCAATACTTTGGAATAGTATTGGCAAGTGATACCTTAGTATATTTTTAGTGGAATATATTACTATATGCTTTTTGGCTAAGTGTAGCTTGGCTTGCTTTGCTTGAAAGTAGGTTTTACCTATTAGTTGAAATCACTAAGTTTTTCTTTATCAAAAACTTCCCAAGAAACCACCAATAGACATTGGGGTCCTTCACCCTTGTTCACCCACAAGTTTTATTTTAGAAGTTGGAATGATGAGATTCTTGTAGCTTCCATGTCTTGATGCTCAAGTTGTCCATTGCCTTGGACTCGGCTAAGTACTTAGGTTTTTCCATCTGCAGAGGTTGTGCACTTTCCCCACCAGACTTGGTTTCCCAAGATAGGACCCTTCAGAAGCCTTTCCTTAGTCAAATGGACGCGTTCCAACCTATCATCCCTTCTACCACCCACTGTCCATATGACTAAGTTCTAGCAACCTATATGATCAAGGCAGAGCCCATATTGCCAAGTGGTTGCACTTTAAGCTTTCTCAACACTTGGCCTCCAAATCCCTTTGTGCCTGGGTGGCATACCACAAGTGAGATACACAACCCAAGTCCATGGCCTTGTGTAACCACTCAACATAACCCAATCTTTCCATTCCACCCAGGAGGTTTATTGACTTAGTAACATAAGTCTCATGACTTAGAAATATAGTCATTATAGTATGAATAGATTATACCAACCCTTGTTTGCTAGTAGCTAGGCTAAGCATGGCATGGTAACTTAACTTAGGGAAATTCCTAGCAATTATACCATTCTAACTACATAGGATTTCCCAATCTTTTATTTGGCAAGAGTAGCATGCAAGACTTTAGCAAAATATCTAATGCTAGTACAAAATATGGGAAAAGGATTATTCATGAAAATATCACTTGCCTTGGTAATGTGGAGAGTAGCACTCTTCACAATCACAATCACTAGCAAAATCTACACAAAAAATTATAGCATACAATTACACACAATTATATACAACCAAAAATAATATGAATGCATGCATGCAAGAATTTACTAAGTGGTGATTTTGAAAACTCTACCAAGCATGCACATGTTCACAGAAACTTATCAAGTCACAAGTTTACCAACTAAACTTATTTGGCACTTAATACAATTTACAAAATAAATCCATATTTAAAATAGCCTTAAACATGTTTCTACAAATAAAGTCATTTTAACTGTTACTATTTGTTAAACACTTTGCATAAACAGAAAGGCCTTGATTCACTGAATCCAACGGTATAAAGTTTGTAAAATTCTAACGTGGCATTCAAAAGTTATAGCAGTTTGAAGTTTGGATCTAAATCTGATTCGAATTTTGTTTTTGAATTCACCCTAGACACGTGTCGCAACCTCACTGGCGCATACCGATTCGGTTGGATCGCGCTCTGCGGACCGCAGGATCTAAGTGGGATCTGGCGGCTCAGATGCGCGCCTACCCCTTCGTTTAAAATTCTATCCTAGCCCTACGATACAGATCCAACGGTCTAAATCACCAAGCCAAAATCTGGCGGCGCTTAGCGGCTGCGCGCGGCGGCGACGACCAGACGGTGGCGGCGCCGGCGATACCGGTCACTAGGAGGATAGGGAAGGTACTCACCGAGACCGCAAGGACGTGGGGATGCTCAACTTGTGGACAGCTCGGCAAGGGGCGCTCAGGGTTGCGGTGGATTCCTCGCCGGAGTTGGATCTGGCAACGGTGGCTCTGCTCGAGGTCGAAGGCGACGTTGTAGATCACTAGGAGGCAAACGGAGGATGTGGTCAGATGCAGAAGACCACGGCGAAGATGCGTGCGTGAAAGACAAGGTTCGGGGCGGTCTGGACTTACCGCTGGAGCTCGCCGGAGTTGAAGCTGGAGACGGTGGCGGTCAGTCGTTTGCGTAGCCGACGTTCTGGGTCACCCGTGGGCAAACCAGGAATGTTAGGAGATGCGTGAGATCAAGTGGAGTCTGTTTGTGTGAAGCAGAGGCAGAGGGGTGGTCGGAGGTGGCCGGAATTGCTGCGGCAGCTCGTCGGAGACGGCGGGGTTGCAGAGAGCAATTTGTGCAGCCTGGGGGCGCTCTGTGCTTGGGTTCGGGGGAGAAGAGAGAGGGGGCAGAGGGGGTTTAAATAGCCTGGTCGTGTTAGACCCCTCCTTTATAAAGGAAAGGATCCCTGTGATTGCAATGCTAGTCCCTGGATCAGTGCTAGCATCCACAGTTTAAGATGAAGTACACAGATACAAAGGTCGTTTATTACATTCATTCCAGAGATAAAATATAGTCTTTTACAACTCATGGCCATAGGCCTAATACAAGAGTTTTAAGGAACAAGTAAATAAACATAAGTCTTCATCTTCATGTGCCACAGGCAAGCATGTTGAGTGTAGACTCATGACTCCTATTCATCATCGGAGTAACCTGCAACATCACAAGTTACAGCCACAGAGGGTCAATACTTTGGAATAGTATTGGCAAGTGATACCTTATTATATTTTAAATGGACTATATTACTATATGCATTTTGGCTAAGTGTAGCTTGGCTTGCTTTGCTTGAAGATAGGTTTTACCTATTAGTTGAAATCACTAAGTTTTTTCTTTGTCAAAAACATTCCCAAGGAACCACCAATAGACATTGAGGTCCTTCACCCTTGTTCACCCATCAATTTTTATTTAGAAATTGGAGTGTTGAGATTCTTGTAGCTTCCATGTCTTGATGCTCAAAGTGTCCATTTCCTTGGACAAGGCTAAGTACTTAGGTTTTCCATCACAGTATACTCATACAATCCATACCTTGTGGTGAATGCTGTTTTTGGTATGTCTTGCTCTCGTATCTTGAGTTGAAAATAACCTGACCGAAGATCAATCTTCGAGAATACACATGCTCCTTCTAGCTGATCAAATAAGTCGTTGATTCTTGGTAAAGGATACTTGTTCTTGATGGTAAATTCGTTGAGAGAACGGTAGTCAATACATAATCTTTGGGTCCTATCCTTCTTCTCCACGAACAACACTGGGGCTCCCCAAGATGAAGAACTTGGTTGAATAAACCCTTTCTGTAACTGTTCACCTAGTTGTTTCTTGAGCTCTTTCAATTCATCCACAGACATTTTGTACGGTCTCTTAGCTATTGGTCCTGATCCTGGCACCAAATCTATCAGAAACTCCACATCTCTATCCGGTGGCATTCCTGGTAACTCTTCCGGGAATACATCCGGATACTCACATACTATTGGTACACTGTCCATGCTAACCCCCTTAAGAGAATTCAGCTTACTTCCTTTGGATTCAAAGTTTGACTTAAATTTTATTCGTTTTCCTTCTGGGGTTGTGAGTGTAACTGTACGATTTGCGCAATCTAATACTCCTTCATACTTAGCCATCCATTACATCTAGTCCTTGGGAATCTAGGATTATCAGGCTTACTGGAAACTTATGTTTACCAAACTCTATGATGAGATCCCGGCATCCAAGGCTTACTATCATGTCTCCCCCCGGAGAACTAACCTTTATTGGACACCCAATGTTTTCTGATGCAAACCCATTTCTATCCACAAATGCCTTTGATATGAATGAATGAGATGCACCGGTATCAAAGAGTACAAATGCTGAAATTGAATTGAGTCTGAACTTACCAGCCACGGCATCAGGTTCCTCATAGACCTCCTCCACATTGATGTGGTTAACCTGTCCTTTCTGGAAAGGATTCGGCTTGTTAGGTCCTTCCACCTTCTTTTCGGGGCACTCATTTGCATAGTGTCCCATCTTCTTGCATTTGAAGCATTCAACCTGACTGATGTCCTTTTTAGGAGGTTGGCCTCCACTTCCACTACCATTTCCACTATAGTGGCTCTTATGTCCACCCTTGTGGTTCTTGTACTTGTCCTTGTCATGACTGCGATGATGTTTGTTGTCATGACGGTTGTGGTTGTGCTTGCTGAATTTCCCATTTTTATGGGATCCTGAGTTGCCACTGTCATCATAGTGAGATCGTTTGTGAGACAATCCCGAGCTGTGCTTGTCGGAGTGTTTCCTCTTTCTACTCTCGACTTGCTTCATTTTACTTTCCAAAATAGCAGCCTTGTCACACAACGACTGATAAGTTAGAACATATGCCACAGACAACTGTAGGTTCAGCTCATCATTCAAACCCTCCAAGAACTTTTCCTTTCTCTTGGCATCTGTATCAACCTCATCCGGTGCATAGCGCGCCAGATTGTTGAACTCTTCTATGTATTCTGCCACGCTGCGGTGGCGCTGTTTCAGGTTGTGAAACTCTTTCTTTTTCAGGCTCATTATCCCTGATGAGATATGAGCTGTGCGAAATCCATCTTCAAAGATGGCCCAAGTCACCTCATCAATAGGAGTGGTGATTTGGAAGTTGTCCCACCATGTGGCGGCTGGTCCTTCCAACAGATGTGCTGCAAACCTGACCTTTTCAGCATCCGTGCAGCCCACGGTCACTAAGTCTTTGTTCACAGAACGTAACCAGTCATTGGCTACCATGGGATCAGTTGTTCCCGAAAACTTTGCTGGCCTCAGACACAGAAATCTGGTGAGCATATCAAAACCCGGAGGGTTGTTGTTGTTGTTGTTGTTGTTGTTGTTGGGGTCGTTGTTGTTGTTGTTATTCTGGTTTTGGATGAATGTTGTCATCATTTGCATAAGCTGCGTTTGTGCATTCATCATTTGTTGCATTTCCGGGGTGATGTTGTTGGGGTTGGGGTTTGCGCGACGGGGAGGCATCTGTGGTTTGTTCAAATAGATAAGAATGAGATACCCATAGATGTTTCATGCACAATACAATATAAGCAAACACATAACAAGCAACATAAGAACAAAGGTTCAACAACCACATAATAAGCTCATGAAGTAGAACACACAAGTGGCAAGCCATCCACATGTCGGATGGTCCAATAATAAGTTCACAATAACGAGTATGAATATGAAAGGTAAACAAGTAGTCAAGTCTACTCATCAGCGTCAATCTCCTCCTCGACGAAGGTAAGACCTGCGTTCTCCATCGCGGTCTTGTTCTCCTCAATAGTAGTGGTCAAGGAATCGACCTTGGCCTTGAGAGCCCTCTTCTGGGAGCGAAGCCTCTCAATGACCATCTGCTGCTGCTCAAGCTCGAAGTCCTTGGACTTCAGTTCCTCGGTCATGTCCCGGATTTTCTTGTTCCTGTCCTGGACGCGTTTCTCCTGACTCTTGAACTTGCGAACTTGAGCCTCGAACTTCGTCTCCATTTCCTTGATCATCTCATCCTGCTGTGCGAAAAGCTTGTCCTTCTCGCGTAGCTGCACCTGAAGCTCGTCATTGCCAAGCATGACGTTCGTCCTATCCGTATCTACGTGCCTGAGAAGAGTCTCTAAGTCCTGAAGATAGAGGCGTATCGGCTCTGCAGTGCTCCTTGAGTCGTCCTCAAAGTCGATGGAATCTCCATCTACATCACGCCTTCCGAAGGCGTGGAAGTGAGTGCCCCTAACCTGTCGGGAGTGACGGCCTAACAGTCGTCCTATCAGGTCCTGCATGACTACCTCCATGCCTCTCTCCCTGTCGTTGTGCATCAGCTTGAAGACGATGGCCTCCGTAGTAGGCTCAGTCTAGCGTCCGGGCTGGTTCACCTTGAAGCCCCAGAGGTCCTTCCTCTCGAACTTGGTGAGTGGGTACACCGTGATGGTAGGAAGAGGGAGATCGAGCAAAGTGGTAAGCTCAACGATACGGGGCCCGAAACGAGTAACCTGGAACTCCTCAACAGTGCTGACGGCAATAGGCATCTATTTATAAAATTGAAAAGTTAGAACAACACTTATAAACACAAAACAATCATCTCATACATAACCATGGAACACAATTTCACACAAGTCATGCTTACATAAATCCATTACACCAAACAAGGTCCAACTTATTTAAGGTATCATTTTGGAAAATAAGGTGATAAGTGGTGGTCCAACTAACGAAGTGTTCTTACAATCCAATCTCACGGGACCTATTATTAAACACTATGTTCCTAGAGGCAATCCACCAATCTTGCTCTCTTGACTCTATCACTAAGTCTATAACATCTCCCCTTATTTCTTGGTTGGTGTCTTCCAACTCTTGAGTAAGCTCCTTCTCTTTCTCTAAGTCCTTTTGGAGGTTGAGCATTCTGCACTTGACTCTAGCACTTAGTTCTTTGATAGTCCTCCAAGCTGCATCCCTGGCTGACTCAAAGAATGTGGTGTGCATTGTAGTGTTGGTGTACATGCAGAATCCCCTTTCTTTGTGGTTGTCTTCCTTGTTTTTGTACAAGTGAAGTTGCACCCACCAATATTCCACTCCTTCATCCATCACTGGAAAGCCCTTGTACATAGCTTCACCATGTGCATCCATTGCCTCCATGAGATCCTTGAGAACATTGGGAAACTCAGTTTCACACTCCAAGGTCATGGTCATGAGTGGTCCCTGCTTCACGGCTTCGTTGATGGAGTTCATCTACAAAGGAAGTTGAAAGAGATTAGAAAAGTTTTACGAGAAGAATAGACAAGTGTAGAAGTATTTGAAAAACTTTTTCCTTAGTGGTTTTCCAATCCTAGGGTCATAATCCTACAGGCAACACAGTGCTCTGATACCATCTGTTAGACCCCTCCTTTATAAAGGAAAGGATCCCTGTGATTGCAATGCTAGTCCCTGGATCAATGCTAGCATCCACAGTTTAAGATGAAGTACACAGATACAAAGGTCGTTTATTACATTCATTCCAGAGATAAAATATAGTCTTTTACAACTCATGGCCATAGGCCTAATACAAGAGTTTTAAGGAACAAGTAAATAAACATAAGTCTTCATCTTCATGTGCCACAGGCAAGCATGTTGAGTGTAGACTCATGACTCCTATTCATCATCGGAGTAACCTGCAACATCACAAGTTACAGCCACAGAGGGTCAATACTTTGGAATAGTATTGGCAAGTGATACCTTATTATATTTTAAATGGACTATATTACTATATGCATTTTGGCTAAGTGTAGCTTGGCTTGCTTTGCTTGAAGATAGGTTTTACCTATTAGTTGAAATCACTAAGTTTTTCTTTGTCAAAAACATTCCCAAGGAACCACCAATAGACATTGAGGTCCTTCACCCTTGTTCACCCATCAATTTTTATTTAGAAATTGGAGTGTTGAGATTCTTGTAGCTTCCATGTCTTGATGCTCAAAGTGTCCATTTCCTTGGACAAGGCTAAGTACTTAGGTTTTCCATCTGCAGAGGTTGTGCACTTTCCCCACCAGACTTGGTTTCCCAAGACAGGACCTTTCAGAGGCTTTTCCTTAGTCAAATGGACGCGCTCCAACCTATCAACCCATCTAACACCAACTGTCCAAGTGACTAAGTTCTAGCAACCTATATGATCATGGCAGAGCCCATATTGCCAAGTGGTTGCACTATAAGCTTTCTCAACACTTGGCCTCCAAATCCCTTTGTGCCTGGGTGGCTTACCACAAGTGAGATACACAACCCAAGTCCATGGCCTTGTGTAACCACTCAACATAACCCATACTTTCCATTCCACCCAGGAGGTTCATTTGACTTAGTGGTTTTATTAGAAATGTATAAGTCTCTTGACTTAGAATATTTTCTTTATAGTATGAGTAGTTTTTCACCAACCCTTGTTTTGCTATAAGCTAGGCTAAGCAAAGTATGGCAACATATCTTAGGGATGATTCCTTAGCAATTCTACTAGACTACATAGGATTTCCCCATCTCTTATATTAGACAAAAGTAGCATGCAACACTATAACAAAATATCTAATGCTAGTTCAAAATATATAGGACAAATTTATTCATGTAAATATCACTTGCCTTGGTAGTGGGGAGAGTAGCACTCTTCACAATCACAATCACTAGCAAAATCTACACAAGAAACAATAGCATACAATTACACACAAATATATACAACCAAAAATAATATGAATGCATGTATGCAAGAATTTACTAAGTGGTGATTTTTGAAAATTCTACCAAGTATGCTCATGGGTACAGAAACTTAACATGTCACAAGTTTGCCAACTAAATTTATTTGGCCCCATTTTAATTTACCAAATTAAATCTATACCTAAATTAGCCTAAAACTTGTCCCACAAATAAAATCATTTTATCTATTACTATATGCTAAACAAATTGGATATTCAGAAAGGCCTTGTTTCACTGAATCCAACGGTATAAAGTTTGCAAAAATCCAACGTGGCATTCAAAAGTTATAAGCATTTGAAGTTTGAAACTAAATCTGGTTTTTAAATCTGTTTTTAGATCTAACCTAGCCACGCGTCATGTTTTTATTCGCCCGTACCGGTTCGCACCGGATCACCCTTCTGTGCCGTTGGATCTAACTAACGCTGCACAGCTCAGATCGCGTACCTCTTCGGTTTAAGTGAATCTATCCTAGCGCTGCGATGCAGATCCAACGGTCCACATCATCAAGCCAGAAACGGGCGGCGCTGGCGGTGCTAACTGGCGGCGGCGCGTCTGACTACGGCGGCGCCGGCGTTCTACATCGTCCGCGAGAGGGAGAGGGGTATTACCAGGTTCGCCGGAGGCTGCTGAAGCTCGTCGTGGTGCTGACTTGCGGGGGGGCGCTCGGAGATGGGCTCTAGATCTCGTCGGAGTTGCGTCTGGCGTCGGGTGGGTGTTGTCGGAGTCGTTGCCGAAGTTCTGCGTCGCCTGAGCGCGAACCAATGGGTTTAGAAGATGCGCAGGATAACTGCAAACACGCTCGGGTGAATAAGAAAGCAAGGGGCGCTCGAAACTTACTGAGATTGCTCGCCGGAGTTGGGGTGGTCGTCGGGTGCCTACGGCGTCAAGCGAACACGTCGACCTGGGGCAATACAGGATGCTCTGTTGTGGTTAGAAGGTGCGCGGGAGGTTTACTAAGCGTCTCGAACAAACCAGAGGGAAAAGGCGCTCGAGGCTCACCTGAATCGGTCGCCGGAGTTGCTCTGTCTGCGGTGGTTTTGTGCGAATCGGGGGCAGCCTGGGGGCGTGAGTGTGCGATTGACTGGGGGAAAATGATCGTGGGGAGGTGGGGATCTTATAGCCGGTGCCTCGACAGGAAACGCCTGCGTTTAATTGCCCAATTAAGCCGCGCCATCACCGGCAGTCACTGCAGCTGCGACGTGGTCGCGGGCGAGTTTTGGGGAAGACGATGACAGCGTGTCCAGGGTCCACTCGTCAGCGATGTGCGCGAAGTGAGTGTGGGGTCTGGCTGTCAGCGGCTCAGTGTGTGCGCTCGCGTGTGAGAGGAGAAAAAGAAATCCCCGGGTGGGCTTGCTGGGCTCGATTGGTTGCTGGGCCAGATACCTGGCGCCTGGCCCTTTTCTTTTGTTTGTTTCTTTTCTTTTTCTATTTCTATTTTCTGGAATGATTTTTGATATGAATTCAAATCCTTTTGAATCCAAACTGTTCTGGGAATTTTTGCAGGGTTTTGTGGATTCAAAAACAGTCATTTTAACTAAGTGTTTACCATGCAAGGCTTGGTCAAGCTTGGTTTTCAAAGTAAACAGAGATTTGCTCTAGTTTGTAAATATTTGAAAAAGATTTTGAAACCATTTCCAAATTTGAAAACTTGGGTAAAAGCTTCACCTAAACTTTCCATCAATGGAGTCAAGTGAACCAGTATTTAAACTTTCACATTTCAAAGGGTGATGGTCATTTTGGAATAAAAATGCCCACATGAAATCATAGCCCCAACTTCTGTTTCTAAGTGATTTTTGAGAAAACCCTAAATGGATGAATGATGCAAAAGATGATATGAATGAGTTTTGAAACTATGATTTTTGGGATGTTACAAATCTAACCCCCTTAAGATGAATCTCGCCCTCGAGATTCGGTTTGGCTAGCAAATAGGTGAGGGTGGTCTTTCCGAAGATCATCTTCTCTTTCCCATGTTGCTTCCTCTTCGGAGTGATGGTTCCATTGCACTTTACAAAACTTGATAGTCTTGGTCCTGGTGACTCTTTCTGCTGTCTCTAGAATCTTGACAGGCTTTTCCTCATAAGTGAGATCACTTTCTAGCTGAACTTCTTCCAAAGGTATGGTATCCTTCAAAGAAGACTCTTCCATTTCTGGGTGACATTTCTTAAGCTGACTCACATGAAATACGTTATGGACTGCTGATAGAGATTCTGGCAATTCAACTTCATATGCAACTTCTCCCTTGCGACTTAGAATCTTGAATGGCCCAACATATCTTGGTGCTAACTTTCCTTTGACTCCAAATCTTTTCACTCCACGAAGTGGTGATACCCTGAGATAAGCTCTATCCCCAACTTCGTAGGTGACTTCTCTACGCTTAGAATCCGCGTAGCTTTTCTGTCGGGACTGTGCTATTTTCAATCTGTCCTTAACCAATTTGACTTTCTCTTCGGCGTCCTTGATAAGATCAGGTCCAAATAAGTTTCTTTCTCCCACACCATTCCATAATAATGGGGTGGTACATTTCCTTCCGTAGAGTAACTCAAACGGTGCCATTCCAATACTAGATTGATGGCTATTATTGTAAGAGAACTCTGCGTAGGGCAAACTTTCATCCCAACTTGCTCCATAATCTAGAGCACAGGCCCTCAACATGTCCTCAAGAATTTGGTTGGTCCTTTCTGTTTGTCCATCTGTTTGAGGATGAAAAGCAGTGCTAAATTCCAATCTCGTTCCTAAGGATTCATGAAGTTGTCTCCAAAAGTGAGATGTGAACTGGGTTCCTCTATCTGACACAATACTCTTTGGCACACCGTGAAGGCATACAATCCTGCTCATATAAATTTTTGCTAACTTGGCACTTGTATAAGTTGTCTTCACTGGTATAAAATGAGCCACTTTAGTTAGGCGATCCACTACCACCCATATGGAATCATATCCTGACCTGGTCCTTGGTAATCCGGTAATGAAATCCATACCAATATTTTCCCACTTCCATTCAGGAATAGGCAGTGGTTGAAGTAAACCTGCTGGTTTCTGGTGCTCCGCTTTGACTCTGCTACACACGTCACACAAAGCAATGTGTTCGGCGATGTCCCTTTTGAGATTGTTCCACCAAAACCTTTCCTTCATGTCCATGTACATCTTGGTATTTCCCGGGTGAATAGAATACGGAGAGTTGTGACCTTCTTGTAAGATCAGTTTCCGCAATTCTGGGTCTTGTGGAACACATATACGTTTTCCGTGCCATAAAGTACCCTGTTCGTCAACATGAAAACTCTTAGCTTTCCCTAGACCAATATTTACCTTAATCTTTTCAATTTCCTCATCCGTCTTCTGGACTTCTCGGATCTTGTCCAATAGAGTGGGTTGAACATCTAAGGACATGAGATGTCCTTCTGGCACAATCTCCAATCTGAGTTCTTTGAATTGCTTACACAAGTCATCTGGCAATTCCCCTTTGGTAAGGCCATTTACAAATGTCTTACGACTTAGAGCATCCGCTACTACATTTGCTTTACCGGGATGGTATTGCAAACTTAAGTCGTAATCCTTGATAAGTTCTAGCCATCTTCTTTGTCTCATGTTGATTTCCTTCTGGGTGAAGATATACTTCAAACTCTTATGATCGGTGAACACTTCACAACGCTTTCCCAAAAGGTAATGTCTCCATGTTTTGAGTGCATGGACGACAGAGGCTAACTCCAAATCATGAGTAGGATAGTTTACTTCATGAGTTTTGAGTTGTCTCGAAGCATAGGCTACGACTTTACCATCTTGCATAAGTACGGCACCCAAACCTTGATGAGAAGCATCACAATACACTTGGAAATCCTTTTCCAAATCTGGCAGACATAGAACTGGTGCTGTTACAAGTCTCTTCTTCAATTCTTGAAAACTGACTTCGCAACCTTCAGACCAGGCAAACTTCTTGTCCTTCTTTAGCAATTCTGACATAGTCTTAGCAACTTTCGAGAAATTTTCAATGAACCTTCTGTAGTAACCTGCTAAGCCGAGGAAACTACGAACTTCTTTCACATTCTTAGGTGATTCCCATTCTGTCACAGCTGAAACCTTAGCAGGATCAACTGCCACACCATCTTTTGTCATCACATGACCAAGAAAACCAACTTCCTCTAACCAGAACTCACACTTGCTGAATTTGGCATATAGTTTATGTTCCCTTAGTTTCTCAAGTATCAGGCGTAAGTGTCTCTCATGCTCTTCCTTGCTCTTGGAGTAGACCAAGATGTCATCGATGAAAACGACAACGAACTTGTCAATGAATTCCATGAACACCTTGTTCATCATATTCATGAAGTATGCCGGAGCGTTGGTTAATCCAAAAGGCATCACAGTATACTCATACAATCCATACCTTGTGGTGAATGCTGTTTTTGGTATGTCTTGCTCTCGTATCTTGAGTTGAAAATAACCTGACCGAAGATCAATCTTCGAGAATACACATGCTCCTTCTAGCTGATCAAATAAGTCGTTGATTCTTGGTAAAGGATACTTGTTCTTGATGGTAACTTCGTTGAGAGAACGGTAGTCAATACATAATCTTTGGGTTCTATCCTTCTTCTCCACGAACAACATTGGGGCTCCCCAAGATGAAGAACTTGGTTGAATAAACCCTTTCTGTAACTGTTCACCTAGTTGTTTCTTGAGCTCTTTCAATTCATCCACAGACATTTTGTACGGTCTCTTAGCTATTGGTCCTGATCCTGGCACCAAATCTATCAGAAACTCCACATCTCTATCCGGTGGCATTCCTGGTAACTCTTCCGGGAATACATCCGGATACTCACATACTATTGGTACACTGTCCATGCTAACCCCCTTAAGAGAATTCAGCTTACTTCCTTTGGATTCAAAGTTTGACTTAAATTTTATTCGTTTTCCTTCTGGGGTTGTGAGTGTAACTGTACGATTTGCGCAATCTAATACTCCTTCATACTTAGCCATCCAATCCATTCTCAATATTACATCTAGTCCTTGGGAATCTAGGATTATCAGGCTTACTGGAAACTTATGTTTACCAAACTCTATGACGAGATCCCGGCATCCAAGGCTTACTATCATGTCTCCCCCCGGAGAACTAACCTTTATTGGACACCCAATGTTTTCTGATGCAAACCCATTTCTATCCACAAATGCCTTTGATATGAATGAATGATATGCACCGGTATCAAAGAGTACAAATGCTGAAATTGAATTGAGTCTGAACTTACCAGCCACGGCATCAGGTTCCTCATAGACCTCCTCCACATTGATGTGGTTAACCTGTCCTTTCTGGAAAGGATTCGGCTTGTTAGGTCCTTCCACCTTCTTTTCGGGGCACTCATTTGCATAGTGTCCCATCTTCTTGCATTTGAAGCATTCAACCTGACTGATGTCCTTTTTAGGATGTTGGCCTCCACTTCCACTACCATTTACACTATAGTGGCTCTTATGTCCACCCTTGTGGTTCTTGTACTTGTCCTTGTCATGACTGCGATGATGTTTGTTGTCATGACGGTTGTGGTTGTGCTTGCTGAATTTCCCATTTTTATGGGATCCTGAGTTGCCACTGTCATCATAGTGAGATCGTTTGTGAGACGATCCCGAGTTGTGCTTGTCGGAGTGTTTCCTCTTTCTACTCTCGACTTGCTTCATTTTACTTTCCAAAATAGCAGCCTTGTCACACAACGACTGATAAGTTGGAACATATGCCACAGACAACTGTAGGTTCAGCTCATCATTCAAACCCTCCAAGAACTTTTCCTTTCTCTTGGCATCTGTATCAACCTCATCCGGTGCATAGCGCGCCAGATTGTTGAACTCTTCTATGTATTCTGCCACGCTGCGGTGGCGCTGTTTCAGGTTGTGAAACTCTTTCTTTTTCAGGCTCATTATCCCTGATGAGATATGAGCTGTGCGAAATCCATCTTCAAAGATGGCCCAAGTCACCTCATCAATAGGAGTGGTGATTTGGAAGTTGTCCCACCATGTGGCGGCTGGTCCTTCCAACAGATGTGCTGCAAACCTGACCTTTTCAGCATCCGTGCAGCCCACGGTCACTAAGTCTTTGTTCACAGAACGTAACCAGTCATTGGCTACCATGGGATCAGTTGTTCCCGAAAACTTTGCTGGCCTCAGACGCAGAAATCTGGTGAGCATATCAAAACCCGGAGGGTTGTTGTTGTTGTTGTTGTTGTTGTTGTTGTTGTTGTTGTTGTTGTTGTTGGGGTCGTTGTTGTTGTTGTTATTCTAGTTTTGGATGAATGTTGTCATCATTTGCATAAGCTGCGTTTGTGCATTCATCATTTGTTGCATTTCCGGGGTGATGTTGTTGGGGTTGGGGTTTGCGCGACGGGGAGGCATCTGTGGTTTGTTCAAATAGATAAGAATGAGATACCCATAGATGTTTCATGCACAATACAATATAAGCAAACACATAACAAGCAACATAAGAACAAAGGTTCAACAACCACATAATAAGCTCATGAAGTAGAACACACAAGTGGCAAGCCATCCACATGTCGGATGGTCCAATAATAAGTTCACAATAACGAGTATGAATATGAAAGGTAAACAAGTAGTCAAGTCTACTCATCAGCGTCAATCTCCTCCTCGACGAAGGTAAGACCCGCGTTCTCCATCGCGGTCTTGTTCTCCTCAATAGTAGTGGTCAAGGAATCGACCTTGGCCTTGAGAGCCCTCTTCTGGGAGCGAAGCCTCTCAATGACCATCTGCTGCTGCTCAAGCTCGAAGTCCTTGGACTTCAGTTCCTCGGTCATGTCCCAGATTTTCTTGTTCCTGTCCTGGACGCGTTTCTCCTAACTCTTGAACTTGCGATCTTGAGCCTCGAACTTCGTCTCCATTTCCTTGATCATCTCATCCTGCTGTGCGAAAAGCTTGTCCTTCTCGCGTAGCTGCACCTGAAGCTCGTCATTGCCAAGCATGACGTTCGTCCTATCCGTATCTACGTGCCTGAGAAGAGTCTCTAAGTCCTGAAGATAGAGGCGTATCGGCTCTGCAGTGCTCCTTGAGTCGTCCTCAAAGTCGATGGAATCTCCATCTACATCACGCCTTCCGAAGGCGTGGAAGTGAGTGCCCCTAACCTGTCGGGAGTGACGGCCTAACAGTCGTCCTATCAGGTCCTGCATGACTACCTCCATGCCTCTCTCCCTGTCGTTGTGCATCAGCTTGAAGACGATGGCCTCCGTAGTAGGCTCAGTCTGGCGTCCGGGCTGGTTCACCTTGAAGCCCCAGAGGTCCTTCCTCTCGAACTTGGTGAGTGGGTACACCGTGATGGTAGGAAGAGGGAGATCGAGCAAAGTGGTAAGCTCAACGATACGGGGCCCGAAACGAGTAACCTGGAACTCCTCAACAGTGCTGACGGCAATATGCATCTATTTATAAAATTGAAAAGTTAGAACAACACTTATAAACACAAAACAATCATCTCATACATAACCATGGAACACAATTTCACACAAGTCATGCTTACATAAATCCATTACACCAAACAAGGTCCAACTTATTTAAGGTATCATTTTGGAAAATAAGGTGATAAGTGGTGGTCCAACTAACGAAGTGTTCTTACAATCCAATCTCACGGGACCTATTATTAAACACTATGTTCCTAGAGGCAATCCACCAATCTTGCTCTCTTGACTCTATCACTAAGTCTATAACATCTCCCCTTATTTCTTGGTTGGTGTCTTCCAACTCTTGAGTAAGCTCCTTCTCTTTCTCTAAGTCCTTTTGGAGGTTGAGCATTCTGCACTTGACTCTAGCACTTAGTTCTTTGATAGTCCTCCAAGCTGCATCCCTGGCTGACTCAAAGAATGTGGTGTGCATTGTAGTGTTGGTGTACATGCAGAATCCCCTTTCTTTGTGGTTGTCTTCCTTGTTTTTGTACAAGTGAAGTTGCACCCACCAATATTCCACTCCTTCATCCATCACTGGAAAGCCCTTGTACATAGCTTCACCATGTGCATCCATTGCCTCCATGAGATCCTTGAGAACATTGGGAAACTCAGTTTCACACTCCAAGGTCATGGTCATGAGTGGTCCCTGCTTCACGGCTTCGTTGATGGAGTTCATCTACAAAGGAAGTTGAAAGAGATTAGAAAAGTTTTACGAGAAGAATAGACAAGTGTAGAAGTATTTGAAAAACTTTTTCCTTAGTGGTTTTCCAATCCTAGGGTCATAATCCTACAGGCAACACAGTGCTCTGATACCATCTGTTAGACCCCTCCTTTATAAAGGAAAGGATCCCTGTGATTGCAATGCTAGTCCCTGGATCAATGCTAGCATCCACAGTTTAAGATGAAGTACACAGATACAAAGGTCGTTTATTACATTCATTCCAGAGATAAAATATAGTCTTTTACAACTCATGGCCATAGGCCTAATACAAGAGTTTTAAGGAACAAGTAAATAAACATAAGTCTTCATCTTCATGTGCCACAGGCAAGCATGTTGAGTGTAGACTCATGACTCCTATTCATCATCGGAGTAACCTGCAACATCACAAGTTACAGCCACAGAGGGTCAATACTTTGGAATAGTATTGGCAAGTGATACCTTATTATATTTTAAATGGACTATATTACTATATGCATTTTGGCTAAGTGTAGCTTGGCTTGCTTTGCTTGAAGATAGGTTTTACCTATTAGTTGAAATCACTAAGTTTTTCTTTGTCAAAAACATTCCCAAGGAACCACCAATAGACATTGAGGTCCTTCACCCTTGTTCACCCATCAATTTTTATTTAGAAATTGGAGTGTTGAGATTCTTGTAGCTTCCATGTCTTGATGCTCAAAGTGTCCATTTCCTTGGACAAGGCTAAGTACTTAGGTTTTCCATCTGCAGAGGTTGTGCACTTTCCCCACCAGACTTGGTTTCCCAAGACAGGACCTTTCAGAGGCTTTTCCTTAGTCAAATGGACGCGCTCCAACCTATCAACCCATCTACCACCAACTGTCCAAGTGACTAAGTTCTAGCAACCTATATGATCATGGCAGAGCCCATATTGCCAAGTGGTTGCACTGTAAGCTTTCTCAACACTTGGCCTCCAAATCCCTTTGTGCCTGGGTGGCTTACCACAAGTGAGATACACAACCCAAGTCCATGGCCTTGTGTAACCACTCAACATAACCCATACTTTCCATTCCACCCAGGAGGTTCATTTGACTTAGTGGTTTTATTAGAAAAGTATAAGTCTCTTGACTTAGAATATTTTCTTTATAGTATGAGTAGTTTTTCACCAACCCTTTTTTTGCTATAAGCTAGGCTAAGCAAAGTATGGCAACATATCTTAGGGATGATTCCTTAGCAATTCTACTAGACTACATAGGATTTCCCCATCTCTTATATTAGACAAAAGTAGCATGCAACACTATAACAAAATATCTAATGCTAGTTCAAAATATATAGGACAAATTTATTCATGTAAATATCACTTGCCTTGGTAGTGGGGAGAGTAGCACTCTTCACAATCACAATCACTAGCAAAATCTACACAAGAAACAATAGCATACAATTACACACAAATATATACAACCAAAAATAATATGAATGCATGTATGCAAGAATTTACTAAGTGGTGATTTTTGAAAATTCTACCAAGTATGCTCATGGGTACAGAAACTTAACATGTCACAAGTTTGCCAACTAAATTTATTTGGCCCCATTTTAATTTACCAAATTAAATCTATACCTAAATTAGCCTAAAACTTGTCCCACAAATAAAATCATTTTATCTATTACTATATGCTAAACAAATTGGATATTCAGAAAGGCCTTGTTTCACTGAATCCAACGGTATAAAGTTTGCAAAAATCCAACGTGGCATTCAAAAGTTATAAGCATTTGAAGTTTGAAACTAAATCTGGTTTTTAAATCTGTTTTTAGATCTAACCTAGCCACGCGTCATGTTTTTATTCGCCCGTACCGGTTCGCACCGGATCACCCTTCTGTGCCGTTGGATCTAACTAACGCTGCACAGCTCAGATCGCGTACCTCTTCGGTTTAAGTGAATCTATCCTAGCGCTGCGATGCAGATCCAACGGTCCACATCATCAAGCCAGAAACGGGCGGCGCTGGCGGTGCTAACTGGCGGCGGCGCGTTTGACTACGGCGGCGCCGGCGTTCTACATCGTCCGCGAGAGGGAGAGGGGTATTACCAGGTTCGCCGGAGGCTGCTGAAGCTCGTCGTGGTGCTGGCTTGCGGGGGGGGGGGGGGGGGCGCTCGGAGATGGGCTCTAGATCTCGTCGGAGTTGCGTCTGGCGTCGGGTGGGTGTTGTCGGAGTCGTTGCCGAAGTTCTGCGTCGCCTGAGCGCGAACCAATGGGTTTAGAAGATGCGCAGGACAACTGCGAACACGCTCGGGTGAATAAGAAAGCAAGGGGCGCTCGAAACTTACTGAGATTGCTCGCCGGAGTTGGGGTGGTCGTCGGGTGCCTACGGCGTCAAGCGAACACGTCGACCTGGGGCAATACAGGATGCTCTGTTGTGGTTAGAAGGTGCGCGGGAGGTTTACTAAGCGTCTCGAACAAACCAGAGGGAAAAGGGCGCTCGAGGCTCACCTGAATCGGTCGCCGGAGTTGCTCTGTCTGCGGTGGTTTTGTGCGAATCGGGGGCAGCCTGGGGGCGTGAGTGTGCGATTGACTGGGGGAAAATGATCGTGGGGAGGTGGGGATCTTATAGCCGGTGCCTCGACAGGAAACGCCTGCGTTTAATTGCCCAATTAAGCCGCGCCATCACCGGCAGTCACTGCAGCTGCGACGTGGTCGCGGGCGAGTTTTGGGGAAGACAATGACAGCGTGTCCAGGGTCCACTCGTCAGCGATATGCGCGAAGTGAGTGTGGGGTCTGGCTGTCAGCGGCTCAGTGTGTGCGCTCGCGCGTGAGAGGAGAAAAAGAAATCCCCGGGTGGGCTTGCCGGGCTCGATTGGTTGCTGGGCCAGATACCTGGCGCCTGGCCCTTTTCTTTTGTTTGTTTCTTTTCTTTTTCTATTTCTATTTTCTGGAATGATTTTTGATATGAATTCAAATCCTTTTGAATCCAAACTGTTCTGGGAATTTTTGCAGGGTTTTGTGGATTCAAAAACAGTCATTTTAACTAAGTGTTTACCATGCAAGGCTTGGTCAAGCTTGGTTTTCAAAGTAAACAGAGATTTGCTCTAGTTTGTAAATATTTGAAAAAGATTTTGAAACCATTTCCAAATTTGAAAACTTGGGTAAAAGCTTCACCTAAACTTTCCATCAATGGAGTCAAGTGAACCAGTATTTAAACTTTCACATTTCAAAGGGTGATGGTCATTTTGGAATAAAAATGCCCACATGAAATCATAGCCCCAACTTCTGTTTCTAAGTGATTTTTGAGAAAACCCTAAATGGATGAATGATGCAAAAGATGATATGAATGAGTTTTGAAACTATGATTTTTGGGATGTTACAGGTCGTGAGCGAGAATTACTCGGGCATTGATACGAATTGAAACCGCGAATCAAACAGGAAACGGCCGCGCTGATTTGGGGATGAACTGGTCGTGCGGGTGGAGACGACGATGCTCGAGTGGGCCGCGGTTGTCAGCGAGAGAGGGGAGTGGAAGCGGGTCCCTTCTGTCAGTGAGCTGGTGGGTGCGAGAGTGGGTAAAGAAAACTATTTGCGGGGTGTGCACTACTGGGCTAGTCTGGGCCGTGTTGGGCTGGGCCGGCCAGATTGGCTGGTTTGGCTATTTTTTCTTCTTTATTCCTTTTCTTCTTCTGATTGAATTTCTAGAAATGGTTTTTAAAACTCAAATTCAAATCTGTTTGAATCCAATGTTTTACAAGACTTTTGTACAATAAATCTTGCTCTTAAATAAGTGTTAAACACATCTGAACACTTCTGAACACTTGGGTCTTTTGAAAAAAACAAATTAAAACTATGCCTCAATGATATTAGGCATATAATTTGTTTAAATTTCATATTTTGCTTTGATATTTTGCTTAAGTTTTTGACACCACTTAAGTTTGAATTCAAATCATCCTGAATGAATAACAACATCTTTCTCAATGGCATGTAGCACAAAGGCTAGGGTTTTCATACATAAATTAATGAGCCATAATTGCTCTTGTTTCTGAAATGATTTTGAGAAAAGCCCTAAATGATGATGAATGCAAGGATGATATGAATGGGTTTTGGAATATGAATTTAGGGATGTTACATATATGCTCATAACACTTAGAGCATAGGACATATCTGGATGTGTACATATCATGGTATGATTGATCAAAGCATCCTTGTGATTTCACTCATCAAGTGTCAAAGCACTTGAATCTTGTTTCACTTATCAAGTGTCAATACACTTGAATCTTTATTCAATTACTTTCCATGCAATAAGAACTGTTTCTTGTCGTTTCTATATTGAACTCCTTCAATATCTCATATATGTATATTTGGCACAACCATATTGGCGTCACAGTCTATCCACTATAGACATTCACGCTAAATATTCGGGTTTTGCCTAAGTATTTCATCGAAATGAAATTCTTAACCTTTGTCAATAAAAGATACATCATTTCCAATCAACAAGATGTCCTCCACATAATGTATTAGAAATATGTCTCAGCGCTCCCACTTAATTTCTTGCAAATGCAAGCATCTTCATTGTCTCCTGATGAAAAACTCATTTTTCATCATGGTGAAGATTCCAACTCCGCGATGCTTACTTCAACCATTGAAGTTTGCATGCCCTTTTAGCATCCTTTGAATTTAACAAAACCCTTTGGACCGTGTCATGTACACGTCCTAGGTAACCATTCTATTAGAAGAACTTTGTTTTGTTTATTCATCTACCATATACCAAATTATATGTAGTGGTTGCTACTTTAATCCGTCCAGACTAAATATCGCTATGAAAGATCAAATCTTGTCATAGTCAACTCCTTGAACATTGTCGCAAAATACTTTACAACATGTCGACTATTTCATAGATGTGAAACATCCATGTCTGTTTCTTTATAGATCCAAATATGACCGATAGGTTTTTACACCTTTCCGGAGGGTCTTACAAGTTCAAAACTTGATTTCTCGTGTATGGAACTATCACGGATTTTATGGCTTCAAGCCATTTGACGGAGTCAGGGCCCATCATCGTTTCTTTGCATGTAGTCGGTTCATCATTGTCAGACAATAATGATTTACTCTCAAATCTTAGCATTTGATTGTTTAACCGACCTTCTTGGTTCAATAGGAACTTAGATCTCCGTGACCATAACCTTTGAGGCACATAAGCTATGAGCATTATGGCAGCCTTCGGAACGATTTCCGGCGCTGCGCAACTCAGCTCATATAGCTAAGGTTCGTTAACCTTATCAAAGTTCTATTGTCCTCCCACTTAACTTTTATGAAAAATTCCTTCTTCAAGAAACTTCATATTTCAAGCGACAAACCCCTTTGTCCTTGGTGTTATGGAGGAATAACCAATTGTTATTCGAAATAACCTACAAAGACATGCTCATCCGACTTCGGTTGTAAACATCTTACTTATGTTTAGCATACCAAAATTTAAGAAATGACAACTTGGGTTTTACCCCAAACCATAACTTCCATGGTGTCATTTCAACGGATCAATATGGAGCTCTTTTCAGTGTAAAAGCGGTAGTCTCTAAAGCTTTAATCTTTTAAAACATAATGGCAGTTTTATAAATAACACCTTTGATCCTACCATGTCAAACAGGGTTTCATTACAAATCTCAAACATTCCATACTCCTATGGTGTTTCGGGATATGTAAATCTAGGTGTTTTGCTAAACTTGCAACTCAAATAAATCCCTTCATGATAAAATCATAATTTATTTATTTTCTTGTTACACTTGTAACTCAAATAAATCCCTTACGATAAAATCATAAACCATTTATTTTCTTGTCACAATGATTTTCACTTCATCTTGAAATTCTTTGAACTTTTTCAAATATTTCATACTTCTTTCTCATTAAGTGAACATTCACTCAAATTTCCGGAGAAAGTATATGAAGTTGAAACCCATTGCTTACGACTATACATAATGGACTACATACATCAATATGTATAAATTCCAATATTTTAGTCGATCGTTCTTCTTTGGCCTTTGAACGAAGTTTTAATTATCCCGAGGAAAGTCTCACAAGCGTCACTTGATCAAATCAAAGACTCCAAAAATCCATGAAAATGGAGTTTCTTCATGTTTTATTTCCAATATAATTTAAACAGCGATGTCACTTCATAAGTGATCTTTCAATCATTTGTCTTGCGACATTTTAGCATTAGGTTTTATGGATGTGATTTCTCCCACTAGATTTGTAAATCATCCATCTTATATGGAATACGGTAATTATTTGAACAACCTTTGTTCTCATAATACCAGATTTAAATAACAATTATTAAAACAAATCTTAAAGTCAAGCTTTGATATCAACAAGAAATACAAACAACAGTTTGTTTGTTTTCAATGAACATCATCACATATTCTCTTGCTAGTTACTTAGGCCATTGTGGTTCATGAATTGCGTTGTTCCGTATGAAATTTCATACCAACCAATTCGGTATCCAATACCCAAGAACCACATTGTTTAACAAGCAAAGAATACAACCATAACATGTATATCATATATATACCTAAATTGGATATTTCCAATCTTTTCTTTTCTGCCAAATATATTTTATAGATTCTCTTTCAGCATTTCCTTTTCCTTTTTAAAAGAATCTATCAACATCAAAACTGGCGCCATATACATGACACATAGTCCAAAGCGTGTATATTCAAATAATAATACCTTTGGACTTGCACTTTGAAGTAGATCACCATCATCAAAATGATCGGTATTCTTTCAAAATCCATTCTTTAGTAATCTTTTAGTGTAGTAAACATTTTACATACATATTCTATTCACCCTTATCATGACGACTTTCATGATCAAGCTACTGTAGCTTATAAAGGAGAATCGTGAGTATAACATTACTTTCCAAAACCCTTTTGGATGATTAGGATGTCTAGCATCTCCAACCTTCGTAAATTCTCATTCAATATGAGAACATATATTATACTCTATCATATTGCAACCAAAAAATTGTTTCAGATATCGTTATACCTGCCACACATGATGGTTTCTGAAACAATTCTTTCAGCTCCTAGATAAACTTGATATTAAAAAAAATCAAGAATCATGGAGGTAAACATGATACTTAAGATACTAACACTGGAATTGTTACTCTCGATTTTATACCAATTATTAAATTTCACAGAGTAAACAGAGTTTGCTGAAAGTTTGCAATAGGACTTTAAACTTTAGATTGACACTCAACACAATACGATACCAGTTCGTAAAGTATATATCCAGAATTCTATAGTTCTATTATCTCAATTACAACTATGCATAAGGTGGTGAACGAATGCCAATGACTACAACAAATTATGCAAATTCACTTTGATTTAATTTTATGATAAATTGAGTTCTACTAATCCAAATTAGAAATGAACTCCCACTCAAAAACGACATCCCTCGTGTCTTTTTGGTGATTACATGAACCAAATCCACTACACCAAGTCCGATCATCACGTGAGTCGGTGTAGCTTCAAAGGCGAGCATCCATATGGTCATCATATCAAAAACATATGACTCATGCTTAACCTTTCGGTCCGTGTTCCGAGGCCATGTCTGTACATGCTAGGCTCGCCAAGTAAGAACCTTAGTATTCGCGTGTGTAACTGTCTTACACCCGAGATATGATCGTGGATTCAAGTACACCCGATCATCACGTGATGTCTTGAAGCGACGAAACATTGTCGGTGCATACTTAAGGAAGAACACATTCTTATCTTGATATCTAAATGAGGGATCATCTTATTATGCTAATAAAACGCCAAACAAGCAATATAAGATGCAATCAAACATCACATGTTTATAAGTGAAATGATATGGTTCCCGCATATGATCTCCATCATGTGCACCATAATATGATATCTATCATACCTTTATGTGTAAGACCAAGGTCTATGGAACTTACACGCTATGTGTGTTGTAAGAGTATCATCTCATACTTCTACTTACAACATCACCATATCATAACACTAGCCCAGCAACAATCTAATCTAGACGCCTCTAATTTATCCATTGCAAGTTTTACGTGGCTTAGGGCTTTCGAAGATAGAACCGTTCTTACCTACGAACATGAAACACAACGAGGATAACCAAATTGTTGACAACTCGTTGCAAATTAGATATTGACTATAGTAGGAGAGACAGACACCCGCTAGCCACTTATGCAAAACTAGTTGCATGTCAAGCGTGGAACAGGTCTCATGTGCGAGGACATGTAAAGTTTCTCTGGGCCGCTTCATCCCACTATGCCACCAATATCCAAATTACAACTAAGAAGCAATAAAATGATCATCATAGCCCACATACTCATATGTGTACTACCCGTGCAAAGTATCTACGCATAGAACCTGGCTCTGATACCACCGTAGGGTTCGCAGCATAGAAAACAAAAAATTTCCTACGATGGGAACTATGTACCAAGATCTATCTACTAGATACAAACAACGGGCGGATGTATATCCGTAGAGAACATACCCTTGAAGACCGACAAAGCTTAACGAGTCCAAACTCGTGGTTGATGTAGACGATCTCTTGCCGATCTCAAGATCGAGAGGAAGTCCTAGCGCCGCAAAACAGCAGCGCATCCGTGCTCGCACACACATTCGAGGCACCGAGCAACCTCCGCCTCCTCGCTCCAGCGATGCAGCGGAAGCACAACTCTTTCTTGCCGAAAAGCCACCGGGAACATGTATCTCGCTAGTCCGAGACCATGGGGGATAAATTCTAGAGGGGGAGAGAGATCCTTCACGAGGAGGTGTGAGTGAGAGAGAGGGAGGGGGCTCCTTTTATAGGGAGAGGGGGGGGAACCCAAGGGGCCATGCGCCCAGCCATGGGGCTGCCCCCACCTCTTCCACATTCATGTGGGTGGACACTCCACTCACTCAAATGCCTTTCAATTCCCTCCACTCAAAAACCCACTCAAATTCCCATTAAATTTCCACCAAATTTAATGCAAACTCTCATTAAATAAAACTCCTTTTATTTATTCAGAATTTTGTCAATTACTTTAATGACAAACATTCACATAAAACCCCTTGCTAGTATTTCATTTCACATGCAGAAACACTTTCTACAATTTCACCCAAAAACCCGTTTCGGTATCTAGTGAAATAAATTCCTGCGCTTGTTATTCTTTTCGGCATGAAACTTTTGCTCCAAATGGATGTCGGTGTCTCTTAAGTGTGTCACCCTACGGTTCAAGAATAATGCGGACATGATCGAGACTCCTCTCATATCAATAATCAGAAGCGGGATCTGGAGACCCATACTGACTCCCACACATTCAACGATGACTTTCTTGTGATCGTCGGAACCTTTTACGCTAGTATCTTAATCCCTTTGTTTCACGATATATTACATGTCCGAGATTCGATCATCGGTATCTCCATACCTAGTTTGATCTCGTTACCGACATGCACTCTTTTCTTGTTCCCGTGATATAACATTCTAGTGATCAAATCACTTGCTTGCAAGCTAATCAATGTGATATCACCGAGAGGGCCCAGAGTATATCTATCCGTCATCGGGATGAACAAATTCCACTCTCAATCCATGGGCCTCAACATAACACTTTAGTAGTTCTGAATCCATCTTTATAATCACCCTGTTACGGTGTGACGTTTGATGTTATCAAGAAACTCTTCCGGTGTTAGTGATTGACATGATCTCATGGTCTAAGGATTAGGATCACTTCGTAAGTTGTTATAGCAACATAAACTCAATGACTTTGATCGTAATGCTATACTTCGGATGAATGTTCATCACATCATTACACTAATGTTGTGACCTCGTTATTAACAACATCCAATGTCCATGATCAGGAAACTTTGATCATCATGTTAATCAACGAGCTAGTTTATAAGAGAGGCATAACTAGGAACTTCCTTTTTGTTTATTAAACACACATGTATTAACGTTTCCGTATTAATACAATTATAGCATGTAAAATAAACATTTATCATAAATAAGGAATACGATAATAACCACTTTATTATTGCCTCTCGGGCATATTCCCTTCAAGCCAAACCTCCCCTAGGCGTGGCCAGGGGTGGGCCCGTGCCTGGGAGGGGTGTGGCCGATCTGGCTGCCTCCTCGGCCTCCCCCTTCGCCTATAAGAAGCCCCGGATGCAGAAACCCTAAGCACCCGATCCATATTCCAAGAAACCTTCAGTAGCCGCCGCCACCGTCATCCCTAGATCGGGGGGGATTCTGAAGTTCTTCCCGGCACCCTACCGGAGGGGAGATCATCCCGGAGGCCTTCTCTCCGGTATGATGCATGAGTAGTTCCACCTTGGACTATGGGTCCATGTAGTAGCTAGATGGTTGTATCTCCTCCTTTGTGCTTTCATGTATAGACCTTGTGAGCTCCGTTCATGATCAAGATCTAATCTATTTGTAATCATGCATGTTGTGTTTGCGGGGATCCGATGGATATTGAGATTATTATGTCGGTTTGATTAATGGTTTTGTCTTTATGATTCTATCATGTCTGTGTTGTTTGTGATCTTGCATGCTCTCCGTTGTTAGTAGCTATCTTGGCCAAGTAGTTGCTAGTGACTCCAAGAGGGGGTATTTATGCTCGATAGTGGGTTCATGCCTCAGTTTCCAAGGGAAGTGACAATAATCTCTTCGGGTGTAGATGTGCTATTTCTACTAGGGAAAAAACAACGGTCTCTTGTTCATGGAACATGTGGACTGTTTACCTTACACACTTTTCTTAAAGCAGTTGTCTGTTGCTTGCAACTTAATACTGGAGGGGGTTCAGATGATAACCTAAAGGTGTACTTCTAGTCATAGATGCAGTTGGGTGGCGGTCTATGTATATTGTTGTATTCCCCAATCGAATCTCATAGGATCTTTCTGACTAGTAATTGCATTGTTATGCCTTGCTCAGTTCCTGTCAATTGCCCTACTGTAATTTGTTTACCCTTCATGCAATGTTGTTTATCTAAGGAGAGCACCTCTAGTGAACTATGGACCCCGGTCCAATCTTTACCATCGATACATCTTCCACTGTTACCTGTTTACTTGCTGCAAACCATTACCTTCCACACCATACGTTTAATCCTTTGTTACAGCAAACCAGTGAGCTTGACAACCTCACTGATTCGTTAGGGAAAAGTCTTGAGTTTGTGTTGTGCAGCTCTCCACGTTGCTTGCAACACCTGTGTGACGTTTCCTTCTTCCTGCTGGTTTGATAACCTCGGTTTCTTACTGAGGGAAAACTTGCTGCTGTGATCCTATCACCCTACCACCAACTATCCATCTGGCTAAGTTATTGCAACCTATGTGGTCAAGGCAGAGCCCATATGCCATGTGGTTGCACTAGAAGCTTCTCAACACTAAATATCTCAAATCCCTTTGTTCCTGGGTGGATTTCCACAAGTGAGATACACAAGGTAAACCATAGACATGGGCCTTGTGTAACCACTCAACACAAACCATCATACCATTCCACCCAGGTGATTCATTCACTTAGTTGTTTTATTAAGCAAAAACACAAGTCAAAGACTTAGAAATATTTCATAGCATGAATAATCCACCGTTGTTTGCTACTAGCTAGGCTAAGCATGATAACATAACAAGTTTCTTAACTTAGAAAAATTCTACTAAGACTATAACTACTAGGATTTCCCAAGGCATAGTATATATACTTATAAAAATTCCATGGAAGGCCTACTCAAAATATCACTAGTGCATAGTCAAAATAATAGGACAATATACATGAAGCACCACTTTCCTTGGTAGTTGGGGGAGTAGCAACAATCCTCACAGTCACAATCACCACTATCACCAAAATCTACACAAAATGATAGCACCAAATTCACATTCAAATATTCAAGCAAAAATATATGAATGCATGCAAATGCAATGAAATGATTTTCCTATACTAGACAACTCAAGCTAAACAGCACTGTACACAAACCTAATTTTCTAGAAGCAAAATACAAATTCAATGCCACAGTAGTGTAGGGCTTAATTTCCTGAATCCATTGATATATTATTTGTATTTTTTGGACAAACATAACAAAAGATATGAATTTTACAAGTTTGCAATTCTAATAGATTCAAAAACAGATTTTAAATCTAATTGTCAGACACGTGGGCGCATCTGATTGGCCCGTACCGCTTCACGCGGATCGACCAACGTGGGCCATAGGATTTAAGTGACAGCGTATGGACAGATCTACCGATACCGGTTCGAGTAAGTGATCTAATCTTAACCTTTAGATCTAGATCTAACGGCGCCAGATCATGCGACCACAGATGGGCGGCGCACATGGCACTGGCGGCGGCGGCGCTACTGGCGGTGATGCTCCGGCGATTCCAGAGGGGGCTAGGGGCGGTGGCGATGCTTACCAGCATTGCAAGGATGCGAAGATGCTCAAGGTGGCTTCGGCTTGGACGGGGGCGAGCTGCTGTGGCCGTGGCAGCTCGTCGGAGTTGCGGATAGCGTCGGGTTGTTGCAAACGACGACGGAGGCGACGACCTGGATCACCCCAGTGCAAACAAAGTGCATCAGACACGTTCAAGAACAAGGCGCACATGATGGTTTGAATCAGAGGCCAAGGGGCGTGCGAACCTAGACGGGATTGCTCGCCGGAGTTGGTGGTTTCCTCGGGTGCTTACGGTGGTCGACGAAGCCGAAGACCTGGGGCAATATAGGGCAAACCAGATACACGGTAAGATGCGCAAGAACATGGGGAACAATCCTGCGTGAATGAGGAACCGAGGGGTGTTCGAGGATCACCGGAATACCTCGCCGGAGTGCGTCAGGCAGCGACAATGCGAGTCCAATTGCGAGCAGCCTGGCGACGATTAGGGGGTGGAGAGTGAGGGGAAATTGTTGCGGTGCAGAGAGGGTTAAGTAGCTGGTGAGGGCGAGGGAATTACGCTATGAATCAATGGCAATTAAGCCCAAATCAACCGCGGCAGTGAATGGGGAAGAAATGGGCGGCGACGGCGTTTGCGTGCGAGGTTTGGGGAAGAAGAGCTGAGCTGGCCTGGGCCCAGTGGCAGTGAGCGCGGGGTAGGGTGAGCGCAGGTGAGAGAGAGAGAGGGGGAGGGAGTGGCCCGGGTGGGCTTGCTAGGCTGGTTTTGGCACTGGGCCGAAAGGCTGCCGTAGTGTTTTTTTTCTTTTAACCTTTTCTTTTTCTGTTTGATTTTTCAGGAATGAATTTGAATCCTTTTTCAAATCTGTTTGAATTCAAATCACCTCCCAATTTTTGTAATGTGATCCAAGTATCCAAAAGTGTGATAAACACACTTGCCCACTCAAATTCACTTTGGCCCTTTGAAAATAAAAATAAAACCATGCCTCATATATGATATAAATAAAAGGCATAATAATGGTTTTATTTGGAGTTTTAGTTTGAAATTTTTTGTGCAAGACAAATATGCTATGACAATTTTGAATGCAATGCATGCTTTTACAATTCATGAAATTTGGGATGTTACAAATATAACCCCCTTAAGGTGAATCTCGCCCTCAAGATTTGGATTGTCTAGCAAATAGGTGTGGGTGGTCTTTCCGAAGATCGTCTTCTCTTTCCCAAGTTGCTTCTTCTTCGGTATGATGATTCCACTGTGCTTTGTAGAATTTGATAGTCCTAGTACGAGTAAATATTTCTACAGTTTCAAGGATTTTGATAGATTTCTCCTCATAGGTGAGATCACTCTCCAACTGAACCTCTTCCAAAGGTATAGTATCCTTCAAAGAAATTTCTTCCATCTCCGAATGACACTTCTTCAACTGACTCACATGAAACACATTGTGAACTGCTGACAGTGATTCCGGTAATTCAATCTCATAAGCCACTTCTCCTTTGCGGCTCAAGATCTTGAATGGTCCAACATACCCTGGTGCCAATTTTCCTTTGACTCCAAATCTCTTCACACCACGAAGTGGTGAGACTCTAAGATAAGCTCTATCACCTACCTCATAGGTGACTTCT
Organism: Avena sativa; assembly: GCA_916181665.1. NCBI lineage: Eukaryota > Viridiplantae > Streptophyta > Magnoliopsida > Poales > Poaceae > Avena > Avena sativa. Next base: position 112,070,455 of record OV702283.1, read on the forward strand.
CTATGCTTTGGATCCGTGTAGCTCTTCTGTCGGGACTGGGTTATCTTCAATCTATCCTTTATCAATTTGACTTTCTCTTCAGCTTCCTTAATTAGTTCTGGTCTGAACAAATTTCTTTCTCCTACACCACTCCATAGCAATGGTGTAGTGAACTTCCTTCCATAAAGAAATTCAAATGGTGCCATATCAATGCTAGCATGATAGATATTATTGTAAGAGAATTCCGCGTAAGGCAGACTTTCATCCCAACTAGCACCATAGTCTAGGGCACATGCCCTCAACATATCTTCCAAATCTGATTGGTCCTTTCTGTCTGTCCATCAGTCTGGGGGTGAAAACCTGTGCTGAACTCTAACCTTGTTCCCAATGATTCATGTAGTTGTCGCCAAAAATGCAAAGTGAAACTGAGTTCCTCTATCAGACACAATACTCTTAGGTACTCCATGTAGACATACAATCATGTTCATATAGATCTTAGTTAACTTAGCACTTGTATATGTACTCTTCATGGGTATGAAATGAGCCACTTTAGTTAGGCGATCTACAACAACCCAAATAGAATCATATCCGGATCTAGTCCTTGGCAATCCGGTGATAAAGTGCATTCCAATCTTATCCCATTTGCAATCAGGAATAGGTAGTGGTTGTAATAATCTTGCTGGTTTCTGATGTTCCGCCTTAACTCGACTACACACATCACACAAAGCAATATGTTTCGCAATATCCTTCTTGAGATTATTCCACCAAAATCTTTCCTTCACATCCATGTACATTTTGGTGTTACCTGGATAAATGGAATATGGTGAGTTGTGTGCTTCTTACAGAATCAGTTTCCGAAGCTCCGGATCTTGCGGAATGCAGATACGTTTTCCATACCATAAAGTATCATGTTCGTCTCCATGGAATCCTTTAGCCTTTCCTTGCTAATTTTACCTTTAATCTCCTCAACCTCCTTGTCCTTATTTTGGGATTCTTTGATCTTGTCCAATAATGTGGGTTGAACATCCAATGACATGAGGTATCCTTCAGGCACTATCTCCAATATGATATCTTTGAATTGGGCACACAGATCATCTGGCAATTCTCCCTTAGTATGGCCATTCACATAAACCTTACGGCTTAAAACATCCGCTACAACATTTGATTTACCGGGATGGTATTGCAAACTCAAGTCATAGTCCTTGATGAGTTCAAGCCATCTTCTTTGTCTCATATTGATTTACTTCACAATGTTTTCCCAAAAGATATATTTCAAACTCTTTTGATCCGCGAACACTTCACAATGTTTTCCCAAAAGATAATTTCTCCATGTTTTGAGTGCATGGACGATAGAGGCTAACTCTAAGTCATGAGTAGGATAATTTACTTCATGAGTTTTGAGTTGTCTCGAGGCATAAGCCACAACTTTCCCTTCTTCCATCAAAACTCCACCCAATCCTTGGTGAGATGCATCACAATAGACTTGGAAATCCTTCTCCAAATCTGGCAGACATAAGACTGGTGCTGATACTAGTCTCTTCTTCAATTCTTGGAAACTGATTTCACATCCTTCAGTCCAATCAAACTTTTTTTATTTCTTGAGTAACTCCGTCATTGTCTTAGCTACCTTTGAGAAATTCTCAATGAACCTTCTATATTATCCTGCCAAGCCTAGGAAACTACGAACTTCCTTAACTGACTTGGGAGATTCCCACTCAGTTACAACTGATACCTTTGCGGGATCGACTGCTATACCATCTCCCGACACAATATGTCCTAGAAATCCAAATTCATTCAACTAGAATTCACACTTGCTGAACTTGGAATACAACTTGTGCTCCCTAAGCTTCTCGAGTATCAAATGCAAATGTTCTTCATGCTCTTCTTTGCTCTTGGAATAGATCAAAATGTCATCGATGAATACGACAACAAACTTGTCAAGGAACTCCATGAACACTTTGTTCATCATGTTCATGAAATAAGCTGGTGCATTTGTCAATCCAAATGGCATCACGGTATACTCATACAATCCATACCTAGTGGCGAAAGCAGTCTTAGGTATGTCTTGCTCTCTATTCTTTAGTTGAAAGTAGCCTGATCGGAGATCAATCTTTGAGAACACACGGGCTCCTTCTAGCTGATCAAATAGATCATTGATTCTAGGCAAAGGGTACTTGTTATTTATAGTCACCTCATTGAGTGAACGGTAATATATGCATAACCTTTGACTTCTATCCTTTTTCTCAACAAACAGAACTGGTGCACCCCAATACGAAGAACTTGGTTGAATAAATCCTTTCCGCAACTGTTCTCCAAGTTGTTTCTTGAGTTCTTTCAACTCATCAACTGACATCTTATAGGGTCTCTTTGCTATTGGTCCTGATCCTGGAAGCAAGTCAATCAGAAACTCCACATCTCTATCTGGTGGCATTCCTGGTAATTCCTCCGGAAACACATCCGGATACTCCTTCACAACTGGCACACTGTCTATGCTAACCCCCTTAAGAGAATTTATCTTACTCCCTTTAGATTCAAAATTAGACTTGAACCTAATCCTTTTCTTATCTGGGGTTGTGAGTGTAACAGTATGATTGGCACAATCTATTACTCCTTCATACTTAGTCATCCAATCCATGCCCAAAATTACATCCAATCCTTGGGAGTCTAGGGTTATCAGACTAACTAGAAACTTATACTTTCCAAATTCTATCACTAGATCATGACATCCAAAATTCATTATCATCTCTCCACCGGGAGAGCTTACTTTAATAGGACACCCAATAGTTTCAGTTGGAAGTCCATTTTTATCAACAAATGCTCTTGATATGAATGAATGCGATGCACCGGTATAAAAAAGAACAAGTGCTAGAAAATAATTAAGCTTGAACTTACTAGCCACAACATCAGACTCTTCATATATTTCTTCCACATTGATATGGTTCACTTGTCCCTTCTGGAAAGGGTTGGGCTTGTTGGCTCCTTCAACTTTATTTTCTGGTTGCATTTGAAGCACTCAACCTGAGTGATATCTCTTTTAGCAGGCTGACTTCCATTGCCATTCCCACCGTGGTGGCTCGTGTGTCCCCTCTTGTGGTTCTTATACCTATCATTGTCATGGCTGCGGTGGTGCTTGTTGTAATGGTGACGGTTACTGTTGTGGTGGCTGTTATACTTCCCATGCTTGTGGTACCCAGAACCTCCACTATCATCACCATGAGAATGCTTGTGAGATGATCCCGAGCTGTGCTTGTCAAAGTGATGCTTCCTCTTCCTGTTCTCAACCTGCTTCATCTTGCTTTCCAAGATGGTGGCCTTGTCACACAGTGATTGATATGTTGGGACATAGGCAACAGATAGCTACAGGTTCATCTCATCATTCAGTCCCTCGAGGAATTTTTCCTTCCTCTTGGCATCAATATCAACCTCATCCGGCGCGTAGCGTGCCAGATTGCTGAACTCCTCAATGTATTTAGCCACACTGCGATGACGTTGTTTCAGATTGTGTAACTCCTTCTTCAAGTTCATCACCCCTGATGAGATGTGGGCAGTGTGGAAACCATCTTCGAATATGGCCCAAGTCATATCTTCAAGGGGAGTGGTGATTTGGAAGTTGTCCCACCATGTTGCTGATGGTCCTTCAAGCAGATGTGCTACGAATCTGACCTTTTCCTCATCGGTGCAGCCAACAGTGACTAAGTCCTTGTTCACGGAACATAACCAGTCGTTGGCTACCATTGGATCAGTGGTTCCCGAGAACTTGGCTGGCCTCAACCTCAAAAACCTTGTAAGAATGTCAAAGGATGGTGGGTTGTTTTGGTTGTTGTTGTTGTTGTTGTGGTGGTGGTTGTTGTTGTTGTTTTGATTCTGATTTTGATTTGCCATGAACTGGGTCATCATCTGCATCAGTTGAGTTTGAGCTGTCATCAGCTGTTGCATCTCGGGATTGACATTATTATTGTTGTTGTTGTTGTTGTTGTTGTTTGGGTTGGGATTGGCACGACGGGGAGGCATCTATGGTTCCAATAAGGATAAGTAATGAGATATAACCCATAGATGTTAACATGAACAATACATCACATAGTAACAATCACATAAATCAATCACAATATAAACTTAGAGTTTTGAACAACAGAAACAACAAGTTTTGGGAAAAGTAAACACAATAGCAAGCCATCCACATGTTGGATGATTATTGCGACTCGATAAAACAAAGGATGATAGATAGATAGATATTCGAGTAGTTAACACTACTCCTCCATGTCGACCTCCATGTCCACAAGAGTAAGTCCGGCTGTCTCCATGGCTTTCTTATACTCCTCGACGCTAGTGGTCAAAGCCTCGACCTTTGCACGGAGGGCTCTCTTCTGCGAGCGTAGCCTCTCTATCACTCCCTGCTGAGTCTCTAGCTCAAAGTCCTTGGCCTCTATCTCGGCCCTCATGTCCTTGATATTCTTGTTTCTGTCCCGAAATCTCTTCTCATGATTCTTGAACTTCTTGTCCTGGCTCTCGAATCTGGCCTACATCTCCTTGACGATCTCGTCTTTCTCCATGAAGAGCTTGTCCTTCTCCCTCAACTGAACCTGAAGCTCGTCATTTCTAAGCATGATGTTGGTCCTATCTATGTCGAGGTGTCTAATAAGACCCTCTAGGTCCTGGAGATACAGACGAACTGGCTCTATCGTCTCCCTAGCTTCGCCCTCATACACTAATGCCTCTCCCTCCTCGTCACGTCTCCCGAACGGGTGGAAGTAGAGGCCCCTGAGCTCGGTGGCGTGACGTCCGCAGAGACGACCAAGTAGCTCCTGCATGACTACATCTAGTCCCTTCTCCTTGTCATCGTGCATCAGCTTGAAGGTAATCTCCTCCGTGAGTGGCTCTGTCTGGCGTCCAGGCTGCGAGACTCTAAAGCCCCAAAGATCCTTCCTCTCGAACTTGGTAAGCTGAAGTGCTTTAATACTAGGAAGTGTAAGGTTGAGCACACTAGTGAACTGCACGATACGTGAACCAAAACGAGTTCCATTGAACTCCTCGGCAGTGCTGATCATAAAGCTAGGCATCTAATGCATAAGATAGAGAAAAGTTAGAACAATACAAGTAGAGAGAAAAACAAGACAGTAAAACAAAAAAGGCAAAAGCATACATTCAACAATAAAACATACAAGTCATGGTATACAAAAATCTACCACACGCACTAAGGTTCAAACATAACTTAGACAAATTTTTGTGAGAAATGACAAGTGTGGTGGTCCAACTAGCAGAGTACGTCACAATTCTCACTCATATGATAAGTCTATGATATCTTCCCTTAGACGTTTTATGGCGGTCTCTAAGTCTTGGGTATACTTCTTCTCCTCCTTAAGGTCATTTTGGGTGTTGAGCATTCTACACTTGAGTCTTTCACCAAGCTCCTTGATAGCATTTCAAGCTGCATTTCTTGCAGAGTCAAAGAATGTCGTATACATTTTTGAGTTGGTGCCCATGTAGAATCCTGACTCTTTTTGGTTGTCTCCCTTGTTTTTGTACAAGTGAAGTTGCACCCACCAATATTCTTCTCCTTCATCCATCACTATAAAACCTTTTTACACGGCCTCACCATGTATTCCCAAGCTAACCATGAGGTTTTTGAGTGCCTTGGGAAACTCCGTCTCACATTCTAAAGTCATGGTCATGAGTGGTCCCTTCTTGACGGCTTCGTTGATGGTGGCCATCTACAAATAGAGATGAGAATGAAGATTAGGAGAGGTTTATGAGAAGAAAAAGACAAGTGTGGAATTTGCAAAGAGTTGCATTTTTTTCCTTAGTGGTTTCCTTAGGATAATCCAACTTAGGGCCATAATCCTACAGGCAATACAGTGCTCTGATACCATCTATAAGACCCCACCTTTATAAGGTACATGTCCTTGTGATTGCAATGCTAGTCCCTGGATCAAATGCTAGCATCCACAGTTTAAGATGAAGTACACAGATACAAAGGTCGTTTATTACATCGTCATTCCATAGATAACATAGTCTTTACAACTCAATAGCCAAAGGCTAGTACACGAGTTCATAACACAAAGTAGATAACTACAAGTCTTCATCTTCATATGCCACATGCAAGCATGTTGAGTGTAGACTCACAACCCTAATCTCCATCAGAGTAACCTGCAACATCATAAGTTTGATGTGGACATCCATCTATTGATACAACCGTTGTACCTACAACTACACACATACAAGGACCTATCACTCGATCTCGTGCTAAACAACTTAACTATCAGGTACTTTTGTTTCTTGGAACTATTCCTCACATACATGAGAATATGATGCTGCCTAAATCAGATGTATTTATTACTCTTAGGATAATGGACCAAGCATGGATGAGAGGGACAAGCATTGGAGCATGGTCATGCATGGAGATGGCAGCAAGCATGTGATGATCCAAGAGAAGGCCATGGATGAAGATTTCAGAACTTTGAGGCCACCATAAGGAAGAAAGAAGGCTTGGACGAAATATTCAAGATTAATACTTCACAAATTCGTCCATAGCTTAATATGGTGCTGCGACACCTCTATTTTGGGCCAGGCCCATGTATTTTTCGCAGGATTTTAAATAGCCACTTTTTAGAGTCCGTATTTGAGGAGAAAAGGACTTCTAGGGTTGGATTCGGCCACCACTTCTATGGCTGGCTGAAACCCTACCTTTACTCCTTAAATACTCGCCTTAGACGTCACCATAGACTAGGATTTTGTTTAGACATTAAGTTAGCCATCATAGCAACTTCGCCAAGGCTCGAGCGTCGCAGAGGCCTCTTGTACTTCGCACCTATACATGATCCCACCTTTTCAATAAAGCTTTCATCTTAATCCGCAATATCTTGATTGCAATATTAGTTCTTACTTGTTCTCGATTTCAGGTAGGAATTAAGACCCTCGCTGGTCAGGCTGATCGTGTTTCCGCAGAATCGATAACCTCCAGGAGATTGGCCTAGCGATTGCATTGGCGCTCGTGCTCGCACATGTAGTCGGATCGTCAAGCCCTAACTCCACCAAATCGACTATCACCATCTCATCGAAAGATCAGACACCTTTGCCCTATCAAGTGGTATCAGATTTCAGGTTGCTCGGTGAGATTTTACTGTTTTTGTAGATTAGATCTGTTTTACCTATAACCCACGAAAAAGCCAAAAACACAGTTAGAGTTTAGATCCATCCCATCACCAATCTACGCCTTGCATTATCTTTTCAGTTTTGCATTGTTGAATTTGTGTCTGCATCGTCGCGTCGAGTTGCTGGTCTTAGTGTCTCGTCCCTTAGAGTTTCGAGTTCTGATCACAGTAGTCACCGCCACACTCGCAGATCACCTCCACCATATTCCGCTAGCATATTCCGCCGCCATACACCCAGCCACCATAAACCCTAAAACTCCGCCACTGCCTTCCTACCGCGACACGGATCCGATCACCTTTCCTGCCGCGGCACGAGTCCGAGTTGAGTTATTGTTTCCTAGTTTTTTTCATTTTACTTTCCTTCCTTGTTGTTTTCGTGTTGAGCTAAAGTCCGTGTCGAGCTAAGAGTTCAGTCGTAAGTCCATAAGGAGAGCAAAAAAAAAGTCTGGAACCGCCTCCGAATTTTTTTTCTGGCTATACTGATTTTCGGTTCCGGGGATCACTTTTCTCCATCGGCCGTTATAGCAATATTTTTTTGGCACCTGCGCGCTTTCCGGAGCATAATACAAAAATTTCGATTTTTTTGGGCTAACCTGTTTTTAGACCCCGTCGATCAGTTCTAGACACTCGCCATCATAGTGATTTTCGACATCTCGGTTCGCTTTTCAGGGTGCCATATCATCATACATTGCTTGTTGTGTCGCGTCGTGACATCGTTAGTGATCTAGGCTCGCGTCTCTAGTAGGTCTAGCCTAGGACCAGCACAATACCGTCGTTGAGCATTCTTTCAACATTTGCATTGCTGTTTTGATAATTGCTAACCCCTTTGCTAAGCCTTCCCAGAGCTCCACAGATTTCTCCATGTGCGGTGTCTCGACTCCTGGTAATCGCTCGGTTTGATCTCTGGACCCACTACTCCTCGCGGTTGCACATCGCCTTTTCCTGCTGTTTGGTAAAAACTTGTAAGAGCTTTGTATATTGCTTGACGGATTACGCGTGCCTTCCACCATATTTCCGTAGTTATAGGCATATATACCTGTGCTTTTTAAAGGACTAACCATGGCAGATACTTCGCGTAACCCTTCCACAATGACGAACCAAGAACTTCATGCCCACTTATCCGAGCTATTGGTCGGTCGCGCTGAAGATGTGGATGCACGACTAGAGGAGTTTGACACCAAGCTCACCAACGCCATGGACAAGATCGATGGACTCGAGAAATCCTTCAACGACAAGCTTGACGCTCGGTTCAAGGAGGTTTTGGACAGATCGCCGGCACCCGCACCTGCTCCATTGGCACCTCGGCATGGCGCACGACGCATTCCGATCACGGGTCGTACTGCTGGTTCGGCTGCCGCCGCACCTCAGGTGGCTACCACTGTAGCTGAGGCACCTCAGACTTCCACCGCGGCTGCTACTGCGACATTGGGGACATACAACGAGTACTACTACGACCTCGACGATGACGATCTGTTTGATGAGGAGGTTGAACAACCTCCACACCCTGCTGGCCGTCCCCGACATTACCACCGCAACGCTCGACCACCGGTACGTGATGATGATCATGTTGCAAATCTTAAATTAAATATTCCATCTTTTGAGGGTAAATATAATCCTGATGCATATCTTACATGGGATATGGAAGTAGAACAACGTTTTGCATGTTTAAAATATCCTGAGAATATGCGTGTTAGTGCTGCTACATGTGAATTTACTAAATTTGCTTCCCTTTGGTGGTCTGAGTATTATCGTTTAAATCCTACTACTATTCCTCGTACTTGGACTGCTTTAAAAACTGCTATGCGTGTTTATTTTGTGCCTCCCACTTATCAACGTGATTTACTAAAGAATCTGACACGTTTGGAACAAGGGAAAAATTCTATAGAAGAGTATTATCAGGAATTGCAAACGGGGATGGTTCAGTGTGGTCTTGTTGAACCTACTGAACAAATGCTTGCACGTTTCTTTGATGGATGAAACAAGGACATTCAACACATATTAGACTATAAGGAATATAATTCCATCACTTGTTTGTTTCATCTTGCTTGCAAAGCTAAACGTGAAGTGCAGGATCGCCAAACACCATGGAGGAGGACTAATAATTCTGCAGGTCGCACATCCACTTGGACATCCCGACAATCAGCACCTCCTTCTCGTGATTCTCCACCAGCTACTACCACATCCAAGGCCACCACAAGATTTCCGTCAGCTGCTCCTCCACCGTCATCCAATGCTCATGCTCGTAGTGCGTCTTCTATGGCTTCCACGGGTAAAATAAAGGATATACAATGCCGCAAGTGCTGGGGTTTTGGTCATATTGAGAGACAGTGCACAACACAACGTGTTATGATGGTGCGTGATGATGGTCAATATGATTCAGCGAGTGACTTTGATGAAGATACATTAGCCCTTATTTCTGCTCAAGATGGAGATAATTGTGATTCTGATGAAGAGACAAATGTAATGGGAGCTGAAACTGCTGATCAATACAAGAGCTTAATTACACAACGTGTGTTGAGTGTGCAATTGAGCAAATCTGAGCAAGATCAACGCCACAACCTGTTCCAAACACGTGGTGTTGTCAAGGAAAGAGCTATAAGGATCATCATTGATGGAGGGAGTTGTAATAATCTGGCTAGTGTTGACATGGTAGAGAAGCTTGCACTTCTAACAAGACAACGCACACATTCATATTATATCCAATGGTTTGAGAGTTCTCGCAAGATCAAGGTAACAAGAACGGTACGCGTGCATTTTACTATTGGTACATATTCTGATTTTGTTGATTGTGATGTTGTACCTATGCAAGCTTGTTCTTTGTTACTTGGTTGACCATGGCAATTTGATAGAGAATCTGTTCATAATGGCAAAACTAATCACTATTCTCTTATGCATAATGGAAAGAAAATTGGTCTAAAACCTATGACTCCTGAACAGATTATAAAAGATGATCTTGCTAGAGCTAGTAGAGCTAAAACTGAGGAGAAAAATAAAAGTGAGAATCAAATTGTTGCTGCAGATTTTGTACCACCAAAGAACACTAAATCTGATTCTAAACATGCTACTGAAATTTGTTTGAAGAGTCCATGTATGCTTGCAAATAAAATTGATATTGTTGAACTAGATGTAAACAATACTCAATGTTATGCAATTATCTGCAAAGAGGTTTTGTTTTCATTTGAGGATATGCGTCCTTCTTTGCCACCCGCTATTGCTAACATTTTGCAGGAATATGAGGACGTCTTTCCCGCTGAGCTGCCACCAGGACTACCTCCTATTAGAGGAATTGAGCACCAAATTGATCTAATTCCTGGTGCTACGTTGCCCAACCGCGCGCCATATAGAACCAATCCAGAGGAGACAAAGGAGATACAACGCCAAATTCAAGAACTACTCGACAGAGATCATATTCGTGAGTCCCTTAGCCCCTGTGTTGTTCCTATTATTTTGGTACCTAAGAAAGATGGTTCTTCGCGCATGTGTACTGATTGTAGAGCTATCAATAATATTACTATTTGATATCGTCATCCTATTCCACATTTGGATGACATGCTTGAGGAATTGAGTGGCTCTACCATGTTTTCTAAAGTTGATTTGCGTAGTGGTTACCACCAGATTCGTATGAAATTGGGAGATGAATGGAAAACAACATTTAAAACTAAGTTCGGTTCGTATGAGTGGTTAGTGATGCCGTTTGGTTTAACTAATGCACCCAACACTTTCATGAGATTAATGAACGAAGTTTTACGTGCTTTCATTGGACGTTTTGTGGTAGTCTACTTTGATGATATTCTGATTTATAGAAAATCTTTAGAGGATCATTTGGACCATTTACGTGCTGTTTTCAATGCTTTACGTGATGCACGTTTGTTTGGTAATCTTGAGAAGTGCACCTTTTGCACCAATCGAGTTGCGTTTCTTGGCTATGTTGTTACATCACAGGGTATTGAAGTGGATCCAGCCAAGATTGAAGCTATTGAGAATTGGCCGCAGCCCAAGACGGTCACACAAGTGAGGAGTTTTCTTGGCCTCGCTGGTTTTTATAGGCGCTTTGTCAAAGACTTTGGATCAATTGTCGCGTCGCTGAATGAACTTACCAAGAAGGATGTGTCCTTTGTTTGGGGCGATGCACAATAATAGGCCTTCGTCATATTGAAAGATAAGCTAATACATGCTCCCTTACTCCAACTTCCTGATTTTAATAAGACTTTTGAGCTTGAATGTGATGCTAGTGGAATTGTTTTGGGAGGTGTGTTATTACAAGAGGGAAAACCTGTTGCATATTTTAGTGAAAAATTGAGTGGGGCTAGTCTGAACTATTCTACTTATGATAAAGAATTATATGCGTTGGTTCGGACATTAGAAACTTGGCAACATTATCTATGGCCTAAAAAATTTGTTATACATTCTGATCAGGAATCTTTGAAGCATATTCGTAGTCAAGCTAAGTTGAATCATCGTCATGCAAAGTGGGTTGAATTTATTGAGTCTTTTCCTTATGTTATCAAACACAAAAAGGGTAAAGATAATATTATTGCTGATGCTTTGTCGTGCCGTTATACTTTGTTATCTCAACTTGACTTCAAAATATTTGGATTGGAAACTATTAAGGAAAAATATGTGCATGATGCTGAATTTAAAGATGTGTTGCAGAATTGTAGAGATGGTTGAACATGGAACAAGTTCATCTTTAATGATGGATTTGTGTTCCGTGCTAACAAACTATGCATTCCAAATAGTTCTGTTCATCTTTTGTTGTTACAGGAGGCGCATGGAGGAGGATTGATGGGACACTTTGGTGTCAAGAAAACGGAGGATGTTCTTACTGCACACTTCTTTTGGCCACGTATGCGTCGAGATGTTGAGAGATTTGTGGCACGCTGCACTACTTGTCAAAAAGCTAAGTCTCGCCTTAATCCGCATGGTTTATATATGCCTCTTCCTGTTCCTAGTGTTCCTTGGGAGGATATTTCTATGGACTTTGTTTTGGGATTGCCACGTACACAGAAGGGGCGGGATAGTATTTTTGTTGTTGTGGATCGGTTTTCTAAGATGGCACACTTTATTCCTTGTCATAAAACGGATGATGTTGCGCATATTGCTGATTTGTTCTTTCGTGAAATTGTTCGTTTACATGGTGTGCCAAATACTATTGTTTCTGATCGTGATACTAAATTTCTTAGCCACTTTTGGAGATGTTTATGGGCTAAGTTGGGGACTAAATTGCTGTTTAGTACTACATGTCATCCCCAAACTGATGGACAAACTGAAGTAGTAAATAGAATTTTGTCTACTATGTTGTGGGATGTTTTAAAGAAGAACTTAAAATTGTGGGAAGAGTGTTTACCTCATATAGAATTTTCTTATAATCGTTCGCTGCATTCTACCACAAATATGTGCCCATTTGGGATCGTGTATGGTTTTGTTCCTCGTGCACCTATTGATTTATTGCCTTTACCTACTTCGGTGCAAAATAATTTGGATGCTACACAACGCGATGAAATGATATTAAACTTGCATAAGACTACCAAATATAACATAGAACACATGAATGCTAAGTATAAACTTGCTGGGGATAAAAGGAGAAAGCATGTTATGTTTGATGTTGGAAATATTGTTTGGTTACATTTGTGTAAAGATCGTTTTCCTGATTTACGCAAGTCTAAGTTAATGCCGCGTGCTGCTGGTCCCTTTAAGGTGTTAGAGAAAATAAACGATAATGCATATAAACTTGAGTTGCCTGCAGACTTTGGTACGGTTAGTCCTACGTTTAACATTGCAGATTTGAAGCCTTACTTTGGTGAGGAAGATGAGATTGCGTCGAGGACGACTTCAATTCAAGAAGGGGAGCATGATGTGGACATCCCATCTATTGATACAACCGTTGTACCTACAACTACGCATATACAAGGACCTATCACTCGATCTCGTGCTAAACAACTTAATTATCAGGTACTTTCGTTTCTTGGAACTATTCCTCACATACATGAGAATATGATGCTGCCTACATTAGATGTATTTATTACTCTTAGGAATAATGGACCAAGCATGGATGAGAGGGACAAGCATTGGAGCATGGTCATGCATGGAGATGGCAGCAAGCATGTGATGATCCAAGAGAAGGCCACGGATGAAGATTTCAGAACTTTGAGGCCACCATAATGAAGAAAGAAGGCTTGGACGAAATATTCAAGATTAATACTTCACAGATTCGTCCATAGCTTAATATGGTGCTGCGACACCTTTATTTTGGGCCAGGCCCATGTAATTTTTGCAGGATTTTAAATAGCCACTTTTTAGAGTCCGTATTTGAGGAGAAAAGGACTTCTAGGGTTGGATTTGGCCACCACTTCTATGGCTGGCCGAAACCCTACCTTTTCCTCCTTAAATACTCGCCTTAGCCGTCACCATAGACTAGGATTTTGTTTAGATATTAAGTTAGCCATCATAGCAACTTCGCCAAGGCTCGAGCGACGCAGAGCCCTCTTGTACTTCGCACCTATACATGATCCCACCTTTTCAATAAAGCTTTCATCTTAATCGGCAATATCTTGATTGCAATATTAGTTCTTACTTGTTCTCGATTTCAGGTAGGAATTAAGACCCTCGCTGTTCAGGCTGATCGTGTTTCCACAGGATCGGTAACCTCCAGGAGATTGGCCTAGCGATTTCACTCGTGCTTGCACGTGTAGTCGGATCGTCAAGCCCGAACTCTACCAAATCTAATATCACCATCTCATCGAAAGATCGGACACCTTTACCCTATCAAAGTTACATCCATAGTGGGTCAATACATTTGGAATTGTATTGGCAAGTGATACCATAGTAGAATAGTAGTATCTACATCTATATGAATTTGGCTAAGTGTATCTTAGGATTGCTTTGCCCAAAATAGGTTTTTCTTATCAGTTGAAAAACTCTAAGTTTTTGTTTATCAAAAACTCCCAAGGAGCCACTGATGTCTATGCACTTCTATTCTTGTAGACAATTGTTGGGCCTCCAAGTGCAGAGGTTTGTAGAACAACAACAAGTTTCCCTTAAGTGGATTACCCAAGGTTTATCGAACTTAGGGAGAAAGTGGTCAAAGGTATCCCTCTAAAGCAACCATGCAATCAAGATACAAGAAGTCTCTTGTGTCCCCAACACACCCAATACACTTGTCAGGTGTATAGGTGCACTAGTTCGGCGAAGACATAGTGAATGCAAGTGGTAACGGTGCCAGAAAATAACTTGACGGTGAGGTAAAGACTAAAGGCAACAAGAAGGAAGCAAGCAAACATGCAACAAATCTAGTAGAAAACGGTGTTCAATGTTTAGAAACAAGGCCTAGGTATCATACTTTCACTAGTGAACACTCTCTCATATAAATATCCTCTCTTCATGATACTACTCTTAACTACTCTCCGGTTGTACACTCTAATCCACGGTAGGGCTATAACAGCACACCTCAAAGTCCTCCTTTCCCAATCTAGATAACCCCACACCGTCACCTTGAGCTCTAGATGGTTCCAACAAACACCACAATTTCATAGAGAAAACCAACTCAAAATATACTCATGATAAATTTATATGTAACCTAGCTTAAGTGCCACACACGGTGTGCACGCTGTCACTTTCACACACGTGGGGAAAAGCATAGATCTATTAAAGCACAATGAGTATTTATGTAGACTCTAGCCTAAGTGCCACCATGGCGTGCACGCTGTCACTTTCACACACATGGGGAGAGTAGAGATCTATTGAAGCACTTGAGTAGCAAGGTAGATCTACTTGATTACAAAGATCATGACCACAACAAGATCATGCATAGATAGAGAGATGAACACATAGCTACCGGTAGAGCCCTTATCCTCGAGGAAGAACTACTCCCTCCTCATCATGGGAATTGGCAACTATGATGGAGATGGTGGTGGAGATCGATGGAGATGGCTCCGGGGGCACTGCACCGTCCCGACAAGTTGCTAGAACAGAGACTTTCAGTCCCCAGAATCTCCCCTTCGGTGGCGATGGAGTTGTGGAGGTTTTCGTGGCTTTCTAATGGTTGACCTAGGGTTTTCTCCCCGGGGGCTTCTTATAGGGGAAGGAGGCAAGGTCGATGGAGGTCCAGGGGGCCCACACCCCCTATGGGTGCCACCAGGGCTGGCCCTCTCCCACCTAGGGTGTGGCCACCCTGGTGTCCTCCTCCATCTCTGCTTTGTGGTTTTGTGTCGTGCCGAGTAAAATAATGACTTTAGCTTTTTTCCGTCCAATTCCGAGAATATTGATTTTCTGCCTTTTCTAGAACCAAAAACAGAAGAAAACATGCAACTGGAATTGTGGCATCTTGTTAATAGGTTAGTACCAGAAAACATATAAAAACACCTCAAAGTGTAGACTAAGCAAAGAAAAGTAGATACTAAACAAGCATGGAACATCAAAAATTATAGATACATTTTCAATGTATCAACCACCAATAGACATTGGTGAACCTTAACCCTTGTTCAACCACAAGTTTTTAACTTAGAAATTGGGATGAGGAGATCCTTGATAGCTTCAATGTCTTTGATGCTCAAATTGTCCGTTGACAGGGACAAAGCTAAGTACTTAGGTTTTACCCTCTCGAGAGGTGGTGCACTTTCCCCACAAGACTCGACATGCATCGAGACGAGACCTTTCAGAAGCCTTCCCTTAGACCACCATGGACGCGTTCCATCCTATCACCCTACCACCAACTATCCATCTGGCTAAGTTATTGCAACCTATGTGGTCAAGGCAGAGCCCATATGCCATGTGGTTGCACTAGAAGCTTCTCAACACTAAATATCTCAAATCCCTTTGTTCCTGGGTGGATTTCCACAAGTGAGATACACAAGGTAAACCATAGACATGGGCCTTGTGTAACCACTCAACACAAACCATCATACCATTCCACCCAGGTGATTCATTCACTTGGTTGTTTTATTAAGCAAAAACACAAGTCAAAGACTTAGAAATATTTCATAGCATGAATAATCCACCCTTGTTTGCTACTATCTAGGCTAAGCATGATGACACAACAAGTTTCTTAACTTAGAGGAAAAATCCTACTAAGACTACAACTACTATGATTTCCCAAGGAATAGTATATATACTTAGAAAAATTCCATGCAAGGCCTACTCAAAATATCACTAGTGCATAGTTAAAAAAATAGGACAATATACATGAAGCACCACTTTCCTTGGTAGTTGGGGGAGTAGCAACAATCCTCACAGTCACAATCACCACTATCACCAAAATCTACACATAAAATGATATCACCAAATTCACATTCAAATATTCAAGCAAAAATATATGAATGCATGCAAATGCAATGAAATGATTTTTCTATACTAGACAATTCAAGCCAAACAGTACTGAACACAAAGTGATCTATCTAAAGTTTAAATAAACTCAAATTTGCCTCAAAACTATTTTATAAACATTTTATATAGTCAAAGTAAGCATATAATTGGTTCTGCAAACAAACCTAATTTTCTAGAAGCAAAATACAAATTCAAGGCCACATTAGTGTAGGGCTTAATTTTCTGAATCCATTGATATATTATTTGCATTTTTTTTGGACAAATAGAACAAAAGATATGAATTTTACAAGTTTGCAATTCTAATAGATTCAAAAAAATATAAATATAATTGTCAGACACGTGGGCGCATCTGATTGGCCCGTACCGCTTCACGCGGATCGATCAATGTGGATTGTAGGATTTAAGTGACATCATACAGTTAGATCTACCGATACCGGTTCGAGTAAGTGATCTAATCTTAACCTTTAGATCTAGATCTAACGCTAGATCATACGACCACAGATGGGCGGCACACATGGCACTGGCGGCGGCGGCGCTACTGGTGGTGATGCTCCGGCGATTACAGAGGGGGCTAGGGGCGGTGGCGATGCTTACCAGCGTCGCAAGGATGCGAGGATGCTCAAGGTGGCTTCGGCTTGGATAGGGAGAGCTGCTTTGGCCGTGGGAGCTCGTCGGTGTTGCGGACAGCATCGGGTTGTTGCAAACGACGACGGAGGCGACGACCTGGATCACCCTAGCACAAACAAAGTGCATCAGGATACGCGCAAGAACACGACACACAATATGGTTTGAATCAGAGGCCGAGGGGCGTGCTGTGACACCCCCGGGATCAGGGCTAAACAAATCCCAGACCTCCGTCTAACATAAGCTTAACCTTGAGCTTGAGAATATCTAGTGAAGAATCGGTAACACAATAGTGACCCTATGACACAAAATTATTACAACAAGCTCATAACTGAGCAAAGAACCAAATTATTACAAGCAGAGGTCACTGACCACAAACATCAAACAACGGAAGGCAAATTATGCTATTAAGTATAGCAAACTTAACAAATGGCCTAAGAGGCCTGAAGCATAACGATGACGTCCCAGCCCATAGATTCCAGGCTGCTGGTCGGGAACCCCAAGCTACTCGTCGATGTCGAGATAGTACCGAACTGATCTTCAGGGAGCACTTACTCTGCTGCAAAAGTATCAACAAAGCAAGGGTGAGTACAGGGTGTACTTCACAAGACTTCTGGCTGGTGGAGTTGTTTTGCATAAAGCCACTTTTGTTTATAAAACAAGAGAGAGAATAAGCTCGTCTATTCAGAGTATTTTAAAAGGGGATAAGAGAGCGACATCTCCAAAGTATTGATCATCATCTTTTGATATCCACCGAATCATCATCATCTGAACTAGGATCACCCCCTCGTACCCATGAGGAAGCATCCTTAAGCACACGTTGATCTATCAAGTTTTACGATTAAGTTCAAATTCTCTATGATCATCACGTCCGTTCCCAAGTCGTCCATAATCATGGACACAGCTTTCCGAAGGATTATTACCCTGCAGAGGTGTACAACTTTACCCACATGTACCAACCGACTCTTATTGCCACTTGACACACTTCCTTGGTGTGCTGACAGAGGGTGTGGTTGGACACGACCTTTACCTTGCTTTCGCCGAGACCATGAGTCATGCAATAAGTATGGTTCTGCCATAATGGGTCAAATCCCGAAGCCGGTACTTAAAGATGTGAGGCGAGGTTGGTTTATCAGGGGCGCCATCTACCCCAAGCATCCCAGTTCATGCTTCCCTACCTGTTATGAATGCACCTGCACCCGGCAAATCTTTCAAAAGGTTTTCTATGCATATGTCGAATGGAACGCCCGAACTATGTGACTCATGGAATCTACTAGGCAAGTTAGTCAATCATGGGGTCCCCATTTACCCTATGTGGTTGTACGCTCGTCTTGGTTCAAGAGGTAAGAACCTAGGGTCCTAAGGGTGGCGAGCATGGGACAAGAAAAAACACATCCCACCGTGGCCTCCCATACAAGCCTTAGCATGTTTAACTCATATCACTGATCTCATCTTATCATTTTCTCCTGTCATACTAGATTCTCTGCTTCTGATACATCATCTGGATGAACTAGCACTGACAGCTATGCATGGCTAAGCAAACACAGATACAAGCTCTAGCAGTGCACACAAGCCAAACCTAGTTATGCTAGGAGCAGTGGATCAGGTAATATAAGCTCAAAGGGAATATGCAATAGATAGGATACTTTATCTATCGATAAAACACCACAGTAGAATCGTATGCATCATGGCAAGAATTGAAATGCTTTCGAAATCATAGGATTATATCATGGTGGGGCTATGCTTGCCTTTGCTAGTTGATAACGGATAAACAGATCTTCGGGAGCCTTGTACTTGACTTGATTATAGTTGGTCAAGTATTGTTCGTCGATCTTCGAACTTCGATGGTGTTGATCTCTGGCTTCGATCTCGATCTCGTATTCTACCGGGAAGAACCAAACACCGGAAAGAGAGGGGAAACAATCAACACATGGCACCGATGCGATTCTCAAACAATGATGATGATATGAAAAGTTAAAATGCATTGGAATGAAACCCTAAGGCATGCTCGATAGTTTAATCGGGGTTCCGAGGGGTACAAACCCATTGTACCCCTAACTCGGCGAAACTCCGGAATCACCTATGAGGGGTTACTATGTTCTTCTAAATAAACTTGTCTTGAAAGTTGTGGAACAATGCATGAATATAACTTAAATAGATAGCTCTCATTTTTCTAAACATTTTGATATATTATACATATTTTTCTGACTTTAAATGAATTAGTTATGATTTTTCTCAATTTAAATCCATTTTAAATCATTTTAGGAAATTATAAAACATTTTTGGATTATATTAAATATTTATTCACTTGGGCCCACATGTCATAAGTTTAGTCATTTCAGATTTTTTTTTCCAAAATTATTAAAAACCTAATAGGGGTGGCCCACAGGGGTATTTATTAGTTACAGAAATGAATTTACAAAACATTATAATAAAAAGAAAAGAGGATGTATTGCCTCATGCTGATGTCAGCATGACATCATCAATGGGGATCCTCAGGTGGGCAATGCCCTGGCCGATTGTGGGCACGCGAGGAAGCGAGACTAGGCTCGTTCGATGCGGCTCGTCGAGGGGGACTAGAAATTGGCGGCGCCGCCTGCAGGAGGTCGTCGGAGCAACGGCGGCGACAAAGGACAACGACGGCGGCAGCAGGTGGTTGTGGGGAGGGATGAACCAGAGCGAGAGGGGGCAAGGGAGAGGGTCCACAAGGAGCAGATACTCACCCTGAGAATGAATATGGCGTCGATGAAGGTGGGGGATGCCGGAATCAACGGTGACGGCGGCGGCCGGAGTTCGGGCGGGAGATACCAATTGAGGCGCCCGAAATCCTCCCGGCTTGCGATTCTTGGGGAAAACGACAGAGGAGGTCAATGCGGTCACAGGAACGTGCTCTATGGACCTTGGGGCGACCGGAAATGGCGTGGCGCCGGTGAGGTCCGAAGGTTAGGGTTCGGGGATCTTTGCGGGGACGAGTTTGAGAGAGGGAGAGGAGAAACTGCACACAGCTAGGGTTCCTCAGCATCGGCGTCGAGTACATGTAGTCGTCCGGGGGCGGCGGCGGTCGGTAGCACACATCTTGGCGCCGGCGAGCGCTGCTGCGGTCGACAGCGAGCAGGTTCTCCCCATCACGAGGAAGAAGAAGACGACATAGGAGTGAACCGGTATGGGCCTCGTGTTGGACCGAAGTTGGGCCGGACTGGGCCACAGGAACGAGAGAGAGGAAGAGAAAGAAACTGGGTTGCGCGGCCTGGTTGGCTGTTGCTCATTTTTTTATTTGCAAACCCTTTTTATTTTCCGTTTCTATTTCTTTTTGTATTTTCCAAATTCAAATACTAATTTGGGCATTTCAAAAATTTCCATAGACTTTGTAAAACATTTAAAATAATGTGAGGCCGTTATAACATTTTGGGATTCACAACTTTTTGACAATTTTCAAAATATTTGAAACCATTTGAAGTAGTCACAAGAGGGGAATATTAGGGTTTTAGGGTTTCACTTTAATTTCTTTGCATGCATTTTTAAGAGATGATGCTAATGATACACAATCAAACCCTAATATAAGAATGGCTAAAAACTGGGGTGTTACACGTGCGAACCTAGACGGGATTGCTCGCCGGAGTTGGTGGTTGCCTCGGGTGCTTGCGGTGGTCGACGAAGCCGACGACTTGTGGAAGTACAAGGCGAACCAGAGACACGGTAAGATGCGTAAGAACATGGGGAACAATCCTGCATGAACGAGGAACCGAGGGGCATTCGAGGCTCACCGAAATACCTCGTTGGAGTGCGTCGGGCAGCGGCAATGCGAGTCCAATTGCGAGCAGCCGGGCAGCGATTAGGGGGTGGCGAGTGAGGGGAAATGGTCGCGATGTAGAGAGGGTTAAGTAGCCGGTGAGGGCGAGGGAATTACACTATGAATCAATGGAAATTAAGCCCGAATCAACCGCGGCAGTGAACGGGGAAGAAACGAGCGGCGATGGCGTCTGCGTATGAGGTTTGGGGAAGAAGAGCTGAGCTGGCCTAGGCCCAGTGGCTGTGAGCGCGGGGTAGGGTGAGCGTGAGTGAGAGAGAGGGGGAGGGAGTGGCCCGGGTGGGCTTGCTGGGCTGGTTTTGGCGCTGGACCGAAAGGCTGGCGTAGTGTTTTATTTTTTTCTTTTAACCTTTTCTTTTTCTGTTTGATTTTTCAGGAATGAATTTGAATCCTTTTTCAAACCTGTTTGAATTCAAATCACCTCCCAATTTTTGTAATGTGATCCAAGTATCCAAAAGTGTGATAAACACACTTGCCCACTCAAGTTCACTTTGTCCCTTTGAAAATAAAAATAAAACCATGCCTCATATGATATATAAATAAAGGCATAATAATGGTTTTATTTGGAGTTTTAGTTTGAATTTTTTGTGCAAGACAAATATTCTATGAAAATTATGAATGCAATGCATGATTTTACAATTCATGAAATTTGGGATGTTATAGGCGCTCAAGACCATCCCCATCACCTGGCCATGAGCCGTATGGGGCATGGACATGGTGGGCCCCTTCAAGAAGGCTCCCTCTGGCTACACCCACCTCCTGGTCGCAGTCGACAAATTCACCAAATGGGTGAGGCCAAGCCAGTCCGCAAGTGCGACTGGAAGACTGCCGCCAAATTCCTACGCGAGCTCATCTACCTCTCGGATTCCCGCACAACATCATCACGGATAACGGCACCAACTTCGCCAAGGGCGCCATGGCCGAGTACTGCGAGGAGCATAACATATGGCTTGACCTCGCCTCAGTCGCCCACCGGGAATCCAACGGCCAGGCGGAATGCGCCAACCGGAGCATCCTCCACGGTGTCAAGCCGCTACTGCAAGTTCCCCTCGAGCAAACTCCGGGATGCTGGGTCGAGGAGCTCCCCTCTTTCATTTGGGGCATCCACACGTCCGTCAACTGATCGACTGGATTCACGCTCTTCTTCATGGTGTACGGCGCCGAAGCCGTCATGCCGACTAACCTCGAGCATGACTCGCCTCGTGTCTTCAACTACGCGGAGGCTGACAACGAGCTTGCATGCCAAGACTGGGTCAGCCAGCTCGACGAAGCACACGACCTAGCTTGCTCCCTCACCACCATCTACCAGCAGGGACTCCGCCGCTACCACAGCCGGCGAGTCCTGACTCGCACCTTCCAGGAAGGCGACTTGGTCCTGCAACTAATCCAGGACAAGAAGGGGATGCATAAGCTATCTCCCCCGTGGGAGGGACCATTCGCCATAGGGTGAGTCCTGGGCAACGACGCCTACTATGGAGGTAACAGACAACTCGACGTCAAGCGGACGTGGATGGTAAACCTCCTAAGGAAGTTCTACACCTAGAAGTCCAACCTGTATCCCCCTGCCATGCAATAAAGATATTCGAATCGCACAAATTGTGTCCACTCTCCAACCCTTGTGCCATTCACACTCGTAAAAATAGCATTACGCTAATCACGGAAGTTAACCCTTGGTCACGCGACCGACACGGCTAAGTAATGCGACACAAGGGCATCGACGAAATTCGGGCCTTGCGTCGTCCATGAAAAACACCAACCCGGAGCCCCCATCGGAGTCACCCCGCTCGACTGGCCCGCTGGGCCAAGACAACCGCACTCGCTTCTCACAGCTACCTGGTCCTCCGCATCCTCGGCGCAACGACTCGAATGGTCAAGTACCACGCTCGGGGACTCATGCTAGTCCAAAGCTACGCGCTCGGGAAAACACCAAGTATGAGAGCGCACCCTGGACTCGCCACGCGACTGACTCCTCGAGTCAGGTGGAGTGACGCGCCAATAAAACGCGCTCCGTCCTCACCTACCTTGGGCAAGTGACTAGAACGGCTAAGTACCACGCTCGGGGACTCGTCCAACCGACGCCGTTTGTGTTCAGGAAAACGGCTAAGTACAGAGCACCCCTTGGGGTCGCCAAGCGACTGGCTTCCCAAGCCACGACGAGTCGACCTCAACTAACTAACAGTATACAAACAAATATACCCACAAAAACACGAGGTAAACCCCATTAAAGGGCGGACGCGCTCGGGGACTCGCACGACAAAAGAATCCAAACTCAAATCCAAACTGACTCAAGCATACTTCCATTCCTTACGGCAACAAAATATTCTTCGCTTACAAGGGCAGACATACACTTATTTTTCGCTAACACAAGCGTCAGTCAGGAAACTTTCTACTCTGCAGGCTTTGAAGACGACGCGCCTCCGCTACCGCGAACATGGATGAAGGGCACCCACGGATTTGAAGGGTGCATGGTCAAGGTGGCCGCCATAACCGAACGGAACAGCTGCTCCGTCTTGAAGTCGCGGTGCGCCAGCTCGGGGTCGTTCGGAGCAACGATCGTCTCCTGGTACGGCAGGAGGTTGCCCATCACCAGCACCCACTCAGAGTGCACAACCGCCCTTTCGGTCAACTTCAACACGTCGGTGATTTCAACCGAGCCAGTCGCCGATGGGTAGCCACTGGTAACATCATCGAGATCGAAGTCGTCGGGGAAGTGCGCAAGCCGAAGGCTCAGCGCAGTCGCGGCCCCACAGCGGAAAGCTGACCGCGACATGTACTCCACCACCGCTGGCGCCCTCTCCAGGTAGCACCACACCTCCGTGAGGTTGCTGGGAATCACTTCCATGGGAGAGATCTCCTGGAGGTACGCGCGAATGCAGGTCCCCAAAAGGGTGGTAAAACCCACCAGCATGGTGACGCACTACCTAGCGTCATACGACTGCGCCCCGGGCTCGTCGTCAAGAATTTTCCCTGCAATCAACAACAATTTAGCGTCAGAAGGACGCACAAATCAGGTCCACCCCCTCGGGGACTCAGCGTCATAAGCGACCCGCATGCTCGGGACTCGCTAATACAACAAATACAAGCCTGAGAAACTCACCAATGAGTGGACGACAGTGCCCCATGATGAAATCTTGAAGACCCGACAGGTCGTTCTGCAGCCCTGCGACAAGAGCATCAGACACCTTCCGCTTGCCAGCCGCGGCAGCGGCAGCAGCCTTGGCCCTCTTCTTCGCCGAGCTTGCTTCCGCCTTAGCGGCCTTGAGCTCCCTCTCCAGTTCGGCAACCCGCTTCTCTACGGCGGTCAACAACGACTGGGTAGCCGTCAACTCACCGACCAGGACAAAGCCCTCGCGGGCCTTGGCAACCGCGGCCGAATGTCCCTCTGCAGCAAAACAGGGGTGAGACCACAATCAAGCGCAAGAAAGTAATGGAGAACACAATTTAAACACCTAACCATGGTCGCATGCAGCTGTTTTTTCACCTCCTGCACGGATCTTAGGTCGCGCTCCAAACGCTCTTTGGCGGCTTCACTCTGCCAATTCACGTTGGAGGCCCTACACAGACGAAACTAATGTAAGCAAACATCAAAGAATTTCCTAAGTTCCTAGCCGCTGAAATTCAGTGACTAGACACTCGGGGACTGGACATCTAAGAATTTCCTAAGTGCCTAGCCGCTGAAATTTAGTGACTAGCCACTCGGGGACTGGACAACAAAAAGCAATAAGAATCTACCCGCTGAAATTCAGCGAGCAGATCCTCGGGGACTGGACATACCTGAATAGTCGCACCCAGTATGTTGTGTAGCTCGACCGCGTCCACCGAGGGCAGCACGAAGGGCGTGCGTCCGCGATGCTGCTCGACGTCCGAGCCCAATATCTAGGGTACTTGGGCTGACTGCGCCACGACACTCGCTGTAGAGGCCTTCGCCATGAAGCGAGGGAAGGTCGCCACCGCCGCTCCCGAAGCACTAGTCGTGGGTCCTAATGCCCCGACTAGCGCCGTCGGCTCCACCTGCTGCGACCCCGCGTCCACGACGGCCTTTGTGGCCGCGTCCACTCTAGACGGAGCTTCACTTGGTGTGTTGGCCGGCTCGTCTAAGACAATGACGACATCGTCGCCCTTCGTCTTCTTTGCGCCCTCAGCGGGCGCCTCGGCGTCGTCGCCCTTCCTCTTCTTCGAGGGACCAGCCTCCTTCCCTGAGGCATCTACTGGGACCTTGGCCGCCGAAGGGTGACCAATCTTCTTCACGCCAGTCCTGCAAAAGAAACGATCAACGATTCAGACAACATCTACAAACTAGTGATCTAAGTCGACGCAGCAAACACTCACCTGGCGACTGGGATATAACGTAGGTCGGTGTGGATGTGCGCCAGCTTCTCCAATTCTGGGCCCAACTTGCGGCTGATGCTCGTCTTGAACAGGGCCAGAGCCCATGTCACCGAGTCCTTCTTTGTTGACGAGGCCACGGTAGAAGGAAGTTCCCCTCCGGTCGACGCGGGCGCCTCCCTTGATGGCGAGGCGTCTGCGACTGAAGCAGCCCCGAGTCCCGTGACTGCTAATAATGGGGGGGGGGGGGGGGGAATTGACGCCAGCGGCATCTCATCTTCCACCATGGCCATACTCGCCATTTCTGGCGCCTTCGTAGACGCCTTGACCCCTGCATCACCGATCGCGTTGGTCGCCTCGGAGCTAGTCGCCGACCGAGGCGGCGACATTGCCTTGGGCACTTTTCTATTCTTTAGCGACCTCTTCTTTGACGGCGTGGCCATGCGCCACGAACTATGTTCGTGGGCCTCGCCCTCACCCCCGTCGTGACCCTCGAGGCTCTTGCTGGCCTCGAGTTCGCGTTGCCGCTGCCCGCGAGTTTTCCGAACCGCGGGTGCGGTGACCTCCACGGCCTCATCCGAGCTCTCGTCGTCTTCGTCATCATCGTCGTCGGGGGAGGACTTGCTGTTGTCCCCTTCGACCTCTTCCGAGCTCTCTTCGTCAGCGGGAGGGAGCCAGCCTTCCATAACTTGGAACAACTGAAATAACAACACATGATTAGTAAATCACGACTGCATTTCTGCGACTGCGAAATAAACAAGGGAAAACGGTCTTACCGTTGGCGCCTTGCGCTTCGTGGTGTATGGGCGATCCCAGCTTTCGGATCACGGTACTCCGCGTCGGTGATCTTCCTCAGCACGGAGGCGTAGTCGTCGGACTTCCACTCGGTGGTGCAGGCCTTGGTCCCGTCATCCTTACCGGTGTACTCGTACATCCAGTGGACAGGACTAGCCAGGGGCACCAATCGTCGCCCGAGCCAACAATTATATAAATTGATGGTCTTGAGCCCATCCTTCTTCAGCTGGCGAATCATCGTCAGCATCTCGTCTACAACCATCCGCTGGTCATGAGGGAGCTTGGCGACCTGAAGCCGACGTGACACGATTCGCTCGGCGGAGTACGCCAGGAGTGGCACCTCTCCGTCCGGTGTCAACTCGCTGACGTAGAACCAATTCTTCTTCCACTCGCTTGCCGCCTTCTTCGGTAGCATGAGGTCGAGGAAGGAGGCCTTGGACTTCAGCTGGAAAGTGAGGCTGCCCGCTGCCAGCATCGGGCCTCCTGCCCCGTCGCGACTAATCCTCTCGTGGAACAACTCTTGCTAGAGGGGAAAGTACAGGCGGCAGTCCAGGTAGCATTCGTAGAACGCCACGAAGATGGCGAGCTGCTCGATGCTGTGCGGTCCTAGATCTGATGGATGGATGCCGTAGTAGGCGGAGAATCGACGAAAGAAGAGCGAGGTGGGGAATCCGAGCCCCTTCTCGAGGTGGCTGGTGAAGCACATAAATTTGCCGGCTTGCGGATCTGGCTCCACCTCCCCGGCTGCGGGAACTTGCCATCTCCCGGCGCAGAGAATTCCTGCGTCCTCGAAGGACTTCAACGTCGCCCTAGTGCACTTGGACTCCCCCCACAACTCTTTCGGAGGTGCCATCGAATCAAGGATCTGGGCTCGCTGGATCGCTCTGGAGGTTCTGGAGGAAATGGGTGACTGAAGGGCGCGCGGAGTCGGAGGAAATGTGAGGAATGCTCGCAATTCACCCTTCACTCTCCTTATATAGAGGTGGTTCCCGCCAACCTTGGGGAGCCGTTACCATGCGCTGATTACGCCGATATTATCGTTGGATTACCCAACGGCTAGTTTGACTAAACCGACGGTCCAACTTCGTCTACTCGACTCGCCAACCCATTCGCCAAAGCTGCGATTCGACTACTTGCCAAATTGGCAATTCGACTGGTCGCCATTATTTCAACTGAAGATGCATGTTAAAGATTCTTTCTCTCATTGAAGGAGTCCGCTGCCGATTCGACTGGGCGTCCAAATTGGACCTGAATACTCCGACTGTGAAAGAACACCTGCGACGAATCAATGATGGCCTTGGGGACTACTGATGGGGATATGCCGAGTGGGGTATACCCAACAGGACGTTCTCTACTGGGTCAAACTCCCAGCGAGTGGGCCTGCAGGACGACGACTGGACCGCGACCCAAGAGGGAGCCAGGCGACTGGATGCTCAAGGTCCAGAAGCGTAGCTAGGCCCAGTCGGATTAGGTCAAACCCCTCCGAGTCCTTATCTAACTCGGTTCTAGATCTGTAAAACCCTAGCGAGGTGACTCTATATAAACCTCCCTAGGGCACGCGTAGCACTTACGTTCTATCATACACCCCATCGACTCGCCGACTAGCCGCCGAGCTCGCCCTTTGTAGTTTCTCAGCAATACAATCTAGAAGGAGTAGGTATTTACCCTTCGGGGGCCCGAACATAGGTAAACCCCTGTGTCTTTGCCCTCATCTCGCACCGTAGATGGCTGGACGCCCTTGCCCCTTGTTCTACTACTCGTTGCCATTCATAGCATCTGCCGTGGCCATTCCCATGACAAACTCACACATATTGCTATGTGTTCTATCCGTACGACATGTCTATCCATAGATCTGGCTCTGATACCGCTGTTGGGGTTTGCAGCAGGAAACAAAATATTTCTAGCTACGCGAAGACGATAACCAAGATCTATTCTATGTACACATAAGAAACAGAGAGGGAGATGGTATTCATACCCTTGAAGACCGTGGCATGCCTTATGCAGGTAGGCCTATATTGATGAAGACAAGTAGCGCCCCAAGTGTGACTCCTCGAAGATCTACACACGTTCGGTGTAGGTGATGTATCCTGGGCTCCGATCGAGCTGAGCAGCGGAAGAAGAAGGAAGCCGGACCGTCCTTCACACGACGGTAGTGCATAGGTGGAGAACAAATTTCCACAAGAGCCTATTCTAATCTAGGTGGAGAGAGAGCTCTAGGGGAATAGAGAGAGGAGAGATTATTGTGTGAATAGAGGGGAGGGGAGCCCTCTATTTATAGGAGGGGAGGGGCAAACACTAGGGTTTAGTGTGGGAGGGAGCCCCCACAGCCGTCACCAGGGAGTGTGGCTGTCGACCATAGGTGGGCCCCATGCAGGGGTGCCCCTTAGGGTTTGGCGCATGCCCCTTCCCTCCTTTTTTTCTCCTTTGGCGCCTATCCCCTTTAGGCCTTCCCTTCAAGGGAGGCCCAATAGGCATGGGCTGCCTCCAAAAATAAAATAAATATTTTATGTTTTAATATTAGTTCCACTAATTAATAAAAAACACATATTTTATTATATCTTTCAATTTGGAATACCTTTTGGACCCCTCCGATCATCACCAGGTGTTTCCTGGAACCTTTCTGGTTTCTCTCTTCTCATTTCTCCTGCGGTGTCGGTTCGATCCCTAAGCGTCCCCACCCTTAAGTGTGCCACCCTTCGGTTCGGAGATGCTTCAGACATGACCGAGAGCCCTCTCACGTCAGTTATCATCAGTGGGACCTAGATGCCCATAATTACCACCAGCGCATTCACGAATCTCATCATTGGAACCTTCAACTTCGTATTCCATTCCATTTGACATTCAATACCTAGGTCATCCAAGATTTGATCTTTGGTATCTCCATACCTAGTTCAATATCCTTACTGATGAACTCATTTACTTGTTCTCGTGCCGTTGCATTCCATGACCTAGTCATACGCTTGCAAGCTTCATTAATGCAACGTCACCGAGTTGGCCACGTGTATCTATCCGTTACTTGGATTGGCAAATCCTGGTCTTGATAAATACTCCTCAACCCGTTCCTTCAAGAAACCCAACAATACCTTTATGGTCACCCTTTCACAGCTTGATACTTGATACCATCAAAGTTTCGTTCTAGTAATGGTGATTATGTATTATCTCATAGTCAAAGGATTAGGTTACAAGGTTTCTTTGTTATCATCAATGATGAACGTTTAGTAACTAGATATCATTGTGATATTACTTTGGGTGTATGTCTATCATATCATTCAACTAATGACATGACCTCATTGTCAATTGGAACTATCACCCATGATCTCAAAACCTTAGATCATTAGTTAACCAATGAGCTAGTTCACTAGAGGTAACTAGAGACTCGATTTGTTTACATACCACAGTTGTATTAATGTTTCCTATTAACACAGTTATAGCACGGTAAGAAACGTGTTATGAACATACAAGAGATACATCAAATAAAACACATTATTATTTGCCTCTAGGGCATATCACCTTCAGTGTTGCCCACAAAAGATTATCTCTATTGGAACCTTACACATGAATATGCTTATTATTATATTTTATCCCATATGATGTGCAGATGCATGTGGATCTTCAACCCTGGCGTATCTCCATCCATTGATTCAACCCACAATATAAAGTAAACTATATTGGTCCGATATACAAAGGTAAAACAAAAAAAACAAAGTCTTGTAGATGTGTCCTTATTTTCATTCCTATTAGCGTTGTTTCCCAAGGTTCGATTAAACCTAGGTCTACTTGGGAAAAATCAACTATAGTGCATCCGTAAAAAGCAACTATAGTGCATCCATAATCCAGATCGAAGGTATCAACCCTTTTTTGGCACCATTGCTGGGGAAGCAATTCGCTATCCTGGTGAGGTCACTATAGACCTTGTATTTAGTTTTAATTTTCATTTGTAGTTTTTTTCTTGTTATTAGTTTACTTTCTTGTTATCTATTTTAAAACACATAAAATGAGTTACTTGTTTAGTTGTTTATCTTACTTTAAAAATACCAAAAAGAAAAGGGCGATGGCTCAAAAGACACTTGGGGAGTATGCTACTCCTACTGATGATATTATCTGTGCACCTATTATTCAGCCAGTTGTTGATGTGAAAACATATGAGATAAAGCCTAAACTTTTGAGTTTGGTTTAGCAGAACCAATTTGAACGATCATTTTCTGAGGACTCAGGTTTGCACGTAAATACATTTACTGAAATTTGCGACATGATGCGTATTAAGGATGTTGATTCAAATGCTATTAAATTACGATTGTTTCCTTTCTCTCTTAGAGGAAAGGCTAAGGACTGGTTGCTAGATCTACCTAAGGGCACTATCACTCCTGAGAGGAATGTACTAATCTTTTTATGACCAATTTTTTTCCCTAGCCAAAACTATGCAACTAAGATCTAATATTACAAGTTTTAGACAAGAAGATCGCGAGCCACTAGCGCTTGCATGGGAAAGGATGAAAGAAGCCGTAATGAACTATCGTAGTCATGGGATGGAAGAGTGGTTTTTATTGCATTTATTTTATAATGGCCTTAACCTAATGTATAAGTCTATGATAGATACTGTAGCAAGAGGAACAATCATGGGAAAGTAGGTGAGCGTTGCAAATAAATTACTTGATGATATGCAAAACAACCATGCACAATGGCATGTGGAAAGAACCTGAATTCAATCACTTAGGTAAACAATGAAGACCTTACTACAAAGGTAGATGAATTACTTAATATAGTAAAGGGTAAGGAAGATACCCAAGTTAATGCTATCTCCAACGATGTTAATGATGTCAATTTTATAGCTCGTAGTCCGTATAATCCTACATGAAAAATCAAAATTTTGCTTCTAATGTTCAAAAACATTATTCTAATCCCACAGGAGCTCCTTATAATAACTATGATAATCATAATGGAGCAAACCATAGAAATCTCTCGTTTTAACATACTGTTGGAAATTTTATGCAATCTCAAAACGAGAAAAATAATATGCTTATTAAAATCACAAAGAACCATGAAAGTACTATTGGTAAATTATCTAATCAAGCCGTTGTAAATAGAAATGATATGCATGCTCTACAGGTTAGGACAAAGATCATTAAAGCTCAATTGGGCAAGGTAGCCGAGAGGCAAGCTGTCATACTTGCAAAATTCGCTGGAAATCCCGAGCCAAATCTGGTGGAAGACCTCAAGATGATAAGGGTTGAAAATAATGAAGACAAGCATGAAGAGCTATACTATAGCAACGCACCAACACCCGAGTATACCGTGAAAGATCTACTAAAGATGATCACCGTCAAGAATCCTGATATTGAATAAGGTAATGATGCTACCTATAAAAATTTTATTTAACAAGTAGCATCTAAAGTTAGAGAGTTAGAAATGGAGTATAAAAGACTAGCCGATAAGCTTCCTGCTAAGTTAGATGATATATTTGAGCCCACTATTAAATTAAGGTTGGGATTAATGAGTTATCTGCACTTTGTGATCTTGGTGTAAGCGTCTCCACAATTTCCAAGAGATTATTTGATAAACTAAACTTGGGGCCATTTACAACTACTGAAATGAGACTCTATCTAGATGATTCAACTTATAAGCAGGCTGCTGGGATTAAAGAAAATATAGTAGTAGAAATTAAAGGTAGTTCCGCACTTATGGATCTTGTTATAGTGGACATGCCGAAAGATCCCATAGCTCCTATAATTTTAGGTAGGCCATTTCAAAGAACTATTAAAGCCTTAATCAATTTGCATGAAGGGAATATGAGAATATGACTACCATCTAG
This sequence comes from Avena sativa, assembly GCA_916181665.1. Lineage (NCBI taxonomy): Eukaryota > Viridiplantae > Streptophyta > Magnoliopsida > Poales > Poaceae > Avena > Avena sativa. The sequence goes on from OV702283.1 coordinate 112,102,265, forward strand.
AGATAGTTTTGTAGTCCACTTCCCTAGGAAGAAGAAGGCCAAGCCTAATAATGATGATGATGGTGTAACCACGCTGAAAGCTAATTAATTTGGAGTGGGCTTTCCACTCGCGAAACCTAAATGATCACCATATGGGTCAAGCTAATTGACCTTAACTAGAAGATCTTCATAGGAGGCAACCCATTTGAAATAAAAGTTTTTATTCTTGTGTTAGTTTAGTTTTGTTTGTTTTTTAATAAAGAGTGTTCAAGAAGACCTTTGGAGAGAGGAGAAGAAAATAAGGTAATCCTCGATTTTATATTTTGCTAACACATGGCCATAAGGTATTGCTGATTTTTACAAAGACTATTTGTTGTTGTTTTGCCTTTTGCTGAGATGTGCAAAGGCGCGCGAAGCTACTAATCAAATCATCAAGATTTTGCAGCTTATAGGTCGCATAACGACCACTGGTACGGTGGTAAATCCCCATATGGCGCGTCCGTACCACATCGTAGAATCGGAAAATAGAAGTGCTGATTTTTGCTAAGGACACAACCATCATAACGACCACTGTTATGGTCAGACGCTGTCGTACCGCCCGCCTGTATCGTATCCTCGAGCAAACATCCAACTTGAAGAAAAGTTACTTTCCGCGTAACGACCAGTAGTACGGGCGTGCACGATCGTACCGCGCGCCCGTACTGAGTGCACCACAGGAAGGGTTCCCTCGACCCTAAGGTATGTACTCGGTATGGGGCAAGCTCCGTCCGTACCGCCGCCCATACCATGTATCCAGCCGCCATATGAACCTAGGAAGAGGTAACCTAAAAATTACAAAAACACTATTCTCTTTCGTCTACCACCAAACTCCAAACTACCTCCATTGGAGCTTCAATTATACTTGTTCTTTCATCGATTCCTTGCACCCAATCAATCTAAGGTATGTTTCTCCTCCAATCACCAACTTATTTGCATCCAAACCTTGCTCAATCTTTCACCATTATCAATCTTGACTTAGGTCTTGTTCTTGACCTAATCCTGATGTTGAGCATGTTAAGTTAGTTTTTAGAGGAGATTCTTTTGTAACTAGTGTAGAGGATTGAATATGCTATGCTTCTATTGGATCAAATTTTTGATTTGCTTTATTTCTTATTTTTGTTAATTGAGATGAACACGAGGATCCGTACATGTGTGATGGCTGCGACACAATCCGCACCACCCATTGATACGCTAACCCCCGATTCACTTGTATTGAGTTCACCGAGTACTTTCAGCGGAACCGTTTCAACCGTATCAAGCTCCGAGAAATCAAGTCCACAAAGTGGGCATGTTCCTTTATCCTGAACAAACTTGGCATCCGTGTTGATTTTGATTTATTGTGCAACAACGTTGGTTTGTATGATTTTGTCTTTCAGGATTGTGCCACGTAACACCACTTGACGCTTGAGTTTCTTAGCACTATGACGCATTCGGTGACCTCTCATTACTGTCCCGTGGAACAACTTCTTGGAGTTGATCGTATCGACTTTCGACTCATGAACCGTGAGTACTCCTTGACACTCAGCCAATGTGTTCACTACTTTGGGTTTGCCAACATTACCACCAACATAGGATCCACCTATTTTGTTGTAAATCCTACACCCTTGGGTTACTTTAATAGAATGAGAATTTGTGGAAACACAACCAAGGGAAACCAAATTGATCATCCTGCTATTCTTTATTTTTTATGTTATTGCTAACACCTTGGAGGCACGTGGTGAGTTTATTAGAGTCAATGAATAGGATATGATGGTCCTCGATAAATATGCAATTCCTAACTGTAACTTGACGCCAAATTTGGGCACACTGATGGCTCAGTTGATGTGGAGCCTGTTGGGAACCCTAAGAGCAAGGTGTGAAAAAGCACAACAACAAGTCTTCCCTCAGTAAGAAACCGAGGTTATCGAACCAATAGGAGGAAGGAAACGTCACACAGGTGTTGCAAGTAACGTGGAAACCTGAACACCACAAACTCAAGACTTTGCCCCAACTAACAGCGAGGTTGTCAATCTCACCGGTTGCTATAACAAAGGATTAACTATATGGTGTGGAAGGTAATGGTTTGCAGCAAGTAAACAAGTAACAGTGGAAGATGTATCAATGGTAAAGATTGGACCGGGGTCCATAGTTCACTAGATGTGCTCTCCTTAGATAAACAACATGGCATGAAGGGTAAACAAATTACAGCAGGGCAATTGACAGGAACTGAGCAAGGCATAACAATGCAATACTAGACAAAAAGATCCTATGAGATTCGATTGGGCAATACAACAAGATATATATACCTCCATCCAACTGCATCTATGACTAGAAGTCCACCTTCAGGTTATCATCCGAACCCCTTCCAGTATTAAGTTGCAAGAAACATACAACTGCTTTAAGCAAAGTGTGTAAGGTAAACAATCCACTTGTTCCATGAACAAGAGACCATTGTTTTCTCCCTAGTAGCAACATCACATCTACAACCGAAGAGATTTCTGTCACATCCCTTGGAAACTAGAGGCATGAACCTACTATCGAGCATAAATACCCCCTCTTGGAGTCACTAGCAACTACTTGGCCAAGATAGCTACTAACAACGGAGAGCATGCAAGATCACAAACAACACAGACATGATAGAATCACAAAGACAAAACCATTAAACAATCTAACATAGAAATCTCAATATCCATTGGATCCCCGCAAACACAACATGCATGATTACAAATATATTAGATCTTGATCATGAACGGAGCTCACAAGATCTATACATGAAAGCACTAGGAGGAGATACAACCATCTAGCTACTACATGGACCCATAGTCCAAGGTGGAACTACTCACGCATCATACCGGAGGAAGGCCTCCGGGATGATCTCCCCTCCGGCAGGGTGCCGGGAAGAACTTCAGACCCCCCATCTAGGGACGACGGTGGCGGAGGCTACAGAAGGTTTCGTGGAATATTGATCGGGTACTTAGGGTTTCTGCATCGGGGGCTTCTTATAGGCGAAGAAGCGAGTCTGGGAGGCGGCCAGGGGCCCCACACCCTACCCAGGCGCGGGGCAGGGCCCATCCGTGCCTAGGGGGGTCTAGCCGCCCTGGTTCGCGTCTCCGTCTCGTCTTCTGGATACGTGTCCCCCACGGTAAAATATTGACTTTGGCTTTTGTCCCGTCCAATTTCGAGAATATTGATTTTCTGCCTTTCTGGAACCAAAAACAGAAGAAATAAGGCAAATGGCACTGTGGCAACTTGTTAATAGGTTAGTTCCAGAAAAGATATAAAAACACCTCAAAGTGTAGACAAAGCAAGGCAAAGTAGATACTAAACAAGCACGGAGCATCAAAAATTATAGATACGTTTCCGACGTATCAAGCATCCCCAAGCTTAACTCCTACTCGTCCTCGAGTAGGTAAGTGATAAAAAGAATAATTTTTGAGGTGACATGCACCATCAGAACCAAGATCAAACCATTTGCAAGCATTGAAAGCTGGGATCAAAGAACTCTAAACATGTGCATGAAAGATGGAGTTCTAACAATAGGACATAGTAACTATGCATGCAACATGAAAGGCTACAAACAAAGATCATGAATAACATGCATTGAAAAACGTTTGTTTGTTTCACATAGAGAAAACATAGCATAGTGGTAATCAGCTTGTCCCTCATAGAGTAGCAAATAGATACATAGGACACCTTCAAAGTTCACAAGGGTGACTAGAAACAAATATCACAAAAACAAGTAATATCACAATATGCATCAATCAATAACCTTTGGGACACTGCACACAGAATGACAACTATTCTCTCTTAATGGTGCCTAAAGATAGAAGGTGGAGACTCAAATAATGGTGGAAGAAAGGCCCTTCACAAAGGGAAGCAGGGATTTCAAGTTTCAAAAAGAGCTTCCAAAAATTATGGTACTTGTTAGCTTTCAGCCCTCATTGCCCCTATCATAAGCATATTGAAGTGATTAAAGTTAAAGTGAACAAACTATGGAGTATATGCTTGACAAAGCATAAGTTGGCAATCTCAAGTCCCTTGAATACAAGGGCCACACCTCATTCTACTCAACTTCAGTCACCTGTAATTTCTTGTCATTGTAATTATTTGCGTATCATAGAGAACCGCCAACGGGGTACCCCTTGCACATGGTATAGGTGCTATCCCATAACCAAAATGACAAGGCAAGCAGACAATGAGCATCTCAACGATCTTTTTATTTACTATGTGCATAGATTTTTATTGAAGATGCTTCATAGATAGCTCACTATGGTGATGCTACAAGTTTCCACCATGATTTGGCATGGCTTAGGCTAGCGGCCCAAGCATTTCTATAACACAAAATACAAACTCCATGGACTTACAAGTTCCCTCTTTATTTCACATCGGTGACATCCATAGACAAAAGAGCGTGATATCAACTGAGTACAAAGTACAAGTGGAATGTTGAAAACGTTCCCCGTGACAGCACGGTTTTGCTAATTCCAACGTATAAGTACAAGCATATACAACATAGACGACACAATGGTTCAAGTTTATTAGGGGCAAGAAAAATAAAGTGTGCCATCAAGTTTGTGAGCGCTTTAATCACTAAGTTTTCACATAACAAAATAGTTTTAAATTGGAAGATAGCTGAAAACAAGAATATACTTAGAATGGTGTAACACACCATACATAGGAATTTATAGTGGACTCTTTGGAAAAACTTGGTTTCTTGGGAGTTGGAAGGGTGAGTAGAACTTACTCATACAAGTGGAGGCTAGCAAAGACTGGGAGCAACCAACTAAGAGAGCATAATGACCATAATCATGCAGAGCAACAAAGCATTACTAATCAAAGCATAGAGTGGTACTACAAGTCAAGGACTAAATGATCATAGAGGCTATGGTGACTTGTCATAGTCATAACATGGTGTGAGCATGTGCCAAGTCAACCCAAACAAAGCATCAAAGGAGAAAAACCACAATACTATGCTTTTTTATGCTAAAACAACGCATAATTTCTTCAAGGCGCACTAAGCAATCCCAATTGTTTGGAACAATACATGCTACAACAATAATCACTAATTATAAGGTCAAAACATAACCTATCATGTCATGCTAAAGTCTAAGTCACAGTCAATGCAAGCTCCTCTTGCACTTACAAGCAAGAACTTACTACTCCTTTCCAACACCAAGCAACGTATTTGCAACAACACAGCGAGAACGGGGGTCCAAACTACTTTATTCAAGCAAACTAAAACAAAACTAAGACGCTGCAAGAACAACACAACTATGCATGAAACAATAAAAACGAAGTGTCTAGACAGACTTGAGCTTTTTATTGATGAAGAAGGGGATGCCTTGGGCATCCCCAAGATTTGACGCTCGTACTTGGATATTTCTTGGGGTGACACCGGGGTGGCATCCCCAAGATTGAGCTTTTGTCCATTCTTCATATCATTACACCATTCTCTCTCTACACCTGAAATTTTTCCTTCATACAAAACTTCACATAATCTTCATTAGCAACATTAGTGTATTCAAAAGATATTAGACCTCTGGCAAAGCTTTGGAACAACAAGACTTTTCTCTAAAAACACAAGCTACTGTAGCAACTCCTTCAAATAGCTCAATTCACCTAAAGAGAACTCAAAAAGGAATCAATAAGAAGCAAATGCAAATAATGGCAGAAATCTGTCAAAACAGACCAACATGTAGAAACCGACTGTTTCGAACATCTTCTGTTGCTCAAATCAAAAAGTGTTCAACTAACGAAAGTTAGCTAACATACTGGGGGATTTATACATAATTTTTTAGCTTAATACGAGTTACAGAGACTCCTCACGAATTTTTATGGTGGAGGATAGAAATCTGTTTCGGGACAGCAACTCTCCAAATCTTGCGTCCCTCTCAATTGAGGTCATTCTTGGCAGAAAAAGCAAACAAAAAGGATAAGGAGAGGTCATTACTGAAGTAATAACTTCCAAGACTCACAGAAACTCTTGGGTTATCTCCCAACAAGTACTTTTCTTTAACGCCTTTAAGTTAGGCACAAGAAGCAAGAAGAATCAAGTATTTTCAAATGAAGAAGCATTAACATCAAACCTTGCTTTCAAAGGAGGAGCAAAAAGCAACTTCTCTCTCCTCATAGGGAAGTGTTCAATACCTTTCTTGAATGGAAATGGTATTTAATGGTGCCTTCTTTCATATCAATGATGGCACCAACTGTTCTAAGAAAAGGTCTTCCCAAAGTAATAGGACAAGAAGCATTGTATTCAACATCCAAAACTTAGAAGTCCACAGGGACATAAACATTGTTAACCATAATGAGAACATCATTAATACTCCCCATGAGTTTATTCTTAGAATTATCATTGAGTGGGACATCCAAATAAAAATCTTCGAAAGGTGGCAAATCAAGCATTTCATAAATCTTCCTAGGCATAATAGAGACACTAGAACCAAGATCACATGAAGCTTTGAGATCAAAGTCATTCACTTGCACATTAATAATGGGTTCCAAACTATCTTCTACTTTCCTAGGAATAGAAGCTTTGTGTTTTAGCTTCTCTTCCTTATTTTTCACAAGAGCATCTGTAATATGTTTTGTGAAAGCAACATGCATATCACTAGCATCAGGACTTCTATCAAGCTTTTGTAGGAACATAATCACTTTAGAAATATTGCAACCATCAATATCAAAATCAAACTTAGCATCACTAGTAGTAGGCTCAATAGGCTTAGGCATAGTAGGAGGAGGAATAGGGACTACTTGTGGTTTAGTGGTGATGGTGCACACACTATTGTTTCTATCAATTTCAGCTTCCCTTTCCCACTTAGCATGAAGTTGAGCTAACAGCCTAACATTTTCATCAATAGTAACTTGTATGGCATGAGTAGCAGCAAAGGTACTTTCCATGGTTGGTTTACCAGCCATTTTATTAATGAAGGAGGACTGAGATTCAGACAGAGAGGATATATTTTTCTCAGCACTCAAAATTTTTGACTGTAAACTAGGAATTTCTCTATTCATATTCTCAAGCTGATGACTAATTTTTTTCAAGATAATAGATTGTTCCTCCGTAGTTTTAGTGAAAATATTATTTTGCTCATATTGCATCTGCATAAAATTCTTAGTGGATCTCTCTACTTCTAGAATCCTTTCTTCACTAGGCATTCCAGATCTACCATGACAAACATTTCCACTAGGAGGATAAGGCCTATAATTACCATAAGTATTGTTGACAAAATTGTTGTTTCTAATGAAGTTCACATCAACTTGCTCTTCTTGAGCAACTAAAGGAGGCTAAGGGAACACTATTAGGATCTAGAGGAGCTTTCCCATTAACAAGCATAGCCATAATAACATCAATCTTATCACTCAAAGAGGAAGTTTCCTCAACAGAATTTACCTTCTTACCATGTGGAGCTCTCTCAGTGTGCCATTTAGAGTAGTTAACCATCATATTATCAAGGAGTCTAGTTGCAGCACCCAAAGTGATGATCATAAAGGTACCTCCAGCAGCTGAATCCAATAGGTTTCTTGAGAAGAAGTTCAAACCTGCATAAAAAGTATGGATAATCATCCAAGCAGTGAGTCCATGAGTAGGACAATTCTTAACCAAAGATTTCATTCTTTCCCAAGCTTTAGCAACATGTCCATTATCAAGTTGTTTAAATTTCATAATGTCACTTCTCATAGATATAATCTTAGCAGGAGGATAGTATTTTCCAATAAAAGCATATTTGCACTTAGTCCATGAATTAATACTATTTTTAGGCAAAGATAGCAACCATTCTTTAGCTTTTCCTCTCAAGGAGAAAGGAAAAATCTTGAGCTTAATAATATCTCCATCTACATCCTTATACTTCTGCATCTCACAAAGTTCAACAAAGTTATTGAGATGGGCAACAACATCATCAGAACTAGCACCAGAAAATTGCTCTCTCATCACAAGATTCAACAAAGCAGGCTTAATTTCATAAAAGGTAGCATCAGGAGCAGGTGGAGAAATAGGTGTGCTAAGGAAATCATTGTTTTTGGTGCTAGTGAAGTCACACAACTTGGTGTTCTCAGCAGAGTTCATTTTGGCAAAGGTGGGCAAGCCAAAAACAACAACAACAGCTAGAGCAGGAACTAATTTTTGTGTGTTTTTGAATAAAGGAAGCAAAGCAAACTAGACTATGTTTTGGGTTTTTTGAAAAGAGGCAAAAAAAACAAGCAAAAGAAACAAAGCAAACTAGAAACAAAGTAAAGAGAAAGGAAGTGAAGGACTCCCCTAGTGAAGACGTCCTTAGCCTCCCCGGCAACGGCGCCAGAAAACTTGTTGATGGCTCAGTTGATGTGGAGCCTGTTGGGAACCCCAAGAGCAAGGTGTGAAGAAGCACAACAGCAAGTCTTCCCTCAGTAAGAAACCGAGGTTATCGAACCAGTAGGAGGAAGGAAACGTCACACAGGTGTTGCAAGCAACGTGGAAACCTGCACAACACAAACTCAAGACTTTGCCCCAACTAACAGTGATGTTGTCAATCTCACCAGTTACTGTAACAAAGAATTAACTGTATGGTGTGGAAGGTAATAGTTTGCAGCAAGTAAACAAGTAACAGTAGAAGATGTATCAATGGTAAAGATTGGACCGGGGTCCATAGTTCACTAGAGGTGCTCTCCTTAGATAAACAACATGGCATGAAGGGTAAACAAATTACAGCAGGGCAATTGATAGGAACTGAGCAAGGCATAACAATGCAATACTAGACAACAAGATCCTATGAGATTCGATTGGGCAATACAACAAGATACATAGACCGCCATCCAACTGCATCTATGACTAGAAGTCCACCTTTAGGTTATCATCCGAACCCCCTCCAGTATTAAGTTGCAAGCAACAGACAACTGCTTTAAGCAAAGTGTGTAAGGTAAACAATCCACTTGTTCCATGAACAAGAGACCGTTGTTTTCTCCCTAGTAGCAACAACACATCTACAACCGAAGAGATTTCTGTCACATCTCTTGGAAACTAGAGGCATGAACCTACTATCGAGCATAAATACCCCCTCTTGGAGTCACTAGCAACTACTTGGCCAAGATAGCTACTAACAACGGAGAGCATGCAAGATCACAAACAACACAGACATGATAGAATCATAACGACAAAATCATTAATCAATCTGACATAGTAATCTCAATATCCATCAGATCCCTGCAAACACAACATGCATGATTACAAATAGATTAGATCTTGATCATGAACAGAGCTCACAAGATCTATACATGAAAGCACAAGGAGGAGATACAACCATCTAGATACTACATGGACCCATAGTCCAAGGTGGAACTACTCACGCATCATACCGGAGAGAAGGCCTCTAGGATGATCTCCGCTCCGGTAGGGTGTCAGGAAGAACTTCAGATCCCCCTGATCTAGGGACGGCGGTGGCAGCGGATACAGAAGGTTTCGTGGAATATTGATCGGGTACTTAGGGTTTCTGCATCGGGGGCTTCTTATAGGCGAAGAGGCGAGGCTAGGAGGCGGCCAGGGGCCCCACACCCTACCCAGGCGCGGGGCAGGGCCCACCCGCGCCTAGGGGGGTCTGGCCGCCCTGGTTCGCATCTCCGTCTCGTCTTCTGGATACGTGTCCCCCACGATAAAATATTGACTTTGGATTTTGTCCCGTCCAATTTCGAGAATATTGATTTTCTGCCTTTCTGGAACCAAAAACAGAACAAAACATGCAACTGTCACTGTGTCAACTTGTTAATAGGTTAGTTCCAGAAAAGATATAAAAACACCTCAAAGTGTAGACAAATCAAAGAAAAGTAGATATTAAATAAGCATGGAGCATAAAAAATTATAGATACGTTTCCGACGTATCACACACTTCTTTTGTTTTATCTTCATCATCAGGCACTTGAATCTTGTGGTCCCATATGCTGAGGAGGAGTCATAACCATGCTTGCACACGTGCTCCAAGTCAACCTAGGTAATGTCCAATCATTTTCTGGAAACCGCCGCCTTGGTTTTTCTACTCTTAGAGCGTGTGGTATGATTTCAAGAATCAATGGTAGATATTTCTTTGATAAACCTGGAGCAGATCACTTGATCCATGATCCTTTGCCTAATGGTCTCTTATCTATCGAGGAGGGACGTTTGTGTTATGAAGCGCAGGTTGAGGAAGGTCTACCACAACAAGAAGAACCCGTGGTTGAAGAAGAAGAAGGAGATGAAGAAGACCCGAACAAGATGTGCAGCCACCAAAATTCTACACCACCTATGATGATATATATGCTCTCGAAGAAAATATCTAAAACATGAACAACCTCTCCATCAACCTTCGATGTGCTACTACCAACCTCGCCACTCAGTTCCATGATTGGAGCAGCCTATGGAACATGGGTAACTATTCACCACCACAATGAGCAAAAAAAGGGCTTGCAAAGGCCTAAGCTTGGGGATGTGTCCCTTTGAAATTTTAATTGTGTAACAATGAGGTTGTACTCCAGCTCCTTGTGAGCTTTGAAACACTCGTGTTAGTTTGTTCCAACGCTTTGCTTTTTCTTTTGTTTTTAGTTTTCTTTCGTTTATTGTTTTCTTTAAGTTTTTGTTTTTTTCTTAGTCCAATGCTTGGTCTCAAGTCGTTTTATATTCTTTAATCCCCATCCTAAAAAATACAAAAATATTTCCCCTTTTTCCTTTTTCATAAAAGTGGATTTAAACCTTGCCTCTTTGCTTCAATATTATGATGAGAGTGATTTTTTTTGAGTTTTGAAGGAACACATCCCTATAAGGAATAGGATTATGAAGTAACTCATGGAGGTATTTCCTATGTCTCCTGATACGTAGAATTTGCATCACCATTCTATATCATAATTTGCCTCTATTCATTGATATGTGTCTTATTATGAGGTGTTACTTATGTCTTTTCCTCTGCTTTTGCATGTTGGATGATTCTTGGAGGATGAAATGCCGGAGTCAGGATTCTGATGGAAAAAGAGGTGTTTTGATGCAATTTCGCGAAGATCAGAAAAATACCAGAAAAATTTGAAAATTATATTTTCCCTAAAGACGAAGGAAGCCAGAAGGGGAGGCGGAGTTGGGCCACAGGGGGCCCACATCCCCCAAGCACGGGTCCCCCCTGGGCCGCACCTAGGGTGGGTGTGGCCCACCTGGCCGGCCTCCGACTCCGCCCTCTCGCCTATATCTTCCTCTCAGAAGCCTAATACCAGGGGAGCAACCACAGAAATATTCCACCGCTTCTGCGGGGCGGAAAACACTGAGAGAGAAAGAGCTCTCCGGAAGATAGATTTCTGCCAGGGAAATTCCTTCCCGGAGAGGGGAGATCGTCGCCATCCACACCGTCATCAAGATAGACTTCATCGGGATCATCATCATCATCAACACCATCATCTCCACTAGCACCATCATCACCGCTCCATCCCGCTGTAACAATTGTGTTGAATACTTGCATAGATCTTAGGGGAAACTTTCCCAGTGTTGATTACTATTGTAGTTGATGCTTGTGAGTGGAACCATTGGATTATTGTTTATGTTCAGATTGTTATCCATCACCATATCATATTTGATATTGATCCATATGATGTCTCGTGAGTAGTTCGTTTAGTTCTTGAGGAGATGGGAGAAGTCATGTTGTTAGTAGTGGATTTGTGTTGAGATATTATTCAATGGTTTAGTATTTAAGTTGTGGTGCTATTATTCTAGTGGTGTCGTGTGAACGTCGACTACATGATACTTCACCATTTATGGGCCTAGGGGAATGCATTGTGTATTTGGCTACTAATCGTGGGGTTGCCGGAGTGACAAAAACCTGAACCCCCGTTAAGACACCTTTGCACAAGGGAGTGTAGGATCTCAGAGTTTAAGGCTGTGGTTAGGTTTTTATCTTAATTGCTTTCCTGTAGTTGAGGATGCTTGCAGGGTGTTTAATCACAAGTATGTATTAGTCCAAGTAAGGTCGGTACATTAGCACAGGTTCACCCACACAACACTTAGAACACCAAAGGAGACTACTCAGCTATTTGAAGCGAAAGCACTTGACAGAATTCCCATGTATCCTCGAGAACATTTGGTCCTTATAAGTATTTCCACCGGCTTGTCCTTTGCTAAGAAAGGATTGGGTCACTTGCTGCAGTTGTTCGTTGTCTTTATTATTTGCACTTTGTTTTGTTGCTTTATCAGAAAACCCCTAAAATCCCTTTGCTAAGTATTTACAGAGATTTCCTGCTCCATACCACTAGTCAACACCTTCTGCTACTCGTTGGGATCGACACTCCTATTTATCAAAAGTACTATGATACACCCCTTATACTTGTGGGTCATCATCTCCCACTTTTGAAGTTTGAATTTTTTATCTTAGTGGATTTGCTAAGATGCTATGCTAGTGGGAGTAATTCAAAATAGTTAGAGTAAAACTTATTATTTGTATGAATGATTATTAGTGGAAGCTTTTGCTCTAGTTCTTGTAGCTAACCGAGTATTGCCTTGGAAATAATTTTTTCAAACAAGTACAACAAGAAAAGGTCTAAAATATTTATGACTTATTTGATGAGTCATTGTCTTGAGAGCTTACCTTTAAAGATACTTAACCCCATAGACATTTTGATAGACTTGATGACACTTTTGAAAGGAGTTGTTTGATCAAAATGAAGTCTAGTGGTAATTGTGATTGCATGCGAAAGCTAACCTTGTGGATCAAACCGTGATACTATTTAAAAATCTATGATTCCCATGCACTCCTTTCAATGCCAACAACTCCGGTAGCTTTTGAACGATATATGGTATAACCCCGGATTTCGGCTATGAGTTGATGATATGGGTGGCATAAGTGTCACCATATGGGAACAATTATTGGTACTCTCTAAGGTTGTGCAAACCATTGTTTAAAAGAATCACACAATTATCCTTGTTGAGAAATATCCTTGCAATAAGGAAGTAAAAAAAGAAAGAGAAAGATAAAAAGGAAAGAGAAAATATGATGATCCACATAACAAGTATTTGGCATGATCTCGTTACTACTTTATAAATTTTCTTGAGAAGCAATGATTGGATAGTAGTGTTTTTATGGTATTGATTTACCAATGTGGGTATCAATAATACACTTCTCTATTATGCTACTTAGGACATGAACTCTCTTACTCAATATTACTACAATAAATATCCTAGTGTTCCTTGGTAAGCCGAGAGTTAACTAGAGGAATTGGATTGATTGTTACACTTCTAGTTGTTTATACTTATATTAAACTCTACTTTGATTATCTTGAGTTATGAAAGCTTGTATAGTGTTCTTAGCATCTCTCTAACTTTGATAAGAATTGCTAGACGCATATGGCCACCGACTGTAATTGAGTTCATATTCTTTTTGTTTCAAGTTTAAACGCTGAATTCCTTATAGTTCTTTTGTTTCTTCTTGTTGGAGGGCGATCAAGGTTTGAGATTTGGGGAGGTTGATGGTTCCAAAATTCAAAATATTTCTCCGCATTTAAACATTGTTTTTAGTCAAGCAATTAACATTATTGTCTCTTGATTTGCCACTAATGAATAATTATTGCAAAGATATGCAAAACCTTCCTTTTATTTATGTTGTGCAGGAAATCACACTTTTATTGCGAAATCAGGAGTCATAAATGATGATTTTGAGGAAGTATTGACGACCAAGTATTCCTGGGAAATTACCAGGCGCCAGTCAACGTAACGACCAGTGGTACGAGTGTGTCATGCCCTTACGGCCCGTCCGTACAGGGTGGTGGCGGCTTCGTATCATCAAACCCTACAACTATTGTGAAGGCACCTATATATTTTGAGGTCCCAGCCGCCGTGCAGGAGGCTGCCATTCTCTAATTGCATCACAACACCACCAAAGGAGATCCACACCATAGTTCATCCCTTCCACCCCATCCTCTCCATTAGGCATAGCCATAGCCATTACTTCTTACTTGAGATCTTGTGATTCGGCGACCATTGTAAGAATATTTGGTTTCAATCTAAGTATTTTGCACAATTTTTTCTATCCTTGATCTTATTTTTATGAGTGAGTAGTCCTCATAGGATGCGGGTTGGGGAGAAACCTCACAGCGTTTATGTGCATCTAATCTATGGGATAATTGTGTATTGGTTTGTAAGAGGGATTTGTATCATTTGTTTCTTTGTATCTTGCCTCGATCTTTGGACTTGTACCCAAGACCCCTCGAGATCGATCAAGGCTTGAGGTGAGATACTTGTCTTGTGGCGATCTCATTGGAAACCCAGTGACAGAAAGGGCAGTACGGTATTTGCTTAGCGACCCATTTGGGATCACAACAACATCACCACTTAATTCTTTGATATGTGTTTTACACTTAATAATTGTTTGTAAACCGGCGCTTCGTGGTACATTCGGTTGGTTCAAAAGACTATTGCTATGCCTGTGGACTCTCAGGGGCTCTAGTATATTAGCATGTGTTGCCCACAAAAGATTATCTCTATTGGAACCTTGCACATGACTATGCTTATTATTATTATCTTTTATACCATATGATGTGTAGCTGTAGGTGGATCTTCAACCCGGGCCTATCTCCATCCATTGATTCAACCCACGATATAAAGTAAACTAGATTAGTCCGATAAACAAAGGTAAAACAAAAAAACAAATTCATGTAGACGTGTCCTTATTTTCATTCCTATTAGTGTTGTTTCCCAAGGTTCGATTAAATCTAGGTCCACTAGGGAGAAAGCTACTGTACTGCATCCATAATCCGGATCAAAGGTATTATATGCCCATGATGACCACCTGTGCATTCCATGAAACTTGTCATTGAACCATCAATGTTGTGTCTTATTCCTTTTATCTCTGTGATACTTGTATTGTCTGAGGTTTGATAAATGACATCACCATGCCGTGTTCGACCTCGTTACCGACAATAGATAATTTAATCGATCCGATATGTGATATCCCTGTGACCTAGTCACACATTGTGCAGCTTATGGATATAACTCATTCAAGTGGGCCTAGAGTATCTTCTGTCACGCGGATGGACAAATCCTGCTTTTGAGGTATTCTCCTCTACCTGCTCCTCCGAATACCCAATGAAGACCCTTATGATCACCGTTCCATCGAGTGATGTTAGATGCCATCAAAGTATTCTCGGGAGGCAGTCATTAAATATGGTCTCACGGTCTAAGGAACAAGTCACTACATTTCCTAATCATTGTAACCTGAACTTGGTGACATGATCATGTTATGATGCTTAGATAGGGTATGTTCACCATATCATTCTCCAATGAAATGACTCCATTGTCAATTGGGTCCGAGGCACCAACATGATCAGGAAACCTTGATCATCCGTTGACAAATGAACTAGTGACTATATATTTCATTGGGAACACCTGGGTGTTTGTATATCACACGCGCATTAACGTTTCCAATCAATACAGTTATAACATGATATAAAACTTAATCATAAACTCTATGAAATATGATAATAATCCATATTATTATTTGTCTCTAGGGCATATTTCCTTCAGTCTCCCACTTGCACCAGAGTACATATAAACTAGCAGCATCTGTTATTCAATCATCAGTACCAGACAACTTGGCACTTCTGATCATGCTTTGCTTATGGAAGAGGTTTAAGTCTAGGGTATGAACTTTTCACCCCCTTGTGTCCTTTGCAACTTATTAATGTCATCTTATATGACACTAATACTTTTTATCATCTCTACGATAACACCTTGTGTATGTATAATACTTTTTACAACAGAGTGATGATGTAAGATCAGTCACATCGAACTTTCTCATGGGCACTGTGCACTAAAACACACTATGTGAGAAGATTTAGTTTCTCAAGCCTTAATATTATACATATCACCAATTAGTATCCATATATTTATATTATAAATGTAGATTTCAAAGTCAAAATGCACTATGTGATACTTCAAACATTTACCACCACACTTAGCTATGTTAAGGTAATCCTTTAATGCAGAGATTTCAAATCCTTTAAGGTTAACATGTATCCTTGTAGTATAACACCTTATAATTCAGGCATGTCGTCCTTCATAGATCTGGAAACTCGTCTACAGTTCTCACTAGACATTGTGGACAATTTTAACTCATTGTTTAGTGATTTACACTTGATCACTTCTGAACTTGTTATTCTTACTAAGAACCCGGATCATATTATGTTGAGTATTCATCATGGTTTCTAAGACAGAATCCTATGTCATAACATAGTGGATGTTATACATCCTATTCTTTCTTTTAAACCATTGATGTTATACTTAATGGGTTTCCTAATTCGAATGATTTAGGACTTGTTCTTTAATAAACTCCTATTCTGAATTCTTCAGAATCTCCTTTAGGAATACATTCCAACATAATTCTATATGACATCTATTAATCTGATTTCAAAGTCCAATATACTTTCAACTTTAACCCTTACAAAATCAACATATATTGGCTCCTTTTTGTCCCTATTCTTAATGTGTCATATGCACATATGAATTATGCCAAGATCCCTCTCAAAATATGTCATCTACATATATTAGTCCGAAATGTTACATTGCTCCCACTAAAAAATATGTCATTCACATATTATTTTAGGAAGACTTTCTTGCACCCACTCAGTTTTATGCAAATTGCATAACTTCTCAATATTTTGAACAACTTTGAAATCTCTTGATCAATTATCAAATAGAGAATTTCTTTTACAAGACACTAATACTAGTATTAAATACGCCAGACTTCAGCACTACTAAATCAAATTCATTTGAATTCGTCCAAGACATCTTTTGGAGAATTGTTCTTTGTCTTTTATGACTCCCACCTTTTTGCCATATGACTTTGCGGTCCTTCGAAAATATCAAGCAACTAATTTACTTGACAATATTAAGTAACATTTACTTTCTAATCTCAAGTGAAAATTACTTCTAGGATTTCTTGTAGTTTTAGCTTACCATCAATTCCTTTGTAGTTCGTAGGTATGCCTTGTTCCAATAACATGACAAGTGATTCACAAATGTTTCCACACAAGGTGTAGGGAGTAGAGGTGTGATTCCATAGACCCCCCACTCTAAAAAGTTGTAAACGTCCCAAAGGGTCGAATTGCCCCCTGTGCGTATTAGAGGAGGGCGCGCGAGGGTAGGCCACCGACGAGTCCAAAAGAACTCACCCTAAACCACGTACGCAGTGTTACAATGTCAGCGGACACGTGCAAGTGTTGTATTCGAGTTGGACACTTATGTTTCCATGTCGCATGCACAGAATACCTGATTACTGACACGCTTCGGGCCTGTACGGGCGTTGGTGGGCAGTACGTACGGGGTCTAACTTTTATGAATCTCGATCGTGCCCCCATGCGCGAGGAGGTATTGGTCGATCCGAGCCATCGATCTAATTTGTCTCCTTCTTTTTGTTTCTTTGGGGGTCTATTGAATCAGAAGTCGTAGGGAGTATTTGCGAATCCTACTTCTTTTGTAAAAGCATAATTGAAACACAATGATCATTATCATTGATTTCTTTCTTTAATGTGAAGAGTCACATTTTGGAACACATTACGTTGTGCTTCTCAACATTCTGATGCAGGGTCATGGACGTTCATCTTGCTCTCACTTTATTCCATTAGCAACATTATCGAGAAACACACTTTCTCGAAAACATACCAAACCTTTAGCAATACTAGTTTTGCCTTATTTTGGTTTTAGTCATGGAATTTGTTTGAAAGTTTCCAATGTATACTCTACAAGGACTTGTTCGCTATTGTTTTGGTTTTATCAAATAACTCTAATTTTTTTACAAATTATAGATGGTTTACTTTATTCTAAATGAGTGTTCTCTATTTCTAATGGTCTTTACACTAACACTACCATGTTTTATTTGGTGCCAATTTCTGCCCACTTAATATCAAATATTATCTTGTGAAACATATTTCACAAATCTTTATGCCCATAATGTCGAATTTCATTACTATTGATCAAATTATAGTAATTTGATTCTCTTTTATTTTTTAATACCCTTTGATACTGAAATACTTTGATCATATCAAAATAGTTTTATGCTCATGTTTCATTTGGTAAAATATTTTACTTAAACCAACAATCACTAAATGATAATCACCACTTTTTTGAAATACGGTACATCAAATATGCATTTTCTTTCAACAATTCATTAAACACTTTGTATTATGTAGCATGCGGTGTTTCAGTTATCCTTCTTGAAGTTGCCATTCCTTGTATATTTTTGCTTAATCACCTCTTCTGGGGTGATCACACGTATGGTCAGTGCACTTGACATGGTTATAGCCCACAGGTACACAACATCGGCATACCTAGTCCAGCCGAAGGAAGGCCCACGACAAGGAATGCGGCCTGCGGAGATTTTGGGTGGCCCAAGATGTCACATCCAAAATTTTCCAAATTTTGTAATGTGAAAAAATAAATAAACAAAATAAATAATTGTTGAAATTTTAGGGTGAAAAGAAACTTTTTATTTCTAAATGGAAACATCAAAACCCATCTTGAACAAACTTTGAATAAAATTTGAATCCAAGTAAATTCAAATCAAGTGAAATGCATTCTTCATAAATGCATAATGAAATTTAAAAACTTGGAAAATGAACCAAAACCCTAAAACCCTAATGGAAGAAAAACATTTCGAAGATACCTCAAAGACTATGGATTTGATCCATATAAAAATTTGTCAACAAACATTTATAAATGATCAAGGATGATAAATAAAAATATTATAAAACCATAGAAATTGGTTTCACTTAATTTGGAGCCATAAATAAAATCTTATGAAGTTAATAAGATAAAGAAATTAAATTTCAAAGCTAATAAAACTCCTGTCTAAAATCCATACCAAATTGTGATCAAATTAATCCTAAAGGGATTTAAAAATAAAAACAAATATTAAATAAGATTTTACAAATTTGAAATCACCAAGTTTGGATCTATAAATAAAAAGATATGGATTTTATAAGATAAAGAAAGAAATAAATAAATAAAGGATATTTAAAAAACCAAAGTAAATCTTGCTCAAGTCCATAAACAAAATAAAAGTTATTAAATAATAAATAAAAGAATTATTTAATTAAAACTATATGGGCTTTGAACCATATTCAACTTTATTTAAAATAATATTTGCCTAAATAATAAATCCCAAGGAAATTGTTTAGAAGAAAATTTAAATTAAATCCATAAGCAAATGAAATAAAAGAATCATTTAAATAAAGTTATATGGAATTAAAACCATATTTAATTTCATTGGAATAAAAACATTTGCCCAAATTAAATGATTACTAATCATATTAAAATACTTTAAATAATTCAAAGTGAATTATTTAACACCCTATTAAATAAATAAAACCTACTGAAAAGGTTTAGTGAAAATTAGAATTCAAATAAAGAGTTTGAAAATATATTTAATCTTATTTGAATAAAGGCAAGTGCTTATTTTAATAAAGAATAAAAACATAAAAAGAATAAAGAAATTATTCTAAAAATGGTCTTAAAAATACATGTTTAAACATAACAGAAGCTTGCTGAAAAGTTTGAAAAGATTTGAACTAAAAAAGAGTTTGAAATCATTTGAACAAATTCAAAACAAAAAATGAAAATGGGAAAAGAAAAATAAAACAGAGAAGAAAAAAATAGGAAAGAAACAGCCCAACCCAGCTAAGCCCAGCAGGCCCAGCAACCAGCCCACTCCCTCTTCCCCCACAGAAAACGGTTCACACCCAGACTCTCACTCGCCCCCACACTGACGACCGGACCCCACCTGAACCTTCTCTCTCTCGCTGACTAGCCATCCCCACCTATCAGTCATCGTTTCCACCCACCGCGACTAGTTCTTCCTCTCTCTCTCTCTCCCGTTTCTGCTTGATTTTCGCAAGCTTAATTCGCCTTAATGCCGAGGTCGTTACACACCATGATCACACCCTCTTAATCGCCCAGTCTTCTTCCCCATTTCCCCCCAGATGCCACCCACCCTCTGCCTCCAGGCCGCCCTGATTTTGCTTGAAGACCAACACTGCTCCAGCGAAGCTTCTTCTCCAATTCCGGCCAGACACCATCGCGTTTTCCCCCTCGACCCCACGAGCCTGTTCCCCATCGACCTCTTCACCTGCTAGTATCACACTCACCCGCGCTTGATCCACAACGTCGGCAACGACCAAGACACAATGTCGCCGTCCACTGCCTCAACTCCAGCGAGTTTCCCCGGTGAGTACCGACCGCCCCTCTCCCTCTCGTTGATGCTCGTACAACAACCATTCCCTTGCGCATGTAATGCCACCCTCGGCTTGCCTTCTAGTGCCTCGAAGCTTCACCTTCGACGACGCGAGAGCGTGCCC
Organism: Avena sativa; assembly: GCA_916181665.1. Taxonomy (NCBI): domain Eukaryota; kingdom Viridiplantae; phylum Streptophyta; class Magnoliopsida; order Poales; family Poaceae; genus Avena; species Avena sativa. The sequence continues at coordinate 112,122,584 of OV702283.1, forward strand.
GACGCCAGGAGGGTCTCCGACGAGCAATCTGCATCGACCTCGTGCGCCCCTCGACAAACGGCGAGTACCTTGAGCTTCACTACGACGAGGCGAACTCGGTGAGATATCCCTCCCTCTCCCGCGCTCGCTAAATCGTCAGCAACCTCACCGCCAGAGCTGCGCCACCGCCAGGCACCATCGCCGCACCACCAGACTTTGGTGATTCGTTGTGAGCCGTAGGATCTTGATCAAATGGTTGCGATAGAAACTTAACCGAAGGGGTATCCTTTGATCTGTGCCGTGCATAGCCATTTAGATCTGACGGCCCAGAAAGGTCGATCCAATCGAAGCGGTACCGCACAATAAGATTGCTCCACGTGGCCAGCCTTCGATTTAAAAACCAGATTTTGTTCTATTGAATGTTCAAATTTGCAAAAATCATAACTTTAAATCTACACATCCAAATTTTACAAATTGTATATCTATGGAATCAGCATGAAGATTACTTTCCAACCATGTACTTTGTTTAGTAAATTGCTTCTGGAAAATTGGTTGTATTTGCAGAAACTTGTGTAGGCATATTTTGAATATAAAAATTATTCTAGGAATGCTTTTAGGGTAAAATCTTTTGTAAATGGTTTTTTTTGAACCTACTGACCATATAAACCAACTTTTGGATTTAAAAATATATTATGTGACACTTAGAAAATATTCCTTTGAATTAAAGCATTTCTAGCTAAATAAAATTGTTGATTATGGTTTAAAAATGATTATTTAGTAAAACCTTTTGAAAATGGTTTAATTTAAACTCTCTGACCCTAAACACCAAGTTTTAGGATTTAAAAATATATTTTGTGAACTCTAGAAAAGTATTACTTTATTTAAAGGCATTTCTAATGAAATAAAATGTTGTTTGAATTAAAAATGGTTTATAGGTAAAACCTTTTGCAAATGGTTTTAATATTAAATACTGGACCTTAAAACACTAACATTTGTGTTTAAAAATATATTTGGGAAACACTAGAAATTACTACCTTGATTTCAATCAATTCTAGCAAAACAAAAAAATAATTTATAGTGGCCATTTTCACTAACTTGATATCAAATGGTTTTGCCACATTTATAAATGACCAATAGGTGTTTTAGAATATTTATGGACTAATAGAAACCACTTTTCCAAATAAAACAATCTTTGGCATGCTTGCATGCATTGCTTTGTTTTTATTATTCTATGTGATGAATTGCTTGAATGGTAGATTGAATTTGTGCCTTGATTGAATTGTAGTGAAAATTGAAGAGTGTGATTATTGCAAGATCAAGGAGTGAACTTATATTATCTACCAATAAGGCAAGTGGTGCTTCATACTTTTGTCCCATTATTTTCACTATGCATTAGTGATATTTCTAAGTAGGACTTGCATGGAATTTTTGCCAAGTATAAATTATGCCATGGGAAATCCTAATAGATGAAACCTTAGTAGAATTTTCCTAAGTTAGGAATCCTACTACTATCATGCTTAGCCTAGCTAGTAGAAAACAAGGGTGGATTATATTCATGCTATGGAATATTTCTAAGTCAAGGACTTGTGTTTTGTTTAATAAAACAACTATGTGAATGAATCACCTATGTGGAATGGTGAGAATGGTTTGTGTTGAGTGGTTACTCAGGGCCCATTTCAATGGACTACCCTGGTGTATCACACTTGTGGAATGCCACCCAGGAACAAAGAGATTTGAGATGTCAAATGTTGACAAGCTTCAAGTGCAGCCACTTGGCATTATGGGCTCTGCCTGGATCAGATAGGTTGCAATAACTTAGCCAAATGGACAGTTGGTGGTAGGGGATGATAGGTTGGAACGCTTCCATTCTGGTCCAAGGGAAGGCTTCTGAAAGATCTTGTCTCGATGCATGTCGAGTCTTGTGGGGAAAGTGCACCACCTCTCGAGAGAGTAAAATCTAAGTACTTAGCCGTGTTCCCGGCAATGGACAATTTGAGTATCAAGACATGGAAGCTATCAAGAATCTCCTCCTCCCAATTTCTAAGTTAAAAACTTGTGGTTGAACAAGGGTTAAAGGATCTTCAATCTTTGATTGGTAGATGCCTTGGGTGATTTTGACAAACAAAAACTTAGTGTTTTCAAATGATAAGGAAAATCTATTTTGAGCAAAGCAAGCCTAAGCTCCACTTAGCCAAATGCCTATAGATGATAGATACCACTATTCTACCATAGTATCACTTGCCAATACAATTCAAATGTATTGACCCTTGTGGCTGTAACTTATTATGTTGCAGGTTTGTTTGATGTTAGTGAAGTGTGTTGATTAGGATTACAAGTCTACAACCAACATGATTGCCTATGGCACTTTGAAGATGAAGGACTCCATTCTATATAGTTATTTCTGCTGCATTGTAATGAGATAGCCAAATGAGCTATGTAAGATGTAATGAATTATTTTATTCCTGGTTATAAAGTTGTACTATGACCTTTGTTTCTTGATATTACATCTTAACTGTGGATGCTAGCTATTGATCTAGGGAATAGCATTGTAAACACAGGGATCTCTACCTTATTAAAGGTTGGTACCTCTACACAAGCCCATGACGCCTTCCGATCCTTGGAGAACAAGACTAGAGTAGATAGACGTTTAAAGGGGCCAACCCTAATCTGTAACCGACTCGACCTACGCCCGGGACCTGCCTATCTATATAAAGGCCAGGAGGGCACGGCGAGGAGGACAATCAACTCACCTCATACACACCTCATGCCAGATTGCATCTGCTCACCCCTGTAACCTTCGGTTCTGCCGTAATCAAGAGCAGACAAGCAGGAGTAGGGTTTTCCCTCCGGGGGCCTGAACCTGGGTAAACTTCGTGTCCTTGTGTTTCTTGTTTGCTAACCGTTCCACGATCTCCAGCATCCCCATCTTCTCCAAAACCGAAGTCCATAACAATGGGAATTAACGAGTCGAAACCTCGTCAATTGGCGCCGTCTGTGGGAACTGGGGGCGCTGATTGTGCGATCGTGACGGTCCCATCCGGAGCGATCTACAACTCATCGGTGACGGAGATTCACCTCCTCTTCGGCACTTTCGACTTCACCGCCCACTCGCCAGCCACCATGAGGGATTTCGAGCCCGTAGGTGACGGCCTCAAGATCCTGTTCGGGAGCTTCTGCTTCCAGGTGGGGCAGATCGGCACCCTCCGCCTCCTAGAGAGGGTTCCACCGCCATCCATCAGGCCCACTTCATGGGTCCCTCCCATCGGCATGCTATGCATGTCGACGCTAACAGATGAGTCCTATGACAGTAGCAGCCGCAACTCAGATTTGTGCGGCCCTCCATCAGAGGAAGGAACCTACGGAATCCGAATCGCGGACTCTACCAGGGCGCCATAGTCATCCAAAGTGACATAGATCTGCCACCAGGTTTGAGTGCGGCAGATCCACCGCCCAATCCAACCCTCAACCCGCAAGCCGGAAACAGAGGAAATGGAGAAAACCCACCCCTCCAGCCCAACAAAGGCGACGCTAATGCCTACCAGAAGATTAACCTCAACGAGGACGGATGGCGCCAGGCACACGAAGCCGTGGCGAACAACAAGATCCTACCTGTGAATGCTTCACGGGATCTGCTGATGGCGTACCACCTCCTCCTCATCGGCGGGCATAACCGGCAGGTAAAACTGCAGGAGGAACTCGACAAACGCAAGCAGGCGGCTTCGGAGTCTAGCGCGCGGCAAGATGCGCTCTCTCCCACTGGTGGCTCCAGTTCGCACGGTAACCATGCCAACAAGCATCGCTCTCGCATAGAGCACATGGACCCCGCTGCATGACGCGAGGTCACTAGAACCCTCAACATGTTCTTCATGGCGATGGACACCAATGACAACATCATACCGAAGATGCCACAGGCTACGATCATGGAAGCTACAACGTATGTCGTGTCCCATACACCTCCGGTGGGTGGCCCGAAAAGCGCCATGCACAAGTCCGCGCTAGCCGGACTCGGACTCATCGGAGCTGCGCTCCACGACGAAGCTCCTGCGGAGCCGAAAAAGAAAGCTGCGGTCAGATTCAACCGCAACCTCACACCCTCATCCAACGAGGATGATCACGATCTACCTCGACATCGCAAGAGCCCAAGGAGTTACAGCAGTTACTACGACGCTCGAAACGACCTCGCCCAGTGCAAGGTCGACAAGGCACGCGCCAAATGCGCGTGTTCAACCGAATCCGACGAGGATGACGACGGAGTGATGTGCGGAGCCTGATGCTTCAGCATATCTGTTCGGCGCACACGGATACCAAAAAATTTCAAGCTCCCTTCGGACACTCCGAAGTTCGACGGCACGCAGGCCTATCCTCAGGCTCCGTTTGAAGCTGGGAGGAGCTAGCGTATAGCTTCATCCGCAACTTCAAGGGCACCAGCAAGAGGCCAGCATCAATCGAGGAACTTCGGGCCTGCACCCAACGCACTGGCGAATCCATTTGCTCGTACATCCTATGCTGGTCCCACATCAAGAACTCCGCTGCACACATCTCCGAGGAAAGAACGATCGATGCCTTCAAGGACGGTGTCAGGCGCTCATACTTCAAGGAAGAACTTGGGAGCGCCAAGCCCAAGACACTCGATCACCTCATGGGCATCGCCAACAGGTGGGCAGATGGCAAAGATTCCCTCCACCGAATGCATTCGGATGACGAGGACGATTATGGCCACAGGCGTGAACACTGCAGCAAGCGAAGAACGCGCGTCTATGACGATTGCGATGGGGTCGACATAGTTGTAGCTGGCTATTTCGACCGACGCAACGACGGAAACCGCAACAGTGGATACCGCGGAGGCAACTACCGCGATGGAGGACGCCCTACACAAACATGGCAGCGTCGCAGCCGTGACGACGAACCCTCGGCATACGACAAGTTGTATGGACCCTGCACCATCTGTTGGAGATATTCCCTAGAGGCAATAATAAAAGTGGTTATTATTATATCTTTGTGTTTATGATAAATGTTTACATTCATGCTATAACAGTATTAACCGGAAACATTAATACTTGTGTGATTTGTAAACTAAATTACAGTCCCTGGTAAAGCCTATTTATAATACTAGCTTGTTGGTTAATAGATGATCGTAGTTTCTCGATCATGAACATTGAGATGTTATTAACAACAAGATCATATCATTAGGATAATGGTATGATGGACATACTCCTACAGATAAGCGTAGCATAAAGATCAACTCATTTCAATAGTTCGTTTGCTATAAGCTTTATGATACATAGTAACCTAATTCCTTCGACGATGAGATCATGCTAAATCACCATCACCGAAAGGATGCTTTGATGACATCAAACACCACACCGTAACTAGGTGGCTATAAAGGTGGCATTGAGTGTTCGGAAAGTATGTGTTGAGGCACATGGATCAAGAGTGGGATTTGTCCATCCATATGAAGGATAGATATACTCTGGGCCCTCTCGGTGGAATGTCATACAATTGGGTTGCAAGCATGTGACTAGCTCACAATGGATCACATATCACGGGAACAAGAAAAGAGTACTTATCGATAACGAGGTTGAACTAGGTATGTAGAGATACCGATGATCAAACCTCGGATAAGTAAACTATCACGTGACAAAGGGAAATTGGTATTGTATGTAAGTGGTTCATTCGATCGCAAAGTAATCATAGAAATATGTGGGAGCCATATGAATTTCCAGATTCCTCTATTGGTTATTGATCAGAGAAGTGTCTCGGTCATGTCCGCATAATTCACGAACCATAGGGAGACACACTTAAGTATTCGATACTGTTTAGTAGATATGGATTATATGTATGGAGACCGAATGTTGTTCAGAGTCTCGGATGGGATCCAGGATATCACGAGGAGATCCGGAATGGTCCGGAGAATAAGATTCATATAAGGAAAGTCTGATTCCGGAGTTCGGGAATGATTTCGATGTTTTCATCGGAGAGGTTCTAGAAGGTTCACCAGACCGGAAGGGGAATGGTCCATGAATGTGTCATGGGTAAGTGGAATGATTGGATCATATCCAAGGTCACTTGGTTTGGGCATTTGCGAGAGAGAATTAAAGCTCTAAATTGAAAGTCAAACGGGAGGTTTGAAAAGTCAAACTGGAACAATAGTTTCCTAGTGGAAGAAGGAACGAGTCCCTCCTTCAATCCAACTTGGTTTTGGGCTTGGATTCAAACTGTCCCCTCCCAAGGCTGCCCCCTCTCATAAATAGAGGGGGAGGGCTGCCCCAAACAACACAAGAGCCAGCCCTCCCACCCGTGTCGCGCCGCCGCCGGCCTGTCGCCATCGCCCTAGCCGCCGCTGACTCCTCCTACTCCTCTCTAGATTTCTAAACCTAGATCGCCAGAAAACCCTAGATCCACCATAACTCGCACCGGCTGAGATGAAGCCCTGCGGGGTCTTCCCTCTACTTCCAACACCATTCCATCGTGCTGCTAGAATCGCGAGGGGAGAACTACAACCTCCGCTGCCTGCTGGAACAAGGGAGAGGAAGGACTTCATCGAGTACCGAACGTGTGACTGACTGCGGAAGCGCTGCCGGAACGCAGCGCCGGAAGGATTGTCTACGCGATCTTGAGATCGGCAAGTGTACGACTACATCACCCACGAGAATCTGCTCTCATTAACCGCTTTGGAATCTTCGAGGGTGAGTGATTCTATCGACTCGTTGATACAATCTAGTCGATAGATCTTGGCTTGTTTGTGTGCATGCGGTAGAATTTTTTTATTTTCCATGCTACGAACCCCTACAGTGTTATCAGAGCCGTGTCTATATGTAGATCTGTTGCACGAGTAGAACACAATGGTCATTGTGGGCGTTGATGCTTTTTTTGTCGATTGCTTCTTGTGTACTTTGCATCTTACGGGATGGTGGGATGAAGCGGCCTGGGCTAACCTTACATGACATAGTTCATGAGACTTGCTCCACGCTTGACATGCAACTTGTATTGCATAAGTGGCTTTGCGAGTGCCTTTTTCTCCCAACATAGTGAAGATTCAATTTACAACGGGTAATTGACAATACTAGTATCAACGTTGTGGTTATTTTTCGTAAGTTATAACGAAACTTATTGAAAGCCCCAAACCACGTAAAACATGCAATGAAAATTAGAGGCGTCTAACTTTGTTTTGCAGGGGTGTGTTGTGATGTGATATGGCCATGATTGTGATTATATATGATGTATGCAATGTTCCTTATTGTAAGTTGGCAACCGGCAGGATCCAAATGGTTGTCTTTTAATTCCGTTTAGACCTGCGTGTCTATTATTCAAAGTAGTTGTAATAGTTGATGATGGTGGAAGACAACCATGAAGCGGCGCCATTGACCTAGAGGCCATGTCGGTGATGATGGAGATCATGTTCGTGCTTGAAGATGGAGATCGGAAGCACAAGAAGAAAGGCCATATCATATCACATATTATGAATTGCATGTGATGTTAATATTTTTATGCATCTTGTATTGCTTAGATCGCGACGGTAGCATTATAAGATGATCCCTCTAGCACAAAATTTCAAGTTATAAAGTGTTCATCCTTAGTTATCACCATTGCTAAAGCTCGTTGTTTCGAAGCACCACGTGATGATCAGGTGTGTTAGATTCTGCGAGTGTATACAACGTGAGCAAGCCAGATTTGCTCATGCAGAAGCTAAGGTTTGATCTTGACGAGCCTAGCATGTACAGACATGGCCTCGGAACACGGATCACCGAAAGTTAAAGCATGAGTCATATAGTAGATATGATGAACATGTTGATTGTTCTCCATTGAAGCTACATCAATTCTCGTGATGATCGGTTTTGATGTGGTGGATTTGGTTCATGTGATCACTAAAACAATGCGAGGGTATTGTTTTGAGTGGGAGTTCACCTAGATTAATTTAACTATTAATTAGAACTCAATTTGTCATAAACTTAGTATAAACTATTGCAAATATGTTTTAGATCAATGGCGGCCCCTACCATCAATTTTAATGCATTCCTAGAGAAAGAAAAGTTGAAAAAAATGGAAGCAACTTTGCGGATTGGTTCCGCAATTTGAGGATTGTCCTCAATGCTGGTAATTTGACCTATGTGCTGGATGCACCGCTAGGTGACCCACCTGCAGCTGATGCTACCGATGAGGTAAAGAATGTTTTCCTTGCTCGGAAGAATCAGTAATCCACAGTTCAGTATGCTATCTTGTATGGTTTGGAATCGGAGCTTCAGAAAAGGTTTGAGAACCATGACCCACATGATATTGTCCATGAACTCAAAATGATATTTGAGGCACACACGACAATTGAGAGTTATGAGGCTTCTGAAAAGTTCTTTAACTGCAAGATGGAAGAGGGTAGCTCTGTTAGCGAGCCCATGCTTAAGATGTCTGGGCACGCAAGCAAGCTTCAAAGCTTGGGTATAGTGATTCCTAATGCTTTGGGGATTCACCGTGTCCTCCAATCACTACCACCAAGTTACAAGAACTTTGTGATGAACTACAATATGCAAAACATGGACAAGTCGTTGCCCGAACTCTTCTCCATGTTAAAGTCTGCAGAAGTGGAGATCAAGAAAGAGCACCAAGTGTTGTTGGTCAATAAGACCACCAAATTCAAGAAGCAAGTGTTGGAGATATGCCCTAGAGGCAATAATAAATGTAGTTATTATTATATCTTTGTGTTTATGATAAATGTTTACATTCATGCTATAATAGTATTAACAAGGAAACCATTAATACTTGTGTGAATTGTAAACTTAAATTGAAGTCCCTAGTATAGCCTCTATACTTCACTAGCTTGTTGGTTGATTAAATGATTGTGGTTTCCATATCATGAACATTGAGATGTTATCAACAACAAGATCATATCATTAGGAGAATGATATGGTGGACATACTCCTATTGATAAGCGTAGCATAAAGATCAAGTCATTTCAATAGTTCAATTGCTATATGCTTTCTGATACATAGTAACCTAATTCCTTCGACCATGAGATCATGCATATCACCTTTACCGGATGGATGCTTTGATGACATCAAACACCACACCGTAACTGGGTGGTTATAAAGGTGGCATTGAGTGTTCGGAAAGTATTGGTTGAGACACATGGATCAAGAGTGGGATTTGTCCATCCACATGACAGATAGATATACTCTGGGCCCTCTCGGTGGAATGTCATCCAATTAGCTTGCAAGCATGTGACTTGGTCACAAGGGATCACATATCACGGGAACGAGAAAAGAGTACTTATCAGTAACGAGGTTGAACTAGGTATGCAGAGATACCGACGATCATAACCTCGGATAAGTAACATATCGTGAGACAAAGGGAAATTGGTATCATATGTAAGTGGTTCATTCGATCGCAAAGTAATCGTAGAAATATGTGGGAGCCATATGAATTTCCAGATTCCTCTATTGGTTATTGTTCGGAGAAGTGTCTCGATCATGTCCGCATAATTCACGAACCGTAGGGAGACACACTTAAGGATTCAACGTTGTTTGAGTAGTTATGGTATTATGAGAAAGAGACCAAATGTTGTTCGGAGTCTCGGATGGGATCCGGGATATCACGAGGTGATCCGGAATGGTCCGGAGAATAAGATTCATATAAGGAAAGTCCCGTTTCGGAGTTCGGGAATGATTCCGGTGTTTTCATCGGGAATGTTCTAGAAGGTTCCGGATTGTCCGGCACTCCGGGGGGGGGAGGGTACATGAGTGTGTCATTGAATGATTGCATCATGTACTAAGTGTTCTTGCTGTTCCAAAAACATGAAAGTCAAATTGCCAGTTTGAAAGTCAAACGGCTAAAACAGGAAACTGTGGGAAACAGGAAACTGTGGGAAACAAGCAAGAGGAGTTGGAACCAACTTGGAGGAGGAGTCCCACTCCTCCAAGCCGGCGCCCAGCCCAAGGCCGACTTGGGGAGGGACTCCCCTCCCCTGGCCGCGCCTCCCCACCCATAAAAGGAGGGGCAGGGCTCCCTTCCTAGAACACACAAGTTCCTATCTTCTACCTCCGGTTTAGAGCCGTTTTGGTTTAGAGCTTCTAATTGCTTTAGCCAGCGGTTTAGAGCCTTCTAATTGGTTTAGAGCCTTCTAATTGGTGTGTCTAATTACTAGACCACTAATAGCCTCTCTCATAAGCTCCACCATACTCGCACCGGCTTAAGGCGAAGCCCTACGGGATTTCCCCTCTACTTCCGGTACCACGCCGTTGTACTGCCGGAATCGCGAGGAGAGTGCTACAACCTCCGCTGCCTGCTGGAACAAGGGAGAGGAAGGTCTTCGTCGAGTACCGAACGTGTGACCGACTGCGGGACCGCTGCCGGAACGTGGCGCCGGAAGGATCGTCTACACGATCTTGAGATCGGAAAGAGTACGACTACATCACCAACGAGAATCCGCTCTCGTTAAACGCTTTGGAATCTTCGAGGGTAAGTTATACCATCGACTCGTTGCTACAATCTAGTAGATAGATCTTGGCTTGTTTGTTTGTATGCGATAGAAAATTTTTGTTTTCCATGCTACGAACCCCTACAGTGGTATCAGAGCCGTGTCTATATGTAGATCTGTTGCACGAGTAGAACACAATGGTCATTGTGGGCGTTGATGCTTTTATTGTCGATTACTTCTTGTGTACTTTGCATCTTGCGGTATGTTGGGATGAAGCGGCCCGGGCTAACTTTACATGACATCGTTCATGAGACTTGCTCCACGCTTGACATGCAACTTGTATTGCATAAGTGGCTTTGCGGGTGCCTGTTTCTCCTAGCATAGTTAAGATCCAATTTACAACGGGTGATCAACAATGCTAGTATCAATGTTGTGGTTCTTGTTCGTAAGTTAGAACGACACTTATTGAAAGCCCCAAACCACGTAAAATATGCAAAGAAAGTAGAGGCGTCTAACTTTGTTTTGCAGGGGTGTGCAGTGATGTGATATGGCCATGATTGTGATTATATTTGATGTATGCAATGTTCCTTATTGTAAGTTGGCAACCGGCAGGAGCTATATGGTTGTCTTTAATTTATGTTAAGACCCGCGTGTCTATTCAAAGTAGTTGTAATAGTTTAAGCCGGTGGACGACAACCATGGAGAAGCGTCATTGACCTTGATGCAATGCCGGTGATGATGGAGATCATGTTCGTGCTTGAAGATGGAGATCGGAAGCACAAAGAAGAAAGGCCATATCATATCACATATATATTGAATTGCATGTGATGTTAATCCTTTATGCATCTTGTATTGCTTAGTAGACGACAGTAGCATTATAAGATGATCCCTCATGCACATCAATTTCAAATCATAAAGTGTTCACCCTTAGTTAGCACCGTTGCTAAAGCTTGTTGTTTCGAAGCACCACGTGATGATCGGGTGTGTTAGATTCTGCAAGTGTATACAACGTGAGCAAGCCAAATTTGCTCATGCAGAAACTAAGGTTTGATCTTGACGAGCCTAGCATGTACAGACATGGTCTCGGAAAACGGATCACCGAAAGGTAAAGCATGAATCATATAGTAGATGTGATGAACATGTCGATTGTTCGCCATTGAAACTATGTCAACTCTCGTGATGATCGGTGTTGATATGGTGGATTTGGTTCGTGTGATCACTAAAACAATGTGAGGGATATTGTTTTGAGTGGTAGTTCACCTAGTTTAATTTTATTATTAATTTGAACTCAATTTGTCATAAACTTAGTCTAAACTATTGCAAATATGTTGTAGATCAATGGCAGCCCCTACCATCAATTTTAATGCGTTCCTAGAGAAAGAAAAGTTGAAAAACAATGGAAGCAACTTCGCGGATTGGTTCCGCAATTTGAGGATTGTCCTCACAGCTGGTAATTTGACCTATGTGCTAGATGCACCGCTGGGTGACCCACCTGCAGCTGATGCTCCCGATGAAGTAAAGAATGTTTACCTCGCTCGGAAGAATCAGTACTCCATAGTTCAGTGTGCTATCTTGTATGGTTTGGAATCGGAGCTTCAGAAAAGGTTTGAGGATTCAGACCCATATGATATTGTCGAAGATCTCAAATTGATTTTTGAGACTCATGCGACAATTGAAAGCTATGAGGCTTCTGAAAAGTTCTTTAACTGCAAGATGGAAGAGGGCAGCTCCGTCAGTGAGCATGTGCTTAAGATGTCTGGCACGCAAACAAACTTCAAAGCTTGGGTATAGTGATTCCTAATGCTTTGGGGATTTACCGTGTCCTCCAATCACTACCACCAAGTTACAGGAACTTTGTGATGAACTACAACATGCAGAACATGAACAAGACGTTGCCAGAACTCTTTGCCATGTTGAAATCTGCAGAAGTGGAGATCAAGAAAGAGCACCAAGTGTTGTTGGTCAATAAGACCACCAAATTCAAGAAAGGCAAGTCTAAGCAAAAGGGACACTTCAAGAAGGGTGGTAAGAAAGCTACCACGCCGACGAAGAAGACCAGGGCTGGACCTAAGCCTGATACTGAGTGCTTTTACTGCAAGGGAGAAGGTCACTGGAAGCGGAATTGCCTAAAGTACTTGGCGGATTTGAAGAACGGCAACATCAAGAAGAAAGGTATATCTGATATACATGTTATTGATGTGTATCTCACTAGTACTCGTAGTAGTGCCTGGGTATTTGATACTGGTTCGGTTGCTCATATTTGTAACTCGAAACAGGTGCTGCAGAATAAACGGAAGCTAGCGAAGAACGAGGTGACGATGCGCGTGGGAAACGGATCAAAGGTTGATGTGATCGCGGTCGGCACGCTACCCCTTCATCTACCATCGGGATTAGTTTTATACTTAAATAATTGTTATTTGGTGCCTGCGTTGAGCATGAACATTATATCGGGATCTTGTTTATTGCGAGACGGTTACTTGTTTAAATCTGAGAATAATGGTTGTTCTATTTATATGAGTAATATGTTTTACGCACATGCACCTTTGATAGATGGTCTATTCTTATTGAATCTCGATAGTGGAAATACACATATCAACAACATTGAGGCTAAACGTTTGAAATCAAGCGATAATTCGACCTATATGTGGCACTGTCGTCTTGGTCACATCAGAGTGAAACGTATGAAGAAACTCCATTCCGATGGAATTCTTGAATCACTTGATTTTGAATCACTTGAAAGATGCGAAGCATGTCTGATGGGTAAAATGACTAAGACTCCATTTTCTGGTATGATGGAGCGAGCTACGGACTTATTGGAAATCATACATACCGATGTGTGTGGTCCAATGAGTGTAGCATCGCGCGGTGGTTATCGTTATGTTCTTACCTTCACAGATGACTTGAGTAGATATGGGTATATCTATTTCATGAAACATAAGTCCGAAACTTTCGAGAAGTTTAAGGAGTTTCAAAGTGAGGTAGAGAATCAACGTAACAAGAAGATTAAATTTCTACGTTCTGATCGTGGAGGTGAATATCTAAAGTTACGAGTTTGGCGAGCATTTGAAGAAATGCGGAATACTTTCACAATTGACACCGCCGGGAACACCACAGCGTAATGGTGTGTCCGAACGTCGTAATCGAACTCTCTTAGATATGGTTCGTTCTATGATGTCACTTACAGATTTACCGCTATCATTTTGGGGTTATGCATTAGAAACAGCCGCATTCACTTTAAATAGGGCACCGTCTAAATCCGTTGAAACGACACCGTATGAATTATGGTTTGGGAAGAAACCTAAATTGTCGTTCCTTAAAGTTTGGGGATGCGAAGCCTATGTAAAGAAGTTACAGCCGGACAAGCTTGAACCCAAAGCGGAAAAATGCGTCTTCATAGGATACCCGAAGGAAACTATTGGGTATACCTTCTATCATAGATCCGAAGGCAAAACATTCGTTGCCAAGAATGGATCCTTTCTAGAGAAGGAATTTCTCTTGAAAGAATTGACTGGAAGGAAAGTAGAACTCGACGAGGTTGTCGAACCTTCTCTCGAAATTGCGAGTAGCGCAGCACCGGAAGAAGTTCCTGTGGTGCCTGCACCAATAAGAGAGGAAGCTAATGATGGTGATCATGAAACTTCGGTTGAAGTTGCTACAGAGCCTCGGAGGTCAACGAGAACTCGTACCACTCCAGATTGGTATGATTCCGTTATGAATGTCATGGTCGTGGACAACACCGATGACCCCGAGACATATGAGGAAGCGATGATGAGCCCAGATTCCAATAAATGGCAAGAAGCCATGAAATCCGAGATTGGATCCATGTACGAAAACCAAGTATGGACTTTGGTGGACTTACCGGATGGCCGAAAGGCTGTCGAGAACAAATGGATTTTCAAGAAGAAAACAGATGCTGATGGTAATATTACTGTCTATAAAGCTCGACTTGTCGCAAAAGGGTTTCGACAAATTCAAGGAGTTGACTACAATGAGACTTTCTCACCGGTAGTGAAGCTAAAGTCTGTAAGGATTATGTTAGCAATCGCTGCATATTATGATTATGAGATATGGCAGATGGATGTCAAAACAGCATTCCTCAATGGAGACATTGATGAAGAGTTGTATATGATGCAACCCAAAGGTTTTGTCGATCCTAAAGATGCTAACAAGGTATGCAAACTTCAACGGTCCATCTATGGATTGAAGCAAGCATCCCGAAGTTGGAATCAACGTTTTGATAAGGTAATCAAAAGTTTTGGTTTTATACAAACTTATGGAGAAGCTTGTATTTACAAGAAAGTGAGTGGGAGCTCTGTAGCATTCTTAATACTGTATGTGGATGACATATTGTTGATTGGGAATGATGTAGACCTTCTTAATAGTGTCAAGGAATATTTGAATAATAGTTTTTCAATGAAGGATCTTGGCGAAGCAGCTTACATATTAGGCATAAAGATTTATAGAGATAGATCGAAACGCCAAATATCATTGTCACAGAGAACATATTTGGACAAAGTTCTAAAGAGGTTTGGAATGGAAGAAAGCAAGAAAGGGTTCTTGCCCATGTTGCCCAATACGACCTTGAGTAAAACTCAAAGTCCGACATCGGCAGAAGATAGAGAAAGGATGAGTAAGACTCCCTATGCATCAGCCATAGGATCTCTAATGTATGCCATGCTATGTACTAGACCCGACATCGCATATGCTGTTAGTCTAACTAGCAGATATCAAAGTGATCCAGGAGTGGATCATTGGACAGTGGTCAAAAACATCCTTAAGTACTTGAGAAGAACTAAGGATATGGTTCTTTCTTATGGAGGTGATGAACAGCTCGTTGTTAATGGTTACACCGATGCTAGTTGGAACACCGATCCGGATGATTCTAAATCACAATCTGGATACGTATTTATTTTGAATGGTGCAGCAGTTAGCTGGAGGAGTGCAAAGCAAAGCGTTGTGGCGAGATCTTCAACTGAATCGGAATACATGGCTGCTTCGGAGGCTTCACAAGAAGCGATATGGATGAAAGAGTTCATTACAGAGCTGGGTGTGGTTCCTAGTGCGCTGGACCCAATGTCTATCTACTGATAACATGGGCGCCATAGCCAATGCGCAAGAACCAAGGTCACACAAGAAGCTGAAGCATATCAAGCTACGTTTTCATGCTATTCAAGAACATATCCAGGATGGGGATATAAAGATTTGCAAAGTACACACAGATCTGAATGTGGCGGATCCGTTGACTAAACCTCTCCCGAGGGCAAAACATGACCAACACCAAACTGCCATGGGTGTTCGGTATATTACCATGTAATCTAGATTAGATGACTCTAGTGCAAGTGGGAGACTGTTGGAGATATGCCCTAGAGGCAATAATAAATGTAGTTATTATTATATCTTTGTGTTTATGATAAATGTTTACATTCATGCTATAATAGTATTAACAAGGAAACCATTAATACTTGTGTGAATTGTAAACTTAAATTGAAGTCCCTAGTATAGCCTCTATACTTCACTAGCTTGTTGGTTGATTAAATGATTGTGGTTTCCATATCATGAACATTGAGATGTTATCAACAACAAGATCATATCATTAGGAGAATGATATGGTGGACATACTCCTATTGATAAGCGTAGCATAAAGATCAAGTCATTTCAATAGTTCAATTGCTATATGCTTTCTGATACATAGTAACCTAATTCCTTCGACCATGAGATCATGCATATCACCTTTACCGGATGGATGCTTTGATGACATCAAACACCACACTGTAACTGGGTGGTTATAAAGGTGGCATTGAGTGTTCGGAAAGTATTGGTTGAGACACATGGATCAAGAGTGGGATTTGTCCATCCACATGACGGATAGATATACTCTGGGCCCTCTCGGTGGAATGTCATCCAATTAGCTTGCAAGCATGTGACTTGGTCACAAGGGATCACATATCACGGGAACGAGAAAAGAGTACTTATCAGTAACGAGGTTGAACTAGGTATGCAGAGATACCGACGATCATAACCTCGGATAAGTAACATATCGTGAGACAAAGGGAAATTGGTATCGTATGTAAGTGGTTCATTCGATCGCAAAGTAATCGTAGAAATATGTGGGAGCCATATGAATTTCCAGATTCCTCTATTGGTTATTGTTCGGAGAAGTGTCTCGATCATGTCCGCATAATTCACGAACCGTAGGGAGACACACTTAAGGATTCGACGTTGTTTGAGTAGTTATGGTATTATGAGAAAGAGACCGAATGTTGTTCGGAGTCTCGGATGGGATCCGGGATATCACGAGGTGATCCGGAATGGTCCGGAGAATAAGATTCATATAAGGAAAGTCCCGTTTCGGAGTTCGGGAATGATTCCGGTGTTTTCATCGGGAATGTTCTAGAAGGTTCCGGATTGTCCGGCACTCCGGGGGGGAGGGTACATGAGTGTGTCATTGAATGATTGCATCATGTACTAAGTGTTCTTGCTGTTCCAAAAACATGAAAGTCAAATTGCCAGTTTGAAAGTCAAACGGCTAAAACAGGAAACTGTGGGAAACAGGAAACTGTGGGAAACAAGCAAGAGGAGTTGGAACCAACTTGGAGGAGGAGTCCCACTCCTCCAAGCCGGCGCCCAGCCCAAGGCCGACTTGGGGAGGGACTCCCCTCCCCTGGCCGCGCCTCCCCACCCATAAAAGGAGGGGCAGGGCTCCCTTCCTAGAACACACAAGTTCCTATCTTCTACCTCCGGTTTAGAGCCGTTTTGGTTTAGAGCTTCTAATTGCTTTAGCCAGCGGTTTAGAGCCTTCTAATTGGTTTAGAGCCTTCTAATTGGTGTGTCTAATTACTAGACCACTAATAGCCTCTCTCATAAGCTCCACCATACTCGCACCGGCTTAAGGCGAAGCCCTACGGGATTTCCCCTCTACTTCCGGTACCACGCCGTTGTGCTGCCGGAATCGCGAGGAGAGTGCTACAACCTCCGCTGCCTGCTGGAACAAGGGAGAGGAAGGTCTTCGTCGAGTACCGAACGTGTGACCGACTGCGGGAGCGCTGCCGGAACGTGGCGCCGGAAGGATCGTCTACACGATCTTGAGATCGGAAAGAGTACGACTACATCACCCACGAGAATCCGCTCTCGTTAAACGCTTTGGAATCTTCGAGGGTAAGTTATACCATCGACTCGTTGCTACAATCTAGTAGATAGATCTTGGCTTGTTTGTTTGTATGCGATAGAAAATTTTTGTTTTCCATGCTACGAACCCCTACAGCAAGGCAAGTCTAAGAAAAAGGGGAACTTCAAGAAGGGCGGTAAGAAAGTTACCGCGCCGACGAAGAAGACCAAGGCTGGGCCTAATCCTGATACTGAGTGCTTTTACTACAAGGGAGAGGGTCACTGGAAGCGGAATTGCCCTAAGTACTTGGCAGATTTGAAGAACGGCAACATCAAGAAGAAACGTATATCCGATATACATGTTATTGATGTGTATCTCACTAGTACTCATAGTAGTGCCTGGGTATTTGATACTGGTTCGGTTGCTCATATTTGTAACTCGAAACAGGTGCTGCAGAATAGACGGAAACTAGCGAAGAACGAGGTGACGATGCGTGTTGGAAATGGATCAAAGGTTGATGTGATCGCGGTCGACACGCTACTTCTTCATCTACCACCGGGATTAGTTTTATACTTAAATAATTGTTATTTGGTGCCTGCGTTGAGCATGAACATTATATCAGGATCATGTTTATTGCAAGACGGTTACTTGTTTAAGTCCGAGAATAATGGTTGTTCGATTTATATGAGTAGTATGTTTTATGCACATGCACCTTTGATAGATGGTCTATTCTTATTGAATCTCGATTGTGGAAATACACACATTAATAACAGTGGAGCTGAACGTTTGAAATTGAGCGATAACTCGACCTATATGTGGCACTGTCGTCTTGGTCACATTGGAGTGAAGCATATGAAGAAACTCCATTCCAATGGACTTCTTGAATCACTTGATTTCGAATCACTTGAAAGATGCGAAGCATGTCTGATGGGTAAAATGACTAAGACTCCATTTTCTGGTATGATGGAGCAAGCTATAGACTTATTGGAAATCATACGTACCGATGTATGTGGTCCAATGAGTGTAGCATCGCGCGGTGGTTATCGTTATGTTCTTACCTTCACGGATGATTTGAGTAGATATGGGTATATCTATTTCATGAAACATAAGTCCGAAACTTTCGAGAAGTTTAAGGAATTTAAAAGTGATGTAGAGAATCAACATAACAAGAAGACTAAATTTCTACGATCTGATCGTGGAGGTGAATATCTAAGTTACGAGTTTGGCGAGCATTTGAAGAAATGCGGAATACTTTCACAATTGACACCGCCGGGAACACCACAACGTAATGGTGTGTCCGAACGTCGTAATCGAACTCTCTTAGATATGGTTCGTTCTATGATGTCACTTACAGATTTACCGCTATCATTTTCGGGTTATGCATTAGAAACAACCACATTCACTTTAAATAGGGCACCATCAAAATCTGTTGAAACGACACCGTATGAATTATGGTTTGGGAAGAAACCTAAATTGTCGTTCCTTAAAGTCTGGGGTTGCGAAGCTTATGTAAATAAGTTACAGCCCGACAAGCTTGAACCCAAAGCGGAAAAATGCATCTTCATAGGATACCCGAAGGAAACTATTGGGTATACCTTCTATCATAGATTCGAGGGCAAAATCTTCGTTGCCAAGAATGGATCCTTTCTATAGAAGGAGTTTCTCTCGAAAGAAGTGACTGGAAGGAAAGTAGAACTGGACGAGGTTGTTAAACCTTCTCTTGAACTTGCGAGTAGCGCAGCACCAGAAGCAGTTCCTGCGGCGCCTACACCAATAAGAGAGGAAGCTAATGATGTTGATCATGAAACTTCGACTGAAGTTACTACGAAACCTCGCAGGTCAACGAGAACTCGTACCACTCCTGATTGGTATGATCCCGTTATGAGTGTCATGTTGGTGGACAACACCAATGACCCTGCGACATATGAGGAAGCGATGATGAGCCCAGATTCCAATAAATGGCAAGAAGCCATGAAATCCGAGATTGGATCCATGTACGAAAACCAAGTATGAACTTTGGTGGACTTACCGGATGGCCGGAAGGCTGTCAAGAACAAATGGATCTTTAAGAAGAAAACAGATGCTGATGGTAATGTTACTGTCTATAAAGCTCGACTTGTCACAAAAGGGTTTTAACAAATTCAACGAGTTGACTACGATGAGACTTTCTCACCGGTAGCAAAGCTAAAGTCTGTGAGGATTTTTTAGCAATCGCTGCATATTATGATTATGAGATATGGCAGATGGATGTCAAAACAGCGTTCCTCAATGGAGACATTGATGAAGAGTTGTATATGGTACAACCCAAAGGTTTTGTCGATCCTAAAGATGCTAACAAGGTATGCAAGCTTCATCGGTCCATTTATGGATTGAAGAAAGCATCACGAAGTTGGAATCAACATTTTGATAAGGTAATCAAAAACTTTGGTTTTATACAATCTTATGGAGAAGCTTGTATTTACAAGAAAGTGAGTGGGAGCTCTGTAGCATTCTTAATACTATATGTAGATGACATATTGTTGATTGGGAATGATGTAGACCTTCTTAATAGTGTCAAGGATTATTTGAATAATAGTTTTTTAATGAAAGATGTTGGCGAAGCAGCTTACATATTAGGCATAAAGATTTATAGAGATAGATCGACACGCCTAATATCATTGTCACAGAGTACATATTTGGACAAAGTTCTAAATAGGTTTGGAATGGAAGATAGCAAGAAAGGGTTCTTGCCCATGTTGCCCAATACGACCTTGAGTAAAACTCAAAGTCCTGCAACAACAGAAGATACAGAAAGGATGAGTAAGACTCCCTATGCCTCAGCCATAGGATCTCTTATGTATGCCATGCTATGTACAAGACCCGACATTGCATATGTTGTTATTTTGACTAGCAGATATCAAAGTGATCTAGGAGTGGATCATTGGACAACGGTCAAAAACATCCTTAAGTACTTGAGAATAACTAAGGATATGGTTCTTTCTTATGGAGGTGATGAACAGCTCGTTGTTAATGGTTACACCGATGCTAGTTGGAACATCGATCCGGATGATTTAAATCTCAATCTGGATACGTATTTACTTTGAATGGTGCAGCAATTAGCTGGAGGAGTGCAAAGCAAAGCGTTGTGGAGAGATCTTCAACTGAATCGGAGTACATAGCTGCTTCGGAGGCTTCACAAGAGGCGATATGGATGAAGGAGTTCATTACAGAGCTCGGTGTGGTTCCAAGTGCGCTGGAACGAATGTCTATCTATTGTGATAACATGGGCGCCATAGCCAATGCGCAAGAACCAAGGTCACACAAGAAACCGAAGCATATCAAGCTACGTTTTCACGCTATTCGAGAGCATATCCAAGATGGTGAAATAAAGATTTGCAAAGTACACACATATCTGAATGTGGCGGATCCGTTGACTAAACCTCTCCCGAGGGCAAAACATGACCAGCACCAAACCGCCATGGGTGTTCGGTATATTACCATGTAAATCTAGATTAGTTGACTCTAGTGCAAGTGGGAGACTGTTGGAGATATGCCCTAGACGCAATAATAAAAGTGGTTATTATTATATCTTTGTGTTTATGATAAATGTGCAAGTGGGAGACTGTTGGAGATATGCCCTAGAGACTGTTATAGCATGTGACTAGCTCACAAGGGATCACATATAACGGGAACGAGAAAAGAGTACTTATCGGTAACAAGGTTGAACTAGGTATGCAGAGATACTGACGATCAAACCTCGGATAAGTAAACTATCGCGTGACAAATTGGTATCGTATGTAAGTGGTTCATTCGATCGAAAAGTAATCGTAGAAATATGTGGGAGCCATATGAATTTCCAGATTCCTCTATTCGTTATTGATCGGAGAAGTGTCTCGGTCATGTCCGCATAATTCACGAACCGTAGGGAGACACACTTAAGGATTCGATGTTGTTTAGTAGATATGGATTGTATGTAGGGAGACCGAATGTTTTTCGGAGTCTCGGATGGGATCCGGGATATCACGAGGAGATCCGGTATGGTCCGAAGAATAAGATTCATATAAGGAAAGTCCGATTCCAGAGTTCGGGAATGATTTCGATGTTTTCATCGTAGAGGTTCTAGAAGGTTCAACGGACCGGAAGGGGAATGGTCCATGAATGTGTCATGGGTAAGTGGAAAGATTGGATCATATCCAAGGTCACTTGGTCTGGGCATTTGCGAGAGAGAATTAAATCTCTAAATTGAAAGTCAAACGGGAGGTTTGAAAAGTCAAACTGGAACAATGGTTTCCTAGTGGAAGAAGGAAAGAGTCCTTCCTTCAATCCAACTTGGGTTTGGGTTTGGATTCAAACTCTCCCCTCCCAAGGCTCCCCCTCTCACAAATAGAGGGGGAGGGCTGCCCCAAACAACACAAGAGCCAGCCCTCCCACCCGTGCCGCGCCGCCTCCGCCCAGCGCCGCCGCCGGCCCATCGCCGTCACCCTAGCCACCGCCGACTCCTCCTCCTCCTCCTCTCCGGCTTTCTAAACCTAGATCGATGGAAAACCCTAGATCCACCATAACTCGCACCGGCTTAGGCGAAGCCCTGCGGGATCTTCCCTCTACTTCCGACACCACGCCGTCGTGCTGCTGGAATCGCGAGGGGAGAACTACAACCTTCGCTACCTGCTGGAACAAGGGAGAGGAAGGTCTCCATTGAGTACCGAACGTGTGACCGACTATGGAAGCGTTGCTGGAACGCAGCGCTGGAAGGATCATCTACGCGATCTTGAGATCGGCAAGTGTACGACTACATCACCCAGGAGAATATGATCTCGTTAACCGCTTTGGAATCTTCGAGGGTGAGTGCTTCTATCGACTCGTTGCTACAATCTAGTAGATAGATCTTGGCTTGTTTGTGTGCATGCGGTAGAATTTTTTTGTTTTCCATGCTACGAACCCCTACACCATCCAATTGTACATCGACAAGCAGGATGGAAAAAAGAAGGCCAACCACATGCTAAAGGACTGCCGCGAGTTCCAGAAACTCAGCGAAAGCCTCACCCAAATGCGATGCCAGATCGTGAACCCCATGTTCGGGCCCGCACCTACACCAGGTGATATCTCCCATGGAGCTCCTCGACCACCACCTATGGGACAATCGAATCAAGCAATATCACCTGCACCAAACAATGGTACAGGGGGATACCCACCGCCCAAAGGGTCCCTGATGATCTAGAAGGGGCGCCCGACAAACATGGTGCAAAAGAAGATCACCCGCCAAGTTAGCATGGCCGTGACCGCTCCGCCTGCCATCCCTGAGTACCTTAGTGTCTCGGAGTCATGCATCACGTTCGATCGTTCGGATCACTCTCGCCAGACCCCTCGCCCAGGTCATGCTGCCCTGGTGCTCGAGGCGCAGATCGGACGATTCGAGATGAGCCACGTCTTCATGGACGGCGGCAGCGGCATCAACCTGATGTTCGCCAGCACCCTCGCAGCAATGCGGATCCCACTGTGCAGCCTGGAACAATCGGACATGACGTTCCACAGAATAGTCCCAGGGAAGGGCATATATCCCCTAGGAAAGATATGGCTCGACATCATCTTCGGCCAGCCCAAAAACTTTAGGCGCGAGCGGCTGGAGTTTGAAGTGGTGGACTAGCCATCATAGTACCACGCCTTCCTCGGGCGCATGGCGTTCGCAAGATTCCTGGCAGTACCACACTATGCGTACGTACTACTCAAAATGCCAGGACCCAGGGGCGTCATCACCGTCTAGGGAAGTCACTCGTTCCAATCACTGCGACATAGACTTCAACAGAATCTCCCAGTCGTTCGGCATGCAGGAGGAACTCACGAGGCTCTGAGAAGTGATAGACGACAGGGCACCCCCAGTCTCCAGGAAAAACTCGCCTAACATGTCGTTCGACTCCACAGTCAACACGAAAAAAGTGCAGGTCCACCCAATGGATGCCTCCAAGATGGCGCTGATCGCCAACGACCTCAGCCCCGCATAGGAAAGCGCGCTTGTTGAATTCCTCTGTGAGCGCTGGGAAATCTTCGCCTGGTGTCCTGCGGACATGCCTGGAGTTCCCAGGGAATTCGCCAAGCATGCACTCAATCTATTCCCTGACGCAAAGCAAGTCAAGCAGTCGATCCGATGACTGTCCGAACCAAGAGCCGAAGACGTTGGAATCAAAGTCAACAAACTGATCGATGCTAACTTCATCTGAGAAATCAAGGAGAGCGAGTGGCTGGCCAATACAGTGCTGTTCCCCAAAAAATACATGGACATCCTGCGGATGTGCGTAGACTTTACATCGATCAACAAATATTGTCCCAAGGACCACTTCCCTCTACCGCGGATCGATCAGATCATCGATTCAACCGTAGGATGCGAGAAGCTCTTCTTCCTCGACGCCTACTCAGGCTACAACCAGATTCGGCTGAAGGTCGAAGATCAGGAGGAAAAAATGTTCATCACCTCGTTCAGAGTGTTCTGCTACAACACCATGCCCTTCGGGCTGAAGAACGCAGGCGCCACATACCAGCGGTGCATGCAGGCGTGTCTGAAAAACCATATTGGCCGCAACATCCAAGTCTATGTCGATGACATAGTCATCAAGTCCAAGTAAGCCAAGGCACTAATCGACGATCTCCGCGAGACGTTTGATAACCTTGATTACTACAAGATCAAGATGAACCCAGAAAATTGCGCCTTCGGCATACCATCTGGTAAATTACTTGGCTACTTAATATCCTAGAGGTGGATCGAGGCGAATCCAAAGAAAATCCGGGCCATACTGTCCATGGAGAAGCCAAAGAACCTCAAAGGAGTCCAGCAGCTATTGCAGCGCTGAGGAGATTCATCAGTCGCATGGGCGAGAAAGCCTTGCCCTTTTACCAGCTGCTGTGCAAGGCGGACAAGTTTGAGTGGACACCCGAAGCAGACGACACATTCGAAGACCTCAAGCGTCTGCTCTCCACCTCGCCTGTTCTGGTCACGCCAAAGGAACGAGAACCACTGCTGCTGTACATCATAGCCATGCACCAGGTGGTAAGCACCGTACTCGTGGTCGAAAGACCCAAAGAAGGAAAGACCCATGGGGTCCAACGCCCAATCTACTACCTCAGCGAGGTACTGACACCAACAAAACAAAGGTACCCTCACTACCAGAAGCTCGCCTACGGCGTATTCATGATGGCTCGGCGACTGAGCCACTACTTCTAGGAGCACCAGATAATGGTTGTTAATGAGGCACCATTGTCCAACATCCTGAACAACCCCGAAGCTACGGGACGTGTAGCCCTGTGGGGCATCGAGCTGTCCCCTCTAGACATAGTCTATCAGCAGCGCAAGGCCATCAAATCTCAGGTCCTCCCTGACTTCCTCGCCCGCTGGATGGAGCTCCAGCTACCAGACACTCTGGACATGATGCAGTCGTGGATGATGCATTTCGACGGCTCCAAGCGCGAAGCCGGAGCAGGAGCTAGCGTCATACTGACGTCCCCTCAAGGAGACAAGATGAAATACGTCCTTTGGATGAAATTTCGCTCCTCCAACAACGAGGCCGAATACGAGGCCCTCATACACGGCATGAGGATGGCCAAGATCTGTGGCGCACCACGCCTATTCATCTACGGTGACTCAAACCTTGTCGTCCACCAGACAATGAACGAGTGCGACGCTCACATCGCCAACATGATCGCGTACCACGCGCTCTACAACTCACTCGAAGGTGACTTTGACGGCTGCGAGCTCCGGCACGTCGGAAGGGAAAGAAATGAGGAAGCCGATAGACTCGCCAACATCGGCTCCACCTGTGCATGGGTGCCGCCAGGTATGTTCCTCGAACAAATCTGCGTACCCTCTATCAAAGGAAATTCCCTTAGGGATCACCCAAAGAAGCAGAGCACTCGTGGGCTGCGCTACCCGAAGGACAGGAAGGACCCGAAAAGCTCGACACCGAGGTCGAGCTGGTCAGCCTGATGCAGGTCATGGCACTCGAAGGAACATGGACGCAGTCGTACCTTCGGTACCTGATAAACAGAGAACTGCATGATGACCCGGCGGACGCCCGACATATCTTGACGGTCCAAGGCCTTCACCATAATCAATGGTGAGATATATAAGCGCAGCATTTCGGGTGTACTCCAACGGTGCGTCACCATTGGTGACGGCCAAACCATCCTCCAAGACATCCACGAGGGCATCTGCGGAAATCATGCAGGCAGCCGCGGCCTAGTCGCCAAAGCTCTGCGAGCCGGATTCTACTGGCCAACGGCCATGAACGATGCCAACGACATCGTCCGAAGATGCAACGCCTGCCAGAGGTATGCCGACAAGCCGCACGCACCAGGATCGGATCTAAGGCCCATACCACTGGCCTGGCCCTTTGCCCAATGGGGCCTCGACATGATCGGCAAGCTGCCCAAATCTTCAAAGGGAAGCCACGTCTACGTCCTAGTCACAATCGACAAGTTCACCAAGTGGATTGAGGCCATGCCCGTCACCAACCAAAGCGGCAAAACATCCGTCAAGTTCTTCGAGTCCATAGTCTACAGGTTCAGGGTACCGCATAGCATCATCACGGATAACAGCTTGAACTTCATCTCGAAGGAATTCTAGGACTTCTGTGAGGGCCTCGGAATCAACATATCGTACGCCTCCATGGCGCACGCGCAGACCAACAGATAGGTCGAAAAGGCCAACGGCCTCATCGGGAGCGGAAAAAAACTCCTGCTACGCCCACTCGAAAGGCTCACGGGAGCCTGGGTGGAGGAGCTACCCTCCGTTCTCTAGAGCCTGCGTACAACGCTGAACAGTGCAACTGGCTATACACCTTTCTTTATGGTGCACAGATCTGAAGCCGTATTGCCCGCAAAAGTATGCCACAAGGCCCCACGGGTCGTCGCCTACAGCGAAGCCGAATCAACGGTCGCACTCAAAGATGTCGTCGACACGCTCGAAGAAGCACGCGGTATCGCCATGGCTCGGTCAACAGTCTACCAGCAGAGCCTCCGCAACTACCACAGCCATCGGCTGCGCCCAAGGTCCTTCATCGAAGGAGACCTCGTCCTACGACTCAAGCAAGAGTGGCCGAAGAATCCCGAGTCACCCTGGGAAGGACCCTACATCGTCACCGAAGTCATCCCAGGTGGCACCTACCGCCTCATGGATGTCAAGTATGGAGTCAAATACTCCAACCCATGGAACGTCGCACAGCTGCGATGCTTCTACCCCTAGTTACCCCTTTACTTTCAATAAGGCTACTCAGCCAAGGATACTCAGTCGAACAATGTACCTCCTTGTTATGATATGAATAAAAGCTAAGTTCCTCGGCCAAAATTTCTTTCCCTTACTTTTTGCTATAACACGCTCGGGGGCTACGCCTCACCTCACGACTTCATCGACTGAGAACAAAGCATACAAACTGAGTAGCTGACCACGTCATACTAACGAAAAGGACATGCATAACACAAGGCACAGCGTGCTAAAACAAAAAACTTTGCAAAGGGCGCAACAAGCCCACTCGAACACATACAAATTTTACATCAATTTACTTTTTATTTACAGGACCTACCTATTCTGAAGTATAACACTCGCCCATTGCTCGAACAGATCAACGATCTGTTCGGCATACTGCCTCATAGCCGCATAATGTGGGCACATATTCCAAAGACTACCATCTGGTCGAAGGGGTGGCCCAGTCGCCATTGCCGCAAGATCGACGTCACGGCGATGCAGCCAAACAAGTGAAAGAGTGGCCTTCACCTCAGCAACCAGGTGACGCCGCACCAATTCCTTGACGTGGCTCACGTCCCGAAACTTCGTAGCAGACCCCAAAGATTGGAAGGTGCCTCGTCCAGGGGAAACATGGAAGCCTAGGTGGACGTCAGGGAAATCCTCGCAAGGACGATGGCCCGATCACGGTCCACCCAAAAGAAGCCGCCAGCCTCCAAGTACTGTTGGGTCAGGCAATTCATCCGAACAACAACGCGCTCCTTCTCCTCCTTCGGAACGAGATTGATGCCTAAATCAAACACAAGAAGAAGATGAAACATAAGAAAAGTGCATCCGAAAAGAACAACAGTTCGCAATGACTCACATTAAAGATGCTCGTTGATCTGCCGCAGCTCCCCCATCAAAAATTCCTCCCTGGCAGTGGCTCTCTGAGATTTCGACTTCCACACGTCCGCGTGGCCTCGAATGCCAAGAACATCCTTCTCCAGGATGAGGACGCGCTCCTGAAGGAAAAAAAAGCTGCGGTGCATCATCCAGGGATGGCCGCGGCTCAGGGACAGTCAAAGTATCCATGGGAATCTCACCCGAAGGACCCTAAAGGCAAAGCAAGTAAGGATATGAACATCACATACATTCCTAACGATAGCGTGAAATATAATTTATATACATCAAAGGCCATCGCGTGGCATAAGGAGAGATTGTTCATCATAGCTTACATTACAAAATAAAGAGGATAAACTATCCTAACTATAGCACTAGAGCCTAGGCACCAGCCTCCGGAGTGGCATCATAGCCAGATGGCCTGCTCCTGGCCTCCTCCTGCTGCTTCGTCGCGTACTCCGCCAATAGGTCAATGAGCTTCGGCCCATAACGCTTACAGTGGGAAGAGAAGAGAGCGAATGCTACCTCTGAGCCATCAACAGAAGTTGGCATTTGGGAGGTGATGTGCGGCAGGTCTAGCTCCGCCCCCGATGCCATGGCCATGGCCAACCCCATGGATGTGCCGATTCCCTTCTGCTTGCACTTGTAGGCCGCCGGAGCGTCCACCAGCGTGTCGACATCCTCAAGAGCGGCGCCCTTGGGAACGATCTCCTTGTATAAGCGTCGGAGCACTCCCTTGGCCTTCGCCAAGGCGCCAGCAGTAGTTCCGTAGCGATCTTCGACCGCTGCGGTGGCATCATCCAGAGCATTTCCATAATCCAGCACACCGTGATCAAACGCGATGCCTGACGTATCTGAAGACAAAAAAGAAAGGACCCGAATAAGAACAGGACAAGGAACGGCCGAAAAAAGCACAAGACCAGAGCAAGTGAAAGATACTCACCGGAAAAAGCCTTGGCCGCAGCCATCAGCCTATTGGCCATCTCCCTCTCGCGAGTAGCACCTGCAGCAGCAAGATGCTCCTCGCGATCAGCAAACTCCTTCCACAGGCACTCCTGAGCTTTGGCAACGTCAAATACCTCCTTCTGTAGGCGCTCCTTCGCCTCCGTGGCATCTACATCTTTCTTCTCCGCGCGACCAAGGCTCTTTTCAAGAGCGTCCAGCCAATGGAGAGCCGCATTGTTTTCATCTGCAAACATCAAAGAACAAAAGGATCAATAGAAGCACAGACGGAAGAGATAGCCAAAGCAAGATTATCAAAATACGCACCCTGTAGCTGTCGCATGTTGGCCTCCAGCGCCAGGTGCTGCTGAATAAGGAGATTAGCGCTATGCATGAAGGGCTGCAAAACAAAAGCAAAACAACCATCAGAAAGGGCTCGGGGCTACGCCCCACAAAAGCAGTAAACGACCAATAGGTCATCAGAAAAAGGGCCCGGGGCTCCCCCCTACAAGATAAAGATGCAAATTACTTACGTGCTCAGGCGGAGACTCCGAAGTTCTGCGTGCGGTCTTGTGAGTCACAACTACCTGAGCCTCTCGCTTGGAGAGGTTCAGCTCATCGTCCTTAGAGTTGGCCACCACCTGAGATGGAGGGGCCGTCGGCTTCGACTCCCTTAAGGCCTCCTGAGTGCCCTCACTAAGAGAACCCTCTGAGGAGTGGCTGCAAAGAAAATATTGATCAAGACACAAAGAAATATTGCACACGCAAATGACAGAACAAAACACAGACGAAAATACTTACGAGTCAATGTCTAACAAGTTGAATACCGGCGCTGCCTTCTCCTCCTTCTTCTTATTGGCCGGCGGCTGCGGCGCCATCGCACGAAGCAGCACAACAGGGAAGGGTGCAGCCGAGGCACCTTCATCCTCATCATGCCGCTCTAGGAAGGACAGGCCCCGGGAGTAGGCAGAGTCGACGCATCTGAAGACTCGCTCCAGGAGCGCTTCCAGGTATGCCCCTCACTCGGCTCGGCGGCTTCCTGGGTTAGAGATTGCGCCAGCGGAAGTTCGGACTCAGAGTCCACAACCTCATTTTCAGGCGCAATCGGAAACTTCTCAGGCAGCGGAGGCATCATGCCCGCTACCTTGAGCTACTACACACCAAAGAAGACAAAGAATGTGATTAGGAACAATATTCATATGTAAACAACACTCAAAAAAAGGCGCAACGCGCATGACGCAATTCTACACCTGAGGAACTGGATTCGAAGAACTGAAGGCGGCGGTCAAGTACTTCTTTGGGATGTCCTCGTTGGTCTTGAACTTCAGCAGCGGCCGAAGAGCCCTATCGAGGTCGCCCCAGGACAGCTCCTTGGCTGAAACCCTCGTCGGGTCATTGCAACCAGTATAAAGAAACATTGGATGCGCCCTCGCTTGGAGCGACTGCACCTGATGTTTGAGGAAGGTGCGGATGATATCCACACCATTGACCTCCTTCTCGGCAACCATCTAGAGCGCCTCCACCTGACGATAGAGCTCGTCCACCTCCGCCACCTCGCCCTCCAAGACATGGTTCTTCCAGGATCTCTTCGGAAGGATCTCCTGGGAGGAGTCGAAGGGAGAAAGGCCAAACTCTTGTCTGTCTACTGTGGAGTCGCGGATATAAAACCACTTCTTCCGCCAGTATTGGACGGACTCGCACATAGAAAATTAAAAGAAAAGAAAAGAAGAGTGGATGGAAATGACGCAGCCGCCAAGCGGATAGACTCTGCCGGTGCCAAACTGCCTCTTCACGGAATAGAGCTTCCGGAAGAGGCCAAAGTGCGGCTCGATAACGAGCCAACACTCACAGAGAGTGATAAAACAAGCAATGTGGAGGAGAGAATTGGGAGAAAGATGATGGAGTTGGATGCCATAGAAGAAAAGAAGTCCACGAAGAAAATCGTGGACAGGGAGAGAAAGACCGCGAAGAACAAAGGCGACAAACATCACCCAAAACCCTACGGGTGGACAGGGAGTTACCTCGTCGCCAGGAAGCTTGACATCCTCCTTGTTCTGCAGGATCAGCCCTGCGTCGCGCAACTTGTGCAAGTCACCATCACCGCCTCCGTACGCCTCCACCCGCCATTAGTGATGCGAGTGGTGGTGGCACCCTTCTTGCCGCCGGCGGCGGCACTCGATCCAGCTTCCGCAGCGCCCTTCCTTGACTTGCCCATCATGCAGCGGTGAGTGCGGCGGTGAGCACAGAGAAACAACGAAGGAAACGATCTGAGAACGTCCAGTGCGCAAGGGCGAGAGAGGTGGTGCTCAAGAAAATGGAGGCAATGGTGAAAGGAAATGGCAAGGTGTAAACCAAATCACTGTTTTCCCACGGTTATAAAAGGTGAGGACGACGAACAAGAACCGTTCATCCAGAAGCCCTAACGCTCGGAACAGATCCAATCGTACACGTGTCAGCATAGGAACGAATCGTCGCAAGCACGCAGTCAAAAAGTGGGACCCACGTTCGTCCTGTCACGTCCTCTCTGGCGCCGCAGATGGTTGAGATCACCGATCGTCAGCACTGACATTATCAAGACCAACTTAGCAATGGTTGGAAATCTTCAGCTGATAAATAAAGTACTCACTCAAATCTATGATTCGAGCAACTACTCAGGGGCTACTCCTATCAGGAGCACTGACCGCGCACCAGAAACATAATTAATAGACTACACTTCTCACTAATCTTCGAGTCCTACGTTGAGTCTATGAATCCACTAAGGACTCGGGGGCTACTCCCATAGGGAGGATTGTTCAAAGCATCTGAAAAAATTGTGTCCTTCGGACCTGAAGTTAAATAGCTGAACTAAAGTCTCTGTTCGATTTTACGACTCGAACAGACACTCGGGGGCTACTCCCATAGGGAGCGCTGGCCGCGCACCCTATGATTTCTTCAACTGTGATCTTTCAGATCAAAATACAAACTTTTTGTGGCAACTTTGCCCAAATAAATGCTAAGTGAGAGACCTGCTCCTTGGCCACCCAAAACACCTCTGTGGTGATAACATTTTCGGATGCTGTGTCTGCGACGCAAGGATAAGACCTACAGATATCATCTGATGGCCTAGTAACGCACCTGACTGCGCTCTGCCAGTAAGATACCATGTCAATAGGCACGATGAAAAATCCTTATGGATACGTTGGGTACATCACTTGAAAACCACTGGGATTCAACTCTTGTAAGACCTCAACGGCCTGAGTCGAATTACGCCAGCATCTTTTCCGGATTCGAGTCCAGGGACTCGAATCTGAAGAAGATCATGTTGTTTTGTACTATGACAGTTAACTGACCCTTATCCGTCGGGTGAGTCAGGCACACGCATCAACAATCCCTAATAACTAAGTTATTTTCTCTTATAAACAGGCCTAAAACTGCACCCAAAAGACTGAAGAGTCCTCAGCCGAATCTATGATTCGACTGAGCACTCAGAGGCTACTGACATGGTTATACCCCATGGGTACACAACATCAACATACCTAGTCCAGCCCAAGGAAGGCCCACAACAAGAAATGCGGCCTGCGGAGATTTCGGGTGGCCCAAGCCCATGACGCCTTCGGATCCTTGGAGAAAAGGACTATAATAGATAGAAGTTTAAAGGGGCAAACCCTAATCTGTAACCGACTCGACCTACGCCCGGTACCTTCCTATCTATATAAAGGCCAGGAGGGCACGGCGAGGAGGATAATCAACTCACCACATACACACCTCACGCCAGATTTCATCTGCGCACCCCTGTAACCTTCGGTTCCGCCGTAATCAAGAGCAGACAAGAAGTAGTAGGGTTTTCCCTCCGGGGGCCTGAACCTGGGTAAATTTCATGTCCCCGTGTTACTTGTTTGCTAACCGTTCCATGATCTCCAGCATCCCCATCTTCTCCAAAACCCAAGTCCATAACAATGGGCATTGATGAGTCGAAACCTCGTCAGCACTTATATCTTATTTTGCTCGATAATACTTCAAGCGTTATCCATTCACCACCCATGAAAGAGAGGGTGTTTTCCCTAGAGCTTCACTGCTCCTGATGAATAACCTTCTTCAACTATATAGGGGCCTTCCCATTTTGATCCGAGCTTTCCTGGAAATAACCTAAGATGAGAATTATAGAGCAATACCTTTTCTCCACTTTTAAAGACCTTATTTTCTATTTTTCTATCATGCCATCTTTTTAATTTTTCTTTAAACAATCTAGCATATTCATAAGCCT
The DNA here is from genome assembly GCA_916181665.1 of Avena sativa. NCBI lineage: Eukaryota > Viridiplantae > Streptophyta > Magnoliopsida > Poales > Poaceae > Avena > Avena sativa. The sequence continues at coordinate 112,155,345 of OV702283.1, forward strand.
CACTTCTAAACTCATCTAAAGCATGAATATATAATAAACGTTTTTCTCTAGCTGCTTTAAAATTATAGTTTAAGTTCTTGATCGCCCAAAAGGCTTTTTGTTCCTATTCTAAAGGTAAATGGCACGCCTTACTGTAAACCATCTTATATGGTGTCATACCCATTGGATTCTTAAACGTAGTACGGTATGCCCAAAGAGTGTCATTCAACTTGTATGACCAATCTTTTCTTGATTTTCCATCGTCTTCTCAAGTATGGTCTCTAATTCTCTATTGGAGAGTTCCACTTGACCACTTGTTTTAGGATGATATGGTGAAGGAACACGGTGAGTTAGTCCATATTTGTAAAGGATTTTCCTGAAAGTTCCTTTCAAAAAATGAGAACCACCATCAATGATTAAAAATCTAGGGACTCCAAACCTGGAAATATGACATCCTTGATCATCTTCACTAAAGTAGCTGCATCTGCATGGCTTGTTGGAATAGCTTCAACCCATTTAGTGACATAATCGACAACAACAAGAATATGAGTGTAACCATTTGATTCTACAAAATGTCCCATGTAATCCATTCCCCATACATCAAAGGGTTCAATTATAAGACTATAATTCATTGCCATCTCTTGTCTTCTACCTATATTACCCCTTTTCTAGAAAGCATCACAATGTTCTACATACCTGTGTGTGTCCTTGAACAATGTGGGCCAATAGAATTCGGATTGAAGTACCTTTTCTGTAGTTCGTTTGCCTGTATGATGTCCTCCATACGGTATATCATTACAAGCTTGCAAAATTGCATTCATTTCATGGTTAGTAACACACTTTCTAATCATTCCATCAGGTCCATGAAAATATAAATAAGAATCATCCCAAAAGTAATATTTAAGATCATTAAAGAATTTCATTCTTTGATTTATTGTCATACTAGGAGGTAGAAATTTTTCTGCAAGATAGTTAGCATAATCCGCAAACCAAGGATCATCGATTTCAACTATTCGCTAAATATTCTCCTGAAAATGACTTATTTATAGGTACTGGGTCAGTGATTATTCTCTCAATTCTGGAAAGATGATTTTCTGCCAGATTATCCTTACCTCTCTTATCTATTATTTGCAAATCATATTCTTGCAGTAATAAAACCCATCTAATCAACCTGGGATTGGCATCCTTTTTCACAAGAAGGTGACGCAAAGCTTGGTGATCTGTGTGAACTATTACCTTAGAATTAATGATGTAAGGTCTAAACTTGTCACAAACAAAAATTATAGCTAGGAACTCTTTTTCTGTAGTAGCATAATTTTTCTCAATATTATTAAGAGTTATACTAGCATAATGAATAACATGTAAGTTCTTTCCGTCTCGCCATCCTAAAAGACTCCTAAAGCATAGTCACTAGCATCACACATGATTTCGAAAGGTTCATCCCATTTTGGAGATTACATGATAGGTGCTAAAACTAATTTGTTTTAAGGTTTTCGAAAACTCCAATGCAGTCATGATCTAAGTACAACGGGGTATTATTCTCAAGAAGGTTAGTGAGAGGCATAGATATTTTAGCAAAATCTTTTATAAAACGCTTATAAAAACCTGCATGTCCCGGAAACATTTTTAATTTTTTATGTCCTGAGCAATTGGAAGTTTTTCTATAGCATTTATGTTAGACTTATCTATTTCTATACCCTTCTCTGAAACCTTATGTCCAAAAAATTTACCTCCTCTTTCCATGAAACGACGTTGCTCCCAATTCAAAACCAAATTTGATTATCTATATCTCTGCAAAACTTTGGTTAAATTGTAGAGACAATTATCAAATGTTGTTCCACAAACAACGAAATGATTTGTTAGAACTTCCATAGTATTCTCAACAAGATCATCAAAGATTTTTAAAACACAATCTAGAAATGTTGCAGCTGCATTACATAAGCCAGATGGAATTAATCTTTCCTCATCATCTGGTACTTCCTCCCAATTAATTAGGTTCCGCTATAATTCATCTTGCGGAGTGCTGAAATGAATTGCGACTAGCTCGGAAATCATTTCCCCTTCCTTGATATCTTCCTCTTCATATGGCCTCTTCTTTAGTTCGGCGAAGTGGAATGTCATTTCCTCTTCTCCAAACATCATTGAAATAGTCTCCTTATTATCAATTGAGCTTTGGTTATAGAGATAAAAGGCCTACCTAAAAGAATAGGACAAAAAGAATCTCTAGGCATATCAACAATATGAAAATCAAGGGGGTACATGAGTGCTTAAGACATAGATATTTCTAATAACACCTTCTGGTTTTATATTAGTTCTATTTGACAGTTTAATAGTAGTGTATACCGGTTCCATATCTGGATTATTGAAATTGTAGCGAAGTTCCTCATAAAGTGATGAAGGCATAATGTTTATAGTGGAAATCAATTCACAAATTCTGCATAATAAATTTTCCCCACAATATATATGAGTCATAGGTTTAGAAGTTTCATTACCTCGTACCTTACCTTCGATGAATTCTGAAGTTTCAAGGTCTAGCATAAACACTTCATTATCCATGGTTCGTGCTTCCATAAGATCCTTTAATATAACAATATTTGCATTGGTAGCATCGGGGTTCTTTTATGGTTTCTTTAATCTTCTCTTTATGTGTTCTTCATGATACGTCGTAAACATATCTATAATTTTTGATGTTCCATGCTTGTTTAGTATCTACTTTTCTTTGCTTTGTATACACTTTGAGGAATTTTTATATGTTTTCTGGGACTAACCTATTAACAAGATGCCACAGTGCTAGTTGCCTGTTTTCTGCTTTTTTGGTTTCAGAAAAGCTAAAAAATGAATATTCTCGGAATTGGACGGGACAAAAGCCAAAGTCACTGTTTTTCCCGGAACGATACGGAAAATCAAAGCAGAGATGGAGTAGGGCACCAGGGTGGCCACACCCTAGGGTGGCGTGGGCCCACCCTGGGCACGCCACCAGGGGGTGTGGGCCCCCTGGGCCTCCACCGACCTTGCCTCCTTCGCCTATAATAAACCCCCTACTGAGAAACCCTAAATCATCTGGGAGAAATCCATGAAAAGTTCCGCAGCGCTGCCGCCACCGAAGGGGAGATTCGAGGGATAGAAGTCTCTGTTCTGGCACCCTGCCGGGACGTGGAAGTGCCCCCGGAGCCATCTCCTTTGATCTCCACTACCATCTCCATCGATTTCCATAGCCATCTGCATCACCGTTGCTGATTCCCATGATGAGGAGGGAGTAGTTCTTCCTTGAGGCTAAGGTCTCTACCGGTAGCTATGTGTTCATCTCTCTCTATGTGTGATCTTATTGTGATCATGAGCTTTGTAATCAAGTAGATCAACTCTGCTACTCAAGTGATTTAATTGATCTCTGGCTCTCCCCACGTGTGTGAAAGTGACAGCGTGCACGCCATGGTGTCACTTAGGCTAGAATCTACATAAATACTCAAGTGCTTCAATAGATCTCTGCTCTCCCCACGTGTGTGAAAGTGACAGCCTGCATGCCCTGGTGGCACTTAGGCTAGAGTTCATAAATATTTATCATGAGTATATTTTGAGTTGGTTGTCTCTATGAAATTGTGGTGTTTGTTGGAACCATCTAGCGCTCAAGGTGACAGTGTGGGGTTATCTAGATGGGGAAGGCGGACTTTGAGGTGTGCTTTTGTAGCCCTACCATGGATTACAGTGTCCAACCGAAGAGTAGTTCAGGGTAGTATCATGAAGATAATATATTTATTGATAGTGTTCACTAGTGAAAGTATGATCGCTAGGCCTTGTTTCTAAGCATTGAAAGACCGTTTGCATCTAGATCTGTTACATGTTTGCTTGCTTCCATCTTTTTGCCTTTAGTCTTTTCCTCCCCGTCAGAAGCACTTTTCTGGCACCGTTGCCACTTATAATCATCCATATCACTTGCATTTTACTATCGCTTCACCGAACTAGTTCACCTATACACCTGGCAAGTGTATTGGGTGTGTTGGGGACACGAGAGACTTCTTGTATTTTGATTGCAGGGTTGCTTGAGAGGGATACCTTTGACCACTTCCTCCCTGAGTTCGATAAACCTTGGGTGATCCACTTAAGGGAAACTTGCTGTTGTTTTACAAACCTCTGCACTTGGAGGCCCAACAACTGTCTACAAGAATAGAAGTGCATAGAAATCAAGCTCTTTTCTGGCACCGTTGCTGGGGAATAAAGAAGAAGAAGCTCCCACGTCAACAACGCGCCATAAAGTATTTTCTAGCGCCATTTTCGGGGAGGTCAGGTAAAAGGTACTCACATCCTCCGGTGTGAGTTCTCGAAGTTATTTCCTTTAGATTCTGCAATTTTATCTTTTTGTTTATTGTTTTCACTAGTTAGGCTTAATGGAAAACAACAACAAAATTAGAGAGCTTTATAGTATTTATTTTGAGTTAGGACATGAATTGTTTGAAGAGAAAATTAAAAAACCTATGGAACTTCATTAGCATGCTAATGGCAATGTTATTAGTATGAATTCTTTGAACACCATTATTGCTAATGCTATGGAAAAGTCTAAACTTGGGGAAGCTAGTTTTTATGAAAATGATCTTTTTAGTTCCCCAGCTTTGGAAGATAGCTATTCTATTGCTTATGATGATACCAAACCTCCAATATATGATGATTACAATGATGAATATGGTATTTTCAGTCCACCTACTATTGAGTAGAAAGTTAATTGTGATTACAACCAGCCTCCTATATTTGATGATTATGGTGATGTGAATAATAATGATAGCTATTTTAGTGAATTTGCTCCCACTATAATTAATAAGAATGACTATGCTTATGTGGAGAGTAATAATCATTTTATGCATGTGGCTCATGATAAGAATGTTTTATTGGATAGTTATATTGTTAATTTTATTCATGATGCTACTAAAAGTTATTATGAGAGAGGGAAACATGGTTTTATGCATCCCAATAATATTAATTTTCCCCTTTTTATGTTGAAAGTCTTGAAGTTGCACTTGTTTTCCTTTCCTATGCTTGCTGTTTTGTGCTTTCATGACTTCTTTCTTTACAACATTCCTATGCATAGGAAGTGGGTTAGAGTTAAATGTGTTTTGAATTTTCTTCTTGATGCTCTCTTTTACTTCAATTCATATTTCTTATGTGAGCATCTTCTCACACTATCAATCCTAACTTAAAGGCGTTAAAGAAAAGTACTTCTTGGGAGATAACCTAATAGTTTTCTTGAGTATTGGAAGTTATTACTTCTGTAGTAACCTCTCCTTATCCTTTTTATTCGATTTTTGTGCCAAGAATAACCTCTAATGAGAGGGAAGTAAGATTTGGGGAAGTTGTTATCCCAAAACAGATTTTTGTGCTTCATTGTAAAAATTCTTGAAAAATCTCTGTAATTCGGATTGAGCTGTAATTTTCTGAATAAATCCTCCAGGTTGTTATTAAATTTCGTTAGATCAATAATTTTTTATTTGAGCAACATAAGGTCTTCAAAAAAATCGGTTTTCACCTGATGATCTCTTTTGCCAGATTTCTGCCATTATTTGCATTTGCCTCTTTACCGATTTCTTTTTGAGTTATCTTTGGGAAATTGAGCTTTTTAAGGGAATTGCTATAGTAGCTTGTGCTTTTAATGAAAGTTTTGTTGTTTTGATACTAAACCGAAAGGTTTATTATCTTTTGAATGCACTAATGTTGCTAATGAACATTGTGTGAAGTTTTGTATGAAGGAAAATTTTCAAGTGTAAGGGAAGAATGATGTAATGAGATGAAGAATGGACAAAATCTCAATCTTGGGGATGCCACCCCATGTCACCCCAAGAAATATTCAAGAGGTACAAGCGTCAAAGCTTGGGGATGCCCAAGGAATCCCCTTCTTCATCAACAAAAATCTCAGGTCTTTCTAGACACTTCGATTTTATTGTTTCATGCACCATTGTGTTGTTCTTGGAGCGTCTTTGTTTTCGTTTTTGGATTTTTTTTGCTTAGTTTGCTTGAATGAATTTGGTTGGATCCTAGCACGCTTCTTTTGGAGAGAGACACACTCTATTTTCATTGCCTTGAACACTCTAGTTTTCACTCTTATTGTTCTGTGAGTGTTCACTTTTGTAGCACTGTATTTAGCCTTAGTTTTCTTATGCTTTCTTCTTAGAACTTTTTAGTTCTTCTTTGTGGATTTGTGAGACAAGGTCACTGGTCTTTATTGATTAATTATCTTTGTGAGTTGTTTCAAATAAGTTGATTGGTGTTGGAAAAGAGTAGGAAGCTTCATGCCTAAGTGGTACAAAAAGGGAGCTTGTTTTGACTGTGGCTTAGACTTTATCATGTCATGATAGATGTTGTTTTGACTTTATGCTTAGTGATTATTGTTGTAGCATGACTTTTTCCAAACAATTAGGATTGCTTAATGTGCCTTGAAAGAATCATGCGTTGGTTTAGCATACAAAAGCATAATATTGTGGTTTTCTCCTTTGATGCTTTATTTGGGTTGACTTGGTGCATGCTCACACCATGTTATGACTATGAATTAGTCACCCTAGCCTCTATGATCATTTAAATTTTGACTTGTGGTACCACTTTATGCTTTGATTAGTAATGTTTTGTCGCTCTACATGATTATGGACATTATTGCTCTCTTAGTTGGTCGCTCCTAGTCTTTTGCTAGCCTCCACTTGTATTGAGTAAGCTCTACTCATGCATCCAACTCCCAAGAAACAAAGTTATTTCGAAGAATCCATTATAAATTCCTATGCATGGTGTGTTACACCATTCCAAGTATATTCTTGTTTTATCTATCTTCCAACTTAAACTTGTTATGTGAAAGTTAGTGATTAAAGCTCTCACAAACTTGATGGCACACTTTATTTTTCTTGCCCCTAATAAACTTGAACCATTGTGTTATCTTTGTTTTATATGCTTGCACTTATACGTTGGGAATTAGCAGAACCATGTTGTCACGGGGAACGCTTTCAACATTGCACCTGTACATTGTACCCAGTTGATATCATGATCTTTTGTTTGCAGATGTCGTCGGTGTGAAATAAAAGGGGGGCTTGTAAGTCCATGGAGTTATGTATGTGTATTAGAGAAACGCCTGGGCTGAGATACGGAAAATCGAAGCAGAGATGGAGTAGGGCACCAGGGTGGACACACCCTAGGGTGGCACGAGCCCACCCTGGGCATGCCACCAGGGGTGTGGGCCCCCTGGGCCTCCACCGACCTTGCCTCCTTCGCCTATAAGAAGCCCCCGACTCAGAAACTCTAAATCATCTGGGAGAAATCCATGAAAAGTTCCGCAGTGCTGCCGCCACTGAAGGGGAGATTCGAGGGATAGAAGTCTCTGTTCTGGCACCCTGCCGAGACAGGGAAGTGCCCCTGGAGCCATCTCCTTTGATCTCCACTACCATCTCCATCGATTTCCATCGCCATCTGCATCACCGTTGATGATTCCCATGATGAGGAGGGAGTAGTTCTTCCTCGAGGCTAAGGGCTCTACCGGTAGCTATGTGTTCATCTCTCTATATGCGTGACCTTATTTTGATCATGAGCTTTGTAATCAAGTAGATCTACTCTGCTACTCAAGTGCTTTAATAGATCTCTGGCTCTCCCCACGTGTGTGAAAGTGACATCGTGCACACCGTGGTGGCACTTAGGCTAGAATCTACATAAATACTCAAGTGCTTCAATAGATCTCTGCTCTCCCCACGTGTTTGAAAGTGACAGTGTGCACGCTGTGGTGGCACTTAGGCTAGAGTTCATAAATATTTATCATGAGTATATTTTGAGTTGGTTGTATCTATGAAATTTTGGTGTTTGTTGGAACCATCTAGCGCTCAAGGTGATAGTGTGGGGTTATCTAGATGGGGAAGGCGGACTTTGAGGTGTGCTTTTGTAGCCCTACCATGGATTAAAGTGTCCAACCGGAGAGTAGTTCAGGGTAGTATCATGAAGAGAATATATTTATTGAGAGTGTTCACTAGTGAAAGTATGATCCCTAGGCCTTGTTTCTAAGCATTGAAACACCGTTTGCATCTAGATCTGTTACATGTTTGCTTGGTTCCATATTTTTGCCTTTAGTCTTTTCCTCCCTGTCAGAAGCTCTTTTCTGGCACCGTTGCCACTTATAATCATCCATATCACTTGTATTTTACTATCGCTTTGCCTAAATAGTGCACCTATACACCTGACAAGTGTATTGGGTGTGTTGAGGACACACGAGACTTCTTGTATCTTGATTGCAGGGTTTCTTGAGAGGGATACCTTTGACCACTTCCTCCCTGAGTTCGATAAACCTTGGGTGATCCACTTAAGGGAAACTTGCTGCTGTTCTACAAACCTCTACACTTGGAGGCCCAACAATTGTCTACAAGAATATAAGTGCATAGACATCACTTCCTCTCTGCGCTTTTTCTTGATATTCTCTTGAATAGGTTCAGAGGAAAAATCTACTATTGTTGTACTTTTTCTTGCACGCTTATTTTCGTCGAGGGGCTTATACGGTTTCCATTCTATAGGTACCTATAGATGCCCTGCATAATTCTCTATAATTTTCTTTACTAATTAAGAATCAATACCGAGGGTTTTAATCATTGCACGAGTCTTTTCATCTGCAAGAAAATCGTTAACATAATCATATTCAGAAGAACTATTCATAATGCTCTCCTTATCTTTAAGACTTTCTGTTGTCTCCCTCATTTTCATTATTAATTTCCAGGCTTCAGTATAGGTATAGGATAGAAAACTACAATTAGAAGCGGTATCTAAACTCATTCTATTTTTATCATTAAGCCCTCCATAAAAAGTGTGAGTGATTAACCAATCAGGCAAACGATGATGGGACAATTATCTAGATAACTTTTATATCTCAGATAGCCTTCATATAGACTCTCATCGGGACTATTTTTGAAACTGATAATAGTACCTCTCATCCTGTGAGCTTTGCTTTCTGAGTAATATTTTGATAGGAAATTGATTACCAATTCCGTCCAAGTCCTTGGTGTCTCTGCACAAAAAGATCTATACCAGTTGTAAACATTAATTGAGAGTGTTTGTCTAAACAACTAGACTTTAACCCTGTCAAGATTACAGTTATCGAACATAAAGGAACCAAAAACATCTTCAAAGAATTGTAAGTTCCCATATGGACTCTCTTCATCGGTTCCTGCAAATTTCTTAGAGTGTAGCAATTCATGTAATAGAGGATGGATCTCAATACCATCAGGATTTATGCTTTTGTTGACAGCTATAAAAGCGTCCATGGGCGAACCCATTTTCCTTACTGCCTCAAGATGGATTAAATGCTGAGTGTTTTCCATTGTTACGGTCCTGCAACTTAAATCAAAGATTAGTATAACGGAAGTAAATAACTAAAAGTAAAGTGACTTATAGCGCTAAGCTCCCCGACAACGACGCCAGAAAATAGCTTGATGACTGCAAGTGCACAGATCGTTTGTAGCTAGTTTCGAAATAAAGATATCGATCCCATAGGGAGTAGTAGGCGAAATACTAAAATGCTTTTAACTAAAACTAAATGAAGTTCTTAAGAAACAATTTTAAGATGCAAGAAAAATAGAATTGTTTTAAGGATTGGTTTTGGTTTTTTGGTTGAACAAATCAATTAAATAAATTGAAGTAAAACTTAATGCAGAAAGTGGTAATCGCATATTTAAAAGAATCTTGGACCTACAATAGGTAAAAGTCATTCTCGAGGAGTGGTGGATACACCGGTAGCAATTTGGATAGATTAATCAAGATTATCATAGCAAATATTCTAATGACATGTATGTATGTGGGAGGAGCTCCATATATGGACGAATAGGCAACAACCACTTCACACATCATCCGTCATAACCACAACTGGCAGATAAATGACATCAATCGTATTATCTCGCTATTAAGGGATTCGTCCCATGGCATGGACATGGTTTAATGAGTTCTCCTTGCTTCCCAAGTTAGTACGTAAAAATGACAACAACTTTATAGTCATAGTAAGTGCTATCATCCCTCCGTCTACCAACAACTAATCCCCTTCATCAAGTCCCCATAAGAGGAAAATATTAAGAGGTGCACAACTCTCGACATCAAGATGAAGACAATTAACACATACACATAATGATGTGTAACATGATAATCTCTATCTTATCTCAATCATATGCTAGGGTTTCTCCATATCCCCAAGAACTAATGATCTACTCATACCTGGAGGCAAACAGCATCATGGCAATGATAATGGAAACAATTATAGATGAATAGTTCTTGTATAAATCCACAACTAGTACGAGAATATACAAAAAGATCTAGATGTGATGTAGATGGGATGGATGGAGATGTTGGTGATGCAGCGGTTGATGAAGATGAAGATCGATGCCTTGGCTTCCCAGATCTGCGTAGGGCGAAGATGATACCTTGGGCAAGTTCCCCCTCCATATCCCTTCCGGAGGTGAGGTTTTCGGTGATTTCTATGTGTTCTGTATGTCGTATCTCTGATATGATTGCACGGGGTGGAACTATTTGAAGAGGCGGTGGCGGTCACAACTATACGACGGAAACTATACGGCCGAAAAAAGTATTCCCGTTGTATAGTTGGTCGTTAAACCTTCTGGATGTTGTGATCACCGCGAGTTTTCTTGTGGTGTTATTGATATTTCCCAATACAACTAGTCCAAGAATTGTGTCCATCGTATCCATCATCTGTCCTGATCCTGGTTAAAATAGAAATAAAAGATGCGCGCGAATGCCATAAAGTACCAAGATCCTACCACTACAGTGCAAAATAATAATATAAAACATGTTGCAAATATGCACTCATCAACATGGCTGAAAGTGGAGAAAGAAATTAAAGAGGGGAAAACAAAGTTCCGTCCCGATAGAGAGAAATACTTGCTGACAAAGGTCATCGGGAATGACAAACACGGAGGACGAGTATGAGGCCTTGGCCCTAGTTATAAGTGGGAGATTGGGTTTCCCAAAGACAAAGATACTTATAGAAGCCGAGAGAGAGCAAAGCAGCGACGAGAGGAGGAGGGAGACAGGTTCAACCAGTTGCTAGCAAGAATTGACAAGCAACAACAGCAGATTGACGAACTTAGAGGAGTAGCACGCCTGCGGATCCTGCACTCAATATTACCGTCGACCCATCTCAGCGTAGAAGCAGTGTGTCTGAATCGGTGGTCCCGTATCATGATGCACGGATGATAGATGGTGGTCCCGTCTACCCCATGGATGGAATCAAGGAGCGGATATATTGTGAGCTCCATCAGAAGGTGAAGAATATATCCGTGAAGGTGGCGTGTGTATGTGCTTTACCTTGTCCACCCGACGCACGCTGGCATGGCCGTGAGATTCCAGCTGGCTATGCTAAAGTCGGGGTGTATCAAATCGTAACGGGGTGGGACTAAATGGAGCTTGACATCCCTAGACCTGAAGGTGAGAGGACACTCAGAGAAGTACTGGGTGATATCATTCTATGGGACAAGGACAACATCAAGCTTCCAGTCTTGGTGCCAAGGCCAACACCGCCTCCAAGTCATTGCAGGTCACCTTCACCTCCATCACCTCCAAGAAGCCCACCCCATGACTACGACGACCAAAATGCGAGTCCATCTCGATCTCCACCGCAGGGCCAGGCGTCTTCGCCGCAGGGTCAGCCTGCTAAGGACAATAAGAGGAAGCATGCTCCCTCGATGAGTACTAACCGACACAGCAACCCAAATCGAAGAATGCCGCTCCTCCCAAGAGTACGTCATAAGAATCTTCCAATCAGACCTTACGATCATACTGACAAGGAAAACACAGAGATCACAAAGGCCAATTATGATGCGCTTTTTCAAAAGAAGAAACCCGATCCTGCCCTGATATACACCGAGAAGCAAAAAGTGTATGAACTTGATTTTTTAACAAAAAATTGCAATATGAGTTGCACCATAAGCCTCATGACTATCAACACACACTTCAGAAGGAAGTGACGAAGAGCAAATCAAGTATAAGTGCAAGCGGGAGCAAATCAAGTAAAAGTACAAGCGGGAAAAGAAGAGGGACGTTTCCCAGCTGGGAGAACAGGCCAAACAATCGATCCCACCCCTCAAGGTGTTATCCAAAGACGTTCCCCAGCTGCCGCAACAGGATATGGAAGAAGCTGCGAGGTTGGCGGCCGCTATGGGTGTGAGTGTTGCTGAATTGCTTGGTTCCCAAGACGACAAGTGACCCAAGGCTGATGTAGTCCCTGGATATGTCCCAGGGATGGATTTGGTCAGCAAAGAGAAGTTGTGAGAACTTCCAACACAAATACGGAATCTCCATGAATGATACTTGAGAGTCATAAAGCAGTACAGAACAATGATCACAACGAAAGTCCCACGTGAGTAATATTTCCAAGCCGAAGAAGTCCATGTTGAGTTTCCAGAACTCTTCCAGTTATACAATTTCGACGCCCTCGAAAAATCTCTCATGAGTTGCTATTTTCTGTAAGTTGTTGAATTCGTTGTCTACATATAAGTTGTTAAGTTTTTCAGTTATTCAGTTCATTGTTGCATGTAAGTATCCTCATTATATCCTTTTGTACTCTACTATTATGAATAATGAAGATCCAGGAATGTAAAAGAAGGATACTGAAGGGAATATGCCCTGAGAGGCAATAATATAGTGGTTATTATATATTCCAAGTATATGATAGATGTTTATTTTGCATGCTATAATTGTATTAATACGGAAACGTTATTACATGTGTGTTTAATAAACAAACAGAAAGTTCCTAGTTATGCCTCTCTTATAAACTAGCTTGTTGATTAACAAGATGATCAAGGTTTCCTGATCATGGGCATTGGATGTTGTTAATAATGAGGTCACACCATTATTGGAATGGTGTGATGAACATTCATCCGAAGTATAGCATTACGATCAAAGTCATTGAGTTTATATTGCTATAACATAATACGAATAATCCTAATCCTTAGACTATTAGATCATGTCAATCACTAACACTAGAAGAGTATCTTGATAACATCAAACGTCACGCCGTAACAGGGTGATTATAAAGATGGGTTCAGTTCTACTGAAGTGTTATATTGAGGCCCATGGATCAAGAGTGGAATTTTTTCATCCCGATGACGGAGAGATATACTCTGTGCCCTCTCGGTGATATCACATTGGTTAGCTTGCAAGCAATTGATTTGATCACTAGAATGTTATATCACAGGAACGAGAAAAGAGTACATGTCAGTAACGAGATCAAACTAGGTATGAGGATACCGATGATCGAATATCGAACATGTAATATATCGTGAGACAAAGGGATTAAGGTTCTAGCGTAAAAGGTTCTCACGATCACAAGAAAGTCATTGTTGAATGTGTGGGAGTCAGTATGGATCTCTAGGCCCTGCTTCTGATTATTGATCCGAGAGGGGTCTTGATCATGTCCACATTATTCGCGAACCGTAGGATGACACACTTAAGAGACACCGACGCCATTTTGAACAAATAGTTTAATGCTGAAAAGATTAACAAAGCGTAGGAATTTATTTCACTAGACACTGAAACTATTTTGGGTGAAATTGCTGAAAGTGTTTTTGCATGTGAAATTAAATACTAGCAAGGGGTTATATGTGAATGTTTTCCCATTATGGTAATTGACAAAATTCTGAATAAATAATAGAAGTTTTATTTAAAGAGAGATTGCATTAAATTAGGTGGAAATTTAATGGGAATTTTGAGTGGGATTTTGAGTGGAGAAATGAAGGGGCTATTTTGTGAGTGGGAGCTCCACCCACATGAATGGAGGAGGGGAGGGGCAGCCCCCATGCGCCATCCACCCCCTTGGGGTTCCCCCTCCCTCCTATATAAATCCCCCCTCTCCCTCTATCACACTCACACCTCCTCGTGAAGGATCTCTCTCCCCTCTAGTTTATTCCCCATGGTCTCGGACTAGCGAGATACATGTTCCCGGTGGATTTTTGGCAAGAAAGAGTTGTTGCTTATGCTGCATCACTGGAGCAAGGCGGCGGAGGTTGCTCAGTGGCTCGGACGTGTGTGTGAGCACGAATGCGTCTGTAGAGGTCCCAACCTTTAATAAGATTGATCCCTCCTGTGTTTACAATGCTAGTCCCTGGATCAATAGCTAGCATCCACAGTTAAGATGTAATATCAAGAAACAAAGGTCATAATATAGCTTTATAACCAGGAATAACATATTTTTATTACATCAAACATAGCTCATTTGGCTATTACATTACATTGCAGCGGAATAACTACGGTCAAGTGGTCCTTCATCTTCAAAGTGCCACAGGCAGATGTTGGTTGTAGACTTTGTAATCCTAAACAATCAATCTTCACTAAACAATCAAACCTGCAACATACAAGTTACAGCCACAAAGGGTCAATACATTTGAATTGTATTGGCAAGTGATACTATAATAATATAGTGGAGTCTATCATCTATATGCATTTGGCTAAGTGTAGTTGAGGCTTGCATTGCTCAAAATAGGTTTTTCCTTAACATTTGAAAATACTAAGTTTTTTTGCTTGACAAAATCATTTTTCTCAATCAAAGATTTCAAGATCCTTGTACCAAGCCATCTCTCCATCAATGATTGAAGAATTCAAACAACCCTTGTTCAAACCACAAGTTTTAATTTAGAAATTTGAATGATGAGATTCTTGATTGCTTCCATGTGTTGATGCTCAAATTGTCCTTTACCAGGGACATGGCTAAGTACTTAGATTTTACACTCTATAGAGGTGGTGCACTTTCCCCACAAGACTTGGTTTCCCAAGAAAAGATCTTTCAGAAGCCTTCCCTTAGACCAAAATGGACGCGTTCCAACCTATCAAACACTACCACCCACTGTACATATGGCTAAGTTCTTGCAACCTATATGATCATGGCAGAGCCCATATTGCCAAGTGGTTGCACTTGAAACTTCTCAACATTTGACATCTCAAATCTCTTTGTTTCCTGGGTGGCCATCCACAAGTGAGATACACAAGCCAAGTCTATGGCCTTGTGAACCACTCAACATAACCCAATCTTTCCATTTCCACCCAGGTGATTCATTAACTTAGTTGTTTTATTAAACAAAACACAAGTCCTCAGACTTAGAATATTTTTCCATAGTGTGAATATATATTCCACCCATGTTTTCTATTAGCTAGGCTAAGCTTGATAGTAATAGGAATCTTAACTTAGGAAAATCCTACTAAGGATTCATCTACTAGGTTTTATTATAGCAAGGTCTATACTTAGCAAAATCCATGCAAGTTTTACTTAGCAAAATCACTAATGCATAGAGAAAGTAATGGGATAGATAGTATGAAGCATCACTTGCCTTTTTGGTAGGGAATGGTGGTTCACTCCTTGATCTTGCTAGTCTCACACTTCACTACAAGTCAATCAAACAAACACCAATTCAATTTACATTCCAACCAATAATCACTCAAACAAATTCACACACACAAGACAAAGGAGACCAATTCATGCATGGGAGCATGCACAAGATAGTTTTATTTGGCAAAGGGGGTCTCTATGGGGTTTCTAAATTTTGTAAGATCCAAATTGGTCATTTACCAAAGTGGCAAAGTCATTAGCAAGAGGGTTTTGTCCAAAAACTATTTTTAAATCCATTTATCATTTCATGTGGTAGAAAATGTTTTTATTAAGGCAAAACTCTTGAGTTGTTCACCAAATGAGTTGCTATTGCAAAACTTGGTGTTTTTGGGTCAGTAGGTTTGGTCCAAACCATTTTCTCAAAGTTTTCTTTCCATAAACATTTTTATAATAAAATCAACAATTTTATTTGGCTAGAAATGGACTAAACTAATTAATCCATTCCAAACTTTTCCAAATTTATTTTCCAAACCATGGGTTGGTTCCTAGGGTCAGTAAGGTCACAACAATACAATTTGCAAAGGTTTTATCCTTAAATTCAATTTCA
Organism: Avena sativa; assembly: GCA_916181665.1. NCBI lineage: Eukaryota > Viridiplantae > Streptophyta > Magnoliopsida > Poales > Poaceae > Avena > Avena sativa. Next base: position 112,171,250 of record OV702283.1, read on the forward strand.
AACAATTTTTATACTCTAAACAAGCATACAAATGAATCTGCAAAAATGAACAAACAAACAGATACTATTTTCTAAACTAAGGCCACAGTTGGCTAGGGCTTGTTCTCCTGAATCCATTGATATAAAATTTGCTAAATTTGGACGTGTGGTTTGAAAGTTACAATGGTTTGAAAATCATAACATAACCAGGTTTCAAATCTGTTTTTAAACCGAGCAGGTGACACGCGGCGTTATTCTACTGGTTGATACCGGTTCGGCCGGATCGGCATCGTGAACCGCAGGATCTAACTAGAAACGTGCGGCGCAGATCGACGCATACCCCTTCGCTCACTTTCTTTCCTAGCCGCTGGATCAAGATCGGACGGTTGCTGCTGCCTGGCCAAGGACTGGCGGCGCGATGACAACGGCGAGCGGCGGAGCGGCCAGTTAGCGGCGGCGCTAGCGAAATAGGACGTGAAGAAGAGGGGGAGGATGCTCACCAGGTTCGCAATGCAACGCTGATGCTCAACGTGCTACTGGTTGGTGGAGGGGCGCACGGGGACGGGCAGAATTCTTCGCCGGAGTTAGTTCTGGCGACGGACGCGCGCGGTCGAGGTCGAGGACATCGCTGGAGGTCGCCCTAAGGCAAAATGAAGGTACGGTTAGATGCGCAGGATCAAGACGATGCTATGTGCGTGATCGATAAGTGACGGGGCGGTCTGGTTCACCTGGTAATCGTCGTCGAAGAAGGAGACAGACGGCGGTGCTGCAGGTCGTCGATGTTGCCAACGCTGGGAGGCACGCGCGAGCGAGCTGGAACTTCGAGGGGGTTTGCCAGGATATGGGGAACTTGTCCGCTTGCTTGGGAAGGCATGGAGAGGCAGGGTATGGCCGGAATTGAAATTTAGCTCGTCGGAGACGGCGGTGGTGCAGAAGGAAATGGCAACAGCCTGGTGGCGGAAAGAGGTTGGCGTCTGAGGGGAACGGAGGAGAAGACGCTGGGGTTTTAACGCGCATGGTCAAGGCGATTAATGGTGGCCGCATTAAGGCGTATTGAATCCGCGGAATCAAGCCTGCAACGGCCGGCGAGAAGGGGTCGTGCGGGTGGGGAAGAAGGGGGCCGGTGGTGGGGTCTGGTGTCAGTGAGAAAAGGAGAGAAAGGGGGAGGTCCACCAGTCATAGGCTATGCGGGTTGTTTATGCGGTGAAGGTAAACATTTCAGGGAAAAGAGGAGGTGGGCTGTTTTGGCTGGCTCAGTTGGGCTGTTGTTGTTTCCCTTTTTTTTTGTACAGAAACATTTTCCTTTTCTATTTCCATTTGCTGATTTGATTTTCAATCAACATTTCAAACATTCAAACCATTCAAACAATTCAAACTATTGTAATGAGTTTTTGGTTCTGTTTAGTAGTATAACCAATTTCCAAAATAAAATAATATTTTAAATCTTTTTAGGTTCCATTTATTAATTAAATAAAATGGACCATGGTTTATTAATAAAATAGGGTTTGGTTTATTTAATAAAATCTCCATTTTAAATCCAAATATTTTCAAAACTCAAACAGTAGATTTTATTTGGAAATAAAGAATATTTGAAAACTTGTTTAAAACAAAATAACCTTTTATTTTTAGGGTCCATTATTAATTAAATATAATAGACTTTCATTATTAAATTAAATAGGATTTGTTTTATTGAGATATTTATTTTGAAATCTATAATATAACCAAAACACTTCAGTAGGTTTTATTTGTGAACATCAAATATTTGGAAAACTTATTTTAAACAATTTAATAAGTTTTGATGTTTCAATTAAAATGGTAAAACCTTTTATTTAAATAAAATTTGAATATTAATCCCTTATTATTTTATTTAAATAAACCTTTGCTATTTTTATTCAAAACAAAACATTCATTTCAAAAGTTGTCCAAGGTTTAATTGGCTTTATAAAATAATCTTTATTCATAAATCTTTTATCTATAAAACTTTTATTTCTTTTGCAAACCAAATCCTTTTATTTAAAAGATCCAAAATAGTATTTCCAAAATATTTTATTTTCCTTTATTTAAAATGTTTATCTTTTTAAATCCTTTTAGGATTTTATTTAATTCAAATGGGTTTGGAGTTCTAATTGAATTCAAAAAGTTTCTTCTGGCTCATAAAATCAAACAAAGTTTTATTTATTCATTTATTTTCACATTACAAGATTTGGAAAATCTTGGGATGTGACAGGCTACCACCCTTAAAATAAATCTCGTCCCGAGATTTGGGGCGGCTAGGGTTACAAGCATGTTCAAAACAACTAGGGTACTACCACCCTTAATAATTTTCAAACAAAAATTACACATTGTCCTTCTTGGGATCATGAGAAATACTTTCTCTAAGCAAACAGTTGCATTTATGTCCTTAATTTCCATGCTTGACTCATGGTCCAAGGTTGAGATCCTTCATAGACTTCTTTAACTTGTTCCCCATTCTTTCTGGGCAATTGTTTGCATAGTGGCGTAGTTCCTTGCATTTGAAACACATCACTTGGCTGATATCTTTCTTTTCCTTTGGTATCATTGCCTTTAGTTTATTTCTTTGGTTCTTCTTCTTTTCTGGGCATTCATTGTCATAGTGTCCCATCTCTTTGCAATTGTAACATTGCACTTGAGTAATATCCTTCTTGTTAGGGTTGGGGCATTTCTTCTTCTTCTTCTTGGGTCTCTCCAAAGCTAGGAGTTCTTCTAGTTCATGTTCTTCATAGGTGGGAGATCTTTCTCTCTTCTTGAGGCATTGATCTTCATGTTCCATGGATGTATGATCCTTGTCTCTAAAACTATTGCTGGCTTGGATTCCTTCTAGATTAGCTTCTTTGTCATCCTTGTTGTCATTAGCTCTTTGGGAAAAGTTTTCTCTCATGTTGATCATTTGAGTAACTAATCCTTGCAACAATTGGGATTGAAGTTTCAAAATACTTTGTATGGCTGGGTCTAGTCCATTGTTGTTGGCTAAAAGCTGAGTTGTCTCTTGGCTCAACTGGTTTTGGGTTGCTATAATGTCTCTCATGTTGTCCTTTTGGTTGTTGCTGTTGTCATCCACCTTGATGTTGGAGTCTCTTGGAGTAGTCATCTGTTTGGGTTGAAGGGGAATTAGAATAGGCAAGATATTTCTAAGGAATTATTTCTAACCACCCATCACAATTCACACAAACAATGTGCATGCAATCACAAGCCAAACATTCACAAACAACTTTGCACTCAAACAACAAAGTTCAAGCACATACTTAGTCAACAAAATATTTTTGTTACACCACATAAATTGGTGTGTTTGTCTTAACTAAAATATGGTGGTCCATCTATATGGTTCACTTGTGATCTTTCCATCATGCATGATTCTCCTTGCATGAGATCATGGTTTCCTTGAGAAAAGTCCTTGGTTGCAAATACTTCAAAGTTTTGTTGATGGTTCCTTCTTATTTTGCATTCCCTCAGTCTCTAAATCTTGAGCAAGATTTCCTTGTCTCACTTGTGGTGGTTCCTAAGTTGGAAATCCTTGGTGATTATGCTGAAGATGTTGAAGTCATTAGAGTTGAAGATGTTGAAGTCATTAGAGTTGAAGAAGTTGAAGAAGTCTTTTGCATATGATGTAGTCTTTGGTCATGGGTAGGTTTCCATCAAGTTGAAGTAGAAGAGAAGTAGAGTTGAAACCAAAATAGTTGAGGAAAGAGTTTACAAGTGTTTTTGTAAATAAGTTTTTGAACAAACACAACTATTTTTCTAAGGGTTTTTGTCCAATCCTAGGTTTACAAATCCTACAGGCAACACAATGCTCTGATACCATCTGTAGAGGTCCCAACCTTTAATAAGATTGATCCCTCCTGTGTTTACAATGCTAGTCCCTAGATCAATAGCTAGCATCCACAGTTAAGATGTAATATCAAGAAACAAAGGTCATAATATAGCTTTATAACCAGGAATAACATATTTTTATTACATCAAACATAGCTCATTTGGCTATTACATTACATTGCAGTGGAATAACTATGGTCAAGTGGTCCTTCATCTTCAAAGTGCCACAGGCAGATGTTGGTTGTAGACTTTGTAATCCTAAACAATCAATCTTCACTAAACAATCAAACCTGCAACATACAAGTTACAGCCACAAAGGGTCAATACATTTGAATTGTATTGGCAAGTGATACTATAATAATATAGTGGAGTCTATCATCTATATGCATTTGGCTAAGTGGAGTTGAGGCTTGCATTGCTCAAAATAGATTTTTCCTTAACATTTGAAAATACTAAGTTTTTTTGCTTGACAAAATCATTTTTCTCAATCAAAGATTTCAAGATCCTTGTACCAAGCCATCTCTCCATCAATGATTGAAGAATTCAAACAACCCTTGTTCAAACCACAAGTTTTAATTTAGAAATTTGAATGATGAGATTCTTGATTGCTTCCATGTGTTGATGCTCAAATTGTCCTTTACCAGGGACATGGCTAAGTACTTAGATTTTACACTCTGTAGAGGTGGTGCACTTTCCCCACAAGACTTGGTTTCCCAAGACAAGATCTTTCAGAAGCCTTCCCTTAGACCAAAATGGACGCGTTCCAACCTATCAAACACTACCACCCACTGTCCATATGGCTAAGTTCTTGCAACCTATATGATCATGGCAGAGCCCATATTGCCAAGTGGTTGCACTTGAAGCTTCTCAACATTTGACATCTCAAATCTCTTTGTTTCCTGGGTGGCCATCCACAAGTGAGATACACAAGCCAAGTCTATGGCCTTGTGAACCACTCAACATAACCCAATCTTTCCATTTCCACCCAGGTGATTCATTAACTTAGTTATTTTATTAAACAAAACACAAGTCCTCAGACTTAGAATATTTTTCCATAGTGTGAATATATATTCCACCCATGTTTTCTATTAGCTAGGCTAAGCTTGATAGTAATAGGAATCTTAACTTAGGAAAATCCTACTAAGGATTCATCTACTAGGTTTTATTATAGCAAGGTCTATACTTAGCAAAATCCATGCAAGTTTTACTTAGCAAAATCACTAATGCATAGAGAAAGTAATGGGATAGATAGTATGAAGCATCACTTGCCTTTTTGGTAGGGAATGGTGGTTCACTCCTTGATCTTGCTAGTCTCACACTTCACTACAAGTCAATCAAACAAACACCAATTCAATTTACATTCCAACCAATAATCACTCAAACAAATTCACACACACAAGACAAAGGAGACCAATTCATGCATGGGAGCATGCACAAGATAGTTTTATTTGGCAAAGGGGGTCTCTATGGGGTTTCTAAATTTTGTAAGATCCAAATTGGTCATTTACCAAAGTGGCAAAGTCATTAGCAAGAGGGTTTTGTCCAAAAACTATTTTTAAATCCATTTATCATTTCATGTGGTAGAAAATGTTTTTATTAAGGCAAAACTCTTGAGTTGTTCACCAAATGAGTTGCTATTGCAAAACTTGGTGTTTTTGGGTCAGTAGGTTTGGTCCAAACCATTTTCTCAAAGTTTTCTTTCCATAAACATTTTTATAATAAAATCAACAATTTTATTTGGCTAGAAATGGACTAAACTAATTAATCCATTCCAAACTTTTCCAAATTTATTTTCCAAACCATGGGTTGGTTCCTAGGGTCAGTAAGGTCACAACAATACAATTTGCAAAGGTTTTATCCTTAAATTCAATTTCAAACAATTTTTATACTCTAAACAAGCATACAAATGAATCTGCAAAAATGAACAAACAAACAGATACTATTTTCTAAACTAAGGCCACAGTTGGCTAGGGCTTGTTCTCCTGAATCCATTGATATAAAATTTGCTAAATTTGGACGTGTGGTTTGAAAGTTACAATGGTTTGAAAATCATAACATAACCAGGTTTCAAATCTGTTTTTAAACCGAGCAGGTGACACGCGGCGTTATTCTACTGGTTGATACCGGTTCGGACGGATCGGCATCGTGAACCGTAGGATCTAACTGGAAACGTGCGGCGCAGATCGACGCATACCCCTTCGCTCACTTTCTTTCCTAGCCGCTGGATCAAGATCGGACGGTTGCTGCTGCCTGGCCAAGGACTGGCGGCGCGATGACAACGGCGAGCGGCGGAGCGGCCAGTTAGCGGCGGCGCTAGCGAAATAGGACGCGAAGAAGAGGGGGAGGATGCTCACCAGGTTCGCAATGCAACGCTGATGCTCAACGTGCTACTGGTTGGTGGAGGGGCGCACGGGGACGGGCAGAATTCTTCGCCGGAGTTAGTTCTGGCGACGGACGCGCGCGGTCGAGGTCGAGGACATCGCTGGAGGTCGCCCTAAGGCAAAATGAAGGTGCGGTCAGATGCGCAGGATCAAGACGATGCTATGTGCGTGATCGAGAAGTGACGGGGCGGTCTGGTTCACCTGGTAATCGTCGTCGAAGAAGGAGACAGACGGCGGTGCTGCAGGTCGTCGATGTTGCCAACGCTGGGAGGCACGCGCGAGCGAGCTGGAACTTCGAGGGGGTTTGCCAGGATATGGGGAACTTGTCTGCTTGCTTGGGAAGGCAGGGAGAGGCAGGGTATGGCCGGAATTGAAATTTAGCTCGTCGGAGACGGCGGTGGTGCAGAAGGAAATGGCAACAGCCTGGTGGCGGAAAGAGGTTGGCGTCTGAGGGGAACGGAGGAGAAGACGCTGGGGTTTTAACGCGCATGGTCAAGGCGATTAATGGTGGCCGCATTAAGGCGTATTGAATCCGCGGAATCAAGCCTGCAACGGCCGGCGAGAAGGGGTCGTGCGGGTGGGGAAGAAGGGGGCCGGTGGTGGGGTCTGGTGTCAGTGAGAAAAGGAGAGAAAGGGGGAGGTCCACCAGTCATAGGCTATGCGGGTTGTTTATGCGGTGAAGGTAAAGGTTTCAGGGAAAAGAGGAGTGGGCTGTTTGGGCTGGCTCAGTTGGGCTGCTGTTGTTTCCCTTTTTTTTTGTATAGAAACATTTTCCTTTTCTATTTCCATTTGCTGATTTGATTTTCAATCAACATTTCAAACATTCAAACCATTCAAACAATTCAAACTATTGTAATGAGTTTTTGGTTCTGTTTAGTAGTATAACCAATTTCTAAAATAAAATAATATTTTAAATCTTTTTAGGTTCCATTTATTAATTAAATAAAATGGACCATGGTTTATTAATAAAATAGGGTTTGGTTTATTTAATAAAATCTCCATTTTAAATCCAAATATTTTCAAAACTCAAACAGAAGATTTTATTTGGAAATAAAGAATATTTTAAAACTTGTTTAAAACAAAATAACCTTTTATTTTTAGGGTCCATTATTAATTAAATATAATAGACTTTCATTATTAAATTAAATAGGATTTGTTTTATTGAGATATTTATTTTGAAATCTATAATATAACCAAAACACTTCAGTAGGTTTTATTTGTGAACATCAAATATTTGGAAAACTTATTTTAAACAATTTAATAAGTTTTGATGTTTCAATTAAAATGGTAAAACCTTTTATTTAAATAAAATTTGAATATTAATCCCTTATTATTTTATTTAAATAAACCTTTGCTATTTTTATTCAAAACAAAACATTCATTTCAAAAGTTGTCCAAGGTTTAATTGGCTTTATAAAATAATCTTTATTCATAAATCTTTTATCTATAAAATTTTTATTTCTTTTGCAAACCAAATCCTTTTATTTAGAAGATCCAAAATAGTATTTCCAAAATATTTTATTTTCCTTTATTTAAAATGTTTATCTTTTTAAATCCTTTTAGGATTTTATTTAATTCAAATGGGTTTGGAGTTCTAATTGAATTCAAAAAGTTTCTTCTGGCTCAGAAAATCAAACAAAGTTTTATTTATTCATTTATTTTCACATTACAAGATTTGGAAAATCTTGGGATGTGACAACGTCGCTGATTTGTGGCGCTAGGAATTCCTCTCAATGTTGAGATCGGCAAGCGTTCGTCTACATCATCCACGAGTTCAACCTCGTTAAACTTTGTCGGTATTCAAGGGTATGTTATCTACGGATGTATATTCGCCCGTTGCTTGTATCTAGTAGATAGATCTTGGTACATAGTTGTTCCCATCGTAGGGAATTTTTTGTTTTCTATGCTGCGAACCCTACAGTGGTATCAGAGCCATGTTCTATGCATAGATGCTTTGCACAGGTAGTACACATATGTATATGTGGGCGATGATGATCATGTTATTGATTCTTAGTTGTACTTTGGATATTGGTGGCATAGTGGGATGAAGCGTCCCGGACAAACTTTACATGTCCTCGCACATGAGACCTGTTCTACGCTTGACATGCAACTAGTTTTGCATAAGTGGCTAGCGGGTGTCTGTCTCTCCTAATATAGTCAATATCTAATTTTCAACGAGTTTTCAAAAATTTGGTTATCCTCATTGTGGTTCATGTTCGTAGGTGAGAACGGTTCTATCTTCGAAGCCCTAAGCCATGTAAAACTTGCAATGGATAAATTAGAAGCGTCTAGTTTAGATTGTTGCTAGGCTAGTGTCATGATATGATGATGTTGTAAGTAAAAGTATAAGTTGATACTCTTACAACACACATAACGTGTAAGTTCCATAGACCTTAGCCTTACACATAAAGGAATGATGAGGATCATACCACGACGCACATGATGGAGATAAAGTGCAAGAACCATATCATTTCACGTTTTTCACATGTGATGTTTGTTCCATCTTATATTGCCTGTTTGGCATTTTATTAGCATAATAAGATATCCCTCATTTAGATATCAAGATAAAAATGTTTTCTCTCTTAAGTATGCATCGATTATGTTTCACCGCTCTAAGACATCACGTGATGATCGGCTCTTCTTGGATCCACGATCATATTTTGGGTGTAAGACAGTTTACAGACGCAAATACCATGGTTCTTACTTGGCGAGCCGAGCATGTGTAGACATGGCCTCGGAACACGAACTAAAAGGTTAAGCATGAGTCATATGAAAGATATGATGCCCATATGGATGCTCGACTTTGAAGCTACACCGACTCACGTGATGATCGGACTTGGTGTAGTGGATTTGGTTCATGTAATCACCAAAAAGGCACGAGGGATGTCGTTTTTGAGTGGGAGTTCATTCTTAATTTGGATTAGTTGAACTCGATCTATCATAAACTTAGTCTAAACTTTACAATTCTGTTGTAGATGGCACCACCTGCTTTTAATTTCAATGTGTTCATGGAGAAAGAGAAACTTGCAATGAACGATAGCAATTTTACCAAATGGTTCATAAATTTGTGGTTGTTCCTCAATGCTGCACAAAAGTAATATGTGATAGAATCTCCGCTAGGCCCCCCACCACTTGATGATGCCCCTAACGAGGAAAATAATGCCTATCAGACTCTTCAGGAGGACCACAACTTAGTTCATTGCGGCATAATGTATGGGATAGATCCAAAACTTCGAAAGCGTTTCGAAAACGTTAATGCCTTTGATACAATGGGAGAGTTGAAAATGATTTTCGACACCCATGCTGCTGTAGAGAGTTATAATGCTTTAGAAAATTTCTTTAGCTTCATAATGGAAGAGAACAACTCCGTTAGTGAGCACATACTCAAGATGTCAGAGTACGTCGATAAGCTTGTGTTCTTGGGAATATCGATCCCCATTGACTTAGGCATACATCATGTTCTCCAATATCTGCCACCTAGCTACAAGAGCTTCGTGATGAAGTATAACATGCAGGGCATGAAGAAATCTCTCCCCGAGCTTCTGTCTATGCTTAAGACTGCAGGGGTGGAAATCAAGAAGTAACATAAAGTGTTGATGATCAATAAGACCACTGGTTTCAAGAAAGACAAGAAGGGTAAACAGAAGGGAAAGAAGGGCAGCAAACCGGTTGCCTTACCTGAAAAGAAATCCCGTTGGCCCTAAGTTTGATACCGAGTGCTATTATTGCAAGGGGACTGGCCAATGAAAGCGCAACTGCCCTAAGTATTTGGCAGACAAGAAGGCCGGCAAAGGCAAATAAAGGTATACTCCCTCCGTTTCAGGGTTTAAGGCGTCCTCGTTTTGCATGTTTTTTTTGACCAAGAATTACTCTTAATACGTAAAGAGTTTTGGTATAAAACTAGTATCACTAGAAAGTATTTTTCAATACGAATTCTACGGTACTAATTATGTACAATATAATCAAGATTTTGTTGCTTAATTCTTTTAGTCAAACTTTGCTTTGGAAAGCGAGTGCGCCTTAAGCCTTGATACGGAGGTAGTATACGATATACATGTTATTGATGTGTACTTGACTAGTACTCGCAGTAGCACCTGGGTATTTGATACCGGATCGGTTGCTAATATTTGTAACTCGAATCAGGGGACGCGGAACAATCGACCGCGAGAAAGGGGTGAGGTCAAGATGCGTGTCGGCAACGGATCAAGCGTTGTTGTGATCGCCTTCGGAACGCTACCTCTCCACTTACCATCGGGATTAGTTATAAACTTGAATAATTGTTAACTTGTGCCAGCACTGATCATGAACATTGTATCCGGATCATGTTTGATGCGCAGTGGTTATTCATTTAAATCTGAAAATAATGGTTGTTCAATTTATATGAATGATATATTTTATGGTCATGCACCGATGATGAATGGTTTATTTCTACTGGATCTCGATAATAGTGTTACACATACTCATAATGTTTATGCTAAAAGGATTAAACTTAATGATGATATATCCGCATATATGTGGCCCTGCCGTCTAGGTCATATTGGTGTTAAACGCATGAAGAAGCTCCATTCGTATGGACTTTTGGAATCACTTGATTTCGAATCATTTGATACATGTAAGCCATGCCTTATGGGCAAGATGACTAGAACGCCGTTTTCTGGTTCAATTGAACGTGCGGCAGATTTATTGGAAATCATACACTTTAATGTGTGTGGTCCAATGAGTGTGTCGGTGCGAGGTGGATATAGTTATTTTGTTACTTTTACGGATGATTTGAGTAGATACGATTATATCTACTTAAGAAAACACAAGTCTGAAACCTTTGAGAAATTCAAGGAATTTTAAAATGAAGTGGAAAATCATCGTAATAGAAAGATCAAATTTCTATGGTCCGACCGTGGAGGTGAGTATCTAAGTTACGAGTTTAGAACACATATGAAAGAGTGTGGAATAGTTTCACAACTCACACCTGCCAGAACACCACAGCAAAATGGTGTGTCGGAACGTCGTAATCGTACTCTACTGGATATGGTTCGATCTATGATGTCTCTGACGGACTTTCCACTATCATTTTGGGGTTATGCACTAGAAACTGCTGCATTCACTTTAAACCGAGCACCATCTAAATCCGTTGAAAAGACACCGTATGAATTGTGGTTTGGAAACAAACCTAAGCTGTCATTTCTTAAAGTTTGGGGATGCGATGTTTATGTGAAGAAACTTCAATCGGATAAACTCGAACCCAAAGCGGAAAAATGCGTCTTCATAGGATACCCTAAGGAAACTATTGGGTATTCCTTTTTATCACAGATTCGAGGGCAAGGTTTTTGTTGCCAAGAATGGATCCTTTCAAGAGAAAGAGTTTCTCACGAAAGGTGTGAGTAGTCGGAAGGTAGAACTCGAAGAGGTTATTGAACCTTCTCTTCAAAGTATGGTGAGTAGCGCAGCGCCGGAAGTTGTTCCGGAGTTGGCTTCACCTGTTGAAGAGGGAACTAATGATAATGATCATGAAAATCCAAAAGAGAGCACTACCGAACCTCGGAGGTCTAGCAGGGTGCGTGCAGCTCCCGAGCTGTACGGAAACCCTGTTATGAATTTCATGGTTGATGAAATTGATGACCCTGCGACGTATCAAGAAGCGATGATGAGCCCGGATTCCAACAAATGGTTAGAAGCCATGAAATCCGAGATGGAATCCATGTATGAAAACCAGGTTTGGAACTTGGTGGACTTACCTCACGACCGAAAGGCCGTGGAGAATAAATGGATTTTCAAAAGGAAAACTGATGTTAATGGTAATATAACCATCTATAAAGCTCGACTTGTCACAAAAGGGTTTCAACCAATTCAAGGAGTTGACTACGATGAGACATTCTCTCCCGTAGCGATGCTAAAGTCAGTTAGGATTATGTTAGCAATTGCTGCATATTTCGACTATGAGATATGGTAGATGGATGTCAACACTACATTCCGCAATGGCAACATTGAAGAAGAGTTGTATATGGTACAACCAAAGGGTTTTGTCAATCCTAAGGATGCTGAAAAGGTATGCAAGCTTCAGCGATCCATCTATGGACTGAAGCAAGCATCCCGAAGTTGGAATCTCTGCTTTGATGAGGTGATCAAAGAGTTTGGATTTATCCAAAATCATGGAGAGGCTTGTATTTACAAGAAAGTGAGTGGGAGCGATGTGACATTTCTGATATTATATGTGGATGACATATTATTGATCGGAAATGATATAGATCTTTTAAACAGTGTTAAAAGTTATGTAAACCACAAATTTTCAATGAAGGACCTAGGTGAAGCGTCATACATATTAGGCATAAAGATCTATAGGGATAGATCTATGCGCCTAATAGGGCTATCGCAAAGTACATAACTTGATAAGATTTTAAAGAAATTTAAAAAGGACGGAAGTAATAAAGGGTTCTTACCTATGTTACAAGGAAATACATTGAGTAAGACTCAAAGTCCGGCTACGTCGGAAGAAAGAGAGATAATGGACAAAGTCCCCTATGCTTCAGCCATAGGCTCTATAATGTATGCCATGCTATGTACAAGACCGGATGTGGCACATGCTATTAGTTTAACTAGTAGATACCAATCTGATCCAGGATCGGGACACTGGATAGCGGTCAAGACTATCCTTAAGTACTTGAGAAGAACTAAGGATATGTTTCTTGTGTACGGAGGTGAAAAAGAGCTCGTCGCTAAGTGTTATGTCGACGCTAGCTTTGACACCGATCCAGATGACTCTAAGTCTCAATACGAATTCGTATTTCTCATGAATGGTGGAGCGGTTAGTTGGAGGAGTTCCAAACAACCCGTGGTGGTGGGATCAACAACGGAGGCCGAATATGTTGCTGTTCGGAAGCGGCTCTAGAAGCAGTTTGGATGAAGGAATTCATAATCGAACTAGGTGTGGTTGCAAGCGTGTTGGACGCAATGGTGATATATTGTGACAACAATGGATCCATAGCCAATGCCAAAGAACCAAGGTCTCACAAGAATTCCAAGCATATTAAGCGCCGGTTTCACTCCATCCGCGAGCATGTCAAGGATGGAGATATAAAGATTTGTAAAGTACACACGGAACTCAATGTAGCAGAACCGTTGACTAAAAATCTCCCTAGAGAAAAACATGATCAAAACCAGAACTCTATTATTATGCATAATGAAGATCCAGGAATGTAAAAGAAGGACACTGAATGAAATATGCCCTGGGAGGCAACAATAAAGTGGTTATTATATATATTCCAAGTATATGATAGATGTTTATTGTAAGGTTCCCAACCTTTAATAAGGTAGAGATCCCTGTGTTTACAATGCTAGTCCCTGGATCAATAGCTAGCATCCACAATTAAGATGTAATATCAAGAAACAAAGGTCATAATACAACTTTATAACCAGGAATAAAATAATTTATTACATCTTACATAGCTCATTTGGCTATCTCATTACAATGCGGCAGAATATAATACAATAGCATGGGGTCCTTCATCTTCAAAGTGCCACAGGCAGACATGTTGGTTGTAGACTTGTAATCCCAATCAATAATCTTCACTAATATCAAACAAACCTGCAACATAACAAGTTACAGCCACAAGTGTCAATACATTTGAATTGTATTGGCAAGTGATACCTTAGTAGAATATTGGTGGAATAAATACTATATGCATTTTGGCTAAGTGTAGCTTAGGCTTGCTTTGCTCAAAATAGGTTTTGCATATCAGTTGAAAACTCTAAGTTTTACTTTGTGAAAACTTATCTCAAGGAACCACCAATAGACATTGGGGTACTTCACCCTTGTTCAACCACAAGATTTTATCTTAGAAATTGGGATGAGGAGATTCTTGATAGCTTCCATGTCTTGATGCTCAAATTGTCCTTTACCAGGGACATGGCTGAGTACTTAGATTTTACACTCTACAGAGGTGGTGCACTTTCCCCACAAGACTTGGTTTCACCAAGACAAGATCTTTCAGAAGCCTTCCCTTAGACCAGAATGGACGCGTTCCAACCTATCATCCCCTACCACCAACTGTCCATTTGGCTAAGTTATTGCAACCTATATGATCCAGACATAGCCCATAATGCCAAGTGGCTGCACTTGAAGCTTCTCAACATTTGACATCTCAAATCTCTTTGTTCCTGGGTGGCTATCCACAAGTGAGATACCAAGTTTTCCCCAGTATACTGGACTTGGTGATGCCCAAGTTTTCCCCAGCATACTGGACTTGTATAACCACTCAACACAAACCAGTCTTTCCATTCCACCCAGGTGATTCATTCACTTAGTTGTTTTATTAAACAAAACACAAGTCCTTGAATTAGAAATATTCCATATTATGAATATGATCCACCCTTGTTTTCTACTAGCTAAGCTAAGCAAAGCATGATAGTAATAGGAATCTTAACTTAGGAGAATTCTTCTAAGGTTTCATCTGCTAGGATTTCCCATGGCATAGTTTACACTTAGCAAAATTCCATGCAAGTCCTACTTAGAAATATCACTAATGCATAGTGAAAATAATGGGACAAAAGTATGAAGCATCACTTGCCTTTTTGGTAGAGAATATAAGTTCACTCCTTGATCTTTGCAATATTCACACTCTTCAAATCTCTACAATTCAATCAAGCAAGCAATATTTCAATCTACCATTCAAGCAACATCACATAAAATAATAGAAACAAAACAATGCATGCAAGTATGACAAACTTTGTTTTATTTACAAAAGTGGTTTATAAACTGTTATAAACATTCTAAAACACTTATTGGACATTTTATAAAGTGGCAAAACTATTTGTAAAAGATTTTACCTATAAACCATTTTTAAACCAAATCATTATTTTATGTGGTTGAAAATGCCTTTATCAAAGTAGCAATCTTTATAGGGTTCACCAAATACATTTTTAAATCATAAAACTTGGTGTTTGGGATCAGAGAGTTTGAATCAAAACTTTTCCCACTGGTTTTCTCCAAAAAGCTTTTTTAACAAATAAACAATATTTTTATTTGACTAGAAATGGTTTAAATCAAAGGTTTATTCTTTTGCTTCGCCAAATATATTTTTGAAACCACAAATTGATTCCTATGGTCAGTAGGTTCAAAACAAACTATTTTCCAAAGATTTTATCCCCAAAATCATTTTAGAACAAATTTTATATTCTAAATATGCCTACATAAGTTTTTGCAAAAAAAATCAATTTAACAGAGACATTTTACTAAACAAAGTGCATGGTCAGAAAGTAATTGTATTTCTGATTCCATTGATATAAAATTTGCAAAATTTGGACGTGTGGTTTGAAAGTTATGATTTTTTCAAATTGGAACATCTAATAGACAAGTTTCTGGTTTTTAAAACAATCATAGGCCACGCGTCGTGTTGCTATTGGTCGGTACCGCTTCGTGCGGATCGATAGATGCGAGCCGTAGGATCTAAGTGACATCGGACGGCTTAGAGGCTCTCGTACCCCTTCGGTTAAATTCTATCATGAGCTACTATCTAGATCCGACGGTTCTCAGCGCTTTGACTAGAAAAAGGCGGCGCTGGCGGCGGCGTGTGGCGGCGCGCGGTTAGACGATGGCGGTGTCGACGCTACAGGAAGCGAGAGAGTGAAGGGAGATGCTCACCAGAATCGCGGGGTCGTGGTGAAGCTCGAGGCGGTTTCCTTCTTTCAAGGGGCGCACAGAAGCGACCGGGATTCCTCGCCGGAGTAGCTTGCTGGCTCGGGCACGCACGGTCGTGGTCGAAGGCGAGTCTCTGGAACGCGAACGAGCAAAACAACGTGTCAGGAAGATGCACACGGGTTCAAGGATCACGGGAACACTCACCAGTGAGCAAGGGGCGCACGAGGTCGTCGGTTATGGCTCGCCGGAGTCAAGCTCATCATCGGTGGTGCTCAGACATGGACAGAGCCGAGGCTGCGGGGCATGCGCGGGCGAGCTGGCGCTACGGGGAGGTTCTCCAGGAGATGGGGAGCAAGTGCGTGTGTAGTGGGAGGCGAGGGGCGATGGATACTGGCCGGAATCGGGGGTGGAGCTCGCCGGAGACAGTGGCGGTCGAAGCAGAAATCAGGGCAGCCTGGGGGCTCTGGTGGTGTGGTGTTTGGGGGGAAATGGAGAGGGGAGGGAGGCGGTTAAGAGGGAGCAGTCACCGACGAGGGTTACCCGACCAGTAACGCAAATTCATGCCGGCATTCAAAGGCAGTAATGGCCAGAGAGGGGGCACGGTCAGCGGCGAGTGAGGATGACGGTGAGGTAGCAGTGGGGTCGCTTGGCAGCGAGAGAGGGAAGGAGGAGGTGGGGTCCAACCGTCATTCCCTGTGCGGGTGGGTTTCTGAGTAAGAAGAAAACGGTTCGGGGGTGAGAGGGAGTGGGCTACTGGGCCTTAGTGGGCTAGCTGGGCTGGGCTGCTCCGTTTTTTTTTGTTCTGAATGTTTTTCCTTTTCCATTTCTAATATTCTGTTTTGATTTTGTTTATTTATTTCAAACATCAATTTGATTTCAAACCTCAACCAAAATTTGTGTAGATTCATATACTGATTAATAACACATTCCAAAGTCAAATTTTAGAATAATATATTTATTCTTTCTAGGGTCTTTTTAATTATTTAAAAATGGGCTCTAGTATTAATTAAATAAGATTTAATAATATTTTTCAATCTCCATTTGAATTCAAATCACCACCAAACTTTGGGTGAATTTTAATTCTGTTTATCAACATATTTCAAAGTTCAAAATAAAATAATTCTTTTAGGATCTAGTAATAATTAAATAAATAGACCATAGTCTTTAATTCAAATAGGTTTTAATTTATTTTAAAACTCTTTTTGAAATCTAAATAATATCAAAATATTTTCAGTAGGTTTCATTTGAAAATCAAAAACACTTGGAAATCTTATTTAAAATACATTAACAAGTTTTTGTGTTTATTTAAAATGGAAAAGCCTTTACTTAAATAAAATTGGATATTAATAAATCCTTATTATTTTGTTTAAATAAACCTTTACTCTTTTTATCAAATAGAAATATTTATTTTAAAACTTGGCCAAGATTTAATTTGGCTCTTTAAAATAATCCTTATTTATATATCTACCTATGCTTTAACAAAACCATAATTTTTTATTTAAATATCCAATTATAGTGATTCCAACTATTATAACTTTATCTATTATTTTCTTATCTTTTTAAATCCTTTTAGGATTATTTGCTCACCATTTGGTATGGTTTTTAGATAAGTGCTTTATTAGCTTTGGAAATTACTTTTCCTTATCTTATTAGATTCATAAGATTTTATCTATGGCTCCAAACTAAGTAAAACCAATTTATATGGTTTTATATTAGTTCCATTTATCATTCTTGATCAATTTGAAATGTTTATTTGACAACTTTTTATATGGATCAAATCCATAGTCTTAGAGGTAACTTGAAAATGATTTTCTTCCATTAGGGTTTTAGGGTTTTGGTTTATTTCTCAAGTGTTTAAATTTCCAGATGCATTTATGAATAATGCATTCCACTTGATTTGAATTTAGTTAGATTCAAATGTTAACCAAAGTTTTCTCAAGATGGGATTTTAGGTTTCCATTTAGAAACAAAAGTTTCTTTTAACCCTAATTTTCAACAATTATTTATTTTGTTTATTTATTTTTCACATTACAAGATTTGGAAAATCTTGGGATGTGACATTTATTTTGCATGCTATAATTGTATTAATACGGAAATGTTAATACATGTGTGTTTAATAAACAAATAGATACTTCCTAGTTATGCCTCTCTTATAAACTAGCTCATTGATTAACAAGATGATCAAGATTTCCTGATCATGCACATTGGATGTTCTTAATAACGAGGTCACAACATTATTGGAATGGTGTCATGAACATTCGTCCGAAGTATAGCATTACGATCAAAGTAATTGAGTTTATATTGCTATAACATCATACGAAGTAATCATAATCCTTTGACCATGAGATCATGTCAATCACTAACACTAGAAGAGTATCTTGATAACATCAAATGTCACACCATAACAGGGTGATTATAAAGATGGGTTTAGTGCTACAAAACTGTTATGTTGAGGCCCATGAATTTGTTCATCCCGATGATGGATAGATATACTCTGGGACCTCTCGATGATATCACATTGGTTAGCTTGCAAGCAGGTGATTTGATCACTAGAATGTTACATCATGGGAATGAGAAAAGAGTACATGTCAATAACGAGATCAAACTAGGTATGAGGATACCGATGATCGAATCTCGGACATGTCATATATCGCGAGACAAAGGGACTGAGATTCTAGCGTAAAAGGTTCTCACGATCACAAGAAAGTCATAGTTGAATGTGTGGGAGTCAGTATGGATCTCTAGGTCCCGCTTCTGATTATTGATCCGAGAGGGGTCTCGATCATGTCCACATTATTCGAGAATAGTAGGGTGACACACTTAAGAGACACCGACACCATTTGGAATAAATAGTTTCATGCTAAAAAGATTAACAAAGAGCAGGAATTTATTTCACTAGACACCGAAACTGTTTTCGGGTGAAATTGCTGAAAGTGTTTCTGCATGTCAAATGAAATACAAGCAATGGGTTATATGTGAATGTTTGTCCATTATGGTAATTGACAAAATTCTGAATAAATAAAAGGAGTTTTATTTAAAGAGAGATTGCATTAGATTTGGTGGAAATTTAATGGGAATTATGAGTGGGATTTTGAGTGGAGAAATGAAGGGGCTATTTTGTGAGTGGGAGCTCCACCCACATGAATGGAGGAGGGGAGGGGCAGCCCCCATGCGCCGGCCACCCCCTTGGGGTGCCTCATCCCTCCTATATAAATCCCCCCTCTCCCTCTATCTCACTCACACGTCCTCGTGAAGGATCTCTCTCACCCTCTAGTTTATTCCCCATGGTCTCGGTCTAGCGAGATACATGTTCCCGGTGGCTTTTCGGCAAGAAAGAGTTGTTGCTTCCGCTACATCGCTGGAGCGAGGAGGCGGAGGTTGCTCGGTGGCTCGGACGTGTGTGCGAGCATGGATGCGCCGCTGATTTGCGGTGTTAGGACTTCCTCTCGAACTTGAGATCGGCAAGCGTTCGTCTACATCATCCACGAGTTCAACCTCATTAAGATTTGTCGGTTTCAAGGGTATGTTCTCTACGGATGTATATTTTAACATCCCAAATTTGATGAAATACTAAATCATGCATTGCATTCATATTATCATGGCATTTTGAGCTTGCATAAAATTTTCAAACTAAAACCCTAAGTGAAACCATATTTAAACCCCTCATTATATTCTATATATGGGGCATGGTTTTATTTTTATTTCAAAGACCAAAGTGTTTTTGAGTGAATAGATGTGTTTGACACACTTTTCAAAACTAGGATCACCATACAAAAGTTTGGTAAAGGTTTGAATTCAAACAAAATTGAATTAGGGTTTCAAAACCATTTCTAAAAATCAAAACAGAAAAAGAAAAAGGATAAAGAAAAAAATAAAACTAGGTGCTGCCTATTTAGCCTAGCAAACCTTTCGTTCCAGCAAGCCGACCCGGGTTCCCCCTCCCCCCTCTTTCTCATGCGTCCGCGCCGCACCCGCTCGCTAACAGCACGGCCCCACTGCCACCTCACCCCTTCATCCCCAAATTTCGTGCAACGACCAGCTCCGCCACTACCGTTTTTGAAAATCAACGCGCGTTGATTCCGATTGATTGCAGGCATTAATCCCTCCCCCTCTTCCCTCGCATCATTTCCCCCCACTCAGCACCACCAGAGTGCTCCCAGGCTGCCAGTAATCAAGCTCGCACCGCCGCTGCCCGACAAACTCCGGCGACGCATTACGGCGAGCCCTGTGCGCCCCTCTGTCTCGCGTTCATGTGAACCTGTTAGTCATGTCCTTGCGCGTTTAACCATGCCTCTGGTATGTCCCAAATCGCCCCAGGTCGCCGTCCTCGTCAACCCCTGTGAACAACCGAGGCGCCGCTCGACTCCAACAAGAAATTACGGTAATCTCCGATCGCCCCTTGACCTCTGCCCCATACGACTAGGTTTGCCATGTCTTTGCGCAGTCACAGATGCCTCTAGTTTGCCCTATGGTGACCTAGGTCGTCGCCTCCATCTCTGTTTGCGAAAGCCCGACGCCAGAACCAACTCCGACGAGCTTCCGCGCCCGCGACAGTACGCCCCTGTCCAAACCACGACCACATTGAGCTTCCTCGTGTTCACGCGACCCTGGTAAGCCTCGCCACCACCCCCTTACCCCTAGAACCGCCAGTGCGACACTGACAGTAGCGCCGCTGCCGCCAGTGCCATCAGCGCCACTCGGTTTTGGTCGTTTGATCAAAAGCCGCTAGATCTACATCCTATGTCGTAGATTAGATCACTTACTGAACCGTTATTCTTAGATCTGGTGCATTGGATCTAACTTGATCCAACGGCACGGAAACGCGATCCTGAACGAAGTGGTACGGGCCAATCAGATGGTGCCGCGTGTCACTGATTCTGTTTTAAAATCTGATTTTGAATCTATTATAAGAATTAACTTGTAAAATTCATATCTTTTGATATGTTTGTCCAAAAATTGAAAATAATATATCAATGGATTCAGAAAATTAAGCCCTACACATCTATGGCCTTGAATTAGTCTTTTGCCTCTGAAAAATGGGATTATTTGCAGGACCATTTGTAGGCTTATTTTGGCTATATACAATGTTTAAAAAATTGTTTTAGAGTAAATTTGAGTTTGTTTAGACTTTATAAAGTTTACTTTGTGTTCAGTACTATTTGGTTTGACTTGTTTAGTGTAGAAAATCATTTCATTGCATTTGCATGCATTCATTTGTATTTTTGTTTGAATATTGAATGTGAATTTGGTATTATGATTTTATGTGTAGATTTTGGTGATTGTGGTGATTGTGATTGTGAGGATTGTTCCTACTCCCCCAACTATCAAGGCAAGTGATGCTTCATATTTTGTCCTATTATTTTATATATGCATTTGTGATATTTTGAGTAGGATTTGCATGAATATTTTCTAAGTATATACTATGCTATGCCTTGGAAAATTCTAGTAGTTGTTGTCTTAGTAGATTTTTCCTTAAGTTAAGAAACTTGATGTACTATTATGCTTAGCCTAGATAGTAGAAAACAAGGGTGGAATATTCATGCTATGAAAATTTGCTAAGTCTATTACTTGTGTTTTTGATTAATAAAACAACTATGTGAATGAATCACCTAGGTGGAATGGTATGGTTGGTTTATGTTGAGTGGTTACACAAGGCCCATGTCTATGGTTTACCTTGTGTATCACACTTATGGATTGCCACCCAGGAACAAAGGGATTTGAGATGTTTAGTGTTGAGAAGCTTCTAGTGCAACCACATGGCATATGGGCTCTGCATTGACCAACTAGGTTGCAAGTGTAGGGTTCGCAACATAGAAAACAAAAAAATTCTACGATGGGAACAACTATGTACCAAGATCTATCTACTAGATACAAACAACGGGCGGATGTATATCAGTAGAGAACATACCCTTGAAGACCGACAAAGCTTAACGAGTTAAACTCGTGGTTGATGTAGACGATCTCTTACCGATATCAAGATCGAGAGGAAGTCCTAGCGCCGCAAATCTGCAGCGCATCCGTGCTCGCACACACGTACGAGACACCGAGCAACCTCCGCCTCCTCGTTCCAGTGATGCAGCAGAAGCACAAATCTTTCTTGCCGAATAGCCACCGGGAACATGTATCTCGCTAGTCCGAGACCATGGGGGATAAATTTTAGAGGGGAGAGAGATCCTTCATGAGGAGGTGTGAGTGAGAAGTGAGGAGAGGGGTTCCTTTTATAGGAGGAGGGGGCACCCAAGGGGGTGGCCGCCGGCCATGGGGGCTGCCCCCTCCCCTCCTTCATTCATGTGGGTGGACACTCCACTCACAAAAACCTCTTAATTTCCCTCCACACAAAATCCCACTCAAACTTGCAATTAAATTTCCACCAAATTTAATGCAAACTCTCATTAAATAACACTCTTTTATTTATTCAGAATTTTGTCAATTAATTTAATGACAAACATTCACATATAACCCCTTGCTAGAATTCTATTTCACATGCATAACCAAATTTATGCAATTTAACCCAAAAACATGTTTCGGGAGTTGCACGCGCCCTGCTAGACCTCCGAGGTTCGGTAGTGCTCTCTTTTGGAGTTTCATGATCATTATCATTAGTTCCCTCTTCAACAGGTGAAGCCAACTCTGGAACAACTTCCGGCGCTGCGCTACTCGCCATACTTTGAAGAGAAGGTTCAAAAACCTCTTCGAGTTCTACCTTCCGCCTACTCACACCTTTCGCGAGAAACTCTTTCTCTTGAAAGGATCCATTCTTGGCAACAAAAACCTTGCCCTCGGATCTGTGATAGAAGGAATACCCAATAGTTTCCTTAGGGTATCCTATGAAGAAGCATTTTTCCGCTTTGGGTTTGATTTTATCCGGTTGAAGTTTCTTCACATAAACATCGCATCCCCAAACTTTAAGAAATGACAGCTTAGGTTTGTTGCCAAACCACAATTCATACAGTGTATTTTCAACGGATTTAGATGGTGCCCGATTTAAAGTGAATGCAGCAGTTTCTAGTGCATAACCCCAAAATGACAATGGCAAGTCCGTCAGAGACATCATAGATCGAACCATATCCAATAAAGTACGATTACGACGTTCCGACACACCATTTCGCTATGGTGTTCCGGCAGGTGTGAGTTGTGAAACAATTCCACACTCTTTCATGTGAGTGCTAAACTCGTAACTTAGATACTCACCTCCACGGTCGGGCCGTAGAAATTTGTTCTTTCTATTACGATGATTTTCCACTTCATTCTGAAATTCCTTGAACTTTTCAAAGGTTTCAGACTTGTGTTTCATCAAGTAGATATAACCGTATCTACTCAAATCATCCGTGAAAGTAACAAAATAACGATATCCACCTCGCGCCAACACACTCATTGGACCACATACATCAGAATGTATGATTTCCAATAAATCTGTCGCCCGTTCCATTGAACTGGAAAACGGCGTTCTAGTCATCTTGCCCATAAGGCATGGCTCACATGTATCAAATGATTCAAAATCAAGTGATTCCAAAAGTCCATCCGAATGGAGCTTCTTCATGCGTTTAACGCCAATATGACCTAGACGGAAGTGCCACATATATGTGGATGTATTATCATTAAGTTTAATCCTTTTAGCATCAACATTATGAATATGTGTAACATTATTATCGAGATCTAATAGAAATAAACCATTCATCATCGGTGCATGACCATAAAATATTTCATTCATATAACTAGAACAACCATTGTTCTCGGATTTAAATGAATAACCACTTCGCATCAAACATGATCCATATACAATGTTCATGCTCAGTGCAGGCACCAGATAACAATTATTCAAGTTTATAACTAATCCCGACGGCAAATGGAGAGGTAGCGTTCCGACGGCGATCACATCAACGCTTGATCCATTGCCGACATGCATCTTGACCTCACCCCTTGCTAGCGGTCGCTTGTTCCATAGCCCCTGATTCGAGTTACAAATGTTAGCAACTGAAACGGTATCAAATACCCAGGTGCTACTACGAGCACTAGTCAAGTACACATCAATAACATGTATATCATATATACCTTTGTTTGCCTTGTTGGCCTTCTTGTCTACCAAATACTTGGGGCAGTTGCGCTTCCAGTGGCCAGTCCCCTTACAATAGTACCACTCGGTATCATACTTAGGTCCAACTCGGGGTTTCTTTTCAGGCACGGCAACCGGCTTGCCACCCTTACTTCCCTTCCATTTTCCATTCTTGTCTTTCTTGAAACCAGTGTTCCTATTGATCATCAACACTTGATGTTCCTTTTTGATCTCCACTTCTATAGTTTTAAGCATTGACAGAAGCTCGGGGAGAGACTTATTCATGCCTTGCATATTATAGTTCATCACAAAGCTCTTATAGCTAGGTGGCAGAGACTGCTGAACACGATGGATGCCTAAGTCAATGGGAATTGATATTCCCAACGACACACGCTTATCGGCGTAACCCGACATCTTGAGTACATGCTCACTAACGGAGTTGTGCTCTTCCATCATGCAGCTAAAGAACTTTTCTGAAGCATTGTAGCTCTCTACAGCAGCATGTGTGTCAAAAATCATTTTAAACTCACCCATTGTATCAAATGCATTGCCATTTTCGAAACGCTTTCAAAGTTCTGGCTCTAGCCCATACAATATGCCGCAATGAACTAAGTTGTGGTCCTCCTGACGAGTTTGATAGACATTCTGTGCTCGTCAGGGGCATCCTCAAAAGGTGGGGGGCCTAGCGGCACTTCTATCACATATTGCTTTTGTGCAGCAGAGAGGAGAATCCTCAAATTCATGGCCCATTCGGTAAAGTTGCCACTGTTCGTTGCAAGTTTCTCTTTCTCCATGAACACATTGAAATTAAAAGCAGGTGGTGCCATCTACAACATAATTTGTAAAGTTTAGACTAAGTTTATGATAGATTGAGTTCAACTAATCCACATTACGAATGAACTCCCACTCAAAAACGACATCCCTCGTGTCTCTTTGGTGACTACATGAACCAAATCCGCTACACCAAGTCCGATCATCACGTGAGTCGGTGTAGCTTCAAAGGCGAGCATAAAATGGGCAACATATCTACTATATGACTCATGCTTTACCTTTCGGTCCGTGTTCAGAGGCCATGTCTGTACATGCTAGGCTCGCCAAAACCTTAGTATTCGCGTGTGTAACTGTCTTACACCCGAAATATGGTCGTGGATCCAAGAACACCCGATCATCACGTGATGTCTTGGAGCGACGAAAACATAATCAGTGCATACTAAAGGAAGAACATATTCTTATCTTGATATTTAAATGAGGGATCATATTATTATGCTAATAAAACGCCAAACAAGCAATATAAGATGTTATCAAACATCACATGTTTATTAGTGAAATGATATGGTTCCCGCATATGATCTCTATCATGTGCATCGTGGTATGATCACTATCATACCTATATGTGTAAGGCCAAGGTCTATGGAACTTACACGTTATGTGTGTTGTAAGAGTATCATATCATACTTCTACTTACAACATCACCATATCATAACACTAGCCTAGCAACAATCTAAACTAGATGCCTCTAATTTATCCATTGCAAATTTTACGTGGCTTAGGGCTTTCGAAGATAGAACCGTTCATACCTACAAACATGAACCACAACGAGGATAACCAAATTGTTGAAAAATCGTTGCAAAATAGATATTGACTATAGTAGGAGAGACAGACACCCGCTAGCCACTTATGCAAACTAGTTGCATGTCAAGCGTGGAACATGTCTCATGTGCGAGGACATGTAAAGTTTGTTCGGGCCGCTTCATCCCAGTATGCCACCAATATCCAAAATTACAACTAAGGAGGAACAACATGATCATCATCGCCCACATACTCATATGTGTACTACCCGTGTAAAGCATCTACGCATAGATCCGGCTCTGATACCACTGTAGGGTTCGCAACATAGAAAACAAAAAAATTCCTACGATGGGAACAACTATGTACCAAGATCTATCTACTAGATATAAACAACGGGCGGATGTATATCCGTAGAGAACATACCCTTGAATATGGACAAAGCTTAACGAGTTAAACTCGTGGTTGATGTAGACGATCTCTTGCCGATCTCAAGATCGAGAGGAAGTCCTAGCGCCGCAAATCAGCAGCGCATCTGTGCTCGCACACACGTCCGAGGCACCGAGCAGCCTCCGCCTCCTCGCTCCAGCGATGCAGCGGAAGCACAACTCTTTCTTGCCGAATAGCCACAGGGAACATGTATCTCGCTAGTCCGAGACCATGGGGGATAAATTATAGAGGGGGAGAGAGATCCTTCATGAGGAGGTGTGAGTGAGAAGTGAGGAGAGGGGTGCCTTTTATAGGAGGAGGGGGCACCCAAGGGGGTAGCCGCCGGCCATGGGGCTGCCCACTCCCCTCCTTCATTCATGTGGGTGGACACTCCACTCACAAAAACCTCTTAATTTCCCTCCACTCAAAATCCCACTCAAACTTGCAATTAAATTTCCACCAAATTTAATGCAAACTCTCATTAAATAAAACTCTTTTATTTATTCATAATTTTGTCAATTACTTTAATGAAAAACATTCACATATAACCCCTTGCTAGAATTCTATTTCACATGCATAACCACTTTTTGCAATTTCACCCAAAAACCTGTTTCGGTATCTAGTGAAATAAATTCCTTCGCTTGTTATTATTTCCGACATGAAACTTTTGATCCAATTGGATGTCGGTGTCTCTTAAGTGTGTCACCCTACGGTTCGTGAATAATGCGGACATGATCGAAACCCCTCTCGGATTAATAATCAGAAGCAGGATCTGGAGACCCATACAGACTCCCACACATTCAACGATGACTTTCTTGTGATCGTCGGAACCTTTTACACTAGTATCTTAATCCCTTTGTTTCGCGATATATTACATGTCCGATATTCAATCATCGGTATCTCCATACCTAGTTTGATCTCGTTAGTGACATGCACTCTTTTCTCGTTCCCGTGATATAACATTCTAGTGATCAAATCACTTGCTTGCAAGCTAACCAATGTGATATCACCGAGAGGGCCCAGAGTATATCTATCCGTCATCGGGATGAAAAAATTCCACTCTCGATCCATGGGCCTCAACATAACACTTTATTAGTTCTGAACCCATCTTTATAATCACCCTGCTATGGTGTGACGTTTGATGTTATCAAGAAACTCTTCCGGTGTTAGTGATTGACATGATCTCTTGGTCTAAGGATTAGGATCACTTCGTAAGTTGTTATAGCAATATAAACTCAATGACTTTGATCATAATGCTATACTTCGGATGAATGTTCATCACACCATTACACTAATGTTGTGATCCCGTTATTAACAACATCCAATGTCCATGATCAGGAAACCTTGATCATCTTGTTAATCAACGATCTAGTTTATGAGAGAGGCATAACTAGGAACTTTCTGTTTGTTTATTAAACACACATGTATTAATGTTTCTGTATTAATACAATTATAGCATGCAAAATAAACATCTATCATATACTTGGAATACACATAATAAACACTTTATTATTGCCTCTCAGGGCATATTCCCTTCAGCAAGAACTTAGCCAGATGGACAGTTGGTGGTAGGGTTGATAGGTTGGAACACGTCAATGGTGGTCTAAGGGAATGCTTCTGAAAAGTCTCATCTTGATGAATGTCGAGTCTTGTGGGGAAAGTGCACCACCTATCGAGAGGGTAAAACCTAAGTACTTAGCCGTGTCCCTGGCAACGGACAATTTGAGCATTAAAGACATTGAAGAAATCAAGGATCTCCTCATCCCAATTTCTCTAAGTTAAAACTTGTGGTTGAACAAGGGTAAAGTTTCACCAATGCCTATTGGTGGTTCCTTGGGTGTTTTTGTCAAACAAAAACTTAGTATTTTCGACTAATAAGACAAAACCTTATTTTGAGCAAAGCCAGCCTAAACCACACTTAGCCAAATTCATATAGATGTTAGATACTACTATTCTACTATGGTATCACTTTCCAATACAATTCCAAATGTATTGACCCACTATGGCTGTAACTTATGATGCTGCAGGTTACTCTGATGGAGATTAGGGTTGTGAGTCTACACTCAACATGTTTGCCTGTGGCACATGAAGACGAAGACTTCTATTTATTTACTTTGTGTTATGAACTCTATGTATTAGCCTTGGGCTAAGAGTTGTAAAGACTATGTTATCTCTGGAATGACGATGCAATAATGACCTTTGTATCTGTGTACTTCATCTTAAACTGTGGATGCTAGCATTTCGATCCAGGGACTAGCATTGCAATCACGGGGGCCTTTACTTTAAATGGTGTTGTCTTACAGATGGTATCAGAGCACTATGTTGCCTTTAGTATTATGACCCTAAGATGGATTAGACTAAGGAAACCACTAGGAAAATGCAACTCTTTGCAAAAATTCCACACTTGTCTTTTTCTTCTCGTAAACCTCTCCTAATATTCTTTCTCATCTCTATTTGTAGATGGCCGCCATCAACGAAGCCGTCAAGAAGGGACCACTCATGACCATGACCTTAGAATGTGAGACGGAGTTTCCCAAGGCACTCAAAAACCTCATGGTTAGCTTGGGAATACATGATGAAGTCGTGTACAAGGGATTTCTAGTGATGGATGAAGGAGAAGAATATTGGTGGGTACAACTCCACTTGTACAAAAACAAGGGAGACAACCACAAAGAGTCGGGATTATACATGGTCACCAACTCAGAAATGTATAAGTCATTCTTTCACTCTGCAAGGAATGTAGCATGGAATGATATCAAGGAGCTTGGTGAAAGACTCAAGTGTAGAATGCTCAACACTCAAAATGACCTTAGAGATGAGAAGAAGTATACCCAAGACTTAGAGACCGCCATAAAATGTCTAAGGGGAGATATCATAGACTTAGCATATGAGTGAGAATTGTGACGTACTCCAATAGTTGGACAACCACACTTGTCGTTTTCTCGCGTTAATAATTTGGTCATACCAATCTATGTGGTATGGCAAGTTTTTGTCCAAGTTATGTTTGAACCTTAGTGTTTGTGATAGATTTTTGTATGCCATGACTTGTGTGTTTTATGGTTGAATGTATGCTTTTCGCTTTTGTTTCACTATCTTATGATTTTTCTATTTACTTGTGTTGTTTCTAATTTTTTCTGTCCTATGCAATATATGCCTAGCTTTATTGTCAGCTCCGTCGAGGAGTTCAAGGAAACTCGTTTTGGTTCTCGTATTGTGGAGCTCACTAGTGTGCTCAATCTCCCCCTCCCTAGCATTAAGGGACTTCAGCTTACGAAGTTCGAGAGGAAGGATCTATGGGGATTTAGAGTCTCGCAGCCAGGACGCCATACGGAGCCACCCACCGAGGAGATTACCTTCAAGTTGATGCATGATGACAAGGAGAAGGGACTCGACGTTGTCATGCAGGAGCTACTTGGACGCCTTTGTGGATGTCACTCCACCGAGCTTAGGGGCCTCTACTTCCACCCATTTGGGAGACGTGACGAGCAGGGAGAGGCTGTAGCGTATGACGACGCCACTAGAGAGACTATCGAGCTAGTACGTATATATCTTCAGGACGTAGAGAGCCTCGTTAGACACCTCGACACTGATAGGACCAACGTCATGCTTAGCAATGACGAACTATAGGTTCAGTTGAGGGAGAAGGACAAGGCCTTCGTGGAGCAGGACGAGATCATCAAGGAGATGGAGGCTAGGTTCGAGAGCCAAGACAAGAGGTTCAATAATCAGGAGAAGAGAGTGCAGGATAGGAACAAGAAGATCAAAGAGATGAGGACTGAGATAGATCTCAAGGACCTTGAGCTAGAGACTCAGCAGGGAGTGATAGAGAGGATGCGCTCGCAGAAGAGAGCCCTTCGAGCGAAGATTGATTCCTTGACCACCAACATGGAGGAGTACAAGACAACCATGGAGACAGTAGGAGTTACTCTAGTGGACGAGGAGGTCGACATGGAGGAGTAGTGTTGACTACTAGGCTATCTATTTATCTATCATCCTTTCATTTATCGAGTCGTTATGATCATCCAACATGTGGATGGCTTTGCTAGTGTGTTTACTTTTCCAAACTTGTTGTTCACGTTGTTTAAACTCTAAGTTTATCTTGTCCTTGTTTATTTGTGATTGCTGCTATGTGATGTATTGTGCATGTTAGCACCTATGGGTTATATTGTGGCATCCCGCAAAAACCACTACTAGAAAACCGCGTTGTTTTTGTGCATTGCATCATCATGACCGCATGCTCATGTCATCATGCCACATTGCATTTGTGCATCGACATGTCATCATGCATGTGTTTGTCTGAAACTATTTTCGTAAAGCCTGATTTTGTTTTCTAAACGCCCCGTCTTGATTTCAAATTAAAACCCGGGTCTCCGGATATTTTATTTGTCTACGACATAGTTGCAACTGTTTCAATTTGAACAAAGCAAAATAAATATATTATAATATAAAAACCCTATTTTATAAACCCCGGAGGAGACCGCCGCCCGCCAGGCCCAACGGCCCAGCTAGCAGCAGTCTACAACTCCGACAGGCCCAAAAATCCAACCCTAGACCAACCTTTTCCTACCTACATCTAATCTTACCCAGCCCCTCCACATCATCCCCACCAATCCCCTCCCTCCACCTCACCGTTCCCTCCACCTCATCACCCCACACAGCCACCTCACCAATCCCAGCCTCCACCCCACCCCCTGGTCAACTCCCTCTGCCCCACACGCACACCACGCACGCGTCCCACCCCACCTCGCACGCTCCTCTCTCCCTCCGGCCCCACCTCCCAACTGCTGGCCCACCTGATCCTACCACCCCACCGCCCTGCACACAAGCCACACACACCACCAACCCCAGGCCCCACATGTCTGCCTCCCACTCCCACCGACGCGTCCTCCCACCTCGCCCCGTCGCCCCGCTCCCTCTCTCCCCCTCAGCTCCGTTCCCCACCAACCCCGCCACCTCGCCCCGCCTCTCCGGCGCCCGCCACCGCCTCGGCGTCCCTCTCTCGCCCTCCCGCCTGCGCGACCAGCGCCTGCCGCCGCCCAGGAGCCCCCGTCTCTGGCCGCGCCTCCTCCGCGTCTCCTCCCGCTGCTCGGGCGCCGCCTCCTCTAGCTCCGCCGCCGCCCGCAGAGCTTCGCGCCGGCCTCCGTCCTCGACCGCGACCGGCCGCTCCCCCCGCCGCCCTCTGCTCCTCCTCCTCAGCGCCGCCGTGGGCGTCCTTCACCACCCCACCTCCCGAGCCCGCGGGCGTCCTCTCTGCTCGTAGCACCACCGCCACCCCTGTAGCGCTCCGCCGCCTCCTCCTGCGCCCGCCGTCGCTGTGGGACCCCGTCATCGGCCACCTCCTCCGCCATGCTGAGTCCCCTGCGAGCCCTGGCGCGCGCGCGTCCGCTTGCCGGTTGTACCACCCTACACAACGCAAGCTCGACCTCCGTCTTCGTCACGTGTACCTCATCGCCACCATCGGGTTGCCCATGTGCCATTTCCTGGAGGTGTTTGATGTTGCCGATGGGCCGTTTTTCTGTTTTAGAGGTGATGGTGTGGTGTGTAGCCTGTGGTGGATATGGTGTGTGGTAACATGGAGGATGCGACTACTCTAGCGCCGTATAAGCCGACACCGCCTTCTTTCAAGGAACCGTGAACTCGCGCATCCGGCAAGGCCTCCGACATGGAACCTTGAAGACCCCGGTGTCGAGCCCCAAGTTCGCCACCGATGATCAAGATGGTACCCAAGGTCGACGACAGGAATCTCAAGATCTCCGTTATAGAACATCATGACCTCCTTCACGGAAACCCGAGACCGAACCCCCGCCGAACCCCAAGATCGTCGACATGGGACTGACAAGGTCTACTACATGGATTCGAAGACCGATCCCGGCGTGCCCGAACCCCGTCGAACACCAAGACCCTCGGAATCGCCAAGTTCTTCCTCTCGGATCCGAAGACACCGAGACCCCGGTGCGACAAGTACTCCTTCCCGGATGCGATGCTCGAGAACCCGGATGGTAAGGACACCGTCGTAGAACGCCAAGTTCTTTATCCCGGACGCCAAGACCGACCTGATACGCGAGCCCGACAAGATCGACACCGACCAGGGCAAATCCAATGCTCCCCGACGCCGCACCAAGTCCTTCTTCCCGAAACGCCAAGATCTTCATCTTGTATCTGACCTTCGAAGACCGATCCCGCCGAGACCGAACCCCATATCCGGACCTTGAGACCGACCCCGAACCCCTCGGAGCCAAGCTCGCCGAACCCTAATGTGTGACCCCTTTTCTCGAGCCCTATTTTATAAATGTAATATCAAATTGTTGCATATTAATTTTTTCATGCTTGCATGCATACTTGTCTGTGGTTTGGGGGCCTTATGCCGATTCACCTTATAATTAAATATGGAGATCATATGCGGACATTTCTAGTCCCATATTGGTTCCATTTAAACTTGTGTAGCGAACCGGTGTTATCTTTTGCCTTGTTAAGACAACCTTTAATTTGCGAGATAGATAAACAACATGAACCTATTAATTAATTGTCGGGACCCTGGTTCCGCTTAATGTGGCCTGGTTGCATCGCACCTTTGCCATGTCATACATCATACATGCATCATGCTCGATCTTCTGCCGTAGTATTAAATAGTGCATCCGGTGTTTCTTCTAGTGTTTTGCTTCTTCGCGGATAAGGCCGTTGAGTTGATGCGAGTGTCGCCCCGATCTTCGGATGAACCTTCGGCAATGCTTTTCAGGCGAGCATCTCCCCCCTTTCTACCTATCTGACTTTTATAGTATTTATTCCCTCCTGTTGATCTATTGCTATCTGTGTTGCGATGCTCTAGTTTTCGTACCCGTGATAACCCTTGCAGCCTTATATCGCCTTGGACACCTCCTATTACCTGTTGTTTGGTAGATAGTTGGACCTGCGCGTCGTAGTCGCTTGCTCAAGTGCTGTTGCGTGTCGTCAAGTACCACAGTGGTTGGAGGATTGCCGTGTGTTTATTGTTGGAGGTGATCATGGCTTTAATTATCGTTTACTTCAATTACTGTTTAACAACTAAAATTGAAGTAGGTAAATGCAGAGGCACAGGTGGGCAATAGATGTTATTTGGTTGTTAACCGTCCACTTGTGTCCCGTAGGACCCCGAGTTCTTGACACCTGTTCCGAGATCGAGCGTGCTAACCACATGTGGGATGTATGGGCACCCCATCGATTTAGTACCTGATTTCAAAGTACTGTACCGGGGGCCACAAACTAGTTTGAGGTTTTATTTACTATCCTGTACTTATGCCATGCTTTACTGCTTTATTTACAATTGTGCGAGGAGCACACTGTACTGTTTAGGATCGGGACATGATTTCGCGGTATCGACAAGCCCGAGTTTTCGGGTTCCCAGTCGTTTACAGCCGTCCACCCAAACCCTGAGTCCGTCTCGGAGACCGGCCGACTTTGTTGCGGGTGTACTTAGTGGGGTGGCCCCCCGTGCTTGCTTTGGGTCTAGGAAACGTCATGACTTAGGCCCCGCCGACATACCGATGGGTGTATGTTAACTGATCTGGCAAAAAGGGTCGAAGTGCGTGTGGATACTTTGGTGCACCCCTGCAGGGTTAAATCTTTTCGAGAAGCCGTGTCCGCGGTTATGGACGACTTGGAGCACAGGTCTCGATCATAGACAACTATAACTAAAGTTTACTGCTATAATTTGACTTGTATCCGATATGACTAGTAATCAGCTTCACTGCAACGGAATGGCTAAATAAAAGTACCAACAACTGTTGGGTTTTGGGGTTATCTCATGCTAATTGTATCTGACTAGTAAGTGTTGCAACTACAACGGAATGGTTAACTAAAACTGCCCACTGCTTATTATATCAGGATGATTATCTATACTTGACTAGTAATTGCCGCAACGATAACTGAATAAATAAAACTGCCAACTGTGTGAGTTCCTCGGTTGACTTCCTCGTTTGGTCTCGAGGGGGAAATACCAGGATGGGTATGTTTGGTGGTAGTATCAGGTTGGTTCCGAATAGGTCTTTCTTACCCCTCTCTGATAGCCGCCAGTGATATCGAGTCTCTATAGGTGGTCTAGTGCATGCTGCCGCTGCCGCTTCAGTCCACCATACCTATGTAGGCGAGGACCGCCGAATTCTAGCCTCGCCGTGTACTGGCCTCAGTACTGACGCTCCTCTTTTTCCTTTGCCCTTTGTCGGCACCCCTTTTGTTTAAGCAGGTTTTGAGATCGACGCTGTTAGCAGGGTTACCCTTCCGGCTTGGCCTGGGCAGGGTTATGGACGCCATTGGTTATTCTTCGGGGCTCTTAGCCCCATTTTCCTCTTGTCCGTAGCTGGACGCTCTATCGTTTTCAAGGTGATTTGGATCTTTGTTCTGTATATTTGTATTCTTGACTCATGGAGTCGTGTTATATATATATATCTGTTCTGTGGGTCCCATCGAGGACTGTTGTGTAATGTTATTACTTCGTTTTCCACCCGCATGAAAGTGCCTGGTGGGCACCTTTGAATCGTTTCTATGCGGGTTTGGTGGGTTTCGCTAAAACTTGCATAGGGCCGATTCTGAGGGTGTTACATATATCTCATTACTTATCCTTATTGAAACCACAGATGCCTCCCCGTTGTGCCAATCCCAATCAAAACAACAATAACAACAATGGCAATGAGATGCAACAGCTGATGATAGCCCAGACTTAGTTGATGCAAATGATGACCCAGTTCATGGCAAATCAGAATCAGAACCAAAACAACAACAACAACAACAACAACAACAACAACAACAACAACAACAACAGCAGCAGCAGCAACAACAACAACAACAACAACAACAACAACAAACACCAACACCAAGAACAACACCACCAACAACAACACCAACAACACCAACAACAACACCAACAACAACAACAACACCAACACCAACAACAACACCAACACCACCACCACCACCACCAACAACAACAACAACAACAACAACAATAACAACAACAATCAACAATCAAAACAACCCACCAGCCTTTGATATGCTTACAAGGTTTTTGAGGTTGAGGCCTGCCAAGTTCTCAGGAACCACTGATCCAATGGTAGCCAATGATTGGCTACGTTCTGTGAATAAGGACTTGGTCACTGTAGGCTGCACTTATGAGGAAAAGGTCAGATTTGCAACACATCGCTTGAAGGACCAGCAGCCACATGGTGGGATAACTTCCAAATCACCACTCCTATTGAGGATGTGACTTGGGCAATATTCGAGGATGGATTCCGCATTGCTCATATCTCATCAGGAGTGATGAGTTTGAAGAAGAAAGAGTTCCACAACCTTAAGCAACGTCACCGTAGTGTGGCAGAATATATTGAGGAGTTCAACAATCTGGCACGCTATGCACCGGATGATGTTGATACTAATGCTAAGAGGAAGGAAAAGTTCCTTGAAGGGCTGAATGATGAGATGTGCATGTAGCTATCTATTGCATATGTCCCAACTTATCAATCACTGTGTGACAAAGCAACCATCTTAGAAAGCAAGATGAAACAGGTGGAGAATAGGAAGAGGAAGCACCACTTTGATAAGCATAGTTCTGGATCGTCACACAAGCGTTCCCATGGTGATGATAGTGGAAGTTCTGGATCCCACAAACATGGGAAGTATAACATCCACCACAATAGTAACCGTCACCATGACAACAAGAACCACCGTAGTCATGAGAATGATAGATATAAGAACCACAAGAGTGGACACAAGAGCCATCACAGTGGGAATGGCAATGGAAGTCATGCCTGCTAAGAGAGACATCAGTCAGGTTGAGTGCTTCAAGTGCAAGAAAACTAGGCACTATGCAAATTAATGCCCAGAAAAGAAGGCTAATGGAGCCAACAAGCCAAACCCTTTCCAGAAGGGTCAAGTGAACCACATCAATGTGGAGGAAATATATGAGGAATCTAATGATGTGGCTGGTAAGTTCAAGCTTATTTCTTTTCCAGCACTTGTTCTTTTTTATACCGACGCATCGCATTCATTCATATCAAGAGCATTTGTTGATAAAAATGGACTTCCAACTGAAACTATTGGATGTCCTATTAAAGTAAGCTCTCCAGGTGGAGAGATGATAGTAAATTTTAGATGTCATGATCTAGTGATAGAATTTGGAAAGTATAAGTTTCCAGTTATTAGTCTGATAATCCTAGATTCCCAAGGATTGGATGTGATTTTTGGCATGGATTGGATGACTAAGTATGAAGGAGTAATAGATTGTGCCAATTGTACTGTTACACTCACAACCCCGGATAAGAAACGGAATAGATTCAAGTCTAACTTTGAATCCAAGGTGGGTAGCATAGACAGTGTACCGGTTGTGAAGGAGTACCCGGATGTGTTTCCGGAGGAATTACCAGGAATGCCACCAGATAGAGATGTGGAGTTTCTGATTGACTTACTGCCAGGATCTGGACCAATAGCAAAGAGACCCTACAAGATGTCAGGTGATGAGTTGAAGGAACTCAAGAAACAGCTTGGAGAATAATTGCAGAAAAGATTTATCCAACCAAGTTCTTCGTCTTGGGGTGCACCAGTTCTGTTTGTTGAGAAGAAGGATAGAAGTCAAAGGCTATGCATAGATTATCGTTCACTTAATGAGGTGACTATAAAGAATAAGTACCCTTTTCCTAGAATCAATGATATATTTGATAAGCTAGAAGGAGCCCGAGTGTTCTCAAAAATTGATCTCCGATCAGGCTATTTTCAGCTAAAGATTATAGAGCAAGACATACCTAAGACTGCTTTTACCACCAGGTATGGATTGTATGAGTATACTGTGATGCCATTTGGATTCACCAATGCACCAGCTTATTTCATGAACATGATGAACAAAGTGTTCATGGAGTTTCTTGACAAGTTTGTTGTCATATTCATCGATGACATATTGATCTATTCCAAGAGCAAAGAAGAGCATTTGCGTTTGATACTTGAGAAACTCAGGGAGCACAAGTTGTATGCCAAGTTCAGTAAGTGTGAATTTTGGTTAAACGAAGTTGGATTTCTAGGACACATTGTGTCTGGAGATGGTATAGTAGTCGATCCCACAAAGGAATCAGCTGTGACTGAGTGGGAATCTCCAAAGTCAGTTAAAGAAGTTCGTAGTTTCCTAGGCTTGACAGGATACTATAGAAGGTTCGTTGAGAATTTCTCAAAAGTAGCTAAGACAATTACGGAGTTACTTAAGAAAGAGAAAAAGTTTGATTGGACTGAAGGATGTGAAATCAGTTTCCAAGAATTGAAGAAGAGACTAGTGTCAGCACCAGTCTTATGTCTGCGTGATTTGGAGAAGGATTTCCAAGTCTATTGTGATGCATCTCACCAAGGATTGGGTGGAGTTTTGATGCAAGAAGGGAAAGTTGTGGCTTATACCTCGAGACAGCTCAAAACTCATGAAGTGAATTATCCTACTCATGACTTAGAGTTAGCCTCTGTTGTCCATACACTCAAAACATGGAGACACTATATTTTGGGAAAGCGTTGTGAAGTGTTCAAGGATCACAAGAGTTTGAAGTATATTTTCACCCAGAAGGAACTCAATATGAGACAAAGAAGGTGGCTAGAGCTCACCAAGGACTATGACTTGAGTTTGCAATACCATCCTGGTAAAGCAAATGTTGCAGCGGATGCATTAAGCCGCAAGGTCTATGTGAATGGCCTTACTAAGGGAGAATTGCGAGATGATTTGTGTGCGCAATTCAAAGATCTAAGATTGGAGATAGTGCTTGAAGGATATCTCATGTCACTGGAAGTTCAACCAACACTGTTGGACAACATTAAAGAAGCCCAAAAGTTGGACAAGGAAATTAAAGAGATAAAGAGTAAAATTAGTAAAGGGAAGACTAAAGGATTCCATGAAGATGAACAAGGAACTTTATGGTATGGAAAGCGTATTTGCATTTCGCAAGATCGGGAGCTTCGGAAATTGATTCTGCAAGAAGCACACAACTCACCATATTCCATTCATCCAGGTAACACCAAAATGTACAAGGATGTGAAGGAAAGATTTTGGTGGAACAATCTCAAGAAAGATATTGCGGAACACATTGCCTTGTGTGATGTGTGTAGTCGAGTAAAGGCGGAACATAAAAAACCGGCAGGGTTATTGCAACCACTACCTATTCCTGATTGGAAATGGGATAAGATTGGTATGGATTTTATCACCGGACTGCCAAGGACCAGATCCGGATATGATTCTATTTGGGTTGTTGTGGATCGCCTAACTAAAGTGGCTCATTTCATACCCGTGAAGACTACCTATACAAGTGCTAAATTGGCTAAGATCTATATGAACAGGATAGTATGTCTACATGGAGTTCCTAAGAGTATTGTGTCTGATAGAGGAACTCATTTCACTTCGCATTTTTGGCGACAACTGCATGAATCATTGGGAATAAGGTTAGAGTTCAGCACAGCTTTTCACCCTCAGACTGATGGACATACAGAAAGGACCAATCAGATTTTGGAAGATATGTTAAGGGCATGTGCACTAGATTATGGTGCTAGTTGGGATGAAAGTTTGCCTTACGCAGAATTTTCTTACAATAACAGCTATCAAGCAAGCATAGAGATGGCTCCGTTTGAATTACTTTATGGAAGGAAGTGTACTAAGCCATTACTATGGAATGGGGCAGGAGAAAGAAATTATTCGGACCAGAACTGATCAAGGAAGCTGAAGAGAAAGTCAGATCGGTAAAGGACAGATTGAAAATAGCCCAGTCCCGACAAAAGAGCTTTGCAAATCCAAAGCATAGGGAAGTCACCTATGAGGTAGGTGATAGAGCTTATGTTATAGTCTCACCACTTCGTGGTGTGAAGAGGTTTGGAGTCAAAGGAAAATTGGCACCAAGGTATGTTGGACCATTCAAGAGTTTGAGCCGCAAAGGAGAAGTGGCTTATGAGATTGAATTGCCTGAATCACTGTCAGCAATTCACAATGTGTTTCATGTGAGTCAGTTGAAGAAGTGTCATCCAGAGATGGAAGAAACTTCATTGAAGGACACTATACCTTTGGAAGAGGTTCAGTTAGAGAGTGACCTTACTTATGAGGAGAAACCTATCAAGATTCTTGAGACTAAAGAGTTACTCATACTAAGACTATCAAATTCTGCAAAGAACAGTGGAATCATCATACCGAAGAAGAAGCAACTTGGGAAAGAGAAGATGACCTTCCAAAAGATCACCCTCACCTATTTGCTAGCCAATCTGAATCTCGAGGGCGAGATCATCTTAAGGGGGTTAGATTTGTAACATCCCAAATTTCATGAAATACAAAATCATGTATTACATTCATATCATCATGGCATTTTGAGCTTTCATAAAATTTTCAAACCAAAACCCTATGTGAAACCATATTTAAACCCATCTTTATATTCTATATATGGGGCATGGTTTTATTTTTATTTCAAATACCAAAGTGTTTTTAGTGAATAGATGTGTTTGACACACTTTTGAAAACTAAGATCACCATATAAAAGTTTGGTAAAGGTTTGAATTCAAACATATTTGAATTAGGGTTTAAAAACCATTTCTAAAAAT
The DNA here is from genome assembly GCA_916181665.1 of Avena sativa. Classification (NCBI taxonomy): domain Eukaryota; kingdom Viridiplantae; phylum Streptophyta; class Magnoliopsida; order Poales; family Poaceae; genus Avena; species Avena sativa. The sequence continues at coordinate 112,210,686 of OV702283.1, forward strand.
CAAAATAGAAAAGAAAAAGGATAAAGAAAAAATAAAACTAGGCGCTGCCTATTTATCCTAGCAAACCTTTCAGCCTAGCAAGCCCACCCGGGTTCCCTGATACGTCCAATTTGCATCACCATTCTATATCATAATTTGCCTCTATTCATTGATATATGTCTTATTATGTGGTATTACTTATGTCTTTTCCTATGTTTTTGCATGTTGGATGATTCTTGGAGGATGGACTGCCGGAGTCTGGATTCTGATGGAAAAAGAGGTGGTTTGATGCAATTTCATGAAGATCAGAAAAATACCAGAAAAATATTGGAAAATTATATTTTCCCAGAAGACGGAGGAAGCCAGAAGGGAAGGCGTAGCCGGGCCATAGGGGCCCACACCCCCTAGGCACGGGCCCACCTTGCCCCATGCCTAGGGCAGGTGTGGCCCACCTGGCCGGCTCCCGACTCCGCCCTCTCGCCTATATCTTCCCCACGGAAGCCTAATACCAGGGGAGCGACCACAAAAAGATTTCCACCACCTCTGCGGGGCAGAAAACATCACGAGAGAAAGATCTCTCCGGCAGACAGATTTCTGCCGGGGAAATTCCTTCCCGGAGAGGGGAGATCATCGCCATCAACACCATCATCAAGCTAGGCTTCATCGGGATCATCATCATCATCCACACCATCATCTCCACCAACACCATCATCACCACTCCATCCCACTCTAACAATTGTGTTGGATCTTGCATTAGTTCTTAGGGGAAACTTTCCGGGTGTTAATTACTATTGTAGTTGATGCTTGTGAGTGGAACCATTGGATTATTGTTTATGTTCAGATTGTTATACATTACCATATCATCCTTGATCTTGATCCATATGATGTCTTGTGAGTAGTTCGTTTAGTTCTTGAGGACATGGGAGAAGTCATGTTGTTAGTAGTGGATTTGTGTTGAGTTATTATTCAATGGTTTTGTATTTAAGTTGTGGTGCTATTCTTCTAGTGGTGTCATGTGAACGTCGACTACATGATACTTCACCATTTATGGGCCTAGGGGAATGCATTGTGTATTTGGCTACTAATTGTGGGGTTGCTGCAGTGACAGAAACCTGAACCCCCGTTAGGACACCTTTGCACAAGGGAGTGTAGGATCTTAGAGTTTAAGGTTGTGGTTAGGTTGATATCTTAATTACTTTCCTATAGTTGCGGATGCTTGCAGGGGGTTTAATCACAAGTATGTATTTGTCCAAATAATGTCAGTACATTAGCATAGGTTCACCCACATAACACTTACAACACCAAAGAAGAAAGAAGAGTACTCAGCTATTTGAAGCGAAAGCACTTGACAGAATTCCCATGTGTCCTAAAGAACGTTTGGTCCTTATAAGTATTTCCACCGGATTGTCCTTTGCTAAGAAAGGATTCGGCCACTTGATGCGTCTCTTCTTTGTCCTTGTTACTTGCACCTTGTTTCTTTGCTTTATCAGAAAACCCCTAAAAAACTGTTTGCTAAGTATTTAAAGAGATTTCCTGCTCCATACCACTAGTCAACACCTTCTGCTCCATATCCTTGAAGTACTACGATACACTCGTATTTATCGTAAGTACTACGATACACCCCCTATACTTGTGGGTCATCAAGACTATTTTCTGGCGCCGTTGCCTAGGGAGTGAAGCGCTATTGAAGAGTGGAACTGGTAAAGTAAACTTCTACTGTGAGTATTGCTTTTTGTTTCTATTTGTTGCTTTGTTTCCAATATGGATAACCCACTTGGTTTATTGTTTGGGAAAACTACTACCACTGTTAGGGTAGTAGATGAACCACCACCTATTGAGATAGATCCTTTTAAGATACCTACAAGTATTTTTGATCATGTTATGGATAATTATTATTTAGGGGATGGAACTGTTCATCCTGGTGATCATTTGATTTTTATCCATGAATTATGCGGTTTGTTTAAGTGTGCAGGTATCACAACTGAGCAGGTGAAGAAGAAGTTACTCTCCATATCCTTGAAAGGGAGAGCTGAAGAATGGTATAAGCTACTGAAGAATGGACAATCCATGGAATGGGAGGAGATGGCATCTCTCTTTTACTCTAAATTTTATCCTTGCAGTGAAATTCATAAGGATATAAATCTTATATATAACTTTTGGTCTCTTGATGGAGAGAATACAGCTCAAGCTTGGGGGAGATTGAAGTTACTAATGCTTAAATTTCCTATTCATGAACTCCCTAACAATATTATTCTCAATAACTTTTATGCTAGGATTTCTCTTCATGATAAATATTTACTAGATGCTTCTTGTGCTGGATCATTCACACGTATGAAGGAAGAAGCTAAATGGGATCTCTTAGACCGTATTCAAGATAACACTGAAGCTTGGGAGAATGACAAGGGAAGAAAGTCAGGTATAAACTATGATTATGAATGCATTAAATCTTTTATGGGAACTGATGACTTCCGTGATATTAGTAATGAGTTTGGTCTTGATTCCCAAAGTATTGCCAACTATTTTAAGGAATTTTCCTCTTACATAGAAATTCCCAAGAAGAAGTGGAATAAGTACCATGCACCTTAAAAAGATGTTGTTAGTCATGTTCCTTTTAGAAGCACTGAAGTTTATACTACTAATCATATTGTGCCTGAACCTTATGTTGAGAAAATACCCTTCCCAGCTAAGGTAAAGGAGTATTCTATGATTATTAGTGCAAATAATAAAGGTACTAAGAAAACTGTGGAGCCTGATGAGCATTTGAATATTGAACTTGTGGTAGCTATTGTGAAAGACCCTGTCATTAAAAATATAGAGGATGAGCATATTTTCTTCTGTGAAGACGCTTCTAATATTATCTCTCATCCTGGTAAGGCTAGAAAAGCTAGTGTTCCTGTGATTTCTGTTAAAATTGGTGCTCATTGCTACTATGGTTTATGTGATATTGGTGCTAGTTCTAGTGTTATTCCTTATGAGCTTTACAGGGAAATTATGCATGAAATTGGTCCTTATGAGCTTGAAGACATTGGTGTGGTTATTGACCTTGCTAATAAGGAAACCATTTGACCTATTGGTATTGTAAGATATGTGGAGGTTCTTTGTGGTAAGATTAAATATCCTGCTGATTTTCTAGTACTTAATTCAGCAGCTAGTAAAACTTGTCCTATCATTTTTTGTAAACCTTTCTTGAACACTTGTGGAGATATTATAGATTGTAAGAAGGAGAAAGTTTTAACTAAGTTCGATGGAGATTCTTCTGAGTTTAACTTTTCCAAATTTGCTAAAGCTCCTTGTGAAAATAGCTTGCCTAACGAAGATTTCAGGATGGAACAGCTTGCTTCTATTGATCCGGTTTATGACCTTGGACCTCTTTTTGGTGATAGTAAGTATGCTCATTCTGATGATTAAGTTGTTGCTAGTGACAGTTATATTGTCAACTTTATTCAAAGTGCTACTGAGAGTTATTATTAGAGAGGGAAACATGGTTTTATGCATCTCAATAATGTTAAGTTTCCCCGTTTTATGTTGAAAGCTTTGAAGTTGCATTTTTTTTGTCTTCCTATGCTAGTGGCTTTTTGTTTCAACAATTTGTTTTCTCATGACACCCCCATGCATAGGAAGTGGGTTAGACTCAAATGTGTTGGTTATTTGCTTCTTGATGCTCTCTTTCACTTCAAATATATATCTCCTTTGTGAGCATCTTTGAAACTTTCAAGCCTAACTTAAAGGAATTAAAGAAAAGTACTTATTGGGAGATAAACCAAGAGTTTGGTTGAGTCTTGGAAGTTATTACCTCTGTAATAACCGCTCCTTATCATTTTTGTTTTTCTTTTTGTATCAAGTTCGACTACTTTTGGGTAGAGGAGTTGTGAAAAATGGCTGTCCTGGGACAGTTTTTTTTGCTGCATTGTAAAAATTCGTGAGGGAGCTCAGTACGTAGGATGTAGCTGTATTTTTCTGAGATTGTTCTCCAGGTTGTTACCCAACTTTCATCAGTTTTGCACTTTTTGATTTGAGCAACAGAAGGTTTTCGAAAAAATCAATCTTTACCTGCTGGTCTGTTTTGACAGATTTCTTTATTATTTGCATTTGCCTCTTTTAGAAGCCTTTGTTTCGATGGATTTGAGTTGAAGTGTGCACCTAAAGGTTTATTGTTTTTGCTTACACTAAGGTTGCCATTGAAGTTTGTGTATTGCCTTGTGAGAAAAGGAATTTCCAGGAGAAGGAGAAAAGGAGTCTGTATGGTTCGTCTTTGAATAGGTAAAAGTGGTGAAAACAGAAGGTTCGTGAAAGCCTAATATTTTTATATTTTTGATGTTTTTATTACATAAGAAAAGTTATGAGACGTAACAGAGGAGGAAACGGAAGCTGGGGTGGCCAAACCCACCCTAGGCGCAGGCCCCAGCTGGCCGCTCCTCGAGGGGGTGTGCCTCCCCCGAGCTCCATCTCCGCCTCGTTTTCGTATCAGAACTTTCCTTATACATTGAAACTTCGTAATATATAACCCCCCGGATCCCCCGAGGTTCATGCATCGTGTTCTCGTTGTGTTTTCGTTTTGATCTATTTCTGTTAGGAAATCTTCTCAATTTTAGAGCACCATGGTCTCCGCCAACGATAAAGGCAAAAAGCCCGAGGAAGATGATCCTCAAAACCCCAAGGAGGAGGAGATTTTGGTAGGGGATGAAGAAGACATGGAGGAGTACAAGAAACCAGACACCCGCACTACCGTCGCAAGCATTGGAGTTGTGGCAAAACCTACCAAGCTTAGGAGGACAACACGGATGTCTACAGGAGGGAAACCTCCACGTCTTATCTACAATCCACGGTGATCTCCTCCACGTACCAAGAATCCCTTCCATACTCTTATACATGAGAATCAATATCAACATGTTCCCAAAGGGAACTTGCCCTCGATGTGGGATATGCTTCTTTCTAACCATGCAGGGGAGGAACATACTAAGAAGGAAGAGTGGGGAAAGAATAGCATGGACAAGAATTCTCGGCCCGACATGATCATGAACCGCATTGAGCAGAATTCGGAGTTGATTCGTAATCTGACCTTTGAGATTGAGGATTTGAAGAAACTGATTGAGGAGCTTATCAAGAGAACACCACCATCGCCGAAGGAGTAATTCGTCATCAGGTTTGGCATCCCCTTTGCTTGTTCCAAGCTTGGGGGGAGTGTCGTGGTATCACCACCATTATCTTTCATCTTTTACCTTTTTACTGGATTCATATCTTTGGTAGAGAAGTTATCTTATAGTTTGGTTTGCATGTGGAAGTATCTCTCCTTTAGTTGATTATCTATGTATCCCTTGGTGTGAGTGCCTTTATGGACTATTAATGAGAAGTTTCATCTTTTACTTTTTGCACTTCTTATTTTAGTTTTTCCAATCTCTATTATATGATTGATCTTGTTGATCAGTATTGGCATCATTTTGGGAGCATCAAGTAAACCTAAATTGGTTTTGGCAAACCAAGCTCTGATCAGTAGCAACACTTTTTGAGGTTTGAAAGAGAAAGAGAAAAGCTTACAGGTATTTTGTATCATTTATTTTCTTTCTTGTTGGCTCATAAGCTTGGTATTCTTTATTTAAGATCTTTTGTGTCTTCAAGGAAGATTGCATGTTTGGCTTTATCACTCGTAGGTTTGCTTGCTTCTTTCAACTCTCTTTCTTGCTACCCAGCCTTGCTAGCCAAAAAACCTGTTTTGAGAAGGCATACTTCTCGTGTTCAAATTCCTTTGAACCAAAACCTGTGCCATTTGTGTCGAACATATCTACCTATTAGCATTATTGCTATTCCAAGCAAATTCTCAAGCTTCATCTATCTTTCGAATTAAAAAGTATTTTGTTATGTGAAAACTAGTTAGTAAAGCTCTCACGAACTTGATGGCAGACCTTATTTTGTTGCCCCTAATAGACTTGAACCATTGTTTCATCGAAGTTGTATATGCTTGCATCTATACGTTGGAATTAGCAGAACCGTGCTGTCACAGGGACAACTTTCAACATTGCACATGTACGTAGTACACAGTTGATATCATGCTCTTTTGTTTGCGGATGTTGTCGGTGTAAAATAAAGAGGGAACTTGTAAGTCCATGTAGTGATGTATGTGTGTTAGAGAAACGCCTGGGCTGCTAGCCTAAGCCATGCCTAATCATGGTGGAAACTTGCATCATCACCATAATGAGAATTCTGTGAAGCATCCTCTATAAAAAGCTATGCACATAGTAAATAAAAAGATCGCTGAGATGCTCATTGTCTGCTTGCCTTGTCATTTTGGTTATGGGATAGCACCTGTACCATGTGCAAGGGGTACCCCGTTGGCAGTTCTTTATGATACACATGTACTTACAATTACAAGAACTTACCAGTGACCAAAGTTGAGTAGCATGAGGAGCGGACCTCGTACTCAAGGGACGTGAGATTTCCAACTTATATTTCGTCAAGCATATAATCCATCCTTGTTCACTTTAACCTTAATCATCTCAAGATGCCTATGATAGGGGCAATGAGGGCTCAAAGCTAGTAAGTACCATAATCGTTTGGAAGCTCTTTATGACAGGAAATCCCTGCTTCCCTCTATGACAGTACCTTTCTCCTATTTCCAAGTTGAGTCACAAACCTACTTCCTCTATATCTCCGGCAAGCATTTGAGTTGTTGTGTTTCAAGCATTCATATGGTGATTTATTCAATCATGTTCTTTATCTTCCTTGTTTGCACAAAAATCTTATCTATTGAGTATTAGTTTGAAAGCATTCATTGAAAAACCTTTTTGAGCAAAGAGTGCTCCTGTTGTAAAACTTCTACAAAAAGCTTTTTTAGAAACTGTTTGCCAGCCGTTCTCTGACCAAGAACAAAGTTTGCGAATTCCAATTATGATTTATCTTTATGCATATCTATTATGACTCCTGTACTTGTTGCAAGCTAAGTTATATAATGGTGAGTTGCTTTCTTCTATGATTTGTGCAATGGTAAGTGTGATGCTTCTTTTCCATATTCTTCTATCAAAACTTCACTCCATAAACGTGTGGACATGTTTACTGAGCTCAGTTTTCGCTTGGGACAAGCGAAGGTCTAATCTTGGGGGGGAGTTGATACGTCCAATTTGCATCACCATTATATATCATAATTTGCCTCTATTCATTGTTATATGTCTTATTATGAGGTATTACTTATGTCTTTTCCTCTATTTTTGCATGTTGGATGATTCTTGGAGGATGGACTGTCTGAGTCTGGATTCTGATGGAAAAAGAGGTGTTTTGATGAATTTCGTGAAGATTGGAAAATTACCATAAAAATATTGGAAAATTATATTTTCCCAGAATACTGAGGAAGCCAGAAGGGGAGGCGTAGCCGGGCCACAGGGGGCCCACACCCCCTAGGTGCAAGCCCACTTTGCCCCGCGCCTAGGGCAGGTGTGGCCCACCTGGCTGGCTCCCGACTCCGCCCTCGCGTCTATATCTTACCCACGGAACCCTAATACCAGGGGAGCAACCATAGAAAGATTTCCGCCGCCTCTGCGGGGCGGAAAACACCGAGAGAGAAAGATCTCTCCGGCAGACAGATTTCTGCCGGGGAAATTCCTTCCCGGAGAGGGGAGATCGTCACCATAAACACCGTGATCAATCTAGGCTTCATCGGGATCATCATCCACACCATCATCTCCACCAGCACCATCATCACCACTCCATCCCGTTGTAACAATTGTGTTGGATCTTGCATTAATTCTTAGGGGAAACTTTCCCGGTGTTAATTACTATTGTAGTTGATGCTTGTGAGTGGAACCATTGGATTATTGTTTATGTTCAGATTATTATACATTACCATATCATCCTTTATCTTGATCCATATTATGTCTTGTGAGTAGTTCGTTTAGTTCTTGAGGACATGGGAGAAGTCATGTTGTTAGTAGTGGATTTGTGTTGAGTTATTATTCAATGGTTTAATATTTAAGTTGTGGTGCTATTCTTCTAGTGGTATCATGTGAACATCGACTACATGATACTTCACCATTTATGGGCCTAGGGGAATGCATTGTGTATTTGGATACTAATTGTGGGGTTGCCGGAGTGAAAGAAACCTGAACCCCCGTTAGGATACCTTTGCACAAGGGAGCGTAGGATCTCAGAGTTTAAGGCTGTGGTTAGGTTTATATCTTAATTACTTTCCTGTAGTTGCGGATGCTTGCAGGGGTTTAATCACAAGTATGTATTTGTCCAAGTAAGGTTGGTACATTATCACAGGTTCACCCACACAACACTTACAACACCAAAGAAGAGTACTCAGCTATTTGAAGCGAAAGCACTTGACAGAATTCCCAAGTGTCCTCGAGAACGTTTGGTCCTTATAAGTATTTCCACCGGCTTGTCCTTTGCTAAGAAAGGATTGGGCCACTTGCTGCGTTTGCTCTTTGTCTTTGTTACTTGCACCTTGTTTAACCCCTAAAAATCCATTTGCTAAGTATTTACAGAGATTTCCTGCTCCATACCACAAGTCAACACCTTATGCTCCTCGTTGGGATCGACACTCCTATTTATCGAAAGTACTAAGATACACCCCCTATACTTGTGGGTCATCATTCCCCCTCCCCCTCTCTTTCTCACGCGCCCGCGCCGCACCCGCTCGCTGACATCACGACCCCACTGCCACCTCACCCCTTTGTCCCCAAATTTTGTGCGACGACCAGCTCTGCCGCTGTCGTTTCTGCAAATCAACGCGCGTTGATTCCGATTGATTGCAGGCGTTAATCCCTCCCCCTCGAGCTGCTACTAAACCCCCTCTGCCCCCGCATCATTTCCCCCCACTCAGCACCACTAGAGCGCCCCCAGGCTGCCAGTAATTGAGCTTGCATCGCTGCTGCCCGACGAACTCCGGCGACGCATTACACAGAGCCCCGTGCGCCCCTCTGTCTCGCGTTCATGCGAACCTGTTCGTAAGGTCCTTGTGCGTCTAACCATGCCTCTGGTCTGTCCCAAATCTCCTCTGGTCGTCGTCCCCGTCAACCCCTGTGAACAACCAAGGCGCCGCTCGACTCCGACGAGCAATTACGGCAATCTCTGATCGCCCCTTGACCTCTGCCTCATACGACTAGGTTCGCCGTGTCTTTGCGCAGTTACTGATGCCTCTAGTTTTCCCTGTGGTGACCTAGGTCATCGCCTCCGTCTCCGTTTGCGAAAGTCGTATACCAGAACCAACTCCAATGAGCTTCCGCGCCCGCGACAGTACGCCCCTATCCAAACCACGACCACCTTGAGCTTCCTCGTGTTCACGCGACTCTGGTAAGCCTCGCCACCACCCCCTTACCCCCTAGAACCGCCAGTGCGACACCGACAGTAGCGCCTCTGCCGCCAGTGCCATCAGCGCCACTGGGTTTTGGTCGTTTGATCCAGAGCCGCTAGATCTAGATCCTACGCCGTAGATTAGATCACTTACTGAACCGTTATTCTTAGATCTGGCGCGTTGGATCTGACTTGATCCAACGGCGCGGAAACGCAATCCTGAACTAAGTGGTATGGGCCAATCAGATGGTACCGCGTGTCACTGATTCTGTTTTAAAATCTGATTTTGAATCTATTATATGAATTAACTTGTAAAATTCATATCTTTTGATATGTTTGTCCAAAAATTGAAAATAATATATCAATAGATTCGGAAAATTAAGCCCTACACATCTATGGCCTTGAATTAGTCTTTTGCCTCTGAAAAATGGGATTATTTGCAGAACCATTTGTAGGCTTATTTTGGCTATATAAAATGTTTAAAAAATTGTTTTAGAGTAAATTTGAGTTTACTTTGTGTTCAGTACTATTTGGTTTGACTTGTTTAGTGTAGAAAATCATTTCGTTGCATTTGCATGCATTCATTTGTATTTTTGTTTGAATATTGAATGTGAATTTGGTATTATGATTTTATGTGTAGATTTTGGTGATTGTGGTGATTGTGATTGTGAGGATTGTTCCAACTCCCACAACTATCAAGGCAAGTGATGCTTCATATTTTGTCCTATTATTTTATATATGCATTTCTGATATTTTGAGTAGGATTTGCATGAATATTTTCTAAGTATATACTATGCTATGCCTTGGGAAATCCTAGTAGTTGTTGTCTTAGTAGATTTTTCCATAAGTTAAGAAACTTGCTATACTATTATGCTTAGCCTATCTAGTAGAAAATAAGGGTGGAATATTCATGCTATGAAAATTTTCTAAGTCTATGACTTGTGTTTTTATTAATAAAACAACTATGTGAATGAATCACCTGGGTGGAATGGTATGGTTGGTTTATGTTGAGTGGTTACACAAGGCCCATGTCTATGGTTTACCTTGTGCATCACACTTGTGGATTGCCACTCAGGAACAAAGGGATTTGAGATGTTTAGTGTTGAGAAGCGTCTAGTGCAACCACATGGCATATGGGCTCTGCCTTGACGAACTAGGTTGCAAGAACTTAGCCAGATGGACAGTTGGTGGTATGGTTGATAGGTTGGAACGTGTCCATGGTGGTCTAAGGTAATGCTTGTAAAAAGTCTCGTCTCGATGCATGTCGAGTCTTGTTGGGAAAGTGCACCACCTCTTGAGAGGGTAAAACCTAAGTACTTAGCCGTGTCCCCGGCAACGGACAATTTGAGCATGAAAGAAATTGAAGCAATCAAGTATGTCCTCATCCCAATTTCTCTAAGTTAAAACTTGTGGTTGAACAAGGGTAAAGGTTCACCAATGTCTATTGGTGGTTCCTTGGGTGTTTTTGTCAAACAAAAACTTAGTGTTTTCGACTAATAAGACAAAACCTTATTTTGAGCAAAGCCAGCCTAAACCACACTTAGCTAAATTCATATAGATGTTAGATACTACTATTCTACTATGGTATCACTTGCCAATACAATTCCAAATGTATTGACCCACTATGGTTGTAACTTATGATGTTGCAGGTTACTCTGACGGAGATTAGGGTTGTGAGTCTAGACTCAACATGTTTGCATGTGGCATATGAAGACAAAGACTTCTATTTATTTACTTTGTGTTATGAACTCTATGTATTAGCCTTGGGCTAAGAGTTATAAAGACTATGTTATCTCTGGAATGACGATGTAATAATGACCTTTGTATCTGTGTACTTCATCTTAAACTATGGATGCTAGCATTTCGATCCAGGGACTAGCATTTCAATCACAGGGGCCTTTACCTTAAATGGTGGGGTCTTACATATATCCGCCTGTTGCTTGTATCTAGTAGATAGATCTTGGTACATAGTTGTTCCTATAGTAGGAAATTTTTTGTTTTCTATGTTGCAAACCCTACCGACACTATAGTGTTGGGTTCATTGACGCAGATAAAGTACATATAGAAACGCTAATGACAAAAACCAAGGAGACAGAGGAAAACCTTCTAAGGTTTCTAACAGAGCAAAATTTCTGTGAGAACATACTGTTTCCTTACAATTTCAAGTGAGGGTCTTACTCTGTTGTACACATTCACTTTTGCCTACTTGATGTTAAGTATAACTGATGAGTTACTGTGCAACTTCCACTAGATTCTGCTAGACATTCAAGTTGATAAGGAAATAGTTGAAGTCATTTACCCATTAAAGAGACACCTAGAAGAGTTGCGCAGCATTGAGGATATGCTCCAGAGGTAATTTTCGCGCTATATCGGTCTCTTTTGTTGATTTTCTGAGATATCGTGTAATGAATAACTCATTCATTCATTTTCTTTGTCGGGCTGGGTTTGGAACATGTTCAAGCGTGAGGTTACGGGTTCCTTTAGTAATAAGCTAACGTATACCCCGGTCTCGGTAAGTAGTACGTGATATGTCTGCGCATCTCTTTACTTCTAGTTTCAATACAATTATGATGTTAGATTAATATTTTGATTGAATTCTATTCTCATAAAGTGCATGAGTCAGCCATCGGGGACAAATCTATGTGGATACTATGTTTGCAAGTTCATTCGCATGTTTACCACTAAGCACAAAGATTATAGATTCAGCGTAAGCAATACATTCACAAATCATTTTATTACCGTCACTTTTTGTTATCATGATTGATATTCATATTGATCTCCTTTTCTTATATAGTTCGAGAGCATGCAGAATCAGCTCCTACCAGAGCAACGCGAACTAGGAATTGCAGATGAACTGGCGGGATTTTTGATGAAAGAGATGGTAGACGATGATATCCAACAAGTATAGGGGATCGTGTGTAGCCTTTTCGATAAGTAAGAGTGTCGAAACAATGATACAACTCTACACACACTAAACTTCTGCATTATCTAGGAAATAAAACTAGAGAAACAACACAAGTACTAGAGAAAGATTTGTAAGAAAATAAACAACAAGAAAGTAAAGCTAGTTTCTGCAGCAATAAAATACACTAAACTAATAGAACCATGAGTGTGGAATAGTGGTGGTAATTGCGGTGGATTTGTACTGTCACATCCCAAAATTTTCCAAATTTTGAAATGTGAAAAATTAAATAAACAAAATAAAACTTTGTTGAAATTCAGGGTGAGAAGAAACTTTTTGATTCCAATTGGAAATATCAAAGCCTATTTTTGATCAAATAAAATCCTAAAGGGATTTAAAAAATATAAATAAACAATAAAGTTAAAATAGTTGGAATTACTATTTTAGATCTTTTAATAAAAAGATTTGATTTTCAAAAGCAAAGGTAGAATTATAAATAAGGATTATTTTATAGAGCCAAATTAAATCTTGGCCAAGCTTTTGAAATAAAATATTTCTATTGTGATAAAAAGAGTAAAGGTTTATTTAAATAAAATAATGAGGATTTATTAATATCCAATTTTATTAAAGTAAAGGCTTTTCCATTTTTAAATAAACACTAAAACTTGTTAATTTATTTTAAATAAGTTTTCCAAGTGTTTTATTTATTCAAATAAAACCTACTGAATTGATTTTGGTATTATTTTAGATTTTAAATAGAGTTTTAAAATAAATCAAATCCTATTTGAATTAATGACTAGGGTCTATTTATTTAACTATTAATGGATCCTAAAAAGAATAAAAATTCTTTTGTTTTGGACCTTGGTTTGTGTTGTTAAACAGAATTAAAAACTACACAAACTTTGGCAAAGGTTTGAATTCATTTGGGTGTTTGAATTGTTTGAATAAAATCAAAACAGAAATTCCAAATAGAAAAAGAAAAAGCTTCAGTATAAAAAAAGAGAAACAACAGACCCAACCCAACAGGCCCAGTAGCCCAACTCACAGCCCATCTTTCTTTTCCCCAGCGAATCGTTTTTCACTTACATGCGCACCCGCGAGGTCATTGAACGCCCGGCCCTATTCTTTCTCCCTCCACCTCGCAGACAGACAGGTCCCACGCCACCTCACCATCGTCTTCAACACCACGACCCCGTCGGCACACCGTTTCTGCCATTTACTCTGGCGATGAATACACGTTAATTCCTGACTTAATCCTCTCCGTGACCATGCCCCCTTAACCGCCCGTTCCTCCTCTCTCTTTCCCCTCGCTTGCCTCTCCCTCTCTGCCCCCAGGCTGGGTGAATTTTGAGCTCAAGCATCCCTGTCTCCGACGATGATTCCGGCCAAATCCGGCGAACCATCGCTGCCCCTCGCCTCCCCAACCACACTAGCTTGCTCCCCATCCTCAGGCATTTCTCTCTGCACCTTCAGCTTGCCCACGCTTGATCCATAGCGTCGGCAACAACGACAACCTAAGCGCCACCGTCTGCAAGCAACTCTGGTGACCTTCCCCTGGTAAGCCAGACCGCCCCGAGCCCTCTCGATGACGCTCACGTGAACCCTATGTTCGCCCGCATCTAACCATGTCGTTGTTTTGCCTTGGGGTGAACTGCAGCGTCGCCCCGTCGTCAAACAGAGCCGCCAGACGCAGTTGCAAACTCCGGCGAGGAATTGCCAGCAGCTCCGAGCGCCCCTCGCCAAGCCAACGCCACCTCGAGCTTCGCCAACCCCTTGCGAGCACGGTGAGCCACTTCCCCCTCTCCCTCGCTTCCTGTATCGCCAGCTCCGCCGCGAGCAGAGCGAGCTCCGTCAGTCGTCGCCGCGCAGCGCCGCCACTATTTGGTCGCATGGTTCTTCACCGTTAGATTTAGATCTGACGCGTAGGAACAAATCACTTAACGAAGGGGTATCAGTCAATCTGCACCGTGTGATCTAAATGAGATCCTACGGTCTGTAACAGTCGATCCAACCGAAACGTTTTCAACCAATAGGAAACAGCCACGTGGCCAGACTCAGGATTAAAAACAGAAATATGTTCTATTAGATTTGCAAATTTGAAAAATTCATAACTTTACTTCTACACGTCCAAATTTTGCAAATTTTATATCAATGGATTCAGCAGAACAAGTACTTTGCAACCATGCATTTTGTTTAATGATTTGCTTCTGGAAAATTGGTTGAAATTGCAGAAACTTGTGTAGGCTTATTATGAATATAAAAATTGTTCTAGATATAATTTTAATGTGAAATCTTTGAAAAAATGGATTATTGTGAACCTACTGACCTAGGAACCAACTTATGGATTTAAAAATGTATTTTGTGAAGATAGGAAATAAATATTTGAATTAGCTCATTACTAGTCAAATAAAAATATTATTTTTGGTTTAGAAATGAATTTTGAGTAAAACCTTTGGAAAATGATTTGATTCAAACCTTCTGACCCTAAACACCAAGTTTTGAGAATTAAAATATATTTGGTGAACCCTTTAAAGAATATTGCTTTCCTAAAAGCATTTTCAACCACATAAAATATTGATTTGATTTAAAAATGGTTTACAGATAAAACCTTTTGCAAATGGTTTTACCACCTTAGTAAATGACCACTTTGAACTTTATAATGTTTAGAGCCTAATAGAAACCACTTTTGCAAATAAAACTAACTTTTGCAAGCTTGCATGCATGACCTTGTTTCTATTATTTTATGTGTGATAAATTGTTTGAATATTGGTTGGAATGCTGGTTGAATGTATGTTTGCTTGATTGAATTGTAGTGGAATTAGAAGAGTGTGATATTTGCAAGATCAAGAAGTGAACCATCATTCTCTACTAAAAAGGCAAGTGACACTATCATCCATATCCTACTATTTTCATTACACTTAGTGGATTTTTGAAACATGCATGATAAAGGATTACTATATTTCATGTTATACTAAATCCTAATAGGATACCCTTATATACCCCTTAGTGGAAACATTGTAGTTGTAGTATGCTTAGCCCAGCTATATATTTGGGATGGGATACATGTTATGTTTATATGAAGAGTTGAAAAATTATATGTTTTATATAATAAAACAAGTACTCAATGAACCACCTAGGTGGACAAGGATACTCAAGTATTGGACAAGGTTGCAACAAAAAGAACCATGTTTATATGGCTATCTGTTTTTGTATGTGCACTAGAAGAAAACCACCCAGGGACTTAGAGATTGAACATGTTTCTCGTATAGTGGCTTCCGTGTACAGCCACATGCTAAATGGGCTCTGGCTTAGTCAACTACATAGTGGAAGACCCATGCATTGGCATCTTCAGGTTAACTAGAATTGTGTAAGGGAACTTGAAACCCTACATTGGTGCCTGGATGACAAGATAGCATTGTGTATTGGGAGGACTCCTATGGAAAGACTTTGTCACATTCTCAACCTGCCAGTACTCCATCTTGGTGAGTACTTATCCAGCGGCCACTAGTGGCATCAAGATGAGATTGTGTCATGTGGGTAAAGTGTACAACTTCTGCAGAAGATCAAAATTCTAAGTACTTAGCCGTGTCCCCGGTTATGGACAATACTGAGCAACTAAGGCCAAAAGCTATGGAAGATCTCGACATTCCAATTTCTCAAAGTAAAACTTGAGGGTGACAAAAAGGTATTTGAAGCACTTGGGGTTTTCCAAGAAGTTCAAAAAGATTTGACAAAGATCAAAAACTATTTTGAAAAGATAGGATAAAACTATATTGCTTTCTGCAAAAGAGCGTAAATGTAGAGGTCCCAACCTTTAATAAGGTAGAGATCCCTGTGTTTACAATGCTAGTCCCTGGATCAATAGCTAGCATCCACATTTAAGATGTAATATCAAGAAACAAAGGTCATAATACAACTTTATAACCAGGAATAAAATAATTCATTACATCTTACATAGCTCATTTGGCTATCTCATTACAATGCATCAGAATATAGCAATAGCATGGGGTCCTTCATCTTCAAAGTGCCACATGCAAACATGTTGGTTGTAGACTTGTAATCCTAATAAATAAACTTCACTAACACCAAACCAACCTGCAACATTACAAGTTACAGCCACAAGGGTCAATACATTTGAATTGTATTGGCAAGTTTCACTACTATGTAGAAATAAGTGGATCCTATCATTACATGCATATTTGGCTAAGTAGGGTTTTAGGCTCATTTGCATAAAGCAATAGTTTTGTCCTATCTTTTCAAAATAGTTTTTGATTTTTTTTGTCAAATCTTTCTGAACTCCTTGGAATCCACCAAGTGCTTCAAGTCTCTTGTTGTCACTTTCAAGTTTTTACTTTTAGAAATTGGAATGTCGGGATTTCCCATAGCTTCAGGCCTTAGTTGCTCAGTATTGTCCATAACCGGGGACACGACTAAGTACTTAGAATTTTGATCTTCTGCAGAAGTTGTACACTTTACCCACATGACACAATCTCATCTTGTTGCCACCAGTGGCCGCTGGATAAGTACTCACCAAGATGGAGTACTGGCAGATTGAGATTGTGACGAAGTCTTTCCATAGGGTCCTCCCAATACACAATGCTAGCTTGTCTTCAGGCACCAATGTAGGGTTCCTAGTTCCCTCATTCCAGTTAACCTGAAGAGGCCAATGCATGGGTCTTCCACTATGTAGTTGACTAAGCCAGTGCCCATTTAGCATGTGGCTGTACACGGAAGCCACTGTACGAGAAACATGTTCAATCTCTAAGTCCCTGGGTGGTTTTCTTTTAGTGCACATACAAAAAGAGATTGCCATATAAACATGGTTCCTTTTGTTGCCACCTTGTCCAAAACTTGAGTATCTTTGTCCACCCAGGTGGTTCATTGAGTACTTGTTTTATTATATAAAACATAAGTCTTTTCCCAACTTCATATAATCTCAACATGTATCTCATCTCAATATATATAGCAGGGCTAAGCATATTACAACTACATTGTTTTCACTAAGGAATATATAAGGGTATCCTATTAGGATTTGGCATAGCAAAATATAGTAGTCCTTATCATGCATGTTTCAAAATCCACTAAGTGTAATGAAAATAGTAGGACTTGGATGATAGTGACACTTGCATTTTTGGTAGAGGATGTTGGTTCACTTCTTGATCTTGCTAATATCACACTCTTATAACTTCACTACAAATCAATCAATCAAACATAGATTCAACTAGCATTCCAACCAATAAACAAACAATTTAACACACATAAAATAATAGAAACAAGGTCATGCATGCAAGCATGCAAAAGATAGTTTTATTTGCAAAGGTGGTTTCTACTAGGATCTATACATTGTAAGGTTCAAAGTGGTCATTTTCTAAAGTGGCAAACCCATTTGCAAAAGGGTTTTATCTATAAACCATTTTTTTAAATCAAATCATTATTTCATGTGGTGGAAAATGTTTTTAGCAAAGCAACAATTTTATATTGTTCACCAAATAAGTTTTTAATTCACAAAACTTGGTTTTTAGGGTCAGTAGGTTTGAATCAAAACATTTTTCAAAGGTTTTTCTCAAAAATCATTTCCATATCAAAATCAATATTTTTATTTGACTAGAAATGAGCTAATTCAATTATTCAATCCTAATCTTCACAAAATACATTTTAAAATCCATAAGTTGGTTCCTAGGGTCAGTAGGTTCACAACAAACCATTTTGCAAAGATTTCAACCCCAAAATCATTTTGGAATAAATTTTATATCCTAAACAAGCATACACAAGTTTCTGCAAAAACAAACATTTTACCAGAAGCTTTTTACTAAACAAAGTGCATGGTTGGCTAGGGCTTGTTTTTCTTAATCCATTGATATAAAGTTTGCAAAATTTGGACGTGTAGATTTTAAGTTATGAATTTTACAAGTTTGCATAACAATCTGATTTCAAATTCTGTTTTAAATCAAAGGCTGGGCCACGTGGCTGCTTGCTATTGGCTGATACCGGTTCGGTTGGATCAACCTCTCTGGTGCGTTAGATCTAAATGAAACCATGCAGCTCTGATTCAAACTTACCCCTTCGACCTAATCTAATCATAGCCACAGGATTTGGATCTGACGGGTTCAGTGTGTTTGACCACGAACTGGCGGCGCTAGCGGCGGCTGGCGGCGGCGCGCGGTCAGACGGTGAAGTCGTGGCGTTTACAGGAAGCAAGGATAGAAGTGGAGGTGCTCACTGTGCTCGCAAGGTCGAGGTGAAGCTCAAGGTGGTGCTGGTCTGGCGAGGGGTGCACTGGAGCGGAGGGGATTGCTCATCGGAGATGGCGTCGGCTTCAGGCAGTCCTGTTTGTCAATGAGGCGAGGTTGCAGTTCACCCCAAAGCAAACGAAAGGTACGGTTAGACGCGAGAGACTGTGGGGTTCACATGAGCATGATCGAGAGGGCTCGGGGCGGTCTGGCTTACCAGGGGGAGGTCGCCAGAGTTGCTTGCAGGCGGTGGCGCTCAGGTTGTCCTTGTTGTCGACGTTATGGACCAAGCGCGGGCGAATGAGTGGCACGGGAAGATGCGCCAGGAGGTGGGAAGCAAGCTCGCGTGCAGAGAAAGAAGAGGGGCGGCGAGGTGTGGCCGGTATCGGTGGAAAACCTCGTCGGAGCAGTGGGGGCGCGGGCTCGAATTGGGGCAGCCTAGAGGCAGAGAGGGAGAGGCGAGCGAGGGGAAAGAGAGGGAAGACACGGGTGGTTAAATGGGCGCGGTTACTGGGAGGAATCAAGGCCTCCATCAACGCATAATCAACGCCGGAGTTACTGGCTGCAACGGCAGGGGCGACGGGGTCGTGGTGGAGACGATGAACAGGAGGGTGGGGTCGTGCTGTCAGCGAGGGAAAGAGATAGGGAGTGGGGCCTGCCTGTCTGTCGCTCTACGGGTGCGGTTGTGGGTTAAAAACGACTCGCGCGTGGGGAAAAGAAGTTGGGCTGGAGCTGGGCTTGCTGGGCCAGATGGTTGGGCTGCTGTTTGTTTCTTTTTTTTTGTTCAGTAATCTTTTTCTTTTTCTATTTGATTTTCCTGTTTTGAATTTCAAACAACAAATCAAACACCCAAATGAATTCAAAACCTTGCTAACTTTGTATTGAGTTTTAGTTCTATTTAACAACACAATTCCAAAGTCCAAAATAAAATAATATTTTTATTCTTTTTAGGATCTATTTAATAATTAAATAAAATAGTCCTTAGTTATTAATTCAAATAGGATTTGATTTATTAAAAACTCCATTTGAAATCTAAATATTAACAAAACCAAATCAGTAGGTTTTATTTGCAAATATAAAATACTTGGAAAACTTGTTTAAAATAATTTAACAAGTTTTGATGTTTAATTAAAATGGTAAAACCTTTATTTTAATAAAATTGGATATTAATAAATCCTCATTATTTTGTTTAAATAACCCTTTACTCCTTTAATCAAAACAAAATATTTTATATGCAAAGCTTGGCCAAGGTTTAATTTGCCTCTATAAAAATAATCCTTATTTATATTTCTACCCTTTTCATTTGAAAACCAAATCTTTTTATTAAAAGATCCAAAAATAGTAATTTCACATATTTAATATTTTCTTTATTAATTGTTTATCTTTTCAAATCCCTTTAGGATTTGTTTGATTAAATAGGTTTGAAGGTTTCCCATTTGGAATCAAAAGTTTCTTCTCACCCTGATTTTCAACAAAGTTTTATTTTATTCATTTATTTTTCACATAACAAGATTTGGAAAATCTTGGGATGTGACAGGCTACCACCCTTAAAATAAATCTCGTCCCAAGATTTGGGAAGGCTAGGGTTACAAGTTGGATCAAAGCATCTAGGGTACTACCACCCTTAAAATTTTTCCAACTAAATTACATTTTGGCCTGCTTGGGATCTTGGGGAAACTTATCTAGGCAAACATCTGCATAGTGTCCTTTGTTTCCACACTTGAAACATGTGACAAGGCTGAGATCCTTCATAGGCTTGTTTATCTTGTGCTTCATATTTTTTGGACAGTTGCTTGCATAATGTCCCTGGTTACCACAGTTGTAACATGTGATAATTTTGAGTTCTTCACGTATCTCTTGTGGACAGGTTGCTACATAATGGCCTAGCTCTTTGCAGTTGTTGCACCATACTTGGCCAATCTCCTTATACTTATTCTTCTCTGGACATTCACTGGCATAATGTCCCATTTCTTTACAATGATTACATTGCACATGGCTTTTGTCCTTCTTTTTCTTGGGTTTCTCCAAAGCTAGGAGTTCTTCTAGTTCATGTTCTTCATATGTTATCTCATAGGTAGGAATGTCTACTGGTTTCTTTGACCTTCTATTGCTCGTTGGATAATTCATATGTCTCTTCTTTGGTCCTTTAAATTGGGTCGTATTGCATGGAGGTACAAGTGGAGATTTTCCTTTGTCCTCATCCTTCTTGGTAGACTTAGCTCCCTCTTGATAGTTTGCAATCAGTTGTTGCACTCCACCTTGTTTCCTTTGTTCAACTATGGAATAGATGGGGCATTGGATAGGGACATGATTATTTCCTTCACATAGGTAACAAGTAGCTTGAGAGGTGGGACATTGGCCAATTGGATGTTTCTCTTCACAGTTGGGGCATTGATCTCCATGCTCCTCGGAAGTGTGATCCTTGTCTCCACAAATATTGCAAGCTTTGGTTCCTTCTAGAATAACATCTTTGTCATCTTTGTTGTCACAAACTTCTTTGGAAGAGTTGCTTTCCATGTTGATCATTTGATATGTCACCTTATGCAACAAATGGGCTTGGGTTTCAAAGAAACTTTGCATGGTTGGATCTTCCCCACTGGTGTTGGCTATGAATTAAGCTGTCACTTGGTTCAACTAGTTTTGGGTTGCTATAAGTTCTCTCATGTTGTCTTCTTGGTTGTTGTTGTTGTCATCAACCTCGATGTTGGAGTCTCTTGGAGTAGTCATCTGTTTGGGTGGAATTGAGATTAGAATAGGCAAAAGATTTCTAAGTAAGGATTCTAATCACACACATCACAATTCACACAAGCAATGTGCAAGCAATCACAAACAAACATTTCACTCAAACAACAAAGTTCAAGCACATTTTTAGGCAACAAAATATTTTTGTTACGCCACATAAGTTGGTGTGTTTGATCTATACTTAATATGGTGGTCCATCTATATGGTTCACTTGAGATCTTTCCATGAGATCTATATGGTTCTTGGTTGATTCTTCTTGCATGAGATCATGGTTTCCTTGGGAAAACTCTTGGTCACAAAACTTCAAAGGTGATGATGGTTCCTTCTAAGTTGTATTTCCTTAGTCTTCAAGTCTTGGGCAAGATTTATTGTCTCACTTGTAGTCCTTAGTGATATCCAAGGTTGAAGTCCTTGGTGAAAACTAGAAGAATAGCACCACAACTTAAATATCAAACCATAGAATATTACTCAACACAATTCCACTACTAACAACATGACTTCTCCCATGTCCTCAGGAACTAAACGAACTACTCACAAGACATCATATGGATCAAGATCAGATATGATATAATGATGAATAACAATCTGAACATGAACGATAATTCAATGGTTCCACTCAATAGCATCAACTACAACAAGTAATCAACACCGAAAATGTTTCCCCTAAGAACTATGCAAGTTCAACCCAATTGTTACAGCGGTATGGAGTGGTGGTGATGGTGCTGGTGGAGATGATGGTGTGGATGATGATGATGATACCAATGAAGTCTAGCTTGATTACGGTGTTGATGGCGACGATCTCACCTCTCCGGGAAGGAATTTCCGGACAGATTTCTGCCTGCCGGAGAGCTCTTTCTCTCTCTATAGTTTCCGCCCCGCAGAGGTGGTGGAATCTTTGTGTGGTCGCTCTCCCCCGTATTAGGGTTTCGAGGAGAAGATATAGGCAAAAGGGAGAAACCAGAGGTGGGCCAGGGTGGCCACACCACCTGGTGGCGCGGCCCAGGGGGGCCCACGCCAGGGGGTGTTGTGGGCCCCCTACTGCCCATCTCGGCCTCCCCTTCTGGCTTCCTTCATCTTCTAGAAAAATATGATTTTCCATATATTTGCTGGAATTTTCTGATCTTCGCGAATATTTCATGTGGACAACGCTTTTTCCATCAGAATCCTGACTCCGGCGGTTCATCTTCCAACCATCATCAAACATGCAAAATAGATTTAAATAACATAAGTATAACCTCTTAATACAAAATATCAATGGATAACAGTAAGTTATGATTTAAAATAGTGATGCAAAATGGATGTATCAACTCCCCCCAAGCTTAGACCTCGCTTGTCCCCAAGCGAAAACTAAACTCAATAAACATGTCCACGGGTTTATGGAGTGAAGTGTCAATAAAAAGAATACGGACCAGAAGCATCACATTCATTGATACACAAATCATAATAGAAAACAACTTAATCTTATATAACTCAACTTGCAACGAGTATAGGAGTCACTACAAAGAGGCATAAAGAAAATCATAGTTGGTAATGGCAAACTTTGTTCTTGGTCAGAGAACAGTTAACAAATCATACTTAGTTTTGATCAAAGCTTTTGTAATGAAGTTTATATTGCAAGGATCTCTTGCGCAAACAATGGGATTTTTACAAAGATAGCTTTCATAGTAACATTCATTCAGAAAAGAGCAATGTGCAAAACAAGAAACATAAGAAACATGATTGAATAAATAAACATATGGATGATTGAATCAAAACAACTCAAATACTTGCTGGAGATAGAAAGGAATGGGTTTACTGACTCAAGTAAAAGGTAAAAGATAGACCCCTCACAGAGGGAAGAAGGGATTTCAAGACTCATAAAGAGCTTCCAAAAGATTATGGTACTTACAAGATTTGAGTTCTCATTGCCCCTATTATAAGAATCTTGAAGTGATTGAGGTTAAAGTGATACAAATATGAAGTATATGCTTAACAAGTCATAGGTCGAAAGTCTCATGTCCCTTGAGTACGAGGGTCGTTCCTCATGCTACTCAAATTTAGTCCCAAGTAAGTTCTTGTCATTGTAAGTATATGTGTATCATAGAGAACCTCCAACGGGGTACCCCTTGCCCCATGATACAGGAGCTATCCCATATCAAAATGACAAGGCAACAGACAATGAGCATCTCAGCAATCATCTTATTACCATGGGAAAATGGTGCTTTTTCTGTTCTTTCCTCTTTTTTCTCTTCTCTTTTTCTATATCTATTTTTTATAAGAAGAATGCTTCATAGATTGCCCACTATGGTTATGCTGCAAGTTTCCACCATGATTAGGCATGGCTTAGGCTAGCAGCCTAGGCGTTTCTCTAACACATATACATAACTCCATGGACTTACAAGCTTCCCTTTTATTTCACACCATAGATATCCGTAAACAAAAGATCATGATATCAACTGGATAGATATTTACAGGTGTTGAAAGCGTTCCCCATGACAGCATGGTTCTGCTAACCCCAATCTATAACTTGTAACCATATAGGCAACATAGTTGGCACAATGGTTCAAATTTATTAAGTGCAAGAAAATAAATTGTGCCATCATGTTCGTGAGAGGTTTACAAAAGAAAATTAAAATAAGAAGCATATGACCTAATGGTCATTTCTGCAAAAGTTAACACTTTTGCTCGTATGGTGATTGCACTTATATCTTCTTTTTTCTCGATAATGCTTCAAGCGTTGTCCATTTACCACCCATGAAAGAGAGGCAATTCAAAATTATCGAGAATGTTAAAATCACCCAAACCTCGTTAAATGGATGTTAATGTTGGTCAAAAATTAAAATTGCTATTTGTCTGTCAAAACTTTCATTAAGTTCCAGGTTAATAAATGATTCTCAGAGAAGCATGTAATTTTTGGTGATTCCAGAAATCTTAACGACCAACTATACGACGGAAATAAAAATTCCAGGCGTATAGTTCCGGTCGTATAGTTATCGACCCCATCTCCAAAAAAACATTCCTGTTACTGGAAGTTTAATGACCAACTATACAGGGGGAATAAAAATTCCGGTGGTATAGTTTCGGTCGTATAGTTGTCGACCCCATCTCCGAAAATTTATTCCAAGGTATAGAATGTTTAACGACCAACTATATGGAGGGATGAAAAATCCTGGCCGTATAGTTGCGGCAGTATAGTTGTTACCATCATAGAAAAAGAAAATAATTTAAGTCAGTTCATAACTATACGGCGGTACTTATACGGGCCCCGCCCGTATAGTTGCTCATTAAGCTTGGCGGCTAGGGTTTTCGACCTCCCATTTTTAAGACGATTGCATCTAACCTTTTTCATTAAGTTTTGGCAGAGCTACAAGATCCATCCTCGAAAATCCTCGCCATCCCTTTACAAGCCCCTTCTAACAATATCCGTGCAGCGAAGCCATGTAGCCCTTCCATGTCAACAAGATTTGGAGGTAGAAAGAAGAGAAGCCCGTGAAGAGGATTGAAGGAGTAGAACCTAAAGAATCATCATCATCCAGATCGGATATCCAGCCTCTCCCAAACTGGGAGGACATGTTCCACTAAAGGATGGAGATGATGAGGCAAGCAGAGCAAAGAAAGAGCAAGGATGAGTATCTCCCTAATCCCTATCTTCACAACATAGGATCTTATTATAAACCTCCTCTCGGTTCGTGACTTCTTAAGCCTAAGAAGGTGCGGCAAGATGAGATTCATAATAAGATCTACGAGTTGGAAAAAGCTTTGAAAGCATGTGTAGAAACTATTAGAGAAAGGATTAACTCCTACTGGATGATGAGCAAAGACCTTAAGAAAAAGGTCAATGACATCGATGGTAGAGTTGGTTTCTTGATTTAAACTATTTTTGAGTTGACAGATGAGAAGAAATTCCTCTAGAAGAAAATTTTGAAGCTTCAATACGACATGGTTGAGCTCAGCATCCGCCTTACGAGCATAGTTAAAGTTTGCAGCATAGGGGAAGAAGGCAAAACTCTTCTTACCTAGGAGGAGGAATATGTACAAAAAATGAGTTATTCGATCCCACCTGGCTTGATTCCAAGCTTGGGAGATCATTAAGACCTTGTAATCCATCTTATAATGTAACATCCCTAAAATCATGATTTCAAAGTTTGCATATCACTCATGCATGCATATAGATTTGAGATCATGTTCAAACTCATTTCAGGAAAATAGAAGCACTTGATGCTATGATTTTATGTGAGCAGATTTAATTCAAATGGCCATCACCATTTGAAAGCTTGAAAGTTTAGGAACCTAGATGCTTACCTTCATTGTTGAATAGTTTGTGTGTAGAATTTGGACCAAAGTTTTCAACTTAGAAATAATTTCAAAACCCCTTTTAAAAAAAACATTTGCAAATCAGATGCAAAGTCTCTGATTATTTTAAATCCAAGCTTGAACCAGCCTATACAAAGTAACCCCATGGGTTTTGACCCATTTCTGAGACCAATTCACCACTACAAAACCTCAGAAAGATTTGAATTCAAATTGAACTTGAAACCATTTGAAAACCTATTCAGAAAATCGAAATAGAAAAGGAAAAGGAGTAAACAAAAGAAAAAGGCCGCGCGCCAGGGATCTAGCCCAGCAACGAATCAAGCCCAACAAGCCCACCCAGGGCATTTTATTTCTTCTCTCACGCGCGAGCACACTCCTTCAGACACTGACAGCCAGACCCCACGCTCCCTCTGTCTATTTCACCGACCAGCGGGCCCCGTCCATGTCGTCTTCGTCTTCCCAATGAATCCGCGCATGATCTCCGCCGCTGGCCGTTGCAGCACTGATACCGCGAGCTTAATTAGCATTGATGCGACGAGCGTTTCCTGTCGAGCCTCGGGCTATAAGATCTCCCCCCTCGCGACCATTTCCCCCCAATCAATTTTGCATTCACGCCACCAGGCTGCCCACGACTCGCACGACTCCGCCGCTGTCCCGACGGCTGCGCCGGCGAATTCCGGTGAGTTCCGAGCTCCCCTCCGCCTCTCATTCATGCTATCTTGTTCAGTGAGTCTCTGCGCACGTACTGACACACCCCATTTGCCTCCGTATGAACCGTAGCTCCAGCACCGTTGACGACTGGCCGCCACCGTCTTCGGCTTCAACTCTGACGACCTCCAGTGGTAAGTCCAGACCGCCCCAAGCCTTGTCTTTCACACACGCGTTTTCTCCGTGATCTTCTGCATCTGACCACACCCGCCGTTTACCTCCTAGTGATCGACAACGTCGCCTTCGACCTCGAACAAAACCACCTGTCGCTAGACTCAACTCCGACGAGAAATCATCGTCGTGTCAGCACGCCCCTTCGCAAACCAACGCCACCTTGAGCTTCAGCGGCCTTCTGCAGTTCTGGTATGACCCTTCTCCCTCTCGCGGACGACCTGGAACGCTAGCGCCGCCGTAGACCGAGCGCTCCGCCGCTCACTGACGCCGCGCGCCGCCAGGACATGGACGCGTGCTCGAGCACCGTTAGATCTGGATCCAAGCGTTAGGATAGATTCACTTATCAGCAAAGGGGTACGCGTTCAGGGCCGTGCGATTTATTTAGATCCTACGGCTGCAGAGCTCGATCCGGTGCGAACCGGTACGCGCCAGTAACGCTGCGACACGTGGCTAGGGTTAGATCTAAAAACAGATTTCAAACCAGAATTTGATCCAAATTTCAAATGGCTCTAGCTGTTGATTCCCACGTTGGAATTTTGCAAACTTTATACCGTTGGATTCAGTGAGTCAAGGCCTTTCTGAATCTAGAATGTGTTTAACAAATAGTAACTGATAAAATGACTTTGAAAGCAGAAACATGTTTAGGTATATTTTGAGCATAGATTTAGTTTAGTAATTTGTTTTAGGGCTAAATGAGTTTGGTTAGCAAACTTTTTGGCTTGGTTATGTTTCTGTTTCATGCATTTGCTTGGTAGAAATTTTCAAATTCATCACTTAGTAATTCTTGCATGCATGCATTCATATTTTTGATTGTATATAATTGTGTGTAATTGTATGCTATAATTTTTGTGTAGATTTTGCTAGTGACTGTGATTGTGAAGAGTGCTACTCTCCCCATTACCAAGGCAAGTGATATTTCATGAACATTTCATTCCTATATTTTGTACTAGCATTAGATATTTTGCCAAGTCTTGCATGCTACTCTTGCCAAATAAAAGATTGGGAAATCCTATGTAGTTAAATGGTAGAATTGCTAGGAATTTTCCTAAGTTAAGTTACCATGCCATGCTTAGCCTAGCTACTAGCAAACAAGGGTTGGAATAATCTATTAATGCTATAATGACTATATTTCTAAGTCACGAGACTTATGTTTTCTTAATAAAACCACTAAGTCAATAAACTTCCTGGGTGGAATGGAAAGATTGGGTTATGTTGAGTGGTTACACAAGGCCATGGATTTGGCTTGTGTATCTCACTTGTGGTATGCCACCCAGGCACAAAGGGATTTGGAGGCCAAGTGTTGAGAAAGCTTACAGTGCAACCACTTGGCAATATGGGCTCTGCCTTGATCATATAAGTTGCTAGAACTTAGTTATTTGGATAGTTGGTGGTAGTGGGATGATAGGTTGGAACGCGTCCATTTGGCTAAGGGAAGGCTTCTGAAAGGTCCTGTCTTGGGAAACCAAGTCTGGTGGGGAAAATGCACAACCTCTGCAGATGGAAAATCTAAGTACTTAGCCAAGTCCATGTCAATGGACAACTTGAGCATCAAGACATGGAAGCTACAAGAATCTCATCACTCCAACTTCTAAGTAAAACTTGTGGGTGAACAAGGGTGAAGGACCCCAATGTCTATTGGTGGTTTCTTGGGAAGTTTTTTGATAAAGAAAAATTTAGTGATTTCAACTAATAGGGAAAACCTATTTTTAAGCAAAGAAAGCCAAGCTACACCTAGCCAAAATGCATATAGTAATATAGTCCACTCAAAATTTACTAAGGTATCACTTGCCAATACTATTCCAAAGTATTGACCCACTGTGGCTGTAACTTGTGATGTTGCAGGTTACTCCGATGATGAGTAGGAGTCATGAGTCTACACTCAACATGCTTGCCTGTGGCACATGAAGATGAGGACTTGTGTTTATTTACTTATTCCATAAACTCTTGTATTAGGCCTTTGGCCCTGAGTTGTAAAAGACTATGTTTTATCTCTGGAATGAATGTAATAAACGACCTTTGTATCTGTGTACTTCATCTTAAACTGTGGATGCTAGCATTGATCCAGGGACTAACATTGCAATCACAGGGATCCTTTCCTTTACAAAGGAGGGGTCTAACAGATGGTATCAGAGCATTGTGTTGCCTGTAGGATTATGACCCCTAGGATTGGAAAACCAGTAAGGAAAAAGTTTCAACTACTTCTACACTTGTCTATTCTTCTCGTAAAACTTTTCTAATCTTCTCATTCTCATTCTTATCTCTATTTGTAGATGAACTCCATCAACGAAGCCGTGAAGAAAGGACCACTCATGACCATGACCTTGGAGTGTGAAACTGAGTTTCCCAAAATTCTCAAGGACCTCATGGTGGCAATGGAAGCACATGGTGCAGCTGTTTACAAAGGCTTTCCAGTGATGGATGAAGGAGTGGAGTATTGGTGGGTGCAACTTCACTTGTACAAAAACAAGGAAGACAACCACAAAGAAAGAGGATTCTGCATGTATACCAACACTGTGATGCACACCACATTCTTTGAGTCAGCAAGAGAAGTAGCTTGGAGGACTATCAAAGAACTAAGTGCTAGAGTCAAGTGCAGAATGCTCAACCTCCAAAAAGACTTAGAGAAAGAGAAGGAGCTTACCCAAGAGTTGGAAGCCACCAACCAATAATTAAGGGGAGATATTATAGACTTAGTGATGGAATCATGTGAACAAGCTAGGTGGATTGCCTCTAGGAACATTGTGTTAGCCACCAGATCCAGTGAGATAGGATTGTGAGCACACTTCGTTAGTTGGACCACCACCTATCACCTTATTTTCCAAAATGATACCTTAAATAAGTTTGGACCTTGATTGATGTAATGGATTCATGTATGCATGACTTGTGTGATTTTGTGTTCCAAGGATGTGTATGTGATGTTTGTCTTTGTTTATCTTAAATAATGTTGTTCTAACTTTTCTATCTTATAAATAGATGCCTATTACCATTAGCACTGTTGAGGAGTTCCAGGTTACCCGTTTCGGTCCTCGTATCGTTGAGCTTACCACTTTGCTCGATCTCCCTCTTCCCACCATCATGGTGCATCCACTCACCAAGTTCGAGAGGAAGGACCTCTAGGGCTTCAAGGTGAACCAGCCCGGACGCCAGACAGAGCCTACTACAGAGGCCATCGTCTTCAAGCTGATGCACGACGACAGGGAGAGAGACATGGAGGTAGTCATGCAGGACCTGATAGGACGTCTGTTAGGCCGTCACTCCCGACAGGTTAGGGGCACCCACTTCCACGTCTTCGGAAGACGTGATGTTGATGGAGAGTCCATCGACTTTGAGGACGACTCGAGGGACGTGGCAGAGACGATACGTCTCTATCTCCAGGACTTAGAGTCTCTTATCCGGCACGTGGACACGGACAGGACCAACGTCATGCTCAGCAATGACGAGCTCCAGGTGCAGCTTCGCGAGAAGGACAAGCTTTTCGCACAGCAGGATGAGATAGTCAAGGAAATGGAGACGAAGTTCAAGGCCCAGGACCGCAAGTTCAAGAGTCAGGAGAAACGCGTCCAGGATAGGAACAAGAAGATCCGGGACATGACCGAGGAACTGAAGTCCAAGGATTTCGAGCTAGAGCAGCAGCAGATGGTGATCGAGAGGCTTCGCTCCCAGAAGAGGGCTCTCAAGGCCAAGATCGATTCCTTGACCACTACGATTGAGGAGAACAAGACCGCGATGGAGAACGCAGGTCTTACTTTTGTCGAGGAGGAGATTGATGCTGATGAGTAGACTTGACTACTCGTTTATCTTTCATTATCGTACTTGTTATTCTTGAACTTTTTATTGGACCATCCGACATGTGGATGGCTTGCCACTTGTGTGTTTTATTTCGAGAACTTTGTTATTATGTTGTTGAGCTTTTATCCTTGAGTTGCATGCTATGTGTTTGCTTGTGATGTATTGTGCATAAAACATCTATGGGTATCTCATTCTTATCTATTTGAACAAACCACAGATGCCTGCCCGTCGCGCAAACCCCAACCCCAACAACATCACTCCAGAAATGCAACAGATGATGAATGATCAGACGCAGCTTATGCAGATGATGACAACATTCATCCAAAACCAGAATAACAACAACAACAACCCCAATAACAACAACAACAATAACAACAACAACAACAACAACCCTCTGGGTTTTGATATGCTCACCAAATTTCTGCGTTTGAGGCCAGCTAAGTTCTCGGGGACAACTGACCCCATGGTAGCCAATGATTGGCTACGTTCCGTGAACAAGGACTTAGTGACCGTGGGCTACACGGATGCTGAAAAGGTCAGGTTCGCAGCGCATCTGTTGGAAGGACCAGCCGCCACATGGTGGGACAACTTCCAAATCACCACTCCTTTGGATGAGGTGACTTGGGCTATCTTTGAAGATGGCTTTCGCACTGCTCATATCTCATCAGGAATGATGAGCCTGAAAAAGAAGGAGTTTCACAACCTGAAGCAGCGCCACCGCAGTGTGGCTGAATACATAGAAGAGTTCAACAATCTGGCGCGTTATGCACCGGATGAGGTTGACACAGATGCCAAAAGAAAGGAAAAGTTTCTGGAAGGCTTGAATGATGAACTAAACTTGCAGTTGTCTGTGGCATATGTTCCAACTTATCAGTGTCTGTGTGACAAGGCTGCTATCTTGGAGAGTAAAATGAAGCAAGTCGAGAGTAGGAAGAGGAAACACTCCGACAAGCACAGCTCGGGGTCGTCTCACAAACGATCTCACTATGATGACAGTGGAAGATCAGGATCCCATAAACATGGGAAATTCAACAAGCACCACAACCACAACCGTCATGACAACAAGCATCACCGCAGTCATGACAATGACAAGTACAAGAACCACAAGAGTGGACATAAGAGCCACCACAGTGGGAATGATAGTGGAAGTGGAAGTCAGCCTGCAAAAAAGGACATCAGTCAGGTTGAGTGCTTCAAATGCAAGAAGCTGGGGCATTATGCTAATGAGTGCCCTGAAAAGAAAGTTGAAGGACCTAACAAGCCCAATCCTTTTCAGAAAGGACAGGTTAACCACATCAATGTGGAGGAGGTCTATGAGGAGCCTGACGCTATTGCTGGTAAGTTCAGACTCAATTCCATTCCAGCATTTGTACTCTTTGATACTGGTGCATCTCATTCATTCATATCAAGAGCATTTGTTGAAAGAAATGAACTATCGGTAGAAACTATTGGGTGTCCTATAAAAGTAAGTTCTCCTGGTGGAGAAATGATAGTGAATTCAGGATGCCATGACCTAGTCATAGAATTCGGGAAGTATAAGTTTCCCGTTAACTTGATTATATTAAACTCCCAAGGTTTGGATGTCATTCTGGGAATGGACTGGATGACTAAGTACAAAGGAGTGATAGATTGTGCCAGCCATACTGTCTCACTCACCACTCCGGAGAATAAAAGGATCAGATTTAAGACCAGCTTTGGAGCAAAGAGGAGTATGCTAAATTCTCTTAAGGGGGTTAGCATGGACAGTGTGCCAATTGTATGTGAGTATCCGGATGTGTTCCCGGAAGAATTACCAGGAATGCCACCAGATAGAGATGTGGAGTTTCTGATAGATTTGTTACCAGGTTCTGGACCAATAGCAAAGAGACCATACAAAATGTCAGTTGATGAACCGAAGGAGCTCAAAAAGCAACTAGGAGAACAGTTGCAGAAAGGATTTATCCAACCAAGTTCCTCATCTTGGGGAGCCCCAGTATTGTTCGTGGAGAAGAAGGATAGAAGCCAAAGGTTATGCATAGATTACCGTTCACTCAACGAGGTAACTATCAAAAACAAATATCCTTTGCCTAGAATCAATGACTTGTTTGATCAGTTAGAGGGAGCATGTGTGTTCTCGAAGATTGATCTCCAGTCAGGCTATTTTCAACTTAAGATAAGAGAGCAAGACATACCTAAAATAGCATTCACCACAAGGTATGGATTATACGAGTATACCGTAATGCCTTTTGGCTTAACCAATGCTCCAGCATACTTCATGAACATGATGAACAAAGTGTTCATGGAATTTCTTGACAAGTTCGTTGTCGTTTTCATCGATGACATCTTAGTCTACTCCAAGAGTAAGGAAGAGCATGAAGGACACTTGCGTTTGATACTTGAAAAGTTAAGAGAGCATAAACTTTATGCCAAATTCAGCAAGTGTGAGTTTTGGTTAGAGGAAGTTGGTTTTCTTGGTCATGTTATGACAAAAGATGGTGTAGCAGTTGATCCTGCTAAGGTTTCAGCTGTGACAGAATGGGAATCTCCAAAGAATGTGAAAGAAGTTCGTAGTTTCCTTGGCTTAGCTGGTTACTACAGAAGGTTCACAGAAAATTTCTCAAAGGTTGCTAAGCCAATGACTGAATTGTTAAAGAAGGACAAGAAATTTGCCTGGTCTGAAGGTTGTGAAGCCAGCTTTCAGGAATTGAAGAAGAGACTTGTGACAGCACCAGTTCTATGTCTGCCAGATTTGGAAAAGGATTTCCAAGTATATTGCGATGCGTCTCATCAAGGTTTGGGTGCCGTACTTATGCAAGACGGTAAAGTTGTGGCTTATGCTTCGAGACAACTCAAAACTCATGAAGTAAACTATCCTACTCATGATTTGGAGTTAGCCTCTGTCGTCCATGCGCTCAAAACATGGAGACATTACCTTTTGGGAAAGCGTTGTGAAGTGTTCACGGATTACAAAAGTTTGAAGTACATCTTTACCCAAAAGGAAATCAATATGAGGCAAAGAAGATGGTTAGAGCTTATCAAGGATTATGACTTGAGTTTGCAATACCACCCCGGTAAAGCAAACGTTGTAGCAGATGCTCTAAGTCATAAGGTATTTGTCAATGGCCTTACCAAAGGTGAATTGCCAGATGAATTGTGTGCTCAATTCAAAGAACTCCGATTGGAAATCGTACCTGAAGGACATCTTATGTCTTTGGATGTTCAACCCACTTTGTTGGACAAGATCCGAGAAGCACAGAAATCCGATAAGGAAATTGAAGAGATTAAGAAAAATATTGGTCTAGGGAAAGCTAAGAATTTCCATGAAGACGAACAGGGTACATTATGGCATGGGAAACGTATCTGTGTTCCACAAGATCCGGAGCTGCGGAAACTGATTCTGCAAGAAGCACACAACTCTCCGTATTCTATTCATCCGGGTAACACCAAAATGTACATGGACATGAAAGAAAGATTTTGGTGGAACAATCTCAAGAGAGACATCGCCGAGCATATTGCTTTGTGTGATGTGTGTAGTAGAGTAAAGGCGGAGCATCAGAAACCGGCGGGTTTGCTTCAACCACTACCAATTCCTGATTGGAAATGGGACAAGATTGGTATGGATTTCATCAGCGGATTACCAAGGACCAGATCAGGATATGACTCCAGATGGGTAGTAGTGGATCGCCTAACTAAAGTGGCACATTTCATACCCTTGAAGACAACTTATACTAGTGCCAAGTTAGCCAAAATCTACATGAGTAGAATTGTATGCCTTCATGGTGTGCCTAAGAGTATTGTGTCCGATAGGGGAACCCAATTCACTTCCCATTTTTGGAGACAGCTACATGAGTCGTTGGGAACTAGGTTGGAATTCAGTACTGCTTTTCATCCTCAAACTGATGGGCAAACAGAAAGGACTAATCAAATCCTTGAAGATATGTTGAGGGCATGTGCCCTAGACTATGGAGCAAGTTGGGATGAAAGTCTGCCTTACGCAGAATTTTCTTATAATAACAGCTATCAAGCCAGCATTGAGATGGCACCGTTTGAGTTTCTCTATGGGAGAAAATGTACCACCCCATTGTTATGGAATGGTGTGGGAGAAAGAAGTTTATTCGGGCCAGATCTTATCAAAGAAGCCGAAGAGAAAGTCAAATTGGTTAAAGACAGGCTGAAGATAGCACAGTCCTGACAGAAAAGCTACGCAGATCCTAAGCGTAGAGAAGTCACCTACGAAGTTGGTGATAGAGCCTATCTTAGAGTATCACCACTCCGTGGAGTGAAAAGATTCGGAGTCAAAGGAAAGTTGGCACCAAGGTATGTTGGGCCATTCAAGATTCTGAGTCGCAAAGGAGAAGTTGCCTATGAAATTAAACTGCCAGCATCTCTATCAGCATTCCATAATGTATTTCATGTGAGTCAGCTTAAGAAATGTCACCCAGAAATGGAAGAATCTTCTTTAAAGGATACCATACCTTTGGAAGAAGTTGAACTAGGAAGTGATCTCACTTATGAGGAAAAGCCTATCAAGATTCTTGAGACTGTGGAAAGAGTCACGAGAACAAAGACAATCAAGTTTTGCAAAGTACAATGGAATCATCATTCCGAAGAGGAAGCAACATGGGAAAGAGAAGATGATCTTCGGAAAGACCACCCTCACCTATTTGCTAGCCAATCCGAATCTCGAGGGCGAGATTCACCTTAAGGGGGTTAGATTTGTAACATCCCTAAAATCATGATTTCAAAGTTTTCATATCACTCATGCATGCATATAGATTTGAGATCATGTTCAAACTCATTTCAGGAAAACAGAAGCACTTGATGCTATAATTTTATGTGAGCAGATTTAATTCAAATGGCCATCACCATTTGAAAGCTTGAAAGTTTAGGAACCTAGATGCTTACCTTCATTGTTGAATAGTTTGTGTGTAGAATTTGGACCAAAGTTTTCAACTTAGAAATAATTTCAAAACCCCTTTTAAAAAAAACATTTGCAAATCAGATGCAAAGTCTCTGATTATTTTAAATCCAAGCTTGAACCAGCCTATACAAAGTAACCCCATGGGTTTTGACCCATTTCTGAGACCAATTCACCACTACAAAACCTCAGAAAGATTTGAATTCAAATTGAACTTGAAACCATTTGAAAACCTATTCAGAAAATCGAAATAGAAAAGGAAAAGGAGTAAACAAAAGAAAAAGGCCGCGCGCCAGGGATCTAGCCCAGCAACGAATCAAGCCCAACAAGCCCACCCGGGGCATTTTCTTTCTTCTCTCACGCACGAGCATGCTCCTTCAGACACTGACAGCCAGACCCCACGCTCCCTCTGTCTATTTCACCGACCAGCGGGCCCTGTCCATGTCGTCTTCGTCTTCCCCCTGAATCCGCGCATGATCTCCGCCGCTGGCCGTTGCAGCACTGATACCGCGAGCTTAATTAGCATTGATGCGACGAGCGTTTCCTGTCGAGCCTCGGGCTATAAGATCTCCCCCCCTCGCGACCATTTCCCCCCAATCAATTTTGCCTTCACGCCACCAGGCTGCCCACGACTCGCACGAATCCGCCGCTGTCCCGACGGCCGCGCCGGTGAATTCCGCTGAGTTCCGAGATCCCCTCTGCCTCTCATTCATGCTATCTTGTTCAGTGAGTCTCTGCGCACCTACTGACACACCCCATTTGCCTCCGTATGAACCGTAGCTCCAGCACCGTCGACGACTGGCCGCCACCATCTTCGGCTTCAACTCCGACGACCTCCAGTGGTAAGTCCAGACCGCCCCAAGCCTTGTCTTTCACACACGCATTTTCTCCGTGATCTTCTGCATCTGACCACACCCGTCGTTTACCTCCTAGTGATCGACAACGTCGCCTTCGACCTCGAACAGAACCACCTGTCGCCAGACTCAACTCCGACGAGAAATCATCGCCGTGTCAGCACGCCCCTTCGCAAACCAACGCCACCTTGAGCTTCAGCGGCCTTCTGCGGTTCTGGTATGACCCTTCTCCCTCTCGCGGACGACCTGGAACGCTAGCGCCGCCGTAGACCGAGCGCTCCGCTGCTCACTGACGCCGCGCGCCGCCAGGACATGGACGCGTGCTCGAGCACCGTTAGATCTGGATCCAAGCGTTAGGATAGATTCACTTATCAGCAAAGGGGTACGCGTTCAGGGCCATGCGATTTATTTAGATCCTACGGCTGCAGAGCTCGATCCGGTGCGAACCGGTACGCGCCAGTGATGCTGCGACACATGGCTAGGGTTAGATCTAAAAACAGATTTCAAACCAGAATTTGATCCAAATTTCAAATGGCTCTAGCTTTTGATGCTGCGACACATGGCTAGGGTTAGATCTAAAAACTTTTTGGCTTGGTTATGTTTCTGTTTCATGCACTTGCTTGGTAGAAATTTTCAAATTCATCACTTAGTAATTCTTGCATGCATGCATTCATATTTTTGATTGTATATAATTGTGTGTAATTGTATGCTATAATTTTTGTGTAGATTTTGCTAGTGACTGTGATTGTGAAGAGTGCTACTCTCCCCATTACCAAGGCAAGTGATATTTCATGAACATTTCATTCCTATATTTTGTACTAGCATTAGATATTTTGCTAAGTCTTGCATGCTACTCTTGCCAAATAAAAGATTGGGAAATCCTATGTAGTTAGAATGGTAGAATTGCTAGGAATTTTCCTAAGTTAAGTTACCATGCCATGCTTAGCCTAGCTACTAGCAAACAAGGGTTGGAATAATCTATTCATGCTATAATGACTATATTTCTAAGTCACGAGACTTATGTTTTCTTAATAAAACCACTAAGTCAATAAACTTCCTGGGTGGAATGGAAAGATTGGGTTATGTTGAGTGGTTACACAAGGCCATGGATTTGGCTTGTGTATCTCACTTGTGGTATGCCACCCAGGCACAAAGGGATTTGGAGGCCAAGTGTTGAGAAAGCTTACAGTGCAACCACTTGGCAATATGGGCTCTGCCTTGATCATATAAGTTGCTAGAACTTAGTCATTTGGACAGTTGGTGGTAGTGGGATGATAGGTTGGAACGCGTCCATTTGGCTAAGGGAAGGCTTCTGAAAGGTCCTGTCTTGGGAAACCAAGTCTGGTGGGGAAAGTGCACAACCTCTACAGATGGAAAATCTAAGTACTTAGCCAAGTCCATGGCAATGGACAACTTGAGCATCAAGACATGGAAGCTACAAGAATCTCATCACTCCAACTTCTAAGTAAAACTTGTGGGTGAACAAGGGTGAAGGACCCCAATGTCTATTGGTGGTTTCTTGGGAAGTTTTTTGATAAAGAAAAATTTAGTGATTTCAACTAATAGGGAAAACCTATTTTTAAGCAAAGCAAGCCAAGCTACACCTAGCCAAAATGCATATAGTAATATAGTCCACTCAAAATTTACTAAGGTATCACTTGCCAATACTATTCCAAAGTATTGACCCACTGTGGCTGTAACTTGTGATGTTGCAGGTTACTCCGATGATGAGTAGGAGTCATGAGTCTACACTCAACATGCTTGCCTGTGGCACATGAAGATGAGGACTTGTGTTTATTTACTTATTCCATAAACCCTTGTATTAGGCCTTTGGCCCTGAGTTGTAAAAGACTATGTTTTATCTCTGGAATGAATGTAATAAACGACCTTTGTATCTGTGTACTTCATCTTAAACTGTGGATGCTAGCATTGATCCAGGGACTAACATTGCAATCACAGGGATCCTTTCCTTTACAAAGGAGGGGTCTAACATATAAGTTCTACATTATTATTTTAGTCTTGCATTATTTTGAGTTTAGAAAGAAAGTTTGCATCATTTATATTCCCTTAAGGAATAGTCGATCGATCCCATTTGTGAATTTCGAGTTTATTATTATATATGGAGCATTATTGAGTTTGTGCTTGTCTTGTTTGATTTATGAATGCCTTGATTATAATTTTACTTCTTTTTGATGATAGAAATAGGAGTCTTCCACACCATTGGTATTAATGGAACATCTAAAGATAATTTAGTCAATATGTTGTAAGTTGATGGTTTGATTTACAAAAAGGAAAAATGATCTAATCAGTCAAGTTGAGAAAGAAACCTTAAACAAAGGAAAAGTTAAAAGTTCTATCAAATCAGAGTGAGAACAAGTCGAGGTAGAGTCTTTAATCAATAAATATGCTCTACATACAATTGGAATTTAGTAATTGAGATCGTTAAAATTTGAATCCCTACATGAAGTGGAATGTATGGCTAGCTCCTTTGCACAACATTTAAACAAAAGTGTGAGCATAGATATAAATAAATAAAAGAAAGAGAAAAGGAGCAAATGTGCAAAGATCAAATAGGCATACACCATCTTCTTGTAGTAAAACAAAGAAACGTTTGAGATTTTGAATCCCAAGTGAATATGTTAATCCTAAAAATGCTTGGGACTACCTCGCTAACTCATTCGGTTGAACGGAAATACTTTACATCATATTAAGATTCATCTTTTGTGAACTGTTGATTACTAAGGTGTGGAAGCCTGCTAATATTATTTGGATGGTTCGAGTAAGGGACTATTCATGAACTTATTCCTATGTATCATTTATGATAAACACATGCTGCAACAGCCTCATTTATTTTATCGACTCAGCTTCATGAATATGAGGATCAGATTCATTACGTAAGCCTTGCTCGAGACGAGCAAGAGTGTAAGCTTGGGGAAGTTGATGAGTGCATATTTGCATCATGTTTTATATTACTATTTTGCATTGTAGTTGTAGGATCTTGATATTTTACGGTGTTCGCGTGCATATTTTATGTTTATTTTTACTAGGATCAGGACAAATGATGGACACAACTCTTGGACCAACTGTACTAGAGCGAAAAGGAGTCAAAAACTACGTAAATCGCTTATTTGGGAAATATTAATAACACTAGAAGAAAACCCGAAGCGATTGGAGGATACAGAAGAGTTAATGACCAACTATACGGTGGGAGTATTTTCTCCTCTGTATAGTTCCCGCTGTATAGTTGGCGCCGCCTCCGCCTCCTCAAATAGTTTCACCCCATGCAACTAGATCGAAGAGACGACATATAGAACACCCAGAAATCGCCAAAAATCTCACCTCTGGAAGGGATCTGGAGGGGGAACTTTCCCTAGGGAGCCATCTTCACCCTACACAGATCTGGGAGGCAAGGCGTCGATCTCCATCTTCATCGACCGCTGCACTGATACGTCCATAACGTATCTATAATTTTTGATGGTTGTATGCTATTATTATGCTTTTGACACTCCTTTTTATATAAAGTTCATGAGTTATTTGGACTATCTACTAATAGTTGCAAAAGTGCACAATGTTCTTGTTTTACACTTTGATGTATAGGAATTATCAAGAATACAAGTGGAATCTTTGTTGGAGTCAAATTGGATTTTTCCAGAAATCTGTCTCAGAACTCTTTTTGAATATGGTCACGTTTCGGGTCGAAGACGGCGTCAAACGGAAAACTCTTCAACTACAAAGTTGTAGGAAATTTTGCGACAATCGTTCTGGACATAAAATTTAGACGATTTCGAGTACGGACATGCCCGCTAGGCCCGATTTACTGCAGCCCAAGATGGGGTGACGGGAATCCGAGAAGCTATATAAAGGGAGGAAACCTAATTCGTGGGAGACACCTCCACCCACGAATTTGCAGCCACCAAAGCCACGTTTTTTGCTTCCCCCATGGATACCATATCCATGGGGGAGGGATCCCAAGAAGCCATGAAGGAAGAGGGCTAAGGGGCGGTGCTCCCCCACGATATCAACGATGGGGAAGGAATCCCCCGCGCCACCGCCGGCGCCGCCACCGCCCTCTTCACCATCTTCACCGCCACCTCCATCACCTAGTGCTCCTAGTATGCAGTGGTTCATCCTCCCACACACCTCCTAGTGAAGCGCATGTATATTTAGCCTCTCCCACATAGAAAACTGCATCGAAGACAATGAACTCGATTTATTCGCCAATTAAACTTCAACAAAGCCACCACAATTATCACCACTATTCCACACTCATGGTTCTGTTAGTTTAGTGTATTTTATTGCTCCAGCAACTAGCTTTACTTTCTTGTTGTTTATTATCTTGCAAAGCTTTCTCTAGTGCTTGTTTTGTTGCTCTAGTTTTATTTCCTACATAGTGCAAACATTTAGTGTGCGTAGAGTTGTATCAGTGGTTGATACAACTTGAGAGAATATTTATCCTATCTTTAGCTCCTTGTTGGGTTTGACACTCTTACTTATCAAAAAGGCAACACACGATCCGCTATACTTGTGGGATATCATGCACCACCATCATCTCCATCCATCTCATGTAGATCTTGTTGTAATTCTAGCACTAGTTGTGGATTTATACAAGAACTATTCATCTATAATTATTTTCATTACCATTGTCATGATGTTGCTTGCCTCCATGTCTGAGTAGATCATTAGTTCTTGGGGAGATGGAGAAACCCTAGCATATGATTGAGATGAGATATAGATTATTATGTTATACATCATTATGTGTATGTGTCAATTGTCTTCATCTTGATGTTGGGAGTTGTGCACCTCCTTAATATTTGCCTCTTACGGGGACTTGATGAATGGGATTACTTGTTGGTAGAAGGAACGATGATAGCACTTATTGTGACTATAAAGTAGTTGTCATTCTTTATGTACTAACTTGGGGAATCAAGGAGAAATCATTAAGCCATGTCCATGCCATGGGATAAATCCCTTAATAGCGACATAATAGGATTGATGTCGTTTATTTGTCAGTTGTGGTTATGACAGAAGATGTGAGCGGTGGTTGCTGCCTATTCGTCCATATATGGAGATCCTCCCACATACATACATGTCAAGAGAATATTTGTTATAATAATCTTGACCATTCTTTCTAAACTGATAGCGGTGTATTCACCACTCCCCGAGAATGCCTTTTTCCCTATTGTAATTCCAAGATTTCTTACAAACGCGATTCTTATTTTTTCACTAAGTTTACTTCACTTTACTTTATTGTTTTGCTCAAACAAAAACCTAAAAACAATTCTACTGTTCTTGCATCTTATAATTATTCCTTAAGTACTTCGTTTAGTTTTAGTTAAAAGCATTTTAGTCTTTCGCCTACTGCTCCCTGTGGGATTGATATATTTATTTCGAAACTAGCTATAAATGATTTGTGCACTTGCAGTGATAAATAGAGTCGGCTCTGATACCACTGTAGGGGTTCGTAGCATGGAAAACAAAAAATTCTATCGCATGAACACACACAAGCCAAGACCTAATCTATGATATGGGTGCAATGAGTTGATAGAGTACTAACCCTCGAAGATCCAAAGCGTTTAACAATATACATCTCTCATGGGTGATGTAGTTGTTCACTTGCCGATCTCAAGATCGTGTAGACGATCCCTCTGACGCCGAATTTCGGCAGCGCTCCCACAGTAGGTCACACGTACGATACTCGATGAAGACCTTCCTCTCCCTTGTCTAGTAGGCAGCGAAGATTGTATATCTCCTCGTAATTCCAACAGTACGACAATGTGGTGATGGAAGTAGAGGTGAGAACCCCCAGGGCTTCGCCTAAGCCAGAGCGGGTATGGTGGAGTAGAGAGAGAGCCTCAGCAACTAGGGTTTAGAGGCCGAGGGGTGGAGGTGTCCGGCGGCTAGGGCAGGGCTAGGTGGCGGCGACTAGGGAGGAGCTCTAGGGAGACGACGACTTGGGGGGCACGGACGGCCTAGGGTTTTGGTGTGAGGCCAAGGGGGTGCCCCACCCCCTCCTTTATAGGTGGGAGGGGCGGGTAGGGGAGGGGAGTCCTCACCCAAGTCCCCTTGGTGGCCAGCGACAAGGGAGGGGAATCCTTCCTCCACTAGGCTTTCATGTTGGGATTTGACTTTTTCAAATTGGCGTTTGACTATTAAAACTAGAGTATGATTTCTTTCTTCCCATTGGCTAGCCAAGTGACCGCTCCCTTTTTCTTTTGACCAACGAACTTGATTTCACATGTAATTAAAATCCTCTGTGGAGGGTATGATGCAACCATTACACATTGTCATGGCACATACCAATTACCCATCCCGCCGGGGTGGTGGGCCTTCCAGAACCTTTTAGAAGCTTCCGGTGAAAACACAGAGTCCATTTCCAAACCAAGGAATTGGATTTTCCTTATATGAGTCTTATTCTTCGGACCATTCCGGATCTCCTCGTGATGTCCCGGATCCAATCCAAAACTCCGAACAACATTCGGTCTCTTTACTCACATTCCATATCAACTAAATAACATCGAATCCTTAAGTGTATCTCCCTACGGTTCCTGAATTATGCAGACATGATCAAGACACTTCTCCGATCAATAACCAATAGAGGAATCTAGAAATTCATATGGCTCCCACATATTTCTATGATGACTTCGTGATCGATTGAACCATTTACATATGATACCAATTTCCTTTGTCTCGTGATACATTACTTATTCGAGGTTTGATCATCGGTATCTCTGCATACCTAGTTCAACCTCGTTATCGATAAGTACTCTTTACTCGTTCCTGTGACATGTGATCCCTTGTGAACCAGTCACATGCTTGCAAGCCAATTGGATGACATTCCACCGGGAGGGCCCAGAGCATATCTATCTTTCATATGGATGGAAAAATCCCACTCTTGATCCATGTGCATCAACACATACTTTCAGAATACTCAATGCTACATTTATAACCACCCAGTTATAAAGTGTTGTTTGATGTCATCAAAGCATCCCTCCGGTGTTGGTGATTAACATGATATCATGGTCGAAGGATTTAGGTTACTATGTATCTGAAAGCTTATAGAAAACGAACTATTTATATAACTTGATCTTTATGCTACGCTTAACTATAGGAGTGTGTCCATCACATCATTCACCTAATGATATGACCTTGTTACTAATAACATCCAATGTACATGATCAGGAAACCATGATCATCAGTTAATCAACAAGCTTAGTATAATAAGAGGCTTACTAGGGACTTCAACATGTTTACAAATCACACAAGTATTAATGTTTCTGGTTAATACAATTATAGCATGGGATGTAAACATTCATCATAATCACAAAGATATAATAATAACAACTTTTATTATTGCCTCTTGGGCATATCTCCAACATTTCTTCACATATTTTTTACCCAATCTAAAGCAATATCCACTTGCTTAGAAATCAGCTAATCATTCGAAGACACCTTGCTATAGAAGAAATCCAAGTAGTCCTCTTTCCTCCTTGGATCCAGGAATGTAGCAATGACAAGTGCAATGTTAAGATCAATGTCCTTGCTTTTTTACGACAATTAGGATCTGCATTCTCATTTTCCTTCTCCTCGGGATCCCAATATTGATCAAGCTTTGGCAACATCACAGCTGCCAGTTCCTTCAACACATCAGACGTCTACCAACCCGGATCTTTCAGTGAATGGCAAATACAGAGCACAACTGGCAAAAATTTGTGCATAGTTGGCTTCCTATGAGATGAAAAAGTTAAGTTAAGCTCTTCAAAAGCTTTAAGAAAATCACAAAAATAGCTTCTGCCTTATTACATTTTGTCTCACTAGGAGAAACTTCAAAATTTTGCTCCGCGTAACTAGTAAGGATAGATTTGTAATTCAATGCTTCTACAAGAATTTTCCAAGTTGAGTTCCATCTATTTGGTATATCAAGAGAGATACCTTTCTTTTCAGGCTGACCCATCCGACTTGCAATTGTATTGAAATCTTGAAGCCTTGCAGGAGAAGAGTCTACATTCTTCAGCAACTCATGTATAATGTGATTGGCTGGATGGACTATTTTCA
Organism: Avena sativa; assembly: GCA_916181665.1. Classification (NCBI taxonomy): domain Eukaryota; kingdom Viridiplantae; phylum Streptophyta; class Magnoliopsida; order Poales; family Poaceae; genus Avena; species Avena sativa. The sequence goes on from OV702283.1 coordinate 112,254,591, forward strand.
TCCCATCATGAACCAAAATATTGACGATGTGTGCACAACATCTTACATACAAATGCTAACCATTAAGAAGCAGCTCATGCTTGTGATATTTAATTAACTCATCACATACATTAGTATTATTGCTGGCATTAGACAATGTCAAAGTAAAAAAGCTTGCCCCTTATGCCCCTTCTGTAAGGGAGCCGACAACTGCTTCTTCTATCACATAGCCCGTGTGAGGATACTTCACTTCTTTGAAACTAATAATCTTCTTCTTGTAGATAAATTCTTCATTGATATAATTGGCAGTGATGAACATATAACCAAAGCTCTATGATGAAGTCCACATGTCAGATGTTAAGAAAATGCGAGAATCCAAGTTTTGCATCTCAACTTCCAAATATTTCTTCATACATTTTCTTGGCATCATCGCGAATCATGTGACGACCCTTGACTTGAAATGCGGGATGCATTGAGTCAATCCATGGATGAAGGTAGGGATATTCAAACTTTAGAAATGGGCTTTTAGCATGAATACAAAACTTAACCATAAGATCACGACAGACTTTTGGATCGAACACAAACACGACCTCAGATGGTTTATTTTTCATGGTTGATAGAAACCTATTCCTATAGGCACTATGAACAAGGTATGGTTACCGTGGATGGTGATCGACAAGATTCCACAATATGGGATCTCAAACTGCTAGTCCCGAATTTGGCCTGAAGTTCTGATCTACAATATTTGCACATGGCCTTCAGATCACCATCCACGGTAACCATACCTTGTTCATAGTGCTCCCATACATTGGACCTTCTTCCATGTGGTACTTGAGTTATATCCTCATCCATAGAATCAAGACCTTCTTCCGAGCTAGACATGACTAGATAATAGGAGATATGTCCAACTGTGATATGCCTTCAACAATCAGACCAACTCAACTTTAAGCACACACTTCATAGAATATACAAATAAAAAATTAAGGACAGAGTTAAGGATAGATTTAGAGCCTAATAACTTTTGTATTTCTTCATGAAATTGACAGCACAGAACATAATTTTACTTATGAATTGATTTAATTCTATAATCAAATGGAGTTGAATCTTTTTTCATCCATATCTAAATTGGACTATCCTAGTGCGCGTGCCGGTGACATAATAAAGAAGATGTCCAAGTTCAAGAACAACTATTTGTACACTTTTGTGTTTACCAAAACATTCAGCATGTTAGGTCCGAGGAAGTATAGGAACAACTAGTACATAATGATGCTCTCAGATCAATGTAGAGCTTCGTTGGGAGATCTCAAGAGGAAGGTATGATGAGCACAACAGCAAGTCTTCTCTCAGAAATAAACCAAGGTTATCAAACCAGTAGGAGGTAGGAAACGAATCAAATGTGTTGCTAGCAACATGGAAACCTGCACAACACAAACTCAAGACTTTGCCCCAACGAACAGTGAGGTTGTCAATCTCACCGGTTTACTGTAAACAAAGGATTAACTATATGGTGTGGAAGGTAATAGTGATTTGCAGAAAGTAAACAGGAATAGTGGAAGATGTATCAATGGTAAAGATTGGACCGGGGTCCATAGTTCACTAGAGGTGTTCTCCTTAAGATAAACAAACATGGCATGTTGGGTAAACAAATTACAGCAGGGAAATTAATAGGACTGAGCAAGGCATAACAATGCAATACTAGACATTCATGATCCTATGATATTCGATTGGGCAATACAACAAGATACATAGACCGCCATCCGACTGCATCTATGACTAGTAATCCACCTTCAGGTTATAATCCGACCCCTTTCCAGTATTAAGTTGCAAGCAACAGATCACTGCTTTAAGCAAAGTGTGTAAGGTAAACAATCCATTTGTTCCATGAACAAGAGACCGTTGTTTTCTCCCTAGTAGCAACAGCACATCTACAACCTTAGATATTTCTGTCACTTCCCTTAGATTAAATAGAGGCATGAACCCACTATCGAGCATAAATACTCCCTCTTGGAGTCACTAGCATCTACTTGGCCAAGATAGCTACTAGAAATGGAGAGCATGCAAGATCACAAACAACACAGACATGATAGAATCAATAAGACAAAACCATTAATCAAACTAACATAGTAATCTCAATATCCATCGGATTCCCACAAACACAACATGCATGATTACAAATAGATGATCTTGATCATGTACGGATCTCACAAGATCTAAACATGGAAGCACAGATGAGGAGATACAACCATCTAGTTACTACATGGACCCGTAGTCTAAGGTGGAACAACTCACGCTTCATACCGGAGGCTGGCATGGTGATGAAGAAGGCCTCCGGGATGATCTCCCCTCCGGCAGGGTGGCGAGAAGAGCTTCAGATCTGTAAGATCCCACCTTTATAAAGGTAAAGATCCCTGTGATTGCAATGCTAGTCCCTGGATCAAATGCTAGCATCCATAGTTTAAGATGAAGTACACAGAAACAAAGGTCATTATTACATCGTCATTCCAGAGATAACATAGTATTTTACAACTCCATAGCCAAAGGCTAGAACAAGAGTTTAACTTAACAATATGAAATACAAGTTTTCATCTTCATGTGCCACAGGCAAGCATGTTGAGTGTAGACTCATAACCCCTATTCATCATCAGAGTAACCTGCAACATCACAAGTTACAGCCACAGTGGGTCAATACATTGGAATAGTATTGGCAAGTGATACCTTAGTAGAATATTAGCATCTATTTACTACATGAATTTGGCTAAGTGTAGCTTAGGCTTGCTTTGCTCAAAATAGGTTTTACCTATCAGTTGAAAACACTAAGTTTTTGCCAAGCAAAAACTTTCCCAAGGAACCACCAATAGAAATTGGTGAACCTTCACCCTTGTTCAACCACAAGTTTTAACTTAGAAAATTTGGATGAGGAGATTCTTGATAGCTTCCATGTCTTGATGCTCAAGTAGTCCATTACCGGGGACATGGCTAAATACTTAGTTTCTTCCATCTGCAGAGGTTGTGCACTTTCCCCACAAGACTTGATTTTCACCAAGACAAGACCTTTCAGAAGCCTTCCCTTAGAACAAAATGGATGCGCTCCAACCTATCAATCCCCTACTGCCAATTGTCCATTTGGCTAAGTTATTGTAACCTATATGGTCCAGGCAGAGCCCATAATGCCATGTGGCTGCACTAGAAGCTTCTTAACATTTGGCATCTCAAATCCCTTTGTTCCTAGGTGGCAATCCACAAGTGAGATACACAAGGTAAACCATAGAAATGGGCCTTGTGAAACCACTCAACCAAAAACCACCAAGCAATTACCATTCCACCTAGGTGTTTCATTCACTTAGTTGTTTTATTAAACAAAACCATAAGTCAAAGACTTAGCAATATTTTTACATAGCATGTATATATTCCACCCTTGGTTGCTACTAGCTAGGCTAAGCATGGCAATAGCAAGTATCTTTAGAGAAAATTCTAACAATTCTACAACTACTAGGATTTCCCAAGCATAGCATATAGATACTTAGCAAAAATACTCATGCAAGCCCTATACAAAATATTTCTAATGCATAGTCAAAATATTGGGACAAAAATATGAAGCACCACTTGCCTTGGTAGTTGGGGGAGTAGCAACAATCTTCACAACCACAATCACTATTAGCACCAAAATCTACACATAAAATGATAGCACCACATTCACATATCAAAAATATACAAGCAAAAATATATCAATTCATGCAAATGCCATGTGATGATTTTTCTAAATCAAACCAGACAAGTGAAACAGTACTGAATCATACACAAAACAATTATTCACTAAATAAAATTAATTTGGCCCCTAGAACATTTTCCACACAATTTTTATATACAAAATAAGCTTAGAAAATGTCTCTGCAAAAACAACCCATTTTACAGATGCAATTTATTAAACAAAGTGCATAATTGGATATAATTCTTTATCCTGATTCCAATGATATAAAATTTGTAAAATTTGAACATGTGGATCAAAAGTTATGAATTTTGTTGAACAACTAATAGATCTATTTCCAGATTTTAAATTTAAACTCTAGCCACGCGGCGCTTCCTGATTCGCTGATACCGGTTCGCACTGGATCACGCTCGCGGGCCGTTGGATCTAATTAACTAAGCACGGCCTAGATCTGCGCATACCCCTTCGTGGGTTGATCTAATCGCATCCGCTAGATCCAGATCCAGCGGACCATGTTGCTCTGACCAACAGCGCGCGGCGCAAATGGCTACCGCAGAGGCTGCGCGTCTGCCGGTGATGTTCCGGCGAGACCAGAGGGCCAGGGCGAGGGGGCTGGTGCTTACCGAGGTCGCGGAGACATGGCGAAGCTCAACGTGCAGCTGAACAAGGTCGGGGCGCACGGACACGATGGGGATTCCTCATCGGAGTGAAGCCTGTCGTCGGGTGCTCACGGTCGGCATCGAAGGCGATGCTCTGGTGCGAAATAAAGCAAACGGCGAACGTCAGGAGATGCACAAGGTGATAGCGGACAAGCTTGCATGAACCAGAGAGCAAGGCGCGCACGAGGCTTACCACAATCGGTCGCCGGAGTTCGTCGGGACAGCGGCGTTGTGGAGAGAAAAGCGAGCAGCCTGGCGGCGTTCAGAGGGAATTGGTTGGGGGGAAATGGAGTGGGGATTGTGGGGTTTAAGTAGCCGGAGCTGGGCGAGGAGATACTCGGCGAATCAACGACAATAACTCACGCATTCAACGGCAGTGAAAGGGGAGGAAACGGCCGGAGCTGGTTACGGGTGCGTGATTTCAGGGAAGATGATGACTTGGCGTGTGGGGTCAGCGTGTCAGCGACCGTGGGTAGAGCTACGTGCGTGAGAGAGAGGGGGAAAGGGGAAATGGCCGGGTGGGTTTCGCGGGCTGCATCTGCTGTTGGGCTGGAAGAGTGGCGTCGGCCCTTTTCCTATTCTTTTGTCTTTTTCTTTTTCTGATTTGATTTTGTGGAATCAAATTCAAATGAGTTTCAAATGAGTTTGAATTCAAACCACTTCTGGATTTTTTAAAGTGAAACTAGTACACATTTGGCTATAGAACAAAGTTGTACACTTGGAAATACATTGGTACATTGGAATTTTTAAAAATAAATAATGCCTTTTATCAATTGTTTATTAAAGACATATGAATGGTTTTAAATTCATACCTTGTTTTGAATTTTTTTGTCCAAGCTTTGGAAAACATCAATCCACTCTAAGTTCAAATCTTTCTGGTTTAAAGCAATTAATCTCATACTAGAGAATAGCATTGGGCCATTTCCTTGCTTACATAAAATAATAAGACATTTAAATGCTTCTGTTTTTGAAATAACTTTGAAAATGATCCTAAAATGATTATGAATGCATGGATGATATGCAAACTTTGAAATCATGATTTTTGGGATGTTACAAATCTAACCCCCTTAAGGTGAATATCGCCCTCGAGATTCGGATTGGCTAGCAAATAGGTGAGGGTGGTCTTTCCGAAGGTCATCTTCTCTTTCCCATGTTGCTTCTTCTTCGGAATGATGGTTCCACTGTACTTTGCAGAAGTTGATAGTCTTTGTCCGAGTAACTCTTTTTGCAGTCTCAAGAATTTTGATAGTTTTTTCCTCGTAAGTGAGATCACTTTCCAATTGGACCTCCTCCAAAGGTATAGTATCCTTCAAAGAAGTCTCTTCCATTTCCGGATGGCATTTCTTTAGCTGACTCACATGAAACACATTGTGAACGACAGACAATGACTCCGGCAGTTCAATCTCATAAGCTACTTCTCCTTTACGACTTAGAATCTTGAATGGTCCAACATATCTTGGGGCCAATTTTCCCTTAACTCCAAATCTCTTCACTCCAAGAAGTGGTGACAATCTAAGATAAGCTCTATCACCCACCTCATAGGTGACTTCTCTATGCTTAGGATCTGCGTAGCTTGACTTTCTCTTCATCCTCTTTGATTAGTTCTGGCCCGAACAAGTTTCTTTCTCCCACACCATTCCATAGCAATGGGGTAGTACACTTTCTCCCATAGAGAAACTCAAACGGTGTCATCTCAATACTGGCTAGATAGCTGTTGTTGTAAGAGAATTCTGCGTAAGGCAGACTTTCATCCCAACTAGCTCCATAGTCTAGGGCACATTCCCTCAACATATCCTCTAGAATCTGGTTGGTCCTTTCTGTCTGTCCATCAGTCTGGGGGTGAAAAGCAGTACCGAATTCCAATCTCGTTCCCAATGACTCATGCAGTTGCCTCCAGAAATGAGAAGTGAATTGAGTTCCCCTATCTGACTCAATACTCTTGGGTACTCCATGCAGACACACAATCCTATTCATATAGATCTTGGCCAACTTAGCACTTGTGTAGGTTGTCTTCACTGGTATGAAATGAGCCACTTTAGTTAGGCGATCCACTACTACCCAAATAGAATCATATCCTGACCTGGTCCTTGGCAATCTGGTAATGAAATCCATGCCAATCTTGTACCACTTCCAATCAGGAATAGGTAGTGGTTGTAACAATCTTGCTGGTTTTTGATGTTCCGCTTTCACTCTACTACATAGTTCACACAAAGCAATATGTTTAGCGATGTCCTTCTTGAGATTATTCCACCAAAATCTTTCCTTCATATCCATGTACATTTTGGTGTTACCCGGATGAATGGAATATGGTGAGTTGTGTGTTTCCTGTAAAATCAGTTTCCGAAGCTCCGGATCTTGCGGAACGCAGACAAGTTTTCCATACCATAAAGTACCTTATTCGTCTTCATGGAATCCTTTGGCTTTTCCTTTGCCAATCTTTTCTTTAATCTCTTCAATTTCCTTGTCCGTCTTTTGGGCTTCCTTGATTTTGTCCAACAAGGTGGGTTGAACATCCAATGCCATGAGATGTCCCTCAGGCACAATCTCCAATCTGAGGTCTCTAAATTGGGCACACAGATCATCTGGCAACTCTCCCTTAGTAAGTCCATTCACAAATACCTTACGGCTTAGTGCATCCGCTACAACATTTGCTTTACCGGGGTGGTATTGCAAACTCAAGTCATAGTCCTTGATGAGTTCTAGCCATCTTCTTTGTCTCATGTTGATTTCTTTCTGAGTGAAGATATACTTCAAACTTTTGTGATCTGTGAACACTTCACATCGCTTTCCCAAAAGATAATGTCTCCATGTTTTGAGTGCATGGACAACAGAGGCTAACTCTAAATCATGAGTAGGATAATTTACCTCATGAGTTTTGAGTTGTCTCGAGGCATAAGCCACAACTTTCCCTTCTTGCATCAAAACTGCACCTAATCCATGATGAGATGCATCACAATAAACTTGGAAATCCTTCTCCAAATCTGGCAGACATAGGACTGGTGCTGTCACTAGTCTCTTCTTCAATTCTTGAAAGCTAAGTTCACATCCTTCAAGCAAATTTCTTGTCTTTCTTTAGTAATTCCGTCATTTGCTTAGCTACCTTGGAGAAATTCTCAATGAATCTTCTGTAGTATCCTGCCAAGCCAAGAAAACTACGAACTTCTTTCAGTGACTTAGGAGATTCCCATTCAGTTACAGCTGACACTTTTGCGGGATCAACTGCTACACCATCTCCTGATACAATGTGTCCAAGAAATCCAACTTCATTCGACCAGAATTCACACTTGCTGAATTTGGCATGTAGCTTATGCTCTCTAAGCTTCTCAAGTATCAAATGCAAATGTCCTTCATGCTCTTCTTTGCTCTTGGAGTATATCAAAATGTCATCGATGAAAACGACAACAAACTTTTCAAGGAACTCCATGAACACCTTGTTCATCATATTCATGAAGTAAGCTGGTGCATTGGTCAAACCAAATGGCATCACGGTGTACTCATACAATCCATACCTAGTGGTGAAAGCTGTCTTAGGTATGTCTTGTTCCCTTATCTTAAGCTGAAAATAGCCTGACCGGAGATCAATCTTTGAGAACACACAGGCTCCTTCTAACTGATCAAACAAGTCATTGATTCTAGGCAAAGGATATTTGTTCTTGATAATCACCTCATTGAGTGAGCGATAATCGATGCATAACCTTTGGCTTCTATCTTTCTTTTCCACAAACAAGACTGGTGCTCCCCAAGATGAAGAACTTGGTTGAATAAATCCTTTCTGTAACTGTTCTCCAAGTTGTTTCTTGAGTTCCTTCAACTCATCAACTGACATCTTGTAAGGTCTCTTTGCTATTGGTCCTGATCCTGGCAGCAAGTCAATCAGAAACTCCACATATCTATCTGGTGGCATTCCCGGAAATTCTTCTGGAAACACATCCGGATATTCACTCACAATTGGTACACTGTCTATGCTACCCCCCTTAAGAGAATTTAGCTTACTCCCTTTTGATTCAAAGTTAGACTTGAATCTAATGCGTTTCTTTTCCGGGGTTGTGAGTGCGACAGTACGGTTGGCACAATCTAGTACTCCTTCATACTTGGTCATCCAGTCCATTCCCAAAATTACATCCAGTCCTTGGGAAACTAGGATTATCAGACTCACTGGAAACTTATGCTTTCCGAATTCTATCACTAGATCACGACATCCAAGACTTACTATCATATCTCCACCGGGAGAACTTACTTTTATTGGACACCCAATATTTTCAGTTGGAAACCCATTTCTATCAACAAATGCTTTTGATATGAATGAATGTGATGCACCAGTATCAAAAAGAACAAGTGCTGTAATAGAATTGAGTTTGAACTTACCAGCCACAGCATCGGACTCCTCATAAATCTCTTCCACATTGATGTGGTTCACTTTTCCTTTCTGGAAAGGGTTGGGCTTGGTGGTTCCTTCAACTTTATTTTTTGGGCACTCATTTGCATAATGCCGCAGCTTCTTACACTTGAAACATTCAACCTGACTGATGTCTCTCTTTGCAGGCTGACTACCAGTTCCACTTCCACCTCCACTGTGGTGACTATTGTGTCCACTCTTGTGGTTCTTGTACTTTTCATTATCATGACTACGGTGATGCTTGTTGTCATGATGGCGGTTGTGGTTGTGGTGGCTGTTGTACTTTCCATGTTTGTGGGATCCAGAATTCCAACTATCATCATGATGGGAACGCTTGTGAGACGATCTCGAGCTATGCTTGTCAGAGATGTGCTTCCTCTTTCTTCTTTCAACCTGTTTCATCTTGTTCTCCAAGATGGTAGCCTTGTCAAAAAGTGATTGGTAGGTTGAGACATAGGCAACAGATAGCTGCAGATTCAGTTCATCGTTCAGTCCTTCGAGGAATTTCTCCTTCCTCTTGGCATCAGTATCAACTTCATCCGGTGCATAACGCGCCAGATTGTTGAACTCCTCAATATATTCAGCCACGCTGTGGTGACGCTGTTTCAGGTTATGGAACTCTTTCTTCTTAAAATTCATCACCCCGTATGAGATGTGAGCTGTGCGGAAACCATCCTCAAAGATAGCCCAAGTTACATCCTCAATGGGAGTGGTGATCTGGAAGTTATCCCACCATGTTGCTGCTGGTCCTTCCAACAGATGTGCTATAAACCTGACTTTCTCCTTGTCGGTGCAGCCGACAGTTACCAAATCCTTGTTCACCGAACGTAGCCAATCATTGGCCACCATGGGATCAGTAGTTCCTGAGAACTTTGCAGGCCTCAGTCTTAGGAATCTGGTGAGCATGTCAAATCCTGGTGGATTATTCTGATTGTTGTTGTTGTTGTTATTGTTGTTGTTGTTGTTATTGTTATTCTGATTCTGCATAAAAGTGGTCATCATCTGCATCAACTGTGCCTGTGCTGTCATCAGCTGCTGCATCTCGGGGGTGACATTGTTGTTGTTTGGGTTGGGGTTGGCACGTCGAGGAGGCATCTGTGGTTTTCATAAGGATAAGAATGAGATACGCATAGATGCTTATCATGCACAATACATCACATAGACAATCACCAAAACAAGCACCAAAATAACATAAAGTTCAACGACATAAACAACAAGTTTGAAAAAGCAAACACACCATAGCAAGCCATCCACATGTTGGATGGTCATTGCGACTCAATAATCATAAGTACGGTAAATGAAAGATAAATGAGTAGTCATCACTACTCCTCCGCATCAACCTCCACATCAACAAGTGTAAGACCTGCATTCTCCATAGCGGTCTTGTACTCCTCAACACTAATAGTCAAGGCCTCTATCTTGGCCTTAAGAGCCCTCTTCTGTGAACGAAGCCTCTCGATCACTCCCTGCTGATGCTCGAGCTCGAAGTCCTTGGTCTCTAGCTCTTCCTTCATCTCCCGGATCTTCTTGTTCCGGTCTTGGACTCTCTTCTCCTGGCTCTTGAATTTCCTGTCCTGGCTCTCAAACTTGGCCTCCATTTCCTTGACTATCTCGTCTTGCTCCGCGAAGAGCTTGCCGTTCTCCCGGAGCTGAACCTGGAGCTCGTCATTGCTAAGCATGACGTTGGTCCTATCAGTATCTAGGTGCCTAATAAGAACCTCTAGGTCCTGAAGGTACAGACGAATCGGCTCCACCGTCTCTCTAGGAGCATCCTCAAACTCAATAGCCTCACCCTCCTCATCGCGTCTCCCGAAGGGGTGAAAGTAAAGACCTCTAAGCTCTCTGGAGTGCCTCCCTACTAGACGCCCAAGTAAATCCTGCATGACTACATCTAAGCCTCTCTCCTTGTCGTCATGCATTAGCTTGAAAGTGATAGCCTCCGTGGTTCGCTCAGTCTGGCGTCCTGGCTGAGTAACTTTGAAGCCCCAAAGGTCCTTCCTCTCAAACTTGGGGAGGGGAAGCGTCATGATGCTAGGAAGTGGGAGGTTGAGCACACTAGTGAGCTCAATGAGACGAGTACCAAAACGAGTTCCCTTGAACTCTTCAGCCGTGCTGATAGTAACATTAGGCATCTATTTATAAGATAGATAAAATTTAGAATCAACATCAATAGATAAAATCACAAGACAGAATATCACAAGCATATCTTTGCAACAAACACACAAGTCATGGCATACACAAATCCATTACAAGCATCAAAGGTTCAACATAACTTAGATAAATTTTTTGGAAATAAAACGATAGATGTGGTGGTCCAACTAACGAAGTACATTAAAATTCCATCTCACTTGCCAAGTTGGCTAACAAGGCATCTCTAGAGGCAATCTGTCGATCCTGATCACATGACTCCATTGATAAGTCTATGATGTCCTCTCTTAAATGTTGGTTGGTAGCCTCTAACTCTTCGGTATGCTTCTTTTCTTCCCTAAGGTCATTTTGGGTGTTGAGCATTCTGCACTTGAGTCTGTCACCAAGCTCCTTGATGGCATTCCAAGCTGCATTTCTTGCAGAGTCAAAGAATGTTGTGTGTATTTCTGAGTTGGTGACCATGCAGAATCCTGACTCCTTCTGGTTGTCTTCCTTGTTTTTGTACAAGTGAAGTTGCACCCACCAGTACTCTACTCCTTCATCCATCACGGGGAATCCTTTGTACACAGCTGCACCATGTATCCCCATGGTAGCCATAAGGTTCTTGAGGGCCTTGGGAAATTCAGTCTCACACTCCAAAGTCATGGTCATGAGTAGTCCCTTCCTCACGGCTTCGTTGATGGAGTTCATCTACAAATAGATATGAGAAGGAAGATTAGAAAAGTGTACGAGAAGAAAAAGACAAGTGTGGAAATTGTTGAAAAATTTTCCTTAGTGGTTTCTAATCCAATCCTAGGGTTATAATCCTATAGGCAACACAGTGCTCTGATACCATCTGTAAGATCTCACCTTTATAAAGGTAAAGATCCCTGTGATTGCAATTCTAGTCCCTGGATCAACTGCTAGCATCCACAGTTTAAGATGAAGTACACAGAAACAAAGGACATTATTACATCGTCATTCCAGAGATAACATAGTCTTTTACAACTCCATAGCCAAAGGCTAGCACAAGAGTTTAACTTAACAATATGAAATACAAGTCTTCATCTTCATGTGCCACTATTCATCATCAGAGTAACCTGCAACGTCACAAGTGTAACATCCCAAAAATATTGAACTAGAATCATCAAACTCTAATCATCAAAATTAGGGTTAACAAAAACTTTTCTAAATAAAAATATGAAAGCATGCATGTGTGTATGCATTCCAATTTTAATTATTTTGAATTACCTTGCTTGTGTGTTTCTTTGCTTGTAAAATGATTCTTAGGTGAAATAAACATCATCTAAACAATCCCCACACTTTTCCTAAAGACAAATAAATCAAAACCAACAAATTAAGTGAATGGTCACTTTTGCCAAATTAACTCCCATGCCTACTTTGGCTATCTCTAACTTTCAGAACTTAACAGAAACTTGTCTGGATCTTTGCACCCATTGATAGTACTCATAACAAAGTATGAAGGCCCACCTTGTGATCATCCAGAAACATTCAAATGCATAGTTTAAATGACAGTTTAAAACTAATTCTATTTCATATGGGAAGATCTCACTTTTTCAAAAGCCACTCAAACAAGCTCAACTTTCAAAACCCAAGCATCTACAGACTCACCAGCACATGCCTAGCACACCCATCAAAAATCTTTTCAAAATTCAAAACTTGAATTCATGCGGCCATTTCATCAAACACCTTGCAGATTCAAATGAACAAAATCACAAACACTGTAGTGTGCAGTGATTCTGGCCTAACTTGTTCCCTGTCTTGACACCACTAGCCTTAGTAGATCATCTAACACCCTAAACTAATCTCTAGCACCACTGTAAGCTGGCCATTGTCATCAATGGTGAGCAGGCCGAGCCTCACCTTGCCACCCACATGTCGACAGCGAGCTAGGAGAAGCACTAAGCCTAGCCAACATGTCTGGGAGCAAGCCAGCACCCCACCGCCACTCCCTGTCCCAGCCACGAGCGATGCCAGCCCCTGGACCACACGCACAGACCTTGCCAACCTTCTCTGCAACCATGCCGAGAGCGCGCCCCGTGCGCCACGCTCGACAGACGCCCACAGACCGCGCGCCGCCCTCGCCATGTGCATACGTCATCACCACCGTCCTAGCAACCCCGCAGACACGCTCGTTCGCCGTCGCGCGGACCACGCGTGCTGTGCGCCATAAAAACTTCTGTCGGGCACGCGTAGAGCACCGCCGCGTTCCGACCGATCAGCACCGCCCCACGCCTCGCCACCATGTTGTTGAGCTTCGCCAGGGAGCACAACACCGCCCCCTACCGTCGCCCACGCCGATAGCCCTCTGTGCCGTCGACCACGACGAGCTTAGCTTGCGCCCGTCGGTCCCCTCTCGCCACTATAAATAGAGGCCACCCCCAGCCGAATTGAGCACACCATCTCACTCCCCTCTCCTCACTGATTGTTCCACACCGTTACCGGAGCAAGGCGAGCAGCGCATCGCCGGAATTTGGCCGGAGCCCGTCGATGCTGGAGAAGAAGGGAGCCAGCGATTGGAGCCGCCCCAGGAGAAGCTTCCGGTACCTATAGGTTCGCCGTCGTCGACTTCGTCGTTCGCCCATATCGCCAACCCTCACCTGAGCCCCGGTGAGCCTCCCACAACCCCCACCTGCCGCGTTAGGGTTCTGTCTCGCCGGCGCTGCCCGACGTGGACGATGAACCAGAGCCGTTGGATTAGAACTAGATCCAACGAACCATGTTTGTCACATCCCAAGATTTTTCCAAATCTTGTAATGTGAAATAAATGAATAAAAATAAAACTTTGTTGATTTTCAGGGTGAGAAGAAATTTTTTGAATCCATTTGGAAACTTTCAAAACCTATTTGGATCAAATAAAATCCCAAAGGGATTTGAAAAGTTAAATAAACAAGAAACTTCAAAATATTTAAAATTACTATTTTGGATCTTTTAATAAAAGGATTTGGTTTTCTAAAGAAAAGGAGGATTTATAAATAAGGATTATTTTATATAGCCAAATTAAACCTTGGCCAATATTTTGAAATAAATGTTTTGTTTTGATTAAATAACTAAAGGTCCATTTTATTTAATTAATGAATGGATCCTAAAAAGAATAAAAATATTATTTTATTTTAGGGATTTGGTTTATGTTGATAAACAGAACCAAAAACCCATTACAAGTGTGGTGATTGTTTGAATTGTTTGATTGTTTGAATTGTTGTTTGAAAATTCAAAACAGAAATTAGATTTGGAAAAAGAAAAACAATCGGGAAAGAAAAAATGGAATCTGGACTCAGCCCAACCGGCCAAGCCCATTAAGCCCAGTAACAGCCCAGTCTTTCTCCCCCTACACGAAACGTTTTTCACTTAAAATCTCACCCGCGAGGACGCTGACAAGTGGACCCCTCCCCCTCACTTCCTTTCTCGCTGACAGGAATGCCCCACTCCTCCTGTTCATCGTTCTCACTCGCAGTGACTCGTTCTTCCCCTGCTCCTGCCATTGATTCCTCAGGCTTAATTCGCCTTAATTCCACGATTAAACCTCGCAGTGACCATGCCCCTTTAAACGCCAACGACTCTCCTCCGTTTCCCCTCTGTCTCCTTCCCCAAGTGTGCCCCCAGGCCGCCCCAATTCCTCCCCGAGCACCTCTGTCTCCGACGACCACCCTTGCCAATTCCGGCAGCACCGCAACGCCCCCTGCCTCCCCGACCAAGCGCACATCCTCCCCAAACCCAGGCGCATCTCTCTGTGGCCTCAGCTCGGCCGTGAGTGCTCTGCAAGCTCGACAGCGTTACCCCGAGCCAGCTCCGCCGTCTGTCTTCAACTGTGGCGACGTCTCCCCGGTAAACCAGACCTCCTCTCTCTTCCCCGTGGACACGATGATGATCTCCATGCTCTTGCGAACCTAACAGTGTCTCCCTTTCGTCCTAGGGTTCCCCCTATCCTCGCCCTCGACGACCTCCAGAGCCGCCCGAGGCCCAGCTCATCTCCGGCGAGGAATTAAGGACAGCCACGTGCGCCCCTTCACAAACCAGTACCACGTTGAGCATCAGCAAGTGTCAATGATTCCGGTGAGCATCTCCCCAGCCACCCTTGCTTCCTGTATCGCCGGCGCCGCCACCGTCTGGTCGCTCCACCGCCAGTAGCCGCCGCAGCGCCGCTCGTTTAAGGTCGAGCTCACAGCAGCCGTCCGATCTGGATCTAGTGGATAGGATAGAACCACTTAATAGCGAAGGGGTACATGTTCTGGGCCACGCGATCTGTTTAAATCCAACGGCTGCAGTTGTGCGATCCACACGAATCGGTACTGCCCAATAAAAAACAGCCACGTGGCCTCTGTTTGATTTAAAAGACAGAAAACTTCTATTAGATTTCCAATTTTGTAAATTGCACAACTTTTGTTCCACAAGTCCAAAAATTACAAATTTTATACCAATGGAATCAGCAAGACAAGCCCTAGCCAACCATGCCATTTGTTTAGCAAAAATCTTCTGTTAAAATGTTAGATTTTGCAGAAACATTTGTATGCTTGTTAAGGATGTAAAAATTGTTCAAAAATGTTTTTGGGGATAAAATCTTTGGTAAATGGTGTGATTTGAACCTACTAACATTAGGAAACACTTTGTGGATTCAAAAATGTATTTGGTGAAACAAAATAATGATTCTTTGATTTAAAACCATTTCTAGTCAAATAGAAATGTGGTTTATTTATTGAAAATGATTTTGAAGGAAAACCTTTGGAAAATGTTTTGTTTTAAACTCTCTGACCCTAAACACCAAGTTTTATGGTTTAAAAACTTATTTGGTGAACCCTATAGATTAATGCCTTAGTAAAAATATTTTTACACCACATAAAATGATACTTTGTTTTGAAAATAGTTTATGAAGTGAAACCTTTTGCAAATGACTTTGCCACTTTACAAAATGACCATTAGGTGTTTTCAAATGTTTATGACCCATTAGGAACCACTTTTCCAAATAAAACAAAGTTTGGCATGCTTGCATGCATTATCTTGGTTCTATGATTTTATGTGTTGTTTTGCTTGATTGGTAGATTGAGTTTTGTGCCTTGCTTGATTGAATTGTAGTGACTTGAAGAGTGTGATTGTTGCAAGGACAAGGAGTGAACCTATACCCTCTACCGAAAAGGCAAGTGATGCTTCATACTTTTGTCCTATTACTTTCACTATGCATTAGTGATTTTCTCTAAGTAAAACTTGCATGGAATTTTGCTAAGTATAGACCTTGCTAGTAAAACCTAGTAGATGAAACCTTAGTGGAAATCTTCCTAAGTTAAGATTCCTATTACTATCAAGCTTAGCCTAGCTAATAGAAAACAAGGGTGGAATATATATTCACACTATGGAAAATTTCTATGTCTGAGGACTTATGTTTTTCTTAATAAAACAACTAAGTCAATGAATCACCTGGGTGGAATGGTAATTGCTTGGTGGTTTTTGGTTGAGTGGTTCACAAGACCCATGTCTACGGTTGACCTTGTGTATCTCACTTGTGGATTGCCACCCAGGAACAAAGAGATTTGAGATGTCAAATGTTGAGAAGCTTCAAGTGCAGCCACTTGGCATTATGGGCTCTGCCTAGATCATATAGGTTGCAAGAACTTAGCCATATGGACAATTGGTGGTAGTGTTTGATAGGTTGGAGCGTGTCCATTTTGGTCTAAGGGAAGGCTTCTGAAAGATCTTGTCTTGGGAAACCAAGTCTTGTGGGGAAAGTGCACCACCTCTGTAGAGTGTAAAATCTAAGTACTTAGCCATGTCCGTGGTAAAGGACAATTTGAGCATCAAGACATGGAAGCAATCAAGAATCTCATCATTCAAATTTCTATGTTAAAATCTTGTGGTTTTAACAAGGGTTATTTGAAATCTTCAATCTTTGATTGAGAGAAGCCTTGGAAAAGATTTTGTCAAACAAAATTTAGTGTTTTCAAATGTTAAGGAAAAATCTATTTTGAGCAATGCAAGCCTCAACTCCACTTAGCCAAATGCATATAGATGATAGACTCCACCATACTACCATAGTATCACTTGCCAATACAATTCAAATGTATTGACCCTTTGTGGCTGTAACTTGTAATGTTGCAGGTTTGATTGTTTTAGAGAAGATTGATTGATTAGGATTACAAAGTCTACAACCAACATGTCTGCCTGTGGCACTTTGAAGATGAAGGACCCCATGTTATAGATTTCTGCTGCAATGTAATGTAATAGCCAAATGAGCTATGTAAAGATGTAATAAAATTATGTTATTCCTGGTTGTAAAGTTATATTATGACCTTTGTTTCTTGATATTACATCTAAACTGTGGATGCTATCTATTGATCCAGGGACTAGCATTGTAAACACAGGGGACACCACCTTATGTTAATAAAGGTTGGGACACTCCCTCTACAGATGGTATCAGAGCATTGTGTTGCCGGTAGGATTTGTAAACCTAGGATTGGAAGAAAACCCTTAGAAAAATAGGAGTTGTAATTGTTCCAAAACTTATTTACCAACAATCTTGTAAACTCTTTCCTCAATCATTTTGGTTTCAACTCTACATCTCTTCTACTTCCACTTGATGGAAACCTACCCCATGGACAAAGACTACACCATGTGCAAAGGACTTCTTCAACTCTAATGACTTCAACTTCTTCAACTCTAATAACTTCAACATCTTCAGCATATTCACCAAGGACTTCCAACTTAGATATCACTAAGGACTACAAGTGAAACAAGGAAATCTTGCTCAAGATTTGGAGACTGAGGGAATGCAAAAGTTAGAAGGAGCCCACATCATTTGAAGCTTTGTAACCAAGAGTTTTTCTCAAGGAAACCATGATCTCATGCAAGAAGAATCAACCAAGAAGGATGGAAAAATCACAAGTGAACCATATAGATGGACCACCATATTTTAGTTAGGTCAAACACACCAACTTATGTGGTGTAACAAAAATATTTTGTTGCCTAAGTATGTGCTTGAACTTTGTGTTTGAGTGAAATGTTTGACTTGGGATTGCTTGCACTTTGCTTTTGTGAATTGTGATGTGTGTGATTAGAATTGATTCCTTAGAAATGTCTTGCCTATTCTAACCCTCATCCAACCCAAACAGATGACTTCTCCAAGAAACTCCAACATCAAGGTTGATGACACCAACAACAACCAAGAGGACAACATGAAAGAACTTATAGCAACCCAAAACCAGTTGAGCCAAGAGACAACTCAGCTTTTAGCCAACAACCATGGACTAGACCCAGCCATACAAAGGATTTTGAAACTTCAAACCAATTGTTGCAAGGATTGGTTACTCAAATGATCAACATGAGAGAAAAATTTTCCCAAGGAGCTAATGACAACAAGGATGACAAAGATGCTAATCTAGAAGGAACCCAAGCTAGCAATATTTTTAGATACAAGGATCATGCATCCAAGGAGCATGAAGATCAATGCCCCAAGAAGAGAGAAAGATCTCCCACCTATGAAGAACATGAACGAGAAGAACTCCTAGCTTTGGAGAGACCCAAAAAGAAGAAGAAGAAATGCCCCAACCCTAACAAGGAGGATATTACTCAAGTGCAATGTTACAATTGCAAAGAGATGGGACACTATGCCAATGAATGCCCAAAAAATAAGAAGAACCAAAGAGACAAACAAAGAGGCAATGATACCAAAGGAAAAGAAAGATATCAGCCAAGTGATGTGTTTCAAATGCAAGGAACTAGGCCACTATGTAAACAATTGTCCAGGAAAGAGGAAGCCCAAGATAAACCAACCTATAAAAGATCTCAGCCTTGTCACATGTTTCAAGTGTGAAAACAAAGGACAGTATGCAGATGTTTGCCCAGAGAAGTTTCCCCAGGACCCCAAGAAGGCCAATATGTAATTTAGTTAGAAAATTTTTAAGGGTGGTAGTACCCTAGTTGTTTTGAGCCTACTTGTAACCCCTAGCCTTCCCAAATCTCGGGACGAGATTTATTTTAAGGGTGGTAGCCTGTCACATCCCAAGAATTTTCCAAATCTTGTAATGTGAAATAAATGAATAAAAATAAAACTTTGTTGATTTTCAGGGTGAGAAGAAACTTTTTGAATCCATTTGGAAACTTTCAAAACCTATTTGGATCAAATATAATCCCAAAGGGATTTGAAAAGATAAATAAACAAGAAACTTCAAAATATTTAAAATTACTATTTTGGATCTTTTAATAAAAGGATTTGGTTTTCTAAAGAAAAGGAGGATTTATAAATAAGGATTATTTTATATAGCCAAATTAAACCTTGGCCAATATTTTGAAATAAATGTTTTGTTTTGATTAAATAACTAAAGGTCCATTTTATTTAATTAATGAATGGATCCTAAAAAGAATAAAAATATTATTTTATTTTAGGGATTTGGTTTATGTTGATAAACAGAACCAAAAACCCATTACAAGTGTGGTGATTGTTTGAATTGTTTGATTGTTTGAATTGTTGTTTGAAAATTCAAAACAGAAATTAGATTTGGAAAAAGAAAAACAATCAGGAAAGAAAAATATGGAATCTGGACTCAGCCCAACCGGCCAAGCCCATTAAGCCCAGTAACAGCCCAGTCTTTCTCCCCCTACACGAAACGTTTTTCACTTAAAATCTCACCCGCAAGGACGCTGACAAGTGGACCCCTCCCCCTCACTTCCTTTCTCGCTGACAGGAATGCCCCACTCCTCCTGTTCATCGTTCTCACTCGCAGTGACTCGTTCTTCCCCCGCTCCTGCCGTTGATTCCTCAGGCTTAATTCGCCTTAATGCCACGATTAAACCTCGCAGTGACCATTCCCCTTTAAACGCCAACGACTCTCCTCCGTTTCCCCTCTGTCTCCTTCCCCAAGTGCGCCCCCAGGCCGCCCCAATTCCTCCCCGAGCACCTCTGTCTCCGACGACCTCCCTTGCCAATTCCGGCAGCACCGCAATGCCCCCTGCCTCCCCGACCAAGCGCACATCCTCCCCAAACCCTGGCGCATCTCTCTGTGGCCTCAGCTCGGCCGCGAGTGCTCTGCAAGCTCGACAGCGTCACCCCGAGCCAGCGCCGCCGTCTGTCTTCAACTGCGGCGACGTCTCCCCGGTAAACCAGACCTCCCCTCTCTTTCCCGTGGACACGATGATGATCGCCATGCTCTTGCGAACCTAAAACTGTCTCCCTTTCGTCCTAGGGTGCCCCCTATCCTCGCCCTCGACGACCTCCAGAGCCGCCCGAGGCCCAGCTCATCTCCGGCGAGCAATTAAGGACAGCCACATGTGCCCCTTCACCAACCAGTACCACGTTGAGCATCAGCAAGTGTCAACGATTCCGGTGAGCATCTCCCCAGCCACCCTTGCTTCCTATATCGCCGGCGCCGCCACCGTCTGGTCGCTCCGCCGCCAGTAGCCGCCGCAGCGCCGCTCGTTTAAGGTCGAGCTCACAGCAGCCGTCCGATCTGGATCTGGTGGATAGGACAGAACCACTTAACAGCGAAGGGGTATGTGTTCTGGGCCACGCGATCTGTTTAAATCCAACGGCTGCAGCTGTGCGATCCACACGAATCGGTACTGCCCAATAAGAAACAGCCACGTGGCCTCTATTTGATTTAAAAGACAGAAAACTTCTATTAGATTTCCAATTTTGTAAATTGCACAACTTTTGATCCACATGTCCAAAAATTACAAATTTTATACCAATGGAATCAGCAAGACAAGCCCTAGCCAACCATGCCATTTGTTTAGCAAAAAGCTTCTATTAAAATGTTAGATTTTGCAGAAACATTTGTATGCTTGTTAAGGATGTAAAAATTGTTCAAAAATGTTTTTGGGGATAAAATCTTTGTAAAATGGTGTGATTTGAACCTACTAACATTAGGAAACACTTTGTGGATTCAAAAGTGTATTTGGTGAAACAAAATAATGATTCTTTGATTTAAAACCATTTCTAGTCAAATAGAAATGTGGTTTATTTATTGAAAATGATTTTGAAGGAAAACCTTTGGAAAATGTTTTGTTTTAAACTATCTGACCCTAAACACCAAGTTTTATGGTTTAAAAACTTATTTGGTGAACCCTATAGATTAATGCCTTAGTAAAAATATTTTTACACCACATAAAATGATACTTTGTTTTGAAAATAGTTTATGAAGTGAAACCTTTTGCAAATGACTTTGCCACTTTACAAAATGACCATTAGGTGTTTTCAAATGTTTATGACCCATTAGGAACCACTTTTCCAAATAAAACAAAGTTTGGCATGCTTGCATGCATTATCTTGGTTCTATGATTTTATGTGTTGTTTTGCTTGATTGGTAGATTGAGTTTTGTGCCTTGCTTGATTGAATTGTAGTGACTTGAAGAGTGTGATTGTTGCAAGGACAAGGAGTGAACCTATACCCTCTACCGAAAAGGCAAGTGATGCTTCATACTTTTGTCCTATTACTTTCACTATGCATTAGTGATTTTCTCTAAGTAAAACTTGCATGGAATTTTGCTAAGTATAGACCTTGCTAGTAAAACCTAGTAGATGAAACCTTAGTGGAAATCTTCCTAAGTTAAGATTCCTATTACTATCAAGCTTAGACTAGCTAATAGAAAACAAGGGTGGAATATATATTCACACTATGGAAAATTTCTATGTCTGAGGACTTATGTTTTTCTTAATAAAACAACTAAGTCAATGAATCACCTGGGTGGAATGGTAATTGCTTGGTGGTTTTTGGTTGAGTGGTTCACAAGGCCCATGTCTATGGTTGACCTTGTGTATCTCACTTGTGGATTGCCACCCAGGAACAAAGAGATTTGAGATGTCAAATGTTGAGAAGCTTCAAGTGCAGCCACTTGGCATTATGGGCTCTGCCTAGATCATATAGGTTGCAAGAACTTAGCCATATGGACAATTGGTGGTAGTGTTTGATAGGTTGGAGCGCGTCCATTTTGGTCTAAGGGAAGACTTCTGAAAGATCTTGTCTTGGGAAACCAAGTCTTGTGGGGAAAGTGCACCACCTCTGCAGAGTGTAAAATCTAAGTACTTAGCCATGTCCGTGGTAAAGGACAATTTGAGCATCAAGACATGGAAGCAATCAAGAATCTCATCATTCAAATTTCTAAGTTAAAATCTTGTGGTTTTAACAAGGGTTATTTGAAATCTTCAATCTTTGATTGAGAGAAGCCTTGGAAAAGATTTTGTCAAACAAAATTTAGTGTTTTCAAATGTTAAGGAAAAATCTATTTTGAGCAATGCAAGCCTCAACTCCACTTAGCCAAATGCATATAGATGATAGACTCCACCATACTACCATAGTATCACTTGCCAATACAATTCAAATGTATTGACCCTTTGTGGCTGTAACTTGTAATGTTGCAGGTTTGATTGTTTTAGAGAAGATTGATTGATTAGGATTACAAAGTCTACAACCAACATGTCTGCCTGTGGCACTTTGAATATGAAGGACCCCATGTTATAGATTTCTGCTGCAATGTAATGTAATAGCCAAATGAGCTATGTAAAGATGTAATAAAATTATGTTATTCCTGGTTGTAAAGTTATATTATGACCTTTGTTTATTGATATTACATCTAAACTGTGGATGCTAGCTATTGATCCAGGGACTAGCATTGTAAACACAGGGGACACCACCTTATGTTAATAAAGGTTGGGACACTCCCTCTACAATGTTGCCCCGTACCGCTTCGCACCCCCCGTCTCACTGACGCGTGGGGACATCAACTTAACCAGCCAGCATAAGCGCTGTGCGTAGCAGGCCGGCCCATTTTCTCTTCCCCCGCAGCCCACTTGTTTTAATTTGGATTTTTCCATTTTCATTCAAACACAGTTCTGTACCTAGTTTCAAAAATCAACCCAGCTCGATTCATTTAACCAAATTGAATGAAACCAATTTTGCTAGAAAGGTTTTGAAATGCTTAATCCAAGCCCGTTGGATTCAAATCATTTGAATCTATAGATCAACCTTAGCAAAAATAACAAGGCAGAACCTTTTTTGCATTCAAACGTTTTTCAAATTTAAACCCTAATAGCTTTTGAGTTGATTCCAACTCTCAAAAATCACATTTGATCATACCTTTCAGAATATAAAGAAATATTTGGGTTTACTTATAGAAATAATGGCCAAGTAATAAAAGGATGCCACATCGGCATTTCTAGTCACTTTATTTAATTAAGATAAAAGGTTAAACCTTATTAAATTGTGACACCACTTTAAATCACATTCCCATGTACTGAAATGTGTGGTGATGACATGTGTCAACATGATCCCATGTTTTGTTTGGAGAATATTAAATCTCAAGTAGTTTTTCAATGAGTAGAAATTACTTTTCTAAATATAAAATTATTAAATCAAGTGCTTGTAATGTTAGTGATGATGCTAGATCATATATAGGACCCTTGGGTGTGATGATTGAAAGTAGTTAAGTATTGTTTGGTGATTGTGTACCTCGTATTTATTCATAGACGCTAGTACCGACCAAGGATATGAGGAGGAAGGAGGATACTACGAAGAAGAAGCCAAGGAGAACTTCAATCACTGCTCTGCACAAGGCAAGCTTATACTGATATTGATGCAAGCTAACACTTGCAAGATACTTTACCTATGCAAGCCAATACTTGCAAGCTAACACTTGCAATTATGAGAGTTAAATAACCTATGCAATGCACTAAGCATGCTTGGTTAGATACATTTGATGATACCCAATCCTAGTTTTACTTGCAAGTTTTATACTTTATTTCTTTATCAAAGCTAGTACTTAGAGTTTACTCGAATGAATGGTAGATTCTAGAGAGATAATTGAAGGTTGCATAAAGAGCATAAAACCTAGCCTAAGCTAGATAATCCTTATGTCATCCTAAGGCATGAGATTAAACTTAGTTAAACTCCACTAGTTTACCACCCCTCATTAGTACTTACCCCCACTTGTAGATGCTAGTGCTAAGCATAAAACTTGATCCACTTAGATGGGAATACTTGGTGGAAAAATGGTTATGAAAACCTTGGAATGATGCATCATTCTATTGAGATGTTTTGACATGTGTTCCGAACACCAGATGGTTTTGGTGATGAAAATGTTGAGGCATGAGCCTTAGACCTTTATAAAACTGATGGTTGTCTGGATGCGATACCATTCCATTTTTACCGTACAACCACAATACCCGAGAATTGGGTAGGGCTTGAATGGAAACTTATATACCTTAGTATTGGTTCCCTCACGGCCAAGGTCTGAGCTGAGGCTACCTTGTGAAGATTGTCCACCTGTGCAGTACCCAAGATGACAGTTGGTCATGGTTGGGAGGCCAAACTCACAGGAGAGGTGCTTATACTAGGGCGTGTAATTGAAAGGTTAGGATTGATTATCCGCATACTGAGTATGGTGAATTCAGGATTTGTTCCTGACGGATGTATCGAATGTTGTGGTGAAAGTGTACAATCTCTGCAGAGTGTCAAACTATTCGAATAGCCCCGTCCGTGGTTATGGACAGTTGGAGTGGCCATACTGTTCCCCCGTCAGATGTTTTCAAAATGACTTGTGAAATGGATTGAGATTTTGACTTGACCACAACAGAGTTGTGATATGAAATACAAGTTCCCACTTAGGTGTTATAAAATTTAACTATCTTTTCTTGCTTCTGAACTTAGTAGAGGTAAATCTGGCTTTTTGTAAAACAACCCTAGACCTTAGTGTCCTACTACAAAAACCCCCTTCACTTGTTAGTATTAGTTTGCGAGTACTTAAAGAGTACTCATGGCTTTGTCCCTGGCTATTCCCATGGCCAGACTATGAAGAGGTATATCAGGAGGATGGACGCCAGGAAGGTTACGACAACTGGGATCATCTCCCATCGTCAGCATTGCATGTGACCCCGAAGATGGAGCTTCGCCTACCCTACCGTTATTATTACGTATTCCGCTGCTTGAGTTGTATTAAGAACTAGATCATGAGATCCTTATTTGTGTAAGACCTTATGTATGGTTTGTAATGGATGATGTACTGTGGTATCCAAATCTGTTATGTCTCACAAAAATGGTAATCCTGGGATTGCGATGTATGGCATAACAGGCATCTGGGTTTAAAAATCCGGGTGTTGACAAGTTGGTATCAGAGCCATCCTGACCATAGGAGACCCTAGTTAGACTGGACGTTGAATCAAAAACTTAGTTTCAAAACCAAAGGAAGCAAATATTTACAAAAACTTATTCCCATTCTTATCACCTTGATTCTTTCATAAAAATTCATGTTCCTCAAAAACTCTTGCAAAATACATAAAATTTGACACACTTGATCACTCTACTAACTTACTCATCTTATATTCCGTTAGATGAACGTGAAGTACAACAAGTTTTATCAGTTGGGGAATGGAGGAGACCTTATCTTTGAGCGGGATCTGGACCAGCTTTCGGAACTTCTGGAGCATCCGCACCCCGAGTTCTTCGGAGCTCAGCTCAATGATCAAGGAGGAGAAGATCTGCGGTGGCTAATTGTTGCAAGTCTCTGAGGAAAGATTGAACCTCCCACTGCGGAGGGAATTCAGTTCATCTTAAGAGAGAATAACTGGCTCGATGGACTTGCCAGGGCCATACAAGGAAGCTCTTGCCCGTCTGTGTGGGCAGAGTATCAACCAGATCAAGGGTACTCGCTTTGAGTATTGTCCAAGGCGTGATGCTAATGGACAGCCACTGGAAGCCCCATACCACCACGAGCTGAAGACTCAGTTGGATCACCTCAGCTTCATGATGTACGATCGTCAGCATGAGTTGGATAATTGCCGTGACTACTCCAACCACAAGTCCGCCATCATCAAGACGAAGGATCAGACCATCGCCATGCTAGCAAAGGATCATAAGCCTCGCCGCCGTCAGCTCGATAAGAAGGAGCGCATCATTTCCCGTCTTCACCACCGTATCTCGTGTTTGGAGGAGACCATCCATGAGAGAGACATGCAGTTGGAGGAAAGGGAGAATGCCGGAGAGCATCTTCGTGGAGACACCTACTCCTATCTCAGCGATGATGATGATTTTCTGGAGGATCGGGCTATGGACTTCTTCACCGATGAGGAGGATTTTGCCTTCATCAATGATGATGAGGATGATGAGGATGACGACTACACCGACTCCGAGGAGTAGTAGCACTTGAGCACTAGCGTAGTGAGTAGTATTCGGTCCCACTATATCGTAGTTTCCAGAATGGTTCTTAAAACCATTTGTTTTCCTTTGTTGTGGTGTGTGTTTGTATCGTGTGCTATGAATGAATGAATGAAAAGAAAATTGCTAGAAAATCTGAGTCAAACTTTAAAAACTTTTCAAAGCCCTGAACCTTAGAAATTTTCCTCTTTTCTCATGATTTATCTCAATCATCAGATGCCACGCGGAGGAAGTGGTTCATCCCTGTACCCGATGTTGCAAATCCTGCAAATGTTGGTTTCTGACCGTGAAGCTGAAAGAGCCGAACGTCAAGCCAACCTTGCCACCCTTCAATAGATAGCTCAGCTAGCCCACAATAATCAAGGCCACGGAAATCAGGACAACCATGGATCTAAGCTTAAGAATTTCTAGAACACCAACCCACCTGTTTTCACTAAGTCGTAAGAGCCCCTAAATGCCGACGATTAGCTGCAAACCATGGAAAACAACCTAGAAGTCGCCGGAGTGGAAGCTAACGAGAAAGTTCTGTTCGCCACCCACTATATAGCCGAAGATGCCATAGCATGGTGGAACAGCGTTCGTGCGATGACCGGAGGACAGATGATGACCTACGAGGAATTCAAGGTCAAGTTCAGCAGAACCCATGTGCCACCTGGTTTGATCAAGAGGATGAGAGATGAGTTCAGAGAACTAAAGCAAGGAAGGATGACCGTAGTGGAATACCATGACAAATTCTTGTCATTAGCTAGGTATTCCCCGGATGAGATCGACACCAAAGCCAAGAAGAAAGAAAGATTCCTGAATGGTCTGCACGATGAAATGCAGACTGTGTTAGTCAATATCCCCTTTGCTGATATTGAAGCCCTAGTCGACTCTGCCATCCAGATGGAAGGAAAGATCAACCAAGACAATGAGAATCGCAAGCGTCGCATGATGCATCAACCAGGAACCCATCAGACCCCAAAGTATCGCCCTAACCCATCTCCAGGATTTGCCCCGAGAACCAACAGACCCCCGATGAACCGTTCGACCTATCCCAACCGTGGAAACCCTAGGCCCGGAGGAAATCACAACAACCCCGGCAAATCTAGCAATTTCAACCGTGCCCCACCCAAGTTCAACAACAACAATGCTGCCGCCAACACCAACCCTGCCCCGAGGACTGTAAGCAATGTTGTGCCTGTTGCAACAAGGGACAAGTCGCAAGTGACTTGTTATGACTGTGGAAATAAGGGTCACTACTCCAACGAGTGCCCCAACAAGAAGAATACCGCAGCCCCAATGCAAATGCCCCAGCTCAGCAGCAGCGTCATGTTCAGCCAGGAAGGAGATTTGCCCCAGGGAATTCACTCAACCGCAACGGCCGTCTTTTTCTCATGCATGCTGAAGAAGCTCAGGAAGCGCTAGACGTCGTGCTGGGTATGTTTTCTATTAATTCAGTACTTGCAAGAGTGTTGTTTGATTTGTGTGCATCGCATTCATTTGTCACCGAAGAATTTGCCTGCACTAGTAAGATTCAACCAACCAAACTGAAGCATGTTATGATTGCTCAAATCCCCGGTTCAACCACCAAGGCTAGGCAAATTTGCAAAGCTGTCCCTATTCGAATCCATGGCATAGATTTTTATGCTAATCTGATAGTACTCGGATCTAAAGGTTTGGAAGTAGTACTAGGAATGGATTGGATGTCCAAACATAAAGGATTGATTGATTGTGCCAAGAAAGCCATCACCATGACCAGTACAGCCGGAATATCAGTCGAGCATATATCTAAAACCTTACCTCGTCAATTCAAGTGCAACAAGAGTATAGCCCAACCTACCATTGACCAAATCCGGATAGTCTGTGAATACCCCGATGTATTTCCAGATGTTTTGCCCGGTATGCCCCTAGATCGGGATATCGAGTTTATCATTGAACTAATCCCCGGAATAGGACCCATAGCCCAGAGACCCTATAGTATGAACCCGTCTGAACTAGCATAACTGAAGAAGCAACTGGATTCCATGTTGGAAATTGGATTAATTCAACCAAGTGCGTCCCCATGGAGATCACCTTTCTTATTT
Organism: Avena sativa; assembly: GCA_916181665.1. Lineage (NCBI taxonomy): Eukaryota > Viridiplantae > Streptophyta > Magnoliopsida > Poales > Poaceae > Avena > Avena sativa. The sequence continues at coordinate 112,282,673 of OV702283.1, forward strand.
GTGGACAAAAAGGATGGAGGTAAACGTCTGTGTACGGATTATCGGAAGTTGAATGATGTCACCATCAAGAACAAGTATCCCTTGCCCAAGATAGAAGATTTGTTTGATCAGTTGACCGGTGCCAAAGTGTTTTCTAAGATTGATCTTAGAACAGGATATCATCAACTCAATATTCGCGCAGAGGATATTCCAAAGACTGCCTTTACCACCAGATATGGATTATACGAGTATACTGTCATGTCTTTTGGATTGACCAATGCCCCCGCTTATTTCATGAATCTCATGAGTAAGATTTTTATGGACTTCCTGGATAAGTTTGTCGTTGTTTTCATCGACGAAATTCTGATTTATTCCAAATCGGAAGAAGAACATGAGCTACACCTAAGGACCATTCTTGGAACCCTTAGAGACCATCAATTGTATGCCAAGTTTATCAAATGTGAATTCTGGTTACAGGAGGTAGGATTCCTCGGCCACATTGTATCAGCCGGAGGAATTGCCGTTGACCCTACAAAGGTGAAAGATGTCGAAGATTGGCAAGCTCCAACCACTCAAACCCAAGTTCGTGCATTTCTCGGATTGGCGGGATATTACCGCAAGTTCGTAGAAGGATTCTCGAGTATCACCAGACCCATGACCCAATTGCTGAAGAAGGAAAAGAAGTTTGAATGGACGAACAAATGTGAAGCGAGTTTTCAAGAACTCAAGAGGAGATTGATTTCAGCCCCCATCTTAATCATGTCGGATATCACGAAGCCCTTCGACGTGTATTGTGACACATCCAAGATCGGTCTCGGATGTGTGCTAATGCAAGAAGGCAAAGTCATATCTTATCTATCTCGACAACTGAAACAACATGAGAAAAATTACCCAACCCATGACCTCGAACTCGCAGCATAGTTCTATCCCTGAAGACATGGAGGCATTACCTGATGGGAAACCGTTGTGAGATTTATTCAGATCAAAAGAGCCTGAAGTATATATTCACTCAGAAGGAGTTGAATATGAGGCAGAGAAGATGGATTGAGTTAATCAAGGATTATGATCTGGACATTCACTATCACCCTGGTAAAGCCAACGTGGTAGCAGATGCCCTTAGCAGATTTTCGTGCCGCTTGAACTCCATGATTTTGAAGGAGCAACCAATCTTGCACAAAGATATGGAAGATTTCCGAATGGAATTAGTAAGTGAAGGATTTTTGGATAGCATAGAACTGCAACCCACTTTGATCATCCAGATCAAAGAGGCGCAGAAAGTAAATGCTAGTATCGATGGAATCAAGCATCGTATCGGTATAGGCAAAGTACCCGGATTCACCGAAGACGAAGAAGGAATTATGTGGTACAAAGGATGATGGGGATATGCCTACCGGGGTATACCCAGCAGGACGTTTCCGACTGGCTCAGGAACTGGCGAGTGGACCTGCAAGATGGCGACTGGATCAAGGCCCGGTGAGGATTCAAGCGACTAGAAGCTGAAGGCCCAGGCGAGTAGATAGGCCCAGTCGGACTAGGTTAAACGAGTACCGAAGCCTTAATTGATTCGGTTGAGATATGTAAAACCTAGGGGAAGGTGAGTCTATATAAACCTCCCTACAGGGCGTGTAGAGATACGTTCCATCATACACCCAAGCGACTCGCCGCCTAGCCGCCGAGCTCGCCCCATTGTACCACCATCATAATACAATCTAGCAGGAGTAGGTCTTTACCCTTCGGGGGGCCGAACCTGGGTAAAACCTTGTGTCTCCGCCCTCATCTCGCACCGCAGATGGCTGGCCGCCCTTGCCCTTCGTTCTACTACTCGCTGCCAATTGCAGCATCTGCCGTGACCATTCCCACGACAGTGGCGCCCACCGTGGGGCCTGGCCGGTCTGGCTGGTGTTCTGCGGCGAGATCCAATCTGCCCATGAACGAGACGGTCGCCACCGGCCGCATGATAGCGATCGGCGAGATGCTCCAGATCTTGCCGAGCAGCTACGTCCCGGCGGCGCGACCCGTCACGCACAGCATGATCTTGCCGGTCGGCATGATCAACCTCTTCGTCGGCCTCACCGACGTCATCGTCTCGGAGGATTCGGCTCGCATCCGCGAGTCGCCGCCACGCGATCAGCTCTCTGAGAGCCAGGTCCACACGATCCATCGCCTCGCCTCCGAGTACAACTCGGCCCACAGCAACATGGCCGAAAACTCCACGGCCGCGGAAGACGCGGCCCTCAACGACGACGCCGACTCGACGACCCCGGCGTCACTCGCCGGATCCGTCACCGCGGCTTCACCCGCGGGCTCCATCACCCAGGTCTCCAACATGGGAGACTTCGAGGATCCCTCCATCCTTGGTATCTTTGACTTTGACTCCGGGTCGGAAAACTCCGCCGATCTCCGCGGCGGGACCGGTCGCCACGCCGCGACCTACATGGCGACCGGCACCGATCCGCCGGAGGACCCCTTCTCCACCCCGATCCCTCCTAACGCCAGGGCAACGGAGGTCGAGGAAATCCGCCTAAAGCTGGCGGAGGCAGTCCGCAAGGAGCAAGCCGAGCGTGAAAAATTTAGCCTCGAGCAGGTGACAGCGCAGGAGCTGTCGCGTTACCACGAGTAGCGAATCAGGTCGCTCCTGAACCCTACCGTCCAGGGGCGCGCCCTGAAATTCGACGACGAGAACGACCCGGCCCGCGTGGCCGAGCGCGCGATCTGCGAGAACGCGCCGCCAGGAGGAAGCGCCCGCCCCCCCTAGGGTCGACGGCGAACGGCGCCCCACCTCCACCCAACCGCTGAAGGGAATATGCCCGAGAGGCAATAATAAAGTGGTTATTATCGTATTGCTTGTTTATGATAAATGTTTATTTTGCATGCTATAATTGTATTAATACGGAAACGTTAATACATGTGTGTTTAATAAACAAACAGAAAGTTCCTAGTTATGCCTCTCTTATAAACTAGCTCGTTGATTAACAAGATGATCAAGGTTTCCTGATCATGGACATTGGATGTTGTTAATAACGAGATCACAACATTAGTGTAATGGTGTGATGAACATTCATCCGAGGTATAGCATTACGATCAAAGTCATTGAGTTTATATTTCTATAACAACTTACAAAGTGATCCTAATCCTTAGACCATGAGATCATGTCAATCACTAACACCGGAAGAGTTTCTTGATAACATCAAACGTCACACCGTAACAGGGTGATTATAAAGATGGATTCAGAACTAATAAAGTGTTATGTTGAGGCCCATGGATCGAGAGTGGAATTTGTTCATCCCGATGACGGATAGATATGCTCTGGGCCCTCTCGGTGATATCACATTGATTAGCTTGCAAGCAAGTGATTTGATCACTAGAATGTTATATCACGGGAACGAGAAAAGAGTGCATGTCGTTAACGTGATCAAACTAGGTATGGAGATACCTATGATCGAATCTCGGACATGTAATATATCGCGAAACAAAAGGATTAAGATACTAGCGTAAAAAGGTTCCGACGATCACAAGAAAGTCATCGTTGAATGTGTGGGAGTCAGTATGGGTCTCCAGATCCCGCTTTTGATTATTGATCCGAGAGGGGTCTCGATCATGTCCGCATTATTCGCGAACCGTAGGGTGACACACTTAAGAGACACCGACATCCATTTGGAGCAAAAGTTTCATGCCGAAAAGAATAACAAGCGCAGGAATTTATTTCACTAGATACCGAAACGGGTTTTCGGGTGAAATTGCAGAAAGTGTTTCTGCATGTGAAATGAAATACTAGCAAGGGGTTATATGTGAATGTTTGTCATTAAAGTAATTGACAAAATTCTGAATAAATAAAAGGAGTTTTATTTAATGAGAGTTTGCATTAAATTTGGTGGAAATTTAATGGGAATTTGAGTGGGTTTTTGAGTGGAGGGAATTGAAAGGCTTTTGTGTGAGTGGAGTGTCCACCCACATGAATGAAAGGAGGGGAGGGGGCAGCCCCATGGCTGGGCGCATGGCCCCTTGGGTTCCCCCCTCTCCCTATAAAAGGAGCCCCCCTCCCTCTCTCTAACTTACACCTCCTCGTGAAGGATCTCTCTCCCCCTCTAGTATTTATTCCCCATGGTCTCGGACTAGCGAGATACATGTTCCCGGTGGCTTTTCGGCAAGAAAGAGTTGTGCTTCCGCTGCATCGCTGGAGCGAGGAGGCGGAGGTTGCTCGGTGCCTCGAACGTGTGTGCGAGCACGGATGCGCTGCTGTTTTGCGGCGCTAGGACTTCCTCTCGATCTTGAGATCGGCAAGAGATCGTCTACATCAACCATGAGTTTGGACTAGTTAAGCTTTGTCGGTCTTCAAGGGTATGTTCTCTACGGATATACATCCGCCCGTTGTTTGTATCTAGTAGATAGATCTTGGTACATAGTTGTTCCCATCGTAGGAAAATTTTTGTTTTCTATGCTGCGAACCCTACAGTGGTATCAGAGCCGGATCTATGCGTAGATACTTTGCACGGGTAGTACACATATGAGTATGTGGGCAATGATGATCATTTTATTGCTTCTTAGTTGTACTTTGGATATTGGTGGCATAGTGGGATGAAGCGGCCCGGACAAACTTTACATGTCCTCGCACATGAGACCTGTTCCACGCTTGACATGCAACTAGTTTTGCATAAGTGGCTAGCGGGTGTCTGTCTCTCCTACTATAGTCAATATCTAATTTGCAACGAGTTGTCAACAATTTGGTTATCCTCGTTGTGGTTCATGTTCGTAGGTAGGAACAGTTCTATCTTCGAAAGCCCTAAGACACGTAAAATTTGCAATGGATAAATTAGAGGCGTCTAGTTTAGATTGTTGCTGGGCTAGTGTTATGATATGGTGATGTTGTAAGTAGAAGTATGAGATGATACTCTTACAACACACATAGCGTGTAAGTTCCATAGACCTTGGCCTTACACATAAAGGTATGATAGAGATCATACCACGGTGCACATGATGGAGATCATATGCGGGAACCATATCATTTCACTTATAAACATGTGATGTTTTGATTGCATCTTATATTGCTTGTTTGGCGTTTTATTAGCATAATAAGATGATCCCTCATTTAGATATCAAGACAAGAATGTGTTCTTCCTTAAGTATGCACCGACAATGTTTCGTCGCTTCAAGACATCACGTGATGATCGGGTGTACTTGAATCCACGAGCATATCTCGAGTGTAAGACAGTTACACACGCGAATACTAAGGTTCTTACTTGGCGAGCCTAGCATGTACAGACATGGCCTCGGAACACGGACCTAAAGGTTAAGCATGAGTCATATGTTTTTGATATGATGACCATATGGATGCTCGCCTTTGAAGCTACACCGACTCACGTGATGATCGGACTTGGTGTAGTGAATTTGGTTCATGTAATCACCAAAAAGACACGAAGGATGTCGTTTTTGAGTGGGAGTTCATTTCTAATTTGGATTAGTAGAACTCAATTTATCATAAATTAAATCAAAGTGAATTTGCATAATTTGTTGTAGTCATTGGCATTCGTTCACCACCTTATGCATAGTTGTAATTGAGATAATAGAACTATAGAATTCTGGATATATACTTTACGAACTGGTATCGTATTGTGTTGAGTGTCAATCTAAAGTTTCAAGTCCTATTGCAAACTTTCAGCAAACTCTATTTACTCCGTGAAATTTAATAGTTGGTATTAAATCAAGAGTAACAATTCCAGTGTTAGTATCTTAAGTATCATATTTGCCTCCATGATTCTTGATTTAAATATCAAGATTATCTAGGAGCTGAAAGAATTGTTTCAGAAACCATCATGTGTGGTAGATATAACGATATCTGAAACAATGTTTTGGTTGCAATATGATAGAGTATAATATATGTTCTCATATTGGATGAGAATTTACGAAGGTTGGAGATGCTAGACATCCTAATCATCCAAAAGGGTTTTGGAAAGTAATGTTATACTCACGATTCGCCTTTATAAGCTACAGTAGCTTGATCATGAAAGTCGCCATGATAAGAGTGAATAGAAGATGTATGTAAAGTGTTTACTACACTAAAAGATTACTAAAGAATGGATTTTAAAAGAATACCGATCATTTTGATGATGGTGATCTACTTCAAAGTGCAAGTCCAAAGGTATTATTATTTGAATATACACGCTTTGGACTATGTGTCATGTATATGGCGCCACTTTTGATGTTGATAGATTCTTTTAAAAAGGAAAAGGAAATGCTGAAAGAGAATCTATAAAATATATTTGGCAGAAAAGAAAAGATTGGAAATATCCAATTTAGGTATATGGATGATATACATGTTATGGTTGTATTCTTTGCTTGTTAAACAATGTGGTTCTTGGGTATTGGATACCGAATTGGTTGGTATGAAATTTCATACGGAACGACGCAATTCATAAACCACAATGGCCTAAGTAACTAGCAAGAGAATATGTGATGATGTTCATCGAAAACAAACAAACCGTTGTTTGTATTTCTCGTTGACATCAAAGATTGACTTCAAGATTTGTTTTAATAATTGTTATTTAAATCAGGTATTATGAGAATAAAGGTTATTCAAATAATTACCATATTCCATATAAGATGGATGATTTACAAATCTAGTTGGAGAAATCACATCCATAAAACCTAATGCTAAAATGTCGCAAGACAAATGATTGAAAGATCACTTACGAAGTGACATCGCTGTTTAAATTATATTGGAAAGAAAACATGAAGAATCTCCATATTCATGGATTTTTGGAGTCTTTGATTTGATCAAGTGACGCTTGTGAGACTTTCCTCGGGATAATTAAAAACTCCGTTCAAAGACCAAAGAAGAACGAACGACTAAAATATTGGAATTTATACATATCGATGTATGTATTCCATTATGTGTAGTCGTAAGCGATGGGTTTCAACTTCATATGCTTTCTCCGGAAATTTGAGTGAATGTTCACTTAATGAGAAAGAAGTATGAAATATTTGAAAATGTTTCAAAGACTTTCAAGATGAAGTGAAAAATCATTGTAACAAGAAAAATAAATGGTTTATGATTTTAACATAAGGGATTTATTTGAGTTACAAGTGTAACAAGAAAAATAAATGAATTATGATTTTATCATAAAAGGGATTTATTTGAGTTACAAGTTTAGCAAAACACCTATATTTACATATCCCGAAACACCATAGGAATATGGAGTGTTTGAGATTTGTAATGAAACCTTGTTTGACATGGTTGGATCAAAGTTGTTATTTATAAAACTGCCATTATGTTTTAAAAGATTAAAGCTTTAGAGACTACCACTTTTGCACTGAAAAGAGCTCCATATTGATCCTTTGAAATGACACCATGGAAGTTATGGTTTGGGGTAAAACCCAAGTTGTCATTTCTTAAATTTTGGTATGCTAAACATAAGTAAGATGTTTACAATCGAAGTCGGATGAGCATGTCTTTGTAGGTTATTTCGAATAACAATTGGTTATTCCTCCATAACACCGAGGACAAAGGGGTTTGTCGCTTGAAATATGAAGTTTCTTGAAGAAGGAATTTTTCGTAAAAGTTAAGTGGGAGGACAATAGAACTTTGATAAGGTTAACAAACCTTAGCTAAATGTGCTGAGTTGCGCAGCGCCGGAAAATATTCCGGAGGCAGCCATAATGCTCATAGCTTATGTGCCTCAAAGGTTGTGGTCACGGAGATCTAAGTTCTTATTGAACCAAGTAGGTCGGTTAAACAATCAAATGCTAAGATTTGAGAGTAAATCATTATTGTTTGACAATGATGAACCGAATACATACAAAGAAGCGATGATGGGCCCTGACTCCGTCAAATGGCTCGAAGCCATAAAATCCGTGATAGTTCCATACACGAGAAATCAAGTTTTAAACTTGGAAGACCCTCCGGAAAGGTGTAAAAACCTATTGGTCGTATTTGGATCTATAAAGAAATAGACATGGATGTTTCACATCTATGAAATAGTCGACATGTCGTAAAGTATTTTACGACAATGTTCAAGGAGTTGACTATGACAAGATTTGATCTTTCATAGCGATATTTAGTCTAGACGGATTAAAGTAGCAACCACTACATATAATCTGTTATATGGTAGATGAATAAACAAAACAAAGTTCTTCTAATAGAATGGTTACCTAGGACGTGTACATGACACGGTCCAAAGGGTTTTGTTAAATTCAAAGGATGCTAAAAGGGCGTGCAAACTTCAATGGTTTAAGTAAGCATCGCGGAGTTGGAATCTTCACCATGATGAAAAGGAGTTTTCATCAGGAGACGATGAAGATGCTTGCATTTGCAAGAAATTAAGTGGGAGCGCTAAGACATATTTCTAATACATTATGTGGAGGACATCTTGTTGATTAGAAATGATGTATCTTTTATTGACCAAAGGTTAAGAATTTCATTTCGATGAAATACTTAGGCAAAACCCGAATATTTAGCATGAATGACTATAGTGGATAGACTGTGACGCTAATATGGTTGTGCCAAACGTACATATATGAGATATTGAAGGAGTTCAATATAGAAACGACAAGAAACAGTTCTTGTTGCATGGAAAGGAATTGAATCAAGATTCAAGTGTATCGACACTTGATAAGTGAAACAAGATTCAAGTGCTTTGACACTTGATGAGTAAAATCACAAGAATGATTTGATCAATCATACCATGATATGTACACATCCAGATATGTCCTATGCTCTAAGTGTTATGAGCAAATACCAGAATGAATCATAAAATGATCATTGGACGATAGTGAGAATATTCTTATGATCTTTTGGAAGAACTAAGAATATATTTGTGTAGAGGTGACAAACAATTACAAATAGTTCATTATAAAGCGTTACATTGATACTAGTTTTGTCACAAGATACAAATTAAGTTTATCTCAATTTAAACTATGGGTGGCACAATGTAATGGAAAGGAGATTCCATGATGGATTTGGATGAAATCCATAGTTAAGACATTATGACGAATACTACAACAAAAAGGCTAAGTATATGACTGCTATAGTAGCAGCAAAGGAGGGAATTTGTGTCAAGTAGTTTGTTATCAAACTAAGGTGTGGTTCGCAATGGGCTAACACTAAAGATATATTGTATGAAAATAGTATCAACGTGTTTTAACCCCAAGGAACTAAAGGTCTCACCGAAAGACCAAATTTATACAATGCCATCTCATTGGAGAATGAGTGATGCGTGAAGACGCAAAGACATGCAAATACACACGGACCTGAAGCGTCAGATCCGTAGATTATGTTAACCACTTGCAATTGCGTATATGGAACACCGGAAAGCCATAAGTGTTCAATACGCAAAGTTCTCAAACTAGATTATTGTCTCTAGTGCAAGTGGGAGACTGAAGGGAATATGCCCGAGAGGCAATAATAAAGTGGTTATTATCGTATTCCTTGTTTATGATAAATGTTTATTTTGCATGCTATAATTGTATTAATACGGAAACGTTAATACATGTGTGTTTAATAAACAAACAGAAAGTTCCTAGTTATGCCTCTCTTATAAACTAGCTCGTTGATTAACAAGATGATCAAGGTTTCCTGATCATGGACATTGGATGTTGTTAATAACGAGATCACAACATTAGTGTAATGGTGTGATGAACATTCATCCGAGGTATAGCATTACGATCAAAGTCATTGAGTTTATATTGCTATAACAACTTACGAAGTGATCCTAATCCTTAGACCATGAGATCATGTCAATCACTAACACCGGAAGAGTTTCTTGATAACATCAAACGTCACACCGTAACAGGGTGATTATAAAGATGGATTCAGAACTAATAAAGTTTTATGTTGAGGCCCATGGATCGAGAGTGGAATTTGTTCATCCCGATGACAGATAGATATGCTCTGGGCCCTCTCGGTGATATCACATTGATTAGCTTGCAAGCAAGTGATTTGATCACTAGAATGTTATATCACGGGAACGAGAAAAGAGTGCATGTCGGTAACGAGATCAAACTAGGTATGGAGATACCGATGATCGAATCTCGGACATGTAATATATCGCGAAACAAAAGGATTAAGATACTAGCGTAAAAAGGTTCCGACGATCACAAGAAAGTCATCGTTGAATGTGTGGGAGTCAGTATGGGTCTCCAGATCCCGCTTCTGATTATTGATCCGAGAGGGGTCTCGATCATGTCCGCATTATTCGCGAACCGCAGGGTGACACACTTAAGAGACACCGACATCCATTTGGAGCAAAAGTTTCATGCCAAAAAGAATAACAAGCGCAGGAATTTATTTCACTAGATACCGAAACGGGTTTTCGGGTGAAATTGCAGAAAGTGTTTCTGCATGTGAAATGAAATACTAGCAAGGGGTTATATGTGAATGTTTGTCATTAAAGTAATTGACAAAATTCTGAATAAATAAAAGGAGTTTTATTTAATGAGAGTTTGCATTAAATTTGGTGGAAATTTAATGGGAATTTGAGTGGGTTTTTGAGTGGAGGGAATTGAAAGGCTTTTGTGTGAGTGGAGTGTCCACCCACATGAATGAAAGGAGGGGAGGGGGCAGCCCCATGGCTGGGCGCATGGCCCCTTGGGTGCCCCCCTCTCCCTATAAAAGGAGCCCCCCTCCCTCTCTCTCACTTACACCTCCTCGTGAAGGATCTCTCTCCCCCTCTAGTATTTATTCCCCATGGTCTCGGACTAGCGAGATACATGTTCCCGGTGGCTTTTCGGCAAGAAAGAGTTGTGCTTCCGCTGCATCGCTGGAGCGAGGAGGCGGAGGTTGCTCGGTGCCTCGAACGTGTGTGCGAGCACGGATGCGCTGCTGTTTTGCGGCGCTAGGACTTCCTCTCGATCTCGAGATCGGCAAGAGATCGTATACATCAACCACGAGTTTGGACTTGTTAAGCTTTGTCGGTCTTCAAGGGTATGTTCTCTACGGATATACATCCGCCCGTTGTTTGTATCTAGTAGATAGATCTTGGTACATAGTTGTTCCCATCGTAGGAAAAATTTTGTTTTCTATGCTGCGAACCCTACAATCGCACACCTCCCAGGGATCAACCGCGGATAGTGGTCTCCTCTCGGGAGCGAGACGCGAATGGCCTACCACTGTTCTCCACCCCGATGGACAACCTCGTGGCGGGCCGAGCGGCGGCTGACAACATCACGGCCACTGGTGACGGCGCCCTACAGATCCAGTACGTCAGGGCCCTGCTCGCAAAGGCGGTCGAGCAGCAAAACGCAGGCGCCGACTCGCAGGGTCGGGTGTACTCGCGTTCTTCGGGCAGCAGAGCGGCCTCAAGCGGCCGCCCACTGGCGGCAAATACCCTCAACTGCCCGCCACAAGAGCCATTGCAGCTCCAACATCGACCCGCGAACGCGGCACTCTCCACCAACGACCCCAGGCCAGCGACCAACTTCGTCTCCGCCAACAGTCAGCCCATTGACGCCCGCACCCACATCATCAACAACCAAAGCTGGCGTGCACGCCAGCCCGACAACCTATCGCCGCGACGGCGAGCCGATGGGGTCGCTAAGACGACTCGGGCCCAGGTGATTCGGACTGATGATCCGAGGCGAAAAATACCCGGCGAACTTCAAGGCGCCGAAGGAAATAGAGAAGTACGACCCTTCGTACGACCCCTCCGTGTGGCTGGATACATACCTCATGGCGATGGGGATCGCTGGCCACACCGACCTGCTAGCCGCCCGTTACCTCCCCTTGATGATGGAGGGGACGTGCAGGCAGTGGATCAACACCCTCCCCCAGGATAGCATAGACTCCTGGGAGGAGATGCGCGACGCCTTCGTCAGGCACTTCGAGTGCTCCTACACCCGCGCCACCACCATCGAGGACCTGGAGCGATGCATCCAGGGACCCCGCGAGTCGACCCGCAACTGGGTCCAGCGGTGGAAAGAACTATGGTACAACGCGGTCGGCATCCACCCGGACACCGCAATCCATTGCTTCAAGACCTCGTGCCGTTACGAGCCCTTGGTCGCCAAGCTCAAAGGACATTCTCGCACGCTCGACAACATACCGTACCTCCTCGAGATCGCCAAACGGTACGCGGAGGAAGACCCAAACCAGGAAACCGACGACGAGTCGGGAGGCCAACGCCGCACGAGCGTCAACGACAACGGACAACGGTCCGACCTACGCTACAGCAACACTCGCCTCACTGGCAAGCGCCGCAGTGACGGGGGAGTCGAATTCGTCGCCAACGCCGGGCACGCGCAGCGCGAGCCCAAGAGCTTCCGCCGCGACGGAGGGCAACGCCGTGACGGTGGCAACTACAAGGAGAAACCAAGGTTCGACCCCGCGGCCCTCCTTAACCAACCTTGTGCGTTTCACAGCAGAGAAGTGAAGCCCGCCACGCACACGACCGCCAACTGCCACACTCTCAGGGAGATTGAGAAGGCACGGCGAGCACGGGAGGACCCCGACAACAACCCGCCAAACGGCGGAAAATTCGGCAATGTGGCCGGGTCGCTCCATACCTTCAAAGGCTTCCACACGAAGCGCAAGAAGAAAGTCATCGCCCGCGCCATCGCCGTCAAGGCGGTGGCCTAGGTGGACGTTCCCCAGTTCCTCAACTGGTCGGAGCAGCCCATCACCTGGAGCCGCCAGGACCACTCGCCACGCATCGAGTACCCAGGCCGAGTCGCCCTGGTGGTCAAGCCTAAGGTGGGCGACTACTGGCTCCCCAAGACATTGATGGACGGCGACAACTCCATCAACATCCTGTACCTGGACACCTTCAGGCGACTGCGGCTCCCGCAGTCGATGGTCGAGACGACCTACACCATGTTCCACGGCATCGTCCCCGGCCGGAAGGTGTACCCGATCGGCAAGGTCATGCTGCCAGTCACCTTAGGCACACTAGCAAACTTCCGCACCGAGCGGATCGTCTTCGAGCTGGTACCCTTCGACAGCCCCTACCACTGCGTCCTGGGGCGCCAAGCGTTCGCCAAGTTCATGGCAGCACCCCACTACGCGTACAACGCGATGAAGCTCCCCGGGCCGTGCGGCGTCATCACCATCAACGGCGACCCCGACATGGCCGCCGAGTGCGAAGCCAAAGGAGCCGAACTCGCCGACGCCGTCATCGCGGCAGAGACCAACCACGCCGACGAGCTCGCCAAGTACGCGAGCGGGGTCAACAACGACGACCCCACCATACTCAAGAAGCCCAACTCGGAGGGCGCAAACACCTCAGCCTTCGAAGTAACGACGCACACTCGCACCGTCGAGCTGGTCCCAGGCGACTCCAGCCAGACGGTGACGATCGGGACGGGCATGAGCCCAGCCTAGGAAGGCGTGCTCATCGAGTTCCTCCGTGAGAACAGGGACATCTTCGCATGGAAGCCCTCTGACATGCCTGGTGTCCCTAGGGAACTCGCTGAGCACAAACTAAACGCCGACCCCAAAGTGCGACCCATCAAGCAGTCGCTGCGGCCCTTCAATGAAGAGCGCCGTGAGCCATCGCCGAGGAGGTGTAGCGTCTACTCGCTGCAGGCTTCATCCGGCCAATCAAATACTCCAAGTGGCTGGCAAACCCAGTCTTGGTCGAGAAGAAGAACGGGACCTGGAGGATGTGTATCGATTACACAAACTTAAACAGCGCCTGCCTGAAGGAGCAGTTTGTCCTCCCGCGGATCGACCAAATAATCGACTCCACCGCGGGTTCGGAGTCACTGTGTTTTCTCGACGCCTACTCTGGGTACAACCAGATCAAAATGGTTGTTGAGGACGAGGAGAAGACGGCGTTCATCACGCCATTCGGAGCCTTCTGCTACACCGCCATGACCTTCGGCCTCAAGAACGCCGGGGCGACCTACCAGCGGTGCATGCAGGAGTGCCTCGCGAGCCAAATTGGCCGCAATATCCACGTCTACATCGATGATGTGGTCGTGAAGTCTGCTCGCCAGGGAGATCTACTCGCCGACCTGGCGGAAACATTCGCCAATCTACGGAAATACAAGATAAAGCTCAACCCAGGCAAATGCACCTTTGGTGTACCAGCAGGGCAACTACTGGGGTACATCGTCTCCAAGCGCGGGATCGAGGCGAACCCCGCCAAGATCGACATGATCGCTCGGCTCGGCAAACCCGAGTGCCTGCGCGACGTCCAGAAGCTGGCCGGGCGAGTAGCGGCTCTCAGTCATTTCATCCCACGCCTGGGCGAAAAGGCGATGCCCCTATACCACCTGATGTGCAAGAACCCCACCTTCCAGTGGGACAAGGAGGCGGACAACGCGTTCCGCGACCTCAATAAGGTGCTACTCGCCGCACCGCTACTCGCCGTCCCCGCCGACAAAGAACCCATGCTGGTCTACGTCGCGGCTTCCGAGCGCGTCGTCAGCGCCGTCATGGTCGTCGAACGGCCAGAGGAAGGAAAGGAGCGCCCCGTACAGCGACCGGTATACTACATCAGCGAGGTCCTCACCGAGTCGCGCCAGCGGTACCCGCAGTACCAGAAACTGGTATACGCGATCTTTAGAGCACAGCGGTGCCTGCCGCACTACTTCCAGGAGCACCCGATCACGGTCGTCTCCTCAGCACCGTTGCAGGACATCATCCCCAACCGCGAGGCGACCGGGCGAGTCGCCAAGTGGGTCGTCGAAATCGGCGTCCACAACATCAAGTACGAGCCACGAAAAGCGATCAAGTCGCAGGCTCTAGCGGACTTCATTGCCGACTGGGAAGAGGCCCAGCAGCCAGAAAAGCTGCCATACCTCCACTACTGGAGCCTGCACTTCGACGGCTCCAAGAACGCGGACGGCGCAGGAGCAGGGATCGTGTTGATTTCACCGAAGGGCGACAAGCTCCGCTACGTCCTCTGCCTCGACTTCACCCCCTGCACCAACAACATGGCCGAGTACGAGGCACTACTCCACGGCATGCGAGCTGCCAAGGAGATGAATATCAACCGCCTATGCTGCTATGGAGACTCCGACCTCGTCGCTAGGCAAGTCACTGGAACTTGCGACGCCGTCTCTCCCACCATGGCGGCATACCGCCAAGCAGTAGACAAGCTGGGGGGACACTTCGCGGGGTACTCCGTCGAGTGGATCGACAGGCGGAAGAACGAGGAGGCTGACGCACTCTCTCGCATCGGGTCGGCTCGACTCGCACCACCCGCCGGCGTCTTCCTCGACACGATCACCAAGCCATCAGTCTCTCCGAGCCCTGGTCGCACTCGTCGCCGCAACCAGAGGCAGCCCTGGTCGCACTCGTCGCCGAGCCAGACGACTGGACCAAGCCATGGTCGCACTCGTCGCCGAGCCAGACGACTGGACCAAGCCGTACGTCGCCTACCTGGAGGCTGGCACCCTACCGGCAGACGAGACGGAAGCCCGGATGATTGCACGCCGATGCAAATCCTTCACCATCATCGACGGCGAGCTCCACAAGCGCAGCGTGACCGGCGTGTTCCAACGCTGCGTCGAACCCGCCGAAGGACGCAAGATCCTCCACGACATCCACTCCGGCGACTGCGGCCACCATGCCGGCGCCCGCTCTCTGGTCGCCAAGGCTATGCGACATGGCTTCTACTGGCCCACCGCACACGCCGACGCCGTCGACATTGTCCAGCAGTGCACCGGGTGCCAGAAGTACGCCAACCAGACACACGTGCCGAGCTCAGCGCTCAAGACAATCCCCATTACCTGGCCATTCGATGTGTGGGGTATGGACATGGTAGGCCCCTTCAAAAAGGCCCCCTCCGGCTTCACCCACCTTCTGGTCGCGGTCGACAAATTCACAAAGTGGGTGGAGGCCAAGCCAGTCCGGAAATGCGAGGGGAAGACTACCACTAAATTCCTACGCGAGCTCATATATCGCTACGGGTTCCCAAACAGCATCATCACGGACAACGGCACCAACTTCGCCAAAGGAGCCATGGCCGAGTTCTGCGAGGAACACCACATCCGGCTCGACCTCGCGTCAGTCGCCCACCCGGAGTCCAACGGCCAGGCGGAACGGGCCAACCAGAGCATCCTCCACGGCCTGAAGCCGCGGCTCCAAGTACCACTCGAGCGCACCGCCGGGTGCTGGGTCGAGGAGCTACCCTCTGTCATCTGGGGCATCCGCACCTCGGTCAACAGGTCGACAGGGTTCACCCCCTTCTTCATGGTGTATGGCGCCGAGGCAGTCATGCCCACCGACCTCGAGCACGACTCTCCAAGGGTCGTTGACTACACGGAGGCTGCGAATGAACTCGCACGACAGGATGGAGTCGATCAACTGGACGAGGCATGCAACCTAGCTCGATCACGCACCGCCATCTACCAGCAAGGACTCCGCCACGACCACAACCGGCGGGTGAAAACTCGCACCTTCCAAGAAGGCGACCTGGTGCTGCGCCTCATCCAGGACAAGAAAGGCATGCACAAGCTTTCCCCCCGTGGGAGGGACCATTCGCCATCGGGCGAGTACTCGACAACGACGCCTACTACCTCATCGACGTCCGCGGGGACGGCAAACTCGATGTCAAGCGACCATGGAATGTAAACCTCCTACGGAAGTTCTACTCCTAGAACCCCACATATGTATCCTCCAGTTGCTATGAAATAAAAAAAGGAATTGGTTACCCCAAATTGCGCCCACTCTCCGTGTCTTGTGCCACTCGCACTCGTAATAACAGCGTCAAGCTAACTGCAGAAGTCAACCTCTGGTACAGCGATCGGCACGGCCAAGTAGTGCGTTACAAGGGCACTGGGTCACCCCAGGTCTTGTAACTTCCACGAAAAACGCCTACCCGGAGCCCCATTGGAGTCGCCTAGCTCGACTGGCTCTACGAGCCAAGACAACTGCCTTCGCTTCTCACAGCGACCATGATCCTCCGCATCCTCGACATAGCGACTCGAACGGCCAAGTACCATGCTCGGGGACGGACGACCAGTTCAGCACGAGCGGCTAGGGAAAACGCCAAGTATGAGAGCATGCCCAGGACTCGCCATGCGACTGACCCAATGGGCCAGGAAGGAGTGATGCGCTCACCCTAACGCGCCAAGTCCTCACCCACTCGCGAGTCGCGCCTAGAACAACCAAGTACCACGCTCAGGGACTCGGCTACCCGACCTCGTTCGCACAAGGGAAAACGGTGAAGTACAGAGCACTCATGGGAGCCGCCTTGCGACTGGCTCTCCGAGTTCGGGCGAGTCGACCCCAATAACCAAACATTCAAAACCGCAAACACATAACAAACGAGGTAAACCCCATAAAAAAGGGTGGACGCGCTCGGGGACTCGTTCAACCCTCAATCAGAAACACACGAAAATTCACAAAACAACACGATATCTCATTAATAGCATGTCGCAAGCGTTACAAAATACAAAGTATGCCCAATGGCAGCACTGCTACTAATGCCCCAGGGCACAATATTCTACTCCGCAGGCTTCGACGACGACTCGCCACCACCCTTGCGATTGAGAATAAAGGGAGTGTACGGGTTTGACGGGTACGTCGTCAGCTCACCCGCCATCGCTGCACGGAAGGGTTGCTCGATCTTGAAGTCCCGGTGCTGCGGCTCGGGGTCGTTGGGTGCGACGACCGTCTCCTGATAAGGAAGGAGGTCGCCCATCGCCCAGACGCGCTCAAAGTATACCGTGGCGCGGTCCGTCAGCGTCAGCACCTCGGAGATCTCCATCGAGCCGGTCGACGACGGGTAGCCACTCGTCACGTCGACCAGATCGAAGTCCTCCGGGAAGTGAGCGAGCCCAAGGCTAAGAGCCGTTGCCGCTCCGCGTCGGAACGCCGATCGCGTCATGAATTCGACGATCGACGGAGCCTTCTCCAAGTATCGCCACACCTCGACGAGGTCGCTGGGAATCACTTCCGTGGGCGACATCTCCTGAAGATACGCCCTTATACATGTCGCCGACAACATGGCCGAGTCGACCAGCGTGGCTACACATTGCCGTGCGTCGAACGAATTCGCCTCTTCCGGGCTATCAATGATCCGACCTGCGGACAGAAGGAGACAGTGAATACATCAAAAATTACACAATGCATATGTTGCAGGTAGAGGCAGGAATACTCACCGATCAAAGGACGGGAGAGACCCGTGATGAAGCTCTGAAGAGAGGTGTAGTCGTCTTGAAGCCCAGCTACAAGGGCGTCGTAGACCTTACGCTCCTCAGCGGCGGCTGTAACGGCAGCCTTGGCTCGCCCATCCGCCGAAGTTGCCTCCTCCTTCGCTTCCTTCAGCTCGCGCTCAAGGTCGGCGATCCGCTCCTCAGCTGAGCTTAAAGAAGTTTGAGCTGCCGCCAACTCAGTCGCTGGGACGAGGCCCTGGCGGACGACCTCTGCCTTCGCAGCAATCGCCTGGAGCCCCTTGTTCGCCTCTTGGACAGTGGCTAGTTCCCTCTCCGCATGACATTTTGCAGCGAGCCGGTCGGCTGACTCGCACTGCAAACCCTGTACACAAGTCAAACAGTTAGCAATAGCGGAATCCTAAGTACCCACCCGCTAAAATTCAGCGAGTGCGCACTCGGGGACTGGCAATCAAAAATCCTAAGTACCCACCCGCTGAAATTCAGCGAGTGCGCACTCGGGGATTGGCAATCAAAAATCCTAAGTGCCCACCCGCTGAAATTCAGCGAGTGCGCACTCGGGGGCTGGCAATCAAAAATCCTAAGTGCCCACCCGCTGAAATTCAGCGAGTGCGCACTCGGGGACTGGCAATCAAACATCCTAAGTGCCCACCCGCTGAAATTCAGCGAGCACGCACTCGGGAACTGGACGCGAAAAATAAAGACACTAAAAGAATCAGACCGCTGCAATACAGCGGCCTGATCCTCGGCGACTGGACATACCTGGATGGCTGCGCCAAGCATACCATGAAGCTGTATCGCGTCCACGGATGCGAGGAGAGCCGGCGTGTGCCCGCGATGTTGCTCGACCTCCGTGTCGACGACCCCAGGTGCGCGGCTCGAGGGCGAGGTACCACTCGCTGTAGCCGCTTTGGTCATGAAGCGCGGGAAGGTTGCGATGGACGCGCCGGCACCAAAAGAGGCGGCCTCGGCCACCCCATGCGAGGGAGCACCCTCCTTGGTCGCCAAAGTTGCCTCCGCCTCGGGTTCACTCGGAGCGATCACTGTGTCATCAGACACCGTGACAACTTCGTCGCCCTTGGCCTTCTTGGCACTATCTGGGGGGGCGACGATCTCGTCCGCCTTCCTCTTCCGGGAGGGGTCCTCCTCGCTGACGACTGGTGGCACCTTGGCCACGGTCGGATGTCCTATCTTCTTGGCTCCAGCCCTACAAATTGATCACATGAGCAAAGTAGTCCTAGTACAATGAAAAGCAAAGACAGGTGAATAAAACTCACTTGGCGACCAGTAGGAACCGCAGCCCCGTGCGGATGCCGGCCGGCTTCTCCAATTCGGGGCCCAGTCGTCGACTGAGTCCTATCTCCAGGACATCGTGTGCCCAAGACACGGACGGTTTCTTCATTGTCGAGGCCGCGACCGGAGCTTCCGAGGCGTTTTCGGCGGGAGCCTCCCTGGGCGGCGAAGCTGCCGCGACCGGAGTAGCCCCTGACCCAGAGACTGGGGCGAACGGTGGGGGCATCGAGGCAAGAGGCACCTCACTCAGGACGGCGGTGATGTCCGGCGCCGCCACCGTCTGTGGAGCTTCACCCCTGGCCAGGCTGGTGGCGTCGGAGCTGCTCGGCGAATGAGACGGAGACGCCTGCCTCGTTGGCTTCGTCTTCCTCTTTGGAGGGGCCTTCACCTCCTCCTTCTTCTTCTTCTTCGATGGAGTAGCCTCGCGACGCGACGTGTGCTTAGGGAGCTCGTCGTCGTCATCGTCATGATGTTCGAGGCTTTTGCTCGCTTCGAGCTCACGCTGCCACTGTCTGCGAGTTTTCTGGACCAGCGGGGCGACCTCTTCCTCCGATTCGTCATCGTCGCCGCTCCTGTCACTCTCGACGCCGCCCCTTGTTGGAGGCGATTCGCCTACCTCCTGGACGGCCGAGCTCAAATTCTCGTCGTCCGCGGGCGGAAGCCACCCTTCCACCACTTGAAATAGCTGCAATAGGTATAAGACAACATCAGTATGACCGCGACTGCATTTAAACTGCGACTACGAATGATAGAAAGATGACTTACTGTTGGGGCTGGATGCTTCGCGGTATAAGGGGCGACCCCAGCCTTCGCGTCGAGGTACGCCGCCTGGGTTATCTTCTTCAGCGCCAGGAGGTAATCCTCGAGTTGCCACTCGGCGAGGCAGGACTTCGTCGAGTCCTCCCGGCCCGCGTACTCGTACATGTAGTGGTCGCGGCGGGCCAGGGGGACGAGTCGCCGCCCGAGCCAGCAGTTATACAAGTTGATGGGCTGCAGACCTTTCTTCTTCAGGCCGCGGATGGTCTGAAGAATTTCATCCACAACCATCTGTTGGTCTGTTGGAAGCTTGCCGACTTGGAGTCGGCGCGGTTTGGGCCGGTCGGCGGAGTATCTTGGGATCGCCACTTCGCCATCCGGGGTTGCCTCGGTGACATAAAACCAAGACTTCTTCCATTCACTCGCCGCCTTGGCGGGTAGCATCAGATCAAAGAAGGAAGCCTTCGATTTCAACTGAAACGTCAGGCCGCCCGCAGCGAGCATTGGGCCGCCCGCTTCTTCGCGACTGATCCTCCCGTGGAACAGATCTTGCCACAGGGGGAAGTAGGGCCTGCAGCCCAGGTAGCACTCGCAGAATGCCACGAAAATGGTGAGCTGCTCGATGCTGTGCGGGCCCAGGTCCGACGGTTGGATCCCGTAGAAGGCGCAGAAGCGCCGGAAGAAAAGAGATGTTGGGAATCCCAGCCCCCGCTCTAGGTGGCTGGTGAAGCAGACGAACTCTCCCTCGCGCGGGTCCGGAGTCACCTCTCCGGCCGTAGGGATGCGCCACCTACCGGCACGCAGGATCCCGGCCTCCTCGAAGGACGCTAGTTGCGCTCTCGTGCACTTGGACCTGCCCCATGGTTTGGTGGAGGGGGCCATTGGCGGAAGGGTTCGTGGGGGTCGGAGGATTTCGGTTCGGCTGGATCGCGATGCGGAGGAAAATGAAGGTGCGTGCAATCGGAGGAAATGACGAGGAGGTGGTTCTCCGATCGCCTACCATTCCCTTTATATAGCGGTTGTTACCCGCCAAATCAGGAAGCCGTTGCTATGCGGTGATTACGCCAAAAGTTACCGTTGGATTACCCCAACGGCTAGTTTGACTGCGTTGACGGTCCAACTTCAGAAACTCGGATCGCCGACCCGATCACTACAACAGTGACTGAATATTTCGCCGACCTGATCGCCAAGCTGCGTCCGCGTTGAACTCGTATGCTCCGACTGCCAGCGACCACCTGCGTCCAATCGACGACGGCCTCGGGGACTACTGATGGGGATATGCCTACCGGGGTATACCCAGCAGGACGTTTCCGACTGGCCCAGGAACTGGCGAGTGGGCCTGTAAGACGGCGACTGGATCAAGGCCCGGTGAGGATTCAAGCGACTGGAAGCTGAAGGCCCAAGCGAGTAGATAGGCCCAGTCGGATTAGGTTAAACGAGTACCGAAGCCTTAACTGATTCGGTTGAGATATGTAAACCCTAGGGGAAGGTGAGTCTATATAAACCTCCCTACAGGGCGTGTAGAGATACGTTCCATCATACACCCAAGCGACTCGCCGCCTAGCCGCCGAGCTCGCCCCATTGTACCACCATCATAATACAATCTATCAGGAGTAGGTCTTTACCCTCCGGGGGGCCGAACCTGGGTAAAACCTTGTGTCTCCACCCTCATCTCGCACCGCAGATGGCTGGCCGCCCTTGCCCTTCGTTCTACTACTCGCTGCCGATTGCAGCATCTGCCGTGACCATTCCCACGACAAAGGACGCCTTTGTGTACCGGCAGATTCTGAGTTGAAAGAAGTTATTCTGAAGGAAGCTCATCATACCCTTTATTCTATCCACCCCGGAGGAACGAAGATGTATCACGATTTGAAAGAGCAATTTTGGTGGCATAAGATGAAGAGAGAAATCGGAAGCTATATCACCAAGTGTGATATATGTCAGCGAGTCAAGGCAGGACATCAAAGACCCGCTGGATTGTTGCAACCCTTACATATTCCGGAATGGAAATGGGATTCCGTTGGAATGGACTTTATCACCGGATTTCCTACTTCTAGTAGGGGAAATGACTCTATCTGGGTCATAGTGGACAGATTGTCCAAAGTCGCCCATTTCTTACCTGTCAAGACCACATATCAGAGTTCGAAGCTAGCGGAGTTATACATCGCTAGAATCGTCAGTTTGCATGGAGTCCCCAAGAACATCGTATCGGATCGAGGAACAAAATTTACCTCGAGATTCTGGAAGAAAGTCCAAGAAGGTTTAGGAACCCGACTAGATTTCAGTACTGCTTATCACCCCCAGACCGATGGACAAACGGAGCGAGTAAATCAAATACTCGAAGATATGCTGAGAGCATGCGTGTTAGAATATGGATCTAAGTGGGAAGACTATCTGCCGTTCGCAGAATTTTCATACAACAACAGTTATCACGCTAGTTTGCAAATGGCCCCATTTGAATTCATGTACGGAAGAAAGTATCGCACCCCTTTGAACTGGTCGGAAGTAGGAGAGAGTCAGATTTTCGGACCCGATATCCTACGAGAAGCAGAAGAGAATGTTCACAAGATTCGTGAGCACCTCAAGACCGCCCAGTCCCTACAGAAGAGTTACGCCGACAAGAGACGTCGATACCTCGCCTTCAACATAGGAGATTTTGTATATCTGAAAGTGTCGCCATTGAAGGGAACACAGCGTTTCCAACTCAAAGGAAAGTTAGCCCGCAGATATATCGGACCTTTCAAAATTATGAACCGTCGAGGAGAAGTGTCATATCAATTGGAACTACCCGAAGAGATGTCAGCCATGCACAATGTGTTCCATATCTCATTACTTCGCAAGTGTCTCGAAGTCCCGGAGAAGACTGAAGTATTCAAGAATATTGATCACGGGACTATAGAGATCAATGATGACCTGACCAATCCCAAAGTACCCATCCGTATTTTGGAAGACTCTTTCCGAACTACCAGAACCCAAAGCATCAAGTTTCTCAAAATTCAGCGGAGCAACCACACGGAAGAGGAAGCTACCTGGGAGCGCGAAGATCACATCAGGACGGAGTTTCCCGATCTCTTCAAATCCTAGGTAATATTTTCGTCCTTTTTCAAATATCGGGACGAGATTTTGTTTAAGGGGGGAAGGTTTGTAACATCCCAAAAATATTGAACTAGAATCATCAAACTCTAATCATCAAAATTAGGGTTAACAAAAACATTTCTAAACAAAAATATGAAACCATGCATGTGTGTATGCATTCCAATTTGAATTCTTTTGAATTACCTTGCTTGTGTGTTTATTTTCTTGTAAAATGATTCTTAGGTGAAATAAACATCATCTAAACAATCCCCACACTTTTCCTAAAGACAAATAAATCAAAACCAACAAATTAAGTGAATGGTCACTTTTGCCAAATTAACTCCCATGCCTACTTTGGCTATCTCTAACTTTCAGAACTTAACAGAAACTTGTTTGGATCTTTGCACCCCTTGATAGTACTCATAAAAAAGTATCAAGGCCCACCTTGTGATCATCCAGAAACATTCAAATGCATAGTTTAAATGACAGTTTAAAACTGAATCTATTTCATATGGGAAGATCTCACTTTTTCAAAAACCACTCAAACAAGCTCAACTTTCAAAACCCAAGCATCTACAGACTCACCAGCACATGCCTAGCATACCCATCAAAAATCTTTTCAAAATTCAAAACTTGAATTCATGCGGCCATTTCATCAAACACCTTGCAGATTCAAATGAACAAAATCACAAACACTGTAGTGTGCAGTGATTCTGGCCTAACTTGTTCCCTCTCTTGACACTACTAGCCTTAGTAGATCATCTAACACCCTAAACTAATCTCTAGCACTACTGTAAGCTGGCCATTGTCATAAATGGTGAGCAGGCCGAGCCTCACCTTGCCACCCACATGTTGACAGCGAGCTAGGAGAAGCACCAAGCCTAGTCAACATGTCTGGGAGCAAGACAGCACCCCACCGCCACTCCCTGTCCCAGCCGCGAGCGATGCCAGCCCCTGGACCACACGCACAGACCTTGCCAACCTTCTCTGCAACCATGCCGAGAGCGTGCCCCGTGCGCCACACTCGACAGACGCCCACAGACCGCGCGCCGCCCTCGCCATGTGAATACGTCATCACCACCGTCCCAGCAACCCCGCAGACACGCTCGTTCGCCGTCGCGCGGACCACGCGTGCTGTGCGCCATAAAAACTTCCGTCGGGCACGTGCAGAGCACCGCCGCGTTCCGACCGATCAGCACCGCCCCACGCCTCGCCACCATGTTGTTGAGCTTCGCCAGGGAGCACAGCACCGCTCCCTACCGTCGCCCACGCCGATAGCCCTCTGTGCCGTCGACCACGACGAGCTTAGCTTGTGCCCGCCGGTCCCCTCTCGCCACTATAAATAGAGGCCACCCCCAGCCGAATTGAGCACACCATCTCACTCCCCTCTCCTCAATGATCGTTCCACACCGTTCCCGGAGCAAGGCGAGCAGCGCATCGCCGGAATTTGGCCGGATCCCGCTGCTGCTGGAGAAGAAGGGAGCCAGCGATTGGAGCTGCCCCAGGAGAAGCTGCCGGTACCAGGAGGTTCGCCGTCGTCGACTTCGTCATTCGCACGCATAGCCGACCCTCGCCTGAGCCCCGGTGAGCCTCCCATGACCCCCACCTGCCGCGTTAGAGTTCTATCTCGCCGGCGCTGCCCGACATGGACGATGAACCAGAGCCGTTGGATTAGAACTAGATCCAACGCACCACGTTGCCCCGTACCGCTTCGCACCCCCCCCCAATCTCACTGACGCGTGGGGACAACAACTTAACCAGCTCGCGTAAGCGCTGTGCGTAGCAGGCCGGCCCATTTTCTCTTCCCGCGCAGCCCACTCGTTTGAATTTGGATTTTTCCATTTTCATTCAAACACAGTTTTGTACCTAGTTTCAAAAATCAACCCAGCACGATTCAGTAAACCAAATTGAATGAAACCAATTTTGTTAGAAAGGTTTTGAAATGCTTAATCCAAGACCGTTGGATTCAAATCATTTGAATCTATAGATCAACCTTAGCAAAAATAACAAGGCAGAACCTTTTCTGCATTCAAACATTTTTCAAATTTAAACCCTAATAGCTTTTTAGTTGATTCCAACTCTCAAAAATCACATTTGTTCATACCTTTCAGAATATATAAAAACATTTGGGTTTACTTACATAAATAATGTCCAAGTAATAAAAGGATGCCACATAGGCATTTCTAGTCACTTTATTTAATTAAGATAAAAGGTTAAACCTTATTAAATTGTGACACCACTTTAAATCACATTCCCATGTACTTAAATGTGTGGTGATGACATGTGTCAACATGATCCCATGTTTGGTTTGGAGAATATTAAATCTCGAGTAGTTTTTCAATGAGTAGAAATTACTTTTCTAAAAATAAAATTATTAAATAAAGTGCTTGTAATGTTAGTGATGATGCTAGATCATCTATAGGACCCTTGGGTGTGATGATTGAAAGTAGTTAAGTATTGTTTGGTGATTGTGTACCTCATATTTATTCATAGACGCTAGTACCGACCAAGGATACGAGGAGGAAGGAGGATACTACAAAGAAGAAGCTGAGGAGAACTTCAACCACTGCTCTGCACAAGGCAAGCTTATACTGATATTGATGCAAGCTAACACTTGCAAGATACTTTACCTATGCAAGCCAATACTTGCAAGCTAACACTTGCAATTATGAGAGTTAAATAACCTATGCAACGCACTAAGCATGCTTAGTTAGATACATTTGATGATACCCAATCCTAGTTTTACTTGCAAGTTTTATACTTTATTTATTTATCAAAGCTAGTACTTAGAGTTTACTTGAATCAATGGTAGATTCTAGAGAGATAATTGAAGGTTGCATAAAGAGCATAAAACCTAGCCTAAGCTAGATAATCCTTATGTCATCCTAAGGCATGAGATTGAACTTAGTTAAACTCCACTAGTTTACAACCCCTCATTAGTACTTACCCCCACTTGTAGATGCTAGTGCTAAGCATAAAACTTGATCCACTTAGATGGGAATACTTGGTGTAAAAATGGTTATGAAAAGCTTGGAATGATGGATCATTCTATTGAGATGTTTTGACATGTTTTTCCGAACACCAGATGATTTTGGTGATGAAAATGTTGAGGCATGAGCCTTAGACCTTTATAAAACTGATGGTTGTCTGGATGCGATACCATTCCAATTTTACCGTACAAACATAATACCCGAGAATTGGGTAGGGCTTGACTGGAAACTTATATACCTTAGTATTGGTTCCCTCATGGCCAAGGTCTGAGCTGAGGCTACCTTGTGAAGATTGACCACCTGTGTAGTACCCAAGATGACAGTTGGTCATGGTTGGGAGGCCAAACTCACAGGAGAGGTGCTTATACTAGGGCGTGTAATTGAAAGGTTAGGATTGATTATCCGCATACTGAGTATGGTGAATTCAGGATTTGTTCCTGACGGATGTATCGAATGTTGTGGTGAAAGTGTACAATCTCTACAGAGTGTCAAACTATTCGAATAGCCACGTCCGCGATTATGGACAGTTGGAGTGGCCATACTGTTCCCCCGTCAGATGTTTTCAAAATGACTTGTGAAATGGATTGAGATTTTTACTTGACCACAATAGAGTTGTGATATGAAATACAAGTTCCCACTTAGGTGCTATAAAATTTAACTATCTTTTCTTGCTTCTGAACTTAGTAGAGGTAAATCTGGATTTTTGCAAAACAACCCTAGAGCTTAGTGTCCTACTACAAAAAACCCCTTCACTTGTTAGTATTAGTTTGCGAGTACTTAAAGAGTACTCATGGCTTTGTCCCTGGCTATTCCCATGGCCAGACTATGAAGAGGAATAACAGGAGGATGGACCCCAGGAAGGTTACGACAACTAGGATCATCTCCCATCGTCAGCATTGCATGTGACCCCGAAGATGGAGCTTCGCCTACGCTATCGTTATTATTACGTATTCCGCTGCTTGAGTTGTATTAAGAACTGGATCATGAGATCCTTATTTGTGTAAGACCTTATGTATGGTTTGTAATGGATGATGTACTGTGGTATCCAAATCTGTTATGTCTCTCAAAAATGGTAATCCTGGGATTGCGATGTATGGCATAACAAGCATCTGGGTTTAAAAATCCGGGTGTTGACAACAAGTTACAACCACAATGGGTCAATACATTGGAATAGTATTGGCAAGTGATACCTTAGTAGAATATTAGCATCTAGTTACTACATGAATTTGGCTAAGTGTAGCTTAGGCTTGCTTTGCTCAAAATAGGTTTTACCTATCAGTTGAAAACACTAAGTTTTTGTTTGGAAAAAACTTTCCCAAGGAACCACAAATAGAAATTGGTGAACCTTCACCCTTGTTCAACCACAAGTTTTAAATTAGAAAATTGGGATGAGGAGATTCTTGATAGCTTCCATGTCTTGATGCTCAAGTTGTCCATTACCGGGGACACG
Source organism: Avena sativa (assembly GCA_916181665.1). Classification (NCBI taxonomy): domain Eukaryota; kingdom Viridiplantae; phylum Streptophyta; class Magnoliopsida; order Poales; family Poaceae; genus Avena; species Avena sativa. Next base: position 112,310,267 of record OV702283.1, read on the forward strand.
ACTAAGTACTTAGTTTCTTCCATCTGCAGAGGTTGTGCACTTCCCCACAAGACTTGATTTTCACCAAGACAGGACCTTTCAGAAGCCTTCCCTTAGACCAAAATGGACGCGCTCCAACCGCAATCCCCTACCACCAACTGTCCATTTGGCTAAGTTATTGCAACCTATATTGTCCAGGCAGAGCCCATAATGCCTTGTGGCTGCACTAGAAGCTTCTTAACATTTGGCATCTCAAATCCCTTTGTTCCTGGGTGGCAATCCACAAGTGAGATACACAAGGTAAACCATAGAAATCGGCCTTGTGTAACCACTCAACCAAAAACCACCAAGCAATTACCATTCCACCCAGGTGTTTCATTCACTTAGTTGTTTTATTTAACAAAACCATAAGTCAAAGACTTAGCAATATTTTTACATAGCATGTATATATTCCACCCTTGGTTGCTACTAGCTAGGATAAGCATGGAAATAGCAAGTATCTTTAGAGAAAATTCTAACAATTCTACAACAACTAGGATTTCCCAAGCATAGCATATAGATACTTAGAAAAATACTCATGCAAGCCCTATACAAAATATTTCTAATGCATAGTCAAAATATTGGGACAAAAATATGAAGCACCACTTGCCTTGGTAGTTGGGGGAGTAGCAACAATCTTCACAACCACAATCACTATTAGCAACAAAATCTACACATAAAATGATAGCACCACATTCACATATCAAAAATATACAAGCAAAAATATATCAATGCATGCAAATGCCATGTGATGATTTTTCTAAATTAAACCAGACAAGTGAAACAGTACTGAATCATAAACAAAACAATTATACACTAAATAAAATTAATTTGGCCCCTAGAACATTTTCCACGCAATTTTTATATACAAAATAAGCTTAGAAATGTCTCTGCAAAAACAACCCATTTTACAGAAGCAATTTATTAAACAAAGTGAATAATTGGATAGAATTCTTTATCTTGATTCCAATGATATAAAATTTGTAAAATTTGAACGTGTGGATCAAAAGTTATGAATTTTGCAAGTTTGAAGAACTAATAGATCTATTTCCATATTTTAAATTTAAACTCTAGCCACGCGGCGCTTCCTAATTCGCTGATACCGGTTCGCACTGGATCACGCTCGCGGGCCGTTGGATCTAACTAACTAAGCATGGCCTAGATCTGCGCATACCCCTTCGCGGGTTGATCTAATCGCATTCGCTGGATCCAGATCCAGCGGACCACGTTGCTCTGACCAACAGCGGGCGGCGTAAATGGCTACCGTGGAGGCTGCGCGTCTGCCGGTGATGTTCCTGCGAGACCAGAGGGCCAGGACGAGGGGGCTGGTGCTTACCGAGGTCGCGGAGACACGGCGAAGCTCAACGTGCAGATGGACATGGTCGAGGCGCACGGACACGGTGAGGATTCCTCGTCGGAGTGAAGCCTGTCGTCGGGTGCTCACGGTCGTCGTCTGTCACATCCCAAGATTTTCCAAATCTTGTAATGTGAAAATAAATTAATAAAATAAAATTTTGTTTGACTTTCAGGGCCAGAAGAAACTTTTTGAATTCAAATGGAACTTCAAACCAATTTGAATCAAATAAAATCCTAAAGGGATTTAAAAATATAAACATTTATTAAAGGAAATTAAAAAATGTTGTGGAATTACTATTTTGGATCTTTTAATAAAAGATTTTGTTTTCAAATAAAAAGGTGGATTTATAAATAAAGAATATTTTATAAAGCCAAATTAAACCTTGGACAAGCTTTGGAAATTAAAAACATTTTATAATAAAGGTTTATTTAAAAATAATAAAGGATTGTTTAAATAAAATAATAAGGATTTAATATCCAACTTTATTTAATAAAAGGTTTTACCATTTTAATTAAAACATCAAAACTTATTAAATTATTTAAAATAAGTTTTCCAAATATTTGATATTCACAAATAAAACCTACTAAAGTGTTTTGGCTTTATTTTAGATTTCAAAATAAATATCTCAATAAAACAAACCCTATTTGTTTTAATAATGAAGGTCTATTTTATTTAATTAATAATTGGACCCTAAAGTAAAATAATATTTTGTGTGAAACAAGTATCCAAGTATTATTTACTTCCAAATGATACTTACTGATTTTGGAAACATTTGGATTTCAAATAAAGATTTTATTGATAAACAACAAAAACTCCATTTAATAAATAAACCATGGCCTATTTATTTAATTAATAAATGGAACCTAAAAAGATTTAAAATAATATTTTATTTTAGAATGTGAATTATGATGATAAACAGAACCAAATTCATAGCTACAAAGTTTGTTGGTTGTTTGAATAGATTAGAGTGTGAATAGTTTGTTTGAATATCAAATCAGAAAATAGAAATAGAAAAGAATAAAACAAACAGGCAGAAAAAAATATGGAAAAGGACAGACCCAACAAGGCCCAGCCCAACAGTCCCACAGCCCAGTTTCCCCTCACCCCGAAGGAAACGATTCGCACCAAATAACTAACCCACACAGACAATGACCGGTGGACCTATCCCCACTTCTTTCACCTCGCTGACAGAGGACCCCACCGCCACGTCCCTTCTTCCTCACCCCGCGACCTGTTCTTTTCCCCCTCTCTCCCGTTTCTGTGATGAATTCGCGAGCATCAATTCGCGTTTACGCCGCACTTAATCGCTTCTGCAATCACGCTGTCTTAATCGCCCCTGATTCCTCTCCGTTTTCCCTCTGCCTCCTTTCCCAAGCACGCCTCCAGTCCATCTCAATTCCTCCCCGAGCACCCTCTGCTCCGACGAGCTGTCGCAGCAATTCCGGCAGCCCCTCGCCGCCCCTTGCCTCCTTGACCATGCTCTCGTGATCCACACCTCCCGGCGATCATCCCCGTAGCACCAGCTTGCCCCCGAGCGACCCAGAGCGTCGACAACCACCTCGACCACCGTCACCACCGTCTGCCTCTTTCTCCGACGAGCCCCACAGGTAGATTCCGGTCACCCCTCTCCTCCCCGAGAACACGATGATGATCTCCAAGCTCAGACGAACCTAACAGCACTTTCCGTTTGTCTTAGGGCGCCCCCAATCTTCGCCTTCGTCAAGCACAGAGCGCCGCCGTGTCTGCTTCTTCTCCGGCGACGTTCCCCGGTAAGCCTCGACCGCCCCGATCCCTCTTGATCACGCTCACAGCTCCGTCATGATCTCCTGCGTCTAACCCTGCCTTCGGTCTGTCTTCTCTTGACCTGTAGCGTCGTCTTCAACCGCGGACAGAGCCGTTCGTCGCCGTTCCCAACTCCGACGAGAAATTGCGACTACCTCTGAGCGCCCCTTGTCAAGCCAGCAGTACCCTGAGCTTCGCCGTGACCCCCTGAGCCCGGTGAGCATGCCCTTTTTCTCTCTCGCCTCCTGTATCGCCGGAACCGTCATCGACCGACCGCTTCGCCGCTCGCCGGTGAACTCGCGCCGCCAGTTCTTGGCCAGGCAGTAGCAGCCGTCCGATACAGATCCAAGGCACACGATTGAATGACTTATCGAAGGGGTATCGAGCAACCAGTGCCGTGCGATCCCACTAGATCTAACGATCCAGAGAGGTCAATCCGACCGAACCGGTACCAACCAGTTAGATAACGCCGCGTGTCATCTATTCCGTTTAAAAACAAATTTGAAAACAGATTTAGTTGCAAACTTCAAACCCTTGTATCTTTGGATCCACACGTCCAAAAATTACAAATTTTATGTCGTTGGATTCAGGAGAACAAGCCCTAGCCAACTGTGGAATTAGTTTAGCAAATAGTATTTGTTTGTTTGCTTATTTTTGCAGATTCATTTGTATGCTTATTTAGAGTAGAAAAATTGTTTAAAATTGAATTTAAGGATAAAACCTTTGCAAATTGGTTTGTTGTGACCTTACTGACCCTAGGAACCAACCAATGTTTTGGAAAATGAAATTGGAAAGGGTTAGGATGGATTAATTAGTTTAGTCCATTTCTAGCCAAACAAAACTATTGTTTTGTTTATGAAAATGGTTTTAAATGGAAAACTTTGAGAAAATGTTTTGGACCAAACCTACTGACCCAAAAACACCAAGCTTTGCAATAGCAACTCATTTGGTGAACAACTTAAGAGTTTTGCCTTAATAAAAACATTTTTCACCACATAAAATGATGAATGGAATTAAAAACAGTTTTTGGACAAAACCCTCTTGCTAATGACTTTGCCACTTTGGTAAATGACCAAATTGGATCTTACAAAGTTTAGAAACCCCATAGAGACCCCTTGCAAAATAAAACTATCTTGTGCATGCTCCCATGCATGACTTAGATTCCATTACTTTGTGTGTGTGAATAATTGTTTGTTTGACTTTGGTTTGGAATGTAAATTGAATTAGTGTTTTCTTGTTTGACTTGTAGTGAAGTGTGAGACTAACAAGATCAAGGAGTGAACCACCATTCCCTACCAAAAAGGCAAGTGATGCTTCATACTTTTTGTCCCATTATTTTTTCTATGCATTAGTGATTTTGCTAAGTAAACTTGCATGGATTTTGCTAAGTATAGATCTTGCTATAGGAAAACCTAGAATCCTTAGTAAGATTTTCATAAGTTAGAGATTCCTACTACTACCAAGCTTAGCCTAGCTAATAGAAAACATGGGTGGAATATATATTCACACTATGGAAAAATATTCTAAGTCTGAGGACTTAGGTTTTGTTTAATAAAACAACTAAGTTAATGAATCACCTGGGTGGAAATGGAAGGATTGGGTTATGTTGAGTGGTTACACAAGACCATGGACATGGCTTGTGTATCTCACTTGTGGATGGCCACCCAGGAAACAAAGGGATTTGAGATGTCAAATGTTGAGAAGCTTCAAGTGCAACCACTTGGCAATATGGGCTCTGCCATGATCATATAGGTTGCAAGAACTTAGCCATATGGACAGTGGGTGGTAGTGTTTGATAGGTTGGAACGCGTCCATATTGGTCTAAGGGAAAGCTTCTGAAAGATCTTGTCTTGGGAAACCAAGTCTTGTGGGGAAAGTGCACCACCTCTGCAGAGTGTAAAATCTAAGTACTTAGCCATGTCCCTGGTAAAGGACAATTTGAGCATCAAGACATGGAAGCAATCCAGAATCTCATCATTCAAATTTCTAAATTAAAATCTTGTGGTTTGAACAAGGGTTGTTTGAATTCTTCAATCATTGATGGAGAGATGGCTTGGTACAAGGATCTTGAAATCTTTGATTGAGAAAAATGATTTTGTCAAGCAAAAACTTAGTATTTTCAAATGTTAAGGAAAAATCTATTTTGAGCAATGCAAGCCTCAACTACACTTAGCCAAATGCATATAGATGATAGATTCCACTATACTACCATAGTATCACTTGCCAATACAATTCAAATGTATTGACCCTTGTGGCTGTAACTTGTATGTTGTAGGTTTGATTGATTTTAGTGAAGATTGATTGATTAGGATTACAAAGTCTACAACCAACATCTGCCTGTGGCACTTTGAAGATGAAGGACCCCATGCTTATAGTTATTCCGCTGCAATGTAATGTAATAGCCATATGAGCTATGTGTGATGTAATAAAATTATGTTATTCCTGGTTATAAAGTTATATTATGACCTTTGTTTCTTGATATTACATCTTAACTGTGGATGCTAGCTATTGATCCAGGGACTAGCATTGTAAAACACAGGAGGCTCTATCTTATTAAAGATTGGGACCCCTACATCGTCAAAGGCGACGCTCTGGTGCGAAATAAAGCAAACAACGAATGTCAGGAGATGCGCAAGGTGACAGCGGACAAGCTTGCATGAATCAGAGAGAGAGGCGCGCACGAGGCTTACCACAATCGGTCACCGGAGTTCGTCGGGACAATGGAGTTGTGGAGATAAAAGCGAGCAGCCTGGCGGCGTTCAGAGGGAATTGGTTGGGGGGAAATGGAGCGGGGACTTTGGGGTTTAAGTAGCTGGAGCTGGGCGAGGAGTTACTCGGCGAATCAACGGCAATAACTCGCGCATTCAACGGCAGTGACGAGGGAGGAAACGGCCGGAGCTGGTCGCGGGTGCGTGATTTCGGGGAAGATGATGACTTGGCGTGTGGGGTCAGCGTGTCAGCGACCATGGGTAGAGCTACGCGCGTGATAGAGAGGGGAAAGGGAAAATGGTCGGGTGGGCTTCGCGGGCTGCATCTGCTGTTGGGCTGGAAGAGTGGCGCCGGCCCTTTTCCTATTCTTTTATCTTTTTCTTTTTCTGATTTGATTTTCTAGAATCAAATTTAAATGAGTTTAAAATGAGTTTGAGTTCAAACCACTTCTGAATTTTTGTAAAGTGAAACTAGTACACATTTGGCTACAGAAAAAAGTTGTACACTTGGAAATACATTGGTACATTGGAATTTTTAAAAATAAATAATGCCTTTATCAATTGTTTATTAAAGACATATGAATGGTTTTAAATTCATACCTTGTTTTGGAAATTTTTGTCCAAGCTTTGGAAAACATCAATCCACTCTAAGTTCAAATATTTCTGGTTTAAAACAATTAATCTCATACTAGAGAATAGCATTGGGCCATTGCCTTGCTTACATAAAATAATAAGACATTCAAATGTTTCTGTTTTTGAAATAACTTTGAAAATGATCCTAAAATGATTATGAATGCATGGATGATATGCAAACTTTGAAATCATGATTTTTGGGATGTTACAAGATCCCCCCGGTCTAGGGACGATGGTGGCGGCAGCTACGGACTATTTCATGGAAGATTGATCGGGTACTTAGGGTTTTGGTATAGGGGTATTTATAGGCAAAGAAGCGAGGCAGGGGGGCACCCGTGGTGGCTGCACCCCCCCCAGGCGCGGGCCAGGGGGTGTGACCCCCTGGTGGCTCCCCTCCATCTCGTATTCAGGCTTCGTGTTCCCCTCGGTAAAATATTGACTTTGGCTTTTGTCACATCCCAAAATTTACCAAATTTTGAAATGTGAAAAATGAATAAACAAAATAAAATTTTGTTGAAATTTAGGGTGAGAAGAAATTTTTTATTCCAATTGGAAACATCAAAACCTATTTTGATCAAATAAAATCCTAAAGGGATTTACAAAGATAAACAAATAATAAATAAAGTTATAATAGTTGGAATTACGATTTTTGGATCTTTAAATAAAAAGATATGGATTTTATAAGCAAATGTAGAAATAATGAATAAGGACTATTTTTAAAAGAGCCAAATTAAATCTTGGCCGAGCTTTTTAAATAAAATATTTTGTTTGATTAAAATAGTAAAGGTTTAATTAAATAAAACCATGAGGATTTATTTATATACAAATTTCATTCAAGTATAGACATTTTCCTATTTTGAATGATCATTAAAAACTTATTAAAATATTTTAAATTATATTTCAAGGTGTTTTAGTTTCCACGTAAAACCTACTGAAAAGATTTTTGTAGGAATTTATAAAGTCAAATAGAGTTTTTAAACAAATTTGAATCCTATTTGAAATAAAGACTAAAGCCTATTTATTTGTTTTTAATAAATAATAAACCCTAATAATAATTATTTTATTTTGGACTTTGGAATATGTTGTTAAACAGGATTAAACTATACCTAAAGTTTGGTGGTGGTTTGAATTCAAATGGAGTTTGAATTATTTGAATGAAAAATCAAAACAGAAATTCAATACAGAAAAAGAAAAAAGGTTCAGTATAAAAAAATGGGAAACAAACCCAATCCACTCAACCTACCCAGCCCAGCAAAGCATCTGGCCCAGCAAGAGCCCACCCAGCAACCCTCACCGAACCGTTTTCTCACGCGCAAGCTCACCCGCGAAGTCACTGAGTAGTGGACCCCACGCCTCTCTCTCTCTCTCTCTCTCTCTCTCTCGCATACAACGCGGTCCCACGCCGTCAGATCATCGTCTCCACCGCGACCACGTTCACCTCGCCGTTTCTGCCATTGATTGCGGCGATCAATTCGCGTTGATGGCTGGGTTTAACTCGACATCAACCACGCGCTTTTAAATGCCTCGCTCCCCTCTCTCATTCCCCCCAAGCAGCATCTCCTCTGTGCCACCGGGCTGCTCCAATTTCGAGCTCGAGCACCACTGCTCCGACGAACTTCTCCAACCGATTTTGGCGCCGTCCAACTGCCCCTCGCCTCCCACTGCACGCAGGCTTTCTCCCCATCTCCTGGCGCATCTCCCAGTGCCGCTCGTTAGCCCGCGCGAGCACCGTAGCCTCGGCAACCTCGACACCTGAGTGCCACCGTCGTCTGCCGTTTCTCCGGCGAGCCCCCCTGGTAAGCTCAGACCTCCCTGGTACTCCTCGATGATGCTCCCATGATCCCCAGTGCAGTATGCGTCTAACGCCCTCTCCCGTTTGCCTCGGCATGACCTGCCGCCTCGCCCCCGACGACATCCAGAGACACTGACGCCGCTGCAAACTCCGACGAGCAATCCCCTCCGTTCCTGAGCACCCCTCGTCAAGCAGACCACGCCTTGAGCTTCGCCTCACTCCTGCGAGCACGGTGAGCATTCTCCCCCTCTCCCGCGCAACCTAGTTCGCCGGCAAGCTCACTGGCCGAGCACGCGCCGCCGCCAGCCGCCGCTAGCGCCGCCCAGATATGGTCTGGCCGCTGTGATCCGTAGGATGCAAAACGTCTGGCTAAGATTAGATTTGATCGAAGGGGTATCGTGTGCTCTGTGCCGCACGATCTCATTTAGATCCAACGATCCACAGAGCGCAATCTGCACGAACCGGTACGCGCCAGTAAGAATTAGACACGTGTCCAGAGATTGGTTTAAAAACAGAAATTTGATCTATTAGATTTGCAAACTTGTAAAATTCATAACTTTAATTCTACACGTCCAAATTTTGCAAATTTTATATCAATGGAATCAGCATAACAAGTACTTTGCAACCATGCACTTTGTTTAATGTTTTGCATCTGGAAAATTGGTTGAAATTGCAGAAACTTGTGTAGGCATAATTTGAATATAAAAATTGTTCTAGATATATTTTTAAGGTGAAATCTTTGCAAAATGGATTGTTTTGAACCTACTGACCATAGGAACCAACTTATGGATTTAAAAATGTATTTTGTGAGGTTAAGGAATAAATATTTGAATTTGCACATTTCTAGTCAAATAAAAATATTGTTTATGATTTAGAAATGAATTTTGAGTAAAACCTTTGGGAAATGATTTGATTCAAACCTTCTGACCCTAAACACCAAGTTTTGAGGTTAAGAACATATTTGATGAACCATATAAACTTATTGCTTTGCTAAAAGATATTTTCAACAACATAAAATATCACCTTAGCATAATAATTGGTTTATGAGGTGAAACCTTTTGCAAATGGTTTTACCACTTTTTTAAATGACCAGTGTGAGCTTGAAAATGTTTATAGCCTAGTAGAAACCACTTTTCCAAATAAAACTATCTTTTGCATGCTTGCATGCATGACCTTGTTTTGTTATTTTATGTGGTGAAATGGTTTGAATGCTAGTTGAATTTGTGTTTGCTTGATTGATTGTAGTGAAGTTAGAAGAGTGTGATATTTGCAAGATCAAGAAGTGAACCAACATTCTCTACTAAAAAGGCAAGTGACACTATCATCCATGTCCTACTATTTTCATTACACTTAGTGGATTTTTGTAGCATGCATGATAGGACTACTATATTTCTATGCTATGCTATATACTATTAGGATACCCTTATATCTTCCTTAGTGAAAACATTGTAGTTGCAGTATGCTTAGCCCTGCTATATATTTGGGATGGGATACATGATATGATTATATAAAGTGTTGGAAAATATATGTTTTATATAATAAAACAAGTACTCAATGAACCACCTGGGTGGAAAGAGGATAGTCAATTTTGGACAAGTTGGCAACAAAGGGAACCATGTTTATATGGCTATCTTTTTGTATGTGCACTAGAAGAAGACCACCCAGTGACTTAGAGATTGAACATGTTTCTCGTACAGTGGCTTCCGTGTACAGCCACATGCTAAATGGGCTCTGGCTTAGTCAACTACATAGTGGAATACCCTTGCATTGGCATCTTCAGGTTAACTAGAATTGTGTATTGGAAATATATCCTTACATTGGTGCCTGGTAGACAAGCTAGCATTGCGTATTGGGAGGACTTCTATGGAAAGACTTTGTCACATTCTCGATCTGCCGGTACTCCATTTTGGTGAGTACTTATCCAGCGGCCACTGGTGGCGTCAAGACGAGATTGTGTCATGTGGGTAAAGTGTACAACTTCTGCAGAAGATCAAATTCTAAGTACTTAGCCGTGTCCCCGGTTATGGAAAACTCTGAGCAACTAAGGCCTGAAGCTATGGAAGATCTCAACACTCCAATTTCTCAAAGTAAAACTTGATGGTGACAACAAGGGATTAGAAGCACTTGGAGTTTTCCAAGGAGTTCAGAAAGATTTGACAAAAGATCAAAACTATTTTGAAAAGATAGGATAAAACTATATTGCTTTCTGCAAATGAGCCTAAACCCTACTTAACCAAATATGCATGTAATGATAGGATCCACTTATTTCTACATAGTAGTGAAACTTGCCAATACAATTCAAATGTATTGACCCTTGTGGCTGCAACTTATTATGTTGCAGGTTTGCTTGATGTTAGTGAAGTGTGTTGAATAGGATTACAAGTATACAACCAACATGATTGCCTATGGCACTTTGAAGATGAAGGACTCCTTGTTATAATAGATATTCTGCTACATTGTAATGAGATAGCCAAATGAGCTATGTAAGATGTAATGAATTATTTTATTCCTGGTTATAAAGTTGTAATATGACCTTTGTTTCTTGATATTACATCTTAACTGTGGATGCCAGCTATTGATCCAGGGACTAGCATTGTAAACACAGGGATCTCTGCCTTATTAAAGGTTGGGAACCTTACAGATGGTATCAGAGCACTGTGTTGCTTGTAGGATTGTAACCCTAGGATTGGACAAAACACCTTAGAAAAATAGGAGTTGTATTTGTTCCAAAACTTATTTACAAACAATCTTGTAAACTCTTTCCTCAACCATTTTGGTTTTGATTCTACACCTCTTCCTTTTCAACTTGATGGACAAAGCCTTCACCATGACCAATGACTTCAATTTTAGTTTCACCAAGGATTTCACTACAGACTACAAGTGAGAACCAAGAGACATTAGATTGCCTACCAAAAACATTGATATCATGTTAGTGTATGGATCATATTGACCTATGAGGTATGACTACACTAAGTTATTTATTTCAAGAAAACTTGTTGATTCCTTCAACTCATGAGTTAAGCTCATAAGTTGTTAAGTGAATAGTTGCTTGTTGATTGTTTGATTGAACTTGATTGTTTTGGGTGGTGTGTTAGAACTTCTTTAGATCTATCTATCATTACTCATCCCTATGAACCAACAGATGCCTCCCCGTCGTGCCAACCCCAACCAGAACAACAACAACAATGTCACTCCCGAGATGCAGCAGTTGATGACAGCTCAAGCTCAAATAATGCAGATGATGACACAGTTTCTGCAAAATCAGAATCAGAACAACAACAACAACAACAACAACAACAACAACAACAACAACAACAACAACAACAACAACAACAACAACAACAACAACAACAACAACAACAACAACAACAACAACAACAACAACAACAACAACAACAACAACAACAACAACAACAACAACAACAACAACAACAACAACAACAACAACAACAACAACAACAACAACAACAACAACAACAACAACAACAACAACAACAACAACAACAACAACAACAACAACAACAACAACAACAACAACAACAACAACAACAACAACAACAACAACAACAACAACAACAACAACAACAACAACAACAACAACAACAACAACAACAACAACAACAACAAAAACAAAAACAACAACAACAACAACAACAACAACAACAACAACAACAACAACAACAACAACAACAACAACAACAACAACAACAACAACAACAACAACAACAACAACAACAACAACAATAACAACAACAACAACAACAACAACAACAACAACAACAACAACAACAACGACAACAACAACAACGACAACGACAACAACAACAACGACAACAACAACAACAACAACAACAACAACGACGACAACAACAACGACGACAACAACAACGACAACAACAACAACAACAACAATCAGAATAATCCTCTAGCACATGATATGCTCACCAGGTTTCTGAAACTAAGGCCTGCAAGGTTCTCTGGAACAACTGACCCAATGGTAGCCAATGATTGGTTACGTTCGGTGAATAAGGACTTAGTGACTGTTGGCTGCACCGATGAAGAAAAAGTTAGGTTTGCATCACATCTGCTTGAAGGACCAGCAGCAACATGGTGGGACAACTTTCAGATCACTACTCCCCTTGAGAATGTGACATGGGATATTTTTGAGGATGGTTTCCGTATAGCTCACATCTCAGCTGGAGTGATGAACTTGAAGAAAAAGGAGTTCCACAATCTGAAACAGCATCACCTCAGTGTGGCTGAGTATATTGAAGAATTCAACAATCTGGCACGCTATGCATCGAATGAAGTTGATACAGATGCTAAGAGAAAGGAGAAATTTCTTGAAGGACTTAATGATGAGTTGAACCTGCAGCTAGCTGTTGCCTATGTCCCAACTTATCAATCACTCTGTGACAAAGCCACCATCTTGGAAAACAAGATGAATCAAGTTGAGAACAGAAAGAGGAAGCATAAACTCAAGTATCACTTAGGATCATCACAAAAGAAGCGTTCATTCAAAAAGAGCAATGAAGATTCTGAACCACATCAGTATCACCACAACAACAATGGAAGTGATAATAATCGAAATGATACTGACAATGGAGATGACCTTGGTCAGAACCAACATGAAACTTTCAGGAAGAAAGACATTAGCCAGTTGCAGTGCTATAATTGTAAGGAACTTGGACACTATGCATCAGATTGTCCTGAGAAGAAAAAGAAAAAGGATGCTAGAAACTCCAATGGAAATGACTCCAATGTGACCTAGAAACTACATATGAACCACATTGACATGGATGGGAACTTTGAAGAGATAGAAGAAGTGGATATCAGGAACTAGTTAACTCAGAAGAGTCAAATAAGATTCCTTGTCTGGATATCAAGTGTTGAACCCATAGTCAAGTGAACCATCAATGTAGCCCTATGAGACTTTCTTTTAAGGGTGGTAGTACCCTAGTTGTCTTCAAGCCAACTTGTAACCCCTAGCCTTCCCAAATCATGGGAAGAGATTTCTTTTAAGGGTGGTAGCCTGTCACATCCCAAAATTTTCCAAATTTTGAAATGAGAAAAATAAATAAACAAAATAAAATTTTGTTGAAATTTAGGGTGAGAAGAAACTTTTTGATTCCATTTGGAAACATCAAAACCTATTTTGATCAAATAAAATCCTGAAGGGATTTACAAAGATAAACAAATAATAAATAAATTTATAATAGTTGGAATTACCATTTTTGGATCTTTAAATAAAAAGATATGGTTTTTATAAGCAAAGGTAGAAATAATGAATAAGGACTATTTTTAAAAGAGCCAAATTAAATCTTGGCCAAGCTTTTAAAATAAAATATTTTGTTTGATTAAAATAGTAAAGGTTTAATTAAATAAAACCATGAGGATTTATTTATATACAAATTTCATTCAAGTATAGACATTTTCCTATTTTGAATGATCATTAAAAACTTATTAATGTATTTTAAATTATATTTCAAGGTGTTTTAGTTTCCAAGTAAAACCTACTGAAAAGATTTTTGTAGGAATTTATAAAGTCAAATAGAGTTTTTAAACAAATTTGAATCCTATTTGAAATAAAGACTAAAGCCTATTTATTTGTTTTTAATAAATAATAAACCCTAAATAATAATTATTTTATTTTGGACTTTGGCATATGTTGTTAAACAGAATTACCTAAAGTTTGGTGGTGGTTTGAATTCAAATGGAGTTTGAATTATTTGAATGAAAAATCAAAACAGAAATTCAATACAGAAAAAGAAAAAAGGTTTAGTATAAAAAAATGGGAAACAAACCCAATCCACTAAACCTACCCAGCCCAGCAAAGCATCTGGCCCAGGAAGAGCCCACCCGGCAACCCTCACCGAACCGTTTTATCACGCGCAAGCTCACCCACGAAGTCACTGAGCAGTGGACCCCATGCCCTCTCTCTCTCTCTCTCTCTCTCTCTCTCTCTCACAGACAACACGGTCCCACGCCGTCAGATCATCGTCTACACCGCGACCACGTTCGCCTCGCCGTTTCTGCCATTGATTGCGGCGATCAATTCATGTTGATGGCTGGGTTTAACTCGACAGCAACCATGCGCTTTTAAACGCCTCGCTCCCCTCTCTCATTCCCCCCAAGCAGCATCTCCTCTCTGCCACCGGGCTGCTCCAATTTCGAGCTCGAGCACCACTGCTCCGACGAACTTCTCCAACCGATTCCGGCGCCGTCTAACTGCCCCTCGCCTCCCACTGCACGCAGGCTTTCTCCCCATCTCCTGGCGTATCTCCCAGTGCTGCTCGTTAGCCCGCGTGAGCACCGTAGCCTCGGCAACCTCGACACCTGAGCGCCACCGTCGTCTGCCGTTTCTCCGGCGAGCCCCACTGGTAAGCTCAGACCTCCCCGGTACTCCTCGATGATGCTCCCATGATCCCCAGTGCAGTATGCGTCTAACGCCCTCTCCCGTTTGCCTCGGCATGACCTGCAGCCTCGCCCCCGACGACATCCAGAGACACCGACGCCGCTGCAAACTCCGACGAGCAATCCCCTCCGTTCCTGAGCGCCCCTCGTCAAGCAGACCACGCCTTGAGCTTCGCCTCACTCCTGCGAGCACGGTGAGCATTCTCCCCCTCTCCCGCGCAACCTAGTTCGCCGGCAAGCTCACTGGCAGAGCACGCGCCGCCGCCAGCCGCCGCTAGCGCCGCCCAGATATGGTCTGGCCGCTGTGATCCGTAGGATGCAAAACGTCTGGCTAAGATTAGATTTGATCGAAGGGGTATCGTGTGCTCTGTGCCGCACGATATCATTTAGATCCAACGATGCACAGAGCGCAATCTGCACGAACCGGTACGCGCCAGTAAGAAATAGACACGTGTCCAGAGATTGGTTTAAAAACAGAAATTTGATCTATTAGATTTGCAAACTTGTAAAATTCATAACTTTAATTCTACACGTCCAAATTTTGCAAATTTTATATCAATGGAATCAGCATAACAAGTACTTTGCAACCATGCACTTTGTTTAATGTTTTGCTTCTGTAAAATTGGTTGAAATTGCAGAAACTTGTGTAGGCATAATTTGTATAAAAATTGTTCTAGATATATTTTTAAGGTGAAATCTTTGCAAAATGGATTGTTTTGAACCTACTGACCATAGGAACCAACTTATGGATTTAAAAATGTATTTTGTGAGGTTAAGGAATAAATATTTGAATTTGCACATTTCTAGTCAAATAAAAATATTGTTTATGATTTAGAAATGAATTTTAGTAAAACCTTTGGGAAATGATTTGATTCAAACCTTCTGAACCTAAACACCAAGTTTTGAGGTTAAGAACATATTTGATGAACCATATAAACTTATTGCTTTGCTAAAAGATATTTTCAACAACATAAAATATCACCTTAGCATAATATTTGGTTTATGAGGTGAAACCTTTTTCAAATGGTTTTACCACTTTTTTAAATGACCAATGTGAGCTTGAAAATGTTTAGAGCCTAGTAGAAACCACTTTTACAAATAAAACTATATTTTGCATGCTTGCATGCATGACCTTGTTTTTGTTATTTTATGTGGTGAAATGGTTTGAATGCTAGTTGAATTTGTGTTTGCTTGATTGAATTGTAGTGAAGTTAGAAGAGTGTGATATTTGCAAGATCAAGAAGTGAACCAACATTCTCTACTAAAAAGGCAAGTGACACTATCATCCATGTCCTACTATTTTCATTACACTTAGTGGATTTTTGTAGCATGCATGATAGGACTACTATATTTCTATGCTATGCTATATACTATTAGGATACCCTTATATCTTCCTTAGTGAAAACATTGTAGTTGTAGTATGCTTAGCCCTGCTATATATTTGGGATGGGATACATTATATGATTATATAAAGTGTTGGAAAATATATGTTTTATATAATAAAACAAGTACTCAATGAACCACCTGGGTGGAAAGAGGATACTCAATTTTGGACAAGTTGGCAACAAAGGGAACCATGTTTATATGGCTATCTTTTTGTATGTGCACTAGAAGAAGACTACCCAGGGACTTAGAGATTGAACATGTTTCTCGTACAGTGGCTTCCGTGTACAGCCACATGCTAAATGGGCTCTGGCTTAGTCAACAACATAGTGGAATACCCTTGCATTGGCATCTTCAGGTTAACTAGAATTGTGTATTGGAAATATATCCTTACATTGGTGCCTGGTATACAAGCTAGCATTGTGTATTGGGAGGACATCTATGGAAAGACTTTGTCACATTCTCGATCTGCCGGTACTCCATTTTGGTGAGTACTTATCCAGCGGTCACTGGTGGCGTCAAGACGAGATTGTGTCATGTGGGTAAAGTGTACAACTTCTGCAGAAGATCAAATTCTAAGTACTTAGCCGTGTCCCCGGTTATGGACAACTCTGAGCAACTAAGGCCTGAAGCTATGGAAGATCTCGACACTCCAATTTCTCAAAGTAAAACTTGATGGTGACAACAAGGGATTAGAAGCACTTGGAGTTTTCCAAGGAGTTCAGAAAGACTTGACAAAAGATCAAAACTATTTTGAAAAGATAGGATAAAACTATATTGCTTTCTGCAAATGAGCCTAAACCCTACTTAGCCAAATATGCATGTAATGATAGGATCCACTTATTTCTACATAGTAGTGAAACTTGCCAATACAATTCAAATGTATTGACCCTTGTGGCTGCAACTTATTATGTTGTAGGTTTGCTTGATGTTAGTGAAGTGTGTTGAATAGGATTACAAGTCTACAACCAACATGATTGCCTGTGGCACTTTGAAGATGAAGGACTCCATGCTATAATAGATATTCTGTTGCATTGTAATGAGATAGCCAAATGAGCTATGTAAGATGTAATGAATTATTTTATTCCTGGTTATAAAGTTGTAATATGACCTTTGTTTCTTGATATTACATCTTAACTGTGGATGCTAGCTATTGATCCAGGGACTAGCATTGTAAACACAGGGATCTCTGCCTTATTAAAGGTTGGGAACCTTACAGCTTTTGTCCCGCCCAATTCTGAGAATGTTGATTTTCTGCCTTTTCTGAAAAATAGAAGAAAACAGGCAACTGGCACTGTGGCAAATTGTTAGTAGGTTAGTCCAGAAAAACATATAGAAAAACTCAAAGTAAAGACAACGCAAAGCAAAGTAGATAATAAACAAGCATGGAGCATCAAAAATTATAGATACATTTACGACGTATCGAGCATCCCCAAGCTTAACTCCTGCTCGTCCTCGAGTAGGTAAGTGATAAAAAATAATTTTTGAGGTGACATGCACCATCACAATCAAGATCAAACCATTTGCAAGCATTGAAGCTAGGATTAAAGAACTCTAAACGTGAGCATGAAATACGGAGTTCTAACAATAAGACATAACAATTATTGTTGCAACATGAAAGGATACAAACAAATATTATGAATAACATGCATTGAAAAACGTTTGTTTGTTTCACATATAGAAAACATAGCATAGTGGCATTCAGCTTGTCCCTCATGGAGTAGCGAATAGATGCATAGGACACCTTCAAAGTTCATAAGAGTGACTAGATACAAATAGTCCAAGAACAAGCAATATCAACAATCAATAAGTTTTGGGACAATGCACATAGAACTAAGAATGGCAACTATGCTCTCATAATTGGTGCCTATGGATAGAAGGTGGAGACTCAATATAATGGAAGAAAGTCCCTTCATAAAGGGAAGCAGGGATTTCAAGTTTCAAAAAGAGCTTCCAAAAATTATGGCACTTGTTAGCTTTCACCTCTCATTGCCCCTATCATAAGCATCTTAAAGTGATTAAGGTTAAAGTGAACAAACTATGGAGTATATGCTTGAAAAGTATAAGTTGGCAATCTCATGTCCCTTGAATACGAGGGCCGCTCCTCATGCTACTCAACTTTAGTTACTTGCAAGTTCTTATCATAGTAAATACATGTGTATCATAGAGAACCGCCAACGGGGTACCCCTTGCACATGATACAGGAGTTATCCCATAATCAAAATGACAAGGCAAGAAGACAATGAGCATCTCAGCAATCTTCTTATTTACCATGGGAATATGGTTCTTTTTTCTCTCTTTTCTCATCTTCCTTTTCTTTTTCTGAATCTCATATCTCTTTTTTTATAAGAAGAATGCTTCATAGATAGCTCACTATGGTGATGCTGCAAGTTTCCACCATGATTAGGCATGGCTTAGGCTAGCGGCCCAGGCGTTTCTCTAACACACATACATAACTCCATGGACTTACAATCTCCCCTTTTATTTCACACCGATGACATCCATAAACAAAAGAGCATGATATCAACTGGATAGATATTTACAGGTGCTGAAAGCGTTCCCCATGACAGCATGGTTCTGCTAATCCCAATGTATAAGTGCAAGCATATACAACATAGATGACACAATGGTTCGATTTTATTAGTGTCAAGAAAAATAAAGTGTGCCATCAAGTTTGTGAGAGCTTTAATCACTAGTTTTTCACATAACAAAATACTTTTTAATTGGAAGATAGATGAAAACAAGAATATACTTGGAATGGTGTAACACACCATGCATAGGAATTTATAGTGGACACTTTGGAAGAACTTGGTTTCTTGGGTGTTGGATGCATGAGTAGAGCTTACTCAGCAAAAGTGAAGGCTAGCAAAATACTGGGAGCGACCAACTAAGAGAGTAATAATGGCCATAATCATGCAGAGCGACAAAACATTACTAATCAAAGCATAAAGTGGTACCACAAGTCAAAAACTAAATGATCATAGAGGCTAATGGTGACTTGTTAGAGTCATAACATGGTGTGAGCATGTGCCAAGTCAACCCAAACAAAGCATCAAACGATAATACCACAATACTATGCTTTTGTATGCTAAAACAACGCATGATTATTTCAAGGCACACTAAGCAATCTCAATGATTTGGAGCAAATCATGCTACAACAATAATCACTAAGCATAAGGTCAAGACAACATCTAGCATGACAAGATAAAGTCTAAGCTACATTCAAAGCAAGCTCACTTTTGTACCACTATCAGCATGAAACTTTCTACTCTTTGCTGACTCCAACTTATTTGAAAACATCACAGCGAAAGAGGGGGTCCAACTACTTTACTCAAGCAAACTAAGCAAACAAAAACCAAAAACCAAAAATAAGACGCTCCAAGAACAACACAATTGTGCATGAAACAATAAAAACGAAGTGTCTAGAAAGACCTGATCTTTTTATTGATGAAGAAGGGGATGCCTTGGGCATTCCCAAGCTTTGACGCTTGTACCTCTTGAATATTTCTTGGGGTGACACGGGGTGGCATTCCCAACTTGAGATTTTGTCCATTCTTCATCTCATTACATCATTCTTCCTTTACACCTGAAATTTTTTCCTTCATACAAAACTTCACACAATCTTCATTAGCAACATTAGTGTATTCAAAAAATTATAGACCTTTGGATTTAGTTTTAAAACAGAAAAACTTCCAATAAGAACACAAGATACAGTAGCAATTCCCTCAAAAAGCTCAGTTTCCCAAAAAGAACTAAAAAGGGAATCAATAAGAAGCAAATACAAATAATGGCAGAAATCTGTCAAAATAGACCAACAGGTAGAAACCGATTTTTGCAAAGAGGTTCTGTTGCTCAAATCAAAAAGTGATAAACTAACGAAAGTTATCTAACATCAAGGGAGATTTACTCAGAAAATTACATCTCAATCCTACTTACAGTTATTTTACATGAATTTTTACAGTGGAGCACAAAAATCTGTTTCGAGACAGCAACTTACCCAAATCTTACTTCCCTCTCATTAGAGGTTATTCTTGGCACAACAAGCAAATAAAAAGGATAAGGAGAGGTTATTACAGAGGTAATAACTTCCAAGAGTCAAGAAAACTTTTGGGTTATTGATGGCTACGCGTGGAGCCTGTTGGGAACCCAAAGAGTAAGGTTGAAGCAGCATAGCAGCAAGCCTTTCCTCAGTAAGAAACCGAGGTTATCGAACCAGTAGGAGGAAGAAAACGTCACATAGGTGTTGCAAGCAACGTGGAAACCTGCACAACACAATCTCAAGATTGTGCCCAAACGAATCAGTGAGGTTGTCAAGCTCACCGGTTTGCTGTAACAAAGGATTAAACGTATGGTGTGGAAGGTAATGGTGGTTTCCAGCAAGTAAACAATAACAGTGGAAGATGTATCAATGGTAAAGATTGGACCGGGGTCCATAGTTCACTAGAGGTGCTCTCCTTAGATAAAAAACATGGCATGAAGGGTAAACAAATTACAGCAGGGCAATTGATAGGAACTGAGCAAGGCATAATAATGCAATAACAGACAAAAACATCATATGAGATTCGATTGGGCGATACAATAAGATACATAGACCGCCATCCAACTGCATCTATGACTAGTAGTCCACCTTTGGGTTATCATCCTAACCCTCTCTAGTATTAAGTTGCAAGCAACAGACAAATGATATAAGCAAAGTGTGTAACATAAACAATCCACTTGCTCCATGAACAAGAGACTGTTGTTTTCTCCCTAGTAGCAACAGCACATCTACAACCGAAGATATTTCTGTCACTTCACTTGGAAACTAGAGGCATGAACCCACTATCGAGCATAAATACCCCCTCTTGGAGTCACTAACAGCTACTTGGCCAAGATAGCTACTAACAATGGAGAGCATGCAAGATCACAAACAATACAAACATGATAGAATCATAAAGACAAAACCATTAATCAATCTGACATAGTAACCTCAATATCCATCGGATCCCCGCAAACACAACATAAATGATTACAAATAGATTAGATCTTGATCATGAATGGAGATCACAAGATCTATACATGAAAGCACAAGGAGGAGATACAACCATCTAGCTACTACATGGACCCATAGTCCAAGGTGGAACTACTCACGCATCATACCGGAGAAGAAGGCCTCCGGGATAATTTCCCCTCTAGCAGGGTGCCGGGAAGAACTTTAGATCCCCCCCCGATCTAGGGACGATGGTGGCGGCGGCTACAGACGGTTTCGTGGAGTTTTGATCGGGTCCTAGGGTTTCTGCATCGGGGGCTTCTTATAGGTGAAGAGGCGAGGCAGGGGGTGCTCGGGGGGCCCACACCCTGCCTAGGCGCAGGCCAGTCTTGGCCGTCCCTGGGGGTGTGTGGCCACCCCGTGGCGCCCCTCTGTCTTGTCTTCTGGATTTGTGTCGCCGACGGTAAAATATTGACTTTGTCTTTTTTCCCGTCCAATTCCGAGAATATTGATTTTCTGCCTTTCTGCAACCAAAAACAGAAGAAAACAGGCAACTGGCATTGTGGCAACTTGTTAATAGGTTAGTTCTAGAAAATATATAAAAACACCACAAAGTGTAGACAAAGCAAATCAAAGTAGATACTAAACAAGCATGGAACATCAAAAAATTATAAATACGTTTTCGACGTATCAAGCATCCCCAAGCTTAACTCCTGCACATCCTTGAGTAGGTAAGTGTAGGGGTCTCAACCTAATAAGGTAGATTCCTCCTGTGTTTTACAATGCTAGTCCCTGGATCAATAGCTAGCATCCACAGTTAAGATGTAATATCAAGAAACAAAGGTCATAATATAACTTTATAACCAGGAATAACATAATTTTATTACATCTTACATAGCTCATTTGGCTATTACATTACATTGCAGCGGAATAACTATAAGCATGGGTCCTTCATTCTTCAAAATGCCACAGGCAGATGTTGGTTGTAGACTTTGTAATCCTAATCAAACAATCTTCACAAAAATTCAATCAAACCTGCAACATACAAGTTACAGCCACAAGGGTCAATACATTTGAATTGTATTGGCAAGTGATACTATGGTAGTATTGTGGAGTCTATCTTCTATATGCATTTGGCTAAGTGGAGTTGAGGCTTGCATTGCTCAAAATAGTTTTTTCTTATCATTTTGAAAATACTAAGTTTTTGCTTGACAAAATCATTTTTCTCAATCAAAGATTTCAAGATCCTTGTACCAAGCCATCTCTCCATCAATGATTGAAGAATTCAAACAACCCTTGTTCAATCCACGAGATTTTAACTTAGAAATTTGAGTGATGAGATTCTTGATTGCTTCCATGTCTTGATGCTCAAATTGTCCTTTACCAGGGACATGGCTAAGTACTTAGGTTTTACACTCTGCAGAGGTGGTGCACTTTCCCCACAAGACTTGGTTTCCCAAGACAGGATCTTTCAGAAGCTTTCCCTTAGACCAAAATGGATGCGTTCCAACCTATCAAACACTACCACCCACTATCCATATGGCTAAGTTCTTGCAACCTATATGATCATGGCAGAGCCCATATTGCCAAGTGGTTGCACTTGAAGCTTCTCAACATTTGACATCTCAAATCTCTTTGTTCCTGGGTGGCATACCACAAGTGAGATACACAATCCAAGTCCATGGCCTTGTGAACCACTCAACATATCCCAATCCTTACATTCCACCCAGGTGATTCATTAACATAGTTGTTTTATTAAACAAAACATAAGTCCTCAGACTTAGAATATTTTTCCATAGTGTGAATATATATTCCACCCATGTTTTCTATTAGCTAGGCTAAGCTTGATAGTTTTAGGAATCTTAACTTAGGAAAATCCTACTAAAGATTCATCCACTAGGTTTTCTTATAGCAAGGTCTATCCTTAGCAAAATCCATGCAAGTTTTACTTAGCAAAATCACTAATGCATAGAGAAAGTAATGGGACAAAAAGTATGAAGCATCACTTGCCTTTTGGAAGGGAATGGTGGTTCACTCCTTGATCTTGCTAGTCTCACACTTCACTACAAGTCAATCAAGCAAACACAATTCAATTCACATTCCAAACCAAAGTCAAACAAACAATTTTTCACACACAAAGTAATGGAATCTAAGTCATGCATAAGCATGCAAAGGTTGGTTCTATTGCAAGGATGGTCTCTACTAGGTTTCTAAACTTTGTAAGTTCCAAATTGGTCATTTACCAAAATGGCAAAGTCATTAGCAAATGGGTTTTATCCATAAACCATTTTTAAATCCATTCACCATTTTATGTGGTGGAAATTAGTTTTATCAATTCTAAAAACCTTTAAGTCTTCACCCAAAGTTTCTAACTCTCAAGACTTGGTGTTTTGGGGTCAGTAGCTTTGAATCAAAATATTTTCCCAAGGTTTTTATTCCAAAATCCTTTTTCAAAATAAAACCATTATCATTACTTAGCTAGAATTAGACTAATTCAATTAATCCATTCTAAATTTTTCCAACTTCATTTCCAAAACCATGGGTTGGTTCCTAGGGTCAGTAAGGTCACTACAAACCATTTTGCAAAAGATTTAATCCTAAAATCAATTTTTAAACAATTTTTCTACTCTAAACAAGCTCTCAAAAGAATCTGCAAAATCAAGCAAACAAACAGATACTATTTTCTAAACTAAGGCCATGGTTGTCTAGGGCTTGCTCTCCTGAATCCAACGACATAAAATTTGTAATTTTTGGACGTGTGGATCCAAAGTTATGGGGGTTTGAAATTTGCAATTTATTCAGATTTCAAATCAGTTCTAAACCTAACAGGGGACACGCGGCGTGTTTCTATTCGTGGGTACCGATTCGGTCGGATCAGCAGTGAGGTGCGTTGGATCTGGCTAGATCGCACGGTCTAGATAACATACCTCTTCGTGGTTTAAGTAAACTATCTGATTCGTCCGATCCATATCTAACGGCTGCTATTGCCCGGTCATAGATGGGCGGCGTTGCGCGGCGGCTTGCGGCGGCGCGCACTCAGACGGTGGTCCAGCGGTGGTCCTAGGGAACAAGGAGGACAGGGGAGGGTCTTACCGTGTTCGCGTGGTCGAGGGAATGCTCAAGGTACTCTCGAGGAAGCAAGGGGCGCTCTGGTCTTGGCAGGATTGCTCGCCGGAGTCGTCGTCGGCGCCAGACTGTTCTGCTCGAGGTCGGAGACGGTGTTGTGGTTCACCCCAAGGCAAAACATCGACGCGGTTAGATGCAGAAAGATGTGGCAAGTATGGGAGTGTGAACGAGGAGGCGCGGGGTGGTCAAAAACTACCTGGGTGCTTGCCGGAGTGGAGCGGACGGCGGCGTTGTTCAGAACTTGACAAGGCCGACGCTCTGGAGCGCTCGGGGGCGAGCTGGTGCTACGGTGATGATCTAGGAGGTGGGGATTACGGGATCATGGTCGGGGAGGCAAGGGGTGGCGTGAGGCTGCCGGAATCGGCGTCGGAGCATCGTCGGAGACAGGGCAGTCGAGGAGAAATTGTGGCTTCCTGGAGGCGTGCTTGGGGGAGGAAACAGAGGGGAAACGGAGAGGAGTGACTGGCGTTTAAAGGTGCTTGATCGCTGCGAGTTAAGGTGGCCGCGTTAAGGAGAATTGATGCCGCGAAATCAAGGCCTGCAACGGCCGGCGAGAGAGGAAGAACCAGTCGCGGGGTGGGGAAGAAGAGACGTGGCGGTGAGGTCCTCTGGTCAGTGAGAAAGGGAGAAGGAGAGGGGTCCACATGTCATCGTCTGCGCGGGTCAGATAGTTGGTTCGAATCGTTTTCTGCGGGGAGGAGGGAACTGGGCTAAGTGGGCTGTTGGGCTGGCTCAGTTGGGTCTGTCCTTTTCCATATTTTTTTTCTGCCTGTTTGTTTTATTCTTTTCTATTTCTATTTTCTGATTTGATATTCAAACAAATGATTCAATCAACAATGTAAACCACTCAAACAATTCAAACTTGTAATGAGTTTTTGGTTCTGTTTAGTAGCATAAACCAACTTCCAAAATAAAATAATATTTTAAATTCTTTTAGGTTCCATTTATTAATTAAATAAAATGGACCATGGTTTATTAATAAAATAGGGTTTGGTTTAATTAATAAAATCCCCATTTGAAATCCAAATATTTTCAAAACCAAATCAGTAGGTTTTATTTGAAAATATAAGATACTTGAAATACTTGTTTAAAATAAAATAACATTTTATTATAGGGTCCATTAATAATTAAATAAAATGGGCCTTAGTTATTAATTCTAATAGGATTTGTTTTATTTAAATATTTATTTTGAAATCTAAAATAAAACCAAAACACTTCAGTAGGTTTTATTTGGAAATATAAAATACTTGGAAACTTATTTTAAATAAATAAACAAGTTTTGATGGTTTAGAAATAATAAAACTTTTATTAATAAAATCTTGGATATTAAATCCTTATTACTTTATTTAAATAAACCTTTACTATTTTTAATCAAAACAAAACATTTTATTTTAAATACTGGGCCAAGGTTTAATTTGGCTCTGTAAAATATTCTTTATTTATAAATCCACTTTTTCTTTTGAAAGCCAAAACCTTTTATTTAAAAGATCCAAAATAGTAAGTCTAAATATTTTGAAGTTCATTGTTTATTTAACTTTTTAAATCCCTTTATGATTTCATTTGATCCAAATAGGTTTTGAAGGTTTCAGTTGGATTCAAAAAGTTTCTTCTGGCCCTAAAAATCAAACAAAGTTTTATTTTATTCATTTATTTTTCACATTACAAGATTTGGAAAATCTTGGGATGTGATAGGCTACCACCCTTAAAATAAATCTCGTCCCGAGATTTGGGAAGATTAGGGTTACAAGCATGTTCAAAACAACTAGGGTACTACCACCCTTAAAAAAAATTCAAACAAAAATTACATCTTGTCCTTCTTGGGATCCTGGGGAAAAATTTCTCTAAGCAAATATTTGCATGGTGTCCTTGGTTTCCATATTTGACTCATGGGCCAAGGTTGAGTTTCTCCATAGGCTTGTTCAACTTGTTCTTCATCTTTTCTGGACAGTTGCTTGCATAATGTCCTGGATTCTTGCAGTTGAAACAATGAATGTCCTTGAGTTCTTTACGTGGCTCTTGTGGACAAGTTGCTACATAGTGGCCTAACTCTTTGCAGTTGTTGCGCCACACTTGGTCAATCTCTTTATTCTTCTTGTTCTCTGGGCATCCACTGGAGTAGTGTCCCATTTCCTTACATTTACGACATTGTGCAAGGCTCATGTCTTGCTTTTGTTTCTTAAGTTTCTTTAGTCCTTTGAATTGGGTTGTCTTGTTTGGAGGTATAAGTGGTCCTTTTCCTTTGGTAGACTTGGATCCTTCTTGTTTCCTTTGTTCCACCATGGAGTAAATAGGACATTGGCTAGGAATATGATCACTTCCTTCACATAGGTAGCAAGTAGCTTGAGAGGTAGGGCATAGTCCAATAGGATGTTCTTCTTCACAATTGGGGCATTGTCCTTCATGCTCCTTGGAAGTATGATCCTTGTCTCCACAAATAATGCAAGCTGGGGCTCCATCTAGAATAACATTCTTGTCATCTTTGTTATCATACACTCCTTTGGGATAGTTTTATTCCATGCTGATCATTTGATTAGTCACGTTGAGCATCAGTTGGGATTGTTCTTCCAAAAACCTTTGCAGTGTTGGGTCTTTATCACTATTGTTGGCTATGAACTGAGCTGTCAGTTGGTTTAACTGATGTTGGGTTGCTATGAGCTCTTTCATGCTGTCAGCTTGGTTGGTGTTGATGTCATCAACCTTGGAGTCTTTTGGAGTAGTCATCTGTTTGGGTTGAAGGGAGATTAGAATAGGCAAGATATTTCTAAGGAATTATCTCTAATCACACATCACAATTCACACAAACAATGTGCATGCAATCACAAGCCACACATTCACAAACAACTTTGCACTCAAACAACAAAGTTCAAGCACAAACTTAGGCAACAAAATATTTTTGTTACACCACATAAGTTGGTGGTTTTGTTTTTAACTAAAATATGGTGGTCCATCTATATGGTTCACTTGTGATCTTTCCTTCCTTCATGATTCTTCTTACTTGAGATCATGGTTTCCTTGAGAAAAACTCTTGGTTGCAATACTTCAAAGTTGTTGATGGTTGTTGATGGCTCCTTCTTATTTTGCATTCCCTTAGTCTCTAAATCTTGAGTAGGATTTCCTTGTTTCACTTGTAGTCCTTGGTGAATATGCTGAAGATGTTGAAGTCATTATAATTGAAGTAGTCCTTTGCACATGGTGTAGTCTTTGGCCATGGGGTTGGTTTTTCCATCAAGTTGAAGTAGAAGAGAAGTAGAGTTGAAACCAAAATGGTTGAGGAAAGAGTTTACAAGTGTTTTCGTAAATAAGTTTTTGATCAAAATATAACTCCTATTTTTCTAAGGGTTTTGTCCAATCCTAGGTTTACAAATCCTACAGGCAACACAATGCTCTGATACCATCTGTAGGGGTCTCAACCTAATAAGGTATATTCCTCCTGTGTTTTACAATGCTAGTCCCTGGATCAATAGCTAGCATCCACAGTTAAGATGTAATATCAAGAAACAAAGGTCATAATATAACTTTATAACCAGGAATAACATAATTTTATTACATCTTACATAGCTCATTTGGCTATTACATTACATTGCAGCGGAATAACTATAAGCATGGGTCCGTCATTCTTCAAAATGCCACAGGCAGATGTTGGTTGTAGACTTTGTAATCCTAATCAAACAATCTTCACAAAAATTCAATCAAACCTGCAACATACAAGTTACAGCCACAAGGGTCAATACATTTGAATTGTATTGGCAAGTGATACTATGGTAGTATTGTGGAGTCTATCTTCTATATGCATTTGGATAAGTGGAGTTGAGGCTTGCATTGCTCAAAATAGATTTTTCTTATCATTTTGAAAATACTAAGTTTTTGCTTGACAAAATCATTTTTCTCAATCAAAGATTTCAAGATCCTTGTACCAAGCCATCTCTCCATCAATGATTGAAGAATTCAAACAACCCTTGTTCAATCCACAAGATTTTAACTTAGAAATTTGAGTGATGAGATTCTTGATTGCTTCCATGTCTTGATGCTCAAATTGTCCTTTACCAGGGACATGGCTAAGTACTTAGGTTTTACACTCTGCAGAGGTGGTGCACTTTCCCCACAAGACTTGGTTTCCCAAGACAGGATCTTTCAGAAGCTTTCCCTTAGACCAAAATGGATGCGTTCCAACCTATCAAACACTACCACCCACTGTCCATATGGCTAAGTTCTTGCAACCTATATGATCATGGCAGAGCCCATATTGCCAAGTGGTTGCACTTGAAGCTTCTCAACATTTGACATCTCAAATCTCTTTGTTCCTGGGTGGCATACCACAAGTGAGATACACAATCCAAGTCCATGGCCTTGTGAACCACTCAACATATCCCAATCCTTCCATTCCACCCAGGTGATTCATTAACATAGTTGTTTTATTAAACAAAACATAAGTCCTCAGACTTAGAATATTTTTCCATAGTGTGAATATATATTCCACCCATGTTTTCTATTAGCTAGGCTAAGCTTGATAGTTTTAGGAATCTTAACTTAGGAAAATCCTACTAAAGATTCATCCACTAGGTTTTCTTATAGCAAGGTCTATCCTTAGCAAAATCCATGCAAGTTTTACTTAGCAAAATCACTAATGCATAGAGAAAGTAATGGGACAAAAAGTATGAAGCATCACTTGCCTTTTGGAAGGGAATGGTGGTTCACTCCTTGATCTTGCTAGTCTCACACTTCACTACAAGTCAATCAAGCAAACACAATTCAATTCACATTCCAAACCAAAGTCAAACAAACAATTTTTCACACACAAAGTAATGGAATCTAAGTCATGCATAAGCATGCAAAGGTTGGTTCTATTGCAAGGATGGTCTCTACTAGGTTTCTAAACTTTGTAAGATCCAAATTGGTCATTTACCAAAATGGCAAAGTCATTAGCAAATGGCTTTTATCCATAAACCATTTTTAAATCCATTCACCATTTTATGTGGTGGAAATTAGTTTTATCAATTCTAAAAACCTTTAAGTCTTCACCCAAAGTTTCTAACTCTCAAGACTTGGTGTTTTGGGGTCAGTAGCTTTGAATCAAAATATTTTCCCAAGGTTTTTATTCCAAAATCCTTTTTCAAAATAAAACCATTATCATTACTTAGCTAGAATTAGACTAATTCAATTAATCCATTCTAAATTTTTCCAACTTCATTTCCAAAACCATGGGTTGGTTCCTAGGGTCAGTAAGGTCACTACAAACCATTTTGCAAAAGATTTAATCCTAAAATCAATTTTTAAACAATTTTTCTACTCTAAACAAGCTCTCAAAAGAATCTGCAAAATCAAGCAAACAAACAGATACTATTTTCTAAACTAAGGCCATGGTTGTCTAGGGCTTGCTCTCCTGAATCCAACGACATAAAATTTGTAATTTTTGGACGTGTGGATCCAAAGTTATGGGGGTTTGAAATTTGCAATTTATTCAGATTTCAAATCAGTTCTAAACCTAACAGGGGACACGCGGCGTGTTTCTATTCGTGGGTACCGATTCGGTCGGATCAGCAGTGAGGTGCGTTGGATCTGGCTAGATCGCACGGTCTAGATAACATACCTCTTCGTGGTTTAAGTAAACTATCTGATTCGTCCGATCCATATCTAACGGCTGCTATTGCCCGGTCATAGATGGGCGGCGCTGCGCGGCGGCTTGCGGCGGCACGCACTCAGACGGTGGTCCAGCGGTGGTCCTAGGGAACAAGGAGGACAGGGGAGGGTCTTACCGTGTTCGCGTGGTCGAGGGAATGCTCAAGGTACTCTCGAGGAAGCAAGGGGCGCTCTGGTCTTGGCAGGATTGCTCGCCGGAGTCGTCGTCGGCGCCAGACTGTTCTGCTCGAGGTCGGAGACGGTGCTGTGGTTCACCCCAAGGCAAAACATCGACGCGGTTAGATGCAGAAAGATGTGGCGAGTATGGGAGTGTGAACGAGGAGGCGCGGGGTGGTCAGAAACTACCTGGGTGCTTGCCGGAGTGGAGCGGACGGCGGCGCTGTTCAGAACTTGACAAGGCCGACGCTCTGGAGCGCTCGGGGGCGAGGTGGTGCTACGGTGATGATCGCCAGGAGGTGGGGATTATGGGAGCATGGTCGGGGAGGCAAGGGGTGGCGTGAGGCTGCCGGAATCGGTGTCGGAGCGTCGTCGGAGACAGGGCAGTCGAGGAGAAATTGTGGCTTCCTGGAGGCGTGCTTGGGGGAGGAAACAGAGGGGAAACGGAGAGGAGTGACTGGCGTTTAAAGGTGCTTGATCTCTGCGAGTGAAGGTGGCCGCGTTAAGGAGAATTAATGCCGCGAAATCAAGGCCTGCAACGGCCGGCGAGAGAGGAAGAACCAGTCGCGGGGTGGGGAAGAAGAGACGTGGCGGTGAGGTCCTCTGGTCAGTGAGAAAGGGAGAAGGAGAGGGGTCCACATGTCATCGTCTGCGCGGGTCAGATAGTTGGTTCGAATCGTTTTCTGCAGGGAGGAGGGAACTGGGCTAAGTGGGCTGTTGGGCTGGCTCAGTTGGGTCTGTCCTTTTCCATATTTTTTTTTCTGCCTATTTGTTTTATTCTTTTCTATTTCTATTTTCTGATTTGATATTCAAACAAATGATTCAATCAACAATGTAAACCACTCAAACAATTCAAACTTGTAATGAGTTTTTGGTTCTGTTTAGTAGCATAAACCAACTTCCAAAATAAAATAATATTTTAAATTCTTTTAGGTTCCATTTATTAATTAAATAAAATGGACCATGGTTTATTAATAAAATAGGGTTTGGTTTAATTAATAAAATCCCCATTTGAAATCCAAATATTTTCAAAACCAAATTAGTAGGTTTTATTTGAAAATATAAGATACTTGAAATACTTGTTTAAAATAAAATAACATTTTATTATAGGGTCCATTAATAATTAAATAAAATGGGCCTTAGTTATTAATTCAAATAGGATTTGTTTTATTTAAATATTTATTTTGAAATCTAAAATAAAACCAAAACACTTCAGTAGGTTTTATTTGGAAATATAAAATACTTGGAAACTTATTTTAAATAAATAAACAAGTTTTGATGGTTTAGAAATAATAAAACCTTTATTAATAAAATCTTCGATATTAAATCCTTATTACTTTATTTAAATAAACCTTTACTTTTTTTAATCAAAACAAAACATTTTATTTTAAATACTGGGCCAAGGTTTAATTTGGCTCTGTAAAATATTCTTTATTTATAAATCCACTTTTTCTTTTGAAAGCCAAAACCTTTTATTTAAAAGATCCAAAATAGTAAGTCTAAATATTTTGAAGTTCATTGTTTATTTAACTTTTTAAATCCCTTTAGGATTTCATTTGATCCAAATAGGTTTTGAAGGTTTCCAATTGGATTCAAAAAGTTTCTTCTGGCCCTGAAAATCAAACAAAGTTTTATTTTATTCATTTATTTTTCACATTACAAGATTTGGAAAATCTTGGGATGTGACAGTAAGTGATAAAAAAGAATAATTTTTGAGGTGGCATGCACCATCAGAACCAAGATCAAACCATTTGCAAGCATTGAAAGCTGGGATCAAAGAACTCTAAGCATGTGCATGAAAGATGGAGTTCTAATAATAAGACAAAGTAACTATGCATGCAACATGAAAGGCAACAAACAAAGATCATGAATAACATACATTGAAAAACATTTGTTTGTTTCACATACATAAAACATGGCATAGTGGCAATCATCTTGTCCCTCATAGAGTAGCAAATAGATGCATAGGACACCTTGAAAGTTCACAAGGGTGACTAGAAACAAGTAGCACAAGAACAAGTAATATCACAATATGCATCAATCAATAAGTTTTGGGACACTGCACATAGAACTAAAAATGGCAACTATGCTCTCTTAATGGTGCCTAAAGGTAGAAAGTGGACACTCAATAATAGTGGAAGAAAGGCCCTTCATAAGGGAAGCAGGGATTTCAAGTTTCAAAAAGAGCTTCCAAAAATTATGGTACTTGTTAGCTTTCAACCCTCATTTCCCCTATCATAAGCATCTTGAGGTGATTAAGGTTAAAGTGAAAAAACTATGGAGTATATTCTTGACAAAGTATAAGTTGGCAATCTCAAGTCCCTTGAATACAAGGGCCACACCTCATGCTACTCAACTTTAGTCACCTGTAAATCTTGTCATTGTAAGTACATGCGTATCATAGAGAACCGCCAACGGGCTACCCCTTGCACATGGTACAAGAGCTATCCCATAACCAAAATGACAAGGCAAGCAGACAATGAGCATCTCAGCGATCTTTTTATTTACTATTTTCATAGATTTTTATTGAGGATGCTTCACAGATAGCTCATTATGGTGATTCTACAAGCTTCAACCATGATTAGGCATGGCTTAGGCTAGCGGCCCAAGTGTTTCTCTAACACAAAATACAAACTCCATGGACTTACAAGTTCCATCTTTATTTCACACCGGTGACATCCATAGACAAAAGAGCATGCTATCAACTGAGTACAAAGTACAAGTGCAATGTTGAAAACGTTCCCCATGACAGCATGGTTCTGCTAATTCCAACGTATAAGTGCAAGCATATACAACATAGACGTCACAATGGTTCAATTTTATTAGAGGCAAAGAATATAAAGTGTGCCATCAAGTTTGTGAGGGCTTTAATCACTATGTTTTCACATAACAAAATAGTTTTTAATTGGAAGATAGCTGAAAACAAGAATATACTTGGAATGGTGTAACACACAATGCATAGGAGTTTATAGTGGACACTTTGGAATAACTTGGTTTCTTGGGAGTTGGAAGCATGAGTAGAGCTTACTCATACAAGTGGAGGCTAGCAAAAGACTAGGAGCAACCAACTAAGAGAGCAATAGTGGCCATAATCATGCAGAGCGACAAAACATTACTAAACAAAGCATAGAGTGGTACTACAAGTCAAGGACTAAATGATCATAGAGGCTAAGGTGATTTGTCATAGTCAGAACATGGTGTGAGCATGTGCCAAGTCAACCCAAACAAAGCATCAAAGGAGAATACCACAATACTATGCTTTCACATGCTAAAACAATGCATAATTTCTTCAAGGCACACTAAGCAATCCCAATTGTTTGGAACAAAACATGCTATAGCAATAATCACTATGCATAAGGTCAAAACAACACTTAGCATGTCATGCTAAAGTCTAAGTCACAGTCAATGCAAGCTCCTCTTGCACTTTCAAACAGGAACTTCCTACTCCTTTCCAACACCAATTGACTTATTTGAAACAACACATCGAGAACGGGGTCCAACTACTTTATTCAAGCAAACTAAACAAACTAAGCAAAGCAAACGAAAACTAAGACGCTCCAAGAACAACACAACTGTGCATGAAACAATAATAAATGAAGTGTCTAGAAAGACCTGAGCTTTTTAGTGATGAAGAAGGGGATGCCTTGGGTATCCCCAACCTTTGACGCTTGTACCTCTTGGATATTTCTTGGGGTGACACCCGGGTGGCATACCCAAGCTTGATATTTTTTCCATTCTTCATCTCATTACATCATTCTTTCTCTACACCTGAAAATTTTCCTTCATACAAAACTTCACACAATCTTCATTAGCAACAATAGTTTAATCAAAAGATATTAGACCTTTAGGCAAAGATTTGGAATAGCAAGACTTTTCACTAAAAACACAAGATACTGTAGCAACTCCTTCAAAAATCTTAATTCCCCAAAAGATAACTCAAAAAGGAATCAATAAGAAGCAAATGCAAATAATGGCAGAAATCTGTCAAAACAGACCAGCAGGTAGAAACCGATTTTTTTGAAAATCTTTTGTTGCTCAAATCAAAAAGTGTTGAACTAACTAAAGTTAGCAAACATACTAGGGGATTTATTTGAAAATATCAGCTCAATCCAAGATACAGAGACTCCTCACGAATTTTTATGGTGGAGG
The DNA here is from genome assembly GCA_916181665.1 of Avena sativa. Classification (NCBI taxonomy): domain Eukaryota; kingdom Viridiplantae; phylum Streptophyta; class Magnoliopsida; order Poales; family Poaceae; genus Avena; species Avena sativa. The sequence goes on from OV702283.1 coordinate 112,344,391, forward strand.
ACAGAAATCTGTTTTGGGACAGCAACTCCCCAAATCTTACTTCCCTCTCATTAGAGGTCATTCTTGGCACAAAAAGCAAAAAAAAGGATAAGGAGAGGTCATTACTGAAGTAATAACTTCCAAGACACAAGGAAACTCTTGGGTTATCTCCCAACAAGTACTTTTCTTTAACGCCTTTAAGTTAGGCAGAAGAAGCAAGAAGAATCAAGTATTTTCAAATGAGGCATTAATATCAATACTTGCAAAGTCTTCAACTATGAAAGGTATCTCATCCAAATGGGTTTTGGAGGATCCCTTCACATCTCTCTATGGTTTACTGCTTTCATCAAAAAGATTTTCAGGAGCAATCCAATCAAAATTCTTTTCAAAGGCTTCATGCATTCCAACAAGCTTAAAGGGTATGGGTATCTTAAATTCCACTCTAGGCTTAGTTTTATCAGAAGTACCCACAACATCTACACTTGAGCCTAGCATATTGAAACGCTCAAAGACCTTTTTGGCTTCCCTATCAACATCATGGAACTCTTTTAGTAAAGTGTCAAGAATGAACTCTCTATTTTCAGCATTCTTTTCTTCTTTTAGTTTTAGGAACAAAAACTGTATCATGGGGTTAAGGCTAACAAACCTAGCCTCCAACATATGAACTAAAGAAGCTGCAGCAATCTCATAATTAGGAGCAAGCTCTGTTATAGATTTATCCTCATGCTTGCTAACATGATTAAAGAATTCTTCAATATTATCTTTCCCAATTATGGAGCCACTACCTATTGCAAGATCTTTCAGGGCGAACTTGGGGAACAACATGGTGAGCTAGAGCAAGGTGGCAACTAGAGTAGGAACTAAATTTTTTGTGTTTTTGAATAGGGAAAGCAAACCAAACTAAACTAAATTTTTTGGAATTTTTGAAAAGAGGCAAACAAAACCAAGCAAAAGAAACTAAGCAAACTAAAAACAAAGTAAAGCGAAAGGAAGTGGAGGACTCCCCTTGTGAAGACGTCCTTATCCTCCCCGGCAACGGCGCCAGAAAGATTTTGATAGCTACGCGTGGAGCCTGTTGGGAACCCAAAGAGTAATGTTGAAGCAGCACAGCAGCAAGCCTTCCCTCGGTAAGAAACCGAGGTTATCGAACCAGTAGGAGGAAGGAAACGTCACACAGGTGTTGCAAGCAACATGGAAACCTGCACAACACAACCTCAATACTTTGCCCCAATGAATCAGTGAGGTTGTCAAGCTCACCGGTTTGATGTAACAAAGGATTAAACGTATGGTGTGGAAGGTAATGGTGGTTTGCAGCAAGTAAACAGTAATAGTGGAAGATGTATCAATGGTAAAGATTGGACCGGGGTCCATTGTTCACTAGAGGTGCTCTCCTTAGATAAAAAACATGGCATGAAAGGTAAACAAATTATAGCAGGGCAATTGATAGGAATTGAGCAAGGCATAATAATGCAATACCAGACAAAAAGATCCTATGAGATTCGATTGGGCAATACAACAAGATACATAGACCTCCATCCAACTACATCTATGACTAGTAGTACACCTTTGGGTTATCATCTGAACCCCCTCTAGTATTAAGTAGCAAGCAACAGACAAATGCTTTAAGCAAAGTGTGTAAGGTAAACAATCCACTTGCTCCATGAACAAGAGACCGTTGTTTTCTCCCTAGTAGCAACAGCACATCTACAACCGAAGAGATTTATGTCACTTCCCTTGGAAACTAGAGGCATGAACCCACTATCGAGCATAAATACCCCTCTTGGAGTCACTAGCAACTACTTGGCCAAGATAGCTACTAACCACGGAGAGCATGCAAGATCACAAACAATACAGACATGATAGAATCATAAAGATAAAACCATTAATCAATCTAACATAGCCTCAATATCCATCGGATCCCCGCAAACACAACATGCATGATGATAAATAGATTAGATCTTGATCATGAACGAAGCTCACAAGATCTATACATGAAAGCACAAGGAGGAGACACAACCATCTAGCTACTACATGGACCCATAGTCCAAGGTGGAACTACTCACGCATCATACCGGAGAAGAAGGCCTCCAAGATGATTTCCCCTCCGGCAGGGTGCCGGGAAGAACTTTAGATCCCCACCCGATCTAGGGACGATGGTGGTGGCGGCTATAGACGGTTTCGTGGAGTTTTGATCGGGTCCTAGGGTTTCTGCATCGGGGGCTTCTTATAGGCGAAGATGCGAGGCAGGGGGTGCCCGGGGGGCCCACACCCTGCCCAGTTGTGGGCCAGGCTTGGCCGCGCCTGGGGGGGTGTGGCCACCCCGTGGCGCCCCTCCGTCTTGTCTTCTGGATTCATGTCGCCCACGGTAAAATATTGACTTTGGCTTTTGACCCGTCCAATTCCGAGAATATTGATTTTCTGCCTTTCTGGAACCAAAAACAGAAGAAAACAGGAAACTGGCACTGTGGAAACTTGTTAATAGGTTAGTTCCAGAAAAGATATAAAAACACCTCAAAGTGTAGACAAAGCAAAGAAAAGTAGACACTAAACAAGCATGGAACATCAAAAATTATAGATACGTTTCCAACGTATCAAGAATCTCCCAATAAGTACTTTTCTTTAATGCCTTTAAGTTAGGCACAAGAAGAAAGAATCAAGTATTTTCAAATGAAGAAGCATTAACATCAAACCTTGCTTTCAAAGGAGGAGCAAAGGGCAACTTTTCTCTCCTCATGGGGAAGTGTTCAATACCTTTCTTGAATGGAAATTGATTTTTAATGGTGCCTTCTTTCATATCAGTGATGGCACCAACAGTTCTAAGAAAATGTCTTCCCAAAGTAATAGGATAAGAAGCATTGTATCCAACATCCAAAACATAGAAATCAATAGGGACATAAACATTGTTAACCATAATAAGAACATCATTAACACTTACCATAAGTTTCTTCTTAACATTATCATCAAGTGGGACATCCAAATAACAATCTTCCAAAGGTGGCAACTCAAGCATTTCATAAATATTTCTAGCCATAATATAGAAACTATAACCAAGGTCACATGAAGCTTTGAGATCAAAGTCATTCACTTGTATATTAATGATGGGTTCCCAACTATCTTCTACTTTCCTAGAAATAGAGGCTTTGTGTTTCAACTTTTCTTCCTTAATTTTAATGAGAGCATTTGTAATGTGTTTGGTGAAAGCCACATTCATATCACTAGCATCAGAACTTCTAGCAAGTTTTTGTAAGAACATAATCACTTCAGAAATATTGCAACTATCAAGATCAAAATCAAACTTAGCATCATAGGTAGTAGGCTTAGGAGTAGTGGTAGGAGGAATAGGGACTTCTTGTGGTTTGGTTACATCCATATTGGTAGTGGTAATAGTACAAACACTATTTTTTCTAGCAATTTCAGCTTCTCTTTCCCACTTAGCATGTAGTTGAGCTAACAGTCTAACATTTTCTTCAATATTGACTTGTATGGCATGAGTAGCAGCAAAGGTACTTTCCAAGGTTTCAGGTTTAGCAGCCATCTTATTAATCAAAGAAGATTGAGCTTCAGACAAAGATGATATATTTTTCTCAACATTCAAAAGCTTTTCATCCACAGTCTTGTTGAAGATAGTTTGTTTACTAATAAAGTCTTTAAGCATTACTTCAAGTTCAGAGGGAGCACTTCTAGTATTGTTGTTGTAGGAGTTTCCATAAGTATTGCCATTATTAGGAGGATAAGGCCTATAATTATTGTTACTACCAAAATTATTCCTATAGGCATTGTTGTTGAAATTGTTATTCCTAATAAAGTTCACATCAACTTGCTCTTCTTGAGCAACCAAAGAGGCTAAGGGAACATTATTTGGATCAGTACGATCTTTTCCATTAACAAGCATAGCCATGATAACATCAATCTTATCACTCAAAGAGGAGGTTTTTTCAACAGAATTTACCTTCTTACCATGTGTAACATCCCAAAAATACTAAACTTCGATCATCAAACTCTAATCATCAAAATTAGGGTTAACAAAAACTTTTCTAAAATAAAAATATGAAAGCATGCATGGTGTATGCATTTCATTTGGAATTCTTTTGAACTACCTGGTTTGTGTGTTCCTTTGCTTGTAAATGGATTCTTAGGTGAAATAAACATCATCTAAACAATTCCCAAACTTTTCTCAAATACAAATAAATAAAATAAGGGAATGGTCATTTTGACCAATTTAACTCCCATGCCTACTTTGGCTGTCCCAAACTTTCAGACTTAACAGAAACTTTTCTGGATCTTTGCACCCCTTGATTGTACTCATAACAAAGTATCAAGGCCCACTTTGTGATCATCCAGAAACTTTCAAATGCATAGTTTAAATGACAGTTCAAAATTGAATCTTTATCATATGAGAAGATCCCACTTTTTCAAAAACCACTCAAACAAGCTCAACTTTCAAAACCCAAGCATCTGCAGACTCACCGGCACCAACCTAGCACACCCACCAAAAATCTTTTCAAAATTCAAAACTTGAATTCTTGCGGCCATTTCATCAAACACTTTGTAGACACAAATCATCAAAATCTTAAACACTATTGTGAGCAGTGATTGAAGCCTAAATTGTAACCTCTCTAGCTCACAACCATCTCAGTAGATCATCTAGCAAGTTAAACCAAGCACTAGCCTCACTATAAGCTGGGCAATTACATCAATGGTGAACAGCCGAAGTTCACCATGCCACCCCAGTGGAGACAACAAGCTAGGAAGAGATTTAGCCGTGCCAACCTTGTCTGGGAGGCAGCCCACCGTCCACCGCCACTCCCTGTCCCAGCCGCGAGCATTGCCAAACCCTAGACCACACGCACGGACCGCGCCCAGCTCGCCAGCAACCATGCCGAGCATGCGCTAGAGCGCCACGCTCGACCGACGCCCACAGACCGCGCCCCGCCCTCGCCGCGTGCATACATGATTGCCACCAACCCAGGAGACCGCCAGACATCCCCGTTCGCCACCCCATGCCGCACAGTCACCGCTCGTCGTCGAAGACGCCGCCTCTGCCGCACAGAGCATCGCGCGTTCCAAACCAAACTGCACCGCCCCTACGCGCGCATTAAAGCCGTAGAGCATCGCCAGGAGACCACCAAGCGATCGCCACCGCCGGCCATGCCTCTAGCCGCCTGTAGCCATGTCGCCACTGTTGCCTGCCCATCCCGTTCGGTCTCGCCGTCGCGACTATAAATAGAGGCCACCCCCAGCCGAATTGAGCACACCATCTCACTCCCCTCTCCTCACTGATCGTGCCACCCCGTTCCCGGAGCAAGGCGAGCAGCACTTCGCCGGAATTTCACCGGAGCCTGCCGCAGCTAGAGAAGAAGAGGGCCAGCGATTGGAGCCGCCCCATGAGAAGTTGCCGGTACCAGGAGGTTCGCCATTGTCGACTTCGTCGTTCGCCCGCCTCGCCGACCCTCGCCTGAGCCCCGGTGAGCCCCCAACGACCCCCACCTGCCGCTCTAGGTTTCTGTCTCGCCGGCATTGCCCAACGTCGACGATGACCCGCAGCCGTTGGATTAGAACCAGATCGAACGCACCACATCGCCCCATACCACTTCGCACCCCCTGTCTCACTGACGCGTGGGGACAGCGACTTAGCAAGCCCGCGTAAGCGCTGTGCTTAGCAGGCCGGCCCAGTATCGCTTCCCGCGCAGCCCAGTTATTTGAATTTAACCTTTTTCATTTTATAACAAACACACTTCTGTACGCAGTTTCAAAAATCAACCCACGTCGATTTAGTGAACCGAAATGAATGAAACCAATTTTGTTAGAAATGTCTAGGAATGATGAATCCAAGCCCGTTGGATTCAAGTCATTTGGATCTATAGATCATCCATGGTAAAAATAACAAGGCAGAAGCTTTTCTGCATTCAAACATTTTTCAAATTTAAACCATAATAGCTTTTGAGTTGATTCCAACTCTCAAAAATCACATTTAACCATACCTTTCAGAATATATAAAAATATATAGGTTTACTTACAGAAATAAGGACCAAGTAATAAAAGAATGGCACATAGGCATTTCTAGCCACTTTAATTAATTAAAATAAAAGAGAAAAACCTTATTAAATTGTGACACCACTTTAAATCACATTCCCATGGACTAAAATATGTGGTGATGACATGTGTCAACATGATCCCATGTTTGGTTTGGAGAATATTAAATCTTAAGTAGTTTTTCAATGAGTAGAAATTACTTTTCTAAAAATAAAAGGAATTAAACCAAGCTTTAATCTTGTAATGTTAGTGATGATGCTAGATCATCTATAGGACCCTTGTGTGTGATGAATGCAAGTAGTGAAGTATTGTTTGGTGATTGTGTACCTCGTATTTATTCATAGACGCTAGTACCGACCAAGGATACAAGGAGGAAGGAGGATACTACGAAGAAGAAGCCGAGGAGAACTTCAACCACTGCTCTGCACAAGGAAAGATAACACTTGCAAGATACTCTACTTTACCAAGCCTTACTATACAAGTTATCCTTGCAAGTCTAATACTACTAGCTGAATGTGCAAGCTTATACTTGCAATTGGGCAAGCTAATACTTACTCGCTACTATGTCAACTATATGCCTTAAGCATATGTGATCATATCCACTTGATAAACCAATCCTAGTTTTATTTGCAAGCCCTCTACTTTATTTCTTTATCAAAGCTTTAACTTAGAGTTGACTTAAGTGACTTGTAGATTCTAGAAAGATATATTGAAGGTTGCATAAAGAGCATAAAATTTGGCCTAAGCTAGAAAATCTTGATGTCATCCTAAGGCATAAGATTGAACTTAGTGGAAACTCCACTAGTTTACTATCCCCCATTAGTGCTTACCCCCACTTGTAGATGCTAGTGCTAAGCATAAAACTTGATCAACATTAGATGGGAATACTTGGTGAAAATGGTTATGAAAACCTTAGAATGATGGATCATTCTACTGAGATGTTTTGACATGTGTTTCCGAACACCTGACGATTTTGGTGATGAAAATGTTGAGGCATGAGCCTTAGCCCTTTATAAAACTGATGGTTGTCTGGATGCGATACCATTCCAAATTTATCGTACAACCACAATACCCGAAGATTGGGTAGGGCTTGACTGGAAACTTATATACCTTAGTATTAGTTCCCTCACGGCCAAGGTCTGAGCTGAGGTTACCTTGTGCAGATTGTCCACCTGTGTAGTACCCAAGATGACAGTTGGTCATGGTTGGGAGGCCAAACTCACAGGAGAGGTGCTTATACTAGGGCGTGTAATTGAAAGGTTAGGATTGATTATCCGCATACTGAGTATGGTGAATATTGTGGTGAAAGTGTACAATCTCTGCAGAGTGTCAAACTATTCGAATAGCCGCGTCCGCGGTTATGGACAGTTGGAGTGGCCATACTGTTCCCCCGTCAGATGTTTTCAAAAGACTTGTGAAATGAATTGAGACTTTGACTTGACCACAACAGGGTTGTGATATGAAATACAAGTTCCTACTTAGGAGTTATAAAATTGTGACTTGCTTCTCTTGCTTCTCAGCTTAGTAGAGATAAATCTAGCTTTTGCAAAACAACCCTAGAGTCTAGTGTCCTATTATCAAAAACCCCTTTCACTTGTTAGTATTAGTTTGCGAGTACTTAAAGAGTACTCATGGCTTTGTCCCTAGATATTCCCATGGCCATACTATGAAGAGGAGTACCTAGAAGATGGACCCTAGGAAGGTTACGACAACTAGGATCATCTCCCATCGTCAGCATTGCCTGTGACCCCGAAGATGGAGCTTCGCCTATGCTACCGTTATTATTACGTATTCCGCTACTTGAAGTTGTATTAAGAACTAGATCGTGAGATCCTTATTTGTGTAATACCTTATGTATGGTTTGTAATGGATGATGTACTGTGGTATCCAATTCTGTTATGTCTCGCAAAAATGGTAATCCTGGGATTGCGATGTATGGCATAACAGGCATCTGGGATTAAATATCCGGGTGTTGACAAGTTGGTCTCAGAGCCATCCTAACCATAGGAGACCCTAGTTAGACTGGACGTTTGAATCAAAAACTTAGTTTCAAAACCAAAGGAAGCAAATATTTATAAAAACTTATTCTCATTCTTACCTCTTGGACTCTTTCATAAAAATTCACGCTAGCAAATATTTACAAAAACTTATTCTCATTCTTACCTCATGGACTCTTTCATAAAAATTCACGCTACTCCAAAATTATTTCAAAGCTTACATCAAATTTTGCACCCTAGATCACTTTTAGTAAAACTCACAACTACGCTAGTGCCCAAACGTAGTGATTAGTATTCAGTCACACTGTATCATAGTTTCCAGAATGGTTCTTAAAACCATCTGTTTTTCTTTGTTGTGGTGTGTGTTGTATCGTGTGTTATGAATTAATGAATGAAAAGAAAGTTGCTAGAAAATTCTGAGTCAAACTTTAAAAACTTCTCAAAGTCCCAGAACCTTAGAAATTTCCCTCTTTTCTCATGATCTATCTCAATCTTCAAATGCCACGTGGAGGAAGTGGTTCATACCCGGACCCGATGTTGCAGATTCTGCAAATGTTGACTTCTGACCGGGAAGATGAAAGAGCGGAACGTCAAGCCAACCTAGCCACCCTGCAACAGATAGCTCAGCTAGCCCACGACAACCAAGGCCACGGAAATCAGGACAACCATGGATCTAAGCTCAAAAATTTCCAGAATACCAACCCACCTATTTTCACTAAGTCAGAAGAACCCCTAGACGCCGATGATTGGCTGCAAACCATGGAAAATAACCTAGAAGTCGCCGAAGTGGAAGCCAACGATAAAGTTCTGTTCGCCACCCACTATCTAGCCGGAGATGCCAGGGCATGGTGGAACAGTGTTCGTGCAATGACAGGAGGCCAGATGATGACCTGGGAGGAATTCAAGGTCAAGTTTAGCAGAACCCATGTGCCACCGGGTTTGATCAAGAGAATGAGAGACGAGTTCAGAGAACTAAAGCAAGGAAGGATGACTGTAGTTGAATACCGTGACAAATTCTTGTCATTAGCTAGGTATGCCCCGGATGAGATCGACACCGAAGCCAAGAAGAAAGAAAGATTCCTGAATGGTCTGCATGATGAGATGCAGACAGTGTTAGTCAATATCCCCTTTGCTGATATTGAAGCCTTTGTCGACTCTCCTATCCAGATGGAAGGAAAGATCAACCAAGCCAATGAGAACCGCAAGCGTCGCATGATGCATCAGCCAGGAACCCATCAGACCCCAAAGTATCTCCCTAACCCAACTCCCGGATTTGCCCCAAGAACCCACAGACCCCCAATGAACCGTCCGACCGCCCGGAGGAAATCACAACAACCCCGGCAACTCTAGCAATTTCAACCGTGCCCCACCCAAGTTCAACACCAACAATGCTGCCACCAACACCAACACTGCCCCGAGGACTGGAAGCAATGTTGTGCCTGTAGCCGCAAAGGACAAGTCGCAAGTGACTTGTTATGACTGTGGAAATAAGGGTCACTACTCCAACGAGTGCCCCAACAAGAAGAATGTCGCAGCCCCCAATGTCAATGCCCCAGCTTATCAGCAGCGTCGTGTTCAGCCCGGAAGAAGGTTTGCCCCAGGGAATTCACTCAACCGCAATGGCCGTCTTTTTCTCATGCATGCTGAAGAAGCTCAGGAAGCGCCAGACGTCGTGCTGGGTATGTTTTCTGATAATTCAGTACTTGCAAGAGTGTTGTTTGATTCTAGTGCATCGCATTCATTTGTCACCGAAGAATTTGCATGCACTAGTAAAATTCAACCAACCAAACTGAAGCATGTCATGATCTTTCAAATTCCCGGATCAACCACCAAGGCTAGGCAAATTTGCAAAGCCGTCCCTATCTGAATCGATGGCATATATTTTTATGCTAATCTGATAGTACTCGAAACTAAAGGTTTGGAAGTAGTACTAGGAATGGATTGGATGTCCAAACATAAAGGATTGATTGACTGTGCCAAGAAAGCCATAACCATGACCAGTATAGCCGGAATATCAGTCGAGCATATATCTGAAACCTTACCTTGTCAATTAAAGTGCAACAAGAGTATAGCCCAACCTACCATTGACCAAGTCCGGATAGTCTGTGAATACCCCAATGTATTTCCAGATGTTTTGCCCGGTATGCCCCCAGATAGGGATATCGAGTTTATCATTGAACTAATCCCCGGAACTGGACCCATAGCCCAGAGACCATATAGTATGAACCCGTCGGAACTAGAGGAACTAAAGAAGCAACTGGATGCCATGTTGGAAATTGGATTGGTTCAACCAAGTGCGTCACCATGGAGGTCACCTGTCTTGTTTGTGGACAAGAAAGATGGAGGTAACCGTTTGTGTATGGATTATCGGAAGTTGAATGATTTCACCATCAAGAAAAAATACCCCTTGCCCAAGATAGAAGATTTGTTTGATCAGTTGACCGGTGCCAAAGTGTTTTCTAAGATTGATCTTAGAACTGGGTATCATCAACTCAAAATTCATGCAAAGGATATTCCAAAGACTGCCTTCACCACCAGATATGGATTGTACGAGTATACAGTCATGTCTTTTGGATTAACCAATGCCCCCGCTTATTTCATGAATCTCATGAATAAGATTTTTATGCACTTCTTGGATAAGTTTGTCGTTGTTTTCATCGATGAAATTCTGATTTATTCCAAATCAGAAGAAGAACATGAGCTACACCTAAGGACCATTCTTGGAACCCTTAGAGAGCATCAGCTGTATGAAAAGTTTAGCAAATGTGAATTCTGGTTACAGGAGGTAGGATTCCTCGGTCACATTGTATCAGCCGGAGGAATTGTCGTTGACCCTGCAAAAGTAAAATATGTCGAAGATTGGCAAGCCCCAACCACTCAAACCCAAGTTCATGCATTTCTCGGATTGGCGGGATATTACCGCAAGTTCGTAGAAGGATTCTCAAGTATCGCCCGACCCATGACCCAATTGTTGAAGAAGGACAAGAAGTTTGAATGGACCGACAAATGTGAAGCGAGTTTTCAAGAACTCAAGAGGAGATTGATTTCAGCCCCAATCTTGATCATGTTGGATATCACGAAGCCCTTCGATGTGTATTGTGATGCATCCAAGATCGGTCTCAGATGTGTGCTAATGCAAGAAGGCAAAGTTATATCTTATCTATCTCGACAACTGAAGCAACATGAGCAAAATTACCCAACCCATGACCTCGAATCGCAGCCGTAGTTCTAGCCCTGAAGACATGGAGACATTACCTGATGGGAAACCGTTGTGAGATCTATACGGATCACAAGAGTCTGAAGTATATATTCACTCAGAAGGAGATGAATATAAGACAGAGAAGATGGATTGAGCTAATCAAGGATTACGATCTGGACATTCACTATCACCCTGGTAAAGCCAATGTGGTAGCAGATGCCCTTAGCAGATTGCCGTGCCGCTTAAACTCCATGATCTTGAAGGAGCAACCAAGCTAGCACAAAGAGATGGAAGATTTTTGAATGGAATTAGTGAGTGAAGGATTTTTGGCTAGCATAGAACTCCAGCCCACTTTGATCAGTCATATTAAAGAGGCGCAGAAGGGAAATGCTAGTATCGACGGAATCAAGCGTCGTATTGGTACAGGCAAAGTACCCGGATTCACCAAAGACGAAGAAGGAGTTCTGTGGTACAAAGGACGCCTTTGTGTACCATCAGATTCTGATTTGAAAGAAGTTATTCTGAAGGAGGCTCATGATACTCTTTATTCTATCCATCCCAGAGGAACTAAGATGTATCAAGATTTAAAAGAGCAATTTTGGTGGCATAAGATGAAGAGATAAATCGGAAGCTATATCGCCAAGTGTGATATATGTCAGCGAGTCAAGGCAGGACATCAAAGACCCGCTGGATTGTTGCAACCATTGCAGATTCCGGAATGGAAATGGGATTCCGTTGGAATGGACTTTATCACTGGACTGCCTACTTCTAGTAGGGGAAATGACTCTATCTGGGTCATAGTGGACCGATTGTCCAAAGTCGCCCATTTCTTACCCGTCAAGACCACATATCAGAGTTCTAAGCTAGCGGAGTTATATGTCGCTAGAATAGTTAGTTTGCATGGAGTCCCCAAGAACATTGTATCGGATCAAGGAACTCAGTTTACCTCGAGATTCTGGAAGAAAGTCCAAGAAGGTTTAGGAACCCGCCTAGATTTCAGCACCGCATATCACCCTCAGACCGATGGACAAACAGAGCGAGTAAATCAAATACTCGAAGATATGCTGAGAGCATGTGTGTTAGAATATGGATCTAAGTGGGAAGACTGTCTGCCGTTTGCAGAATTTTCATACAACAACAGTTATCAAGCTAGTTTGCAAATGGCCCCATTTGAATTTATGTACGGAAGGAAGTGTCGCACCCCTTTGAACTGGTCGGGAGTAGGAGAGAGTCAGATTTTCGGACCCGACATCCTACGAGAAGCAGAAGAGATGGTTCACAAGATTCGTGAGCACCTCAAGACTGCCCAGTCCAAACAGAAGAGTTACGCCAACAAGAGACGTAGAGACCTCGCCTTCAACCTAGGAGATTTTGTTTATCAGAAAGTGCCGCCATTGAAGGGAATGCAGCATTTCCAACTCAAAGGAAAGTTAGCCCCCAGATATATCGGACCTTTCAAGATTCTGAACCGTCTAGGAGAAGTGTCATATTAATTGGAACTACCCGAAGAGATGTCAGCCGTGCACAATGTGTTCCATATCTCGTTACTTCGCAAGTGTCTTGAAGTCCCAGAGAAGACCAAAGTGTTCAAAAACATCGATCACCGGACCATAGAGATCAACGATGACCTGACCTATCCCGAAGTACCCATCCGTATTTTGGAAGAAGCTTTCAGCACTACCCGAATCCGAAGCATCAAGTTTCTCAAGATTCAGTGGAGCAACCACACAGAAGAGGAAGCTACCTCGGAGCGCGAAGATCACATCAGGACAGAGTTTCCCGATCTCTTCAAATCCTAGGTAATCTTTTTCGTCCTTTTTCAAATCTCGGGACGAGATTTTGTTTAAAGGGGAAGGTTTGTAACATCCCAAAAATACTAAACTTGGATCATCAAACTCTAATCATCAAAATTAGGGTTAACAAAAACTTTTCTAAAATAAAAATATGAAAGCATGCATGGTGTATGCATTTCATTTGGAATTCTTTTGAACCACCTGGTTTGTGTGTTCCTTTGCTTGTAAATGGATTCTTAGGTGAAATAAACATCATCTAAACAATTCCCAAACTTTTCTCAAAGACAAATAAATCAAAACAAATAAAATAAGGGAATGGTCATTTTGACCAATTTAACTCCCATGCCTACTTTGGCTGTCCCAAACTTTCAGAACTTAACAGAAACTTTTCTTGATCTTTGCACCCCTTGATTGTACTCATAACAAAGTATCAAGGCCCATTTTGTGATCATCCAGAAACTTTCAAATGCATAGTTTAAATGACAGTTCAAAATTGAATCTTTATCATATGAGAAGATCCCACTTTTTCAAAAACCACTCAAACAAGCTCAACTTTCAAAACCCAAGCATCTGCAGACTCACCGGCACCAACCTAGCACACCCACCAAAAATCTTTTCAAAATTCAAAACTTGAATTCTTGCGGCCATTTCATCAAACACTTTGTAGACACAAATCATCAAAATATTAAACACTATTGTGAGCAGTGATTGAAGCCTAAATTGTACCCTCTCTAGATCACAACCATCTCAGTAGATCATCTAGCAAGTTAAACCAAGCACTAGCCTCACTATAAGCTGGGCAATTACATCAATGGTGAACAGCCGAAGCTCACCATGCCACCCTAGTGGAGACAGCAAGCTAGGAAGAGATTTAGCCGTGCCAACCTTGTCTGGGAGGCAGCCCACCGTCCACCGCCACTCCCTGTCCCAGCCGCGAGCATTGCCAAACCCTAGACCACACGCACGGACCGCGCCCAGCTCGCCAGCAACCATGCCGAGCATGCGCTAGAGCGCCACGCCCGACCGACGCCCACAGACCGCGCCCCGCCCTCGCCGCGTGCATACATGATCGCCACCAACCCAGGAGACCGCCAGACATCCCCGTTCGCCGCCCCATGCCGCACAGCCACCGCTCGCCGTCGAAGACGCCGCCTCTGCCGCGCAGAGCATCGCGCGTTCCAAACCAAACCGCACCGCCCCTACACGCGCATTAAAGCCGTAGAGCATCGCCAGGAGACCACCAAGCGATCGCCACCGCCGGCCATGCCTCTAGCCGCCCGTAGCCATGTCGCCACCGTCGCCTTCCCATCCTGTTCGGTCTCGCCGTCGCGACTATAAATAGAGGCCACCCCCAGCCGAATTGAGCACACCATCTCACTCCCCTCTCCTCACTGATCGTGCCACCCCGTTCCCGGAGCAAGGCGAGCAGCACTTCGCCGGAATTTCACCGGAGCCTGCCGCTGCTGGAGAAGAAGGGGGCCAGCGATTGGAGCCGCCCTAGGAGAAGCTGCCGGTACCAGGAGGTTCGCCGTCGTCTACTTCGTCGTTCGCCCGCCTCGCCGACCCTCGCCTGAGCCCCTGTGAGCCCCCAACGACCCCCACCTGCCGCGCTAGGTTTCTGTCTCGCCGGCGTTGCCCAACGTCGATGATGACCCGCAGCCGTTGGATTAGAACCAGATCGAATGCACCACATCGCCCCATACCGCTTCACACCCCCCTGTCTCACTGACGCGTGGGGACAGCGACTTAACCAGCCCGCGTAAGCGCTGTGCTTAACAGTCCGGCCCAGTATCACTTCCCGCGCAGCCCAGTTATTTGAATTTAACCTTTTTCATTTTATTTCAAACACACTTCTATACCCAGTTTCAAAAATCAACCCAGGTCGATTCAGTGAACCAAATTGAATGAAACCAATTTTGTTAGAAAGGTCTGGGAATGCTGAATCCAAGCCCGTTGGATTCAAGTCATTTGGATCTATAGATCATCCATGGTAAAAATAACAAGGCAGAAGCTTTTCTGCATTCAAACATTTTTTAAATTTAAACCATAATAGCTTTTGAGTTGATTCCAACTCTCAAAAATCACATTTAACCATACATTTCAGAATATATAAAAATATATAGGTTTACTTACAGAAATAAGGACCAAGTAATAAAAGAATGCCACATAGGCATTTCTAGCCACTTTAATTAATTAAAATAAAAGAGAAAAACCTTATTAAATTGTGACACCACTTTAAATCATATTCCCATGGACTAAAATATGTGGTGATGACATGTCTCAGCATGGTCCCATGTTTGGTTTGGAGAATATTAAATCTTAAGTAGTTTTTCAATGAGTAGAAATTACTTTTCTAAAAATAAAGGAATTAAACCAAGCTTTAATCTTGTAATGTTAGTGATGATGCTAGATCATCTATAGGACCCTTGTGTGTGATGAATGCAAGTAGTTAAGTATTGTTTGGTGATTGTGTACCTCGTATTTATTCATAGACGCTAGTACCGACCAAGGATACGAGGAGGAAGGAGGATACTACGAAGAAGAAGCCGAGGAGAACTTCAACCACTGCTCTGCACAAGGCAAGCTAACACTTGCAAGATACTCTACTTTAGCAAGCCTTACTATACAAGTTAGCCTTGTAAGTCTAATACTACTAGCTGAATGTGCAAGCTTATACTTGCAATTGGGCAAGCTAATACTTACTTGCTACTATGTCAACTATATGCCTTAAGCATATGTGATCATATCCACTTGATAAACCAATCCTAGTTTTATTTGCAAGCCCTCTACTTTATTTCTTTATCAAAGCTTTAACGTAGAGTTGACTTAAGTGACTTGTAGATTCTAGAAAGATATATTGAAGGTTGCATAAAGAGCATAAAATTTGGCCTAAGCTAGAAAATCTTGATGTCATCCTAAGGCATAAGATTGAACTTAGTGGAAACTCCACTAGTTTACTATCCCCCATTAGTGCTTACCCCCACTTGTAGATGCTAGTGCTAAGCATAAAACTTGATCAACATTAGATGGGAATACTTGGTGAAAATGGTTATGAAAACATTAGAATGATGGATCATTCTACTGAGATGTTTTGACATGTGTTTCCGAACACCTGATGATTTTGGTGATAAAAAAGTTGAGGCATGAGCCTTAGCCCTTTATAAAACTGATGGTTGTCTGGATGCGGTACCATTCCAATTTTATCGTACAACCACAATACCCGAAGATTGGGTAGGGCTTGACTGGAAACTTATATACCTTAGTATTAGTTCCCTCACGGCCAAGGTCTGAGCTGAGGCTACCTTGTGAAGATTGTCCACCTGTGTAGTACCCAAGATGACGTTTAGTCATGGTTGGGAGGCCAAACTCACAGGGGAGGTGCTTATACTAGGGCGTGTAATTGAAAGGTTAGGATTGATTATTCGCATACTGAGTATGGTGAATTCAGGATTTGTTCCTGGCGGATGTATCGAATATTGTGGTGAAAGTGTACAATCTCTGCAGAGTGTCAAACTATTCGAATAGCCGCGTCCGCGGTTATGGACAGTTGGAGTGGCCATACTGTTCCCCCGTCAGATGTTTTCAAAAGACTTGTGAAATGAATTGAGACTTTGACTTGACCACAACTGGGTTGTGATATGAAATACAACTTCCTACTTAGGAGTTATAAAATTGTGACTAGCTTCTCTTGCTTCTCAGCTTAGTAGAGATAAATCTGGCTTTTGCAAAACAACCCTAGAGCCTAGTGTCCTATTATCAAAAACCCCTTTCACTTGTTAGTATTAGTTTGCGAGTACTTAAAGAGTACTCATGGCTTTGTCCCTGGCTATTCCCATGGCCAGACTATGAAGAGGAGGACCTGGAAGATGGACCCCTGGAAGGTTACGACAACTAGGATCATCTCCCATCGTCAGCATTGCCTGTGACCCCGAAGATGGAGCTTCGCCTACGCTACCGTTATTATTACGTATTTCGCTGCTTGAAGTTGTATTAAGAACTGGATCATGAGATCCCTATTTGTGTAAGACCTTATGTATGGTTTGTAATGGATGATGTACTGTGGTATCCAATTCTGTTATGTCTCACAAAAATGGTAATTCTGGGATTGCGATGTATGGCATAACAGGCATCTGGGATTAAAAATCCGGGTGTTGACAAGTTGGTATCAGAGCCATCCTGACCATAGGAGACCCTAGTTAGACTGGACGTTTGAATCAAAAAAACTGTTTCAAAACCAAAGGAAGAAAATATTTATAAAAACTTATTCTCATTCTTACCTCTTGGACTCTTTCATAAAAATTAACGCTAGCAAATATTTACAAAAACTTATTCTCATTCTTACCTCTTGGACTCTTTCATAAAAATTCACGCTACTCCAAAATTATTACAAAGCTTACATAAAATTTTGCACCCTAGATCACTTTTAGTAAAACTCACAACTACGCTGGTGCCCAACCGTAGTGAGTAGTATTCAGTCCCACTGTATCGTAGTTTCCAGAATGGTTCTTAAAACCATCTGTTTTTCTTTGTTGTGGTGTGTGTTGTATTGTGTTTTATGAATGAATGAATGAAAAGAAAGTTGCTAGAAAAATCTGAGTGAAACTTTAAAAACTTCTCAAAGTCCCAGAACCTTAGAAATTTCCTTCTTTTCTCATGATCTATCTCAATCTTCAGATTCCACGTGGAGGAAGTGGTTCATCCTCGGACCCGATGTTGCAGATTTTGCAAATGTTGACTTCTGACCGCGAAGCTGAAAGAGCGGAACGTCAAGCCAACCTAGCCACCCTGCAACAGATAGCTCAGCTAGCCCACGACAACCAAGGCCACGGAAATCAGGACAACCATGGATCTAAGCTCAAAAATTTCCAGAATACCAACCCACCTGTTTTCACTAAGTCAGAAGAACCCCTAGACGCCGATGATTGGCTGCAAACCATGGAAAATAACCTAGAAGTCGCCGGAGTGGAAGCCAACGAGAAAGTTCTGTTCGCCACCCACTATCTAGCCGGAGATGCCAGGGCATAGTGGAACAGTGTTCGCGCAATGACCGGAGGCCAGATGATGACCTAGGAGGAATTCAAGGTCAAGTTTAGCAGAACCCATGTGCCACCGGGTTTGATCAAGAGAATGAGAGACAAGTTCAGAGAACTGAAGCAAGGAAGGATTACTGTAGTGGAATACCGTGACAAATTCTTGTCATTAGCTAGGTATGCCCCGGATGAGATCGACACAGAAGCCAAGAAGAAAGAAAGATTCCTGAATGGTCTGCATGATGAGATGCAGACAGTGTTAGTCAATATCCCCTTTGCTGATATTGAAGCCTTTGTCGACTCTCCTATCCATATGGAAGGAAAGGTCAACCAAGCCAATGAGAACCGCAAGCGTCGCATGATGCATCATCCGGGAACCCATCATACCCCAAAGTATCGCCCTAACCCAACTCCCGGATTTGCCCCAAGAACCCACAGACCCCCGATGAACCGTCCGACCTATCCCAACCGTGGAAACCCTAGGCCCGGAGGAAATCACAACAACCCCGACAACTCTAGCAATTTCAACCGTGCCCCACCCAAGTTCAACACCAACAATGCTGCCACCAACACCAACACTGCCCCGAGGAATGGAAGCAATGTTGTGCTTGTAGCCGCAAAGGACAAGTCGCAAGTGACTTGTTATGAATGTGGAAATAAGGGTCACTACTCCAACGAGTGCCCCAACAAGAAGAATGCCGCAGCCCCCAATGCCAATGCCCCAGCTCAGCAGCAGCGTCGTGTTCAGCCCAGAAGAAGGTTTGCCCCAGGGAATTCGCTCAACCGCAATGGCCGTATTTTTCCCATGCATGCTGAAGAAGCTCAGGAAGCGCTAGACGTTGTGTTGGGTATGTTTTCTGTTAATTCAGTACTTGCAAGAGTGTTGTTTAATTCTGGTGCATCGCATTCATTTGTCACTGAAGAATTTGCATGCACTAGTAAAATTCAACCAACCAAACTGAAGCATGTTATGATCGTCCAAATTCCCGGTTCAACCACCAAGGCTAGGCAAATTTGCAAAGACGTCCCTATCCGAATCCATGACATAGATTTTTATGCTAATCTGATAGTACTCGGAATTAAAGGTTTGGAAGTAGTACTAGGAATGGATTGGATGTCCAAACATAAAGGATTGATTGACTGTGCCAAGAAAGCCATCACCATGACCAGTACAGCCGGAATATCAGTCGAGCATATATCTGAAACCTTACCTCGTCAATTCAAGTGTAACAAGAGTATAGCCCAACCTACCATTGACCAAGTCTGCATAGTCTGTGAATACCCTGATGTGTTTCCAGATGTTTTGCCCGGTATGCCCCCAGATCGGGATATCGAGTTTATCATTGAACTAATCCCTGGAACTGGACCCATAGCCCAGAGACCATATAGTATGAACCCGTCGGAACTAGAGGAACTGAAGAAGCAACTGGATGCCATGTTGGAAATTGGATTGATTCAACCAAGTGCGTCACCATGGAGGTCACCTGTCTTGTTTGTGGACAAGAAAGATGAAGGTAACCGTTTGTGTACGGATTATCGGAAGTTGAATGATGTCACCATCAAGAAAAATACCCCTTGCCCAAGATAGAAGATTTGTTTGATCAGTTGACCGGTGCCAAAGTGTTTTCTAAGATTGATCTTAGAATTGGGTATCATCAACTCAAAATTCGTGCAGAGGATATTCCAAAGATTGCCTTCACCACCAGATATGGATTGTACGGGTATACAGTCATGTCTTTTGGATTAACCAATTCCCCCGCTTATTTCATGAATCTCATGAATAAGATTTTTATGGACTTCCTGGATAAGTTTGCCGTTATTTTCATCGATGACATTCTGATTTATTCCAAATCAGAAGAAGAACATGAGCTACACCTAAGGACCATTCTTGGAACCCTTAGAGAGCATCAGTTGTATGCAAAGTTTAGCAAATGTGAATTCTGGTTACAGGAGGTAGGATTCCTCGGTCACATTGTATCAGCTGGAGGAATTGCCGTTGACCCTGCAAAAGTAAAAGATGTCGAAGATTGGCAAGCCCCAACCACTCAAACCCAAGTTCGTGCATTTCTCGGATTGGCGGGATATTACCGCAAGTTCGTAGAAGGATTCTCGAGTATCGCCCGACCCATGACCCAATTGCTGAAGAAGGACAAGAAGTTTGAATGGACCGACAAATGTGAAGCGAGTTTTCAAGAACTCAAGAGGAGATTGATTTCAGCCCCAATCTTGATCATGCTGGATATCACGAAGCCCTTCGATGTGTATTGTGATGCATCCAAGATCGGTCTCGGATGTGTGCTAATGCAAGAAGGCAAAGTTATATCTTATCTATCTCGACAACTGAAGCAACATGAGAAAAATTACCCAACCCATGACCTCGAACTCGCAGCCGTAGTTCTAGCCCTGAAGACATGGAGACATTACCTGATGGGAAACCGATGTGAGATCTATACGGATCACAAGAGTCTGAAGTATATATTCACTCAGAAGGAGCTGAATATGGGACAGAGAAGATGGATTGAGCTAATCAAGGATTACGATCTGGACATTCACTATCACCCTGGTAAAGCCAATGTGGTAGCAGATGCCCTTAGCAGATTGCCGTGCCGCTTGAACTCCATGATCTTGAAGGAGCAACCAAGCTTGCAAAAAGAGATGGAAGATTTTCGAATGGAATTAGTGAGTGAAGGATTTTTGGCTAGCATAGAACTCCAGCCCACTTTGATCAGTCAGATTAGAGAGGCGCGGAAGGGAAATGCTAGTATCGATGGAATCAAGCGTCGTATTGGTACAGGCAAAGTACCTGGATTCACCGAAGACAAAGAAGGAGTTCTGTGGTACAAAGGACGCCTTTGTGTACCATCAGATTCTTAGTTGAAATAAGTTATTCTGAAGGAGGCTCATGATACTCTTTATTCTATCCATCCCGGAGGAACTAAGATGTATCAAGATTTAAAAGAGCGATTTTGGTGGCATAAGATGTAGAGAGAAATCGGAAGCTATATCGCCAAGTGTGATATATGTCAGCGAGTCAAGGCAGGACATCAAGACCCGCTGGATTGTTGCAACCATTGCAGATTCCGGAATGGAAATGGGATTCCGTTGGAATGGACTTTATCACTGGACTGCCTACTTCTAGTAGGGGAAATGACTCTATCTGGGTCATAGTGGACCGATTTTCCAAAGTCGCCCATTTCTTACCCGTAAAGACCACATATCAGAGTTCGAAGCTAGCGGAGTTATATATCGCTAGAATAGTTAGTTTGCATGGAGTCCCCAAGAACATCGTATCGGATCGAGGAACTCAGTTTACCTCGAGATTCTGGAAGAAAGTCCAAGAAGGTTTAGGAACCCGCCTAGATTGTAGCACCGCATATCACCCTCAGACCGATGGACAAACAGAGCGAGTAAATTAAATACTCGAAGATATGCTGAGAGCATGTGTGTTAGAATATGGATCTAAATGGGAAGACTGTCTGCCGTTTGCAGAATTTTCATACAACAACATTTATCAAGCTAGTTTGCAAATGGCCCCATTTGAATTTATGTACGGAAGGAAGTGTCGCACCCCTTTGAACTGGTCGGAAGTAGGAGAGAGTCAGATTTTCGGACCCGACATCCTACGAGAAGCAGAAGAGAAGGTTCAGAAGATTCGTGAGCACCTCAAGACTGCCCAGTCCAGACAGAAGAGTTACGCTGACAAGAGATGTAGAGACCTCGGCTTCAACCTAGGAGATTTTGTTTATCTGAAAGTGTCGCCATTGAAGGGAATGCAGCGTTTCCAACTCAAAGGAAAGTTAGCCCCCAGATATATCGGATTCTGAACCGTCGAGGAGAAGTGTCGTATCAATTGGAACTACCCGAAGAGATGTCAGCCATGCACAATGTGTTCCATATCTCGTTACTTCGCAAGTGTCTCGAAGTCCCAGAGAAGACCGAAGTGTTCAAAAACATCGATCACCGGACCATAGAGATCAACGATGACCTGACCTATCCCGAAGTACCCATCCGTATTTTGGAAGAAGCTTTCAGAACTACCCGAACCCGAAGAATCAAGTTTCTCAAGATTCAGTGGAGCAACCACACAGAATAGGAGGCTACCTCGGAGCGCGAAGATCACATCAGGACAGAGTTTCCCGATCTCTTCAAATCCTAGGTAATCTTTTTCGTACTATTCAAATCTCGGGACGAGATTTTGTTTAAGGGGGGAAGGTTTGTAACATCCCAAAAATACTAAACTAGGATCATCAAACTCTAATCATCAAAATTAGGGTTAACAAAAACTTTTCTGAAATAAAAATATGAAAGCATGCATGCTGTATGCATTTCATTTGGAATTCTTTTGAACCACCTGGTTTGTGTGTTCCTTTGCTTGTAAATGGATTCTTAGGTGAAATAAACATCATCTAAACAATTCCCAAACTTTTCTCAAAGACAAATAAATCAAAACAAATAAAATAAGGGAATGGTCATTTTGACCAATTTAACTCCCATGCCTACTTTGGCTGTCCCAAACTTTCAGAACTTAACAGAAACTTTTCTGGATCTTTGCACCCCTTGATTGTACTCATAACAAAGTATCAAGGCCCACTTTGTGATCATCCAGAAACTTTCAAATGCATAGTTTAAATGACAGTTCAAAATTGAATCTTTATCATATGAGAAGATCCCACTTTTTCAAAAACCACTCAAACAAGCTCAACTTTCAAAACCCAAGCATCTGCAGACTCACCGGCACCAACCTAGCACACACACCAAAAACCTTTTCAAAATTCAAAACTTGAATTCTTGCGGCCATTTCATCAAACACTTTGCAGACACAAATCATCAAAATCTTAAACACTATTGTGACCAGTGATTGAAGCCTAACTTGTTCCCTCTCTATCTCACAACCATCTCAGTAGATCATCTAGCAAGTTAAACCAAGCACTAGCCTCACTGTAAGCTGGGCAATGACATCAATGGTGAACAGCCGAAGCTCACCATGCCACCCTAGTGGAGACAGCAAGCTAGGAAGAGATTTAGCCGTGCCAACCTTGTCTGGGAGGCATCCCACCGTCCATCGCCACTCCCTGTCCCAGCCGCGAGCGTTGCCAAACCCTGGACCACATGCACGGACCGTTCCCAGCTCGCCAGCAACCATGCCGAGCATGCGCCAGAGCGCCACGCTCGACCGACGCCCACAGACCGCGCCCCGCCCTTGCCGCGTGCATACATGATCGCCACCAACCCAGGAGACCGCCAGACATCCCCGTTCGCCGCCCCATGCCGCACACCGCCTCTGCCGCGCAGAGCATTGCGCGTTCCAAACCAAACTTCACCGCCCCTACGCGCCCATTAAAGCCGTAGAGCATCGCCAGGAGACCACCAAGCGATCGCCACCGCCGGCCATGTCTCTAGCCGCCCGAAGCCATGTCGCCACCGTCGCCTGCCCATCCCGTTCGGTCTCGCCGTCGCGACTATAAATAGAGGCCACCCCCACCCGAATTGAGCACACCATCTCACTCCCCTCTCCTCACTGGTCGTGCCACCCTGTTCCCGGAGCAAGGCGAGCAGCACTTCGCCGGAATTTCACCGGAGCCTGCCGCTGCTGGAGAAGAAGGGGGCCAGCGATTGGAGCCGCCTCGGGAGAAGCTGCCGGTACCAGGAGGTTCGCCATCGTCAACTTCGTCGTTCTCCCACCTCGCCGACCCTCGCCTGAGTCCCGGTGAGCCCCCAACGACCCCCACCTGCCGCGCTAGGTTTCTGTCTCGTCGGCGTTTCCCAACATCGACGATGACCCTCAGCCGTTGGATTAGAACCAGATCGAACGCACCACATCGCCCCATACCGCTTCGCACCCCCCTGTCTCACTGACGCGTGGGGACAGCAACTTAATTAGCCCGCGTAAGCGCTGTGCTTAGCAGGCCGGCCCAGTATCGCTTCCCACGCAGCCCAGTTATTTGAATTTAACCTTTTTCATTTTATTTCAAACACACTTCTGTACCCAGTTTCAAAAATCAACCCATGTCGATTCAGTGAACCAAATTGAATGAAACCAATTTTGTTAGAAAGGTCTGGGAATGCGGAATCCAAGCTCGTTGGATTCAAGTCATTTGGATCTGTAGATCATCCATGGTAAAAATAACAAGGCAGAAGCTTTTATGCATTCAAACATTTTTCAAATTTAAACCATAATAGCTTTTGAGTTGATTCCAACTCTCAAAAATCACATTTAACCATACCTTTCAGAATATTTAAAAATATATAGGTTTACTTATAGAAATAAGGACCAAGTAATAAAAGAATGCCACATAGGCATTTCTAGCCACTTTAATTAATTAAAATAAAAGAGAAAAACCTTATTAAATTGTGACACCACTTTAAATCACATTCCCATGGACTAAAATATGTGGTGATGACATGTGTCAACATGATCCCATGTTTGGTTTGGAGAATATTAAATCTTAAGTAGTTTTTCAATGAGTAGAAATTACTTTTCTAAAAATAAAAGGAATTAAACCAAGCTTTAATCTTGTAATGTTAGTGATGATGCTAGATCATCTATAGGACCCTTGTGTGTGATGAATGCAAGTAGTGAAGTATTGTTTGGTGATTGTGTACCTCGTATTTATTCATAGACGCTAGTACCGACCAAGGATATGAGGAGGAAGGAGGATACTACGAAGAAGAAGCCGAGAAGAACTTCAACCACTGCTCTGAACAAGGAAAGATAACACTTGCAAGATACTCTACTTTAGCAAGCCTTACTATACAAGTTAGCCTTGCAAGTCTAATACTACTAGCTGAATGTGCAAGCTTATACTTGCAATTGGGCAAGCTAATACTTACTTGCTACTATGTCAACTATATGCCTTAAGCATATGTGATCATATCCACTTGATAAACCAATCCTAGTTTTATTTGCAAGCCCTCTACTTTATTTCTTTATCAAAGCTTTAACTTAGAGTTGACTTAAGTGACTTGTAGATTCTGGAAAGATATATTGAAGGTTGCATAAAGATCATAAAATTTGGCCTAAGCTAGAAAATCTTGATGTCATCCTAAGGCATAAGATTGAACTTAGTGGAAACTCCACTAGTTTACTATCCCCCATTATGGCTTACCCCCACATGTAGATGCTAGTGCTAAGCATAAAACTTGATCAACATTAGATGGGAATACTTGGTGAAAATGGTTATGAAAACCTTAGAATGATGGATCATTCTACTGAGATGTTTTGACATGTGTTTCCGAACACCTGACGATTTTGGTGATGAAAATGTTGAGGCATGAGCCTTAGCCCTTTATAAAACTGATGGTTGTCTGGATGCGATACCATTCCAATTTTATCGTACAACCACAATACCCGAAGATTGGGTAGGGCTTGACTGGAAACTTATATACCTTAGTATTAGTTCCCTCAGGGCCAAGGTCTGAGCTGAGGATACCTTGTGAAGATTGTCCACCTGTGCAGTACCCAAGATGACAGTTGGTCATGGTTGGGAGGCCAAACTCATGGGAGAGGTGCTTATACTAGGGCGTGTAATTGAAAGGCTAGGATATAGTATCCGCATACTGAGTATGGTGAATTCAGGATTTGTTCCTGACGGATGTATCGAATATTGTGGTGAAAGTGCACAATCTCTACAGAGTGTCAAACTATTCGAATAGCCGCGTCCGCGGTTATGGACAGTTGGAGTGGCCATACTGTTCCCCCGTCAGATGTTTTCAAAAGACTTGTGAAATGAATTGAGACTTTGACTTGACCACAACAGGGTTGTGATATGAAATACAAGTTCCTACTTAGGAGTTATAAAATTGTGACTAGCTTCTCTTGCTTCTCGGCTTAGTAGAGATAAATCTGGCTTTTGCAAAACAACCCTAGAGCCTAGTGTCCTATTATCAAAAAACCCTTTCACTTGTTAGTATTAGTTTGCGAGTACTTAAAGAGTACTCATGGCTTTGTCTCTGGCTATTCCCATGGCCAGACTATGAAGAGGAGTACCTGGAAGATGGACCCCAGGAAGGTTACGACAACTAGGATCATCTCCCATCGTCAGCATTGCCTGTGACCCTGAAGATGGAGCTTCGCCTACTCTACCGTTATTATTACGTATTCCGCTGCTTGAAGTTGTATTAAGAACTGGATCATGAGATCCCTATTTGTGTAAGACCTTATGTATGGTTTGTAATGGATGATGTACTGTGGTATCCAATTCTGTTATGTCTCGCAAAAATGGTAATCCTGGGATTGCGATGTATGGCATAACAGGCATCTGGGATTAAAAATCCGGGTGTTGACACCATGTGGAGCTCTCTCAGTGTGCCATTCAGAATAATTAAACACCATATTATCAAGGAGCTTTGTTGTAGCACCCAAGGTAATGGTCATAAAGGTACCTCCAGTAGCGGAATCCAACAGGTTTCTTGAAGAGAAGTTTAAACCTGCATAAAAAGTCTGGATAATCATCCAAGCAGTAAGTCCATTAGTGGGACAATTCTTAACCAAAGATTTCATTATTTCCCAAGCTTGAGCAACATGTTCATTATCAAGTTGTTTAAATTTCATTATTTCACTTCTCATAGATATAATCTTAGCAGGAGGATAGTATTTTCCAATAAAAGCATACTTGCACTTAATCCAAGAATCAATACTATTTCTATGCAAGGATAGCAACCATTCTTTAGCTTTTCCTCTCAAGGAGAAAGGAAACAACTTGAGCTTAACAATATCTCCATCTATATCCTTATACTTTTGCATCTCACAAATTTCAACAAAGCTATTAAGGTGGGTAGCAACATCATCAAAACTAACACCAGAAAATTGCTCTTTCATGACAAGATTCAACAAAGCAGGTTTAATTTCATAAAAGGTAGCATCAGGAACAGGTGGAGCAATAGGTGTACTCAGGAAATCATTGTTGTTGGTGCTAATGAATTCACACAACTTGGTGTTCTCAACAAACTTCATTTTTGCAAAGGTGGAACAGGCACACAGCAACAACTAGAGCAGGAACTATTTTTTGTGTTTTTGATAAGAGAAAGCAAAAGCAAGGAAACTATTTTTTTGTAATTTTTGATAAGAAGAGGCAAACATAACAAGGCAAAATAAACTAAGAAAAACAAAAACAAAGTAAAGAGAAAGGTTATGGAGGACTCCCCTTGTGAAGATGTCCTTAGCCTCCCCGGCAACAGCGTCAGAAAACAGCTTGATGCGCTCAGATCAATGTAGAGCTTCATTGGGAGACCCCAAGAGGAAGATATGATGAGTATAGAAACAAGTCTTCCCTTAGAAAGAAACCAAGGTTATCGAACCAGTAGGAGGAAGGAAACGACTCAAAGGTGTTGCTAGCAACTTGGAAACCTGCACAACACAAACTCAAGACTTTTCCCCAATGAACAGTGAGGTTGTCAATCTCACCGGTTTGCTATAAACAAAGGATTAACTATATGGTGTGGAAGATAATAGTGATTTGCAGAAAGTAAACAGGAACAATGGAAGATAGTAGTGATTTGCAGAAAGTAAACATGAACAGTGGAAGATGTATCAATGGTAAAGATTGGACCGGGGTCCATAGTTCACTCGAGGTGTTTCTCCTTAAGATAAACAACATGGCATTATGGGCAAACAAATTACAGCAGGGCAATTGACAGGACTGAGCAATGCATAACAATGCAATACTATACATTCATGATCCTATGAGATTTGATTGGGCAATACAACAAGATACATAGACCGCCATCCAACTGCATCTATGACTAGTAATCCACCTTTAGGTTATCATCTGTACCCCCTCCAGTATTAAGTTGTAAGCAACAGATCACTGATTTAAGAAAAGTGTGTAAGGTAAACAATCCACTTGTTCCATGAACAAGAGACCGTTGTTTTCTCCCTAGTAATAATAGCACATCTACAACCTTATAGATTTCTCTCACTTCCCTTAGATTAAATAGAGGCATGAACCCACTATCGAGCATAAATACTCCCTCTTGGAGTCACTAGCATATACTCGGCCAAGATAGCTACTAGAAATGGAGAGCATGCAAGATCACAAACAACATAGACATGATAGAATCAATAAGACAAAACCATTAATCAATCTGACATAGTAATCTCAATATCCATCGGATCCCCATAAACACAACATGCATGATTACAAATAGATGATCTTGATCATGTACGGAGCTCACAAGATCTAAACATGGAAGCACAAAGGAGGAGATACAACCATCTAGCTACTACATGGACCCATAGTCTAAGGTGGAACTACTCACGCTTCATACCAGAGGCTGGCATGGTGATGAAGAAGGCCTCCGAGATGATCTCCCTTCCGGCAGGGTGCCGGGAAGAGCTTCAGACCCCCCCCTCCCCCGATCTAGGGATGATTGTGGCGGCGGCTATAGACTGTTTCATGGAAGATTGATCGGGTACTTAGGGTTTTGGTATTGGGGGGTCTTTATAGGCGAAGAGGCGAGGCAAGGTGATACGTTGGAAATGTATCTATAATTTTTGATGTTCCATGCTTGTTTAGTATCTACTTTGCTTTGCTTTGTCTACACTTTGAGGTGTTTTCATATGTTTTCTGGTACTAACCTATTAACAAAATGCCACACTGCCAGTTGCCTGTTTTCTTCTGTTTTTGGTTCCAGAAAATCTAGTAAGGAAATATTCTCCGAATTGGATGGGACAAAAGCCAAAGTCGATATTTCACCGAGGAGAACACGGAGTCTAGAGGAGAGACGGAGGGGAGCCATAGGGAGGCTGCACCCCCCTAGGCATGGGCCCACCCTAGGCTGCGCCTGGGCAGGGTGTAGACCCCCTGGCCGCCTCTTCGCCTGTAAGAAGCCCCCGATGCCTAAACCCTAAGTACCCGATCAATATTCCACGAAACCGTTTGTATCCGCCGCCACCATCGTCCCTAGATCGGGGGATCTGAAGCACCCTGCCGGAGGGGAGATCATCCCGAAGGCCTTCCTCTTCATCATGCCAGCCTCCGGTATGAAGCGTGGGTAGTTCCACCTTGGACTACGGGTCCATGTAGTGGCTAGATGGTTGTATCTCCTCCTTTGTGCTTTCATGTCTAGATCTTGTGAGCTCCGTTCATGATCAAGATCTCATCTATTTGTAATCATGCATGTTGTGTTTGCGGGGATCCGATGGATATTGAGATTACTATGTCAGAATAATTAATGGTTTTGTCTTATTGATTCTATCATGTCTGTGTTGTTTGTGATCTTGCATGCTCTCCGTTGTTAGTAGCTATCTTGGCCAAGTAGTTGCTAGTGACTCCAATAGGGGGTATTTTTGCTCGACAGTGGGCTCATGCCTCTATTTAATCTAAGGGAAGTGACAGAAATATCTTAGGTTCTAGATGTGCCGTTGCCACTAGGGAGAAAACAACGGTCTCTTGTTCATGGAACAAGTGGATTGTTTACCTTACACACTTTGCTTAAAGCAGTTGTCTCTTGCTTGCAACTTAATATTGGAGGGGGTTCAGATGATAACCCAAAGGTGGACTTCTAGTCATAGATGCAGTTGGATGGCGGTCTATGTATCTTGTTGTATTACCCAATTGAATCTCATAGGATCTTGATGTCTAGTACAGCATTGTTATGCCTTGCTCAGTCCTGTCAATTGCCCTTCTGTAATTTGTTTACCCAGCATGCCATGTTTGTTTATCTAAGGAGAACACCTCTAGTGAACTATGGACCCCCGGTCCAATCTTTACCATTGATACACCTTCCACTGTTACTGTTTACTTGCTGCAGACCACTATCACCTTCCACACCATACAGTTAATACTTTGTTACAGCAGCCGGTGAGATTGACAACCTCACTGTTCGTTGGGGCAAAGTCTTGAGTTTGTGTTGTGTAGGTTTCCAAGTTGCTTGCAACACCTTTGAGACGTTTCCTTCCTCCTACTGGTTCGATAACCTTGGTTTCTTACTGAGGGAAAACTTGCTGCTGTGCTGCTTCTTACCTTGCTCTTCGAGTTTCCAACGAAGCGCTCCATATCAACGAAGCGCCATCATCAAGCTTTTCCGGCCCCGTTGCCGGGGAGGTTAAGGACATCTTCACAAAGGGAGTCATTTTCAACCTTTCTCTTTACTTTGTTTTTGTTTTGCTTAGTTTATTTTGCTTGGTTTTGTTTGCCTATTTTTATCAAAAACTCCAAAAAAATAGTTTAGTTTGGTTTGCTTTCGCTTATCAAAAACACACAAAAAATAGTTCCTACTCTAGTTGCTGGTCTGTTATTGCCTTGCTTTGTCATGCTTTCTATCAATGGATGGTTTGTTTGAAACTAGTTCTTACTGACAAGGTGGGTTCACAGAAGAAGAAACATATTATTATAAGGAACACCGTTTGTCACAAAAAGGGAAACACTTATGGGAACAAATTTATAAATTGAATATTATTGCTAGAGAGGTGTGCTCTACTTATAATGTTACTTATTGCTTTGATAAATATTGTTGCTGTAGGAGGAATAAACACCTGCCTTTTCAATGTGAGTATAATGATAATGTTACCATATCTTCTTATGTTAAAGGAAATTATGATTTTTATGATGTGGAACAAATTGAAGAATTTATTGCTTTCAAGGGTGCATTTGAACTTGCTAATTTGCTTGAAAATACTGATGATGCACCTTATGAATATGAGGTTTATGAGATACTTAAATTTTTCTTTTATAATTACAAGGAAGAAAATTGCTATATTCTTGAATATTTTAATAGGTGCTTTCCACAAACGGAAGAGACTAATGCCTTGCAGGAGCCTATAGAAGACGAAATTGCTGAACCTAAAAACTCATTAGATGAAAAAGAGGAGGAGAGTGATGGTCAAGAGGAGGAAGAATGGATCTACACATGCCTACCTTCTAATGAGAGTAACTATTTACCTCTTACATTATTTGATTGTCCCCCATGCTTACCAAAGTAGGATGAATGTTATGTTCCTGTTGATTCTTTTGAAATATCTGCTATGGGTAAAACTTGTGATAATAGTTATGCTCCTGTTATCTATGATAATCCTATATTTGTGCCTAACTTTGAAATGCATGGTACTAAAGAGTTTTGCTTAGAAAAATTTTATGATAAATCTCTAGATGATGATCCTATATTGAATGATCAGTCTTCTTGTTATAAAATTGTTAAAAGTGGGTTTGAAGGTAATCCCACTATTTTTTAGCTTGATAAAAATTGTGTGTTTGTAGATCATGAAAATCATGCTTTATGTGATAGTTATATTGTTAATTTTATTCATGATGCTACTGAAAGTTATTATGAGAGAGGGAAACATGGTTTTATGCATCTCAAAAATATTAAGTTTCCCCTCTTTATGTTGAAAATTTTGAAGTTGCACTTGTTTTGCTTTCCTATGCTTGTTGCTTTGTGCTTTCATGACTTGTTTCTTTACAATATTACTATGCATAGGAAGTGTGTTAGACTTAAATGTGTTTTGAATTTGCTTCTTGATGCTCTCTTTTACTTCAATTCATATTTCTTATGTGAGCATCTTCTCAAACTATTAAGCCTAACTTAAAGGAATTAAAGAAAAGTAATTGTTGTGAGATAACCCAAGAGTTTTGTTGAGTCTTGGAAGTTATTACTTCAGTAATGACCTCTTCTTATCCTTTTTGTTTGCTTTTTGTGCCAAGAATGACCTCTAATGAGAGGGAAGTAAGATTTGGCGAGTTGTTGTCCCGAAACAGATTTTTGTGCTCCATCATAAAAATTCGTGACGAGTCTCTGTAAGTCGGATTGAGATGAAAATTTATGAATAAATCCCCCAGTATGTTAGCTAACTTTCGTTAGTTCAACACTTTTTTATTAGAGCAACAGAACGTCTTCGAAAAAATCGTTTTCTACCTGCTGGTCTGTTTTGACAGATTTCTGCCATTATTTGCATTTGCTTCTTATTGATTCCTTTTTGGGTTCTTTTTGGGAAATTGAGATTTTTGAGGGAGTTTATACAGTATCTTGTGTTTTTAGTGAAAAGTTTTGCTATTCTAAAGTTAAACCTAAGGGTCTATTATCTTTTGAATACACTAATGTTGCTAATGAAGATTGTGTGAAGTTTGTATGAAGGAAAAAATTTCAGGTGTAGAGAGAGAATGATGTAATGAGATGAAGAATGGACAAAATCTCAAGCTTGGGGATGCCACCCTGGTGTCACCACAAGAAATATCCAAGATGTACAAGCGTCAAAGCTTGGGGATGCCCAAGGCATCCCCTTCTTCATCAATAAAAAGCTCAGGTCTTTCTAGACACTTTGTTTTTTATTGTTTCATGCACTGTTGTGTTGTTCTTGGAGCGGCTTAGTTTTATTTTGGTTTGCTTATTTTTCTTAGTTTGCTTGAATAAAGTATCTTGGACCCCCGCTCTCGTTGTGTTGTTTCAAATAAGTTGATTGGTGTTGGAAAGGAGTAGAAAGTTCTTGCTTGAATAGTGCAAGAGGAGCTTGCTTTGACTATGACTTAGACTTAAGCATGTCATGCTAGGTGTTGTTTTGACCTTATGCTTAGTGATTATTGTTGTAGCATGACTTTTTCCAAACAATTGGGATTGCTTAGTGTGCCTTGAAAAAAATCATGTGTTGTTTTAGCATGCAAAAGCATAGTATTGTGGTATTCTCCTTTGATGTTTTGTTTGGGTTGACTTGGCACATGCTCACACCATGTTATGACTATGAACAAGACACCATAGCCTCTATGATCATTTAGTCCTTGACTTGTAGTACCACTTTATGCTTTGATTAGTAATGTTTTGTCGCTCTGCATGATTATGGCCATTATTGCTCTCTTAATTGGTCGCTCCCAGTCTTTTGATAGCCTCCACTTGTATGAGTAAGCTCTACTCATGCTTCCAACTCCCAAGAAACCAAGTTATTCCAAAGTGTCCATAAATTCCTATGCATGGTGTGTTACACCATTCCAAGTATATTCTTTTTTCAGCTATCTTCCAATTAAAAAGTATTTTGTTATGTAAAAACATAGTGAATAAATCTCTCACAAACTTGATGGCACACTTTATTTTTCTTGACCCTAATAAACTTGAACCATTGTGTCATCTATGTTGTATATGCTTGCACTTATACGTTGGAATTAGCAGAACCGTGCTGTCACGGGGAACGCTTTCAACATTGCACTTGTACTTTATACACGGTTGATATCATGCTCTTTTGTTTATGGATGTCGTCAGTGTGAAATAAAAGGGGATCTTGTAAGTCCATGGAGTTATGTATTTTGTGTTAGAGAAACGCCTAGGCCACTAGCCTAATCCATGCCTAATCATGGTGGAAACTTGCAGCATCACCATAATGAAATATCTATGAAGCATCCTTAATAAAAACCTATGCAAATAGCAAATAAAAAGATCGCTGAGATGCTCATTGCCTTCTTGCCTTGTCATTTTGGTTATTAGATAACTCATGTACCATGTGCAAGGGTACCACGTTGGCAGTTCTTTATGATACACAGGTACTTACTATGACAAGAACTTATAGGTGACTAGAGTTGAGTAGCATGAGGAGAGGCCCTCATATTCAAGGGACATGAGATTGCCAACTTATACTTTGTCAATCATATACTCCATAGTTTGTTCACTTTAACCTTAATCACTTCAAGATTCTTATGATAGGGGCAATGAGGGCTAAAAGCTAATAAGTACCATAATTTTTGGAAGCTCTTTTTGAAACTTTAAATCCCTGCTTCCCTTTATGAAGGGCCTTTCTTCCACCATTATATTGAGTCTCCACCTTCTACCTTTAGGCACCAGTTAAGAGAGCATAGTTTCCATTCTTAGTTCTATGTGCATTGTCCCAAAACTTATTGATTGATGCATATTGTTGATATTACTTGTACTT
Source organism: Avena sativa (assembly GCA_916181665.1). Taxonomy (NCBI): domain Eukaryota; kingdom Viridiplantae; phylum Streptophyta; class Magnoliopsida; order Poales; family Poaceae; genus Avena; species Avena sativa. Next base: position 112,378,269 of record OV702283.1, read on the forward strand.
GTGCTATTTGTATCTAGTCACTCTTATGACCTTTAGAGGTGTCCTATGCATTTATTTGCTACTCTATGAGGGACAAGCTGAATGCCACTATGCCATGTTTTCTGTATGTGAAACAAACAAATGTTTTTCAATGAATGTTACTCATGATCTTTGTTTGTAGCCTTTCATGTTGCATGCATAGTTAATTTTTCTTACTGTTAGAACTCCATCTTTCATGCACATGTTTAGAGTTCTTTGATCCCAGCCTTCAATGCTTGCAAATGGTTTGATCTTGGTTTTGATGGTGCATGTCACCTCAAAAATTATTCTTTTATCACTTACCTACTCGAGGACGAGCAGGAGTTAAACTTGGGGATGCTTGATACGTCGGAAACTATAATTTTTGATGTTCCATGCTTGTTTAGTATCTACTTTACTTTGCTTTGTCTATACTTTGAGGTGTTTTTATATGTTTTCTGGTACTAACCTATTAACAAGATGCCACAGTGTCAGTTGCCTATTTTCTTCTATTTTTGGTTCCAGAAAAGTTAGTAAGAAAATATTCTCAGATAGGACGGGACAAAAGCCAAAGTCAATATTTCACCGAGGATAACACGGAGTCCAAAGGAGAGACGGAGGGGAGCCACAGGGCGGCCGCAACCCCCCAGGCACGGGCCCACCCTAGGCCGCTCCTGGCCAGGGTGTGGGCCCCCTAGCCACCTCCCATCCTTGCCTCTTCGCCTATAAGAAGCCCCCGATGCCTAAACCCTAAGTACCCGATCAATATTCCACGAAACTGTCTGTAGCCGTTGCCACCATCGTCCCTAGATCGGGGGGATATGAAGCTCTTCCCGGCACCCTACTGGAGGGGAGATCATCCCGGAGGCCTTCTTCTTCATCATGCCAGCCTCCGGTATGAAGCGTGAGTAGTTCCACCTTGTACTACGGGTCCATGTAGTAGCAAGATGGTTGTATCTCCTCCTTTGTGCTTTCATGTCTAGATCTTGTGAGATCCGTTCATGATCAAGATCTCATCTATTTGTAATCATGCATGTTGTGTTTGCGGGGATCCGATGGATATTGAGATTACTATGTCAGATTGATTAATGGTTTTGTCTTATTGATTCTATCATGTCTGTGTTGTTTGTGATCTTGCATGCTCTCCATTGTTAGTAGCTACCTTGGCCAAGTATTTACTAGTGACTGCAAGAGGGGGTATTTATGCTCGATAGTGGGTTCATGCCTCTATTTAATCTAAGGGAAGTGACAGAAATCTCTAAGGTTGAAGATGTGTTGTTGCCACTAGGGAGAAAACAACGGTCTATTGTTCATAGAACAAGTGGATTGTTTACCTTACACACTTTGCTTAAAGCAGTTGTTTGTTGCTTGCAACTTAATACTGGAGGGGATTCACATGATAACCCAAAGGTGGACTTCTAGTCATAGATGCAGTTGGATGGCGGTCTATATATCTTGTTGTATTGCCCAATCGAATCCCATAGGATCTTGATGTCTAGTATTGCATTGTTATGCCTTGCCCAGTCCTGTCAATTGCCCTGTTGTAATTTGTTTACTAATCATGTCATGTTTGTTTATCTAAGGAGAACACCTCTAGTGAACAATGGACCCCAGTCCAATCTTTACCATTGATGCACCTTCCACTGTTACTGTTTACTTGCTGCAAACCATTATAACCTTCCACACCATACAGTTAGTCCTTTGTTACAACAATCGGTGAGATTGACAATCTCACTGTTCATTGGGTCAAAGTCTTGAGTTTGTGTTGTGTAGGTTTCCAAGTTGCTTGCAACACCTTTGAGACATTTCCTTCCTCCTACTGGTTCGATAACCTTGGTTTCTTACTGAGGCAAAATTTGATGTTGTGCTGCTTCATACCTTGCTCTTGGGGTTTCCCGACGAAGCGCTCCATATCAACGAAGCGCCATCATCATAGGGGCACCCGGGGTGGCTGCACCCCCCCCCCCAGGCGTGAGCCAGGGCTGGCCGCGTGGCCATGGGGTGTGGCCCCCTGGTGGCTCCCCTCCGTCCCGTATTCCCGTATTCCCCTCGGGAAAATTTTGACTTTGGCTTTTGTCCCGTCCAATTCCGAGAATATTGATTTTCTGCCTTTTCTGGAACCAAAAACAGAAGAAAACATGCAACTGGCACTATGACAACTTGTTAATAGGTTAGTCTAGAAAAACATATAAAACACCTCAATGTAAAGACAAAGCAAAACAAAGTAGATAATAAACAAGCATGGAGCATCAAAAATTATAGATACATTTACGACGTATCACATAACTGCAACACCAAAAATGTAGTTCATCTTCGTGTTTGGAGCTGGATTTCTTGCATCTCCCAAACAGAGCAGCATAAAGAATCTAGAAGAAAATTTCTGGATGCATAAATGAAAAAGGGAACTAGATTACATCAATTTTTATAAGCATTAAGCACCAGCATTGCCTGCATGTATTACATAATTATAGCTATCAGATCAGAACAAAAACAGTTAGCACGCATAGTAATAGGCCTGAAGATGTCAGTAGGAAAATACCATGCATTGGTGTGGAAACATCGGTTAGTTAGGCTACCTTGAAAAAAAGTTGAAGCCACATTGTAGTCATTGAGACTTGCATAACATAGTGTGCACTAAAATACTTGTAGAGTAGAGTAGATATGCTTGTGGTAATAGCATGGAAACTGTAACATAACGGTAAGCAAACCAACTCCATGATCCAAAGGTAAGTAATGCGAACAATAGCACTGCACTATGAATATATGACCGCCATTCAGGCAAACAAATTATTCTGGTCATGGTACTACAATAATTGGAAAAATTCCTAAGCTATGACCTGCATACCTGCAAGCAGGTGAAAAATTACACGCAACCCGAAAAATCAGTCTAGTGAATACCGATGTTGTAGAAACCAAATGTCCCCATCGCTAAAGAAATTTGACTTTGCTCGACAACTGACAACATGATTCGAAGCGCTAAAGAATGTCGTGTGGTGTACAAATACTTGTTCCTGAACTTGAACTTGGAGTGTAATCAAATGGAATTGATTTATTTTGGACATGGACGGCACTGGATCAGACCAAGAAAGCACTATGGCAGGAAAGGAACATACCTGGAGCTTAATCTCCTTCGCCGGTGCAGCCATAGGCGCCGGCGCATCCCTCTCCCCCGGTGAAATAACTCATCATACGGCGGCACGAGTTCCCCGAGGTCGAGCTGGCCTAAGATCTCCCCGTAGTCCCTGCATTGCATCCACCGAAGATGAACCCTCCTCCGCCTTGTCGCCACTACCGACGAGACGGGGATGGAGTAGCCCGAGCTAGGTGATGGATCAGAGGCGGCCGAGCTAGGGATGGAGGAGTAGGCAGCGGTGACTGGGGACGGGTGTAGTGCGGGGTTCTAACCTAATCTCCAAAACCGGTTGCGAACCATGGGCTAGAACTATTTGGACCTGAAATTATTTGACACATACCTAACTATACCTAAACCAGATTTAATAAGAAGCGAACTAGACCTAACTTTTTCGGAGCAGGCCCATCAGCAACTAAACTGAAGAAGCCCACACGCGAAAACCAAACTATTACACCCGGTTAAACAAGAACTATTCTCGGATTTACATATATAGGAGAAAAGTGCATTGTCTGTTGAGAAGACGAAGGAAAAAATACGACGTTGTAGATAAATTTGAGAATTGTTCTCGTTTAACCGGGTGTAACAGTTCATTTTTCACGCGTGGGATTCTTCAGTTTAGTTGCTGATGGGATAGTTCCAAAAAAAGTTAGGTTTAGTTCGGTTCTTATTAAATCTGGTTTAGGTATAGTTAGGTATAGTTCAAATAGTTTCAGGTCCAAACAATTCTAGCTAGAGATTCCCAACCGATTCTGGAGATTGGGTTCGAACCCTGCACTACGCCCGTCCCCAGTCACCGCCTACTCCTCCATACCTAGCTCGGTCGCCTCCGATCCATCCCCTAGCTCGACCGACTCCATCCTCGTCTCGTCGGCAGTGGCGACAAGGCGGAGGAGGGTTCTTCTCCGGGGGCCGCAACGCAGGGACTACGGGGAGATCTTCGGCCTGCTCGACCTCAAGGACCTCGCGCCGCCATACGAGGAGCTATTTTTAGGGGTTCATAGCAAGGAAAACAAAAAAATTCAACCGCATGCACACAAACAAGCCAAGATCTATCTACTAGATTGTAGCAATGAGTCGATTAGAGTACTCATCCTCGAAGATTCCAAAGCGGTTAACGAGAGCATATTCTCGTGGGTGATGTAGTCGTACACTTGCGGATCTCAAGATCGCGTAGACGATCCTTTCGGCGCTGCGTTCCGGCAGCGCTTCCACAGTCGGTCGCATGTTTGATACTCGATGAAGACCTTCCTCTCCCTTGTTCCAGCAGGCAGCAGAGGTTGTAGTTCTCCCCTCGTGATTCCGGCAGCACGACGGCGTGGTGTTAGAAGTAGAGGGAAGATCCCACAGGGCTTCGCCTAAGACGGTGCGAGTTATGGTGGATCTAGGGTTTTCCAGCGATCTAGCTTTAGAGGGCCGGAGAGGAGGAGGAGGTGTCGGTGGTGACTAGGGCTACGGCGACGAGCCGGCGGCGACGCGAGGCGACGGCGGTGCTGGGCAGCGGCGGCTAGGCGGCGGCGCATGGGGTGGGGAGGGCTGGCTCTTGTGTTCTTTGGGGCAGCCCTCCCCCTCTATTTATGAGAGGGGGGCAGCCTTGGGAGGGGAGAGTTTGAATCCAAACCCAAACCCAAGTTGGATAGAAGGAAGGACTCTTTCCTTCTTCCACTAGGAAACTATTGTTCTAGTTTGACTTTTCAAACCTCCCTTTTGACTTTCAATTTAGAGCTTTAATTCTCTCTCGCAAATGCCCAAACCAAGTGACCTAGGATATGATCCAATCATTCCACTTACCCATGACACATTCATGGACCATTCTCCTTCTGGTCTGGTGAACCTTCTAGACCCTACTAGAACCTCTCTGATGAAAACATCAAAATCATTCCCGAACTCCGGAATCGGACTTTACTTATGTGAATCTTATTCTCCGGACCATTCTGGATCTCCTCGTGATATCCCGGATCCCATCCGAAACTCCGAACAACATTCGGTATCCCTACTCACGTTCCATATCTACTAGACAACATCGAATCCTTAAGTGTGTCTCCCTACGGTTCATGAATTATGCGGACATGACCGAGACACTTCTCAGATCAATAACCAATAGAGGAATCTAGAAATTCATATGGCTCCCACATATTTCTACGATTACGTTGTGATCGAATGAGCCACTTACATATGATACCAATTTACCTTTGTCTCGCGATAGTTTACTTATCCGAGGTTTGATCGTCGGTATCTCTGCATACCTAGTTCAACCTCGTTACCGATAAGTACTCTTTTCTCATTCCCGTGATATGTGATCCCTTGTGAACCAGTCACATGCTTGCAAGCTAATTGGATGACACTCCACCGAGAGGGCCCAGAGTATATCTATCCGTCATATGGATGGACAAATCCCACTCTTGATCCATGTGCCTCAACACATACTTTTCGAACACTCAATGCCACCTTTATAGCCACCCAGTTATGGTGTGGTGTTTGATGTCATCAAAGTATCCTTCCGGTGATGGTGATTAGCATGATCTCATGGTCGAAGGAATTAGGTTACTATGTATCAGAAAGCTTATAGCAAACGAACTATTGAAATGACTTGATCTTAATGCTACGCTTATCTATAGGAGTATGTCCATCACACCATTCTCCTAATGATATGATCTTGTTGTTAACAACATCTCAATGTTCATGATCAGGAAACCACGATCATCTATTAACCAACAATCTAGTATTACAAAGAGACTTTACTAGGGACTCTAATTTAGTTTACAAATCACACAAGTATTAATGTTCCGGTTAATACTATAATAGCATGAATGTAAACATTTATCATAAACACAAAGATATAATAATAACCACTTTTATTACTGCCTTTAGGGCATATCTCCAACAGTCTCCCACTTGCACTAGAGTCAACTAATCTAGATTACATGGTAATATACCAAACACCCATGGCGGTTTGGTGCTGGTCATGTTTTGCCCACGGGAGAGGTTTAGTCAACGGATCCGCCACATTCAGATATGTGTGTACTTTGCAAATCTTTATGTCACCATCTTGGACATGCTCTCGAATAGCGTGAAAATTTAGCTTGATGTGCTTCAGCTTCTTGTGTGACCTTGGTTCTTGCGCATTGGCTATGGTGCCCATGTTATCACAGTAGATAACATTGGGTCCAGCGCACTTGGAACCACACCGAGCTCTGTAATGAACTCCTTCATCCATATCGCCTTTTGTGAAGCCTACGAAGCAGCTATGTATTCCGATTCAGTTCAAGATCTCGCCACAACGCTTTGTTTTGCACTCCTCCAGCTAACTGCTGCACCATTCAAAGTAAATACGTATCCAGATTGTGATTTAGAATCATCCGGATTGGTGTTCCAACTATCATCGGTGTAACCATTAACAACGAGCTATTCATCACCTCCATAAGAAAGAACCATATCCTTAGTTCTTCTCAAGTACTTAAGGATGTTTTTGACCGCTGTCCAATGATCCACTCCTAGATCACTTTGATATCTACTAGTCAAACTAACAGCATATGCAATGTCGGGTCTAGTACATAGCATGGCATACATAAGAGATCCTATGGCTGAGGCATAGGGAGTCTTGCTCATCCTTTCTCTATCTTCTGTCGTTGCAGGACTTTGAGTTTTACTTAGGGTCGTATTGGGCAACATGGGCAAGAACCCTTTCTTGCTATCTTCCATTCCAAACCTCTTTAGAACTTTGTCCAAATATGTACTTTGTGAAAATGATATTAGGCGTCTCGATCTATCTCTATAAATCTTTATGCCTAATATGTAAGCTGCTTCGCCAAGATATTTCATTGAAAAACTATTATTCAAATAATCCTTGACACTATTAAGAAGGTCTACATCATTCCCAATCAATAATATGTCATCTACATATAGTATTAAGAATGATACAGAGCTCCCACTAACTTTCTTGTAAATACAAGCTTCTCCATAAGTTTTTATAAAACCAAAGTTTTTGATTACCTTATCAAAACGATGATTCCAACTCCGGGATGCTTGCTTCAATCCATAAATTGACTGTTGAAGTTTGCATACCTTGTTAACATCTTTAGGATCGACAAAACATTTGGGTTGTACCATATACAACTCTTCATCAATGTCTTCATTGAGGAACGCCGTTTTAACATCCATCTACCATATTTCATAATCATAATATGCAGCGATTGCTAACAAAATTCTCACTGATTTTAGCTTCGCTACTGGTGACAAAGTCTCATCGTAGTCAACTCCTTGAATTTGTTGAAACCCTTTTGCGACAAGTCGAGATTTATAGACAATAACATTACCATCAGCATCTGTTTTCTTCTTAACAATCCATTTGTTCTCGACAGCCTTCCGACCATCCGGTAAGTCCACCAAAGTCCATACTTGGTTTTCGTACATGGATCCAATCTCGGATTTCATGGCTTCTTGCCATTTATTGGAATCTGGACTCATCATCACTTCCTCATATGTCGCAGGGTCATCGGTGTTGTCCACCAACATGACACTCATAACGGGATCATACCAATTAGGAGTGGTACGAGTTCTCGTTGACCTGTGAGGTTCCGTAGCAACTTCAACTGAAGTTTCATGATCAACATCATTAGCTTCCTATCTTATTGGTGTAAGTGCCATAGGAACTACTTCCGGTGCTGCGCTACTCGTAAGTTCGAGAGAAGGTTCAACAACCTCGTCGAGTTCTACTTTCCTTCCAGTCACTTCTTTCGAGAGAAACTCCTTCTCTAAAAGGATCCATTCTTGGCAACGAAGATTTTGCCCTCGGATCTATGATAGAAGGTATACCCAATAGTTTCCTTCGGTTATCCTATGAATACGCATTTTTCCGCTTTGGGTTCAAGCTTGTCTGGCTGTAACTTCTTTACATAAGCTTCGCAACCCCAAACTTTAAGGAAAAACAATTTAGGTTTCTTGCCAAACCATAATTCATACGGTGTCGTTTCAACGGATTTAGATGGTGCCCTATAACATCCCAAAAATATGAAACTTGGATCATCAAACTCTAATCATCAAAATTTAGGATTAACAAAAACTTTTCTAAATAAAAATATGAAGGCATGCATGTGTGTATGCATTCCAATTTGGATTCTTTTGAATTACCTTGCTTGTGTGTTTATTTGCTTGTAAAAGGATTCTTAGGTGAAAACATCATCTAAACAATCCCCACACTTTTCCCAAAGACAAATAAATCAAAACAAACAAAATAAAGGAATGGTCACTTTGGCCAAATTAAATCCCATGCCTACTTTGGCTGTCTCTAACTTTCAGAACTTAACATAAACTTGTTTGGATCTTTGCACCCCTTGATAGTACTCATAACAAAGTACCAAGGCCCACCTTGTGATTATCCAGAAACATTCAAATGCATAGTTTAAATGACAGTTTAAAATTGAATCTATATCATATGGGAAGATCCCACTTTTTCAAAAACCACTCAAACAAGCTCAACTTTCAAAACCCAAGCATCTACAGACTCACCAGCACATGCCTAGCACACACACCAAAAATCTTTTCAAAATTAAAAAACTTGAATTCATGCGGCCATTTCATCAAACACCTTGCAGATTCAAATCAACAAAATCACAAACACTATAGTGTGCAGTGATTCTGGCCTAACTTGTTCCCTCTCTGGACACCACTAGCCTTAGTAGATCATCTAACACCCTAAACTAATCTCTCGCACCACTGTAAGATAGCCATTGTCATCAATGGTGAGCAGGCCGAGTGCACCCTTGCCACCCACATGTCAACAACAAGCTAGGAGAAGCACCAAGCCTAGCCAGCATGTCTGGGAGGTAGCCCATGCCTCACCGCCCCCTCTTGACCAGCCCTGCCTCGCAGACAATGCCCAGAACCGCCAGGAACGCCATGCCCGTGCCGCTGTCGACCATGCCGACGTGCGCCGCAGAGCACGCATCGTTCCCATTCAACCAGGCCACCTCGAGACCTCGCCGCACGCCAACAAGCTCCCCACCGTCCCAGGAACACGCCAGACATGCCCATTTCACTGCCCGTGCCCTATAGCCACCGCTCGCCGTCGAAGACGCCGCCTCTGCCGCGCAGAACGTCAAGCGTTCCCGACCGTTTGCCACCGCCCCTACACACGCATTAAAGCCATAGAGCATCGCCAGGAGACCACCGATCGATCGCCACCCTCGGTCATGCCTCTAGCAGCCCATAGCCATGTCGCCATCGTCGCCTGCCCATCCCGTTCGGTCTCACCGTCGAGCCTATAAAAGGAGACGACTCCTAGCCAAATTGAGCACACCATCTCACTCCCCTCTCCTCACTGATCGTTCCACCCCGTTCCCAGAGCAAGGCGAGCAGCGCATCGCCGGAATTTGGCCGGAGCCCGTCGCTGCTGGAGAAGAAGGGAGCCAGCGATTGGAGCCACCCCAGGATAAGCTGTCGGTACCAGGAGGTTCGCCGTCGTCGACTTCATCGTTCGCCCACATCGCCGACCCTTGGCTGAGCCCCGGTGATCCCCCGATGACCCCCACCTGCCGCGTTAGGGTTCTGTCTCGCCGGCGCTGCCCGACGTGGACGATGAACCAGAGTCGTTGGATTAGAACTAGATCCAACGCACCACGTTGCCCCGTACCGCTTCGCACCCCCCGTCTCACTGACGCGTGGTGACAGCCACTTAACCAGCCCGCGTAAGCGCTGTGCGTAGCAGGCCGGCCCATTAGCAGTTCCCGCGCAGCCCACTCGTTTGAATTTAATTTTTCCATTTTGATTCAAACACAGTTCTGTACCTACTTTCAAAAATCAACCCAGCTCGATTCAGTGAACCAAATTGAATGAAACCAATTTTGTCAGAAAGGTTTTAAAATGTTTAATCCAAGCCCGTTGGATTCAAATCATTTGAATCTATAGATCAACCTTGGTAAAAATAACAAGGCAGAAGCTTTTCTGCATTCAAACATTTTTCAAATTTAAACCATAATAGCTTTTGAGTTGATTCCAACTCTCAAAAATCACATTTGATCATACCTTTCAGAATATATAAAAACATTTGGGTTTACTTACAGAAATAATGTTCAAGTAATAAAAGAATGCCACATAGGCATTTCTATTCACTTTATTTAATTAAGATAAAAGGTTAAACCTTATTAAATTATGACACCACTTTAAATCACATTCCCATGCACTGAAATGTGTGGTGATAACATGTGTCAACATGATCCCATGTTTGGTTTGGAGAATATTAAATCCTAAGTAGTTTTTCAATGAGTAGAAATTACTTTTCTAAAAATAAAATTATTAAATCAAGTGCTTGTAATGTTAGTGATGATGCTAGATCATCTATAGGACCCTTGGGTGTGATGATTGAAAGTAGTTAAGTATTGTTTGGTGATTGTGTACCTCGTATTTATTCATAGACGCTAGTACCGACCAAGGATACGATGAGGAAGGAGGATACTACGAAGAAGAGGCCGAGGAGAACTTCAACCACTCCTCTGCACAAGGCAAGCTTATACTGATATTGATGCAAGCTAACACTTGCAAGATACTTTACCTATGCAAGCCAATACTTGCAAGCTAACACTTGCAATCATGAGAGTTAAATAACCTATGCAATGCACTAAGCATGCTTGGTTAGATACATTTGATGATACCCAATCCTAGTTTTACTTGCAAGTTTTATACTTTATTTCTTTATCAAAGCTAGTACTTAGAGTTTACTGGAATCAATGGTAGATTCTAGAGAGATAATTGAAGGTTGCATAAAGAGCATAAAACCTGGCCTAAGCTAGATAATCTTTATGTCATCCTAAGGCATGAGATTGAACTTAGTTAAACTCCACTAGTTTACCACCCCTCATTAGTACTTACCCCCACTTGGAGATGCTAGTGCTAAGCATAAAACTTGATCAACTTTAGATGGGAATACTTGGTGAAAATGGTTATGAAAACCTTGGAATGATGGATCATTCTATTGAAATGTTTTGGACATGTGTTTCCGAACACCAGATGAGTTTTGGTGATGAAAATGTTGAGGCATGAGCCTTAGCCCTTTATAAAACTGATGGTTGTCTGGATGCGATACCATTCCAATTTTACCGTACAACCACAATACCCGAGAATTGGGTAGGGCTTGACTGGAAACTTATAACCCTAGTATTGGTTCCCTCACGGCCAAGGTCTGAGCTGAGGCTACCTTGTGAAGATTGTCCACCTGTGCAATACCCAAGATGCCAGTTGGTAATGGTTGGGAGGCCAAACTCACGGGAGAGGTGCTTATACTAAGGCGTGTAATTGAAAGGTTAGGATTGATTATCCGCATACTGAGTATGGTGAATTCAGGATTTGTTACTGATGGATGTATCGAATGTTGTGGTGAAAGTGTACAATCACTGCAGAGTGTCAAACTATTCGAATAGCCGCGTCCGCGGTTATGGACAGTTGGAGTGGCCATACTGTTCCCCCGTCAGATGTGTTCAAAATGACTTGTGAAACGAACTGAGACTTTGACTTGACCACAACAGAGTTGTGATATGAAATTCAAGTTCCAACTTAGGTGTTATAAAATTTCAACCAGCTTTTCTTGCTTCTGAACGTAGTAGAGGTAAATCTGGCTTTTTGCAAAACAACCATAGAGCTTAGTGTCCTACTACAAAAACTCCCTTCACTTGTTAGTATTAGTTTGCAAGTACTTAAAGAGTACTCATGGCTTTGTCCCTGGCTATTCCCGTGGCCAGACTATGAAGAGGAATATCAGGAGGATCGACCCCAGGAAGGTTACGACAACTAGGATCATCTCCCATCGTCACCATTGCCTGTGACCCCGAAGATGGAGCTTCGCCTACGCTACTGTTATTATTACGTATTCCGCTACTTGAGTTGTATTAAGAACTGGATCATGAGATCCTTATTTGTGTAAGACCTTATGTATGTTTTGTAATGGATGATGTACTATGGTATCCAAATCTGTTATGTCTCACAAAAATGGTAATCCTGGGATTGCGATGTATGGCATAACAGGCATCTGGGTTTAAAATCCGGGTGTTGACAAGTTGGTATTAGAGCCATCCTGACCATAGGAGACCCTAGTTAAACTGGACGTTTGAATCAAAAACTTAGTTTCAAAACCAAAGGAAGCAAATATTTACAAAAACTTATTCCCATTCTTATCACCTTGATTCTTTCATAAAAATTCATGTTCCTCAAAAACTCTTGCAAAATACATAAAATTTGACACACTTGATCACTCTACTAACTTACTCATCCTATATTCTTATAGATGGATGTGAAGTATAGAAAGTTTTATCAGTTGGGGAATGGAGGAGACCTTATCTTTCAGCGGGATCTGGACCAGCTTTCGGAACTTCTGGAGCGTCCGCACCCCGAGTTCTTTGGAGCTTAGCTCAATGATCAAGGAGGAGAAGATTTGCAGTGGCTAATTGTTGCAAGTCTCCGAGGAAAGATTGAACCTCCCACTGCTGAGGGAATTAAGTTTACCTTAAGAGAGAACAACTGGCTCGATGGAGTTGCCAGGGCCATGCAGGAAGCTCTTGCCCATCTGTGTGGGCAGAGTATCAACCAGATCAAGGGTACTCGCTTTGAGTTTTGCCCAAGGCGTGATGCTAATGGACAGCCACTAGAAGCCCCATACCACCACGAGCTGAAGACTCGGTTGGACCACCTTAGCTTCATGATGTACGATCGTCAACAGGAGTTGGATAATTGTCGTGACTACTCCAACCAATAGTCCGCCATCATCAAGAAGAAGGATCAGACCATCGCCATGCTAGCGAAGGATCGCAAGTCTCGCCGCCGTCAGCTCGATAATAAGGAGTGCATCATTGCCCATCTTCGCCACCGTATCTCGTCTTTGGAGGAGACCATCCACGAGAGAGACATGCAGTTGGAGGAAAGGGAGAATGCCGGAGAGGATCTTCGTGGAGACCCCTACTCCTATCTCAGCTATGATGATGATTTTCTGGAGGATTAGGCTATGGATTTCTTCACCGATGAGGAGGATTTCACCTTCATCAATGACGATGAGGATGACGACTACACCGACTCCGAGGAGTAGTAGCACTTGAGCACTAGCGTAGTGAGTAGTATTCGGTCCCACTGTATCGTAGTTTCCATAATGGTTCTTAAAACCATCTGTTTTCCTTTGTTGTGGTGTGTGTTTGTATCGTGTACTATGAATGAATGAATGAAAAAGCAAGTTGCTAGAAAAATCCGAGTCAAACCTTAAAAACTTTTCAAAGTCCCTGAACCTTAGAAATTTCCCTCTTTTCTCATGATCTATCTCAATCTTCAGATGCCACGTGGAGGAAGTGGTTCATCCCCAGACCCGATGTTGCTGATACTGCAAATGTTTGTTTCTGACCGCGAAGCTAAAAGAGCCTGACGTCAAGCCAACCTAGCCACCCTTCAACAGATAGCCCAGCTAGCCCACAACAATCAAGGCCACGGAAATCAGGACAACCATGGATCTAAGCTCAAGAATTTCCAGAACACCAACCCACCTATTTTCACTAAGTCGGAAGATCCCCTAGATGTCGACGATTGGCTGCAAACCATGGAAAACAACCTAGAAGTCGCCAGAGTGGAAGCTAACGAGAAAGTTCTGTTCGCCACCCACTATCTAGCCGGAGATGCCAGAGCATGGTAGAACAGTGTTCGTGTAAGGGTCCCAACCTTTAATAAGGTAGAGTCCCCTGTGTTTACAATGCTAGTCCCTGGATCAATAGCTAGCATCCACAGTTAAGATGTAATATCAAGAAACAAAGGTCATAATACAACTTTATAACCAGGAATAAAATAATCTATTACATCTTTTCATAGCTCATTTTGCTATTACAATACATTGCAGCAGAATATCTATAAGCATGGGGTCCTTCATCTTCAAAGTGCCACAGGCAGACATGTTGGTTGTAGACTTTGTAATCCTAATCAATCAATCTTCACTAAAATCAATCAAACCTGCAACATTACAAGTTATAGCCACAAGGTCAATACATTTGAATTGTATTGGCAAGTCTCACTACTATGTTGAATATAAGTGGATCCTATCATTACATGCATTTTTGGCTAAGTAGGGTTTAAGGCTCATTTGCAGAAAGCAATAATTTATCCTATCTTTTCAAATGGTTTTGTTTCCTTTGTTAAATCTCTTTATCAAAAACCCTTGAACTCCTTGGTATTCCCAAGTATTCAAGTCCTTGTCAAAAACCTCTTGAGTTCCTTGGTAACCCCAAGTGCATCAAGTTTTTTTCAAAATCTCTTGAGCTCCTTGGTACCCCCAAGTGCATCAAGTCTTTTGTTGTCACTTAAAAGTTTTCTTTTAGAAATTGGAATGTCGAGATCTTCCATAGCTTCAGGCCTTAGTTGCTCAGAGTTGTCCATAACCGAGGACACGGCTAAGTACTTAGAATTTGATCTTCTGCAGAAGTTGTACACTTTATCCATATGACACAATCTCATCTTGATGCCACCAGTGGCCGCTGGATAAGTACTCACCAAGATGGAGTACTGGCAGATTGAGAATGTGACAAAGTCTTTCCATAGGAGTCCTCCCAAAACAAAATGTTAGCTTGTCTACCAGGCACAAATGTAGGGTTGCTCCCTTACACAAATCTAGTTAACCTGAAGATGCCAATGCATGGGACTTCCACTATGTAGTTGACTAAGCCAGAGCCCATTTAGCATGTGGCTGTACACGGAAGCCAATGTACGAGAAACATGTTCAATCTCTAAGTTTCCTGGGTGGTTTTCCTTTGGAGCACAACACAAAGAGATTGCCATAGACATGGTTCCTTTTGTTGCCACCTTCTCCAAAACTCAAAGTATCCTTGTCCACCCAGGTGGTTCATTGAGTCCTTGTTTTATTATATAAAACATAAGTCTTTTCTCAATCTCATAAAATCTCAACATGTATCTCTTTTCAAAATATAGCATGGCTAAGCATGTATCAACTACATTGTTTTCACTAAGGAATGTATAGGGTATCCTATTAGGATTTAGCATAGCATAAGTATAGAAATTCTTTTCATGCATGTTTTCAAAAATCCACTAAGTATAATGAAAATAGTAGGACTTTAGATGATAGTGTCACTTGACTTTCTTTTGGTAGGGAATGGTGGTTCACTTCTTGATTTTTCTAGTCTCACACTTTTCTAACTTCACTACAATCAATCAAGCAAACACAATATCAACTAGCATTCCAAACCAATAATCAATCAAACAATTCACTCACATAAAACAATGGAATCTAAGTCATGCATGTAAGCATGCAAGAGATAGGTTTATTTGCAAAGGTGGTCTCCACTAGGCTTCTAAACTTGGTAAGGTTCAAAAATGGTCATTTTCCAAAGTGGCAAAGTCATTTGCAAAAAGGGTTTTGTCTATAAACCATTTTTAAATCCATTCATTATTTCATGTGGTGGAAAATGTTTTTATCAAATCAAAAGCTTTATGTCTGTCACCAAATAAGTTGCTAATTCTCAAAACTTGGTGTTTAGGGTCAGTAGGTTTGATTCAAATCATTTTCCCAAAGTTCTTACTCCAAAAACATTTTCATAGCAAAACCATTATTTTTATTTGGCTAGAAATGGGCTAAATCAATTAATCCATCCTAAACTTCACCAAATTCATTTTCAAAACCATGGGTTGGTTCCTAGGGTCAGTAAGTTCATCACAAACTAATTTTCAAAGGTTTCAACCTTAAAAACATTTTTGAATAATTTTTCTAATCTACACAAGCATTCAAATGTTTCTGCAAAAACAAACAATCTAACAGATACTATTTACTAAAAAAATTGCATGGTTGGCTAGGGCTTGTTCCACTGATTCCATTGATATAAAGTTTGTAATTTTTGGACGTGTGGATCAAAAGTTGTGCGATTTACAAAATTGGAAATCTAATAGAAAGTTTTCTGTCTTTTAAATCAAACAGAGGCCACGTGGCTGTTCCTGATTCGTCTATACCGCTTCGCTCGGATCGACAGACACAGACCGCAGGATCCAACTTGATCGCACGGCACAGATTCACTCTTACCCTTTCGCTCTGGTTCTATTCCTAACCGCAGGATTGAAATCTAACGGTGTAAGGCTAGTCGACCATACTCGGGCGGCGCTGACGCGGCGGCGACTAGCGGCACGGTCAGACGTGGACGGTGCCGGCGGTACAGGAAGTTAAAAGGGAGGGGAGTATGCTCACCATGATTGCAGAGGCCTGGGGAAGCTCAACGTGAAGTCGTCTGGGCAAGGGGCGCACGAGGACAGGAGGAATTCCTCACCGGAGTAGGGTCTGGAGACGGGTGGTTCTGTTCGCGGTCGAAGGCGACGCTGTCGATCACGAGAAGGCAAGCAGAGGGCATGATTAGGTGCACAAGACCAAGGCGAAGATGCTTGCATGATCGAGAAGGCGTGGGGTGGTCGGATTCTACCTAGGGACTTCGCCGGAGAAGTAAACAGATGCGGCGGCGCTCAGATCTTGTCGAAGACGGCGTTCTGGGGCGCCCGCGGTTGAATGGAAGGTACTGGCAGGTGCGCCAGGAGGTGGAGAGTATGTGTGCGTGGTCACTGAGACAAAGGGCGGCGCAGAGTCGCCGGAATTGGCACTGGACCTCGTCGGAGCAGAGGGTGGTCTCTGGCGAAATTTGTGTAGCCTGGTGGCGTGTTGGTTATGGCGACAGAGGGGAAAGGAGGAGAAGACGTAGGCGTTTAATACTGCGTGGTCGCAGGGGGAGTAATGGTCGTGGTTATTGTGAATTTGATCGCCGGCGTTAAGGCAGGAAACGGCGAGGAGGAATTAGCGCGGGGTGAGGACGATGAACAGGAGAGGTGGGGTCGGCTGGTCAGTGAGAAAAGGAGTGAGGGGAGGGTCCACCAGTCATTCACTGCACGGGTCGTCTGGTGAGTGAGAAAACGTTTCGGCAGAGGGGGAAATAGGTGGGCTGGTACTGGGCTTAGTGGGCTTTGTCGACTGGGCTGAGTCCAATTCTTATTTTTTTCTGTCTGAAACCTTTTTCTTTTTCCATTTCCTATTTCTGTTTTGAAATTCAAACAACAAACAAAACTCAAATCAATTCAAACAATTCAAACACTCACCACACTTTGTAACTTTGAATTTGGTTCTGTTCAGTAACATAAACCAAAATTCAAAACCAAAATAATAATTTTATTTTAGGGTCCATTATTAATTAAATAAATAGACCATTGTTATTAAATCAAATAGGATTTGTTTTATTTAAAACTCCATTTTGAAATCTAAAATATTATCAAAACCAAATTAGTAGGTTTTATTTGAGAATACAAAATACTTGGAAAACTTATTTGAAATAAAATAATAAGTTTTAGTGTTTATTTAAAATGGGAAAGCCTTTATTTTAAATAAAACTGGATATTAAATCCTTATTATTTTATTTAAATAAACCTTTACCATTTTTATCAAAACAAAACATTTTATTTCAAAATCTTGGCCAAGGTTTAATTTGGCTCTATAAAATAATCTTTATTTATAAATCCACCTTTTCTTTTGAAAACCAAATCCTTTTATTAAAAGATCCAAAATATAGTAATTTTAAATATTTTAACTTCATTGTTTATTTAACTTTTTAAATCCCTTTAGGATTATATTGGATCCAAATAGGTTTTGAAAGTTCCCAATTGGATTCAAAAAGTTTCTTCTCACTCTGAAAATCAACAAAGTTTTATTTTATTCAATATTTTTCACATAACAAGATTTGGAAAATCTTGGGATGTGACAGTTCGTGCAATGACCGGAGGACAGATGATGACCTGGGAGGAATTCAAGGTCAAGTTCAGCAGAACCCATGTGCCACCGGGTTTGATCAAGAGAATGAGAGACAAATTCAGAGAACTGAAGCAAGAACGGATGACCGTAGTGGAATACCGTGACAAATTCTTGTCATTAGCTAGGTATGCCCCGGATGAGATCGACACCGAAGCCAAGAAGAAGGAAAGATTCCTGAATGGTCTGCACGATGAGATGCAGACGGTGTTAGTCAATATCCACTTTGCTGATATTGAAGCCCTGGTCGACTCTGCCATCCAGATGGAAGGAAAGGTCAACCAAGCCAATGAGAACCGCAAGCGTCGCATGATGCATCAGCCAGGAACCCACCAGACCCCAAAGTATCGGCCCAACCCATCTCCAGGATTTGCCCCGAGAACCAACAGACCCCCGATGAACCGTCCGACCTATCCCAACCGTGGAAACCCTAGGCCCGGAGGAAATCACAACAACCCCGGCAACTCTAGAAATTTCAACCGTGCCCCACCCAAGTTCAACAACAACAATGCTGCCGCCAACACCAACACTGCCCCGAGGACTGGAAGAAACGATGTGCCTGTTGCAGCAAAGGACAAATCGCAAGTAACTTGTTATGACTGTGGAAATAAGGGTCACTACTCCAACGAGTTCCCCAACAAGAAGAATGCCGCAGCCCCCAATGCAAATGCCCTAGCTCAGCAGCAGCGTCGTGTTCAGCCAGGAAAAAGGTTTGCCCCAGGGAATTCACTCAACCGCAACGGCCGTCTTTTTCTCATGCATGCTGAAGAAGCTTAGGAAGTGCCAGACGTCGTGCTGGGTATGTTTTCTGTTAATTCAGTGCTTGCTCGAGTGTTGTTTGATTCTGGTGCATCGCACTCATTTGTCACCGAAGAATTTGCATGCACTAGTAAAATTCAACCAACCAAACTGAAGCATGTTATGATCGTCCAAATTCCCGGTTCAACCACCAAGGCTAGGCAAATTTGCAAAGACGTCCCTATCCGAATCCATGACATAGATTTTTATGCTAATCTGATAGTACTCGGAATTAAAGGTTTGGAAGTAGTACTAGGAATGGATTGGATGTCCAAACATAAAGGATTGATTGACTGTGCCAAGAAAGCCATCACCATGACCAGTACAGCTCGAATATCAGTCGAGCATATATCTGAAACCTTACCTCGTCAATTCAAGTGCAACAAGAGTATAGCCCAACCTACCATTGACCAAGTCTGGATAGTCTGCGAATACCCCGATGTATTTCCATATGTTTTGCCCGGTATGCCCCCAGATCGGGATATCGAGTTTATCATTGAACTAATCCCTGGAACAGGACCCATAGCCTAGAGACCCTATAGTATGAACCCGTCTGAACTAGCAGAACTGAAGAAGCAACTGGATTCCATGTTGGAAATTGGATTAATTCAACCAAGTGTGTCACCATGGAGATCACCTGTCTTATTTTGGACAAGAAGGATGGAGGTAACCGTTTGTGTACGGATTATCGGAAGTTGAATGATGTCACCATCAAGAACAAGTATCCCTTGCCCAAGATAGAAGATTTGTTTGATCAGTCGACCGGTGCCAAGGTGTTTTCTAAGATTGATCTTAGAACAGGCTATCATCAACTCAAGATTCGCGTAGAGGATATTCCAAAGACTGCCTTTACCACCAGATATGGATTATACCAGTATACTGTCATGTCTTTTGGATTGACTAATGCCCCCGCTTATTTCATGAATCTCATGAATAAGATTTTTATGGACTTCCTGGATAAGTTTGTCGTTGTTTTCATCGACGACATTCTGATTTATTCCAAATCGGAAGAAGAACATGAGCTACACCTAAGGACCATTCTTGGAACCCTTAGAGAGCATCAATTGTATGCCAAGTTTATCGTGAATTCTGGTTACAGGAGGTAGGATTCCTCGGCCACATTGTATCAGACGGAGGAATTGCCATTGAACCTGCAAAGGTGAAAGATGTCGAAGATTGGCAAGCCCCAACCACTCAAACCCAAGTTCGTGCATTTCTCGGATTGGTGGGATATTACCGCAAGTTCGTAGAAGGATTCTCGAGTATCGCCAGACCCATGACCCAATTGTTGAAGAAGGACAAGAAGTTTGAATGGACGGATAAATGTGAAGCGAGTTTTCAAGAACTCAAGAGGAGATTGATTTCAGCCCCCATCTTAATCATGCCGGATATCACGAAGCCCTTCGACGTGTATTGTGACGCATCTGAGATCGGTCTCGGATGTGTGCTAATGCAAGAAGGAAAAGTCATATCTTATCTATCTCGACAACTAAAACAACATGAGCAAAATTACCCAACCCATGACCTCGAACTCGCAGCGTAGTTCTAGCCCTGAAGACATGGAGGCATTACCTGATGGGAAACCGTTGTGAGATTTATTCATATCACAAGAGCCTGAAGTATATATTCATTCAGAAGGAGTTGAATATGAGGCAGAGAAGATTGATTGAGTTAATCAAGGATTGCGATCTGGACATTCACTATCACCCTGGTAAAGCCAACGTGGTAGTAGATGCCCTTAGTAGATTTCCGTGCCGCTTGAACTCCATGATTTTGAAGGAGCAACCAAGCTTGCACAAAGATATGGAAGATTTCTGAATGGAATTAGTAAGTGAAGGATTTTTGGCTAGCATAGAACTGCAACCCACTTTGATCAGCCAGATCAAAGAGGCGCAAAAAGGAAATGCTAGTATCGATGGAATCAAGCGTCGTATCGGTACAGGCAAAGTACCCGGATTCACCGAAGACGAAGAAGGAATTCTATGGTACAAAGGACGCCTTTGTGTACCAGCAGATTCTGATTTGAAAGAAGTTATTCTGAAGGAAGCTCATGATACCCTTTATTCTATCCACCCCGGAGGAACGAAGATGTATCAAGATTTGAAAGAGCAATTTTGGTGTCATAAGATGAAGAGAGAAATCGGAAGCTATATCGCCAAGTGTGATATATGTCAGCGAGTCAAGGCAGGACATCAAAGACCCGCTGGATTGTTGCAACCCTTACATATTCCGGAATGGAAATGGGATTCCGTTGGAATGGACTTTATCACCGGATTACCTACTTCTAGTAGGGGAAATGACTCTATCTGGGTCATAGTGGACAGATTGTCCAAAGTCGCCCATTTTTTACCCGTCAAGTCCACATATCAGAGTTTGAAGCTAGCGGAGTTATACATCGCTAGAATCGTCAGTTGGCATGGAGTCCCCAAGAACATCGAATCGGATCGAGGAACTCAATTTACCTCGAGATTCTGGAAGAAAGTCCAAGAAGGTTTAGGAACCCGACTAGATTTCAGTACCGCTTATCACTCCCAGACCGATGGAAAAACGGAACGAGTAAATCAAATACTCGAAGATATGCTGAGAGCATGTGTGTTAGAATATGGATCTAAGTGGGAAGACTGTTTGCCGTTCGCAGAATTTTCATACAACAACAGTTATCAAGCTAGTTTGCAAATGGCCCCATTTGAATTCATGTACGGAAGAAAGTGTCGCACCCCTTTGAACTGGTCGGAAGTAGGAGAGAGTCAGATTTTTGGACCCGATATCCTACGAGAAGCAGAAGAGAAGGTTCACAAGATTCGTGAGCACCTCAAGACCGCCCAGTCCCGACAGAAGAGTTACGCCGACAAGAGACGTCGAGACCTCGCCTTCAACATAGGAGATTTTGTATATCTGAAAGTGTCGCCATTGAAGGGAACGCGGCGTTTCCAACTCAAAGGAAAGTTAGCCCCTAGATATATCGACCCTTTCAAAATTATGAACCGTCGAGGAGAAGTGTCGTATCAATTGGAACTACCCAAAGAGATGTCAGTCATGCACAATGTGTTCCATATCTCATTACTTCGCAAGTGTCTCGAAGTCTCGGAGAAGACTGAAGTATTCAAGAATATTGATCACTGGACTATAGAGATCAATGATGACCTGACCTATCCTGAAGTACCCATCCGTATTTTGGAAGAAGCTTTCCGAACTACCAGAAACCGAAGCATCAAGTTTCTCAAGATTCAGTGGAGCAACCACACAGAAGAGGAAGCTACCTGGGAGCGCGAAGATCACATCAGGACGGAGTTTCCCGATCTCTTCAAATCGTAGGTAATCTTTTCATCCTTTTTCAAATCTCGGGACGAGATTTTGTTTAAGGAGGGAAGGTTTGTAACATCCCAAAAATATGAAACTTGGATCATCAAACTCTAATCATCAAAATTTAGGATTAACAAAAACTTTTCTAAATAAAAATATGAAGGCATGCATGTGTGTATGCATTCCAATTTGGATTCTTTTGAATTACCTTGCTTGTGTGTTTCTTTGCTTGTAAAAGGATTCTTAGGTGAAATAAACATCATCTAAACAATCCCCACACTTTTCCCAAAGACAAATAAATCAAAACAAACAAAATAAAGGAATGGTCACTTTGGCCAAATTAACTCCCATGCCTACTTTGGATGTCTCTAACTTTCAGAACTTAACAGAAACTTGTTTGGATCTTTGCACCCCTTGATAGTACTCATAACAAAGTACCAAGGCCCACCTTGTGATTATCCAGAAACATTCAAATGCATAGTTTAAATGACAGTTTAAAATTGAATCTATATCATATGGGAAGATCCCACTTTTTCAAAAACCACTCAAACAAGATCAACTTTAAAAACCCAAGCATCTACAGACTCACCAGCACATGCCTAGCACACCCACCAAAAATCTTTTCAAAATTCAAAACTTTAATTCATGCGGCCATTTCATCAAACACCTTGCAAATTCAAATCAACAAAATCACAAACACTATAGTGTGCAGTGATTCTGGCCTAACTTGTTCCCTCTCTGGACACCACTAGCCTTAGTAGATCATCTAACACCCTAAACTAATCTCTAGCACCACTGTAAGCTAGCCATTGTCATCAGTGGTGAGCAGGCCGAGTGCACCCTTGCCACCCACATGTCGACAGCAAGCTAGGAGAAGCACCAAGCCTAGCCAGCATGTCTGGGAGGTAGCCCATGCCTCACCGCCCCCTCTCAACCAGCCCTGCCTCGCAGACAACGCCCAGAACCGCCAGGTACGCCGCGCCCGTGCCGCTGTCGACCATGCCAACGTGCGCCGTAGAGCACGCACTGTTCCCATTCAACCAGACCACCTCGAGCCCTCGCCGCACGCCAAAATGCTGCCCATTGTCCCAAGAACACGCCAGACATGCCCATTTCACCGCCCGTGCCCCGTAGCCACCGCTTGCCCGTCGAAGACGCTGCCTCTGCCGCGCAGAACGTCGAGCGTTCTCGACCGTTTGCCACCGCCCCTACACATGCATTAAAGCCATAGAGCATCGCCAGGAGCCCACCGATCGATCGCCACCCTCGGCCATAATTCTAGTAGCCCGTAGCCATGTCGCCACCGTCGCCTGCCCATCCCGTTCGGTCTCACCGTCGAGCCTATAAAAGGAGACGACTCCCGGCCGAATTGAGCACACCATCTCACTCCCCTCTCCTCACTGATCGTTCCACCCCATTCCTGGAGCAAGGCGAGCAGCGCATCGCCGGAATTTGGCCGGAGCCCGCCGCTGCTGGAGAAGAAGGGAGCCAGCGATTGGAGCCGCCCCAGGAGAAGCAGTCGGTACCAGGAGGTTCGCCATCATCGACTTCATCATTCGCCCGCATCGCCGACCCTCGCCTGAGCCCCGGTGAGCCCCCGACGACCCCCACCTGCCGCGTTAGGGTTCTGTCTCGCCGGCGCTGCCCGACATGGACGATGAACCAGAGCCGTTGGATTAGAACTAGATCCAACGCACCACGTTGCCCCGTACCGCTTCGCACCCCCCGTCTCACTGACGCGTGGGGACAACCACTTAACCAGCCCACGTAAGCGCTGTGCGTAGCAGGCCGGCCCATTAGCAGTTCCCGCGCAGCCCACTCGTTTGAATTTAATTTTTCCATTTTCATTCAAACACAGTTCTGTACCTAGTTTCAAAAATCAACCCAGCTCGATTCAATGAACCAAATTGAATGAAACCAATTTTGTCAGAAAGGTTTTAAAATGTTTAATCCAAGCCCGTTGGATTCAAATCATTTGAATCTATAGATCAACCTTGGTAAAAATAACAAGGCAGAAGCTTTTCTGCATTCAAACATTTTTCAAATTTAAACCATAATAGCTTTTGAGTTGATTCCAACTCTCAAAAATCACATTTAACCATACCTTTCAGAATATTTAAAAATATATAGGTTTACTTATAGAAATAAGGACCAAGTAATAAAAGAATGCCACATAGGCATTTCTAGCCACTTTAATTAATTAAAATAAAAGAGAAAAACCTTATTAAATTGTGACACCACTTTAAATCACATTCCCATGGACTAAAATATGTGGTGATGACATGTGTCAACATGATCCCATGTTTGGTTTGGAGAATATTAAATCTTAAGTAGTTTTTCAATGAGTAGAAATTACTTTTCTAAAAATAAAATTATTAAATCAAGTGCTTGTAATGTTAGTGATGATGCTAGATCATCTATAGGACCCTTGGGTGTGATGATTGAAAGTAGTTAAGTATTGTTTGGTGATTGTGTACTGTAACACCCTCAGAATCGGACCTATGCAAGTTTTAGCGAAATTCGCCAAACCCGCATAGAAACAATTCAAAGGTGCCCACCAGGCACTTTCGTGCGGGTGGAAAACGAAGTAATAACATTACACAACAGTCCTCGATGGGACCCACAGAACAGATATATATAACAGCGACTCAATGAGTCAAGAATACAGATATAATATACAAAGATCCAAATCACCTTGAAAACGATAGAGCGTCCAGCTACGGACAAGATGCAAATGGGCTAAGAGCCCTGAAGAATAACCAATGGCGTCCATAACCCTGCCCAGGCCAAGCCGGAAGGGTAACCCTGCTAACGACGTCGATCTCAAAACCTGCTTAAACAAAAGGGGTGCCGACAAAGGGCAAAGGAAAAAGAGGAGCGTCAGTACTGAGGCCAGTACACGGCGAGACTAGAATTCGGCGGTCCTCGCCTACATAGGTATGGTGGACTGAAGCGGCAGCGGCAGCATGCACTAAACAACCTATAGAGACTCGATACAACTAGCGGATATCAGAGAGGGGTAAGAAGGACCTATCCGGAACCTAATCTGATACTACCACCAAACAAACCCATCCTGGTGTTTCCCCCTCGAGACCAAACGAGGAAGTCAACCGAGGAACTCACACAGTTGGCAGTTTTATTTATTCAGTTATCGTTGCAGCAATTACTAGTCAGGTATAGATAATCATCCTGATAAAATAAGCAGTGGGCACTTTTAGTTAGCCATTCCGTTATAGTTGCAACAATTACTAATCAGATACAGATAGCATGAGATAAACCCAAAACCCAACAGTTGTTGGTACTTTTATTCAGCCATTCCGTTGTAGTTGCAATACTTACTAGTCAGGTAAAATGGTCGCAAGCGACAACTCAAACAAGCAATTGTGGGCAATATTATTTAACCATTCCATTATAGTGAAGCTGATTACTAGTCATTATAAGTCAAATTTATAGCAATAAACTTTAGTTATGCTTGTCTATGGTCGAGATACTGTGCTCCAAGTCGTCCATGACCGCGGACACGGCTTTCAGAAAGTTTTACCCGGCCGGGGTGCACCAATAGCAACACACACTCGATCAACCTCGGAAAAACCAAATCAAAACCCAACGAGGCTTTCACGACAAAGCAATCACAGGATTCAGAAATATTTCAGGGGGCCACCCCATTGAGTAGACCCGCAACGAAGTAAGCAAGCTCCGAGACGGACTCAAGGTTTGCGCCAATGGCTGTAAACGACTGGGAACCCGAAAGTGTGGCTGGGCTTATCGATACCGCGAAAACATTCCGCTTACCTAAACAGTACAGTGTGCTCCTCGCACAATCGTAAATAAAGCAGTAAAGCATGGCATAAGTACAGGATCGTAAATAAAACCTCAAACTAGTTTGTGGCCCCAAGAAATAAGACTGAATCAAGCTCTGGCTCAGGGGGGTCCCATATACCTCCCGGATGTGGATAGCGCGATAAATCAAGGAACAGGTACCAAGTACTCGGGGTCCTACGGGACACAAGTGGGCGTTCGGAAACCAAATATTATCTATCACCCACCGATGCCTCTGCTTATTTCAATTTTAGTTGTTAAACAGGAATTAAAGTGAGCGATAAGTAAAACTATGATCATCTCCAACATCAACATGCGGCAATACATCAACAATTGTGGCACTTGACGACACGCAACAGCACTTGAGCAAGCGACTACGACGCGCAAGTCCAACTATCTACCAAACAACAAGTAATAGGATGTGTCCAAGGCGATATATGGCTGCAAGGGATATCAAGGGTACGAAAACTAGAGCATCGCAACACAGATAGCAATAGATCAACAGGAGGGAATAAATACTATAAAAAGTAAGATAGGTAGAAAGGGGGAGATGCTCGCCTGAAAACATTGTCGAAGGTGCAACCGAAGATCGGGGCGAAGCTCACATCAACTCAACGGCCTTATCCGCGAAGAAGCAAAACACTAGAAGAAACACCGGATGCAATATTTAATACAACGGCAGAAGATCGGCATGATGCATGAATGATGTATGACATGGCAAAGGTGCGGTGCAATTAGGCCAGATTAAGCGGAACCGGGGTCCCGACAATTTAATCAATGGTTCAAGTTGTTTAGATACCCCGCAATTTAAATGTTGTTTAACAAGGCAGAATATATCGCCGGTTCGCTACACAAGTTTAAATGAGGCCAATATGAGACTAGATTTGCCCGCATATGGCCCCATATTTAATTATAAGGTGAATCGGCATAAGGCCCCCAAACCACATGATTATGCATGCAAGAACAATAATTATGCGACAAGTTATATTAGGTTATAAAATAGGGTTTCGGGAAGGGATTCACACATTAGGGTTCTCGACGATCTTGGGGGTTCCGGGGTTCGGGGTTCGACAGGGTCCAGGGTTCGACGGATCGGTCTCGGCGGAAACGTTCTCGGACTCCGGGATCGTCCTCGGATATCGGGGGTAGTTCTTGTCGCGTCCGGGAAGCAGGACTTGGGTCGGTGTCGGGGCGCGTCGGATTCTTCCGGGTCGACGCCGTTCTTGTTGTCGCGAAGGTCTTGTCGGGTCCCACGGGGTCGTTCTTGCCGTTGCGAGGGTCTTGTCGGGCCCGCGTATCGGGTCGGTCTTGGCGCCCTCGAGGGAGTACTTGGCATTCCGGATCGGTCTCGAATCCATGAAGCAGACCTTGTCGGGGCCTCATGTCGGTCTTGGGGTATCATGTCGGCGTTCTTGGTGTTCCGCGGTGAAGGGCTAGGCGTCTTGGTGCCGAGCTTGGCGGTCACCGGGTTCGACCGGGGATCTTGAGGTTCCATGTCGGCAATCTTGACGCGGTTCTTGTATAGGAACCAGTCTCAACACCCAATCTTCGCATGGTCGACGATGTGCTTTCACCACACCACCTCCCCATCGCAGGACAACTCCATCGCACTAGACACATCCACAACAACAAGCACGATTCATTACCAACCCCGCACATCATCGGCACCTCACCACTAAAGTGGAGAAGGAAAACCCACACCACTGACGAAGAACAACTGCAGGAGCTGTACAGGCCACCAGGACATGGGACAGCAGAAGCGCTCGAGCGGCGGTTACGGGCCAGCGAGGTCGAGCCTGGGGCTGGCGGGGCGCCGGAAGGGAAGCTGACGACGGCGGCCCTTGGGGCTTGAGCGGCGGCGGGGAGGAGGGTACCGCGGCGGCGCGGCCGGGACAGAGCCTGCCGGCGACGGCGAGGACGCAGGGCAGACGGAGGCGGGGAAACTCGCACGGGAGCGCCGGGCGCGGGAGGAGGCGAGGCGAGGGAGGCGGCGCCGCGGGGCCGGAGGCGGGGAAGAGGCGCGGCGGAGGTTCGCGGAGGCGCGGGCTGGGCTCGGGCGGAGGGGCGACGGCGCAGGAGGCGGCGAGCGCTAGCAGAGGGGCGGCGGGGTCGCTGAGGGAGGCGTGCCCGGCGCCGCGGGGTCGAGGAGGCCGGCGCGGCGGCTCGAGCTTGGCGGCGGAGCGGCGCCCGAGGGAGGAGGCAGGCGGCGCAGGAGGTGGTCGCGGTGGAGCCGGATGGGGCGCGGAGGAGCGGCGAGGTGCGGGAGAAGGGCCAGGGGCGGAGCGGCGCTGCGCCGGAGAGGAGGAGGAGGAGCACGGCGGCGGGGCGAGGCGGACGCCGGGGGCGCCGGGGAGGGAGGTTGATGGGCGGTGGCATGCGGAGGAGGAAGGAAGGAGGAAGAAGGACGCGAGGTGGGTTGGTGGAGTCGCATCGGGCGCGTGGGGAGCGCGTGTGGACAGGGGTGGGCCGGGGACGTGGGGATCGGTGCAGGGGCGGGCCAGGGTGTGTGCTGCGTGTGTTTAGTGCGTGTGTGCTTGTGTGGCCAGGTGGAGAGAGAAAAGGGAGAGGGAGAGGGGAGGGAGGCCACGTGGCAAGCTGGGATTGGGGGGAAGAGAGAGAGAGGTGAGGTGGCGAGAGATGATTGGGTGGGGTGAGGTGGAGGCTGGGTGTGGGTAGGGTTTTAGGTAGCTGTAGGATTTGTCTGGTGGACCGATTTAAAAATGGGGGTGCTCGTTCGGGTCGATTCGGCCCGTTCGACTGCCCCCGCTAAAACAATTAAACTTTTTTATTTGTTTTAAATGGGCCGTATGCAAACCGATAGCGGCCAAAATAATTAATCCGGAGAACCGGGCTTTGCATTTGAATAAAGATGGGGCGTTTTAGAAAACAAAACGGGCTTGCGAAAATAGTTTTATGCGAACAATGCATGATGATGACGATGCAATGCACAAATTCAACGCGATTTTCTAGTAGTGGTTTTGCGGGATGCCACATGTACCTCGTATTTATTCATAGACGCTAGTACCGACCAAGGATACGATGAGGAAGGAGGATACTATGAAGAAGAGGCCGAGGAGAACTTCAACCACTCCTCTGCACAAGGCAAGCTTATACTGATATTGATGCAAGCTAACACTTGCAAGATACTTTACCTATGCAAGCTAACACTTGCAATTATGAGAGTTAAATAACCTATTCAATGCACTAAGCATGATTGGTTAGATACATTTGATGATACCCAATCCTAGTTTTACTTGCAAGTTTTATACTTTATTTCTTTATCAAAGCTAGTACTTAGAGTTTACTGGAATCAATGGTAGATTCTAGAGAGATAATTGAAGGTTGCATAAAGAGCATAAAACCTGGCCTAAGCTAGATAATCTTTATGTCATCCTAAGGCACGAGATTGAACTTAGTTAAACTCCACTAGTTTACCACCCCTCATTAGTACTTACCCCCACTTGTAGATGCTAGTGCTAAGCATAAAACTTGATCAACTTTAGATGTGAATACTTGGTGAAAATGGTTATGAAAACCTTGGAATGATGGATCATTCTATTCAAATGTTTTGGACATGTGTTTCCGAACACCAGATGAGTTTTGGTGATGAAAATGTTGAGGCATGAGCCTTAGCCCTTTATAAAACTAATGGTTGTATGGATGCGATACCATTCCAATTTTACCGTACAACCACAATACCCGAGAATTGGGTAGGGCTTGACTGGAAACTTGTATACCCTAGTATTGGTTCCCTCATGGCCAAGGTCTGAGATGAGGATACCTTGTGAACATTGTCCACCTATGCAGTACCCAAGATGACAGTTGGTCATGGTTGGGAGGCCAAACTCACAGGAGAGGTGCTTATACTAGGGCGTGTAATTGAAAGGTTAGGATTGATTATCCGCATACTGAGTATGGTGAATTCAGGATTTGATCCTGACGGATGTATCGAATGTTGTGGTGAAAGTGTACAATCTCTGCAGAGTGTCAAAATATTCAAATAGCCGCGTCCGTGGTTATGGATAGTTGGAGTGGCCATACTGTTCCCCCGTCAGATGTGTTCAAAATGACTTGTGAAACGAACTGAGACTTTGACTTGACCACAACAGAGTTGTGATATGAAATTCAAGTGCCCACTTAGGTGTTATAAAATTTCAACCAGCTTTTCTTGCTTCTGAACGTAGTAGAGTTAAATCTGGCTTTTTGCAAAACAACCATAGAGCTTAGTGTCCTACTACAAAAACCCCCTTCACTTGTTAGTATTAGTTTGCGAGTACTTAAAAAGTACTCATGGCTTTGTCCCTGGCTATTCCCGTGGCCAGACTATAAAGAGGAATATCAGGAGGATGGACCCGAGGAAGGTTACGACAACTAGGATCATCTCCCATCGTCAGCATTGCCTGCGACCCCGAAGATGGAGCTTCGCCTACGCTACCGTTATTATTACGTATTCCGCTGCTTGAGTTGTATTAAGAACTGGATCATGAGATCCTTATTTGTGTAAGACCTTATGTATGGTTTGTAATGGATGATGTACTGTGGTATCCAAATCTGTTATGTCTCACAAAAATAGTAATCCTGGGATTGCGATGTATGGCATAACTGGCATCTGGGTTTAAAAATCGGGGTGTTGACATGCCCTATTTAAAGTGAATGTGGCTGTTTCTAATGCATAACCCCAAAATGGTAGCGGTAAATCTGTAAGTGACATCATAGAATGAACCATATCTAAGAAAGTTCGA
Organism: Avena sativa; assembly: GCA_916181665.1. Lineage (NCBI taxonomy): Eukaryota > Viridiplantae > Streptophyta > Magnoliopsida > Poales > Poaceae > Avena > Avena sativa. The sequence goes on from OV702283.1 coordinate 112,408,861, forward strand.
TTATGATGTTTAGACACACCATTACGTTGTGGTGTTCCCGGCGGTTTCAATTGTGAAAGTATTCCGCATTTCTTCAAATGCTCGCCAAACTCATAACTAATATATTCACCTCCACGATCATATCGTAGAAATTTAATCTTCTTGTTACGTTGATTCTCTACCTCACTTTGAAATTCCTTAAACTTCTTGAAAGTTTCAGACTTATGTTTCATGAAATAGATATACCCATATCTACTCAAGTCATCCGTGAAGATAAGAACATAACGATAACCACCTCACGATGCTACACTCATTGGGCCACACACATCGGTATGTATGATTTCCAATAAGTCTATAACTCGCTCCATCATACAAGAAAATGGAGTCTTAGTCATTTTACCCATCAGACATGCTTCGCATCTTTCAAGTGATTCAAGAAGTCCATCGGAATGGAGTTTCTTCATACGTTTCACTCCAATGTGACCAAGACAACAGTGCCACATATAGGTCGAATTATCGCTCAATTTCAAACATTTAGCTTCAATGTTATTAATATGTGTATTACTACAATCGAGATTCAATAAGAATAAACCATTTATCAAAGGTGCATGTGCATAAAACATATTACTCATATAAATCGAACAACCATTATTATCGGATTTAAACAAGTAACCGTCTCGCAATAAACATGATCCGGATATAATGTTCATGCTCAACGCAGGCACCAAATAACAATTATTTAAGTATAAAACTAATAACAATTATTTAATGTTCATGCCGACCGCGATCACATCAACCTTTGATCCATTTCCAACGCGCATAGTCACCTTGTTATTCGCTAGTTTCCGTCTATTCTGCATCACCTGTTTCGAGTTACAAATGTGAGCAACCGAACCAGTATCAAATACCCAGGCACTACTATGAGTACTAGTGAGATACACATCAATAAAATGTATATAGGATATACCTTTCTTTTTTATGTTGTCGTTCTTCAAATCCGCCAAGTACTTAGGGAAATTCCGCTTCCGGTGACCTTCTCCCTTGTAGTAAAAGCACTCAGTATCAGCCTTAGGCCTAGCCTTGGTCTTCTTCGCCGGCGCGGTAACTTTCTTACCGCCCTTCTTAAAGTTTCCCTTTTTCTTAGACCTGCCTTGCTTCTTGAATTTGGTGATCTTATTGACCAACAACACTTGGTGCTCTTTCTTGATCTCCACTTCCGTAGACTTTAACATGGAGAAGAGTTTGGGCAACGACTTGTCCATGTTTTGCATATTGTAGTTCATCACAAAGTTCTTGTAACTTGGTGGTAGTGATTGGAGGACACGGTGAATACCCAAAGCATTAGGAATCACTATACCCAAGCTTTGAAGCTTGCTTGCGTGCCCAAACATCTTAAGCACATGCTCACTGACAGAGCTGCCCTCTTCCATCTTGCAGTTAAAGAACTTTTCAGAAGCCTCATAACTCTCAACTGTCGCGTGAGCCTCAAATATCATTTTGAGTTCACGGACAATATCATGTGGGTCATGGTTCTCAAACCTTTTCTGAAGCTCCGATTCCAAACCATACAATATAGCACACTAAACTGTGGAGTACTGATTCTTCCGAGTGAGGAAAACATTCTTTACCTCATCGGTAGCATCAACTGCAGGTGGGTCACCTAGCGGTGCATCCAGCACATAGGTCAAATTACCAGCATTGAGGACAATCCTCAAATTACGGAACCAATCCGTGAAGTTGCTTCCATTGTTTTTCAACTTTTCTTTCTCTAGGAACGCATTAAAATTGATGGTAGGTGCCGCCATTGATCTACAACATATTTGCAATAGTTTAGACTAAGTTTATGACAAATTGAGTTCTAATTAATAGTTAAATTAATCTAGGTGAAATCCCACTCAAAACAATATTTCTCACATTGTTTTAGTGATCACACGAACCAAATCCACCACATCAAAACCGATCATCACGATAGTTGATGTAGCTTCAATGGCGAACAATCAACATGTTCATCATATCTACTATATGACTCATGCTTTACCTTTCGGTGATCCGTGTTCCGAGACCATGTTTGTACATGCTAGGCTCGTCAAGATCAAACCTTAGCTTCTGCATGAGCAAATCTGGCTTGCTCACGTTGTATACACTCGCAGAATCTAACACACCCGATCATCATGTGGTGCTTCGAAACAACGAGCTTTAGCAACAATGCCTACTAAGGATGAACACTTTATAACTTGAAATTTTGTGCTAGAGGGATCATCTTATAATGCTATCATAGTGAACTAAGCAATACAAGATGCATAAAAGGATTAACATCACATGTAATTCATAATAAGTGATATGATATGGACTTTATTCTTGTGCTTCCGATCTCCATCTTCAAGCACGAACATGATCTCCATCATCACCGGCATGGCATCAAGGTCAATGGCGCCGCTTCATGGTTGTCTTTCACCAGCATCAACTATTACAACTACTTTGAATAATAGACACGCAGGTCTTAAAGGAATTAAAAAGACAACCATATGGCTCCTGCCGGTTGCCGACTTACAATAAGGAACATTGCATACATCATATATAATCACAATCATGGCCATATCACATCACAACACACCCCTGCAAAACAAATTTAGACGCCTCTAATTTTCTTTGCATGTTTTACGTGGTTTGGGGCTTTCAATAAGTGTCGTTCTAACTTACGAACAAGAACCACAACGTTGATACTAGTATTGTCAATCACCCGTTGTAAATTGAATCTTAACTATGTTGGGAGAAACAGGCATCCGCAAAGCCACTTATGCAATACAAGTTGCATGTCAAGCGTGGATCAAGTCTCATGAATGATGTCATGTAAGGTTATCCTGGGCCGCTTCATCCCACCATCCCGCAAGATGCAAAGTACACAAGAAGCAATCGACAACAAAAGCATCAATGCCCACAATGACCATTGTGTTCTACTCGTGCAACAGATCTATATATAGACACGACTCTGATACCACTATAGGGGTTCATAGCATGGAAAACAAAAAAATTCTACCGCATGCACACAAACAAGCCAAGATCTATCTACTAGATTGTAGCAACGAGTCGATAGAAGAACTCACCCTCGAAGATTCCAAAGCGGTTAACGAGAGCAGATTCTCGTGGGTGATGTAGTCGTACACTTGCCGATCTCAAGATCGCATAGACGATCCTTCCGGCGCTGCGTTCCGGCAGGGCTTCCGCAGTAGGTCACACGTTCGGTACTCGATGAAGACCTTCCTCTCTCTTGTTCCAGCAGGCAGCGGAGGTTGTAGTTCTCCCCTCGTGATTCCGACAGCACGACGGTGTGGTGTTGGAAGTAGAGGGAAGATCCCGCAGGGCTTCGCCTAAGTCGGTGCGAATTATGGTGGATCTAGGGTTTTCCGGCGATCTAGGTTTAGAGGGCCAGAGAGGAGGAGGAGGTGTCGGCGGCGACTAGGGCGACAACGGCACGGCTGGCGGCGGCGGCGTGCGGCGGCTAGGCGGCGCATGGGGTGGGGAGGGCTGGCTCTTGTGTTCTTTGGGACAGCCCTCCCCCTCTATTTATGAGAGGGGGCATCCTTGGGAGGGAAGAGTTTGAATCCAAACCCAAACTCAAGTTGGATAGAAGGAAGGACTCTTTCCTTCTTCCACTAGGAAACTATTGTTCTAGTTTGACTTTTCAAACCTCCCTTTTGACTTTCAATTTAGAGCTTTAATTCTCTCTCGCAAATGCCCAAACCAAGTGACCTAGGATATGATCCAATCATTCCACTTACCCATGACATATTCATGGACCATTCCCCTTCCGGTCCGGTGAACCTTCTAGACCCTTCTAGAACCTCTCCGATAAAAACATCGAAATCATTCCCGAACTCCGGAATCGGACTTTCCTTATATGAATCTTATTCTCCAAACCATTCCGGATCTCCTCATGATATCCCGGATCCCATCCGAGACTCCGAACAACATTCGGTATCCCTACTCACATTCCATATCTACTAAAAAACATCGAATCCTTAAGTGTGTCTCCCTACGGTTCGTGAATTCTGCGGACATGACCGAGACACTTCTCCGATCAATAACCAATAGAGGAATCTAGAAATTCATATGGCTCCCACATATTTTGAATGAACCACTTACATACGATACCAATTTCCCTTTGTCTCGCGATAGTTTACTTATCCAAGGTTTGATCGTCGGTATCTCTGCATACCTAGTTCAACCTCGTTACCGATAAGTACTCTTTTCTTGTTCCCGTGATATGTGATCCCTTGTGAACCAGTCACATGTTTGCAAGCTAATTGGATGACATTCCATCGAGAGGGCCCAGAGTATATCTATCCGTCATATGGATTGACAAATCCCACTCTTGATCCATGTGCCTCAACACATACTTTCCGAACATTCAATGCCACCTTTATAGCCACCCAGTTACGTTGTGGTGTTTGATGTCATCAAAGTATCCTTCCGGTGATGGTGATTAGCATGATCTCATGGTCGAAGAAATTAGGTTACTATGTATCAGAAAGCTTATAGCAAACAAACTATTGAAATGACTTGATCTTAATGCTACACTTATCTATAGGAGTATGTCCATCACACCATTCTCCTAAAGATATGATCTTGTTATTAACAACATCTCCATGTTCATGATCAGGAAACCACGATCATCTATTAACCAACAAGCTAGTATTACAAAGAGGCTTTACTAGGGACTCTAATTTAGTTTACAAATCACACAAGTATTAATGTTTCCGGTTAATACTATTATAGCATGAATGTAATTTTTTTATCATAAACACAAAGATATAATAATAACCACTTTTATTATTGCCTCTAGGGCATATCTCCAACACTATTGGGCCGACGAGAGAGGGACACGGCGAAGCTGGTGGTTGCACCGGAGAAGGAGATTGAGCTCCAGGTCCATTCCTTTCCTGTCCTAGTGCTTTCTTGGTCTGCTCTAGTGCTGTACATGTCCAAAATAAATCAATTCCATTTTATTACACTCCAAGTTCAAGTTCAGGAACAACTATTTGCACACCACACGACATTCTTTAGCACTTCGAATCATGTTGTCAGCTGTCGAGCAAAGTCAAATTTCTTTAGAGGTGGGGACAATTGGTTTCTGCAGCATCGGTATTCACTGGACTGATTTTTCGGGTTGCATGTAATTTTTCACCTGATTGCAGGTATGCAGGTCACATCTTAGGAATTTTTTCCAATTATTGTAGTACCATGACCAGAATAATTTATTTGCCCGAATGGCAGTCATAGATTCATAGTGTAGTGCTATTGTTCGCATTACTTACCTTTGGATCATGGAGTTAGTTTGCCTACTATTATGTTACAGTTTCCATGCTATTACCACGAGCATATCTATACTACTCTACAAGTATTTCAGTGCACACTATGTTATGCAAGTCTCAATGACTGCAATGCGGCTTCAACTTTTTTCCAAGGTAGCCTAACTAACCAATGTTTCCGCACCGATGCATGGTATTTTCCTACTGACATCTTCAGGCCTCTTACTGTGCGTGCTAATTGTTTTTGTTCTGATACTATAGCTGTAATTTTGTAATACATGCAGGCAATGCTAGTGCTTAATGCTTATAAAATTGATGTAATCTAGTTCCCTTTTCATTTATGCATCTAGAAATTTTCTTCCAGATTCTTTATACTGCTTTGTTTGGGAGATGCCAGAAATCCAGATCCAAACACGAAGATGAACTACAGTTTTGTTGTTGCAGCTATGTACTAATTGTTCTTGAACTTCCTCAGACCAAACATGTTGAATGTTTTGGTAAACACAAAAGTGTACAAATAGTTGTTCCTGAACTTGGACATCTTCTTTATTATGTCACTAGCACATGCACTAGGATAGTTCAGTTTAGATATGGATGCAAAAAGATTCAACTCCATTTGATTACATAATTAAATCAATTCCTAAGTAAAATTCTGTTGAGTGTTATCAATTTCATGAATAAATACAAAAGTTATTAGGCTCTAAATGTATCCTTAACTCTATCCTTAATTTGTTATTTGTATATTCTGTGCAGTGTGTGCTTAAAGTTGAGGTGGTCTGATTGTTGAAGTCATATCACAGCTGGACCTATCTCCTGCTATCTAGTCATGTCTAGCTCGGATGGTTCAGAGAGTCTTGATTCTATGGATGAGGATATAACTCAAGTACCACGTGGAAGAAGGTCCAAGGTATCGGAGCACTATGAACAAGATCTGGTTACCCTGGATGGTGATCTGAAGGTCGTGTGCAAATATTGTAGAGAAGAACTTCAGGCCAAGTTCAGGACTAGCATTTTGAGATCCCATATTGTGGAATCTTGTCGATCAATTGATGATGCCTGTAGGAATAGGTTTCTGTCAACCATGAAAAACAAACCATATGAAGCCGTGTTTGTGTTCGATCCAAAAGTCTGCCGTGAGCTTATGATAAAGTTTTGTATCCATGCTGAAATCCCATTTCTAAAGTTCGAAGATCCCTACCTTCATCCATGGATTGACTCAATGTAGCCCGCATTTCAAGTCAAGGGTCATCACATGATACGCGATGATGCTAAGAAAATGTATGAAGGAATGAAGAAAGATTTGGAAGTTGAGATGCAAAACTTGGATTCTCACATTTACTTAACATCCGACATGTGGACTTCGTCACAGAGCTTGGGCTATATGTCCATCACTGCCCATTACATCAATGAAGAATTTATCTACAAGAAAGATTATGAGTTTCAAAGAAGTGAAGTATCCTCACACAAGCTATGCGATAGAAGAAGCAGTTGTGGGTTGCCTTACAGAATGGGGCATAAGAGGCAAGCTTTCTACTTTGACATTGGATAATGTCAGCAATAATACTAATGCATGTGATGAGTTAATAAAATATCACAAGCATGAGCTGCTTCTTGATGGTCAGCATTTGCATGTAAGATGTTATACGCACATCCTCAATATTTTGGTTCAAGATAGAATGAAAATAGTCCATCAAGCCAATCACATGATACATGAGTTGCTAAAGCATGTAGACTCTTCTCCGGCAAGGCTTCAAGATGTCAATACAATTGCAAGTCGGATGGGTCTGCCTGAAAAGAAAGGTATCTCTCTTGATATACCAAACAGATGGAACTCAACTTGGAAAAATGCTTGTAGAAGCATTGAAATACAAATCTTTCCTTACTAGTTATGCAAAGCAAAACTTTGAAGTTTCTCCTAGTGAGACCGAATGGAATGAGGCGAAAGCTATTTGTGATTTTCTTAAAGCTTTTGAAGAGCTTACCTTAACTGTTTCAGCTCCTAGGAAGCCAACTGCGCACACATTTTTGCCGGTTGTGCTCTGTATTCGCCATGCACTGAAAGATCCGGGTTGGCAGACGTCTGATGTGTTGAAGGAACTGGTAGCTGTGATGCTGCCAAAGCTAGATAAATATTAGGACCCCGAGGAGAAGGAAAATGAGAATGCAGATCCTAATTTTCGTATAAAAAGCAAGGACATTGATCTTAACATTGCACTTGTCATTTCTACATTCCCGAATCCAAGGAGGAAAGAGGACTACTTGGATTTCTTCTATAGCAAGATGTCTTCGAATGATGAGCTGATTTCTAAGCAAGTGGATATTGCTTTAGATTGGGTGAAAATATGTGAAGGAATATTAACTACTTACAGCAACAAGCACTACATCCTCAACACCTTCTAGTCAAGGAAATACCACCATTGGATCACCTATTGCAGGGAAAACAAAGTTAGAAGAAGAGTTTGTGTAGCACAAGTCTCGTCGTAGGTCACATGTGCGCAAGTCTGAGCTTGACACATACATGGATGAATCATGTGAGGAGGACACGCCTGACTTTGATGTTTGTGCTTGGTGGAAAAGGCGTGTTGAAATTTTTTCCATATTGTCATCTATGGCCCGTGACTTTCTTGCAATTCCTCTCAGCATGGTGGCATCTGAATCTGCTTTCAGTTGTGGTGGTAGGATACTTGGAGACAGTAGAAGCTCATTAACCCCAGATATGCTACAAGCTCTTGTTTGTGCTAAAGATTGGATATACATTCCAAAAAATGATGAAGGTATAATGCATGTGAATTTATTAATGTTGTTGCATTGTAATACATAAAACGTGTAGTGTAGTAGTATAGTGATAGTGATGTACCTTTAAATTAATTACTTGCTTCATTTGTAGGACAAGGACATGAGGGATAGATCTAGCAGGCTCTATAGTATCCTAGGTATGTGTAATTCATGTAGTTTATCTCTAATAGTATAGTGTAGTATCTTTGGTCAGTACAGTATATAGTAGTATAGTGGTGCAGTTCGACAGAAAGCTCTAATAGTGATATGTTTGTCTCTGATATGTTCCTTTGTATAGTTAGTGTTTTCTGTGAAGGCGTCATGCATAATAATTCATTAAGTTCTGCTAGCATTTGATTAATGTTATACTGATCTTCTTAATGTGACATGTCAGACCACTAATGAATTTGAGGACTCGAGGAAGCTTGTCCGTTGTCAAGAATAGTATGCAGTAGAAAAATAATTCACTGAGACATGATTTGTAGAATTTGGTAGCAATTGTATCTGAAAATTCAAGTTTATGAATCTGTGTGTATGTGCCCTCGAATAAATGCAATCCTGGGCACTATAATTCTGTATGTTGGTTCAAAAATATGTATGGTTCCTTGCAGTATATAAATGGTTCTAAATTGAGTGGTTCCTTCTAATAGTTGTTTTTTAAGTATGGTGTTTCCTGTATACTGTAAGTGGACACCTTTCCTGTGTACTATCTTGTGATAATTAATCTTGTGCTTAGCAGCAGTTACCGATCCTACATGCATGTCGGCAGTGCACCCTCTCCGACCACACCATGCCCGATTCTAGCGTGTCTCCGGCGAGCACGTGCTTTTCGGTGAGCTGCTGGCCTGCTACGCGCTGAGCAAGGAGGACAAAGTGGATGACATTGTACACGAGGCCCATGACGACGAATGAATGGATGGTCCGAGTTGGGCATTAGGCCTCATTCAGCTGTCAGGTGCATGCGCGCGGGTAACCAATCTAAAACCATAGGATAAAGCCACGGTTTCAGCACTCAGTTTAGTTCGGTTTGGGTGAAAATATCATCCAGTTCAGTTTAGGTTTGGTTCCAACAGACAATTCGGTGGGTTAGTTTAATTTGGTCTGTTTATATTTGTCATGTGGGTTTAGTTTAGATACAGTTCAGTTACCCAACTATTTCTAGATTTAGTTGCAGAGCAAGCCAATGACTCAAAGATACTTTCATGGACCGCATAGAATAGGGTAAACCAAAAGTGGTGACATGGATGCACCAGAGAGCAGAGGAATAAGGTAGTGGAGACTAGTACTATTTAAATATATTGTAAAAGATTGTCGCAACACATTTGCATATACATGAAACATGTGAATCAATTCATCGTCGGATAGGCAGCTATTACCGCGCTTGCTTTTTTTGAATTGAAATCTAATGGAAATATAGTTACAACTACAACCGACAGATCGACCAAACTAACAACAACAGTTTGCCAGTGCTGTCACGTTCTTAAGAGGCGAGCAGTCGAGCCAGCCGACTCTGATCTATTTTGAAGATACTATTTAAATTTCCAACTCTTTCGGGATGTTTTCGGGAATATTGTTCTACAATATTTACCAAACCAAGGAGTGGCGGTATTTAGAAAACCAGAACCTGATCAATTAAGCTGCTTCTTTTGTTTACTTGTGGACCAACGTGTCACATTATTTCAATTTGATCTATGTATTCCCACTATATGGTTTTCATCCACTGCCACTGCCATTAGCTCGGGGCTTGCTCACACATTTTCATCTTACATTATCTCATTTGCTGGTCTCCCTCATTACAAGTAGGTAAGAGATGTGTGGAAGCTATGCACAAACAATTCACATGCTTTTCCTACTAGATAACTCATTGAAACTTTCCTCGAATCAGGCTTTCGTCCCACTACAACTCATTGAAACTTTGAAAGGTTAGGATACCATAAACAAAAAGTAGCTTCACATGTGTCTGTCGTGAGTCCCCTTATGTATCCGACCGCATCTTAATCATTACTTACTTACCTACCTTTACTTGATAAGGACAGATGATGCATGACACACGCATCCTTAGCTCCATATATACTATATTTCTACCCCTTGTTTGCTCTCATGTGCATATGTCTTCCCGTCCTAAATATGATGTCATATCTTATCGCTAGTTTCCTTGCTTCTTGGTTACAATTTTTTCGTGTATTAAGGATGGCAATTTTACCAATGACATTATCTCAGGATATGACAACAATGTTTTCGTGTTTAAGGATGACAATTTTACCCACGGATACAGGTACTTCCGGGTACCGAGCAGGGTATATGCACATTTTATACCTATGGGCAATACCCATACCCTATCCATTCACTCGCGGATACATGTATAGATATAGGCTTATACTTATGGGTATACTCACTTGTCCATTTAAATTGACATGTAAGACTTATTAGTAGAATTTTAACCCATGTTGTCAACCAGCCTAGGGACAAATACGAGATTACGACTTCTAAACTTCGATAATTGTCACATACTTATCTACCCATTATTAAGTAGAGATAGTTGTGTTTTTTGTCAAATATTCTATCAATAATTCTAAAATTATGAATAACTTGTGTACTATTGGATCTAGCCGCTGGGTACCCAATGGATACGGATACCCATCGGGTGTTGGTACGGGTAAAAAGTTGTATACCCGCGAGTACGGGTACAGGTACGGGTATGGATAATATTTTGTACTCATTGACTACATGGGTATGCATATGATATTGCTAGCAGCATGAAATGAAGATAGAAGATTAACTCTTACTTCTAAGATAAAAACATGACAAGAGCAAAGTTTCCCAACGACATCACCTTAGGATATCACAACAATGTTTCCATGTTTGATACCTATCGAGCATCTCTTGAGATTTCATTAGATACATTTTCTTGGATGCGATGCAATCGAAATCATCTTTACCATCGGTGCATCTAGTAGCTCTTGAAGGATGAGTTTAAAAGGAGTTCCCTTCGAAGCGAGATCTCATCGAGTCACTTAAGATATATAGTAATTTTTTTGTCCACTTTATGAGGATTCCACTGAATATCCCGATACTAAAATATCTTAATTACACAATCATTTTAATTCTCGATGGTACCACTAAAGATAGCTGTGTGTAGTATGAAATAACCACAATATGTGTAAATAGAAGATTGTTTTGAAGTACTTTTTTTGATATAAACACATGAAAAGAACAAAGTTTTTCTTGCCATATGCCACCATACACACATCTCTTCAAGGTACTTTCTTACATCATCCATGTTGCTTCTCTTTCCTCTTTCCACAAATGATATTATTTTCATGTATGATCAAATGTTCTCAAGGTACAAAGCCGCCTCCTATAATTTAACATCACAATAAAATTTTAGTTAATTAATTTCCAACGATAGGCGACGACATATTCAATCTTGAGTCGCATGTTGTGATTTCAACAATTTATAACGATGCTACCTTAAACTTTAGTACACTACAATGTAACTCTATGCATTTAGTGTTCATGCATCTATGTTATACTTCGGGTTTCTAAAAGTATGAAATTTGAATATATTTCCCAAAAAAGGAAATGGAATCCAATGATAAACATTTGACCACATCTCTTCATTGATCTTAATGTCAGTTTTACATGTTCTACGTGCTAAGTGAACAAATAGCCTCACCCTACCTCTCCTTCTGAAAGTTCATAATCGGCCGCCTCATAATCTTTTCTTTTGTTGATTGTTGTGGGTTTCTAACACATGACTATTTTTTACCCATGGATCTGCGGTTAGATTTTTCGTGGGCTACACATCTATACACCATGTTAATTACTTGGACTCAAATATCTGGTTAGAGCTCGACAGATGAGTTTTCTTTTAGTATACACCACTAAGCGACAACTCTAGTGTTTGGAGCATTAAAATCATGGTATACATGACTGAGCTTGTGCGGTTTAGAGCTTTTGGACAGGCTCCTTAGTTCAATTGAGCAATAAACATGATTAGTTCGTGGTTTCTAGCTAGGGAAGCATGGATTTATCTAGTACAATATTTCTCTAGTATTGAGAAGTCGATGGTCTTATATAGGGTACAATTTTATTCACACATTTAGTTCCAACCATGATCTATAATATGCGGGTGCAAAAAATCATTTGAAAGAACTTTGTATTATAGTCTCAGCAAAATAAATTGTCAACCTGGGCATGAATAGTGCAATTTTGAATGGGCCTCCGATTTTGTAATATTTTATTTCTACGCCCAAAATACATAGTATTTTTCATTGAAAAATTGCATACTTTTGTTTAGTATTGTTGGCTACAGGTGTGTTTTGTTTTTAAAAAATATTTGATTTTTTTTAGAAAATTCAAAAACAGGCTCCGCGGAGCCCCAAAACGAATTTCCGAGCCGTAGTACTACTATAGTTCAGTGGAGAAGTATTAAGAGCTAAAATAGTAACTTGTTTCAAAATCTTCTGCATTAACTTTAGGTAAACACTATACCGATGGAAATCAAACCATCGGACTGATTGGTTGCCGTTAATCTGCATTCAATCACATGGTCCGTTGCAAATTTGCTTCTCGGTTCAAGGGAAAAAAAGGCCCATTAACCTCGCATGATGCACCTGCACCCTTAATTGTAGCTATCAGTTACGGATGGCATTGACTTTTCTCCTCAAACCTCTCTTCCCCAACGCTTCTTTCTCCACCATGCCACCACTGCTCTCGCCAACGTGTCGTCGTCTTGCTCCTGCCGCTAAACCGACGATGAGGTGCGCAGTTTAACCGGCGTTCGTGTTCCCTCCACCAATCTTACAAGACTAGCAGCGGGTCGTCACCAAGATCTCCTGCACTAATCTGACGAGAGCTACGTCACGTCGTCGCCTTCTTCCCCTCCATCGTCCCGATGAGGCAGTGTGTCTAAGGTTCCGAGTCATGTCTCTTGTTCACCGTCTTTGTCGCTGCTCCAGCGACCAATGGCTAGCACTTCCAATGAGGAATGTGTGGTTGTTGAACTATGAATCTTGCCGTGTCGTGGGGACCTCCCGTCCAACACAGCCCGCTGAAGATGTGTCTACTACTGCTCCTAGTCGCTGGGCACCGCCCTTTCTTTTTAAGGATGTCATTGAATTTCTACCAAGGTGTGATAATCCTACCGTCGGCACCATCCATGATGCTTGCTGCCATATGGAGTTGTGGGCACATACATTCCATTAATTTTCTTCCGAAAGGTTGTAACATAAGTGCTTCGTTAGCGCAAATGCATTGCTTCCACCATTTGTATGTTGAGTTTCCTAGTGTCTGCAGTCTGCGGATGTTTTTATTTGGCCGAACAAGTCATCAGAGATTCAATATATTTCAGATACCTACATTTGTGCTTCATTCTGTACACAACCATATGAGTGCTTCGGTACTACTTATTCATGCTTCAACCATCATAAAATTGTGCTTCCATTATCTTATGCTATGTCAAATAGACGGGTTTCGTTCTTTGCACTGATATGAATAAATAAATTGAGCAAAATATTTTTCACTCGAAGCATATTTCAATTTCACCGGAAGCAGACTCTAATCACAAAGGAAACAAGATCTCCTTCCTAAGAGCATAGTGCATGCGTGAAATTAGCTAGAGTAATAGATTTTCTTAACATCTGGAGTTAGTTTCCTAAAAATTCGCTCCTCCCCAATTCAAATCTGGTGTAGTTAATTGGAATCCGTCTGATCTGGCATGATACATCTCAGTAGTTATTGTGAGGAAGCAAACCTTGCATTACGGAAGCAATGCAATCAGTGCTTTGAATAGTGGAAACAGTCGTAATGGCCTCGTTCAAAATCGGCATCTAGATGGCATTTAATCCTATGGCCAGACATTGGTCCGATAGGATACTAATATCGGCGTCCGATTTCTAGGGTTGCCCTTAACTTTGTTAGGAAACAAGAGAGCATAAATGGCAGGCTGCGTTATGTCCGTGTCAGACTGGGATTCAATAAGCCGTGCCTGGACCCTCCCATCCGCCCTTCACTCTCCATCTAACGGCCCACCACAACTTGAGAACGGATATGTTTGCACCGAAGATTTAGACTTAGCTGTTTTCACCGAATCTAAAGCAATACTAGCTGAAAACTGAAGCATATTTATAGTGTTTGCACAAATCTAAATCAATACGTGTTGTGAAGCAAAACGAATAATTCATGCATTGAACCAAGAACTGATGAAGCAGTACAAACTGTAGGACTTAACACTGAAACTCTACGTATTAATAATTAAAGGATGTGACACCTAACACTCAAATCTGTTGCAAACATGTCTGTTTAGTCCGGCCAAGTTGCCATAGGCCGTTGGATGGAGAATGAAGGGCGGATGGAAGGGTCCAGACACGGCGTGACTTGCTCACTGCAAGTTACTGAATCCCAGTCCGTCTGTGTCATTTAAATAAGACATGGACACATATCGTAAAACATGACGCCATGGCCAAATACTCTCCCGTTTAGAAATATAAGACAATTTAGCTTTGTGAATCAAATGCATATAGACCTCTTTTAGTGTATGAGTTCGTAAAGGTTCGAAGTGAACCTATACAATTAAAAGGCGTCTAAATACAATTATTTCACAAAACTAAAATGTCTTATAGTTTTTAATTGAGGGAGTACTACCGTAAAGGCTAGCTTCAACATTTTAATTTTGCACACCTTATTAATAATCAAGCTTACCCTTTGGCACCATCAGCCATCATCATTACGCAATGTTATCATTGCCCACCTATAACATTGCCCACCTAGATATTTCCTTTTGACAACTAACTTTATTACGTAATAAGAGAGGGGATACACACTTCATCTCACATGGCTCGTCTTCGTTTTTGCGATGTCTAGTATCATGGAGATTGATTGATTGATTTCGCACTTCAGCAAGAACACAAGAGGCGATGCTGCTCGGCAAATTGACTTTTTTTTTGCAGTACTACACATTAAGGCATGCCCTTTAAGCCTTGCCACATCACCATGCATGCTATGAAAATAACACATTATGATGAAATCAAATGTATTTCCTTATATTCTGCCCATCCAAATGTTATCCCGGAAGAATGAATCATGGTTTCGTAATGCGGGGATGGCGAGCTTGCGTATTATTGGGCACTACCCTCTTGATTCCTCCCCATGCCGTGCTCACTCCAAGGATAGTTTGGCCATCGTCAAGGCTAGCATCTGAACTCCATTTGCCATGTCCTCTGGGGACGCATACTCCTCGGGCTTGTGGCTGTATCCTGCAACCGGAAAAGACGAGTTCAGTACCGTTAAGAACTGATGAGTTCAGAAATAATTTATGTTATAGTAGTTTGTTGTTTTTACTTTCCGTATTGTGGAACTTGAACATTACATCACTTCAAGTCTATGACAAACACAGACACAGTATGCACCAGGATACTTTTTGTTTACAGTGAAAATGAAAAATCTGACATGTACTTCTGAATTGGTATCAAATTTTAAATTATCTCAAACATTGTTGTATCCTAACTATTTGAAATAAAGTACGATAGTGCTGTTGGGTGGGTGGGTGTGTGTGTGTGTGTGTGGGGTGGGGGGGGGGGGGTGTGTGGAATACAAACCTTTGTAACAGGGAATGAAGATCATACCCATTGGTGATACTCTGCAGAGCAAGGAAAAGTGCACATATTACTCACGACATTCACAATGGAACCTAGCTAAAAGGATATTCGAAATGGAGTAAAATACCACATTCCAAATATTGCTTGCAGGAATATTTCGGTACACAAGGTATGAGTTCAACAAATGAGGAAATCCCTGTTGGGGCCTGATACTTCACCTAGCCATGAAGAGTGAATCGTGATAAGCTCTGCTGATCATCAATTTGTATTGCAGGCCCAGCTGTTTTGCAGAAAATTCCATTGCGTTAACGACTGATTTGTCAGACAGGGCAGGTGGATCCTGGTTGATGATCTTGAATTCTGATAGCTCGACTGCGCGGATCTTTGATATATTAATCGCAGATTGGTGAACCTTCTGAATAACATCATTCCTTCTTTTCTCATCAATATCTCTTAGATCTGTACATAAGATATTGTGGATTACTAGCTGAAGAAAAAATTCTCTACTTTACTAAAGGAAAAAGGTTCCTACCAATTTCCAGGTGTGATTTACTTGGGATGCTATTGATAGCGCCTGGATGTAGCTGCAGAATACCTATAGGAAAATAATCTGTTAGTGGAAAATAAGGTTTGGGCAAGTATTCCTTGACCAATTAAACCATGGTTGATTGCTGGCTCGATAAATATCCTTTCACAATGGAAATTAGTACTCCCTCCGACCCATATCAATTGACTTGGATTTGTCAAAATTTGAATGAATCTATATACTAAATAGTGTCTAGATTCATCCAAATCTAGACAAATGTGAGTCAATTAATATGGACCGGAGGGAGTAGACCATTATAAACCATGATTACGGTACCTTCCATTTGAACATCAAAATATTTTTCCTCACAAGAAAAAGGACATCAAAATATTGTTATATTTCAAGTTGCAAGTCACATTTCATGGCTTTGCTGAAAATAATACTACTCCCTCCGTCCCAAAATAGATGCCTTAGATTTTTTAAAATTTGGATGAACCTATATACTAAATAGTGTCTAGATTCATTCAAATTTTGACAAATCTAAGACATCTATTTTGGGACGGAGGAAGTACATATTTTGCATTTGATGCATTTCATTCGATGCACATTTCATTTGTTCAAACGACTTGGACAGAAGACATGATCAAAGAAAGGGTGAATTCAGACTAAAATGAAGGTAACTTTAAAAAAATGGAAGCTAAGCATCCTATTCACCAGATTCAAAACATGCTTTGAACAGCGGCAAATCGATTTGTCAAGGAACACATATTCAATCCATATATACTACAGGATACTACGTAGCACTGGCACATGCATGATCTAATAATGATAATACACATGGCTAAGAAAATAAAGCCTAATTTATCAGGTGTACCAACAGTGCCGACTGTATCAATTGATCCTGATTCCAGAACATGTTTCTCAACTGCTAATGCAAGCTCAGCTGCCGCCAATCCAGCATCATTTCTGTAAAACACTTCTTCAGTTCTTCACCATACAAAAATCTGGGGATGCATGAACAATAACACCAAAAGGTGGATGCAAATGCTGACCTCGCGGGCATGAGCACTGCTCCGGCATGACCCCCATTCCCTTCAAATTCGACCTTAATACTTGCAGGAGCAGCAATAGCAGTTACAATGCCAATTGGAACACCTGTTCTTGAGAACAGACACGAGTAAGAGCGATTTCAAACCACATGCATCGGAATTCACTAACAAAAATCGACCTTCTTTTTCCAAGATGGGACCCTGTTCGATGTGCAATTCTATAAAAGAAAAATATGTATCTTGGTTCAAAAACACATTATGTAGATTCTCTGGATGTATCTTGTAGCCAGCAGATCCAGCAGCATCAACAAATGATACATTCTGGTTGTCAAATGTCCCTTTTAGTGATTGAGCTAGTTCCTTGCTCCCTGCCATTAAGCGGCTGCATATTTTCAAGGTGCGCAAAGATGAGAATCACAAACTAGGACCGTGCCACAATTTGCACAAGCAGAATTGACACTACTTAACATAACATGTAACTTTTGGTAAATGAGGGTGGGCCTTCACCTTCCCAAGCAGCTAATTCCAAATCGTGTAGGCTCTTCTGATGTAAACATGATAACCTCCAAGGATCTTTTTGGCTGGAAACCCGACCTGTATGGCATATGCAGGCCAAGAATGTAAGGTTTGTCTCAAGATGAAAACAACAATGGAGTTCAAATTTATATATCCTGAGTAGTGTCACTGGAAAAACATGTCAGGTTTTCTTCCATACGAAAATATAACCAAATCTAATGTTTAAATAGCCGTATGTGGCCTCAAATGCAGTTGACTGCAATATGGACGGTGGCCAAATATCAAGCCAAAAAAGGGAAAACCAAATGAAATACAGGTTTCAGAAATGGTGAAAGATACTCATAGGCTGCAGTTGTACCTTTGTAGCACACTGATTGCCTCAAGAGCACCCAGAACACCAACGACCCCATCATATTTGCCTGAAAATGGAATGGCATCAACATGAGAACCAGTTGCAACCGCTCCGAGACCCGCCTCAGAACCCACCCTGCAGAAAGAAAAGTATGCAGAGTTACAGTGTGAACATAATTAGCCGGCACAAATATGTTCCTTTTGGTCATATCATAACACAGTTTCATAATCGGCACATCATAACACGCGGTCCTTCCTATCATGCCAAGAAAGCAACTCGACCAAAGAAAACGAGCTGTACTGTAGTTACTACTCCAACCATACAAAGCAGGGCACTTCAAAGCTCCCTTGCTAAACAAATGTCTGCCATAGCCAATTGCTAAGTGCTAACAGCTTCCAAAGTCAGACAACAGACCAACAAGAGGATCACAGAGGTGCCAAAGACGAACTCACCAGCGGCCAAATATGTTGCCAACGGCATATTCTCGTACAACAAGGCCAAGCTGCTTCATTATCCCTTTTATGTACCTGTAGATTAAGAGAAGAAATCAATGGTCAGCATAGGCAGCCAGTAGCCAGATATGCACATTATCACAGGCCAAAAAACATGTGTAGTTGTGTAAGCATAACCATTCAAAGTTTGTCAGATTGATCAACTATATGTCAATAGAATAAAGTTATGTCGATGAATAATAATGAGATTATTTGGTTTGAAGCAAACTCAGGTCATCGTGCATAGGCTACAGAGTACAGAGTAACGGCAATCTAAGCCACTGACTGCAACTACTTGTGACCAGGGTCGATAGCTAACTCTCAGATCAGGAGTAAGAAGTAATAAGCATGAAATTTCGAACTGGGTGTGGTATCCTCACCGTCGAGCTTGCACGTCCTTGTCGCTGTACAGGACACGCGTCACCGACGGCGCCGGCGAGTCTGAGAACGAGGCCAGCTCATCAATCTGCGCAACCACAGCGGGATAAGAAAAATCCATCACAACATTTCCATCCCCATACCATCTATCACCGGATCACATTCCACTAACACAACACGCGCGGCCTCTGTCGCCCGCGCTACGTACGGTACGGAACAGCCAGGGGACGCATGGCCGGCGCGAAGGACGGGGAAAGCAGGGAGAAATTTGTTACCTGGCGCTGGAGGTTTTCGGAGTCGACGCGCAAGGGGGAGGCGCCACCGTCGGAGTCGGAGGCGGGGAACCCGGCGAACTCCTCCATCGTCCGCCGCGCTGCCGCGTCGTCGTGGGCCTGGCCCGCGGCCGCAGTGCCGCTGACGAGGACCAGGAGGAGAAGGAAGAGGGAGGGGAGCATGGTTGGTTCCACAGCTGCTGCTCCCGGTGGCTCGATGGGGAGGGAGAGGGTGGAAGTGAGAGATGACGCGACGGCACTGCAGTGGTGTGGCGAGGAAGACGACATGAGTCCACGAAGCAGAGGAACTAAACAACTCGCGCACTGCTGGCTCGGCGGGCCCCACGACCCACCCAGCCCACAAAGGAAGCCAGGCCCGTCTACTACGCCAAGCCCACGGCCCAGGACCCCAGGTAAGCTCGTTTGGGCCAGCTCGTCCGACCGTAGCTCGAGTTAAGAACGGCAGACGCACGGGCACGGGAACACCACACGCGCTCCCAAATCCTCTCCCGTGCTCTCCCTTCGCTCCCGTCAAAACCCTCGCCCCACCTCTCCGGCGGCGGCAGGACTCTCCGGCGAGGCCTGCTTCTACGTTCCTGCAAGGTGCGCGCTCTATGCTCTCTCTACCTCAATCTTCCGCCCGTAACTCTGTAGCTTGCTCGCGCGGCGGCGCGTGGGCGGAGAGCTCGCTGGCGCCGGAGATGGGGACTGTGGCCTGTGCTTGTTGGCTGCGTTGTAGCTTACTTCGGATGCGTATGCGAGGTTCGGGGTGTCATGGCGTGGGCGCGGTGCCGTGCTCACGATTTAGGGTTTGGGAGGCCATGCGCTTTTCCCCGTCGCTCAGGAGCGACGCTTAGGGTTTGCTTTGGGTCTGCTGTCGGTGTGCTTACTGAGGTCTAGAGCGACATTTGGTTGGTTCAGTTGGTAATTTCACCTTGCATGCTTTAGGTGTTTTATGCTGTGGCTAGCCGTCTCTGTTGTGTAGGCAGAAAGTTCGTGCTACTTGGTTGTGGTTGACAATGGGGGTTTTGCTGTGTGTTTGCAGAGAATATGGATGGGTCTGCCGAGATTCACGCGGTTGCGGAGCATGAGATCAGCGAGATCCCTGGTACTATCTGTGAGGAGCAAGCCAATCCTGCCAGTGATGTGCCTGAGCAGTCCAAGGAAGAACTAGAAAAGCCATCTGATGAGGAATCCAAAGGCCTGAGCAACGAAGAATCTGGGAACCCGAATGATGAAGTGCAGGCAAATTTGAACACTGAGAATACAGAGGACCAGGCTATCCTTTCACATGAAGAGCCAGCAAGCGTTGATGTCGGGGATGTGGAGATGGAAGAGAAGAAATGGCCGGGCTGGCCTGGAGAAAGTGTCTTCCGTGTACTGGTTCCTACTCAAAAGGTGGGTGCAGTCATTGGCCGCAAAGGGGAGTTTATCAAAAGAATGTGTGAGGAGTCCAGAGCTCGCATCAAGATTCTTGATGGCCCACCAGGTGTTCCAGAAAGAACTGTAAGTTCTTCACCCTCTTGAACCATATTGAATTGTTATTATCACAATGGTTAGTAATGTCCAAGGTACCTGTGGCCTTGTAGGCATCTCGAGTACATGTCCAAAGCCAAGTATGATCTGTTACCTTTATGAACAATTCTTTCTGTTTTATAGTTGCTTTAGGAGAATCATGCATGTATATTCGTATATATTGGTAGATATGTTTTGTTTTGTTGTGGTCTTCAAAAATGAATGTGCTAGGTATTTATGGATTGCTATACGTATATGGGTTCACAGTATAATGGTGACTCGTTTTTGTTGCTGTCTTGAAGGATCAATGTGTTAGGAAATCTTTCAGTCATGGATAGCTATAGGACTGTCAATCACATTACGATTATATTCTGCTTTTGTGGTTGCCTTCTCACATTCCTTCTTACCGGTTTATCAGAAGTCCAGGATGTTTTTGTGTATGTTGTCTTGATGTATGTTCGGATGAGGGCCAAAGCACACTACCAATTTTTTAGTCATGACCAAAAAAATGTGTCTATGGTTGACAATTTTTTTGGCATGCCGATTGCTCTTTTCCCACTCTAATTCAGTTTTCTTGCCAATGTTAGCCAACTCATAGGCTACCAAAAGCTCAACAAATATTTTGGCTAGCCAAATATTCGGTAGGCGGGCTTGGGCTAGAAGCAAATATACCCTTGATGCTATATATAGTTTAGTTCACTACGGTAGATGCTTATAATAATTGACAGATGAAAGCCTTTATAGGTATAATTCGTAAACTTAATAAAAATCTTAGACATGAAAGTTAAGCTGGTTTCTGAGTTTTATGCTGTACAAAGCAATTTTAGCATACATTTGTAGTTGCAGATTGATGTTGCTCTAATTAGGAAATATAAACCAAGTGTTCAAGTATGGTGCTTACTTATGTTCTGAAGAGATGCAATTTTGTTCAGATTCTTCTGAATGTTTAAAAATAGTTAAGACTGGTGAATCTGGGGCTTACTGCTAAATCCAATAAAGGGTTTATAATTTAGAAGATTGGAGCATCAAAGATATTATATCAAACTATTTATATACTCCTATATCATATGGTTAATGAAAAATAATGCAATAAGAACTACCTCCTTATATGGAATGGCTATATGCCTTTGTTTCAGCAAGGAGCAAAATAACATTTTGATGTTCCTTTAACAAGTTTAAGTGAGTACTAACTAAAGAATTAGTTTAGTCAGGAAGCAGCTACGGATAATTCTGGATTTCTACATAGATCAAGTAATTGTGGCACTCAGAAATACTAGCAAAAATGATTGATCATATGGTAGGAGCACTGTTTTTGGCCAACTTGCAAACATTATGTATGATGTCAAAATCCTATCAAGCTTTTAAATTTAGTAATGAAACTTGTGCATGGTTTTTGGATGTCCTTGCTACAAAAAGAGCTGATCAATTATAAATGTGAATACTGATAAATGTGGTAGCTGTATGTATAAATGCAACTCAAAATCAAATTTATGGGCATGGTTTGTGCCTATGCATTATTGTATATAACAGCGCAATACAATACAATACATATTCATGCTACTATTCATAGAAAGTTCAGCACAAGTAAAGAACCTCTAATGCTATAGAAGAGCAAACTATCTGTAGAATGACATTCAAGTGGAAGACTTGATTGTGGCGATAACAGTAACAAACTAATCTTTGCAGGTTCTCACTGCAGTCTAAGGCCTCAAGTCAAATCCCTTTTTGTAACCAAAATAGACGAACAGTCATGGTTATCAGAGTTCAGTTTTGTGCTCCTCTGCTGCAAATACGATTTTAAGTCTTTTGAGTATTGGATGAAGATGACTTTCAAGAAGCTCCACATTGGCTGGTAATTCCATGATCCATTTGATTGTTTGGCCAAAAGGAAATCACTTGGCAAAATTTACAGGGCCATAATAGTTGTAGAAAGCTCAATCCTAACCATTTCGTAAACCCTTAGATGGTTCTTTCAGGAAATGGCCATATATTCAAAATTAAAATATACAAGTCCATGTCCTTCAGCATCAAGTAAACATGCAATGTGTAACACTTTCTGCAATACTATTTGAGTAATTCGTACTAACCAGAGAACATTCACAGTTCAGAATAATAATAATAGTAATTAAATTATGGGCATGTCCTGAACTCTCTAGGCATATAAAGTTCCCTAAATAACCAAAGGTTATATTATTCTATATCTGTGCATAACCACTTCAGCATAAGATATCATGATCGTATCACAATTTGGAAGTTATTCAATCACAATGTGAACACATGTTTGTCATTGTGTTTGCTCTAATATGCAGGTTTATTTTACATTAATTGACTAATTTGAGAGATGTAACATAATGCCAGTTAGAGTAAATATTATTACATCCCACAGTGCATCACAACAATGAACCAAACATGACCTAATTA
Organism: Avena sativa; assembly: GCA_916181665.1. Lineage (NCBI taxonomy): Eukaryota > Viridiplantae > Streptophyta > Magnoliopsida > Poales > Poaceae > Avena > Avena sativa. The sequence goes on from OV702283.1 coordinate 112,432,042, forward strand.
ACATATTCTTGATAAATTGTGCTAAAATAGGAAATGATTAATATTCTGAAACCAGCTCTATGTAACGTAAGCTGTTCTTGCCTTGGCTGAATCAGATTTGGGAGGTGTACAAACGTGGATGCCCTTCAATTTTTGTAGCAGTATGCATTATTTTAATTATTTTCTCCTCAGTGCTTCTGCATATTGCTGCTAATTAGTGCTTTCATTGGTTATCCATCTGTATGCAACATATTTGTGTGCCTCCTTGCTGACATCTGGACACTGTTTTCCTGTTTAAAGGTAATGATTTCGGCAAAGGATGAACCAGATGCACTGGTTCCTCCAGCTGTTGATGGTTTGCTGAGAGTACATAATAGAATAACAGATGGTTTAGACGCTGAAGCTGACCAGCCTCAGCGAGGTGCTGGTCCTGTAGGGCCAACACGGCTACTTGTGCCAGCTTCCCAAGCTGGCAGCCTGATTGGCAAGCAAGGGGCAACCATTAAAGCCATACAGGATGCTTCAAAATGCGCTCTCCGCATTCTTGGTAAGATTCATATTTCCCCTATGTTGTCTCAGTGTGGCATTTCTTCTCCATATTTCCACTGTATTGTAGCTCCTTGTCCTCTGCTAGGCCATGCTAGGTCCATGAATTTTGCTTTGTAGTTGTACTGGCTATACACAATATGAAGTTTGTGTCATTGAACTAATAAGTTCTGTACATTGTGATTTGCGTCTTGTATGAATCAGGTGATATGCGCCCTATGTAGGAACCATGTGTAACCTTCCGAATGTTCTATAGTTTATTCGTTGAGTGAATTGTGAACATACAATATTGCAATGTAATTATATGTTGGTGATGCTCATGGTTTATGGTTAGCAAACTTTGTAGATCGACCGTTTTCCTTGTATGCATTGATACTATTTGCTAAAAGCATTTGAAAAATGGGGAATTCTTGCACATGCATGCATACCAGGGACACAAATTCTTCCCTTTGAGATTGCTGGCTAATACTCCCTCTGTTGCAAATTATAAGATGTTTTTTCCTCTGTTGAAACACATGTATCTAGACGCCTTTTAGTGTGTAAGGTTGGGAGAAAAATAAGTGGACCTACACACTAAAAGGCATCTAGATACATTTGCTTCAGAAAAATCCAAAACATCTTATATTTTGGAATGGAGGTAGTGGATGCTATAATCTGATATTTACGATATGTGCAAGAGTGTACCTAACATTTGCCATCTCCCTTGGCTTGGTGGGGTGATTATTCTAGCATTGTTTCTGTATGCACCTTTCTTTTGGGCTTGCTAGATCATGGCTACTGAAATTTCTTGAGATTTAGTGTTGCATGTACGCACACATGATGCATATTTGAAGCGCCACATATTTGACATTTTCTCCTTCACAGAGAATGTGCCACCTGTGGCATTAAATGATGACAGAGTTGTTGAGATACAAGGTGAACCCCATGATGTTCACAAAGCAGTGGAACTGATTGCAACTCATTTGAGAAAATTTCTTGTTGACCGTAGTGTTCTCCCTTTGTTTGAAATGCAGGTAAAGTGAATTTTGTTTTGCAGTTTATTGTTTTGCTTGGATGAAATATCCGATAAGCATAACTTGTCTTCTTGACAGATGAAAGTGCACAATGTGCCCAGAGAGCAACCTATGCCTGCGCCTCAACAGTGGGGTCCTCCTCCACCCTGGAGTCATCCACCAAACATTCCTCCCAGCGGCCCTACTTATGGTGCGAATCAACATTTTATGCCTCCACGGCCACAAGACAACTATTATCCTCCTCCTGATGTGCACCCTGTGGAAAAGCAACCACACTATGGGATTTCTTCATATGGACGTGATGCACATCCAACTGGTGCCCCGTCTTCCTCAGGGAATCAACACCTACCACATGGGTCTTCTCAAGTTAGTTGCTTTAAATTTTACCATTAAGAAACATTGTGTATTTTCTTGCCTACTAATTTTACAGCTTGCACTTATTTTCTCCCATTTTTCTTTGGTTTATTAACAGATTTCCCAAAAGATGCAAGTTCCTCTTTCCTATGTTGATGCCGTGATTGGGTCTGCTGGTGCCAATATTAGCTACATCCGCAAGCATAGTGGTGCAACAGTAAGTATTCAAGAAGGTGTTCCTGGAGAGATGACGGTCGAGATTGGAGGGAGTGCTTCACAAGTTCAAACTGCTCAGCAGCTGATCAAGGTATTTTCATTTGTTCTCTTGGATTGTGTCAGTTTCCACATGTATTCATTATCTGCATTTAGGCTAAAACTATGTGTGATGTTGTGAGGATATATTTCCCTAGTCTCTTTCTTCATATTGTCATCATCATATATTTAGCAATATATTTAACCCAGCCCACTGACATGCCAACTATTTGTTGCATTACATTGAACGCAGCTACACAAGTGCATGATTGCATCCATAGTGGTCATTTGATTTGTGTTACCCATAAGATGTTCAATGTATGTACGCAACTCTTGCATCAGAAGGACCCATACACGTGAGATGTGCACAGAAGGTGTTGCACAATTTAAGAGGAAAATCCTTATCATGGCTCCTTGATCCTTCAAGCTGTGTTTGTGTGGATATATATATATAATAGGAAGCCCATATAGGACACCATGGTGCCCGGGCACCATACCTGTATTTCATTCAAATTCTTATATACCCGATGATGTACGTACGCAAATTTCACATACTAACTTATATATACCTAAATTATATGCATGTATCTTAGTTACATATACCCAAGGTATCACATACCTAAAGCATATATGTATACCTAAATTATACGCATAAATTTTCTTTGAACTAGACATACCTGAAGGTATACATAACTAAGTTACACATACCTAGGTATCACATATCTAAGATATAGATGCCTAAGTTGCATATAACTAAGATATCACATACCTAGTGTGTATGTGATACCTTGGGTATATGTAACTAAGCTACATGCATATAATTTAGGTATATATAAGTTAGGTATGTGAAATTTGCGTACGTACATCATCGGGTATATAAGAATTTGAATGAAATACAGGTATGGTGCCTGGGCACCATGGTGTCCCATATGAGCTTATATATATATATATATATATATATATATATATATGCTTATATGTGTCCCATATAAGCTTATATATATATAGAAACCCTATATATATATATAGAAACCCTATTTGACACCCTGGGGGTCAAATAGCGCTACCCAAATAGCATATATATACATATATATATACATATATATATATATATATATATATATGTATATATATATATATATGCTAGATTCCATGGTTGAAGTTACAATGTCAGAAGCTACAATACTGCATAGTCGTGCCATTATACAAGAAAATCATACTGTCATAGATTTTAACATAGTAGTACCATTTTCTGTCATCTATGTCTCAGTTCCCTCATTGCAGAAGTTCGTGTGTCTTCTATTAATTGGTCATCCCCATCATTTGCTTGCAGAATTTCATGGCTGAAGCTTCTCCCCAAGTTCCTCCACCTGGTCCTGCTCCCTCCCAACCACTTGAATCAAGCTACAACTCATACCCGCAGTATGGAGGGCCATCGTATGGATCCCCTCCAGGCAGCGCTGGTCCTGCCCCTCACAATGGAGGAAGCTATGGCGCACACTACCCGCCGAACTACGGGTACTAGTTGTGGCATGAAACAATCTAGGATTTAGAGATGGACTCGGTTTTGTTGTTCGGCATCTGTTGAGAAACGTGAGATTATTAGGATCTCCCAAATTTATGGTGGTGTAATCTGCTTTCTGAGTTCTGACGCCAATGACAACTGTTATCTGATACTACGTTTTTAGTCCTAAAGAGGATGTCATTGATTTGTCTAAACTTGGATGTATCTATAAATAAACTAAAACATGTGTAGATACACGCGAATCTAGACAAATCTGCCACATTCTTTTTGGGACGTTTGGGAAGGAGAGTACTGTTTGTGCTGTAAACTTAATGCTCATTTTGCCCCTCCATACTTTTGCTAGTCCTGTTTCTGCCTCGCTGCAAAACAAGTCGAGCAGCTGCTTCTCCAACTCCATGGTGGCGTTCCATGGCTCCCAATGATCAAGGAGACAAATAGTGTCCCTACGACCTCTTTATCTACCACGTGTGAGCGTCAGCTTGATTGCTTGAGGTAGGACATCTTACTGGTTTGGCTCCCCTTTCTAGATCAAAGCTCCAACATCTCCATGTCCAAAGGTCTCCATTAGACAAGATTCTTTGAGGCAACTGCCCATTCCTCTTTTCTGTGAACACTATGAGCCAGTCGCCCAGTCACATAAATTTCATTCTTGTCTTGGAGATGCTTTAATCTTCCACTTATGCCGTCAAATGCTTACAGCCCAAAAGTCTGAATCTTCCTGAAAACAAGCCAAACATTATCTTTTCCATACATACAGCTGCTTTCCATGGTTCCGTGAGGTGACTTCAGTGGCTCAATGATCAAGGTGACCAATCCAACTGCCTCCAAGATCTTCAGGCCCATCCAACTGCACTAGACTACATTCTTTGAGGCACATTCCAGATCGGAGATAAACTAGCTAACCGCACAGATCAACACCAACATCTATTTGGTCTGAAGCAGCCTTCCAGCCTCGATGGAACAAATAATCTTTTGTAGCACGAACACTCTCATGATCAGCAACATATGAAATTCTTGTCTCAGGAGGCGCTCTACTCTTACACAAGCCTTTATGCCGTTCAATGCTGACAATTTTACTCTATTTAAAAGAAGAAAAAAAGATACACCATAAACGGCACCATTGGCTGTTAGAGCCTGAAAGGCTAAATATTTTTTGATACTATGACTAGAGCCTAGAGAGTATTTCTGAAAAAGGTCGAGGCACTATCTAGTTTCACGAGAAAGTCAACTAATTAGCTAATTAAGCAGAACTTGATCGTTAACCCTGAACTAAAATGTCCACCAACAACTAAAACTTTTCATCCGAGTAGATACCCACAGTCCAGGGATTTGCGGGTCATGTTTCAGCATGTGTCATCTACACCGACCCGTCAGGAAATGCTCTTCCGTGGCCAAGACTTCAACGGTACCTCCCACTCCCATGTCTATATTGTGCACTCTTCTTACCCTCATCTCACGTTAACCGCTTGATCTTCTTCACTTGCCTCCAGATATAGTATGGCTGCAAGTGTTATATATAGAGGCAGACCGCACAAACATTGTAACTAGCAGCAGCTAACAAGTACTCCATCCGTTTTAAAATATAAGATGTTTTAGGTTTGTGAAGAAAATATATCTAGACTTGTTTTAGTCTGTGGAATCAGTCTAAACATGAGTGAACCTAGATACTAAAACAAATCCAGATACATTTGCTTCACAAAGCTAAAACATCTTATATTTTGAAACGGAGGGAGTAACAAGTAATGCATTATAAGATGGTAAGGACTCTCTGTTGCCCACATGGAGGTGGATGGAAACAATAAGTTGGCCAGCCACGTTAACATTTACACTCAACTACTCAAGTAGAGTGCCGGAGCAACAGATTGTACCACCAACTCTTTCTTATTTCTCTCTGGTAGTGACATGCCAACTAAACTGAACATAAAGCAGGAAGTAATGAATCACATATACACTCAGCAATAAAGTCGTGTGATTGGCACCAAAAACCTGTTGTGCTTAGTATGTAAAATTTCTAACGCACCACACTCTTTTGCTCCCAATTAACAAGTGTCCGAGACCATATTATTCTGGCACATTCCACCACATGTGGCAGAAAAGTATGGTGACTATCATAGAGTCTAGGATTTAGAGACGAACTTGGTTTTGTTGGTCGAGTTGTTGATCTATTGAGAACGTGAAATTATTAGGAGTCCGATCTTTTTGGTGGCCTTCTGGCCCTAGTGACAAACTGTGTTCTCTGATACCGTACGCTGTGTAGCTTCACTTTTTTTGCTGTAAACTTAATCATTAGGCTACGTCCTCCCTCGTTCTCTAGCTAATCATGTTTAAGCCTCAGCGAAAAGGTAGCAAGAAACAACAAAGTCTTGCCAATCGTTCACTAAACTCCTGTGTTTTCAAGACTTTTCTGGCGCGGTTCACATGCCTAGATGGACACTCCAGCATTTGCATATCCGCTGAACCACACTAGATCATATGCTTTGAGGCGAAGATGATAAAACACATTTCGGATCGAAGCCAAACAAGCTTAATGTACGGATCAAGTCGCTAATTTTACTCCGCTTTGTCTTCTGAGTGTAAAGGAATCAAGTCTGCTAATTATGTTGGTGCGTTCGGTGATTTGGTTCCATGACAATGTTTGTATCTCTACATTTTTTTGTTGCTCAAATGAGAGAAAACAGAATGTAATGGCGATCATCTACACTGACCACCGAGTCAAATGTTCTTGCTGATCTGAACTTTACCGACACCTCCCACCCCCATGCCTACATTGTGCAGTGTTTTGGCCCTCGGCTCTCCTTGTCCGCCTTAATCTTCTTCACTTTCCTATGAATCCAACGGGTCAACGAGTATTCTATATAAAAGACGCATACATCTCATCTACATTTAGTATATAGATTCATTCAAAATTTAAAAAACCTAAGACATCTATTCTTGGACGGAGGGAGTAACATTTATTGAAAATCCAAGAGCTACACATGTTATACGATGGTGAGGAAGTTGTTGCCCACGTGGAGCTGGTGGAAGGTAGAGAGTTTTTCAGCTGCCCTAACATTTACATGCAATTTTGGAGCAATAGAATATCCCATGAACACTTTCTCATTTATCATCGTAATGGGAAACCATGCAAATTAAATTGAACGTGGAGGAAGCAGTAATAGATCACACGTACTCTAAAGAGTAAACGCATCTGTACAAAATGGTGATCTGAGATCAGCACCAAGCCTCCCGCGTTCAATGCGTGTAATTTCTAGTGTACCGCACTCTATTGATAATAGTTACATTATTTAGTCTAAGAGCTTAGACCATTTGATTATGCCACAATCACACACCACACACAAAACTACCTGAAACTCTAAGGTGTATTTAACTTTAGTTGCTGTAGAAGTACCTAAAACTCTGAGGTGTATTTGGTCAAAAAAGTAATTAGCTAATTAACCTGAACTTAATCGTCAACTCTAAGGTGAAAATTTGATCAACAACTATTTTTTTTCTCAACTCAACTTATTTGACAGAATGACTGACAAAGAGTAAAGGAAGTTCTACACACAAGGGGCAAAGAAATTAGCTTTGGCTCTCGTTTAGTGAAATAAACAAAGCAATTAATATTGCATACGCTCGACAATAAACTCGGCTGTTTCGTTGAAGACCTGGACATCGACACAAAGGCTATCACATTTAGTGAGTGGAATTCTAACACACCACATTCTTTTGCTCATATTTACCAATATTTTGAGATCATATGATTCTATACTAATCCCACGATGCGCAGCGAAACCGCTCAAGAGTCAAGGGTCATGCGTTCCAGGATATATTCTAGCGGTGTGGTGAGTACTATTCATTAGTATAAGTATAGAACATGTCTACACACACGGCTGAAATGACCCGTCACACATGATTTATCAAACCGTCACTATGCAAGGGTGGATGATGGGACTCCACATCACACATAATTTACTAAACCGTGTGTGAAAGGGTGAAAATTTGCACATGATTACATTTGACAAATCGTTTGCGATAGGGAGAGCCTTCACACACAATTTATTATGCTCGGCCGTCAGTGGATTGGCGGATCACAAACGATGACTATTGAACTAGTTGTATGTATTAAAATCAGATGACACACGGTTCTTTCAACCATCCTTAGGCTGGTTTTTTTTTAAAGGAGCATATATTAATGTCGCGAAAGATACCAATTACACCCGACCTCTGCAACAACGCAATGTCCTAAAAACATTACGGATGCACACAACCCTATTACAAAAGAACAAGAAGAACATAAAAATAAAAATAAAAGATCCTGCTACGATGATCAAGATATTGTAACTGCAACACCAAACACCACCAAGACAGCACCCAGAGCCGTGCTCACAAAACAATGTCTTCAACAAAAACATTGCTAGGCACAACCAATTAAGGCCAGACCATTGGATTTTCACCCGGAGCAAATCTGTCTCTCTCAAAACAATGCCTTCAAGACCATTGCCAGGTACAACCAGTTAAGGCCAGACCTTAGATTTTCACCCTGAAAGATAAGACCCTGTACTCTTCCTGTACTGCCGCCCCCGCTTTTCACTGTCGCTGCTACAAGTCAAGAGTCAACAAGCAAGGTCCTCATCACCAGCAAGACTTAGCCCACCATCAATAGCTTCATATCTCAGCCGACTGACATTCTCCACCACTGTGTCCTCCATGGAAATCGAAGACCGACATGTCCCATGTTGGCAACAGTCAGCGCAACTTCGTGTCGCTCCTTTGAAACAGGAACACACGACCGAATCCCACCCGATCCAGCAATCTGCGGGCAACTTGTGCGCAAAAGAGATCGCCGGCGGAGCCTTCCGGAACTCGTCACCGGCCAGAAAATGATAGCCGACATCAAGCAGACCATCTTCGAGGTGCGAGAAGCCCTGAAGGATCGCCCCCTTTATTGGGCAGATCGGCAGGCCCCCACGCCGCGGCCCGCCGACCGACCCCCTCCGGTGGAAAAGGAGGCAAGTCTGCGACAGAAACCACACGCACGCGTTGTCCCACTAGAAACCAGCATGGTCGACCGCGAGCATCGTGCCGCCTCCCCACGCACCTCCAGGTGACCAAAGGTCGCACCGATGGCGGGTCTAGGCGGAAGCCTAGGCCTACGGCTGCCGCCTCCACCTCAAGCATGGATGCCCGAGGGAAGTCTCCAATCGCCGTGACCGGGAAGCCGCCCCATGGCCTTGAGCAGAAGAACTCCACCCTGCGCGGACACCACACCCGAAGGAATGCCACTACTGTCGCATGATCGGGGTCACCGCCCCAGATCCCGCACGCAGAAAATCTCCGACGCCGTCCCCAACCGCCACCTGAGATCTGCCGCCACGCCGCCGCCCCCAGCACCTTCGGCCCTGGGGCCCGCCGCCACCGCGGCCCTCGCCGACGACAGTGGCGGAAGGGGAGGCTACCGGCTTTTAGTTTTCCGGCGGTTAGGGTTTCTCCCCGGTGCCGCCTTGGGGGACGACACTCATCAAGAAGGTTGAGTGGATTACCAGGGAGTCTATGTCCCGGTTTCGATAGTGTTTCCACCCGGTGTATGCATCTTAAAATGGAGGGAGGATTTCACTTCCCCGGCCTCTGCACCAACTAGGGATGCACACAACCATTAAGCATGAGTACTAGGATTTTTAAACTTGGTTAAGCACCAAGCCTGGTCCTCAAGATAAATTGCATGAGTACCAGGAGAGCCTGGTCCTCAAGTATAAATATGAACCTTAATTCACTGCCGTGAGGATTTGAACTTAGGTGTCGGGTTTGTACATCCACTCCCCCGACCAGTTGAGCTAGGCTCACTCCCAATAGTGGGCTGGTCATAGTGGGTTACTACCTTTATAGTGCAAAATAACATAAGTGTGGTATCATGCAAAGCCCCATTTATGATAAACTCATTTTGTCTAGAAATGTGTGATGTTATGGTAACATAGCTAGTTACCACAAGCCTCTATCTTATCATTTAATTACATGCCATGTCATTTAAATGTTAGTTGACAATACATATAGGACTATGTTACTAATCAAGTTACTTTCACTATGACTAGCCTTATGCTTATTGCAAACATTGCATATCTTTTTCAGCTACGCAACAACAAACATTACCAGCAGACCCGTGTAGCAAATGTATACCCATATGTAACCAACAACCCATAACTGAAAGATTTAATGCAAATGCATTAGGAAAATTCAATTCTATTTTATTGTTCATTTAATACACCACATGTATACATGTATTCGACATAGATTCAATTTCTAGCCATAAAAATAAGAGAGCTGCAAAATTGATTCTCTCTAGTAGTGACATGCTAACTGAACTGAACACAGAGCAAAACGTATCACACATACACCCAGGGATAAAGTCGTGTGATTGATAGTAACCTGTATATGGGCACCAAGCCTGTGGCATTTAGTATATAAAATTTCTAATGCACAGCACTCTTTTGCTCTCAATTAACAAGAGTCCACGACCATATTATTCTGGCACATCCCACCACATGTGCCAAAACCAAGAATATATCGTCTGTGCATTTTAAGGTAGGTTGTGTGGCTTCTCTTTATGTGTTGCAACCTTAATCATTAGCCTACGTCCTCCCTTTTTTTTGTAATAATAAAGATATAGGATGGCTCTACCTTGTTGAACGTGATCTGAATTCCTATTTACTTGTTGTACTATTTATGGAGTCCTAACGGACTACGGCGTGTTAACCGTGCTAGATGTAGCACATTACAACTCTATTTTTTGTCCGTCAAGAAAAGGAGATGTTTGTCCCAATATATAGTACCAGATAGTCATAAAATAGATGAGAGAGAGTTTCACCATATTGATAGCACGTAGAGGGCGTGTCCTCTCGTGTATGTAATACTCCTCCCAATTATAGTGATACGCCGTCGTGCGTTCCCTCTCTCGTTGTTCAAAAGGGTTTTTTACGTAAATATGTGTTCTTATTCTTCGTTTAATCTATTTTTGCTATGCTATTTTATAACAAGTGGTATCAGAGCTCGAGGGTAGAAAGCGATCCATTGCCCCGGAAGACTTTCCGCTGCGCTCCCGGGGCAGCACCGCGCAGAATTGATTGGATCTATAGCCGCAGTGTAGCGGCATCATACAGCTTTACCAGGTTAGTGGTTCATGAGATCCGATTTAAGATTAAAACAATTTTTTGTTGATGTTTCCGTGCACCTGCTTCTGCGTCCAATTCGCGTTCTTCGTCGCGGGTTATGGAAGCCAAGATCGAGTGGAATTCTTTGATTGTTTCCCGATCTGGGATTTTATTGCTGCTGCTGTCCGCCGTTTTGGGAGATCTGTGGAGATCACCAACATCGCCCTGTTCCCGTCGAGCAAAGTCTCGTCGCGTCGCCTCCGAGATGGCCAGACAAGCGGCGCGGTCTTGCTGGTTTTATTCGGCGTTGTCCTTGTCCATATCAGATTGATTTGAAGCAAACACGTGAAGTCGTAGATCAACAGGAGCAAGATTGATCAGGTTGCCGTGGAGTGCTGAGCTCCAGATCAAGTCCCGAGGCCAAAATTGATCTGCACTACATGATGCTTCACCTAAAATCCTAAGGAGCACCCGTTCAGTTTTGGTTCTTTTTAATCCGTAGTGCTACATCCACCCGAGTCACAGGTGCTATCCTCTCTAGCTTTTGCTCCGTATAATTTAATTCTGCAAGGAAATTGGTTTGGCTTGTACTGCTTTGTGTTCACAGATTAGTCTGCTCATGTCTACCATGAAGTATGATTTCTGTTGTTGGATCGTGACATAAAGGTTTACCCTATGGCAAGTCAAGATACGAAGCGTTGTCGGCAGTTATAAGGATGCATTGGTTTCAGTTTAAGGTGGAGTTTGATGAATTGGTCTGTCAATTGATTTTATGGATGCAGATTCAGGATGTTACATTGCTGCGATTATACGAAGAACACAATTCAGTTGTCGAAAAAAAAATATGGAGGAGGTAATTTTTATGCCTGTTAGTTGCCAGCATATACTCTTTTTCTCTCCAGAGTTTTGTTGTTATACATGTGAAGATTTGCTTTGTTATGCAAGTTCGTGATGAGGATCAGTTTAATTTGCAAGGAGGAGATTTGTTTCTGCTAGATACTACAACATTCAGTTTAGTTGTCTTTGCTCTTTCAAGAGGGGTCTATTGCAGTGTTTAAGCTCCGTTGCATGTTGAGGTTTCTTCATCCGGCAATTGTTCTACAGGGACAGTTTTTGACCATGTCATGAATTTTTCAGTAACCATTTCAAGTCGGCAGTTTTGGTGTACGATGCCCCATGTATCAGATGCTCTTGCATGCGTATTGTTTGCCGAGATTTGTGCTCTCTGTTTTGTAGCACGTTCAGATTTCATGAGATGAGTTCTTCACAATGTTATGTGCATCAAGATGTTGCACTATGAGCTATGCACTCACTAAGGCACCACAGGAGATATGATGACTTATGTCATTTGACGATTGAGCAGTTTCAGTTTTTTAGAGGTCAGTAGCATAGACTCAGACTTTATTGGGTGTTATAGGAGATCCAAGTTCGTTCGTCTGCTTTGTTGACAGCTATGTTTTGTTTTTGGACGACCTACCATTGATTTGCTCAATACAACTTCGTGAGAAGTTTATCCATCCTATGGATGTTTCAAGGCACAAGGTTTACTTGTGATGACTTTAATTGAGGAGTTGAATGTTATCTATGACCATTGCAAGGGATTTCGGCTCAAGGTGGAGATTGTTGAATGTGATCCGAATTCCTATTTACCTGTTGTACTACTTATGGAGTCTTAACGGACTACGGCGTGTTAACCGTGCTAGACGTAGCACATTACAACTCTATTTCTTGTCCGTCAAGAAAAGTTGTTGTTTGCCCCAATATATAGTGCCAGGTAGTAATAGAATAGATGAGAGAGAGTTCCACCATATTGGTAGCACGTAGAGGGCTTATCCTCTCGTGTATGTAATACTCCTCCCAATTATAGTGATATGTCGTCGTGTGTTCCGTGGTTTTTTTCTCTCTCGTTGTTTGAGAGGGTTTTACACGTAAAAAATTTGTGTTCTTGTTCTTCGTTTAATCTACTTTTGCTACGCTATTTTGTAACATACCTTATAGTTACAAACTCACCCAAGCGGCTGCCAAAGAGGAAAAACAACGACGAGGGGAGAAACAAAGAAAAGAAAGAAGACATGAGAGAAACTATAACAAAAAAACTATACTGACAGTAAAAAGCCTGAAGGCCACAACACAACCTGGCTACTAGCCTGAAAGCTTGTCAGCCCAAAGCCAAAGCTCGTGCTGTAACCTCGGAGTTCTGACAGCCCAAAGCCTAATATCCTCTGCCACCTGCTGTAAAAAGATCCTCCTCCTGCTCTGTTTACCATTGAAGACTCGATCGTTCCTTCTTTTCCATAGGTTCCACAAACCTGCTGCGAAGCATACTGGCCAGGCTTCCGAACATTTTCCTTGTAGCTCGGACTGAACTGTGTCGACGAACTCCACGATAGAGCTGGACAAGTCTGCAATTGAGGTTATAGTCCATTTATCCCATAGCCAGTGCGAGTGTCTGCAATGTAGCACAATGTGTGATATGGTCTCCATTGTCGGGCATACATCACAGCCTGCGTCCTGCCTCCTCTCTTTTTGTGTCATGTTCTCCTTGGTATTCAATCTACCTCGGAAAGCTAGCCACAAGAATAATTTGTGCCTATGTGGTATCGTCCGCAACCAGACCCACCGATGGGGTATCTTCCGCAACCAGACCCACCGATGGGGTGACCATTGAGTTCCCCTGTCACTTAGCAATTTGTAGTATTCTGCTGTTGTTGGTTTATGTCCCGTGATTATCATCACACGCCTCCCATTCTCTAGTTGCGGGTGTTGTGCTGCGAGGATGTCCTGCAGCTCTTCTAGCTGCGTTTCTGCAGTGGAGGATAGAGGTGTGTGCAGCTTTAGTAGCCATTCCGTGCCTGTCCGTTGCGATTGAACTGTACAAGTGGGGGTCAATTGCGTATGTTTATAGGATGGGGAATGCGACACTCAGCCTCCCCAGTTCTATCCAGTCGTCTTTCCAGAAGGCTATGGTGCTGCCCGAGGAGGCAATGCACTTCGTTGTGTTCTGAACCATGGGTATCAGTTTGATCATTGACCTCCAGAAGGGTGTGTCTTGTGCTGTGGACACCCGTGGGATCTGCTGCTGAAGGTACCATCTCACAAGCCAGCCAAAGAAAGGGCCCGAGCCACCCGACAATAGCTTAGCCATTAGGTTCGCCATCAGCTCCAGATTATGCCGCCGCAGGTTTTTTTATCCCTAGGCCACCCTGTTCCTTTGGCATGGTCACTATATCCCATGCCACGAGGCACTGCCCCCCGTGAATCTCCTTTTTGTTTTTCCATAAAAAAGCTCTCCTCAATTTGTCCACTGCTTCTATGCTTTCTCTATCCCAAAGGATGCATGCCATGAAAAAATTGGGAATAGCAGATAGGACTAAGTTGATGAGTTGCACTCGCCCACCTGAGCCAAGCATCATGGGCATCCACCCAGGCAACCTGCGATCAATCCTCTGAATTACTGGCTGCAGTAGAGGTCTAGATATTCTAGTGATGGATAGGGGTAGGCCCAGGTAAGTGCAGGGAAGGCTGGAAATTAGGCAGCCGAGAATATCTGCCACTACATTTGCTTCTTCTATCGTCATATGTAGTGGTATGAGTGTGCTCTTCTGAAAGTTAATTTTTAGACCACTGAACTGAGCGAATGCATCAAGGAGTGCTTTAGCAAATCTCGCCTGCTCATTGGAGCCATGAAGGATGAGCAGAGTGTCATCGGCATACTGTAGTGCAGGAAGCGGTGCACCATCCTCTAGCGGGTGTTGCAGGAAGTCGTGCTCATACGCCCTTCGTATTATCTGTTGCAGGACATCGGCTATCAGTATATAAAGGGAGGAGACAGCGGGTCCCCCTTCCTAACCCCTCTCTCCACTCTGAATTTGTTACCAATTCTTCCATTAATTAAAACCTGAGCCATTGACGTGTCCAGTAGATGTTGTATCCACCATATCCATTTTTAAGGGAAGCCTCTTGCCTCCAATGTGGCTCGGATTGCTCCCCAACAGACAGTGTCGAACGCTTTCTGAAAGTCTAACTTCAAGGCAATGATGGGCTTTCTGTTCTTGTTACCGCACTGGATCATTTCGATGGCCGATGTAAAGTTTTCAACAATTGATCTACCTTTAATGAACCCAAACTGCATCTCATCGACCAGTCCTTTAATTTTTGGCTGAAGGCGATTCGCCAGAACCTTCGCGATAAGCTTGGTAATTGAGTGTTGGAGTGAGACCGGCCTATAGTCTCGGATAGTCTGAGGGTTGTCACACTTTGGCAGTAGTATGACATTGGCCAGGTTTAGCCCATTCAGCTGAATTTCCTTATCATAGAGTTTCTGGAATAGTTGCTATAGGTCTGGCTTCAAATCCTACATATAGGTTCTGTAGAATCATTTGTGAACCCATCTGGTCCAGGGCTACGGTTAGCTGATGCCTTCATGATTGCTTGCTCGATTTCAGTCTAGCTAAATGGCGCCCCCAGGTCCTGTAATTCACCATGTCCCCCAGTGTACAACTGTTGTAGGTTTATGTTGTTTGTCCAGACCTCTTGCCCTCTGAATAATTCCCTAAGGAAAGTTGTAGCAATAGCCATCTTGGTAGCATCGTCAAATGATTCGACCTGGTTGTGGCATAACATTTTCATTTTATTCTTCCTAAATCGATATATAGCCATAGTGTGGAAAAACTTTGTATTCTCGTCACCCAATTTACACGATTTTATTTTTGCTCTTCTGCACCAGTGGTTGGGCTTGGCAGAGCACAACACCTCGGCAGAGCACAACACCTGCAATTTATCTCTGACCACCGTTCTCAAGGCGAACTCGCCGTCAGACAGTTTCCTCCACTCTTCCACCTGGTCAAGATACTGGATCATGTGGCTTAGGTTGGACTTATTTGTCTTGTCAGCCCCTCTGGTTTTTAGCCAGGCTCGGGTTGCTACCCGTACAGAGCGTAGTATGTAGTTTAGTTTCGTGGCTATGATCATCGGTCTGGTATCTCTTGTGAGTATTTGTTTGGTAATGACAGCAAGCTATGGTTGATTTAGCCAATAGTATTCATATCTAAAGATCTTTTTGTGTCCTGTTTGGTCTAAAGTGTCTAGCAGCAGAGGCTTGTGGTCTGATATTGGTCTTGGAAGTGTCCGACATTCAGAGTGTATAAATTTTTGGCTTCAATCATCATTGATTAGTACTCTGTCGAGCTTGACTAGAGTCGGTTCCCTCCTCTTGTTGGACCAAGTGTACTTCGAATTTGCAATGTCCACTTCCATCAATTCCATCTCGTTGATCCATCCATTGAATTCGTCCATGGCTGCCAATCTATGTTGATGTTGTTTTTCTCTGTGGCGTACCTGTATGTGTTAAAGTCTCCAGCAAGTGCCTAAGGACCTGTAATGCAAGGTTGTAGTGCAACCAATTCGTTGAAAAAGACTGTCTGTTTAGTCCGATCACACGGTGCATATATGTTTGAGATGGAAAAGTGAGTGTTATCTGAGTTTGCCTCCACCTTTATAGTGAGGGCACGTTTCTTTTTCTGTATGATACTCACTGTATATTTCTTCGGGTTCCAGGCGATTGCTAGGCTAGCCGAGGCCCCCTCAGATGGCTGGAAAACACATTCAGAGTATCTGGACGGCTGGAAATGTCTCGCTTTGAATACTGATATGTCGTCAAGTTTTGTTTCTTGCAAACAGATAATGTTGGCGTTGGCTTCATCAATCTCTTTGTATATGGATATGTTTTTCACCTCATCCCCAAGACCTCTCGTGTTCCAAGTGAGAAACCTCATCTGAACTTGGTGCAAACCCAGAAGGAAAAGCATACAGCACATGGATGCATCTAGAAGGAAGAACATACAACACATGAATGTAAACGATATGCAAGGAAGTAAACATACTGATGGCAGATGGTGTTACAGGTTGTGGTCCTATGAGCGTAAACTGAAAAAACAAGGCGGTGTTGGCCTCTATGCCAAGCCTGGCACACCAACTTTGAAGAAAGTGGAAAATGCAGGAAACTAAAGCAAACTAACAACCTGACAGTGTAACACCATGCCCTATATACTCTAACGTGGTCACCCATCTCGTGCGCTAGGCCCCGGCGTGTCCTGATCCTTGTTGATCTTCCTCATAGTCTCCACAACCAGGTCCAGTGTGTGTATGCCGCAGCAGCTGGCCAACTCACGCAGCCTCTCCTCGTCAGGCACCGGCGGGCAGGCGGTAACAGGCAGGGGCACGACCTGGTTGATATCAGGTAGGCGTCGGGTCTTCCGGCGGCGTGTTGACATAGAGCCAACCGATGAGTCCGATTCCCCTGTGGAGGAGGCTTTCCGCCTAGATGCCCGCTCCACCGAGCCGACGCGTGCACCGTCTTGCATCTTCTTGATCCTTTCGCTTTGACGGTGGTACGTCACGGTAGCTGCGGCCTTCCCCTTCTACTTCTCCTGTGGCCCATCTGTTATGGCCGCCACCTCGCCAGTGCCTTCCATCAGAGATGCTCCATTGCCGAGAGCAGGCAGTGGCAGCAGATCGGACAGGTCGAAGGTCAGGTCCCTTCGCGGGAAAGCTCCATCTGTTGGCAGTACTTGGGCTTGCACTTGGCCCAGGTCCTCCTGCTGCCCATGGGCCTCCTGCTCATGGGCCTCTTCCTGCTCCCATGCGGCCCGCCCAGGGATGAAGCGGAATGGGCCACCCCCCGGTGGAACCACAATCTGACCCTCGTCCATGGGGCTGTAGTGTGGCACGCCCCTCTCAGCTGCCTCTTCTGCCCAGGGATGAAGATTTGCTATACTTGCTCCGCGTGCTCAGGGAAGGCAATGATAGTCTGTTGTGGTGTAATCTCCCATGGGTCTGCAACCATCGCCACGGTGGGCCCAGTTAGCCCCCAAGCTAGCTCAGGTGATGGCTCCATAGCACACATGGGAATGGGTTTCTGTCTCGTGACCACTGGGTCAAACGGGACATTGTACAGCGGTGCCATGTTTGTGTAGAGCGACTGGAGGCAAGGCGGGTGCGTGCATGTGGGTGGAGACGGCAGCTGGAAGATTTTGGCTCGGAAAACTTGGTTGGCGGTGGTGGTGGAGTGACGCAGCGCTGGCCCCGGACCCAGGGAGAAAGGAGTGACAGGTGGGCCCATCAGGTGTTCGGGAGAGAGCGACTTCTAGCCATAAGCATAGTCTATAGCTGGGAGCAGCGGCAGAGGCATGACTCCGCATGAAGGCTCTGGGAACATTTTGAACAGCAGTGTACGGACGCTCTCCCTGGAGAAGTTATTCTTCAGGTGTGTACGGGGATTGCTATGCTCTGGTAGTTGAGGTTGAACACGCGGAAGGTGCTCTCTCCCTCCCCGAACGGAGCCCCAGAGAGCGACGGCGATCCAACCGGGATGCGGACTCGGACACCCCGTTGGGCGCCAAGCGAGATGGTGACGTCATAAACAGCCCATTCCCGGACGCCGAAGCTGATCATCAAGGACGGAGTGTGCCTCGACACCACCGGGTGTCGCACCTTGCTCGAGGACTGGAGAAGCGCCTCGAGGTCCAGGGCCATGGCGTAGCCAGGTGCCGACAAGGCCTTAGAAGCCCGGGCCATAGTCAGCCTGGCGGCAGCTGTGGCCGCGTCCGCCGCGGCAGTGGCCACCGTGGCCGCGGGCGCGGCGTGCAGCAGGGTAGGCGGCCCCGTCGAGCTCTGGCCTTGCTCCATCTGCCGCCGGGCCGGCGAGGGAGGTGGTGCGTCCGCGCCAGAGCGAACCCAGGTGTAGGACGAGTGTGGCCTCGTGGAGCGAGAGCGGTGGTTGCCATGGTAGCGGCGGCTAGGAGGTGGTGGTGGTGGGTGGTTGGGACGAGTGGGGGGCGATGGTGGCGGCGAGGGGGAGTGGCTGTTTGGTGGAGGCACGACTGAGGCATCCCATATCTCATTGATGTATATATCGGCGATATTTCCAGTGTTGTTGGCTTTGTGGAAGACAAGGTGGTGTGGAATATGGGCGGGAGATTCAGCTTTTACCATGGCAAAGACCGCAGAGTAGTCGTGCCCGCGCGCGACCGCATGCTCGATGCTTAGCAGCCTCGCAAACCCCGATGTGGCGATAGTCAGGCCATTCCTGTCCCAGAACTCAAGGGGTAGCTTCTCAAAGGTTATACATACCACATAGCGGTAAGAGAAGGTGAAGGAGTCGTCACCGCCGTTGTGTGTGCGGATGTAAACGAGCGACACCGATCCATCCTCCTCGCGCACCCGCAGAGGGCTGGCGTGCATGGCCGCGACCTGGTCCTGCCGTCTAAGGAAGACAGCGAAGTAGTCTCCCGTCGAGATCGAGGCGAAGCGCTCTAGCTAATTCCCTCGCGCTCTAGCTAATTCTATTTCTCTCTATTTTTACGTCGGTGAAAAAGTAGCAAGAAACAACAGTCTTGCTGGTGGTCACTAGATTGTTGTGGTGGTGCGAGGCGACTCTTCACGAGCCCTTCTGGTTGTGTTGCTGTGACAAGAACAATACCGAATTTTTTTCATCTATAATCTATTTCTCTCTACTGTTGAAGGCACATCCTCTGACCCTCCCAAGTTTACTAGATCTGATGCTTTGAGGCGAAGATGATAAAACACATTTTGGATCGAAGCCAAATGAGCTAACAATAGGAATCAAGTTGCTAATTCCACTCCACTTTGTCTTTAGGTATGGATTTTACTTTGTAACTCTATGTTCTCACGTCTTTATAAGCCGGATCTATGAGAGTCTTTAGGTACAACTCAACCTCATATAGCGAACCATACAATCTCTATAACCTGGCGTATTGCCATTATAGTGATTGGAAGCAGGGGTAGGATTCCGCCATCGTTGTGGGATATGAACCTAGGTAACCTGTGTTAGCTCGTACTCGTCAAACTCGCCGCCTCCCCGCATCTTTCTAAACACGCCGTAAGGACCTCTCTATGGTGTACTTGTCGATAATACCACGACATGAATCATGTCGCTAATTATGTCGGA
The DNA here is from genome assembly GCA_916181665.1 of Avena sativa. Lineage (NCBI taxonomy): Eukaryota > Viridiplantae > Streptophyta > Magnoliopsida > Poales > Poaceae > Avena > Avena sativa. The sequence goes on from OV702283.1 coordinate 112,451,803, forward strand.
GCATTGGCTGATTTGGTTTGAGCTCCATCGCAAGGTTTTTCATTCCTTGACAAGATTGTATCCGTACATTTTTTTCCATCGTTCAAAAGCAACACCTCTAAGAAGGAAACAATTCACATGTATTGCCATCATTCGATCGAAGATCTTGGGTTTTCACCCCGGAGAAAAACCGAGTTTTTAAAACAGTGCCTTCAACAAGTCCATTGCGAGGCACAACCAATAAATGCTTGGTCTTGGGTTATCATCCAAGAAATCATGGCTCAATAAAAGATGAGCACCATAAAAAATGCAGTCCACCTGTCTCGTCACCCGTGTTTGACAGGGCTGCTTTTGCAAGTTGTCGAACACCCGACACGCAGGGATAACCTGTGCCGCATTATCTTTATCACAATCAAAACCTTTCTGCCAAAACCATCCTTCGATCGTTGCCACAATAACTTTCTCCATCTCTATCAGATCCATGGAAATCTATATGAAGATATGTCCCATGGTACCGAACGGTAGACGAAGCTTCGCGCTGCGCCCTAGAGGGGTGAACACGACCGCATCGATTCTGCTCTAGATCTCTAGTAGCATCCTATGCCAGACTAGGAAAATCTCCAAGAGTAAGACCAAAACTTGACTCTATCCCAATCAAGAAGGCGGAGTTGAAGCAGATCGACAACCTAACGCTCGAAGAACAGCAGGGCCAAACCACCCTTATTTGGCCGGACCAGCAGCCCCCACATTGCCGTCCGACTTCCAGGGACCAAATCGAGCGGATCGGGCTCGTCACAAGGACACGAGGAGGGATGCAACGTACCCTAGACATGCGTAGGAGTGTCGCCGCCATAGGTTCCGCACCGCCGCCTCCGGCCATTACCACTGCTCGCCCTCTGCCCTTTGCACTCCTCCCTACATAGTGTACTGACTGATGCCGCACATGGGAGAGCACCACCGCCCTGCTGCCATACTTTCACTTGCGCTGCCATGGAGCTGTACCCCCGCGCGAAGGGAGTCCGACAGGCTATGCCATCCCTGCCGGCAGTCTTCGACATCTATGGTGTGGCCTCCACCGCCGCCACCGGAAGCCGTAGCAGCCGGTGGAGGTAGATCGGGCGCTGGCCTTCTAAATCAGATATGAGGTCCTTTGGAGCCGCCCTCGCATGGAGCGGCCTGGGAATCGTTTCCTAGACAGCACCATTGTATCCTTCACCAAAAGCTTAACTCATTAATTTCTTAAACTGAACTTAACGGTGGATAATTAGATCCAAGGTTCATGATATATAAACCAAAGCGTTTCATCACTACAGGAATAGGAAACTATGCCGAGGGCTGGGCCGTTGGTGTAGCCTTCGTCCAGGCCAGCTCCCCTCCGCAACCGTCGGCGTAGAATTGTGATACGTCAGAAAACGTATCTATTATTTTTGATGCTCCATGCTTGTTTAGTGTCTACTTTGCTTTTCTTTGTCTACACTTTGAGGTGTTTTTATATCCTTTCTGAAACTAACCTATTAACAAGTTGCAATAGTACCACTCCCCTACGAGATATAATCAATAATTGCGACGCCACATGACGTGTCACAAAGTGGTGAATAGAGCTCGCAGCTTTCGACATTGAGTACAAGCCGTACACAACAATCAAATCCCAAATTCTTGCCGACTTTGTTGCTAATTGGATAGCAACGACAGATAACACAAGTCATCTAGACTCGGAATTTGGGACCCTTCACTTTGAGAAGCACAAGGAGGCTCGGGGGCTAGCATGGTGCTCAAATGACCCCAAGGAGATAAGCTATTCTATATGTTACATATACACTTCACGGCAACCAATAATATTGTCGAGTATAAAGCACTGTTGCATAGAATACACATTGCCAAAAATATTGGTGTAACTCGACTCAGGCGTTACGGAGACTTAGATTTAGTTGCCATGCAAGTATCTGATATCTACAATGCAAAAAAACATATGGAAGCATACAAATATGTTGTGGATGAATTATCCAAATCGTTTTCGAGGGTTTTGAGGTTCAACACATCCCTCGAGCAGAGAATGAGGAAGAAGATGCCCTATCATGTATAGGCTCTATGCGGAAACAAGTTTCGGATGGTGCTTTTACATCCCCAAGCTTAACTCGTGCTTGTCCTCGAGTAGGTAAGTGATAAAAAGAATAATTTTTGAGGTGAACATGCACCCTCACAATAAAGATCAAACCATTTGCAAGAAATGAAAGCTGGGATCAAAGAACTCTAAACATGTGCATGAAAGATGGAGTTCTAACAATAAGACAAAGTAGCTATGCATGCAACATGAAATGCTACAAACAAAGATCATGAATAACATGCATTGAAAAATGTTTGTTTGTTTCACATACAGAAAACATGGCATAGTGGCATTCAGCTTGTCCCTCATAGAGTAGCAATATAGATGCATAGGACACCTTCAAAGTTCACAAGGGTGACTAGAAACAAATAGCACAAGAACAAGTAATATCACAATATACATCAATTAATAAGATTTGGAACACTACACACGGAATGACAACTATGCTCTCTTAATGGTGCCTAAAGGTAGAAGGTGGAGACTCAAATAATGGTGGAAGAAAGACCTTTTTATAAAGGAAGCAGGGATTACAAGTTTCAAAAAGAGCTTCCAAAAATTATGGTACTTATTAGCTTTCAGCCATCATTGCCCCTATCATAAGCATCTTGAAGTGGTTAAGGTTAAAGTGGCAAAGCTGGAGTATATGCTTGACGAAGTATAAGTTGACGATCTCAAGTCCTTTGAATATGAGGGCTACACCTCATGGATACTCAACTTAGGGCCCAGGCAAGTTCTTGTCACTGTAAGTATTTGCATATAATTGAGAACCGCCAACGGGGTACCCCTTGCACATGGTACATGAGCTTTCCCATAACCAAAATGACAAGGCAAGCAAACAATGAGCATCTTAGCAATATTTTTATTTACCATATGCATAGGTTTTTTATTGAGGATGCTTCATAGATAGCTCACTATGGTGATGCTGCAAGTTTCCACCATGATTAGGCATGGCTTAGGCTAGCGGCCCAGGCGTTTCTCTAACACAGAATACAAACTCCATGGACTTACAAGTTCCCACTTCATTTCACACCTGTAACATCCAAAGACAAAAGAGCATGATATCAACGGAGTACAAAAGTACAAGTGTAATGTTGAAAACGTTCCCCGCGATAGCACGGTTCTGCTAATCCCAACTTATAAGTGCAAGCATATACAACAAAGTTGTCTCAATGGTTCAAGTTCATTAGGGGCAAAGAATAAAATGTGCCATCAAGTTCATGAGGGCTTTAATCACTACACATAACAAATCAGTTTTTAATTGGAAGATAGTTGAAAACAAGAATATACTTGGAATGGTGTAACACACCATGCATAGGAGTTTGTAGTGGACACTTTGGAATAACTTGGTTTCTTGGGAGTTGGAAGCATGAGTAGAACTTACTCATACAAGTGGAGGCTACCAAAATACTGGGAGCAACCAACTAAGAGAGCATAATGGCCATAATTATGCAATGCAACAAAGCATACTAATCAAAGCAAAGAGTGGTACTACAAGTCAAGGACTAAATGGTCATAGAGGCTAATGGTGACTTGTCATAGTCATAACATGTTGTAAGAATGTGCCAAGTCAACCCAAACAAAGCATCAAAGGAGAATACCGCAATACTATGCTTTTGTATGCTAAAACAACGCATGATTCCTTCAAGGCACACTAAGCAATCCCAATTGTTTGGAACAAGACATTCTACAGAAATAATCACAAGCATAATGCTAAAACAACACCTAGCATGTCATGCTAAAGTCTAAGTCACAATCAATGCAAGCTCACTTTTATACCACTATAAGCATGAAACTTTCTACTCTTTTCCAAAACAAACAAATTATTTTAAACAACTCACAAAGATAATAATCAATAAAGATCAATGAGCTTGTATCACAAATCTACAAAGAATAACTAAAAATTTCTAAGCAATAGGCACAAGAAACTAAGGCTAAACGCAGTGCTAGCAAAAGTGAACACTCACAAAACAATAAGAATGAAAACTAGAATGTTCTAGGCAATGGAAACAGGGTGTGTCTCTCTCCAAAAGAATTGTGGTGTAACCAACCAACTTACTCAAGAAAACTAAGCAAACGAAAACTAAGACGCTCCAAGAACAACACAACAATGCATGAAACAATAAAAACGAAGTGTCTAGAAAGACCTAAGCTTTTTATTGATGAAGAAGGGGATGCCTTGGGCATCCCCAAGCTTTGACGCTTGTACCTCTTGAATATTTCTTGGGGTGACATGGGGTGGCATCCCTAAGCTTGAGATTTTGTCCATTCTTTATCTCATTACATCATTCTTTCTCTACACCTGCAAATTTTCCTTCATACAAAACTTCACACAATCTTCATTAGCAACATTAGTGTATTCAAAAGATAATAGACCCTTGGGTTTATCTTTAGAATAGCAAAACTTTCACTAAAAACACAAGATACTGTAGTAACTCTTTAAAAAAGCTCAATTCCCCAAAATAGAACTAAAAAAGGAATCAATAAGAAGCAAATGCAAATAATGGCAGAAATCTGTCAAAACAGACCACCAGGTAGAAACCGATTTTTTTGAAGACCTTATGTTGCTCAAATCAAAAAGTGTTGAACTAACGAAAGTTATCTAACATACTGGGGTATTTATTCGTAAATTTTGAGCTCAGTCCAAGTTACAGAGACTCCTCATGAATTTTTATGGTGGAGGACAGAAATCTGTTTTGGGACAGCAACTTCCCAAATCTTACTTCCCTCTCATTAGAGGTCATTCTTGGCACAAAAAGCAAACAAAAAGGATAAGGAGAGGTCATTACTGAAGTAATAACTTCCAAGACTCAATAAAACTCTTGGTTATCTCCCAACAAGTACTTTTCTTTAGTGCCTTTAAGTTAGGCTTGATAGTTTGAGAAGATGCTCACATAAGAAATATGAATTGAAGTAAAAGAGAGCATCAAAAAGCAAATTCAAAACACATTTAAGTCAACCCACTTCCTATGCATAGAAATATTGTAAATAAACAAGTCTTGAAAGCACAAAGCAACAAGCATAGGAAAGCAAAACAAGTGCAACTTCAAAATTTTCAACATAAAGAGGGGAAACTTAATATTGTTGAGATACATAAGACCATGTTTCCCTCTCTCATAATAACTTTCAGTAGCATCATGAACAAACTCAACCATATAAATATCACATAAAACATTCTTATCATGAGCCACATGCATAAAATGATTATTACTCTCCACATAAGCATATTCATTCTTATTAATTGTAATGGGAGCAAATTCAACAAAATAGCTATCATTGTTATCTTCATCACCATAATCATCAAATATAGGAGGCATATTGTAATCACAATCAATTTTATCCTCAATAGTAGGTGGACTGAAAATATCATACTCATCATTGTAATCATCATAAATTGGAGGTAAAGTATCATCAAAGTAAATTTTCTCCTCCATGCTTGGGGGACTAAAAATATCATGCTCATCAAAACTAGCCTCCCCAAGCTTAGACTTTTCCATAGCATTAGCAATAATGGTGTCCAAAGAATTCATACTAATAACATTGCTATTTGCATGCAAATAAAGTTCCATAGGTTTTTTAATTTTCTCTTCAAACACTTCATGTCCTAACTCAAGATAAACACTATAGATCTCTCTAATTTTGTTGTTGTTTTCCATTAAGCCTAACTAGTGAAAACAAGAAACAAAAAGACAAAATTGCAGAATCTAAAGGAAATAACTTCGAGCACTCACAGCGGAAGATGTGAGTACCTTTTACCTTACCTCCCCGGCAACGGCGCCAGAAAAGAGCTTCATGTCTACACACTTCTATTCTTGTAGACAGTTGTTGGGCCTCCAAGTACAGAGGTTTGTAGAACATCAGCAAGTTTCCCTTAAGTGGATTACCCAAGGTTTATCGAACTCAGGGAGGAAGTGGTCAAAGGTATTCCCTCTCAAGCAACCCTGCAATCAAGATACAAGAAGTCTCTTGTGTCCCCAACACACCCAATACACTTGTCAGGTGTATAGGTGCACTAGTTCGGCGAAGAGATAGTGAAATACAAGTGGTAACGGTGCCAGAAAAGAGCTTCTGACTTGTTGTTGTCGTGGGGTAACGGTGTCAGAAAAGAGCTTGACGTGGAGGAAAGGTAACCTCCCCGGCAAACGGAATAAAGATGGAAGCAAGCAAACATGCAACAGATCTAGTAGCAAACAGTGTTTCAATGTTTAGAAACAAGGCCTAGGGATCATACTTTCACTAGTGAACACTCTCTCATATAAATATCCTCTCTTTATGATACTACTCTTAACTACTCTCAGGTTGAACACTCTAATAATTGTAGGGCTATAACAACACTCCTCAAAGTCCGCCTTCCCCAATCTAGATAACCCCACACTGTCACCTTGAGCGCTAGATGGTTCCAACAAACACCACAATTTCATAGAGACATCCAACTCCAAATATAACTCATAACAACTATTCAATCTAGCCAAAGTGCCACACACGGTATGCACTCTGTCACTTTCACACACGTGGGTAAAATCATAGATCTATTAAAGCACAAAGAGTATTTATGTAGACTCAAGCCTAAGTGCCACCATGGCATGCACGCTGTCACTTTCACACACATGGGGAGAGCAGAGATCTAAGGAAGCACTTGAGTAGCAAGGTAGATCTACTAGATTACAAAGCTCATGACCACAACATGATCATGCATAGAGAGAGAGTTGAACACATAGCTACCGGTAGAGCCCTTAGCCCCGAGGAAGAACTACTCCCTCCTCATCATGGGAATCAGCAACGGTGATGGATATGGTGGTGGAGATCGATGGAGATGGCTCCGAGGGCACTTCCCTGTCCCGGCAGGGTGCCAGAACAGAGACTTTCTGTCCCCTGAATCTCCCTTCGGTGGCGGCGGCGCAGCGGAACTTTTTCTGGAAGTATGATTAGAGATCTAGGGTTTTCTCATCGGGGGGCTCTTATAGGCGAAGGGGAAGGCCGACGAGGTGGCCAGGGGGCCCACACCCTCCCCAGGCACGGGCCAGGCTTGGCCACGCCCAGGGAGGGTCTGGCCACCCTCTGGTGCCTCTCCGTCCCTCCTTCTGGATTTGTGTCCCTCATGGAAAGTTATTGACTTTGGCTTTTGTCCCATTCAATTCCGAGAATATTGATTTTCTGCCTTTCTGGAACCAAAAACAGAAGAAAATAGGCAACTGACACTGTGGCAACTTGTTAATAGGTTAGTTCCAGAAAAGATATAAAAACACCTCAAAGAAAAATAAAGCAAAGCAAAGTAGATACTAAACAAGCATGGAACATCAAAAATTATAGATACGTTTCCGACGTATCAGTTTTTCTAGATCACTTAAAAGTTCCCTCTATCACAGGATTTGATGAGGACTATCCGACGAAATCCGACTCACCTTTAGTAGCAGTTCTGGCTATAATTCCCAGCTAGACACAACCCTATCTCGATTTCCTAATAGATGGAAAATTACCCGAAGACGAAGTTCTGAGGCGGCAGATCATCCGACGAGCAAAATCCTATACAATAGTAAATGGTGGGCTCTAAAAGCGGAGTGTTTTTGGGGTTTTCCAGCATTGTTTATCTTCGGAAGAAGGAGTAGAAATCTTGTGAGAAATCCACGAAGGCGAATGCGGTCATCACGCTACAGCTAGATCCTTAGTGGCACAAGCCTTTATACACGGGTTCTTTTGGCTAATAGCTAAGGCGAATGCCGAGAAACTGGTCAAAATGTGCAAAGGCTGCCAAAAGTATGCCCATCAGGCACACGTTCTGGCTAATCATCTATGAACAATCCCTATGTAACACCCTCAGGAATCGACTCTATGCAAGTCTCAGCGATTCCCGCCAAACCCGCATAGAAACGATTCAAAGGTGCCCACCAGGCACTTTCGTGCGGGTGGAAAACAAAGTAATACCATTACACAATATTCCACGATGGAATCCACAGAACAGATATATACAACAATGACTCAAAGAGTCAAGAATATAGATATATAATACAAAGATCCAAATCACCTTTAAAACGATACAGCGTCCGAGTATGGACAAGATGCAAATTGAGCTAAGAGCCCTGAAAAATAACCAATGGCGTCCATAACCCTGCCCAGGCCAAGCCGGAAGGGTAACCCTGCTAACGACGTCGATCTCAAAACCTGCTTAAACAAAAGGGGTGCCGACAAAGGGCAAAGGAAAAAAGAGAGCGGTCAGTACTGAGGCCAGTACACGACGAGACTAGAATTCGGCGGTCCTCGCCTACATAGGTATGGTGGACTGAAGCGGCAACGCAGCATGCACTAAACAACCTATAGAGACTCGAAACAACTGGCGGCTATCAGATAGGGATAAGAAAGACCAATTCGGATCCAACCTAAAACTATCATCAAGCATACCCATCCTGGTATTTCCCCCTCGAGACCAAACGAGGAAGTCAATCGAGGAACTCACACAATTGGTAGTTTTATTCATTCCGTTATAGTTGTGGCAATTACTAGTCAGATATAGATAGCATGAGTCATCCTGATATAATAAGAAGTGGGCAGTTTTAGTTAACCATTCCGTTGTAGTCGTAGTACTTACTAGTCAGTTACATATAGCATGAGGCATCCCAAAACCCAGCAGTTGTTGGTACTTTTATTTAGCCATTCCGTTGTAGTTGCAATACTTACTAGTCAGATACAATGGTAACAGGTGACAACCCAAACCAGCAATTGTTGGCACTTTTATTTAGCCATTTCATTATAGTGAAGCTGATTACTAGTCATTATAAAGTCAAATTTATAGCACTACTTTAGTTATAGTTGTCTATGATGGAGATACTTGCTCCAAGTCGTCCATAACCGCAGACACAACTTTCAGAAAGTTTTACCCTGCAGGGGGCACAAATAGCAACACACGCACGATCAACCTCGAGAAAAACCAAATGAAAAACCAACGAGGCATCACGACAGAGCAATTGCAAGATTCATATAATTTCAGGGGGCCACCCCACCAAGCTACCCGCTACGAAGTTGGCCGGCTCCGAGATGGACCCAGAGGTTTGTGACGACGGCTGTAAACGACTGGGAACCCAAAAATGTGACTGGGCTTGTCGATACCGCAAAAACGTGGCACGGGGTTCCAAAACAGTACAGGCGCTCCACGCGCAATCATAATAAAGCAGTAAAGCATGGCATAAGTACAGGATTGTAATAAAGCCCCAAACTACTTTGTGGCCCCAAGAAATAATATATGACTCAAGCGCTGGCTAGGGGGATTCATGGTCCCACATGCGGATAGTGCGAATATTCAAAGAACAGGTATCAAGTACTCGGGGTCCTACGGGACACAAGTGGACGGTCTATTGCCCACATGTGCCTCTGCATTATTTACCTACTTCAATTTTAGTTATTAAATGGTAATTAAAGCCATGATCATATCCAACATTAAACATGCAGCATTACTTTAACAACTGTGGTACTTGACGACACGCAACCGCACCTGAGCAAGCGACTACGACACGCAAGTCCAACTATCTACCAAACAACAGGTAATAGGATGTGTCCAAGGCAATATAAGGCTGCAAGGGATATCATGGGTACGAAAACTAGAGCATCGCAATACAGATAGCAATAGATCAACAGGAGGAAATAAAGACTATAAAAATAAGATAGGTAGAAAGAGGGAGAATGCTCTCCTGAAAAACATTGCCGAAGTTTCATAACCGAAGAACTTTTCGAAGCTCACAACATCTCATCGTCCTATCCGGAAAGAAGCAAAACACTAGAAGGAACAAGCGATGCAACAATTACAACTAATGCAGAAGATTCGGCATGATCATGATATGATGCACGATATGGCAAGTTAATGATGCAAACTATGTCGAAAAGGTATTAGGGGCATAGCACATTGATGATATAGCACTGGTGAGGCATTATTAATAAAAAACGAACGATTAGTCCCCAATTTTATTTATCATGTTTTCCTTGCATAAATAGTACTGATTATAAAACTGCTCTTAATGCATGATGCAAATGATAACATGGATATCATGGTTGGAAAGGTCTCGTCGCGCTGATCAATTTAGACATATTATTTGTCGAATTCGGAGTTACAAATTTAAAGTTATGCAATTATTAAGAAAAGAGCATTTATTAATATTTATTAATTCGAAAATTTTAAATTGCTCAAATGATGTTATAAATAGCATAAACATATTCCTCACATTTTTCTGATTCAAAAACATATATTATTTACATTATTTGAGTTTATGAATTTAAATCAATATTAAAGTCAAAATTGGTCAAATGGGGTCAAGGTCAAAGGTTTGACTAGTTTGAATTAGATTTGAAAAGATTTAAATAAATAGTTGAATTCATATTTAAAAACTAAACACTTTTCATGTGAAACTGTTATCCAAATTCGAATTTATTTAAAAGTTAGGAATGAATTTGATATATATCATACTTCTGGATTTTATTTGAATTTAGATAACAAACAGAACTTTTGTTACTGGGAGGTGAGCTACCAGAAGTCAATGACGAGTGGGCCAGAGGGCGAGGAGGGGCCACCGCGCGCGAGACTGAGGGATGCCTTCACCTGTGCACGGAGGGGATTGCGGGTTAAGGCTGAAATTCCCCGGGGGTCTTTTTATAAAAGGTTCCAGGGGTGGGCTGGTTATGGATCCAGACGAACTGAAGTTTTACTCGCGAAATCAGCTAGCTGATCCCAACTTCAATTGAATATGGCGAGAGAACCACTGCGAATCTCATGTTGCCGCAAGAATAAAAGTTGTATAGGAAACTACAGGGAGTAAAATTGGTGTTTGGAGGTTCTCCGTAGAAGGTCCAGATCGACACTAAAACGGAGTGGAACAGAGGCTGATAGAGTGTGGGAAAAACTGAATTTTTATCGACAGCAAAACCGCGAGTTTTCCTAAACTTTAGAGGACGATGGCGAAAAAACCTTTGCGAATCTGAGCAAACCACAAGAACTAAAGTTGAAGAGGGGTATACAGGCTACAAGTTCCGTGTTCAGAGTTTCATCAAAGAAGGCATGCAACTGCGGGATTTCATTGACGAAAAGAGGGGGGAAACTGGCTGCGGCGGCTCTGCAGATACGCACGGCTGCTGCTACTCCTGTGCAGCGTGCGCGACGAACGGCGGCGAGGGAGGCGGCTGCTGGATTGCGACCAGGCATGGTGACTGGGAGGCGACTCTGGTGGTGGACGTGGGCGGAGGAGAGCGGGAACACAGAGGGGGGGCTCACCGAGGTGGAGGTCGGCGAAGTGGCCGAGCTTGGAGATGATGACGACGAAGAGGCGATGGCGACCACGGTGACAAGGCGAGCAGTGTGCCGGGCGTCGGGTTCGCTTCAACGGCGTCGGGGTGCGCTGCAACGTCGCAGGGTACTTCTCCTCCATGCTGGAGGGTGCAGGACGGTGCCGGGATCACGGTGGCGAGGTCGTTGACGAGGTTTACCGGTGACAGGAAGGAATCGGCAGCGACATGAATGGTGACTGCGGGGTGCTTTTTTCCTGGGGGAAAAGAAGAGGGGAGAGCGAGATCTAGATGGAGATGGAGAGGATAGGGACGCCAGCTGCTATGCTGCTTTATGCAGAGAGGGCGCGCGATAGCGACGGGAGCTTGCGAGCACTGCAGGTTGCAAGGGAGAAGAAAAACAGTGGGCGTCGGTCTCCACCGGGTTTGATCAAACCAGGTTGCTGGGAGGGGTCGGGTTCAGAGAATTATGCGCATCATGCTAAGGTTTAAGTTCAGGTTCAGATTTTTTTTGGGGGAGTATACACGGTCGATGGTGATGGTGAGCTAGCTCACTTGATCGGTAGAGCTAGATAAAAGATACGAGTGTGCATGTGTGTACGGGTGAGAATACACACATAGGTAGGTTCGATTTAAATCATCCAGCCAACTAGATGAATTTAGCTAGGATAGTTAGAGATGGATAGAATTACCAGCAAGCTAAAAGGAGGCCACAAACACATGTATATGGTGGGAGAAATAGATGATATCAAAGGAGAGGTATATGCAAAATTAGTAGATGGAAGAGGAAGTAAAAGATATGCCCTCAACTCAATTTGGGCATTTAACATATGTCAAAAGCCAAATACAATTTAGTAAGAACCAAAGGGAATGATTAATATAAAAGCCAAGATTTAATATGATGATCAAATGCAATGTGGCATGATGACATGAGCATGATATAATGATGATGCAATAAATGAAATGTAGGAAGTAGCAATATATAGACTAGGCAAGTAGCATTGCAATTGTTAGACAATTGGGATGCTACACCCTATCACATGGCCCTTTGCAGTCTGGGGGATTGACATGGTAGGGCCGTTTCATGCGGCAAAATGTGGATTTACTCACCTACTAGTGATGGTGGATGAATTTAAAAATGTATTGAGGCTAAACCCGTAACAAATTGCGATGGATCCCTAGCCAGAATGTTGGTTGATGACGTGATCATCCGATTCGAATATCCGCATAGTATAATTACTGACAACAGGAGCAACTTTTTCATGGGAGAACTAGCCGAATTCTACGAAGAGCAAGGGATCCGACTCGATATTGCATCCGTCGCACACCTACATGCCAATGGACAAGTCGGAAGAGCAAACAGTCTCATTTTACAAGGAGTCCGACCTCATCTCGAAGCACCACTTTGTCGTGATGTGGGGGCTTGGGCAGAAGAATTGCCCTCTGTGATATGGATCTTACAAACAAATCCTAGCAGATCAACCGGATACACTCATTTCTTCTTGGTCTATGGTGCAGAAGTAGTTCTTCCGAGTGATTTCATTCATCAATATCCTCGAGTCAAAGCGTATATCAAAGAATATGCCGAAGTTTCTCGACAAGATGATCTCGACATAGTCAAAGAAGTTCGCGCCGTTGCTGAGCAAAGATCTACATGCTATCAGCAGAAGTTATGCAAGTACCATAGTCAACTAGTTCAAAATTGTTCTTTCATAAAGGGTGATTTGGTTCTCTGACTTGTGCAAAAAAGAAACCACAAAATTTCCCCGATTTATGAAGGACCTTTTATGATCAGCCGAGTTCTGCATAATGGGTCATATTGTTTAACTGATATGAGACCAATCAAGGAAAGATCTGATACTCAGAAGAGAAAGAGAGCTAGTGGTAGTACATACCCAGATGGGTTAGACCGTCCATTAAATATTGCACATCTACGTCCCTTCCGTTCTTAGTTATATTTCCTTGTAATCATATATACATGTTCAAAGTGAAAAAAGTATTGGTGTCCTCAAATTATTTTTGAGAAGTTTTTTACCATCTTATTTCCAAAAAGAGCATGTCAGTTTCAAAAATCCTAGTATGCTTGAAAGTACTTTACACTCATATTTGCTCTGGTTATGATTTTTGAATAACTATAAAAAAAGTTACCTTCGGGTGTAAATCTCATTTTATGTCTATACTTTGGTTTTTTATCTGATTGCTTAGACACGGGCATTTTTCAAGTAACGAATTGTTGGTACTGGAGGTCGGTGATACGTCGGAAACGTATCTATAATTTTTGATGTTCCATGCTTGTTTAGTATCTACTTTGCTTTGCTTTATCTACACTTTGAGGTGTTTTTATATGTTTTCTGGAACTAACCTATTAACAAGTTGCCACAGTGCCAATTGCTTGTTTTCTTCTGTTTTTGGTTCCAGAAAGGCAGAAAATCAATATTCTTGGAATTGGACGGGACAAAAGCCAAAGTCAATATTTTACCATGGGGAACACGAAGCCAGAGTACAAGACTGAGGAGACTCACCAGGGGTCACACCCCCTGGCAGCTCGGCCTAGGGCTAGGTGCGCCTAGGGGTGCAGCCGCCCTGCTGGCCCCTGCCTCATCTCTTCGCCTATAAAGTCCCCCCGATGCCAAAACCCTAAGTACCCGATCAATATTCCACGAAACCGTTTGTAGCCGCCGTCACCATCGTCCCTAGATCGGGGGGATCTGAAGCTCTTCCCGGCACCCTGCCGGAGGGGAGATCATCCTAGAGGCCTTCTTATTCATCATGCCGGCCTCCGGTATGAAGCGTGAGTAGTTCCACCTTGGACTATGGGTCCATGTAGTAGCTAGATGGTTGTATCTCCTCCTTGTGCCTTCATGTCTAGATCTTGTGAGCTCCGTTCATGATCAAGATCTTATCTATTTGTAATCATGCATGTTGTGTTTGCGGGGATGCGATGGATATTGAGATTACTATGTCAGATTGATTATTGGTTTTGTCTATTTGATTCTATCATGTCTGTGTTATTTGTGATCTTGCACGCTCTCTGTTGTTAGTAGCTATCTTGGCCAAGTAGTTGCTAGTGACTCCAAGAGGGGGTATTTATGCTCGATAGTGGGTTCATGCCTCTACTTATCAAGGGAAGTGACAGAAATCTCTACGATAGTAGATGTGCTATTGCCACTAGGGAGAAACGCAATGGTCTCTTGTTCATGGAACAAGTGGATTGTTTACCTTACATACTTTGCTTAAAGCAGTTGTCTGTTGCTTGCAACTTAATACTGGAGGGGGTTCGGATGATAACCTGAAGGTGGAATTCTAGTCATAGATGCAGTTGGATGGCGGTCTATGTATATTGTTGTATTGCTCAATCGAATCTCATAGGATCTTTTTGTCTAGTATTGCATTGTTATGCCTTTCTCAGATCCTGTCAATTGCCATGCTGTAATTTGTTTACCCTTCATGCCATGTTTGTTTATCTAAGGAGAGCACCTCTAGTGAACTTTGGACCCCGGTCAATCTTTACCATTGATACATCTTCCACTGTTACTTGTTTACTTGCTGCAAACCATCATCACCTTCCACACCATACAGTTAATCCTTTGTTACAACAACCGGTGAGATTGACAAACTCACTGTTAGTTGGGGCAAAGCCTTGAGGTTGTGTTGTGCAGGTTTTCACGTTGCCTGCAACACCTTTGAGATGTTTCCTTCCTCCTGCTGGTTCGATAACCTCGGTTTCTTACTGAGGGAAGACTTGCTGCTATGCTGCATCACACCTTGCTCTTGGGGTTTCCCAATGAAGCGATCCACGTTGACACAACACCATCAGTCGGCTTTGTTTCCGAGTTTAAACTGGTTTAGCAATTGAGCTCCATTGCTCGGCAAAGTTTCCGTGTTAAAGGTTTGCCGGCTCATGAAAGGGACGAGGCGGAGAGCCAGATAAAATGATAAGTGTAAACACAAAGTTCTTAAGAAATTTTCGAGCATGCACATAATATACATAGAAAAAGTGCTAAGTAGTAAAAGCATAAAGTTCTTACATACCAGCACATGCAAACAAATAATATAGTACCCATCATTACAGACCAAATCTTTCAGGATAATGCATCTAAATGTCTTATGCTGCAGATTCAGGCGGTGGTGGTGGAGACCTAGGAGCACTGGAGTCGACATCATCACCACCTTTCTCCGGACACTCGGAAGTTTCTTCATCTTCAACGAGGCTATATTCTGTCTCTTGGGAGAAGGAGGCACAACGACAGACTAGAAGAATGGCGTCACATAGTTCGTCATCTCCGCCACGCGACAAGCATAATCCATGCAAGATTCTTGGATGGCCTTGATATCTTGCGGGTTACCCTCACCGTCCTCATCAACGATGCCCTTGGTGACGTGCCAGATTTGCATCTCGCTATGGTGGCTCATCACCATGGTAAGGGTAGTCTGTGCAGCAATCCGAGCATACGAGAGCTTTCAATCCTCAATAAGATTTGGAATCTCCTTTGCTCTGTCCCTCATCTCGAGCATGGGCAAATTTCTCAAGTCGGAAAGTCTAACCGACTTGCCAGCCACTTCAAGAGTCTGGCGGAAGTCGAAAAGAGCATCTCCGACTGACTTGATGCGCTCAAGGCGAGGTTCTGAGGAGGAGGAGTCGGAAAGATGCAGAGGATCTAGAAACGAATAAAAAACTCAAAAAGTCTGACAAAAAAATCGAAAATTGGAGGAAGAGTAAAAGTCGGAAAAGTTACCTAGCACGAAGTGGTTCCACTGAGATTGCTCCTCTCGGAGATTCCTCACCTATTCTTCGGAATATTGGGCAAGATCCTTCTGGCTGTCAAAGTCCTTCCTCAGATCTTCAAGTTGTTTATCGCGGAGGTCCACCAGCTTCGCTAACCTCTAAGTCTCAATATTGCTTGATTCCAGGAGGTTGCTCACGGATTTCTCATGTTCATCCTTCAGCTTTTTCATCTCCTCATGGAGTTCAACATTCTCCATTCGGCAGACCTTGAAGTTTTTGGCCTCCTCCACCATCTTGCTAGATTGTTGTAGCAATTCTGCAGAAAATACAATATTAGTCAGAAGAAAAATCCGACTAAGAAAATAACTACGGGTGAGAGCCTAAAATGTTTACGTTCCACCTCATCCTTTTCAACTTGCAGCCTAGAGTTCTCGAGATGTAAAGTTTTAATCTCTTTTCGCTTGTTACAGATATTCTTGAGCAAATCCTGGTTGTAACATGTAACTTTCTGTAAGTTAAAGACGGAATACCGGCAGACGACTACTAAGACTTGGGTTGCAACTTTAACTAAGTCAAAATCTAGCATGAGACTTGGGGGCTACACTATATCATTCTTTCGAATCCTATAAGCATCAACTCGGATTTTATGCAAAGATCTTCATCCAACTTTATGCTTGGGAGCTAGAGGATACGATAATAAATTCTTCAAAGATAGTCGGAAAAACTTACGATATGCTCTAGATGCAGCTTCTTGAATTCGATCTTCGTGGTGTGGAACACTTTCTCGGCAAGGGAGATGGGAGAAGAACTTGTCGCTGGAAGCTCTCCAGCTTCGACCTTTTGATCTCGGACCAAAATTTGGTCCAGGAGGCTCACCAGCTTAATGTACTTCATCTCCTAGCTTGCTGCTTCCGGAGTGAGGATTTGTTTCTCAAGGCTGGATTGCACCAACTTGAGAATTTCCTCCTTCATCTTCCATTTTAAGCCGGTTGTAGCAGAGCCAGCCATCTTGTCTATCTTTCCTGGCAACATCACCATGGGATCATTACCCTTAACGAGTTGAACCTTGTCAGATGCCTGGATACCATTGGTAACCAGGGCTTGATAGGTCGTGGATTCGCTAGGAATCGTGGAGCCAGCGCCCGGAGAGGAAGGATCCTCCGATGCTGAGGTCTGGGTGCTGGACAGAGTTGGAGGTGGCACATGAGGGGACAAAGAAAGCTTCTGCTGGCGCAGTTGCTTGGTTGGCTTGCTTTCCAACTTGGTCTTGCTCTTCAAAACAGATTTAGCTCCGAAACACACAAGAACATGTGTCAGCTATGATTCGGAAAGAAACGATGAATGAAAACTGGAGGTTACAAAGTGCTTACTATTTAACCACTAGCAACACTTGTGCGCCAACAGTAACAATAGTTTTCTTGGCCTTCGCTTCTTGGAGACAGGGGCAGGAACTTCGTTCACCTCGCCATCCTATATCGCCTACGAGTCGTTTGAAGGATAGCCCTCAAGAGGGGCAAGCTTAGACTCAGGGAGGTTCTCGAGCTGATAAGTTATAAAAAACAGTAAGAAATAAATTCAGATGATGGGAGGAAAAAGGCAAAAAGCTTAAAACAAAGTCGAAATATTTACCAGAGTCAGAGGTCGGTCAACAGTATATATCTTCATGGAGACTTCAGGTATCTTCTTGTTCACCCTCTCCTTGATCAAGAACTGCATCCGGGTTTTATAGTCCTTCGCATGAATGCGATTTGGACTGAACTTCATGATGTCCTTTCGGTCTCTGGTGACCGTGTGCATCAGGCGCTCTCCGTGATGCTGTAGTGATTAAATCCGCCGATCCAACCATAAGTGGATGAAGTCGGATCCATAGAGACCCTGATTCTTCATCAAAAACTCAATCTGCCTTTTGGCAAGGATCAAGTCTTTCGAAAGTTCCAGCGCTTCTGCATCTCATGATTCTTGGTGGGGAGCAGCACCGTCGATGAAGGCCGGAAGACCTTCCGCCTTTCCAGGAGCCGGAATATCTCTATGATAGAAAAAGGTTCCGGCCCATCTCTTCACTCATTCATTAGTGTTAATCCTAGGATAAATACGGTTTATCCTCAGGACTCAGCTAAAAGTGCTGGTAGTATAAGGAACTCCGACACTGATGGGGTTCTTCCGGGTACCATAGTTGTACCGAAAAAGAGTAAGACTTGGCCTAATGCCAAGAAATCCCTCACTAAGAGCTGCGTGAGTCCTAAGCTCGAGCAAGGAATTGGGGTGGAGGTTATGAATTTGCACACTGTAATATTGGAGAACTTCCATGAAGAACTCCGACGGTGGGAGGCTAAGGCCACGGTCAATATGCGTCCCGAAGAGGACTCGCTCGCTGTCGCGCGGTGCAGGGATAGGATCTCCAGCGTTGCTTCGCCACGTGCCGGCGACGAGGTAGCCCTCATCCTCCATAGGTGTAAGCTCGGCGTTGTCTATAACACTAGGGACCCAGAGGCTCCGCGTTTTATTTCGTCCGCCGCCATCGTGCCCGCTGCCGCCATTGCTCTAGATCTCGATGAAGCTTCCATCTTACCGGGGGAGGTCAAAGTTTGGAGGCGCTGGGGTTTTTTAGGTGCATGGAGGAGAGAGGCTGCAGAGTGCTCGAGGAGTACGAGGAAGAAATTAAGAGTGGCGAGGAATGAATCTGGGAGAGAGAAATCTCTAACTTAATAACCTCCATGCCAAGATTCGCGGTGGATCCGCGCGATTTGCGCCACACGTGAGAGAGAGAGGCTTACTCATGACGCCTCGCCCCCTCGATTCTCCCGCGGGCATTAAAACAGTGTTCTGTTCCATGTAAAACGGACCCACAATGGTCATGCTGACATGCTGCCTTTTAGTGACAAGATCTAGGCTGAAAGGTTGTCAGGCAGGGCAACACTATTCAAATCCGGATCATGTTTCGAATCGAGGAGGAAAATACTGAAGTCAAGAAAATATATCCGACTCGGATGATTTGGAATCCTATATTGTTGAATGAATTTTTGGGAACCCTTCAAGCTGAAGAAACCATCAAGCTAGATGATTTATCCAAATTTGGATCTTGGAGACTTCCGGGGCTACTATTGGGGATATACTTTTCGGGTATAACCACATGACTCACTGACCAGGGTGGCCCACCAATGGGTTAGAGCTTTGCTTCACGGGTGGCCTAGTCAGGGAAAGAAGACGGAGTCTAGTACGGCTAAGATAAGTCCCAGAAGACTTATCGACTTAGGCATGTAGTATTACTTGTAGTCCAAGATGAAATAGTTACCGACTCTGTAACATAACCAGATAGGTTTCTCCTGTAACCCTAGGTCTTGGCGCCTTTATAAGCCGAACCTATGGGGCCTTTAGGCACCAAATCATAGATCACCGCAACCAACTCGCATATGCGAACCTCTATTGTAATCCGCTGTAACATCCGGCTCTCGCTGATATATTACTGGGTTGCTAGCAAGAGTAGGATCCGATCACAACAGTCAGATCTGAACCTGGGTAAACTTGTGCTCACCGCTTCTGTAACACTGTACGGCTCACACCCCATCTTCTCAATGCCACTAGGACCCCCTATGGCGTACTTGTCATCAATCTAACGACAGAATGGGAGAAGGAAAGGCTTAAACTCTCTTACTTACGAACTTGGGGTTGTTTAGAAAAAGTCAATATTCCAATACCCAAGAAGCGAAAGCTTGGACCAAAATCCGTGGATTGTGTGTTTCTAGGATATTCTTTTCATAGCATTGTCTATAGATTTTTTATAGTAAAATCTGAGGTATCCGACATGCACGTTGGTACAATTATGGAGTCGAATGATGGGACTTTCTTTGAGGACATCTTTTCTATGAAAGGTATGTCTAGCTCATCAAATCAGGAGGTGACTAGTTCATCTAGTCAGGAATTTGCTGTAATTTCTGAACCCACTATGTCGATAGAACACTCTGATGATCCTGTGGAGGACAACAATGAATCTCCCAAAAGGAGCAAGAGACAAAGGACTGCAAAGTCATTTGGTGATGATTTCATTGTGTACCTTGTGGATGATACTCCCACTTCTATTTCAGAAGCATATACATCTCAAGATGCTGACTACTGGAAGGAAGTTGTCCGAAGTGAGATGGACTCCATCTTAGCTAATGGTACTTTGGAGGTCACTGATCGTTCTTATGGGTGCAAACCTATAGGATGTAAGTGGGTGTTCAAGAAAAAACTTAGACCTGATGGTACTATTGAAAAGTACTAGGAACTTCTTGTGACCAAGGGTTATAACCAAAAATAAGGTGAAGACTTCTTCGATACCTACTCACCTGTAGCCAGATTGACCACTATTCGAGTACTACTATCCTTGGCTGCCTCACATGGCCTTCTCATTCATCAAATGGACGTTAAGACAACTTTTCTAAATGGAGGCTAGATGAGGAAATTTATATGGAGCATCCTGACGGATTTGTAGTAGATGGTCAAGAAGGAAAGGTGTGTAAGTTAGTGAAGTCTTTGTATAGTCTTAAGAAAGCTCCTAAGTAATGGCACAAGAAATTTGAAAGAACTTTAATTGCTGAAGGCTTTTTTGTAAATGAAGCTGACAAATGTGTGTACTATCACCATGGTGGGGGCGAGGGAGTTATTATGTGTCTCTATGTTGATGGCATATTGATATTCGGGACCAACCTTGCTGTTATCGAGGAGGTCAAAGAGTTCCTATCTCGCTGCTTTGAGATGAAGGACTTGGGAGTGGCTGATGTAATATTAAACATCAAGCTACTAAAGGATGACAATGGTGGGATTACACCACTTCAGTCTCACTATGTGGAAAAGATATTGAGTCGCTTCGGGTATAGCGACTGCAAGTCTTCTCCAACGCCTTATGATCCGAGTGTGCTACTTCGAAAGAATCGAAGGATTACTAAAGATCAATTGATATATTCTCAAATCATTGGCTCGCTAATGTATTTAGCTAGCGCTACTAGACCTGACATCTCCTATGCTGTAAGCAAACTGAGTCGATTTGTGTCAAATCCTAGAGATGATCATTGGCATGCTCTTGAGAGAGTTTTGCGCTATTTGAAGACACTACGAGTTAGGTATTCACTATACTGGGTATCCACGGGTACTTTTTTTTGAAACTCTTGACAGTAGGTGTGGCCCTACTGCCTTTATATTACTTCAGGATTCCCCAAGTTGGGGAAACCTAAGAAAGTTACATTTGTGTGTGCCTATGGCAGGAAGCAATTACAGGGGGGGGGTATTGAGTATTAGAATTGTAGTCTACAGAGAGTTACAAAGAGTTACAGAAATTGTGTATCTCCTGATGAAATTCAGGTTTAGTCCTATGCACCAGAAGTCTGAAATCCTGCTGAAATCTATCCTTCCAAGATTCAATAGAGGGAGTAATATTATTGAAGCACAGATCATTCCTCTCCTTCCAAATGTTCCAGGTTGCCACAATAAATATCTCCATATAAAGCTTGCTTGTTGAATTATTCTTCCCTTTGCTAAATAAGGTACAGACGATCCCCATGATTATCCCAGCAAAGTCCAATCACTTGCCAACACTGTTTGCTGAATGAGAAAATTCAAGAATATGTAGGGTTCACAACATAGAAAACAAAATATTTCCTACAATGGGAACAACTATGTACCAAGATCTATCTACTAGATACAAGCAATGGGCGGATATACATCCGTAGAGAACATACCCTTGACCGACAAAGTTTAACGAGGTTGTACTTGTGGATGATGTAGACGAACGCTTGCCGATCTCAAGATCGAGAGGAATTCCTAGCGCCGCAAATCAGCGACACATCCGTGCTCGCACACACGTCCAAGCCACCGAAAAACCTCCGCCTCCTCGCTCCAGCGATGCAGTAGAAGCGACAACTCTTTCTTGCCGAAAATCCACCGAGAACATATATCTCGCTAGTCCGAGAGCATGGGTAATAAACTAGAGGGGGAGAGAGATCCTTCATGAGGAGGTGTGAGTATGATAGGGGAGAGGGGGTCCTTTTATAGGAGGATGGGGGAAGCCCCTCCCCATGGCCGGCACACCATGGAGGGTGGCCCCTCCCCTCCTTCATTCATGTGGAGGGAGCTCCACTCACATAAAGATGACCCCTCACTTCTCCACTCAAAATCCGCCTCATATTTCATTAAATTTCCACCAAATTTAATGTAATCTCTCTTTAAATAAAAAATCCTTTTTATTTATTCAGAATTTTTTCAATTACTTTAATGGACAAACATTCACATAAAACCCCTTGCTAGTATTTCATTTCACATGCAGAAACACTTTCAGCAATTTCACCCGAAACAGTTCCGGTGTCTAGTGAAATAAATTCCTGCGCTTTGTAAATCTTTTCGACATGAAACTATTTGTTCCAAATGGTGTCGGTGTCTCTTAAGTGTGTCACCCTATGGTTCACGAATAATGCGGACATGATCGATACCGCTCTCGGATCAATAATCAGAAGCGAGACCTAGAGATCCATACTGACTCCCACACATTCAACGATGACTTTATTGTGATCGTGAGAACCTTTTATGCTATAATCTTAATCCCTTTGTCTCGTGATATATTACATGTCCGAGATTCGATCATCGGTATCTTCATACCTAGTTTGATCTCGTTACTAACATGTACTCTTTTCTCGTTCCCGTGATATAACATTCTAGTGATCAAATCACTTGCTTGCAAGCTAACCAATGTGATATCACCGAGAGGGCCCATAGTATATCTATCCATTATCGGGATGAACAAATTCCACTCTTGATCCTTGGGCCTCAACATAACACTTTAGTAGCACTGAACCCATCTTTATAATCACCCTATTACGGTGTGACGTTTGATCTTATCAAGATACTCTTCTAGTGTTAGTGATTTACATGATCTCATGGTCTAAGGATTAGGATTACTTCGTATGATGTTATAGCAATATAAACTCAATGACTTTGATCGTAATGCTATACTTTGGATGAATGTTCATCACACCATTCCAATAATGTTGTGACCTCGTTATTAAGAACATCCAATGTCCATGATCAGGAAACCTTGATCATCTTGTTAATCAACGAGCTAGTTTATAAGAGAGGCATACCTAGGAACATTTCTATTTGTTTATTAAACACACATGTATTAATATTTCCGTATTAATACAATTATAGCATGCAAAATAAACATCTATCATATACTTAGAATATACATAATAACAACTTTATTATTGCCTCTCAAGGCATATTCCCTTCAGAATAGATGCTCCACTGTTTCTTCATAATTATTGTTGCATGTTAGACAGTCAAAACTAGAAACACTATTGTAGTGTCTTCGTTTGAGCATATTTTTAGTATTCAACCTGTCCGATAGCAACAGCCAACATAAGAATTTTAACTTTGGTGTACATTTGCTCTTCCATAACCATTTAAAAGAGATGTGTGGTTCCATTGCTCTAAAGCAGAATCGATAGACCATGATGGCTTTGTAATTATCTGCCCCCCAGGTGTAGCTCCAAATATCATTGTCTGAATCATTCATTTCTACATTTCTAAATTTTTCTTGTAACTCTTTAAGTTCATCCATAGCTTGTGGAGATATAGGCACAAGGAAATTTGTGGCAAGGTCAGGTGCAGTGAGAAACTCTATGACCGAAGAATCTTCCTTAGTGGTAAACGTTAATGCTCTAGGGAACATTTCAGCTGCCACTCCATCAATCCAATTGTCCTTCCACATCAGCACTATGTTACCAGTTTTAACTGTGCAAATAGTTATTCCTTTGTAAATTGGGAATAATTTAACAATATATTTCCACCAAAAAGATCCACAAGGATCAAAGGCATGTGGCACTTTCCCATTATAATAGGTGTCCCAAATCAAAGAAACCCAAGGGGTGTCCACTCTGTTGTAGAATTTATGTAGAAAATTCAGTAATAGTGCTTCATTCTGAATTTTAAGTTTTAGCATACCCATACCTCCTTTATCTTTAGGTCTACAAACCTTGTCCGAGGCAATTAAAGCATTGCAATGTTCTCCTACCTCATCCTTCTTATTCCATAGACAGTGTCTTCTAATCTTGTCCACATATTCAATTATTTTTGCTGAAATTTTAAGAGTGCACATTGGGAACATGAGAACAGAAGTTAACAGTGAGTTTACGAGAGTTGTCCTACCACTGTAGGACATCAACATGTAATTTCAAGAAAGATTCTTCTCAACTCTGTCCACCAGAGGCATGAGATCAGTCACTGTAGGTTTTATAGTTCCTAGAGGCAAACCCAAATAAATAAAAGGCATTTTCCCAATTACACAGCCAAGAAGGGCAGCAAGATCCTTTGTTAACTGATCATTTATATTCAGAGGAATCATAATAGATTTACTGTAGTTAATATGAAGACCAGTGGAAGCAGCATAGGTATCAAGAATATCTTTCATTGTAGTTACTTGGTTTACATTAGCATGCATGATAATGATTGTATCATCAGCATATTGAACCACTGGGAAATCCATATTGGGGCTGCATGGAATAGGTGTTTCTAGTCTATTCAGTAGAAGTGCTCTGTTGATTGCAGATTGTAGAAGGTCGGCAGCTAAAATGAAAATAACAGGTGACAGAGGATCCCCTTATCTGACACCCCTTTTATAGTGAAATTGCCTGCCAGGTACACCATTAAGCAGAATAGAGGACTTCCCAGAGCCAAAAATTATTTCAATCCACTTAAGTCATCTGTCATAAAATCCCATCTGTTTCATTAATTTAATCATGGCGTGATGGTCAATTGTGTCAAAGGCCTTGGCAAAATCCAGTTTGAGTAAAATTATTGCCTTCTTAGATTTCTCACATTGGTGGATGAATTCAAATGCCCATGCCAAACAGTCCTGGATGGATCTTCATTTAAGAAAACCATATTGATTTTTATGCACTATTCCAAGAACCACTTTCTGTAATTTGCAAGTATATTTGTAATGATTTTAATGCAGCAATTAAGTAAGGTAATAGGTCTAAAATCATTAATAGATTCAGGTGCACCCTTTTGGGACAAGAGTAATATACCCCATATTTATGATTTCCACATTTAGGTTTCCAGTTTGAAACTGATGACATAGCTTATAGATATCACTCTTAATGATGTGCCAGCAAGTTTTGATGAAGTGACCATTAAACCCATCAGGACCTGGGGCTTTATCGGGAGGCATTTGTTTGATAACCAGATCAATCTCCTCAACTATAAATGGTTCAGAAATTTTTTCAAGTCCTTCTATGGGCTGTATGAGATTAGCCAGATCCATGGTCATTTGAGGATTCTGTGTAGAACCTAATCTCTCTTTAAAAGCTTGAAAATAGCCTTTTCTTTGTCCACATGATAAGTTGCTACCGTACCATCGTTCAAGTTCAAATGTTATTCCTTCTATATCTTTCAGTAGCCATAAAATGGAAGAACTTAGAATTTTCATCCCCAAATTTTGTCCACCTAATAGTACATCTAGCTTTCCAATATTGACTTTTGTAGTCAAGCAAATTAAGAATATGTTTCTTAATGATCTGACGAAAATTTCTCTCACGAATTGTTAACTGCCTCCTGTCCTCAATTTTATCAAGTTCCATGAGAGCTTTATTTGAGTTATCAATATAGATAGATAGTTTGGAGATAGATTTTCTCCAATGTTTCAGGTCAGATCGAAGCCTTTTAAATTTAGAATTTAAAATAGCAGCATTGTTTACTCTAAAAATGGGCTTGTTCCAGCTTGTGGCCACAGTGTCAAAGAACCCAGAGTGAGCAGTCCAAAAGGATTCAAATCTAAAAACATGACTTCCTGGAACAGTTGTCTGGATGGAGATAACACATGGGGTATGATCAGAAGTAGGTTTACCCTGGGCCATGACAAAGGTAGAAGGGTAGGACTCATTCCAATGAAGAGATGAAAAAACCCAATCCAGTTGTTCCAACAAAGCATCTGCCTGCATATTACTCCAGGTAATTTTTTTCCTTTTATGGGAATTTTAGTGAGATTTTGTGTTCTAATAAATTCATTGAAAGTGAACATGTCTTGAACATTTCCTCCAGGTTTGTTTTTATTTTCTAGGGATCTTATGAAGTTGAAGTCACCCATAACTAACCAATCCTCATCATCAGGGATTTGAAGATTCATTAACCAGTCAACATATTCTTCCCTTTGAGTACGATTGCAAGGACCATACACATTAACTAGAGTCCAAGCCATTGCAGACTGAGTAGATGTGAAATGAACAGATATAGCAAAGGATTCACAATGCATAACCATTCTAGAGAGATATAAGCAAAATCATCAAACCTCTTAGGACAACAAGACTTGATAAAAGCTAAATCAAAATGATGTTTCTTGGTTTCTTGTAAACAAAGTATAGCACAACCACTAGAGTTTATGACATTTAACAATGCAAGTTGCTTATCTCTAGCATTAAGACCTCTGATATTCCAACACAAAACAATCCATTTTTTGGATTTATCATTACAAGCAAGACACTTATTTCTTTCCTTCTTGAGGAGTAGCTAGAAGCTTCTTAGTAGTAAGTTCTTGTTCAGGGACACCACATAGCTTCACACCAATGTCCTGCATCATGGCCAGAGTGTTAGGTGGTGGCATAGTATCACCAGCATCATCAACATCAGTCACCTCCTAAACTTGTCATGCAGGGATCTGTGTGTCCTTAGCTTCAATGACAGCTGGAATTTTCCTTGGCTTAATCTTGAATTTACTCTTCTTTCCATCCACTGGCATCTGAACCTTGAAGCCATCATATTTAGTGATTCTTGGGCTCCTTCTAACCTAGGAAGTTAATGGAGGCATATTTAAATTAGTAACATCAGCCACTCTATCAAGAAATTGATTATTAACACTGATGTTAGAGACAAGCACCTCTTTGAGACCTAGATCCACATGCACCTCATCTGCCAGAAAACCCATATCCCTAGAGGGAGTAAGATTATAACCCTTCTTTCTAATATCATTCCTAGATAAGGGGGCAGAAAGGATTCTCTTCCCAAGCACCATATTGACATTGTTAAAAGCAGACAAGGAAGAGAAAATACCCTTGTCAACCCAAATTTCCCTTTTTAAATTCTATAGTAGAATATTCTGAATAATAGATAACTTGAGCACAATGTCATTCTCAAAAGGATTTAAACCACAGACCAGGGCTTTGGAAAAGTCAATACTATCCACTTCACTAGATGAGTAGCTCTTCCATGTAATCTTAGGAGATTGGAAATGAGACAGAGCTAAGGTATTGGCTTCAAAGAATGATTCAGGGTCAGCTTGGACATCATTCACAATGACAAAGCTAGAAGAGGAAAGATCCTCAGACATAGGACTACCCACATTTTCATTCCATGCTGTCATTGGGTTGCCAGAGACATTGGTAGCAGGTGGTGGGATACCAGCCTCAACATTAACTCCTTGTTCACAGAGAATTGCCTGGAAATTATATAGAGGTGATGAAACAATAGCATCATCAGCATCCGCAGCCATCACCTGATATAATTGTGGGTTCTATAGAGGTGCATGCTGATGACCTTGGATGTTATTGTTACCCTGTCCACCTTGAACTCCATTCTGTTGGATCTAACAAGCCAAGAATTGCTGGTAAATCTGCTCTGCAGTTTGTTCAAGACCATAGAAAGGATGAGGGTTTCTATCTTCAGGTTCTGGGTCCTCATGAGGTGGTGGGAGGTCATGTATGTGAGCATTCCAGTCACTACTGCGAAGAATATAGACTGGAATTGTTCAGGAATTTCTTGCCCCTCCTAACTAAGAAATAACTAGGATTTTTGGGATGAACTTTGGGTTTGCAACAGCCACCTTAACTAGAACATATTTTAAGTGCTCCCTTGGACTGTGCCACAGAGTAAGCAAGACAAAATCTTCAATAGCGCTATAGATATAAGAGTTGGTCTCATAATCAGCAGGAAAGCCCAGGAAAAGGATCCAAGATTGTCGGCCAAAAGAGGCCAGCCTGCGATTCCTAGCCTGGTCATGTCTCACAAAAGTGACAGAGGTGATTTCATCAATTTCAAAGGTTGTTCCTACTACAGTGTCAGCTTTCATAGTATCAACCAGAGAAAAACTACCAAGGCCAAAAGGGTGATCATCACTTCGTTCAACCTCAAAACCACTCTCATTCAGCAGCCCTTCAATAGTGTTTCTCATATCAGATCTAAACTGAATCGGAATAAAGCGGTTGGGTTCAGCAATGACAACATTGTCATGGTTTCAACCCCAAGAACAGAGAGAACTCGTCGATCAATGGGGCCGTGGTAAATAGACATATCGTCCGGGATGAAAGAAAGTGGATTCACTGGGAAGTTCGCCATTGCAATCTCGTGACAAGGTTTACTGTAGAGGTTTCCGCCGGAAGATCCGAAGGCGAAGAGGCAGGTGTCTGGAGAATATCTGCTCGCGTCTTGGTTTGGTTCTTAACAACCCAGATTTTCCAACCCAATAAATCGGTCTGATTCTGCCCGATATGTTTCTGTTTTGGTTTCCAAATTTGGCGGACCAGCTTCTTGTTCAGGTGACAATGTTTGGCCTAATGGCCATGGTCTTTGCAAAGCAGACAGCGAAGCCCAACTACGCAATCTCCAGAACGGTGACCCTGGGCAAGACAATAGGCACAAAAAATCCCACAAGCCCGACAGCAAAAATCACACTTGCGGCCCAACTTACAACATCCGAAGCACATTCCTAGACAGCACGTAGACTGGTGATCAAAGAGCCCACATCGAGAACATCGACCCAGGAATTCAAACACCAATTCTTTGGGAGGCAATATCGGTAATTTAAGAATATCCAGAATTTCCTTATGAGAGTAGCCAGAGGAGCGGAAATCTTCTAACTGCTCGAGCACCAAAATAGGCAGCCGATCACACAAATTGCTGAAGAATCTGTCGTTGACAAATTTCAAATTTGAATTGATGTTCTGATCCACCAAAAACGGATCTTTGAACTTGCCAAAAAAAATGTGATCCGGTGATCACCTAAGATGATCCTTAGGTGCCTTGGTAGATTTGGCAGTAGTAATAGATTTCTGACCAATTGGAACCGAAGCATCCATAGAACTATTGAGCGCAAACTTGGATAAAACACAAGCAGAATGACCAGAGGTATCCAACCGCGCATTTTTCTTCAGGGTATGCAAACTGCATTTTAGATTAGTATGGCTGCACTAAGAAATATCAATGATTTCCTTAGAAGAACTCTCAAGCCAATTATCAGTATGAAGAAAACCAGAAACAAATGGGTGTGTTCCTCTGAAGAGAGATAAGTGACAGATGAAATCTGTCCAAACTCAATCCCTCAGCCTATAGATAAAATGTCCCACTTGATTAGAGGCCATAGAAAATCTGAACCTTCGATCACTTAATTTGAAAACCTTGTAGAGTCGACAATTACCACCCAAACAACATTGTAGCGCCAAACTCACAGATTCCTCAGTCAGTAGGAAAGAAGCAGAGGAGAAAGAAACCACCAGGAAGAATTCTTTGCCGGGGGAGGGAGAAAAATTAACCAAAGTCCCAAAACATCGATGCACATGTTCTTCCAAGGCTAGGCCTGGGGAGAAATCCCACCCCCACCTCAGCCTATCTAGTTAAGATGGCTCTCCCCCTCCACCTCCACCTTCCACCCCCACCTCGGCGATCATGGTTTCTGATGAATCTGGCCATGGAAGGACTTATCCACGGGTACTTGAGGGTTATAGTGATTCAAACTGGATATATGATGCCGATGAGATTAAGGCCACAAGTGGTTATTTTTTTACACTTGGTGGTGGCGCTGTTTCCTGGAAGTCTTGCAAGTAGACCATCTTAACAAGGTCGGCAATGGAAGCAGAAATCACATCATTAAACATAGCCAGTGTTGAAGCAGAGTGGTTTCATGATCTCTTGATGGATTTACCTATGGTTGAAAAACCAATACCCGCCATCTCGATGAACTGTGATATTCAAACTGTGATCATCAAAGTAAACAGTTCTAAGGATAATATGAAGTCATCAAGGCATATGAATAGGAGATTGAAATCTGTCAGGAAACTGAGAAACTCCGGAGTTATTGCGTTGGATTATATCTAAGCATCTAAGAACCTAGCAGATCTCTTCACAAAGGGTTTATCACGCAATATGATAGATAATGCATCGAGGGAGATGTGTTTGATACCCACACTATGAGTTGATCCCAGTGGCAACCCACTCTATGTGATCGGAGATCCCGTGAATTAGAGTTGGGAGACAAGCTATTGGTGAACTGAGAGGAGAGTATCTCCATATTATATTTACATCTCCATAAAGATGCAATACTCTCTTAATCTGCATGGCAGGTTGATATTTATCTTAATGTGTTCCAAGTGGCTTTTATAAGCAGAGATGTTGTCCTGTAGAACATCTCTTGAGGAACACACCTATATGAGTCTGACTATCAAACATCACAGTCCGTAAGAGTTGGGTGCTCTCTAATGAACTCATGAAATTCCCTGGAGTATGACGCATAAACTTCAAACTGCGGGGAAGCCAACGGAAGACCTGTACCGGTCTAGATTTTGTGTAAAACTAGTGTGCAGAAAACTTGTAGTTTAAGGCATAGTCCACTATTCAAATTGCTAGCTAGTGTAGCATGAAGTATAATGTGGAAGTTCAACTTAAAAGTCCCCACTACGCATCGGTATATAAAAAAATGTTCTGGAATAAAAGTGATGTGATGTGTCAATGAGACTTTATGGGGGATTGTTGCAATTTTATGAGTTCTGAGATGCTGGCCCATTAGAAAAATTCTAAAATTCTCTTTGGCATATTGTGCATGGCAGCATATGGCTATGCTAGTGGTGCTAAAGTTTATTCACATATTGCTAGTGGAAGGGGAGTTGGACCACCTTATATAGTAGAGTGTTGCATCATTCACTAAGATGTGAGAAGGAGAGAAGCCCTCTCGCACTGCTCCTCTGACGCCGCCCACCTCGCCTTGCCATGCCTCGCCTCGCCTCGTCACGACACGCGCGCGTCGTGGGTTGCGAAAATCTCGCCGAGCCGAGCTTTATTTTGCTCTTTGGGAAAATTAATCATGGATTAGTTATGAGTCATTAACGGACACGGTAATCAATTAGCCGTTTCCAGCTTTATGGATCGCGGGCTGTTATCGACTCGGACGTGGGTTGTGTCCCACGATCTCCATGACCCGCACTATATAAGCGTCTGCACTAAACCTAATCGGCAATCCACACACGCATCTACTTCTAGAACATTGCGCCGCCACCTTCGTCTTCCCCATCCCGGCTTGCGGCGTGCACCGCAGATCGGTACATTAGGCCTCCGGAACTCCTCTTCTCGTGTACCTATGCGGGTGAGGGGCGATCAGATTTTTGGTGAGCGCTCAAGCACGACTATTGGCAACCACGACATCGTCCGACAATGAGTTCCTGAACGACGACTTCTTCCTAGACATCCCAACCTCTTCGACAACCTCAACATGGGCGACAACGCTGCTGCTACCGTTGCGGATGCTACTGCCGCCGCTACTATTCAGCCTACATTATATGTGATCCTCAAATGTCTTTTTCACATTCTGCTAGAATTTTTTGTTCTAGCGTTTGGTGTAGATATGATAGGTTTATATTGTATAGATATAATATGTTCATCTACTTTATAGATTTGCATGATTGATTTTAGTATTGTTTGTATGATCATATTTTATTAGTTTATTATTCGGATTAAATCATATGGATTGTTTCTTATATTTTCAACAGATTCATGGATAAGTGTTGACAGTAGCACCTGCATCCGTGCAATTCTCTCCGCAAGTTATTTAACTCTAATCTTCACGACACTTTTCAGACTTGTATTGTTTTGCAGGGAAAAAAACTGTTAATACAAGCTATATTTGATGTGTGTATCAGATGTATTTCTTTTGCACTAGATGAACTATTATAAGAGCACCAACTCTCCATTGTATAGGGTATGTTAGATACTTTTAGCTCTCGTTTGATGCAGCAAATCGACTTGAACTCCAAAATGCTCGACTTTTTTTTGAGAAACATAGTATAAACGCAGACCTCACAATGCGGACATACACTCATCCCTATGAACACATGTACACATACCCTACCCCTACGAGCACCTCTGAGTGACTGAGCCGGCGGGTCTTGAGATTGACGAAGTCACCGCAGGCGTCGCTATCGACGGGAACGTCGCCTCCTACTGAAAGAATATTCCGCCTTTATGAAACACCAAAGCGTCAAATCTAGAGTTTAAACTCTGGTGGTCTAAGGGTACCACTGCACTCCTAACCATCCAACCACGGGTTGGTTCTATTGAAATGCTCGACTTTAGCACTCATTTGATAGATTAAATCAACTTGAACCTATATGTCATCAACATTGTACTAGAAACAGTTCAATATGCAACGTGGCACTTTTCTCATTTCTCACATAAATCCCTTTCATCTGCGACGATCCAATTTGGACACACACCAGCACACGCCTTATATTTTCTTCCAATCTCGCATTTATCCATCTCATGAAATTGCTTACATTTTTGCTGACCGAGGTTGTGGTACCTTAGCATGGTTAATCAAATAACTTATTATACATTAATCTAATATATTTTTATTTATATCACAAATTCCGTCGCAATGCGTAGGATCATCTAGTATATCTAAATAGCAGTCCCTACTATCATATTTCTCTGCTACCTCTTGTGTCCATGTCACCTTATTTATTTCCTGTGCGCATTGCCCGTTCTTTCGGCGTATGTTGTTCCCGTCCATCTGAGTATCTGACCAAGTGGTTGCCACGCTAAAAGAAACCGTCCAGATTTTGTTGCCGAGGCCAGGAGGGAGTCGGGCCGACGCTCCATCTTGGCGCGATGATCGGCCCCCTGGCCAGCTGTAACATCCCAAAAATACTAAGCTTGGATCATCAAATTCTAATCATCAAAATTAGGGTTAACAAAAACTTTTCTAAATAAAATCATGAATGCATGCATATGTGTAGGCATTGATTTTGAATTCTTTTAAAACCACCTTGTTTGTTTGTTTCATTGCTTGTAAAATGTTTCTTAGGTGAAATAAACATCATCTAAAACATTTCCCACACTTTTCCTAAAGACAAGTAAATCAAAACACATATATGAAATGAATGGTCATTTTGGCCAATTTAACTCCCATGCCTACTTTGGCTGTCTCAAACTTTCAGAACCTAACAGAAACTTTTCTGGATCTTTGCACCCCTTGAATGTACTCATAACAAAGTAATAAGGCCCACTTTGTGATCATTCAGAAACTTTCAAATGCATAGTTGAAATGACAATTCAAAATTGAATCTTTATCATATGGGAAGATCCCACTTTTTCAAAAACCACTCAAACAAGCTCAACTTTCAAAATCCAAGCATCTGCAGACTCACCAGCACCAATCTAGCAAACCCACCAAAAATCTTTTCAAAATTCAAAACTTGAGTTCATGAGGCCATTTTATCAAATAGGTTGCAGACACAAATCAAACAAACATCAAACACTACAGTGTGCAGTAAAATTGGCCTAACTTGTTCCCTAGTTAGCTCACACATAGCTCAGTAAATCATCTAGGAAGTTTAACTAAGGACTAGCACCCCTGTGAGCTTGCCATTGCCATCAATGGTGAACAGCCGAGCACCCCCTTGTCACCCTATTGTGGACAGCAGGCTAGAGGAAGAACTAGCCGTGCCAACCTTGTCTGGGAGGCAGCCCACCGTCCACCGCCACTACCTGTCCCAGCTGCGAGCGTTGCCAAGCCCTGGACCACGCGCAAGAACCGCGCCCAGACCGCCAGAGACCATGCCGAGCGTGCGCCAGAGCACCACCCTCGACCGAAGCCCACAGACCGCAAGCCGCCCTCACCGCGTGCACACACGATCGCCATCAACCCAGGAGACCACCAGACATCCCCGTTTGCCGCCCCGTGCCGCACAGCCACCGCCCGCCGTCGAAGACGCCGCCTCTGCCGCGCAGAGCACCGCCCGTTCCAGACCAAACCACACCGCCCCATGCCTCGAAACCATGTCGTTGAGCATCGCTAGGAGACACCGCACCGTCCCCTACCCTTGCCCATGCCATTAGCCGCCTGTAACCTCGCCCCCGACGAGCTCACCGTGCGCCCCGACGGTCCCCTCGCTCGACTATAAATAGAGGCCACCCCCGCATGATTTCTTCACACCATCTCACTCCCCTCTCCTCACTGGTCGTGCCACACCGTTCTCAGAGCTAGGCGAGCACCACCCCGCCGGAATTTCACCGGAGCCCGCCGCCTCTGGAGAAGAAGGGAGCCAGCGATTGGAGCCGCCCCAGGAGAAGCCACCGGTACCTGGAGATTCGCTGTCGTCGACTTCGTCGTTCGCCTGCCTCGTCGACCCTCGCCAGTACCCCGGTGAGCCCCCATCACCCCTCACTGGCCGCGTTAGGTTTCGTTCTCGCCGGCGTTGTCTCGCGTCGATGATGACTCGTTAGATTAGAACTAGATCGAATGATCCACGTTGCCCCCATACCGCTTCGCCCAACCCCGTGTCACTGACGAGTGGGGACACCCACTTAAGCAGCCCGCGGGAGCACTGCGCTTAGCAGGCCGGCCCAGTAACTTTTCCCGCGCAGCCCAGTTATTCAAATTAAAACTTTTTCTATTTCTTTTCAAACACACTTCTGTACCCAACTTCAAAAATCAACCCAGATCGATTCAGTGCATCAAATTGAATGAAACTAATTTTGTTAGAAAGGTCTGTGAATGCTGAATCCAAGCCCGTTGGATTCAATTCATTTGGATCTATAGATCACCCATGGTAAAAATAGCAAGGTAGAAGCTTTTCTGCATTCAAACATTTTTCAAATTTAAACCATAATAGCTTTTGAGTTGATTCCAACTCTCAAAAATCACATTTAACCATACCTTTTAGAATATATAAAAATATATAGGTTTACTTGCAGAAATATTGTTCAAGTAATAAAAGAATGCTACATAGGCATTTCTAGCCACTTTATTTAATTAAAATAAAAGGGTAAAACCTTATTAAATTGTGACACCACTTTAAATCATATTCCCATGAACTAAAATATGTGGTGATGACATGTGTCAACATGATCCCATGTTTGGTTTGGAGAATATTAAATCTTAAGTAGTTTTTCAATGAGTAGAAATTACTTTTCTAAAATAAAAGGAATTAAATCAAGCCTTAACCTTGTAATGTTAGAGATGATGCTAGATCATCCATAGGACCCTTGTGTGTGATGATTGCAAGTATTTAAGTATTGTTTGGTGATTGTGTACCTCGTATTTATTCATAGACGCTAGTACCGACCAAGGATACGAGGAGGAAGGAGGATACTACGAAGAAGAAGCCGAGGAGAACTTCAACCACTTCTCTGCACAAGGCAAGCTTATACTGATATTGATGCAAGCTGATACTATACCTATGCAAGCCTTACTAATCAAGTTGACCTATGCAAGCTAACACTTGCAAGATACCCTACTGATGCAACAAACCCATACTTGTTCTATGACTACTATATGCCTTAAGCATATGTGATCATACCCACTTGATAAACCAATCCTAGTTTTATGTGCAAGCTTCTTACTTTATTTCTTTATCAAAGCTTACTTAGAGTTTACTTAAGTGACTGGTAGATGTTGGAAAGATGCTGAAGGATACATAAAGAGCATAAAATTTGGCCTAGGTTAGAAACATTGACATCAGCCTGAGACATAAGGTTGTACTTAGTTGAAACTCCACTAGTTACCACCCCTCATTAGTACTACCCCCACCTGTAGATGCTAGTGCTAAGCATAAAACTTGATCAACTTTAGATGGGAATACTTGGTGGAAAAATGGTTATGAAAACCTTGGAATGATGGATCATTCTATTGAAATGTTTTGGACATGTGTTTCCGAACACCTTATGAATTTGGTGATGAAAATGTTGAGGCATGAGCCTTAGCCCTTTTTAAAACTGATGGTTATCTGGATGCGATACCATTCCAATTTTATCGTACAACCACAATACCCGAATATTGGGTAGGGCTTGACTGGAAACTTATGTACCTTAGTATTAGTTCCCTCATGGCTAAGGTCTGAGCTGAGGCTACCTTGTGAAGATTGTCCACCTGTGCAGTACCCAAGATGACAGTTGGTCATGGTTGGGGGGCCAAACTCACAGGAGAGGTGCTTATACTAGGGCGTGTAATTGAAAGGTTAGGATTGATTATCCGCATACTGAGTATGGTGAATTCAGGATTTGTTCCTGACGGATGTATCGAATGTTGTGGTGAAAGTGTACAATCTCTGCAGAGTGTCAAACTATTCGAATAGCCGCGTCCACGGTTATGGACAGTTGGAGTGGCCATACTGTTCCCCCGTCAGACTTTTTTCAAAATGAACCGTGAAATGAATTAAGACTTTGACTTGACCACAACAGAGTTGTGACATGAGTTACAAGATCCCAGTTAGGAGTTATAAAATTGTGACTAGCTGTGGAACTTAGTAGAGATAAATCTGGCTTTTGCAAAACAACCTTAGAGCCTAGTGTCCTATTATCCAAAAACCCCCTGTACCTGTTAGTATTAGTTTGCGAGTACTTAAAGAGTACTCATGGCTTTGTCCCTGGCTATTCCCATGGCCAGACTATGAAGAGGAGTACCTGGAAGATGGACCCCAGGAAGGTTACGACAACTAGGATCATCTCCCATCGTCAGCATTGCCTGTGACCCCGAATATGGAGCTTCGCCTATGCTACTGTTATCATTACGTATTCCGCTGCTTGATGTTGTATTAAGAACTGGATCATGAGATCCCTATTTGTGTAAGAACTTATGTATCGTTTGTAATGGATGATGTACTATGGTATCCAATTCTGTTATGTCTTGCAAAAATGGTAATCCTGGGATTGCGATGTATGGCATAACAGGCATCTAGGATTGAAAAATCCGGGTGTTGACACCAGCACCCCGGGGGTTCTGCGGGTCTCCGGGAGGGGGAGAAAGCCGAATCATTGGCTCCCAAGAAGAAGAAATGCAAGTCCAAGAAGAAGAAGAAGGTGGCGTTGGTGACGGCGGTTGGGCCGGACGCGGTGGCGGCCGCGGCGCCGGGGTCCTGGGACCCCACCCTGGGGTTCCTCCCCCGGCCCGTCCTGGTTTGCTTCCCGCGGCCGCTATCCCGCTTCTCCGTGAGGCCTTGGAGTACTATGGCCATGGGGTTGATGGCGGTTTCTTCGTCATCGACATGGGTGGCGTGTAGATGACTGTTCCGGAGACCCTGTCCATGGTCTCCATCCTCCCTGATCAGGACTTCCCCTCGGCGCTGGTGGTCACGGAGGACCTGATCCTGGAGGAGCTCCGCGCAGTCCTGCCTGGCCACGAGTGGCCGGTCCATCAAGTCTCGACGTCTGAGTTCGCGGTCCACTTTCCCTCGGTGGAGATCCTACGCATGTGCGCATGTGGTTCGTCCTTCACCCTGCCTCTCCACCAGCTGAGGGTGTCCATCCAGCCCTCTTCGGCCGCGCAGGAGACCGTGGCTACTCTCTCGGAGGTCTGGGTGCGGATCTCGGGGATCCCCCATGAGGCTCGGCGCCCTGAGGTGGTGGCCTTGCTGTCCCAGGCCGTGGGCAAGCTCACGGAG
This sequence comes from Avena sativa, assembly GCA_916181665.1. Taxonomy (NCBI): domain Eukaryota; kingdom Viridiplantae; phylum Streptophyta; class Magnoliopsida; order Poales; family Poaceae; genus Avena; species Avena sativa. Next base: position 112,489,532 of record OV702283.1, read on the forward strand.
GTGGACATGAGCTCTCTGCTGGGACACGGGCCCATTCGTCTCCGTCTGCTTTGCCCGGCGATCTCCGTGTTCCTGGTCTCCCTCCCTCGCGTCTTCTTTGACCGGGTGGGCAGAGACCTCTTGGTGGAGCTGGACGAGGAGGTGCCGGTCCCCGGAGGCTCTCTCTCCCCCCTCCATCCCTGACCCCCGCTGATGACGCGGAGCTCGGGGGTGGGGGTGGGGGTGGGGGAGGGGGCTCAGATGGCAGCGACTCTGGGTCTGACCCCGAGTCTCCCCTGACTACTGACGCCTCGCCACCGGTCCCTCCGCTGCCTCAGGATGGTGGTGCCGGGGGCCCCGTGGCCCTCCTTCGTGCGGCCGCTCTCCCGGGTGCTAGCCCCCGTCTCCCGGTGTGCCCCCGTCTGTCGCTGAGTGCCCCGGCCAAGCTGGCCCCGGTCGATGTTCCCCGCTGCTTCCGCTCCGACCCGCTGCTCTCCATCGACCTCCCCATCACCCAGTACTACTCCAACCTTGGCGCGGACATGGGCCTGATCTCTGGCGTCCCCCATGCTACGCTTCTATCCTCTCGTGAGGAGACTTCGGGGAGTGTGGGGCTGGTGGTCTGTTCCCCCCAGTCCCCCCGCTCCCCTGGGGTGGTCTGCTACTCCCTCGCCCCGGATACTCCGAACTCTGCGTCGGCAGCTGCCGGAGAGGTGGCCCCTCGCTCCCCTGAGGTGGCCCTCAAGCTCCATCGGCACAAGACCCCCAGGCCTCCCCCTCCGCTGCCGTCCCGCCACAGTGTCCGCCTTGCTGGTGCGAGGGTGGGCCTCTCTGGTCCTGAGACGACAGTGGCCGAGCGGGCTGCTATTCGTGTCGCGGCCCGTGATGAGATCTCAGGTACTTCCCCTGCCCCCTGTTCGTCTTTCTGATCATGGCCCATCTGGTATTCCTGGTTCTTCGTTCTGTGTCTTGTCTGAGGTATCGCTGTCTCACTTAGGAGAGGTGGCTGATGATTGTGGAATCGTGTTCCGTGGTGAGAAGGGCCCCCGGGTTGAGCAGCTGGCCGCCATTAAGGCACGGGAGGGGTACGCGGGTGCGATCGCTGCTGCCCGAGCTCGTGATGCTCGGGAGCGTGAACGCGCCCAGATCCTGGCCGTGGCTGGATCCTCTGGACCTGGCCCCAGCAAGGATCCCCCTCCCGCGCCCGACGAGAGGGAGGTGCCTCTGGAGACTACACCGAGGGGAAGGTCTCGGGGTAAACCTCCCAAGGCTGCCGCTGCCCGTTCCCGATCCAGTCGTGCCCATTCGGTCCCCGCTCAGGGGACCCCCGAGGCTTGAGGTCCCCTATGGATCTCAGCCGGGCTTTTCGGGTGTTCATTTGGAACATCCGGGGGTTTGGGCACGAGGGTCGTCGCCGCCAGATCAAAGAGTATATTCGCTTGGAAGCGCCGAATATTGTCGGCCTTCAGGAGACGATCTGCCAGGACTTCTCTATTGCTGAGCTTAAGGGCCTTTCTCGTCACAAGTTCTGCTGGTCTTGGCTTCCGGCTAGTGGCCAGTCCGGGGGCATCCTCCTTGGGGTCAAGGAGGACACCTTTGAGGTGGATGATATGGACCGCGGGGACTTCTTTGTGAGCATGTCCCTCACCCATAGACAATCTCGTTTCAAATGGGAAATGATCATTGTCTATGGCCCCGCGGACCATAGGAGGTCCGCCGAGTTCCTGCTCAAGCTGAAGCTGAAAGTGGAGTGGGCTGAGATCCCGGTGGTCGTTGCCGGGGATTTCAACCTGATTCGCGCGGCGGAGGACAAGAGCTCGGCGAACGTGGACCTCCATAGGATGCGTATGTTTAATGACTGCATCACGGATCTTGCTCTGTGCGAGATTGCGCGGGTGGGAGCTAGATATACGTGGACCAATAAACAGCTAGCCCCGATTCGCAGCGTCCTCGATTGTGCCTTTGTTTCTGTTGACTGTGAAGTGATGTTTCCGCTGTGCTCTCTAAGGGCCGTCACTAGGATCGGCTCCGACCATACCCCCCTCCTTCTTTCCTCGGGAGGGGGCCGCCCACCTAGACTGAACCGCTTCCACTTTGAGTCCTTTTGGCTTCAGAAGCAAGGATTCGTGGAGGCAGTTCGGGCCAGGTGGCTGCTGGCGGCCGCCTCTCCCCCCGGGCGCACTTTGCGGTGGATATCTGGCATCATTGCACTAAGATATCCCGCCAGTTCATGCGCGGGTGGGGGGCCAACCTGGGGGCAGAGCTTAGGTCCCAGAAGGAGTCCATCTTGCGGGAGATTCAGGCTTTAGACCGGGAGGCTGACCTTCGTGGCCTGTCGGCGGAGGCCTGGTCCCATAGGTATGCCCTGGAGACCTCCATTATGGAGATCTACAGGGGCGAGGAGGCATTCTGGCGTCAGCGGAGTCGCCAGAACTGGACTGTCCAGGGGAAGTGGAACACGGCCTACTTCCATGCCATCGCCAATGGGCGGAGGAGGAAGTGCTCAATCCCTTGCCTCTGGGAGGGAGGGGCGCTGTTGGAATCTCCACAGGCGCTTTCCTCCCATATTTATAGCTTCTACAAATCCCTCTTCTCGACGATGGCCCCCTCGGGCATTTCGCTTGCTCCGGCCTTCTGGACAGGTGGGGCACTGGTCACCCCGTCTGAGAACGCGGACCTCACACGGCCGTTTCTCGCGGACGAGGTGTCGGCGGCCCTAAAATCTATGAAGACAGGGTCAGCGCCTGGCCCCGATGGCCTGTCGGTGAGCTTTTTGCAGACGTTCTGGGACCAGCTCCAACCGGTGATCATGCGGATGTTCCAGGAATTCTATATTGGAACTCTGGTGATGGCGCATCTGAACTTTGGTGTGATTACTTTGATCCCCAAGGTAGTGGGGGCCACAGACATCCGCCAATTCCACCCCATCACAGTGATCAATGTTATTCAGCGCCTCTTTGCGAAAGTCTGTGCTATCCGGTTGGCCCCGGTTCTAGAGAGACTCACGCACCCCCTCCAGTTCGCGTTCTTGAAGGGGTGCCTCATTCATGATGATGTTCTTGCCCTCCATGAGATTATTCATGAGGTCAAGGCACGCCATCAGAAAGGGGTGTTCCTCAAGTTGGACTTCCAGAAAGCCTATAACCGGTTGGACTGGGCTTTCCTGCGACTTGTCCTGGAGAGGAGGGGGTTCGATGATTGCATGATCTGCTGGAGTATGCAGTTTGTGATGAGTGGTAGGACGGCGATCAATATCAATGGGGAGATTGGACCCTACTTTACCCCATCCTGTGGGGTGAGGCAAGGGGATCCGATCTCCCCCCTCCTCTTTAACTCCGCGGTGGATGCCCTTGCAGAGATTTTGGATAGAGCCAAAATCGCTGGCCACATTACTGGTGTGGTAGGGCATCTGATCCCGGGAGGGGGTATCTCTCATCTGCAGTACGCGGATGACACTATGATCATGGTGCAGGGCTCGGACCTAGACATCAAGAATTTGAAATTCTTGCTGCTCTGCTTCGAGGCCATGTCAGGGCTCAAGATCAACTTCGACAAGAGCGAGGTCATGGTCCTAGGGTTCGATGACGTCGACTGGCAGCGTATAGCCGACAACCTCAACTGCAACCTGGCCGAGCCTTGGTGAGTGCGGCTCATGTCGAAGGGGAGCAAAATGGTTCTGATCAACTCCTGTCTTTCGAGTCTTCCCATGTATCAGATGGGTCTGTACCTACTTCCCGAGGGAGTCCATGCTGACTTTGCTAAGGAGCTGTCGAGATTCTTCTAGGCGGCTAGAGACGGTCACCAAAAATACCATATGGTGAAGTGGGCCGACGTTTGCGCCACCAAATGCTTTGGGGGCATAGGTATCCTGGACTCCCGGCGCTTCAACGTGGCCCTGATGCTGAAGTGGGTGTGGCGCATTCTGAGGGACGACGGGGGGCTTTGGTTGCAACTTATCAAGGCCAAATACCTCCGCGGCCGGCCCCTATTGGCTTGCGAGCGGCGGGAGGGGTCGCAGTTCTGGAGATCTATCCAGGACATTAAGCATTACATTGGCCGAGGCATCTCCTTCGTGGCTGGGGATGGCCAGGGGGTCCGCTTTTGGCTTGACCCCTGGCTGCTCCCCGTGCCGTTGGGGATCCGGTTCCCCGCTCTCTTTGCCATCTCGGCCTCCCACTACTAGGAAAATGGTCGTCTGTGGCGCACCTAAAAGGCCCATCCGTGGCGCACCTGTAGTGCGCCACGGGCCTTGCGCTACGGCTATCTCTCAGCCGTGGCGCACTGCCTAGTGCGCCACGGTTGTGTAGAGATAGGCGTAGCGCACCACCTAGTGCGCCACAGAAGTTTGGCGTGGTGCGCTACCCCTTGGATCTTCTGTGGCGCACTACCCAGTGCGCCACTAAACATCCATGGTGCGCTTTAGGTGTAGTGCGCCACAGAAGGTAGAACATGTGCGCCACAGATGTATTTTTTGTTTTTTTTTTTAATTTCCAAGCCAGATTATATGCAATACAGATTATATACAATATTACAGCAGATATACACACACATATACAAGATATACAATTATATATATAAATACTCGATATGAAAAACAAGATTGAAACAAATACATATAGATAAGTCTCATACATGAATACATAGTCCAAGTTACATTGTTTTGATCATGTTACAAAGTAGTAGTTGGTGACATGCGAATACATGTGTCGATCGAACAAGTTAGAGCTCGGAAGCTCGCCTAGACATCTAAACTAGCTAGCTAGACACAAACGCGGGATAAATAACCAAAGAAGATAAGCATGATCACCGCCGCGACGAAGGTGTAGGTCTTCATCCGGTTCCTTGTCCTAACTCCCGCTAGATAGCGCGTGTATCTATCTTCCGCCTCCGCCATAGTGTTGTACCCTTTGTAGCTATTGCCGCTGAAACGGTGCACCTGTCTCCGGCAGTCTTCCCAATCATCGTAGACTCCGGGAACCCGTCCCTTGTACACGACGTACCACGTCATCTACAAGTTGACAATAATAACTAACCGGTGATTGAAAAAACATGTATAATTAAAGTCGCATATGAAGATACACTTATAGAAAGTACTCTTAAATCAAAAAGAGCAAACTCAAAAAGCATGCCTCATATATAACTAGCTAGGTCGTTGGACACAGGAATTGCTTATGACGGGACTGTTAGCCAAGTAGGATGCACAATTCCTGGACTTGTGCATATCACAAGGCTAACAATCCCGTCATAGCACATTCACATATATATTGTGCCACGACATTTCAATCATCGGCATATTCTCGAAAAAGACAAAAATAACTCGAAAAGCATGCCTCATATATAACTAGCTAGGTCGTTGGACACAGGAATTGCTTATGACGGGACTGCTAGCCAAGTAGGATGCACAATTCCTGGACTTGTGCATATCACAAGGCTAACAATCCCGTCATAGCACATTCACATATATATTGTGCCACGACATTTCAATCATCGGCATATTCTCGAAAAAGACAAAAATAACTCGAAAAGCATGCCTCATATATAACTAGCTAGGTCGTTGGACACAGGAATTGCTTATGACGGGACTGTTAGCCAAGTAGGATGCACAATTCCTGGACTTGTGCATATCACAAGGCTAACAATCCCGTCATAGCACATTCACATATATATTGTGCCACGACATTTCAATCATCGGCATATTCTCGAAAAAGACAAAAATAACTCGAAAAGCATGCCTCATATATAACTAGCTAGGTCGTTGGACACAGGAATTGCTTATGACGGGACTGTCAGCCAAGTAGGATGCACAATTCCTGGACTTGTGCATATCACAAGGCTGACAATCCCGTCATAGCACATTCACATATATATTGTGCCACGACATTTCAATCATCGGCATATTCTCGAAAAAGACAAAAATAACTCGAAAAGCATGCCTCATATATAACTAGCTAGGTCGTTGGACACAGGAATTGCTTATGACGGGACTGTCAGCCAAGTAGGATGCACAATTCCTGGACTTGTGCATATCACAAGGCTGACAATCCCGTCATAGCACATTCACATATATATTGTGCCACGACATTTCAATCATCGGCATATTCTCGAAAAAGACAAAAATAACTCACACTTGTCGTCCGAGAACCAAAGAGTAAGCAAAAAAACCAAAGAGTAAGCAAAAAAACCAAGCATTGATTGATATATAATAATAATAAGCAAAATAAGTAAGTGGTGATTCATAAACCTAATAAGATAAGTACACTTGTCGTCCACACACACACACAAAGGTCATCTATAGTTTGCAACTACAACTAGGCCAACATCAAGCCTTCTGGCTCGGCTTAAGGAACGGGAGGACGCCCTGTCTCGTCATGAACTTCCTATAGTCACCCTGCATCTCTAGGCGATCTTCTATGTCACGGTTATTCGGGATATTTCCTCCGTAGAAGATCCCCCCCGAAGTCATGACATCATGAAAGATGATTGCCCCAAACTGCTGCTGGATGCGATACATCTCTTGTCTAATATCCGAATCATTGATCTTGGCCTTTGCTTCGGCCCACTGTTTGAGATGATCTGGCAGCGTAGAATTCTGCTGGTCAAGTAGGAACGCCCTCATGTGATGGAGTGCGTAGTAGGCTTCCTTCTTACTGTTTTCCGGCTGCTTCACGCAGGGGAACTCTGTTACGTGGTTGAAGACGTGCCTGCCGAACTTGACCTTCTTACGCACGAAGCTGGTGCCTTCCGTCGAGGCAAAGCCAGTGAGAGCATCATCCAGAACTTCCTTGATCTTGTCGTAGTTTTTCTTCTTTTCTAGACTCCCCGAGTCGAAATACGTGGCGTGGGAATGCTTCGGCGATAAGGAGATGAGCGTGCAGTGTTCATCTCTGCGCAAAAAATTCAAATGGAATGTGTTGAAAAAAGAATGATGATGATCTAATAAAGCCAATCGACGGTGGCGACTGAATAACGACTTACTCGAGAAAGTAAGGCACGAGAATGTATTCCTTTGTCTTGTTCGCCACGAGGATTCTTTTTAGGTACGAGGCCACGATACGTCGTTCGGCGGGGGAACCCAAGCAGCCGTCACGCATGTAGTAGGGGTCCACTATAGCGATGCCCGGTGTGTTCTCTCTAATGATCTGCATGGCCAGGCTGAGAGAAAAGAGACGGACCATGGTATAGTGCAGCGGGTATAGGTGGAACATATTGAAGATGTCTTCGAACCGCAGGAAGAACAGATCCGCGGGGGCAGTGTCGACGAAGCCCAAGCCTGGTGGCACCTTAACCACGAATACCGGGTGCGAGGGATCTTTCTCCGATAGAAGGCGTCTCTCTATCGTCAGCACGCCGTCATGCACACTCTGCAGTTCCGAACTGGCGAGCTTCCGCAAATTCTTAGGTAGCATGGGCTCACCCGCCACATGAATCCTCCACATAATACCCTCGGGTCTTGGTGGCCCGTCCCGAAACCTGATCGGATTCGTAGTTGTTGACGCCACCGGCTGGCTCGAGCTGCTAGATTTTCTTTTCCTGCCCTTTTTTCCTTTTGGAGAGCGGGCAGGCACCACAATCTGAGCACCGGCCGCCCTATGTAGTGTGTCAGGGCTTAGAATAAAGGGCCGGTTGGTTGTATCAGCTGGCTCTGTAAAGGCGCAAGCTGGAGGCGTCTCCTGAGAACCAAACAGACGCTTGGTGATAGTGGCTTTCTCTGTGGGGCCACCAGCTAGGTCTTCTTCGTTGCCAAACTGAGTGCTGAAGAAGTGATCATTCCAGTCTTCGAAGTCCTCGGCCGGATCCTGCGCCATGTGCATATCATCAACATGATCATCCGACCCACCGCGTGGAGGTGACGGCGAGGGCGGTAAGGGGGCCTTGCCACCGCTTGTCGCTGGCACGACAGGCGGTGCTGTTGTCTGTGGCGTGATGGCCCCCGCCGTCCCCAAACGGATCATGCTCTTTGGCCATAGCAAGAACAAGCCGAAGCAACTTCTGAGGACATACGGCTCTTCTTCATCCGCTCCTGGGGGTTGAATGGGAGGTTCCAGGTCGTCGCAGCCCCTTAGCAACCGACTAATTTTAACCCTGTGCACGCTATCTGGCATCGGCTTTGAGTGGAACGTGCGCTGCAAGGGTTGAACGATGGTACCCTTGGCAACATCCCTCAGCTCGTTGTTCACGTAGCATAAGAGAGTGCAAGGAACATCCGTCTGCGGAAAACATGTACGGCGTCGTCAGAGCGAGATGCCACAAGAGTAATATATAGATGGCATGAAAGGCGGTAATTAAAGCAATTTGTTTACCGTGATGGCGTCGAGATCGGCTAATGTCGACGCACCGCATACGGCGACGGGCGTGCAAGAGACGGAAGGGCTGCTTGATGGTGCAGTGCTGGCCGCCGGTGTATTCTCCCTACCAACGGGTGCTTGGAGCTCCGGTGCCGCCGCGACGATGGCAGGGGGGGCACCAACATGTACTCCGGCGCCGCGGTGATGGCAGGGGGAGTCACCAACACTTGCGGCGCCGCGGTGCTAGCGGGCGGAGTCACGAACACGTAGTTCGCCTGATTCGTCGGCGCCACATTGTTCGAGTGGCTGCTGACCATGCTTGGAATCGGGCACGGCCCTACTCGACCACCCGCACTCCAGTTCGCTATTGACTCCACCAAGGTAGGCAGGAAGGACGTAAGGGTGATTGCCAGGTTGTCTTGGACGATCTGCGGGATCTGCGCCACTTGTGCCTTAAGTTCTTGAACCTCTCTGTTTTCCTCCTCACTCCTTCCCGACGGCGCCACATGCGTCCTCGGCGGTGGACCAAAATGATCCACCCAATTCTTACCCCCGAGGCCGGCCAGACGGCCAGCCGACGACGGCTTCTTCGTAACCGGCTCTATTTTCTTGGCCCGGTTCATCGCCCTGTTAAAAGGGTTATCCCACCGGGTGGCCGCCGTCGACCCCTGGGATGAGGAACCCTGGGATCCATGACTAGCAACAATTTCCTCCTCCTGCAGAAGAAGTAACAGTGAATCATTTAGATCATCGATTAGATTGCAATCGTGTTGATCACCGGTAATTAGATTATACTTACCACAATTTCCTCGAATTCCTTCACCGCAGGATCCGCGGTGAGTTGTTTGGTTTTTGGGTCCACATGGTAACGGGCCCTGATGAAGTTTCGAACCTGCCCGGGTTCGAATTTAGCAAAGGGGTTTTCTATCCCCTTGGATCTATACTCTTCGTCCTCCTTATTCCATTTGGCCTCCGCGGTTCTGTATCCACCAGATCCGAGATGGTGATGACCTATATTCATCGCCTGCAGCACCTTTCCCCGATTACTATTGGCCAGGGCTCTTTCGGATTCACACCTCTCCTTGAACTCCCGGAACTGATCTTCGGTGATCTGCGGGTCAATCTTCTGGATCTCCTCGAGACTTTTGCCTTCTTTATAGATCTTCTTCTTTATCCGGGTTCTCCAGCTGGCCAGGGCGGTGCTCATCTTTGTGAGGGCGGATTTGTTTACTTCGTTCCCATGATAATTTGTGTTCTGATACTTAGCGGGGAACTTGTATCTGGCGTGCAGCTTCTCGAAGAGGAGTGTGCGCAAGTGGCCATTATCTTTATGCCGGAGATTCTCGGTGTTGATCGAGATGGTTGTCCGGGTGATCGCCGCCACTTGCCCACCGTACCCTTTGACGACAAGGGCGGGCTCCAAAGGAACCCCTGATGGGCTCACTTCGGTAATTTCCTCCCTGACCGTGCCGACCGTGTTCGGGCGCCGGTCCTTCGGCTTCTTCTTCTTCTTAGGAGGGTTGCTACCACTCCCTATGCCCTCGCCGCCATCAGTGGTTTCATCGTCCGCCGTTCCTTCGGCTTCTTCCTCCGCGTCTTCCATCTCATCATCCTCGCTCTCCGAAGGATGGTATTCTTCATCGTCTTCTAGACGCTGGGCCGCCTCCCAGAATGTCAATTGTTTATTCGGAGGTCTGAGTTCTCCTTCAGCGCTGATGCGCTTAGAACATCCAGCCTCGTCGTTGTCACACATCTTTGCACTAATAAAAAACAAATAATTGGTTAAATGCACGGAAAAATCCGGCATGACCTTTGCTAATTTTCTTAAACTAGGAGTGCCCGATTTCTGCCGAAACGGAAGTTAATCAACATTCCGGCAAAAATCGGGACTCATTTCATACAAGAACCTGCATACACACATAATAAAGTTCTTCATATACAAGCACAAGCACAATTTCAAGTGCTACAATTATATCACCACAGATTATATCAACTGTCATTGACAACAAGTATGACAGCAAGTATATGACAGCAAGTATGACAACAAATATGACAACAAGTATATGATAGCAAGTATGGATTATATGACAGCAAGTATATGACGGCAAGTATAGTGCTGCTGATTTTATTTATGATCTATTGATCTTGTCACAGTTTGTTATTGCTACTACTATCACCAGGTTTTGTTCTTGTTCTATTGTACTACCAGTTGCTCCTTATTTTCTATTTTGTGCACTATCTTCTTGCTGGTAACTTTGAAAACATTTAAATTTCCTAATCCTAATCCTCTGAAACCTACTGCTTGCTAACAGCAACTACACAATCTATTTCTTGACAGCAACTACACAACCTACTGCTTGCTAATAGTAACCTAATTCTTGATAGCAACTAACTAAACCTAAAAAAACTAACCTACTGCTAACTTGAGGACAAAAGTCATGCAAAATTTACATAAGATGCAAAATTTAGATAAACTAACCTACTGCTAATTCTTGACAGCAACCTATTTTGGTTATTTGATAAATTTAGATAAGATGCAAAATTTAGATAAGATGCAAAATTTACTTGAGGACAAAGGTCATGCAACCATGGCAGATTCAGAATGAATATTGCAAGATTCAGAATGAAAATTGCAAGCACGGTTTTGGTTGGAATTCAGAAATGTTAGGGTCAAAGCAGGAAACTACTACTATGCATATGCTAATTCAGTTCTTTTCCTCCTAGGATCAAAGTAGGAAATTGTTGGAAACCCAAATCCCATGTTTTTAAAGTGAGCCAAAGTTGGTCCTGCTGCCTTGGCATGCAGAAACAGAGGAACATATCTGCCTTGGTACTGCTGCCTTGGCATGCAGAAACAGAGGAACATATCTGTATTCCTCAACTCAAATTCAGAAAATATCTAATCAAACAATAAGACTGGGGTCCACCTATAATTGGCAAAGCTGCATGACAAAGAATGTGAGAACACACAAACCAACTGTTTTTGTTTCAAACGTGTGTACAGCTTCATGACCAAGAATCTGTATTCCTCAACTCAAAATTTATTACTCCAAGCAAGCCATTTTCTGCATCTTCTTTAGTAAAATTCTAGAGTTTTATCTCAAATTTGGGAACAGCACACATCTAGAGGATAAACATGGCCTGATACGCTCACATGACTGCTGTGCTTAGCCTACCAGTAGCCTACCCAGATTGGCCTAGCAATCTAGCAATCTGGCTTGGTTCAGAGGCAGACCCCCATCGGGGAGATAGAGGGGGAGAGAGGGAGAGAGGGAGAGAGGGAGAGACAGGGGAGGGAGAGAGGGAGAGACAGGGGAGGGGCTACCTATGACGGGCGGACGACGGGCGAAGGACGACGGGCGGCGGCGCGATCCTCCTCCTCCACAAGCGGCGGGCCTCCTCCTCCTCCATGGAGCCTCCTCCTCCACAAGCGTGGGCCTCCTCCTCCTCGAGAGCGCAGCGCGGTGGCGGGCCTCCTCCTCCTCCTCGAGAGCACAGCAGTGCGGCGGTGGCGATCTGTGGCGGTGGCGATCTGTGTGCGTGTGGTGTCTGTCAGATGCAGCGGCGCGGCTTCGCGGTGTGCGTGTGGTGTCTGTGAGATGGAGCGGTTGACTAGCGTCCAACACACATATGCGTAGCGCACCCTGGCCAAGTGCGCTACGGATAACCGTAGCGCACTTGGCCAGGGTGCGCTACGCCTATGTGTGTTGGACTACCAGATAAGAGGGAGGCCATCCCTTCTGTTAGCACTAGTACTGTCATAGCCCACTGGTTCTGCCCCTTAGCTCTATTCTAAACTATGAGCACCCAGGTTCGAATCCTGGTGCTCCAATTGTTTATTTTTATTTTAAAAATACTTTTAAATGTTCCAAAAAATGTCCAAAAGTGGTGATTTATGCCATACAAGTTTTGTTTTGTTTTTAAAATACTTTTAAATATTCCAAAAATGCCAAAAAGTAGTGATATATGTCATAAAAGTGTTACAAATATGATTCAAAGTATAACTAAATTTCATAATAATTTGTCCATGAATATTACAATCTTTTTCGACCACGCGTTTACAATATTTTTTGAGCTAGCGTTTTACAATCTTTTTTCCCTTCTTTGTCGCGGTTGAATAATTTAGCCCCGGCACTTTAATGTTTCTTCTTTCAAACGGGCTACCTTTTTTGGGTAGGGTTGTCCTTTTTCTTCTTGTGATGTATGTTGCTGCATCGTAGTCGTCGTCATCTTCAATCTTTGGATCGCCGTACTGGTCGAAGTCTTGCTCATTGGCGACTCCATCCATTCCGATGATGTTCCTTTTTCCTCTCCTCACGACAACACGGCTAGGCTTTGTCGGGTCGGTAATGAAAAAACATTGGTCCACTTTGGTATCCAGTACCCACGGTTCATTTTTCGCGGCCACGTTTGCACCGGCGGCCTTGGATTTGGCTGCTTCGGGTATAACCATGGTTGTGAAATACCGGTCTTCTCTTTCGACGCTCTTTGCCCATCTGACACGGAACATCGGCACCTTTTCTCCACAGTAGTCGAGCTCCCAGATCTCCTCGATTCTTCCGTAGAATCTTTCCTTCACGTTGTCATCGGTGTAGAATTCCGACGTTACGCCTGAGTTCTGATAATCACACTTGTTGTCCTTTTCCTCCGTGTAGAATGTGTAGCCGTTGATATCATACGCCTGATAGGTCACCAGGTTTTGCATCGGTCCCTGCGACAAGGTGAATATGATCTTTTCCGTGTCAGAAGAATGCGAGCGCGGGGGATTTTCATGGAGCGTCTGCCTAAACCAACGCGTGAAATCTGAGTTGTGCTCTTTGATTATTTCTCCCTGCGTCCTCTGTATGCCCCGGTCACTGTACTTCTTCTCGATTAACCTTTTGTGCTTCTGTACCCAAGGATCGACCAGTTCTAAATGCTGTAGCGCGACGAGGTTTGCTCGATCAAAGTCTGCGCGTCGAAAATCGAAGTCTGCATGCAGTATGTGACGACCCTCTCGGTGACCAGATCCGTCGAGCTTGCCAAGGTGTCTGTTGACGGGAAGACCGACAGGGTTCTCGATGTCTAGATAATTCGTGCAGAAAGAGATGCACTCTTCGGCCAGAAAGCCCTTGGCTATGCTTCCATCTGGACGGGACCTGTTGCGAACGTATCCTTTGATGTGTCCGTTCATACTTTCGAACGCCATCATGCTGCGGAGAAACATCGGCCCGAGTTGTACGATGTCCTCCACGACATGGACCAGCAGATGCACCATAATGTCGAAGAATGCGGGTGGGAAGTAGACCTCAAGCTCACATAGTATCACCACGATCTCCTCCTGTAGCCTTCCGAGCTGATTCAAGCCAATCGACTTCCTAGAGATGACGTCGAAAAACTTGCATAGGCCAAATAACGTTTCACGGACGTGCTCGTCCATTATCCCTCTTAGTGCGACCGGAAGTACCTGCGTCATTAGCACGGCACAGTCGTGAGACTTCATGCCACTGAACCTCTGCTTCGCCTCGTCTAGGTATCTGCTTATCTTGCCCGCGTAGCCGTAAGGAAATTTGACTCCTAGAAGGCACTTGAAAAACTGTTTGATCTCATCCTGGCTTAGAGTGAAGCAAGAAGGAGGGCAGTAATATTCGTTCTTCTTGAACTTTTTACCCTTCCGACGACCTTGTGTCGTCTCCGACTCATGATCATCGTCATCTTCCTGATCATCAGGAGTAGTGCGTCCTCCGTGAAGCTCCTTCCGGATACCCAAGCATATCAGGTCGTGCCTTGCTTTCGGACCATCTTTCGTCCTATCTGGCATGTTGATTATGGTGGCGACCAGACTCTCGCACACGTTTTTCGTGATATGCATGATGTCGAGGCTATGAGGCGTGCGGAGAAACTTCCAGTATGGCAACTCCCAGAAAACAGACCTTGTTTTCCATACCTTCATCAGCGGCTTGTCTTGTTGCTGCCTCTTTCGCTTCTTTCCAGGCTTAGGACAATCTTTCCAGTTTTTCAGCAACTCTTCCACTTCTTCGCTGCTCCTACGCTCTGGGATTCCTCGGGTCTCTGATTTGCCATCGAACAGGTCTCCACGTTTTCTCCATGGATCATTCTTGCCGAGCCACCTCCGGTGCGCCATGAACACGGTTTTCGATGACCCTGGATCTTTCTCTAGTTGGAGATAGCTTGTGTTATCCATGCACCTAACGCATGCGTAGAATCCTTGGATAACCTGCCCCGAGATATACCTGCAACCTGGATAGTCTTGCACCGTAGTGACCAACGCGGCTCTCATAGTGAAATAATCTTGTGCGACGGCGTCGTAAGTATTGGCTCCAGATTCCCATAACGTGGCTAGCTCCTCTTTCAACAGCCCGAGATACAGATTGATGTCGGTACCAGGTTGTTTCGGCCCTTGAATTAGCATACTCATTTGTATGTACTTCTTCTTCATGCACAACCATGGAGGGAGGTTGTACATCCATACAAACACAGGCCAAGTGTTGTGCGTGCTGCTCTGGCTACCGAACGGATTGAGTCCATCGGTGCTCGCACCAAGCCTGATGTTCCTCGAATCTCCACCGAATTCTGGGAATTCGAGGTCCAATGCTTTCCACTGGCTAGCATCTGAAGGGTGCGTCAGCAGCTCATCCTTTTCGGGGTCATCATCATCTCCTGGCTTCTTCCTTTCCGCATGCCATCGCATGAGCTTCGCTTCCTTAGGGTCCGCGAAATAGCGCTGCAGACGAGGGGTGATAGGAAAGTACCATACCACTTTTCGAGGTGCTTTCTTCCCTTTCTTGTATCGACTCACGCCGCACACCGGACATGTGGTTTTCTCCGCGTCCTCGCCCCGATAAATGATGCAATCGTTGATGCATACGTGAAATCTAACGTGCGGTAGATCGAGAGGACAGACGATTTTCTTGGCATCCTCGATACTAGTTGGACATGTGTTCCCCTCCGGGAGACGATCGTGCCAGAATGCCATCATATCGTCGAAGCTTGCGTCGCTCAATTTGTGCTTTGCCTTCATCTCCATAGCCTTGAGCGTTACATTCAATCGGGTATCATCGGGCCTGCATCCTTCATACAATGGAGTAACCGCGTCTTTCTCAAGTTGCGCAAGCTTGGCTTTCTCTCTAGCGGCAGCCCTGGCGTTACTCGTCTGCTTGAGAAGCAGCTCTTGCACATAAGGGTCCCGCACCCAGCCTGACGTTGTTCCATCGTCGTCTGCTCCTCCGGCATCTAGATCATCATCATCCCGGTCTGCTTCCGCACCTTCACCATCTCCAGGAGACTCTTCATCATCTCGCCCGTTCTCGCCGTGATGACGATCATCGTCATGTTGGCCACCTTCTTCACCGTCTCCATCATCTACGCCATCGCTTATCCAACGAGTGTATCCATCCATGAAACCATGGCGGAGCAGGTGCGCCTGCAGATTCCCGGAATCTGGGTCGATCACCCAGTTGAGTTTGCATGTTCTACACGGACATCTTATATCTGTCTTGTTATTTCATATCATGTCGGCCGTCGCACATTTCAAAAATCTAGCCACAATGCCTTCGCTCATTATGCGGACCATTTTTGCCTGCATGATGTACACGGTACAATTTTGAAGTCTATTAGAACCACATAATGAATGCATGCATGCAATGGTCGATAGAAAATTTCGGCATGACCTATCCTAAAATTAGGACCTTTGCGAAATGCCAAAGTCTTGCCAAAATGGAAATGAATCAACATTTTGGCAAAACAAAAGGCAACTAGTTCACATACAAACACAAGAGAGAGAGAAACCGATCCATACACACATGAACATATCATTATCCTCTCCATACACACATGCATGAGCATCATCGATACTCTCCATATACACACACATATGACCATCGATCCTCTCCACACATACACACATCATGAGCATCGATCATCTACATACATATGAGCACATGCATCATCCATATACACATGAACACATCCTTACATGGACAACTTACCGAGATGAGAGACCGATCGCGAGAAAGATGGAAAGGAGAGGTGCGCGCGTCGACCGGAGACGGATAGATGAGAGACCGGAGACCTCCTCTATTACTTATGTAACATCCAAAGCAAGTTTTACATGCTAAAAATGGTGAATGTATGGAGAAATTGAGGTGGGAAGGAGAAGATCCCGACTAGATCTAAGGAGGAAGAAGAAGGGGAAAGTGAAGTGTGGGTGGTGGATGTGTGGGCACACATGTGCACATAAAGTGCTGTCCTAAAAGAATCGAAACATCCGTGGCGCACACGGCCCCAGTGCGCCACAGGGAGTACAAACTTCTGTGGCGCACTAGGACGAGTGCGCCACAGATGCTCCTAGTCCCTGTGGCGCACTAGGCGGAGTGCGCCACAGAAGTTTGTGGCCGTTTCAGAGCAGAGGTGGGCATGCGCTTAGTCGTAGCGCACCATGCGCACGTGCGCCACAGATGACCCTAACAACCGTGGCGCACATGACTGTAGTGCGCTACAGAAGTTTGGCGTGTGGCCAACAGGGCCCTGGACCACACACATCTGGGGCGCACTATGGTCATGTGCGCCACGGTTGTTCTAGTTATTAGTAGGGCACTGCCCACAGGTGAGCCACGCCTGTTTTAGCCGTGGGGCACTTCAACCATGTGAGCCACGGATGTGCTGATTACCTATAGCCGTTTTCCTAGTAGTGTCCCTATCCTCGCTTGTCGCGGAGAATTTCCGGGATGGTATCTGGAACCCCCTGTTTCGCCATGCCTTCAACGAGGTGGAGGCTGCCGAGCTCCAGTCCCTGATGGGGGCCTTGCCCGCCGCTCTCGCTGAGGGGAAGGATGTGGGCTCCTGGCTGCTCCTCCCCTCGGGTGAGTTCTCGGTGAGCTCGACCTATAAGGCCCTATTCCAGGGCCCTGAAAGGCCGTGGTCGGGCCCCCTTTGGGAAGCTCCTCTACAACCAACGCGACCTATAAGGCCGCATCTTCGTTTGGCAACTTCTCAGGGATAGGTTGCCCTCGGGGGTGGAAGTCTCCAAGCGTAACGGCCCCGGTGACGGCCGGTGCCCCCTATGTGGGACACCGGAGTCGTGCACCCATATCATGTTCTCTTGCTCGGCGGCATGGTTCTTATGGAATTTTGTTCGGGAGGCGCTAGGTCCGACTTGGCAGGCGCAGGAACTGGGGGAGTTCTTGCAAACCCAGGCAAATCGGACCGGAGGAGGACGCCGCCTTTTCTGGCTCCTCTTCGCAGCCCTATCCTGGACGCTGTGGAATGTGCGCAACAAGATGGTGATCGAACGGATTTTCCCCACCCGGGCGTCTGACTCTGTTTTTTCTTTGCTTGCCTTTCTCCAGCAGTGGTCCCCCTTGGTGCGTTCGCGTGACCGTCCCGCGTTCGAGTCTTCGCTCCGGGCGCTGCGCGCTGCGGCGCTCCCCTTCGTGGCGCCGTCGTCTACTTCCCTCACGCCCTCCCCGACGTCCTGATGGACGCCGCCTCCCCTGGTCTCCCTCCTCCTTTTTTGGTTTTTTTCTTTGGGCTCTGATGTGCTGTGGCCCTAGCGTTGGTGCGACCTTTTCCGTTTCTTTGGCCTCGGTCGCGTTGGTTGTATGTCTGACTTTGTACTTGGATTGTGATTTATTTATAAAGCGGGGCGCGAGCCTGATTCGAGAGAGATTTTGTCGACAATATGTAGCCCTTTTCAGCCCACATATAGCAAAGTCTAATAGAATTACACAAGCAGGCCCATTACTATTTTTTTTCTTCCACATCGACGTTTGCAACAAGCCAACGACCATCGACAATTCCTCTTCTCCTTTTTTTTAAAAAAATGACGCTTTTATTACTTAATAGTAAAGTTTACATCCGGCCTCTGCATAGCTAGGATGCACACAACCGATCAACCACAGAGTCTCAGATGAAAGCAATTTAAACGGAATTACAAAAAAAATGTAAATCAAAAAACAGTTCTCCAAACTAGCTAAGGAAGATCTATCCGCAGCGCTTGCTTCCATCCATGCCGAGAGAAGATATCCCGCGCCATATCCTCCAACCGCCTACAGCCCTCCGCAAACAAGTTGCGGAACTCCATACGTTATAGAGAAGTCCATGATCGGAGGATAGCCGTGGCTCGATAGATAACCTGTAAGGGAGAAGATACAATATTATTAAAAATCTTGTCATTTCTACATAGCCAAAGCGACCAAATAATGGCAAGCGCTCCCACCCTAAATAAAGTCCCATATTTATCCTCAATCTCATTCAGCCAGTTGCCAAATACATTGTTTACTGATCGAGGAGAAGATAAACCAGAGTCTATTTGGATGATTGACCATATAGCACGAGCAAATTTACAATGGAAGATTAAATGGCATATTGTCTCATTCTGGTAACAAAATACGCATTCAGTGCTACCATGCCAATTCCTCCTAACAAGATTATCTTTTGTGAGAATCACCCCTTTACGGAGATACCAAGCGAATATCTTCATTTTAAGGGGTATCCTCCTCTTCCAAATTTTACTATTGTCATCGACTGGAATATTAGGTTGGATCAAAGCTCTATAAAATGAATCAACGGAAAATTTACCACTATGTAGTAATTTCCATTTGAATTCGTCCATGCCCTCAGATAACTGTATCCTGGATAATCTTACTAAAATATTATTCCAAGACACCAGTCTAGGACCTAAGAGGCTTCTTCCGAAAGACACATTAGGAGGATTGGTTTCCATTACCTCAGCGAGAGTATCCCCTTTGTGCCTAACGATCGAATATAGAGCTGGATATTTTTCACGAAGAGAATTTTGGCCAAGCCATTTATCTTCCCAGAACCTAATCTGTGAACCACCCTTAATATTAAAATTGCCAAACCGGAAGAAATGTTTTTTGGAAGCCATTAGCCCAGCCCAAAAGTGTGAATCACCTGGTTTCCAAACCAGTTTAGACACCACTTTTGACCCAACATATTTCCTCCATAGAATGGTTTGCCAGACCCCTTCTTCGGTAAGAAGTTTGAATACCCATTTACCCAGTAATGCGGTGTTTTTGAATTTTAAATCATGTATGCCTAATCTACCATATTCTTTGGGTCGGCAAACGACATTTCATTTGGCCAGTCGATACTTCTTGTTCTCACTATCCCCCTGCCAAAAGAATCTTGAGCGGAAATAGTCCACTTTTGACAAGACACCTTTTGGTAACTGAAAGAATGAGATCATATACAGTACCATGTTGGTGAGTACCGAATTAATGAATACCAGTCTTCCACCGAGGGATAGCAACTTACCTTTCCAACTATTAAGACGTTTCTGAAGTCTTTCCTCAATGAGTTTCCATTCAGCAATCGTGAGACGCCGATAATGTATCGGTATTGCCAGATAATTGATTGGAAAATGCCCCTGACCACAGCCAAAGAGATCGGAATACAAGTGAGCCTCGTCTTTAGCCTCGCCAAAACAATACAAGTCACTCTTATGGAAGTTTATTTTCAATCCAGAGAGCTGCTCAAATGCTGATAGTATTAATTTCAGATTCTTGGCTTTCTCTAGATCATGTTCCATAAATAGTATTGTATCATCGGCGTATTGAAGAATAGATAGTCCACCATCAAAAAGATGTGGAACCAATCCTTCAATTTGGCCATCAGCCTTTGCTCTCTCAATAAGGATAGCCAGCATATCTGCCACTATATTAAATAGTATAGACGATAGTGGATCCCCTTGTCGCAGCCCTTTTTTGGTTTGGAAGTAATTACCTGTGTCATCATTGACATTTATGGCAACACTTCCACCAGACACAAAAGACTGTATGAGAGCACACCACTCTTTTGAAAAACCTTTCATATGGAGTGTTTGCTGTAGGAAAGACCAATTAACTTTATCATATGCCTTCTCAAAATCAATCTTGAACAATACACCATTTAGTTTTTTTGAGTGCAGTTCATGTATCGTTTCATGCAGGGTTACAACTCCATCTAAGATGTTTCTCCCTTGCATGAAAGCAGTTTGAGAAGGGCGAACAACATGATCAGCCACTAAATTCAGTCTAATCATAACAACCTTTGTAAATTTTTTAAAACTAACGTCAAGGATACAGATTGGACGATACTGTTGTATATGTTCTGCGTTATTAACCTTAGGTAGTAAAATTATGTTGCCAAAATTTAACCTGAAGAGGTCCAGCTGACCAACTTGCAAAAAATCAAACAAGCGCATCAAATCTACCTTGATAACTTCCCAGAATTTTTGATAAAACTCTTCTGGAAAGCCATCAGGCCCTGACGCTTTGTTATGTTCCATTTGGAAGACAACCTTCTTAACCTCCTCCTCAGTATAAGAGGCTGTCATAAAATTATTTTCCTTAATAGAAACCTAAGGAATATCCTCCGTCCGGGACTCATCCAATGAAAAGGAATTTTCTGGTGATGCCCCAAACAAGGATTTATAGTAGTTGGTAATATAAGATTTAAGATGCTGTTGTCCTTCAATCTTCCCTTCATCCTGAATTAGAGAGTGAATTAGTTTCTTATTATGCTTGACATTTGCAACAGCATGGAAGTATCTTGTATTCGCGTCTCCTTCAAGGATGAATTTAGCTTTAGAATGTTGGTACCACTTGAGTTCTTATTGATGTAGAAGTCTGGCAATTTCTGCATTCGATTGGTTTTTAAGCTCAATCTCTTGTGCAGTCAATAACCTAACCTCCACTGAAGCCTCCAAGTCATTAATAATGGCAGAAAGGCGTATTTTTTCCTTTTTAAGAATACCAGCAGTATGTCTAGCCCAACCACGGAGGAATTTGTGCAAGGCTCGCATTTTGTTGTTCCACTGTTGTATAGGTGTCCGACCACTAACTGGCTTTTCCCAAATAGCCTTCACCAGGTCATAAAAACCATCACGATGAATCCATCCCAGTTCAAACTTTAAACTATTTTTTGATTTTCGTGCTGGTGTTCCGACCGATAACATTAATGGAGCATGATCCGACAAAGCCTCAATACGCTCTAGAGCGCGAACAGTTACCATAGGAAATCTATCTTCCCATTCAGTATCCATAAGCACCCTATCTAATTTTTCGTATGTAGGCTCCGCAAGACTATTAGCCCAAGTAAATTGCCTTCCTGACATTGTAACCTCTCTTAAGTCCAAGCTGTCAATGACATCATTACACATGAAAGTCCAATGTTCATCAAACCTGCCCCGACTTTTCTCATGAGGGAATCTTAGCAAATTGAAATCACCACCTATAAGGATAGGATAGGGATTGTCCTTAGCTAGATTTACCAACTCATGTAAAAAATTCATCTTTATAAACATCCTAGGCAACCCCGTATACGGCGACTAGAGACCAAACGAAATCATCAGCCTTGTTCCGGATATGGAGTTTAATAAAAAAATCTCCAACCGAACTGGCTAAGATTTCCATAGTCTCATCTCTGACGCCTAACAGGATTCCCCCGGATCTCCCCCGCGGCGGACATGATACCCATGAAAAATCCACTCCACCAGAAAGGCGATTGAGTTGACTTTGTGAGAAATCACGTCTACCGGTCTCAGAAATACCCAAAAAATCCAACTTATAATCTCTCACACAATCGACAAAGAACAAATGTTTAGCCAAGTCACGAAGACCTCTGCTATTTGAAAACATGCCATTCATTGAGAAACAATTGGAGATTTGGGTACACGTGACCTCTTACGGGACCTTTGGCTCTTTGATTTTTGACTAGAAGCTGTAAGATCATATAACGAATCCAGCCCAGTCTCATCAAAGCCCACTTCCGATACTTCACCAACTAAGTGAGGTAAGAGTTGACCATCTACTGTGGCATGCAACTCCTCCTCCTCCATTGGTGAAGAGTCAGGAACAGCAGAGATTTTAGGAGTAACCGTTAGACGGTCAACCTCCATATGTCTCAAAACAGAACTAAAAAGATTAACTTCACTTACAGATCTCTCCAAACTAACACCAACGTTAGCCAGCTTATCCATAATAGAGTTGTTGGAGAAAGAAAGAAAGGATTTAGAAGATATACCCGGGGTGTCCAAATTATTTTCCGCCTTCCTTCACATAGCCTTGCCCAAGGAGTCCTCATCTGTGGATGAGGCCCCCAGAGCGTCGACACCATGATGAGAGCTCCTGCGAGCCGGGGTCCCGGCTACGAAGTTAGGACCATCTGCGGCTGGGGACAAGCCCAACTCCTCTTGGGTCAGGTCAATCCCCCAGTCACAGGTCCACCATCCGAGCTAGAGCGCCCCTCCATGTTTGTCGGACAAGCACCATGGGAGGGGCCTCCAGCATCCCGCGTCAGAGTCGAAGGGGGTTGAACCGCCAGGGGCATAGGTGAAGCACCCTGCGCCCTGGCAGCCAACCCAACTGGCCCGCGGTCGGTGAGCCCCACCTGGGACTGCCTCCGCACTGAACACCCAGTGACGACCTCCTGCACGACCGGTACCACCTCCTGTAGCACCGGATCCACTCGCGTGGGAATAGAACAACCCATCATGTGAGGTCTCCCATGCGTGGGAGAAGACGGAAGCGAAGAAACACAAGTCGTCTCAAAAGAACCACATGCCACATGCAAAGCCTCCTGAAGCTGTGAAGGAGAGACACGAGGAGAGACCAACACCGGTCCCGAACCACGCAGGGGAGAGTCCAACGGAAGCGCCTCCAATAGTTCCTTACCGCGGGGAGTGGCAGGGTTAGCATTAAAAGGAGTAACAACAAACAATAACACAGGATCCGAAGGCACTGAATAGTCCATCTGAGCACCCTGCCTGGTAGGCGGCTGCACAGAGCCACCCTGCCTAGTAGTGGTCGAGGAAGAGCCAGCCCCAACAGCTTATGAGCCACCCCCATGTCAGATGTATACATAGCATCATCAGAAGGCTTCTCATTCGCATCATCATCCCTCTTCCTCCATAAGTAAGGTGCAAACTCAGGATCAGGTTCATAACCCTCCGGCTCCAAATGAAAACGAAGCGCAAAAACCTTGAGACCCACCACAGCATCAGTCACAAGGTAATGTCCAAGCGAATCCTACAGCCCCAAGAAAACACTGGTATCCATCATAGCAACAAGAATCCGAACGACGCCACGTCTCCTCAAACTGAAAAGGTCCACATCCAAAGTAGTGCCCATGAGACCCCCGACCGCCCATAAACCCAAGAAAGACCGCAAACAATGTGGCACCCCATCGACATGCAGCCAAACCTGCTGCAGCTCAAGCTTGTGGGGCACCTCCTGTGTCCGGTAAACAAAAAACTAGAGAGCTGAGAGGTGCTCAGCGGTACCGACACCTGGATCCCATCCAGCCAGTCCAAATCCTCCATCGAGGGAAAACTGATAAGAAAGGCAGATTCTCCATAGGGCAACGCTTCCCACTTCCACTGACTACGGACCGGGCATCTCCTGGCAATCTGTCGCTGAACCACATCTGTAGGGACCATCGGCCGAGTGACCTGAACAAGTGCTATGGGGGTCAAGTTGGCCCCAAGGTGATCCCGCACCACAGAATCAGGAATCTGAGAAAACAAAGTCAACTCATTGCCAATACCAGACATCACCGGGGTAGGCCTTGGCTACTTAAGAACGGGACATCTCAAAGTGGGATGAGTAGAGTTGTAATCTGCAGGACGAAGCAAATATTCTTCCCGCTTTTCATCTCCATGATAATTAAGTGCACATGAATGAAACTGATGCACGATCTTGGGGTGTCTTCTCCCCTTTCATTTTTTTTGAAAATGGGTGCTTTATTACTTGAAACATCTTCTCTCCTTCCATTATAATTTCACGATGATATCCTATCCTCCAAACATCTTCTTCTCTCATCCTATATATACCAGTCCGCCATATCTTTGTATATTGAATCCTTCCTCATCCTCCCAAATGAATTATTGGTCCTCTTTCCCCCACATGCATAAGTCGTCACGACAATGACTCCTTTGGGATCATTACCCCTAGGTTTTGGTCTATTTGCATTTCCATTGGTGAAATATCCTCTTCCTCCTGTTGCTTTATTTAATTTGTTTCAATGTGGAAACAAAGTTATATTTTTCTCCCAGTTGCTTTAGGGCATGCTTGGTTGTTTGTTTTCCTGTTTCTCGCATGCAGCGGAAGAAATAAGAACGCTTGGTTTCGCACGGCAGATGAAATCTTTGCATCGCACGAGTTTTAAAGCGCCCCTCAGCCAGGCCCTGGAGAAACTCCGAAATCGGGCGTTTCCATGGAGCCAAGTTCTTCTCGCGCTCGTGGGGGAAGAAGCTGCACGCGCACGTGCAAGGTCGGGTGGCAGGAGCTCACGAAATCCGGCAGGAGAAATTGGGGTTACTGTCCACCGATTCGCCGTTCCTATTTACACCGCCACTCCGCCGGCTCCAAAATCCCCGCCTCCATTTCCCCCAATTTCGAGCTCTCCCTCTAAATCCTCTTCCTCATCAACGAAACTTGCCATGACCCTTGAGCGCAGGTTGAGCTGGTTCATAGCCTTTCTAAACAAGCACTACCTCTGAGCAGCGGACTGAGCTATTCGAGGAGGTGCTGGTAGAGGTGTTGATGATGATGGCTGTGATGTGTATTTTGGGAGTAGCTAGGCTGATGAACTATGGTTGCGGTGACTGATACGCCGTATCTATAATTTTTGATGTTCCATGCTTATTTAGTATCAACTTTGTTTTGGTTTGTCTATATTTTGAGGTATTTTTATACGTTTTCCGGAACTAACCTATTAACAAGATGCCAAAGTGCCAGTTGCATGTTTTCTGCTGTTTTTGGTTTCAGAAAAGCTAGAAAATAAATATTCTCGGAATTGGACGACGAAAGCCAAAGTCAATATTTCACCGAGGAGAACACGAAGCCAGAAAACGATATGGAGGAGGGCCACGAGGGGCCCACACCCCTGGCCACATGGGCCAGGCCTGGCTGCGCCTAGGAGGGCGGTGTGGCCACCTCGGGCACCCCTTTGGTCTCCCCCTTCTCCTATAAGAAGCCCTCGATGCCAAAACCCTAAGTACCCAATCAGATCTCCACGAAATAGTCCGTAGCCGGCGCCACCATCGTCCCTAGATCAGAGGGGATCTGAAGCTCTTCCCAACACCCTGTAGGAGGGGAGAGATCATCCCGTATGCCTTCTTCATCATCATGCCAGCCTTCGGTATGATGCGTGAGTAGTTCCACATTGGACTATGGGTCCATACAGTAGCTAGATGGTTGTTTCCCCTCCTTTGTTGATGTGGACATCCCATCTCTTGATACAACCGTTGTACCTACATCTACACACATACAAGGACCTATCACAAGATCTCGTGCCAAACAACTTAACTATCAGGTACTTTCGTTTCTTGGAACTATTCCTCACATACATGAGAATATGATGCTGCCTAAATTAGATGTATTTATTACTCTTAGGAATGATGGACCAAGCATGGACGAGAGGGACAAGCATTGGAGCATGGCTATGCATGGAGATGGCAGCAAGCATGAGATGATTCAAGAGAAGGCCACAGATGAAGATTTCAGAACTTTGAGGCCACCATAATGAAGAAAGAAGGCTTGGACGAAATATTCAAGATTAATACTTCACAAATTCGTCCATAGCTTAATATGGTGCTGCGACACATTTATTTTGGGCCAGGCCCATGTAATTTTCGCAGGATTTTAATTAGCCAGTTTTTAGAGTCCGTATTTGAGGAAAAAAAGGACTTCTAGGGTTGGATTCGGCCACCAATTTTATGGCTGGCCGAAACGCCACCTTTTCCTCCTTAAATACTCCCCATAGTCGTCACCGTAGACTCGGATTTTGTTTAGACATTAAGTTAGCCATCATAGCAACTTCGCCAAGGCTCGAGCGTCGCAGAGGCCTCTTGTACTTCGCACCTATACAGGATCCCACCTTTTCAATAAAGCTTTCATCTTAATCCGCAATATCTTGATTGCAATATTAGTTCTTACTTGTTCTCGATTTCAGGTAGAAATTAAGACCCTCACTGGTCACTGATCGTTTTCCCACAGGATCGGTAACCTCCAGGAGATTGGCCTAGCGATTGCATTGGCGCTCGTGCTCGCACGTGTAGTTGGATCGTCAAGCTCGAACTCCACCCAAATCGACTATCACCATCTCATCGAAATATCAGACACCTTTGCCCTATCAAGTGGTATCAGATTTCAGGTTGCTCGATGAGATTTTACTGTTTTCGTAGATTAGATATGTTTTACCTATAACCCATGAAAAAGCCAAAAACACAGTTAGAGTTTAGATCCATCCCATCACCAATCTACGCCTTGCATTATCTTTTCAGTTTTGCATTGTTGAATTTGTGTCTGCATCGTCGCGTCAAGTTGCTGGTCTTAGTGTCTCGTCCCGTAGAGTTTCGAGTTCTGATAATAGTAGTCACCGCCACCCTCGCAGATCACCGCCACCATATTCCGCCACCAAATTCTGCTGCCATACACCCAGCCACCATAAACCCTAAAACTCTGCCACCGCCTGCCTACCGCGACACGGATCCGATTACTTTTCCTGCCGCGGCACGAGTCCGAGTTGAGTTAGTGTTTCGTAGTTTTTCTTTTTTACTTTCCTTCCTTGTTGTTTCCGTGTTGAGATAAAGTCCATGTCAAGCTAAGATTTCGGTCGTAAGTCCAGGAGAGCAAAAAAAAAGTCTGGAACCGCCTCCGAATTTTTTTTCTGGCTATACTGATTTTCGGCCCCGGGGATCACTTTTCTCCATCGGCCGTTATAGCGATATTTTTTTGGCGCCTGCGCGCTTTCCGGAGCATACTTCAAAAATTTCGAATTTTTTTTGGGGGCTAACCTGTTTTTCGACCCCGTAGATCAGTTCTAGACACTCGCCATCATAGTGATTTTCAGCATCTCGGTTCGCTTTTCAGGGTGCCATATCATCATCCATTGCTTGTTGTGTCGCGTCGTGACATCGTTGGTGATCTAGGCTCGCGTCTCTAGTACGGTCTAGCCTAGGACCAGCAGAGTACCGTCGTTGAGCATTCTTTCAACATTTGCATTGCTGTTTTGAAAATTTCTAACCCCTTTGCTAAGCCTTCCCAGAGCTCCACATATTTCTCCACGTGCGGTGTCTCTACTCCTGGTAATCGCTCTGTTCAATCTCTGTACTCACTGATCCTCGCGGTTGCACATCGCCTTTTCCTGCTGTTTGGTAAGAACTTGTAAGAGCTTCGTATATTGCTTGACGGATTACACGTTCCTTCCACCATATTTCCGTAGTATATACCTGTGCTTTTTAAAGGAATAACCATGATAGATACTTCGCGGAACCCTGCCACAATGACGAACCAAGAACTACATGCCCACTTCTCCGAGTTCTTGGTCGGTCGCGCTGAAGATGTGGATGCACGCCTAGGGGAGTTTGACACCAAGCTCACCAACGCCATTGACAAGATCGATGGACTCGAGAAATCCTTCAACGACAAGCTTGACGCTCGGTTCAAGGAGGTTTTGGACAGATTGCCGGCACCCACTCCCGCACCCGCCCCATTGGCACCTCGGCATGGCGCACGATGCATTCCGATCACGGGTCGTACTGCTGGTTTGGCTGCCGCCGCACCTCCGCCGGCTACCGCTGCAGCTGAGGCACCTCAGACTTCCACCGCGGCTGCTGCTGTGACATTGGGGACAGACGACGGGTACTACTATGACCCCGACGACGACGATCTGTTTGACGAGGAGGTTGAACAACCTCCACACCCTGCTGGCCGTCCCCGACATTACCACCGCAACACTCGACCACCGGTACGTGATGATGATCATGTTGCAAAGCTTAAATTAAATATTCCATCTTTTGAGGGTAAATATAATCCTGATGCATATCTTACATGGGAGATGGAAGTAGAACAACGTTTTGCATGTTTAAAATATCCTGAAAATATGCGTGTTAGTGCTGCTACATGTGAGTTTACTAAATTTTCTTCCCTTTGGTGGTCTGAGTATTGTCGTTTAAATCCTACTACTATTCCTAGTACTTGGACTGCTTTAAAAACTGCTATGCGTGTTCGTTTTGTACCTCCCACTTATTAACGTGATTTACTAAAGAATCTGACACGTTTAGAACAAGGGAAAAATTATATAGAAGAGTAGTATCAGGAATTGCAAACGGGGATGGTTCGGTGTGGTCTTGTTGAATCTACTGAACAAATGCTTGCACGTTTCTTTGGTGGATTAAACAAGGACATTCAAGACATATTAGATTATAAGGAATATAATTCTATCACTCGTTTGTTTCATCTTGCTTGTAAAGCTGAACGTGAAGTGCAGGATTGCCAAACACCATGGAGGAGGACTAATAATTCTGCAGGTCGCACATCCACTTGGATATCCCGACAATCAGCGCCTCCTTCTCGTGATTTGCCACCAGCTACTACCACATCCAAGGCCACCACAAGATTTCCAGCTGCTCCTCCACTGTCATCCAATTCTCCTGCTCGTAGTGCATCTTCTATGGCTTCCATGGGTAAAACAAAGGATATACAATGCCGCAAGTGCTGGGGTTTTGGTCATATTGAGCGACAGTGCACAACATAACGTGTTATGATGGTGCGTGATGATGGTCAATACGATTCAGCGAGTGACTTTATGAAGATACATTAGCCCTTATTTCTGCTCGAGATGGAGATAATTGTGATTCTGATGAAGAGACAGAGGTAATGTGAGCTGAAGCTACTGATCAATACAAGAGCTTAATTACACAACGTGTGTTGAGTGTGCAATCGAGCAAATCTGAGCAAGACCAACGCCACAACCTGTTCCAAACACGTGGTGTTGTCAAGGATAGAGCTATATGGATCATCATTGATGGAGGGAGTTGTAATAATCTGGCTAGTGTTGACATGGTAGAGAAGCTTGCACTTCCAACAAGACAATGCACACATTCATATTACATCCAATGGTTTGAGAGTTCTCGCAAGATCAAGGTAACAAGAGCGGTACGCGTGCATTTTACTATTGGTACATATTCTGATTTTGTTGATTATGATGTTGTACCTATGCAAGCTTGTTCTTTGTTACTTGGTAGACCATGGCAATTTGACAGAGAATCTGTTCATAATGGCAAAAGTAATCACTATTCTCTTATGCATGATGGAAAGAAAATTGGTCTAAAACCTATGACTCCCGAACAAGTTTTAAAAGATGATCTTGATAGAGCTAGTAGAGCTAAAACTGAGGAGAAAAATAAAAGTGAGAATCAGATTGTTGCTGCAGATTTTGTACCACCAAAGACCACTAAATCTGATTCTAAACATGCTACTAAAATACGTTTGAAGAGTCCATGTATGCTTGCAAATAAAATTGATATTGCTGAACTAGATGTAAACAATACTCAATGTTATGCAATTGTCTGCAAAGAGGTTTTGTTTTCATTTGAGGATATGCCTCCTTCTTTGCCACCCGCTATTGCTAAACTTTTGTAGGAATATGAGGACGTCTTCCCCGCTGAGCTGCCACCAGGACTACCTCCTATTAGAGGAATTGAGCACCAAATTGATCTAATTCCTGGTGCTACGTTGCCCAACCGTGCGCCATATAGAACCAATTCAGAGGAGACAAAGGAGATACAACGCCAAATTCAGGAACTACTCGACAGAGATCATATTCGTGAGTCCCTTATCCCCTGTGCTGTTCCTATTATTTTGGTACCTAAGAAAGATGGTTCTTCGCGCATGTGTACTGATTGTAGAGCTATCAATAATATTACTATTCAATATCGTCATCCTATTCCATGTTTGGATGACATGCTTGATGAATTGAGTGGCTCTACCATGTTTTCTAAAGTTGATTTGCGTAGTGGTTACCACCCGATTCGTATGAAATTGGGAGATGAATGGAAAACAACATTTAAAACTAAGTTCGGTTTATATGAGTGGTTAGTGATGCCGTTTGGTTTAACTAATGCACCCAGCACTTTCATGAGATTAATGAACGAAGTTTTACGTGCTTTCATTGGACGTTTTGTGGTAGTCTACTTTGATGATATTCTGATTTATAGCAAATCTTTAGAGGATCATTTGGACCATTTACGTGCTATTTTCAATGCTTTACGTGATGCACGTTTGTTTGGTAATCTTGAGAAGTGCACCTTTTGCACCAATCGAGTTGCGTTTCTTGGCTATGTTGTTACATCACAGGGTATTGAAGTGGATCCAGCCAAGATTGAAGCTATTGAGAATTGGCCGCAGCCCAAGACGGTCACACAAGTGAGGAGTTTCCTTGGCCTCGCTGGTTTTTATAGGCGCTTTGTCAAAGACTTTGGGTCAATTGCCGTGCCGCTGAATGAACATACCAAGAAGGATCTGCCCTTTGTTTGGGGCGATGCAAAACAACAGGCCTTCATCATATTGAAAGATAAGCTAACACATGCTCCCTTACTCCAACTTCCTGATTTTACTAAGACTTTTGAGCTTGAATGTGATGCTAGTGGAATTGGGTTGGGAGGTGTGTTATTACAAGAGGGAAAACCTGTTGCATATTTTAGTGAAAAATTGAGTAGGGATAGTCTGAACTATTCTACTTATGATAAATAATTATACGCATTGGTTCGGACATTAGAAACTTGGCAACATTATATATGGCCTAAAGAATTTGTTATACATTCTGATCATGAATCTTTGAAGCATATTTGTAGTCAAGCTAAGTTGAATCGTCGTCATGCAAAGTGGGTTGAATTTATTGAGTCTTTTCCTTATGTTATCAAACACAAAAAGGATAAAGATAATATTATTGCTGATGCTTTGTCGCGCCGTTATACTTTGTTATCTCAACTTGACTTCAAAATATTTGGATTAGAAACTATTAAGGAACAATATGTGCATGATGCTGAATTTAAAGATGTGTTGCAGAATTGTAGAGATGGTAGAACATGGAACAAGTTCGTCTTCAATGACGGATTTGTGTTCCGTGCTAACAAACTATGCATTCCAGATAGTTTTGTTCGTCTTTTGTTGTTACAGGAGGAGCATGGAGGAGGATTGATGGGACACTTTGGTGTCAAGAAAACGGAGGATGTTCTTGCTGCACACTTCTTTTGGCCACGTATGTGTCGAGATGTTGAGAGATTTGTGGCACGCTTCACTACTTGTCAAAAACCTAAGTCTCGCCTTAATCCACATGGTTTATATATGCCTCTTCCTGTTCCTAGTGTTCCTTGGGAGGATATTTCTATGGACTTTGTTTTGGGATTGCCACGTACACAGAAGGGGAGGGATAGTATTTTTGTTGTTGTGGATCGGTTTTCTAAGATGGCACACTTTATTCCTTGTCATAAAACGGATGATGCTGCGCATATTGCTGATTTTGTCTTTCGTAAAATTGTTCGTTTACATGGTGTGCCAAATACTATTGTTTCTGATCGTGATACTAAATTTCTTAGCCACTTTTGGAGATGTTTATGGGCTAAGTTGGGGACTAAATTGCTGTTTAGTACTACATGTCATCCCCAAACTGATGGACAAACTGAAGTAGTAAATAGAACTTTGTCTACTATGTTGCGGGCTGTTTTAAAGAAGAACTTAAAATTGTGGGAAGAGTGTTTACCTCATATAGAATTTGCTTATAATCGTTCGCTACATTCTACCACAAAGATGTGCCCATTTGAGATCGTGTATGGTTTTGTTCCTCGTGCACCTATTGATTTATTGCCTTTACCTACTTCGGTGCAAAATAATTTGGATGCTACACAACGCGCTGAAATGATATTAAACTTGCATAAGACTACTAAAGATAACACAGAACACATGAATGCTAAGTATAAACTTGCTAGGGATAAAGGGAGAAAGGATGTTGTGTTTGATGTTGGAGATCTTGTTTGGTTACATTTACGTAAGGATCGTTTTCCTGATTTACGCAAGTCTAAGTTAATGCCGCGTGCTGCTGGTCCCTTTAAGGTGTTAGAGAAAATAAACGATAATGCATATAAACTTGAGTTGCCTGTAGACTTTGGTACGGTTAGTCCTACGTTTAACATTGCAGATTTGAAGCCTTACTTTGGTGAGGAAGATGAGATTGTGTCGAGGACGACTTCAATTCAAGAAGGGGAGCATGATGTGGACATCCCATCTCTTGATACAACCGTTGTACCTACAGCTACACACATACAAGGACCTATCACAAGATCTCGTGCCAAACAACTTAACTATCAGGTACTTTCGTTTCTTGGAACTATTCCTCACATACATGAGAATATGATGCTGCCTAAATCAGATGTATTTATTACTCTTAGAAATGATGGACCAAGCATGGATGAGAGGGACAAGCATTGGAGCATGGCCATGCATGGAGATGGCAGCTAGCATGAGACTGATACGCCGTAAACGTATCTATAATTTTTGATGTTCCATGCTTGTTTAGTATCAACTTTGTTTTGCTTTGTCTATATTTTGAGGTATTTTTATATGTTTTCTGGAACTAACCTATTAACAAGATGCCATAGTGCCAGTTGCATATTTTCTGCTGTTTTTGGTTTATGAAAAGCTAGAAATAAATATTCTCGGAATTGGACGACGAAAACCAAAGTCAATATTTCACCAAGGAGAACACGAAGCCAGAAAACGAGACGGAGGAGGGCCACGAGGGGCCCACACCCCCTGGCCGCATGGGCCAGGCCTGGCTGCGCCTAGGGGGGCGGTGTGGCCACCTCGGGCACCCCTTTGGTCTCCCCCTTCTCCTATAAGAAGCCCTCGATGCCAAAACCCTAAGTACCCAATCAGATCTCCACGAAATAGTCCGTAGCCGGCGCCACCATCGTCCCTAGATCAGGGGGGATCTGAAGCTCTTCCCAGCACCCTGTAGGAGGGGAGAGATCATCCCGTATGCCTTCTTCATCACCATGCCAGCCTCCGGTATGATGCGTGAGTAGTTCCACATTGGACTATGGGTCCATACAGTAGCTAGATGGTTGTTTCCCCTCCTTTGTTGATGTGGACATCCCATCTCTTGATACAACCGTTGTACCTACAGCTACACACATACAAGGACCTATCACAAGATCTCATGCCAAACAACTTAACTATCAGGTACTTTCGTTTCTTGGAACTATTCCTCACATACATGAGAATATGATGCTGCCTAAATCAGATGTATTTATTACTCTTAGGAATGATAGACCAAGCATGGATGAGAGGGACAAGCATTGGAGCATGGCCATGCATGGAGATGGCAGCAAGCATGAGATGATTCAAGATAAGGCCACGGATGAAGATTTCAGAACTTTGAGGCCACCATAATGAAGAAAGAAGGCTTGGACAAAATATTTAAGATTAATACTTCACAAATTCGTCCATAGCTTAATATGGTGCTGCGACACCTTTATTTTGGGCCAGGCCCATGTAATTTTCGCAGGATTTTAATTAGCCACTTTTTAGAGTCCGTATTTGAGGAGAAAAGGACTTCTAGGGTTGGATTCGGCCACCACTTCTATGGCTGGCCAAAACCCCACCTTTTCCTCCTTAAATACTCCCCATAGTCATCACCGTAGACTCGGATTTTGTTTAGACATTAAGTTAGCCATCATAGCAACTTCGCCAAGGCTCGAGCGTCGCATAGGCCTCTTGTACTTCACACCTATACAGGATCCCACCTTTTCAATAAAGCTTTCATCTTAATCCGCAATATTTTGATTGCAATATTAGTTCTTACTTGTTCTCGATTTCAGGTAGGAATTAAGACCCTCGCTGGTCAGGCTGATCGTGTTCCCGCAGGATCGGTAACCTCCAGGAGATTGGCCTAGCGATTGCATTGGCACTCGTACTCGCACGTGTAGTCAGATCGTCAAGCCCGAACTCCACCCAAATCAACTATCACCATCTCATCGAAAGATTAGACACCTTTGCCCTCTCATTTGTGCTACCATGTTTAGATCTTGTGAGCTCCGTTCATGATCAAGATAATCTATTTGTAATCATGCATGGTGTGTATGCGGGGATCCGATGGATATTGAGATTATTATGTCAGATTGATTAATGATTCTATCTTGTTGGTTCTATCATGTCTATGTTCTTTGAGATCTTGCATGCTCTCCGTTTCTAGTAGCTATCTTTGCCAAGTAGATGCTAGTGACTCCAAGAGGGAGTATTTATGCTCGATAGTGGGTTCATGCCTTTGTTGAATCTGGGGAAGTGACAGAAATCTCTAAGGTTGTAGATGTGTTGTTGCTACTAGGGAGAAAACAACAATCTCTTGTTCATGGAACAATTGTATTGTTTACTTTACACACATTGCTTAAAGCAGTTATCCGTTGCTTGCAACTTAATACTGGAGGGGGTTTGGATGATAACCTGAAGATGGATTACTAGTCATAGATGCAGTTGGATGGCGGTCTATGTATATTGTTGTATTGCCCAATCAAATCTCATAGGATCATGAATGTCTAGTATTGCATTGTTATGCCTTGCTCTGTCCTGTCAATTGCCCTGCTGTAATTTGTTTACCCAGCATGTTATGTTATTTATCTTAAGGAGAACAAATCTAGTGAACTGTGGACCCCTTTCCAATCTTTACCATTGGTATATCTTCCACTGTTACTGTTTACTTTCTGCAAGCAACCATTAACTTCCACACCATACGGTTAATCCTTCGTTTTTAGCAAACCGGTGAGATTGACGACCTCATTGTTCGTTGGAGCAAAGTCTTGAGTTTGTGTTATGTAGTATTCCAATTTGCTAGCAACACCTTTGAGTCGTTTCCTTCCTCCTACTGATTCGATAACCTTGGCTTCATACTGAGGGAAAACTTATTGATGTACTCATCAAACCTTCCTCTTGGGGTTTCCCAACGAAGCTCTATAGTGATCTGAGCTACATCAAGACGTTTTCTGGCATCGTTGCCGGGGAGTTAAGGACGGCTTCACAAGGGGAGTCCTTCACAACCTTTCTCTTTACTTTTTTTGTTTTGCTTAGTTTCTTTTGCTTTGTTTGGCTTTCTTATTTTTATCAAAAATTACAAAAAAATTAGTTTCGTTTGGTTTGCCTTTTCTGAAAAAAACACAAAAAAATTAGTTCTTCCTATAGTTGTCATATTGCTTTAGATCACCATGTTGATCCCTAAGTTCACCCTGAAAGACCTTTCAATAGGTAGTGGCTCAATAATTGGGAAATAAAATATTGAAGAATTCTTCAATCATATTAGCAAACATGAGGATATTGAGGATATATCCTTAGCAGAACTTGCTCCTAATTATGAAATTGCTGCAGCTTCTTTAGTTAACATGTTGGAGGCTAGGTTTGTTAACCTTAACCCCATGATGCAAATAATGTTTCTTAAACTAAAAGAAATTGAGGATGCTAAAAAGAGAGATTTTATTCTAGAAACCTTGCTAAAAGAGTTCAATGATGTTGCTAAGGAAGCCAAAGATCTTTGATCATTTTAATGTGCTAGGATCATGTGTACATGTTATTGGTACATTATATAAGTTGCATAAAACCAAACCCAATGGAGAAGAAATTAAAATACCCATACCTTTTAAACTTATAGGAATGCATGAAGCCCTAGAAAAGAATTTTGATTGGATTGTTCCTGAAACCTGTTTGATGAAAGTAGTACAACTCATTTGGATGAGATACCTTTCCTAGTTGAAGAGATTTCGAGTATTGATCTTAATGCTTCTTCATTTGAAAATACTTGATTTCTGCTTCTTGTGCCTAACTTAAAGGCATAAAAGAAAAGTACTTCTTGGGAGATAAACCAATAGTTTTCTTGAGTCTTGGAAGTTATTACTTCTGTAATAACCTCTCCTTATCCTTTTTGTTTGATTTTTGTGCCAAGAATAACCTCTAATGAGAGGGAAGTAAGATTTGGAGAAGTGCTGTCCTGAAATAGATTTTTGTGCTCCACTGTAAAAATTCTTGAAACATCTCTGTATGTCGGATTGAGCTGTAATTTTATGAATAAATCTCCCAGGTTGTTAGATAACTTTTGTTAGTTGAACAATTTTTGATTTGAGCAACATAAGGTCTTTGAAAAAATCGTTTTCTACTTGCTGGCCTGTTTTGACAGATTTCTACCATTATTTGCATTTGCCTCTTTATTGATTTGTTTTCGGATCTCTTTGGAAAATCGAGATTTTTGAAGGAATTGCTACAGTACCTTGTGTTTTAATGAAAGTTTTGCTGTTTTGAAACTAAATCCCAAAGGTCTATTATCTTTTGAATGCACTAATGTTGCTAATGAAGAATGTGTGAAGTTTTGTATGAAGGAAAATTTTCAGGTGTAAGGGAAGAATGATGTAATGAGATGAAGAATGGACAAAAGCTCAAGCTTGGGGATGCCACCCCATGTCACCCTGAGAATTATTCAAGAGGTATAAGCGTCAAAGCTTGGGGATGCCCAAGGCATCCCCTTCTTCATCAATAAAAACCTCTGGTCTTTCTAGACACTTCGTTTTTATTGTTTCATGCACTGTTGTGTTGTTCTTGGAGCATCTTAGTTTTTGTTTTTGGTTTTGGTTTTGTTTGCTTAGTTTTCTTGAATAAAGTAGTTGGACCCCCGCTCTCGCTGTGTTGTTTAAAATAAGTTGATTGGTGTTGGAAAGGAGTAGAAAGTTCTTGCTTCAGTAGTACAAGAAGGAGCTTGCTTTGATTGTGACTTAGACTTTATCATGTCATGCTAGATGTTGTTTTGACCTTATGCTTAGTGATTATTGTTGTAGAATGAATTGTTCCAAACAATTAGGATTGCTTAATGTGCCTTGAAAGAATCATGCATTGTTTTAGCATACAAAATCATAGGATTATGGTATTCTCCTTTGATGCTTTGTTTGGGTTGACTTGGAACATGCTCACACCATGTTATGACTATGAACCAGTCACCTTAGCCTCTATGATCATTTAGTTTTTGACTTGTGGTACCATTTTATGCTTCGATTAGTAATGTTTTGTCGCTCTGCATGATTATGGCCATTACTGCTCTCTTAGTTGGTCGCTCCCAGTCTTTTGCTAGCCTCCACTTGTATTGAGTAAGTTGTACTCATGCATCCAACTCCCAAGAAACCAATTTATTCCAAAGTGTCCACTATAAAATCCTATGCATGGTGTGTTACACCATTTCAAGTAAATTCTTGTTTTATCTACCTTCCAATTAAAAAGTCACTTTGTTATGAGAAAAAATAGTGATTGTAGCTCTCACAAACTTGATGGAACACTTTATTTTTCTTGCCCCTAATAAACTTGAACCATTGTGCCATCTATGTTGTATATTCTTGCACTTATACATTGGGAATTAGCAGAACAGTGCTGTCACGGGGAACGCTTTCAACACCTATAAATATCTACCCAGTTGATATCATGCTCTTTTGTTTATGGATGTCGTTGGTGTGAAATAAAAGGGGACCTTGTAAGTCCATGGAATTATGTATATGTGTTAGAGAAACACCTGGGCCGCTAGCCTAAGTCATGCCTAATCATGGTGGAAACTTATAGCATCACCATCGATCAATCTATGAAGCTTTCTTCTTATAAAAAAAGAGAGACATAGAAAAGAGGAAAGAAGAGAAAAAAAGCACCATTTTCCCATGGTAAATAATAAGATTGTTGAGATGCTCATTGTCTGCTTGCCTTGTCACTTTGATATGGGATAGCTCCTGTATCATGGGGCAAGGGGTACCTTGTTGGCGGTTCTCTATGATACACATGTACTTACTATGACAAGAACTTACCGGTAACTAAAGTTGAGTAGCATGACGAGCGGCCCTAGTACTCAAGGGACATGAGATTGTCAACTTATACTTTGTCAAGCATATACTTCATACTTTTTTCACTTTAAGCTTAATCACTTCAAGATGCTTATGATAGGGGCAATGAGAGCTGAAAGCTAACAAGTACCATAATTTTTCAAAGCTCTTTATGAAACTTGAAATCCCTGCTTCCCTTTGAAGGGCCTTTCTTCCACTTTTATATTGAGTCTCCACCTTCTATCCTTAGGCACCAATTAAGAGAGCATAGTTGCCATTCTTAGTTCTATGTGCATTTTCCCAAAACTTATTGATTGATTCATATTGTTAATATTGCTTGTTCTTGAACTATTTGTATATTGTCACCCTCATGAACTTTGAAGGTGTCCTATGCATTTATGTTTTGCTACTCCATGAGGGACAAGCTGAATGCCACTATGCTATGTTTTCTATATGTGAAACAAACAAACGTCTTTCAATGCATTGTTATTAATGAATCTTTGTTTGTATCCTTTCATGTTGCAGCATAGTTGCTATGTCTTATTGTTACAACTTCATCTTTCATGCTCATGTTTATAGTACTTTGATCCCAGCTTTCAATGCTTGCAAATGGTTTGATCTTGATTGTGATGGTGCATTTCACCTTAAAACTTATTATTTTTATCACTTACCTACTCGAGGACGAGCATGAGTTAAGCTTAGGGATGCTTGATACGTCGTAAACGTATCTATAATTTTTGATCTTCTATGCTTGTTTAGTATCAAATTTGCTTTGCTTTGTCTACACTTTGAGGTATTTTTATATGTTTTCCGGAACTAACCTATTAACAATATGCCACAACGCTAGTTGCCTATTTTCTACTGTTTTTGGTTCCAGAAAAGCTACAAAATAAATATTATCGGAATTGGACGGGACGAAAGCCAAAGTCAATATTTCACCGAGGAGAACACGGAGCCAAAAGACGAGACGGAGCAGGGCCATGAGGGGCCCACATCCCCTGGCAACGCGGGCCAGGCCTGGCCGCGCCTGGGGGGTGTGGCCACCTCGGGCACCCCCTCGGTCTCCCCCTTCACCTATAAGAAGCCCCCGATGCCAAAACCCTAAGTACCCGATGAGATATCCACGAAACAGTCAGTAGCCGCCTCCACCATCGTCCCTAGATCGGGGGATCTGAAGCTCTTCCCGGCACCCTACCGGAGGGGAGAGATCGTCCCAGAGGCCTTCTTCATCATCATGCCAGCCTCCGGTATGATGTGTGAGTAGTTCTACCTTGGACTATGGGTCCATACAGTAGCTGATGGTTATTTCTCTTCCTTTATGCTACCATGTTTAGATCTTGTGAGCTTCGTTCATGATCAAGATCAGCTATTTGTAATCATGCATGTTGTGTTTGCGGGGATCCGATGGATATTGAGATTACTATGTTAGATTTATTAATGATTCTATCATGTATGTGTTGTTTGAGATCTTGCATGCTCTCCGTTTCTAGTATCTATCTTGGCCAAGTAGATGCTAGTGACTCCAAGAGGGAGTATTTATGCTCGATAGTGAGTTCATGTTCATGCCTCTATTGAATCTGGGGAAGTGACATAAATCTCTAAGGTTGTAGATGTGATGTTGCTACTAGGGATAAAACAATAATCTCTTGTTCATGGAACAATTGTATTATTTACTTTACACACATTGCTTAAAGCAGTTATCCATTGCTTGCAACTTAATACTAGAGGGGGTTCGGATGATAACCTGAAGGTGGATTACTAGTCATAGATGCAGTTGGATGGCGGTCTATGTATATTTTTGTATTTCCCAATCAAATCTCATAGGATCATGAATGTCTAGTATTGCATTGTTATGCCTTGCTCTGTCCTGTCAATTGCCATGCTGTAATTTATTTACCCAACATGCTATGTTATTTATCTTAAGGAGAACAACTCTAGTGAATCGTGGACCCCGGACTACCATTGATACATATTCCACTATTACTGTTTACTTTCTGCAAGCAAACATTACCTTCCACACCATACGGTTAATCTTTTGTTTTCAGCAAACCGATGAGATTGACAGCCTCACTGTTTGTTGGGGCAAAGTCTTGAGTTTGTGTTGTGCAGGATTCCAAGTTGCTAGCAACACCTTTGATTCGTTTACTTCCTCCTACTGGTTCAATAACCTTGGTTTCATACTGAGGGAAAACTTATTGATGTACTCATCATACCTTCCTCTTGGGGTTTCCCAACGAAGCTCTATAGTGATCTGAGCCGCATCAGTGACCCTGAACTTTGGTCTGTATATTTTGAGAGGTGGTATTCAGTTATAACCCCTTCGTATGTGATGAACTAGTGCTGAATCACGGGCAGTTGCTCATGAACTTGTGCTGTAGCAGACACGCCATGACTTATTATGTCAAACATGTGTTAATATAATCTAGTAGTTCTCTGAATTGCACTTCTCTGAACTTTGTTTTATGCCTTGCTGATGTTGGGTAAGCTCACCACACTAGCTGGGAGGTAAGGCTAGCAGGGACAATGAAGTTATCCAAACAAACACTAATTTTCTAAAATCCTAGAATGCATGGAACCAAACTACTAGGCTTTGGCTTATCAACTCCTAGGGAAATGAGAATACATGGAACACAATGAATGGATCTTTTGGCACGAGAGGTTGCATTGCCGCGCGCAGCTTTCATGGAGCCATAATCTCCAGGTGCGAGTAAAAGGAATGAGCAACCAAACACGCCCTTAATAGTTCTTAATATGTGCCCCAAAACTACATGGAAATCATATCTAGCATATATTTGTGCAAGTCCTCCTAGATTGCTTATTCTTCTATAGTTATACTATGTTGAGTAAAATTTTCGAATATGGCAGCTACTCTTGCCTTTGTTAGTTGATGTTTATGGTCCAGTTTGAGGGTGTGGACACTTGGGTACACGATGAATTAACTGAATGTCCCCTTTGAAGTCATTTTTAGACATTAGAGTGCCCAACATACACTCCTACATATACATAACTTAATATATGAGTTGTTAACGGCACCGCATGAAATGAGAGGCAAGTTAGAGTGCTTTCCCCTTGAGAGTCTCCTTCTCCCCCCAGGCCCCTCTCATGCCTCCCTCGCCAGACTAGCCGGTGAGCGGCGGCGAGAGGATGGTGCCGACGTAGTTGTAGGTCCTTGTAGAGGTCGTAGTTTTAGGGTTCGTATTTTTTGCCGTGTGTGGGCGATGTGCCCGAGAGAGGAAGCTTCCAGATTTTTTGGCTGGATCTGGATCTTTCTTCTCCATCTGCTCCTCGCGGTGGTGCTCCGACGGTCGGAGTCAGGTGTCGTGATGGATGTGGGAGAGGTCCTCTCTGTGAATAAAGTCGTTTTGTTCCATCGGTGTGGAGGCAGTGTTGGTGCGGTGGAACTCCCGGCCGGCCGAGGCGGCGAGGGGGAGCGGTGAGGTTCCTGTAAGGCGGTGGATGCATTCCCTATGGCCAGCCGTGGCGGCAAGGGTAGGGTTAGCGTTAAAGGCCCTTCTGTTCTTCCTTCGTCCCAGATGGACCGTGATATTTCCTGTTGGGAAGATCGTCAACCTGGAGAAGTGGTGCTGGTGGATAGCGGGCGAACTATCTACTAGGAATCATTGAGGTGGTGGCCTCGGTGGACGGCGAGCCTCTATCAACTTTATTCTACTTCTCCTCAAGTTGCTCCCTCTGAGGTAAATTCGAAGTGGTTCAACTTTGGAGCTTCTACCTGCTATGGTCGAAGGGCGACCGATTTGCACCATCTGTGCGCAATCTCTAACCTCCAAGACGGAGGCCTGATAGGTCAGAAACATATC
Source organism: Avena sativa (assembly GCA_916181665.1). Classification (NCBI taxonomy): domain Eukaryota; kingdom Viridiplantae; phylum Streptophyta; class Magnoliopsida; order Poales; family Poaceae; genus Avena; species Avena sativa. Next base: position 112,531,288 of record OV702283.1, read on the forward strand.
TATAATTTTTGATGTTCCATGCTTGTTTAGTATCCACTTTGCTTTGCTTTGTCCACACTTTTGAGGTGTTCTTATATGTTTTTTGGTATTAACCTATTAACAAGTTGCCACAATGTCAGTTGCCTGTTTTCTGTTGTTTTTGGTTCTAGAAAATCTAGTAAGGAAATATTCTCGGAATTGGACGGGAAAAAGCCAAGTTCAATATTTCACAGAGGAGAACATGAAGTCCAGAGGAGAGATGGAGGGTAGCCACAGGGCGGCCGCACCCCCCAGGCGCGGGCCCACCCTAGGCCACGCCTAGGAAGGGTGTGGGCCCCCTGTCCGCCCTCCTGCCTCGCATCTTCGCCTATAAGAAGCCCCCGATGACTAAACCCTAAGAACCCGATCAATATTCCGTGAAACCATCTATAGTCTCCGCCACCATCGTTCCTAGATCAGGGGGATCTGAAGCTCTTCCCGGCACCCTGCCGGAGGGGAGATCATACCGGAGGCCTTCTTCTTCATCATGCCAGCCTCCGGTATGAAGCGTGAGTAGTTCCACCTTGGACTACGGGCCCCTGTAGTAGCTAGATGGTTGTATCTCCTCCTTGTGCTTTCATGTCTAGATCTTGTGAGCTCTGTTCATGATCAAGATCTCATCTATTTGTAATCATGCTTGTTGTATTTGCGGGGATCCGATGGATATTGAGATTACTATGTCAGATTGATTAATGATTTTGTCTTATTGATTCTATCATGTCTGCGTTTTTTGTGATCTTGCATGCTCTCTGTTGTTAGTAGCTATCTTGAACAAGTAGTTGCTAGTGACTCCAACAGGGGGTATTCATGCTCGATAGTGGGTTCATGCCTCTATTTAATCTAAGGGAAGTAACAGAAATATCTAAGATTGTATATGTGTTGTTGCCACTAAGGAGAAAACAACGGTCTCTTGTTCATGGAACAAGTGGATTGTTTACCTTACACACTTTTCTTAAAGCAGTTGTCTGTTTCTTGCAACTTAATATTGGAGGGGGTTCGGATGATAACCCAAAGGTGGACTTCTAGTCATAGATGCAGTTGGATGGCAGTCTATGTATCTTGTTGTATTGCCCAATCGAATCTCAAAGGATCTTGAGTTCTAGTATTGCATTGTTATGCCTTGCTCAGTCCTGTCAATTGTCCTGCTGTAATTTGTTTACCCAGCATACCATGTGTAGGGTTCGCAGCATAGAAAACAAAAATTTTCCTACGATGGGAACAACTATGTACCAATATCTATCTACTAGATACAAACAACGGGCGGATGTATATCCATAGAGAACATACCCTTGAAGACCGACAAAGCTTAACGAGTCCAAACTCGTGGTTGATGTAGACGATCTCTTGCCGATCTCAAGATCGAGAGGAAGTCCTAGCGCCGCAAAACAGCAGCGCATCCGTGCTCGCACACACGTTCTAGGCACCGAGCAACCTCCACCTCCTCGCTCCAGCGATGCAGCGGAAGCACAACTCTTTCTTGCCGAATAGCCACCAGGAACATGTATCTCGCTAGTCCGAGACCATGGGGAATAAATTCTAGAGGGGGAGAGAGATCCTTCACGAGGAGGTGTGAGTGAGAAGTGAGGAGAGGGGCTCCTTATATAGGGGAGGGGGTCAGCCCAAGGGGGCATGGCCGCCGGCCATGGAGGGTTCCCCCACCTCTCCCTCATTCATGTGGGTGGACACTCCACTCACAAAATGCCCCTTCAATTTTCTCCACTCAAAATCCCACTCAAATTCCCATTAAATTTCCACCAAATTTAATGCAAAATCTCATTAAATAAAACTCCTTTTATTTATTCAGAATTTTGTCAATTACTTTAATGACAAACATTCACATATAACCCCTTGCTAGTATTTCATTTCACATGCAGAAACACTTTCTGCAATTTCACCCGAAAACCCGTTTCGGTATCTAGTGAAATAAATTCCTGCGCTTGTTATTCTTTCCGGCATGCAACTTTTGCTCCAAATGGATGTCGGTGTCTCTTAAGTGTGTCACCCTATGGTTCGTGAATAATGCGGACATGATCGAGACCCCTCTCGGATCAATAATCAGAAGCGGGATCTGGAGACCCAATAATGCGGACACATTCAACGATGACTTTCTTGTGATCGTCGGAACCTTTTACGTTAGTATATTAATCCTTTTGTTTCGCGATATATTACATGTCCGAGATTCGATCATCGGTATCTCAATACCTAGTTTGATCTCGTTACCGACATGCACTCTTTTCTCGTTCCCGTGATATAACATTCTAGTGATCAAATCACTTGCTTGCAAGATAATCAATGTGATATCACCGAGAGGGCCCAGAGCATATCTATCCGTCATCGGGATGAACAAATTCCACTCTCGATCCATGGGCCTCAACATAACACTTTAGTAGTTCTGAACCCATCTTTATAATCACCCTGTTATGGTGTGATGTTTGATGTTATCAAGAAACTCTTCCGGTGTTAGTGATTAACATGATCTCATGGTCTAAGGATTAGGATCACTTCGTAAGTTGTTATAGCAATATAAACACAATGACTTTGATCGTAATGCTATACTTCGGATGAATGTTCATCACACCATTACACTAATGTTGTGACCTCATTATTAACAACATCCAATGTCCATGATCAGGAAACCTTTGATCATCTTGCTAATCAACGAGCTAGTTTATAAGAGAGGCATAACTAGGAACTCCCTTTTTATTTATTAAACACACATGTATTAACGTTTACGTATTAATACAATTATAGCATGTAAAATAAACATTTATCATAAATAAGGAATACGATAATAACCACTTTATTATTGCCTCTCGGGCATATTCCCTTCAGTCTCCCACTTGCACTAGAGACAATAATCTAGTTTGAAAACTTTGCATATTGAACATCTATGGCTTTCTAGTGTTCCATATACGCAATTGCAAGTGGTTAACATAATCAACGGATCTGACGCTTTCAGGTCCGTGTGTATTTGCATGTCTTTGCGTCTTCACACATCACTCATTCTCCAATGAGATGGCATTGTATAAATTTGGTCTTTTGGTGAGACCTTTAGTTCCTTGGGGTTAAAACATGTCGATTCTATTGTCATACAATATATCTTTAGTGTTAGCCCGTTGCGAACCACACCTTAGTTTGATAACAAACTACTTGACACAAATTCCCTCCTTTGCTGCTACTATAGCAGTCATATACTTAGCCTTTTGTTATAGTATTCGTCACAATGTCTTAACTTTGGATTTTATCCAAATCCATCATGGAATCTCATTTCCATTACATTGTGCCACCCATAGTTTAAATTGAGATAGACTTAATTTGTATCTTGTGACAAACCTAGTATCAATGTAACGCTTTACAATGAACTATTTGTAATTGTTTGTCACCTCTACACAAATATATTCTTAGTTCTTTCAAAAAGATCATAAGAATATCCTCACTATCGTCCAATGATCAATTTATGATTCACTCTGGTATATGCTCATAACACTTAGAGCATAGGACATATTTGGATGTGTACATATCATGGTATGATTGATCAAAACATCCTTGTGATTTCACTCATCAAGTGTCAAAGCACTTGAATCTTGTTTCACTTATCAAGTGTCGATACACTTGAATCTTGATTCAATTCCTTTCCACGCGACAAGAACCGTTTCTTATCGTTTCTATATTGAACTCCTTCAATATCTCATATATGTACGTTTGGCACAACCATATTAGCGTCACAGTATATCCGCTATAGACATTTATGCTAAATATTCTGGTTTTGCCTAAGTATTTCATCGAAATGAAATTCTTAACCTTTGTCAATAAAAGATACATCATTTCTAATCAACAAGATGTCATCCACATAATGTATTAGAAATATGTCTCAACGCTCCCACTTAATTTCTTGCAAATGCAAGCATCTTCATCGTCTCCTGATGAAAACTCCTTTTCATCACGGTGAAGATTCCAACTCCACGATGCTTACTTCAACCATTGAAGTTTGCATGCCCTTTTTAGCATCCTTTGAATTAACAAAACCCTTTGGATCGTGTCATGTACACGTCCTAGGTAACCATTCTATTAGAAGAACTTTGTTTTGTTTATTCATCTACCATATAACAAATTATATGTAGTGGTTGCTACTTTAATCCGTCCAGACTAAATATCGCTATGAAAGATCAAATCTTGTCATAGTCAACTCCTTGAACATTGTCATAAAATACTTTACGACATGTCGACTATTTCATAGATGTGAAACATCCATGTCTGTTTCTTTATAGATCCAAATATGACCGATAGGTTTTTACACCTTTCCGGAGGGTCTTCCAAGTTCAAAACTTGATTTCTCGTGTATGGAACTATCACGGATTTTATGGCTTCAAGCCATTTGACGGAGTCAGGGACCATCATCGCTTCCTGTATGTAGTCAGTTCATCATTGTCAAACAATAATGATTTACTCGCAAATCTCAGCATTTGATTGTTTATCCGTCCTACTTGGTTCAATAGGAACTTTAGATCTCCGTGACCACACCTTTGAGGCACATAAGCTATGAGCGTTATGGCAGCCTTCGGAACCATTTCTGGCGCTTCGCAACTCAACACATTTAGCTAAGGTTCGTTAACCTTATCAAAGTTCTATTGTCCTCCCACTTAACTTTTGCGAATAATTCCTTCTTCAAGAAACTTCACGTTTCAAGCGACAAACCCTTTTGTCTTGGTGTTATGGAGAAATAACCAATTGTTATTCAAAATAACCTACAAAGACATGCTCATCCGACTTCGGTTGTAAACATCTTACTTATGTTTAGCATACTAAAATTTAAGAAATGACAACTTGGGTTTCACCCCAAACCATAACTTCTATGGTGTCATTTCAACGGATCAAGATGGAGCTCTTTTCAGTGTAAAAGCGGTAGTCTCTAAAGCTTTAATCTTTTAAAACATAATGGCAGTTTTATAAATAACACCTTTGATCCAACCATGTCAAACAAGTTTTCATTACAAATTTCAAACACTCCATATTCCTATGGTGTTTCGGGAGATGTAAATCTAGGTGTTTTGCTAAACTTGCAACTCAAATAAATCCCTTTATGATAAAATCATAATTCATTTATTTTCTTGTTACACTTGTAACTCAAATAAATCCCTTTATGATAAAATCATAAACCATTTATTTTTCTTGTTACAATGATTTTCACTTCATCTTGAAAGTCTTTGAAACGTTTTTCAAATATTTCATACTTCTTTCTCATTAAGTGAATATTCACTCAAATTTCTGGAGAAAGCATATGAAGTTGAAGTCCATCGCTCACGACTACACATAATGGACTACATACATAAATATGTATAAATTCCAATAATTTAGTCGTTCGTTCTTCTTTGGCCTTTGAACGAAGTTTTAATTATCCCGAGGAAAGTTTTACAAGTGTCACTTGATCAAATCAAAGACTCCAAAAATCCATGAAAATGGAGTTTCTTCATGTTTTGTTTCCAATATAATTTAAACGGCGATGTCACTTCATAAGTGATCTTCCAATCATTTTTCTTGCGACATTTTAGCATTAGGCTTTATGGATGTGATTTCTCCAACTAGATTTGTAAATCATCCATCTTATATGGAATATGGTAATTATTTGAACAACCTTTGTTCTCATAATACCTGATTCAAATAACAATTATTAAAACAAATCTTGAAGTCAAGCTTTGATGTCAACGAGAAATACAAACAACGGTTTGTTTGTTTTCGATGAACATCATCACATATACTCTTGCTAGTTACTTAGGCCATTGTGGTTCATGAATTGCGTCATTCTGTATGAAATTTCATACCAACCAATTCGGTATCCAATACCCAAGAACCACATTGTTTAACAAGCAAAGAATACAACCATAACATGTATATCATATATATATACCTAAATTGGATATTTCCAATCTTTTCTTTTCTACCAAATATATTTTATAGATTCTCTTTCAGCATTTCCTTTTCCTTTTTAAAAGAATCTATCAACATCAAAAGTGGCACCATATACATGACACATAGTCCAAAGCATGTATATTCAAATAATAATACCTTTGGACTTGCACTTTGATGTAGATCACCATCATCAAAATGATCGGTATTCTTTCAAAATCCATTCTTTAGTAATCTTTTAGTGTAGTAAACACTTTACATACATCTTCTATTCATCCTTATCATGATGACTTTCATGATCAAGCTACTATAGCTTATAAAGGCGAATCGTGAGTATAACATTACTTTCCAAAACCCTTTTGGATAATTAGGATGTCTAGCATCTCCAACCTTTGTAAATTCTCATCCAATATGAGAACATATATTATACTCTATCATATTGCAACCAAAATATTGTTTCAAATATCGTTATATCTGCCACACATGATGGTTTCTGAAACAATTCTTTCAGCTCCTAGATAAACTTGATATTAAAACAATCAAGAATCATGGAGGAAAACATGATACTTAAGATACTAACACTGGAATTGTTACTCTCGATTTAATACTAACTATTAAATTTCACGAAGTAAATATAGTTTGCTGAAAGTTTGCAATAGGACTTTAAATTTTAGATTGAAACTCAACACAATACGATACCAGTTCGTAAAGTATATATCCAGAATTATATAGTTCTATTATCTCAATTACAACTAAGCATAAGGTGGTGAACGAATGCCAATGACTACAACAAATTATGCAAATTCACTTTGATTTAATTTATGATAAATTGAGTTCTACTAATCCAAATTAGAAATAAACTCCCACTCAAAAACGACATCCCTCGTGTCTTTTTGGTGATTACATGAACCAAATCCACTACACCAAGTCCGATCATCACGTGAGTCGGTATAGCTTCAGAGGCGAGCATCCATATGGTCATCATATCAAAACATATGACTCATGATTAACCTTTCGGTCTGTGTTCCGAGGCCATGTCTGTACATGCTAGGCTCGCCAAGTAAGAACCTTAGTATTCGTGTGTGTAACTGTCTTACACCCGAGATATGCTCGTGGATTCAAGTACACCCGATCATCACGTGATGTCTTGAAGCGACGAAACATTGTTGGTGCATACTTAAGGAAGAACACATTCTTATCTTGATATCTAAATGAGGGATCATCTTATTATGCTAATAAAACGCCAAACAATCAATATAAGATGCAATCAAAACATCACATGTTTATAAGTGAAATGATATGGTTCCCGCATATGATCTCCATCATGTGCACCGTGGTATGATCACTATCATACCTATATGTATAAGTCCAAGGTCTATGGAGATTACACGTTATGTGTGTTGTAAGAGTATCACCTCATACTTCTACTTACAACATCACCATATCATAACACTAGCCCAGCAACAATCTAAACTAGACGCCTCTAATTTATCCATTGCAAGTTTTACGTGGCTTAGGGCTTTCGAAGATAGAACCGTTCTTACCTACGAACATGAACCACAACGAGGATAACCAAATTGTTGACAACTCGTTGCAAATTAGATATTGACTATAGTAGGAGAGACAGACACCCGCTAGCCACTTATGCAAAACTAGTTGCATGTCAAGCGTGGAACAGGTCTCATGTGCGAGGACATGTAAAGTTTGTCCGGGCCGCTTCATCCCACTATGCCACCAATATCCAAAGTACAACTAAGAAGCAATAAATGATCATCATCGCCCACATACTCATATGTGTACTACCCGTGCAAAGTATCTACGCATAGATCCGGCTCTGATACCACTGTAGGGTTCGCAGCATAGAAAACAAAATTTTTCCTACGATGGGAACAACTATGTACCAAGATCTATCTACTAGATACAAACAACAGGAGGATGTATATCCGTAGAGAACATACCCTTGAAGACCGACAAAGCTTAACGAGTCCAAACTCGTGGTTGATGTAGACGATCTCTTGCCGATCTCAAGATCGAGAGGAAGTCCTAGCGCCGCAAAACAGCAGCGCATCCGTGCTCGCACACACGCTTGAGGCACCGAGCAACCTCCGCCTCCTCGCTCCAGCGATGCAGCAGAAGCACAACTCTTTCTTGCCGAATAGCCACTGGGAACATGTATCTCGCTAGTCCGAGACCATGGGGAATAAATTCTAGAGGGGGAGAGAGATCCTTCACGAGGAGGTGTGAGTGAGAAGTGAGGAGAGGGGATCCTTATATAGGGGAGGGGGGGGGGCAGCCCAAGGGGGCATGGCCGCCGGTCATGGAGGGTGCCCCCACCTCTCCCTCATTCATGTGGGTGGACACTCCACTCACAAAATGCCCCTTCAATTTTCTCCACTCAAAATCCCACTCAAATTCCCATTAAATTTCCACCAAATTTAATGCAAACTCTCATTAAATAAAACTCCTTTTATTTATTCAGAATTTTGTCAATTACTTTAATGACAGACATTCACATATAACCCCTTGCTAGTATTTCATTTCACATGCAGAAACACTTTCTGCAATTTCACCCGAAAACCCGTTTTGGTATCTAGTGAAATAAATTCCTGCGCTTGTTATTCTTTCCGACATGAAACTTTTGCTCCAAATGGATGTCGGTGTCTCTTAAGTGTGTCACCCTACGGTTCGCGAATAATGCGGACATGATCGAGACCCCTCTCGGATCAATAATCAGAAGCGGGATCTAGAGACCCATACTGACTCCCACACATTCAACGATGACTTTCTTGTGATCGTCGGAACCTTTTACGTTAGTATATTAATCCTTTTGTTTCGCGATATATTACATGTCCGAGATTCGATCATCGGTATCTCAGATCTCGTTACCGACATGCACTCTTTTCTCGTTCCCGTGATATAACATTCTAGTGATCAAATCACTTGCTTGCAAGCTAATCAATGTGATATCACCGAGAGGGCCCAGAGCATATCTATCCGTCATCGGGATGAACAAATTCCACTCTCGATCCATGGGCCTCAACATAACACTTTAGTAGTTCTGAACCCATCTTTATAATCACCCTGTTACGATGTGACGTTTGATGTTATCAAGAAACTCTTCCGGTGTTAGTGATTGACATGATCTCATGGTCTAAGGATTAGGATCACTTCGTAAGTTGTTATAGCAATATAAACTCAATGAATTTGATCGTAATGCTATACTTCGGATGAATGTTCATCACACCATTACACTAATGTTGTGTCACATCCCAAGATTTTCCAAATCTTGTAATGTGAAAATAAATGAATAAAATAAAACTTTGTTTGATTTTCAGAGCCAGAAGAAACTTTTTGAATTCAATTGGAACTTCAAACCCATTTGAAATAAATAAAACCTAAAGGGATTTAAAAAGATAAAATTTAATAAAAGGAAAAATAAAAACATTTGGAAATATTATTTTGAAACAATTAAATGAAAAGATTTGTTTTCAAATAAAATAGAAGTTTTACAAATAAGGGTTATTTTATAAAGCCAAATTAAACCTTGGCCAAGCTTTTGAATTAAACATTTTGTTTTGAATAAAAATAACAAAGGTTTTAGTTAAATAAATAAATAAGGATTTAATATCCAACTTTATTTAAATAAAGGTGTTACCAATTTAATTGAAACATCAAAACTTATTAAAATTATTTAAAATAAGTTTTTCCAAATATTTTATTTTCTCTAATAAAACCTACTAAAAGTGTTTTGGCTTTATTTTAGATTTCAAAATAAATATCTCAATAAAACAAATCCTATTTGATTTAATAATGAAAGTCTATTATATTTAATTAATAATGGACTCTAAAATAAAAGGTTATTTTGTTTTAAACAAATTTCCAAGTATTCTATATTTCCCAACTAAAACCTACAGATTTGGTTTTAAAATATTTAGATGTCAAAAGAGGTTTTTAAATAAAACAAAACCCTATTTGATTAATAAACCTTGGTCTATTTATTTAATTATTAATGGACCCTATAGCAAAAATGTTGTTTTGGTTTAAACAAGTTTCCAAGTATTCTTTATTAAACCTACTGATTTGATTTTGAAAATATTTGAATTTTAAATGGGGATTTATTTAATTAAATCAAGCCCTACTTTTATTAAATAACTAAGGATCCATTTTATTTAATTAATGAATGGATCTTAAAATGAATAAAAAAAAATTATTTTATTTTGGAATTTAGGTTTATGCTGATAAACAGAACCAAGTTCAAAATTGTGAAGTGTGGTGTTTGTTTGAGTTGATTTGGTTGAATGAATCATTTGTTTGAATTTCAAATCAGTAAATTGAAAATAGAAAAGGAAAAAGAATTCAGACAGAAAAAAAAATAGAACAGCCCACCATCTGGCCCAGCTCCAGCCCAACAGCCCACCTAGCCCACCTGCCCCTCTTCCCCGGACCGTTTTTCTTCACCCCAGAAGCAACCCACGCAGACACCGACGGGTGGACCTCTCCCCCACTCTTTTCCCCACTGACCAGCGGACCCCACTCCTCCTGTTCTTCTTTCCCACCCGCACGACCTCTTCTTCCCCCTCGCCGGCCGTTGCAGACTTTGATTTCGCGGCTTAATTCGCCTTAATGCCGCGAGTAAAACCTGCAGTGATCACGCACCTTAAAGCGCTCGCCCCTCCTCTCTCGTTTCCCTCTGACCCCTCCCTCAAGCACGCCCCGAGGCCGAGGAATTTTGCCCTGCACTCCCTCTACTCCGACGAGCCTTCTTCCCAAAATCCGACCAGCACACACCACCCCGAGCCCCCCTGAGCACCCTGGCAGCTTCCCCACTCCCAGACGCTTCTCCCCGTACCACCAATTCGACCGCGGGCGCCCCGGAGAGTCGGCTTTGACAAGCTCCGACAGCGCCGCCGACTGTTCCTCCTCCGACGACGTTTACCAGGTGAACCAGACCGCCCCTTCACTTCTCGATCACGCACATAGCATTGTCTTGATCCTGTGCATCTGACCGCGCCTTCATTTTGCCTTAGGGCGATCTCCAGCGACGTCCTCGACCTCGACCAGAGCCACCCGCCGCCAGAACCAACTCCGGTGAGGAATCCCGCCCGTCCCCGTGCACCCCTTGCCACGACGACCACACGACCAGCATCACCTCGTCCTCGTGACCTCGGTGAGCTTACTCCCTCCCTGTTTCGCTTCCTGCCTCGCCAGCGCCGCCGCCAACTTGACGCTCCGCCGCTCGCCGTTATCCTAGCGCCGCCAACATTTGGCAAGCCAGTAGGAGCCGTTCGATCTAGATCGGGCGGGCACGATAGAGTCACTTAAACCGTGAAGGGGTATGCGCTCAGTACCGCACGATCTGACTTAATCCAACGCGCCACAACCGTGATCCGGCCGAACCGGTATCAGCCAGTGAGATAGCGACGCGTGGCCAGTATTAAAACTAAAAACAGATTTGAATCAGATTTATTTGCAAACTTCAAACCTTTGTAACCTTTAAACCACACGTCCAAAGATTACAAATTTTATATCAATGGATTCAGGAGAGCAAGCCCTAGCCAACCATGCCCTTGGTTTAGTAAATAGTATCTGTTAACTTGTTTGAATTTGCAGAAACATTTGTATGCTTGTTTAGAGTATTAAAATTATTTAAAAATGATTCTTGGATTAAAACCTTTGCAAAATGGTTTGTTGTGACCTTACTGACCCTAGGAACCAACCCTTGGTATTAAAAATGATTTTGGTAAGATTTAGGTTGGATTACTTGACTTAGCCATTTTCTAGCCAAATAAAAAGAATGGTTTTTGTTATAAAAATGTTTATGGAAAGAAAACTTTAAGAAAATGGTTTGATCAAACCCACTGACCCAAAAAACCAAGTTTTGCAATTAGCAACTCATTTGGTGAACAACTTAAGAGTTTTGCCTTGATAAAAACATTTTTCACCACATGAAATGATGAATGGATTTAAAAATGGATTATGGACAAAACCCTTTTTGCATATGACTTTGCCATTTTGGTAAATGACCAACTTGGACCTTACAAAGTTTAGAAGCCTAGAGGAGACCAACCTTGCAATAGAACCATCCTTTGCATGCTTACATGCATGACTTAGATCCCATTGTCTTGTGTGTGTGAATTTGTTTGAGTGATTATTGGTTTGGAATGAGAATTGAATGTGTGTTTTCTTGATTGACTTGTAGTGAAGTTAGAAAGTGTGAGACTAGCAAGATCAAGGAGTGAACCCATACTCTACCAAAAAGGCAAGTGATGCTTCATACTTCTTGTCCCATTACTTTCTCTATGCATTAGTGATTTTGCTAAGTAAAACTTGCATGGATTTTGCTAAGTATAGACCTTGCTATAAGAAAACCTAGTAAATGAATCCTTAGTAGGATTTTCCTAAGTTAAGATTCCTACTACTATCAAGCTTAGCCTAGCTAATATAAAACATGGGTGGAAAATATATTCACACTATGGAAAAATCTCTAAGTCAAAGGACTTATGTTTTTGTTTAATAAAACCACTAAGTCAATGAATCCCCTGGGTGGAATGGAAGGATTGGGTTATGTTGAGTGGTTCACAAGGCCCATGTTTATGGTTGACCTTGTGTATCTCACTTGTGGATTGCCACCCAGGAACAAAGAGATTTGAGATGTCAAATGTTGAGAAGCTTCAAGTGCAACCACTTTGCAATATGGGCTCTGCCATGATCATATAGGTTGCAAGAACTTAGCCATATGGACAGTGGGTGGTAGTGTTTGATAGGTTGGAGCGCGTCCATTTTGGTCTAAGGGAAGGCTTCTGAAAGATCTTGTCTTGGGAAACCAAGTCTTGTGGGGAAAGTGCACCACCTCTGCAGAGTGTAAAATCTAAGTACTTAGCCATGTCCCTGGTAAAGGACAATTTGAGCATCAAGACATGGAAGCAATCAAGAATCTCATCATTCAAATTTCTAAGTTAAAACTTGTGGATTGAACAAGGGTTGTTTGAAATCTTCAATCTTTGATTGAGAGATGCCTTGGAAAGGATCTTCAATCTTTGATTGAGCAAAAATGATTTTTATCAAAGCAAAAACTTAGTATTTTCAAATGTTAAGGAAAAACCTATTTTGAGCAATGCAAGCCTCAACTCCACTTAGCCAAATGCATATAGATGATAGACTCCACCATACTACCATAGTATCACTTGCCAATACAATTCAAATGTATTGACCCTTTGTGGCTGTAACTTGTATGTTGCAGGTTTGATTGTTTTAGAGAAGATTGATTGATTAGGATTATAAAGTCTACAACCAACATCTGCCTGTGGCACTTTGAAGATGAAGGACCCCATGCTTATAGTTATTCCGCTGCAATGTAATGTAATAGCCAAATGAGCTATGTTTGATGTAATAAAAATATGTTATTCCTGGTTATAAAGCTATATTATGACCTTTGTTTCTTGATATTACATCTTAACTGTGGATGCTAGCTATTGATCCAGGGACTAGCATTGTAAAACACAGGAGGAATCTATCTTATTAAAGATTGGGACCTCTACAGATGGTATCAGAGCATTGTGTTGCCTATAGGATTTGTAAACCCTAGGATTGGACAAAAACCCTTAAAAAATAGGAGTGTATTGTTTCAAAAACTTATTTACAAAAACACTTGTAAAATCTTTCCTCAACCATTTTGGTTTCAACTCTACATCTCTTCTATTTCAAACTTGATGGAAAAACCTACCCCATGACCAAAGACTATACCATGTACAAAAGACTTCATCAACTCTAAAGACTTCAACATCTTCAACTCTAATGACTTCAACATCTTCAGCATTTTCATCAAGGACTCCAACTTGGATACCACTAAGGACTACAAGATAGACAAGGAAATCTTATTTAGGATATGGAGACTAAGGGAATGCAAAATTAGAAGGAATTCACTTCCCATGAAGTTTTGTGACTACGAGTTGTTCTCAAAGGAAGCCATGATCTCAAGTCAGAAGAAGAAACCAAGAAAGAAGGAAGATCACAAGTGAACCATATAGATGGACCACCATATTCTAGTTAAGACAAACACACCAACTTGTGTGGTGTAACAAAAATATTTTGTTGACTAAGTATGTTCTTGAACCTTGTTTGAGTGAAATGTTTGGTTTGTGATTGCATGCACATTGCTTGTGTGAATTGTGATGTGTGTGATTAGAATTGATTCCTTAGAAATATCTTGCCTATTCTAATCGCTACCCAACCCAAACAGATGACTACTGCAAAGGACTCCAACATCAAGGTTGATGACAACAACAACGACAACCACAACCAAGAGGACAACATGAGAGAACTTATAGTAACCCAAAACCAGTTGAGCCAAGAGACAACTCAGCTTTTAGCCAACAACAATGGATTAGACCCAGCCATACAAAGGATTTTGAAACTTCAATCCCAAATGTTGCAAAGATTGGTTACTCAAATAATCAACATGAGAGAAAACTTTTCCCAAAGAGCTAATGACAACAAGGATGACCAAGATGCTATTCTAGAAGGAACCCAAGCTAGCAATAATTTTAGATACAAGGATCATGCATCCAAGGAGCATGAGGATCAATACCCCAAGAAGAGAGAAAGATCTCCCACCTATGAAGAATATGAACTGGAAGAACTCCTAGATTTGGAGAAACCCAAGAAGAAGAAGAAATGCCCCAACCCTAACAAGAAGGATATTACTCAAGAGCAATGTTACAATTGCAAAGAGATGGGACACTATGCCAATGAATGCCCAGAAAAGAAGAAGAACCAAAGAAACAAACAAAAAGCAGTGATACCAAAGGAAAAGAAAGATATCAGCCAAGTGATGTGCAAACACTGCAAAGAGTTAGGACATTATGCAAACTACTGTCCAGAAAAGATGAAGCATAAGATAAACCAGCCTATGAGGGATCTCAGCCTTGTCACATGTTTCAAATGCAGGGAACTAGGCCACTATGCAAACAATTGTCCAGAAAGGATGGAGAACAAGTTAAACAAGTCTATGAAGGATCTCAACCTTGGCCCATGAGTCAAGTATGGAAACCAAGGACACATGCAAAAGTTTGCTTAAAGAAGTTTTCCCAAGATCCCAAGAAGGATAATATGTAACTTTTGTTTGAATATTTTTAAGGGTGGTAGTACCCTAGTTGTTTTGAACTTGCTTGTAACCCAGCCTTCCCAAATCTCGGGACGAGATTTATTTTAAGGGTGGTAGCCTGTCACATCCCAGGATTTTCCAAATCTTGTAATGTGAAAATAAATGAATAAAATAAAACTTTGTTTGATTTACAGAGCCAGAAGAAACTTTTTGAATTCAATTGGAACTTCAAACCCATTTGAAATAAATAAAACCTAAAGGGATTTAAAAAGATAAAAATTTAATAAAAGGAAAAATAAAAACATTTGGAAATATTATTTTGAAACAATTAAATGAAAAGATTTGTTTTCAAATAAAATAGAAGTTTTACAAATAAGGGTTATTTTATAAAGCCAAATTAAACCTTGGCCAAGCTTTTGAATTAAACATTTTGTTTTGAATAAAAATAACAAAGGTTTTAGTTAAATAAATTAATAAGGATTTAATATCCAACTTTATTTAAATAAAGGTGTTACCAATTTAATTGAAACATCAAAACTTATTAAAATTATTTAAAATAAGTTTTTCCAAATATTTTATTTTCTCTAATAAAACCTACTAAAAGTGTTTTGGCTTTTTTTTAGATTTCAAAATAAATATCTCAATAAAACAAATCCTATTTGATTTAATAATGAAAGTCTATTATATTTAATTAATAATGGACTCTAAAATAAAAGGTTATTTTGTTTTAAACAAATTTCCAAGTATTCTATATTTCCCAACTAAAACCTACAGATTTGGTTTTAAAATATTTAGATGTCAAAAGAGGTTTTTAAATAAAACAAAACCCTATTTGATTAATAAACCTTGGTCTATTTATTTAATTATTAATGGACCCTATAGCAAAAATGTTGTTTTGGTTTAAACAAGTTTCCAAGTATTCTTTATTAAACCTACTGATTTGATTTTGAAAATATTTGAATTTTAAATGGGGATTTATTTAATTAAATCAAGCCCTACTTTTATTAAATAACTAAGGATCCATTTTATTTAATTAATGAATGGATCTTAAAATGAATAAAAAAAAATTATTTTCTTTTGGAATTTAGGTTTATGCTGATAAACAGAACCAAGTTCAAAATTGTGAAGTGTGGTGTTTGTTTGAGTTGATTTGGTTGAATGAATCATTTGTTTGAATTTCAAATCAGTAATTGAAAATAGAAAAGGAAAAAGAATTCAGACAGAAAAAAAAGAACAGCCCACCATCTGGCCCAGCTCCAGCCCAACAGCCCACCTAGCCCACCTGCCCCTCTTCCCCGGACCGTTTTTCTTCACCCCAGAAGCAACCCACGCAGACACCGACGGGTGGACCTCTCCCCCACTCTTTTCCCCACTGACCAGCGGACCCCACTCCTCCTGTTCTTCTTTCCCACCCGCACGACCTCTTCTTCCCCCTCGCCGGCCGTTGCAGACTTTGATTTCGCGGCTTAATTTGCCTTAATGCCGCGAGTAAAACCTGAAGTGATCACGCACCTTAAAGCGCTCGCCCCTCCTCTCTCGTTTCCCTCTGACCCCTCCCTCAAGCACGCCCCGAGGCCGAGGAATTTTGCCCTGCACTCCCTCTACTCCGACGAGCCTTCTTCCCAAAATCCGACCAGCACACACCACCCCGAGCCCCCCTGAGCACCCTGGCAGCTTCCCCACTCCCAGACGCTTCTCCCCGTACCACCAATTCGACCGCGGGCGCCCCGGAGAGTCGGCTTTGACAAGCTCCGACAGCGCCGCCGACTGTTCCTCCTCCGACGATGTTTACCAGGTGAACCAGACCGCCCCTTCACTTCTCGATCACGCACATAGCATTGTCTTGATCCTGCGCATCTGACCGCGCCTTCATTTTGCCTTAGGGCGATCTCCAGCGACGTCCTCGACCTCGACCAGAGCCACCCGCCGCCAGAACCAACTCCGGTGAGGAATCCCGCCCGTCCCCGTGCACCCCTTGCCACGACGACCACACGACCAGCATCACCTCGTCCTCGCGACCTCGGTGAGCTTACTCCCTCCCTGTTTCGCTTCCTGCCTCGCCAGCGCCGCCGCCAACTGGCCGCTCCGCCGCTTGCCGTTATCCTAGCGCCGCCAACATTTGGCAAGCCAGTAGGAGCCGTTCGATCTAGATCGGGCGGGCACGATAGAGTCACTTAAACCGCGAAGGGGTATGCGCTCAGTACCGCACGATCTGACTTAATCCAACGCGGCACAACCGCGATCCGGCCGAACCGGTATCAGCCAGTGAGATAGCGACGCGTGGCCAGTATTAAAACTAAAAACAGATTTGAATCAGATTTATTTGCAAACTTCAAACCTTTGTAACTTTTAAACCACACGTCCAAAAATTACAAATTTTATATCAATGGATTCAGGAGAGCAAGCCCTAGCCAACTATGCCCTTGGTTTAGTAAATAGTATCTGTTAACTTGTTTGAATTTGCAGAAACATTTGTATGCTTGTTTAGAGTATTAAAATTATTTAAAAATGATTCTTGGATTAAAACCTTTGCAAAATGGTTTGTTGTGACCTTACTGACCCTAGGAACCAACCCTTGGTACTAAAAATGATTTTGGTAAGATTTAGGTTGGATTACTTGACTTAGCCATTTTCTAGCCAAATAAAAAGAATGGTTTTTGTTATAAAAATGTTTATGGAAAGAAAACTTTAAGAAAATGGTTTGATCAAACCCACTGACCCAAAACACCAAGTTTTGCAAATTATCAACTCATTTGGTGAACAACTTAAGAGTTTTGCCTTGATAAAAACATTTTTCACCACATGAAATGATGAATGGATTTAAAAATGGATTATGGACAAAACCCTTTTTGCAAATGACTTTGCCATTTTGGTAAATGAACAATTTGGACCTTACAAAGTTTATAAGCCTAGAGGAGACCAACCTTGCAATAGAACCATCCTTTGCATGCTTACATGCATGACTTAGATCCCATTGTCTTGTGTGTGTGAATTTGTTTGAGTGATTATTGGTTTGGAATGAGAATTGAATGTGTGTTTTCTTGATTGACTTGTAGTGAAGTTAGAAAGTGTGAGACTAGCAAGATCAAGGAGTGAACCCATACTCTACCAAAAAGGCAAGTGATGCTTCATACTTCTTGTCCCATTACTTTCTCTATGCATTAGTGATTTTGCTAAGTAAAACTTGCATGGATTTTGCTAAGTATAGACCTTGCTATAAGAAAACCTAGTTGATGAATCCTTAGTAGGATTTTCCTAAGTTAAGATTCCTACTACTATCAAGCTTAGCCTAGCTAATAGAAAACATGGGTGGAAAATATATTCACACTATGGAAAAATCTCTAAGTCAAAGGACTTATGTTTTTGTTTAATAAAACCACTAAGTCAATGAATCCCCTGGGTGGAATGGAAGGATTGGGTTATGTTGAGTGGTTCACAAGGCCCATGTTTATGGTTGACCTTGTGTATCTCACTTGTGGATTGCCACCCAGGAACAAAGAGATTTGAGATGTCAAATGTTGAGAAGCTTCAAGTGCAACCACTTGGCAATATGGGCTCTGCCATGATCATATAGGTTGCAAGAACTTAGCCATATGGACAGTGGGTGGCAGTGTTTGATAGGTTGGAGCGCGTCCATTTTGGTCTAAGGGAAGGCTTCTGAAAGATCTTGTCTTGGGAAACCAAGTCTTGTGGGGAAAGTGCACCACCTCTGCAGAGTGTAAAATCTAAGTACTTAGCCATGTCCCTGGTAAAGGACAATTTGAGCATCAAGACATGGAAGCAATCAAGAATCTCATCATTCAAATTTCTAAGTTAAAACTTGTGGATTGAACAAGGGTTGTTTGAAATCTTCAATCTTTGATTGAGAGATGCCTTGGAAAGGATCTTCAATCTTTGATTGAGCAAAAATGATTTTTATCAAAGCAAAAACTTAGTATTTTCAAATGTTAAGGAAAAACCTATTTTGAGCAATGCAAGCCTCAACTCCACTTAGCCAAATGCATATAGATGATAGACTCCACCATACTACCATAGTATCACTTGCCAATACAATTCAAATGTATTGACCCTTTGTGGCTGTAACTTGTATGTTGCAGGTTTAATTGTTTTAGAGAAGATTGATTGATTAGGATTATAAAGTCTACAACCAACATCTGCCTGTGGCACTTTGAAGATGAAGGACCCCATGCTTATAGTTATTCCGCTGCAATGTAATGTAATAGCCAAATGAGCTATGTTTGATGTAATAAAAATATGTTATTCCTGGTTATAAAGCTATATTATGACCTTTGTTTCTTGATATTACATCTTAACTGTGGATGCTAGCTATTGATCCAGGGACTAGCATTGTAAAACACAGGAGGAATCTATCTTATTAAAGATTGGGACCTCTACATGTTGTGACCTCATTATTAACAACATCCAATGTCCATGATCAAGAAACCTTTGATCATCTTGTTAATCAACGAGCTAGTTTATAAGAGAGGCATAACTAGGAACTCCCTTTTTATTTATTAAACACACATGTATTAACGTTTCCGTATTAATACAATTATAGCATGTAAAATAAACATTTATCGTAAATAAGGAATACGATAATAACCACTTTATTATTGCCTCTCGGGTATATTCCCTCCACCATGTTTGTTTATCTAAGGAGAACACCTCTAGTGAACTATGGACCCTGGTCCAATATTTACCATTGATACATCTTCCACTGTTACCGTTTACTTGTTGCAAACCACCATTACCTTCCACACCATACAGTTAATCCTTTGTTATAGCAAACTGGTGAGATTGACAATCTCATTGTTCGTTGGGGAAAAGTCTTGAGTTTGTGATGTGCAGGTCTCCAAGTTGCTAGCAACACCTTTGGGTCGTTTTGTTCCTCCTACTGGTTCTATAACCTCGGTTTCTTACTAAGGGAAAACTTGCTACTGTGCTCATCATACCTTTCTCTTGAGGTCTCCCAACGAAGTGCTGCTGCACTCGTCAAGCCTTTTTCTGGCGCCGTTGCCGAGGAAGCTAAGGACGTCTTCAC
This sequence comes from Avena sativa, assembly GCA_916181665.1. Lineage (NCBI taxonomy): Eukaryota > Viridiplantae > Streptophyta > Magnoliopsida > Poales > Poaceae > Avena > Avena sativa. The sequence continues at coordinate 112,551,354 of OV702283.1, forward strand.
AAAGGGAGTCCTTCTCAACCTTTCTCTTTACTTTGTTTTTTTGCTTAGTTTTGTTTGCCTCTTTTTATCAAAAACTCCAAAAAAATTAGTTTAGTTTGGTTTACTTTCTCTTATCAAAAACACAAAAAAAATTAGTTCCTGCTTTAGTTGCTACTATGTATGGTTTTGGTCCAATCCCTGTGTCACCTATGAAAAGGATCTTTACTTTCAAGCAAGGAAGTGGAGAGAGTTTCAAAGAAGCTTGGTCTAGAATCTCTGCTTTACAAAGGGAAACTGAGCCTAAGATGAGTCTTAGCTTTGTTATTAATAGTTTCTACCACGGTATTGCTCTTTGTTATAGATATGCTTTGGATGTTGTGGCCGAGAAAGATATTTTTCGTTGTACTAAGGATGAAGCTTTAGATGCTATAAAGCGATTGATTATAATTTATAATATGCCTGGCAAGTCTGATTCTTCTTTTATAGACATTTATGCTAGGTTAAACACTCTTGAGTCCAGTACTGCTGCTTTGAACAGTTGCTATCACACACCTAGAGAGAACCATGGTTATGTTCCAATAAACTCTGAGCCTTCAAGGTGGTTTCCTATAATCAAAGTCTCTATAAATAGTGCAACTTTTGATGCTCGCTATGATATTATGTCTAAATTGCCTTATGCCTAAAGACATTTATGAGTCTTTGAGTCTTTGGGGACTTTCTAAAGGAGGAGAATAAATATATCTTACCAACAATGCAACTTTATTACCCATTGGAATAGCCGAAGGTGTGTTTCAAAATTCTCAGGGAAAATGGTGTCTACTGATTATCTTGTTATTGAAAGTGTAGGAAAATGACAGATTACACTCGGAAGATCCCTGCTGAAACACCTTGGAGCAATAATAGATGTGGGAAAAGGCATTATGTATTTTTATCCTCCAGTAAGAAATCATATATTCTCTAAAGAGAAGAATAAAGGTAGGAGCAAGAAAGTTGATGTTAATGCTTCTTCATTTGAAAATACTTGATTTCTTGCTTCTTGTGCCTAACTTAAAGGCGTTAAAGAAAAGTACTGGTTGGGAGACAATCCAAGAGTTTTCTTGAGTCTTGAAAGTTATTAATTCAGTAATGACCTCTTCTTATCCTTTTTGTTTGCTTTTTGTGCCAAGAATGACCTCTAATGAGAGGGAAGTAAGATTTGGGGAGTTGCTGTCCCGAAACAGATTTTTGTGCTCCACCATAAAAATTCGTGAGGAGTCTATGTAAGTCGGATTGAGCTGAAAATTTACGGATAAATCCCACAGTATAATATATAACTTTAGTTAGTTCAACACTTTTTGATTTGACCAACATAAGGTATTCGAAAAAATAGGTTTCTACCTGCTGGTCTGTTTTGACAGATTTCTGCCATTATTTGCATTTGCTTCTTATTGATTCCTTTTTGATTTATTTTTGGGAATTTGAGATTTTTGAGGGAGTTGCTATAGTAGCTTGTGTTTTTAGTGAAAAGTTTTTCTATTTTAAAGATAAACCTAAGGGTCTATTATCTTTTGAATACACTAATGTTGCTCATGAAGATTGTGTGAAGTTTTGTATGAAGGAAAAATTTTAGGTGTATAGAGAGAATGATGTAATGAGATGAAGAATGGACAAAAGCTCAAGCTCGGGGATGCCACCCCGGTATCACCCCAAGAAATATCCAAGAGGTACAAGCGTCAAAGCTTGGGGATGCCCAAGGCATCCCCTTCTTCATCAATAAAAAGCTCGGGTCTTTCTAGACACTTCGCTTTTATTGTTTCATGCACTATTGTGTTGTTCTTGGAGCGTCTTAGTTTTCGTTTGCTTTACTTAGTTTGTTTAGTTTTCTTCAATAAAGTAGTTTGGACCCCCGTCCTCGCTGTGTTGTTTCAAATAAGTTGATTGGTGTTGGAAAGGAGTAGAAAGTTCTTGCTTGAATAGTGCAAGAGGAGCTTGTTTTGACTATGACTTATACTTTAGCATGTCATGCTAGGTGTTATTTTGACCTTATTCTTAGTGATTATTGTTGTATCATGACTTGTTCCAACAATTAGGATTTCTTAGTGTGCCTTTAAAGAATCATGCGTTGTTTTAGCATGCAAAAGCATAGTATTGTGGTATTCTCCTTTGATGTTTTGTTTGGGTTGACTTGGCACATGCTCACACCATGTTATGACTATGAACAAGTAACCATAGCCTATATGATGATTTATTCCTTAACTTGTAGTACCACTCTATGCTTTGATTAGTAATGTTTTGTCGATCTGCATGATTATGGCCATTATTGCTCTCTTAGTTGGTTGCTCCCAGTCTTTTGCTAGCCGCCACTTGTATGAGTAAGTTCTACTCATGCATCCAACTCCCAAGAAACCAAGTTATTCCAAAGTGTCCACTATAAATTCGTATGCATGGTGTGTTACACCATTCCAAGTATATTCTTGTTTTTAGCTATCTTCCAATTAAAAAGTATTTTGTTATGTGAAAACTTAGTGATTAAAGCTCTCACAAACTTGATGGCACACTTTATATTTCTTGCCCCTAATAAACTTGAACCATTGTGTCATCTATGTTTTATATGCTTGCACTAATACGCTGGAATTAGTAGAACTGTGCTGTCACGCGGAATGCTTTCAACATTGCACTTATAATTTGTACACAGTTGATATCATGCTATTTTGTCTATGGATGTCATTAGTGTGAAATAAAAGGGGATCTTGTAAGTCCATGGAGTTATGTATTTTGTGTCAGAGAAACGCCTGGGACGCTAGCCTAAGCCATGCCTAATCATGGCGGAAACTTGCAGCATCACCATAATGAGCAATCTGTGAAGCATACTCAATAAAAACCTATGCAAAGAGCAAATAAAAAGATTGCTAAGATGATCATTGTCTGCTTGCCTTGTCATTTTGGTTATGGGATAGCTCCTGTACCTTGTGCAAGGGGTACCCCATTGGCGGTTCTTTATGATACACATGTACTTACTATGAAAAGAACTTACAGGTGACTAAAGTTGAGTAGCATGAGGAGCGTCCCTCATATTCAAGGGACATGAGATTGTCAACTTATACTTTTTCAAGCATATACTCCATAGTTTGTTCACTTTAACCTTAATCACTTCAAGATGCTTGTGATAGGGGCAATGAGGGCTGAAAGCTAATTAGTACCATAATTTTTGGAAGCTCTTTTTGAAACTTGAAATCCCTGCTTCCCTTTATGAAGGGCCGTTCTTCCACTATTATGTTGAGTCTCCACCTTCTACCTTTAGGCACCAGTTAAGAGAGCATAGTTTCCATTCTTAGTTCTATGTGCATTGTCCCAAAACTTATTGATTGATGCATATTGTTGATATTACTTGTTCTTGTGCTATTTGTATCTAGTCACTCTTATGAACTTTGAAGGTGTCCTACGCATCTATTTGCTACTCTATGAGGGACAAGCTAAATGCCACTATGCCATGTTTTCTGTATGTGAAACAAACAAACGTTTTTCAATGCATGTTATTCATGATCTTTGTTCGTAGCCTTTCATGTTGCATGCATAGTTACTGTAACATCCCAATTTCAGCAACCCTGATTAAATGTCGAAAAGGCAAAAATCAGGGGGAACAAAAACTTTTTCTTGCAATGTGTGTTTACTTGTTTGCTTGTGCCCAAGCCACTGTTTGTGGATTAGTTGTGTACTCCCCATCTCAACACTAGCTTACAAAAACTATTTTACAAAACATATGTCTTGGCTCATCTTTCATATTCTCAAATGTTCTGGCCTTTCAAAAACCTGAGCCAAGATGACTTTGACTCAACAAGATACTTTGCTAGTTTCTATTAACAAAAGTATGGAGACCTATATATTATCTCCTTATGTTTTCAAGATAGAACCTTCAACTACCCTTATCTCTAGGTTTTCCAAAACCCTTTTCATCTCAATCTTGGTGGAGATACCAAAATGGTACTTATCTTACTTCAAAGCAAAACCCCTTTCAACTTACCCAACCTTGACTCAAGCTAGGCTTGATGGTAACCCTAGTAGCAGTGTATAAGTGACAAGATGAATTTCCTTGATCTGCTGGTGGATGAATGTTCTTGATCTGCTGGTTGATGAATTGCCTTGATCTGCTGGCTGATGAATTGCCTTGATCTGCTGATTGCCTTGTTTGCTTAGGAACTATAGTGAGATAATCTAGTAGCTCATCCCTTAGGACCCAATCCTTTCTTGTGATCATCAAGCCCATATCAATCATCCAAGTCTGGATCTATCCTAAGCCACTCAAGTGACCCTCTCATCTCTAGATCAGATCAACCCAAGGATAATCCCTCTGGATGGTTTCCAACTCAGTGGAGACCCAATCTAAGCATGAATCTTATATACCTAGTTATTAAATCAACATCATCTCCTTGATAATGAGTTTGGATCCTAGCATCCTCTCAAAATCATCTACACTTACACTCTAGTCAAAATCTCCAAATCTGCCAAAATGGCTAAGTCTGGATTTCTTAGCTAGATTCAATCTTTGGAGCCCTACCTTTTCCAATCTGTGTGCATTCGTGAGAATGAACTTGAGCCATCATGTATTACATATTTAGTACTACCAAGTCCCACTCTTTCCCTTGGATAAGAAATTCTATTCCCAACTCATCCATGATGGTTTTGTAGTCAAGATAATAACCTTTTCTGCAAATCTTATCATCTTGCCTGTTTTGGCAGAAGCTCACTCCTATATGCCACCTCCCCTTGATCGACTCTTTGCTTGGTTATGATCTACTAATCATAGCCTATCAAACCCCACTTCACTTGTTTCCATTGGATCCTTGTGCTTCTTAAACCCCCATGGTTTAGGAGGCTACCTAATGTATCTGCTATGGCAGCCTTATTTTCAACAAAGTTTGCCATCTCCTCTACACCACCACAAACCCAACCAAGCCCAACTCTCGCTTCCATGGTCATCTATATGACTTAGTATATCCATCCATATACCCCTTGTACCAAGGTGAGCTCTGAGCTCCCTAATCCAACCCCGTTTAGGTGGCATAAAAATAACTAAACCCTAGATCCTCCCTTATCTAGTTTCCATCCTTTTCACTACTTTCCTTCAAAAACCAAGGTTGACCTTGATGCCTACACCAAGTTTACATCATCTACCTTGGATATAAGTGTCAACACCCGGATTTTTAATCCCAGATGCCTGTTATGCCATACATCGCAATCCCATGATTACCATTTTTGCGAGACATAACAAATTTGATATCATAGTACATCATCCATTACAAACCATACATAAGGTCTTACAACAAATAAGGATCGCATGATCCAGTCTTAATACAAATCAAGCAGCGGAATAACGTAATAATAACGATAGCGTAGGCGAGACTCCATCTTCATGGTCACATGCAATGCTGACGATGGGAGATGATCCTAGTTGTTGTAACCTTCCTGCTGTCCATCTTACTGATACTCCTCTTCATAGTCTACCACGGGAATAGCCAGGGACAAAGCCATGAGTACTCTTCAAGTACTCGCAAACTAATACTACCAAGTGAAGGGTTTTTTAGTAGGACATACTATAGGCTCTAGGTTGTTTTGCAAAAAGCCAGATTTATCTCTACTGAGTTCAGAAGCAAAGAAAGCTAATTGGAAGTTTTATAACACCTAAGTGGGAACTTGAATTTCATATCACAACCCTGTTATGGTTAAGTCAAAGTCATGAATCATTTCGGAAGTCATTTTGAAAACATCTAACGATGGAACAGTATGGCCACTCCAACTGTCCATAACCGCGGACGCGGCTATTCGAATAGTTTGACACTCTACAGAGGTGGTACACTTTCACCACAACATTCGATACATCTGTCAGGAACAATCCTGAATTCACCATACTTAGTATGCAGATAATCAATCCTAACCTTTCCATTATACACCCTAGTATAGGCACCTCTCCTGTGAGTTTGGCCTCCCAACCATGACCAACTATCATCTTGGGAACTGCACAGGTGGACAATCTTCACAAGGTAGCCTCAGCTCAAACCTTGGCCGCAAGGGAACCCATACTAAGGTATATAAATTTCCAGTCAAGCCCTACCCAAATTTCGGGTATTGTGGTTGTACGGTAAAATTGGAATGGTATCGCATCCAGACAACCATCAGTTTTATCAAGGGCTAAGGCTCATGCCTTAACATTTTCATCATCAAAATCATTTGGTGTTCAAGAACACATGTCAAAACATTTCAGTAGAATGACTCATCATTCTAAGGTTTTTATAACCATTTTCACCAAGTATTCCCATCTAAAGTTGATCCAGTTTTATGCCTAGCACTAGCAACTACAATGGGGGTAAACACTAATGAGGGGTGGTAATCAAGTGTATCTTATCTAAGTTCAATCTCATGCCTCAGGATGACATCAAGATTTATCTAACTTAGGTCAAGTTTTATGCTCTTTATGCTACCTTTAACAATCTATCTAAACTCTACAAATCCCTAGGTAAACTTTAAAAGAAAGCTTTGATAAAGAAATAAAATACTAAGCTTGTAAGTAAAACTAGGATTTGGTATCATCAAATGTATGTAACCAAGCATGCTTAATGCATTGCATAGGTTATCTAACTTTCATGGTTGCAAGTGTTAGCTTGCATAATTGCAAGTATAAGCTTGCCTTGTGCAGAGCAGTGGTTGAAGTTCTCCTCGGCTTCTTCCTCGTAGTATCCTCCTTCCTCCTCGTATCCTTGGTCAATACTAGCGTCTATAAATAAATACAAGGTACACAATCACCAAACAATACTTAACTAATCTTACTTATCACACCAAGGTTTTCACTAGATGATCTATTATCATCACAAACATTACAATCATTAAGGCAAATAGTTTTATTTTCTTTATTTTAGAAAAGTAATTTCTACTCATCGAAAAACTACTTAAGATTTAATATTCTCCAACTAAAACATGGGATCATGTTGACACATGTCATCACCACATATCTCAGTACATGGGAATGTGATTTAAAGTGGTTTCACAATTTAATAAGGTTTAACCTTTTTATTTTAATTAATTAAAGTGACTAGAAATGCATATGGGGCATTCTTTTATTGCTTGACCATTATTTCTGCAAGTAAACCTAGATATTATTATATATTCTGAAAGGTCTTGTTAAATGTGATTTTTGAGAGTTGGATTTAACTCAAAAGCTTTCATGGTTGAATTTTGAAAAATGTTTGAATGCAGAAAAGCTTCTGCCTTGTTATTTTTACCATGGGTGATATACAAATCTAAATGGTTTGAATCCAACGGGCATGGATTAAGCAATCCAGTATTATGCTAAAGAAATTGGTTTCATGCATTTTGGTTCAGTGAATCGAGCTGGGTTGATTTTTGAATCTGGGTACAGAAATGACTTTGAAACTAAAAGAATAAACCTCATCTTGAATAACTGGGTCGCGCGGGATGCTAACTAGGCCGGCCCACGGTGCATAGCGCACTTGTGGGTGGGTTTAAGTGAACGACCCCACCAGTCAGTGAGACAAAGGGGTGCGAAGCGGTATGGGAGGATGTGGACCGCACGATCATGCTCTAATCCTATGTTTGCGGTTCATCGTCCACGTCGGGCAACGCCGGCGAGACAGAACCCTAGCGCGGCCAGTGGGGGTCGTGGGAGGCTCACCGAGGCTCAGGCGAGGGTCGGCGATGGGGGCGAACGACGAAGTCGACGACAGTTATCCTCCTGGTACTGGCAGCTCCTCCTAGGGCGGCTCTAATCAATGGCGCCCTTCTCCTCCAGCAGTGGCAAGCTCCGGCGAAATTCCGGCGATGCGCTGCTCGCCTTGATCCGGGAGTGTGGTGGGGTGCTTCTGAGAGAGAGGGGAGTGATATGGTGTGAAGAATTCATGCTGGGGTGGCCTCTATTTATAGTGCCTGAAGGGGACCAACGGGCGTGGGATGAGCTCGTCGTGGTCGTCATCACAGTGGGCTAATGGCATGGGCGACGATAGGGGTAGTGCTGCGCTCCCTGGCGAAGCTCAACGGCAAGGTCACGCGGCGTTGGGCGGTGCGAAACATCGGAATGTTGCTGCGCTCTGGGCGAGTCCGACGGGCGTTTTAATGGTGCACAGAGTCTACGGTCCACGCGGCGGCGAACGGGCATGTCTGCGGTGTTGCTGGGGTGCTGGCGATCCTGCTCGCACACGGCGAGGGCGGTGCGCGGTCTGTGGGCGTGTGTCGTCATTGGCGCTCTAGCCGCCTCGGATCGCTCGTAGAAAGGCTAGGCATGCTCGGGCTGTGTGGTCCAGGGGCTGGCTGCGCTCGAGACTTGGACATGGGGTGGCAGTGGACGGTGGAGAGTGTCCCAAACATGGTTGCTAGGTTTGGTGCTTCTCCTAGATTGTTGTCGACTAAGAGGTGGCAAGTTGAGTTCGGCCTGGTCACCACTGATGGCTATGGCAAGCTCGCAGTGGTGCTAAAGATTGTTAAATGAGCTAGATGATCTACTAATAGCTTGCTATGAACCAGAGAGGGAACAAGTTAGGTCAAAATCACTTCTCCTAATAGTGTTTGATGTTTGATTGTTTCCTGTTTGCAAGGTGTTTGATGAAATGGCTGAAAGAGATTCAAATTTGAATTTTTGATTCAGACTTGGCGGGTGTGTTGGTTACATACTAGGGAGTCTCTGGTTAGTGGGATTGGTCAAGTGGAATTGGTTTGGTTGGGTTTTGAGAAATGGTGATCTTCACATATGTTATAGATTTAATTTTGAATTGTCATTTGAGTCAAGTTGCCAAATGTTTCCGTAAGTTTGAAAGGTGGGCTTTGATTCACTTTTATTTGTCTAGCAAGGGGTGAAAAGAAATGGAAATGATTCTGTTTGAAATCTTGGACTAGAAACACTCAAAGTGGCCTAGTGAGCAAGATTGGCAAAAATGACCATTTGCTTTATTTGTTTTGTTTTTTATTTTCTCTTGATTTTTCTGCTTGGAAATGATTTAGATGATGTTGTTTTCACATTCAAACCATTCCTTGCTATTTAGATCAATCACACAAGTCCATTCATGCATTCATACAATCATCACATACACACATGCATTCATATGATTTGAATTAACAAAAGTTTTTGTTAACCCTAATTTTGGTGATTGGAATATGATAATCATTGTACAATATTTTTCAGATGTTACAAACCTTCCCTCATTAAACAAAATCTCGTCTCGAGATTTGAGAAAGAAGAAAGAAGAAAACTAGGATTTAAAAAGATCGGGAAACTCCGTCTTGATGTGATCTTCTCGCTCCCAGGTAGCTTCTTCTTCAGTGTGGTTGCTCCACTGGATCTTGAAGAACTTGATACTTCGGGTCCTGGTGGTCCTGAAAGCTTCCTCCAAAATACGGCTGACATCTCCTCTGGCAGTTCCAGTTGATACGATACTTCTCCTCGATGATTCAGAATCTTGAAAGGTCCGATATACCTGGGGGCTAACTTTCCTTTGAGTTGGAAACGTTGCATTCCATTCAAAGGCGACCCTTTGAGATACTCAAAATCTCTGATATTGAAAGAAAGGTCTCAACGTATCTTGACTAGGCGGTCTTGAGGTGCTCACGGATCTTGTGAACTTTCTCTTCTGCTTCTCGTAGGATGTCGGGTCCGAAGATCTGACTCTCTCTCCTACTTCTGACCAATTCAAAGGGGTACGACACTTCCTTCCATACATGAACTCAAATGGGGCCATTTGCAAACTAGCTTGATAACTGTTGTTGTAAGAAAATTCTGCGAACGGCGGACAGTCTTCCCATTTAGATCCATACTCTAACACACAGGCTCTCAACATATCTTCGAGTATTTGATTTACTCGCTCCATTTGTCCATCGGTCTAAGGGTGATACGCTGTGCCGAAATCTAGTCGGGTTCCTAATTCTTCTTGGACTTTCTTCCAGAATCTCAAGGTAAACGGAGTTCCTCGATCCGATACGATGTTCTTGGGGACTCCGTGCAGACTGATGATTCTAGCGATGTACAACTCCACTAGCTTCGAACTTTGGTAGGTGGTCTTGACTGGTAAGAAATGGGAAACCTTGGACAATCTGTCAACTATGACCCAAATAGAGTCATTTCCCCTATTAGAGGTAGGCAATCCAGTGATAAAGTCCATTCCAATGAAATCCCATTTCCATTCCGGAATCTGCAATGGTTGCAACAGTCCTGCGGGTCTTTGATGTCCCGCCTTGACTCTTTGACAAATATCACACTTGGCGATGTAGCTTCCGATTTCTCTCTTCATCTTATGCCACCAAAATTGCTCCTTCAGATCCTGATACATCTTTGTTCCTCCGGGGTGGATAGAATAAAGAGTATCATGGGCCTCCTTCAAAATAACTTCTTTCAACTCTGAATATGCTGGTACACAGAGACGTCCTTTGTACCACAACACTCCTTCTTCATCTTCGGTGAATCCGGGTACTTTGCCTGTACCGATGCGACGTTTGATTCCGTCGATACTAGCATTTCCTTTCTGTGCCTCCTTGATCTGATTGATCAAAGTGGGTTGAAGTTCTATGCTAGCCAAAAATCCTTCACTTACTAATTCCATTCTAAAATCTTCCATCTCCTTGTGCAGGCTTGGTTGCTCTTTCAGAATCATTGAATTCAAGTGGCACGACAATCTTCTAAGGGCATATGCTACCACATTGGCTTTACCGGGGTGATAGTGAATGTCCAGATCATAGTCCTTGATTAGCTCGATCCATATTCTTTGCCTCATATTCAGCTCCTTCTGCGTGAATATATACTTCAGGCTCTTGTGATTCGAATAAATCTCACAACGGTTTCCCATGAGGTAATGCCTCCATGTCTTCAGGGCTAGAACTACGGCTGCTAGTTCAAGGTCATGGGTTGGGTAATTCTGTTCATGATGCTTAAATTTTCGGGACAGATAAGATATAACTTTTCCCTCTTGCATTAGCACACATCCGAGACCAATCTTGGATGTGTCACAATACACATCAAAGGGCTTCGTGATATCCGGCATGATCAAGATTGGGGCTGAAATCAATCTCCTCTTGAGTTCCTAGAAACTCGCTTCACATTTATCCGTCCATTCAAACTTCTTGTCCTTCTTTAGCAATTGGGTTATGGGTCCGACGATACTTGAGAATCCTTCTATGAACTTGCGGTAATATCCCGCTAATCCGACAAATTCACGAACTTGGGTTTGGCTGGTTGGATCTTGCCAATCTTCAACATCGTTCACCTTTGTGGGGTCAACGACAATTCCTCTGGCTGATACAATATGTCCGAGGAATCCTACCTCCTGTAACTAGAATTCACATTTGCTAAACTTGGCATACAGCTGATGCTCTCTAAGGGTTCCAAGGATGGTCCTCAGGTGTAGCTCATGTTCTTCTTCTGATTTGGAATATATCAGAATGTCATCGATGAAAACAACGACAAACTTATCCAGGAAGTCCATACAAATCTTATTCATGAGGTTCATGAAATAAGCGGGGGCATTGTTTAATCCAAAAGACATGACAATATACTCGTATAATCCATATCTGGTGGTAAAGGAAGTCTTTGGAATATCCTCTGAACGAATCTTGAGTTGATGATACCCAGTTCTAAGATCAATCTTAGAAACACTTTGGCACCAGTCAACTGGTCAAACAGGTCTTCTATCTTTGGCAGTGGGTACTTGTTCTTAATGGTGACATCATTCAACTTTCAATAATCCGTACATAAACGGTTACCTCCATCTTTGTTATCCACAAACAGGACAAGTGATCTCCATGGCAACGCACTTGGTTGGACCAGTCCTATCTCCAGCATAACATCCACTTGCTTCTTCAGCTCTACCAGTTCAGACGGGTTCATACTATATGGTCTCTGGTCTATGGGTCCGGTTCCAGGGATTAGTTCGATGATAAACTCAATATCCCGATCTGGGGGCATACCGGGCAAGACATCTGGAAATACATCGGGGTATTCACATACTATCCAGACTTGGTCAATGGTTGGTTGGGCTATGCTCTTCGTGCACTTGAAGTGGCGGGGCAAGGTTGCAGATACATGCTCTACTGATATTCCAGCTATACTGGTAATGGTTATGGCTTTCTTGGCATAGTCGATTAATCCTTTATGTTTGGACATCCAATCCATTCCTAGTGCTACTTCCAAACCTTTAGTTCCGAGTACTATTAGATTAGCATAAAAATCTATGCCATGTATTCGAATAGGTATGACCTTGCAAATTTGTGTAGCTTTGGTAGTTGAACCAAGTATTTGAACTATCATAACATGCTTCAGTTTGGTGGGTTGAATCTTACTAGTGCAAGCAAATTCTTTAGTAACAAACGAGTGCGATGCTCCAGAATCAAAGAACACTCTTGCAAGTACTGAGTTAATAGAAAACATACCCAGCATGACATCTGACGCTTCTTGGGCTTATTGCGCATGCATGAGAAAGAGACGGCCATTGCGGTTGAGCGAATTCCCTAGGGAAAACCTTCTTCCAGGCTGAACACAACATTGCTGCTGAGCTGGGCATTTGCATTGGGGGCTGCGGAAATCTTCTTGGGGCACTCATTGGAATAGTGACACTTGGTTCCACATTCATAACAAGTCACCTGGGACTTGTACTTTGCTACAACAGGCACAACATTGCTTCCAGTCCTTGGGGCAGTGTTGGAGTTGGTGGCGGCATTGTTGTTGTTGAACTTGGGCGGGGCACGGTTGAAATTGCTGGGGTTGCCGGGGTTGTTGTTGTTGTTTTGTAACATCCCAAAAATATGAAACAATGATCATCAAACTCTAATCACTAAAATTAGGGTTAACAAAAACTTTGATTAATTTAAACTCATATGAATGCATGTGTGTATGTGATGATTTGATAAATGCATGAATGGACTTGTGTGATTAACCTAAATAGTAAGGAATGGTTTAAAGATGAAAATAACATGATCTAAAACATTTCCAAGCAGAAACAAATAAAGGGAAAATAAAAAACAAATCAATTAAAGCAAATGGTCATTTTTGACAATCTTGCTCACTAGGTCACTTTGAGTGTTTCTAGTCCAAGATTTCAAACAGAAACTTTTCCAATTCTTTTAACCCCTTTCTAGACCAAGTAAAAGTAAAGCAAAGCCCACCTTTTAAACTTGCAGAAATGTTTGGCAACCTCATTCAAATGACAATTCAAAATTGAATCTTTATCATATGTGAAGATCACACATTTTCAAAACCCAACCAAACCAGTGCCCCTTGACCAATCCAACTAACCAGAGACTCCCTAGTATGTGCCTAGCAAACCCACCAAGTTTGAATCCAAAATTCAAATTTGAATTTCTTTCGGCCATTTCATCAAACACCTTGTTAGCAACAAACAACAAAACATCAAACACTATTTGCAGTAGTAAATTTGGCCAACCTTGTTCCCTATCTGGTTGCAACAAGATCTTAGTAGATCATCTAGCCTCATTAACAATCTTTAGCACCACTGCAAGCAAGCCTAGCCATCAATGGTGAGCATGCCGAGAGCAAACTTTCCACCCCCATGTCGGCAGCGAGCTTGAGGAGGAACTAGCCCCGCCAAACTTGTCTGGGACATGCAGCACCCTCTGTCCTAGCCCCGAGCACAACCAGCCACTGGACCACCCAGAACGCACGCGCCCAGTCACTCTGCGTGCGAGACGAGAGCGCGCCAGTGCGCCACACTCGACCAGTGCCCACAGACAGCGTGCCACCCTCGCCGCTTTCGTGCGTGATCACCAACACTCCAGCACCCCGCCAGACATGCTCGTTCACCGCCGCGCGACCTGGAGCACCCTTGCGCCATTAAAATCACTGTCGGACCCGCCTAGAGCATCGACATGTTCTGACCGTTCAGCACCGCCCCACACCGCAAGACCACACCGTTGAGCTTCGCCAGGGAGCACCGCACCTCCCCTATTGTCGCCCATTCCAGTAGCCCTCTATGCCGTCGACCACGACGAGCTCAGCCCGTGCCCGTCGGTCCCCTTCAGCCACTATAAAAGGAGGCTTCCCCCGCTCGTTTTCTTCACACCATTTCACTCCCCACCTCTCACTGACCACCCCCACTCACCCCCGAAGCAAGGCGAGCAGCGCATCGCTGGAATTTCACCGGAGTTCGCCGCTGCAGAGGAGGAGAGGTGCCGTTGATTGGAGCCGCCCCAGGAGGAGCTGCCGGTACTAGGAGAACCTCCGTCTTCGACTTCGTCGTTCGCCCCTGTCGCCGACCATCGGCTGAGCCCCGGTGAGCCTCCCATGACCCCCACCTGCCACGCTAGGGTTCTGACTCGCCGGTGCTGCCCGACGTGGACGATGAACCAGAGCCGTTCGATTAGAGTTAGATCGTGCTGTCCACAGCCCCCCATACCGCTTCGCCACTCATTGTCTCACTGACGAGTGGGGTCGCTCACTTAACCAGCCGGCGCGTGCGCTGTGCGTAGTGGGCCGGCCCAGTTAAACATCCCGCGTGACCCAACACAGTTTTGTACCTAGATTCAAAAATCAACCCAGCTCGATTCACTGACCCAAAATGCATGAAACCAATTTTGTTAGAAAGGTACTAGAATGCTTAATTCAAGCCCATTGGATTCAAACCATTTAGAATTGTAGATCACCCATGGTAAAAATAACAAGGCAGAAGCTTTTCTACATTCAAACATTTTTCAAAATTCAACCATAAGAGCTTTTGAGTTGATTCCAACTCTCAGAAATCACATTTGACCATACCTTTCAGAATATATAAAAATATATAGGTTTACTTACAAAAATAATGTTCAAGTAATAAAAGAATGCCACATAGGCATTTCTAGTCACTTTAATTAATTAAAATAAAAGGTTAAACATTATTAAATTTTGACACCACTTTAAATCACATTCCCATGTACCGAAATATGTGGTGATGACATGTGTCAACATGATCCCATGTTTTAGTTGGAGAATATTAAATCTTAAGTAATTTTTCAATGAGTAGAAATTACTTTTCTCAAATAAAATAAATAAGACAAGTGCTTTAATCTTGTAAGGTTAGTGATGATGCTAGATCATCTAGTCTGAACCTTTGTGTGATGATTAGAAATAGTTAAGTATTGTTTGGTTATTGTGTACCTTGTATTTATTTTTAGACGCTAGTACCAACCAAGGATACGAGGAGGAAGGAGGATACTACAAGGAAGAAGCCGAGAAGAACTTCAACCATTGCTATGCACAAGGCAAGCTAACACTTGCAAGATACCCTACTTATGCAAGCCTAATACTACTAGTTGAATTAGCAACCTATTGACTGAGCAAGCTAACACTTGCGACTTAGCAAGCTTACACCCACTTGACACACCATCCTAGTTTTACTTGCAAGCTTAGTATTTTATTTTCTTTACTCAAAGCTTTCTCTTAGAGTTTACTTAGTGACTTGTAGATTCTAGAAAGATAACTGAAGGTAGCATAAAACTTGGCCTAAGTTAGATAATCTTGATTTCATCCAGAGGCATGATATTTTACTTAGATAAGATACACTTGTTTACCACCCCTCATTAGCATTTACCCCCACTTGTAGATGCTAGTGCTAAGCATAAAACTTGATCAACTTTAGATGGGAATACTTGGTGAAAATGGTTATGAAAACCTTAGAATGATGAGTCATTCTACTGAAATATTTTGACATGTATTTCCGAACACCAGATGATTTTGATGATGAAAATGTTAAGGCATGAGCCTTAACCCTTTATAAAACTGATGGTTATCTGGATGCGATACCATTCCAATTTTACCGTACAACCACAATACCCAAAATTTGGGTAGGGCTTGACTGAAAATTTATATACCATAGTATGGGTTCCCTTGCGGCCAAGGTCTGAGATGAGGCTACCTTATGAACATTGTCCACCTGTGAAGTACCCAAGATGACAGTTGGTCATGGTTGGGAGGCCAAACTCACAGGAGAGGTGCCTATACTAGGGCGTGTAATTGAAAGGTTAGGATTTATTATCCGCATACTAAGTATGGTGAATTCAGGATTTGTTCCTGACGGATGTATCGAATGTTGTGGTGAAAGTGTACAATCTCTGTAGAGTGTCAAACTATTCGAATAGACGCGTCCGCGGTTATGGACAGTTGGAGTGGCCATACTGTTCCCCCGTCAGATGTTTTCAAAATGACTTGTGAAATGATTTATGACTTTGACTTGACCACAACAGAGTTGTGATATGAAAATCAAGTTCCCACATAGGTGTTATAAAACTTTCAACTAGCTTTCTTTGCTTCTGAACTTAGTAGAGGTAAATCTGGCTTTTTGCAAAACAACCCTAGAGCTTAGTACCTTACTACAAAAACCCCCTTCACTTATTAGTATTAGTTTGTGAGTACTTAAAGATTACTCATGGCTTTGTCCCTGGCTATTCCCGTGGCCAGACTATGAAGAGGAGTATCAGGATGGCGTACCACAGGAAGGTTACGACAACTAGGATCATCTCCCATCGTCAGCATTGCCTATGACCATGAAGATGGAGATTCGCCTACGCTATCGTTACTATTATGTTATTCCGCTGCTTGAATTGTATTAAGAACTCGATAATGAGATCCTTATTTGTGTAAGACCTTATGTATGGTTTGTAATGGATGATGTACTGTGATATCAAATCTGTTATGTCTCGCAAAAATGGTAATCCTGGGATTGCGATGTATGGCATAACAGGCATCTATGATTCAAAATCCGGGTGTTGACAAGTTGGAATCAGATCCATCCAGACCATAGGAGACCCTAGTTAGAATGGACGTTTGAATCAAAAACTTAGTTTCAAAACCAAAGGAAGTGAGTATTTATAAAAAACTTATTCTCATTCTTATCACTTGGATTATTTCATAAAAATTCATGTTCCTCAAAAATTCTTGCAAACTTACATAAAAATTGACACACTTGATCACTCTACTAACTTACTCATCCTATATTCTTATAGATGGACGTGAAGTACAACAAGTTTTATTAGTTGGGGAATGGAGGAGACCTCATCTTTGAGCGTGACCTGGACCAGCTTTCAGAGATGCTGGAGCGTCCGCACCCCGAGTTCTTTGGAGCTCAGCTCAATGACCAGGAAGGAGAAGATCTGCAGTGGATAGTTGTTGCAAGTCTCTGAGGAAAGATTGAACCTCCCACTACAGAAGGAATTCAGTTCACCTTAAGAGAGAACAACTGGCTCGATGTACTTGTCAGGACCATGTAGGAAGCTCTTGCCCGTTTGTGTGGGCAGAGTATCTACCAAATCAAGGGTACCCGCTTTGAGTTCTACCCAAGGCGTGATGTTATGGGACAACCACTAGAGGCCCCATACCACCACGAGCTCAAGAGTCAATTGGACCACCTCAGCTTCATGATGTATGATTGTTAGAAGGAGTTGGACAATGCCCGTTCCTACGCCAGCCACAACTATGCCCTCACTGTCAAGAATGATCGAACCATCGCCATGCTTGTGAGGGATCACAAGTCTCGTCATCGTCAGCTCGACAAGAAGGAGCGCATCATTTCTCGTCTTCGCCACCGGATCTCGGATTTGGAGGAGACCATTCACGAAAGAGACATGCAGCTGGAGGAGAGGGAGAATGCTGGGGAGGACATTCGTGGAGACCCCCACTCCTATCTCAGTGATGATGATGACTTTCTGGAGGATCATGCCATGGACTTCTTCACCGATGAGGATGACTTCGCCTTCATCGATGATGATGAGGATAATGAGGACACTGACTTCGAGGAGTAGTAGCACTTGAGGAATAGCGTTAGTGAGTTGTATTCGGTCCCACTGTATCATAGTTTCATAGAATGGTTCTTAAATCCATCTGTTTTCTTTTGTTGTGGTGTGTGTTTGTATCGTGTGCTATGAATGAATGAATGAAAAGCAAGTTGCTAGAAAAATCTGAGTCAATGTACCTTATAAATTTCCCTCTTTTCTCATGATTTATCTCAATCTTCAGAACACCAATCCACCTGTTTTCACTAAGTCAGAAGAGCCCCTAGATGCAGACGATTGGCTGCAAAACATGGAGAACAATTTGGAAGTGGCAGGAGTGGAAGATAACGAGAAAGTATTGTTTGCTACCCACTATCTAGCCGGAGATGCAAGAGCATGGTGGAACAGCGTTCGCGCAATGACAGGAGGTCAGCTGATGAGTTGGGAGGAGTTCAAAGTCAAGTTCAGCAGAACCCATGTGCCACCAGGTTTGATCAAGAGGATGAGAAATGAATTCAGATAACTGAAACAAGGAAGGATGACAATAGTGGAATACCGTGACAAATTCTTGTCATTGGCTAGGTATGCACCGGATGAGATAAACACTAAAGCCAAGAAAAGGAGAGATTCCTGAATTGTCTTCAGATGAAATGCAGTCAGTGTTAGTCAATATCCCCTTCGCAGATATTGAAGCCTTAGTTGACTCTTCCATTCAAATGGAAGGAAAGATCAACCAAGCTAATGAGAACCGCAAGCGTCGCATGATGAATCAACCAGGAATCCACCATACACCAAAGTATCGCCCCACCCCATCTCTAGGATTTGCCCCAAGAACTAACAGACCCCCGATGAACCGTCCGACCTATCCCAACCGTGGAAACCCAAGGACCGGAGGAAACCACAACAAGCCCGGCAACTCCAGCAATTTGAACCGTGCCCCACCTAAGTTCAACAACAACAATGCCGCCACCAACACCAACACTGCCCCAAGGACTGGAAGCAATGACGTGCCTGTTGCAGCAAAGGACAAGTCGCAAGTGACTTGTTATGAATGTGGAACCAAGGGTCACTATTCCAATGAGTGCCCCAAGAATATTGCCGCAGCCCCCAATGCAAATGCCCCAGCTCAGCAGCAGCGTCGTGTTCAGCCCAGAAGAACGTTTTCCCCAGGGAACTCGCTCAACCGCAACGTCCGTCTCTTTCTCATGCATGCTGAAGAAGCCCAGGAAGCGCCGGATGTCATGCTGGGTATGTTTTCTGTTAACTCAGTACTTGCAAGAGTGTTGTTTGATTCTGGAGCATCGCACTCATTTGTTACTGAAGAATTTGCATGCATTAGTAAGATTCAACCAACCAAATTGAAGCATGTTATGATTGTTCAAATACCTGGTTCAACCACCAAAGCTAGGCAAATTTGCAAAGCCGTCCCTATCCGCATCCATGGCATAGAATTTTATGCTAATCTAATAGTACTCGGAACTAAAGGTTTGGAAGTAGTACTAGGAATGGATTGGATGTCCAAACACAAAGGATTAATTGACTGTGCCAAGAAATCCATAACCATGACCAGTACAGCCGGAATATCAGTTGAGCATGTATCTGAAACCTTGCCCTGTCAATTCAAGTGAAACAAGAGTATAGCCCAGCCCACCATTGACCAAGTCTGGATAGTCTGTGAATACCCTGATGTATTTCCAGATGTTTTGCCTGGTATGCCCCTAGATCGGGATATCGAGTTTATCATTGAACTAATACCTGGAACCAGACCCATAGCTCACAGACCATATAGTATGAACCCGTCTGAACTAGTAGAACTGAAGAAGCAACTGGATGCCATGCTAGAAATTGGACTGATTCAACCAAGTGCATCACCATGGAGATCACCTATTCTATTTGTGGACAAGAAGGATGGAGGTAACCGTTTGTGTACGGATTATGGGAAGTTGAATGATGTCACTATCAAGAAAAAGTACCCGTTGCCAAAAATAGAAGATCTGTTTGACCAGTTGACTGGTGCCAAAGTGTTTTCTAAGATTGATCTTAGAACTTGCTATCATCAACTCAAGATTCGCACAGAGGATATTCCAAAGACTGCCTTTACCACCCGATATGGATTATACGAGTATACTCTCATGTCTTTTGGATTAACCAATGCCCCCGCTTATATCATGAACCTCATGAATAAGATTTTTATGGACTTCCTGGATAAGTTTATCGTTGTTTTCATCGATGACATTATAATTTATTCCAAATCAGAATAAGAACATGAGCTACACCTAAGGACCATTCTTGGAACCCTTAGAGAGCATCAGCTATATGCCAAGTTTAGCAAATGTGAATTCTGGTTACAGGAGGTAGGATTCCTCGGACATATCGTATCAGCTGGAGGAATTGCCGTTGACCCTGCGAAGGTAAAAGATGTTGAAGATTGGCAAGCCCCAACTACTCAAACCCAAGTTCGTGCATTTCTCGGATTAGCGGGATACTACCGCAAGTTTGTAGAAGGATTCTCGAGCATTGCAAGACCCATGACCCAATTATTGAAGAAGGATAAGAAGTTCGAATGGACAGACAAAATGTGAAGCAAGTTTCCAAGAACTCAAGAGAAGATTGATTTCAGCCCCAATCTTGATCATGCCGGATATCGCGAAGCCCTTCGATGTGTATTGTGGTGCATCCAAGATCGTTCTCGGATGTGTGCTAATGCAAGAAGGCAAAGTTATATCTTATCTATCCCGACAACTAAAACAGAATGAACAGAATTATCCAACCCATGACCTTGAACTCGCAGCCATAGTTCTAGCCCTAAAGACATGGAGGCATTATCTCATGGGAAACCGTTGTGAGATTTATTCGGATCACAAGAGCCTGAAGTATATATTCACTCAGAAGGAGATGAATATGCGGCAGAGAAGATGGATTGAGCTAATCAAGGATTTTGATCTGGACATTCACTATCACCCTGGTAAAGCCAATGTGGTAGCAGATGCCCTTAGCAGATTGCCGTATCGCTTGAACTCCATGATTTTGAAGGAGCAACCAAGTTTGCACAAAGGGATGGAAGATTTTAGAATGGAATTAGTGAGTGAAGGATTTTTGGCTAGCAAAGAACTTCAACCCACTTTGTTCAGTTAGATCAAGGAGGCGCAGAGAGGAAATGCTAATATCGACGGAATCAAATGTCGTATCGGTACATGCAAAGTACCCGGATTCACCGAAGACGAAGAAGGAGTTCTGTGGTACAAAGGACGCCTTTGTGTACCAGCAGATTCGGAGTTGAAAGAAGTTATTTTGAAAGAGGCCCATGATACTCTTTATTCTATCCACCCCGGAGGAACGAAGATGTATCAAGATTTGAAGGAGCAATTTTGGTGGCATAAGATGAAGAGAGAAATCGGAAGCTATATCGCCAAGTGTAATATATGTCAAAGAGTCAAGGTAGGACATCAAAGACCCACATACTGCTGCAACCATTACAGATTCCGGAATGGAAATGGGATTCAGTTGGAATGGACGTTATCACCGTATTGCCTACTTATAGTAGGGGAAATGACTCTATCTGGGTCATTGTTGGCAGATTGTCCAAAGTAGCCCATTTCTTACCAGTCAAGACCACATACCAGAGTTCAAAGCTAGCAGAGTTATACATAGCAAGAATATTCAGTTTGAACTGAGTCCCCAAGAACATCGTATTGGATCGAGGAACTCAGTTTACCTCGAGATTCTGGAAGAATGTCCAAGAAGGTTTAAGAACCCGACTGGATTTCAGCACATCGTATCACCCTCAGACTGATGGACAACCAGAGCAAGTAAATCAAATAATCGAAGATATGTTGAGAGCATGTGTGCTAGAGTATGGATCTAAATGGGAAGATTGTCTGCCTTTACTTAGTGACTTGTAGATTCTAGAAAGATAATTGAAGGTAGCATAAAGAGCATAAAACTTGGCCTAAGTTAGATAATCTTGATGTCATCCTGAGGCATGAGATTTTACTTAAATAAGATACACTTGTTTACCACCCCTCATTAGTATTTACCCCCACTGGTAGATGCTAGTGCTAAGTATAAAACTTGATCAACTTTAGATGGGAATACTTGGTGAAAATGGTTATGAAAACCTTAGAATGATGAGTCATTATACTGAAATGTTTTGACATGTGTTTCTGAACACCAGGTGATTTTGATGATGAAAATGTTAAGGCATGAGCATTATCCCTTTATAAAACTGATGGTTGTCTAGATGCGATACCATTCCAATTTTACCGTACAACCACAATACCTGAAAATTTGGGTAGGGCTTGACTGGAAATTTATATACCTTAGTATGGGTTCCCTTGCGGCCAAGGTTTGAGCTGAGGCTACCTTGCGAAGATTGTCCACCTATGCAGTACCCAAGATGATAGTTGGCCATGGTTGGGAGGCCAAACTCACAGGAGAGGTGCCTATACTAGGGCGTGTAATTGAAAAAATGTTAGGATTGATTATCCGCATACTGAGTATGGTGAATTCAGGATTTGTTCCTGACGGATGTATCAAATGTTGTGGTGCAAGTGTATAATCTCTGCAGAGTGTCAAACTATTTGAATAGCCGCGTCCGTGGTTATGGACAGTTGGAGTGGCCATAATGTTCCACAGTCAGATGTTTTCAAAATGACTTGTGAAATGATTTATGACTTTGACTTGACCACAACAGAGTTGTGATATGAAACTCAAGTTCACACTTAGGTGTTATAAAACTTTCAACTAGCTTTCTTTGCTTCTGAACTTAGTAGATGTAAATCTGGCTTTTTGCAAAACAACTCTAGAGCTTAGTATCTTACTACAAAAACCCCCTTCACTTATTAGTATTAGTTTGCGAGTACTTAAAGAGTACTCATGGGTTTGTCCCTGGCTAATCCTATGGCCAGACTATGAAGAGGAGTATCAGGATGATGTACCGCAGGAAGGTTACGACAACTAGGATCATCTCCCATCGTCAGCATTGCCTGTGACCATGAAGATGGAGTTTTGCCTACGCTATTGTTACTATTACGTTATTCCGCTGCTTGAATTGTATTAAGAACTGGATCATGAGATCCTTATTTGTGTAAGACATTATGTATGGTTTGTAATGGATGATGTACTGTGATATCAAATCTGTTATGTCTCGCAAAAATGGTAATCCTGGGATTGTGATGTATGGCATAACAGGCATATGTGATTAAAAATCTGGGCGTTGACATGTTTCCTCCGGGCCTTGGGTTTCCACGGTTGGGATAGGTTGGACGGTTCATCGGGGGTCTATTGTTTCTTGGGGAAAATCCTGGAGATGTGTTGGGGCGATACTTTGGTGTATGGTGGGTTACTGGCTAATGCATCATGCGACGCTTGCGGTTCTCATTGGCTTGGTTGATTTTGCCTTCCATCCGAATGGCAGAGTCAACTAAGGCTTCAATATCAGCAAATGGGATATTGACCAACACTGTCTGCATCTCATCATGCAGACCATTTAGGAATCTCTCCTTCTTCTTGGCTTTAGTGTCTATCTCATCCGGTGCATACCTAGCCAATGACAAGAATTTTTCACGGTACTCAACTACTGTCATCCTGCCTTGCTTCAGTTCCCTGAATTCATCTCTCATCCTCTTGATCAAACCCGGTGGCGCATGGGTTCTGCTGAACTTGACTTTGAACTCTTCCCAAGTCATCATCTGTCCTACAGTCATAGCGCGAATGCTGTTCCACCATGCTCTTGCATCTCCAGCCAGATAGTAGGTGTCAAACAATACTTTCTCATTGGCTTCCACTCCTGCAACTTCTAGGTTGTTCTCCATGGTTTGCAGCCAATCATCTGCATTGAGGGGCTCTTCCGATTTAGTGAAGATGGGTGGGTTGGTGTTCTAGAAATTCTTGAGCTTGGATCCATGGTTATTGGCCATCTGAGCTATCTGTTGAAGGGTAGCTAAGTTGGCTTGACGTTCTGCTCTTTCGGCTTCACGATCCGAAACCAACATTTGCAAGATTTGTAGCATCGGGTCCGGGGATGAATTGCTTCCTCCACGAGGCATCTAAAGATTGAGATAGATCATGAGAAAAGAGGGAAATTCCTGAGGTTCGGGTTTTTTTAAAGGTTTTGAAGTTTGACTCATATTTTTATAGCAACTTGCTTTTCATTCATTCATTCAAGCACACGATACAAGCACACCACAACAAATAAAACAGATGGTTTTAACAACCATTCTGTGAAACTATGATACAGTGGGACCGAATACAACTCACTAACGCTAGTGCTCAAGTGATACTACTCCTCGGAGTTGGTGTCCTCATCATCCTCATCATCATCATCGATGAAGGCGAAGTCATCCTCATCGGTGAAGAAGTCCATGGCCTGATCCTCCCGAAAGTCATCATCATCACTAAGATAGGAGTAGGGGTCTCCACGAAGGTCTTCCCCTGCATTCTCCCTCTCCTCCAACTACATGTCTCTCTCGTGGATGGTCTCCTTCAAATCTATGATCCGGTGGTGAAGACGGTCAATGATGCGCTCCTTCTTGTCGAGCTGACGGCGATGAGACTGGTGATCCTTCACTAGCATGGCAATGGTCTGATCCTTCTTGGCAGCGATGGCGTACTTGTGGTTGGCGTAGGAGAGGGCATTGTCCAACTCCTTCTGACGGTCATACATCATGAAGCTGAGGTGGTCTAATTGAATCTTTAGCTCGTAGTGATATGGGGCCTCCAGTGGATGTCCCATAACATCATGCCTTGGGTAGAACTCAAAGCGGGTACCCTTGATCTGATTGATACTCTGCCCACACAGACGGGCGAGAGCTTCCTGCATTGCCCTGGCAAGTCCATCGAGCCAGTTGTTCTCTCTCAAGGTGAACTGAATTCCCTCTGAGGTGGGGGCTTCAATCTTTCCCCGGAGACTTGCAACAACTAGCCACTACAAATCCTCTCCTTCCTGATCATTGAGCTGAGCTCCAAAGAACTCGGGGTGCGAACGCTCCAGAAGTTCCGAAAGCTGGCCCAAGTCACGCTCAAAGATGAGGTCTCCTCCATTCCCCAACTGATAGAATTTGGTATACTTCATGTCCATCTATAAGAATAGAGGATGAGTAAGTTAGTAGAGTGATCAAGTGTGTCAAATTTATGTGAGTTTGCAAGAATTTTTTAGGAACATGAATTTTCATGAAAGAGTGTAAGTGATAAGAATGAGAATAAGTTTTTCATAAATACTCACTTCCTTGGTTTTGAAACTAAGTTTTTATTCAAATGTCCATTCTAAACTAGGGTCTCCTATGGTCAGGATGGCTCTGATACCAACTTGTCAACACCCGGATTTTTAATCCCAGATGCCTGTTATGACATACATCGCAATCCCAGGATTACCATTTTGCGACACATAACAGATTTGATATCATAGTACATCATCCATTACAAACCATACATAAGGTCTTACAACAAATAAGGATCACATGGGATCGCATGATCCAGTCTTAATACAAATCAAGCAGCGGAATAACGTAATAATAACGATAGCATAGGCGAGACTCCATCTTCATGGTCACATCCAATGCTGACGATGGGAGATGATCCTAGTTGTCATAACCTTCCTATTGTCCATCTTCCTGATAATCCTCTTCATAGTCTGGCCACGGGAATAGCCAGGGACAAAGCCATGACTACTCTTTAAGTACTCGCAAACTAATACTAACAAGTGAACTGTTTTGAGTAGGACATACTAGGCTCTAGGTTGTTTTGCAAAAAGCCAGATTTATCTCTACTGAGTTCAGAAGCAAAGAAAGCTAATTGAAAGTTTTATAACACCTAAGTGGGAACTTGAATTTCATATCACAACCCTGTTGTGGTCAAGTCAAAGTCATGAATCATTTTACAAGTCATTTTGAAAACATCTGACGACGGAACAGTATGGCCACTCCAACTGTCCATAACTGCGGACGCGGCTATTCGAATAGTTTGACATTCTGCAGAGGTGGTACACTTTCACCACAATATTCGATACACTCTGTCAGGAACAATCCTGAATTCACCATACTTAGTATGCAGATAATCAATCCTAACCTTTCAATTACACGACCTAGTATAGGCACCTCTCCTGTGAGTTTGGCCTCCCAACCATGACCAACTGTCATCTTGGGAACTACACAGGTGGAAAAACTTCACAAGGTAGCCTCAGCTCAAACCTTGGCAGCAAGGTAACCCATACTAAGGTATATAAATTTCCAGTCAAGCCCTACCCAAATTTCGGGTATTTTGGTTGTATGGTAAAATTGGAATGGTATCGCATCCAGAAAACCATCAGTTTTATCAAGGGCTAAGGCTCATGCCTTAACATTTTCATCATAAAAATCATTTGGTGTTCAAGAACACATGTCAAAACATTTCAGTAGAATGACTCATCATTCTAAGGTTTTCATAACCATTTTCACCAAGTATTCCCATCTAAAGTTGATCCATTTTTATGCTTAGCACTAGCAACTGCAATGGGGGGTAAACACTTATCTAAGTTCAATCTCATGCCTCAGGATGACACCAAGATTTATCTAACTTAGGTTAATTTTTATGCTCTTTATGCTACCTTTAATAATCTCTCTAAACTCTACAAATCCCTAGGTAAACTTCAAAAGAAAGCTTTGATAAAGAAATACAATACTAAGCTTGCAAATAAAACTAGGATTTGGTATCATCAAATGTATCTAACCAAGCATGCTTAATGCATTGCATAGGTTATCTAACTTTCATGGTTGAAAGTGTTAGCTTGCATAATTGCAAGTATAAGCTTGCCTTGTGCAAAGTAGTGGTTGAAGTTCTCCTCGACTTCTTCCTCGTAGTATCCTCCTTCCTCCACGTATCCTTGGTCGGCACTAGTGTCTATAAATAAATACATGGTACACAATCACCAAACAATACTTAACTACTCTTACTTATCACACCAAAGTTTTCACTAGATGATCTATTATCATCACAAACATTACAATCATTAAGGCAAATAGTTTTATTTTCTTTATTTTAGAAAAGTAATTTCTACTCATTGAAAAACTACTTAAGATTTAATATTCTCCAACTAAAAAAAGGGATCATGTTGACACATGTCATCACCACATATCTCAGTACATGGGAATGTGATTTAAAGTGGTGTCACAATTTAATAAGGTTTAACCTTTTTATTTTAATTAATTAAAGTGACTAGAAATGCCTATGGGGCATTCTTTTATTGCTTGACCATTATTTCTGCAAGTAAACCTAGATATTCTTATATATTCTGAAAGGTCTTGTTAAATGTGATTTTTGAGAGTTGGATTTAACTCAAAAGCTTTCATGGTTGAATTTTGAAAAATGTTTGAATGCAGAAAAGCTTCTGCCTTGTTATTTTTACCATGGGTGATCTACAAATCTAAATGGTTTGAATCCAACGGGCTTGGATTAAGAAATCTAGTACCTTGCTACCAAAATTGGTTTGATGCATTTTGGTTCAGTGAATCGAGTTGGGTTGATTTTTGAATCTGGGTACAGAACTGAGTCTGAAACTAAAAGAATAAACCTGAATTTGAATTACTGGGTCATGCGGGATGCTAACTGGGCCGGCCCATGGTGCACAGCGCACTCGTGGGTGGGTTTAAGTGAACGAGCCCACCCGTCAATGAGACAGAGGGGTGCGAAGCAGTATGGGGGATGTGGACCGCACGATCAAGCTCTAATCCTACGGCTGCGGTTCATCGTTCACGTAGGGCAACACCGGCGAGACAGAACCCTAGTGCGGCCAGTGGGGGTCGTGGGAGGCTCACTGGGGCTCAGGCGGGGGTCGGCGATGGGGGTAAACGACAAAGTCGACGATGATGATCCTCCTAGTACCGGCAGCTCCTCCTAGGGCAGCTCCAATAAACGTCGCCCTTCTCCTCCAACAGCGGCAAGCTCCGGCAAAATTCCGGCGAAGCGCTGCTCGCCTTGCTCCGGGAGTGTGGTGGGGTGCTTCTAAGAGAGATAGGGGATTGAGATGGTGTGAAGAATTAATGCTGGGGTGGCCTCTATTTATAGTGCCTGAAGGGGATCGACGGGCGCAGGCTAAGCTCATCATGGTCGTTAGCACAATGGGCTAATGGAAAGGGCAACGATTGGGGCAGTGTTGTGCTCCCTGGCAAAGCTCAACGGCAAGGTCACGCAGCGTGGGGCGGTGCGAAACGGTCGGAACGTTGCTACGCTCTGGGCGGGTCCGACGGCGTTTTAATGGCGCACAACTTCTATGGTCCGCGCGGCGGCGAAAGGGCATGTCTGCGGTGTTGTTGGGGTGCTGGCGATCGTGCTCGCACGCGGCGAGGGCGGTGCGCGGTCTGTGGGCGTGTGTCGCGGTTGGTGCTCTTGCGTGCTCTCTTCTCGCTCACAGAGAGGGTTGGCATGCTCGAGCTGTGTGGTCCAGGGGCTGGCTGCGGTCGAGACTTGGACAGGGGGTGGCAGTGGACGATGGAGAGTGTCCCAGACATGGTTGCTAGGCTTGGTGCTTCTCCTAGCTTGCTGTCGACTGAGAGGTGGCAAGTTGAGCTCGGCCTGGTCACCATTGATGGCTATGGGAAGCTCACAGCGGTGCTAAATCTTGTTAAATGATCTAGATGATCTACTAATAGCTTGCTGTGAACCAAAGATGGAACAAGTTAGGCCAAAATCACTGCTCCTAATAGTGTTTGATGTTTGTTTGTTTGATGTTTGCAAGGTGTTTGATGAAATGGCCGAAAGAGATTCAAATTTGAATTTTTGATTCAAGCTTGGTGGGTGTGTTGGATACATACTAGGGAGTCTCTGGTTAGTGGGATTGGTCAAGTGGAATTGGTTTGGTTGGGCTTTGAGAAATGGTGATCTTCACATATGTTATAGATTCAATTTTGAATTGTCATTTGAATCAAGTTGCCAAATGTTTCTGTAAGTTTGAAAGGTGGTCTTTGATTCACTTTTACTTGGTATAGCAAGGGATGAAAATAAATGGAAATGTTTCTGTTTGAAATCTTGGACTAGAAACACTCAAAGTGGCATAGTGAGCAAGATTAGCAAAAATGACCATTTGCTTTATTTGTTTTGTTTTTTATTTTCTCTTGATTTTTGCTGCTTGGAAATGATTTATATGATGTTGTTTTCACCTTCAAACCATTCCTTGCTATTTAGATCAATCACACAAGTCCATTCATGCATTCATACAATCATCACATACACACATGCATTCATATGATTTGAATTAACAAAA
The DNA here is from genome assembly GCA_916181665.1 of Avena sativa. Taxonomy (NCBI): domain Eukaryota; kingdom Viridiplantae; phylum Streptophyta; class Magnoliopsida; order Poales; family Poaceae; genus Avena; species Avena sativa. The sequence continues at coordinate 112,580,287 of OV702283.1, forward strand.
GTTTTTGTTAACACTATTTTTGGTGATTGGAATATGATAACCCTCGGTGAGCCCTACCACGACCCCCTCTATCCTCTGCTAGGGTTTCTGCCCGCGGGCGGCGGCGCCAGGTAGAAGATGGCCCATGGCCGTCCGATCTACTCCTAATCCTACGGCCGGGCGGCTCCTGTACCCCTTCGTCACCGGCAGTCGCTGACGGGCCGGCCCCGCCTGTCAGCTTCAATCCCAGATCCCGCGCGTGTTGCCGCGAGCCGGGCCATCCGCCTGGCCCTAGGTAGCCCAGTTGCCCTAGATCTGGCCCAGAAACCCTACCCCCTTTATTCCTTTTGTCTAGATCAGCAAACTAGAAGTTTGGCTTAAATCCAAACAAAATAGTAAAACACCATATTTTGGCCATATGTAATTTTTCACACATGCATGCACCTTTTCTCTAACATTCACACCTGGTGCTGGACCAAATTGAGATTTGGAATAAAAATGTTAAATCATCTACTCAGATCTGTCCTTTTCACCAATGAATTTCTCCAGAAAGTTTGGTATCCCCAAATTGAGTAAATCCAATTCTTATTGAAAGGTATAGGCCATACCTTTCACTTCCCACTGGCCCCACACCCATTTGATTCCTAGGTTGTTGTTAGCAAAAATATTAAAAACAGTTCCTTTCTGCCTTTAGGAAATTCCCTAGGTCAAACAAAGTGAGGTTCTCACCTAATTACAACTCCCGATGAACACACTTACCTATATCGTACTTAATCCAGCAGCTCATAATTTTATGAGTCTCTGTTGAATTTTAGTGAATTAAACTATTATGTGCATGCTTTATTCACTATTAAAAATCATTTCAGTAGTTCTGTAACTTAAAAAATGTTGATTACAATTTCCTACAGAAAGGTATTCTTAGTACCTAACATGTGTCCTTGGAATCACCTAAAAAGCTTCTGCAAAATAAATCTAATGAAAAAGACAAATCCCAACCAGTATTGCCTTTGGGTATTTCTCAAGGGCATTCTGGTAATTATTTTGAGGTGAAACCAACTCCTCTTAATTCATTCCACTAAATACTACCTAATCACCCAAGTAAATAATTTTTGGAACTCCAGAACAGTTCTGGTGAATTATTTCCTAAAACTAGAGTTTTAATGTCACATCCCAAGATTTTGCAAATCTTGTAATGTGAAAAACAAATGAATAAAATAAAAACTTTGTTTGATTTTCAGGGCCAGAAGAAACTTTTTGAATTCAATTGGAACCTCAAACCAATTTGAATCAAATAAATCCTAAAGGGATTTATAAAGATAAACATTTGATAAAGGAAAATAAAATATTTTGGAATTACTATTTTGGAACTTTTAAATGAAAGGTTTTGGATTTCAAAAGAAATAGAAGTTTTATGAATAAAGATTATTTTATAAAGCCAAATTAAACCTTGGCCAATGTTTTGAAATAAAATGTTTTGTTTTGATAAAAATAGTAAAGGTTTATTTAAATAAAATAATAAGTATTTAATATCCAGTTTTATTTAAATAAAAGGTTTTACCATTTTAATTAAAACATCAAAACTTATTATTTTAAATAAGTTTTCCAAGTATTTTATATTCTCAAATAAAACCTACTGAAGTGTTTTGGTTTTATTTTAGATTTCAAAATAAAGATTTTAAATAAAACAAATTCTATTTGATTTAATAACCAAGGTCCATTTTATTTATTTAATAATGGAACCTAAAATAAAATGTTATTTTATTTTAAAAACAAGTTTTCCATTTCTAAATAAAACCTAGATTTGGTTTTGAAAATAATTAGATTTCAAAAGGAGTGTTTAAATAAAACAAATCCTATTTGATTTATTAACAAAGGTCTATTTAATAATGGACCCTAAATAAAAATTTGTTATTTTGGTTTTGAAATTTTGGTTTATGTTACTGAACAGAACCAATTTCAAAGTTTCAAAGTGTGGTGCTGTTTGAATTGATTTGAGTGTTGTTTGGTTGGTTGAATTTCAAAACAGGAAATAGTTATAGAAAAAGAAAAAGCCAGCAGACAGAAAAAAATGGAATCTGGACCAGCCCAGTCGATAGAGCCCAATAAGCCTAGAGAACCAGCCCAGCTCCCCGCCCCAAAGAAAACGCTTCGCACCTGGCAACTGACCCACGGAGACACTGACCGGTGGACCTCCTTTCCTTATCGCATCCTCGCTGACGACTGGACCCCACCTCCCTGTTCATCCTCCTCACCCGCGCGACTTCTTCTTCCCCCAAACCTCGTCGCCGTTTCTGTCAGATAACTGCGCGCTTAATTCCTCTTAATGGCTGCGTTAATCTCGCCCCTGACCACACGCACTTAAGCACCTCTCCTCCCTCTGTCATTCCCCGCAAACACCAACTCCACATCGCCACCAGGCTGCTCGGAATAATCTCCAAAACGCCGCTGCTCTGACGAGCTTCATCCTCAAATTCCGGCCAGCACTCGCCACCTCCTGCCCCCACAAGCACGCAGGCACACTCACCACTCCCAGGCGCACCTGCATGTGCCCTTCATTCGACTGCGGGCGCCCCAGAGCGTCGACTACGACAAGCTCCCGAACGCCGCCGCGTTTGCCTTCTTCTCCGGCGAAGCCTACTGGTAAGAACAGACTGCCCCTTCACACCTCGTTCACGCACACAACTTTGTCTTGATCCTGCGCGTCTAACCGCGTCTTCATTTTGTCTCGGGGTGAACCACAACACCGTCCCCGAGCACAACCAAAGCCGCCTGACGCCAGGAGCAACTCCGGCGAACGATTACCGCCACGACAGAGCGCCCCTTGACCCAAGGAGACCACGTCGAGCTTCCCCAGCCTCCTGCGATCTCGGTGAGCACCTTCCCCTCCTCCCCCGTTTCCTGTTTCGCCAGCGCCGCCACTGTCTGACCGTCGCCGCCGCTAGCCACCGCCGGCGCCGCTCGCATATGGTCAAGCTGAAGGGAATATGCCCTGAGAGGCAATAATAAAGTGTTTATTATGTGTATTCCAAGTATATGATAGATGTTTATTTTGCATGCTATAATTGTATTAATACGGAAACGTTAATACATGTGTGTTTAATAAACAAACAGAAAGTTCCTAGTTATGCCTCTCTCATAAACTAGCTCGTTGATTAACAAGATGATCAAGGTTTCCTGATCATGGACATTGGATGTTGTTAATAACGGGATCACAACATTAGTGTAATGGTGTGATGAACATTTATCCGAAGTATAGCATTACGATCAAAGTCATTGAGTTTATATTGCTATAACAAGTTACGAAGTGATCCTAATCCTTAGACCATGAGATCATGTCAATCACTAACACCGGAAGAGTTTCTTGATAACATCAAACGTCACACCGTAACAGGGTGATTATAAAGATGGATTCATAACTAATAAAGTGTTATGTTGAGGCTCATGGATCGAGAGTGGAATTTGTTCATCCCGATGATGGATAGATATACTCTGGGCCCTCTCGGTGATATCACATTGATTAGCTTGCAATCAAGTGATTTGATCACTAGAATGTTATATCACAGGAACGAGAAAAGAGTGCATGTCGGTAACGAGATCAAACTAGGTATGGAGATACCGATGATCGAATCTCGGACATGTAATATATCGTGAAACAAAGGGATTAAGATACTAGCGTAAAAGGTTCTGACGATCACAAGAAAGTCATCGTCGAATGTGTGGGAGTCAGTATGGGTCTCCAGATCCCGCTTCTGATTATTGATCCGAGAGGGGTCTCGATCATGTCCGCATTATTCACGAACCGTAGGGTGACACACTTAAGAGACACCGACATCCAATTGGAGCAAATGTTTCATGCCGAAAGAATAAACAAGCGCAGGAATTTATTTCACTAGATACCGAAACAGGTTTTCGGGTGAAATTGCATAAAGTGGTTATGCATGTGAAATAGAATTCTAGCAAGGGTTTATTTTTGAATGTTTGTCATTAAAGTAATTGACAAAATTCTGAATAAAATAAAAGAGTTTTATTTAATGAGAGTTTGCATTAAATTTGGTGGAAATTTAATGGGAATTTGAGTGGACTTTTGAGTGGAGGGATTTTAAAGGGCATTTTGTGAGTGGAGTGTCCACCCACATGAATGAAGGAGGGGAGGGGAAGCACCCATGGCCGGCGGCCACCCCCTTGGGTGCCCCCCTCCTCCTATAAAAGGAGCCCCCCTCCTCACTTGTCTCTCACACCTCCTCGTGAAGGATCTCTCTCCCCCTCTAGAATTTATTCCCCATGGTCTCGGACTAGCGAGATACATGTTCCCGGTGGCTATTCGGCAAGAAAGAGTTGTGCTTCCGCTGCATCGCTGGAGCGAGGAGGTGGAGGTTGCTCGGTGCCTCGAACGTGTGTGCTAGCACGGATGCGCTGCTGATTTGCGGCGCTAGGACTTCCTCTCGATCTTGAGATCGGCAAGAGATCGTCTACATCAGCCACGAGTTGAAATCGTTAAGCTTTGTCGGTCTTCAAGGGTATGTTCTCTACGGATATACATCCGCCCGTTGTTTTTATCTAGTAGATAGATCTTGGTATATAGTTCACATCGTAGGAATTTTTTTGTTTTCTATGCTGCGAACCCTACAGTGGTATCAGAGCCGGATCTATGCGTAGATACTTTACACGGGTAGTACACATATGAGTATGTGGGTGTAGGGGTCTCAACCTAATAAGGTAGATACCTCCTGTGTTTACAATGCTAGTCCCTGGATCAATAGCTAGCATCCATAGTTAAGATGAAATATCAAGATACAAAGGTCATAATATAAATTTATAACCAGGAATAACATAATTTTATTACATCATTACATAGCTCATTTGGCTATTATATTACAATGCAGCGGAATAACTATAAGTAGGGGTACTTCATCTTCAAAGTGCCACAGGCAGATGTTGGTTGTAGACTTTGTAATCCTAGTCAATCAAACTTCACTAAAATCAATCAAACCTGCAACATTACAAGTTACAGCCACAAGGGTCAATACATTTTGAATTGTATTGGCAAGTTTCACTTCTATGTATAATAAGAGTGGATCCTATCAATACATGCATATTTGGCTAAGTAGAGTTTAAGGCTTATTTGCATAAAGCAATATTTTATCCTATCTTTTCAAAAATGTATTTGGTCATTGGTCAAATCTCTTTTCCAAGTTCCTTGAACTCCTTGGTAGAAACTCAATTGTTCAAGTCCTTGTCAAAATTCCTTGAGCATCTTGGTAACCCCAAGTACATCAAGTGTTAAGCAAAAATCTCTTGAGCACCTTGGTAACCCCAAGTGCAACAAGCTTAACAAAATCTCTTTGAATTCCTTGGTAGACACACAAGGGCATCAAGTTTTTATTTTAGAAGTTGGTATGTCGAGATCTCCCATAGTTCAAACTTTAGTTGCTCAGTATTGTCCATAACCGGGGACACGGCTAAGTACTTAGATTTTATTAACTTCTGCAGAAGGAGTACACTTTCCGCACATGTCACTATCCCATCTTGTTGCCACCAGTGGCCTACTGGATTAGTGCTCACCAAGATGGAGTACTGGCAGACTGAGAATGTGACGAAGTCTTTCCAAAAGGTCCTCCCATACATCATTGCTAGCTTTGTCTTCATCCCCCATGAAGCATTCCAGATCCCCATGTCCAGTAACTAAAGACAATGTATGGGTCTTCCTAATGTAATTGACTAAGCCAGAGCCATAATAGCATGTGGTTGCACACGAAAGCCACAATTGGAGAAGCATGTTCAATCTCTAAGTTTCCTAGGTGGGTTTTCTTTTGGAACACAACACAAAGAGATCACCATAAACATGGTTCCTTTTGTTGCCACCTTCTCCAAAACTTAAAGTATCCTCCACCTAGGTGGTTCATTGAGTCCTTGTTTTATTATGTAAAACACAAGTCCTTTTCTCAACTTTGTAAAATCTCAACATGTATCTCTTTTCTCAAATAAGCATGGCTAAGCATGTACAACTACAATATTTTCACTAAGGAGTGTATAGGGAATCCTATTAGGATTTAGCATAGCATAAGTATAAATTATTTTCATGCATGTTTCCAAAATCCACTAAGTATAATGAAAATAGTAGGACTTTTGAATGATAGTGTAACTTGCCTTTTTGGAAGAGAATGGTGGTACACTCCTTGATCTTTCTAGTCTCACACTTTGCTAATTTCACTACAATCAATCAAGCAAGCATAGTATCAAGTAGCGTTCCAAAACCTATAATCAAACAACATTTCACACTCATAAAACAATGGGATCTAAGCTACATGTAATCATACAAGGGGTGGTTCTGCTTGCAAAGATGGTCTCCACTAGGCTTCTAAACTTTGTAAAGTCCAAAGTGGTCATTTACCAAAATGGCAAAGTCAATTGCAAAAAGGGTTCTATCTTAAAACCATTTTAAAATCCATTCATCATTTTATGTGGTGAAAAATGTTTTTATCAAAACCAAACTTTTAAGTTTTTCACCAAATGAGTTGCTATTGCAAAACTTGGTGTTTTTGGGTCAGTAGGTTTGGTCCAATCTATTTTCTCAAAGTTCTCTTTCCATAACCATTTTCATAATAAAATCAATAATTTTATTTGGCTAGAACTTGGCTAAGTCAAATAATTCAACCTAAATTTTACCAAAATCATTTTTAACACCAAGGGTTGGTTCCTAGGGTCAGTAAGGTCACAACAATCCATTTTGCAAATGTTTCAACCCTAAAATCATTTTTAAACAATTTTTCTAATCAAAATAAGAACACAAATGAATCTGCAAAATCAAGCAAACTAACAGATACTATTTTCTAAACTAAGGGCATGGTTGGCTAGGTCTTGCTCTCCTGAATCCAACGACATAAATTTAGTAATTTTTGGACGTGTGGATCCAAAGTTACAAGGGTTTGAAAATCCTATCTAAATCAGATTTCAAATCTGTTTTTAAACCAAAACATGGCCACGCGTCGCTTTCTAACTGGGCGATACCGGTTCGGCCGGATCACGCGCGGTAGCCCTTGGATCTAATTAGATCGTGCGGCACAGAACGCGTACCTCTTCGCGGCTAAATGATCTAATCTTGCTCGTTCAAACTAGATCCTACGGTACTAGTTCGCTGGACCAAAAGTGAGCGGCGCCGACGGCGGCTAGTGGCGGCGCACGGCTAGGCGAGGTGCTCGCGGTGGGTCTAGGAAGCAAAGATCGAGGTGGGAATGCTCACCGTGGTCACGAGGACGAGGTGTTGCTCAGGGCGTGGTCTTTTGGTCGAGGGGCGTCCTGGAACAGCAGGGATTGCTCACCGGAGTTGAAGACAACGTCGGGCGGCTCTGTCTGAGGTTGAAGTCGACGTTGCAGATCATGCGGAGGCAAACAGAGGGCGTAGTTAGGTACGCAAGACCAAGGCGAAGACGTTTGCGTGATCGAGAAGACGTGGGGCGGTCAGTGCTTACCGGGGAAGGTCGTCGGAGAGGTTGCAGACGCGGCGGCGTTCGGAAGTTTGACGTAGCCGACGCTCTGGGGCGCTCGCGGTCGAATGGGTGGTACGGGGAGGAGGGTCTGGAAGTGGGGAAGCTGCGAGGTTGCACAAGGAGGCAAGGGGCGGTGATACTTGGCCGGAATTCGACGAGGAAGGTCGTCGGAACAGAGGAGCTCGGGGAGGAATTGGGGTGGCCTGGTGGCGTGATTGAGGGAGGAGTCGGAGGAGAAATGAAGAAGGAATGCTGGCGTTTTATCGAGCTTGGTCAAGGCGAGGTAAAGGCGCGGAATTATGGCGTATTGAATCCGCGGAATCACAGCAGGAAACGGCGACGAGGGGGAAGAAGGGGTCGCGCGGGTGTGGACGATGAACAGGGGGAAGTGGGGTCTACCTGGCAGTGAGAAAGGAAATGAGGGGAGGGTCCACTGGTCATACTCAGTGCGGGTCAGGAACGAGGTGTGAATCGTTTTCTGTTCGGGGTGAGATACTGGGCTAGTTCCTGGGCCTGTTGGGCTGCTGGGTTGGGTCAAGTCCGACTCCATTTTTTCTTCCTGTAGTCTTTTTCTATTTCTATTTTTGATTTCTGTTTTGAAATTTCTATCAAACAAACATGGTTCAAATCAATTCAAATAACACCCAAACTTTGTAATATTGAAATTAGTTCTGTTCAGTAACATGAACCAAAATCCAAATTCAAATTAATAGTTTTAATAATAGGGTCCATTATTAATTAAATAAATAGATGTATCAGTTATTAAATCCATAGGCTTTGATTTAATTCAAAGCTCCACTTGAGAACTACATAATTTAAATCATTCAGTAGGTTGTATTTGAAAATAAGGAATATCTGGAAAGCTTGTTTTAAAATAAAATAACATTTTTGTTATATAGGGTCCATTAATAATTAAATAAAATTGGACCTTGGTTATTTAAATCAAAATAAGATTTGATTTATTTCAAGGTTTTTATTTAAATCCCAATCTTTTCCAAAACCAAATCAGTAGGTTTTATTTGGAAATAAAGAATATTTGGAAACTTGTTTAAAAATAAATCAACCTTTTATTTTAGGGTCCATTAATTAATTAAATACAATAGACCTTCATTATTAAAACAACTAGTACTCTATTTTATTTAAAACCTTTATTTTGAAGTCTAAAATAAAACTAAAACATTTTAGTAGGATTTATTTGAGAATATAAAATACTTGGAAAACTTATTTTAAAGGATTAAATAAGTTTTGATGTTTTGTAAATAGCAAATACCTTTATAAAATAAACTTGGATATTAAATCCTTATTAATTTATTTAAATAAACCTTTGCTATTTTTTTATTCAAGACAAAATGTTTTAATTCCAAAGCTTGGCCAAGGTTTTAACTTGGCTTCATAAAATAATCTTTATTTATGAATCCATCTTTTCTTTTGAAAACCAAGTCTTTTATAAAAAGATTCCAAAATATTTTATTTTCTTTTATCAAATGTTTTATCCTTATAAATCCCTTTAGGATTTATTTGTTTCAAATTGGTTTGAAGTTCCAATTGAATTCAAAAAGTTTCTTTTGGCCCTGATAATCATCAAAGTTTTATTTTATTCATTTATTTTCACATTACAAGATTTGGAGAATCTTGGGATGTGACAGGCTACCACCCTTAAAATAAATCTCGTCCCGAGATTTGGGAAGGTTAGGGTTACAAGCATGTTCAAAACAACTAGGGTACTACCACCCTTAAAAAAATTTCAAACAAAAATTACATATTGTCCTTCTTGGGATCTTGAGAAACTTCTCTAAGCAATCTTTTGCATGGTGTCCTTGGTTTCCATGCTTGACTCATGGGTCAAGGTTGAGTTTCTCCATAGGCTTGTTCAACTTGTTCTTCATCTTTTCTGGACAGTTGCTTGCATAATGTCCTGGATTCTTGCAGTTGAAACAATGGATGTCCTTGAGTTCTTTACGTGGCTCTTGTGGACAAGTTGCTACATAGTGGCCTAACTCTTTGCAGTTGTTGCACCATACTTGGTCAATATCTTTATTCTTCTTGTTCTCTGGGCACTCACTGGAATAGTGTCCCATTTCCTTACATTTACGACATTGCACAAGGTTCATGTATGGTCTTGGTTTCTTGGGTTTCTTTGCTCCTTTGAATTGGGTTGTCTTGTTTGGAGGTATAAGTGGTCCTTTTCCTTTGCCATCAACATTCTTGGCATACTTGGATCCTTCTTGTTTCCTTTGTTCTACCATGGAGTAGATGGGGCATTGGATAGGAGTATGATTGCTTCCTTCACATAGGTAGCAAGTAGCTTGAGAGGTAGGACATTGTCCAACAGGATGATTTTCTTCACAGTTAGGGCATTGACCTTCATGCTCCTTGGAAGTATGATCCTTGTCTCCACAAATAATGCAAGCTGGGGCTCCATCTAGAACAACATTCTTGTCATCTTTGTTATCATAAACTCCTTTGGGATAGCTTTCTTCCATGCTGATCATTTGATTAGTCACCTTAAGCATCAGTTGGGATTGTTCCTCCAAAAACCTTTGCAGTGCTGGATATTTATCACTATTGCTGGCTATGAACTGAGCTGTTAGCTGGTTTAACTGGTGTTGGGTTGCTATGAGCTCTTTCATGCTGTCAGCTTGGTTAGTGTTGATGTCATCAACCTTGGAGTCTTTTGGAGTATTCATCTGTTTGGGTTGAAGGGAGATTAGAATAGGCAAGATATTTCTAAGGAAATATTTCTACTCACACACATCACAATTCACACAAACAATGTGCATGCAAACACAAACCAAACATTTCACTCAAACAAGGTTCAAGCACATACTTAGTCAACAAAAATATTTTTGTTACACCACACAGGTTGGTGTGTTTTGACTTAACCATAATATGGTGGTCCATTTATATGGTTCACTTGTGATCTTTCCATCCTTCTTGGTTGCTTCTTCTTACATGAGATCATGGTTTCCTTGAGAGAAACTCTTGGTTGCAATACCTCTAATGATGTAGACTCCTTCTAACTTTTGCATTCCCTCAGTCTCTAATTCTTGAGCAAGGTTTCCTTGTCTCTCTTGTGGTCCTTAGTGATATCCAAGTTGGAAGTCCTTGGTGAATATGCTGAAGATGTTGAAGTCATTAGAGTTGAAGAAGTTGAAGTCATTAGAGTTGAAGAAGTTGAAGAAGTCCTTTGCGCATGGTGTAGTCTTTGGCCATGGGGTAGGTTTTTCCATCAAGTTTGAAATAGAAGAGATGTAGAGTTGAAACCAAAATGGTTAAGGAAAGAGTTTACAAGTGTTTTTGTAATAAGTTTTTGGAACAAATACACTCCTATTTTTCTAAGGGGTTTTGTCCAATCCTAGGTTTACAAATCCTACAGGCAACACAATGATCTGATACCATCTGTAGGGGTCTCAACCTAATAAGGTACATACCTCCTGTGTTTACAATGCTAGTCCCTGGATCAATAGCTAGCATCCACAGTTAAGATGTAATATCAAGATACAAAGGTCATAATATAAATTTATAACCAGGAATAACATAATTTTATTACATCATTACATAGCTCATTTGGCTATTATATTACAATGCAGCGGAATAACTATAAGTAGGGGTCCTTCATCTTCAAAGTGCCACAGGCAGATGTTGGTTGTAGACTTTGTAATCCTAGTCAATCAAACTTCACTAAAATCAATCAAACCTGCAACATTACAAGTTACAGCCACAAGGGTCAATACATTTTGAATTGTATTGGCAAGTTTCACTTCTATGTATAATAAGAGTGGATCCTATCAATACATGCATATTTGGCTAAGTAGAGTTTAAGGCTTATTTGCATAAAGCAATATTTTATCCTATCTTTTCAAAAATGGTTTTGGTCATTGGTCAAATCTCTTTTCCAAGTTCCTTGAACTCCTTGGTAGAAACTCAAGTGTTCAAGTCCTTGTCAAAATTCCTTGAGCATCTTGGTAACCCCAAGTACATCAAGTGTTAAGAAAAAATCTCTTGAGCACCTTGGTAACCCCAAGTGCAACAAGCTTAACAAAATCTCTTTGAATTCCTTGGTAGACACACAAGGGCATCAAGTTTTTATTTTAGAAGTTGGTATGTCGAGATCTCCCATAGTTCAAACTTTAGTTGCTCAGTATTGTCCATAACCGGGGACACGGCTAAGTACTTAGATTTTATTAACTTCTGCAGAAGGAGTACACTTTCCGCACATGTCACTATCCCATCTTGTTGCCACCAGTGGCCTACTGGATTAGTGCTCACCAAGATGGAGTACTGGCAGACTGAGAATGTGACGAAGTCTTTCCAAAAGGTCCTCCCATACATCATTCCTAGCTTTGTCTTCAGCCCCCATGAAGCATTCCAGATCCCCATGTCCAGTAACTAAAGACAATGTATGGGTCTTCCTAATGTAATTGACTAAGCCAGAGCCATAATAGCATGTGGTTGCACACGAAAGCCACAATTGGAGAAGCATGTTCAATCTCTAAGTTTCCTAGGTGGGTTTTCTTTTGGAACACAACACAAAGAGATCACCATAAACATGGTTCCTTTTGTTGCCACCTTCTCCAAAACTTAAAGTATCCTCCACCTAGGTGGTTCATTGAGTCCTTGTTTTATTATGTAAAACACAAGTCCTTTTCTCAACTTTGTAAAATCTCAACATGTATCTCTTTTCTCAAATAAGCATGGCTAAGCATGTACAACTACAATATTTTCACTAAGGAGTGTATAGGGAATCCTATTAGGATTTAGCATAGCATAAGTATAAATTATTTTCATGCATGTTTCCAAAATCCACTAAGTATAATGAAAATAGTAGGACTTTTGAATGATAGTGTAACTTGCCTTTTTGGAAGAGAATGGTGGTTCACTCCTTGATCTTGCTAGTCTCACACTTTGCTAATTTCACTACAATCAATCAAGCAAGCATAGTATCAAGTAGCATTCCAAAACCTATAATCAAACAACATTTCACACTCATAAAACAATGGGATCTAAGCTACATGTAATCATACAAGGGGTGGTTCTGCTTGCAAAGATGGTCTCCACTAGGCTTCTAAACTTTGTAAAGTCCAAAGTGGTCATTTACCAAAATGGCAAAGTCAATTGCAAAAAGGGTTCTATCTTAAAACCATTTTAAAATCCATTCATCATTTTATGTGGTGAAAAATGTTTTTATCAAAACCAAACTTTTAAGTTTTTCACCAAATGAGTTGATATTGCAAAACTTGGTGTTTTTGGGTCAGTAGGTTTGGTCCAATCTATTTTCACAAAGTTCTCTTTCCATAACCATTTTCATAATAAAATCAATAATTTTATTTGGCTAGAACTTGGCTAAGTCAAATAATTCAACCTAAATTTTACCAAAATCATTTTTAACACCAAGGGTTGGTTCCTAGGGTCAGTAAGGTCACAACAATCCATTTTGCAAAAGTTTCAACCCTAAAATCATTTTTAAACAATTTTTCTAATCAAAATAAGCACACAAATGAATCTGCAAAATCAAGCAAACTAACAGATACTATTTTCTAAACTAAGGGCATGGTTGGCTAGGTCTTGCTCTCCTGAATCCAAAGACATAAAATTTGTAATTTTTGAACGTGTGGATCCAAAGTTACAAGGGTTTGAAAATCCTATCTAAATCAGATTTCAAATCTGTTTTTAAACCAAAACATGGCCACGCATCGCTTTCTAACTGGGCGATACCGGTTCGGCCGGATCACGCGCGGTAGCCCTTGGATCTAATTAGATCGTGCGGCACAGAACGCGTACCTCTTCGCGGCTAAATGATCTAATCTTGCTCGTTCAAACTAGATCCTACGGTACTAGTTCGCTGGACCAAAAGTGAGCGGCGCCGACGGCGGCTAGCGGCGGCGCACGGCTAGGCGAGGTGCTCGCGGTGGGTCTAGGAAGCAAAGATCGAGGTGGGAATGCTCACCGTGGTCGCGAGGACGAGGTGTTGCTCAGGGCGTGGTCTTTTGGTCGAGGGGCGTCCTGGAACAGCAGGGATTGCTCACCGGAGTTGAAGACAACGTCGGGCGGCTCTGTCTGAGGTTGAAGTCGACGTTGCAGATCATGCGGAGGCAAACAGAGGGCGTAGTTAGGTACGCAAGACCAAGGCGAAGACGTTTGCGTGATCGAGAAGACGTGGGGCGGTCAGTGCTTACCGGGGAAGGTCGTCGGAGAGGTTGCAGACGCGGCGGCGTTCGGAAGTTTGACGTAGCCGACGCTCTGGGGCGCTCGCGGTCGAATGGGTGGTATGGGGAGGAGGGTCTGGAAGTGGGGAAGCTGCGAGGTTGCACAGGGAGGCAAGGGGCGGTGATACTTGGCCGGAATTCGACGAGGAAGGTCGTCGGAACAAAGGAGCTCGGGGAGGAATTGGGGCGGCCTAGTGGCGTGATTGAGGGAGGAGTCGGAGGAGAAATGAAGAAGGAACGCTGGCGTTTTATCGAGCTTGGTCAAGGCGAGGTAAAGGCGCGGCATTATGGCGTATTGAATCCGCGGAATCACAGCAGGAAACGGCGACGAGGGGGAAGAAGGGGTCGCGCGGGTGTGGACGATGAACAGGGGGAAGTGGGGTCTACCTGGAAGTGAGAAAAGAAATGAGGGGAGGGTCCACTGGTCATACTCAGTGCGGGTCAGGAACGAGGTGTGAATCGTTTTCTGTTCGGGGTGAGATACTGGGCTAGTTCCTGGGCCTGTTGGGCTGCTGGGTTGGGTCAAGTCCGACTCCATTTTTTCTTCCTGTAGTCTTTTTCTATTTCTATTTTTGATTTCTGTTTTGAAATTTCTATCAAACAAACATGGTTCAAATCAATTCAAATAACACCCAAACTTTGTAATATTGAAATTAGTTATGTTCAGTAACATGAACCAAAATCCAAATTCAAATTAATAGTTTTAATAATAGGGTCCATTATTAATTAAATAAATAGATGTATTAGTTATTAAATCCATAGGCTTTGATTTAATTCAAAGCTCCACTTGAGAACTACATAATTTTAAATCATTCAGTAGGTTGTATATGAAAATAAGGAATATCTGGAAAGCTTGTTTTAAAATAAAATAACATTTTTGTTATATAGGGTCCATTAATAATTAAATAAAATTGGACCTTGGTTATTTAAATCAAAATAAGATTTGATTTATTTCAAGGTTTTTATTTAAATCTCAATCTTTTCCAAAACCAAATCAGTAGGTTTTATTTGGAAATAAAGAATATTTGGAAACTTGTTTAAAAATAAATCAACCTTTTATTTTAGGGTCCATTAATTAATTAAATACAATAGACCTTCATTATTAAAACAACTAGTACTCTATTTTATTTAAAACCTTTATTTTGAAGTCTAAAATAAAACTAAAACATTTTAGTAGGATTTATTTGAGAATATAAAATACTTGGAAAACTTATTTTAAAGGATTAAATAAGTTTTGATGTTTTGTAAATAGCAAATACCTTTATAAAATAAACTTGGATATTAAATCCTTATTAATTTATTTAAATAAACCTTTGCTATTTTTTTATTCAAGACAAAATGTTTTAATTCCAAAGCTTGGCCAAGGTTTTAACTTGGCTTCATAAAATAATCTTTATTTATGAATCCATCTTTTCTTTTGAAAACCAAGTCTTTTATAAAAAGATTCCAAAATATTTTATTTTCTTTTATCAAATGTTTTATCCTTATAAATCCCTTTAGGATTTATTTGTTTCAAATTGGTTTGAAGTTCCAATTGAATTCAAAAAGTTTCTTCTGGCCTTGATAATCATCAAAGTTTTATTTTATTCATTTATTTTCACATTACAAGATTTGGAGAATCTTGGGATGTGACAGTGGGCGATGATGATCATGTTGTTGCTCCTTTGTTGTGATTTTGGATATTGGTGGCATAGTGGGATGAAGCGTCCCGGACAAACTTTACATGTCCTCGCACATGAGACCTGTTCCACGCTTGACATGCAACTAGTTTGCATAAGTGGCTAGCGGGTGTTTGTCTCTCCTACTATAGTCAATATCTATTTTGCAAGCGAGTTGTCAACAATTTGATTATCCTCGTTGTGGTTCATGTTCGTAGGTAAGAACGGTTCTATCTCGAAAGCCCTAAGCCACGTAAAACTTGCAATGGGTAAATTAGAGGCGTCTAGTTTAGATTGTTGATGGGCTAGTGTTATGATATGGTAGTGTTGTAAGTAGAAGTATGAGATGATACTCTTACAACACACATAGCGTGTAAAATCCATAGACCTTGGATTTACACATATAGGTATGATAGTGATCATACCACGATGCACATGATAGAGATCATCTGCGGGAACCATATCATTTCACTAATAAACATATGATGTTTGATAGCATCTTACATTGCTTGTTTAGCGCTTTGTTAGCATAATAAGATGATCCCTCATTTAAATATCAAGATAAGAATGTGTTCTTCCTTTAGTATGCACCGATTATGTTTTCGTCGCTGCAAGACATCACGTGATGATCGGGTGTTCTTGGATCCACGACCATATTTCGGGTGTAAAACAGTTACACACGCGAATACTAAGGTTCTAAATTTGCGAGCCTAGCATGTACAGACATGTCCTCGGAACACGGACCGAAAGGTTAAGCATGAGTCATATAGTTGATATGATGCCCATTTGATGCTCGCCTTTGAAGCTATACCGACTCACGTGATGATCGGACTTGGTGTAGTGGATTTGGTTCATGTAATCACCAAAAAGGAACGAGGGATGTCGTTTTTGAGTGGGAGTTCATTCGTAATATAGATTAGTTGAACTCAATCTATCATACACTTAGTCTAAACTTTACAAATTCTGTTGTAGATGGCACCACCTGCTTTTAATTTCAATGTGTTCATGGAGAAAGAGAAACTAGCAACGAACGGTAGCAACTTTACCGAATGGGCCATGAATTTGAGGATTCTCCTCTCTGCTGCACAAAAGCAATATGTGCTAGAAGCGCCGTTAGGCCCCCCACCTTTAGATGATGCCCCTGACAAGGAGAAGAATGTCTATCAGACTCGTCAGGAGGACCATAACTTAGTTCATTGCGGCATATTGTATGGGCTAGAGACGGAACTTCGAAAGCGTTTCGAAAACGGCAATGCATTTGATACAATGGGTGAGTTGAAAATGATTTTCGACACACATGCTTCTGTAGAGAGCTACAACGCTTCAGAAAAGTTCTTTAGCTGCATGATGGAAGAGCACAGCTCCGTTAGTGAGCATGTACTCAAGATGTCGGGTTACGCCGATAAGCTTGTGTCCTTGGGAATATCGATTCCCATTGACTTAGGCATCCATCGTGTTCTGCAGTCTCTGGCACCTAGATATAAGAGCTTCGTGATGAACTATAATATGAAAGGCATGAAGAAGTCTCTCCCCGAGCTTTTGTCAATGCTTAAAACTGCAGAAGTGGAGATCAAAAAGGAACATCAAGTGTTGATGATCAATATGAACACTGGTTTCAAGAAAGACAAGAAGGGAAAATGGAAGGGAAGTAAGGGCGGCAAGCCTGTTGCCGCGCCTAAAAAGAAACCCCGAGTTGGACCTAAGTCTGATTTCGAGTGCTACTATTGTAAGGGGACTGGCCACTGGAAGCGCAACTGCCCCAAGTATCTGGCAGACAAGAAGGCCGGCAAGGCAAACAAAGGTATATATGATATACATGTTATTGATGTGTACTTGACTAGTGCTCGCAGTAGCACCTGGGTATTTGATACCGGTTTAGTTGCTAATATTTGTAACTCGAATCAGGGGCTGCGGAACAAGCGACCGCTAGCAAGGGGTGAGGTCAAGATGCGTGTCGGCAATGGATCAAGCGTTGATGTGATCGAACGCTGCCTCTCCACTTGCCGTCGGGATTAGTTATAAACTTGAATAAATGTTATCTGGTGCCTGCACTGAGCATGAACATTGTATCTGGATTGTGTTTGATGCGAAGTGGTTATTCATTTAAATCCGAGAACAATGGTTGTTCTGTTTATATGAATGAAATCTTTTATGGTCATGCACCGATGATGAATGGTTTATTTCTATTAGATCTCGATGATAATGTTACACATATTCATAATGTTGATGCTAAAAGGATTAAACTTAATGATGATATATCCGCATATATGTGGTACTGCCGTCTAGGTCATATTGGCGCTAAACGCATGAAGAAGCTCCATTCGGATGGACTTTTGGAATCACTTGATTATGAATCATTTGATACATGTGAGCCATGCCTTATGGGCAAGATGACTAGAACGCCGTTTTCCGGTTCAATGGAACGGGCGACAGATTTATTGGAAATCATACATTCTGATGTATGTGGTCCAATGAGTGTGTCGGCGCGAGGTGGATATCGTTATTTTCTTACTTTCACGGATGATTTGAGTAGATACGGTTATATCTACTTGATGAAACACAAGTCTGAAACCTTTGAAAAGTTCAAGGAATTTCAGAAAGAAGTGTAAAATCATCGTAATAGTAAGATCAAATTTCTACGATCCGACCGTGGAGGTGAGTATCTAAGTTACGAGTTTAGCACTCACATGAAAGAGTGTGGAATTGTTTCACAACTCACACCTGCCGGAACACCACAGTGAAATGGTGTGTCGGAACGTCGTAATCGTACTTTATTAGATATGGTTCGATCTATGATGTCTCTGACGGACTTGCCGTTGTCATTTTGGGGTTATGCACTAGAAACTGCTGCATTCACTTTAAATCGGGCACCATCTAAATCCGTTGAAAAGACACCGTATGAATTGTGGTTTGGAAACAAACCTAAGCTGTCATTTCTTAAAGTTTGGGGATGCGATGTTTATGTGAAGAAACTTCAACCGGATAAACTCGAACCCAAAGCGGAAAAATGCATCTTCATAGGATACCCTAAAGAAACTATTGGGTATTCCTTCTATCACAGATCCGAGGGCAAGGTTTTTGTTGCCAAGAATGGATCCTTTCTAGAGAAAGAGTTTCTCGCGAAAGGTGTGAGTGTCGGAAGGTAGAACTCGAAGAGGTTGTGGAACCTTCTCTTCAAAGTATGGCGAGTAGCGCAGCGCCGGAAATTGTTCCGGAGTTGGCTCCACCTGTTGAAGAGGGAACTAATGATAATGATCATGAAAATCCGAAAGAGAGTACTACCGAACCTCGCAGGTCAAACAGGACGCGTGCAGCTCCCGAGCTGTACGGAAATCCTGTCATGAATTTCATGGTTGATGAAAATGATGACCCTGCGACGTATGAAGAAGCGATGATGAGCCCGGATTCCAACAAATGGTTAGAAGCCATGAAATCCGAGATGGAATCCATGTATGAAAATCAAGTTTGGAACTTGGTGGAATTACCTCACGACCGAAAGGCCGTGGAGAACAAATGGATTTTCTAAAGGAAAACTGATGCTGATGGTAATGTGACCGTCTATAAAGCTCGACTTGTCGCAAAGGGGTTTCGACAAATTCAAGGAGTTGACTATGATGAGACTTTCTCTCCCGTAGCGATGCTAAAGTCAGTTAGGATTATGTTAGCAATTGCTGCATATTTCGATTATGAGATATGGCAGATGGATGTCAAAACCGCGTTTCTCAATGGTAATATTGAAGAAGAGTTGTATATGATACAACCAAAGGGTTTTGTCGATCCTAAGGATGCTAACAAGGTGTGCAAGCTTCAGCGATACATCTATGGATTGAAGCAAGCATCACGAAGTTGGAATCTCCGCTTTGATGAGGTGATCAAAGAGTTTGGATATGTCCAAACTTATGGAGAAGCTTGTATTTACAAGAAAGTGAGTGGGAGCAATGTGGCATTTATGATATTATATGTGGATGACATATTATTGATCGGAAATTATATAGATCTTTTAAACAGTGTTAAAAGTTATCTAAACAGCAAATTTTCAATGAAGGACCTAGGTGAAGCGTCATACATATTAGGCATAAAGATCTATAGAGATAGATCTAGGCGCCTAATAGGGCTATCGCAAAGTACATACCTTGATAAGATTTTAAAGAAGTTTAAAATGGACGGAAGTAAGAAGGGGTTCTTACCTATGTTGCAAGGCAAGACATTGAGTAAGACTCAAAGTCCGGCTTCGGCGGAAGAAAGAGATATAATGGACAAAGTCCCCTATGCTTCAGCCATAGGCTCTATAATGTACGCCATGCTATGTACAAGACCGGATGTGGCACATGCTATTAGTTTGACTAGTAGGTACCAATCGGATCCAGGTTCGGAACACTGGATATCGGTCAAGAATATCCTTAAGTACTTACGAAGAACTAAGGATATGTTTCTTGTATACGGAGGTGAAGAAGAGCTCGTCGCTAAGTGTTATGTCGACGCTAGCTTTGACATCGATCCGGATGACTCTAAGTCTCAATCCGGATACGTATTTCTCATGAATGGCGGAGCGGTTAGTTGGAGGAGCTCCAAACAACCTGTGGTAGCGGGATCAACAACGGAGGCCGAATATGTTGCTGCTTCAGAAGCGGCTCAGGAAGCAGTTTGGATGAAGGAGTTCATATCCGAACTAGGAGTAGTGGCAAACGCATTGGACCCAATGGTGATCTATTGTGACAACAATGGTGCCATTGCCAATGCCAAAGAGCCAAGGTCTCACAAGCATTCCAAGCATATTAAGCGCCGGTTTCACTCCATCCGCGAGCATGTCAAGGATGGAGATATAAAGATTTGTAAAGTACATACGGATCTCAATGTAGCAGATCCGTTGACTAAAACTCTCCCTAGAGAAAAACATGATCAACACCAGAACTCAATGGGAGTTAGATTTATCACTATGTAACTAGATTATTGTCTCTAGTGCAAGTGGGAGACTGAAGGGAATATGCCCTGAGAGGCAATAATAAAGTGTTTATTATGTGTATTCCAAGTATATGATAGATGTTTATTTTGCATGCTATAATTGTATTAATACGGAAACGTTAATACATGTGTGTTTAATAAACAAACAGAAAGTTCCTAGTTATGCCTCTCTCATAAACTAGCTCGTTGATTAACAAGATGATCAAGGTTTACTGATCATGGACATTGGGTGTTGTTAATAACGGGATCACAACATTAGTGTAATGGTGTGATGAACATTCATCCGAAGTATAGCATTACGATCAAAGTCATTGAGTTTATATTGCTATAACAACTTACGAAGTGATCCTAATCCTTAGACCATGAGATCATGTCAATCACTAACACCGGAAGAGTTTCTTGATAACATCAAACGTCACACCGTAACAGGGTGATTATAAAGATGGATTCAGAACTAATAAAGTGTTATGTTGAGGCTCATGGATCGAGAGTGGAATTTGTTCATCCCGATGACAGATAGATATACTCTGGGCCCTCTCGGTGATATCACATTGATTAGCTTGCAAGCAAGTGATTTGATCACTAGAATGTTATATCACAGGAACGAGAAAAGAGTGCATGTCGGTAACGAGATCAAACTAGGTATGGAGATACCGATGATCGAATCTCGGACATGTAATATATCGTGAAACAAAGGGATTAAGATACTAGCGTAAAAGGTTCTGACGATCACAAGAAAGTCATCGTCGAATGTGTGGGAGTCAGTATGGGTCTCCAGATCCCGCTTCTGATTATTGATCCGAGAGGGGTCTCGATCATGTCCGCATTATTCACGAACCGTAGGGTGACACACTTAAGAGACACCGACATCCAATTGGAGCAAATGTTTCATGCCGAAAGAATAAACAAGCGCAGGAATTTATTTCACTAGATACCGAAACAGGTTTTCGGGTGAAATTGCATAAAGTGGTTATGCATGTGAAATAGAATTCTAGCAAGGGGTTATTTGTGAATGTTTGTCATTAAAGTAATTGACAAAATTCTGAATAAAATAAAAGAGTTTTATTTAATGAGAGTTTGCATTAAATTTGGTGGAAATTTAATGGGAATTTGAGTGGACTTTTGAGTGGAGGGATTTTAAAGGGCACTTTGTGAGTGGAGTGTCCACCCACATGAATGAAGGAGGGGAGGGGCAGCCCCCATGGCCGGCGGCCACCCCCTTGGGTGCCCCCCCTCCTCCTATAAAAGGATCCCCCCTCCTCACTTGTCTCTCACACCTCCTCGTGAAGGATCTCTCTCCCCCTCTAGAATTTATTCCCCATGGTCTCGGACTAGCGAGATACATGTTCCCGGTGGCTATTCGGCAAGAAAGAGTTGTGCTTCCGCTGCATCGCTGGAGCGAGGAGGCGGAGGTTTCTCGGTGCCTCGAACGTGTGTGCGAGCACGGATGCGCTGCTGATTTGCGGCGCTAGGACTTCCTCTCGATCTTGAGATCGGCAAGAGATCGTCTACATCAACCACGAGTTGAACTCGTTAAGCTTTGTCGGTCTTCAAGGGTATGTTCTCTACGGATATACATCCACCCGTTGTTTGTATCTAGTAGATAGATCTTGGTATATAGTTCACATCGTAGGAAAATTTTTGTTTTCTATGCTGCGAACCCTACAGTGGTATCAGAGCCGGATCTATGCGTAGATACTTTACACGGGTAGTACACATATGAGTATGTGGGCGATGATGATCATGTTGTTTCTCCTTTGTTGTAATTTTGGATATTGGTGGCATAGTGGGATGAAGCGGCCCGAACAAACTTTACATGTCCTCGCACATGAGACCTGTTCCACGCTTGACATGCAACTAGTTTGCATAAGTGGCTAGCGGGTGTCTGTCTCTCCTACTATAGTCAATATCTATTTTGCAAGCGAGTTCTCAACAATTTGATTATCCTCGTTGTGGTTCATGTTCGTAGGTAAGAACGGTTCTATCTCGAAAGCCCTAAGCCACGTAAAACTTGCAATGGATAAATTAGAGGCGTCTAGTTTAGATTGTTGCTGGGCTAGTGTTATGATATGGTAGTGTTGTAAGTAGAAGTATGAGATGATACTCTTACAACACACATAGCGTGTAAAATCCATAGACCTTGGATTTACACATATAGGTATGATAGTGATCATACCACGATGCACATGATAGAGATCATCTGCGGGAACCATATCATTTCACTAATAAACATATGATGTTTGATAGCATCTTATATTGCTTGTTTAGCGCTTTGTTAGCATAATAAGATGATCCCTCATTTAAATATCAAGATAAGAATGTGTTCTTCCTTTAGTATGCACCGATTATGTTTTCGTCGCTCCAAGACATCACGTGATGATCGGGTGTTCTTGGATCCACGACCATATTTCGGGTGTAAAACAGTTACACACGCGAATACTAAGGTTCTAACTTGGCGAGCCTAGCATGTACAGACATGGCCTCGGAACACAGACCGAAAGGTTAAGCATGAGTCATATAGTTGATATGATGCCCATTTGATGCTCGCCTTTGAAGCTCTACCGACTCACGTGATGATCGGACTTGGTGTAGTGGATTTGGTTCATGTAATCATCAAAAAGGCACGAGGGTTGTCGTTTTTGAGTGGGAGTTCATTCGTAATATAGATTAGTTGAACTCAATCTATCATACACTTAGTCTAAACTTTACAAATTTTGTTGTAGATGGCACCACCTGCTTTTAATTTCAATGTGTTCATGGAGAAAGAGAAACTAACAACGAATGGTAGAAACTTTACCGAATGGGCCATGAATTTGAGGATTCTCCTCTCTGCTGCACAAAAGCAATATGTGCTAGAAGCGCCGTTAGGCCCCCCACCTTTAGATGATGCCCCTGACGAGGAGAAGAATGTCTATCAGACTCGTCAGGAGGACCATGACTTAGTTCATTGCGGCATATTGTATGGGCTAGAGCCGGAACTTCGAAAGCGTTTCGAAAACGGCAATGCATTTGATACAATGGGTGAGTTGAAAATGATTTTCGACACACATGCTGCTGTAGAGAGCTACAACGCTTCAGAAAAGTTCTTTAGCTACATGATGGAAGAGCACAGCTCCGTTAGTGAGCATGTACTCAAGATGTCGGGTTACGCCGATAAGCTTGTGTCCTTGGGAATATCGATTCCCATTGACTTAGGCATCCATCGTGTTCTGCAGTCTCTGCCACCTAGCTATAAGAGCTTCGTGATGAACTATAATATGCAAGGCATGAAGAAGTCTCTCCCCGAGCTTCTGTCAATGCTTAAAACTGCAGAAGTGGAGATCAAAAAGGAACATCAAGTGTTGATGATCAATAGGAACACTGGTTTCAAGAAAGACAAGAAGGGAAAACGGAAGGGAAGTAAGGGCGGCAAGCCTGTTGCCGCGCCTGAAAAGAAACCCCGAGTTGGACCTAAGTCTGATTCCGAGTGCTACTATTGTAAGGGGACTGGCCACTGGAAGCGCAACTGCCCCAAGTATCTGGTAGACAAGAAGGCCGGCAAGGCAAACAAAGGTATATATGGGCTCTGCCATGATCATATAGGTTGAGAAGCTTCAAGTGCAACCACTTGGCAATATGGGCTCTGCCATGATCATATAGGTTGCAAGAACTTAGCCATATGGACAGTGGGTGGTAGAGTTTTGATAGGTTGGAACGCGTCCATTTTGGTCTAAGGGAAGGCTTCTGAAAGATCTTGTCTTGGGAAACCAAGTCTTGTGGGGAAAGTGCACCACCTCTGCAGAGTGTAAAATCTAAGTACTTAGCCATGTCCCTGGTAAAGGAAAATTTGAGCATCAAGACATGGAAGCAATCAAGAATCTCATCATTCAAATTTCTAAGTTAAAAACTTGTGGTTTGAACAAGGGTTATTTGAAATCTTCAATCTTTGATTGAGAGAAGCCTTGGAAAAGATTTTGTCAAGCAAAAACTTAGTGTTTTCAAAATGTTAAGGAAAAATCTATTTTGAGCAATGCAAGCCTCAACTCCACTTAGCCAAATTCATATAGATGATAGACTCCACTATACTACCATAGTATCACTTGCCAATACAATTCAAATGTATTGACCCTTGTGGCTGTAACTTGTATGTTGCAGGTTTGATTGATTTTAGTGAAGATTGATTGATTAGGATTACAAAGTCTACAACCAACATGTCTTCCTGTGGAACTTTGAAGATGAAGGACCCCATGCTTATAGTTATTTTGCTGCAATGTAATGTAATAGCCAATGAGCTATGTAAGATGTAATAAAATTATGTTATTCCTGGTTATAAAGTTATATTATGACCTTTGTTTCTTGATATTACATCTTAATTGTGGATGCTAGCTATTGATCCAGGGACTAGCATTGTAAACACATGGGATACCACCTTATGTTGTTTAAAGGTTGGGACACTCCCTCTATAGATGGTATCTGAGCATTGTGTTGCCTGTAGGATTTGTAAACCTAGGATTGGACAAAAACCCTTAGAAAAATAGGAGTTGTATTTGTTCCAAAAACTTATTTACAAATAATCTAGTAAACTCTTTCCTCAAACATTTTGGTTTCAACTCTACATCTCTTCTACTTCAACTTGATGGAAAAACCTAACCCTTGACCAAAGACTTCACCATGTGCAAAGAACTTCTTCAACTCTAATGACTTCAACTTCTTCAACTCTAATGACTTCAACATCTTCAGCATGTTCACCAAGGACTTCCAACTTGGAAATCACTAAGGACTACAAGTGAAACAAGGGAATCTTGCTCAAGATATGGAGACTAAGGGAATGCAAAAATAAGAAGGAGATCATTTCACTAGAGGTTATTGTAACCTAGAGTTTTTCCAACGAAACCATGATCTCAAGTAAGAAGAAGCAACCAAGAATGATGGAAAGATCACAAGTGAACCATATAGATGGACCACCATATTTTAGTTAAGTCAAATACACCAACTTATGTGGTGTAACAAAACTATTTTTGTTGCCTAAGTATGTGCTTGAACTTTGTATTTGAGTGAAATGTTTTGGTTTGTGATTACATGCACATTGCTTGAGTGAATTTGTGATGTGTATGAATAGAATTGATTCCTTAGAAATATCTTGCCTATTCTAATCTCCCTTCAACCCAAACAGATGACTACTCCAAGAGACTCCAACATCAAGGTTGATGACAACCACAACCAAGAGGACAACATGAGAGAACTTATAGCAATCCAAAACCAATTGAGCCAAGAGACACCTCAGCTTTTAGCCAACAACAATGGACTAGACCCAGCCATACAAAGGATTTTGAAACTTCAATCCCAATTGTTGCAAGGATTGGATACTCAAGTGATCAACATGGGAGAAAACTTTTCCCAAAGAGCTAATGACAACAAGGATGACAAGGATGTTATTTTAGAAGGAACCAAGGCTTGCAATATTTGTGGAGACAAGGATCACACTTCCAAGGAGCATGGAGATCAATGCCCCAATTGTGAAAAGAAACATCCAACTAATCAATGCCCCACATCTCAAGTGACTTGTTTCCTATGTGAAGGAAATGATCATGCCCCTATTCAATGCCCCATCTATCCTATAGTTCAACAAATGAAGCAAGATGGAATGCATCAAATGTTTGGAAACCTCCATAAGGGAACAACTTCTACCAAGATGGATGAAGGCAAAGTCAGAACCATGCCAAATAAGGCCAAATCCAAAATTACCACAAAGTATTGCTACTCTTGTGAAGAAGAAGGTCATATCTCTAGCAACTGCCCCACGAAGAGAGAAAGATTTCCCACCTTTGAGGTGAGGTATGAAGAGCATGAACTAGAAGAACTCTTAGCTTTGGAGAGACCCAAAAAGAAGAAGAAAGACAAAAGCCAGTTGCAATGTTACAATTGCAAAGAGATGGGACACTATGCCAGTGAATGCCCAGGAAAGGAGAAGAGCCAAGAAGACAAACAAAAGCTAGTGAAACCCGAGGAAGGATATTAGCCAAGTGATGTGCAAACACTGCAAAGAGTTAGGACATTATGCATCATATTGTCCAGAGAAGCCACCTCAAGACCTCAAACTTATCACATGTTTCAAATGCAAGGAGATAGGCCACTATGCAAACCTCTGTCCAGGAAAGTTACACCAAGATCCCAAGCAAGCCAATATGTAATTTAGTTTGAAAATTTTTAAGGGTGGTAGTACCCAAGTTGTTTTGAGCCTACTTGTAACCCTAGCCTTCCCAAATCTCGGGACGAGATTTATTTTAAGGGTGGTAGCCTGTCACATCCCAAGATTTTCCAAATCTTGTAATGTGAAAAACAAATGAATAAAATAAAAACTTTGTTTGATTTTCAGGGCCAGAAGAAACTTTTTGAATTCAATTGGAACCTCAAACCAATTTGAATCAAATAAATCCTAAAGGGATTTATAAAGATAAACATTTGATAAAGGAAAATAAAATATTTTGGAATTACTATTTTGGAACTTTTAAATGAAAGGTTTTGGATTTCAAAAGAAATAGAAGTTTTATGAATAAAGATTATTTTATAAAGCCAAATTAAACGTTGGCCAATGTTTTGAAATAAAATGTTTTGTTTTGATAAAAATAGCAAAGGTTTATTTAAATAAAATAATAAGGATTTAATATCCAATTTTATTTAAATAAAAGGTTTTACCATTTTAATTAAAACATCAAAACTTATTATTTTAAATAAGTTTTCCAAGTATTTTATATTCTCAAATAAAACCTACTGAAGTGTTTTGGTTTTATTTTAGATTTCAAAATAAAGATTTTAAATAAAACAAATTCTATTTGATTTAATAACCAAGGTCCATTTTATTTATTTAATAATGGAACCTAAAATAAAATGTTATTTTATTTTAAAAACAAGTTTTCCATTTCTAAATAAAACCTAGATTTGTTTTGAAAATAATTAGATTTCAAAAGGAGTGTTTAAATAAAACAAATCCTATTTGATTTATTAACAAAGGTCTATTTAATTAATAATGTACCCTAAATAAAAATTTGTTATTTTGGTTTTGAAATTTTGGTTTATGTTACTGAACAGAACCAATTTCAAAGTTTCAGAGTGTGGTGCTGTTTGAATTGATTTGAGTGTTGTTTGGTTGGTTGAATTTCAAAACAGGAAATAGTTATAGAAAAAGAAAAAGCCAGCAGACAGAAAAAAATGGAATCTGGACCAGCCCAGTCGACAGAGCCCAATAAGCCCAGGAACCAGCCCAGCTCCCCTCCCCGAAGAAAACGCTTCGCACCTGGCAACTGACCCACGGAGACATTGAACGGTGGACCTCCTTTCCTTATCGCATCCTCGCTGACGACTGGACCCCACCTCCCTGTTCATCCTCCTCACCCGCGCGACTTCTTCTTCCCCCAAACCTCGTCGCCGTTTCTGTCAGATAACTGCGCGCTTAATTCCTCTTAATGGCTGTGTTAATGTCGCCCCTGACCACACGCACTTAAGCACCTCTCCTCCCTCTGTCATTCCCCGCAAACACCAACTCCACATCGCCACCAGGCTGCTCGGAATCATCTCCAAACCGCC
Organism: Avena sativa; assembly: GCA_916181665.1. Lineage (NCBI taxonomy): Eukaryota > Viridiplantae > Streptophyta > Magnoliopsida > Poales > Poaceae > Avena > Avena sativa. The sequence continues at coordinate 112,608,142 of OV702283.1, forward strand.
GCTGCTCCGACGAGCTTCCTCCTCAAATTCCGGCCAGCACTCGCCACCTCCTGCCCCCACAAGCACGCAGGCACACTCACCACTCCCAGGCGCACCTGCATGTGCCCTTCATTCGACTGCGGGCGCCCCAGAGCGTCGACTACGACAAGCTCCCGAACGCCGCCGCGTTTGCCTTCTTCTCCGGCGAAGCCTACTGGTAAGAACAGACCGCCCCTTCACACCTCGTTCACGCACACAGCTTTGTCTTGATCCTGCGTGTCTAACCGCGTCTTCGTTTTGTCTCGGGGTGAACCACAGCACCGTCCCCGAGCACAACCAGAGCCACCTGACGCCAGGAGCAACTCCGGCGAACGATTACCGCCACGACAGAGCGCCCCTTGACCCAAGGAGACCACGTCGAGCTTCCCCAGCCTCCTGCGATCTCGGTGAGCACCTTCCCCTCCTCCCCTATTTCCTGTTTCGCCAGCGCCACCACTGTCTGACCGTCGCCGCCGCTAGCCACCGCCGGCGCCGCTCGCGTATGGTCAAGCACGCTAGCACCGTAGGATCTTGATCCGACGCTTGCGATAGATCACTTAAGCCGCGAAGGGGTACGCTTTCTAAAGCGTGCGATCTGATAGATCCAACGCACCGCAGAGCCGATCCGGCCGAACCGGTATCGACCAGTGAAATAGCGACGCATGGCCAGTTCTGTTTAAAACAGAATTTGAAAAACAGATTTGAGTTGCATTTTGAAAACCCTGTAACTTTTGATCCACACGTCCAAAAATTACAAACTTTATATCGTTGGAATCAGTGGAACAAGCCCTAGCCAACCATGCCTTTTGTTTAGTAAAACGCCTCTGAAAAAATGGTTGTTTTTTCAGAAACATTTGTATGCTTGTTAAGGATGTAAAAATGGTTCAAAAATGTTTTTGGGGATAAAATCTTTTGCAAATGGATTGTTTTGAACCTACTGACCATAGGAAACACTATGTGGATTCAAAAATGTATTTGGTGAAGGAAAAGAATGATTTTTTGATTTAAAACCATTTCTAGTCAAATAGAAATGTGGTTTATTTATTAAAAATGGTTTTGGAAGAAAACCTTTGGAAAATGTTTTGTTTTAAACTCTCTGACCCCAAACACCAAGTTTTATGGTTTGAAAACATATTTGGTGAACCTTGGAGATTAATGCCTTAGTAAAAATATTTCTACACCACATAAAATGATACTTTGTTTTGAACATGGTTTAGGAAGTGAAACTTCTTGCAAATGACTTTGCCACTTTACAAAATGACCATTAGGTGTTTTCAAATGTTTATGACCCATTAGGAACCACCTTTTCAAAACAAAACAAAGCTTGGCATGCTTGCATGCATTACTTTGACTTTGTTATTTTATGTGTGTTGTTTTGCTTGATTGGTAGATTGAGTTTGTGCCTTGCTTGGTTGATTTGTAGTGACTTGAAGAGTGTGATTGTTGCAAGGACAAGGAGTGAACCCATACTCTACCAAAAAGGCAAGTGATGCTTCATACTTTTTGTCCCATTACTTTCACTATGCATTAGTGATTTTGCTAAGTAAAACTTGCATGGAATTTATGCTAAGTATAAATCTTGCTATAGGAAAACCTAGTAGATGAATCCTTAGTAGGATTTTTCCTAAGTTAAGACTCCTACTACTATCCAGCTTAGCCTAGCTAATAGAAAACATGGGTGGAATATATATTCACACTATGGAAAAGTTTCTAAGTCTGAGGACTTGTGTTTTGTTTAATAAAACAACTAAGTTAATGAATCACCTGGGTGGAATGGGACTTGCTTGGTGGTTTTTGGTTGAGTGGTTACACAAGGCCAGGGGACTGGTGAACCTTGTGTATCACACTTGTGGATTGCCACCCATGAACAAAGAGATTTGAGATGTCAAATGTTGAGAAGCTTCAAGTGCAACCACTTGGCAATATGGGCTCTGCCATGATCATATAGGTGGCAAGAACTTAGCCATATGGACAGTGGGTGGTAGAGTTTTGATAGGTTGGAACGCGTCCATTTTGGTCTAAGGGAAGGCTTCTGAAAGATCTTGTCTTGGGAAACCAAGTCTTGTGGGGAAAGTGCACCACCTCTGCAGAGTGTAAAATCTAAGTACTTAGCCATGTCCCTGGTAAAGGACAATTTGAGCATCAAGACATGGAAGCAATCAAGAATCTCATCATTCAAATTTCTAAGTTAAAAACTTGTGGTTTGAACAAGGGTTATTTGAAATCTTCAATCTTTGATTGAGAGAAGCCTTGGAAAAGATTTTGTCAAGCAAAAACTTAGTGTTTTCAAAATGTTAAGGAAAAATCTATTTTGAGCAATGCAAGCCTCAACTCCACTTAGCCAAATGCATATAGATGATAGACTCCACTATACTACCATAGTATCACTTGCCAATACAATTCAAATGTATTGACCCTTGTGGCTGTAACTTGTATGTTGCAGGTTTGATTGATTTTAGTGAAGATTGATTGATTAGGATTACAAAGTCTACAACCAACATGTCTGCCTGTGGATTTTTGAAGATGAAGGACCCCATGCTTATAGTTATTCTGCTGCAATGTAATGTAATAGCCAATGAGCTATGTAAGATGTAATAAAATTATGTTATTCCTGGTTATAAAGTTATATTATGACCTTTGTTTCTTGATATTACATCTTAACTGTGGATGCTAGCTATTGATCCAGGGACTAGCATTGTAAACACAGGGGACACCACCTTATGTTGTTTAAAGGTTGGGACACTCCCTCTACATTTAATCACTATAAACTCCTTTATAAATGAAGGGAAATTGATAAAATAGTGAAACCACTTTTGTTGGGTTCATTTTATCAATACCTATCTGATGGTATCATTTTTATACAATTGTATCATACAGATCAATCTCTTGGTCAAAAACCCCTCTCATAGGTAGTTCCTAGACTTAAATCCAAAAGGGATCCCCTCTCCCTAATGCCTCCAAAATCTTCTCTCGATCCAATCAAATCAAACCTACAACATCCTACTGATGTATATCATAGGTTTATCCTTTGCTTTCTGTTTGGTTTGATGCTTGTATGCTTTTTATTGATTGTGGTGTTGTTTGTTTGCATGTATGCTTATTAACGGCGATAGCTGCGTTTGTGAGACGCCGAGAAGAAGGAAGGATCAGGTTATTCTTATTATTGGTATTATTGGTATTCTAGTTATCTAACGTCGTCAAGGGACATCCCGCTGGTCACAGGAAATCCCCCATTCCTGAACTCTTATATTAACCTACTCCTGTTAATCAGTTGTTTTATATCTCGCTTATGAATCGCATGATTAAATTGCATAGTTTGTTTTTAAAAATAAAAAGACGTGAGTAACTTGGCTCCTCCAAGTTATGGATGAGTGTCCCTTAGGACACCTAACCTATTTACACCTATTCTACCCCTTTAGATCGAGGCTAATATGATTAGCATCTTCCCTCTTAGATCCCACGGATTTTCAACTATAAAACTATTTTGGGTTTTACCCTACTACAAAGTTTTCAAAATAAAACCCTTGGAAAGGGGCATCGTTTCCGAGTGGAAGTTTTACTAAAAGAAGATATGAGGTGGATGAAGAAAAAGTCAAGCAAGAGGAAGAGAAGGGATGTTCTAAGCCAATGTCTGGAACAATTTTATACGTGCAACCACATTACCCCAGACGCTGGGGCTTAGCTCGTAGTTTTTGGTCTTTAGCCGGGGCTGCTTGTACTCGCTAAAGCGGAGAAATCCCCTGAAATCCGGACTGCCTTGGGCAAGGTACTGGTGCAACAATTGGGTCTCTCGCGGACGGTATGACTTTTGGTTAGTACGGTAGAAAGTTATTGTCACAATTGCTATCGGTCAAACTACGGTTTGGAGGTAGGGGTCAGTACGGGAGGAAAGGACTAGGGCCGTCGTGCCCCATACTCGTACCGGAGAGATCAACCCAAAAGGAAAAGACGACGTTGCTAGGGATGGACAAATGAAAAGTCTAGGTTTGATTATCCGATCCCCCGTCTACCATGTGTAGCGGGCCGTGGTTTTATCCCGGCAGATGTATTGATTCTTGTGGGTAAAGTGCACAAACTCTGCAGAGTCTAATCTATTCGAATAGCCGTGTCCACGGTCAAGGACAGTTGGAATGGCAAGTTCTAGGAGGACCCTTCGGTTATGTGATGATACAATAAAGAATGTGACTTGGTCATGAGGAAAGATAAGAATGAGTTTGGTTTTGACCAGAGATGGTCGAAGACGTTTAAAAAGGGTTTTACTACAAAACTGTTTTAAATATTTTTAACAAGGATGTGGAGATGTCCAGATTTTCTAAAAGGAGGCATATTTTCCCAAAAACTCTTTTTCAACAACGATATAGAGATGCTATTGTTAGGTCTTTCAAAAGCAACTATAGTGTAGAGCTACCTCGCCATAGCCAAATATGCATTATCTTTGTTACCTTGTCTCGGTGGTTTGTGAGTACATTCAAAGTACTCACCGGCATTGTCCTTGGCTATTTACTTGGCCAGATTGCAGATGTTAAGAAGGAACGAAGGTGCTGACGTCTATGCGAACTAGGCCGTCTTCCCAGTCAGTTGCCTATAGGTTAAGGCACGGGCTCTGTGCTGAAGACTTCCACTATTTGTGTTGTATTCGCCATAATGGACACTTTGCAAGTTTGTACTCGTTACTATATGGTGTTGTAATGATACTAGTCGGTTATGCTCACGGCGCACTGATCATGGGAACGTGAATTGTATGCATAACGGGTATTCTCGGACCGTAAATCCGGGGTGCCATAGACATGGTATCAGAGCCATCCTGACTGTAGGAGACCTTAGTTAGCATGGACGTTAGACAGGACAACCCCTATTTATGAAAATACCGTTTTTCGCAAACTATTTTCTCAAAAGCTTTTCGAAAGATTTCTTATATCATCCTCTCTGACTTAAACAAGTTGAAAATGGATTACTCTATGTCTCATCTACTTCAAATATTCCGTTTTCAAAAACACGTCCAAATTGGAGACTAAGAAGACGGAGATCCCGGAATGAAGAGACACCTGGACAAGCAAAACCAAGGAGCTACCAACAATGAAAGACACTATAAGATCTCCCTACCTACGGAGTCCTTCACCCCCCAATCAATCAAGTATGGCACCGATGACAACAGACGGCAAGACAAGAGCTAAGACCCCCATGACGTCCGTACTTAGGACTGTCATCCCTAATATAGGATTCCCCTATGGCGTGAAGCCACCCCCTTAGTACCTATGGTAGAACTTGTTTGCTTGTCATGTGCGTGTATGATGCTTGAAATGTGTTGCTTGTCTGCCTCGGATCATCCGATCCTAAGGTTTTGTCCACCTTGCTGACATGTCCTGATGCTAACTCTCACAACCCCCTAGCCGGAAACCTCTCCTCAGCAGGATGGCCACATAAGAAAACCTCGACGACCTTAAGTAAAGCCCTAATATGGAAAGACTGCGTCTTTCCACTCTACTCCAATAAACCCCAGTTTACCTATCGTCGTCAACCATAGCCTTCCACCCAATATTATACCTCACTCCTTCCTCTACCCTCGAACTCGGGAGATTAACTCCGTCACACTATTTCCTTCTTCAGCCGGAAACTTTATCTCCACCAGAAAACCCTGAGTATGGCCATGAAGATCGGAGACTCAAAGAAAGCATGCAGCCGCTGCGGTGAAGAAGGACATCAAGACAGTTAGTGCTTAGGCAACTTCCCAAATTGTGGAGCTCTCCACTCTCCTGCAGATTGCCCCACCCAACTAGTCACATGCTTCCTCTGAAGGCCAAGACCATGTCCCGGCCAACTTCCCCCCTTATTTCCTGATTGGCAAGGCTCGTCAACTTCCTTGCGTCAACATTGGGAAGAAATCAAGAGAAGGACGTTCGAAGAAAGGCACATGGTTCTCCTGTGATGAATCGGGTCATTTCAGCCGAGAGTGCCCCCAACATGGTCTTGACAACACTCCTACCAAGGAAAAGTCCAAGACATCCACTGCCCCCGTGAATATCCCAAGACAAACCCAAGGAGGATCTGAAGCGAAGAAGAATGGTTGTTACAACTGTGGAGGTCCGGGCCACTTCTCCCGCAAATGTCCAGAAATGTATGCGACAACCTCGAAGCAAGAATCTCCAGCACCGAAAAAGGGCAAGAAACCCCGAGCCCCTTCGGCCAGAAGAATCAGGAGGCCACTATCCCCAGAACCTCCTCTTCCCCCGAGAAAGCATTACATAAGGAGAAACCTTTCACCCCAGAAAGGCGACAAGACACTAGACGTTCCTCCGAAGTAGTTTCGCACCCGCAAACTCCCCTACCCCCAACCTGGGTAGAGTCATGTATCGTCCCAAGACCTGTTTTGTAAAACTCTAAGTGCCTTGTCGCCATGCGACACAAACTTGTTCTGTAACCCCTTAAGTACCTCCGCCACCAACCGGCTTGAACTCGCTAACTCTTTGGATGATATGCAAGTACAATATCCTTATTTGCATGTTTTACCCACGATGTTGCGTCAGACTAACCCGTAACGACCCCATTCCAAAGGACCTAGTTTCCTAGACCACCAAATTCCAATGGCATCCCCCAACCCGTCGTACCCCTAACCAGCTCTGGACTAACTACCCGGAAGCTAGTAGATGCCTTTCCGATAGACCCTCCACCTTATGAAGCGGTTCCGCCGCCGCCTAAACATACAAGTACTAGGGCATTGCAGATAAATAATAATAAGCATACAAGTACTAAACAATCCCACGCATGTGCTCCAAATATAGTCATACGTTCTCGCAATGAGAACTTGCACAACATCTTCTGTCCAGCCAGCCCGTGGCAGCGGGGCCTCTAAGGAACTACTGGCAATTAAGGTGCTCCTTTTAATAGAGCACCGGAGCAAAGCATTAACACTCCATGAACACATGTGATCCTCACACCACAGCCATCCCCTCCGGTTGTCCTAATTATTTTCACTTTGGGGCCTTTGGATCCGGACAATGATATGTGTACACAACTTGCGGATATGACCACAAACAATACTATCATAATGATTCAATAATAAGTTCAAATCTGAGATCATGGCACTCGGGCCCTAGTGACAAGCATTAAGTACAACAAGTTGCAACAAAGTCAAATAGCACTAATAGAGATACTGGGCACTATTCCCTAACAATCTTATTCGATTACATGATAGAACTCATCCAATCCCTACCATCCCCAAGCCTACAGCGGGGGATACTCACTCATGGATGAGGGAAACATCGGTGGTTGATGGAAATGGCGATGATGACGATGGCGATGATCCGCTCCAAATTCCCCGTCCAGGCAGGGTGCCAGAACGGATTCAAATCTTGGTTTTTGGTGGTGCTGGCGGAGCGGAACTCTTTCTGTAAAACTATCGAACCCCCCTCTGTTTTTAGGTCGAAAGGCAACTTATAGGCATAGAGGGAGGCCTAGGGGGTGCCTAGGGTGGCTACACCCCCCAGGCGCGGCCAGTGGTGGGCCCGTGCCTAGCATGGCTGTGGGCCCCCAGGCTCCTTCTTTGTCTCGTCTTCTGGCTCTGTGGATATTCTGGTGAAATATAATTTTTGGCATATTTTCCGGGATTTTCCAAATAGTTCATTTTCTGCACAAAAACAAGACACCAATGTAATTCTGCTGAAAACAGCGTCAGTCCGTATTAGTTGTATCCAAATCACACAAGTTCAGAGGAGAAACAATAGCAAAGTGTTCGAGAAAGTAGATACGTTTTGGACGTATCAACTCCCCCCAAGCTTAGCTAATTTCTTGTCCTCAAGCAATTTAGTTGAAAACTGAGTGCGGTAAAAGAACTTTCATAAACACTTTGCTTCATATGATGTAAATATTCTCAGCACAGGAGTAGATGCTTAGACAATTCATAATAAAGAGTATGCTAAGTCTACTCAATAGTAATTGCAAGCTATGAAGAGAAACCAACTCAATAATAAGTAGCAATAAACATAAACATAAGCAACATTGCAATGCTCATAATAAGGTATGATAGAGTGGTATCTCGCTTGCCTTTGTTTGTAGAGAACAATATAAATTCCAAGGCACCTTTGAAGTTCACATGAAGCCTAGATATAAAGATATCAGAGATACAAGCATTAAAGTCATGACATAATTAACCAAGTTTTGGAACAAACACAAGAATGATAACGATGCTCTCAAGAAGGTGCTCATGGAATAAGTGGTGACTCAACAAAGTTGTGAAAACGGTTTTGAAAGGTTTGAAAGGCTTCCCAACGCTGAAAGGAAGATACTCATTAGCTTTGAGCTCTCATTGCCCCTATCATAGGCATCTTCATGTGGTTAAGGTGAAAGTGAGGTCCACTCTGAATCATATGCTTGACAGACCATAGACTGGAAATCCCAAGTCCCTTGAGTACGAGGGCCGCTCCGCATGCTACTTAACTTTGTTCACCTGAAAGTTCTTGTCATTGTAAATACATGCATATCATAGAGAAACGCCAATGGGGTACCCCCTTGCACATGGTACAGGAGCTTTTCCATAACCAAAATGACAAGGCAAGAAGACAATGAGCATCTCAGCAATATTTTTATTTACTATGTGTATAGCTTTTTATTGAGGATGCTTCATAAATTCTCATTATGGTGATGCTGCAAGTTTCCACCATGATTAGGCATTGCTTAGGCTAGTGGCCCAGGCGTTTCTCTAACACAATGTATAGACTCCATGAACTCAAAATCTCCCCTTTTATTTCACATCGTCGACATCCACAAACAAAAGAGCAAGGAACTGGATGAGATATCCAAAAAGTGTTGAAAGCATTCCCCATGATAGCACGGTTCTGCTGACTCCCAGCATATAATTTGCAAGCATGTAACTTTCATGGACATGTCACAATAGTTCAGGATTATTAAGCGCAAGGAATAAAGTGTGCCATCAAGATCGTGAGAGCTTTACTAACTAACTTTCTCAAAACAGACAAACATTTTATTTTGGAAGAAAACATGGCATATAGAATATGCACTGAAGTAGCAAATGATGCTAATAGGTAGGTATGTCGGACACAGCTGGCAATAGGTTTTGGGGAGTTGGAAGCACAGGTAGAGCACATACTCAGTGCAAGTTAAGGCTAGCAATAGAGAGGGGCGACAAACGGGAGAGCAATAGCTGTCATAATTATCCTTGAAACAAAACATGACTAATTATGGCATGAAATTGATACAAGAACTCTGAGGCAAAATAAATCATCGAAGCTTATTGACTATTGATTAGTCATATGCATGCGTGAGCATGTGCCAAGTCGATTCACATGAACAGTCAGAGGAGGATACCACAATATCATACCAAAATATGAATAAAACAATGCAAGCAAACATTCATACGACATGCTACAAACTATTAGCATGCTGGAGCTAATCATAGACAAGCAAGAACTACTAAGCATCCATAATGACATACACCTTACACAAACATGCTAAGCATGCTCACAATGAAGAGTATATGTACAAGAATGATACAAATAGAGTTCGTTACCAGCCTCTTACCACACCTCAAGTTGTCTTAATCTTCATTATTGCCCTTCACTTGTGTGACTTGAATAATAACATGAAACCAATATCCAATGAGGACGGCTGAACCCTACAAAGAACTCACAAAACCAAATAAGAACAACAAATATTTTTGGTGTTTTCGATTTTTTTAGAAACAAGCAAAGAAAGAAAAAGAAAACCAAACAAGAAGCAAACAAAGCAAAACAAACAAAGCAAAATCTTTTTGGATTTTTATTTTAAGGCAAACCAAAACAAAGAAACAAACCAAGAGAAACAACAAAAATATTTTTTGGTATTTTTGTGTTTTTGAGTAAGAAGCAGCAAGAACCAAAAAGGAAGCGAAACAATGGATATACAAAGAACCGACCAAACATGATATACATATGAGTGTGATGTCGGTATACCTCCCCCCAAGCTTAGGATTTTGGCCTAAGTGGGGCTCAATCCCATCGTGTCCAAGAGGATGAACCTCCGTAGTATATCGAGGAAGCTCCCTCGTCCTGGTACAAGCTCGAGGCCTCCCCCGTGTAATACACAGAGGGGTCATATGATGGTGCTTCCTCCTGATAGTGCCCGTGGAACTTAAGAGAGCGTAGCTTGTCATCCATCTCCGCCTTCGAGCGTGACAAAGGTCCCTGAGAAATACTAAACAAAGTGGTTTGGGGTAGAGGGATCTCTCTCTTCCCCGTCAATAAACAACATTCAATAAACCAAGTTCTCAAGGGTAGAGCCAGTGGTGACAAAGTGGTGCGCCTTCATGGCAGCAAGGTCAAGCCTCTGAGGAGCCAAAACTATATCATGTGGATCAACAACAATGTTTAAGGCAGCATCAACATGAGTAGCAATAATTCCCCCATAAAAGGGTCCATTAGCAGCTAAGAGACGAGCAACGAGAGAACCAAGATTATACTTATCTTCATTGTTGAGCGCAGCAGTTAAGAAGGCCAATTGATAGTTGGAAATATTACTAGTGTTCTCCCTACCAAGAACACTAGTGGCAAGATAGTAGGCAAAGTACCTGATGGCTGGGAGTTGAATATTCTTTATCTTCCCTCGCAGAGCTCTGCGGTCATCATCATTGGTTATTCCTCGGTAAAGCTCCAACAAATCAGCGGGAAGAGCTGGAATCTTCTTTGATGACCCAACTGTACCAAGTCCCAGGGCCTTGCAAAATTGCTTCAAAGTAATAGAATGAGCCCTGCCATAAATTTTGAAAGACACAGCAGGCTTGAACACGCTGTTAGTAAAAGAAAAACTTTCAACAAATGTTTTAGTGAGCAAAGCATATTGTGCGCTTTCATCCTGCATGTAACTTGTTAGTCCATCCTTCCGATCCTCATTGTATGAGGGTCTAGTACTGGTGGATGACCTTGGAAGCCTTGCCCTTCTAGGTGCATCACTCTCAAATATTTCACCAAATGTATGGCTGTCCATGACCTTTCTTTAATTCTGAAATTGTTGGACAGACATTAAACCAAGTGATTTCTAAGTTGATAAATGATGAGCAACTACTATAGGAACTTGCTAGAGGACTACGCATGCATCAAAATATGGTTTCTAAGCATAGAACAAGCATGCAAGCTCAAACAACCTAACACGTATAGCAGCAAAATACTCAAGATACAATATACCAATCACAAATCTAATTGGACAAGTGAGGAGGCACATACCAAGGAGCAATCCCTCCAAAAATCAGCACTTAAGATGGGCTGAGCAAGGAGATAGAAAATCACGAGCAAGAACAGCAAGAACTCGAGCTTGAGAAAGTTTTCTGGTGTTTTTCAGGAGAGAGAAAGAAGATGGCTTTGAGGAGGCTGCCTAGAGGGGCCCAAGTGGGCCAGACCCCCCTAGGCGCCACCCCCTGGTAGGACGCGCATACCATGGGTGTGGTGGCCCCTGGGTCACTTCAGATGTCTCTCTACCCCTTTTTTCGAGGAAAAATTTATTTTGAATTTTCTGGGATTTTTCGGGAAACTTTATTTTTGGCCAATTTTCAGGGTATGAAAATTGATTTTCTCGCAGAAACAGTTTTTCCAAAATAAGCAAAAGCAAACCAAAATCCAAACTACAACAGCTCTAAGAAACTCTAACAAGCAAACAACTAACAAAACCAAAGCTAGCAAAAGAAAGGCAAAGACTAGGAAGGAGAAAAGTAAAAGAAAGCAAGTATAACCACAGTGGAAACATTAGTTTATTCATTAAAATCCTTTTTTTAACAAGGTTGATCAAGTCTTGTTACCAAAACAATATTATATGAAGCAAAACTTTGCAATCCACGAGGTGATGATGTTACATCATACTTGATAGCAATGGTCCCAATCATAATAGTTTCAAAATTTTCTTGTGGAATGGGACAATATATTTCTCCAACCTTGATGCTCTCAATATTTTCAATGGAATTCAGGCAATATCTTTAACAACCTTCTTGGGGAAATAGACAGTATGCTCGTTGTCATTAATATTGAATGTTACTTTTCCATGATTACAATTGATGACAACACCTGCAGTGTTAAGAAAAGGTCTCCCAAGAATAATAGACATATTATCATCTTCAGGCATTTCAAGCACAACAAAATCAGTTAAAACCATGCAGTTATGAGCTACTGGAACAGGAACATCCTCACATATACCAACATGAATAGTAGTTGACTTATCACCCATTTGCAAAGATATATCAGTTGGTATCAACTTTTCTAGCTGAAGTTTCTTGTAGAGAGAAAAAGGCATAACACTAACTCCAGCTCCCAAATCACATAAAGCAGTTCTAACATAATTATTCTTAATAGAGCAAGGAATAGTTGGTATACCTGGATCACCAAGTTTCTTTGGAACCTTACCATTGAAGGAATAATTAGCAAGTAGAGTAGAAATATCCTCATTAGGAATCTTCCTTTATTAGAGACAATATCCTTCATATACTTTGAATAAGGTGGCAACTTAATAGCATCAGTCAAAGGAATTTGCAAAAATAAAGGTTTCATCTACTCACAAAACTTGTTGTAGTGTTCTTCCTCCTTTGACTTGTGTTTCTTACCTGGAAAAGGCATAGGTTTCTGCACCCAAGGTTCTCTCTTTACCATGTTTATTAGCAATAAAATCTTCCTTTGTGTACCTAGTGTTCTTAGTGTGCTTGTCAAGTTCTTCCTCACCTTCCTCCTTATCAGGAGACTCATTTTTATCATTACCACTCTCAGTTTCAGCATCAGAGACAGATATACTATTAGGATCTACAGCGGGTTCAAGTGGTTCCTCAACTATTTTGTGTTTCTTTTTCTTTCTCTTACGAGGAATACCACTATTCTCACCTTGTTGATAATCCTGCTCAATTCTTTTAGGGTGTCCTTCAGGATATAAAGGATCTTGAGTAGCTATACCACTCCTAGTTCTAATTCCATAAGCATGTTTATCTCCTAAAGCATTAACTAGCATATCCTTTTGTACCTTAGAAAGTTGATCAAGTTGAGTTTGAACCATTTGAAAGTGTTTACAAAGCATTTTAATATCATTAGAAGTTCTTTCCACAATATCTTTCAACTCATTCATAGCTCTAGAGTTTTCTAATAAATTATTCTAAACTTGTTTATTAAAATACCCTTGTTTAACAATAAATGTGTCAAGTTCCTCTAAACATTGATCAGGAGGCTTACCATAAGGAATATCACCTTCACCAAAGTGTTGGAGAGAGTGTACCTCAATAGTAGATGACTGGGGAATTGGCTTACATAATTCTTCTATAGGAGGTAGATTCTTCACATCTTCACTCTAATACCTTTCTCCTTTAGACACTTCTTAGCTTCCTTCATCACTTCATCATTTAATGCAATAACTCCCCTCTTCTTTGTTGTTGTTGTTGGAATTGGTTCAGGAACATCTAGTTCAGGAGTAATAGGCTCAGATGCATTCAGCTCAGTTGAAGTCCAATCATCATAATTCTTGCTTATCTTAGCCATTAATTCTTCAGCATCTGTAGGAGTTCTTATCCAGAAAACACAATCAACAAAGCTATCTAGGTATGTCCTACAATCATCAGTTAGTCCATTATAATAAATATCAAGAAGCTCATTCTTAGGTAATGGACATCCAGGATGTGCATGAATCAAGGCAAAGAACCTTGTCCATGACTCAGGCAATTTCTCTTCTTCTCCCTGTTTAAAATCAAAAAGTCTCTGCAAAGCAACATGTCTAGCACTAGGAGAAAAATATTTCTGGAAGAAAGAAGCAATCAAGCAATCAGGACTATCAATGGAACCAGGAGGTAATATATTAAACCAAGCCCTAGCTTCTCCTTTTAGTGAATCAGGGAAGATCTTAGTAACAAAGTACTTGCGCATCTTAAAATCATCAAAGAATAAAGCACTCATAGTTGAAAGCTCATTCATATGAGCCACATCACTCTCATTTTCAGTCCCACATAAAGGTTCTTTTTCAACAATATCTAAATAAGATAAATCAAGAGAGAAATCATAAACTTTATCTTTAATATCTATGGGAGAAGTGGCCAACTTAGAATCAGAGGACAACTTAGGCATAATAGTACGTCTAGGAAGGAGACTCTTAATAACACTAGTACCATGTGTGTTTCGGCACTCTTCAACAAAATCATCAGTGAACTCAATGTAACCATCATTAATATCATAACTCTCACTAGACTCAGGTGAGCTAACAGGTGTAACAGTGTTTTCACTAGGAGTTTTGGTATTTCCCAGACTAGCCATAGTAGCGTCTAGAAAAGGACCTAATGAACCACTCGCATCAAGCACAGTAGAAGTAACATCATGAGTATCAAAAGCAATTTCAGACTCAGCAGTAGTAGCAGTGTGTGTAGCATGTGTATGTGGTGGTGGTGTAACAAACTTACTTATAACAGACGGTGAATCAAGAGCATCAGAGGTGTTTAGGACTGTACCTATTCTTGTAGTGGATGGTAAAATAGGGAACTTTCTATTACGAGACTTCCCCATGATGAAAGGATTAGCAGTGAACAATAATAGATCCAAGTAAACTTACAAATAAAGCTATACTCCCTGGCAATGGCGCCAGAAAATAGTCTTGATGACCCACAGGTATACGGGATCGCAACAGTCTTCGCGGGTAGTATTACCCAATTTATTGATTCGACACAAGGGGATCCAAAGAATACTTGCAAGCCTTAAAAACTAAGTTGTCAGTTCAGCTGCACCTGGAAATAGTTCTTGCTCACAGAAGTTTATCAGTAGCAACAGTGTGGTAGTAGCAACAGTAAAGCAACATCAGCAGTGAAACAGTAGCAATAGTAACAGTAACGGTAATAGTGGGATTCGAGTGCGGTAGGCATAGGGATGGATGGACTGGCGTTGCATGGACGAGTCTAAACATGTAACTTCAAGATCTAGGGCATCGCAGATAAATAATAATAACCATACAAGTACTAAACAATCCTAGGCATGTGCTCCAAATATAGTCATACGTGCTCGCAATGAGAACTTGCACAACATCTTCTGTCCAGCCAGCCCGTGGCAGCGGGGCCTCTAGGGAACTACTGGAAATTAAGGTGCTCCTTTTAATAGAGCACCGGAGCAAAGCATTAACACTCCGTGAACACATGTGATCCTCACACCACAGCCATCCCCTCTGGTTGTCCCAATTATTGTCACTTTGGGGCCTTTGGATCCGGACAATGATATGTGTACACAACTTGCAGATAAGACCACAAATAATACTATCATAATGATTCAATAATAAGTTCAGATCTGAGATCATGGCACTCGGGCCCTAGTGACAAGCATTAAGCACAAAAAGTTGCAACAAAGTCAAATAGCACTAATAGAGATACTAGGCACTATGTCCTAACAATCTTATTCGATTACCTAATAGAACTCATCCAATCCCTACCATCCCCAAGCGTATAGCGGGGGATTACTCACTCATGGATGAGGGAAACATCGGTGGTTGATGGAGATGCGTTGGTGATGACGATGGCGATGATCCTCTCCAAATTCCCTGTCCCGGCAGGGTGCCAGAATGGAGTTTCTAGATCCGAATCTTGGTTTCTGGTGGCGGCGGCGGAGCGGAACTCTTTCTTGAAAACTAACAAACCCCCCTCGGTTTTTAGGTCGAAAGGCAACTTATAGGTGCAGAGGAAGGCCGAGGGGGTGCCTGGGGTGGCTGCACCCCCCAGGCGCGGCCAATGGTGGGCCCACGCCTGGCATGGGTGTGGCCCCCCAGGCTCCTTCTCCGTCTCGTCTTCTTGCTTCATGGATCTTCTGGTGAAATATAATTTTTGGCATATTTTTTGGGTTTTTTCCTGATAGTTCATTTTCTGCACAAAAACAAGACACCAAGGTAATTTTGCTGAAAACAGCGTCAGTCTGTGTTAGTTGTATCCAAATCACAAAAGTTTAGAGGAGAAACAATAGCAAAGTGTTCGAGAAAGTAGATACGTTTTGGACGTATCAAAGGTGCAGAGCCATTCCCCAACATCAGCATACGACTCCAACCAAGAAAGTCGGCGACTCCACCAAACCCCCGTAGTTTTGCTCTAAGAGGGAAAGACGCACAGTCTTTCCCGCCCAAAACCCGATAGACCCCTGGAGTCGACCCCTAGTTAGCGTTAAGCAATGACCACCTCTCCAAATCTAAACCGTCGACCCTACAAGAAGAACGAAAATCGGCACTTCTCCATAATCTGAAGGTACTCGACTCCAAGTTCAACTGTCTAGCCAACAAACCGGTGTATCAAGACCTTGAAGAAAAAAGTCGACCGCAAGACGAAGAAATATAGAAGACTCAACTCGTCATACCGCCTCAAGAAGGAAGTACCCCGTTGTCGTGGGAATGGTCACGGCAGATGCTGCAATCGGCAGCGAGTAGTAGAACGAGGGGCAAGGGCGGCCAGCCATCTGTGGTGCGAGATGAGGGCAAAGACACAGGGTTTTACCCAGGTTCGGCCCCCCGGAGGGTAAAGACCTACTCCTGCTAGATTGTACTATCAAGGTGTTACAATGGGCGAGCTCGGCGGCTAGGCAGCGAGTCGCTTGGGTGTATCTGGGAACATGTCTCTACTCACCCTACAGGGAGGTTTATATAGGCTCACCTCCCCTAGGGTTTACATATCTCAACCGATTCGGTTAAAGCTTCGGTAGTCGTTTAACCTAACCCGACTGGGACTATCTACTCGCCTGGGCCTTCAGCTTCCAGTCGCTCGGTTCCTTGACGGGCTTCGATCCACTCGCCGTTCTGCAGGCCCACTCGCCGGGTCTTGGGCCAGTCGGAAACGTCCTGCTGGGTATACCCCGGTAGGCATATCCCCATCAGTAGTCCCCGAGGTCGTCGTCGATTAGGCGTAGGTGGCTGCTGGCAGTCGGAGTATACGGCTTCAGAGTAGGCATCCAGTCGAATCGTCGGCGGTCTCCTGTATAAAGGAGACAACCAATGATCCAGGTCGCAGCTTTGGCGAGTCAAGTCGGCGAAAACACTGTCTTAGTGATTGGGTCGGCGAGCCGAATGGCCGTAGTTGGACCGTCAGGCGTGGTCAAACTAGCCGTTGGGGTAATCCAACGGTAACTTTCGGCGTAATCACCGCGTGGTAACGGCTCCCTGATTTGGCGGGTAACACCCGCTATATAAGAGGAATGGCAGCCAATCGTAGAGCCAACTCCTCACCACTTCTTCCGAGTGCGCGCATTTTCCTTCCTTCGCACCGCGATCTAGCCGACCCGAAATCCTCCGATCTCCAACCAATCTCTCGGCCATGGCCCTTTCCACCGAGCCGTGGGATAGATCCAAGTGCACGAGGGCGCAGCTGGCCTCTTTCGAGGAGGCCGGGATCCTGCGAGCCGGCTGTTGGCGTATCCCCGCAGCCGGAGAAACGACCCCAAACCCGCGAGAGAGGGAATTCGTCTGTTTCACCAGTCATCTCGAGCGGGGGCTAGGGTTTCCTACGTCCCTATTCTTCCGGCGCTTCTGCGCCTACTACGGGATCCAGCCTTCAGATCTGGGTCCCCACAGCATCGAGAAGCTCGCCATCTTCGTGGCGTTCTGCGAATGCTACTTGGGCTGCCGGCCCTACTTTCCCTTGTGGCAAGATATGTTCCACGGACGGATCAGCCGCGAGGAGGCAGGCGGCCCAATGCTAGCCGCGGGCGGCTTGACGTTCCAGCTCAAGTCCAAAGCTTCTTTCTTTGATCTGATGCTACCCGCCAAGGCAGCGAGCGACTGGAAGAAGTCGTGGTTCTACGTGGCCGAGGCGACCCCGGAGGGTGAGGTGGCGATCCTGCGGTACTCCGCTAATCGTTCTGAGCCACGCCATATCCAAGTCGGCAAGCTCCCCGACGACCAGCGGATGGTCGTTGACGAGATGCTCCAGACCATCCGTGGTCTGAAAAAGAAGGGCCTTCAGACGATAAACTTGTACAATTGCTGGCTTGGGCGGCGGCTCGTTCCACTCGCCCAGCGCGACCACTACATGTACCAGTACACGGGCCGGGGAGACTCGACGAAGGCCTGCCTCGACGAGTGGAAGCTAGAGGATTATCTCCCAGCGTTGAAGAAGATTACCCAGGCGGTGTACCTGGATGCGCAGGCTGGGGTCGCCCCCTACACCGCGAAGCGTCTGGCTCCAACGGTAATTACTCTACCTTGCTCGCAGTCGCAGTTTATGCAGTCGCGGTAATTCTGATTCCGTTCTGTATTCGTTGCAGCTATTCCAAGTGGTGGAAGGGTGGCTCCCACCTTCGGACGATGAGAGCTCGGGCCCATCCGCCCAGGACATAGGCGAGTCGCTGCCTGCCAGGGGCAACAAGGACGACGAGGACGAGTCCGAAGAGGAGGTCGCCCCGCTGGTCCGAAAGACCCGCGGGCAACGACAGCGCGAGATCGAGGCAAGCAGAAGCCTCGAGCGTCATGATGACGACGACGAGCTCCCAGAGACCACCTCGTGTCGTCAAGCCACTACGTCAAAGAAGAAGAAGAAGAAGGAAAGGGAGGCGAGCCCCCCCCCCCCCCCCGAAGAAGAAGACGAAGCCGTCGAAGACGGCCTCGCCGCCGTACTCGGCGAGCAGCTCCGACGCTCCCAGCCCAGCCGGTGACGGCGCGCCGCCAGTGACAACCGTGCTGGATGCGGCGACCGTGGAAGTGCCGCTGGCTTCAATGCCTCCGCCATTCGCCCCAGTCTCTGGGCTGGGGGAGGCTCCGGCTACGACGGCTTCGCCTCGCAAGGAGGCTCCGGCTACAGCGGCTTCGCCTCGCAAGGAGGCTCCCGCCGAGGATGTCCCAGAGGCACCAGCTGCGGCCTCAACGACGAAGAAGCTGTCCGTGTCTTGGGCACGCGACGTCCTGGAGCTGGGGCTCAGTCGCCGACTGGGCCCTGAACTGGAAAAACCGGCCGGCCTCCGTACGGGGCTACGTTTCATCCCAGTCGCCAAGTGAGTGCGCTCACCCTTCCTTATTTTTCATAACTATTTCGATTGTTTTTATTGATTCGATTGATGCGTAGGACCGGAGTGAAAAGGATGGGCCACCTGATCGTGGCTAAGGTGCCCTCCACCGCTAGCGATGAGGATCCTTCCCGCAAGAGGAAGGCGGACGAGGTCGTCGCCTCGGCAGATGGCAGTAAGAAGGCCAAGGGCGACGACACCGTCACTATCTCTGATGATACAGCGGTCGCACCAGCCGGGCCCGTGATGGAGGCAGCCGCGTCTACGAAGGAGGGTGCTTCCTTGCCTGGAACGGCGGAGGCGACCTCTCTCGGAGCGGGTGCCTCTATCGCTACCTTTCCGCGCTTCGTGACCAAGGCGGCCACGGCGAGTGGGCTTGCGCCCTCGAGCCACGCTCCTGGGACCGCCGACGCTGAAGTCGACCAACGTCGCGGGCACACGCCGGCACTTCTCGCGTCCGTGGACGCGGTACAACTCCACGGCATGCTTGGCGCGGCCATCCAGGTACATCCAGTCCCCGAGGATCAGGTCGGTGCTTTGCAGCGGCCTGATTCTTATAATTTCTCATCTTTTTGTTTGTCGCATCCAGTCCCCGAGTGCGCACGCGCTAAATTTTAGCGGGTGGCCACTTAGGAATTTCTTGACCGCCAGTCCCCGAGTGCGCACGCGCTGAATTTCAGCGGGTGGGCACTTAGGAATTTTTCTTTGATTAACCTTTTGGTGATGTGCAGGGTCTGCAGCTTGAGTCAACGGACCGATTGGCCGCGAAACAGCGCGCGGAGAGGGAGCTGGCTATCGTCCAGGAGGCGAACAAAGGGCTTTAGGCTGTTGCTGCGAAGGCAGAGGAAGCTCGCCAAGGGCTTGTCCCCACTTGTGAGTTGGTGGCGGCGCGATCTGCTCTGGGTGCCGCTGAACAGCGGATCGCCGACCTCGAGCGCGAACTGCGGGAGGCGAGAGAAGAAGCGAGCTCGGCTGACGGGCGAGCTAAGGCCGCCATTACGGCCGCTGAGGAGGATCGCAAGGTGTCGGAAGTCCTTATTGCTGGGCTTCAGGACGACCACACGTCGCTTCAGTGCTTCATCACGGGACTCGCCCGCCCGTTGCTTGGTGAGTACATCTTCCCTTTCTAGTGGTTGTGGCTTTTGTGGTGTCCGTCGTACTCATCATTGTCTTCTACTCGCAGGTCGCATCATTGATAGCGAAGGAGAGGCGAGCTCGCTCGACGCGAGGCAGTGCGTAAGCATGCTCGTCGATTCGGCGACGTTGTCGGCAACGTGCATCCGCGCCTACCTCCAAGAAATATCGCCCACGGAGGTGATTCCCAGCGACCTCGTTGAGGTGTGGAAGTATTTGTAGAAGGCGCCCGTGGTCGTTGAGTTCATGACGCGGTCGGCGTTTCGGCGTGGAGCGTCGACGGCACTGAGCCTTGGACTCGCCCACTTCCCCGAAGATTTTGACATTGACGATGTGACGAGTGGGTATCCATCGTCGACTGGCGCGGTGGAGCTGTCCGAGGTCCTCAAGTTGCAAGAACGTGCCGCCATGTACTCGGAACGTGTCTAGGCAATGGGCGACCTCCTACCGTACCAGGAGACGGTTGTCGCGCCGAACGACCCCGAGCCGCCACATCGTGACTTCAAGGTCGAGCAACCTTTTCGCGCGGCGATGGCGGGTGAACTGACGACGTATCCATCAAACCCGTACACGGCGTTCATCCGCAATCGCCGGGATGTTGGCGAGTCGTCATCGAAGCCTGCAGAGTAGGGTAGTTTGCCTTGTGGCGTGAGCAGCAGTTCTGCCACGCGGGCATATTTTGTAACATGAAACAATGCAATATGCGATTGAATGAGACGTCGTGTCTATTTTGGTATTTGTTTGTGTGCTTTTGATTGATTTTGAACGAGTCCCCGAGCGCGTCCGCCCTTTTGTGGGGTTTACCTCGTATATGATATATGTGTTGTTATCATGTGTTTTGTTGTTTTGGTCGACTCACCCGAGCTCGGAGAGCCAGTCGCAAGGCGACTCCCTTGAGTGCTCTATACTTTACTGTTTTCCCTTGCGCGAACGAGGTCGGGCGGCCGAGTCCCCGAGCGTGGTACTTGGTTGTTCTAGGCGCGACTCGAGGGTGGTTGAGGATTTAGCGCGTTGGTGTGAGCGCGTCACTCCTGCCAGGCCCGTGGGGTCAGTCGCGTGGCGAGTCCTGGGCATGCTCTCTTACTTGGCGTTTTCCCTGGCCACTCGAGACAAACTGGTCTTCAGTCCCCGAGCGTGGTACTTAGCTGTTCGAGTCGCTATGCAGAGGATGCGGAGGACCAAGGTCGCTGTGAGAAGCGAGGGCAGTTGTCTTGGCTCGTAAAACCAGTTGAGCTAGGCGACTCCAATGGGGCTCCGGGTGGACGTTTTTCGTGGACGATGCAAGACCTGAGGTGATTCAGTGCTCTTACACCGCACTACTTAGCCGTTCCGATCGCTGTACCAAAGGTTGACTTCTGCAGTTAGCTTAACGCTGTTATTACGAGTGCGAGTGGCACAAGTCATGGAGAGTAGGCGCAATTTGCGGTAACCGTTTCTTTTTATTTCATAGCGACTGGAGGGTACATGTGTGGGGTTCTAGGAGTAGAACTTCCGTAGGAGGTTTACATTCCATGGTCGCTTGACGTCGAGTTTGCCGTCCCCGCGGACGTCGATGAGGTAGTAGGCGTCGTTGCCGAGTACGCGCCCGATAGCGAATGGGCCTTCCCACGGAGGGGAGAGCTTGTGCATGTCCTTCTTGTCCTGGATGAGGCGTAACACCAGGTCGCCTTCCTGGAAGGTGCGAGCTTTCACCCGCCGGCTGTGGTAGTGGCGGAGTCCTTGCTGGTAGATGGCAGTGCGTGACCGAGCGAGGTCGCGCGCTTCATCTATTTGGTCGATCCCGTCTTGGCGGGAAAGCTCGTTTGTGGCCTCCGTATAGTGGACGACCCGCGGCGAGTCGTGTTCGAGGTCGGTGGGCATGACTGCTTCGGCACCGTAGACCATGAAGAAGGGAGTGAATCCCGTCGATCTGTTGACTGAGGTGCGGATCCCCCAGATGACAGAGGGCAACTCCTCGACCCAGCACCCGGCGGTGCGCTCGAGTGGTACTTGTAGCCGCGGCTTCAGGCCGTGGAGGATGCTTTGGTTGGCCCGTTTCGCCTGGCCGTTGGATTTCGGGTGGGCGACTGACGCGAGGTCGAGCCGGATATGATGCTCTTCGCAGAAATCGGCCATGGCTCCCTTGGCGAAGTTGGTGCCGTTGTCCGTGATGATGCTGTTTGGGAACCCGTAGCGATATATGAGCTCGCGTAGGAATTTAGTGGCAGTCTTCCCGTCGCATTTCCGGACTGGCTTGGCCTCCACCCACTTCGTGAATTTGTCGATGGGGACTAGCAGGTGGGTGTAGCCGGAGGGGGCCTTCTTGAAGGGGCCTACCATGTCCATGCCCCACGCAGCGAATGGCCAGGTGATGGGGATTGTTTTGAGCGCCGAGCTTGGTACGTGCGTCTGATTGGCGTACTTCTGGCACCCAGCGCATCGCTGGACGATATCGACAGCGTCGGCGTGTGCGGTGGGCCATTAGAAGCCATGTCGCATAGCCTTGGCGACCAGGGAGCCAGCGGCGGCGTGGTGGCCGCAGTCACCGGAGTGAATGTCGTGGAGGATTTTGCGTCCTTCAGCTGGTTGGACGCAGCGTTGGAACACGCCGGTGACGCTGCGCTTGTGGATCTCGCCATCTATGATGGTGTAGGACTTGCATCGACGAGCGATCATTCGAGCGTCTGTCTCGTCTGCCGGCAGGGTGCCGGCTTCCAGGTAGGCGATGTAGGGCTTGGTCCAGTCGTCTGGCTCGTTGACGAGTGCAACCAAGGCTGCCTCTGGTTGGAGTGGGACCCCGATGTCGATCTCCCTCGGGGGAGAGACTGATGGCTTGGTAATCGTGTCGAGGAAAACGCCGGCGGGTGGTGCGAGTCGAGCCGACCCGATGCAGGAGAGTGCGTCGGCCTCCTCATTCTTTCGCCTGTCGATCCACTCGACGGAGTAGCCGGTGAAGTGGCCGCCCAACTTGTCCACCGCTTGGCGGTACGCCGCCATGGTAGGGGAGACGGCGTCGCAGGTGCCGGCGACTTGCCCCGCGACAAGGTCGGAATCTCCGTAGCAGCGGAGGCGATTGACGTTCATCTCCTTGGCGGCTCGCATGCCGTGGAGTAGGGCCTCGTACTCAGCCATGTTGTTGGTGCAGGGCGTGAAGTCGAGGCAGAGGATGTAGCGGAGCTTGTCGCCCTTTGGTGAAGTCAGCACTATCCCTGCGCCTGCACCGTCCGCGTTCTTGGAGCCGTCGAAGTGCAGGCTCCAGTAATGGAGGTACGGCAGCTTCTCTGGTTGCTGGGCCTCCTCCCAGTCGGCGATGAAGTCTGCCAGTGCCTGTGACTTGATCGCCTTTCGTGGCTCGTATTTGATGTTGTGGACGCCGATCTCGACGGCCCACTTGGCGACCCACCCGGTCGCCTCGCGATTGCGGATGATGTCTTGCAGTGGTGCTGAGGAGACAACCGTGATCGGGTGCTCCTGGAAGTAGTGCGGCAGGCGCCGCTGAGCTCTGAAGACCGCGTATACTAGCTTTTGGTACTGTGGGTACCGCTGGCACGACTCGGTGAGGACCTCGCTGATGTAGTACACCGGCCGCTGGACCGGGCGCTCCTTTCCTTCCTCTGGTCGCTCGACGACCATCACGGCGCTGACGACGCGCTCGGACGCCGCGACGTAAACCAGCATGGGTTCTTTGTCGGCGGGGGCGGCGAGTAGTGGTGCAGCGAGTAGCACCTTCTTGAGGTCGCGGAGCGCGTCGTCCGCCTCCTTGTCCCACTAGAAGGTGGGGTTCTTGCGCATCAGGCGGTATAGGGGCATCGCCTTTTCGCCCAGGCGGGGGATGAAGCGACTGAGAGCCGCTATTAGCCCGGCCAGCTTCTGGACATCGCGCAGGCACTCGGGTTTGCCGAGCCGGGCGATCGTGTCGATCTTCGTGGGGTTCGCCTCGATCCCTCGTTTGGAGACGACGTACCCCAGTAGTTGTCCGGCGGGTACACTGAAGGTGCATTTGCCTGGGTTGAGCTTTATCTTATATCTTCGCAAGTTGGCGAATGTTTCCGCCAGGTCGGCGAGTAGGTCGCCTTGGCGAGCTGATTTCACGACCACGTCGTCGATGTAGACGTGGATGTTGCGGCCAATTTGGCTCGCGAGGCATTCTTGCATGCACCGCTGGTAGGTCGCCCCGGCGTTCTTGAGGCCGAAGGTCATGGCGGTGTAGCAGAAAGCTCCGAATGGCGTGATGAACGCCGTCTTCTCCTCGTCTTCGACAACCATTTTGATCTGGTTGTACCCAGAGTAGGCGTCGAGAAAACAGAGCGACTCTGAGCCCGCGGTTGAATCGATTATCTGGTCGATCCGCGGGAGTACGAACTGCTCCTTTGGGCAGGCGTCGTTCAAGTTTGTGTAGTCGATACACATTCTCCTGGTCAAGTTCTTCTTTTCGACCAGGACTGGGTTTGCCAGCCACTTGGAGTATTTGATTGGCCGGATGAAGCCGGCGGCGAGTAGACGCTGCACCTCCTCGGCGATTGCTCGACGGCGTTCTTCATTGAAGGGCCGCAGCGACTGCTTGACAGGTCACACTTTGGGGTCGGCGTTTAGCTTGTGCTCAGCGAGCTCCCTGGGAACACCGGGCATGTCGGAGGGCTTCCATGCGAAGATGTCCCTGTTCTCACGGAGGAACTCGATGAGCGCGCCTTCCTATGCGGGACTCATGCCCGTCCCAATTGTCACCGTCTTGCTGGAGTCGCCTGGGACCAGCTCAACGGTGCGGGTGTGCGTCGTGGCCTCGAAGGTCGAGGTGGTTGTGCCCTCTGAGTTGGGTTTCTTGAGTATGGTGGGGTCGTCATTGTTGACCCCGCTTGCGTACTTGGCGAGCTCATCGGCGTGGTTGGTTTCCGCCGTGATGACGGCGTCGGCGAGCTCGGCTCCTTTGGCCTCGCACTCGGCCGCCATATCGGGGTCGCCGTGGATGGTGATGACGCCGCACGGCCCGGGGAGCTTCATCGCGTTGTACGCGTAGTGGGGCGCTGCCATGAATTTAGCGAACGCCTGGCGCCCCAGGACGCAGTGGTAGGGGCTGTTGAAGGGCACCAGCTCGAAGACGATCCGCTCGGTGCGGAAGTTTGCCGGTGTGCCGAAGGTTACTGGCAGCGTGACCTTGCCGATCGGGTACGCCTTCCGACCGGGGACGATGCCGTGGAATGTGGTGTGAGTCGTCTCGATCATTGACTGCAGGAGCCGCAGCCGCCTGAAGGTGTCGAGGTAGAGGATGTTGATGGAGCTGCCGTCGTCCATCAGTGTCTTGGGGAGCCAGTAGTCGCCAACCTTGGGCTTGACCACCAGGGCGACTCGTCCTGGGTACTCGATGCGTGGCGAGTGGTCTTGGCGGCTCCAGGTGATGGGCTGCTCCGACCAGTTTAGGAACTGGGGGACGTCTATCTGGGCCACCGCGTTGACGGCGACGGCGCGGGCGATGACCTTCTTCTCGCGCTTCGTGTTGAAGCCTGTGAAGGTGTGGAGCGAGCCGGCCACTTTGCCGAATTTGCCGCCGTTTGGTGGGTCGTTGTCGGGGTCCTCCCGCGCTCGCCGTGCCTTCTCGATTTCCCTGAGGGTGTGGCAGTCGGCGGTGGTGTGCGTTGCGGGCTTCCCTTCCCTGCTATGGAACGCACATGGTTGGTTAAGGAGGGCCGCGGGGTCGAACCTTGGTTTATTCTTGTAGTTGCCGCCGTCGCGGCGTTGTCCTCCGTCGCGGCGAAAGCTCTTGGGCTCGCGCTGCGCGTGCCCGGCGTTGGCGACGAAGTCGACTCGCCCGTCACTGCGGCGCTTGCCGGTGTGGCGAGTGCCGCTGTAGCGTAGGTCGGATCGGCGTCCGCCGTTGTTGCCGCCCGTGCGGCGTTGAGCTCCTGACTCGTCGTCAGTTTCCTGGTTTAGATCTACCTCGGCGTACCGTTTGGCGATCTCGAGGAGGTCGGGGATGTTGTCGAGTGTGCGGGAGTGTCGCTTGAGCTTGGCGACTAGGGGCTCATAGCGGCACGAGGTCTTGAAGCAATGGATCGCGGTGTCCGGGTGGATGCCGACCGCGTTGTACCAAAGCTCTTGCCACCGTTGGACCCAGTTGCAGGTCGACTCGCGGGGTCCCTGGACGCACCGTTCTAGGTCCTCAATAGTGGTGGCGCGGGTGTAGGAGCACTCGAAGTGTCTGACGAAGGCGTCGCGCATTTCCTCCCAGGAGTCGATACTGTCCTGGGGGAGAGTGTTGATCCACTGCCTGCACGTCCCCTCCATCATCAGGGGGAGGTAACGGGCGGCGAGCAGGTCAGTGTGGCCCGCGATCCCCATCGCCATGAGGTATGTGTCGAGCCATACGACGGGGTCGTACGAGGAGTCGTACTTTTCTATTTCTTTTGGCGCCTTGAAGTTTGGCGGATACTTCTCGCCTCGGATCATTGGTCCGAAGCACTTGGGCCCGAGTCGACTGAGTGACCCCCTGGGCTCGCCGTCTCGGCGATTGGTTAGGGTATGTCGCAGGTCTTCGGGCTGGCGTGCGCGCCAGCTTTGGTTGTTGATGATGTGGGTGCGGGCGTCGATGGGTTGCCCGTTGGCGGCGACAAGGTTGGTTGCCGGCCTGGGGTCGTTGGTGGAGAGTGCCACCTTCGCGGGTCGGTATTGGAGCTGTAGTGGCTCTGGTGGCGGGCAGTTGAGGGTGTTTGCCGCCGCTGGGCGGCCGCTGGAGGCCGCTCTGCTTCCTGAGGAACGCGAGTATACTCGTCCTTGCGAGTCGGCGCCCGCTCGTTGCTGCTCGACGGCCTTCGCGAGCAAGGCCTTGACGTATTCGATCTGCAGGGCGCCGTTGCCGGTGGCCGTGATGCTGTCGGCTGCTGCTCGGCCTGCCACGAGGTTGTCCATCGGGGTGGAGAATAGTGGGAGGCCGTTTGCGTCTCCCTCCCGTGAGGAGACTACTATCCGCGGCTGGTCCCTGGGAGGGGTGCGGTTGGGTGGCGGTGGGGCGCCCATTGCAGTTGATCCTGGCGGGGGCCAGGCACTTCCTCCTGGTGGCGTGTTCTCGCAGATCGCGCGCTCGGCCACGCGGGCCGGGTCGTTTTCGTCGTCGAAGTTCAGGGCGCTCCCCTGAACGGTGGGGTTCAGGCGTGACCTGATCCGCTGCTGGTGGTAGCGTGACACCTCCTGCGCCGTCACCTGCTCGAGGCGAAATTTTTCGCGCTCGGCTTGCTCTTTGCGTATCGCCTCCGCCAGTTTCAGGCGGAGTTCCTCGACCTCCGTTGCCATGGTGTTAGGAGGGATTGGGGTGGAGAACGGGTCCTCCGGCGGATCGGTGCCGGTCGCCATGTAGGTCGCGGTGTGGCGACCGGTTCCGTCGTGGGGGTCGCCGGAGTTCTCCGATCCGGAGTCGAACTCGAAGATCCCGAGGATGGAGGGATCCTCGAAGTCTCCCGCGTTGGAGACCTGGGCGATGGAGCCCGCGGACGAAGCCGCGGTGATGGATCCGGCGAGTGACGCCGGGGTCACCGAGTCGGTGTCGTCGGTGAGGGCCGCATCCTCGGAGTTGTACTCGGAGGCGAGGCGATGGATCGTGCGGATCTGGCTCTCGGAGAGCCGATCGCGTGGCGGCGACTCGCGGATGCGAGCCGAATCCTCCGAGACGATGACGTCGGTGAGGCCGACGAAGAGGCTGATCGTGCCGATCAGCAGGATCACGCTGTGCGTGACAGGTCGCGTCACCGGGACGTAGCTACTCGGCAAGATTTGGAGCATCTCGCCGATCGCTATCATGCGGCCGGTGGTGACCGTCTCGTTGATGGGCAGATTGGATCTCGCCGCAGAACACCGGCCAGACCGGCCAGGCCCCACGGTGGGCGCCACTGCCGTGGGAATGGTCACGGTAGATGCTGCAATCGGCAGCGAGTAGTAGAACGAGGGGCAAGGGCGGCCAGCCATCTGCGGTGCGAGATGAGGGCAAAGACACAGGGTTTTACCCAAGTTCGGCCCCCCGGAGGGTAAAGACCTACTCCTGCTAGATTGTACTATCAAGGTGTTACAATGGGCGAGCTCGGCGGCTAGGCAGCGAGTCGCTTGGGTGTATCTGGGAACGTGTCTCTACTCACCCTATAGGGAGGTTTATATAGGCTCACCTCCCCTAGGGTTTACATATCTCAACCGATTCGGTTAAAGCTTCGGTAGTCGTTTAACCTAACCCGACTGGGCCTATCTACTCGCCTGGGCCTTCAGCTTCCAGTCGCTTGGTTACTTGCCGGGCTTCGATCCACTCGCCGTTCTGCAGGCCCACTCGCCGGGTCTTGGGCCAGTCGGAAACGTCCTGCTGGGTATACCCCGGTAGGCATATCCCCATCACCCGTCGACGCTAAACCTACCTAGACTTGCCCTAAGGGGAAAACAATGCGTCTTTTCCACTAGCTTAATCTATACACCGAATCCGAAGCCACTCAGCTCCAAACTGTAGCTGACCCTGCCTGTTCGTTAGAAGACGTGTTAAACACCTCTTGCTTCCACTGCTGAAATTTTCAAGCGGATGTTATCACCCGAACCCTACTCCTCCCTGATCTTATTTTAAGGGGGAAAGGTCTGTAACATCCCAATTTCAGCAACCCTGATTAAATGTCCAAAAGGAAAAAATCAGGGGCAACAAAAAAAAATTCGTGCAAAGTTTGTTTACTTGTTTTCTTGTGCCCAAGCCACTATTTGTGGATTATTTGTGTACTCCCCATATCAACACTAGCTTACAAAAATTATTTTAAAAAATAGATGTCTTGGCTCATCTTTCATATTCTCAAATGTTCTGGCCTTTCAAAAACCTAAGCCAAGATGACTTTGACTCAACAAGATACTTTGCTAGTTTCTATTAACAAAACTATGGAGACCTATATATTATCTCCTTATGTTTTCAAGACAAAACCTTCAACTACCCTTATCTCTAGGTTTTCCAAAACCCTTATTAAAAACCCATTTCATCTCAATCTTGGTGGAGATACCAAGATGGTACTTATCTTACTTCAAAGCAAAACCCCTTTCAACATACCCAACCTTGCCTCAAGCTAGGCTTGATGGTAACCCTAGTAGTAGTGTATAAGTGACAAGATGAATTTCCTTGATCTGCTGGTGATTGAATTGCCTTGATCTGCTGGTTGATGAATTGCCTTGATCTGCTGTCTGATGAATTGCCTTGATATGCTGATTGCCTTGTTTTCTTAGGAACTAGAGTGAACTAATCTAGTAGCTCATCCCTTAGGACCCAATACTTGCTTGTGATCATCAAGCCCATATCAAGCATCCAAGTCTGGATCTATCCTAAGCCACTCAAGTGACCCTCTCATCTCCAGATCAAATCAACCCAAGGATAATTCCTCTGGATGGTTTCCAACTCAGTGGAGACCCAATCTAAGCATGAATCTTATATAACTAGTTATTAACTCAACATCATCTCCTTGATAATGATTTTGGAGCCTAGCATCCTCTCAAAATCATCTACACTTACACTCTAGTCAAAATCTCCAAATCTGCCAAAATGGCTAAGTCTGGATTTCTTAGCTAGATTCAATCTTTGGAGCCCTACCTTTTTCAATCTGTGTGAATTATTTAGAATGAACTTGATCCAAAATGTATTAAATATTCAGTACTACCAAGGCCCACTCTTTCCCTTCGCTAAGCCATTATATTCCCAACTCATCCATGATGCTTTTGTAGTCAAGATAATAACCTTTTCTGCAAATCTTGTCATCTTGCCTGTTTTGGCAGAAGCTCACTCCTATATGCCACCTCTCCTTGACCAACTATTTGCTTGGTTATGATATACTAATCATAGACTATCAACCCCCACTTCTCTTGTTTCCATTGGAGCCTTGTGCTTCTTAAACCCCCATGGTTTAGGAGGCTACCTGATGTATCTGCTATGGCAGCCTTATTTTCAACAAAGTTTGCCATATCCTCTACACCACCACAAATACAACCAAGCCCAACTCTTGCTTCCATTGTTGTATCCATCCATATGCCCCTTGTACCAAGGTGAGCTCTGAGCTCCCTAATCCAACCCTGTTTAGGTGGCATAAAAATAACTAAACCCTAGATCCTCCCTTATCTAGTTTCCATCCTTTTCACCACTTTCCTTCAAAAACAAAGGTTTACCTTGATGCCTACACCAAGTTTACATCATCTACCTTGGATATAATAATCCCCAAATAATTCCCAAAATTATTTGGATTATTATACTATTTTACTTCCTTTACTTACCAATTTCTCAACAAGCTTGTCTTTAAAGGCAAGTTTGATTTTCTCCAGACCACCTTGCCAACTAAAGGCACATTTGATGCCTATATATCATATCCCATCTTTACAACTCAACAATAATATTTTTTAGATTCTTTATTATTTCTTTTTGCCCTTTTTCTTAAATGGCAGAAACAAGAAATAATTCCCCAAAAATACTTTTCCACCTCAATAAATCTCAATAAAATTATCCAATGTGTGTTATGGTATTTAGGACCATATCACATAAAAAACCAAGCTTGCTCAATATAAAAATATTATCTTAGCTTCCATAATCTACTTCAGCACTTTTTGAAGAAGTGCATTTAATTAGGATTATAATCTCTAGAAAAATCCCATTTAAATCACGAAGAGATTATTTGACCTACTCCACCTACCAGTACCATTTACACATTTTTCCCAATGCAAATTTATCAACTTCCTTCACAAACCTCCCTTTGATCATTTTTTCCTAACCAAGCAAAACTTGGTTCAAACCAAAGCCAAACCAGCCCCAATCTTCCCAAGCACTCCTCCACAACATCATCACCCCCTCCTGGTCATGTGCACTGTAGCACTACAGTACCCATCCCCTCCACCCTTGTTCTTTAAGTTTGTTTGAGAGAGAGGCATATCCCCTAAAAATCTTGGGCATTAAAAGCCACAGTCCTTCCTCCCCTCTCTGGTCGAGCTACTGGCCCCACCACACCCCAGCATCTCCACTACTGCCCTTGTCCAAATGGACTTGGCCCCTCTCACACTACCCTCTCTCGGTTTATAAGGCCCCAGGCCAGTACAGCTCTCCCCTCGCCCTCATTTGCCCCCTCTCCCCCCCCACTTGCCTCCCTAGAGCTCCCTCTACCCTCCCCAGCTTTGCCCCTGCTCGAGAGGAGAAGAAAAATGGCCTCTCGGCCATTGCTCGAACTCTGAGCCTAGTACTCTCTCCTCTGCTCCATTCTCCCTTCATGTCCTCTCCCCGAACTCCCCTTGCCCCTCTGAAGCTAATCCCGTGCTTCTTTTCAACATGCAGCCACTCCTGGAGGTTCCATGATCGATCTCTGTCATCCTTCTGTCAGTGGCCGTCGTGGGAGCATCTCTCCGTCATGGAACAGGACGAAGCCGACCCTCCCTATGACCCCTGTCATCGACCACGTCCAGCTGCAACCTCTACGGCCCCTCTCCTTCCTCGGTGAGCCCTACCCTGACCCCTTCTCTCCTCTGCTAGGGTTTCTTCCCGCGGGCGGCGGCGCTAGGTAGAATATGGCCCATGGTCTTCCGATCTACTCCTAATCCTACGGCCGGGAGCCTCCCGTACCCCTTCGTCACCGGCAGTCGCTGACGGGACAGCCCTGCCTGTCATCTTCAATCCTAGATCCTGCATGTTCTACTGTGAGCCAGGCCGGCCTCCTGGCCCTAGGCAACCCAGTTGCCCTAGATCTGGCCCAGAAACCCTACCCCTTTTATTCCTTTTGTCTAGATCTGCTAACTAGCAGTTTGGTTTAAATCCAAACAAACTAGTAAAACACCAGATTTTGGCCAGATCAAAATTTTCACACATGCATGCACCTTTTATCTAACATGCAGACCTAGTGCTGGAACAAATTGAGGTTTGGAATAAAAATGTTAAATCATCTACTCAGATATGCCCTTTTCACCAATGAATTTCTCCAGAAAGTTTGGTATCTCCAAATGGAGTAAATCCAATTGGTGTTGAAAGGTATAAGCCATACCTTTCATATGCCACTGGCCCCACACCCATTTGCTTCCTAGGTTGCTGTTAGCAAAAATATTAAAAACATGTCCTTTCTACATTTAGGAAATTCCCTAGGTCAAACCAAGTGAGTTTCTGACCTAATTCCAACTCCCCTTGAACACACCGAACCATATCCTACTTAATCCAGCAGCTCATAATTTTACGAGTCTCTGTTGAATTTTAGAGAATTAAACTATTATGTGCATGGTTTATTCACTATTAAAAATCATTACAGTTGCTATGTAACTCCAAAAATGTGGATTCCAATTTATATAGAAAGTATCCTCAATACCTAACATGTGTCTTTGGAATTACCTAAAAAGCTTCTATAAAATAAATCTGATGAAAAAGACAAATCCCATCCAGTACTGCCTTTGGGAATTTCTCAAGGGCATTCTGGTAATTGTTTTGAGGTGAAACCAACTCCTCTTAATTCAGTCCACTAAATAATACCTAATCACCCAAGGAAATAATTTTTGGAACTCCAGAACAGTTCTGGTGAATTATTTCCTAAAACTAGAGTTTTAATCACTATAAACTCCTTTATAAATCAAGGGAAATTGATAAAATAGTGAAACCACTTTTGTTGGTTCATTTTATCAATACCTATCTGATGGTATCATTTTTATACAATTTTATCATACAGATCAATCTCTTGGTCAAAAAACCCTCTCATAGGTAGTTCCTAGACTTAAATCCGAAAGGGATCCCCTCTCCCTAATGCCTCCAAAATCTTCTCTCGATCTAATCAAATCAAACCTCCAACATCCTAATGATGTATATGATAGGTTTATCCTTTTCTTGCTTTTTGGTTTGATGCTTGTATGCTTTGTATTGATTGTGGTGTTGTTTGTTTGCATGTATGCTTATTAACGGCGATAGCTGCGTTTGTGAGACGCCGAGAAGAAGGAAGGATCAGGTTATTCTTATTATTGCTATTATTGGTATTTTGGTGTAACACCCTTGCCTGATAAGGCTGAGTTCATGTGTATAGTGCCAATCCCTGGATCGGTTCACTAGACACCATAGTACAAAATGATACCAAATATTACTGTGCATCATAAATACAACGAATATGATCCAGAATTTACATTATTTATTCAAGTACATAGCGGAAAAAGAATACAAGGTAGATCTCCATCCTTCAAATGTGCCACAGGCGAACAATTGTTGAGTGGAGTCTTGCGACCTATGAACGATCACTCAGATACGATATAACCTGCAACATGAAACGTTGCAGCCACGAATGGTCAATACATTGAATGTATGGCAAGTAGGCTAAAGTGGTTAACAACAGGTCTATCAACTACATGCTTATTTGGCCAAGTGGAGTTCAGGCTCATTTGCATAAAGCAACAGTTTTATCCTAACATTTGTAACAAAGTAGTTTTCCAATATGATAAATAGGACACCCTGGTTCACTCCCAGGTGCTCCTACCCAATTATGTTCACCCAACAAGTTTTAAGTAATTAAGAAATAAGGATGAGTGAGAAATATCATAGCATCAGTATCAGGTCGCTCAAATTGTCCATAACCGGGGACACGGCTAAGCACTTAGTTTATACACCCTGCAGGGGTTAGTACACTTTACCCATGTGACTTGGCCAGCCCAGCTCGTACCACCACTCTCATATTGGGTGATGATAGGGAGAAGTCCAAGAAGGAACCGTTCGGGAAGTAGCTCCCCAATCCCGACGCGCACCGGTCCAACCTACACTATCTACATCTCTGGATACGTGGGTTCAAGTTACCACAACCTACTGAGTTCAACCAACCGCCCATTTCATTATTGGCACATGGTTGCACACGAAAGCTTCCAAACAAAGAAACCAATCATTTCTCAGTGTCCTGGGCGACATTCCCCACCATAAATACACTCGATGAACCAATCAATGCCATTCCGCCCAGGTGGTTCATTAAAACATATTGGTTTGTCATTTAGCAAAACATAAGCCTTTCAAAACATATAACTTTTCATGATGTGATTCCCTTCCTCGTCTAAATAGCATAGCTAAGAAATCTACCAATACGATGGCTCATAAACAAGGAATGCTAGGGAATAATATGGGATATAGCATAGCATATACACATCAATTCCTCCAGATGCAATTCTACAAAAACATCTGCAATGCATAGGAAAACAATAGGACATTTATGACCAAGATAGCACCACTTGCCTTTGTTGTAGATGTAGTCGATTAGATAATCCTCACAATCCTCATAGATATAATGGTTTCACTTGTCATAACCACAATACTTGCAATCATAGTAGTTGTAATCACACACGTTGCACTCCTCGCAATCTATCGATCAAACAATTGCATACAACATAAACAATAGCACATAGAGATCAAACAAATACAACAAATGCATGCATGACAATTTAATAAGTCACAATGGTTGTTACTTTAGTTCTCTACACAATACTGGAGTATATGATGCATGCAAGAGGCCAATTAATGCAATGGAGTACTTGTTATTAATAATTACTTGTCAATATAGGGATTTTAATAGTTCCGTTGTAACGACTGTTCTAACTGTAGAATTAAATTTGTTTCTTAGGTTTACTGGATAGAGGACGTTAATACGAACCAGTAGGCGTTGGATTCACCCTAATCGGAGTTATAGATCTTTTTGTATGATTTAAATAGTGTTTAATGGGTTTTAAATGATTCATATAGTTTCTGTTGTCTAAAAATCAAACTAAAATTATATCTGTAATCTCCACGGAATTGTGATTTCAGGAACATATTATTTGTAATTTTCTGAATAGTATTTATTTTCTTATGAATTTATTACTCTAAATAGGACATTAAACCATTTAAATCTTCACGGCAAAACCTTACAGTAAAATACTGAACTAGTTGCATATTGATGATCTCCATGGAACCAGCTTTCCATCGGTATATCATTTATATTTTTGTGACAAGCAATTAATTTACTATGAATTTAATGATTTATAAAGCCATTAAAACTAAATAAATTACTACAGGTTAAATAGTCGGCAAAGGCTAGATACAACTAGATATTATTAATGTACATTACAGTAGCTTCAATTTTATATATTGTTCATATTTTTCGGAGTTACAGATAATTTCTTATGAATTTATTAACCTAAAATACCATTAAAACTAATTAAATTACTGCAGTAACCACGTACAGTAAAAGTTGGATCTATCCTGATAAGATGATTCTGCGTAAAATTATCTTCAATTTGGTATATTATACGCAATTTTTGGACGTGGTATGAATTTCTAATGAATTTTACAAGTTAGATCTATAATATGCAATTTTAAATTCGAACGGAATATTCCAGGAAATATTCCGCTGACTGGACAGGTTGACTTTGCATGCTGACTGGGACTAGATGTTGATCTTACGTTGACGTGGCGTTGATGAGGAAGATGACCGGGATGACGACATGGCACGCACCGGTTTGATTGGATCTCGACCGTCTGGATAGGATCCGGTGGCTAGAAGAAGAGATTGACCCGATTTTGGCTCAGAATAGACAAGAAATAGATCTGTGTTAGAGAGACAAATCCGTAGGTAAAATTGAAAAACTTAGAACATTAAAATTGTGGGGAATCATTATTCCTACCTTCTCACCAAAGGAATTTGGATTTGAACAAACGAGCGCGAGTACATCTTGGATTTACACCGTAAGATCTGAAATATTGTGATGCGAAATTCTCCGGCTGTGGTGGATGAAAAGAGGTGAGGTTTGTCGAGATTGAAAGATTTCGATGATTCCTACAACTTTTGTTTTTTGACCGAAGGCAAACGACAAAGTCTAGATGGGTTAAAAAGCGAAATAAGATTCGAGCATATGTAGATTCGAGATTTCGAGAAAAAAAACTCGTACAGCTGTGGCTCCACGAGTTTATATGGAGATTTAGGATGTTGTAGAGATAGTTATTGAAGTAGATAACAAGTAGAAACAAACGGAAGTCGATTCGGAGTTGTAGATAAAAAGTTATAGCAGTTTGAGTAGAGATAGGTTTAACAAAAACCGATTTGCACGCTTTTTAAAGCAACCTGGGTACGTGCGTGCGTGTAGCTAAGCTGGCTGGCTCGGTCCGCCTGGGCCGCCGGCCCATTAGTTTTTTTTTCTTTTTCTATTTACTTGTTTCCCTTATATCTTTTGCATACGAACTCTAAATGACATGATTCTTGTTTCTAAAATTTTCTAAAATCGAATAGATCATTGTAGGCTCAAATTTGTAATCTTTTTACTAGTTTGGAAGTAGTGGATTTACAAATCCTTGTATATTTCATTTTATTTATATCTTTATTTGTTTGTATTTATTTCATAACTTTTTCAAACTAGCTCCAAATGAGCTCAATTTTGTTTCTAAAATTTTGTAGTATTAATTGAATCTCTTTAGGCTATAATTATCAATAATTTATGCCTTAGCAACAGTGGGTTTTAATAAGTCAATTTAATTATCCTGAGGAACATTTGGGTGAATCAACTATAGGATTTAGATACCAGGATTTGGATTTAGTTTGTGAGAACTTTGCATGGATGTAATGAAATGCTTATGAATGCTTCATGATTGTCATTTTGAAATCTTGCACACCAATTCTACAATCCATAATCAATCCATGCCCTTTTTCCTATATGGCTACTTAGGTCATAACAAAAGAATATAAGATTTTGAATTCAAGGTTGAGAGGATTTTCTATTCAAAAAGTTTCTTCTCATTGATAATTTTCAACATAGTCAAACAATCAATCAAACTTATTTATTTATTTAACATTCCAAAATTAGGAGAATTTTGGGATGTGACATTTGGTTATCTAACACCGTCAAGGGACATTCCGCTGGTCACAAGCAAGCCACCATTCCTGAACTCTTATATTAACTTACTCCTGTTTGTCAGTTGTTTTATATCTCGCTTATGAATCGCATGATTAAATTGCATAGTTTGTTTTTCAAAATAAAAATACGTGAGTAACTTGGCTCCAAGTTATGGATGAGTGTCCCTTAGGACACCTACCCTCTTTACACCTATTATACCCCTTTAGATCGAGGCTAAGATGATTAGCATCTTCCCTCTTGGAACCCACGGATTTTCAACGATAAAACTATTTTGGGTTTTACCCTACTACAAAGTTTTCAAAATAAAACCCTTGGAAAGGGGCATCGTTTTCGAGTGGAAGTTTTACTAAAAGAAGATATGAGGTGGATGAAGAGAAAGTCAAGCAAGAGAAAGAGAAGGGATGTTCTAATCCAATGTCCGAAACAATTTTATCCGTGCAACCACATTACCCCAGACGCTGGGACTTAGCTCATAGTTTGTAGTATTTAGCCGGGGCTTCTCGTACTCGCTAAAGGGGAGAAATCCCCTGAAATCTGGACTGCCTTGGGCAAGGTACCGATGCAACAATTGGGTCTCTCGCAGACGGTATGACTTTTGGTTAGTACGGGAGGAAGTTATTGTCACAATTGCTACTGGTCAAACTACGGTTTGGAGGTAGGGGTCAGTACGGGAGGAAGGACCAGGGCCGTCGTGCCCCATACTCGTACCGGAGAGAACAACCCAAAAGAAAAGCCGCCGTTGCTGGGATGGTCAAATGAAAATTCTAGGTTTGATTATTCGATCCCCCGTCTACCGTGTGTAGCGGGCCGTGGTTTTATCCCGGCGGATGTATTGATTCTTGTGGTTAAAGTGCACAAACTCTGCAGAGTCTAATCTATTCAAATAGACGTGTCCACGGTCAAGGACGGTTGGGATGGCAAGTGCTAGTAGGACCCTTCGGTTATGTGATGATACAATAAAGGATGTGACTTGGTCACGAGGAAAGATAAGAATGAGTTTGCTTTTGACCAGAGATGGTCGAAGACGTTTAAAAAGGGTTTTACTACAAAACTGTTTTAAATCTTTTTAACAAGGATGTTGAGATGTCCAGATTTTCTGAAAGGAGGCATATTTTCCCAAAAACTCTTTTTCAACAAAGATATAGAGATGCTATTGTTAGGTCTTTCAAAAGCAACTATAGTATAGAGCTACCTCGCCACAGCCAAATATGCATTATCTTTGTTACCTTGTCTCGGTGGTTTGCGAGTACATTCAAAGTACTCACCGGCATTGTCCCTGGCTATTTACTTGGCCAGACTGCAGATGTTAAGAAGGAACGAAGGTGCTGACGTCTATACGAACTAGGTCGTCTTCCCAGTCAGTTGCCTATAGGTTAAGGCACGGGCTTTGCGCTGAAGACTTCCGCTATTTTTGTTGTATTCGCCATAATGGCCAATTTGTAAGTTTGTACTTGTTACTATATGGATGTTGTAATGATACTAGTCGGTTATGATCACGGCTCACTGATCATGGGAACGTGAATTGTATGCATAACGGGTATTCTCGGACCATAAATCCGGGGTGCCACAGTTACTTTGTCTTATTGTTAGAACTCCATCTTTCATGCTCATGTTTAGAGTTATTTGATCCCAGCTTGCAATGCTTGCAAATGGTTTGATCTTGGTTTTGATGGTGCTTGAGGATGAGCAGGACTTAAGCTTGGGGATGCTTGATACATCGGAAACGTATCTATAATTTTTGATGTTCCATGATTGTTTACTATCCACTTTGCTTTGCTTTGTACACACTTTTGAGGTGTTCTTATATGTTTTCTGGTACTAACCTATTAACAAGTTGCCACAGTGCCACTTGCACGTTTTCTGCTGTTTTGGGTTCCAGAAAATCTAGTAAGGAAATATTCTCGGAATTTGACGAGACAAAAGCCAAAGTCAATATTTCACCTAGGAGAACACGAAGTCTAGAGGAGAGACGGAGGGGATCCACAGGGAGGCCGCATGCCCCCCAAGCGCGGGCCCACCCTAGGACGTGCAGGGGCAGGCTACCTCGCCTCTTCACCTATAATAAGCCCCCGATGCCTAAGCCCTAAGCACCCGATCAATATTCCATGAAACCGTCTGTACCCTCCGCCACCATCGTCCCTAGATCGGGGGGATCTGAAGCTCTTCCCGCATCCTACCAGAGGGGAGATCATCCCGGAGGCCTTCTTATTCATCATGCCAGGCTCCGGTATGAAGCGTGAGTAGTTCCACCTTGGACTATAGGTCCATGTAGTAGCTAGATGGTTGTATATCCTTGTGCTTTCATGTGATCAAGATCTTGTGAGCTCCGTTCATGATCAAGATCTCATCTATTTGTAATCATGCTTGTTGTGTTTGGGGGGATCCGATGGATATTGAGATTACTATGTTAGATTGATTAATGGTTTTGTCTTATTGTTTCTATCATGTTTGTGTTGTTTGTGATCTTGCATGCTCTCCGTTGTTAGTAGCTCTCTTGGCCAAGTAGTTGCTAGTGACTCCAAGAGGGGATATTCATGCTCGATAGTGGGTTCATGCCTCTATTTAATCTAAGGGAAGTGACAAAAACCTCTAAGGTTGTAGATGTTTTGCAGCCACTAGGGAGAAAACAACGGTCTCTTGTTCATGGAATAAGTGGATTGTTTACCTTACACACTTTTCTTAAAGAAGTTGTTTGTTGCTTGCAAGTTAATATTGGAGGGGGTTCGGATGATAACCCAAAGGTGGACTTCTAGTCATAGATGCAGTTGGATGGTGGTCTATGTACCTTGTTGTATTACCCAATTGAATCTCATAGGATCTTGATGTCCAGTATTGCATTGTTATGCCTTGCTCAGTCCTGTGAATTGCCCTATTGTTATTTGTTTACCCAGCATTACATGTTTGTTTATCTAAGGAGAACACCTCTAGTGAACTATGCACCCCGGTCCAATCTTTACCATTGATACATCTTCCAGTGTTACCGTTTACTTGTTGCAAACCACCATTACCTTCCACACCATACAGTTAATCCTTTGTTACAGCAAACCGGTGAGATTGACAACCTCACTTTTCATTTAG
Source organism: Avena sativa (assembly GCA_916181665.1). Classification (NCBI taxonomy): domain Eukaryota; kingdom Viridiplantae; phylum Streptophyta; class Magnoliopsida; order Poales; family Poaceae; genus Avena; species Avena sativa. Next base: position 112,648,155 of record OV702283.1, read on the forward strand.
GCAAAGTCTTGAGTTTGTGTTGTTTAGGTCTCCAAGTTTCTAGAAACACCTTTGAGTCATTTCCTTCCTCCTACTGGTTCGATAAGCTCGGTTTCTTACTGAGGGAAAACTTGCTGCTGTGCTCATCATACCTTCCTCTTGGGTCTCCCAACAAAGTACTGCTGCACTCATCAAGGCCCTGTGTGGAGCTTCTCGTCGGGGTTCCCTACTAGGTGTTGCCAAGTGGTTCATCTTCGGCGATGCCATGGAGTCCGACGTAAGGAGCTCGTCATCGTCTATAGTGGAGAAGAAACCTGGGACCCGATTGCTTTTCACTTTTAGTTCCAGGGGTTTGTTTGCAAAGTTGCAAGTACTACTTTTACCTTGCGCCTTTTCTAGGTGATTTGTTGTAAAATGTACCAACTGCTTTGATAATTGAGCAGCTTCTCGGGTCTTTGGACCCTTTTACCGTTCAAAAAATACATAATTTAACAGTCTAACTTGCTGTAAGACCCCACCTTTATAAAGGAAAAGTTCCCTGTGTGATTGCAATTCTAGTCCCTGGATCAAATGCTAGCAAACACAATTTAAGATGAAGTACACAAAAACAAAGGTCATTATTACATCGTCGTTCCAGAGATAACATAGTCTTTTAAAACTCCATAGCCATAGGCTAATACAAGAGTTTAACTTAACAACATAAATACAAGTCTTCATCTTCATGTGCCAAAGGCAAGCATGTTGGTTGTAGACTTATAACCCTAATCCTCATCAGAGTAGCCTACAACATCACAAGTTACAACCACAGTGGGTCAATACATTGGAATAGTATAGGCAAGTGATACCTTAGTAGAATAATAGTTTCTAACTTCTATATGAATTTGGCTAAGTGTAGCTTAGGCTTGCTTTGCTCAAAATAGGTTTTACCTATCAGTTGAAAACACTAAGTTTTTGGTTGACAAAACGCCCAAGGAACCACCAATAGACATTGGTGAACCTTTACCCTTGTTCAACAACAAGTTTTTAACTTAGAAATTGGGATGAGGAGATTCTTGATAGCTTCAATGTCTTGATGCTCAAATTGTTCATTGTCAGGGACACGGCTAAGTACTTAGATTCTTCCTTCTCGAGAGGTGGTGCACTTTCCCCACAATACTCGACATGCATCGAGACAACATCTTTCAGAAGCCTTCCCTTAGACTAAAATGGACGCGTTCCCAAACCTATCACCCCCTACCACCAACTGTCCATTTGGCTAAGTTATTGCAACTTATATGATCCAGGCAGAGCCCATATTGCCAAGTGGCTGCACCATAAGCGTCTTAACATGGAATCTCAAATCCCTTTGTTCCTAGGTGGCATTCCACAAGTGAGATAGACAGGGTAGGACATTGGAAAATGGGCCTTGGTAACCACTCAACAAAAATCCAACCATGCAATTACCATTCCACCCAGGTGTTTCATTCACTTAGTTGTTTTATTAAGAAAAACATAAGTCAAATACTTAGCAACATTTTTCCATAGCATGTATATAATACACCCTTGTTTTCTACTAGCTAGGCTAAGCATGGTAATATAGCAAGTACCTTAACTTAGAGAAAATACTAACAAGTCTACAACTACTAGGATTTCCCAAGCATAGCATATAGATACTTAGCAAAAATTATCATGCAAGCCCTATATAAAATACCACTAATGCATAGTCAAAATATTGGGAAAAAAATATGAAGCACCACTTGCCTTGGTAGTTGGGGTAGTAGCAACAATCCTCACAATCACCACTAGCACCAAAATCTACACATAAAATGATAGCACCAAATTCACATTTCAAATAATCAAGAAAAAATATATGAATGCAAGCAAATGCCATGTGATGAATTTTTTCTAAACTAAACAAGACAAGTAAACAGTACTGATTCACTAAACTAAACAATTACATACTAAATAAACTTAATTTTGGCTTTTAAAACATTTTCCAAATAATTTTTATACACAAAATAGGCCTACAAATGTCTCTGCATAAAATTCTATTTTAACAGAAGAGAAATACAAAACCAAGCCTACATATGGGGGATTTATTTTTGTGATTCCATTGATATATTATTTGCATTATTTGGATAAACAGAAGTTAAGTTATGAATTTTATAAGCTTTAAACCAAATCTGGTTTTTAAATCGAAAAACAGGCCACGCGGCAGCCCCTGATTGGACGGTACCGCTTCGCGCAGATCACGCGCGTGTGCCGTCAAATCTCAGTTAGATCGCACGGTCCAGATCACACGATACCCCTTCACGTTTAAATCTAATCTCTACCGCTGGATCTAGATCCAGCGGATCCTACTGCACTGACCAACTGCGAGCGGCACAAATGGCCTCCATGGCGGCGGCGCGTCAGACGGCGATGGTCCGGCGAGGCTAGGGGGTAGGAGAGGGGGTGCTGGGGATTACTGAGGTCGCGAAGATGCGGTGCAGCTCAACATGGTCGTGGTTGGGGCGGGAGCGCACGGACACGAACAGAATCGCTCGCCGGAGTTCGTCTCGTCGTCGGGTGCTCCCAGTTGAAGAAAACGGCGACGACCTAGGACACAAGGTAACAATCGGCAAGCATTAACAGGTGCGCAAGAACCTGGCGAAAACAATCGGGTGAACCAGAGACAGGGGGTTCTTGGGACTCACCACGATTGCTCGTCGGAACCGCGGCGGTGTGAAACCAAATACGGGTAGCCTGGCGGCGCTCTGGTGGTGCTGGGTGGGGGAAAATGACGTGGAGAGGGAGAGGTTTAAATAGCCAGAGCGGGGGAGGGAATTACTCGGCGAATCAGTGATAATCAAGCGCGAATTCATCGGGTTGAATGGGGGAGGAAACTGCAGCGGTGAGCTGGTCGTCGCGAGATTTGGGGAAGAAAGAGTGACGTGGCTGCGGGGTCCAGTTGTCAGCGAGGGGGGTGTACGCGGGCAGGGTGAGAAACAGAGAGGAGAGGGGAACCCGGGTGGGCTGGCGTTTGGGCCGTTTCTGTTGTTGGGCTGGAATGGTGGCGCTGGCCCTTTTCCATTTCTTTTCTCCTTTTCTATTTCTTATTTGATTTTCTGAAACCTTTTTCAAATGCTATTCAAATGATTTTGAATTCAAACCTCCTCTGGATTTTTGTAAAGTGAACCAAGCTAATTTTTGTGTATAAAACATTGTTGTTTACTCACAAATGTCTTGGCCCATTGAAAATAAAATAAAACCATGCCTTTCCTATTTATTTATATAAGGCATTAAAAATGGTTTTAATTTAGATTCTTTGTTTTGAAAACTTGAGCAAGCTTTGAAATTAACATTCAACCATTTTCTGGTTGAAACAAAGTATTCTCATATTTGAGAGTAGAAATAAAGCTATTGTCTTGTTTACATGAAATAATAGGCAAAACAAATGGTTTCTGATTGAAACTTTGTTTGAAAATAATCCAAATGCATGAGGATGCATGAATGATATGCAAACTGTATAGATCATGATTTTTGGGATGTTACAAATCGAACCCCCTTAAGGTGAATCTCACCCTCGAGATTCGGATTGGCTAGCAAATAGGTGAGGGTGGTATTTCCGAAGATCATCTTCTCTTTCCCATGTTACTTCTTCTTCGGAATGGTGGTTCCACTGAACTTTGCAGAATTTGATAGTCTTAGTCCGAGTAACTCTTTCCGCAGTCTCAAGAATCTTGGTAGGTTTCTCCTCATAAGTGAGATCACTTTCCAACTGGACCTCTTCTAAAGGTATAGTATCCTTCAAAGAAGTCTCTTCCATCTCTGGATGGCATTTCTTCAGCTGACTCTCCAATTTCATATGTCACTTCTCCTTTGCGACTCAAAATCTGGAATGGTCCAACATACCTTGGTGCCAATTTTCCTTTGACTCCAAATCTCTTCACTCCACGAAGTGGTGACACTCTAAGATAGGCTCTGTCACCCACCTCATAGGTGACTTCTCTATGCTTTGGATCTGTGTAGCTCTTCTATCGGGACTGTGTTATCTTCAATCTATCCTTTAACAACTTGACTTTCTCTTCAGCTTCCTTGATTAGTTCTGGACCGAACAAATTTCTTTCTCCAACACCACTCCATAACAATGGTGTAGTACAGTTTCTCCCATAGAGAAATTCAAACGGTGCCATGTCAATACTGTCTTGATAGCTGTTGTTGTAAGAGAATTATGCGTAAGGCAGACTTTCATCCCAACTAGCACCATAATCTAGGGCACACGCCCTCAACATATCCTCTAGAATTTGGTTGGTCCTTTTGTGTGTTCATCAGTTTGAGGATGAAAAGCAGTGCTGAATTCCAACCTCGTTCCCAATGACTCATGCAGTTGCCTCCAAAAATGGGAAGTGAATTGAGTTCCTCTATCAGACACAATACTCTTGGGGTACTCCATGCAGACACACAATCCTATTCATATAAATCTTGGATAACTTAGTGTCGTGGGAATGGCCATGGCAGATGCTGCAATCGGCAGTGAGTAGTAGAACATGGGGCAAGGGCGGCCAGCCATCTGCGGTGCGAGATGAGGGCAGAGACACAAGGGTTTACCCAGGTTCAGCCCCCCGGAGGGTAAATACCTACTCCTGCTAGATTGTATTATGGAGAGAGTACAAGGGCGAGCTCGACGACTAGGTGGCGAGTCGCTGGGGTGTATGATGTAACGTGTCCTCTATGTGTACCCTAGGGAGGTTTATATAGGCTCACCTCGCTAGGGTTTACAGATCTACAACCGAATTGGTTAAGGATTCGGAGGGTCTTTGACCTAGTCCGACTGGGCCTAGCTACGCTTCTGGGCCTCCAGCTTCCAGTCGCCTGAGTCCTCTCCAAGTCTCGATCCAGTCGCCGTCCTGCAGGCCCACTCGCTGGCAGCTTGGGCCAATAGGAAACATCCTGCTGGGCATACCCCGCTAGGCATATCCCCATCAGTAGTCCCCGAGGACGTCGTTGATTCGTCCCAGGTGTTTGTTGGCAGTCGGAGTATGCGGGTCCAATTCGGTCGCCCAGTCGAATCGGCGGTGGACTCCTGAGCAAAGGAAAGAACTAGTCATTTGAACCGTAATAACGACGTCTGGTCAGATCGTAGCTTGGCGAACAGGTCGGCGAATAGTCAAGTCACTGTTATAGTGATCGGGTCGGCGAATCGTAGAATCGCTGAAGATAGCGAGTCGAGTGGACGAAGTTGGACCGTCAGCTTGGTCAAACTAGACATTGGGTAATCCAACGGTAATATCGGTGTAATTACCGCGTGGTAACGGCTCCCTAAAAATGGCGGGTAACAACCACTATATAAGGAGAGTGACGGGTGGGGGAAAATGCTTCCCTCACTTCCTCCGAACTCGCGCATTCTCGTTCCTCCATTCTGCGTAGCGACCAAAGCGACCCAGAGCGATTCGCAACCCCGATCCCCCAGCCGATGGCCCCTCCTGCGAAACACGGGGGCAGATCCAAGTGCACGAAGGCGCTGCTGAAATCGTTCGAGGAGGCAGGGATCCTCCGCACCGGGAGATGGCGCATCCCCGCGGTCGGAGAAGTGATTCCAGATCCGCGCGAGGGGGAATTCGTCTGCTTCACCAGCCACCTGGAGCGGGAGATCGGATTCCCCACTTCCCTCTTCTTCCGCCACTTCTGCGCCTACTACGACATCCAACCGTCGGACTTGGGACCGCACAGCATCGAGCAGCTCGCAATCTTCGTGGCGTTCTGCGAGTGCTACCTGGGCTGTCGTCCATACTTCCCCCTATGTTAAGATCTGTTCTATGGGAGGATCAGTCGCGAAGAGGCGGGAGCCCAATGTTAGCCGCGGGCGGCCTGACATTCCAGCTGAAGTCAAAGTCCTCGTTCTTCGATCTGATGCTTCCCGCCAAGGCAGCGAATGAGTGGAAGAAAAGCTAGTTCTATGTGACCGAATCGACGCGGGCGATGAGGTGGCGCTTCCAAGGTACTCCGCTGACCGGCCCGAGCCGCGTCGGTTCCAAGTCACCAACCTTCCGCTGGACCAACGGATGGTCGTCGAAGAGATGTTGCAGACCATCCGCAACTTGAAGAAGAAAGGCCTCCAAACCAACAACCTCTACAATTGCTGGCTCGGGCGACGGCTCGGGCCTCTGGCCAGCCGTGCCCACTATATGTACAAGTACACGGTCAAGGAAGACCCGACGAAGTCCTGTTATGACGAGTGGAGACTCAACGTCTACACCCTGGCCCTGAAGAAGATCACCCAGGCGGTGTATCTTGACGCAAAGGCCGGGGTCGCACCTTATACCATGAAGCGCCCAGCTCCAACCGTGAGTTTTCGTTTCCCTTGCACTCGTAGTCGCAGTTTATGCATTCGTGGCCGTTCTAATGTTGTTCGATTGCTGCAGTTATTCCAAGTGTTGGAAGGTTGGCTTCCACCCGCAGATGACAATAACTCGAACTCGTCCGCCGAAGAGGAGAGCGAGTCATTGCCTGACAAGGGCGATGTCAGGAGTGACGGGGGTGGCGATGGCGATGATGACGACGAAGCCATGGAGGTTGCTGCCCCCACGGTCCGCAAGACTCACGGGCAGCACCAGCACAAACTCGAGGCCAGCAAAAGCCTTGAGTCCCATGATGACGATGACGAGCTCCCCGAGCATACCTCACAGCGTGAGGCCACACCGTCAAAGACGAAGAAGCCGCCGCCACCCAAGAAGAAGATGAAGCCGGCCAAGCCATCGTCTCCACCTCGGCCCGCGAGTAGCTCCGATGCTACCAGCGCGGCCGAAGAAACAGCAGCGCATGCGTCTACAGCGACTGGTGCGACCATCGTGGAAGACGAGGCGCCGCTGGCATCACTACCGCCGCCCTTCACCCCAATCACTGTTTGAGATATGCCCAAGAGGCAATAATAAATTGGTTATTATCATATCTTCATGCTTATGATAAATGTTTACATACCATGCTATAATTGTATTAATCGGAAACATTAATACTTGTGTGATTTGTAAAACATAAAAGAGTCCCTAGTAAAGCCTCTGGTTAAACTAGCTTGTTGGTTAATATATTATCATGGTTTCCTGATCATGAACATAGAGATGTTATTAAACAACAGGGTCATATCATTAGGAGAATGATGTGATGGACATAATCCTATAGTTAAAGCGTAGCATAAAGATCAAGTCATTTAATATATTTCATTTGCTATAAGCCTTCTGATACATAGTAACCTAATTCCTTCGACCATGAGATCATGCTTATCACCATCACCGGAAGGATGCTTTGATGACATCAAACACCACACTGTAACTGGGTGGCTATAAAGGTGACATTGAGTGTTCGGAAAGTTTGGATTGAAACACATGGATCAAGAGTGGGATTTGTCCATCCATATGACGGATAGATATACTCTGGGCCCTATCGGTGGAATGTCATCCAATTAGCTTGCAAGAATATGACTGGCTCACAAGGGATCACATATCACGGGAACGAGAAAAGAGTACTTATCGGTAAAGAGGTTGAACTAGGTATGCAGAGATACCGACGATCAAAACCTCGGATAAGTAAAATATCGTGAGACAAAGGGAAATTGGTATCATATGTAAGTGGTTCATTCGATCGCAAAGTAATCGTAGAAATATGTGGGAGCCATATGAATTTCCAGATTCCTCTATTGGTTATTGATCGGAGAAGTGTCTCGGTCATGTCCGCATAATTCACGAACCGTAGGGAGACACACTTAAGGATTCGATGTTGTTGAGTAGTTATGGAATGATGAGTAAGAGACCGAATGCTGTTCATAGTCTCAGATGGGATCCGGGATATCACGAGGAGATCCGGATTGGTCCCGAGAATAAGATTCATATAAGGAAAGTCCGATTTCGGAGTTCGGGAAAGTTTCCGATGATTTCATCGGAGAGGTTCTAGAAGGGTCTAGAAGGTTCACCGGTCCGAAAGGAGAATGGTCCATGAATGTGTCATGGGTAAGTGGAATGATTGGATCATGTCCAAGGTCACTTGGTGTTGGCATATGCAAGAGAGAAATAAAGCTCTAAATTGAAAATCAAACGGGAAGTTTGAAAAGTCAAAGTAGAATAATGGTTTCCTAGTGGGAGAAGAAACAAGTCCTTCTCTCAATCCAACTTGGGTTTGGGTTTGGATTCAAACCCACCCCTCCCAAGGCTGCCCCTCCCTCTCATAAATAGAGGGGGAGTGCTGCCCCAAACCACACAAGTTCCAAGCCCTCTCCACGAGCCGCCGCCGCCCGCCGCCGCTCGCCGCCTCGCCGCGCCGCCGTCGGTCCGTCGCCACCGCCTTAGCCGCCGCCGACACCTCCTCCTCCTCCCGGATCTCTAAACCCTAGTTTTTTGAGAAACCCTAATCCACCATACTCGCTTCGGCTTAAGGGGAAGCCCTGCGAGATCTACCCTCTACTTCCGGTACCACGCCGTCGTGCTGCCGGAATCGCGTGGAGAGTTCTACAACCTCTGCTGCCTGCTGGAACAAGGGAGAGGAAGGTCTTCATCGAGTACCTAACGTGTGACCGACTGCGGAAGCGCTGCCGGAACGCAGCGTCGGAAGGATCGTCTACGCGATCTTGAGATCGGCAAGAGTACGACTACATCACCCACGAGAATCTGCTCTCGTTAAATGCTTTGGAATCTTCGAGGGTGAGTTCCTCTATCGACTCGTTGCTACAATCTAGTAGATAGATCTTGGCTTTTTGTTTGTATGCGGTAGAATTTTTTTGTTTTCCATGCTACGAACCCCTACAGTGGTATCAGAGCCGTGTCTATATGTAGATCTGTTGCACGAGTAGAACACAATGGTCATTGTGGGCGTTGATGCTTTTGTTGTCGATTGCTTCTTGTGTACTTTGCATCTTGCGGGATGGTGGGATGAAGCGGCCCGGGCTAACCTTACATGACATTGTTCATGAGACTTGCTCCACGCTTGACATGCAACTTGTATTGCATAAGTGGCTTTGCGGGTGCCTGTTTCTCCCAACATAGTTAAGATTCAATTTACAAAGGGTGATTAACAATACTAGTATCAATGTTGTGGTTCTTGTTCATAAGTTAGAACGACACTTATTGAAAGCCCCAAACCACGTAAAACATGCAAAGAAAATTAGAGGCGTCTAACTTTGTTTTGCAGGGGTGTGCTGTGATGTGATATGGCCATCATTGTGATTGTATATGATGTATGCAATGTTCCTTATTGTAAGTAGGCAACCAGCAGGAGCCATATGGTTGTCTTTTAAATTCCGTTAAGACCCACGTGTCTATTATTCAAAGTAGTTGTAATAGCTGATGCTGGTGGACGACAACCATGAAGCGGCGCCATTGACCTTGACGCCATGCCGGTGATGATGGAGATAATGTTCGTGCTTGAAGATGAAGATCGGAAGCACAAGGAGAAAGGCCATATCATATCACATATTATGAATTTCATGTGATGTTAATCCTTTTATGCATCTTGTATTGCTTAGTTTACGACGGTAGAATTATAAGATGATCCCTCAAGCACACAATTTCAAGTTTTAAAGTGTTCATCCTTAGTAAGCACCGTTGCTAAAGCTCGTTGTTTCGAAGCACCACGTGATGATCGGGTGTGTTAGATTCTGCGAGTGTATACAACGTGAGCAAGCCAGATTTGCTCATGCGGAAGCTAAGGTTTGATCTTGATGAGCCTAGCATGTATAGACATGGTCTCGGAACACGGATCACCGAAAGGTAAAGCATGATTCATATAGTATATATGATGAACATGTTGTTTTTTCGCCATTGAAGCTACATCAACTCTCGTGATGATCGGTTTTGATGTGGTGGATTTGGTTCGTGTGATCACTAAAACAATGTGAGGGATATTGTTTTGAGTGGGAGTTCAATGGCAATATTAATAAAAGTTGAACACTATTTATCATAAATTAAATCAAAGTGAATTTGCATAGTTGTTGTAGTCATTGGCATCCGTTTACCACCTTGTGCTTAGTTTTAATTGAGATGATAGAACTATAGAATTCTGGTTAGTTACTTTATGAACTGGTATCGTATTGTTTTGAAGTGTTAATCTAAAGTTTAAAAGTCCTATTGCAAACTTTCAGTAAGTTCCGGTTACTCCATGAAGTTTAATAATTGGTATTAAATCAAGAGTGACAATTCCAAGTGTTAGTGTATGAGTATCATGTTTGTCTCCATGATTCTTGATATTCAAAGGATTGTCTTAATATCAAGGTTATCTAGGATCTTAAAGAGTTGTTTCAGAAACCATGATGTGTGGAAGATATTGTGATATCTGAAACGAAGTTTTGGTTGCAACATGATAGAGTATAATATGGCAAAAGTCATGTTCTCATATTTGATGAAAATTTGCAAAAGGTTGGAGACACTAGTTGTCCTAATCCTCCAAAAGGTTTTGGAGAGCAACATTATACTCGCGATTCACCGTTACAAGCTAAAAGTAGCTTGATCATGGATAATCCCATGATAAGGGTGAATATTTGATGTAGGTAAAATGTTTACTACACCAAGAGATTACTAAAGAAAGGAATTTGAAAGAACAGCAAACATTTGATGATGGTGATCTACTTCAAAGTGCAAGTCCAAAGACATTGGTATTTTGCTATACATGCTTTGGACTGTATGTCATATATATGGCTCCACTATTGATGTTGATAGATTATTTCAAACAGAAAAGGAAATACTGAAAGAGAATCTCATAAGTATATGGCAGAAAAGAAAAGACTAGAATTGTTCAGCTTAAGTATATAGATGATATACATGTTATGGATATATTCTTTGCTTATTAAACAATGTGGTTCTTAAGTATTTGATACTGAATTTGTTGGTGTGAATCGTCATACGAAACAACACAATTCATGAACTACAATGGCCTAAGTAACTAGCAAAAGAATATGTGATGATGTTCATCGAGAACAAATAAAGGGTTATTGTGCTGCTTGTTAAACATCAAAGCTTGCCTTCAAGATTTGTTTTATCAGGTATTATGAGAACAAAAGGGTTGTTCAAATAATTGTCGTAATCCATAAAAGATGGATGATTTGCAAATCTCGTTGGAGAAATCACATCCATAAAACTAGTGCTAAAAATGTCGAAAGACAAATTGATTGAAAGATCACTTAGGAAGTGACATCGCCGTTTAAATTATATTGGAAAGATAACATGAAGAAACTCCATGTGGATGGAATTTTGGAGTCCTTTTGATTTTGGATCAAATGACGCTTGTGAAACTTTCCTAGGGATAATTAAAACTTCGTTCATAGGTCAAAAGGGAACGAATGACTAGCTTATTGGAACTTGTACATATTGTTGTATGAAGTCCATTATGTGTAGTCAAGAGCGATGGATTTCAACTTCATAGTTTTCTCCTAATTTGAGTGAATATATGAATATTTACTTAATAAGGATGAAGTATGAAACATTTGAAAAGTTCAAAGATTTTCAAGATGAAGTGCAAAATCATTGTAACAAGAATATAAAGAGTTTATGATAATATCATAAAGGAAGATATTTGAGTTACAAGTTTAGCATAATACCTAAGATTTAAGGAATTGTTCCATGGATTTGCATTCTCCAAAACACCATAAGAGTATGGAGCGTTCGAGATATGTAATTAAACCTTGTTTGACATGGTAAGATCAAAGGTGTAATTCATAAAACTGTCATTATATTTTAAAGATTAAGAGCTTTAGAGACTACCGTTTTTCCACTGAAAAGAGCTCCATCATAATCCGTTGAAATGACACCATATAACGTTATGGTTTGGGATAAAACCCAAGTTGTCCTTTCTTAAAAATTGGCATGCTATGCATAATAAAGATGTTTGCAACCAAAGTCGGATGAACCTGTCTTTGTATGTTATTTCAAATAACTGTTCCTCCATAAACAAAAGTGTTTGTCGCTTAGAACGTCAAGTTTCTTTGAGAAGGAATTTTTCGTGAAAAGATAAGTGGGAGGACAATAAAACTTTGATAAGGTTAAAAGAACCTTAGCTATATGTGCAAAGTTGCGCAGCGCCGAAAAGTGTTCCGGAGGCAGCAACAATGCTCATGGATCACGTGCCTCAAAGGTTGTGATCACGGAGATCTAAGTTTATATTGAAACAAGTAGGTCGGGTAAACCATCAAATACCAAGATTTGAGAGTTAAATCATTATTTGACAATAATGATCCGACTACATGCAAAGAAGCGATGATGGGCCCTAACTCCATAAAATGGCTTGAAGCCATAAAATCCGTGATAGTTCCATACATGAGAAATCAAGCTTTGAACTTGAAGGACCCTCGATAAAGGTGTAAGACCTTACAGTCGTGTTTGGATCTATAAAGAAATAAACATGGATGTTTCACATCTATGAAATAGTCGACATGTTGGGAAAGAGTTCACAACAATGTTCAAAGGTTGACTATGACAAGATTTGATCTTTCATAGCGATATTTAGTCTAGACGGATTAATGTAGCAAGCACTACATATAATTTTGTTATGTGGTAGTTGAATAAACAAAACAAAGTTCTTCTAATAGAATTGTTACCTAGGACGTGTGCATAACACGGTCCAAAGGGTTTTGTTATTTCAAAGGATGCTAAAAGCATATGCAAACTTCAATGGTTGAAGTGAGCATCGCGGAGTTGGAATCTTCACTATGATGAAACTGTTAAAAGAGTTTAATTTCATCGGAGACAATGAAGATGCTTGCATTTGCAAGAAGTTAAGTGGGAGCGCTAAGACATATTTCTAATACATTATTTGGAAGACATATTGTTGATTGGAAATGATGTATCTTTTATTAACACATGTTAAGAATTTCATCCCGATGAAAGATTTAGGCAAAACCCAAATATTTGGCATCAATATCTATATAGATAGATTGAGACACTAAAATGGTTGTGCCGAAAGTACATAAATAATGGATTGAATGAGTTCAATATTGATGATATATTCAAGTGTATTGACACTTAATAAGTGAAACAAAGATTCAAGTATAGATTGATAGTTGATGTATGAAATCACAAAGAGTATTTATATCAATCATACTGTGATATGTACAAATCCAGATATGTCCTATGCTCTAAATGTTATGAGCATATACCAGAATGATTCATAAGATGATCATTGGACGATAGTAAGGATATTCTTATGATCTTTTGGAAGAACTAAGAATATATTGTTTTGAAGAAGTGACAAATAGATGGTTAGTTCATTGTAAAAGTACTACATTGATACTAGGTTTTGTCACAAAGTACAAATTAATTTTATCTCAATCTAAACTAAGGGTGGCACAATATAATAGAAAGTAATTTTCATAATGGATTTGGATGAGTTCCAAAGTTAAGACATTGTGACATATACTACAACAAAAGGGCTAAGTATATAACTGCTATTATAGCAGCTAAAGAGGGCATTTGTGTGAAGTAGTTTGTTATCAAACTAGGTGTAGTTCACAGCGAGATAATACTATGAAGATATATTGTACGACAATATTATTAACATGTTTTAACCCCAAAGAACTAAAGGTCTCACCAAAGGACCAAATTTATACAAAGCCATCTCATTAGAGAATGAGTGATGCGTAGAGACGCAAAGACATGCAATTACACACGGACCTGGAAGTGTCAGGTCTGGAGATCAGTTGACCACTAGCAATCGTGTACATACAACACCGGAAAGCCATAGGTGTTGAATACACAAAGGTTTGAAACTAGATTATTGACTCTAGTGCAAGTGGGAGACTGTTGGAGATATGCCCAAGAGGCAATAATAAAGTGGTTATTACCATATCTTCATGCTTATGATAAATGTTTACATACCATGCTATAATTGTATTAATCAGAAACATTAATACTTGTGTGATTTGTAAAACATAAAAGAGTCCCTAGTAAAGCCTCTTGTTAAACTAGCTTGTTGGTTAATATATGATCATGGTTTCCTGATCATGAACATAGAGATGTTATTAAACAACAGGGTCATATCATTAGGAGAATGATGTGATGGACATACTCCTATAGTTAAAGCGTAGCATAAAGATCAAGTCATTTAATATAGTTCATTTGCTATAAGCCTTCTGATACATAGTAACCTAATTCCTTCGACCATGAGATCATGCTTATCACCATCACCTGAAGGATGCTTTGATGACATCAAACACCACACTGTAACTGGGTGGCTATAAAGGTTGCATTGAGTGTTCAGAAAGTATGGGTTGAAACACATGGATCAATAGTGGGATTTGTCCATCCATATGACGGATAGATATACTCTGGGCCCTCTCGGTGGAATGTCATCCAATTATCTTGCAAGCATATGACTGGCTCACAAGGGATCACATATCACGGGAACGAGAAAAGAGTACTTATCGGTAACGAGGTTGAACTAGGTATGCAGAGATACCGACGATCAAAACCTCGGATAAGTAAAATATCGTGAGACAAAGGGAAGTTGGTATCGTATGTAAGTGGTTCATTCGATCGCAAAGTAATCGTAGAAATATGTGGGAGCCATATGAATTTCCAGATTCCTCTATTGGTTATTGATCAGAGAAGTGTCTCGGTCATGTCCGCATAATTCACGAACCGTAGGGAGACACACTTAAGGATTCGATGTTGTTGAGTAGTTATGGAATGATGAGTAAGAGACCGAATGTTGTTCGGAGTCTCGGATGGGATCCGGGATATCACGAGGAGATCCGGAATGGTCCGGAGAATAAGATTTATATAAGGAAAGTCCTATTTCGGAGATCGGGAAAGTTTCCGATGATTTCATCGGAGAGGTTCTAGAAGGGTATAGAAGGTTCACCGGTCCGAAAGGAGAATGGTCCACGAATGTGTCATGGGTAAGTGGAATGATTGGATCATGTCCAAGGTCACTTGGTGTTGGCATATGCAAGAGAGAAATAAATCTCTAAATTGAAAGTCAAACAGGAAGTTTGAAAAGTCAAACTGGAACAATGGTTTCCTAGTGGGAGAAGAAACAAGTCCTTCTCTCAATCCAACTTGGGTTTGGGTTTGGATTCAAACCCACCCCTCCCAAGGCTGCCCCTCCCTCTCATAAATAGAGGGGGAGGGCTGCCCCAAACAACACAAGTTCCAAGCCCTCTCCACAAGCCGCCTCCGCCGCCCACCGCCGCCGCCAGCACCGCCGCCGCTCACCGCCGCGCCGCCTCGCCGCGCCGCCGCCGGTCCGTCGCCGCCGCCGACACCTCCTCCTCCTCCCGGATATCTAAACCCTAGTTTTCCGGGAAACCCTAATCCACCATACTCGCTTCGGCTTAAGGGGAAGCCCTGCGAGATCTCCCCTCTACTTCCGGTACCACCCCGTCATGCTGCCGGAATCGCGAGGATAGTTCTACAACCTCCGCTGTCTGCTGGAACAAGGGAGAGGAAGGTCTTCATCGAGTACCGAACGTGTGACCGACTGCGGAAGCGCTGCCGGAACGCAGCGCCGAAAGGATCATCTACGCGATCTTGAGATCGGCAAGAGTACGACTACATCACCCACGAGAATTTGCTTTCGTTAAATGCTTTGGAATCTTCAGGGTGAGTTCCTCTATCGACTCGTTGCTACAATCTAGTAGATAGATCTTGGCTTGTTTGTTTGTATGCGGTAGAAAATTTTTGCTTTCCATGCTACGAACCCCTACAGTCACCTGGTTGGTGGCCGCTCCAGCTGCAGGGGCCTCGCCGCCGAGAGGGGCTCCCGCAGCGATTGCCACTGAACCCCCTGCCGCGGCCTCATCCTCGAAGAAGCTGTCAGTGTCTTGGGCACAGAGCGTGTTCGAGACAGGCCTCAGTCGGAAACTGGGGCCTGAACTGGAAAACCCGGCCAGCATTCGCACTGGCCTACGATTTATCCCAGTCGCCAAGTGAGTATTCCTAAACCTTTTCATCTGTCTGTTTGATTCGTGTTTCGATTTGTGAGTGTTATTAACATAGTCACCTTCACAGGACTGGAGTAAAGAAGATAGGTCACCCTTCGGTGGCCAAGGTTCCATCGGTCGCCGCGGGGGTGCCGGCTGATCCCTCAAAGCAGAGGAAGGGCAACGAGATTGAGGTTCCCGCTAAAGGCACCAAGAGACCAAAAGGCGATGAAGTCGTCATGATCTTGGACGAGCCAGCGGCTGCCCCTAGCGAGGCCTTGATTACGGTGGACGTAGCCCTGAAGGCGTCGGAGGACACGGGGTCGTAGCAGGCGGACCCATGGTTTCGGTTGAAGTGATCGTGCCGCCTTCGGGTGGCGCGGGGGCCGCGGTGGCAATGTTCCCTCGCTTTGTAGCGAGGGCCGCCACGGTGAGTGCCTCGGTGCCATCGAGCCAACTCCCTGGAGCCACCGGTATGGAGGTCGAACAGCGTCGCGGGCACACTCCGCTCGTGCTTTCATCGGTGGACGCGATGGAGCTTCACGGCATGCTAGGTGCCGCCATCCAGGTATGTCCAGTCCCCGAGGATCGGGCCACTGAATTTCAGTGGTCGGATTCTTACTATTCTTTCGCCATCCAGTCCCCGAGTGGCTAGTCGCTGAATTTCAGCGGCTAGGCACTTAGGAAGTTTTGTCATCCAGTCCCCGAGTGGCTAGTCGCTGAATTTCAGCGGCTAGGCACTTAGGAAGTTTTGTTATCCAGTCCCCGAGTGGCTAGTTGCTAAATTTCAGCGGCTAGGCACTTAGGAAGTTTTGTCGCTAACGTTGTGATTGTTGCACACGGCTTACATCGCGAGTCGGCCGAGCGGCTTGCTGCCAAGAACCACGTGGAAAAGGAGCTTCTCACTGTTCAAGATACGAACGAGAAGCTTCGAGCGACTCCAGGTGAGTGTTTGTCTTGTTTGGCATTTGTCGCAAACTTGTTGCGTTTGTGACCGTATTCTTGTGGGAGCAGAGGATAGTGCGGCCGCAGTGAAGGAGGCTCGCCAGGGCCTTGTTCCGGCTGGTAAGTTGGCAGTGGCTCAGTCTTCCTTGAGCGCCGCGAAGAAGCAAATCGCCGAACTGGAGCGTGAGCTCCAGGAGGCTAAGGCGGAAGCGAGCTCGGCGAAAGGACGGGCCAAGGAAGCCATCACTTCTGCTGCTGAGGAGCAGAAGGTATCAGACGCACTCATTGCCGGGTTGCATAATGACTTCTCGGCTCTTCAAAATTTCATCACGGACCTCTGCCGCCCGCTGATTGGTGAGTTTTCCTTCAGCCACTCCCCGAGCACGCGTACCACATTTTGATTTTAGTGCTTCGCTCACTATTTGCTTGTGTGTTGCAGGCCGGATCACTGATAATGCCGAAGAGGCGCAGTCGTACGACGCGCGACAATGTGTGACCACCCTGGTCGATTCAGTCGCGCTATCAGCGACCTGCCTCCGGGCATATCTTCAGGAGATCTCCCCCACGGAGGTGATCCCCAGCGACCTCGTTGAAGTATGGCGCTATCTGGAGAAGGCCCCGTCGGTCGTGGAGTTCATGACGCGGTCGGCCTTCCGTCGTGGAGCGGCGACTGCGCTGAGCCTAGGGCTTGCACACTTTCCCGATGATTTCGACCTTGACGACGTCACGAGCGGGTACCCCTCGTCGACGGGCTCGGTCGAGATTGTCGAGGTATTGAAGCTGACGGATCGAGCCACGGTGTACTCCGACCGCGTGTGGGCAATGGGCGACCTTATTCCCTATCAGGAAACGGTCGACGCCCCCAATGACCCTGAACCGGCGCACCGCAACTTCAAGGTGGAGCAACCATTTCGTGCGGCGATGGCGGGTGAGCTCACGACGTACCCGTCGAATCCCTGGGTTCCCTTTATCGGCAAGCACAAGGATGGTGGCGCCTCCTCTTCAAAGCCTGTGGAGTAGAGTGTTTTTACATTCGACGTTAGCGTAAGATAAACATGTAATTCTCCTTGTATGCGAACAAATTTTGCTGCTATGAAGGAATGCGCGGGTTATTTTGTCATTGCTTTGGTTGTTTGAGTGTTGGTTGTACGAGTCCCCGAGCGCGTCCGCCCTTTTTATGGGGTTAACCTCGTTTTTATATGGTGTGTGAACTGTTAATGAGTTAGGGTCGACTCGCCATGGCTCGGGAAGCCAGTCGCATGGCGACTCCCAGGGGTGCTCTTTACTTGGCCGTTTTCCCGGGCGCGAACGGGGTCGGGTTGCCGAGTCCCCGATCATGGTACTTGGCCGTTCTAGTCGCATGCCCGAGGTAGGTGAGGACTAAGCACGTTGTGTTAAGCGCGTCACTCCGCCTGATGTGTAACACCAGTCGCATGGCGAGTCCTAGGCGCGCTCTTACTTGGCGTTTTTCCCTAGCCACTCTTCTTTGGGCTGGTGTCAGTCCCCGAGCGTGGTACTTTGCCATTCGAGTCACTGCGCCGAGGATGTGGAGGAATGGGTCGCTGTGGGAAGCGAATGCAGTCGTCTTGGCTCGGGGATCCAGTCCAGCTAGGCGACTCCGATGGGGCTCCGGGTTAGCTTTTTTCATGGACGATACGAGGCCTGAATTTTTCCAGTGCCCTCGTACCGCACTACTTGGTCGTGTCGGTCGCTTACCAAAGGTTGACTGCTGCAAATAGCGTAATGTTGTTATTACGAGTGCGAGTGGCACAAGGCATGGAGAGTAGACGCAATTTGCGCGAATCGATCTGCTTTTATTTCATAGCGGGTAGGGGGTACATGTCTGGAGATCTAAGAGTAGAACTTCTGTAGGAGGTTTACATTCCATGGCCGCTTGACGTCGAGTTTTCCGTCACCTCGGACGTCGGTGAGGTAGTAGGCGTCGTTGTCTAGGACTCGCCCGATGGTGAATGGTCCCTCCCAAGGGGGAGAGAGCTTGTGCATGCCTTTCTTGTCCTGGATTAGACGCAGTACCAAGTCGCCTTCCTGGAAAGTGTGAGTCCGTACTCGCCGGCTGTGGTAGCGGCGAAGCCCTTGCTGGTAGATGGCGGTGCGGGAGCGAGCTAGGTTGCGCGCTTCGTCGAGCTGGTCGACTCCGTCCTGGCGTGCAAGCTCGTTGTCAGCCTCCGTGAGTTGACCACCCGAGGTGAGTCGTGCTCGTGGTAGGTTGGCATGACTGCCTCAGCGCCGTACACCATGAAGAAGGGGGTGAACCGCGTCGACCTGTTGACGGAGGTGCGTATGCCCCAGATGATGGAGGGGAGTTCTTCGACCCAGCTCTCGGTGGTGCGCTCGAGTGGGACTTGTAGCCGTGGCTTCAAGCCGTGGAGGATGTTCTGGTTTACGCGTTCTGCCTGGCCATTGGACTCCGGGTGGGCGACTGAGGCGAGGTCGAGTCGGATGTTGTGCTCCTCGCAGAACTCGGCCATGGATCCCTTGGCGAAGTTGGTGCCGTTGTCCGTGATGATACTGTTTGGGAACTGTAGGGTTCGCAGCATAGAAAACAAAAATTTTCCTACGATGTGAACTATATACCAAGATCTATATATACTAGATACAAACAACGGGCGGATGTATATCCGTAGAGAACATACCCTTGAAGACCGACAAAGCTTAACGAGTTCAACTCGTGGTTGATGTAGACGATCTCTTGCCGATCTCAAGATCGAGAGGAAGTCCTAGCGCCGCAAATCAGCAGCGCATCCGTGCTCGCACACACGTTCGAGGCACCGAGCAACCTCCGCCTCCTCGCTCCAGCGATGCAGCGGAAGCACAACTCTTTCTTGCCGAATAGCCACCGGGAACATGTATCTCGCTAGTCCGAGACCATGGGGGATAAATTCTAGAGGGGGAGAGAGATCCTTCACGAGGAGGTGTGTGAGACAAGTGAGGAGGAGGGGCTCCTTTTATAGGAGGAGGGGGGGAACCCCAAGGGGGTGGCCGGCGCATGGGGGCTGCCCCCTTGCCCTCCCCTCTTCATGTGGGTGGACACTCCACTCACAGAACTCCTCTAAATTCCCTCCACTCAAAAGTCCACTCAAAAATCCCATTAAATTTCCACCAAATTTAATGCAAACTCTCATTAAATAAAACTCTTTTATTTTAGTCAGAATTTTGTCAATTACTTTAATGACAAAAATTCACAAATAACCCCTTGCTAGAATTCTATTTCACATGCATAACCACTTTATGCAATTTCACCCGAAAACCTGTTTCGGTATCTAGTGAAATAAATTCCTGCGCTTGTTCATTCTTTCGGCATGAAACATTTGCTCCAATTGGATGTGGGTGTCTCTTAAGTGTGTCACCCTACGGTTCGTGAATAATGCGGACATGATCGAGACCCCTCTCAGATCAATAATCAGAAGCGGGATCTGGAGACCCATACTGACTCCCACACATTCAACGATGACTTTCTTGTGATCGTCGGAACCTTTTACGCTAGTATCTTAATCCCTTTGTTTCACGATATATTACATGTTCGAGATTCGATCATTGGTATCTCCATACCTAGTTTGATCTCGTTACCGACATGCACTCTTTTCTCGTTCCTGTGATATAACATTCTAGTGATCAAATCACTTGCTTGCAAGCTAATCAATGTGATATCACCGAGAGGGCCCAGAGTATATCTATCCGTCATCGGGATGAACAAATTCCACTCTTGATCCATGATCCTCAACATAACACTTTATTAGTTCTGAATCCATCTTTATAATCACCCTGTTACGGTGTGACGTTTGATGTTATCAAGAAACTCTTCCGGTGTTAGTGATTGACATGATCTCATGGTCTAAGGATTAGGATCACTTCGTAAGTTGTTATAGCAATATAAACTCAATGACTTTGATCGTAATGCTATACTTCGGATGAGTGTTCATCACATCATTACACTAATGTTGTGATCCCGTTATTAACAACATCCAATGTCCATGATCAGGAAACCTTGATCATCTTGTTAATCAACGAGCTAGTTTATGAGAGAGGCATAACTAGGAACTTTCTGTTTGTTTATTAAACACACATGTATTAACGTTTCCGTATTAATACAATTATAGCATGCAAAATAAACATCTATCATATACTTGGAATACACATAATAAACACTTTATTATTGCCTCTCAGGGCATATTCCCTTCAGTCTCCCACTTGCACTAGAGACAATAATCTAGTTACATAGTGATAAATCTAACACCCATTGAGTTCTGGTGTTGATCATGTTTTGCTCTAGGGAGAGTTTTAGTCAACGGATCTGCTACATTGAGATCCGTATGTACTTTACAAATCTTTATATCTCCATCCTTGACATGCTCGCGGATGGAGTGAAACCGGCGCTTAATATGCTTGGAATGCTTGTGAGACCTTGGCTCTTTGGCATTGGCAATGGCACCATTGTTGTCACAATAGATCACCATTGGGTCCAACGCGTTTGCCACAACTCCTAGTTCGGATATGAACTCCTTCATCCAAACTGCTTCCTGAGCTGCTTCTGAAGCAGCAACATATTCGGCCTCCGTTGTTGATCCCGCTACCACAGGTTGTTTGGAACTCCTCCAACTAACCGCTCCGCCATTCATGAGAAATACGTATCCGGATTGAGACTTAGAGTCATCCGGATCGGTGTCAAAGCTAGCATCGACATAACACTTAGCGACGAGCTCTTCTTCACCTCCGTATACAAGAAACATATCCTTAGTTCTTCATAAGTACTTAAGGATATTCTTGACCGCTATCCAGTGTTCCGAACCTGGATCCGATTGGTACCTACTAGTCAAACTAATAGCGTGTGCCACATCCGGTCTTGTACATAGCATGGCGTACATTATAGAGCCTATGGCTGAAGCATAGGGGACTTTGTCCATTATCTCTCTTTCTTCCGCCGAAGCCGGACTTTGAGTCTTACTCAATGTCTTGCCTTGCAACATAGGTAAGAACCCCTTCTTACTTCCGTCCATTTTAAACTTCTTTAAAATCTTATCAAGGTATGTACTTTGCGATAGCCCTATTAGGCGCCTAGATCTATCTCTATAGATCTTTATGCCTAATATGTATGACGCTTCACCTAGGTCCTTCATTGAAAATTTGCTGTTTAGATAACTTTTAACACTGTTTAAAAGTTCTATATCATTTCTGATCAATAATATGTCATCCACATATAATATCAGAAATGCCACATTGCTCCCACTCACTTTCTTGTAAATACAAGCTTCTCCATAAGTTTGGACAAACCCAAACTCTTTGATCACCTCATCAAAGCGGAGATTCCAACTTCGCGATGCTTGCTTCAATCCATAGATGGATCGCTGAAGCTTGCACACCTTGTTAGCATCCTTAGGATCGACAAAACCCTTTGGTTGTATCATATACAACTCTTCTTCAATATTACCATTGAGAAACGCGGTTTTGACATCCATCTGCCATATTTCATAATCGAAATATGCAGCAATTGCTAACATAATCCTAACTGACTTTAGCATCGCTACGGGAGAGAAAATCTCATCGTAGTCAACTCCTTGAATTTGTCGAAACCCCTTTGCGACAAGTCGAGCTTTACAGATGGTCACATTACCATCAGCATCAGTTTTCCTTTTGAAAATCCATTTGTTCTCCACGGCCTTTCGGTCGTGAGGTAATTCCACCAAGTTCCAAACTTGATTTTCATACATGGATTCCATCTCGGATTTCATGGATTCTAACCATTTGTTGGAATCCGGGCTCATCATCGCTTCTTCATACGTCGCAGGGTCATTATTTTCATCAACCATGAAATTTATGACAGGATTTCCGTACAGCTCGGGAGCTGCACGCGTCCTGTTTGACCTGCGAGGTTCGGTAGTACTCTCTTTCGGAGTTTCATGATCATTATCATTAGTTCCCTCTTCAACAGGTGGAGCCAACTCCGGAACAACTTCCGGCGCTGCGCTACTCGCCATACTTTGAAGAGAAGGTTCCACAACCTCTTCGAGTTCTACCTTCCGACTATTCACACCTTTCGCGAGAAACTCTTTCTCTAGAAAGGATCCATTCTTGGCAACAAAAACCTTGCCCTCGGATCTGTGATAGAAGGAATACCCAATAGTTTCTTTAGGGTATCCTATGAAGACGCATTTTTCCGCTTTGGGTTCGAGTTTATCCGGTTGAAGTTTCTTCACATAAACATCGCAACCCCAAACTTTAAGAAATGACAGCTTAGGTTTGTTTCCAAACCACAATTCATACGGTGTCTTTTCAACGGATTTAGATGGTGCCCGATTTAAAGTGAATGCAGCAGTTTCTAGTGCATAACCCCAAAATGACAACGGCAAGTCTGTCAGAGACATCATAGATCGAACCATATCTAATAAAGTACGATTACGACGTTCCGACACACCATTTCGCTGTGGTGTTCCGGCAGGTGTGAGTTGTGAAACAATTCCACACTCTTTCATGTGAGTGCTAAACTCGTAACTTAGATACTCACCTCCACGGTCGGACCGTAGAAATTTGATCTTTCTATTACGATGATTTTCCACTTCATTCTGAAATTCCTTGAACTTTTCAAAGGTTTCAGACTTGTGTTTCATCAAGTAGATATAACCGTATCTACTCAAATCATCCGTGAAAGTAACAAAATAACGATATCCACCTCGCGCCGACACACTCATTGGACCACATACATCAGAATGTATGATTTCCAATAAATCTGTCGCCCGTTCCATTGAACCGGAAAACGGTGTTCTAGTCATCTTGCCCATAAGGCATGGCTCACATGTATCAAATGATTCATAATCAAGTGATTCCAAAAGTCCATCTGAATGGAGCTTCTTCATGCGTTTAATGCCAATATGACCTAGACGGCAGTGCCACATATATGCGGATATATCATCATTAAGTTTAATCCTTTTAGCATCAACATTATGAATATGTGTAACATTATCATTGAGATCTAACAGAAATAAACCATTCATCATTGGTGCATGACCATAAAAGATTTCATTCATATAAATGGAACAACCATTGTTCTCAGATTTAAATGAATAACCACTTTGCATCAAACATGATCCAGATACAATGTTCATGCTCAGTGCAGGCACCAGATAACATTTATTCAAGTTTATGACTAATCCCGACGGTAAGTGGAGAGGCAGCGTTCCGACGGCGATTACATCAACGTTTGATCCATTGCCGACACGCATCTTGACCTCACCCCTTGCTAGCGGTCGCTTGTTCCGCAGCCCCTGATTCGAGTTACAAATATTAGCAACTGAACCGGTATCAAATACCCAGGTGCTACTGCGAGCACTAGTCAAGTACACATCAATAACATGTATATCATATATACCTTTGTTTGCCTTGCCGGCCTTCTTGTCTGCCAGATACTTGGGGCAGTTGCGCTTCCAGTGGCCAGTCCCCTTACAATAGTAGCACTCGGTATCAGACTTAGGTCCAACTCGGGGTTTCTTTTCAGGCGCGGCAACAGGCTTGCCGCCCTTACTTCCCTTCCGTTTTCCCTTCTTGTCTTTCTTGAAACCAGTGTTCCTATTGATCATCAACACTTGATGTTCCTTTTTGATCTCCACTTCTGCAGTTTTAAGCATTGACAGAAGCTCGGGGAGAGACTTCTTCATGCCTTGCATATTATAGTTCATCACGAAGCTCTTATAGCTAGGTGGCAGAGACTGCAGAACACGATGGATGCCTAAGTCAATGGGAATCGATATTCCCAAGGACACAAGCTTATCGGCGTAACCCGACATCTTGAGTACATGCTCACTAACGGAGCTGTGCTCTTCCATCATGCAGCTAAAGAACTTTTCTGAAGCATTGTAGCTCTCTACAGCAGCATGTGTGTCGAAAATCATTTTCAACTCACCCATTGTATCAAATGCATTGCCGTTTTCGAAACGCTTTCGAAGTTCCGGCTCTAGCCCATACAATATGCCGCAATGAACTAAGTTGTGGTCCTCCTGACGAGTCTGATAGACATTCTTCTCCTCGTCAGGGGCATCATCAAAAGGTGGGGGGCCTAACGGCGCTTCTAGCACATATTGCTTTTGTGCAGCAGAGAGGAGAATCCTCAAATTCATGGCCCATTCAGTAAAGTTGCTACCGTTCGTTGCTAGTTTCTCTTTCTCCATGAACGCATTGAAATTAAAAGCAGGTGGTGCCATCTACAACAGAATTTGTAAAGTTTAGACTAAGTGTATGATAGATCGAGTTCAACTAATCTATATTACGAATGAACTCCCACTCAAAAGCGACATCCCTCGTGTCCTTTTGGTGATTACATGAACCAAATCCACTACACCAAGTCCGACCATCACGTGAGTCGGTATAGCTTCAAAGGCGAGCATCAAATGGGCATCATATCAACTATATGACTCATGCTTAACCTTTCGGTCTGTGTTCCGAGGCCATGTCTGTACATGCTAGGCTCGCCAAGTTAGAACCTTAGTATTTGCGTGTGTAACTGTTTTACACCCGAAATATGGTCGTGGATCCAAGAACACCCGATCATCACGTGATGTCTTGGAGCGACGAAAACATAATCGGTGCATACTAAAGGAAGAACACATTCTTATCTTGATATTTAAATGAGGGATCATCTTATTATGCTTAACAAAGCGCTAAACAAGCAATATAAGATGTAATCAAACATCATATGTTTATTAGTGAAATTATATGGTTCCCGCAGATGATCTCTATCATGTGCATCGTGGTATGATCACTATCATACCTATATGTGTAAATCCAAGGTCTATGGATTTTACACGCTATGTGTGTTGTAAGAGTATCATCTCATACTTCTACTTACAACACTACCATATCATAACACTAGCCCAGCAACAATCTAAACTAGACGCCTCTAATTTATCCATTGCAAGTTTTACGTGGCTTAGGGCTTTCGAGATAGAACCGTTCTTACCTACGAACATGAACCACAACGAGGATAATCAAATTGTTGACAACTCTCTTGCAAAATAGATATTGACTATAGTAGGAGAGACAGACACCCGCTAGCCACTTATGCAAACTAGTTGCATGTCAAGCGTGGAACAGGTCTCATGTGCGAGGACATGTAAAGTTTGTCCGGGCCGCTTCATCCCACTATGCCACCAATATCCAAAATCACAACAAAGGAGCAACAACATGATCATCATCGCCCACATACTCATATGTGTACTACCCGTGTAAAGTATCTATGCATAGATCCGGCTCTGATACCACTGTAGGGTTCGCAGCATAGAAAACAAAAATTTTCCTACGATGTGAACTATATACCAAGATCTATATATACTAGATACAAACAACGGGCGGATGTATATCCGTAGAGAACATACCCTTGAAGACCGACAAAGCTTAACGAGTTCAACTCGTGGTTGATGTAGACGATCTCTTGCCGATCTCAAGATCGAGAGGAAGTCCTAGCGCCGCAAATCAGCAGCGCATCCGTGCTCGCACACACGTTCGAGGCACCGAGCAACCTCCGCCTCCTCGCTCCAGCGATGCAGCGGAAGCACAACTCTTTCTTGCCGAATAGCCACCGGGAACATGTATCTCGCTAGTCCGAGACCATGGGGGATAAATTCTAGAGGGGGAGAGAGATCCTTCACGAGGAGGTGTGTGAGACAAGTGAGGAGGAGGGGCTCCTTTTATAGGAGGAGGGGGGAACCCCAAGGGGGTGGCCGGCGCATGGGGGCTGCCCCCTTGCCCTCCCCTCTTCATGTGGGTGGACACTCCACTCACAAAACTCCTCTAAATTCCCTCCACTCAAAAGTCCACTCAAAAATCCCATTAAATTTCCACCAAATTTAATGCAAACTCTCATTAAATAAAACTCATTTATTTTATTCAGAATTTTGCCAATTACTTTAATGACAAACATTCACAAATAACCCCTTGCTAGAATTCTATTTCACATGCATAACCACTTTATGCAATTTCACCCGAAAACCTGTTTCGGTATCTAGTGAAATAAATTCCTGCGCTTGTTCATTCTTTCGGCATGAAACATTTGCTCCAATTGGATGTCGGTGTCTCTTAAGTGTGTCACCCTACGGTTCGTGAATAATGCGGACATGATCGAGACCCCTCTCAGATCAATAATCAGAAGCGGGATCTGGAGACCCATACTGACTCCCACACATTCAACGATGACTTTCTTGTGATCGTCGGAACCTTTTACGCTAGTATCTTAATCCCTTTGTTTCACGATATATTACATGTCCGAGATTCGATCATTGGTATCTCCATACCTAGTTTGATCTCGTTACCGACATGCACTCTTTTCTCGTTCCTGTGATATAACATTCTAGTGATCAAATCACTTGCTTGCAAGCTAATCAATGTGATATCACCGAGAGGGCCCAGAGTATATCTATCCGTCATCGGGATGAACAAATTCCACTCTTGATCCATGAGCCTCAACATAACACTTTATTAGTTCTGAATCCATCTTTATAATCACCCTGTTACGGTGTGACGTTTGATGTTATCAAGAAACTCTTCCGGTGTTAGTGATTGACATGATCTCATGGTCTAAGGATTAGGATCACTTCGTAAGTTGTTATAGCAATATAAACTCAATGACTTTGATCGTAATGCTATACTTCGGATGAGTGTTCATCACATCATTACACTAATGTTGTGATCCCGTTATTAACAACATCCAATGTCCATGATCAGGAAACCTTGATCATCTTGTTAATCAACGAGCTAGTTTATGAGAGAGGCATAACTAGGAACTTTCTGTTTGTTTATTAAACACACATGTATTAACGTTTCCGTATTAATACAATTATAGCATGCAAAATAAACATCTATCATATACTTGGAATACACATAATAAACACTTTATTATTGCCTCTCAGGGCATATTCCCTTCAGGAACATGTAGCGATAGATGAGCTCGCGTAAGAATTTTGTAGCGGTCTTCCCGTCGCACTTGCAGACTGGCTTGGCCTCCACCCACTTTGTGAATTGATCGACTGCGACTAGGAGATGGGTGAAGGGGCCTACCATGTCCATGCCCCATACGGCGAACGGCCAGGTGATGGGGATTGTCTTGAGCGCCGAGCTCGGTACGTGAGTCTGGTTGGCGTACTTCTGGCACCCGATGCATCGCTGGACTATGTCGACCGTGTCGGCGTGTGCGGTGAGCCAGTAGAAGCCATGTCGCATGGCCTTGGCAACCAGGGAGCGGGTGCCAGCATGGTGGCCGCAGTTGCCGGAGTGGATGTCCTGGAGGATCTTGCGTCCTTCAGCAGGTTGGACGCAGCGTTGGAACACGCGGGTCACGCTGCGCTTGTGGAGCTCGCCGTTGATGATGACGAAGGATTTGCAGCGGTGTGCTATCATCCGGGCCCCCGTCTTGTCTGCGGGTAGGGTGCCTCCCTCCAGTTAAGCGACGTATGGCGTGGTCCAATTGCTTGGCTCGGCGATTAGTGCGACCAGGGCTGCGTCTGGTTGCAGCGGAATTCCGATGTCGATCTCCCTTGGGGGAGAGATGGAAGGCTTGGAGATGGTGTCGAGGAAGACGCCGGCATGTAGGGCGAGTCGAGCCTAGCCGATTCGGGAGAGTGTGTCGTCCTGCTCATTCTTCCGCCTGTCGATCCACTCGACGGAGTAGCCTGCAAAGTGGCCTCCCAGCTGGTCCACTGCTTGGCGGTATGCCGCCATGGTGGGGGAGACTGCATCGCAGGTGCCGGCTACTTGTCCGGCGACGAGGTCGGAGTCTCCGTAGCAGCACAGACGATTGATGTTCATCTCCTTGGCTGCCCGCATGTCGTGGAGTAGCGCCTCGTACTCGGCCATGTTATTGGTGAAGCGGGTGAAGTCGAGGTAGATGACATAGCGTAGTTTGTCGCCCTTCGGAGATGTTAGCACAATCCCTGCTCCTGCACCATCTGCGTTCTTGGAGCCGTCGAAGTGTAGGATCCAGTAGTGGAGGTATGGCAGCTTCTCCGGCTGCTGGGACTCCTCCCAGTCGGCGAGGAAGTCTATGAGACCCTGCGATTTGATCGCTTTGCGCGGCTCGTACCTGATGTTATGGACGCCGATCTCGACGGCCCACTTGGTGACTCTCCCGGTCGCCTCACGGTTGTGGATGATGTCCTGCAAAGGTGCTGAGGAGACGACCGTTATTGGGTTCTCTTGGAAGTAGTGCGGCAGTCGCCGCTGTGCTCTGAAGACCGCATATACCAATTTTTTGTATTGCGGGTAGCGCTGGCGCGACTTGGTGAGGACTTCGCTGATGTAGTATACGGGTCGCTGCTCCGGGCGCTCCTTGCCTTGCTCTGGTCATTCGACGACCATGACGGCGCTGACGACGTGCTCGGAAGCCGCGATGTAGACTAGCATGGGCTCCTTGTCGATGGGGGCGGCGAGTAGCACCTCCTTGAGAGCGTGGAGCGCGTCGTCTGCCTCCTTGTCCCACTGGAAGGTGGGGTTCTTGCGCATTAGGCGATAGAGGGGCATCACCTTCTCGCCTAGCCGGGGGATGAAGCGACTGAGAGCCGCGACTCGCCCGGCCAACTTCTGGACATCGTGCAGGCACTCAGGTTTGCCGATCCGGGTGATCGTGTTGATTTTGGCAGGGTTCGCCTCGATCCCGCGCTTGGAGACGACGTATCCCAACAGTTGTCCAGTAGGTACACCGAAGGTGCACTTTCCTGGGTTTAGCTTTATCTTGTACCTCTGCAGGTTGGTGAAGGTTTCCGCCAGGTCGGCGAGTAGGTTGCCCTGGCGAGTGGATTTTACCACCACGTCATTGATGTAGACGTGGATGTTGCGGCCAATTTGGCTCGCAAGGCACTCCTGCATGCACCTCTGGTAGGTCGCCCCGGCGTTCTTGAGGCCAAAGTTCATGGCGGTGTAGCAGAAGGCTCCGAATGCCGTGATGAACACCGTCTTCTCTTCGTCCTCGACTGCCATTTTGATCTGGTTGTACCCAGAGTAGGCATCAAGGAAGCATAGCGACTCCGAACCCGTGGTTGAGTCGATGATTTGGTTAATCCGTGGGAGGACGAACTGCTCCTTCGGGGAGGCGCTGTTGAGGTTTGTGTAGTCAATACACATTCTCTAGGTCCCGTTTTTCTTCTCGACCAGGACTAGGTTTGCCAGCCATTTGGAGTATTTGATTGGCCGGATGAATCCTGCAGCGAGTAGACGTTGCACCTCCTCGGCGTTTGCTCGGCGGCGCTCTTCATTGAAGGGCCGCAGCGACTGCTTGACAGGTCGAACTTTGGGGTCGGCGTTGAGTTTGTGCTCAGCGATTTCCCTCGGGACACCAGGCATGTCGGATGGCTTCCATGCGAAGATGTCGCGATTCTCACGTAGGAACTCGATGAGCACGCCTTCCTATGCTGGGCTCATGCCCGTCCCGATCGTCACTGTATGGCTGGAGTCGCCTGGGACCAGCTCGACGGTGCGATTGTGTGTCGTTGCCTCGAAGGCGGTGGAGTTGCCACCCTCTGAGTTGGCCTTCTTGAGTATGGTGGGGTCTTCGTTGTTGACCCCGCTCGCGTACTTGGCGAGATCCTCGGCGTGGTTGGCTTCCGCCGCGATGACGGCGTCAGCGAGTTCGGCGCCTTTGCCCTCGCATTCTGCGGACATGTCGGGATTGCCATGGACAGTGATGATGCCACACTGCCTAGGGAGCTTCATCGTGTTGTATGCGTAGTGGGGCGCCGCCATGAATTTGGCGAACGCCTGGCACCCCAGGACGCAGTGGTAGGGGTTGTTGAACGGCACCAGCTCGAAGACGATCTGCTCGGTGCGGAAGTTTTCTGGTGTGCCGAAGGTGACTGGCAGCGTCACCTTGCTGATTGGGTACTCCTTCCGACCGGGGACGATGCCGTGGAAGGTGGTGTAGGTCGTCTCGATCATCAACTGCGGGAGCCGCAGTCGCCTGAATGTGTCCAGGTATAGGATGTTGATGGAGCTTCCACCGTCCATCAGCGTCTTGGGGAGCCAATAGTCCCCCACCTTGGGCTTGACCACTAAGGCGACTCGCCCGGATATTCGATCAGTGGCGAGTGGTCCTCGCGGCTCCAGGTGATTGGTTGCTTGGACCAGTTAAGGAACTGGGGGATGTCTATCTGGGGCACTGCATTGACGGTGACGGCGCGGGCGATGACCTTCTTCTCGCGCTTCGTGTTTAAGCCTGTGAAGGTGTGGAGCGAGCCGGCGATGCTGCCGAATTTTCCGCCGTTTGGCGGGTTGTTGTCGGGGTCTTCCCGTGCGTGCCGTGCCTTCTCAATTTCCTTTAGGGAGTGGCAGTCGGCGGTCGTGTGCATGGCGGGCTTCCCTTCCCTGCTGTGAAACACACAGGGTTGATTGAGGAGAGCCGTGGGGTCGAACCTCGGCTTCGCCTTGTAGTTGCCGCCATCGCGGCGCTGGCCTCCGTCGTGGCGGAAGCTCTTGGGTTCGCGTGGCCCGTATCCGGTGTTGGCGACGAAGTCGACTCGCCCATCACCGCGGTGCTTGCCGGTGAGGCGAGTGTTGCTGTAGCGTAGCTCGGGTTGCCTCCCGTTGTCGTAGCCGCTAGTGTGGCGATTCCCTCCCGACTCGTCGTCGGTTTCTCGGTTTGGATCCTCTTCGCATACCGCTTGGCGATCTCTAGGAGGTCCGGTATGTTGCCGAGTTTTCTATACACTCGCTTGAGCTTGGCGACCAGGGGCTCGTAGCGGCACGAGGTCTTGAAACAGTTGATCGCGGTGTCCGGGTGGATCCCGGCCGCATTATACCACAGGTCTTGCCACCGTTGGACCCAGCTGCGGGTCGACTCGCGGGGTCCCTGGACGCATTGCTCCAGGTCCTTGATGGTGGTGGCGCGAGTGTAGTTACCCTCGAAGTGCCTGACGAAGGCGTCACGCATTTCCTCCCAGGAGTCGATGTTGTCCGCGGGGAGGGTGTTGATCCATTGCCTGCACGCTCCCTCCATCATCAGGCGGGGTAGCGGGCGGCCATGAGGTAGGTATCCAGCCACACGGACGGGTCGTACGAGGGGTCATACTTCTCTATCTCCTTCGGCGCCTTGAAGTTCGCTGGGTATTTTTTGCCTTGGATCATTGGTCCGAAGCACTAGGGTCCGAGTCGACTCAGCGATCCCCTTGGTTCGCCGTCGCGTCGGTTGGTGAGGGTATGCGTCAGGTCGTCGGGCTGGCGTACACGCCAGCTCTGGTTGTTGATGATGTGGGTGCGCGCGTTGACTGGCTGCCCGTTGGCGGCGATGAAGTTGTTCACCGGCCGCGGGTCATTGGTGGAGAGTGCCATGTGCGCGGGTCGATGTTGGAGCTGCAGGGGCTCGGGTGGTGGGCAGTTGAGGGTGTTCGCTGCCATTAGGCGGCCGCTCGAGCCCGCCCTGCTGCCTGAAGAACGCGAGTACATGTGACCCTGTGAGTTGGCACCCGCATTTTGTTGCTCGACTGCCTTGGCAAGTAGAGCCTTGGCGTACTGGATCTGTAGGGCGCCTTTCTCAGTTACGTTTATGTTGTTGACCGCTACTCGACTCGCGAAGACATTGTCCATCGGAGTGGAGAACGGCGGGAAGCCATTTGCGTCTCGCTCCCGCAAGGAGACCATGATTCTTGGTTGGTCCCTGGGGGCGTGCGGCTGGGTGGTGGTGGTGCGCCGTTGGCCGTCGCGCCTGGTGGGGGCCGGGAGCTCCCTCCCAGCGACGCGTTTTCGCAGATCACGCGCTCGGCTGCTCGAGCCAGGTCATTCTCGTCGTCAAAGTTCATGGCGCGTCCCTGAATGGTGGGGTTCAGGCGCGACCTAATTCGGAGTTGGTGGTAACGCGAAAGTTCCTGCGATGTCACCTGCTCGAGGCAAAAATTTTCGCGCTCGGCTTGTTCTTTGCGGACCGCCTCCTCCAGCCACAGGCGGAGTTCCTTGACCTCCGTTGTTGTTGCGTTCGATGGGATCGGCGGGGGTCGGCGCCATTCGCCATGTAGGCCGCGACATGGCGACCAGACCCGTCGTGGAGCTCGGTGGAGTTCTCAGACCCGGAGTAGAAGTCGAAGATCCCAAGGATGGAGGGGTCCTCAAAGTCTCCCATGTTGGATACCTGGGTGATGGAGCCCGCGGGCGATGCGGCGACGATGGACCCGGTAGCCGACGCCGGGGTCGCCGAGTCGGCGTCGTCGTTGAGGGCCGCGTCGTCCACGACCATGGCAGTTTCGGTCACGTTGCTATGGGCCGAGTCGTACTCGGAGGCGAGGCGGTGGATTGTGCGGACCTAGCTCTCGGAGAGCTAGTCGCGTGGCGGCGACTCGCGGATGCGAGCCGGGTCCTCCGAGGTGATGGTGTCGGTGAAGCCAACGAAGAGGCTGATCGTGCCGACCGGCATGATCACGCTGTGCGTGACGGGGCATGCTGCCGGTATGTAGCTGCTCGGCAAGATCTGGAGGATCTCGCCGATCGCGATCATGCGGCCGGTGGCGATCGTCTTGTTGATGCGTAGATTGGATCTTGCCGCAGAACACCGGCCTGACCGGCCAGGCCCCATGGTGTGCGCCACTGTCGTGGGAATGGCCACGGCAGATGCTGCAATCGGTAGCGAGTAGTACAACATGGGGCAAGGGCGCCCAGCCATCTGCGATGAAAGATGAGGGCGGAGACACAAGGGTTTACCCAGGTTCGGCCCCCGGAGGGTAAAGACATACTCCTGCTAGATTGTATTATGGAGAGAGTACAAGGGCAAGCTCGACGACTAGGCGGCAAGTCGCTGGGGTGTATGATGGAACGTGTCCTAGGGAGGTTTATATAGGCTCACCTCGCTAGTGTTTACAGATCTACAACCGAATTGGTTAAGGATTCAGAGGGTCTTTGACCTAGTCCGACTGGGCCTACTATGCTTCTGGGCCTCCAGCTTCCAGTCGCCTGAGTCCTCGCCAAGTCTCGATCCATTCGCCGTCCTACATGCCCACTCGCTGGCAGCTTGGGCCAATAGGAAACGTCCTGCTCGGCATACCCCATTAGGCATATCCCCATCACTTAGCACATATATAGGTTGTCTTCACGGGTATGAAATGAGCCACTTTAGTTAGGCAATCTTCCACGACCCAAATAGAATCATATCCTGATCTAGTCCTTGGCAGTCCGGTTATGAAGTCCATGCCAATTTTGTCTGTAGCAATCCTGCTGGTTTTTGATGTTCCGCTTTCACTCTACTACATACATCACACAAAGCAATATGTTTGGCAATGTCCTTCTTGAGATTATTCCACCAAAATCTTTCCTTCACATCCATGTACATTTTGGTGTTACCTGGATGAATGGAATATGGTGAGTTGTGTGCTTCTTGTAAAATCAGTTTCCGAAGCTCCGGAGCTTGTGGAATGCAGATACGTTTTCCATACCATAAAGTACCATGTTCGTCTTCATGGAATCCTTTGGCTTTCCCCTTGCTAATTTTTCCTTTAATCTCTTCAATTTCCTTGTCCAACTTTTGGGCTTCTTTTATCTTGTCCAACAATGTGGGTTGAACATCCAATGACATGAGATGTCCTTCAGGAACTATCTCCAATCTGAGATCTTTGAATTGGGCACACAGATCATCTGGCAATTCTCC
The DNA here is from genome assembly GCA_916181665.1 of Avena sativa. Taxonomy (NCBI): domain Eukaryota; kingdom Viridiplantae; phylum Streptophyta; class Magnoliopsida; order Poales; family Poaceae; genus Avena; species Avena sativa. The sequence continues at coordinate 112,682,546 of OV702283.1, forward strand.
CTTAGTAAGGACATTCACATAAACCTTATGGCTTAATGCATCCGCTACAACATTTGCTTTACCGTGGTGGTATTGCAAACTCAAGTCATAGTCCTTGATGAGTTCTAGCCATCTTCTTTGTCTCATGTTGATTTCTTTCTGAGTGAAGATATACTTCAAACTTTTGTGATCTATGAACACTTCGCAATGCTTTCCGAAAAGATAATGTCTCCATGTTTTGAGTGCATGGACAACAGAGGCTAACTCCAAATCATGAGTAGGATAATTCACTTCATGAGTTTTGAGTTGTCTCGAGGCATAAGACACAACTTGGTGAGATGCATCACAATATACCTGGAAATCCTTCTCCAAATCTGGCAGACATAAGACTGGTGATGTCACTAGTCTCTTCTTCAACTCTTGGAAACTGAGTTCACATCCTTCAGTCCAATCAAATTTCTTGTCTTTCTTAAGTAACTCTGTCCTTGGCTTAGCTACCTTTGAGAAATTCTCAATGAACCTTCTATAGTATCCTGCCAAGCCAAGTAAACTACGCACTTCTTTCACTGAATTAGGAGATTCCCACTCAGTTACATCTTACACTTTTGCGGGATCAACTGCTACACCATCTCCTGACACAATATGTCCAACAAATCCGACTTCATTCAGCCAGAATTCACACTTGCTGAATTTTGCATACAACTTATGTTCCCTATGCTTCTCAAGTATCAATCGCAAATCTTCTTCATGCTCTTCATTGCTCTTGGAGTAGATAAAAATGTCATCGATGAAAACGACAATGAACTTGTCAAGAAATTCCATAAACACCTTGTTCATCATATTCATGAAGTAGGCTGGTGCATTTGTCAAACCAAATGGAATCACGGTGTACTCATACAATCCATAACTAGTGGTGAAAGCAGTCTTAGGTATGTCTTGTTCCCTTATCTTTAGCTGAAAGTAGCCAGATCGAAGATCAATCTTTGAGAACACACGGGCTCCTTCTAACTGATCAAACAATTCATCGATTCTTGGCAAAGGATATTTGTTCTTGATAGTTACCTCATTGAGCGAACGGTAATCTATGCATAATCTTTGACTTCTATCTTTCTTTTCCACAAACAAGACTGGTGCTCCCCAAGATGAAGAACTTGGTTGAATAAATCCTTTCTATAACTGTTCCCCAAGCTGTTTCTTGAGGTCTTTCAACTCATCAACTGACATCTTGTAAGTTCTCTTTGCTATTGGTCCAGATCCTGGGAGCAAGTCCATCAGAAACTCAACATCTCTATCTGGTGGCATTCCAGGTAATTCCTCCGGAAACACATCCAGGTACTCTCTCACAATTAGCATGTTGTCTATGCTAACCCCCTTAAGAGAATTTAGCTTACTCCCTTTCGATTCAAAGTTAGACTTGAATCTAATCAGTTTCATATCTGGGGTTGTGAGTGTGACAGTACGATTGGCACAATCTAGTACTCCTTTGTACTTAGTCATCCAATACATTCCCAAAATAACATCCAATCCTTGGGAATCTAGGATTATCAAACTAATGGGAAACTTATACCTCCCAAATTCTATCACTAGATCATGACATCCTGAGTTCACTATCATTTCTCCTCTAGAAGAACTTACTTTTATAGGACACCCAATAGTTTCAAATGGAAGTCCATTTATATCAACAAATGCTCGTGATATGAATGAATGTGATGCGCCAATATCAAAAAGAACAAGTGCTGGAACGGAATTGAGTTTGAACTTACAAGCCACAGCATCAGATTCTTCATAGATTTCTTCCACATTTATGTGGTTCACTTGTCCCTTTTGGAAAGGGTTGGGATTGGTGGTTCCTTCAACCTTCTTTTCTGGGCACTCATTTGCATAGTGCCCCATCTTCTTACACTTGAAACATTCAACCTGACTGATATCTCTCTTTGCAGGCTGACTTCCACTTCCATTTCCACTGTGGTGGCTCTTGTGTCCACTCTTGTGGTTCCTATACTTGTCATTATCATGACTGCGGTGGTCATGATGACGGTTGTGGCTGTGGTGGTTGTTGTACTTTCCATGTTTGTGGGATCCAGAACTCCCACTATCATCATGATGGGAATGCTTGTGAGACAATCCCGAGATGTGCTTATCGAAGCTATGCTTCCTCTTTCTGATCTCAACCTGTTTCATCTTGTTTTCCAAGATGGTAGCCTTGTCACAAAGTGATTGGTAGGTTGGGACATAGGCAACAGACAGCTGCAGGTTCAACTCATCATTAAGTCCTTCGAGGAATTTCTCCTTCCTCTTTGCATCTGTATCAACTTCATCCGGTGCATAACACGCCAGATTGTTGAATTCCTCAATGTACTCAGCCACACCGCGGTGACGTTGTTTTAGATATATAGTGGAACTCCTTCTTCAAATTCATCACTCCGGATGAGATGTGAGCTGTACGGAATCCATCCTCAAAGATATCCCAAGTCACATACTCAAGGGGAGTGGTGATATGAAAGTTGTCCCACCATGTTGTTGCTGGCCCTTCAAGCAGATGTGCTGTGAATCTGACCTTTTCTCGTTCGTGCAGCCAACATTCACTAAGTCCTTGTTCACTGAACGTAACCAGTCATTGGCTATCATTGGATTAGTGGTTCCTGAGAACTTTGCAGGCCTTAGTCTCAGAAATATGGTGAGCATATCAAATCCTAGCGGCTTATTCTGGTTGTTGTTGTTGTTATTCTGGTTCTGGTTTTGCATGAACTATGTCATCATCTGCATCAATTGAGCTTCTTCTTTCATCAACTTCTGCATCTCGGGAGTGACGTTGTTGTTTTGGTTGGGGTTGGCACGTCGGGGAGGCATCTGTGGAATAAGGATAAGAATGAGATACCCATAGATGCTTAACATGCACAATACATCACATAGAAACAATCATAATAACCAAGCTCAAAATAACATAAGGTTTGAATGACATAACAAAAAGTTTTGAAAAATTCAAACACCATAGCAAGCCATCCACATGTTGGATGGTCACTGCGACTCAATAAACAAAGTATGGTAGATGAAAGATAGTCGAGTAGTCTACAGTACTCCTCCGCATCGATCTCCACATCAACAAGGGTAGGACCTGCATTCTCCATGGCGGTCTTATACTCATCAACATTAGTGGTGAAGGCCTCAATCTTGGCCCTAAGAGCCATCTTCTATGAGTGAAGCCTCTCAATCACTCCCTGTTGGTGCTCAAGCTCGAAGTCCTTGGCCTCTAACTCTTCCTTTATCTCCCTGATCTTCATGTTCCTGTCTTGGACTCTTTTCTCCTGGCTCTTGAATTTCTTGTCCCGGCTCTCAAATTTGGCCTCCATCTCTTTGACGATCTCGTCTTTCTCCACGAAGAGCTTGTCCTTCTCCCGTAGCTGAACCCGGAGCTCGTCATTGCTAAGCATGACCTTGGTCCTATCAGTGTCGAGGTGTCTAAGAAGACCCTCTAGGTCATGAAGGTACAGACGAATCGTCTCCATCGTCTCTCTAGTACCATCATCGTACTCTATAGCCTCACCCTCCTCGTTGCGTCTCCCGAACGGGTGAAAGTAAAGACCTCTAAGCTCGGTGGAGTGCCTCCCTACCAGGCGTCCAAGTAACTCCTGCATGACTACATCCAAGCCTCTATCCTTGTCATCATTCATCAGCTTGAAAGTGATAGCCTCCGTGGGTGGCTCTGCCTGGCGTCCTGGCTGTGTGACTCTGAATCCCCAAAGGTCCTTCCTCTCAAACTTGGTGAGCTGAAGTGTCGTGATGCTAGGTAGTGGAAGGTTGAGCACGCTAGTGAGCTCAATGAGATGAGTACCAAAACGAGTTCCCTTGAACTCCTCGGCCGTGCTAATAACATTGTTAGGCATCTATTTTTATAAGATAGAGAAAAGTTAGAATCAACACAAGTAGAGAAAAATCACAAGACAAGATTTCACAAGCACATCTTTTAGCAATAAACACACAAGTCATGGCATACACAATTCCATTACAAAAACCAAAGTTTCAACATAACTTAGACAAATTTTTGGAAGTAAAAACGATAAGTGTGGTGGTCAAACTAACGAAGTACGTTACAATTCTCACTCACCAGACAAAATAGCTATCAGGGCATCCTTAGTGGCCATCTGTCTATCTTGTTCACAAGACTCCCATATTAAGTCTATGATGTCTCCCCTTAGTTATTGATTGGTGGTCTCTAAGTCTTGGGTATGCTTATTTTCTTCCCTAAGGTCATTTTGAGTGTTGAGCATTCTGCACTTGAGTCTATCACCAAGCTCCTTGATGGCATTCCATGCTACATTTCTTGTAGAGTCAAAGAATGTTGTGTGCATTTCAGTGTTGGTGACCATGCAGAATCCTGACTCTTTGTGGTTGTCTTCCTTGTTTTTGTACAAGTGAAGTTGCACCCACCAATACTCTTCTCCTTCATCCATCACAGGGGATCCCTTGTACACAGTTGCACCATGTATCCCCATGGTAACCATAAGGTTCTTGAGTTCCTTGGGAAATTCAGTCTCACACTCCAAAGTCATGGTCATGAGTGATCCCTTCTTCACGGCTCCGTTGATGGAGTTCATCTACAAATTGAGATGAGAAAGAAGATTAGAAAAGTTTACGAGAAGAAAAGACAAGTGTGGAAATTTTTCCTTAGTGGTTTCTTAGTCTAATCCAACCTAGGGTCATAATCCTACAGGCAACACAATGCTCTGATACCATCTGTAAGACCCCACCTTTACAAAGGTAAAGGTCCCTGTGATTGCAATGCTAGTCCTTGGATCAAATGCTAGCATCCACAGTTTAAGATGAAGTACACAGAAACAAAGGTCATTATTACATCGTCGTTCCGGAGATAACATAGTCTTTTACAACTCCATAGCCATAGGCTAATACAAGAGTTTAACTTAACAACATAAATAGAAGTCTTCATCTTCATGTGCCACAGGCAAGCATGTTGGTTGTAGACTCATAACCCTAATCCTCATCAGAGTAGCCTGCAACATCACAAGTTCAGCCACAGTGGGTCAATACATTGGAATAGTATTGGCAAGTGATAACTTAGTAGAATAATAGTTTCTAACTTCTCTATGAATTTGGCTTAGTGTAGCTTAGGCTTGCTTTGCTCAAAATAGGTTTTATCTATCAGTTGAAAACACTAAGTTTTTGTTTGACAAAACTCCAAAGGAACCACCAATAGACATTGGTGAACCTTTACCCTTGTTCAATCACAAGTTTTTAACTTAGAAATTGGGATGAGGAGATTCTTGATAGCTTCCATGTATTGATGCTCAAATTGTCCATTGCCGGGGACACGGCTAAGTACTTAGATTCTTCCTTCTCGAGAGGTGGTGCACTTTCCCTACAAGACTCGACATGCATCAAGCCAAGATATTTCAGAAGCCTTCCCTTAGACCAAAATGGACGCGTTCCCAAACCTATCACTCCCTACCACCAACTATCCATTTGGCTAAGTTATTGCAACCTATATGATCCAGGCAGAGCCCATATTGCCAAGTGGCTGCACTAGAAGCTTCTTAATATATGGCATCTCAAATCCCTTTGTTCTTGGGTGGCATTCCACAAGTGAGATACACAGGGTAGGCCATTGGAAAATGGGCCTTGGTAACCACTCAACAAAAATCCAACCATGCAATTACCATTCCACCCAGGTGTTTCATTCACTTAGTTGTTTTATTAAGAAAAACATAAGTCAAAGACTTAGCAACATTTTTCCATAGCATGTATATAATCCACCCTTGTTTTCTACTAGCTAGGCTAAGCCTCGTAATATAGCAAGTATCTTAACTTAGAGAAAATACTAACAAGTCTACAACTACTAGGATTTCCCAAGCATAGCATATAGATACTTAGCAAAAATTATCATGCAAGCCCTATACAAAATACCACTAATGCATAGTCAAAATATTGGGACAAAAATATGAAGCACCACTTGCCTTGGTAGTTGGGGGGAGTAGCAACAATCCTCACAATCACAATCACCACTAGCACCAAAATCTACACATAAAATGATAGCACCAAATTCACATTTCAAATAGTCAAGCAAAAATATATGGATGCATGCAAATGCCATGTGCTGAATTTTTTATAAACTAAACAATACAAGTAAACAGTACTGAATCACTAAACTAAACAATTACACACTAAATAAACTTAATTTTGGCTTTTAAAACATTTTCCAAATAATTTTTATACACAAAATAGGACTACAAATGTCTCTGCATAAAATTCTATTTTAACAGAAGCAAATTACAAAACCAAGCCTACAGATGTTTGGGATTTATTTTTGTGATTCCATTGATATATTATTTGCATTTTTTGGATAAACAGAAGTTAAGTTATGAATTTTACAAGTTTTAAACCAAATCTGGTATTTAAATCGAAAAACAGGCCACGCGGCAGCCCCTGATTGGACGGTACCGCTTCACGCGGATTACACGCGTGTGCCGTCAGATCTCAGTTAGATCGCACGGTCCAGATCACACGATACCCCTTCACGTTTAAATCTAATCTTGACCGTTGGATCTAGATCTAGCGGATCCTACTGCACTGACCAACTGCGAGCGGCGCAAATGGCCTCCACGGCGGCGGCGCGTCAGATGGCGATGGTCCGGCGAGACTAGGGGGTATAAAAAGGGGGTGATGGGGCTTACTGAGGTTGCGAAGATGAAGTGAAGCTCAACATGGTCGCGGTTGGGGCGGGGGCGCACGGACACGAACAGAATCGCTCGCCGGACTTCGTCTCGTCGTCTGGTGCTCCCAGTTGAAGACAAAGGCGATGACCTAGGACACAAGGGAACAAGCGGCAAGCATTAACAGGTGCACAAGAACCTGGTGAACACAATCGCGTGAACCAGAGACAGGGGATGCTCGGGACTCACCACGATTGCTCGTCGAAGCTCGTCAGAACCGCGGCGGTGTGAAGCCAAATAAGGGTAGCCTGGCGGCGCTCTGGTGGTGCTGGGTGGGGGAAAATGACGGGGAGAGGGGGAGGTTTAAATAGCTAGAGCAGGGGAGGGAATTACTCGGCGAATCAATGACAATCAAGCGCGAATTCATCGGGTTGAATGAGGGAGGAAACTTCAGCGGCGAGCTGGTCGTCGCGAGATTTGGGGAAGAAAGAGTGACGTGGCAGCGGGGTCCAGTTGTCAGGGAGGGGGGTGTGCGCGGGCGGGGTGAGAAACAAAGAGGAGAGGGGAACCCGGGTGGGCTGGCGTTTGGGCCGTTTCTGCTGTTGGGATGGAATGGTGGCGCTGGCCCTTTTCCATTTCTTTTCTCCTTTTCTATTTCTTATTTGATTTTCTGAAACCTTTTTCAAATGCTATTCAAATGATTTTGAATTCAAACCTCCTCTGGATTTTTGTAAAGTGAACCAAGCTCATTTTTGTGTATAAAACATTGTTGTTTACTCATAAATGTCTTGGCCCATTGAAAATAAAATAAAACCATGCCTTGCCTATTTATTTATATAAGGCATTAAAAATGGTTTTAATTTAGATTCTTTGTTTTGAAAACTTGAGCAAGCTTTGAAATTAACATTTAACCCTTTTCTGGTTGAAATAAAGTATTCTCATATTTGAGAGTAGAAATAAAGCTATTGTCTTGTTTACATGAAATAATAGGCAAAACAAATGGTTTCTGATTGAAACTTTGTTTGAAAATAACCCAAATGCATGAGGATGCATGAATGATATGCAAACTTTATAAATCATGATTTTTGGGATATTACACTTCCTTATGTATCCTCACGAGTCACTGCTATAACTAGTGGTTTCTACAACGATTGGGTATCAGAAATGGTATTCTTTGATTACTCATCACACAGCCTGGTCAGGGAAACTCAGCACACATTGGGTATCACGAAGGTATACGGGACCTGGTTCACAAATTCACCCCCGTGAACAAACTTCTCCAATTAACACGTGGCATAGGTGCCAGTTTAGATCTAAAATAGACAACCCATAGCTGTGATTTTTCTCTCTCCTGAACATGTGTCAATTGCACGAGTTGGTCCATGGTGATTAATTTGTGGACCTAGTTGCCGTGAAATATTTTAAATATACCTGGTCCACAGATTTAGACCAACTTCATCAAATATCCAAAATAGAAAAAACAAGAAATTATCATGTGTCAACCATATGAGTTGGTCTACATGTGGATCAAGTATCATAGAATTATTTTGTTGGTATGGAGGAGGAGCCGCATAAGGGGTGGAGGGCATATCCAATGGAGACCCCCAAATCAGATATAAAATGTTCTATTTGGTCCGTTTGCGGGGTTAGGATGACAAAAACAGCCAAATATCCTCCCCTTGCCCATTTGAGGTGGGTACGCACCCAACGGTGCTCACTTGAACTGCACGCACGTGTTGTCGGAGAGGAGCATGACATCATCAGATCGACGAAAGGGAGGGACGCCGGTCGCCGTTACTCGTGTCGTTGGCGCATGACCGAGCCGTCCCCCACATCTTGTCATCGCTCATGAGCTCGCCCATGCCCACGAGGTCAGCCACGAGCTCCAGGCACATGAGCTCTAGTCATGGAGCTTGGGCTCCCGCGCTAAAAGGACATTTACTGTCATAATCATTTTTGGCGTTCGTTAACAACAAGTAGATCATTTTATAGTATGTTACTGTCTATAGGTTGATATAATGCAAAGTGAAAAGGACCCTTACTCTATAGAAAGTTTCCTGCAAGATTTACACGTTCCTAGGGATTTCAGACTGGAGTCTCCGGTCTAGGAGGACCGGAGTCTCCGGTGTGGACCGGAGTTTCCGCAGGAATCCATAGAGGGGGCTACAAAATTTTGGCTGGGACAGTCTGATAGGGGTCTGGAGCAAGGTCCGGAGAAAGTCCGGATACTCATGTCCATGCCTCAGACCGGAGTCTCCGGTGTGGCTAGACCGGAGTCTCCGGTCCATTTGTCTCATAGAAGTGCTGGGACAGTCTATACGCTGGTCCGGAGGCTCGTCAGGAGGTGGACTAGATTCTCCGGTGTAGACCGGAGTCTCTGGTCTGCAAACTAGAGTCTCCGGTCTAACTTTTCTCCAACGGTCAGAAAACAGTTCAGTGGAGGGGGCTGCTTATAAATAGAGCACCTTATCCCCTTCCTCCAGCTGATCGACCCACTCAAGAACACTACCCCCATTTGAGCCACCAAATCAACAAGATCTCTTCATCCAACCATCCAAAGTCATTGATCTTTGGAGAATCGAAGGAGGAGGCCTTGATCTATATCTTCACCATGAGAGATCTTCATTTCCCCCTCATTCACTTGAGGGCGCCCATGCTCTAGTGTTTGTTTAGAAACCCTAGCTTTTGATTTGGTTCTTACAAGCTTGTCTTTGATTTTTTTTGACATCTTGCTTGTATTTGGGAGCCTCCAATTAGGTTGTGGATGTGTGCCCCGAACTTGTTGTAAAGGTGTCGGCTTCCACCTTGAAGGTTGCCGATATAGTGGAATAAGTGAATCGAACCCTTTGGGGTGAGGTTCATTGGAGAACAAGGGAGGCCTCTCATGGCGTTGGTGGTTTGAAACCACCCCGTCTCCAAACGTAGACGTACTCCCCTCAAAAGGAAGGAACTACGGGAAACAAATCCTTGTGTCTCTACATCCACCACTTTGGTTACTTCTATCCTTTACCGCACTTTACTTTACTTGTTCTTGCTTATGGTGTGCTAGTTGGTGCTAGTTTGACATATAGGTAAATTCACCTTAGTTGCATAATATAGAGAATTTACCTTTCTTGTCAAACCCTAATTTGAAAAATAAGAACATTTGAAGTAGCACCCATTCACCCCCCTCTAGGTGCCCATACGATCCTTTCAATTGGTATTAGAGCCTCGGCTCTTTATTCGGGCTTTACTGCCTAAGAGTATATGGGTAGCCACGATGGGGAATACGATGGTGGGCCTACCACCTCGGGGACCATGGATGACCTCAATAACTTGGAAAAAAGATTGAGCTCCACCTTGTCCAACGAGATCAAACAATTGCACAAGCTACTTCAGCAACTTTTTAAAGATAAAGGTGGCTCATCATCCCCTTCTCCTTGAGAGGAACCTCCACCATTACCTAAGGCGAATGCCCCGGTATCACCTACGGGTATGATGGTGGGAGGTAATCAAGACAACACTAATTCCACCACAAAAAGGGATGGTGGGAAGGGAGAGCACCATGACTCTCATGGATGTTACACTCCCGACCCTCCAATTCCTCACCCTCATATAAACAATAGGGGAGATCCACCAAAGCTAGATGCATCTACTTTTGCTCAATGGCAATCTCTAATGAAATCTCATGTGTGCAGCTCTTGTATTGAGTTATGGAACATCATTGAAGAAGGACTCTATATTGGGGATCCAAACAACTTGACAAGAAGATAAGTTGTCAATAGTCAACTCAATGCCACCGCCTTGCACATGATACAACAAGGATTGGGTACAAAATATTACCCACACATTGAGCACCTTAACACCGACAAGGAAGCTTGGGATGCTCTCATGGAGTTGTATGTTGGGAATGAGAGCATGAGAAGGAACCGGTATGATGCACTAAGCAATGGAGCCGAAGGCTCCTATATGAAGGAAGGTGAAGATCATGAAGACATGTATCGTAGGCTCAATACCACCTCCACTGCTTTTAGGAATGTGGGTGCCTCACATATGGATGATGCTTGGATAAAACGGAAATATGTGAGTGCACTCATGCCCTTTGAGCTCACCGACTTGAAGAGCCTACAAGGAAGACACAACTACCACCTAATGACCTCCAATGAAGTTATGCAAGAGATGGCCTCTTTCAAGGTTGCCGCCAAGAATGCCAAAGATTCCTGTGCTCATGCACTTGGAATGAGCAATGTTGTCAATCTTGCATTAAAGGCAAAAGTTGTGGAACATGGGGATGAATATGATAGTGATGAAGGCCTCTCCATGAGCCACCCCGATGATGTCAATATTGCTCATGGTGAATATATGGCCTTCTATGCAAAGAACTTTTGGAAGAACCCCGCCAAGGCCAAGTTGGAAAAGCAACAAAGAAGCAACCCAAATGAAAGAAGAGAAAATGTCACTAAATTGAGAACTTGCTTCAATTGTGGTGACCGCTATCACTTTGTGGTGGGTTGTCCCTATGAGAAGAGAGAACATCATGGGGGTAAACTTGTGTTGAAGAAAACTTCCAAAGCTCCTTACAAGAAACCCTTCATCAAGAAGAATCCCATCAACATGAAGTCAGGTGAAATTGTGTTGATCACTCATGAAGAATACTCCTTCGACAATGAAGATGATGAAGAGGAAACATCAAGTGGTGTGGCTGCTCTTGCCACTATGTTGGCGCTTTGTTGACGTGGGAGTTTCTTCTTCTTCGTTCCCCGATAACGGCACTAGAAAAGGCTTGATGCGGTGCTGAGTTGATGTAGGAGCGCTTCATTGGGAACCCCAAGATCAAGGTGTGAAGAAGCACAGAAGCAAGTTTTCCCTCAGTAAGAAACCGAGGTTATCGAACCAGTAGGATGAAGGAAACGTCACACAGGTGTTGCAAGCAACGCGGAGACCTGCACAACACAAACTCAAGACTTTTGCCCCAACAAACAGTGAGGTTGTCAAGCTCACCTTTTTTCTGTAACAAAGGATTAAACTTATGGTGCGGAAGGTAATGTTGGTTTGTAGCAAGTAAACAGGTAACAATGGAAGGTGTTTCAATGGTAAAGATTGGACCGGGGTCCATAGTTCACTAGAGGTGCTCTCCTTAGATAAACAACATGGCATGAAGGGTAAACAAATTACAGCAGGGCAATTGACAAGAACTGAGCTAGGCATAACAATGCAATACCAGACAAAAAGATCCTATGAGATTCGATTGGGAAATACAACAATATACATAGACCGCCATCCAACTGCACCTATGACTAGAAGTCCACCTTCAGGTTAACATCCGAACCCCCTCCAGTATTAAGTTGCAAGCAACAAACAACTGCTTTAAGCAAAGTATGTAAGGTAAACAATCCACGTGTTCCATGAACAAGAGACCGTTGTTTTCTCCCTAGTGGCAATAGCACATCTACAACCGAAGAGATTTATATCACTTCCCTTGGAAACTAGAGGCATGAATCCACTATCGAGCATAAATACCCCCTCTTGGAGTCACTAGCAACTACTTGGGCAAGATAGCTACTAACAACGGAGAGCATGCAAGATCACAAATAACACAGACATGATAGAATTATAAAGACAAACCCATTAATCAATCTGACATAGTAATCTCAATATCCATCGGATCCCCGCAAACACAACATGCATGATTACAAATAGATTAGATCTTATCATGAATGGAGCTCACAAAATCTATAAATGAAAGCACAAGGAGGAGATACAACCATCTAGCTACTACATGGACCCATAATCCAAGGTGGAACTACTCACGCATCATACCGGAGAAGAAGGCCTTCGGGATGATCTCCCCTCAGGCAGGGTGTCGGGAAGAACTTCAGATCCCCCCCCCCCCCGATCTAGGGACGATGGTGGCGGCGGTACAGACGGTTTCATGGAGTTTTGATCGGGGTTCCTAGGGTTTCTGCATCGGGGGCTTCTTATAGGCGAAGAGGCAAGGCTGGGAGGCGACCAGGGCGGCCACACCCTGCCCAGGCGTAGTCCCACCCCTAGCCGTGCCTAGGGGGGTTTGGCCGCCCTGGCTTGCTTCTCCGTCTCTCCTCTGAACTTCGAGTCGCACACGGTAAAATATTGACTTTGGCTTTTGTCCCGTCCAATTCCGAGAATATTGATTTTCTGCCTTTCTGGAACCAAAAACACAAGAAAACAGGCAACTGGCACTGTGTCAACTTGTTAATAGTTTAGTTCCAGAAAAGATATAAAAACACCTCAAAGTATAGACAAAGCAAAGCAAAGTAGATACTAAACAAGCATGGAACATCAAAAATTATAGATACGTTTCCGACATATCAAGCATCCCCAAGCTTAACTCCTGCTCGTCATCGAGTAGGTAAGTGATAAAAAGAATCATTTTTTAGGTGACATACACCATCAAAACCAAGATCAAACCATTTGAAGCATTGAAAGTTGGGATCAAAGAACTCTAAACATGTGCATGGTAGATGGAGTTCTAACAATAAGACAAAGTAACTATGCATGCAACACGAAAGACTACAAACAAAGATCATGAATAACATGCATTGAAAAATCATTTGTTTGTTTCACATATAGAAAACATGGCATAGTGGCAATCAGCTTGTCCCTCATAGAGTTGCAAATAGATGCATAGGCACCTTCAAAGTTCACAAGGGTGACTAGAAACAGATAGCACAAGAACAAGTAATATCACAATATGCATCAATCAATAAGCTTTGGGACACTGCACATAGAACTAAGAATGGTAACTATGCTCTCTCAATGGCGCCTAAAGGTAGAAGGTGGAGACTCAATAATAGTGGAAGAAAGGCCCTTCACAAAGGTAAGAAGGCATTTCAAGTTTCAAAAAGAGCTTCCAAAAATTATGGTACTTGTTAGCTTTCAGCCCTCATTGCCCCTATCATAAGCATATTGAAGTGATTAAGGTTAAAGTTAACAAACTATGGAGTATATGCTTGACAAAGTATAAGTTGGAAATCTCATGTCCCTTGAATACGAGGGCCACACCTCATGCTACTCAACTTCAGTCACCTGTAAGTTCTTGTCATTGTAAGTACATGTGTATCATAGAGAACCGCCAACGGGGTACCCCTTACACATGGTACAGGAGCTATCCCATAACCAAAATGACAAGACAAGTAGACAATGAGCATCTCAGCAGTCTTTTTATTTACTATGTGCATAGCTTTTTATTGAGGATGCTTCATAGATAGCTCACTATGGTGATGCTGCAAGTTTCCACCATGATTAGGCATGGCTTAGGCTAGCGGCCCAGACGTTTCTCTAACACAAAATACATACTCCATGGACTTACAAGTTCCCTCTTTATTTCACACCAGTGACATCCATAGACAAAAGAGCATGATATCAACTGTGTACAAAGTACAAGTGCAATATTGAAAACGTTCCCCATGATAGCATGGTTCTGCTAATTCCAATGTATAAGTGCGCGCATATACAACATAGATGACACAATGGTTCAAGTTTATTAGGGGCAAATAATATAAAGTGTGCCATCAAGTTTGTGAGGGCTTTAATCACTAAGTTTTCACATAACAAAATAGTTTTTAATTGGAAGATAGCTGAAAACAAGAATATACTTGGAATGGTGTAACACACCATGCATAGGAATTTATAGTGGACACTTTGGAATAACTGGGTTTCTTGGTAATTGGAAGCATGAGTAGAGCTTACTCATACAAGTGGAAGCTAGCAAAATACTGGGAGCAACCAACTAAGAGAGCAATAATGGCCATAATCATGCAGAGCGACAAAACATTACTAATCGAAGCATAGAGTGGTACTACAAGTCAAGGACTAAATGATCATAGAGTCGATGGTGACTTGTTCATAGTCATAACATGGTGTGAGCATGTGCCAAGTCAACCCAAACAAAGCATCAAAGGAGAATACCATAATACTATGCTTTTGTATGCTCAAACAATGCATAGTTCTTTCAAGGCACACTAAGCAATCCCAATTGTTTGGAACAAAACATGCTACAGAAATAATCACTAAGCATACGGTCAAATCAACACCTAGCATGTCATGCTAAAGTCTAAGTCACAGTCAATGCAAGCTCCTCTTGCACTTTCAAGCAGGAACTTCCTACTCCTTTCCAACACCAAGCAACTTATTTGAAACAACACAGCGAGAACGGGGGTCCAAACTACTTTTTTCAAGCAAACTAAAAAACCTAAGCAAAGCAAACAAAAACTAAGACGCTCCAATAACAACACAACGGTGCATGAAATAATAAAAACGAAGTGTCTAGACAGACCTGATCTTTTTATTGATGAAGAAGGGGATGCCTTGGGCATCCCCAAGCTTTGACGCTTGTACCTCTTGGATAATTTTTGGGGTGACACCATGGTGGCATCCCCAAGCTTGATCTTTTGTCCATTCTTCATCTCATTACATCATTCTCTCTCTACACCTGAAATTTTTCCTTCATACAAAACTTCACACAATCTTCATTAGCAACATTAGTGTATTCAAAAGATAATAGACCTTTAGGCAAAGATTTGGAACATCAAAAATTTTCACTAGAAACACAAGATATTGTAGAAACTCCATCAAAAATCTAAATTCCCCAAAAGATAACTCAAAAAGGAATCAATAAGAAGCAAATTGTAGACCCCTCCTTTATAAAGGAAAGGATCCCTGTGATTGCAATGCTAGTCCCTGGATCAATAGCTAGCATCCACAGTTAAGATGTAATATCAAGAAACAAAGGTCATAATATAACTTTATAACCAGGAATAACATAAGTTTATTACATCAAACATAGCTCATTAGGCTATTACATTACATTGCAGCGGAATAACAATAAGCATGGGGTCCTTCATCTTCAAAGTGCCACAGGCAGATGTTGGTTGTAGACTTTGTAATCCTAATCAATCAATCTTCACTAAAAACAATCAAACCTGCAACATTACAAGTTACAGCCACAAGGGTCAATACATTTGAATTGTATTGGCAAGTGATACTATGGTAGTATAGTGGAGTCTAACATCTATATGCATTTGGCTAAGTGGAGTTGAGGCTTGCATTGCTCAAAATAGATTTTTCTTATCATTTTGAAAATACTAAGTTTTTGCTTGACAAAATCATTTTTCTCAATCAAAGATTTCAAGATCCTTGTACCAAGCCATCTCTCCATCAATGATTGAAGAATTCAAACAACCCTTGTTCAATCCACAAAATTTTAACTTAGAAATTTGAATGATGAGATTGTTGATTGCTTCCATGTCTTGATGCTCAAATTGTCCTTTACCAGGGACATGGCTAAGTACTTAGATTTTACACTCTGCAGAGGTGGTGCACTTTACCCACAAGACTTGGTTTCCCAAGACAATATCTTTCAGAAGCTTTCCCTTAGACCAAAATGGACGCGTTCCAACCTATCAAACACTACCACCCACTGTCCATATGGCTAAGTTCTTGCAACCTATATGATCATGGCAGAGCCCATATTGCCAAGTGGTTGCACTTGAAGCTTCTCAACATTTGACATCTCAAATCCCTTTGTTCCTGGGTGGCATACCACAAGTGAGATACACAATCCAAGTCTATGGCATTGTGAACCACTCAACCAATCTCCACCAAGCAAGCCCATTCCACCCAGGTGATTCATTAACTTAGTTGTTTTATTAAACAAAACTTAAGTCCTCAGACTTAGAATATTTTTCCATAGTGTGAATATATATCCCACCCATGTTTTCTATTAGCTAGGCTAAGCTTGATTGTAATAGGAATCTTAATTTAGGAAAATCCTACTAAGGATTCATCTACTAGGTTCTACCATAGCAAGGTCTATACTTAGCAAAATCCATGCAAGTTTACTTAGCAAAATCACTAATGCATAGAGAAAGTAATGGGACAAAAAGTATGAAGCATCACTTGCCTTTTTGGTAGGGAATGGTAATTCATTCCTTGATCTTGTTAGTCTCACACTTCACTACAAGTCAAACAAGCAAACACTAATTCAATTTACATTCCAAACCAAAGTCAAACAAACAATTCTTCACACACACAAAGTAATGGAATCTAAGTCATGCATGGGAGCATGCACAAGATAGTTTTATTTTGCAAAGGGGGTCTCTATGGGGTTTCTAAACTTTGTAAGATCCAAATTGGTCATTTACCAAAGTGGCAAAGTCATTAGCAAGAAGGTTTTGTCCAAAAACTATTTTTAATTCCATTCATCATTTCATGTGGTGAAAAATGTTTTTATTAAGGCAAAACTCTTAAGTTGTTCACCAAATGAGTTGCTATTGCAAAACTTGGTGTTTTTAGGTCAGTAGGTTTGATCAAACCATTTTCTTAAGGTTTTCTTTCCATAAGCATTTTTATAACAAAAACCATTTTTTTTATTTGGCTAGAAAATGGCTAAGTCAAGTAATCCAATCTAAATTTTACCAAAATCATTTTTAACACCAAATATTGGTTCCTAGGGTCAGTAAGGTCACAACAAACCATTTTTCAAAGGTTTTAATCTTAAATTCAATTTTAAACAATTTTTCTACTCTAAACAAGTACACAAATGTTTCTGTAAATTCAAACAAGCTAACAGATACTATTTGCTAAAATAAGGCCATGGTTGGCTAGGGCTTGTTCTCCTGAATTCATTGATATAAAATTTATAAATTTTGGACGTGTGGTTTGAAAGTTACAGAGGTTTGAAAATTGAATCTAGAACAGATTCAAATCTGTGTTTAAATCAAAACATGGCCACGCGTCACGTCGTGATTGGCCGATACCGGTTCGTCTGGATCGCGTGCTGCCATGCGTTAGATCTAAACAAATCGTGCGGCTCTGGAGACGTACGCTTTCGCGTTTAAGTTACTCTATCCTATCCATCAGATCGGGATCGGACGGCTCCTATCTGATAGCCAAGAACTGGCGGCGCGAGTTCACCGGCGAGCGGCGGAGCGGCCAGTTAGCGGCGGCGCTAGCGAAATAGGACGCGAAGAAGAGGAGGAGGACGCTCACCAGGTTCGCAATGCAACGTTGATGCTCAACGTGCTACTGGTTGGTGGAGGGGCGCACGGGGACGGGCAGAATTCTTCGCCGGAGTTAGTTCTGGCGACGGACGCGCGCGGTCGAGGTCGAGGACGACGCTGTGGTCCACGAAAATACAAACGGAGGACTGGGTTAGCTGCGCATGGCCATGGTAAAGATGCTTGCGTGATCGAAAAGATGCGGGGCGGTCAGTGTTTACCGGGGATCGTCGTCGGAGAGAAAACAGGCGGCGGCGCTGTCAGAGCTAGTCCAAGCCGAAGCTCTGGGGCGCCCGCGGTCGAGTGAAGGACACAGAAGGATGCGCCAGTGTATGGTGAGCGTGCTCGTGTGCTCAGGGAGGCATGAGGTGGAGTGTGTTGGCCGGAATCGATGAGAACGGTCGTCGGAGACAGAGGAAGTGCAGGGCAAAATTCTTCGGCCTGGGGGCGTGTCGATGGGGGGTGTCTGGGGGAAATGGAGAAGAAGGCGCTGGCGCTTAAGTGTGCTTGATCGCTGCGAGTTATGGTGGCCGTGTTAAGGCGTAATCAAGCCACGAATCAATAGCCTGCAACGGCCGGCGAGGGGGAGAAAAGGTCGAGCGGGGTGAAGAGGAAGAACAGGAGGAGTGGGGCCGTTGCGTCAGTGGGAAAAGGGAAGAGGGGGAGGTCCACATGTCAGTTGCTCCGTGGGTTTAAAAAGGAGTGTGAAACGTTTTCTTTCGGGGGAGGGGAGTTGGGCTGGTTGGTGGGCTTCCTGGGCTGCTGGGTTGGGTCTGTCCTTTTCCATATTTTTTTCTGCATGTTTGTTTTATTCTTTTCTATTTCTATTTTCTGATTTGATTTTCAAAAAAATGATTTAATCAACAATTCAAACCATTCAAACAATTCAAACTTGTAATGAGTTTTTGGTTCTGTTTTAGTAGCATAAACCAACTTCCAAAATAAAATAATATTTTAAATCTTTTTAGGTTCTATTTATTAATTGAATAAAATGGTCCATGGTTTATTAATAAAACAAGGTTTGGTTTATTTAATAAAATCTTCATTTGAAATCCAAATGCTTTCAAAATAAAATTAGTAGGTTTAATTTGGGAAATATATAATATTTGGAAATTTGTTTTAAAACAAAACAACCTTTTATTTTAGTGTCCATTATTAATTAATATAATAGACTTTCATTATTAAATCCAATAGGATCTGTTTTATTGAGATGTTTATTTTGAAATCCAAAATAAAGCCAAAACATTTTAGTAGGTTTTATTTGTGAATATCAAATATTTGGGAAAACTTATTTTAAATAGTTTAATAAGTTTTGATGTTTCAATTAAATTGGTAAAACCTTTTATTTAAATAAAGTTGGATATTAAATCCTTATTATTTTATTTAAGCAATCCTTTATTATTTTTAAATAAACCTTTGCTATTTTATCTAAAATAGAATGTTTTAATTCAAAAGCTTGGCCAAGGTTTTAATTGGCTTTATAAAATAATCCTTATTTATGAATCCACCCTTTCTTTTGAAAACCAAAATTTTTTTATTTAAAGATTCAAAATAGTAATTTTAAAACATTTTAATTTCCTTTAATAAATGTTTATCTTTACAAATCCCTTTAGGATTTTATTTAATTCAAATGGGTTTGAAGTTCCAATTGAATTCAAAAAGTTTCTTCTGGCCTTGAAAATCAAACAAAGTTTTATTTTATTTGTTTATTTTCACATTACAAGATTTGGAAAATCTTGGGATGTGATAGGCTACCACCCTTAAAATAAATCTCGTCCCGAGATTTGGGGAGGCTAGGGGTTACAAGCAGGTTCAAAACAACTAGGGTACTACCACCCTTAAAAAATTTCAAACTAAATTACATCTTGGCTTGCTTGGAATCCTGGGGAACTTCTCTAAGTAAACACATGCATTGTGTTCTTGGTTTCCATTCTTGACTCATGGACCAAGGTTGAGATCCTTCATAGACTTGTTTAACTTGTTCTTCATCTTTTCTGGACAATTGCTTGCATAGTGGCCTAGTTCCTTGCATTTGAAACACATCACTTGGCTGATATCTTTCTTTTCCTTTGGTATCATTGTGTCTTGTTTGTTTCTTTGATTTTTCTTCTTCTCTGGGCATTCATTGGCATAGTGTCCCATCTCTTTGCAATTGTAACATTGCACTTGAGTAATGTCCTTCTTGTTAGGGTTGGGGCATTTCTTCTTCTTCTTGGGTCTCTCCAAAGCTAGGAGTTCTTCTAGTTCATGTTCTTCGTAGGTGGGAGATCTTTCTCTTTTCTTGGGGCATTGATCTTCATGCTCCTTGGATGCATGATCTTTGTCTCCAAAATTTTTGCTAGCTTGGGTTCCTTTTGGATTAGCATCTTTGTCACCCTTGTTATCATTAGCTCCTTGGGAAAAGTTTTCCCTCATGTTGATCATTTGAGTAACTAATCCTTGCAACATTTGGGATTAAAGTTTCAAAATCCTTTGTATGGCTGGGTCTAGTCCATTGTTGTTGGCTAAAAGCTGAGTTGTCTCTTGGCTCAACTGGTTTTGAGTTGCTATAAGTTCTCTCATGTTGTCTTCTTGGTTGGTGTTGGTGTCTCTTGGAGTAGTCATCTGTTTGGGTTTGAAGGGAGATTAGAATAGGCAAGATATTTCTAAGGAAATATTTCTAATCACACACATCACAATTCACACAAGCAATGTGCAAGCAATCACAACAAACATTTCACTCAAACAACAAAGTTCAAGCACATACTTAGGCAACAAAATATTTTTGTTATTCACATGAGTTGGTGGTTTTGTCTTTAACTAAAATATGGTGGTCCATCTATAGGGTTCACTTGTGATCCTTCCTTCCTTTATGATTCTTCTTGTATGAGATCATGATTCCTTGAGATAAACTCTTGGTCACAATTCTTCAAATGATGTAGGCTCCTTCTAACTTTTTGCATTCCCTCAGTCTCTAAATCTTGAGCAAGATTTCCTTGTCTTACTTGTAGTTCTTTGGTGAATATGCTGAAGATGTTGAAGTCATTAGAGCTGAAGATGTTGAAGTCATTAGAGTTGAAGATGTTGAAGAAGTCTTTTGCACATGGTGTAGTCTTTGGTCATGGGGTAGGCTTTTCCATCAAGTTGAAGTAGAAGAGATGTAGAGTTGAAACCAAAATGGTTGAGGAAAGAGTTTACAAGATTGTTTTGTAAATAAGTTTTTGGAACAAATACAACTCCTATTTTCTAAGGGTTTTTGTCCAATCCTAGGTTTACAAATTCTACAGGCAACACAATGCTCTGATACCATCTGTAGACCCCTCCTTTATAAAGGAAAGGATCCCTGTGATTGCAATGCTAGTCCCTGGATCAATAGCTAGCATCCACAGTTAAGATGTAATATCAAGAAACAAAGGTCATAATATAACTTTATAACCAGGAATAACATAAGTTTATTACATCAAACATAGCTCATTAGGCTATTACATTACATTGCAGCGGAATAACAATAAGCATGGGGTCCTTCATCTTCAAAGTGCCACAGGAAGATGTTGGTTGTAGACTTTGTAATCCTAATCAATCAATCTTCACTAAAAACAATCAAACCTGCAACATTACAAGTTACAACCACAAGGGTCAATACATTTGAATTGTATTGGCAAGTGATACTATGGTAGTATAGTGGAGTCTAACATCTATATGCATTTGGCTAAGTGGAGTTGAGGCTTGCATTGCTCAAAATAGATTTTTCTTATCATTTTGAAAATACTAAGTTTTTGCTTGACAAAATCATTTTTCTCAATCAAAGATTTCAAGATCCTTGTACCAAGCCATCTCTCCATCAATGATTGAAGAATTCAAACAACCCTTGTTCAATCCACAAGATTTTAACTCAGAAATTTGAATGATGAGATTCTTGATTGCTTCCATGTCTTGATGCTCAAATTGTCCTTTACCAGGGACATGGCTAAGTACTTAGATTTTACACTCTGCAGAGGTGGTGCACTTTACCCACAAGACTTGGTTTCCCAAGACAAGATCTTTCAGAAGCTTTCCCTTAGACCAAAATGGACGCGTTCCAACCTATCAAACACTACCACCCACTGTCCATATGGCTAAGTTCTTGCAACCTATATGATCATGGCAGAGCCCATATTGCCAAGTGGTTGCACTTGAAGCTTCTCAACATTTGACATCTCAAATCCCTTTGTTCCTGGGTGGCATACCACAAGTGAGATACACAATCCAAGTCTATGGCATTGTGAACCACTCAACCAATCTCCACCAAGCAAGCCCATTCCACCCAGGTGATTCATTAACTTAGTTGTTTTATTAAACAAAACTTAAGTCCTCAGACTTAGAATATTTTTCCATAGTGTGAATATATATCCCACCCATGTTTTCTATTAGCTAGGCTAAGCTTGATTGTAATAGGAATCTTAATTTAGGAAAATCCTACTAAGGATTCATCTACTAGGTTCTACCATAGCAAGGTCTATACTTAGCAAAATCCATGCAAGTTTACTTAGCAAAATCACTAATGCATAGAGAAAGTAATGGGACAAAAAGTATGAAGCATCACTTGCCTTTTTGGTAGGGAATGGTAGTTCACTCCTTGATCTTGTTAGTCTCACACTTCACTACAAGTCAAACAAGCAAACACTAATTCAATTTACATTCCAAACCAAAGTCAAACAAACAATTCTTCACACACACAAAGTAATGGAATCTAAGTCATGCATGGGAGCATGCACAAGATAGTTTTATTTTGCAAAGGGGGTCTCTATGGGGTTTCTAAACTTTGTAAGATCCAAATTGGTCATTTACCAAAGTGGAAAAGTCATTAGCAAGAAGGTTTTGTCCAAAAACTATTTTTAATTCCATTCATCATTTCATGTGGTGAAAAATGTTTTTATTAAGGCAAAACTCTTAAGTTGTTCACCAAATGAGTTGCTATTGCAAAACTTGGTGTTTTTAGGTCAGTAGGTTTGATCAAACCATTTTCTTAAGGTTTTCTTTCCATAAGCATTTTTATAACAAAAACCATTTTTTTTATTTGGCTAGAAAATGGCTAAGTCAATTAATCCAATCTAAATTTTACCAAAATCATTTTTAACACCAAAGATTGGTTCCTAGGGTCAGTAAGGTCACAACAAACCATTTTGCAAAGGTTTTAATCTTAAATTCAATTTTAAACAATTTTTCTACTCTAAACAAGTACACAAATGTTTCTGTAAATTCAAACAAGCTAACAGATACTATTTGCTAAACTAAGGCCATGGTTGGCTAGGGCTTGTTCTCCTGAATTCATTGATATAAAATTTATAAATTTTGGACGTGTGGTTTGAAAGTTACAGAGGTTTGAAAATTGAATCTAGAACAGATTCAAATCTGTGTTTAAATCAAAACATGGCCACGCGTCACGTCGTGATTGGCCGATACCGGTTCGTCTGGATCGCGTGCTGCTGTGCGTTAGATCTAAACAAATCGTGCGGCTCTGGAGACGTACGCTTTCGCGTTTAAGTTACTCTATCCTATCCATCAGATCGGGATCGGACGGCTCCTATCTGATAGCCAAGAACTGGCGGCGCGAGTTCACCGGCGAGCGGCGGAGCGGCCAGTTAGCGGCGGCGCTAGCGAAATAGGACGCGAAGAAGAGGAGGAGGACGCTCACCAGGTTCGCAATGCAACGTTGATGCTCAACGTGCTACTGGTTGGTGGAGGGGCGCACGGGGACGGGCAGAATTCTTCGCCGGAGTTAGTTCTGGCGACGGACGCGCGCGGTCGAGGTCGAGGACGACGCTGTGGTCCACGAAAATACAAACGGAGGACTGGGTTAGCTGCGCATGGCCATGGTAAAGATGCTTGCATGATCGAAAAGATGCGGGGCGGTCAGTGTTTACCGGGGATCGTCGTCGGAGAGAAAACAGGCGGCGGCGCTGTCAGAGCTAGTCCAAGCCGAAGCTCTGGGGCGCCCGCGGTCGAGTGAAGGACACAGAAGGATGCGCCAGTGTATGGTGAGCGTGCTCGTGTGCTCAGGGAGGCATGAGGTGGAGTGTGTTGGCCGGAATCGATGAGAACGGTCGTCGGAGACAGAGGAAGTGCAGGGCAAAATTCTTCGGCCTGGGGGCGTGTCGATGGGGGGTGTCTGGGGGAAATGGAGAAGAAGGCGCTGGCGCTTAAGTGTGCTTGATCGCTGCGAGTTATGGTGGCCGTGTTAAGGCGTAATCAAGCCACGAATCAATAGCCTGCAACGGCCGGCGAGGGGGAGAAAAGGTCGAGCGGGGTGAAGAGGAAGAACAGGAGGAGTGGGGCCGTTGCGTCAGTGGGAAAAGGGAAGAGGGGGAGGTCCACATGTCAGTTGCTCCGTGGGTTTAAAAAGGAGTGTGAAACGTTTTCTTTCGGGGGAGGGGAGTTGGGCTGGTTGGTGGGCTTCCTGGGCTGCTGGGTTGGGTCTGTCCTTTTCCATATTTTTTTCTGCATGTTTGTTTTATTCTTTTCTATTTCTATTTTCTGATTTGATTTTCAAAAAAATGATTTAATCAACAATTCAAACCATTCAAACAATTCAAACTTGTAATGAGTTTTTGGTTCTGTTTTAGTAGCATAAACCAACTTCCAAAATAAAATAATATTTTAAATCTTTTTAGGTTCTATTTATTAATTGAATAAAATGGTCCATGGTTTATTAATAAAACAAGGTTTGGTTTATTTAATAAAATCTTCATTTGAAATCCAAATGCTTTCAAAATAAAATTAGTAGGTTTAATTTGGGAAATATATAATATTTGGAAATTTGTTTTAAAACAAAACAACCTTTTATTTTAGTGTCCATTATTAATTAATATAATAGACTTTCATTATTAAATCCAATAGGATCTGTTTTATTGAGATGTTTATTTTGAAATCCAAAATAAAGCCAAAACATTTTAGTAGGTTTTATTTGTGAATATCAAATATTTGGGAAAACTTATTTTAAATAGTTTAATAAGTTTTGATGTTTCAATTAAATTGGTAAAACCTTTTATTTAAATAAAGTTGGATATTAAATCCTTATTATTTTATTTAAGCAATCCTTTATTATTTTTAAATAAACCTTTGCTATTTTATCTAAAATAGAATGTTTTAATTCAAAAGCTTGGCCAAGGTTTTAATTGGCTTTATAAAATAATCCTTATTTATGAATCCACCCTTTCTTTTGAAAACCAAAATTTTTTTATTTAAAGATTCAAAATAGTAATTTTAAAACATTTTAATTTCCTTTAATAAATGTTTATCTTTATAAATCCCTTTAGGATTTTATTTAATTCAAATGGGTTTGAAGTTCCAATTGAATTCAAAAAGTTTCTTCTGGCCTTGAAAATCAAACAAAGTTTTATTTTATTTGTTTATTTTCACATTACAAGATTTGGAAAATCTTGGGATGTGACACAAATGCAAATAATGGCAGAAATCTGTCAAAACAGACCAGCAGGTAGAAACCTATTTTTTTCGAAAATCTTCTATTGATCAAATAAAAAAGTGTTGAACTAACTAAAGTTAGCTAATATGCTGGGGGATTTATTCGTAAATTTTCAGCTCAATCCGACTCACAGAGACTCCTCACGAATTTTTATGGTTGAGGACAGAAATCTGTTTCGGGACAGCAACTCCCCATATCTTACTTCCCTCTCATTAGAGGTCATTCTTGGCACAAAAAGCAAACAAAAAGGATAAGGAGAGGTCATTAATGAAGTAATAACTTCCAAGACTCAAGGAAACTCTTGGGTTATCTTCCAACAAGTACTTTTCTTTAACGCCTTTAAGTTAGGCATTGATAATTTGAGAAGATGCTCACATAAGAACTATGAGTTGAAGTAAACGAGAGCATCAAGAAGCAAATTCAAAACACATTTGAGTCTAACACACTTCCTACGCATAGGAATATTTTAAGAAAACAAGTCATGAAAGAACAAAGCAACAAGCATAGGAAAGCAAAACCAGTGCAACTTCAAGATTTTCAACATAAAGAGGGGAAACTTAATACTGTTGAGATACATAAGACCATATTTCCCTCTCTCATAATAACTTTCAGTAGCATCATGAATAAACTCCACAATATAACCATCACATAAAACATTCTTATCATGAGCCACATGCATAAAATTATTATTACTCTCCACATAAGTAGTGGGAGCAAATTCAACAAAATAGCAATCATTATTATTCTCATCACCATAATCATCAAATATAGGAGGCATATTGTAATCACAATAAATTTTCTCCTCAATAGTAGGTGGACTGAAAATATAATATTCATCATTGTAATCATCATACATTGGAGGTATAGTATCATCATAAGCAATATAATAGCTACCTTCCAAAGCTGGGGAACTAAAAAGATCATTTTCATAAAGACTAGCTCCCCCAAGCTTAGACATTTCCATAGCATTAGCAATAATGGTGTTCAAAGAATTCATACTAATAACATTGCTATTAGCATGCAAATAAAGCTCCAAAGGTTTTTAAATTTTCTCTTCAAACACTTCATGTCCTAACTCAAGATAAATACTATAGAGCTCTCTAATTTTTTTGTGTTTTTGAAAAGAGGCAAAGAAAACCATGCAAAAGAAACTAAGCAAACTAAAAACAAAGTAAAGAGAAAGGAAGTAGAGGACTCCCCTTGTGAAGACGTCCTTAGCCTCCCCGGCAATGGCGCCAGAAAACTTGTTGGCGCTATGTTGACGTGGGAGTTTCTTCTTCTTCGTTCCCTGGCAACGGCGCCAGAAAAGGCTTGATACGGCGCTGAGTTGATGTAGGAGCGCTTCGTTGGGAACCCCAAGAGCAAGGTGTGAAGCAGCACAGAAGCAAGTTTTCCCTTAGTAAGAAACCGAGGTTATCGAACCAGTAGGAGGAAGGAAACGTCACATAGGTGTTGCAAGCAACACGTAGACCTGCACAACACAAACTCAAGACTTTGCCCCAACAAACAGTGAGGTTGTCGATCTCACCGATTTGCTGTAACAAAGGATTAAACGTATGGTGTGTAAGGTAATGGTGGTTTCCAGCAAGTAAATAGGTAACAGTGGAAGATGTATCAATGGTAAATATTGGACCGTGGTCCATAGTTCACTAGAGGTGATGTCCTTAGATAAACAACATGGCATGAAGGGTAAACAAATTACAGCAGGGCAATTGACATGAACTGAGCTAGGCATAACAATGCAATACTAGACAAAAAGATCCTATGAGATTCGATTGGGCAATACAACAATATACATATACCGCCATCCAACTGCATCTATGACTAGAAGTCCACCTTCAGGTTATCATCCGAACCCCCTCCATTATTAAGTTGCAAAGAACAGACAACTGCTTCAAGCAAAGTGTGTAAGGTAAACAATCCACTTGTTCCTTGAACAAGAGACCGTTGTTTTCTCCCTAGTGGCAACATCACATCTACAACCGAGGAGATTTCTGTCACTTCCCTTGGAAACTAGAGGCATGAACCCACTATCGAGCATAAATACCCCATCTTGGAGTCACTAGCAACTACTTGGCCAAGATAGCTACTAACAACGGAGATCATGCAAGATCACAAACAACACAGACATGATAGAATCATAAAGACAAAACCATTAATCAATCTGACATAGTAATATCAATATCCATCGGATCCCCACAAACACAACATGCATGATTACAAATAGATTAGATCTTGATCATGAACGGAGCTCACAAGATCTATACATGAAAGCACAAGGAGGAGATACAACCATCTAGATACTACATGGACCCATAGTCCAAGGTGGAACTACTCACGCATCATACCGGAGAAGAAGGCCTCCGGGATGATCTCCCCTCTGGTAGGGTGCCAGAAAGAATTTCAGATCCCCCCCCCCCGATCTAGGGAAGATGGTGGCGGTGGCTACAGACGGTTTCATGCAGTTTTGATCGGGGTGCCTAGGGTTTCTGCATCGGGGGATTCTTATAGGCGAAGAGGCGAGGCTGGGAGGCGACCAGGGGGGCCACACCCTGCCCAGACGTGGGCCCACCCCAGTCCATGCCTAGGGGGTTTGGCCGCCCTGGCTCGCTTCTCCGTCTCTCCTCTGGACTTCGTGTAGCCCACGGTAAAATATTGACTTTGGCTTTTGTCCCATCCAATACCGAGAATATTGATTTTGTGCCTTTCTGGAACCAAAAAAAGGCAATTGGCACTATGGCAACTTGTTAATAGGCTAGTTCCGGAAAAGATATAAAAACACCTCAAAGTATAGAAAAAGCAAAGCAAAGTAGATACTAAACAAGCATGGAACATCAAAAATTATAGATACGTTTCCGACGTATCACACTACTTCTACTCTCACACTCTCCCTCTTCGACTCTCCAAATGAGAATCTCTCCAACAAGAACGTCACTTTCCTTATGGCAAGAGGAACAGAGGTATCTTCTTCATCTCACCCCACCGTCTTGAGTAATGATGAAATTGATGATGAAATGTCTCTTAAGGTCAAAAAGGAAATAATTGCTTTTGATGAGTTCATGAATAACTTGCAAGGGGAACACAAGAGACATTTTGTGTACCTCTTAGATCAACTTTCTCACACCCAAGAGCTTCTTGATGAAAGATGTAAACTAGGAAGAGAACACATGATTGAGGTAGAAGCCCTAAATAATGCTCTAGAAGAAGAACAAGAGACTAGGATGTCCCTTGAACTAAAACTTGAAGGGATTGATGGGGATAATGATTTAATTGTGAATAGACTCATTAAGGAACGAGACCTTGATATTGCTAAATATAAAAGGTCTAAAAAGGACAAGATTGAGTTTGGTGTGGTTCATGAAAAACTTGCCGAGGGCTTTAGTTTGCTTGACAAGGCTCACAAGGCTTTGGAAAGTGAACTCTTGTCACTCACAAAGTCCCATGAAAAGCTTCAAACTCAATTGATCAATATTCCTTCATCTAGTAATTTCATTCCCTCTAGTAGTACAACTATTCTTGAAGAAAATGCTAGGTTGAAGGGGGAGCTATCTAAGGCCACCTTTCCAAAAGGAAACAAGTACATTGATGACTTCTTGAGTAAGCAAAGGTCAAATGGTGAGAAAGGAGGCATTGGTTTTGTCTCCAAATCCAAGAAGAAGAACAAGAAGAAGGCCAAGCCCGCAGAAGAGAAAGACAAGGCCATTGTGGATAGTAATACCATAAGTGGTAAAACTATGTCTCATGATGATTTTGCGGGAAGTGCTAACCCTCACTATGTTCTAATGCGTGATTATTATGGTGATGTGTATGCACAATATGTTGGCCCATTTGATGGTTATATTTCTTGGTCTATTTGTGTCCCCAAGACCCTTGTTGCTAACAAAATAGGACCCATTGAAAATGGGTACCTAAAAATTAGCTTGAACTTTTGTAGACATATGCTTCCAGAGGGTCAAAGTGGGTGCTTGATAGTGGTTGCACAAGTCATATGACTGGAAGCTCTTCTATTGTCAAGGAATTAAGGCCAAATGATAATCAAATATCCGTGACATATGCCGACAAGTCCACGTCTAAGGTAATGGGTTTTGGCAAGGTAGTGGTTGCCCACGATATCACACTTGTGGACGTCATGCTTGTTGAGACCCTTGGTTACAATTTACTTTCAGTCCGTGCTCTTGTAAATATGGGCTTTGCCATCTTTATTGATGATGATACTGTGGTCCTCATGTGGAGCAAGTCTCTCAAGGTCGCTTTCATTGAGTACGTCAAAAATGACTTGTATGTGGTGGACTTTTCGGGGCAAACCACTACAAGTGCGATGTGCTTATTCGGAAAGGCCGATGTGGGTTGGTTATGGCATCGCCGACTAGACCATGTCAACATGAGAACTTTGCAAAGTCTCCACAAGGATGGCCATATTGTTGGACTAAAAAATGTTTCCTTTGCCAAAGATCGTGTTTGTAGGGTGTGTGTAGAAGTAAAGATGCATGATGCTCCCCACAAGCCAAAGAACCACATCAACTCAACAAGGATCTTGGAGCTCCTTCATGTGGATCTCTTTGGTCCTCCATCTCATGCGTGTCTTGGTGGGAAGAAATATTGTTTGGTGATTGTTGATGACTATTCAAGATACCCATGGGTATATTTCTTCAAGTTGAAAAGTAAGACCCAAAAGACCTTCATCGACTTCATCAACTTGGTTCAACGTCAATACAATGTCCCCATGTTGATAATAAGAAGCGAAAATGGCACCGAGTTCAAGAACTACACCTTGAATGATTTTCTTAGTGATGAGGGGATAAAACACCAATATTCCACTGCATATACCCCTCAACAAAATGGTTTAGACGAGAGGAAGAACCAGACTCTTATTGAGATGGAAAGTACCATGTTGGCGGAGTTTAAATCTCCATACAACTTTTGGGCCGAAGCCATCTCCACCGCTTGCCATGCATCAAACCAGCTCTACCTCCGCAAATAATTGAATAAGACTCCATATGAAATACTTTCCGGTAACAAGCCAAACATATCTTACTTCTGGATGTTTGGTTGTAAGTGTTTATATCTCATAAAGGGTGTTCGTTTGTCCAAATTCGATTCCAAAGCATTAGAGGGTATTTTTTTTGGATATGGTCTCGAATCTCACACTTATAGAATCTATGATAAGCTCTTCGGAGCCGTCATATAATCTTGTAGTGTGACCTTCGAAGAATATGATGGTCCCCAAGGGGGGCATGTTGATGCTTGTGATGCGGATGATGAAATGCCTCAGGATGCCATAGGAAAATTGGGTGTGGGATATATCCGCCCTGTTAAGGAACCCCTTATGGCGGATCGAGAATAACTATGCTCTACTCAAGTGGAGCCCTCATCTTCACAACAACAACAAGCTACATCTATCGAGGAGGACAATGACCCAAGCCAAAGACAAGTTGTTGACCCTCAACATGTTGATCAAGGTGACATCTCTAGTGAGGAGGATCTTGAGTCACCATTCTCCAGAATGACAAGTGATGCTCGATCCATTACACAAGGAAGATCTATACAATCAGTCGTAAGAGCAGCTCAACTCCAATATAGTAATGTACTGGATCAAGACCAAGGTCAACATTTGCCTCTTAATGAAGAGAATGATTCCGATGATGATCAAGGTCAAGTTGATGGTCAAGACGAGGACCAAAATGATGAAGAGGTCCCCCCAAGAAACAACAACGAGATCCATACTCATTGCGAAGATAGAAAGGATAGGATGTTGGAATTAAGGGACCACTCTCTTGAGAATGTGGTTAGAGATCTAATGAGAGGAATATCCACAAGAGCACAATTGAAGAGGTTTAGTGAACACCAAGCACACATATCCATGATTGAACCAAAGAAAGTGTGGGAAGCTATGGAAGATTCGGATTGGTTGGAAGCAATGCACAAAGAGCACAACAACTATGAGAGAAACAAAGTATGGAAGTTAGTTTAGAAGCCAAAGGATTGTCGCAATGTTATAGGAACCAAGTGGATATTCAAGAACAAGCAAGATGAGCATGGGATTATAGTAAGGAACAAGGCAAGATTGGTTGCACAAGGGTTCTCTCAAATTGAAGGCATTGATTATGGAGAGACATATGCACTCGTGGCTCGCCTTGAGTCCATCTGTATCCTTCTTGATTATGTGGCACATCATAACTTTAAGTTTCAACAAATGGATGTAGAAAGTGCATTTCTTAATGGTCCATTGAATGAGTTGGTATATGTAAAGCAAGCCCTAGGATTTGAGGATCCCAACTTCCCAAACCATGTCTACAAACTTGATAAGGAGTTCTATGGGCTCAAACAAGCCCCACGCACGTGGTATGAGAACCTTAGAGAGTTGTTGTTTGACCGTGGGTTTGAGGTTGGGAAAATCAATCCCACTATTTTTACTAACAAGGTCAATGGGGAGATTTTTGTATGCCAAATATATGTTGTTGATATTATCTTTGGCTCATCTAACAAAGCTTTTAATGATGAATTCTCAAAGCTTATGACTAATAGGTTTCGGATGTCTATGACAGGGGAGTTGAGAGTATTTCTTGGTTTTGAGATCAAGCAAGTAAGAGGAGGAATATTCTTCAACCAAGCCAAGTATACCCAAGATATGCTCAAAAATATTCAACATGAAAGACTTAAATGGTGCTCCTACCCCCATGGAAACAAAGACTCATCTTGAACTAAATCCAAATGGTAAAGATGTGGATCAAAAGGTATACTGGTCTATGATTGGTTCTTTGCTTTACCTTTGTGCATCTAGACCCGAAATTTTGTTGAGTGTAGGAGTATGTGCAAGATATCAAGTGGCTCCTAAATAAATCCATTTGATGGCGGTCAAGAGAATCTTTCGATATTTGGTTCATACCCCACACTATGGTCTTTGGTATCCTCGAGGGTCAACATTTTCTCTTTGTGGGTACACGGACTTAGATTGGGATGGTGATAAGGATGATATAAAATCAACATCCGGGTCTTGCCAATTCCTTGGTAGGTCCTTGGTATGTTGGTCCTCTAAGAAGCAAAATTGTATATCTCTCTCCACTGCCGAAGCCGAGTATGTGGCAGCTGCTAGTGCTCGCACTCAATTGCTATGGATGAGGCAAACTTTAAAGGAATACGGTGTCCATTGTGACAAAGTGCCTCTTTTATGTGACAATGAAAGTGCTATCAAGATTTCCTATAACCCAGTGGATCACACAAGGACAAAGCACATTGAGATTCGTCATCACTTCATTAGGGAACATGTTGCTCGAGGTGATATTGAGCTATCATATGTGTGAACCAAAGACCAACTTGCTGATATCTTCACGAAGCCACTTGATGAAGCAAGGTTTTGTTATTTAAGGAATGAAGTAAATATCATAGATTCAAGGAGCTTGACTTGATCACCTTGCATACTCACCTATGTCTTGACCCTTATTTGGTTTAGGTGCATGCATGGAGATAGGGGAGTACGGTCCTAATACATTGGGCTATCCCTACCCCCATAATGTGTCAACACCCGGATTTTCAATCCAGATGCCTGTTATGCCATACATCGCAATCCCAGGATTACCATTTTTGCGAGACATAACAGATTTGGATATCACAGTACATCATCCATTACAAACCATACATAAGGTCTTACACAAATAAGGATCTCATGATCCAGTTCTTAATACAATTCAAGCAGCGGAATAACGTAACAATAACGATAGCGAGGGTGAAGCTCCATCTTCAGGGTCACAGGCAATGCTTACGATGGGAGATGATCCTAGTTGTCGTAACCTTCCTACGGTCTGTCATCCTGGTACTCCTCTTCATAGTCTGGCCACGGTAATAGCCAGGGACAAAGCCATGAGTACTCTTTAAGTACTCGCAAACTAATACTAATAAGTTAAGGAGGTTTTTGTAGTAGGATACTAAGCTCTAGGGTTGTTTTGCAAAAGGCCAGATTTACCTCTACTAAGTTCAAAATCAAAGAAAGCTAGTTGAAAGTTTTATAACACCTAAGTGGGAAGTTGAATTTCATATCACAACTTTGTTATGGTCAAGTCAAAGTCATAAATCATTTCATAAGTCATTTTGAAAACATCTGACGGAGGAACAGTATGGCCACTCCAACTGTCCATAACCGCAGACGCGGCTATTCGAATAGTTTGACACACTGCAGAGATTGTACACTTTCACCACAACATTCTATACATCAGTCAGGAACAATCCTGAATTCACCATACTTAGTATGCGGACAATCAATCCTAACCTTTCAATTACACGCCCTAGTATAGGCACCTCTCCTGTGAGTTTGGCCTCCCAACCATGACCAGCTGTCATCTTGCATACTACGCAGGTGGACAATCTTCACAAGGTAGCCTCAGCTCAGACCTTGGCCATGAGGGAACCCATACTAAAGTATATAAATTTCCAGTCAAGCCCTACCCAATTTTCGTGTATTGTGGTTGTACGGTAAAATTGGAATGGTATCGCATCCAAACAACCATCAGTTTTGTAACAGGCTAAGGCTCATGCCTTAACATTTTCATCATCAAAAATCATCTGGTGTTCAAGAACACATGTCAAAACATTTCAATAGAATGACTCATCATTCTAAGGTTCTCATAACCATTTTCACCAAGTATTCCCATCTAAAGTTGGTCAAGTTTTATGCTTAGCACTAGCAGCTATATGTGGGGGTAAATACTAATGAGGGGTACTAAACAAGTGCGTATTAACTAAGTTCAATCTCATGTCTTAGGATGACATCAAGATTATCTAACTTAGGCCAAATTTTATGCTCTTTATGCTACCTTCAGTTATCTTTCTAGAATCTACAAGTCACTAAGTAAACTCTAAGAAAAGCTTTGATAAAGAAAGTAAAGTATTAAGCTTGCAAGTAAAGCTAGGATTGGGTCATCAAGTGGGTATGATCACATATGCTTAAGGCATATAATTGGCATAGTAACCAGCAAGTAGTAGCTTGCATAATTGCAAGTATAAGCTTGCTAAATTCATATGATAGTATTAGGCTTGCATAAGTAGGTATCTTGCAAGTGTTAGCTTGCCTTGTGCAGAGCAGTTGTTGAAGTTTTACTCGGCTTCTTCTTCGTAGTATTCTCCTTCCTCCTCGTATCCTTGGTCGGTATTAACGTCTATAAATAAATACGAGGTACACAATCACCAAAAAATACTTAACTATTGCTAATCATCACACAAAAGTTCACACTAGATGATCTAGCATCATCACTATTATCACAAGGATTAAAGAACTTGTCTGTCACATCCCAAAATTTTCCAAATTTTGAAATGTGAAAAATAAATAAACAAAATAAATAATTGTTGAAATTTAGGGTGAAAAGAAACTTTTTGTTTCTAAATGGAAACTTAAAATCCCATCTTGAACAAACTTTGAATAAGATTTGAATCCAACAAAAATTCAAATCAAGTGAAATGCATTCTTCATAAATGCATCTTGAAATTTAAACACTTGGAAAACAAGCCAAAACTCTAAAACCCTAAAGGAGGAAAATCATTTCAAAGATATCCCTAAGATTATGGATTTGATCCATATAAAGATTTATCAAAAAACATTTATAAATGATAAAAAGGGATAATATAAATATTATAAAACCATAGAAATTGGTTTCACTTAATTTGGAGCCATAGATAAAATCTTATGAATTTAATAAGATAAGGAAATTGAATTCCCAAAGATAATAAAACAGCTATCTAAAATCCATACCTAATTGTGAGAAAATAATCCTAAAGAGATTTAAAAAGATAAACAAATATTAAATAAAATTATAAAAGTTGGAATCACCATTTTTGGATCCTTCAATAAAAAGATATGGTTTTTATAAGCAAAGGAAGAAATAATAAATAACGACTATTTTAAAAGAGCCAAATTAAAACTTGGCCAAGCAAATAAAAT
Organism: Avena sativa; assembly: GCA_916181665.1. NCBI lineage: Eukaryota > Viridiplantae > Streptophyta > Magnoliopsida > Poales > Poaceae > Avena > Avena sativa. The sequence continues at coordinate 112,717,574 of OV702283.1, forward strand.
AAAATATTTTGTTTAATAAAAAGAGTAAAGGATTATATAGAAAAAATCATGAGGATTTATTATTATCCAATTTCATTTAAGTAAAGACATTTCCCATTTTAAATGAACATTAAAAACATAATAAAGTATTTTAAATAATAATTCAAAGTGATTTATTTTTAAATAAAACCTACTAAAAATATTTGGTAAAATTTAGATTTCAAATAGAGTTTGAAAACATTAATAAATCTTATTTGAATTAAGACAAGGGCCTATTTTAAATAATTAATATACCCTAAAAATAATTAAAAAAGATATTCTAAATTTGACTTTAGAATATGTTAATAAACAGTATTAGAATATACAAAAATTTTGGCAAAGGTTTGAATTCAATTAGTGTTTGAAATATTTGAATAAAAATCAAAACAGAATAATAGAAAAGGAAAAAGGAAAAGAATCAGAACAAAAAAAAAGAGTTGGACCCAGCCCAACTAACCCCAGGCCCAGACCAGCCCAGCGAGCCCACCTTCCACTCTCTCGCGAAACGTTTTCTCATGCGCAATCACACCCCCGCAGTCGATGACCGCTGGCCCCCACCTTTCTTTTCCCTCTCTCGCTGACTAGCAAGCCCCACCTCCCAGTCATCTTCTTCACCCGCGCGCTAACCTCGCCGGTCGTTTCCTGCCGTTGATGCCGACGATAAATTCGCTTAAATTCCATACTAAAACCTCGCCGCGACCACGCGTACTTAATCACCTCTCCTCTCCGCTCCTTTCCCTCAATCCCCAGCTTCTTCCCGCCCCTAGGCTGCTCGGAATCTTCTTCACACCGCCACTACCCCGACGACCTCTTCCGGCCGATTCCGGCGAAGCCAGACTACCTTCCACTCCCTGGCACCCACCAGCTTGCTCCCCACCGTCAGGCGAACCTTCCCATAGCCCCAGCTTGACCATGCATGCCCCAGAGGCTCGGCAACTTCGAAGTCTGAGCGCCACCGTGGACCTCCCCAACTCCGGCGATGCCTCCCTGTAAGCCCCGTTCTCCCCTATCTCTTTGGATGATGCCCCCGCACTCGCCGTAACCTTGCGCGTATAACACCACTACTTTCTTGACCTCTCGTGGTCTGCAGCGTCGGCCCTGTCAACAATAGGAAGTGCCTAATGCCACGGCAAACTCCGACGAGCAATCCCTCTGGAACCCGAGCGCCCCTTGATGAACAGAGACCACGTCGAGCTTCTCTGCACCCCTGCGAACCCTATGAGATACCTCTTTCAGTCTCTTGCTTCCTGAATCGTCGGGAACACCACCGTCTGACTGCGCCGCCGCCACTCGCCGCCAGTTCTTGGCAATGCATTGTGAGCCGTTCGATTTAGATCCAGCGTCTACGATAGATTGACTTAACGAAAGTGTGTCGAGTATTCTGTGCCGCACGATTTCAGTAAGATCCAACTCACCAAAGCAGCTGATCCGCGCGAACCGTTTTTGGCCAATCAGAACTTTCCACGTGGCCAGACTCTAGTTTTAAAAACAGATTGGATTCTATTAGATATGTGATTTTGTAAATTCCATAACTTTAAATCTACACATCCAAATTTTGCAAATTTTATATCAATGGAATCAGAAAAACAAGTACGTTCCAACCATGCACTTTGTTTGGAAAATTGCTTCTGTTAAATTGGCTGTTTTTACAGAAACTTGTGTAGGCATAATTTGAAAATAAAAATTATTCTAGAAATATTTTAAGGTAAAATCTTTGGCAATTGGATTGTTTTGAACCTACTGACCATAGAAACCAACTTGTGGATTCAAAAACATATTTTGTGAAGCAAAAGAATAAATCTTTGAATTAAAGCATTTGTAGTTAAATAAAAATACTGATTATGATATAAAAATTCTTTTTGAGTAAAACCATTGGAAAATGATTTGAATTAAACTCTCTGACCCTAAACACAAAGTTTTATGATTTAAAAATATATTTGGTGAACCCTATAAAAATTATTACTTTGCTAAAGGCATTTCCAACAACATAAAATATTGTTTTGGTATAAAAATGGTTTATAGGTGAAACCTTTTGCAAATGGTTTTAATATTAAACACTTGACCATAAAATACTAACATTTGTGTTTTAAAATGTATTTGCCAAACACTATAAATTATCACTTTGAGTTAAACCATTTCTAGCAAAACAAAAATGACTTAAAGTGGTCATTTTTACTAACTTGATATCCAATGGCTTTGCCACTTTTATAAATGACCAAAATGTGTTTTAAAATGTTTATAACCTATTAGAAAACCCCTTTTCCAAATAAAACAATCTTTGGCAAGCATTGTTTTTTTTATTATTCTATGAGATGAATTGCTTGAATGGTAGATTGAATATTTGCTTGCTTGATTGAATTGTAGTGGAATTTGAAGAGTGTGTCTATTGCAAGATCAAGGAGTGAAATTATATTATCTACTAAAAAGGAAAGTGGTGCTAAATACTTTTGTCCCATTATTTTCACTATGCATTAGTGATATTTCTAAGTAGGACTTGCATGGAATTTTTGCTAAGTATAAACTATGCCATGGGAAATCCTAGTAGATGAAACCTTAGTAGAATTTTCCTAAGTCAAGATTCCTACTACTATCATGCTTAATTTAGCTAGTAGAAAACAGGGGTGGATTATATTCATGCTATGGAATATTTCTAAGTCAAGGACTTGTGTTTTGTTTAATAAAACAACTAAGTGAATGAATCACCTGGGTGGAATGGAAAGAAAGGTTTGTGTTGAGTGGTTACACAAGTCCAGTATACTGGGGAGAACTTGGGCATCACCAAGTCCAGTATACTGGGGAAGACTTGGTATCTCACTTGTGGATTGCCACCCAGGAACAAAGAGATTTGAGATGTCAAATGTTGAGAAGCTTCAAGTGCAACCACTTGGCATTATGGGCTCTGCCTGGATCATATAGGTTGCAATAACTTAGCCAAATGGACAGTTGGTGGTAGGTGATGATAGGTTGGAACGCGTCCATTCTGGTCTAAGGGAAGTCTTATAAAATATCTTGTCTTGGTGAAAATCAAGTCTTGTGGGGAAAGTGCACCACCTCTGCAGAGTGTAAAATCTAAGTACTTAGCAGTGTCCCTGGTAATGGACAGCATGAGCATCAATACATGGAAGCTATCAAGAATCTCCTCATCCCAATTTTCTAAGTTAAAACTTGTGTTTGAACAAGGGAGAAGGTTCACCAATTTCTATTGGTGGTTCCTTGGGTGATTTTGTCAAACAAAAACTTAGTGTTTTCAAATGATAAGGAAAAAATCTATTTTGAGCAAAGCAATCCTAATCTCCACTTAGCCAAATGCATATAGATGATAGTTACCACTATACTACCATAGTATCACTTGCCAATACAATTCAAATGTATTGACCCTTGTGGCTGTAACTTATTATGTTGCAGGTTTTGTTTGATGTTAGTGAAGTGTGTTGATTAGGATTACAAGTCTACAACCAACATGATTGCCTATGGCACTTTGAATATGAAGGACTCCATGCTATAGTTATTTCTGCTGCATTGTATTGAGATAGCCAAATGAGCTATGTAAGATGTAATCAATTATTTTATTCCTGGTTATAAAGTTGTATTATGACCTTTGTTTCTTGATATTACATCTTAACTGTGGATGCTAGCTATTGATCCAGGGACTAGCATTGTAAACACAGGGATATCTACCTTATTAAAGGTTGGGACCTCTACAGATGGTATCAGAGCACTGTGTTGCCTGTAGGATTGTAACCCTAGGATTGGACAAAACCCCTTAGAAAAATAGGAGATATGTTTGTTCCAAAAACTTATCTACAAACAATCTTGTCAACTCTTTCCTCAGCCTTTTTGGTTTTAATTCTACATCTCTTCCTTTTCAAACTTGATGGACAAAGACCTCACCCATGAGAAAAGACCTCAACATGAGCAAAGAACTTCATCAACTCAAATGACTTCAACTTCAACATCATCAAAGACTTCAACTTTATTTTTTCCAAGGACTTCAACTTGGATATCACTAAGGACTACAAGTGAGACAAGAAATATTACTCAAGACTTGAAGACTAAGGAAACACAACTTAGAAGAATCATCATCATCTTTGGAGTTTGTAACCAAGACACAAGAATTTTCCCAAGGAAACCATGATCTCATTCAAGAATAAACAACAAAGAAGCATGGAATGATCTCAAGTGAACCATATAGTTGAACACCATATTTAATTTAGATCAAACCCACCAACTTATGTGGTGTGGCAAAAATATTTTGTTGCCAAAAAAATGTGTGCTTGAACTTTGTTATTTGAGTGGAATATTTGTTTGTGATTGCTTGCATATTGCTTGTGTGAATTGTGATGTGTGTGATAGACTTCTTCCTTAGAAATCTTTGCCTATTCTAATCCCAATCCAACCCAAACAGAGTACTTCCCCAAGAAACTCCAACATCAAGAATGGTGACAACAACAACCAAGAGATGCACATGAGAGAACTCAAAGTGACCCAAACCCAGTTGAACCAAGTGACAACTCAGTTTTTAGCCAACAACAATGAGCTAGACCCAACCATGCAAAGGTTTTTGGAAACCCAAACCCAATTGATGCAAAGGGTGACAAATCAAATGATCAACATGGGAGACAACCTTTCCCAAGGATCTTGTGACAACAATGATGTCAAGGATGATATTATAGAAGGAACTCAAGCTTGCAATATTTGTGGAGACATGGACCACACTTCCAAAGAGCATGAAGATCAATGCCCCAATTGTGAAGAGAAACATCCAACTAATCAATGCCCCACATCTCAAGCTACTTGTTTCCTATGTGAAGGAAATAATCATGTCCCTATCCAATTCCCCATCTATTCCATAGTTCAACAAAGGAAACAAGGTGGAGTGCATCAACAGTTTGGAAACCCCCCGGAGGGAACAACTTCTACCAAGAAGGACGAAGACAAAGGAAAATCTTAGCTTGCACCTCCAAGCACTATGACTCACATTGATGGACAAAAGAAGAATGTCACATCCCAAAATTTTCCAACTTTTGTAATGTGAAAAATAAATAAATAAAATAAACAATTGTTGAAATTTAGGGTGAAAAGAAACTTTTTTTTTCTAAATGGAAACTTAAAATCCCACCTTGAGCAAACTTTGGTTAATGTTTGAATCCAACCAAATTCAAATCAAGTGAAATGCATTCTTCATAAATGCATCTGGAAATTTAAACATTTGGAAAATAAACCAAAACCCTAAAAACCTTAATGGAATAAAATCATTTCCAAGATATCTCTAAGACCATGGTTTTGATCCATATAAAATTTGGTCAACCAACATTTATAAATGATTCAAGAATGACAAATAGAAATATTATAAAACCATAGAAATTGATTTCATTCAATTTGGAGCCATAGATAAAATCTTATGAATTTAATAAGATAAGGAAATTGAATTTCCAAAGCTAATAAAGCACCCATCTAAAAATCCATACCAAATGGTGAGCAAATAATCCTAAAAGATATTTAAAAGGATAAACAAATATTAAATAAGATTCTACAAATTAGAATCACCAAGTTTGGATCTATAAATAAAAGATATGGATTTTATAAGATAAAGAAAGAAATAATAAATAAGGAATATTTAAAGACCAAATTAAATCTTGGCCTAATCCATAAGAAAATGGAATAATTATAATCCAAATAAAATAATGGATAAAGAATTTTCAAAATTAAATAAAATGGCATTAGCCAAATTCTATTTCTATTTGAATAAAGACAAAATCCCTAATGGAAGACATAAATTAAATTAGGGAAAATCATTTGAATTTACCCAAGTGGAATAAAAGTTATTTAATTGACTTAAATGAAAATAAAAGAACCATTTAAATAAAGTTATATGGAATTAAAAACCATATTTGAATCTCTTTGGAATAAAAACAATTGCCCAAATTAAAATGATTGATAACCACATTAAAATACTTTAAATAATTCAAAGTGAATTATTTAGCATTCCATTAAAATAAATAAACCTACTGAAAAGGTTTTGTAAAAAAAGATTGGATTTTAAATAAGCTTTGAAATATTATCCTATTTGATTTAACCCAAGGACCTATTTTAAATAATTATTATATCCTAAAAAGAATAAAATTATTATTCTAAATTGACTTCAGAATATGTTAATAAACAGAATTTGAATACACACAAAATTTGGTTGAAGTTTGAAATCAAATTTTTGCTTGAAATGATTAATCAAATTCAAAACAGAATAATAGAAATGGAAAAATAAAAATGATTAGAACAAAAAAATGAACAGGGCCAAGCCAGCCCAGCAAACCCAGCCCAACTGGCCCAGGAGCCCTCTCCCTCTCACCCCGAGCGAACCGTTTTTCACCGCAGAAGGAACCCACACCGCCACTGACTGCCTGGACCCACTCCTCCTCTCTCTCACTCACTGTCAACCCGACCCCACTTGTCAGTCTTCTTCCTCCCCGCGAAGACCACGCCCTCATCGCCGTTTCTGTCGATTGATTGCGCGTTTGATTCCGCAGTAACTGCATGTTGATTCAGCCCCGTGATCACGCGTACTAAATCGCCTGCGCCCCCTCTCTCTTTCCCCTCACTCGCCAGACTCTCCTCGCCCCCAGGTCGTCTCCAATTCCATCTGCACTGTCGCTGCTTCCGACGAGGTCCCGCTCGAATTCCAGCAAACCCAGGCCGCGCCTCGCCTCCTCGACCACGCTGGCATGTGCCCCATCAACCACTGCATCTTCCAGTAACCTCGGCTTGCTCGCGCTTGACCCACAGCTTCGACAACGACGACCACTGAGCGCGCCACCGTCTGCCATTATCTCTGGCTACTCCTCTGGTAATGCTCTGACCGCCCCTCTTCCGCATACAAGCATTCACCACAGCCTTGCGCGTCTAACCACACCTTCCTTTCTCTCTGGCGTGACCGATAGCGTCGCCTTCGTCGGCATCCGAGAGCACCCGTCGCCAGAAGCTCCTCCGGCGAGCAATCACCGTCACCCCCGTGCACCCCCTGCTCTCCTACGACCACGTTGAGCACCGGCATTCCACGGCGAACCCGGTGAGCATGTCCTTCCTCTCCCTCGCTTCCTGTAGCCGCTGTAGTGCCGCTAGCAGAGCACCGCCACCACGCGCCACCGTCGTCGCGCCGCCAGTTCTTAGCAAGGCGTTAGTAGCCGTTCGATTTAGATCCAGTGGATACAATAGATCCACTTAAACGAAGAGGTACGAGTGTCTCCGTGCCGCACGATCTGTTTAGATCCAACGCAACAGAAAGGCTGATCCAACCGAAGCGGTACCAGCCTATCAGAACACGACGCGTGGCCCAGAGTTGATTTAAAACAGAAATTATGTTCTATTAGATGTTCAATTTTGTAAAATTCATAAATTTCAAACCACACGTCCAAATTTTGCAAACTTTATATCAATGGAATCAACAAGACAAGTACTTTCCAACCATGCACTTTGTTTAGTAAATTGCTTCTGTTAAAATGATTGTTTTTGCAGAAACTTGTGTAGGCATATTTTGAGTATAAAATTCTTTCTAAAATTATTTTGGTGATAAAATCTTTGGCAAATGGTTTTTTTTGAACCTACTGACCATAGAAATCAATTTATGGTTTCAAAAACATATTTTGTGAAGCAAAAGAATAAATATTTGTTTTAGACCATTTCTAGTCAAATAAAAATGTTGTTATATGTTAAAAATAATTTTTGGAGGAAAATCTTTGGGAAATGTTTTATTTAAACTCTCTGACCCTAAACACAAAGATTTATGTTTTGAAAACATATTCTGTGAACCCTATAAAATTTAATGCTTTGCTAAAGGCAATTCTAACCACATAAAATATTGATTTGGTTCAAAAATGGTTTATAGGTAATATCTTTTACAAATAGTTTTTCCACTTTATAAAATGACCAATAAGTGTTTTAGAATGTTTATAACCTATTAGAAACCACTTTTGAAAATAAAACAATGTTTGGCATGCTTGCATGCATTGTTTTGTTTCTATTATTTTATGTGATGTTGCTTGAATGGTTGATTGAAATATTGCTTGCTTGATTGAATTGTAGTGACATTTGAAGAGTGTGAATATTGCAAGATCAAGGAGTGAACTTATACTCTCTACCAAAAAGGCAAGTGATGCTTCATACTTTTGTCCCAATATTTTCACTATGCATTAGTGATATTTTTAAGTAGGACTTGCATGGAATTTTTGCTAAGTATAAACTATGCCATGGGAAATCCTAGTAGATGAAACCTTAGTAGAAAGTTCCTAAGTTAATATTCCTACTACTATCATGCTTAGCTTAGCTAGTAGAAAACAAGGGTGGATTATATTCATACTATGGAAAGTTTCTAAGTCAAGGACTTATGTTTTGTTTAATAAAACAACTAAGTGAATGAATCACCTGGGTGGAATGGAAGGAATGGTTTGTGTTGAGTGGTTACACAAGGCCCATTTCTATGGTTTACCTTGTTTATCTCACTTGTGGAATGCCACCCAGGAACAAAGGGATTTGAGATGTCAAATGTTGAGAAGCTTCAAGTGCAGCCACTTGGCATTATGGGCTCTGCATGGATCATATAGGTTGCAATAACTTAGCCAAATGCACAGCTGGTGGTAGGGGATGATAGGTTGGAACGCGTCCATTCTGGTCTAAGGGAAGGCTTCTGAAAGATCTTTTCTTGGTGAAACCAAGTCTTGTGGGGAAAGTGCACCACCTCTGCAGAGTGTAAAATCTAAGTACTTAGCCATGTCCCTGGTATTGGACAACTTGAGCATCAAGACATGGAAGCTATCAAGAATATCCTCATCCCAATTTCTAAGTAAAAACTTGTGGTTGAACAAGGGTTGAAAGGATCACCAATTTCTATTGGGAGATGCCTTGCGTGATTTTGTCAAGCAAAAACTTAGTGTTTTCAAAAGATAAGGAAAATCTATTTTGAGCAAAGCAATCCTAAGCTCCACTTAGCCAAGTGCATATATATGATAGACTCCACTATACTACCATAGTATCACTTGCCAATACAATTCAAATGTATTGACCCTTGTGGCTGTAACTTATTATGTTGCAGGTTTGTTTGATGTTAGTGAAGTGTGTTGATTAGGATTACAAGTCTACAACCAACATGTTTGCTTGTGGCACTTTGAAGATGAAGGACCCCATGCTATTATTATATTCCGCTGCATTGTAATGAGATAGCCAAATGAGCTATGTAAGATGTAATAAATTATTTTATTCCTAGTTATAAAAGTTTTATTATGACCTTTGTTTCTTGATATTACATCTTAACTGTGGATGCTAGCTATTGATCCAGGGACTAGCATTGCAATCATAGGGATCCTTACCTTTATAAAGGGAGGGATGTTACAAAGAAACATATGTATTATCCAAGGAAACGACTAAGGAAACAAGGAGAATTTCCCACCTTTGAGGTGAGATATGAAGAGCATGAAGTAGAAGAACTCCTAGATTTGGAGAGACCCAAGAAGAAGAAGGAAAAAAGCCAAGTGCAATGTTGCAATTGCAGAGAGATGGGACACTATGCCAATGAATGTCCAGAGAAGAAGAAGAAGTATAAGGAAATTAGCCTAGTGTGGTGCAACAACTACAAAGAGCTAGGCCATTATATATCAACTTGTCCACAGAAGATACGTGAAGAACTCAACCTTGTCACATGTTACAATTGTGGTAATCAAGGACATTATGCAAGCAATTGTCCAGAAAATATGAAGTATAAGACAAACAAGCCTATGAAGGATCTCAGCCTTGTCACATGCTTCAAGTGTGGAAACAAAGGACACTATGCAGATGTCTGCCCAGAGAATATTCATCAAGACCCCAAGCAAGCCAAGATGTAATCTAGTTGGAAATTTTTAAGGGTGATAGTACCCTAGATGCTTTGAAGCCAACTTGTAACCTCTAGCCTTCCCAAATCTCATGACGAGATTTATTTTAAGGGTGGTAGCCTGTCACATCCCAAAATTTTCCAAATTTTGAAATGTGAAAAAAAATAAACAAAATAAATAATTATTGAAATTTAGGGTGAAAAGAAACTTTTTGTTTCTAAATGGAAACTTAAAATCCCATCTTGAACAAACTTTGAATAAGATTTGAATCCAACAAAAATTCAAATCAAGTGAAATGGATTCTTCATAAATGCATCTTGAAATTTAAACACTTGGAAAACAAGCCAAAACTCTAAAACCCTAATGGAGGAAAATCATTTCAAAGATATCCCTAAGATTATGGATTTGATCCATATAAATATTTATCAACAAACATTTATAAATGATAAAAAGGGATAAATAGAAATATTATAAAACCATAGAAATTGGTTTCACTTAATTTGGAGCCATAGATAAAATCTTATGAATTTAATAAGATAACGAAATTGAATTCCCAAAGCTAATAAAAAACCTATCTAAAATCCATACCTAATTGTGAGCAAATAATCCTAAAGATATTTAAAAAGATAAACAAATATTAAATAAAATTATAAAAGTTGGAATCACCATTTTTGGATCCTTAATTTTTTGAATGGTAGATTGAATATTTGCTTGCTTGATTGAATTGTAGTGGAATTTGAAGAGTGTGTCTATTGCAAGATCAAGGAGTGAACTTATATTATCTACTAAAAAGGCAAGTGGTGCTACATACTTTTGTCCCATTATTTTCACTATGCATTAGTGATATTTCTAAGTAGGACTTGCATGGAATTTTTGCTAAGTATAAACTATGCCATGGGAAATCCTAGTAGATGAAACCTTAGTAGAATTTTCGTAAGTCAAGATTCCTACTACTATCATGCTTAGATTAGCTAGTAGAAAACAGGGGTGGATTATATTCGTGCTATGGAATATTTCTAAGTCAAGGACTTGTGTTTTGTTTAATAAACAACTAAGTGAATGAATCACCTGGGTGGAATGGAAAGAAAGGTTTGTGTTGAGTGGTTACACAAGTCCAGTATACTGGGGAGAACTTGGGCATCACCAAGTCCAGTATACTGGGAAAGACTTGGTATCTCACTTGTGGATTTCCACCCAGGAACAAAGAGATTTGAGATGTCAAATGTTGAGAAGCTTCAAGTGTAGCCACTTGGCATTATGGGCTCTGCCTGGATCATATAGGTTGCAATAACTTAGCCAAATGGACAGTTGGTGGTAGGGATGATAGGTTGGAACGCGTCCATTCTGGTCTAAGGGGAGGCTTCTAAAAGATCTTGTCTTGGTGAAAATCAAGTATTGTGGGGAAAGTGCACCACCTCTGCAGAGTGTAAAATCTAAGTACTTAGCCGTGTCCCTGGTAATGGACAACTTGAGAATCAAGACATGGAAGCTATCAAGAATCTCCTCATCCCAATTTTCTAAGTTAAAACTTGTGGTTGAACAAGGGAGAAGGTTCACCAATTTCTATTGGTGGTTCCTTGGGTGATTTTGTCAAACAAAAACTTAGTGTTTTCAAATGATAAGGAAAAATCTATTTTGAGCAAAGCAAGCCTAAGCTCCACTTAGCCAAATGCATATAGATGATAGTTACCACTATACTACCATAGTATCACTTGCCAATACAATTCAAATGTATTGACCCTTGTGGCTATAACTTATTATGTTGCAGGTTTGTTTGATGTTAGTGAAGTGTGTTGATTAGGATTACAAGTCTACAACCAACATGATTTCCTGTGGCACTTTGAAGATGAAGGACTCCATGCTATAGTTATTTCTGTTGCATTGTATTGAGATAGCCAAATGTAAGATGTAATCAATTATTTTATTCCTGGTTATAAAGTTGTATTATGACCTTTGTTTCTTGATATTACATATTAACTGTGGATGCTAGCTATTGATCCAGGGACTAACATTGTAAACACAAGGATCTCTACCTTATTAAAGGTTGGGACCTCTACATTGTCTTATTTATTTTATTTGAGAAAAGTAATTTCTACTCATTGAAAAACTACTTAAGATTTAATATTCTCCAACTCAAACATGGGATCATGTTGACACATGTCATCACCACATATTTCAGTACATGGGAATGTGATTTAAAGTGGTGTCACAATTTAATAAGGTTTAACCTTTTTATTTTAATTAATTAAAGTGACTAGAAATGCCTATGGGGCATTCTTTTATTACTTGAAAATTATTTATATAATTAAACCTATATATTTTTATATATTTTGAAAGGTATGGTCAAATGTGATTTTTGAGAGTTGGAATCAACTCAAAATCTCTTATGGTTGAATTTTTAAAAATGTTTGAATGCAGAAAAGCTTTTGCCTTGTTATTTTTACCATGGGTTATCTATAATTCTAAATGGTTTGAATCCAACGGGCTTGGATTAAGCATTCTAGTACCTTTCTAAAAAAATTGGTTTCATGCATTTTGGTTTAGTAAATCGAGCTGGGTTGATTTTTGAATCCAGCTAGAGAACTATGTTTGAAATTAAATGAATAAAACTAAATTTGAATTGTTGGGTCGCGCGGGATGTCTAACTGGGCCGGACCACTACGCACAGCGCACATGCGGGCTGGTTAAGTGGTTGTCCCCACGCATCAGTGAGACGGGGAGGGGCGAAGCAGTACAGGGCAATGTGGACCATGGGATCTAGTTCTAATCGAGCGGCTCTGGTTCATCGTCCATGTCGGGCAGCGCCGGTGAGATAGAACCCTAGCACGGCAGGTGGGGGTCGTGGGAGGATCACTGGGGCTCAGGCGATGGTCGGCGATGGGGGCGAATGATAAAGTCGACGACGGCGGTTCTCCTGGTACCGACAGCTTATCCTGGGGCGGCTCCAATCGACGACTACCTTCTCCTCCAGCAGCGGTGGGCTCCGGCTAAATTTCTCTAATGCGCTGCTCGCCTTGCTCCAAGAGTGAGGTGGGGTGGTTCTGAGGGAGAGGAGAGTGAACTGGTGTGAAGAAAACGGGCGGTGGAGGCCTCTATTTATAGTGCCTAAAGGGGACAGACGGGCGCGGGCTGAGCTCATCGTGGTCGACGGCACAGAGGGCTACTAGCATGGGCGACGGTAGGGGCGGTGTTGTGCTCCCTGGCGAAGCTCAACGGCGCGGTGGCGAGGCATGGGGCGGTGCTGATCGGTTGGAACGCGTCGACGCTCTAGGCGGGTCCGACGATGATTTTTAATGGCGCATGGGTGCTCCTCGCACGGCAGCGAACGGGGTTGTCTGGCGCGGTGCTGGGGTGCTGGTGATCATCCCTGCAAGCGGCGAGGGTGGCGCGCGGTCTGTGGGTGCTGGTCGAGGGTGGCGCTCTGGCGCGCTCTCGGCTCGCACGCAGAGAGAATGGGTGCATGCGTTCTGGGTGGTACAGGGGCTGGCAGTGCTCGAGGCTGGGACAGGGAGTGGCGGTGGACAGTAGAGTGCCTGCTAGACATGCTTGCTAGGCTTGGTATTGCTCCTAGCTTGCTGTCGACAATGGGGTGGCAAGGTGAGGCTCGGCATCCTTGCCATTAATGGCATGGTCTGGTTTACAGTGAGCTAGAGGGGTTAAACAAGTTAGATGATCTACTGAGGGTGTAGAGTGAGCTAGATAGGGAACAAGTTAGGCCAAATTTACTTCACACTATAATGTTTGATGTTTGTTTGATTTGTATCTACAAGGTGATTGATGAAATGGCCGCAAGAACTTTGAATTTGAATTTCGGATTCAAACTTGGTGGGTTTGCTAGGCACATACTAGGAAGTATCTGGTTAGTTGGATTAGTCAAGGGGCACTGGTTTGGTTGGGTTTTGAAAATGTGTGATCTTCACATATGATAAAGATTCAATTTTGAATTGTGATTTGAATGAGGTTGCCAAATGTTTCTGTAAGTTTGAAAGGTGGGTTTTGATTCACTTTTACCATGTCTAGCAAGGGGTGAAAAGAATTGGGAAAGTTTCTGTTTGAAATCTTGGACTAGAAACACTCAAAGTGACCTAGTGAGCAAGATTGGCCAAAATGACCATTTGCCTTTTGATTTGTTTTTGATTTTCTCTTTATTTGTTTCTACTTGGAAATGGTTTAGATGATGTTATATTTGTCTTTAAACCATTACTTGCTATTTAGGTTAATGTCACATCCCAAGATTTTCCAAATCTTGTAATGTGAAAAATAAAGAAACAAAATAAATTATTGTTGAATTTTAGGGTGAAAAGAAACTTTTGTTTTTAAATGGAAATTAAAATCCCATCTTGAACAAACTTTAATTAAAGTTTGAATTCAACAAAATCCAAATCAAGAGTAATGCATTCCTCAATGAATGTATCTTGAAATTTAAACACTTGGAAAATAAATCCAAACCCTAAACCCTAATGGAATAAAATCATTTCCAAGTTATCCCCAAGCCTATGGATTTGATTCATATAAAAAAAATTGTCAACAAACATTCACAAATGATCAAGAAAGACAAATAGAAATATTTCAAGATCATATAAATTGGTTTCACCTAAATTGGAGCCATAAATAAAATCTTATGAATTTAATAAGATAAGGAAAAGTAAATTCCAAAGCTAATAAAACACTTATCCAAAATCCATACCAAATGGTGAGCAAATAATCCTAAAGATATTAAAAGGATAAATAAACATTAAATAAGATTTTACAAATTGGAATCACCAAGTTTGGATCTATAAATAAAAAGATATGGATTTTATAAGAAGAAAGAAATTATTCAATAAGGAATATTTAAAGACCAAATTATATCTTGCCTTAATCCATAAGCAAATGGAATAATTATGATCCAAATACAAATAAAATAAAAGGATAAAGAATTTCCAAAAATAAAATAAAATGGCATTAACCATTCTATCATTATTTTAATAAAGACAAATCTCTAATAAGAATAATTATATAATTCATGAGAAAATGATATTGGGAATTTACCCAAGTGGAAGAAAAATTGTTTAATTTACTTAAATAAGATCAAAGAAATTTCCAAATAAAATTTATGGAATTAAAACTATATTTAATTTCATTGGAATAAAGACAACTACCCAATTTAAAATGATTAATAAATCATATTAAAATTATTCCAATTAATTCTAGGTGAATATTTTGACACCCTATTAAGTAAATAAAACTTACTAAAAGGTTTTGGAAGGATTTAGAATTCAAATGGAAATTAAAAACATTATTAAATCTTGAAGGAATTAATACAAGGACCTACTTTAAATAATTAAAAATGCACTTAAGGAATAAAAGTTTTATTCTAGATTTGACATCAGAATGTGGTAATAAACAGTGTTTGATTATTCACAAAGTTTGGCAAAGGTTTGAATTCAAATGAGTGTTTGAATTAATTAAACAAAAACAAAACAGAAATTAGAAATAGAAAAAGAAAAAGGTTTCAGTATAAAAAAAATGGAACCAGCCAGCAGGCCCAGTCCAGCCCAGCATCAGCCCACCCCTTCTTCCCCGTGGAAAACGTTTCACACCAGAAAACAGACCCGCGCAGTCACTGACGTGTCGACCCCACTCTTCCTCTCCCTCTCTCGCTGACAACGCAGGCCCACTGCCCCATCATCATCGTCAACCCCGCGACCTATTCATCCCCAAACCTCGCTGTTGTTTCTGCTATGAATGTGCGCCTTTAATTCGCGTTAATGGCCGATTAATCCCGCGCTGCAACGACGCCCTCTTAATCGCCCACGTCCCCTCTCTCTTTTCCCCTCAGACGCCACACACTCTCCGCCCCTAGGCTGCCCGAATTTCTCGTTGCAACCTTGCTGCCCCGACGACCTTTCCCAGACGATTCCGGCGAAGCCAGACCTCCCCACTGCTGCCTGAGCACACGAGCTTGATCGCCAGCATCCTCTGCACCTCCCAGCACTTTTCCCTCGCTCGCGCGCGCCCCAGAACCTCGACAACGACGACTACTGCACATCGCCACCGTCTGCCTCCGCTCCGACGAGCACTACCGGTGAGACCAGACCCCCCTTACCCTCCTTTTTATGCACACATGTCCGTGACTCGCGTACGAAGCTAACCGCATCTTCCATTTGCTCCCTCGTGATCCGTAGCGTCGCCCTCGACGACGACTAACCGCACCCGATGCCTTCGCAAACTCCGGCGAGCAATCGCCAGCACATGCGAGCGCCCCTTCGTCTACAACCAGCACGTCGAGCTTCCCCACGTCACTGTGATCACGGTGAGCCATCCCTCTTCCTTTCTCGCTTCCTGCATCGCCAGCACCGCCACCGTCTGACCGCTCCGCCGCCACTCGTTGGCAAGCTTCCTGAGCACCGTCCGATCTTGATCTAATGGCTAGGATAGATTCTAACCCGAAAGGGTAAGTAGCGCCTCTGAGCCGTGCGATCTCACTTAAATCCTACGGCTTGTATCGCTCGATCCAAACGAAACGGTATCAGCGAATAAGAACACGACACGTGGCCCTGTCCGTTTGAGATAAAAACAGAAATGTCTATTAGATGTTCAATTTTGAAAAATTCATAACTTTCAAAGCACACGTGCAAATTTTGCAAATTTTATATAAATGGAATCAGCAAGACAATCCCTATCCAACCATGCACTTTGTTTAGTAAAATGATTCTGTTAAATTGATTGTTTTTGTAGAAACTTGTGTCTGCATATTTGGAATATAAAAATTGTTATAAAATGATTTTTGAGATAAAACCTTTGTCAAATGGTTTGTTTTGAACCTACTGACCATAGAAATCAATTTGTGGTTTCAAAAACATATTTGGTGAAGCAAAAGAATAAAACCTTGAATTAAAGCATTTCTAGTCAAATAAAAATAATGTTTATTTATTAAAAATGCTTTTGGGAGAAAATCTTTGGGAAATGTTTTGGAATAAACTCTCTGACCCCAAACACCAATTTTTATGATTTAAAAATGTATTTGGTAAACCCTATAAAGATTTCTACTTTGCTAAAGGCATTTTCAACCACATAAAATATTGATTTTGTTCAAAAATGGTTTATAGGTAAAATCTTTTGCAAATAGTTTTGCCAATTTATAAAATGACCAATAAGTGTATTATAATGTTTATAACCTATTATAAACCACTTTTGTAAATAAAACAAAGTTGGCATGCTTGCATGCATTGTTTTGTTTCTATTATTTTATGTGATGTTTTGCTTGAATGGTAGATTGAAATATTGCTTGCTTGATTGAATTGTAGTGGAATTTGAAGAGTGTGATTGTTGCAAGATCAAGGAGTGAACTTATACACTACCAAAAAGGCAAGTGATGCTTCATACTTTTGTCCCATTATTTTCACTATGCATTAGTGATATTTCTAAGTAGGACTTGCATGGAATTTTGCTAAGTGTAAACTATGCCATGGGAAATCCTAGTAGATGAAACCTTGGTAGAATTCTCCTAAGTTAAGGTTCCTACTACTATCATGCTTAGCTTAGCTAGTAGAAAACAAGGGTGGATTATATTCATGCTATGGAATATTTCTAAGTCAAGGACTTATGTTTTGTTTAATAAAACAACTAAGTGAATGAATCACCTGGGTGGAATGGAAGGAATGGTTTGTGTTGAGTGGTTCACAAGGCCTATTTCTATGGTTTACCTTGTGTATCTCACTTGTGGATGGCCACCGAGGAACAAAGAGATTTGAGATGTCAAATGTTGAGAAGCTTCAAGTGCAGCCACTTGGCAATATGGGCTCTGCCTGGATCATATAGGTTGCAATAACTTAGCCAAATGGACAGTTGGTGGTAGGGGAATGATAGGTTGGAACGCGTCCATTCTGGTCTAAGGGAAGGCTTCTGAAAGATCTTGTCTTGGTGAAACCAAGTCTTGTGGGGAAAGTGCACCACCTCTGCAGAGTGTAAAATCTAAGTACTTAGCCATGTCCCTGGTAAAGGACAATTTGAGCATCAAGACATGGAAGCTATCAAGAATCTCCTCATCCCAATTTCTAAGTTAAAAACTTGTGGTTGAACAAGGGTTGAAGGATCACCAATTTCTATTGGGAGATGCCTTGGGTGATTTTTGTCAAGCAAAAACTTAGTGTTTTCAAATGATAAGGAAAATCTATTTTGAGCAATGCAAGCCTAAATCTCCACTTAGCCAAAAGCATATAGATGATAAACTCCACTATACTACCATAGTATCACTTGCCAATACAATTCAAATGTATTGACCCTTGTGGTTGTCACTTGTTATGTTGCAGGTTTGTTTGATATTAGTGAAGTAGGATTACAAGTCTATAACCAACATGTCTGCCTGTGGCACTTTGAAGATGAAGGACCCCATGCTATTGTTATTTTCTGCTGCATTGTAATGAGAAAGCCAAATGAGCTATGTAAGATGTAATAAATTATGTTATTCCTGGTTATAAAGTTGTATTATGACCTTCGTTTCTTGATATTACATCTTAACTGTGGATGCTAGGTATTGATTCAGGGACTAGCATTGTAAACACAGGGATCTCTACCTTATTAAAGGTTGGGAACCTTACAGATGGTATCAGAGCATTGTGTTGCCTGTCGAATTATAACCCTAGGATTCGACAAAACCCCTTAGAAAAATAGGAGTTGTATTTGTTCCAAAACTTATTTACAAACAATCTTGTAAACTATTTCCTCAACCATTTTGGTTTTGATTCTACATCTCTTCTATTTCAAACTTGATGGACAAAGCCTACCCCATGGCCAAAGACTTCACCATGAGCAAAGGACTTCATCAACTCTAATGACTTCAACATCTTCAAATGATTTCAACCTTATTCTCAACAAGGACATCAACCTTGGATATCAACAAGGACTACAAGTGAGACAATGAATCTTGCTCAAGACTTGAAGACTAAGGAAACACAACTTAGAAGGAACCATCATCACCTTTGAAGTTTTTTGTGACCAAGAATTTTCCCAAGGAAACCATGATCTCATTCAAGAAGAATCAACTAAGAAGGATGGAAAAATCTCAAGTTAACCATATAGTTGGACCACCATGTTTAGTTCAAATTAAACTCACGAACTTATGTGGTGTAACAAAAATATTTTGTTGCCCAAAAATGTGCTTGAACTTTGTTGTTTGAGTGGAATGTTTGTTTGTGATTGCTTGCACATTGCTTGTGTGAATTGTGATGTGTGTGATTAGAATTCTTACTTAGAAATCTTTTGCCCATTCTAATCCCAATCCAACCCAAACAGATGACTTCTCCAAGAAACTCCAACATCAAGGATGGTGACAACAACAACAACAACAACAACAACAACAACAACAACCAAGAGATCAACATGAGAGAACTCATAGTAACCCAAACCCAGTTGAACCAAGTGACATCTCAATTTATAGCCAACACCAGTGAGGTAGATCCAACCATGCAAAATTTTTTGGAAACCCAAACCCAATTGTTGCATAAGATGACATATCAAATGATCAACATGGGAAACAACTCTTCCAAAGGAGTTTGTGACAACAAGGATGACAAAGATGATATTCTAGAAGGAACCCAAGCTTGCAATATTTGTGGAAACAAGGATCACACTTCCAAAGAGCATGAAGATGAATGCCCCAATTGTGAAGAGAAACATCCAGCTAATCAATGCCCCACAACCCAAGCTACTTGTTACTTATGTGAAGGAAATAATCATGTCCCTATCCAATGCCCCATCTATTCCATAGTTCAACAAAGGAAACAAGGTGGAGTGCAACAACTGATTGCAGACTACCATCAGAGAGCCAAGTCTACCAAGAAGGATGAAGACAAAGGAAAATCTCAGCTTGCACCTCCATGCAATATGACTCAATTTAAAGGACCAAAGAGGAGACATATGTATTATCCAAGGAATAAGAAAAGGTCAAGGAGACCAGGAAACATTCCTACCTTTGAGATAACATATGAAGAACATGAACTAGAAGCACTCCTAGCTTTGGAGAAAACCAAGAAGAAGAAGTATAAGGAGATTAGCCAAGTATGGTGCAACAACTGCAAAGAGCTAGGCCATTATGTGTCAACTTGTCCACAGAAGATACGTGAAGAAGTCAATCTTATCACATGTTACAATTGTGGTAACCAAGGACATTATGCAAGCAATTGTCCAGAAAAGATGAAGCACAAGATAAAGCCTATGAAGGATCTCAGCCTTGTCACATGTTTCAAGTGTGGAAACAAAGGACATTATGTAGATGTTTGCCCAGAAAGATTTCAACAAGATCCCAAGCAAACCAAGATGTAATTTAGTTGGAAAATTTTTAAGGGTGGTAGTACCCTAGATGCTTTGAGACAACTTGTAACCCCTAGCCTCCCCAAATCTCGGGACGAGATTTTTTTTAAGGGTGGTAGCCTGTCACATCCCAAGATTTTCCAAATCTTGTAATGTGAAAAATAAAGAAACAAAATAAATAATTGTTGAATTTTAGGGTGAAAAGAAACTTTTGTTTTTAAATGGAAATTAAAATCCCATCTTGAAAAAACTTTAATTAAAGTTTGAATTCAACAAAATCCAAATCAAGAGTAATGCATTCCTCAATGAATGTATCTTGAAATTTAAACACTTGGAAAATAAATCCAAACCCTAAACCCTAATGGAATAAAATCATTTCCAAGTTATCCCCAAGCCTATGGATTTGATTCATATAAAAAAATTGTCAACAAACATTCACAAATGATCAAGAAAGACAAATAGAAATGTTTTAAGACCATATAAATTGGTTTCACTTAATTTGGAGCCATAAATAAAATCTTATGAATTTAATAAGATAAGGAAAAGTAAATTCCAAAGCTAATAAAATACTTATCCAAAATCCATACCAAATGGTGAGAAAATAATCCTAAAGATATTTAAAAGGATAAATAAACATTAAATAAGATTTTACAAATTGGAATCACCAAGTTTGGATCTATAAATAAAAAGATATGGATTTTATAAGAAGAAAGAAATTATTCAATAAGGAATATTTAAAGACCAAATTATATCTTGCCTTAATCCATAAGAAAATGGAATAATTATGATCCAAATACAAATAAAATAAAAGGATAAAGAATTTCCAAAAATAAAATAAAATGGCATTAACCATTCTATCCCTATTTTAATAAAGACAAATCTCTAATAAGAATACTTATATAATTCATGAGAAAATGATATTGGGAATTTACCCAAGTGGAAGAAAAATTGTTTAATTTACTTAAATAAGATCAAAGAAATTTCCAAATAAAATTTATGGAATTAAAACTACATTTAATTTCATTGGAATAAAGACAACTACCCAATTTAAAATGATTAATAAATCATATTAAAATTATTCCAATTAATTCTAGGTGAATATTTTGACACCCTATTAAGTAAATAAAACTTACTGAAAGGTTTTGGAAGGATTTAGAATTCAAATGGAAATTAAAAACATTATTAAATCTTGAAGGAATTAATACAAGGACCTACTTTAAATAATTAAAAATGCACTTAAGGAATAAAAGTTTTATTCTAGATTTGACATCAGAATGTGGTAATAAACAGTGTTTGATTATTCACAAAGTTTGGCAAAGGTTTGAATTCAAATGAGTGTTTGAATTAATTAAACAAAACCAAAACAGAAATTAGAAATAGAAAAAGAAAAAGGTTTCAGTATAAAAAAAATGGAACCAGCCAGCAGGCCCAGTCCAGCCCAGCATCAGCCCACCCCTTCTTCCCCGCGGAAAACGTTTCACACCAGAAAACAGACCCGCGCAGTCACTGACATGTCGACCCCACTCTTCCTCTCCCTCTCTCGCTGACAACGCAGGCCCACTGCCCCATCATCATCGTCAACCCCGCGACCTATTCATCCCCAAACCTTGCTGTTGTTTCTGCTATGAATGTGCGCCTTCAATTCGCGTTAATGGCCGATTAATCCCGCGCTGCAACGACGCCCTCTTAATCGCCCACGTCCCCTCTCTCTTTTCCCCTCAGACGCCACACACTCTCCGCCCCTAGGCTGCCCGAATTTCTCGTTGCAACCTTGCTGCCCCGACGACCTTTCCCAGACGATTCCGGCGAAGCCAGACCTCCCCACTGTTGCCTGAGCACACGATCTTGCTCGCCAGCATCCTCTGCACCTCCCAGCACTTTTCCCTCGCTCGCGCGCGCCCCAGAACCTCGACAACGACGACCATTGCACATCACCACCGTCTGCCTCCGCTCCGACGAGCACTACCGGTGAGACCAGACCCCCCTTACCCTCCTTTTTATGCACACATGTCCGTGACTCGCGTACAAAGCTAACCGCATCTTCCGTTTGCTCCCTCGTGCTCCGTAGCGTCGCCCTCGACGACGACTAACCGCACCCGACGCCTTCGCAAACTCCGGTGAGCAATCGCCAGCACATGCGAGCGTCCCTTCGTCTACAACCAGCACGTCGAGCTTCCCCACGTCACTGCGATCATGGTGAGCCATCCATCTTCCTTTCTCGCTTCCTGCATCGCCAGCACCGCCACCGTCTGACCGCTCCGCCGCCACTCGTTGGCAAGCTTGCTGAGCGCCGTCCGATCTTGATCTAATGGCTAGGATAGATTCTAACCCGAAAGGGTAAGTAGCGCCTCTAAGCCGTGCGATCTCACTTAAATCCTATGGCTTGTATCGCTCGATCCAAACGAAACGGTATCAGCGAATAAGAACACGACACGTGGCCCTGTCCGTTTGAGATAAAAACAGAAATGTCTATTAGATGTTCAATTTTGAAAAATTCCTAACTTTCAAAGCACACGTCCAAATTTTGCAAATTTTATATAAATGGAATCAGCAAGACAATCCCTATCCAACCATGCACTTTGTTTAGTAAAATGCTTCTGTTAAATTGATTGTTTTCGTAGAAACTTGTGTATGCATATTTGGAATATAAAAATTGTTCTAACATGATTTTTGAGATAAAACCTTTGTCAAATGGTTTGTTTTGAACCTACTGACCATAGAAATCAATTTGTGGTTTCAAAAAAATATTTGGTGAAGCAAAAGAATAAAACCTTGAATTAAAGCATTTCTAGTCAAATAAAAATAATGTTTATTTATTAAAAATGCTTTTGGGAGAAAATCTTTGGGAAATGTTTTGGAATAAACTCTCTGACCCCAAACACAAAGTTTTATGATTTAAAAATGTATTTGGTAAACCCTATAAAGATTTCTACTTTGCTAAAGGCATTTTCAACCACATAAAATATTGATTTTGTTCAAAAATGGTTTATAGGTAAAATCTTTTGCAAATAGTTTTGCCACTTTATAAAATGACCAATAAGTGTATTATAATGTTTATAACCTATTATAAACCACTTTTGTAAATAAAACAAAGTTGGCATGCTTGCATGCATTGTTTTGTTTCTATTATTTTATGTGATGTTTTGCTTGAATGGTAGATTGAAATATTGCTTGCTTGATTGAATTGTAGTGGAATTTGAAGAGTGTGATTGTTGCAAGATCAAGGAGTGAACTTATACACTCTACCAAAAAGGCAAGTGATGCTTCATACTTTTGTCCCATTATTTTCACTATGCATTAGTGATATTTCTAAGTAGGACTTTCATGGAATTTTGCTAAGTGTAAACTATGCCATGGGAAATCCTAGTAGATGAAACCTTGGTAGAATTCTCCTAAGTTAAGATTCCTACTACTATCATGCTTAGCTTAGCTAGTAGAAAACAAGGGTGGATTATATTCATGCTATGGAATATTTCTAAGTCAAGGACTTATGTTTTGTTTAATAAAACAACTAAGTGAATGAATCACCTGGGTGGAATGGAAGGAATGGTTTGTGTTGAGTGGTTCACAAGGACCATTTCTATGGTTTACCTTGTGTATCTCACTTGTGGATGGCCACCGAGGAACAAAGAGATTTGAGATGTCAAATGTTGAGAAGCTTCAAGTGCAGCCACTTGGCAATATGGGCTCTGCCTGGATCATATAGGTTGCAATAACTTAGCCAAATGGACAGTTGGTGGTAGGGGAATGATAGGTTGGAACGCGTCCATTCTGGTCTAAGGGAAGGCTTCTGAAAGATCTTGTCTTGGTGAAACCAAGTCTTGTGGGGAAAGTGCACCACCTCTGCAGAGTGTAAAATCTAAGTACTTAGCCATGTCCCTGGTAAAGGACAATTTGAGCATCAAGACATGGAAGCTATCAAGAATCTCCTCATCCCAATTTCTAAGTTAAAAACTTGTGGTTGAACAAGGGTTGAAGGATCACCAATTTCTATTGGGAGATGCCTTGGGTGATTTTTGTCAAGCAAAAACTTAGTGTTTTCAAATGATAAGGAAAATCTATTTTGAGCAATGCAAGCCTAAAGCTCCACTTAGCCAAAAGCATATAGATGATAGACTCCACTATACTACCATAGTATCACTTGCCAATACAATTCAAATGTATTGACCCTTGTGGCTGTAACTTGTTATGTTGCAGGTTTGTTTGATATTAGTGAAGTAGGATTACAAGTCTACAACCAACATGTCTACCTGTGGCACTTTGAAGATGAAGGACCCCATGCTATTGTTATTTTATGCTGCATTGTAATGAGATAGCCAAATGAGATATGTAAGATGTAATAAATTATGTTATTCCTGGTTATAAAGTTGTATTATGACCTTTGTTTCTTGATATTACATCTTAACTGTGGATGCTAGCTATTGATCCAGGGACTAGCATTGTAAACACAGGGATCTCTACCTTATTAAAGGTTGGGAACCTTACAGTTAATCACACAAGATCATTCATGCTTTAATCAAATCATCACATACACACATGCATTCATTATGAGTTAAATTAATCAAAGTTTTTGTTAACCCTAATTTTTGTGATTAGAGTTTGATGATCCTTGTTTTATATTTTTGGGATGTTACATAATGCCAAAATTAAGAAATTCAATGTGATATGTGAGCTTCATTGATGAGTAGTGGCTATGAAACCAAGGATAATTCTTCGCAGTGTCATGCCACAAACTCCTACGTGGTCGCCTCGGCCACCTCCCTCTTAGTAATGAAGAGTCGGTTCTTGGTTTGTGTCTATTTGGAGCTTTCTTGAATATTTTTGTGGACGTATATGGTTCTTATTGGTTTTTCATAGTATGTCATCTTAACCCAAGCCTATTCCTGTCCTAAAAACACACTCTCTCTCTCATATATGTCCCAAACACAAAACCTAGAGTTTTTGGTCGAGGAGGACCGGAGTCTCCGACGTAGACCGGAGTCTCCAGCGTAGGTCGGAGTCTCCGTTGTAGACCGGAGTCTCCGTTCCAGACGGTTTCTGCCACTTAAAGGGGGGAGGGCGGGTTGAACTGAAACAGCAGTTTCATTCATCCACCCCCGTTCCCCACTCTCAAACCCATCTCCCCCTCCTCCAAAACTCCTCCCCGGAGGTCAAGAATCCCCTGGGATCCGCCATGCAGCCGGCCAACCTTCTCCTCTCCTCCATTGGGTCATTCCCACCGGTGGAAACAATCCCATGGACAGATCTGGTACCTCTCCTCCTATTTTTCTCCTAGGGTTCATCCCTTGTTTTGTTTTTGAGTATTGGTGATGTTTTGTCCATTGGAATCACTTGTATGTGTGCACACTAGTACATTAGTCTTGTTGCCTTGCCAGATCTGTTAGATTCACCCCCTCCAGCAGCCTCCCAGGTCATGCCCGAGCCTCCCGACCAGAGACTCCTGAGGACTAGAGACTCCGGTGTGAGCTGCGGAGACTCCGGTGTGGGGTGACTCAAACAGGTTCAGTAATGCCTCAAGGCTCTTGTGTTGTATTCTTGGGACATGTATGCTTACCTACATGCTATCTCCCTCATTGGTTTTCACAGGTGCTGGTTCTCGTCGTCCTCCTTGCACTAAGTCCTCAACAAGGCGGGTTGCTCCGTGGTTTGATGAGTCATAAGGGCAGTATGTTGTGCCATAATCCAACCGGAGACAGCAGGCCCATGATGCAGCATACATGAGGAGGGAAAAGGAAAAGGCTGAGCAAGAGAACCGTGCCAAAAGGGCAAAGTATGACAATCTTCAATCTTTGGCCCACATGTCAAAGAATGAGTATCATGATCTATGGAAGACTGATTTCTATGACTTGCCACGTACTAGCGAGGATCCATGATTTTGGAGGAAGGAGCGGGATGTGTTCATGAAGGACGTTTACAGTGTGCTCAAGAAGTCACCTGTGTGCCCCCAAAAATTTATGAGTGTTGAGCAGATAAGGCTCAGCCCCTACTTCTCTGATGCACTGTGGATTTGTGAGAAGTTGGGGTTGTTCAACTTGATGGAGCTTGATACGTTGGAAACGTAACTATAATTTTTGATGCTCCATGCTTGTTTAGTATCTACATTGCTTTACTTGTCTACACTTTAAGGTGATTTTTACATGTTTTCTGGTACTAACCTATTAACAAGTTGCAACAGTGCCAGACGCCTGTTTTCTTCTGTTTTTGGTTTCAGAAAAGTTAGTAAAGAAATATTTTTGGAATTGGACGGGACAAACGTCAAAGTTAATAACATTCCGTGGGGAACAAGAAGTCCAGAGGGGAGACGAGGAAGCGGGCCAGGGCAGCCAGACCCCCCCCCCCCTAGGCACAGCCAGGGGTGTGCCCGCGCCTGGCTAGGGTTTGTCCCCCTGGTCGCCTCCTCGGCCTCCCCCTTCGCCTATAAGAAGCTCCCGATGCAGAAACCCTAAGCAACCTGATCAAATCTCCACAAAACCATGTGTAGCCGCCGCCACCATCGTCCCTAGATCGGGGGATCTGAAGTTCTTCCCGGCACCCTGCCGGAGGGGAGATCATCCCGGAGGCCTTCTCTCCAGTATGATGCATGAGTATTTCCATCTTGGACTATGGGTCCATGTAGTAGCTAGATGGTTATATCTCCTCCTTTGTGCTTTCATGTATAGATCTTGTGAGCTCCGTTCATGATCAAGATCTAATCTATTTGTAATCATGCATGTTGTGTTTGCGGGGATCCGATGGATATTGAGATTATTATGTTGGTTTGATTAATGGTTTTGTCTTTTGATGCAGCGCTGAGTTGATGTAGGAGCGCTTCGTTGGCAAACCCAAGAGCAAGGTGTGAAGCAGCACAGCAGCAAGTTTTCCCTCAGTAAGAAACTGAGATTATCGAACCAGTAGGAGGAAGGAAACGTCACATAGGTGTTGCAAGCAACGCGGAGACCTGCACAACACAAACTCAAGACTTTGCCCCAACGAATCAGTGAGGTTGTCAATCTCACCGGTTGCTGTAACAAAGGATTAAACGTATGGTGTGGAAGGTAATGGTGGTTTGCAGCAAGTAAACAAGTAACAGTGGAAGATGTATCAATAGTAAAGATTGGACCGGGGTCCATAGTTCATTAGAGGTGATGTCCTTAGATAAACAACATGGCATGAAGGGTAAACAAATTATAGCGAGGCAATTGACAGGAACTGAGCAAGGCATAACAATGCAATTACTAGCCAGAAAGATCCTATGAAGTTGATTGGGAAATACAACAATATACATAGATTCTCATCCAACTGCATCTATGACTAGAAGTCCACCTTCAGGTTATCATCTGAACCCCCTCCAGTATTAAGTTGCAACAAACAGACAACTGCTTTAAGCAAAGTGTGTAAGGTAAACAGTCCACATGTTCCATGAACAAGAGACCGTTGTTTTCTCCCTAGTAGCAACATCACATCTACAACCGAAGAGATTTCTATCACTTCCCTTGGAAACTAGAGGCATGAACCCACTATCGAGCATAAATACCCCCTCTTGGAGTCACTAGCAACTACTTGGCCAAGATAACCACTAGCAACGGAGAGCATGCAAGATCACAAACAACACAGACATGATAGAATCATAAATACAAAACCATTAATCAAACCAACATAATAATCTCAATATCCATCGGATCCCAGCAAACACAACATGCATGATTACAAATAGATTAGATCTTGATCATGAACGGAGCTCACAAGATCTATACATGAAAGCACAAAGGAGGAGATACAACCATCTAGATACTACATGGACCCATAGTCCAAGGTGGAACTACTCAGGCATCATACCGGAGAGAAGGCCTCCAGGATGATCTCCCCTCCGGCAGGGTGCCGGGAAGAGCTTCAGATCCCCCCGATCTAGGGACGATGGTGGCGGCGGCTACAGACGGTTTCATGGATTTCTGATCGGGTACTCGGGGTTTCTGCATCGAGGGCTTATTATAGGCGAAGGGGCGAGACCGAGAGGCGGCCAGGGCCACCAAACCCTAGCCAGGCGCAAGCCCACCTACCCCCGCGCCTGGGAAGGGTGTGGACCCCCTGGCCGGCCCCTCCGACTCTCCTCTAGAGTTCTTGTTCCCCACGGAAAGTAATTGACTTTGACGTTTTTCCTGTCCAATTCCGAGAATATTTCTTTACAAACTTTTCTGAAACCAAAAACAGCAGAAAACAGGCATCTGGCACTGTTGCAACTTGTTAATAGGTTAGTACCAGAAAACATGTAAAAAGCACCTCAAAGTGTCGACAAGGAAAGCAAAGTAGATACTAAACAAGCATGGAACATCAAAAATTATAGATACTTTTCCAACGTATCAGCATCCCCAAGCTTAACTCCTGCTCGTGCTCGAGTAGGTAAGTGATAAACAGAATAATTTTTGAGGTGACATGCACCGTCATAATAAAGATCCAACCATTTGCAAGCATTGAAAGCTGGGATCAAAGAACTCTAAACATGTGCATGAAAGATGGAGTTCTAACAATAGTGCATAGTAACTATGCATGTAACATGGCAAGCTACAAACAAAGATCATGAATAATATGCATTGAAAAACGTTTGTTTGTTTCACATGCAGAAAACATAGCATAGTGGCAATCAGCTTGTCCCTCATAGAGTAGCAATATAGATGCATAGGACACCTGCAAAGTTCACAAGGGTGACTAGAATAAAGTAGCACAAGAACAAGTAATAACAAAATATGCATCAATTAATAAGCTTTAGAACACTACACACAGAATGACAACTATGCTCTCTTAATGGTTCCTAAAGGTAGAAGGTGGAGACTCAATATTGGTGGCAGAAAGGTCTTTTGTAAAGGAAGTAGGGATTACAAGTTTCAAAAAGAGCTTCCAAAAATTATGGAACTAGTTAGCTTTCAGCCCTCATTGCCCCTATCATAAGCATCTTGAAGTGGTTAAGATTAAAGTGGCAAAGCTGGAGTATATGCTTGACGAAGTATAAGTTGGCAATCTCATGCCCCTTGAATACGAGGGACACACCTCATGCATACTCAACTTTGGGTCCAGGTATGTTCTTGTCACTGTAAGTATTTGTATATCATTGAGAACCGCCAATGGGGTACCCCTTGCACATGGTACAGGAGCTTTCCCATAACCAAAATGACAAGGCAAGCAGACAATGAGCATCTCATCAATTCTTCTTATGTACCATGGGAATATGGTGCTTTTTTCTCTCTTTCCTCTTTTCTCAATGTGTCTCTTTTTTTATAAGAAGAATGATTTATAGATGTCACTATGGTGATGCTGCAAGTTTCCACCATGATTAGGCATGGCTTAGGCTAGCGGCCCAGGCGTTTCTCTAACACATGATACAAACTCCATGAACTTACAAGTTCCCTCTTTATTTCACACCGGTGACATCCATAGACAAAATAACATGATATCAACTGAGTATAACAAGGTACAAGTGCAATGTTGAAAACGTTCCCTATGACAGCACGGTTCTGCTAATTCCAACTTATAAGTGCAAGCATATACAACAAAGTTGTCACAATGGTTCAAGTTTATTAGGGGCAAAGAATAAAGTGTGCCATCAAGTTCGTGAGGGCTTTAATCACTAAGTTTTCACATAACAAAATAGTTTTTAATTGGAAGATAGATGAAAACAAGAATATACTTGGAATGGTGTAGCACACCATGCATAGGAATTTATAGTGGACACTTCAGAATAACTTGGTTTCTTGGGAGTTGGAAGCATGAGTAGAGCTTACTCATACAAGTGGAGGCTAGCAAAAGACCGGGAGCAACCAACTAAGAGAGAAATAATGGCCATAATTATGCAATGCAACAAAGCAAACTAATTAAAGAAAAGAGTGGTACTACTGAAAGTACAAAGGAAGTTGCCTAGAGAGGGGTGAATAGGATTTTAAAATTATTACGGTTTAGGCTCAATTAAATGCGGAATAAAACTAACGTTTAATTTATTGAGCACAAAACCTAGCCACTAAGTTCACCTAGGTGCACCAACAACCTATGCTAAGCAATACAAGCAACAAGGTGATAGCAAGGTATAAATACTTCAAGCATGATGGCTATCACAATGTAAAGTGCATAAGTAAAGGGTTCGGTTGAGAGATAACCGATGGACGCGGAGACGATGATTTGTTTCCCGAAGTTCACTTCCAAAGAAGCTACGTCTCCGTTGGAGAGGTGCGCTGGCGCAATGCTCTCCGAACGCCACAAATGGCTCACCTCGAGGTGTGGTGGCTCTATGTTCACCCAACGCCACACAAGACCTCACCCCGGATGCGGAAGCACACAACTCACCGACGCCACAAAAGGATCACCCTATTCTCCCAAGTGCACACCACAAAAGGCGGGCACTTACTCCACTATGGGACGCTTGAGGGCGGTCACCGAACCCGTACAAGATTGGGGCTAACTCCACAACTCAATTGGAGGCTCCCAACAACAAAGCCACAAAAGGCCAACAATGCCACAAAAGGCCAACAACGCCACAAAAGGCTACAAGACCACAAAAGGTCAATAATCCAACCACACAACCGTCTAGGGTTCCAAGGAACCCAAGAGAAACAAGCTCACAAGCTTGAACTCGCCGAATATCCGAGGAGAACTCAAACCTATGCACCAAATGCAAGGGCAAGTCCTTCTCTCCCAAATTCCAACAAAGCTACAAAAGATATTGGGGGAATAAGGAAGGAAGAACACAAAACTCTCCAAGATCTAGATCCCAATGATTCCTTCACAAAGAAGGGATTTGGCTTGGGGGGATTGTATATCTAGATCTCCTCTCTCAAATCCCTCCAAAAGATGCAAGAATCATAGGAGGGGAAAGGGAGAGGGAAAGCTTCTTCAAGGTTGACAATGGAGGAGAGAGAGAAAGCCAAGAAAAAAGAAGAAAAGCTAGTGCCCCCGAAGGGGAAGAGGAGCCCCTTTTAAAGGGCTCCCAGATCTGCCCGTTATGGGCATTCGCGACTCCTGGCCGGAACTTCCGGTGGGAGGCTGGAAGTTCCGGTGGCACACAGCCAACGGTCTAAAATTGCGGAGCGAGAAACTGAAAAAGAGAATCCTGGTCGGAACTTCCGCCGGTACACCGGAACTTCTGGTGGGAGCGAAACTTCCGGTGGAAGTTCCGACAGAAGTTCCGTCAAATAGACATATTCAAAACAGAAGGTTACTGAACGTGAGCGGAACAAGAGCCGGAAGTTCAACCGGAACTTTTGGTGGCAACTAGGCCTGAGCGGAACTTCCGGTCCCTAGCCGGAACTTCCGGTGGGAGCGAAACTTCCGGTTGAAATTCCGACTGAAGTTCCATCAAATAGCACATCCAAAACAGAAGGTTACTGAACGTGAGTGGAAGAAGACCCGGAACTTCCACCGGAACTTTCGACGGCAAAGATGCCCTAGCGGAACTTCCGGTGGGAAGCCGGAACTTCCGGTCAGGGAAATTCCAGAAACCAGAAAACCAGAAACGCAATAACTTTTGCATCCGAACTCCCAATGGGATGAAACCAATTTTGTTGGAAAGATAACGACGAATAGAATCCAAAAAAAAACGAAATATTGGGTATCACCTTGGGAGAAAATATCATGAATATATATGTGAACTATCCCCCAAGGTGTGGAGCCAGAAAACTCGCAAGATCAAAAACCGCAATAAGATATGCAAGTGAAATCCTTAGATGATGAGCTAGAGCTTGTTATGATGGTGACCACAAGCTCTAGATCCTCTCATGGACAAGAACCAAATAACAACCAAGAAAGATGATGCTATGAATGCAAAGGTTTGAGCTCTCTCTGAACGATGCAGACGAGACACCCGCTTGAGAGCCCCTCTTGATAGCACGGCTATCTATCCTAAACCCGGTCTCCCAACTAACAATACGAGACCAGCAAAAGAAAAGCCCTATCAAGAACATACCTTTGCCTTGAGCATCCCACTTGAACTTGATGTAGACCGTCTTGTTCTTCTATAGTGGGAACACCTTTCTTGAATGCTCTTGCTTGATGAAGATGAAGACTTGCAAATTGCTCCCCCATACTCCATGGGGAAATCTCTTATTTGAACTTGTCTTCATCATTCCATGAGCACGAGGATGGCAAGCTTCAAGCATGAGATCTTCTAGAGATGGCGCATCTTGAGCTCGCCCTTCTTCATCCCTACTTGAGGTTGATCCATCTTGATGCAACTCTTTGCACATGCCTTGATCGACCTTCAAGCTCCTTCTTTCTTCATGATTCCAATGGGCACAAAGCCCTTGGACATTTCTTCATCTTCCAACCTTGAGACCAACACATGGCCCAAGCGATGCCAATGGACAAACTTGAGGTTGATCCATCTTGATGCAACTCTTTGTACATGCCTTGATCGACCTTCAAGCTCCTTCTTTCTTCATGATTCCAATGGGCACAAAGCCCTTGGACATTTCTTCATCTTCCAACCTTGAGACCAACACATGGCCCAAGCGATGCCAATGGACAAACCTACAAGTGAAACTCAATTTACACATTAGTCCATAGAGATTGTCATTAATTACCAAAACCACACATGGGGGCATACATGCCCTTTCAACTACAATTCAAGGCCTAAATGATCATAGAGGCTAATGGTTACTTGTCATAGTCATAACATGGTGTGAGCATGTGCCAAGTTAACCCAAGCAAAACATCAAAGGAGAATACCACAATACTATGCTTTTGCATGCTAAAACAATGCATAATTTCTTCAAGGAAAACTAAGCAATCCCAATTGTTTGTAAAAAGACATGCTACAGCAATAATCACTAAGCATAATGCTAAAACAACACCTAGCATGCCATGCTAAAGTCTAATTCACAGTCAATGCAAGCTCCTCTTGCACTTCAAGCAAGAACTTACTACTCCTTTCCAAACACCAAGCAACCTTATTTGAAAAACAACACAGCGAGAACGGGGGTCCAAACTACTAAATCAAACTAAAAAAAACTAAGCAAAGCAAACAAAAACTAATACGCTCCAAGAACAACAAAACTGTGCATGAAACAATAAAAACGAAGTGTCTAGACAGACCTGAGCTTTTTATTGATGAAGAAGGGGATGCCTTGGGCATCCCCAAGCTTTGACGCCTGTACCTCTTGGATATTTCTTGGGGTGACACCATGGTGGCATCCCCAAGCTTGAGCTTTTGTCCATTATTCATCTCATTGCATCATTCTCTCTCTCTACACCTGAAATTTTTCCTTCATACAAAACTTCACACAATCTTCATTAGCAACATTAGCTTATTCAAAAGATATTAGACCACTGGCAAAGCTTTGTAACAGCAAGTCTTTTCACTAAAAACACAAGCTACTGTAGTAACTCCTTCAAAGAAACTCAATTTACCGGAAGAGGGCTCAAAAAGGAACCAATAAGAAGCAAATGTAAATAATGGTAGAAATTTGTCAAAACAAACCAGCAGGTAGAAACGATTTTTTCGAACATCTTCTGTTGCTCAAATCAAAAAGTGTTGAACTAACAAAAGTTAGCTAATATACTGGGGGATTTATTCATAAATTTGGATCTCAATCCGAGTTACAGAGCCTCCACACGATTGTTTTTGGTGGAGGACAGAAATCTGTTTCAGGACAGCAACTCCCCAAATCTTACTTCCCTCTCATTAGAGATCATTCTTGGCACAAAAAGCAAACAAAAAAGGATAAGGAGTACTGAAATAATAACTTCCAAGACTCAAGGAAACTCTTGGGTTATCTCCCAACAAGTACTTTTCTTTAACGCCTTTAAGTTAGGCTTGATAGCTTGAGAAGATGCTCTCATAAGAAATATGAATTGAAGTCAAAGATTGCATCAAGAAGCAAATTCAAAACATATTTAAGTCTAACCCACTTCCTATGCATAGGAATATTGTAAAGAAACAAGTCATTAAAGCATAAGGCAACAAGCATAGGAAAGAAAAACAGGTGCAACTTCAAAATTTTCAACATAAAGAGGGGAAACTTAATATTGTTGAGATACATAAGACCATGTTTCCCTCTCTCATAATAACTTTTAGTAGAATCATGAATAAACTCAACAATATAGCTATCACATAAAGCATGCTTTTCATGATCTACAAACACATAATTTCTATCAAGCTCAAAAATAGTGGGATTAAAACCTTCACAGGTTTTACCCAAAGTAGATATTTCAGAAGGATCCACAGGAATCATGCATCCTCCTTTGGTAAGCATGTGGGACAATCAAATAATGTAAGGGATAAAGAGTTACTCTCATTAGAAGGTAGGCATGTATAGATAATCCATTCTTCCTCCTTTTGTTCATCACTCTCCTCCTCTTTTTCATCTAATGAGCTTACAGTTTCAACAATTTCTTCTTCCATAGGCTCCTGCAAGGCATTAGTCTCTTCCATTTGTGGAAAGCATCTATTAAAATATTCAAGAATATATCCATTTGTTTCCTTGTAATTATCAAAGAAAAATTTAAGTATCTCATAAACCTCATGTTCATAAGGTGCATCATCAGTATTTTCAAGCAAACTAGCAAGTTCAAATGCACCCTTGAAAGCAATAAATTCTTCAATTTTCTCCACATCATAAAAGTCATAATTTCCTTTAACATAAGAAGATATGGTAACATTATCATTATACTCACATTGAAAAGGCGGGTGTTTATACCTCCTACAGCAACAAGACTTATCAAAGCAATAAGTAACATTATAAGTAGAGCACACCTCTTTAGCAATAGTATTCAACTTATCAATTTGTTCCCATACGTATTTCCCTTTTTGTGATAAATGGTGTTTATTATAATAATACTTTTCTTCTTCCGTGAACCCACCTTGCCAATAAGAACTAGTTTCAAAGAAACCATCCATTGATAGATAGCATGACCAAGCAAGGCAATAACAGACCAGCAACTAGAGTAGGAACTAATTTTTTTGTGTTTTTGAATAAAGAAAGCAAACCAAACTAGACTAATTTTTTTGGGTTTTTTGTGAAGAGGAAAAAAAACCAAGCAAAATAAACAAAGCAAACTAAAAACAAAGTAAACAGAAAGGAAGTGAGGGACTCCCCTAGTGAAGACGTCCTTAGCCTCCCTGGCAACGGCGCCAGAAAAGCTTGATGCAGCGCTGAGTTGATGTAGGAGCGCTTTGTTGGGAACCCCAAGAGAACGGTGTGAAGTAGCACATCAACAAGTTTTCCCTCAGTAAGAAACCGAGGTTATCGAACCAGTAGGAGGAAGGAAACGTCACACAAGTGTTGAAAGCAACGCGGAGACCTGCACAACACAAACTCAAGACTTTGCCCCAACGAATCAGTGAGGTTGTCAATCTCACCGGTTGCTATAACAAAGGATTAAACGTATGGTGTGAAAGGTAATGGTGGTTTGAAGAAAGTAAACAAGTAACAGTGGAAGATGTATCAATGGTAAAGATTGGACCGGGGTCCATAGTTCACTAGAGGTGCTCTCCTTAGATAAACAACATGGCATGAAGGGTAAACCAATTACAGCGAGGCAGTTGACAGGAACTGAGCAAGGCATAACAATGCAGTTACTAGCCAGAAAGATCCTATGAAGTTGATTGGGAAATACAACAATATACATAGACTGTCATCCAACTGCATCTATGACTATAAGTCCACCTTCAGGTTATCATCCGAACCCCCTCGAGTATTAAGGTGCAAGCAACATACAACTGCTTTAAGAAAAGTGTGTAAGGTAAATAGTACACATGTTCCATGAACAAGAGACCGTTGTTTTCTCCCTAGTAGCAACAGCACATCTACAACCGAAGAGATTTCTGTCACTTCCCTTGGAAACTAGAGGCATGAACCCACTATCGAGCATAAATACCCCCTCTTGGAGTCACTAGCAACTACTTGGCCAAGATAACCACTAGCAACAGAGAGCATGCAAGATCACAAACAACACAGACATGATAGAATCATAAAGACAAAACCATTAATCAAACCAACATAATAATCTCAATATCCATCGAATCCCCGCAAACACAACATGCATGATTACAAATGGATTAGATCTTGATCATGAACGGAGCTCACAAGATCTATACATGAAAGCACAAAGGAGGACATACAACCATCTAAGGTGGAACTACTCACGCATCATACCTGTAGGGTTCGCAGCATAGAAAACAAAAAATTTCCTACGATGGGAACAACTATGTACCAAGATCTATCTACTAGATACAAACAACGGGTGGATGTACATCCATAGAGAACATACCCTTGAAGACCGAAAAATCTTAACGAGTCCAAACTCGTGGTTGATGTAGACGATCTCTTGCCGATCTCAAGATCGAGAGGAAGTCCTAGCGCCGCAAAACAGCAGCGCATCCGTCCTCGCACACACGTTCGAGGCACCGAGTAACCTCCGCCTCCTCGCTCCAGCGATGCAGCGGAAGCACAACTCTTTCTTGCCGAATAGCCACCGGGAACATGTATCTCGCTAGTCCGAGACCATGGGGAATAAATTCTAGAGGGGGAGAGAGATCCTTCATGAGGAGGTGTGAGTGAGAAGTGATGAGAGGGTCTCCTTATATAGGGGAGGGGGCAGCCCAAGGGGGCATGGCCGCCGGCCATGGAGGGTGCTCCTACCTCTCCCTCATTCATGTGGGTGGACACTCCACTCACAAAATGCCCCTTCAATTTTTTCCACTCAAAATCCCACTCAAATTCCCATTAAATTTCCACCAAATTTAATGCAAACTCTCATTAAATAAAACTCCTTTTATTTATTCAGAATTTTGTCAATTACTTTAATGACAAACATTCACATATAACCCCTTGCTAGTATTTCATTTCACATGCAGAAACACTTTCTGCAATTTCACCCGAAAACCCGTTTCGGTATCTAGTGAAATAAATTCCTGCGCTTCTTATTCTTTCCGGCATGAAACTTTTGCTCCAAATGGATGTCGTTGTCTCTTAATTGTGTCACCCTACGGTTCGCGAATAATGCGGACATGATCGAGACCCCTCTCGGATCAATAATCAGAAGCGGGATCTGGAGACCCATACTGACTCCCACACATTCAACGATGACTTTCTAGTGATCTTTGGAACCTTTTATGTTAGTATCTTAATCCTTTTGTTTCGCGATATATTACATGTCCGAGATTCGATCATTGGTATCTCAATACCTAGTTTGATCTCGTTACCGACATGCACTCTTTTCTTGTTCCCGTGATATAACATTCTAGTGATCAAATCACTTGCTTGCAAGCTAATCAATGTGATATCACCGAGAGGGCCCAGAGCATATCTATCCGTCATCGGGATGAACAAATTCCACTCTCGATCCATGGGCCTCAACATAACACTTTAGTAGTTCTAAACCCATCTTTATAATCACCCTGTTACGGTGTGACGTTTGATGTTATCAAGAAACTCTTCCGGTGTTAGTGATTGACATGATCTCATGGTCTAAGGATTAGGATCACTTCGTAAGTTGTTATAGCAATATAAACTCAATGACTTTCATCGTAATGATATACTTCGGATGAATGTTCATCACACCATTACACTAATGTTGTGACCTCGTTATTAACAACATCCAATGTCCATGATCAGGAAACCTTTGATCATCTTGTTAATCAACGAGCTAGTTTATAAGAGAGCCATAACTAGGAACTCCCTTTTTATTTACTAAACACACATGTATTAACGTTTCCGTATTAATACAATTATAGCATGTAAAATAAACATTTATCATAAATAAGGAATACGATAATAACCACTTTATTATTGCCTCTCGGGCATATTCCCTTCAGTCTCCCACTTGCACTAGAGACAATAATCTAGTTTGAAAACTTTGCGTATTGAACCTCTATGGCTTTCTGGTGTTCCATATACGCAATTTCAAGTGGTTAACATAATCAACGGATCTGACGCTTTTAGGTCCGTGTGTATTTGCATGTCTTTGCGTCTTCACACATCACGCATTCTCCAATGAGATGGCATTGTATAAATTTGGTCTTTTGGTGAGACCTTTAGTTCCTTGGGGTTAAAACACGTCGATTCTATTGTCATACAATATATCTTTAGTGTTAGCCCGTTGCGAACCACACCTTAGTTTGATAACAAACTACTTGACACAAATTCCCTCCTTTGCTGCTACTATAGCAGTCATATACTTAGCCTTTTGTTGTAGTATTCGTCACAATGTCTTAACTTTGGATTTTATCCAAATCCATCATGGAATCTCCTTTCCATTACATTGTGCCACCCATAGTTTAAATTGAGATAGACTTAATTTGTATCTTGTGACAAACCTAGTATCAATGTAACGCTTTACAATGAACTATTTGTAATTGTTTGTCACCTCTACACAAATATATTCTTAGTTCTTTCAAAAAGATCATAAGAATATCCTCACTATCGTCCAATGATCATTTTATGATTCACTCTGGTATATGCTCATAACACTTAGAGCATAGGACATATTTGGATGTGTACATATTATGGTATGATTGATCAAAACATCCTTGTGATTTCACTCATCAAGTGTCAAAGCACTTGAATCTTGTTTCACTTATCAAGTGTCGATACATTTGAATCTTGATTCAATTCCTTTCCACGCGACAAGAACCGTTTCTTGTCATTTCTATATGGAAATCCTTCAATATCTCATATATGTACGTTTGGCACAACCATATTAGCGTCACAGTCTATCCGCTATAGACATTCATGCTAAATATTCTGGTTTTGCCTAAGTATTTCATCGAAATGAAATTCTTAACCTTTGTCAATAAAAGATACATCATTTCTAATCAACAAAATGTCATCCACATAATGTATTAGAAATATGTCTCAGCGCTCCCACTTAATTTCTTGCAAATGCAAGCATCTTCATCGTCTCCTGATGAAAACTCCTTTTCATCACGGTGAAGATTCCAACTCCGCGATGCTTACTTCAACCATTGAAGTTTGCATGCCCTTTTTAGCATCCTTTGAATTAACAAAACCCTTTGGATCGTGTCATGTACACGTCCTAGGTAACCATTCTATTAGAAGAACTTTGTTTTATTTATTCATCTACATATAACAAATTATATGTAGTGGTTGCTACTTTAATCCGTCCAGACTAAATATCGCTATGAAAGATCAAATCTTGTCATAGTCAACTCCTTGAACATTGTCATAAAATACTTTACGACATGTCGACTATTTCATAGATGTGAAACATCCATGTCTGTTTCTTTATAGATCCAAATATGACCGATAGGTTTTTACACCTTTCCGGAGGGTCTTCCAAGTTCAAAACTTGATTTCTCGTGTATGGAACTATCACGGATTTTATGGCTTCAAGCCATTTGACGGAGTCAGGGCCCATCATCGCTTCTTGTATGTAGTCGGTTCATCATTGTCAAACAATAATGATTTACTCTCAAATCTCAGCATTTGATTGTTTATCCGTCCTACTTGGTTCAATAGGAACTTTAGATCTCTGTGACCACAACCTTTCAGGCACATAAGCTATGAGCGTTATGGCAGCCTTCAGAACCATTTCTGGCGCTACGCAACTCAGCACATTTAGCTAAGGTTCGTTAACCTTATCAAAGTTCTATTGTCCTCCCACTTAACTTTTGCGAAAAATTCCTTCTTCAAGAAACTTCAC
This sequence comes from Avena sativa, assembly GCA_916181665.1. Taxonomy (NCBI): domain Eukaryota; kingdom Viridiplantae; phylum Streptophyta; class Magnoliopsida; order Poales; family Poaceae; genus Avena; species Avena sativa. The sequence goes on from OV702283.1 coordinate 112,757,362, forward strand.
GTTTCAAGCGACAAACCCTTTTGTCCTTGGTGTTATGGAGAAATAACCAATTGTTATTCAAAATAACCTACAAAGACATGCTCATCCGACTTCGGTTGTAAACATCTTACTTATGTTTAGCATACCAAAATTTAAGAAATGACAACTTGGGTTTTACCCCAAACCATAACTTCTATGGTGTCATTTCAACGGATCAAGATGGAGCTCTTTTCAGTGTAAAAGCGGTAGTCTCTAAAGCTTTAATCTTTTAAAACATAATGGCAGTTTTATAAATAACACCTTTGATCCAACCATGTCAAACAAGGTTTCATTACAAATTTCAAACACTACATATTCCTATGGTGTTTCGGGAGATGTAAATCTAGGTGTTTTGCTAAACTTGCAACTCAAATAAATCCCTTTATGATAAAATCATAATTCATTTATTTTCTTGTTACACTTGTAACTCAAATAAATCCCATTATGATAAAATCATAAACCATTTATTTTTCTTGTTACAATGATTTTTACTTCATCTTGAAAGTCTTTGAAACGTTTTTCAAATATTTCATACTTCTTTCTCATTAAGTGAATATTCACTCAAATTTCCGGACAAAGCATATGAAGTTGAAGTCCATCGCTCACGACTACACATAATGGACTACATACATCAATATGTATAAATTCCAATAATTTAGTCGTTCGTTCTTCTTTGGCCTTTGAACGAAGTTTTAATTATCCCGAGGAAAGTTTTACAAGCGTCACTTGATCAAATCAAAGACTACAAAAATCCATGAAAATGGAGTTTCTTCATGTTTTCTTTCCAATATAATTTAAACGGCGATGTCACTTCGTAAGTGATCTTCCAATCATTTGTCTTGCGACATTTTAGCATTAGGCTTTATGGATGTGATTTCTCCAACTAGATTTGTAAATCATCCATCTTATATGGAATACGGTAATTATTTGAACAACCTTTGTTCTCATAATACCTGATTCAAATAACAATTATTAAAACAAATCTTGAAGTCAAGCTTTGATGTCAACGAGAAATACAAACAACGATTTGTTTGTTTTCGATGAACATCATCATATATTCTCTTGCTAGTTACTTAGGCCATTGTGGTTCATGAATTGCGTCGTTCTGTATGAAATTTCATACCAACCAATTCGGTATCCAATACCCAAGAACCACATTGTTTAACAAGCAAAGAATACAACCATAACATGTATATCATATATATACCTAAATTGGATATTTCCAATCTTTTCTTTTCTGCTAAATATATTTTATAGATTCTCTTTCAGCATTTCCTTTTCCTTTTTAAAAGAATCTATCAACATCAAAAGTGGCGCCATATACATGACACATAGTCCAAAGCATGTATATTCAAATAATAATACCTTTGGGCTTGCACTTTGAAGTAGATCACCATCATAAAAATGATCAGTATTCTTTCAAAATCCATTCTTTAGTAATCTTTTAGTGTAGTAAACACTTTACATACATCTTCTATTCATCCTTATCATGATGACTTTCATGATCAAGCTACTGTAGCTCATAAAGGCGAATCGTGAGTATAACATTACTTTCCAAAACCCTTTTGGATAATTAGGATGTCTAGCATCTCCAACCTTTGTAAATTCTCATCCAATATGAGAACATATATTATACTCTATCATATTGAAACCAAAATATTGTTTCAAATATCGTTATATCTGCCACACATGATGGTTTCTGAAACAATTCTTTCAGCTCCTAGATAAACTTGATATTAAAACAATCAAGAATCAGGGAGGCAAACATGATACTTAAGATACTAACACTGGAATTGTTACTCTCGATTTAATACTAACTATTAAATTTCACGGAGTAAATAGATTTGCTGAAAGTTTGCAATAGGACTTTAAACTTTAGATTGACACTCAACACAATACGATACCAGTTCGTAAAGTATATATCCAGAATTCTATAGTTCTATTATCTCAATTACAACTATGCATAAGGTGGTGAACGAGTGCCAATGACTACAACAAATTATGCAAATTCACTTTGATTTAATTTATGATAAATTGAGTTCTACTAATCCAAATTAGAAATAAACTCCCACTCAAAAACGACATCCCTCGTGTCTTTTTGGTGATTACATGAACCAAATCCACTACACCAAGTCTGATCATCACGTGAGTCGGTATAGCTTCAGAGGCGAGCATCCATATGGTCATCATATCAAAACATATGACTCATGCTTAACCTTTCGGTCCGTGTTCCGAGGCCATGTCTGTACATGCTAGGCTCGCCAAGTAAGAACCTTAGTATTCGCGTGTGTAACTGTCTTACACCCGAGATATGCTCATGGATTCAAGTACACCCGATCATCACGTGATGTCTTGAAGCGACGAAACATTGTCGGTGCATACTTAAGGAAGAACACATTCTTATCTTGATATCTAAATGAGGGATCATCTTATTATGCTAATAAAACGCCAAACAAGCAATATAAGATGCAATCAAAACATCACATGTTTATAAGTGAAATGATATGGTTCCCGCATATGATCTCCATCATGTGCACCATGGTATGATCACTATCATACCTATATGTATAAGTCCAAGGTCTATGGAGATTACACGTTATGTGTGTTGTAACAGTATCACCTCATACTTCTACTTACAACATCACCATATCATAACACTAGCCCAGCAACAATCTAAACTAGACGCCTCTAATTTATCCATTGCAAGTTCTACGTGGCTTAGGGCTTTCGAAGATAGAACCGTTTTACCTACGAACATGAACCACAACGAGGATAACCAAATTGTTGACAACTCGTTGCAAATTAGATATTGACTATAGTAGGAGAGACAGACACCCGCTAGCCACTTATGCAAAACTAGTTGCATGTCAAGCATGGAACAGGTCTCATGTGCGAGGACATGTAAAGTTTGTCCAGGCCGCTTCATCCCACTATGCCACCAATATCCAAAGTACAACTAAGAAGCAATAAAATGATCATCATCGCCCACATACTCATATGTGTACTACTTGTGCAAAGTATCTACGCATAGATCCGGCTCTGATACCACTATAGGGTTCGCGGCATAGAAAACAAAAAATTTCCTACGATGGGAACAACTATGTACCAAGATCTATCTACTAGATACAAACAACGGGCGGATGTATATCCGTAGAGAACATACCCTTGAAGACCGACAAAGCTTAACGAGTCCAAACTCGTGGTTGATGTAGACGATCTCTTGCCGATCTCAAGATCGAGAGGAAGTCCTAGCGCCGCAAAACAGCAGCGCATCCGTGCTCGCACACACGTTCGAGGCACCGAGCAACCTCCGCCTCCTCGCTCCAGCGATGCAGCAGAAGCACAACTCTTTCTTGCCGAATAGCCACCGGGAACATGTATCTCGCTAGTCCGAGACCATGGGGAATAAATTCTAGAGGGGGAGAGAGATCCTTCATGAGGAGGTGTGAGTGAGAAGTGAGGAGAGGGGCTCCTTATATAGGGGAGGGGGGCAGCCCAAGGGGGCATGGCCACCGGCCATGGAGGGTGCCCCCACCTCTCCCTCATTCATGTGGGTGGACACTCCACTCACAAAATTCCCCTTCAATTTTTTCCACTCAAAATCCCACTCAAATTCCCATTAAATTTCCACCAAATTTAATGCAAACTCTCATTAAATAAAACTCCTTTTATTTATTCAGAATTTTGTCAATTACTTTAATGACAAACATTCACATATAACCCCTTGCTAGTATTTCATTTCACATGCAGAAACACTTTCTGCAATTTCACCCGAAAACCCGTTTCGGTATCTAGTGAAATAAATTCCTGCGCTTGTTATTCTTTCCGTCATGAAACTTTTGCTCCAAATGGATGTCGGTGTCTCTTAAGTGTGTCACCCTATGGTTCGCGAATAATGCGGACATGATCGAGACCCCTCTCGGATCAATAATCAGAAGCAGGATCTGGAGACCCATACTGACTCCCACACATTCAACGATGACTTTCTTGTGATCGTCGGAACCTTTTATGTTAGTATCTTAATTCTTTTGTTTCGCGATATATTACATGTACGAGATTCGATCATTGGTATCTCAATACCTAGTTTGATCTCGTTACCGACATGCACTCTTTTCTCGTTCCCGTGATATAACATTCTAGTGATCAAATCACTTGCTTGCAAGCTAATCAATGTGATATCACCGAGAGGGCCCAGAGCATATATATCCGTCATCAGGATGAACAAATTCCACTCTCGATCCATGGGCCTCAACATAACACTTTAGTAGTTCTGAACCCATCTTTATAATCACCCTGTTACGGTGTGACGTTTGATGTTATCAAGAAACTCTTCCGGTGTTAGTGATTGACATGATCTCATGGTCTAAGGATTAGGATCACTTCGTAAGTTGTTATAGCAATATAAACTCAATGACTTTGATCGTAATGCTATACTTCGGATGAATGTTCATCACACCAATACACTAATGTTGTGACCTCGTTATTAACAACATACAATGTCCATGATCGGGAAACCTTTGATCATCTTGTTAATCAACAAGCTAGTTTATAAGAGAGGCATAACTAGGAACTCCCTTTTTATTTATTAAACACACATGTATTAACGTTTCCGTATTAATACAATTATAGCATGTAAAATAAACATTTATCATAAATAAGGAATACGGTAATAACCACTTTATTATTGCCTCTCGGGCATATTCCCTTCAATACCCATAGTCCAAGGTGGAACTACTCACGCATCATACCGGAGAGAAGGCATCCGGGATGATCTCCCCTCCGGCAGGGTGCCGGGAAGAGCTTCAGATCCCCCCGATCTAGGGACGATGGTGGCGGCGGCTACAGACGGTTTCGTGGATTTCTGATCGGGTACTCAGGGTTTCTGCATCAAGGTCTTCTTATAAGCGAAGGGGCGAGACCGGAAGGAGGCCAGGGCCACCAAACCCTAGCCAGGCGCAGGCCCACCTACCCCCGCGCTTGGGGTGGGTCTGGCCCCCCTGGCCGGCCCCTCTGGGTCTCCTCTGGACTTGTTGTTCCCCACAGAAAGTAATTTACTTTGACGTTTGTCCCGTCTAATTGCAAGAATATTTCTTTACTAACTTTTCTGAAACCAAAAACAGCAGAAAACAGGCATCTGGCACTGTTGCAACTTGTTAATAGGTTAGTACCAGAAAACATGTAAAAAGCACCTCAAAGTGTGGACAAGTAAAGCAAAGTAGATACTAAACAAGCATGGAACATCAAAAATTATAGATATGTTTCCAACGTATCATCTTTATGATTCTATCATGTGTGTGTTGTTTGTGATCTTGCGTGCTCTCCGTTGTATCTCCTCCTTTGTGCTTTCATGTATAGATCTTGTGAGCTCCGTTCATGATCAAGATCTAATCTTTTTGTAATCATGCATGTTGTGTTTGCGGGGATCCGATGGATATTGAGATTATTATGTTGGTTTTATTAATGTTTTTGTCTTATGATTCTATCATGTATGTGTTGTTTGTGATCTTGCATGCTCTTCATTGTTAGTAGCTATCTTGGACAAGTAGTTGCTAGTGACTCCAAGAGGGGGTATTTATGCTCGATAGTGGGTTCATGTCTCTAGTTTCCAAGGGAAGTGACAATAATCTCTTCGGTTGTAGATGTGCTTTTGTTACTAGGAAGGAAACAACGGTCTCTTGTTCATGGAACATGTGGACTGTTTACCTTACACACTTTGCTTAAAGCACTTGTCTGTTGCTTGCAACTTAATACTGGAGGGGGTTCGGATGATAACCTGAAGGTGGACTTCTAGTCATAGATGCATTTGGATGGCGGTCTATGTATCTTGTTGTATTGCCCAATCAAATCTCATAGGATCTTTCTAACTAGTAATTGCATTGTTATGCCTTGCTCAGTTCCTGTCAATTGCCCTGCTGTAATTTGTTTACCCTTCATGCCATGTTGTTTATCTAAGGAGAGCACCTCTAGTGAACTATGGACCCCGGTCCAATCTTTACCATCAATACATCTTCCATTGTTACTTGTTTACTTGCTGGAAACCATTACCTTCCACACCATATGTTTAATCCTTTGTTACAGCAAACCGGTGAGCTTGACAACCTCACTGATTCGTTGGGGCAAAGTCTTGATTTTGTGTTGTGCAGGTCTCCGTGTTGCTTGCAACACCTGTGTGACGTTTCCTTCCTCCTTATGGTTCGATAACCTCGGTCTCTAATGAGGGAAAACTTGCTGATGTGCTGCTTCACACCTTGCTCTTGGGGTTCCCAACAAGACTCCACATCAAGCACCAAGTTCTCTGGCGCCACCAAGGAGTCATCAGAGCTCCGTGGAGACTACAACATCACACTTGTGCAGCAGTTCTATGCCACTGTTGTGTTTGGATCTGACCAAGACAGGACCATGACTTGGATGACTGGAACCACCCGCTGCTCGGCAAATTTCTACGACTTTGCTAATCTCATCTTCGAGACCTTCCATGGCGTATCCACTCATGTTGGGTTGCACATGCACTCAGCATCTCTTGGGGAGAACAAGATGAAGCTTTCCCCTTTGTATGGCAGCGAGGGTGTTGTGGGGGAGTCCAAGGGACTCAAGCCCCTCTAGAATTTGATGTTGAGGATATTCTATCATACCATCTCACCCTGTCTTGGCAATGATGATGCTATTAGATGTGGGCTGGTCAATTTACTATATCATACCCACAGGATTCACAATGATGGCCCCAAGGTAGATGCAAATCCTATTGATGTGATGGACTTCATATTTGAGGAGATGTTCCATGTCATTCTGGACAACAAGTCTCCTCCATATGGACCACTTGTTATGAGGCTCATCAACTCCCAGGTGCATGGTTCCCCACTTGGCTTGGCTCCCAACCTTACCGAGCACACTATAGTATCACTGCAGCAGAAGGGGCGCATGGGGCCTCCTCCTAGATGCTCTAATGACAATGAGGAGGAGGAGATCACTGAGACTGAGAGGGCCCCCTCTCCTACTAGTGCTCGGAGGAAGAGTGCCTCCAATGCACCTCTACCTCCCATGACACGTGACTATGTACATGAGAAGGTCAAGAAGGCCACCTTCTGGGAGAGGACCCTGTGTTGCATGAATGTAGACATCCGTAAGCAACAACATGCCTCCTACCAGAGAAATCAGCGCATTGAGAAGCTCCTCAAGGAAATTCAGGCTCAGGTAGAAGAGGATGATGAGGAAGGAGAGGATGAGTACAATGATGAGCATGGGGCTCAACAGTCCACTGAGTCATATCACACTCTTCTTTTGGGGCATGGAATTCCCAACAGGACAGCTTGGTGGACTAGAAGACCTTTTCTAATGTGACCTCTGGATATGGGTACCAGGGCACCTCCTCTTCTCGCCCTCACAGCAAAGGTCATGCAGCTCCAGATGGTTATGATGATGATGATGACTATGATGAGGGTGATGAGGATCAAGACATGGATGAGGATGACGAGGATGACGAGGACTACTGAGTTGTTGGGGCGCTGGCTTAGATCTTTTCCCTTTTCGGTGTTTCGATGCCAAAGGGGGAGAAGACATTGTCATCGGGATTTGCATGGGTTTGGGTTAGATTTGATGTTTATTTGCTCTCTCGAACTTCGTGTTTTATTTGCCTTATTATGTTCTTGCGAGACTATTTGCTATTTGTGTGTGACTATGTGGTTGTGCACCTATATTATTGTAACTCATCTGAGAATTATGTGATTTTTCTATGAACCATCTATCATGCATGATTTACTTGTTTACCTTAATGAACATAGTCAGGGGGATCTTAATACAAATTATTCCATGCAAAATCACTTGTTTTCATCGAACACCAAAAAGAGGGAGATTAAAAGGACATTTACTGTCATAATCACTTTTGGTGTTCGTTAACAACAAGTAGATCATTTTATAGTATGTTACTGTCTACAGGTTGATATAATGCAAAGTGAAAAGGACCCTTACTCTACGGAAAGTTTCCTGCAAGATTTACATGTTCATGGGGATTTCAGACCGAAGTCTCCGGTCTGGCTAGACCGGAGTCTCCGGTGTGGACCGGAGTTTCCGCAGGAATCCCTAGAGGGGGCTATAGAATTCTGGCGAGGACAGTCTAATAGGGGTCTGGAGAAAGGTCCGAAGAAAGTCTGGAGACTCCTGTCCATGCCTCAAACCAGAGTCTCCGGTGTGGCTGGACCAGAGTCTTCGGTCCACTTGGCTCACAGAAGGGCTGGGACAGTCTGTATGCTGGTCCGGAGGTGGACCACATTCTCCAGTGTAGACCGGAGTCTCTGGTCTGCACACCGGAGTCTGCGGTCTGACTTTTATCCAATGGTTAGAAAACGGTTCAGTGGAGGGAGATGCTTATAAATAGAGCACCTTATCCCCTTCCTCCAGCTGCTCTACCCACTCAAGAACACTACCCCCATTTGAGCCACCAAATCAACAAGATCTCTTCATCCAACCATCCAAATTCGTTGATCTTTGTAGAATCAAAGGAGGGGGCCTTGATCTACAGCTTCACCAAGAGAGATCTTCATTTCCCCCTCATTCACTTGAGGGCCCCCATGCTCTAGTGTTTCTTTAGAAACACTAGCTTTTGATTTGGTTCTTACAAGCTTGTCTTTTATTTGTCTTGACATCTTGCTTGTATTTGGGAGCCTCCAATTAGGTTGTGGATGTGTGCCCCGAACTTGTTGTAAAGGTGTTGGCTTCTACCTCAAAGGTTGCCGATATAGTGGAAGAGGTGAATCAAACCCTTTGGGGTGAGGTTCATCGGAGAACAAGGGAGGCCTCTCGTGGCGTTGGTGGTTTGAAACGTAGACGTGCTTCCCCTCTCCAAACGTAGACGTGCTTCCCCTTAAAAGGAAGGAACTACGGGAAACAAATCCTTGTGTCTCCGCGTCCACCAATTTGGTTACTTCTATCCTTTACCGCACTTTACTTTACTTGTTATTGCTTAGTGTTGTGCTAGTTGGTGCTAGTTTGACATATAGGTAAATTCACCTTAGTTGCATAATCTAGAGAATTTACCTTTCTTGTCAAACCCTAATTTGAAAAAGAAGAAAATTTGAAGTAGCACCTATTCACCCCCTCTAGGTGCCCATACGATACTTTCACATGCCCATCAATATACGGACGTGATCTTTGGGAAGAATAAGGGGATCAGAAGAGGCCAACAGCGGTGATGGAACCAAGCCGGGCGGAGACGAAGGAGGCTACTGGCGGTGGCGGAGACGAGCTTGTGAGGTGATGCCGGTGGCGGTGCACCCGGGAGGCGATGGCAACGAGGTCCGGTGGTCGGAGGTGTGGGAACGACACGGCGACGAGGTGGAACACGATGATACAACACAACCTCAGGCAGTTCAGCGATGCAGCACAATGTCAGGAAAATGCCAAAGAATCATCGAGTGGGGTAGATTCGAGATGGGCGATGCAGCATTCGGTGACGCAGTAGCGAGGCGATGTGTGGAGTCCCCGAATCGAGTCTATGCAGATCTTAGCATTTCCCGCCAAAACCCGCATAGAAGCGATTCAAATACGCCCACTACACACTTTTGTGTGGGTGGGATTGGATTACAAGTAGTTACATCACAGTAGTTTACAAAAGAGTCCATGAGAACATATATATATACAACAACAACTCAACGAGTCAAGAATACAAAAGGTACAATACGAAGATACAACTCAAGAAGAAAGCAAGATAGTATCTGAGTACGGACAAGATCCAAATGGGACTAAGAGTCCTAAAGAATAACCAAGTTGTGTCCAACCCTGCCCAGGCCAAGCCGGAAGTGTAACCTTGCTAACATCGTCGATCACATACCTATCAAGCCAAAAGGTTGCCGACAAAGGGCAAAGGAGAACATAAAGAGAGAAGTTAGTACTGAGGCCAGTACACGGTGAGTCTTAGAATTCGACGGTCCTCGCCTACATAACTATGGTGGGCTTAGCAGCAGCAAAGCTTGCACTATCTAACTTATAGGGACACGCTACAACTTTGGCTATTAGAGCGAGATAATAGGGCACTATATGATAACTATATATAACACCAAGCATAACCCATCCGAAGCTTTCCCCCACGAGGACTAGTCGAGGAAGTCCCCTTGTGGAACACACACGGTGGCAATTTTAATTAAGCAGGTGTTTAGTTTATAAGGCTAATTACTAATCATATTATTAGAGGCAAAACATTAGTGACGTTGTCTATGATCATGACACTGTACTTCTGAGGCTTCCATAACCGTGGACACACGGCTTCTCGAAAAGATTTACCCTGCAGGGGTGCACTACTGTACCCAAACGCATGCTCAACCCTTCAGGCAACATATCATGTGTTCCATCTAAATCTCACAACAAGAACTGGCCCTTAACTACGCACATATCCAGAGGCATCACCTACTGTGTTAATCCAACCAAGAGGTACGACGATTCTCAAGGGAGGCACAGCGTTTGAGTCTATGGCCGGGCGATGATCGGAAGATAACTTGTAGAGCCCCATCCCACCTCCGACACGATATCCCAATTTTATGCAGTGCAGGCCATGGAAGTCCACCAAAATCATATCACAACTTAACCCATGTCCGAGGACATATTATGCGTATGCACCAAATGGAAAACCAATTTTGTAACCCTCTGGATATACGAATAGCGCCGGTAGTTGAGGGGGGTCCCAGAGGCCCCATTTTCATGGCCATAATGTGCTTTTTTCCTCGGATTCATTGGAACCCTCTTTTTCCTCGCGGAAATGGTTCCTATAAAGCAAACTAAGAGCGGGGAAGGAACTAGGGCGGGCATAAGCTCACCAATTAGGATGTGTGATTGATGCATCTTTTTTTAAATGATCAGGGTTTTTCCTTTGGGGCTAGGAAGGTAACAACAATGGAAGGGCACCTGCTCTCCAATTTCGATTCTTTGTTATCCATTTTGGTTAGCGCGATCAACTCATAACTGGTATTGTAAAACAAACGGGTCCTAGGTCGGCTCAAGCAGTTCCCAAAGATGGTCCTTGTCGGGGCCTTATCATTAGGTGAAACCATAACCATAGCAATAACCAACATCACCAATTTAAATACCTTATGACCATCAATATCCTAGTATCATGTTCCACCTATACGAGAGCAATACTAAGCGTGCCTATGACTCGCAAGGGCAAAGCTAGCTAATCAAGCAAGGCAATAGGATAACCAAGACAATATAGTGGAGCAGATAAATAAAGGAACAATACTATAGCATCGACAATAAGTATAGCAACAGATCAAAGGAAGGAAGTAAAGACTATAAATGCAAAATAGGTAGAAGGGGGAGAATTCTTTCCTGTGAGACAAAGTCGGTAAACCGGAGGCTTGTCGCAACTCGTATCCACTCATCGTTCTATCCGGTGAAGAATCAAAAAACTAGAAGAGGCAACGGATGCAATATTTAATACTAGGAAAAATATACGACATGTTTATGATATAATGCATGGCATGGCAATATGGGTCTATCTTAGCAATATTAAGCGGAATCGGGGTCTCGACAGTTAATTAAATGATTCAAGTTATTTAGATACCCGCAATTTAAATGCTGACTTAACAAGGCAAAACATGGCATCGGTTCGCTACATAATATTAAATGGAACTGGGATTAGACAAATAGCACTCTCATATATTCCATATTTATTTATTAGATGAATCGCTATTTAACCCTAAACAACAATATGTATGCAAGCATGGATAATTTAATATGCACAAGTTATATTATATTTATCAAAATAGGGTATCGGGAAGGGGTCACAAATCGGGGCGAAGGTATTGGGTTCGAATGGATCGGTCTTCGAGTTCCAGGGTCAGTGTCTTTGGGTTCCATGAAGACGAACTCGGCGTTCCATGACGGCGAGCGGCTTCGTCTAGGTCACTTCTGTGGTGCCGAGGTTCCTGTCGGAATTCCTGTCAATCTTGTCCGTCGCGAGGGTCTCGAATAGCTGAGTCGGCATCACCACATATTTCCCAGCAACAGTATCATCACTTCTGCTCTTCGGAATCACAACTGAATGTACAACACAATCACCACTTCACATTGTCAGAAAGCACGGTAAATAGGAGTTCTTGTCCCATGCGGACATTACCTCGAACACCTAGCGGACGCGATGCAGCGGGAGGGCGACGAGGAAACAACGATAGGGAAGGAGCCCGCGACGGTGACGGCCGATAGACATGCCAAAATGGAGGGATCGAACATCGCAGAACGGTGAGGACACTTGAGCGCCATGGCCGGCACCGATGCGCGCAAGGATGGGAGCCACGAGGTCGATGGCGACCTTGCAGGAGCGATGAGGTCCTTGTGGCGGGGAGCTGCGGAGCAGAAGATAGTCGCGGGTCGAGGACGAGCTCACAGGCGCCGACCTGAGGCACGCTCGCGAGGTCGCAGCGGCTGACGTCTTGGCGGCGGCCAGGACGGGTGCAAGCGGAGGCGGCTCACGCGAGGAGGGACCAGGGCGGTGCTGTCGGCGACGAGGGAAGCGGCGGAGGCGAGCTCGCGAGGAAGAAGAGCCAAGCAGCAGCAGCGCAAGCAGAGGCGACGGGGTCGCAGTCGGGGTGCTTCAGGAGGAGGACGGCACGGGGTCGAGAGGAGATAGGATTGGGGTAAGGATGGCAATGGGAAGGGTAGAGCAATACCATACCCATACCCGTATAGTCAATTGGTAGAAAACTTTCCTCATACTCGTATCCACGGGGATAAATCTTTACCCACGCCCATACTCGACGGGTACCCGTACCCATTGGGTACCCGACAGGTAGATCCAATAGTACACAAGTTATTTCCAATTTTACATTAATCAATATCATATTTGACAAAAAAAACATAAGTATCTCTACTCAATGATAGGTAGACGAGTACATGACAGTTATCGGAGTTTAGATATAGCAATCTCATACTCTCTCCTAGGCTACTCGAATGCATAGGTTGAAAATCTACATGTAAGTTTTATAAGTCAGTTTAAATGGGCAGGGTATGTGTCACATCACAAATTTTAGATTTGGTTCTGCATATCATTCATACCATTGCATCATACTCTTCCATGCAAAACCATCGATTGAAAGATTCGGCAAAACGCTATTATCTAAACCCTACTCTATTTTACTACAATGCTCCTGCGGGAGGTTTTACTAGGACTTGAGTTTTCCACTCTTGTAGCCTAGTGGTTTCACTCATCCCTTGACCCTAGGTTGTTCCCCTTGATTTTACAAAAATTTAGGAACAAGAATCGCCCGATTCGGAGTTCGTATGAAGGAGTTACGGAGGTTTTACTAAAATGGAAAAAGGGAAAAAGAAAGGTCAAAAAAAAAATCGGCGCCAGCCTGCTGGGCCGCGCCGGCCCAGCCAGCCAGCACCGCACCGCCCGCGCGGCAGATAGAATCCGCCGCCGCCCTAGCGACGGCCCACCGACAGGTGGGACCGTGTCCGCCTAGGACCCCGCAAAGTGGGCCCCACATAAGCGGACCCCACCTGCGCGCCGCCTCGATCCATGCGCCCGCACCCCGTCGCCTCCCGCCTCGATCCGCGCGCCGCCTGCCTCGGGAGCCGCGCCGCCGCCGCTCGCCGCCGCCGCACGCCACCGCGCCGCCCGCGCGCGCACGCCGCCCGCCGCCGCTCGCGCCGCCGCCGGCCGCCGCCGTGCCTACCGCCGCCGTCCCGCGCTGACCGCTCTCCCTCTCCGCGCAGGACCCCGCTGACCCGCCGCCGTCCCGAGCCGCCGGTAAGCCGCCGCCGCCGCCTCTTCTCGGCCGTCGGATCTAAGATCTGCGGCCCAGATCGACCGGAGACCGCGCGGTTGACTGGTCAACGGCCAGTCAACCCGCGCTGAGTCAGAGCTGAGTCAGCAGGGAATATTCCCGGAATATTCCCTTTTGATTTAAATCGTTTTAGAAATTGCAGAATCTTGTAGAAACTTGTAAATTGCATAGAAATTAATCTACTGGGCCAAAAATTGCAAATAAAATATGTGTAGGTTCAGTAAGTCATGTAGAATCTTGCTGTACCATTGTTTCACACTTTTGCAGCAAGATTTAGTACAGTTTAATCAAATGAGTTAATGGCCTTTTTGGAGTAATTAATTCGTAGAAAAAGATCTGTAACTCCAAAAATTGCGTATAATATGTCCCTGGATTCAGTAGGACGAGGGGAATCTCATCCTGAATTAAAAGGAAAGGCTTACGGTAAAAACTTCTGCAGAAACTGTCTAGTGGCTTTCTGTAGTGTTTTAATTATTCAGGGAGTTTTATAATTCCTTTTTGAGTAATTCCAATTGGTACTGTTCCTAAATAGCAATGCCTATACAGTAGAATTTTCCCAAGATTTTACAAACAGTACTACCGGTAGTGAATTAATTGGGTTCTAGCTCTAGTTTTGAGTATTATACTTTGCATAATAGTTTTCCTTGCGCTAAAACTATTTTCCATGCATGCCATCAGTACCTCCACTGATTACTATTATGTGGTGTTGTTGTAGCGTCACCCCACTTGTCATGTATGCATTCATGCATCATCTTTGTTGCATATGCTTGTGGATTGTTTGTTTATGATTGCAATTGTATTGTGTAGATTGTGGCGAGTGCAACGCTTGCTCGTGTGTGGATTGTTCTTCCGACCGCTACAACCAAGGCAAGTAGATGCTATTTTGTTCATGATATTGTCCTACTATTTTCTATGCATTGTCGTGTATTTTGTAGACGCATGTGTAGGATGATACTATCGCTATGCTATGTCCTATTATGTGGTAGGGCCTTCCTTGTAGATGAACCACCGATGGTAGATGTGCTTAGCCATGCTATGATGAACGAGGGCTGGGTTACATCACTGAGACTTGTTTCTAAAAGTATTGGTTTGTGAAAACTAAAACAACCTAATCAATGAATCTCCTGGGTGTGATGGGATTGATAATTTTGGTGGTTTCATTGCGGAAAGGCACCCAGGTATCGAGAGAAAATGATTGGCTTCTTTATTTTGTAGCTTACGTGTACAACCATGTGCCAATAATGAAATGGACGGTTGGCTGGACTTAGTAGGTTGTGGTAACTCGAACCCGCGTATCCAGAGATGTAGAATTTTGGTAGGTTGGACCGGTGCGCGTCGGGATTGGGGAGCTACTTCCCGAACAGTCTCTTCTTGGACTTCTCCCTATCATCACCCATAATGAGAGTGATGGTACGAGCTGGGCTGGCCAAGTCACATGGGTAAAGTGTACTAACCCCTGCAGGGTGTGTAATCTAATCGATTAGCCGTGTCCCCGGTTATGGACAACTGAGTTGCTTGATATTGATTCCATGACATGTTTCTCGCTCATTCTAATTTCGTAATTGCTTTAACATTGTTGGGTTAACTTAATTGGGATCTTTTCAAAGAAAATCAAAAACTGTTTATGAAAGTAGGACAAATGTATTTGCAAATGCAAGCCAGACACAGCTCCAATTGCCAAATATGCATGTAGATGTTAGCACTATTGTCTCCTTTACTAGCTCTACTTGCCATACATTCCATGTATTGACCCTTCGGGGCTGCTACGTTTCATGTTGCAGGATATTCCGATTCTGAGTAATCGATATAGGCCACGGTACTCCACTCGGCACTTGTTCACTTGTGGGCAATTTGAAGAATGGAGGATTTACTATATTTATGTTGCTACCTGAATAATTTGAGCTAGCCTTGAGCTAAGCTTTCATTGTAATAATGGTACTCTAGATCTTCGTTATTTATGATACACGGATATTTTGCTATGTTATTCATCTTATTCTATTGTGGGCCAATGAACCGATCCAGGGATTAGCATGTCGCATAGAAGCCACGGCCTTTTCAGAACCGCGGTGTTACAGTATGGGTATACCCACAAGTACAACCCTATACTCGTGCCCATACCCGTAACTTAACCGACAGGATTATAGGTATTACCATGAGTAAACCTGGTATTTACGGTTTAACACGGTTTGTGCAGTTTCCTCAACCCAGTCCGTTTGGGACGGTTTTTTTTTTTTTGAATAATAGCAGGAGAACTGCTATGTTCATTCATTAGTGGAAAAACTGGCGGTTACAAACTGAAAAGGGAGGCTCAAGACGTAGCACACCCTGCAAAATAAAAACACAAACATCCACTCAGCCTGGATCAAACGGAGCTCCTCCGTATTGCTCTACTAGAGATATAGGAGCTCCCGCCTGCTTCCACGCCCAGGCCTCCTCGATGATGCGGCGAACCAGGCAGTTCACCGGCTGCTCTGTCCTGTCGAAAACCCGTCTGTTCCTCTCTTTCCAAAGTTCCCAACAAACTAGTTTAGTTACGACAGGTGCCGACTTCCTGTTGTCTTGCTGCGTTGCGTTCCTCACCCGTCTATACCAGGAGCCAATGGTACGGTCGTGCCCCTCCCATCTCTCAGGCTTGAAGGAATCCTCGCCGAAACAGGTGGCCAGCTCGCTCCATACTAATCTGCTATATGGGCATTCAGTTAGAAGATGGTGCGTTGTCTCGAGGATCCTCCTACACAGCGGACAAAAGTAGTCATTCTCCCATTGCCGCATCAAGAGCTTGTCCGCGGTGAGCACCCGCCCCAAAAGCAGCTGCCAGATGAAAAGATTGCATTTAGCAGGTGCCCACCCCTTCCAGATTATTTTCTTCAAATCTGTCTTGGCCGATCCCATGAAATGCATGATGTATGCCGATCCTACTGAGTATGATTCAGAGTTGCCCACACGCCATGCAATCTCGTCAGGGTTGGCAGAGAGCTGGATTTGATCAATCAAATGAGCCAACTCCGTGAGCTGCGGTTCGTGCTGAATTTGTAGCTTATCCCTAAGGTCCCAAACCCACTTCCCATTTCCAATCGCATCATGCACTGTGCGGTTTTTCCTTGCTGATATTTTGAAAATGTCCGGCACCACCTCCGCAGGGACCCTTTCAAACAACCACCTGTCTGTCCAAAAAAGAGCAGTGTTGTCGTCGCCCACCGTGATTCTTGTGGCAGCGTTAAACAGTTCCTTGTCTTGTTTATTACAGGGGAGCTCGAGGTGTTCCCATGGTTTTTGAGGCGCCTTCCATCTCTGCCACAACCATCGAAGGCGCAATGCCCTACTAAAAGATGTGATGCAGTGTACTCCCAGACCACCGAGCTCCTTCGGCCTACACACTTGTTTCCAATTAACCCTGCACTTGCCCCCGCCACAGGAAACTTCCCCGGCCCACAGCCAAGCCCTGCGCCGTCGATCAAACTGTTCTTTTACCCATGCAGGCATCTCATGTATTGTCATCATGTAGACTGCCAGGGAGGTTAGTACCGAGTTTAACAGTTATAGCCCGCCTGCCTTGCTCATCAGCCGAGCCTTCCATGTCGCAAGGTATCTGTCTACCTTGTCCAACAGTATTTGCCAGTCCGCTTTTGTGAGCTTTTTTATGGAGAGTGGCATACCGAGGTATATTCAAGGGAACTCCTTCACCGGGATGTGCAACTGACCTATGACCTCGCTGAGTTGCAAGTCCTGGCAACGGATTGGTGTAGCCAAGCTCTTGACAAAGTTTGTCTTTAACCCCGTGGCCATTCCGAAGCATTCCAGAATCTGATGGAGTCCTTGAGCATCATCCGTTGTTGGATTAATGAAGACTGCCACGTCATCCGTGTACAAAGACGCCCTATGGGTGCATTTTGTGCCACGAATCTCGGACAGCAGCCCGGCCTCCGTCGCCATCTCAAGGAGCCTATGCAACGGCTCCATTGCGAGAATGAATAGGAAAGGCGACAGGGAATCGCCTTGCCGCAGGCCGCGCCTGTGCTCAATGGGCCTACCAAGCACGCCATTGACCAAATGTCGGGAAGAGGACGAGCGAAATAGTAGTGCGATCCAATCCCTCCATCTCGGCGGGAAACCACGGGCTTGCAGCATATCCATAATGTAGGCCCATGAAACAGTATCAAAAGCCTTCGCAATATCCAACTTAAGCATCAACATCGGTATTCTGGATTTTTGGAAGTGTTTGGCCAGGCTTTGGACATAGAGGAAGTTGTCTTGGATGTTTCTCTTCGCGATGAACGTACTCTGGCACGGCGAGATCAACTCGTCAAGCCGAGGCTGAAGCCTCATTGCCAGGATCTTGGAAACGAGCTTCGCAAAGGCATGATACGACGGTGTGGTCTGGCTGGTTAGACGGTGTAAACAGTTTGAAACCGGATGAAAAGGGATACAGCGCGAAGACGCACACATGCACGATGCATGTAGATACTCATGCACGAGGGAGTGGCTGTTACAGCAGGTAGTGGTACACATGTATATCTCGTAGTTTAAGTACTCCCTTCGTCTAAAAAGGATGTCACAAGGTTTTCTAAATTTGAATATATTTATACAGTAAAATATGTCTATATATATTCAAATTTATACAAATTTAAGACATCTTTTTAGGACGGAGGGAATATATAATTTAGAACCTTTTCTAAATACTTCCTCAGGACCGATTTATTGGTTGTGCATACAGTATAAATACAGTTTTGCAATTAAATCCTTAATGCGTTCAAAACTTTTTAAATTTTGCCAAATTAAAATCCAAATGTTCACCGCGTCTCCTCCGTCGCCTCCCATCCACCATCGTCGGTCGCTCCTCAACAGTCAGCCCCGCTTTGCCGCCTCTCGTCCGCCGCTGGTTGCTCCCTAGCAGTCTGCCCCGCTCCGCTGCCTCTCGTCCACCGTCGGTCGCTCCCTAGTAGAAACCCCGCTCCGCTGCCTCCCGTCCGAGCTCACGCATGGCGCCTCCCCTGCGACTTTGCAGGCACTGTCACTGTCATCTGAACATTTTCTTAGCTGTGAATAGCACCTAGCAAGCAAACATAAAATGGGAGAAACACAAGAAAGTGCAAGCATGCCATAGACAACATAAACTTGTAATTGGATACGGTACCTGGAACATGTGAAAGTACCAATGAAAGTACCAATAAAAAGAAGAACATGCACAGAGATCAATACAAAAGCATTATTGAAAGGATCGTATGGGCACCTAGAGAGGGGTGAATAGGTGCTACTTCAAATTTTCTTCTTTTTCAAATTAGGGTTTGACAAGAAAGGTAAATTCTCTAGATCATGCAACTATGGTGAATTTATCTATATGTCAACCATGCAATAACTATCACAACACTAAGCAAGAATGAGTAAGTAAAGTGCGGTAAAAGGATAGAAGTAACCAAAGGAGTGGACGCGGAGACACAAGGATTTGTTTCCCGTAGTTCCTTCCTTTTGAGGGGAAGTACGTCTATGTTTGGAGAGGGGTGGTTTCAAACCACCAACGCCACGAGAGGCCTCCCTTGTTCTCCGATGAATCTCACCCCAACGGGCTCGATCCACCGTCCACTATATCGGCAACCTTCGAGGTGGAAGCCGGCACCTTTACAACAAATTCGAGGCACGCATCCACAACTTAATTGGAGGCTCCCAAATACAAGCAAGCTATCAAGACAAATCAAAGACAAGCTTGTAAGAACCAAATCAAAGTTAGGGTTTCCAATGAAACACTAGAGCTTGGGGGCCCTCAAGTGAATGAGGGGGAAATGAAGATCTCTCTTGGTGAAGATGTAGATCAAGGCCTCCTCCTTCGATTCTCCAAAGATCAATGACTTTGGATGGTTGGATGAAGAGATCTTGTAGATTTGGTGGCTCTAATGGAGTTGGTGTTCTTGACCAGCTCGAGCAGCTGGAGGAAGAAGATAAGGGTCCCCTTTTATAGGCAGCTTCCTCCACGAACCGTTTTATGACCGTTGTAGAAAAGTCAGACCGGAGACTCTGGTCTACACCGGAGATTCCGGCCAATCTCCGGACCAGCCTCTGGACCACCCATCTGAATGACCCAGGCCATCCACGACCCAACACGACCGGAGACTTCGGTCCTCCAACACCGGAGACTCTGGACTGAGCCAGCACCGGAGACTCCGGAGTATCCTCCGGTGCAGGCTCCGGACCCCTAGTCATAATGTCCCAGCCTAGATCCTAAAGTCACCACCGGAGACAGATCCGGAAACTCCGGACCACACCGGAGACTCCGGTCTTGGCAGACCGGAGACTCCGATCTGGAGTTTCCAGAAATGTGTCAAATGAGTATGGACTTTTCCCAAGTGTGAGGGTGATTTTCACTTATCATAATACCAACCTGTGGACAGTGACAAACTATAAAATGATCTACTTGTTGTTAACGAACACCAAAAGTGATTATGACAATAAATGCCCTTTCAATCTCCCCCTTTTTGGTGTTCGATGACAACAAGTGATTTGCATGGAATAAAAATATATATGGGACTCCCCCTGACTATGTGCAACAAGATAATTAAGTAAATCATGCAAGGTAGATAGTATCAACGGTAACACACATAAATCTCACATGAGTTACAATAGATAGTGCACGCAAGCCCATAGTCACACACATGAACAGCAAATAACACACATGAAGTTCAAGTTTGAATATGGCAAATAAAAGCAGATAGTAGCAAATCTGAAGTCCAAAGTCCCAAACCCATGCAAAACGATGAGAATGTCTTCTCCCCTTTTGGTATCGAAACGCTGAAAAAGGGAAAAGACCTAAACTAGCGCCCCAACAGCTCAGTAGTCATTGTCATCCTCGTCATCATCGGCATCCTCATCCTCATCCTGGTCATCACCACCCTCATCATAGTCATCATCATCGTCTTCAGGTACAGCAGGACCTTTGCCGTGAGGGCGAGAAGAGGAGGTACCCTGGTACCCAAAACCGGAGGTGACATCAGCAAAGGTTTTCCAATCCACCAGACTATCCTGTTGGGCATTCCATGCCCCAAATGAGAGTGTGTGACCAGACTCTGTGGACTGCTGAGCCCCATGCTCATCATTGTATTCATTCTCACCTTCCTCATTATCCTCAGCACCCTGTTCCTTGATCTCCTTGAGGAGCTTCTCAATGCGACGGTTGCTTTGGTAGGATGCATGTTGTTGCTTACGGATGTCGATGTTCATGCAACAAATGGTCCTCTCCCAAAAGCTGGCCTTCTTGACCCGCTCATGCACATAGTCTCGAGTCATAGTAGGCATAGGGTCATTGGAGGCATTCTTCCTCTGAACTCTAGGTGGGGAGGGGGCCTCTCAGTCTCAATATCCTCATCATCATCCCCATAGCGATGCCTCGGAGCAGGACCCATACGCCCCTTCTGCTGCAGTGTGACCAGAGTGTGCTCGGTGTGGTGGTATGTCATATGGAGAATCATGCTCCTGGGAGTTGATGAGCCTCATAACCAAGGGTGCACATGGAGGAGATATCTTGTAAAGAATGGCATGGAACATCTCCTCGAAAATAAAGTCCATCACATCAATAGGTGCAGCATCTGCCTCTGGCCCAGCATTGAAGGTCCGGTGAGTGTGGTACAGAAGGTTGACAAGCCCACCCCTAATTGCATCATCATTCCCAGCACTTGGTGCAATGGTATGATGGAAAATCCTCAACATAAGGTTGTAGAGGGTCTTGAGTCCCTTGGACCCCCCCCCCCCCCACAACACCATCATCATACAGAGGTGCCAGCTTCAACTTGTTCTCACCCAAAGCTGCAGAGTGCATACGCAGCCCAACGGGAGTGGATACTCCATGAAAGATCTCAAAGATGACGTTGGCAAAGTCATTAAATGTAGCTGTGCAGTGAGTGGTACCAGACATCCACACCATGGTCCTATCTAGATCAGACCCAAACACAACGGTGGCATAGAACTGATGTACAAGGTGGACATTGTAGTCTTCACGCAGCTCCATCAAGTTATATAGTCCCAGCTTCTCACAGATCCACAAAGCATCATTGAAGTAGGGGCTGAGGCGCATTTGCTCAACACTCATGAACTTTTGAGGGCAGACAGGTGATTTGGTGAGCACACCATACACATCCTTCATGAACACAGCCTGTTCTTTCCTCCAGAAACGAGGGTCATCACTAGTACGAGGGTGCATAGAAATCTGTCTTTCTCAGCTCACGGTACTCCTCTTTTGACATTTTGGCTAAGGACTGAAGGTTGTCATATTTGGCCTTCTTGGCACGGTCCTCTCGTTCAGCCCTCTCCTGATCCCTCTTCAAGTAAGCTGCATCACGTGCCTGCTGTTTCCGGTTGGACGGAGGCACGATAAATTGACCCCGAGCTTCATCATAGCGAGGATTGCCCCTTTGGGACTTGGCCTTGGTACGACGAGGACGACTAGAACCATCACCTGTGAACAGCAGTGAGGGAGATAGCATGGAGATGAGTATATATGTCCCAATAATGCAGTACAAGATCTTTGATGCATTTCTGGTCTGTTTTGATTCACCCAACACCGGAGTCTCCGCACCTTGTACCGGAGTCTCCAGCTCAGACCGGAGTCTCCGGTCCTGGGGACCGGAGTCTCCGGACCTAAGTCCGGAATCTCCGGTCGGGAGGCTCAAGCATGAGATGGGGAGATGCTGGTGAGGGTGAATCTAGTAGATCGGGCAATGCAATAAGGCTAAAGTACTAGAGTTCTCGCAAACAAGAGATTCCAATGGACAAATCAGCATCAATCCTCAAAAACACATCTAGAGATGAACCCTAGGAGAAAAAGTAGAGGAGAGGTACCAGATCTATCCATGGGATCAATTCCTCCGGTGGGAGTGACCCAATGGAGGAGAGGGGAAGGTTGGACGGCGGCACGACGGATCCCGGGGGATTCTTGACCTCCGGGGAGGAGTTTTGGAAGAGGAGGCGACGGGTTTGGAGGTAGGGGATGGGGTGAAGAATGAGGAACTGTTGTACCAGTTCACCCCGCCCCCCTACTTTAAGTGGCAGAAACCGTCTGGACCGGAGACTCCGGTCTACACCGGAGACTCCGGTCCTCCTTGACCAAAAGCTCCAGGATGGGTGTTTGGGGACACATATGAGAGATAGACAGGTTTAAGATAGGGAAAGGGCTTGGGTTGAGACATCAAACTGCGAAGAGCCAACAAGAGCCATAAGAATTTCATAAAAAAATATTCAGAAAAGCTCCAAAAGACTAAGATCAAGCGAATGACAAACATGAGTAAGTGCCAACCTCTCTAATGTGAGAGGGCGGTGGCCTAGGCCACCATATTTGAGTATACTCAGCTTGGCACCACGAAGATATATCTTGGGTCTATTACCGAAACTCATCATTAAGCTCACATATCACAATATGATATTAAGAGGAATGAATTTGATTGCTTTGGGCATAATGGGGGGAGGTATAGTCCAATCAATTAGGACCGCACTCCCCCTATATCCATGCCTACACCTAAACCAAATATGGGTCGAAACATAGGTGAGAATGCAAGAAAATCAAGTCAAGCTCCTTGAATCTAAAACATTTAGTTCATTCCTCAAATATCAAAACCTTGCTTCATCAAGTGGCTTCGTGAAGATATCGGCAAGTTGATCTTTGGTTGACACATATGATAAATCAATATCACCTCGAGCAACATGATCTCTAATGAAGTGATGGCGAATCTCAATATGCTTTGTCCTTGTGTGATCCACCGGGTTGTAGGCAATCTTGATGGCACTTTCATTGTCACATAGAAGAGGCACTTTGTCACAATGGACACCGTATTCCTTTAAAGTTTTCCTCATCCATAGTAATTGGGTGCAAGCACTAGCAGCTGCCACATACTCGGCTTCGGCGATGGAGAGAGATATACAATTTTGCTTCTTGGAAGACCAACATACCAAGGACCTACCAATGAATTGGCAAGCCCGGATGTTGATTTTATATCATCCTTGTCACCCGCCCAATCCGAATCCGTGTATCCACAAAGAGCAAATGTTGAGCCTCGAGGATACCAAAGACCATAAAATGGGGTATGAACTAAATATCGAAAGATTCTCTTGACCGCCATTAAATGACTTTCTTTAGGAGCCGCTTGATATCTTGCACACACACCTACACTCAACACAATATAGGGTCTAGATGCACAAAGGTAAAGCAAAGAACCAATCATAGACCGGTATACCTTTTGATCCACATCTTACCATTTGGATTTTGTTCTAGATGAGTCTTTGTAGCCATGGGAGTAGGAGCTCCATTTAAATCTTGCATATTGAATCTTTTGAGCATGTCTTGAGTATACTTGGCTTGATTGAAGAATGTCCCTCCCCTAACTTGCTTGATCTCAAAACCAAGAAATAGTCTCAACTCCCCCATCAAAGACATCCGGAACCTACTAGTCATAAGCTTTGAGAATTCATCATTAAAACCTTTGTTAGATGAGCCAAAGATAATATCATCAACATATATTTGGCATACAAAAAGCTCCCCATTGACTTTCTTAGTAAAAAGAGTGGGATCGATTTTCCCAACCTCAAATCCACGGTCAAACAATAACTCTCTAAGGTGCTCATACCACGTGCGTGGGGCTTGCTTGAGACCATAGAGAGCCTTATCAAGTTTGTAGACATGGTTTGGGAAGTTGGGGTCCTCAAATCTCGGGGGTTGCTTAACATATACCAATTCATTTAGTGGGCCATAAAGAAATGCACTTTCTACATCCATTTGTTGCAACTTGAAGTTGTGATGTGCCGCATAAGAAAGAAGGATACGGATGAACTCAAGGTGAACCACGGGTGCATAAGTCTCTCCATAGTCAATGCCTTCAATTTGAGAGAACCCTTGTGCAACCAATCTAGCCTTCTTCCTTACAATAATTCCATGCTCATCTTGCTTGTTCTTGAATATCCACTTTGTTCCAATAACATTGCGGCAATCCTTTGGCTTCTCTACTAACTTCCATACTTTGTTTCTCTCAAAGTTGTTGAGCTCTTTGTGCATAGCTTCTAACCAATCAGAATCTTCAAGAGCTTCCCACACTTTCTTTGGTTCAATCATGGAGATGTGTGCTTGGTGTTCACTGAACCTCTTCAATTGTGCTCTTGTGGAAATACCTTTCCTTAGGTCACCAACTACATTTTGTAGAGAGTGGTCTCTTAATTCCAACATTCTTTCCTTTCTAGCTTCGCGACGAGCGTGGATCTCCATGTTGTTTCTTGGGGGACCCTTTTCAACATTTTGATCCTCGTCTTGACCATCAACTTGACCTTGATCATCATCGAAATCATTCTCTTAATTTAGAGGCAAAGATTGACCTTGGTCTTGATCAAGTACTCTTCTAGCATCAACTTGTGCTTGTCTCAAAGCAGTTTGTATGGATCTTCCTTGAGTAATTGCCTTGGCACCACTTGACATCCTGGCGAATGAATCAACCTCTCCTTGACTAGATTTATCACTATGATCATCATGTTGAGGTTCCACATCTTGTCTTTGGCTTGAGTCATTGTCCTCCTCGGTGGATGGAGCTTGTTGATGTTGTGAAGATGAGGGCTCCACTTGAGTGGAGCTTATTTCTTCTCGATCCGCCATAAGGGGTTCCTCAATGGGGCGGATATATCCCACACCCATTCTTCCTATGGCATCCTGAGGCATTTCATCATCTGCATCACAAGCATCAACACACCCCCCTTGGGGACCATCATATTCTTTGAAGGTCACACTACAAGATTCTATGATGGCTCCGGAGAGCTTATCATAGATTCTATAATTGTGAGATTCGAGACCATAGCCAACAAAAATACCCTCTAATGCTTTAGACTCGAATTTGGACAAACGAACACCTTTTATGAGATAGAAACACTTGCAACCGAACACCCGGAAGTAAGATACGTTGGGCTTGTTACCGGTAAGTATTTCATATGGAGTCTTGTTGATTTATTTGCGGAGGTAGAGCCGGTTAGAAGCATGGCAAGCGGTGGAGATGGCTTCGGCCCAAAAGTTGTATGGAGATTTAAACTCCGCCAACATGGTCCTAGCCATCTCAATAAGAGTCCGGTTCTTCCTTTCGGCCACATCATTTTGTTGAGGGGTGTATGCAGCGGAATATTGATGTTTTATCCCCTCATCACTAAGGAAGTCATTCAAAGTGTAGTTCTTGAACTCGGTGCCATTGTCGCTTCTTATAATCAGCACGAGAACATTGTATTGCCGTTGAACCAAGTTGATGAAGTCAATGAACATCTTTTGGGTCTCACTCTTCAGCTTGAAGAAATAAACCCAAGAGTATCTTGAAAAGTCATCAACAATAACCAAGCAATATTTCTTCCTTCCAAGACTTGCATGAGATGGAGGACCAAACAGGTCCACATGGAGGAGCTCCAAGATCTTGGTTGACTTGATACGATTATTAGGCTTGTGAGGAGCATCATGCATCTTCCCTAGAACACATGCCCTGCAAACACGATCTTTGGCAAAGGAAACATTTTCTTTTAGTCCAACAATATGGCCCTCCTTGTGGAGACTTTGCAAAGTTCTCATATTGACATGGGCTAGTCGGCGATGTCATAACCAACCCACATCAGCCTTTCCGAATAAGCACATCGCACTTGTAGTGGCTTGCCCCGAAAAGTCCACCACATACAAGTCATATTCGACGTACCCAACGAAAGCGACCTTGAGAGACTTGCTCCACATGAGGACCACAAGATCATTATGTAAAAATACGGAAAAACCCATCTTTCCAAGAGCACAGACTGAAAGTAAATTGTACCCAAGGGTCTCAACAAGCATGACGTTCACGAGTGTAATGTCATGAGAAACCACTACTTTTCCGAAACCCATTACCTTAGACTTTGACTTGTCGGCATAAGTGACAGATATTTGATCATCATTTGGTCTTAGATCTTGAACAATAGAGGAGCTTCCGGTCATATGACTTGTGCAACCACTATCAAGCACCCACTTAGACCCTCCGGAAGCATACGTCTCCGTTCCTCTTGCCATAAGGCAAGTGACGTTCTTGACGGGAGAATTCTCATTTGGAGAATCAAAGAGTGAGAATGTCAGAGTAGAAGTAGTGGCTAGAGCCGCCACTGCATTGGGAGTTTCCTCTTCCTCATCTTCATCATCTTCATTGTCGGAGGAGTATTCTTCATGAGTGATCAAGACGATTTCTCCCGACTTCTTGTTGATGGGATTCTTCTTGATGAAGGGTTTCTTGTAAGGTGCTTTGAGAGTCTTCTTCAACACAAGCTTACCCCCATGATCTTCCCTCTTCTCATAGGGACAACTTGCCAAAAAGTGATAGCGGTCGCCACAATTGAAGCAAGTTCCCAATCTAGTAGTATTTTCTCTTTTACCATTTGGGTTGCTTCTTCGTTGCATTTCCATCTTGGCCTTGGTGGGATTCTTCCAAAAGTTCTTTGCATAGAAGGCCATATATTGACTATGAGCAATCT
This sequence comes from Avena sativa, assembly GCA_916181665.1. NCBI lineage: Eukaryota > Viridiplantae > Streptophyta > Magnoliopsida > Poales > Poaceae > Avena > Avena sativa. Next base: position 112,784,634 of record OV702283.1, read on the forward strand.
TGACTTCATCGGGGTGGTCCATGGAGAGGTCTTCATCAATATCATCTTCATCCCCATGGTCCACAACTTTGGCCTTCAAAGCAACATTGCCAACGTTGCTCATACCAAGGGCACGAGCACGGGCATCTTTGGCATTCTTGGCGGCAACTTTGAAAGCGGCCATCTCTTGCATAACTTCATTGGAGGTCATGATATGGTAGTTGTGTCTTCCTTGAAGGCTCTTCAAATCGGTGGGCTCAAAGGGCATGAGTGCACTCACATATTTCCTTTTTATCCACGCATCATCCACATGTGAGGCACCCACGTTTCTAAAAGCGGTGGCGGTGGTCTTGAGCCTTCGGTACATGTCCTCATGATCTTCACCTTCCATCATGTAGAAGCCTTCGGCTTCATTGCTTAGAGCATCATACCGATTCCTCCTCATACTCTCATTTCCAACAAACAATACAGTGAGGGCATCCCAAGCTTCCTTGGCAATGCTAAAGTGCTCAATGTGTGGATAATCCTTTGTACCCAATCCTTGTTGAATCATATGCAAAGCAGTGGCATTGAGTTGACTATTGACAACCTCTCTTCTTGTCAAGTTGTTTGGATCCCCAATAAAGAGTCCATGCTCGATGATGTTCCATAGTTCAATGCAAGAGTTGCGCATATGAGTTCTCATTAGTGATTGCCATTGAGAAAAAGTAGCAGATTCTTCAAGCTTAGGTGGGTCACCTCTATTGTATACATGAGGGTGAGGGATTGGAGGGTCAAGAGAGTACCATGAATCACGGTGCTCACCCTTCCCACCATCATTTGTGTAGAGGAATTAGTGTTGTCTTGTTTACCCCTAACCATTATATCCTCGGGGGATACTGGAGTATTCCCTTTAAGTAAAACAGATGGAGGATCCTCTTGAGGAGAGGGGGATGATGATCCATCTTTGTCTTTAAGAAGTTTCTCAAGCATCTTCTTGACTTTGTTGAACAAGGAAGAGCTTAATCTTGTTTCCAAGTTTTTGATATCTTCCATGGTCACCGCGGTAGGCTCACCATCACCATCCCCATCTTGGCTACACATATTCTCTTAGGCGGTAAAGCCCAAATAAAGAGCCGAGGCTCTGATAACAATTGAAAGGATCGTATGGGCACCTAGAGGAGGGGTGAATAGGTGCTACTTCAAATTTTCTTCTTTTTCAAATTAGGGTTTGACAAGAAAGGTAAATTCTCTAGATCATGCAACTATGGTGAATTTACCTATATGTCAACCATGCAATAACTATCACAACACTAAGCAAGAACAAGTAAGTAAAGTGCGGTAAAGGATAGAAGTAACCAAAGGAGTGGACGTCTACGTTTGGAGAGGGGGTGGTTTCAAACCACCAACGCCACGAGAGGCCTCCCTTGTTCTCCGATGAATCTCACCCCAACGGGCTCGATCCACCATCCACTATATCGGCAACCTTCGAGGTGGAAGCCGGCACCTTTACAACAAGTTCGGGGCACACATCCACAACTTAATTGGAGGCTCCCAAATACAAGCAAGCTGTCAAGACAAATAAAAGACAAGCTTGTAAGAACCAAATCAAAGTTAGGGTTTCCAATGAAACACTAGAGCTTGGGGGACCTCAAGTGAATGAGGGGGAAATGAAGATCTCTCTTGGTGAAGATGTAGATCAAGGCCTCCTCCTTCGATTCTCCAAAGATCAATGACTTTGGATGGTTGGATGAAGAGATCTTGTAGATTTGGTGGCTCTAATGGAGTTGGTGTTCTTGAGTAGCTCGAGCAGCTGGAGGAAGAAGATAAGGGTCCCCTTTTATAGGCAGCTTCCTCCACGAACCGTTTTATGACCATTATAGAAAATTCAGACCGGAGACTCCGGTCTACACCGGAGATTCCGGCCAATCTCCGGACCAACCTCCAGACCACCCATCTGAATGACCTAGGCCATCCACGACCCAACACGACCGATGACTCCGGTCCTCCAACACCGGAGACTCCGGACTGAGCCAGCACCGGAGACTCCGGAGTATCCTTCAGTGCAGGCTCCGGACCCCTAGTCAAAATGTCCCAGCCCAGATCCTGAAGTCACCACCGGAGACAGATCCGAAAACTCCGGACCACACCGAAGACTCCGGTCTTGGCAGACCGGAGACTCCGGTCTGGAGTTTCCAGAAATGTGTCAAATGAGTATGGACTTTTCCCAAGTGTGAGGGTGCTTTTCACTTATCATAATACCAACCTGTGGATAGTGACAAACTGTAAAATGATCTACTTGTTGTTAACAAACACCAAAAGTGATTATGACGATAAATGCCCTTTCAATTATGTTTGAATATGTCAAAAATAAATGAATTCAAAGATGAGGGGTGAAAGGATACTGACACTATAACTGAACATTCACCACCATAAGGCACATTGCCATGTAATCAGGCATTCCAGTGTACTTCATGAAAGCATGGAAGTAACTTGCATGCAATGCAATGCAACAGAAGGCTTGGCAATCAACATCCATTATTGTGAGAAGAACTTCAATGGCACTGTAACTATTTACTGAAACCTAAAGCCAAAAGTTTTTCAAGTGTGGTGTCTCCAGCGGCGGCAGCGGAAGCAGATGTGGCGAGGTGGACAACGACAAATGTGGTACACCAGTGAGGTTTCTAGGAGATTGCACACCAACTTTTCTTGCTGCTTCTATTGGTGGAATTAACAGTCTCGTAGTTCTTAGCCAAAAGCTCTTTGTAATATGTTTATAGAGGATATTGGCCTGTGGTAGTGTGGTGTTCAGATTATCACACGGTGATGTGATCTGAACCTAGATTCCTCAAAAAAGTGCATGGAGTATTGTATTTCGGTCAATCCTAAAACTGCGACTGCTATCTTTCTCCAAGCTCTGCACATCGTACAAAGTACATATTTAGTCCCAATGATACATGCTTTAATCTCTGAGTAAAACAAATTTAATCAGCTTGTGCACTTGGCTAGTGCTAAACTTTTTCTCTAACACAGAAAATGACACGTTTGCTGCTAGATTACTATATTTTGTTATATGTAAAGTCAATACCATGTCTATTAGTCTATATGCATCGATTACAAATTCAGTATCACTGGATCATTTTACTCCTCTGGTTTGGTTTGTGAAAGCATGGAGACAGTACAAGGTTGCAGTCTGGCTCGATAGCATGTTCAGAAATATTTTCTGGAGTTTCGGTGTGTTTTGACACAGTCTAGTCCAGCTACTGTATCCCTTTCCTGGGAGGTTTGCCGCTGGTCGACACCCGAACACAACCAAGTTAAGATAAATTTTAAAGTCCAATAAGGATTTTAAATTTGATCAATACTCTTTAAGCAAAGATGAAGTATAACTTAAAACTATCAGCTTTAGATACCAACATTAACATCAGGTTCAACATCTGCATGATTTGCAAAGTAGAAAATACATACTTTGTTTTGTCATTGTATAAGCATATATATCCGTCCCTGGAGACTTGAACACAACTTCCTCTAAATTATTAAGATCATATGATCAGTTATGAGCTTGAGTATATGTTACTATGGATGGATGTAAAATCCTTCTGATCTTATAGCTATCTACAAGGTGCTTGTAACTCTGCCAAGGTTTGCAGCAGTGGACGACCTAAGGGAGGTGGATTTGCATCTGGCATTTGTGTAGCTAGACATGAAGTGATGAAGGCCCGCTCTCCTTATATGGACAATTGGACATCAACAACTAACAAGTGAACTTGTTCTGAATTTCTTCTGAACGTCAATTAGGCTTTAAGGCTTCAGAATCAAGCGAGGAAAACAGTATAATCAAGAAACAGAGTAGACATGTCTGTGGCGCGCGAAAATTCCTTCGAGAATTGGGTGGACGCTGAGAGGATGGCGTAAAATTCGTCGCCGCCTCGCCCTCAACGCCGCCGCGGCAGCACGGGGCACTCATCCTTCTCCTCCCTGGTCGTAGGCAACTCCTTCCGCTTCCGCCGCTCCCTCATCCTTCAGCAACCCCTCGTCGCTAGGATCTTTCGTGTCCTCCACAGCTTCGGTGTTGCGCCCTCAGACTCCATCGACCGCCATGCCCTCGCCTCCGCCGTGCCCAATGCCGGCGAGATCCGTGCGGCGAGATATGTGCGGGGCGGGAGTTGTGTGCTTTGACGGTTTGGTTGGTTTAGCCGGCTGCAATCCGTCTTAAACCAGATCAAGAGTTTTTAATTACAGTTTTGCGGTTTACGAAAGAGAACCCGACATAAACCGTTGATCCGGTGCGGTGCGGGTTGGACTCACGGTTTGGCCAGTTTCAGACCGGGCAGTGTCTAGATTTAACCATGGATATAAATGTATACCTATACCCTATTCATATGGATATGACACCCGCGGCCAATGGATAAAATTTCCATCCTTAGATTGGGGTCGCGTCGCGTGCGGGATCCAGTGCATGTGTTGGCGTGGATCGCGTCGTGTGGTGTGGTGGTTGTGTGCGTGAGTTCAAGCGGGGTGGCGTGTGAAAGGTGAGTGCGTGTGGGTCCTGTGTTGGGTGCGTGCGTTCCTGGGTGTTGTGTGTCCAGGGAAGGACCGGTGGTGTGTGCGTGCGTGGTGTGTGTGGCTTGCAGCGGCGGCAGAGTGTGGGGTGTGTGTGCGCAGCGGGTGCATGCGCTGAGTGTGGCCTTGGAATTGCACATCGAGCGGGGCCAGCAAGGAAAGTTCCAACGCGTGGATCGAGGCCAAGAAAAAAAACGAATCAGAGATGGAGAATTCTGGGGCGCCACAATTTAATCTGGACAGAGCTGCGCTGCCCTGAAAGATATGAAGCCCATGCTGAGAAAGCTAAGATTTTAGGGTCTAGGGTTTGGGGTGAAATAAGGAATGGAATATCTTATCTATCTATCTATCTATCTATCTATCTATCTATCTATCTATCTACTAATTTACACACAGGTAGGTTCGTTCGCACCTTTGATTTTGATTCCGATTTTTCGTTGGACGATTTTACCCCTGACTATTCGGGGTATTTACACTATTTGCCACCGCCGAGTCAACGGACGGTTCGCTAGGAAAAAATCCAAACGCCCGAGCTGTGCTTCGCCGACGATGGTGCTGATTCCGCCGCCGGTGTTTGACCCCGCGAGGTGGAAGGACCTGGAGCGCCGCTGGCCCGACCACCTCTCTGCCGTATGCGGCGCACCGCCTCGCCGCCGGTAGTGCTCCGGCTGCCCCCCCCCCCCCCGCCATCTTCCATGTCGACCGTGATCTCGATGGAGATCGATGACGGACTCCCGGCTGCTCCCCGCCGCCCCGAGTACCGCCTGCACCGCTGCGGCTTAACACCGGTCGGCCTGTGGGAAGCGGTGGTTCTATCTGCCGCGGCCAGCGAGCTGCAAAGTCTAGGCGATGCGGTGCAAGGCAAGAGAGAGCTCAGGATCGAGGTGGAGCACGAGGAAGCGGTTCAGCTGTGGCTGTCGGATACTTGTGGTCGACGAACCCGATGAGATGTTCCCCCCTTGACCAAGTGGATTCGCGTCAATCCCTACCTCGACGGGGAGGAGAGCTGCGGCGGTGGCGACCAGCGACCTACAGCAAGATCAGGAGGGTCGCGTCGGCTGGCGTCCGGCAGCAGGATAGAGGAGTGCTGCGACGGCCACCTGGGCGAACTGCCCGAGTTCATCCTCCAGATCTTTTCTTTCGTTGTTTTTTTTCTTTGGATCAGTGTGCGCTGGAGATGCCCAAAGTCCTTGCCTTTTTCCATTGATCAGCTTGGTGTGGCTAGCTTCGTTGAGTCCAGGTCCACACATATTTATTCATTTGTTACCGATCCCATTTGAATCTACATCTGAAAGATTGGTATTGCAGTTCTAGATCCATCGGAGGCTGACTTGGAACTGCACTTTTCGATCCATTATTCCTCTTTCTCTCTCTGATTTGTAATGCGTATAGGGCTTCATTCATCATTTGTTAATTGAGAAATTTTATGCTACAGATCCAAAAATCCATGGTCATTTTCGTCCAATGAGTAAAAGAGAGGCGATGGGGTCGGTCTTCATTCATCATTTCTTACTTTGGAAATTTTATTATCATGCTACAAATCCAAAAATCCACGGTCATTTTTGTCCAACGAGTGAGAGAGAGGCGATGAGGTCAGTTGTGGCGCAAGGGGGAGGAGGAAAACTGCGACGGCACATCAGGCCTGAGAGGAGACGAGGTTGCGCACGCGTGCTCGGGAAGCTGCGAGGATGCGGCGCTCAGGGGTTGGGTTGGAGACGAGGCTCTCCTCGCGGGGATGGCAGCATAGAGTGGGAGTTAGTGGGGAGGACCCGATCGAGTTTCAGACTGGCGGAGCACGGATGTTTTTTGCAAGAAGACGAGGGAGCATGCACAACCATGATGGCATGCAACCTTAATTGCTAAAGATCATCCGTATCCAACTAAGAGATTAACATGAAAAAATAGCCTCATGCTTGCAACATCTCAGCTTGACTTTTCGCTTCCTGAATTTTGCCCTCGAGCACGGTCCAACTGCCCATCTCGGACCACTCGACTTCCAGTGCCGGAATCTCGCCATCTGACTCGACCGTTTACATATACTTTCTTATTTTATTGAGTTCCATGATATTAAATGCAGTCTTACTTTAAATTGTTCGTGCATGATGTTGATCTACTTCACTTGCGCACAAAGAAGCGCGATTGATTTTTCAGACTCGGCGATGTTGAGCACAATATAATTATATAAGATACAATTTTCTAAATGTATCTCTCCTTGGGTAGAAGAAATGTAAGAGAAGAGGGAGGGGCGCTAAGATGCTAAGATGGAGCTATAATTTGTCTTTAAATATTCCTTAATCAACCACTATCATGCAATATCACCATTTTAAATAAATTATTTAATATTTATGGCATTATATTCTTATGTTTTTTATGCCGTAGCAACGCACGGCTATTCAGCTAGTATACAAATTTTGGTTCCGATTTTTCCCTAGACGGTTTTACCCCTCCACTTGTACCAATTTACTGCCAATGCCACCGCTAAGAAATCCCTCGTTCCTTGTTCTCCTCCCCGCTCGTGTATCTCCCTCGACATCCCATGGCCTAATCCCCGCAGAGAAAGGAGACTAAGCGAGCGGAGGCGCTAGGGACCGCACCATCGCCGCGCCATCGAGCGGCTACGCCCTGAAGGAGCTCCGCTGGAGCCGCTCCCGCGCCATATCTGCGTGTTCCCGACGGCCCTCGAGCTGCTCCATCTCCATCTCTCCGCCTGCACGACGCTCGATCGACATCAACACACGTACGGTTCCGAGCTTCCGGTCAGGCGGCGGCCATGAGGGGAAGGTGAGCACGTAGTCCGAAATGTCGTCGAGCACCGGAGCACGTCGGCGTGGTCTTCGTACTTTCCGGGATGTAGTACCACGCCGCGATCTACATCCGCCGGGCGGCCACGACGGTGTCGGTTCCGCGCGCTGTTCATGGCAGGCGCGTGCGGCACGGCCGGTGTCTGTAAGCAAGTCGGAGGTTTCTGCGCGGGAGCACCGGAGCAGCACCGCAAGGGGCCAGGAGCTGGGCGGCGGAGAGGCCAGGACGAGCTAGAGGTAGTGGCCCGTGCAGTCGGCGACAGAGCAAGATGACGTCGAAGATCAGAGCCCAGTCGGCGGCGCACTCCCATGCGAGCTAAGCGAGGGGAGGATATCACGCAATTTGACATATTTATTGAGGGAACTTTGCTCGGGTCGCTTGTATAAATAAAAAGGTCTTGATTCCCTTGATTGACATAGGCTATGCGCCTATGCACTGGCAGGGGCTGCAAATTGCAGGGAGCAACACATCGTGAGTGACGGAGGGAGGAGGTGGAGAGGGAGAATTCGTCAGGTAGGTCACCGCCCCTTGCCTCTCTCTTTAATAATTATCTAAAGCAAGTGGTGTCACGTTCCAGATTATTACTCAATATTCAATGTCCTGCGGCATATACAGTGCACATGAATACGTAGGCCCAGAACATGCTCACAAAAGAGTATTCAGTTTGGGAGAGATGTTGTGCTTAGCTTCTGTTGTTTCGTGGCTTATTTAGTGTATATACAAAATAAATTCATTTTGTCCTCGATAGTATGTGTTTGAGATGTTTTCTGCCGAGTTGCAAGCATATTTTTTTTAAGATTGAGGTTACAGAAAAGTTCACAATAATCACATTGACTGAATCATTAAATTGATTGCAGACGTCGCAAACATTTTTGTTCTAATATTTTGGTTGGTTTGCCCTTAACCATTCAAAGATATTACAAGGCATGCCACTGCCAAGTTGTAACACCCTCAGAATCGGACCTATGCAAGTTTCAGCGATTCCCGCCAAAACCCGCATAGAAACGATTCAAAGGTGCCCACCAGGCACTTTCGTGCGGGTGGAAAACGAAGTAATAACATTACACAACAGTCCTCGATGGGATCCACAGAACAGATATATATATATATATAACAGCGACTTCATGAGTCAAGAATACAGATATAATATACAAAGATCCAAATCACCTTGAAACGATAGACCGTCCAGCTACGGACAAGATGCAAATGGGGCTAAGAGCCCTGAAGAATAACCAATGGCGTCCATAACCCTGCCCAGGCCAAGCCGAAAGGGTAACCCTGCTAACGACGTCGATCTCAAAACCTGCTTAAACAAAAGGGGTGCCGACAAAGGGCAAAGGAAAAAGAGGAGCGTCAGTACTGAGGCCAGTACACGGCGAGACTAGAATTCGGCGGTCCTCGACTACATAGGTATGGTGGACTGGGCGGCAGCGGCAGCATGCACTAAACAACCTATAGAGACTCGATACAACTGGCGGTTATCAGAGTGGGATAAGAAATGACCTATCCGGATCCAACCTGAAACTAACACCAAACAAACCCATCCTGGTGTTTCCCCCCGCTCGATACCAAACGAGGAAGTCAACCGAGGAACTCACACAGTTGGCAGTTTTATTTATTCAGTTATCGTTGCAGCAATTACTAGTCAGGTTTAGTTAATCATCCTGATAAAGTAAGCAGTGGGCACTTTTAGTTAACCATTCCGTTTATAGTGGCAGCACTTACCAGTCAGATACAATTAGCATGAGATAACCCAAAACCCAGCAGTTGTTGGTACTTTTGTTTAGCCATTTCGTTTTAGTTGCAATATTTACTAGTCAGGTACAATGGTCGCAAGCGACAATCCAAACAAGCAGTTGTGGGCAGTATCATTTAGCCATTCCATTATAGTGGAGCTGATTACTAGTCATTATAAAGTCAAATTTATAGCAATAAACTTTAGTTATGCTTGTCTATGGTCGAGATACTGTGCTCCAAGTCGTCCATAACCGCGGACACGGCTTTCAGAAAGTTTTATCTGGCCGGGGTGCACCAATAGCAACACACACTCGATCAACCTCGGAAAAACCAAATCAAAACCCAACGAGGCTTTCACGACAAAGCAATCACAGGATTCAGAAATATTTCAAGGGGCCACCCCTTAAAGTAGAACCCGCAACGAAGCCGGCCGGCTCCGAGACGGACTTAAGGTTGTGGGGACGGCTGTGAACGACTGGGAACCCGAAAGTGTGGCTGGGCTTGTCGACACCGCGGAATCGTGCCACGATCCTAAACAGTACAGTGTGTTCCTCGCACAATCGTAAATAAAGCAGTAGCATGGCATAAGTACAGGATCGTAAATAAAACCTCAAACTAGTTTGTGGCCCCAAGAAATAAGACTGAATCAAGCTCTGGCTCAGGAGGGTCCCATATACCTCCCGGATGTGGATAGCGCGATAAATCAAGGAACATGTATCAAGTACTCGGGGTCCTACGGGACACAAGTGGGCGTTCGGAAACCAAATATTTTCTATCACCCACCGATGCCTCTGCTTACTTTAATTTTAGTTGTTAAACAGGAATTAAAGTGAACGATAAGTAAAACCATGATCATCTCCAACATCAACATGCGGCATTTCTCCAACAACTGTGGTACTTGACGGCACGCAACAACATTTGAGCAAGCGACTACGACGCGCAAGTCCATCTATCTACCAAAACAACAGGTAATAGGATGTGTCCAAGGCAATATAAGGCTGCGAGGGATATCACGGGTACGAAAGACTAGAGCATCGCAACACAGATAGCAATAGATCAACAGGAGGGAATAAATACTATAAAAGTAAGATAGGTAGAAAGGGGGAGATGCTCGCCTGAAAACATTGTCGAAGGTTCAACCGAAGATCGGGTCGACACTCGCATCAACTCAACGGCCTTATCCGCGAAGAAGCAAAACACTAGAAGAAACACCGGATGCAATATTTAATACGACGGCAGAAGATCGGGCATGATGCATGTATGATGTATGGCATAGCAAAGGTGCGATGCAATTAGGCCATATTAAGCGGAACCGGGGTCCCGACAATTAGTTAAATGGTTCAAGTTATTTAGAACCCCCGCAATTTAAATGTTGTTTTAACATGGCAAAAGATAGTATAGGTTTGGTGCACAAATTTAAATGAGGCCAATATAAGGCTAGATTTGCCCGCATATGGGCCCCATATTTAATTATGAGGTGAATCGGCATAAGGCCCCCAAACCACATGATATGATGCGAGCATGACAATTTAATATGCAACAGTTATAAAATATCATATTATAAATTAGGGTCTTAGAAAGGGGTCACACATTGAGGGGTCTTGACGGTCTTGGTCCGGGGGTTCGGGGTCCGACAGGGTCCAGGGTTCGACGGGTTCGGTCTCGGATAACGGAGGTAGGTCTCGTCGCATCCGTGGTCTTCGGGTCATGCTGTCGGTCTTGTCGTCTCGCGCGAAGATCTTGGTGTCCGGGAAGAAGGACTCGGTTCGGCGTCAGGGCGCATCGGACCCGCCCTGGTTGGTGTCGGTCTTGTCGTCGATGGCGAACTTGAGTGGGCCGGGTACCGGGGTCTCCGAATCCCTGAAGTAGATCTTGGCGTTCCGGGGGGGGGGGGGGGGGGTTCGGGGACATCGAATCCATGAGGGGGTACTTGTTGCTCTGCCTTTTGTCGCTGTCGAACTTCATCTGTCAGGGCCGATCTTGTCGTCGGTATGTCCTGGATTTCTTGGTGTGCGTTGCGCAACCTCGGGCCACCACCACATCGTTTCACCATCAGACAGTTCTTGGGAAGTCCCTTGACGCAAAAATTATACAGAGGCAAGACCACATCTTTTTGGTCCTGATATTGGGTAGCCGCACATCTGCAAAACGCAACAACAGGAACCTGGACGCAGAGATGCTGGAAACGGCGTGATGCACGACTAGCCCAAGTGCCCGCTCCAACTCGATAGGAGAACAGGGCAGGCCGCCGGTAGGTCGCAGCGACGAGTCCGGGGCGCAGGGCACGACAGCAGGGTCCTCGCGGCAGAGGCGGTGGCGACCAAGGTAGGCGACGACGCAGAGGCGGTGAAGCTTGTCCGGCAACGGTGGCAGGCGGCAGTCGAGGTGCTCGGCCTGGGTCGGTGCAGAGACCAAGGGTAGAGGAGGCGCATGGCGAGGCCGGGCCGACGTGGGCTGCGGCCGGAGCAGCGGGCGCGGGGAAGATGCGGCGGCGACGGGGGGGGGCGGCCGCGGCTGCCGGTGAGGAGGAGCCGGGCGCGGGGCAGATGGGAGGGTCCGGCGAGGTGGGGGCCAGGGGTCGGGGTCGCGGTGGAGCTCCGGGGGAGGCGGGGTCGTCGGGAGGTCGGAGAGGGGCGAGCCAGCCGGAGGAGAGGGCGGCGGTGAAGGCGCAGGCGGAGGAAGAGGCCGCGGCGGACGGTGCGGCGAGGTTGGTAGCCGCGAGCGGAGGAGAGGAGGGCGACGGAGGCGCGGGTGAGCGCGGGGCGGAGCCGGAGGGGTGGCGCGGGCGGCCGGGGAGAGCGGCTGGAGAGGCGGGGTTCGGCGGAGGAAGGAGGAAGGCGAGGCGGCGAGCTGGCGGGCGGCCGGAGGTTGAGAAGGGGAAGGTGCCGCCGGGGGCGCGCTGGGAGGAGGAACGAGGGAGGGTGCGTGCGGGGAGGAGAGAGACGTGAGTGGAGGGGCCGACATGGGTGGGACCCGCGTAGCGTGGGGATCGGGGCAGGGGGCGGCGGGATTGGGTGCGTGCGTGTGTTGTGTTGCCCTGTGTGTGGCGTGGTGTGAAGGGCTGAGAGGGAGAGAGAAGTGGGGGTGAGGTGGCAGGGTTTAATTGGGGGGGGGAAGAGAGGGAAGCTGAGGTGGCGAGCTGCTACTGGTTGGGGTGAGGTGGAGAGGAGGGCTGGGTAGATAGGTTGGTAGATTTAGGATTTAGGTTGGGCCGATTTATTTTCTGGGGCGGTCGTTCGGGTCAATCGGCCCGTTCGACTGCCCCCACTAAAATAATTAATTAAATTATTTATTTCAACCAGCGCTTTGCAATCCGACAGCGGACAAAACAAAATAATCCGGGGACCCGGGTTTGCGTGTTTGAATGAAGATGGGGCGTTTTGGAAAACAAAAACAGGTTTTTCCGCAAATAGTTTTATGCAAGCAAAATGCAAGATGATGACGATGCTCAAATGCAATGTGGCATGATGACATGAGCATGCGGTCATGACGATGCAATGCACAAAAACAACGCGATTTTCTAGTAGTGGTTTTGCGGGATGCCACACAAGTGGAACATGATATACGTGTCAGTGAAAAAACATCCCAAACGAGTATCGGTTCCTTTTTTCTATTTCCCTTGCTCTCCCAAATTCCCTCTCCCTGTGTCCTTCACTGCATCCCGACGCCCTAATCAAGCCGGTAGACTTGGCCGACCAACCAGAGTTCGTGGCAGCGATTCATCCACCCCATCCCGTCACAGCGAGCCGCCACCCACTGCCCTCTGCCAAAGAGAAGGAAACCACCACACCTATAGCAGACCGTGGCGAGCAGGGGGTCTCTAGGGTTGAAGCCGCAGCATCACCGTCCCACTGCCGTCAAGTTGAGGTGGTCAAGGTAATCAGCAGCGGAGGAGGCCTAGGGCTGGAATGGTAAGCCGGACCGACCGAAGTAGTAGGGTTTGTGGAGTGAGGAAGTGAGCGAGACGCAATGAGGTACAAACCGAACGAGAGGAGATTGAGGGACAGGACAAGACGGACCGTAGCAACGCACGGGCATTCAGCTAGTTTATCTAATCCAAAGTAGACTAGATGAAGATAGTTTTGGCCAAAACTTTAGACGGGTCTTTAGGCTAATTTTATTTTTATAGTCAAATAAGAAAACCATTTATGGTCACATAACGAACCAAAAATATTATTTTGTTTTAGTTTGAAAATAAGAAAAGGGAAACATATTTAATAAAACTATACGGATATTTTAGTAAAACAAAAATAGTTTTTTAGCAAAATAGTTTGCAGTTGAAATTACGAAGAAGATATGCATGATAATATCATGATGATGCAAAAAAGAATAACACAAAATTTTTATTTCCAAATATTTTCGAGGCATTACACAAGGACGGCCTAGCGAGAGAGGCGCTGCGTCGGGCGACGAGGTAACCTTGGAGGAAGGAGAGTGAAAATATCTTGTTGTTGGATGCTGAACTTGTGGGTCAGTAGGCTGTCATGGGATGCTAAAACCAAACGATCTAAATCATCTTGCTCTACAGTGGTCAACTCTTTTAGCTCTTTGTATTGCCATGAGCAGCTTTCGTGGAGCCATAATCTTCAGGTGCGAGTAAAAGACACGAGCAGCCAAACATGTTCTTAATAGTACTTAAGATGTGCCCCAAAACTACAGGGAAATCAACTCGTGTTGGTAGTAGATCCACTATACTGGTATGATGGTTTATATGGCCTGAATCGGAATTCGAAGAGAAAGGTACAACTCCTTCTCTCACATATCTTTTACGCCTTGCGGCTGACCATTGGCTTTACTAGGAAGGGGTGGCCTCTCTCACTATTTAGTAGCCGCCTTACCTCGAACTGAGTGAACTGAGACAAAATCAACACGTATCTTTCTTTTGATGAAACGGAGCCTACCTTCTCTTGATCGTCCTTCATTTGTGTACAATTAATAGGAAGATTGAGAAGAAAGAGCAGTTGTTACCCTTCAGCAAGGGTAGAGATAGACAATGGTCGTGCTATTAGCCATGCCATGGTGGTACGCTAAGTATAATTCATTCAACAAACGAAGGGTCAGTAGATACCAGAGAATAGGGCTCAACAGATGTAGATGAATTCTTGACTAGAGTCTCAATAGAAGTAAGGACCAGCTGTTTTAGTCAAAGCCATAATACCAGATGAGTGAGCTCTGCCCTTAATTGGGCAGAGCGAGGGAAAGCAAGGAAAGATAGCAGTTAATGAATAGCGGATCGGGTTGTGAAAGACAAGAGGATCTTAATGATCAAAGAAGTGATTCAAATAGGCATTTTTCTGGGTAATAGGAGAACGAATCTGTACTCTCGTGCTCGATATATTTGTGCAAGTCCTCCTAGATTGCTCATTCTTCTACAGTTCTATTATGTTGAGTAAAATTTTCAAATATGGCAGCTACTCTTGCCTTTGTTAGTTGATGTTTATGGTCCAGTTTGAGGGTGTGGACACTTGGGTACACGATGAATTAACTGAATGTCACCTTTGAAGTCATTTTTAGATGTTAGAGTGCCCAACATACACTTCTACATATACATAATTTAATACATAATTTAAGTCTTACTTGCTTCTGTATCCTCACAGGTCACCGCTATAACTAGTGCTTTCTGTAACGATTGGGTATCATAAATGGCGTTCTTTGATTACCCAATGTATGATGAGTGTCCCTGCATCTAACTAGTGGTCCTCCGGCATTGTCCTGCGTCCACAAATAAGTGTATTTTTTAGGTTTTATCTAGGTCAAACTTTATAAAATTTGACTAACTTTATAGATAAACATATCAACGTATATTACACGAAATTGTCATATTATGAAACTAAAGTTGAAAATAAATCTAGTGATACCAATTTATTATCATAAATATTGCTACATTTTTATTAAAAATTAGCCAAATTTTATAAAGTTTAACTCAAAATAAGGCTAGAAGTACACTTATTTGCACACTCCCATATTAAAGCGAGGAGCATGAATGCATCACGTTCGCACAAGGTGTGACAGTAAGCGCTGGAAGCGGCCGCGTAGAGTAGAGGGCCTATTGGTGCTTGAAATACAAGGTGACCCTATATATATGTTCGTTCGGCCGGATTAACCGAAGCGAGACCTTGGTGTGCGCTCTTCTCTTGGAGTAGTAAGAACAGGACAAGGCCAATATAATGGCAGAAACCAGAGAAGCACCTTCTTCTCCACTCCACGTCGTTGTGTTCCCGTGGCTCGCATTCGGCCACATCATCCCCTACCTCGAGCTCTCCGAGCAGCTGGCGAAACGCGGGCATGCCGTCACCTTCGTCTCCGCGCCGAGGAACATCACCAGGCTGAGGCCCATCCCAGAGAACCTCTCCTCCCGCATCCGCCTCGTCCCCCTGACCCTCCCGAGGGTCGAGGGCCTACCCGACGGCGCCGAGTCGACGGCTGACGTCCCGCCGGAGAAAGTTGAGCTACTCAAGGTGGCGTTTGACGGCCTCGCCGTCCCCTTCGCTAGCTTTCTTGCCGAGGCCTGCACCGGCGAAAAGGGCGTGCGAGGCTTTGGCAAGAAGCCCGACTGGGTCTTGGTCGACTTTGCCCACTACTGGCTCCCGCCCATCGCTGAGCAGCACAAGGTACGTACGTAGCTCGTGCATGCCCGCTCTCACCTCTCAGTAGGTATGTAGCTCGTGCATCCTGTCCATGGGTGCTTAAGAGCTAGCGGGTGTGTCGGTGCGTGCAGGTACCGTGCGCCTTCTTCTCCATCTTCCCGGCGGCGTTCATCGCCTTTGCCGGACCCAAGACAGAGAACGACGCGGCCCCGCGGACGACACCCGAGGACTTGACGGCACAGCCGCGGTGGATCCCGTTCCCCACCCCCATCGCCCACCGTCTCCACGAGGCCAAGGGCATCATTCAGGCGTTCCGTCCAAACGCCTCCGGCCCATCCGACATCTACCGCTTCTGGCAGACGGAGCAGCGCTGCCCGCTCATCATCCTGCGCAGCTGCCGCGAGGTCGAGGGCCTGCTCTGCCCCCTCCTCGCCGACCTCTTCGGCAAGCCTGTCACCCCGTCCGGCCTCCTCTCTCCATTCGACGCCGCGCTCGCTGCCGCCGACCGTGTCGTCGAAGGCGACAAGGAGAGCGCGAGCCTCATGCATTGGCTAAACGAGCAGCCGGCGAGGTCCGTGATCTACGTCGCCCTCGGGAGCGAGGCTCCTCTGAGCCCCGACGACGTCCGCGAGCTCGCGCTCGGGCTGGAACTCGCGGGCGTGCGGTTCCTCTGGGCACTGCGGGAGCGGAGCGCTGCCCTGCTCCCCGACGGGTTCGAGGAGCGTGTGGCTGGACGCGGCGTGGTGCGCGTCGGGTGGGTGCCGCAGGTGCGTGTCCTCGCGCACGGCGCGGTCGGCGCGTTCCTGACGCACGCCGGGTGGAGCTCCCTCATGGAGAGCTTCCTATTTGGCCACCCGCTCGTCATGCTGCCGCTGTTCGCCGACCAGAACCTCACGGCGCGCGCCATGGCTGATAGGGCGGTCGGCCTGGAGGTGCCTAGGGACGAGGAAGACGGCTCGTTCAACAGGGACGACCTTGCCACGACGGTGCGGCGGGTGATGGCGGTGGATGACGAAGGAAAGGCGTTTGCGCGCAACGCCAAGGAGCTCCAGGAGATCCTCTGGGACAGAACGAAGCAGGAGAAGTACCTCGATGAGCTGGTGAAACATCTACTCCGAGTGCGATAGATGCGACAGCCAGAAAAAAGGACTCCTTTCCAATTCCAGTTCTAAATCAGGGGCGCCACCTGCGCGTGCTCACATGTGGCTTGTCTCTGTTCCGTATTAAATTATGTTCACACCCAGGACGCGACAGCCGCACCTTAGAGCACCAAATTTTGGCTGGACGATTGTTTTCGGCTAGAAACTGGCTGGACGATTGATTTTGGCTGGAAACGCTGAGTTTCTCGCTCGCGTTTTCAGGCCGAGTTTCCGCGTTCGCTAATTTCAGCTGAGTTTGGCAAATTCAGGCGGATTTCATTAAAGATGGGTGAATATAGGCGGATTACATAGAATTTAAACTAAAATATTAGATAATAAATTAAAAACATTAAAAGACCGCCGCGGTCGCCTTCGCTTATGTCGTCGCCGTTTCTACATGCTGAAGTTGCTGTAGAAGACCATGTAGCCGGGATCGACCCTGCCATCATCCTCACCGTCGTCGTCGTCGTCGTCGCTCGGTGGCTGTGGCGGGCGGGAGCTCCCCTGGCCAGCGGCACCGCACCTCCACGGCTGGTAGGAGGGGCCGGCTTTGTCGTCGTCGAGGACGACGAGCGGCGCCCTGGTAGGCAAGGACGCGGCCAGAACAGGCTTGGCGTTTGGCCTCCTCCTGCAGGCGGTGGGCGCGCCGCCGCTCCGTCTCCTCCCAGTCCATCCTGGACCATTCCAGGATGTCCGGCGAGGACGGATCCACCGGCGGCTACGGCGTCGCCTCCCGGAGGGACTCCTCCATCGCCATCTTGATGGCGAACGCCTCCGCCTCCACGTCGACCGGAACCGTCCAGTCCTGCGGCTCCGGTTTCGGCCTGCGAAGGCGGAGACGGCCGGTGGGCGGCGTCGGAGCGCGCCCCTCGTTGATGACGATGCCGCGGGACCTGGTCCTCGGCGACGAACGGACGGGCGACGAATGGACGGGCGTCTCCGGCTCCCGCTTAACGGGCCGGAGGTGCGGCGAAGCCACCGGCGCTAAGACGGCCAAGTGGGAGGACGAAGAGGAGAGGCTGGCCATCCTCCTCGGCAGCCAGTTGGCCGGAGGGCGCCGCCCCGACCTGGCCGTCGGCGTGGAGGTGCGGGGGAAGGCGAGGCGGGGCTGGTTGCCAGCGTGGATGTGCTCCAGCACGGCGGCGAGTGTGCGCCCAGGAGCGCTCCAAAAGCGGCGGCACCCAACCGCGTTGTTCCTCTTTCGCGGCGAGCCCGGCGGCCCCTCGTGGCGGGCGAGCGCCTGCTGCCGCCGCTCGGCGAGATGTTGCTCCCAGAAGACGCGGTTTCCTAGATCCTCGGCGAGGTCTAGGTCGTCCATGGCGGCGATGGACGCCGCTATCTCGTCGTCGAGCTCCTCGGGCTTCGGTTCCGGCGGGATAGGGATCCCACCGGCGCTGAGCCTCCAGCCGGCTGGGAGGCGGATGTCCGGCGGCGCCATGTAGCCCGCCTCGTACAACATGCGGGCCTCCCAAGGCTGGAGGGTGCGTCGGCTGAAGCCATTCGCCGCGGTCGGGTCGGCGGGGTACCTTTCGCCCATGTTGTACGGGAAAGGAGAACTCGGAGTTCGTCGGAGTTGGGGAGCCGTGGAGGGGAAGTGGACGAGCGTCGGAGGTGAGTGAAATGAGCCGGCGATGACGCCTAATTATATAGGCCGAGAAGGGCGGCGAGGGCGGGAGGGGTGTAGCGGCGAGGGCGGGAAAAGGGAAAACGGGGGGAAGTTAGTGCCCGCCGGTCCGTCGCGTGAGCCGAGGCGGCGGCGGTGGCGCGGCAGTTTGGCGACGCGTGGCTGAAGCGACGGGCAGTTATTGTCCAGCGGTCGACACGTGGTTCCGAGGATGACGACGACTCGGCTTCCGTCGCTGACTTGGCGGTTCCACACGCCGCTTCTTTTTTTCGCCGAGTTCGCTGCGTCCGGCGTCCCCAGGGCGTACCCAGACGAAAACAGGTTACTGGGTACGTGACTAGGCCGATTTTTGGCGTCCGGCCCTAAATTCGGTGTCCAGATCAGTGCCATGGGTAGGCGAGTGGAGATGCTCTTACTTCTTTGTTTTTCAATCATCGCCGGAACAATTGTATTTCATCCTGACAAAGTTATTACTTTCTCCGCTCACTCAAATTTATCTAGATAAGCAGTAAAACTTAACTAGATATATCTATATCCATACGAAAATAACGAGTTAGTGCACAACATTAACATCTATATCTATATACCTATTAATAAAAGCAAAACGGTTTCTTGTCCGTTTTGGACAGTTTTGCCCCTATGCTTCGAAGATATCACACGTTTTTGCCACCGTCGAGTCAAACCAAACCGTCTGCTGGAAACAAAAAATCCCAAACGTTCTGAGGCGATGTAGCGCTGACGGCGCACCCCGTTGCCCCCTCCTGCTCCTCCGGCGATGCATGGGCCGTTTCCGCCAGGAGACCCCAAGCGCCGCCCAGCTCTGCAGTTCCACGTGTCTATTCGACCTCCTAGAGATCCCTGCTACAGTCCCATGCCATCCACGCGCCAACCTCCGAGCCTCTAGGCCATGACCAGGACTACGTCGACGCCTTTGCATGCGAGCTCATTAACACCGGTGACCTAGCCTCTTAGCTCCCCGTCCGCGCCATGCTCGAGCGCTTCCCGAGCCCGGCTGCCGGTGCGCTGGATGGAGATGCAAGGATCGCGGCGGCCGGACTCTTCAGTCAACACTTCCGCAAGAGCCTCATACTGGGTCAGCTCCGCACGCCCTTGAGCGGCAGCGGGCTTCTAACGGCCACGAGCTCCGTCCGGCCGGTGCGTGACTGCTATCTCCCGGCAGCCGTCGATGCTACGATTTGGGGGAAAAACCGCCCTAACTCAAACAGCACGGGAGAACCTTATCTCTTTGCAATTTTTCAATTTAGTTCTTCCACTTTGTAATATTTATGTAAGGCTCCTATATAGAGATAACCGCACCAGCGGTTCTTATTCTTTGTCGATACCTTCAGTTTGGTCCTAAATCTTTAAAATTGCACATCCGAGTTCTAAATCTTCGTAAGTGATTCACCCGAGGTCCTATTTTGCTCTGACCGCTTTGAATTGTCTACGTGGCGCTTTGACCACTGCCACGTCAGCAATAGAGATACCAGTTGGACATGTATATTTGCAAAAAGGTCCCTATGGCCTCGGCGTGAACCGATGTACTGGAGCTTGTTGCGTCTCTGTAGGGCCAGTGCACGATGCGCTCGGCGATGGTGCCAGCCCGTGGCCCGGACATGGTGAGGCCCGAAACATGGGAGCACTTGGTCGACGCGGTCCATCTTCCCGTGGTGGAGGAGTAGGACCAAAGCTGTTTGCCGGAGTCGATGGCGGTGAAAAGCACCTGAAACGCCCGATGTCGTTTGTCGGCGACGATGACGATGGCGTAGCCAGTCACATAGTCCCCACCGCTATTGCGATCGACGTTCAGAGGAGGCACTAGAACCAGACGCGTGCTCCGCTCTCCGATGACGGGGTGGCAGACGACCAGATAGAGCTTCCGCGAGTTGAAAGGCACGGGCCTGATGCGCAGGAGGAGCAGGTCGCACCGCGACGCCAGAGGGCTGGCGTAGTCGAAGAGACCGCCGTCATTTGGGAAGAACAAAGATAGATCAGTCGCGCGTGATCCGTTCGGTGCCGGCAGCGTATGGAACCTCTCGAACTGCGGCGGCCACAGGCACAACTTCCTCGTTATGGGCTCTGACGACGACCTGACGAGAAGTACCATCTGGGAGAAAGCCTCGAGTATGAAGGAGGAACGCCGCCCGTTCTTCTCAAACCGCAAGAGGAACGCCGGGTCGCCGAGGATGCGGAGTCACCGCCTGCACGTGCCTGCGCAGTGTAGGAGGTCCACGGGGTCCAGCAGGCGGGAGAAGATGTCGCGGAGGACGTCATCCGAGCGGGGAGCACCAACGTCGCCTGCCATGGCCATCGGTGTCTATTTTTTGCTAGGGCATGATGTGGATCCTCGTGGCTCTGTAGCCCAAGACTCTAGAGATCGAGCTTCCTATATAGCCCGCACTGCTCATTTTCGTGGTGGCCGCCGTGTTAAAAAATAGAATGGGACCCTAGTTTGAAAAGGAATATAACATGGGGAGCTTTGTGCAAATATACACATCTAACTGGCATCGCTGTTGCTGACATGGCAGTGGTCAAAGCGCCACGTAGACAAGTCAAAGCGGTCAGAGTAAAATAGAATCTCAGATGAATCCCTTACGAAAGATTTAGGACTTGGATGTGCAATTTTAAAGATTTAAGACCGAACTGGAAGTATCGGCAAAGAATAGGGACCGGCGCGGTTATCTCTATTTGAAAGGGACGATTGCTCGCGATGCTGGCTGACCAAAGAAAAATACAAAAATCAAAGGGAGGTGCCTTTGATTTCGTTATCTCCAAACTCAGGAATACTGAATTTTTAAATTATTTGTTACATTGACATAGATGGGCAATCTACACGTGTAAAAATGTATGCAAACCATGTTTGTAAGTGTCGAACGAGCTATAGTAAGTAGACATGGATACTATTGAAACACTAAAAACTAATAATAGCACATAGAAAAAATTCTAATATCTTACATTATATCGTACTATCTACAAGGCTGCCATCCCATGTAAATATAATGAAGCTGACCCAATCATTCTTGACAAAATAAGATTTTGAATTCGGGAGTCACATTTGAATCACCCGGTGCAGCGCACGTCAAATTTGCTAGTCTATACCTATTTCTGACATGAATCTCCACCATTAAATGCTAATTTGGTTGTAAGATGAAAATATTCCAGTGTTCTAAGGGCATATTCACCGGACCGATCCATATGGTCATCCCAAACGGTCCGTTTGTGTCCGTTTGGGTCGGGCCGTTGTAAGATGAAAATATTCCAGTGTTCTAAGGGCATATTCACCGGACCGATCCATATGGTCATCCCAAACGGTCCGTTTGTGTCCGTTTGGGTCGGGCCGCGGTCAGTATGGGTAGACGGCCTGGCCTGTCTAGCCAGGCGCGCACAGCGGCCCGACCCATTTGTTTGTCTCTCTCCCGCTGTCATCGGTTGATTCCCTCCCGATGGGACGTTAATGGCGATGCAACGTCGGCTGTCAGCGTCGGTGGCTTCCCGCGCGGCCGGCATTTCCCGCCATTGTTTCCCGTACGTGCCTCGCTTCTCACGGCGAGAAAACTTCCCGCGCGATGGAGACAACACGCCCCAAACCAAGAGAAAACCAGCCGCCCAAAAAGCTACAGCAACAATGCCTCACCGCAAGATCGCCACATGGTCCAAGATCCGAGAGATGTGCCACGCCCGCTACCCGGACGTGGAGGTCTACGAGGTGCACCTCGAGGCCACAGTGTTGGCCCAGCGCATGGGCGATGCGCATGTGATGGCATTCGAGAAGGAAGGCGAGGTCGCCGAGGGTGCGTTGCAGCAGGTGGTGGAGACGGCGTCAACGGTGGCTTCCCAATGGGCGGTGACCGACGTGCACCACGTCGCCGCCAAGGAGGTGGTGAAGGCGGTGGCCATGGAGGCCGCAACAGTGGCTCTTCGCGAGATCCGCCACGAGGCGGCCATGACCACGCTGGAGGAGGTGGCCAAGTCCGCCATCCGCGAGCTCCGCCAGGCCATCAAAGCGCGCAGCGACGCGGAAGAGGCGCGGCGCGAGCACGTCGCCAACTCGGCAGAGGAGGAGGAACACGTGGCTCTGGCCGCTGAGGCGGCGTCCGCGTGGGGTATCATCGACACCGACGACATGGAGGAGGTGGTGGATGATGACGAGGAGGGGGAGGAGGTGGACCAGTTGGAGGCGCCGCTCGTCGTCCCTGTGCAGATAGCACGGGCGCTGGGCTTCGGCCCCAATGGTGCTCCGGCTTCGTCTCCGACTCCAGCTCCTTCTCCGGCGGAGGTGCTCGCCCAACAGGAGGCGAGGGACCACTGGGCCGCCGACATGGACAAGGCCCTAGCGAACCGGGCAGTGGAGGACCGGAATAAGATGGAAGGCAAGGCGGCGGCTCGCGACCGCATCCGCGAACGCGTCCAGCAGTGGGCCATCTGGAAAGCTAGGGCGGCGATCAACGGGGCCGTCAGCCGCGGCAACGGCGGCCGTGGCAACAACGGCGAGTAGCCGTCCTCCTCCAGCAGTAGGCATAGCGGCATCCGCAGTAGAGTAGCACCCCTCCTAATTAGTTTGAATGGCCTTTTTGTAACTGGCAGGCTTAATCTAATGGAAAGCTATATTTAAGTACTAATGTCTCTTTTACATATGGACCCGCGTCGGCAACTCGCACGACGTTGATGAGCGCGTGAACACTTCGTTGGGAGACCCCAAGAGGAAGGTATGATGAGCACAGCAACAAGTTTTCCCTTAGTAAGAAACCGAGGTTATCGAACCAGTAGGAGGAAGGAAACAACTCAAAGGTGTTGCTAGCAACTTGGAGACCTGCACAACACAAACTCAAGACTCTGCCCCAACGAACAGTGAGGTTGTCAATCTCACCGGTTTGCTGTAACAAAGGATTAACTGTATGGTGTGGAAGATAATAGTGGTTTGCAACAAGTAAACAATAATAGTGGAAGATGTATCAATGGTAAAGATTGGACCGGGGTCCATAGTTCACTAGAGGTGTTCTCCTTAGATAAACAAACATGGCATGTGGGGTAAACAAGTTACAGCAGGGCAATTGACAGGACTGAGCAAGGCATAACAATGCAATAGTAGACATTCATGATCCTATGAGATTTGATTGGGCAATACAACAAGATACATAGACCGCCATCCAACCGCATCTATGACTAGAAGTCCACCTTTGGGTTATCATCCGAACCCCCTCCAGTATTAAGTTGCAAGTGACAGACAACTGCTTTAAGCAAAGTGTGTAAGGTAAACAATCCACTTTTTAAATGAACAAGAGACCGTTGTTTTCTCCCTAGTGGCAACAACACATCTACAACCTTAGAGATTTATGTCACTTCCCTTAGATTAAATAGAGGCATGAACCCACTATCGAGCATAAATACCCCCTCTTGGAGTCACTAGCAACTACTTGGCCAAGATAGCTAGTAACAACGGAGAGCATGCAAGATCACAAACAACACAGACATGATAGAATCCTAAAGACAAAACCATTAATCCATCTGACATAGTAATCTCAATATCCATCGGATCCCCGCAAACACAACATGCATGATTACAAATAGATGAGATCTTGATCATGAACGGATCTCACAAGATCTAAACATGAAAGCACAAAGGAGGATATACAACCATCTAGCTACTAAATGGACCCGTAGTCCAAGGTGGAACTACTCATGCTTCATACCGGAGGCTGGCATGATGAAGAAGGCCTCCGGGATTATCTCCCCTCCGGCAGGGTGCCGAGAAGAGCTTCAGATCCCCCCGATCTAGGGAAGATGGTGGCGGCGGCTACAAACGGTTTCATGGAATATTGATCGGGTACTTAGGGTTTCGGCATCAGGGGCTTCTTATAGGCGAAGAGGAAGGCCGAGGGGGTTCCCGAGGCGGCTGCACCCCCCAGGTGCGGGCCAGGACTGGTCGCGCGGCCAGGAGTGTGGCCCCCTCGAGGCCCTCATCTGTATCATCCTCTGGCTCCATGTTCCCCACGCTAAAATATTGACTTTGGCTTTTGTCCCGTCCAATTCCGCGAATATTGATTTTCTACCTTTCTGGAACCAAAAACAGAAGAAAACAGGCAACTGGCACTGTGGCATCTTGTTAATAGGTTAGTACCAGAAAACATATAAAAACACCTCAAAGTGTAGACAAAGCAAAGCAAAGTAGATACTAAACAAGCATGGAACATAAAAAATTATGGATACATTTCCGACGTATCAAGCATCCCCAATCTTAACTCCTGCTCGTCCTCGAGTAGGTAAGTTATAAAAACAATAATTTTTGAGGTGACATGCACCATCAAAATCAAGATCAAACCATTTGCAAGCATTGAAAGCTGGGATCAAAGAACTCTAAACATGAGCATGAAAGATGGAGTTGTAACAGTAAGACAAAGTAACTATGCATGCAACATGAAGGGCTACAAATAAAGATCATGAATAACATGCATTAAAAAACGTTTGTTTGTTTCACATACAGAAAACATAGCATAGTGGCAATCAACTTGTCCCTCATGGAGTAGCAAATAGATGCATAGGACACCTTGAAAGTTCATAAGAGTGACTAGATACAAATAGCACAAGAACAAGTAATATCAACAATATGCATTAATCAATAAGTTTTGGGACAATGCACATAGAACTAAGAATGGAAACTATGCTCTCTTAACTGGTGTCTAAAGGTAGAAGGTGGAGACTCAATATAATGGTGGAAGAGAGGCCCTTCATATTGATACGTCGGAAACATATCTATAATTTTTGATGTTCCATGCTTGTTTAGTATCTAGTTTGCTTTGCTTTGTCCACACTTTGAGGTGATTTTCATATGTTTTCTGGTACTAACCTATTAACAAGTTGCCATAGTGACAGTTGCATGTTTTCTGCTGTTTTTGGTTCCAGAAAAGCTAGTAAGGAAATATTCTCGAAACTGGACGGGACAAAAGCCAAAGTCAATATTTCACCGAGGAGAACACGGAGTCCAGAGGAGAGACAGAGGGGCTCCACAGGGCGGCTGCACCCCCTAGGCGCGGCCTAGGGTGGGCCCGTGCCTGGGCAGGGTGTGGGCCCCCTGTCCGCCTCCCAGCCTCGCCTCTTCGCCTATAAGAAGCCCCTGATGCCTAAACCCTAAGCACCCGGTCAATATTCCACGAAACCGTCTGTATCCTCCGCCACCATCATCCCTAGATAGGGGGATCTAAAGCTCTTCCTGGCACCCTGCCAGAGGGGAGATCATCTCAGAGGCCTTATTCTTCATCATGCCAGCCTCCGGTATGAAGCGTGAGTAGTTCCACCTTGGACTATGGGTCCATGTAGTATCTAGATGGTTGTATCTCCTCCTTGTGCTTTCATGTCTAGATCTTGTGAGCTCCGTTCATGATCAAGATCTAATCTATTTGTAATCGTGCATGTTGTGCTTGCGGGGATCCGATGGATATTGAGATTACTATGTCATATTGATTAATGGTTTTGTCTTATTGATTCTATCATGTCAGTGTTGTTTGTGATCTTGCATGCTCTCCGTTGTTAGTAGCTATCTTGGCCAAGTAGTTGCTAGTGACTCCAAGAGGGGGTATTTATGCTCGATAGTGGGTTCATGCCTCTACTTAATCAAGGGAAGTGACAGAAATCTATACGGTTGTAGATGTGCTGTTTCCACTAGGGAGAAAACAACGGTCTCTTGTTCATGGAACAAGTGGATTGTTTACCTTACACACTTTGCTTAAAGCAGTTGTCTGTTGCTTGCAACTTAATACTAGAGGGGGTTCGGATGATAACCTGAAGGTGGACTTCTAGTCATAGATGCAGTTGGATGGCGGTCTATGTATATTGTATTGCCCAATCGAATCTCATAGGATCTTTATGTCTAGTATTGCATTGTTATACCTTGCTCAGTCCTGTCAATTGCCTTGTTGTAATTTGTTTACCCAGCATGCCATGTTTGTTTATCTAAGGAGAACACCTCCAGTGAACTATGGACCCCCGGTCCAATATTTACCACTGATACATCTTCCACTGTTACTGTTTACTTGTTGCAAACCACTTTCACCTTCCACACCATACAGTTAATCCTTTGTTACAGCAACCAGTGAGATTGAAAACCTCACTGTTAGTTGGGGAAAAGTCTTGAGTTTGTGTTGTGAAGGTTTCCACGTTGCCTGCAACACCTTTGGGACGTTTCCTTCCTCCTACTGGTTCAATAACCTCGGTTTATTACGGAGGGAAAACTTGTTGCTGTGCTGCATCACACCTTCCTCTTGGGGTTTCCCAACGAAGTGCTCCATGTTGATGCAGCGCCATCAAGACTTTTTCTGGCGCCGTTACCGGGGAGGCTAAGGACGTCTTCACAAGGGGAGTCCTTCTCAACCTTCCTCTTTACTTTGTTTTTTGTTTTCTTAGTTTATTTTGCTTGGTTTTGTTTGCCTATTTTTATCAATAACTCCAAAAAAAATTAGTTTAGTTTGGTTTGCTTTCTCTTATAAAAAACACAAAAAATTAGTTCCTACTCTAGTTGTCACCTTGCTCTAGCTCACCATGTTGTTCCCCAAGTTCACCTTGAAGGACCTTTCAATAGGTAGTGGCTCCATAATTGGGGAACATAACATTGAAGAGTTCTTTAATCATGTTAGCAAGCATGAGGATATTGAGGATAGATCTATAGCAGAACTTGCTCCTAATTATGAAATTGTTGCAGCTTCTTTAGTTCATATGTTGGAGGCTAGGTTTGTTAGCCTTAACCCCATGATGCAAATTTTGTTCCTAAAACTAAAAGAAGAAAACAACGCTGAAAAGAGAGAATTTATCCTTGAAACTTTACTAATAGAGTTCCATGATGTTGCTAAGGAAGCCAAAAAGGTCTTTGAGCGTTTTAATATGCTAGGCTCATGTGTAGATGTTGTGGGTACTTTAGATAAAACCAAACCTAGAGAGGAATTCAAGATACCCATACCCTTTAAGCTTGTTGGGATGCATGAAGTCTTTGAAAAGAATTTTGATTGGATTGTTCCTGAAAATCCTTTTGATGAAAGTAGTGAACCAAAGAGATATGAGAAGGGATCCTCCAAAACTCATTTGGATGAGATACGTTTCATAGTTGAAGACTTTGCAAGTATTGATCTTAATTCTTAATTTGAAAATAATTGATTTCTTGCTTCTTGTGCCTAACTTAAAGGCGTTAAAGAAAAGTACTTGTTGGGAGATAACCCAAGAGTTTTATCGAGTCTTGGACGTTATTACTTCGGTAATAACCTCTTATTATCCTTTTTGTTTTCTTTTTGTGCCAAGAATGACCTCTAATGAGAGGGAAGTAAGATTTGGGGAGTTGCTATCCCGAAACAGATTTCTGTCCTCCACCATAAAAATTCGTGAGGAGCCTCTATAAGTTAGATTGAGATGAACATTTGTGAATAAATCCCCCAGTATGTTAGATAAATTTCGTTAGTTCAACACTTTTTTATTTGAGCAACATAAGGTATTCAAACAAATCGATTTCTACCTGCTGGTCTGTTTTGAAAAATTTCTGCCATTATTTGCATTTGCTTCTTATTGATTCCTTTTTGGGTTCTTTTTGGGAAATTGAGTTTTTTGAAGGAGTTGCTATAGTAGCTTGTGTTTTTAGTGAAAGTTTTGCTGTTCTAAAGCTAAACCCAATGGTCTATTATCTTTTGAATACACTAATGCTGCTAATGAAGATTGTGTGAAGGAAAATTTTCAGGTGTAGAGAGAGAATGATGTAATGAGATGAAGAATGGACAGAAGCTCAAGGTTGGGGATGCACCCCGGTGTCACCCCAAGAAATATCCAAGAGTTACAAGCGTCAAAGCTTGGGGATGCCCAAGGCATCCCATTCTTCATCACTAAAAATCTCACGTCTTTCTAGACACTTCATTTTTATTGTTTCATGCATTGTTGTGTTGTTCTTGGAGCGTCTTAGTTTTCATTTGCTTTGCTTAGTTTGCTTAGTTTGTTTAATAAAGTAGTTTGGACCCCCGTTCTCGTTGAGTTGTTTCAAATAAGTTGATTGGTGTTGGAAAGGAGTAGAAAGTTCTTGCTTGAAAGTGCAAGAGGAGCTTGCTTTGACTGTGACATAGACTTTAGCATGTCATGCTAGGTGTTGTTTTGACCTTAGGCTTAGTGATTATTTCTGTAGCATGACTTTTTCCAAAAAATTGGGATTGCTTAGTGTGCCTTGAAGGAATCATGCGTTGTTTTAGCATACAAAAGCATAGTATTGTGGTATTCTCCTTTGATGCTTTGTTTGAGTTGACTTGGCACATGCTCACACCATGTTATGACTATGAACAAGTCACCATAGCCTCTATGATCATTTAGCCCTTGACTTGTAGTACCACTCTATGCTTTTATTAGTAATGTTTTGTCGCTCTGCATGATTATGGCCATTATTGCTCTCTTAGTTGGTTGCTCCCAGTCTTTTGCTAGCCTCCACTTGTATGAGTAAGCTCTACTCATGCTTCCAACTCCCAAGAAACCAAGTTAATCCAAAGTGTCCACTATAAATTCCTATGCATGGTGTGTTACACCATTCCAAGTATATTATTGTTTTCAGCTATCTTCCAATTAAAAAGTAATTTGATATGTGAAAACTTAGTGATTAAAGCTCTCACGAACTTGATGGCACACTTTATATTTCTTTCCCCTAATAAACTTTAACCATTTTGTCATCTATGTTGTATATGCTTGCACTTATACATTGGAATTAGCAGAACCATGTTTTCATGGGGAACGCTTTCAACATTGCACTTGTACTTTGTACATAGTTGATATCATGCTCTTTTGTCTATGGATGTCGTCGGTTTGAAATGAAAGGGGAGCTTGTAAGTCCATGGAGTTATGTATTTTGTGTTAGAGAAACGCCTGGGCCACTAGCCTAAGCCATGCCTAATCATGGTGGATACTTGCAGCATCACCATAGTGACATCTATGAAGCATTCTTCTTATAAAAAAGATATTGAGAAAAAATAGACATATTGAGAAAAGAGGAAAGAGAGAAAAAGCACCATATCCCATGGTAAATAAGAAGAATGCTGAGATGCTCATTGTCTGCTTGCCTTGTCATTTTGGTTATGGGAAAGCTCATGTACCATGTGCAAGGGGTACCCCGTTGGCGGTTCTCTATGATACACATGTATTTACTATGACAAGGACTTGCAAGTAACTAAACTTGAGTAGCATGAGGAGCGGCCCTCGTATTCAAGGGACATGAGATTGTCAACTTATACTTTGTCAAGCATATACTCCATAGTTTGTTCACTTTAACCTTAATCACTTCAAGATGCTTATGATAGGGGCAATGAGGGATGAAAGCTAACAAGTACCATAATTTTTGGAAGCTCTTTTTGAAACTTGAAATCCCTGTTTCCCTTTATGAAGGGCCTTTCTTCCACCATTATATTGAGTCTCCACCTTCTACCTTTAGGCACCAGTTAAGAGAGCATAGTTGTCATTCTTAGTTCTATGTGCAGTGTCCCAAAACTTATTGATTGATGCATATTGTTGTATTACTTGTTGTTGTGCTATTTGTATCTGCTCACTCTTATGAACTTTCAAGGTGCCCTATGCATATATTTGCTACTCTATGAGGGACAAGCTGAATGCCACTATGCCATGTTTTCTGTATGTGAAACAAACAAATGTTTTTCAATGCATGTTATTCATGATCTTTGTTTGTAGCCTTTCATGTTACATGCTTAGTTACTTTGTCTTACTGTTAGAACTCCATCTTTCATGCACATGTTTAGAGTTCTTTGATCCCAGCTTTCAATGCTTGCAAATGGTTTGATCTTGGTTTTGATGGTGCATGTCACCTCAAAAAAATTTCTTTTTATCACTTACCTACTCGAGGACGAGCAGGAGTTAAGCTTGGGGATGCTTGATATGTCGGAAACGTATCTATAATTTTTGATGTTCCATGCTTGTTTAGTATCTACTTTGCTTTGCTTTGTCCACACTTTGAGGTGCTTTTCATATGTTTTCTGGTACTAACCTATTAACAAGTTGCCATAGTGCCAGTTGCCTGTTTTCTGCTGTTTTTGGTTCCAGAAAAGCTAGTAAGGAAATATTTTCGGAATTGGACGGGACAAAAGCCAAAATCAATATTTCACCAAGGAGAACACGTAGTCCAGAGGAGAGACGGAGGGGCCCCACAGGGCGGCTGCACCCCCCAAGCGCGGACTAGGGTGGGCCTGCGCCTAGGCAGGGTGTGGCCCCCTGGCCGCCTCCCAGCCTCGCCTCTTTGCCTATAAGAAGCCACTGATGCCTAAACCCTAAGCACCCGATAAATATTCCACGAAACCTTCTATAGCCGCCGCCACCATCGTCCCTAGATTGGTGGGATCTTAAGCTCTTCCCGACACCCTACCGGAGGAGAGATCATCCCGGATGCCTTCTTCTTCATCATGCCAGCCTCCGGTATGAAGCGTGAGTAGTTCCACCTTGGACTACAGGTCCATGTAGTATCTAGATGGTTGTATCTCCTCCTTGTGCTTTCATGTCTAGATCTTGTGAGCTCCGTTCATGATCAAGATCTAATCTATTTGTAATCATGCATGTTGTGTTTGCGGGGATCCGATGGATATTGAGATTACTATGTCATATTGATTAATGGTTTTGTCTTATTGATTCTATCATGTCAGCGTTGTTTGTGATCTTGCATGCTCTCCGTTGTAGTAGCTATCTTGGCCAAGTAGTTGCTAGTGACTCCAAGAGGGGTATTTATGCTCGATAGTGGGTTCATGCCTCTACTTAATCAAGGGAAGTGATAGAAATCTCTACGGATGTAGATGTGTTGTTGCCACTAGGGAGAAAACAACGGTCTCTTGTTCATGGAACAAGTGGATTGTTTACCTTACACACTTTGCTTAAAGCAGTTGTCGGTTGCTTGTAACTTAATACTGGAGGGGGTTCGTATGATAACCTGAAAGTGGACTTCTAGTCATAGATGAAGTTGGATGGCGGTCTATGTATATTGTTGTATTTCCCAATCGAATCTCATATGATCTTTATGTCTAGTATTGCATTGTTATGCCTTGCTCAGTCTTGTCAATTGCCCTGCTATAATTTGTTTACCCAGCATGCCATGTTTGTTTATCTACGGAGAACACCTCTAGTGAACTATGGACCCCGGTCCAATCTTTACCATTGATACATCTTCCACTGTTACTATTTACTTGCTGCAAACCAATTTCACCTTCCACACCATATAGTTAATCCTTTGTTACAGAAACCGGTGAGATTGATGATACGTCCAATTTGCATCACCATTCTATATCATAATTTGCCTCTATTCATTGATATATATCTTATTATGAGGTATTACTTATGTGTTTTCATCTGTTTATGCATGTTGGATGATTCTTGGAGGATGGACTGCCGGAGTCTGGATTCTGATGGAAAAAGAGGTGTTTTGATGCAATTTCGCGAAGATCATAAAAATACCAGAAAAATATGGGAAAATTATATTTTCCCAGAAGACAGAGGAAGCCAGATGGGAAGGCAAAGAAGGGCCATAGGGGGCCCACACCCCCTAGGCACGGGTCCCCCCTGGGCCGCCCCTAGGGCAGGTGTGGCCCACCTTCTCGGCCTCCGACTCCGCCCTCTCGCCTATATCTTCCTTACGGAACCCTAACACAGGGAGGGACCACAGATAGATTTCCGCTGCCTCTGCGGGGCAGAAAACACCGAGAGAGAAAGATCTCTCTGGCAGACAGATTTCTGCCAGGGAAATTCCTTCCCGGAGAGGGGAGATCGTCGCCATCAACACCGCCATCAAGCTAGGCTTCATCGGGATCATCATCATCCACACCATCATCTCCACCAGCACCATCATCACCACTTCATCCCGCTGTAACAATTGTGTTGGATATTGCTTAGTTCATTAGGGGAAACTTTCCCGGTGTTAATTACTATTATAGTTGATGCTTGTGAGTGGAACCATTGGATTGTTGTTTATGTTCAGATTGTTATCCATTATCATATCATCTTTGATCTTGATCCATATGATGTCTTGTGAGTAGTTTGTTTAGTTCTTGAGGACATGGGAGAATTCATGTTGTTAGTAGTGGATTTGTGTTGAGTTATTATTCAATGGTTTAGTATTTAAGTTGTGGTGTTATTCTTCTAGTGGTGTCATGTGAACGTCGACTACATGATACTTCACCATTTATGGGCCTAGGGGAATGCATTGTGTATTTGGCTACTAATTGTGGGGTTGCCGGAGTGAGAGAAACCTGAATCCCCGTTAGGACACCTTTGCACAAGGGAGTGTAGGATCTCAAAGTTTAAGGCTGTGGTTAGGTTTATATCTTTACTTTCCTGTAGTTGCGGATGCTTGCGGGGGGTTTAATCACAAGTATGTATTAGTCCAAGTAAGGTCGATATGTTAGCACAGGTTCACCCACACAACACTTAAAACACCAAAGAAGAGTACTAAGCTATTTGAAGAGAAAGCACTTGACAGAATTCCCATGTGTCCTCGAGAACGTTTGGTCCTTATAAGTATTTCCACCGGCTTGTCCTTTGCTAAGAAAGGATTGGTCCACTTGCTGTGTTTGCTTGCTGTCTTTATTACTTGCACTTTGTTTTGTTGCTTTATCAGAAAACCACTAAAAATCCGTTTGCTAAGTATTTACAGAGAGTTCCTGCTCCATACCACTAGTCAACACCTTCTGCTCCTCGTTGGGATCGACATTCCTATTTATCGAAAGTACGGCGATACACCCCCCTATACTTGTGGGTCATCAAGACTATTTTCTGGCGCCGTTGCCGGGGAGTGAAGCGCTATTGAAGAGTGGAACTGGTAAGGGAAACTTCTACCGTGAGTATTGTTTTTGTTTCTGTTCGTTGCTTTGTTTCCAATATGGATAACCCACTTGGTTTTATGTTTGAGAAAACTACTACCACTATTAGGGTAGTAGATGAACCACCACCTATTGAGATAGGTCCTTTTAAGATACCTACAAGTATTGTTGATCGTGTTATGGATAATTATTATTTAGGGGACGGAACTGTCCATCCTGGTGATCACTTGCTTTTTATCCATGAATTATGCGGGTTGCTTAAGTGTGCAGGTATCACAACTGAACATGTGAAGAAGAAGTTACTCTCCATATCCTTGAAAGGGAGAGCTGAAGAATGGTATAAGCTGTTGAAGAATGGATATTTCATGGAATGGGAGGAGATGGCATCTCTCTTTTATTCTAAATGTTATCCTCCCAGTGAGATTCATAAGGATAGAAATCTGATATATAACTTTTGGCCTCGTGATGGAGAGAGTACAGCTCAAGCTTGGGGGAGAATGAAGTTACTAATGCTTAAATGTCCTATTCATGAACTCCCTAACAATACCATTATCAATAACTTTTATGCTAGGCTTTTTCTTCATTATAAAGATTTACTAGATGCTTCTTGTGCTGGATCATTCACACGTATGAAGGAAGAAGCTAAATGGGATCTACTAGACCGTATTCAAGAGAACACTGAAGCTTGGGAGAATGACAAAGGAAGAAAGTCAGGTATAAACTATGATTATGAATGCATTAAATCTTTTATGGGAACTGATGGATTCCGTGATATTAGTAATGAGTTTGGTCTTGATACTCAATTTCTTGCAAAATGTTTTAATGCTTTTGCCTCTTATATTGAAATTCCCAAGAAAGAGTGGGACAAGTACCACGCTCCTTATAAAGACATTGTTACCCATGTTCCTGCTAGCATAGAGGTTTGTACTGTTAATCCTATTTTTCCTGAACCTTATGTTGAGAAAGCTCCTTTCCCATCTAAGGTAAAGGAACACTGCATCATAACTAATGTGGTTAACAAAAGTGCAAAGAAAACTGTGAAGCCCGATGAGTAAATTAATATGGAGCCTGTGGTAGCTATTGTGAAAGATCTTGTCACTAGAAATATAGAGGATGAGCATATTGTCTTCTGTGAAGACGCTACTAATATTGTTTCTCATCCTAAAAAAGCTAGAAAAGCTAGTGTCCCTGTGCTTTCTGTTAGAATTGGTAATCATAGCTATTATGGTTTATGTGATATTGGTGCTAGTTCTAGTGCTATTCCTTATGAGCTTTATAGGGAAATTATGCATGCAATTGGTCCTTGTGAGCTTGAGGACATTGATGTGGTTATTCACCTTGCTAATATAGAGACAGTCTATCCCATTGGCATCGTAAGAGATGTGGAGGTTCTTTATGGTAAGATTAAATATCCTGCTGATTTTCTAGTACTTGGTAAAGAAGCTAGTAAAACCTATCCTATTATCTTTGGTAGACATTTCTTGAATACTTGTGGGGCTATCATAGATTGTAGGAAGGAAAAAGTTTTGACTAAGTTTGATAGAGAGTCTTATGAGTTTAATTTTTCCAAATTTGCTAAAACTCCTTATGAAAATGAACTGCCTAATGAGGATTTCAGGGTTGAACAACTTTATGCTATTTCTTTTGCTCCTAACAATGCCTTGCAGCAGTTTATGGAAGATCATGAAAGTGGTGTCTTCATGAAGGAAAGAAATGAGATTGACGAGGTTTTCCTTCGTCAGCCTGAGTTACTTAAGCATAATCTACCTATGGAAGATTTGGGTACCACACTACCACCTAAAGGGGACCCTTTTTTCAAATTAAAACCTTTACCTGATGATCTTAAATATGCTTATCTTGATGATAAGAAAGTGTATCATGTTATTATTAGTTCTAATCTTTCAAGAAAGGAAGAATAAATATTATTGGAAATATTGAAGAAACACCGAGGAGTTATGGGTTATACTCTTGATGATTTAAAAGGAATTTCTCCCACTATATGTCAACATGCTATTAATATAGAGCCTGATGCAAAACCAGTTGTTGAGCACCAACGCCGTCTAAATCTTAAGATGAAGGATGTGGTAAGAAATGAGGTATTAAAACTCCTTGATGCTGGTATTATTTATCCTATTGCTGATAGTCAATGGGTTAGCCCTGTTCATTGTGTTCCCAAGAAAGGGGGAATAACTATTGTGCCTAATGAAGATAATGAGCTTATACCCCAAATAGTGGTTGGGTATAGAATGTGCATTGATTTTAGAAAGATTAATAAAGTTACTAAGAA
Source organism: Avena sativa (assembly GCA_916181665.1). Taxonomy (NCBI): domain Eukaryota; kingdom Viridiplantae; phylum Streptophyta; class Magnoliopsida; order Poales; family Poaceae; genus Avena; species Avena sativa. The sequence continues at coordinate 112,820,144 of OV702283.1, forward strand.
AGATCATTATCCTTTGCCCTTTATTGATCAAATGCTTGAGATGTTGTCCAAAAAGACTCACTTTTGTTTTCTTGATGGTTATTCTGGGTTTTCTCAAATTGCTGTGAAAGCACAAGACGAAGAGACAACTGCTTTAACTTGTCCTTATGGTACTTATGCTTATAGGCGTATGCCTTTTGGTTTATGTAATGCTCCTGCTACCTTTCAAAAATGTATGTCTGCTATTTTTCATGGTTTTTGTGAAGAAATTGCGGAGGTTTTCATGGACAATTTGTCCATCTATGGAACTTATTTTGATAACTGTTTGCACAACCTTGATAAAGTTTTGCAGAGATGTGAAGAAACCAACCTTGTTCTTAATTGGGAGAAATGCCATTTTATGGTTAATGAAGGGATTATTCTTGGACACAAGATCTCCGAAAGAGGCATTGAAGTTGACAGAGCCAAAATTGAAGCAATTGAGAAGATGCCTTGCCCTAGAGATATTAAAGGTATTCGTAGTATCCTTGGTCATGTTGGTTTCTATAGGAGGTTTATTAAAGATTTCTCCATAATTTCAAAGACCCTTACCAATCTTCTTCAAAAAGATGTACCTTTTGTTTTTGATGATGATTGTAAGGAAGCTTTTGAAACTTTGAAGAAATCTTTAACAACTGCTCCTATTGTTCAACCACCTGATTGGAGTTTACCTTTTGAAATTATGTGTGATGCTAGTGATTTTGTTGTGGGTGTTGTCCTTGGGAAACATGTTGATAAGAAGTTGAATGTTATTCATTATTCTAGAAAGACTCTAGATGCTACTCAAAAGAATTATGCTACTACTGAAAAAGAGTTCTTAGCTGTAATCTTTTGCCTGTGATAAGTTTAGACCTTATATTGTTGATTCAAAGATTACTATTCATACTGATCATGCTGCTATCAAGTACCTTATGACAAAGAAGGACGCTAAGCCTAGGCTTATTAGGTGGTTGTTGCTTTTGCAAGAGTTTGATCTGCATATTGTAGATAGGAAAGGTGCTGAAAATCCTGTTGCTGACAATTTATCTAGTTTGGAAAACATTTCTTTTGACCCATTGCATGTTAATGATAGTTTTCCAAATGATCAGTTGGCTGCGATAAGGGTGAGTCCGCATGAGAGTCCTTGGTATGCTGATTATGCTAACTTTATTGTTTCCAAGTATTTGCCTCCAACTTTTACAACTCAGCAAAGAAGAAAATTCTTTTATGATCTAAGGCATTACTTTTGGGATGACCCACACTTATATAAAGAAGGAGTAGATGGCATTATGCGAAGATGTGTTCCATAATTTGAACAACAAGAGATATTGAGAAAATTTCATGGAAGTTCTTATGGAGGACATCATGCAAGGCATAGGAATGCACAAAAGGTTTTACAATCTGGATTTTATTGGCCTACCCTTTTCAAAGATGCAAGGAAGTTTGTCTTATCATGTGATGAATCTCAACGAGTAGGTAACATCTCTAGATGCAATGAAATGCCTATGAATTATTCTCTTGTTATTGAACCTTTTGATTGTTGTGGATTTGACTTTATGGGACCTTTTCCCCCTTCAAAAGGGTACACTCGTATTCTTGTCGCTGTCGACTATGTTACAAAGTGGGTAGAAGTCATACCTACAAATAGTGCTGATGGTAAGACCTCTTTGAAAATGCTTAAGGATGTTAATTTTCCTAGGTTTGGTGTGCCTAGATATCTCATGACTGATGGAGGCTCTCATTTTATTCATGGGGGTTTTAAAAAAACTCTCGCTAAGTATGATGTAAACCATAGAATTGCTTCAGTTTATCATCCCCAAACCAGTGGGCAAGTAGAACTTTCCAATAGGTAAATTAAATCTATCTTGCAGAAGACTGTCAATAGATCTAGAAAAAATTGGACTAAAAATTTGAATGACGCTTTATGGGCTTATAGAACTGCTTATAAAAATCCTATGGGGATGTCTCCTTACAAAATGGTCTATGGGAAATATTGTCACTTGCCTTTAGAATTAGAACACAAAGCTTATTGGGCAATGAAAGAATTGAATAGAGATTTTAGACTTGCCGGTGAGAAAAGACTGCTCGACTTAAGTAATCTAGATGAGTGGAGAAGTGAGGCTTATGAAAATGCTAGGCTCTTTAAGGAAAAATTAAAAACATGGCATGATAGGAGAATTCTAAAAAGGGAGTTCCATGTTGGTGAGAAAGTTCTTTTGTATAGGTCTTGTCTCAGATTTTTTGCAGGGAAACTACTCTCAAAATGGGAAGGACCTTTTGTTATCAAGGAAGTATACCGTTCAGGTGCCATTAAAATATCTTCTCTGAAGGATGACACAACACATGTGGTGAATGGTCAAATACTAAAGCATTATATTTCTGGGGATTCATATAATGAAGACGTTGACACAATTCAACTTGTGACTCCGGAAGAATTTATAAGAAGCCAAACACCAGATTCTGCAGAGTTCGACTTTGAATAGGTAAAAGTTCTGAAAACAGAAGGTTTGTGAAACCCCAATCTTTTTATATTTTTTATGTTTTAATACATAAGGGAAGTTACGAGACAGAACAGAGGAGGAACCGAAGGCCGGGGTGGCCAAACCCACCCCAGGCGCGGGCCCCAGTTGGCCGCGCCTGGAGGGGGTGAGACCACCCTGAGCTCCGTCTCCGCCTTGTTTTCGTATCAAAACCTTCCTTATGCTTTGAAACTTTGTAATATATAACCCCCCGGGTTCCCCGAGGTTCTTGTATCGAGTTCTCGTCGTGTTTTTGTTTTGATCTATTTCTGTCACGCAAATTCTCGGATTTGGAGCCTCAATGTCTTCCTCTGGACCACCCACGGAGGATTCCTCTACGGACATCCTCAACCCATACATGTATGAGTTGAGGATTCATCCCAAGGAGTTGATTCTCAAAGATGGGAAGGTACAGATGAAAGAAGCTCAAGGCCCTAAAGGAGAAGGCAGTCTAGAGGACATGATGGAAGCATTGGAGCAGGAAGTTTTCAGGTACAAGAAGATGGCAGAACGCGAAGTGGATGTTATTCACAAGATAAGTTCAGAATTCATCGCCAAGCACGAGGGAGAGGTTGCTGAGCTCCGAGAAGAGATCTTCTCACTCCGTCAGACCACCAACCAGTTACAAGCACAACTCTACGATATACAAAATCAAAATTGTGAGTATGAGGCTAGATTTTATCGCATAAGCTCTGCTGCTAGTTTCAGGATTGTGGAAACTAGGACGTCCTTTTTGGATGGGGAACCTTTGACTTGTAAGTTTTATGATGACAAGAGAACACCACCACCACTGAAGGAGTAATTCGTCATCAGGTTTGGCATCCCCTTGGCTTGTTCCAGGCTTGGGGGGTGCCGCGGTATCACCATCATTATCTTTTATCTTTTACCTTTTTAGTGGATTCATATATTTGGTAGAGAGGTTATCTTATAGTTTGGTTTGCATGTGGAAGTATCTATCCTTTATTTGGTTATCTATGTATCCCTTGGTGTGAGTGCCTTTATGGAATATTAATGTGAAGTCTCATCTTTTACTTTTTGCACTTCTTATTTTAGTTTGCAATCTCTATTATATGATGGATCTTTTTGATCAGTATTGGCATCACTTTGGGAGAATCAAGTAAATCTAAATTTGTTTTGGTAAACCGAGCTCTGGTCAGTAGCAACTAATTTTGAGATTTGAAAGAAAAAGAGAAAACTTACATGTATTTTGTATCATTTATTTTTCTTTCTTGTTGGCTCATAAGCTTAGTATTATTTATTAAGATCTTTTGTGTCTTCAAGGAATGTTGCATGTTTGGTTTTATTACTTGTATGTTTGCTTGTTTCTTTCAACTCTCTTGCTTGCTACCCAGCTTTGCTAGCCAAAAACCTGTTTTGATAAGGCATACTTCTCATTCTTCCAAACCCTTTGAACCAAAACCTGTGCCATTTGTGTCCACCATATCTACCTATTAGCATTTGCTATTCCAAGCAAATTCTCAAGCTTCGTCTATCTTTCGAATTAATAAGTATTTTGTTATGTGAAAACTAGTTAGTAAGCTCTCACGAACTTGATGGCATACCTTATTTTCTTGCCCCTAATAGACTTGAACCATTGTGTCATCTAAGTTGTATATGCTTGCATCTATACGTTGGAATTAGCAGAACCGTGCTATCACGGGGAACACTTTCAACATTGCACTTGTACCTTGTACACAGTTGATATCGTGCTCTTTTGTCTGTGGATGTCAATGGTGTGAAATAAAGAGGGAACTTGTAAGTCCATGTAGTTTGTATTTTGTGTTAGATAAACACCTAGGCCGCTAGCCTAAGCCATGCCTAATCATGGTGGAAACTTGCAGCATCACCATAGTGACATCTATGAAGCATTCTTCTTATAAAAAAAGAGACATATTGAAAAGAGGAAAGATAGAAAAAAGCATAATATTCCCATGGTAATAAAAAGATTGCTGAGATGCTCATTGTCTACTTGCCTTGTCATTTTGGATATGGGATAGCTCCTGTACCATGTGCAAGGGGTACCCCGTTGGCGGTTCTCTATGATACGCATGTACTTACAATGACAAGAACTTACCGGTAACTGAAGTTGAGTAGCATGAGGAGTGACCCTCATATTCAAGGGACATGAGATTGCCAACTTATATTTCGTCAAGCATATACTCCATATTTGTGCACTTTAACCTTAATCATCTCAAGATGCCTATGATAGGGGCAATGAGGGCTCAAAGCTAGTAAGTACCATAATATTTTGGAAGCTCTTTATGACTTGAAATCCCTGCTACCCTCTATGAAGACCTTTCTCCTACTTCAAAGTTGAGTCAGTAAACCTACTTCCTCTCTATATCCAACAAGCATTTGAGTTGTTGTGTTTCAAGCATTCATATGGTGATTTACTCAATCATGTCCTTTATCTTCCTTGTTTGCACAAGACTCTTATCTACTGAGTATTACTTTGAAAGCCTTCATTGAAAAACCTTTTTGAGCAAAGAGTGCTCCTGTTTGAAAACTTCTACAAAAGCTTTATTTGTGAGACTGTTTGCCAGCTATTCTCTGACCAAGAACAAGAGTTTCCCAATTCCAATTATGATTTATCTGTATGCCTCTCTATTGTGACTCATGTACTTGTCACAAGCTAAGTTATATAATGGTGAGTTGCTTTCTTCTATGAGTTGTGTAATGGTAAGTGTGATGGTTCTTATCTGTATTCTTTTATAAACACTTCACTCCATAAACATGTGGACATGTTTACTGAGCTCAGTTTTCGCTTGGGGACAAGTGAAGGTCTAAGCTTGGGGGAGTTGATACGTCCAATTTGCATCACCATTCTATATCATAATTTGCCTCTATTCATTGATATATGTCTTATTATGAGGTATTACTTATGTCTTTTCATCTCTTTATGCATCTTGGATGATTCTTGGAGGATGGACTGCCGGAGTCTGGATTCTGATGGAAAAAGAGGTGTTTTGATGCAATTGCGAATATCAGAAAAATACTAGAAAAATATGGGAAAATTATATTTTCCCAGAAGACAGAGGAAGCCAGAAGGGGAGGCGAAGAAGGGCCACAGGGGGCCCACACCCCATAGGCGCGGGTCCCCCCGGGCCGCGCTAGGACAGGTGTGGCCCAAATGCTCGTCCTCCGACTCCGCCCTATCGCATATATCTTCCTTACAGAACCCTAACACAGGGAGGGACTACAGATAGATTTCCGCCGCCTCTGCGGGGCGGAAAACACCAAGAGATAAAGATCTCTCCGGCAGACAGATTTCTGCCGGGGAAATTCCTTCCCAGAGAGGGGAGATCGTCACCATCAACACCGTCATCAAGCTAGGCTTCATTAGTATCATCATCATCATCATCCACACCATCATCTCCACCAGCACCATCATCACCACTCCATCCCGCTGTAACAATTGTGTTGGATATTGCTTAGTTCATTAGGGGAAACTTTCCCGGCGTTAATTACTATTGTAATTGATGCTTGTGAGTGGAACCATTGGATTATTGTTTATGTTCAGATTGTTATCCATTATCATATCATCTTTGATCTTGATCCATATGATGTCTTGTGAGTAGTTCGTTTAGTTCTTGAGGACATGGGAGAAGTCATGTTGTTAGTAGTGTATTTGTGTTGAGTTATTATTCAATGGTTTAGTATTTAAGTTGTCGTGCTATTCTTCTAGTGGTGGCATGTGAACATCGACTACATGAAACTTCACCATTTATGGGCCTAGGGGAATACATTGTGTATTTGGATACTAATTGTGGGGTTGCCGGGGTGATAGAAACCTGAACCCCTGTTAGGACACCTTTGCACAAGGGAGCGTAGGATCTTAGAGTTTAAGGTTGTGGTTAGATTTATATCTTAATTGCTTCCTGTAGTTGCGGATGCTTGCAGGGGGTTTAATCACAAGTATGTATTAGTCCAAGTAAGGTCGGTATGTTAGCACAGGTTCACCCACACAACACATACAACACCAAAGAAGAGTACTCAGCTATTTGAAGCAAAATCACTTGACAGAATCACTACAAGAAATGTGTTAACTTATGACCTTCTCATAGTGACGAGGAATGTAATCGTCATAGATTTATGACGATTTCGCACAAGATGGTCATATGCTTTTTGGAGAGGTCAAAATCCTATAAAATTACGACGATTTGTGTCAAAATCGTCATAACTTCATCACATGAAATCGTCATAACCTGCACGGTACAGGTTAGAGCCTTATTTATACCCCTTTTATGACCAATTTAAATCGTCATATTGTCTAAAATAATATACAATAAATCAACTAGTTGGCCACATCAACAATTATGCTTATATGACATATCTATGTGTCAATTTATATATATATGTCTAAAAATAATGGGAAAAGGTAATGGGAAAAGAGGGAATCGAACCAGCTGAGACATTGTACATTTAAAGTGTTATAGTATTTTTTTAAATAGAATTGTACTATTTTGAATTAGGCCTTTTGTGGTTGCTTTACAAATCGCCCCGGTGTTTCACCTAACAGATGTTCAGCCAATCAGAATGCAAGAAGGAGACTACCAAGGATCACCCCACAGAAGCAGATCGTGTCCACAACAGCTCTATCGAACGGTCAGGCCCTCACCCACAAAAAAATGGAGAGAACTTAGCGCGCTGCCGAATTGATCTTGGCGCCGAGGTTTTGATTTTGGGCCGCGGGAGACCAAAACTTGGGCTAGGTCAAGCCTCATCCAACCACACCCACCCCACTCACGGTGAGACTCACCCATCGCGCAGACTCTCCCTCTCGTCTCCTCTAACCCATCCACACGCGCCGCCTCCGCCAACATCCGATCCCCCTCCTTCACGGGCGCCACACCGGCGGCCACCCATCCAGATCGGGAGGAACATCAGCCATACCCTAATCCCTCCCACCCTGCAGCGCTCCCATCTCCCTTCTCCACCCTACCCATCCATCGTGCCCGTCGCCGCCACCCATACCCTAATTCTATGCACGGAAGGGTTTCCAGGGGATCGGCGAGCACCCTTGTCAAGCTGGCAGTGGTCGGTGGTGCGGTCTAGCGGTGGTCAAGATCTCTGCCCTCCTCCATGGTGTCGCCCCTCATCCCTTCCTCCACGATATCCGTGGTCCGCGAAACCCTAGCGTATCGTCGTCAAGGACGATGCAGCCTAGGCTCGTGCGGCTACTCAGTCTCCCCCTTCTCGTCCATCGGCGTCACCGCCGCCAAGTCCCTTGCCACGAGCATTAGCGCCTGGGTTCCGTCCCTTCCGTCGGTGAGAACTCTAATCCCTCGTTGCTCTCATGGTGGGTTCATAAGCTGTTTTCCTATAGACTTGCTTGCTAGATGGATAGAATTCAAATAGATTTGCATTTTGAGCATAATTGGCAGTGTTTTATAATTTCATTTTGGATGCATACTTGCTTCTGTAAGCAAGCTAATGTCCCCGTTGGTATATTTGACAAGTAATTAAGTCCATTTTATTCATGGTGATAAACTGGTAGCTGTCAAATAATTATTTCTATGTTCTATATTTGTTCGATTTAGTATCTATAAATCTGCTAGTTGATGTCTCCATTAGCTTATTCATCAAGTATGGAATAATCCACTGTTAATAATCTCCTCCAAAAATGTACATGGAAGTTCTAACTGCTGATGTGCCCATTCCTATTAGCTGAACATTGTTGTAAGTTTATAAGCAACTGAATTGACAAGCATATGCTACTGTAGTATTTCCTAGGTTGGTAAACTCATCTTAAGTTCATTGTATATCCAACATACTATCAAAGTACCAATGTTGCCATGCATATTTGTCACGCACTTGCTAGATATCTTTATTCTATTTTTTACATTTCTTAAAACATGCACATATATATAGCTTGATATTGGAAATAATTGTCTCCACTTGACACTTTCATGTAAATACTTCCAAGTTCAACTGTTCCTACATGGTGGAGTCCCGCACTGATCCGGTGTCCCCGACCTCGGCATTCACACGAAGGAGCAGCGGCAAGGGGAAGGGGGATGGGTGTTCCTCATAGACGATGAGGATGTCGCTAGTGCGGTGGACAAGGGGAAGGGGGATATGCTGGCCGGTGAGGGGTCATCGGGAGGCAGCGCAACGAGGATGCGGTCACTAGGGTGCTGGATTCCAGATTCTGCAGGTAATCACCGTTTTGTTATGGTGTATTGTCTAGTACCTTTGTACTGTACTGTTATTATTGAGCTTTACCGCCTGAATAATTTCCTTTCTTACACAGCTACCACGCCAATCTAAGAGTTGGATGAGACTTTCATGCTCAATGCTGGAATGTCCGCTTGGTTGAGAGGATTCAACGCTGGGATGGTGGTTTATCTGTGTCGTTTCCGATCTATCCACGTGGAGGTGAGCGCAATCAAGCTGTTGGTTCGATTTACTTCATGAATTCATTCGGATTTGTTTTGGTGTATAATTTACTATGGTTGGACAGTAGTTCAAACAACCTTAGTTCAAACATTCTCCTAACTTTCAGAATCAGGGAATGGTGTTGTTGGATTTCTTATCTATTCCTAAGGTGCATGCTTTACTGGCAAGTGGTTTAGTTTCAGTTTCTGCAACCGGTAGTCATGGCTGGTGCTCTAGTGACTGGTCTCATCTGGCAACTATACTGTTTTCAACATTTTACCTTTTGTCATTTGCAGAACAGAAGAGAGCTCACGTCTGTGATAATTTACACTTGTTTTCTCTAGTTTGCAGCTGCCTAGAGCACTAGTGTTGTAAGGCCTTTGTGTTGTGAGTTGTGCCCTTCATATACTCCCGCCGTCCCAAAATAAGTGAATTGGCTTTGTCTAGATTCGCATCTATCTATATGCTAAAACGTGTCTTGATACATGTTAATCTAGACAAACTCAAGTCACTTATTTTAGGACTGAGGGAGTATTATTTTTTGATGTAATCCTCTAGTGCTATGCAAAGCATTGAGTTTTATTTTGACATGGCAAAGTACCGAGTTAATATCAAGGAAAAATTGCAGATTTGGAATCATGTTAGTTAAGTAGCTAGGTTACTTACATTCTTCCAAATATGCAAACGATCTGGATTCTGATTTTTCTTGTAGTTTTCCATTTTATTTCGTGAGACTATTAAGAGTCATTTCTATGAAACGTTTGATATGGCTGCCAGTAAATTCTCGTTGTTGACAACTGATATCACAAGTATAAAAGTAATTTTTGGTAATGTTAGTCCACCTGAAATTTAAAGATTACGTCATGGCATTTCCTTTTGTTAATTTGTACCGCCTCCATAAGGTACATACATAATAAATAAAACAGGAATATCAAAAAAATGGATAAGCTCTTAAGTTGCTCTCCATTGTTTCTGTTTGCGTAGACCATGGAGATCATTGATTATATAGAAAGTTCTAGGAGAAAGCACTTTTATTTTCCTTTGTTCCCATCTGAAAATATCTTTGTCGAAGCATTGCCAACAGTGGTACTGCACCGTCCGCACATCTCTTGCCAAAATTGTGTATTTCAGCCTGCGGTAAGCTATTTTCTTCAATATTTTGCTTCTTCTGTTGTGCTCTCCATATCAGTTGTGCCTGTGCAGTTGTAATCTTGCACAAAGACAATGAATGTATGTTTTGTTTCTGGTTGCTAGTTGCAATATATCGTATCTACTAGAGAATCTTGATATGTTAATATTTCCTAGTAGAAAACTGTGAATAGTAATTCTACATAGGTTCTATTTTTGAGAAAACAGTGTTATCCTGTAGATTTACGGTTGTTGTTGTCTCTCTCGTGTGCTTTAAGTCAGAGCCTCCAAATTTATTCTTGCAAAATCTGCTCTACTGACCATATTCTTGGTTGAGAGGATTTCCCACTGTAACAGATCTTTCACTTCCAAGGTAATGTATGATTATAAGTGGTAAGATCTCTATCGTTAGTGTCAGGCAGACCTTTGTCATATAGTAGAAAAATGGATGGTGGTACCGACCGAATCGATGCTTCAACTGATGATTCCAGATAAGCTAGGATTGATTACCTCTAAATGCCTGTTTTTACCATTTGTGCATGACCAACAAAACCATTTGTGTGGAGTTTATGGGTATCATGCATCAGATTTCTTTTTTCTGTCTGGATGCAATTGAGATAAACCCCTTTTGTCCAACGGATCAAAAATTAATCAGTGAACTAGTTCCAGATTCCATCACATCCCTAGAACTACTAGTAGTCCCCTAGAAGGCTGGAAATACTAGTAGCGCACTAGTGCTAATGAACTGACAATAGATTTGTGGACACAAAATTGATAAAAAAAATACTGTGAGAATATGTATATCACACCTGCTAACATTCAATATGTGTACCTTGTATCGTTTGAGCCATCTCTGTACAGAACACAAATGAAGCTTCCTTGCCATAAGACTTTCAGTATTTCTGCTCCAGTTGCTGCTCGTCATTTTCCGTGCCTAACTTTCAGAGTCTTATTTGCACTACTGATTGATACCAGGAAATCTTTATTACTGACAAGCATTCATATAGACAATATCTTGTGCACACTTCGGTCAAGCTTAAAAGATTTGGCGTCTTGTGCACACTTTGTCCTGCGGCGTCTTCCTCCCGCCTCAAGTCCTTCATCTGCTTCAGGTTCCCTAAATGTTTCTTATACATATTTGAGATGGTGTTTCTCATGGTGTTTGAGAATACCTAATTGCCTTTTTGTTGGACTTCTTGTGTTTGACTTCTTACGCTTGCACACATAGTCATTGGTGATGTAGATGATACAGCTGATCTTTTGCACAATATATAAGTTGAGTGTATAATGGTTGAGCGGTAAGCTTAACCTTCTGATGCATGTCTCTTGAGGTACCTGAGATGTTCTAAAAGAATGTAATACTATCCATTTAGTGTTATATTCTCTCATTCATGCTTTAATGGAAAGCTGCATCTTGAATATATTTTTGCTCCTGTTTATAATTGTTGGCATATATTACCTTATTGGATATATCATCTCTTTTACAAGCTACAATACATGCTGAATAAGTTGGAGAAAGAGGAAGCGTGGAAGTTCCAGGAAGAGGAAGCATGAAGAAGTTCCAGGAAGAGGAAGCGTGAATAAGTTTGGATTTTATTCTTTCTATAAACTTTTTATTGTATTTTGGTAGCTCCACTGATGTGAACTATGTAGAACTGTGTATGATTGTAATGTGCCGATCATAATGTGCTCTGTTTGAATCAAAATGATTATGTATATTCTGTTGGTCTTGATTAAATTGTTAGATTTTAATTACTGAGAAAATATACACTAGCAACCGGGACCGTATGAATTACGGAACACCAGGTGTGACCGGCCCAAAATAAGAAGGCCCAAAGTAAAAATCTGTCCAAAGAAAAGGCCAATGCAACGAAACAAAAAAATGCTAGAATGATGGGCTTGGCCCATGTAGCTAACCAGATTTGATGAGAAAATCAATCCAGAATAGTTGGGCTAAGCCCATGTGGAATCCAGAAATGGACTGGGCTGATTTTGATTTAAGACGATTTAATTTCGTCACAATTTTGCCACGTAGGATCAGCCACGTAGGATCTGACTTGGCATGCTAGATGGCCCGTGACGATATTGGATCGTCATAGACGTTATGACGATCCAATATCGTCATAAAAGGTTATGACGATTTTATCAAAAAACGTCGTTATAGTTCATTTGCGACGCCCAGCTTTCGACGATCTCAAAATCGTCATAAAATTGTCATAAACAGACTATTATGACGATTTTGTGACGAAAATAGAGGGTCATATATTGCCAGATTTCTTGTAGTGAATTCCCATGTGTCCTCAAGAACATTTGGTCCTTATAAGTATTTCCACCGGCTTGTCCTTTGCTAAGAAAGGATTGGGCCACTTGCTGTGTTTGCTTGCTGTCTTTATTACTTGCACTTTGTTTTGTTGCTTTATCAGAAAACCACTAAAAATCCGTTTGCTAAGTATTTACAGAGAGTTCCTGCTCCATACCACTAGTCAACACCTTCTGCTCCTCGTTGGGATCGACACACCTATCTATCGAAAGTACTACTATACACCCCCTATACTTGTAGGTCATCAATTGACAACCTCACTGTTAGTTGGGGCAAAGTCTTGAGTTTCTGTTGTGTAGGTTTCCATGTTGCTTGTAACACCTTTGGGACGTTTCCTTCCTCCTACTGGTTCGATAACCTCGGTTTCTTACTGAGGAAAAACTTGTTGTTGTGCTGCATCACACCTTCCTCTTGGGGTTTCCCAACGAAGCGCTCCACGTTGACGTAGCGCCATCACATATAGGGAAGCAGGGATTTCAAGTTTCAAAAGGAGCTTCCAAAAATTATGGTACTTGTTAGCTTTCAGCTCTCATTGCCCCTATCATAAGCATCTTGAAGTGATTAAGGTTAAAGTGAACAAACTATGGAGTATATGCTTGACAAAGTATATGTTGGCAATCTCATGTCCCTTGAATACAAGGGCTGCTCCTCATGCTACTCAACTTTAGTTACCTATAAGTTCTTTTCATAGTAAGTACATGTGTATCATAGTGAACCGCCAACGGGGTACCCCTTGCACATGGTAAAGGAGCTATCCCATAACCAAAATGACAAGGCAAGCAAACAATGAGCATCTCAGCAATCTTCTTATTACCATGGGAATATGGTTCTTTTTTCTCTCTTTCTTCTTTTCAATATGTCTATTTTTTTATAAGAAGAATGCTTCATAGATATCACTATGGTGATGCTGCAAGTTTCCACCATGATTAGGCATGGATTAGGCTAGCGGCCCAGAAATTTCTCTAACACACATACATAACTCCATGGACTTACAAGATCCCCTTTCATTTCACACTGACGACATCCATAGACAAAAGAGCATGATATCTACTGTGTACAATGTACAAGTGCAATGTTGAAAGTGTTCCCCATGATAACATGGTTCTGCTAATTCTAATGTATAAGTACAAGCATATACAACATAGATGACACAATGGTTCAAGTTTATTAGGGGCAAGAAATATAAAGTGTGCCATCAAGTTTGTGAGAGCTTTAATCACTAAGTTTTCACATAACAAAATACTTTTTAATTGGAAGATAGGTGAAAACAAGAATATACTTGGAATGGGGTAACACACCATGCATAGGAATTTATAGTGGAAACTTTGGAATAACTTGGTTTCTTGGGAGTTGGAAGCATAAGTAGAGCTTACTCATACAAGTGGAGGCTAGCAAAAGACTGGGAGCGGCCAACTAAGAGAGCAATAATGGTCATAATCATGCAGAGTGACAAAACATTACTAATCAAAGAATAAAGTGGTACTACAAGTCAAGGACTAAATGATCATAGAGGCAATGGTGACTTGTTCATAGTCATAACATGGTGTGATCATGTGCTCAACCCAAACAAAGCATCAAAGGAGAATACCACAATACTATGCTTTATCATGCTAAAACAACACATGATTCTTTCAAGGCACACTAAGCAATCCCAATTGTTTGGAACAAGTCATGCTACAGCAAAATAATCAATAAGCATAAGGTCAAAACAACATCTAGCATGACATGCTAAAGTCTAAGTCACATTCAAAGCAAGCTCCTCTTGCACTATTCAAGCAAGAACTTTCTACTCCTCTCCAACACCAATCAACTTATTTGAAACAACACAGCGAGAACAGGTGTCAACACCCGGATTTTTCAATCCTAGATGCCTGTTATGCCATACATCGCAATCCCAGGATTACCATTTTTGCGAGACATAACAGAATTGGATACCATAGAACATCATCCATTACAAACGATACATAAGTTCTTACACAAATAGGGATCTCATGATCCAGTTCTTAGTACAACATCAAGCAGTGGAATACGTAATAATAACGGTAGCGTAGGCGAAACTCCATCTTCGGGGTCACAAGCAATGCTGACGATGGGAGATGATCCTAGTTGTCGTAACCTTCCTGAGGTCCATCTTCCAGGTACTCCTCTTCATAGTCTGGCCATGGGAATAGCCAGGGACAAAGCCATGAGTACTCTTTAAGTACTCGCAAACTAATACTAATAGGTAAAGGGGGTTTTTGGATAATAGGACACTAGGCTCTAGGGTTGTTTTTGCAAAAGCCAGATTTATCTCTACTAAGCTCCAAAGCTAGTCACAATTGTATAAATCCTAAGCGGGAACTTGTATTTCATATCACAACTCTATTGTGGTCAAGTCAAAGTCTCAATCCATCTCATAGGTCATTTTGAAAAGTCTGACGGGGGAACAGTATGGCCACTCCAACTGTCCATAACCGCGGACGCGGCTATTCGAATAGTTTGACACTCTGCAGAGATTGTACACTTCCACCACAACATTCGATACATCCGTTAGGAACAAATCCTGAATTCATTATACTTAGTATGCGGATAATCAATCCTAACCTTTCGATTACACGCCCTAGTATAAGCACCTCTCCTGTGAGTTTGGCCTCCCAACCATGACCAACTGTCATCTTGGGTACTGCACAGGTGGACAATCTTCACAAGGTAGCCTCAGCTCAGACCTTGGCCGTGAGGGAGCTAATACTAAGGTATATAAGTTTCCAGCCAAGCCCTACCCAATATTCGGGTATTGTGGTTGTACGATAAAATTGGAATGGTATCGCATCCAAACAACCATTAGTTTTATAAAGGGCTAAGGCTCATGCCTTAACATTTTCATCACCAAAATTCTCAAGTGTTTGGAAACACATGTCCAAAACATTTCAATAGAATGATCCATCATTCCAAGGTTTTCATAACCATTTTTCCACCAAGTATTCCCATCTAAAGTTGATCAAGTTTTATGCTTAGCACTAGCATCTACAGGTGGGGGTAGTAATGATGAGGGGGTGGTAACTAGTGGAGTTTCAACTAAGTACAACCTCATGTCTTAGGTTGATGTCAAGGTTTCTAACTTAGGACAAATTTTATGCTCTTTATGCAACCTTCAGCATCTTTCCAAAATCTACTAGTCACTTAAGTAAACTCTAAATAGGCTTTGATAAAGAAATAAAGTAAGAAGCTTGCAAGTAAAACTAGGATTGGTTTATCAAGTGGGTGTGATCACATATGCTTAAGGCATATAGTAGTCATAGTAACAAGTATGGGCTTGCATAGGTATAGTCTCAGCTTGCACAATATCAGTATAAGCTTGCTAAATTGCAAGTGTTAGCTTGCAGGGTTACTAGCTTGCACATTCACTAGTAGTATTAGGCTTTACTTGTGCAGAGCAGTGGTTGAAGTTCTCCTCGGCTTCTTCTTCGTAGTATCCTCCTTCCTCCTCGTATCCTTGGTCGATACTAGCGTCTATGAATAAATACGAGGTACACAATCACCAAACAATACTTAACTACTTGCAATCATCACACACAAGGGTCCTATGGATGATCTAGCATCCTCCCTAACATTACAAGGTTAAGGATTGATTTAATTCCTTTTATTTTTAGAAAAGTAATTTCTACTCATTGAAAAACTACTTAAGATTTAATATTCTCCAAACCCAACATGGGATCATGTTGACACATGTCATCACCACATATTGTAGTCCATGTTAATGTGATTTAAAGTGGTGTCACAATTTAATAAGGTTTTACCCTTTTATTTTAATTAATTAAAGTGGCTAGAAATGCTTATGTAGCATTCTTTTATTACTTGAACATTATTTTTGCAAGTAAACCTATATATTTTTATATATTCTGAAAGGTATGGTTAAATGTGATTTTTGAGAGTTGGAATCAACTCAAAAGCTATTATGGTTTAAATTTGAAAAATGTTTGAATGCAGAAAAGATTCTTCCTTGTTATTTTGACCATGGGTGATCTATAGATCCAAATGACTTGAATCCAACGGGCTTGGATTCAGAATTCACAAACCTTTCCAACAAAATTGGTTTCATTCAATTTGGTGCACTGAATCGATCTGGGTTGATTTTTGAAGTTGGGTACAGAAGTGTGTTAGATTTGAAATAGAAAAAGGTTTAATTTGAATAACTGGGCTGCGCGGGAAAAGTTACTAGGCCGGCCTGCTAAGCGCAGTGCTCCCGCGGGCTGCTTAAGTGGGTGTCCCTACTCGTAAGTGACACGGGCTGGGCGAAGCGGTATGGGGCGACGTGGATCGTTCGATCTAGTTCTAATCTAACGGCTGGGAGTCATCGTCGATGTGAGACAACTCCGGCGAGAACGAAACCTAGAGCGGCCAGTGAGGGTCGCTGGGGGCTCACCGGGGTGCTGGCGAGGGTCGGCGAGGCGGGCGAACGACGAAGTCGACGACGGCGAACTCAGGGGTGGTCGCGGCAGCTCCTGGGGCGGCTCCAATCGCTGGCTCCCTTCTTCTCCGGTAGCGGCAGGCTCCAGTGAAATTCCGGCGAGGTGGTGCTCGCCTTGCTCTGAGAATGGTGTGGCACGATCAGTGAGGAGAGGGGAGTGAGATGGTGTGAAGAAATCGTGTGGGGGTGGCCTCTATTTATAGTCGAGCGAGGGGACCGTCGGGGCGCACGGTGAGCTCGTTGGGGGCGAGGTTACAGGCGGCTAAAGGCATGGGCAAGGGTAGGGGACGGTGCGGTGTCTCCTGGCGATGCTCAACAACATGGTCTCGAGGCATGGGGCGGTGTGGTTTGGTCTGGAACGAGCTGTGCTCTGCGCGGAAGAGGCAGCGTCTTCGATGACGGGCGGTGGCTGTGCGGCACGGGGCGGCAAACGGGGATGTCTGGCGGTCTCCTGGGTCAGTGGGGATTGTGTATGCACGCGGCAAGGGCGGCGCGCGGTCTGTGGGTGATGGTCGAGGGTGGCGTTCTGGCGCACGCTCGGCATGGTCTGGGCGCGGCTTGTGCGCGTGGTCCAGGGCTTGGCAACGCTCGCGGCTGGGACAGTGAGTGGCGGTGGACGGTGGGCTGCCTCCCAGACATGCTGGCTAGGCTTGCTGCTGCTCCTAGCTTGCTGTCGACTATGGGGTGGCAAGAGGGTGCTCGGCTATTCACCATTGATGACAATGGCAAGCTCACAGTGGTGCTAGTGCCTGGCTAATCTTCCTAGATGATCTACTGAGCTGTGTGTGAGCTAAATGGGGAACCAGTTAGGCAAGAATCACTGCTCACAATAGTGTTTGATGTTTGTTTGATTTGTGTCTGCAACCTGTTTGATGAAATGGCCGCATGAAATCAAGTTTTGAATTTTGAAATGATTTTTGGTGGGTTTGCTAGATTGGTGCTGGTGAGTCTGCAGATGCTTGGGTTTTGAAAGTTGAGCTTGTTTGAGTAGTTTTTGAAAAAGTGGGATCTTTCCATATGATAAAGATTCAATTTTGAATTGTCATTTAAACTATGCATATGAAAGTTTCTGGATGATCACAAAGTGGGCCTTGATACCTTGTTATGAGTACATTCAAGGGGTGCAAAGATCCAAAAAAAATTCTGTTAGGTTCTGAAAGTTTGAGACAGCCAAAGTAGGCATGGGAGTTAAATTGGCCAAAATGACCATTCATTTCATATATGTGTTTTGATTTACTTGTCTTTAGGAAAGGTGTGGTAAATGTTTTAGATGATGTTTATTTCACCTAAGAAACATTTTACAAGCAGTGGAACAAACAGACAAGGTGGTTTTAAAGGATTTCAAAATCCATGCATACAATATGCATGCATTCATGATTTCATTTAGAAAAGTTTTTGTTAACCCTAATTTTGATGATTAGAATTTGATGATCCAAGCTTAGTATTTTTGGGATGTTACAAACCTTCCCCCCTTAAACAAAATATCGTCCCGAGATTTGAAAAAGGACGAAAAGATTACGTAGGATTTTAAGAGATCGGGAAACTCCGTCCTGATGTGATCTTCGCGCTCCCAGGTAGCTTCCTCTTCTGTGTGGTTGCTCCACTGAATTTTTAGAAACTTGATGCTTCGGGTTTGGGTAGTTCGAAAAGCTTCTTCCAAAATGCGGATGGGTACTTCGGGATAGGTCAGGTCATCGTTGATCTCTATGGTCCGGTGATCGATATTCTTGAACACTTCGGTCTTCTCAGGGACTTCGAGACATTTGCGAAGTAACGAGATATGGAACACATTGTTCACAGCTGACATCTCTTCGGGTAGTTCCAATTGATACGATACTTCTACTCGAAGGTTCAGAATTTTGAAAGGTCCGATATATCTAGGGGCTAACTTTCCTTTGAGTTGGAAATGTTGCATTCCCTTTAATGGCGACACTTTCAGATAAACAAAATCTCCTATGTTGAAGGCGAGGTCTCGACGTCTCTTGTCGGCGTAACTCTTCTGTCGGGATTGGGCGGTCTTGAGGTGATCACGAATCTTGTGAACCTTCTCTTCTGATTCTCGGAGGATGTCGGGTCCGAAAATCTGACTCTCTCCTACTTCCGACCAATTCAAAGGGGTGCGACACTTTCTTCCGTACATGAATTCAAATGGGGCCATTTGCAAACTGGCTTGGTAACTATTGTTGTAGGAAAATTCTGCAAACGGCAGACAGTCTTCCCACTTGGATCCATATTCTAGCACACATGCTCTAAGCATATCTTCGAGTATTTGGTTTACTCGCTCCGTTTGTCCATCGGTCTGAGGGTGATACGCGGTACTGAAATCTAGGCGGGTTCCTAAACCTTCTTGGACTTTCTTCCAGAATCTCGAGGTAAACTGAGTTCCTCGATTCGATACTATATTCTTGGGAACTCCGTGCAAATTGACGATTCTAGCGATGTACAACTCCGCTAGCTTCGAACTCTGATAGGTGGTTTTGACGGGCAAGAAATGGGCGACTTTGGACAATCTGTCCACTATGACCCAAATAGAGTCATTTCCCCTACTAGAAGTAGGTAGTACAGTGATAGAGTCCATTCCTACAGAATCCCATTTCCATTCCGGAATTTGCAAAGGTTGCAACAATCCAGCGGGTCTTTGATGTCCTGCCTTGCCTCGCTGACATATATCACACTTGGCGATATAGCTTCCGATTTCTCTCTTCATCTTATGCCACCAAAATTGCTCTTTCAAATCTTGATACATCTTAGTTCCTCCGGGATGGATAGAATAAAGCCTCCTTCAAGATAACTTCTTTAAACTCCGAATCTCCTGGTACACAAAGGCGTCCTTTGTACCACAGAACTCCTTCGTCCTTGGTGAATCCGGGTACTTTGCCCGTACCGATACGACGCTTGATTCCGTCGATACTGGCATTTCCCTTCTGCGCCTCTTTAATCTGACTGATCAAAGTGGGCTGAAGTTCTATGCTAGCCAGAAATCCTTCACTTACTAGTTCCATTCGAAAATCTTCCATCTCCTTGTGCAGACTTGGTTGCTCCTTCAAAATCATATAGTTCAAGCGGCACGGCAATCTGCTAAGGGCATCGGCTACCACGTTGGCTTTACCAGGGTGATAGTGAATGTCCAGGTCATAATCTTTGATTACCTCAATCCATCTTCTCTGCCTCATATTCATCTCCTTCTGAGTGAATATATACTTTAGGCTCTTGTGATCCGAATAAATCACACAATGGTTTCCCATTAGGTAATGTCTCCATGTCTTCAGGGCTAGAACTACTGCTGCGAGGTCGAAGTCATGGGTTGGATAGTTTTGCTCGTGTTGCTTCAATTGTCGAGATAGATAAGATATAACTTTGCCTTCTTGCATTAGCACACATCCGAGACCAATCTTGGATGCGTCACAATACACATCGAAGGGCTTCGTGATATCCTACATGATTAAGATTGGGGCTGGTATCAATCTCCTCTTGAGTTCTTGAAAACTCGCTTCACACTTGTCTGTCCATTCAAACTTCTTGTCCTTCTTCAGCAATTGGGTCATGGGTCGGGCGATACTCGAGAATCCTTCTACGAATTTGCGGTAATATCCCGCCAATCCGAGAAAAGCACGAACTTGGGTTTGAGTGGTTGGGGATTGCCAATCTTCTACATCTTTCACTTTGGCAGGGTCAACGGCAATTCCTCCGGCTGATACAATGTGACCGAGGAATCCTACCTCCTGTAACCAGAATTCACATTTGCTAAACTTTGCATACAGCTGATGCTCTCTAAGGGTTCCAAGAATGGTCCTTAGGTGTAGCTCATGTTCTTCTTCTGATTTGGAATAAATCAGAATGTCATCGATGAAAACAACGACAAACTTATCCAGGAAGTCCATAAAAATCTTATTCATGAGGTTCATGAATTAAGCGGGGGATTGGTTAATCCAAAAGACATGACTGTATACTCGTACAATCCATATCTGGTGGTAAAGGCAGTCTTTGGAATATCCTCTACACGAATTTTGAGTTGATGATAGCCAGTTCTAAGATCAATATTAGAAAACACCTGGGCACCGGTCAACTGATCAAACAAATCTTCTATCTTGGGCAAGGGGTACTTGTTCTTGATGGTGACATCATTCAACTTCCGATAATCCGTACACAAACGGTCACCTCCATCTTTCTTGTCCACAAATAAGACAGGTGATCTCCATGGTGACGCACTTGGTTGAATCAGTCCAATTTCTAGCATGGAATCCAATTGCTTCTTCAGTTCGTCTAGTTCCGATGGGTTCATACTATAGGGTCTCTGGGCTATGGGTCATGTTCCGGGGATTAGTTCGATGATAAACTCGATATCCCGATCTGGGGGCATACCGGGCAAAACATCTGGAAATACATCGGGGTATTCACAGACTATCCAGACTTGGTCAATGGTAGGTTGGGCTAGACTCTTGTTACACTTGAATTGGCGAGGTAAGGTTTCAGAGATATGCTCGACTGTTATTCCGGCGGTACTGGTCATGGTGATGGCTTTCTTAGCACAGTCAATCAATCCCTTATGTTTGGACATCCAATCCATTCCTAGTACTACTTCCAAACCTTTAGTTCCGAGTACTATTAGATTAGCATAAAAATCTATGCCATGGATTCGGATAGGGACGGCTTTGCAAATTTACCTAGCCTTGGTGGTTGATCCGGGAATTTGCACAATCATAACATGCTTCAGTTTGGTTGGTTGAATTTTACTAGTGCAGGCAAATTCTTCGGTGACAAATGAATGCGAGGCACCAGAGTCAAACAACACTCTTGCAAGTACTGAATTAACAGAAAACATACCCAGCACGACGTCTGGCGCTTCCTGAGCTTCTTCAGCATGCATGAGAAAAAGACGGCCATTGCGGTTGAGTGAATTCCCTGGGGCAAATCTTCTTCCTGGATGGACACGACGCTGTTGTTGAGCTGGGACGTTGGTATTGGGTGCTGTAGCATTCTTCTTGTTGGGGCACTCGTTGGAATAGTGGCCTTTATTTCCACAGTCATAACAGGTCACTTGTGACTTGTCCTTGGCTGCGACAGGCACAACATTGCTTCCAGTCCTAGGGGCAGTGTTGGTGTTGGCGGTAGCATTGTTGGTGTTGAACTTGGGTGGGGCACGGGTGAAATTGCTAGAGTTGTCAGGGTTGTTGTGATTTCCTTCGGGTCTAGGGTTTCCACGGTTGGGGTAGGTCGGACGGGTCATAGCGGGTCTGTTGGTTCTTGGGGCAAATCCTGGAGATGGGTTGGGGCGATACTTTGGGGTCTGATGGGTTCCTGGTTGATGCATCATGCGACGCTTGCGGTTCTCATTGGCTTGGTTGATCTTTCCTTCCATCTGGATAACAGAGTCGACAAGGGCTTCAATATCAGCAAAGGGGATATTGACTAACACCGTCTGCATCGCGTCATGCAGACCATTCAGGAATCTTTCATTCTTCTTGGCTTCGGTGTCTATCTCGTCCGGGGCATACCTAGCTAATGACAAAAATTTGTCACGGTATTCCACTACAGTCATCCTTCCTTGCTTTAGCTCTCTGAAATCGTCTCTCATTCTCTTGATCAAACCTGGTGGCACATGGGTTCTGCTAAACTTGACCTTGAATTCCTCCCAGGTCATCATCTGGCCTCCGATCATTGCACGAACACTGTTCCACCATGCCCTGGCATCTCCGGCTAGATAATGGGTGGCGAACAGGACTTTCTCGTTGGCTTCCACTCTGGCGACTTCTAGGTTGTTTTCCATGGTTTGCAGCCAATCATCGGCATCTAGGGGTTCTTCTGATTTGGTGAAAACGGGTGGGTTAGTATTCTGGAAATTCTTGAGCTTAGATCCATGGTTGTCCTGATTTCCGTGGCCTTGGTTGTTGTGGGCTAGCTGGGCTATCTGTTGCAGAGTGGCTAGGTTGGCTTGACGTTCCGCTCTTTCAGCTTCGCAGTCAGAAGTCAACATTTGCAGGATCTGCAACATCGGGCCCGGGGCTGAACCACTTCCTCCACGTGACATCTGAAGATTGATATAGATCATGAGAAAAGAGGGAAATTTCTAAGGTCTTGGGTCTTTGAAAAGTTTTAAATGTTTGACTCAGATTTTTCTGGCAACTTGATTTTTCATTCATTCACTCATAGCACACAGTACAACACACACCACAACAAAGAAAAACAGATGGTTTTAAGAACCTGTCTGGAAACTACGATACAGTGGGACCGACTACTACTCACTATGCTAGTGCTCAGTGCTACTACTCCTCGGAGTCTGTGGCTTCATCATCTTCAGCATCATCGATGAAGGCGAAATCATCCTCATCGGTGAAGAAGTCCATGGCCTAATCCTCCAGAAAATCATCGTCATCGCTGAGATAAGAGTAAGGGTCTCCACGAAGATCATCTCCTGCATTCTCCCTTTCCTCCAACTGCATGTCTCTCTCGTGGATGGTATCCTCCAGAGATGAGATGCGGTGGCGAAGACGGGCAATAATGCGCTCCTTTTTGTCGAGTTGACGGCGGCGAGACTTGCGATCCTTTGCTAGCATGGCTATGGTCTGATCCTTCGTCTTGATGATGGCAGACTTGTGGTTGCAATAGTCACGGCAGTTGTCCAACTCCTGCTGACGATCATACATCATGAAGCTAAGGTGGTCCAATTGAGTCTTCAGCTCGGGGTGGTATGGGGCTTCCACTGGTTGTCCATTTGCATCATGCCTTGGGCAAAACTCAAAGCGAGTACCCTTGATCTGATTGATGCTCTGCCCACACAGACGGGAAAGAGCTTCCTGCATTGCTCTGGCAAGTCCATCGAGCCAATTGTTTTCCCTCAAGGTAAACTGAATTCCCTCCGCAGTGGGAGGTTCAATCTTTCCTCGGAGACTTGCAACAATTAGCCACTGCAGATCTTCTCCTCCTTGATCATTGAGCTGAGCTCCAAAGAACTCAGGGTGCGGACGCTCCAGAAGTTCCGAAAGCTGATCCAGATCCCTCTCAAAGATAAGGTCTCTCCATTCCCAAGTTGGTAAAACTTGCTGTACTTCATGTCCATCTATAAAAATAGAGGACGATTAGATTAGCAGAGTGATCAAGTGTGTCAAAATTTTATGTATTTTGCAAGAGTTTTTGAGGAACATGAATTTTTAGGAAAGAATCAAAGAGATAAGAATGAGAATAGGTTTTTGTAAATATTTGTTTTCTTTGGTTTTGAAACTGAGTTTTTGATTCAAACATCCAGTCTAACTAGGGTCTCCTATGGTCAGGCTGGCTCTGATACCAACTTGTCAACACCCGGATTTTTCAATCCTAGATGCATGTTATGCCATACATCGCAATCCCAGGATTACCATTTTTGCGAGACATAACAGAATTGGATACCATAGAACATCATCCATTACAAACGATACATAATTTCTTACACAAATAGGGATCTAATGATCCAGTTCTTAGTACAACATCAAGCAGCGGAATACGTAATAATAACGGTAGCGTAGGCGAAGCTCCATCTTCGGGGTCACAGGCAATGCTGACGATGGGAGATGATCCTAGTTGTCGTAACCTTCCTGAGGTCCATCTTCCAGGTACTCCTCTTCATAGTCTGGCCATGGGAATAGCCAGGGACAAAGCCATGAGTACTCTTTAAGTACTCTCAAACTAATACTAATAGGTAAAGGGGGTTTTTGGATAATAGGACACTAGGCTCTAGGGTTGTTTTTGCCAAAGCCAGATTTATCTCTACTAAGCTCCAAAGCTAGCCACAATTGTATAAATCCTAAGAGGGAACTTGTATTTCATATCACAACTCTGTTGTGGTCAAGTCAAAGTCTCAATCCATCTCACAGGTCATTTTGAAAAGTCTGACGGGGGAACAGTATGGCCACTCTAACTGTCCATAACCGCGGACACGGCTATTCGAATAGTTTGACACTCTGCAGAGATTGTACACTTTCACCACAACAGTCGATACATCCATCAGGAACAAATCCTGAATTCACCATACTCAGTATGTGGATAATCAATCCTAACCTTTCGATTACACGCCCTAGTATAAGCACCTCTCCTGTGAGTTTGGCCTCCCAACCATGACCAACTATCATCTTGGGTACTGCACAGGTGGACAATCTTCACAAGGTAGCCTCAGCTCAGACCTTGGCCATGAGGGAGCTAATACTAAGGTATATAAGTTTCCAGTCAAGCCCTACCCAATATTCGGGTATTGTGGTTGTACGATAAAATTGGAATGGTATCGCATCCAGACAACCATCAGTTTTATAAAGGTCTAAGGCTCATTCCTTAACATTTTCATCACCAAAATTCTCAAGTGTTTGGAAACACATGTCCAAAACATTTCAATAGAATGATCCATCATTCCAAGGTTTTCATAACCATTTTTCCACCAAGTATTCCCATCTAAAGTTGATCAAGTTTTATGCTTAGCACTAGCATCTACAGGTGGGGGTAGTAATGATGAGGGGGTGGTAACTAGTGGAGTTTCAACTAAGTACAACCTCATGTCTTAGGCTGATGTCAAGGTTTCTAACTTAGGACAAATTTTATGCTCTTTATGCAACCTTCAGCATCTTTCCAAAATCTACTAGTCACTTAAGTAAACTCTAAGTAGGCTTTGATAAAGAAATAAAGTAAGAAGCTTGCAAGTAAAACTAGGATTGGTTTATCAAGTGGGTGTGATCACATATGCTTAAGGCATATAGTAGTCATAGTAACAAGTATGGGCTTGCATAGGTATAGTCTCAGCTTGCACAATATCAGTATAAGCTTGCTAAATTGCAAGTGTTATCTTGCAGGGTTACTAGCTTGCACATTCACTAGTAGTATTAGGCTTGCCTTGTGCAGAGCAGTGGTTGAAGTTCTCCTCGGCTTCTTCTTTGTAGTATCCTCCTTCCTCCTCGTATCCTTGGTCGGTACTAGCGTCTATGAATAAATACGAGGTACACAATCACCAAACAATACTTAACTACTTGCAATCATCACACACAAGGGTCCTATGGATGATCTAGCATCCTCCCTAACATTACAAGGTTAAGGCTTGATTTAATTCCTTTTATTTTTAGAAAAGTAATTTCTACTCATTGAAAAACTACTTAAGATTTAATATTCTCCAAACCCAACATGGGATCATGTTGACACATGTCATCACCACATATTGTAGTCCATGGGAATGTGATTTAAAGTGGTGTCACAATTTAATAAGGTTTTACCCTTCTATTTTAATTAATTAAAGTGGCTAGAAATGCTTATGTAGCATTCTTTTATTACTTGAACATTATTTCTGCAAGTAAACCTATATATTTTTATATATTCTAAAAGGTATGGGTAAATGTGATTTTTGAGAGTTGGAATCAACTCAAAAGCTATTATGGTTTAAATTTGAAAAATGTTTGAATGCAAAAAAGCTTCTGCCTTGTTATTTTTACCATGGGTGATCTATAGATCCAAATGACTTGAATCCAACGGGCTTGGATTTAGCATTCACAAACCTTTCCAACAAAATTGGTTTCATTCAATTTGGTGCACTGAATCGATCTGGGTTAATTTTTGAAGTTGGGTACAGAAGTGTGTTAGATTTGAAATAGAAAAAGGTTTAATTTGAGTAACTGGGCTGCGCGGGAAAAGTTACTAGGCCGGCCTGCTAAGTGCAGTGCTCCCGCGGGCTGCTTAAGTGGGTGTCCCCACTCGTAAGTGACACGGGGCTGGGCGAAGCGGTATGGAGCGACGTGGATCGTTCGATCTAGTTCTAATCTAACGGCTGGGAGTCATCGTCGACGTGAGACAACTCCGGCGAGAACGAAACCTAGCGCGGCTAGTGAGGGTCGCTGGGGGCTCACCGGGGTGCTGGAGAGGGTCGGCGAGGCGGGCGAACGACAAAGTCGACGACGGAGAACTCAGGGGTGGTCGCGGCAGCTCCTGGGGCGGCTCCAATCGCTGGCTCCCTTCTTCTCCGGCAGCGGCAGGCTCCAGTAAAATTCCGGCGAGGTGCTGCTCGCCTTGCTTTGAGAATGGTGTGGCACGATCAGTGAGGAGAGGGGAGTGAGATGGTGTGAAGAAATCGTGCGGGGGTGGCCTCTATTTATAGTCGAGCGAGGGGACCGTCGGGGCGCACGGTGAGCTCGTCAGGGGCGAGGTTACAGGCGGCTAAAGGCATGGGCAAGGGTAGGGACGGTGCGGTGTCTCCTGGCGATGCTCAACGACATGGTCTCGAGGCATGGGGCGGTGTGGTTTGGTCTGGAACGAGCGGTGCTCTGCGCGGCAGAGGCGGCGTCTTCGACGGCGGGCGGTGGCTGTGTGGCACGGGGCGGCAAACGGGGATGTCTGGCGGTCTCCTGGGTCGGTGGGGATTGTGTATGCACGCGGCGAGGGCGGCGCGCGGTCTGTGGGTGATGGTCGAGGGTGGCGCTCTGGCGCACGCTCGGCATGTTCTGGGCACGGCTTGTGCGCGTGGTCTAGGGCTTGGCAACGCTCGCGGCTGGGACAGTGAGTGGCGGTGGACGGTGGGCTGCCTCCCAGACATGCTGGCTAGGCTTGCTGCTGCTCCTAGCTTGCTGTCGACTATGGGGTGGCAAGAGGGTGCTCGGCTATTCACCATTGATGACAATGGCAAGCTCACAGTGGTGCTAGTGCCTGGCTAATCTAACTAGATGATCTAGTGAGTTGTGTGTGAGCTAAATGGGGAACCAGTTAGGCAAGAATCACTGCTCACAATAGTGTTTGATGTTTGTTTGATTTGTGTCTGCAACCTGTTTGATGAAATGGCCGCATGAAATCAAGTTTTGAATTTTGAAATGATTTTTGGTGGGTTTGCTAGATTGGTGCTGGTGAGTCTGCAGATGCTTGGGTTTTGAAAGTTGAGCTTGTTTGAGTAGTTTTTGAAAAAGTGGGATCTTCCCATATGATAAAGATTCAATTTTGAATTGTCATTTAAACTATGCATATGAAAGTTTCTGGATGATCACAAAGTGGGCCTTGATACCTTGTTATGAGTACATTCAAGGGGTGCAAAGATCCAGAAAAGTTTTTGTTAGGTTCTGAAAGCTTGAGACAGCCAAAGTAGTCATGGGAGTTAAATTGGCCAAAATGACCATTCATTTCATATATGTGTTATGATTTACTTGTCTTTAGGAAAGGTGTGGGAAATGTTTTAGATGATGTTTATTTCACCTAAGAAACATTTTACAAGCAATGGAACAAACAAACAATGTGGTTTTAAAGGATTTTAAAATCCATGCATACACATATGCATGCATTCATGATTTCATTTAGAAAAGTTTTTGTTAACCCTAATTTTGATGATTAGAATTTGATGATCGAAGCTTAGTATTTTTGGGATGTTACAACAGGGGTCCAAACTACTTTATTCAAGAAAACTAATTAAACTAAGTAAGCCAAACAAAAACTAAGATGCTCCAAGAACAACACAACAGTGCATGAAACAATAAAAACGAAGTGTCTAGAAAGACCTGAGCTTTTTATTGATGAAGAAGGGGATGCCTTAGGCATCCCTAAGCTTTGAAGCTTGTGCCTATTGAATATTTCTTGGGGTGACACTAGGTGGTATCCCCAAGCTTGAGCTTTTGTCCATTCTTCATCTTATTATTTCATTCTTTCTCTACACCTGAAAATTTTCCTTCATACAAAACTTCACACAATCTTCATTAGCAACATTAGCATATTCAAAAGATAATAGACCCTTGAGTTTAGCTTTGCAATAGCAAAACTTTCACTAAGAACACTAGCTACTGTAGCAATTCCCTCAAAAAGCGCAATTTCCCAAAAAAACCCAAAAAGGAATCAATAAGAAGTAAATGCAAATAATGGCAGAATTTGTCAAAACAAACCAGCAGGTAGAAACCGATTTTTTCAAAGACCTTATGTTGCTCACAGCAAAAAGTGTTGAACTATCGAAAGTTATCTAACATACTGGGTATTTCTTCGTAAAATATCAGCTCAATCCGACTTACAGAGATTCCTCACGAGTTTTTACGGTGGGGCACAAAAATCTGTTTCAGGACAACAACTCTCCAAATCTTACTTCCCTCTCATTAGAGGTAATTATTGGCACAAAAAGCAAACAAAAAGGATAAGGAGAGGTCATTACTGAAGTAATAACTTCTAAGACTCAATAAAACTCTTGGGTTATCTCTCAACAAGTACTTTTCTTTAACACCTTTAAATTAGGCACAAGAAGCAAGAATCAAATGTTTTCAAATGAAGAGTTAAGATAAATACTTGCAATCTCTTCAACTAGGAAAGGTATATCATCCAAATGAGTTTTCGAGGATCCATTTTCACTCTCCTTGGTTCACTACTTTCATCAAAAGGGTTTTCAGGAACAATCCAATCAAAATTCTTTTCTAAGGCTTCATGCATTCCAACAAGTTTAAAGGGTATGGGTATCTTAATTTCCTCTCTAGGTTTGGTTTTATCGAAAGTACCCACAACATCTACACATGAGCCTAGCATTTCAAAGCGTTCAAGGACCCTTTTGGTTTCCTTAGAAACATCATTGAACTCTTTTAGTAAAGTTTATAGGATAAAATCTCTCTTTTCAGGATCATTTTCTTCTTTTAGTTTAAGGAACAAGATTTGCATCATGGGGTTAAGGTTAACAAACCTAGCCTCCAACATATGAACTAAAGAAGCTGCAGCAATTTCATAATTAGGAGCAAGTTCTGCTATAGATCCATCCTCAATATCCTCATGTTTGCTAACATGATTAAAGAATTCCTCAATATTTTATTTCCCAACTATGGAGCCACTACCTATTGAAAGGTCTTTCAGGGTGAACTTGGGGATCAACATGGTGATCTAGAGCAAGGTGACAACTAGAGTAGGAACTAATTTTTTGTGTGTTTTTGATAAGAGAAAGCAAACCAAACTAAACTAATTATTTTTGGAGTTTTTGATAAAAAAGCAAACAAAACCAAGCAAAAGAAACTAAGCAAAACAAAAACAAAGTAAAGATAAAGGTTGAGAAGGACTCCCCTTGTGAAGACGTCCTTAGCCTCCCCAGCAACGGCGCCAGAAAAAGGCTTGATGAGTGCGTGAACACTTCGTTGGGAGACCCCAAGAGGAAGGTATGATGAGCACAACATCAAGTTTTCCCTCAGTAAGAAACCGAGGTTATCGAACAAGTAGGAGGAAGGAAACAACTCAAAGGTGTTGCTAGCAACTTGGAGACCTGCAGAACACAAACTCAAGACTTTGCCCCAACGAACAGTGAGGTTGTCAATCTCACCGGTTTGCTGTAACAAAGGATTAATTGTATGGTGTGGAAGGTAATAGTGGTTTGCAACAAGTTAACAACAATGGTAAATATTGGACCGGGGTCCATAGTTCACTAGAGGTGTTCTCCTTAGATAAACAAACATGACATCTTGGGTAAACAAATTACAACAGGGCAATTGACAAGACTGAGCAAGGCATAACAATGCAATACTAGACATAAAGATCCTATGAGATTCGATTGGGAAATACAACAATATACATAGACCGCCATCTAACTTCATCTACGACTAGAAGTCCACCTTCAGGTTAACATCCGAACCCCCTCCAGTATTAAGTTGCAATCAACAGATAACTGCTTTAAGCAAAGTGTGTAAGGTAAACAATCCACTTGTTCCATGAACAAGAGACCGTTGTTTTCTCCCTAGTGGCAATAGCACATTTACAACCGTAGAGATTTCTGTCACTTCCCTTGATTAAGTAGAGGCATGAACCCACTGTCGAGCATAAATACCCCCTCTTGGAGTCACTAGCAACTACTTGGCCAAGATAGCTACTAACAACGGAGAGCATGCAAGATCACAAACAAAACTAGCATGATACAATCAATACGACAAAACCATTAATGAATATGAAATAGTAATCTCAATATCCATCG
This sequence comes from Avena sativa, assembly GCA_916181665.1. NCBI lineage: Eukaryota > Viridiplantae > Streptophyta > Magnoliopsida > Poales > Poaceae > Avena > Avena sativa. Next base: position 112,850,836 of record OV702283.1, read on the forward strand.
GATTCCCGCAAACACAACATGCATGATTACAAATAGATTAGATCTTGATCATAAACGGAGCTCACAAGATCTAGACATGAAAGCACAAGGAGGAGATACAACCATCTAGATACTACATGGACCCGTAGTCCAAGGTGGAACTACTCACGCTTCATACCGGATTCTGGCATGATAAAGAAGAAGGCCTCCTGGATGATCTCCCCTCCGGCAGGGTGCCGGGAAGAGCTTCAGATCCCCCGATCTAGGGACGATGGTTTGCAGAGGCTACAGACGGTTTCATGGAATATTGATTGGGTACTTAGGGTTTAGGCATCGGGGGCTTCCTATAGGCGAAGAGGGAGGCCGAGGGGGTGCCCGAGCCGGCTGAACCCCCCAGGCGAGGGCCATGCATGGCCGCGCGGCCAGGGGGTGTGGCCTCCTCGAGGCCCTCCTCCGTCTCGTCCTCTGGCTCCGTGTTCCCCACGCTAAAATATTGACTTTGGCTTTTGTCCCGTCCAATTCCGAGAATATTGATTTTCTGTCTTTCTTGAACCAAAAACTGAAGAAAACAGACAACTGGCACTGTGGCATCTTGTTAATAGGTTAGTACCAGAAAACATATAAAAAAACCTCAAACTATAGACAAAGAAAAGCAAAGTAGATAATACACAAGCATGGAACATAAAAAATTATGGATACGGTTCCGACGTATTAGACGTCCGCGCTGTTTGGGCGCGTCCGGGCCGACACAAACGAGCCCTATATTAGATGCATGGATGGGTCGAGCCGGACGCATTTCGCCGGATGGGTCGCCTCGCTAGGGCACCGCGCACGCCGCGCGCATCCGCGCAGACAGTTTCGCACACGCGTAGACTGTTTGGGTCGGCCCGGTGGAGATGCCCTAACCCCAGAAGCGGGGTTTATTTATGCATAAGTGAAAGGATCGTATGGGCACCTAGAGGGGGGTGAATAGGTGCTACTTCAAATTTTCTTCTTTTTCAAATTAAGGTTTGACAATAAGGTAAATTCTCTAGATAATGCAACAATGGTGAATTTACCTATATGACAATTATGCAAGAGCTACCACAACACAAAGTAGTAACGAGTAAGTAAGGTGCGGTAAAGGATAGAAGTAACCGAAAAGTGGACGCGGAGACACAAGGATTTGTTTCCCGTAGTTCCTTCCTTTTGAGGGGAAGTACGTATATGTTTGGAGAGGGGGTGGTTTCAAACCACCAATGCCACGAAAGGCCTCCCTTGTTCTCCGATGAATATCACCCCAACGGGATCGATTCACCTTCCACTATATCGGCAACCTTCAAGCTGGAAGCCGGCACCGTTACAAGTTTGGGGCACACATCCATAACTTAATCGGAGACTCCCAAATACAAGCAAGCTGTCAAAGCAATCAAAGAAAAGCTTGTAAGAACCAAAACAAGAACTAGGGTTTCCAAGAAAACACTAGAGCAAAGGGGCCCTCAATGAAATGAGGGGGAAATGAAAATCTCTTTTGGTGAAGTAGTAGATCGGGGCCTCCTCCTTCGATTCCCCAAAGATCAAGGACTTTGGGTGGTGGAATGAGGAGATCTTGAAGATTAAGTGGCTCCAATGGTGGTCTTGACTTTAATGTGTTTGAGCAACTTGTCCCAAGGTAGGTGGAGGGGTATTTATACCCCTCCACAAAATCTGGCTGTTGGAGCATTTATTGCAGCGGTAGTACCGGAAGTTCAAGCGGTACTACCGGAGAACTCCGGTACTACCGGACCTGGTCCCGGACCACCCTTTTTCAAACTTCATCAAGTCCTTCCCACAGCGGTACTACTATTGATGCTACCGGAAAGCGGTAGTACCACAAGTGGCAACCGGTACTACCGGACATAGAGGAATCAGCAGCTTTCAGACGAAAAAACTCTCTGTCACGCCAGGTAGTAAAATGCGGTACTACCGCATTTTGCTACCTAGGCAGACAGAAACTTTTTGCCAATATACAAAAGTCTCTGCCTCGAGCGGTACTAAAATGAGGTACTACCGCATTTTAGTACCGGAGCAGGCAGAAGCTTTTGACAACATCCAAAAAGTCTCTGCATGGTGCGTTACTAAAATGCGGTAGTACCACATTTTAGTACCGGAGCAGGCAGAAGCTTTTTGACAGTTAGTCACAGCCTTCTGTCGCATCCGGTAGCAAAAAGCGGTATACCGCGCCAGGCAGACAGTTTTTGAGCATTGCAAATCCTTTTTAATGCACCTGCGACACACTTAGCAAATCATTAGTCCGATATGTGAGTTGTTATCAAACACCAAAATCACTAGGGATAGCAAATGTTCTTTCAATCTCCCCCTTTTTGGTGTTTGATGACAACACACATTTTGCAGGGAAATCTAGTGATGACAAGATATAGATGGGGCTCCCCCTAGATATGTAGAAACAAGCCCCATACACTCAAACAAGTTACCTGGGAGTAGAAGTCGCACATAGAGCACATACCTTTGCTAAATGACATGTGATGACCAATATTGAATAGGGATGGGAAAGTTTGTCACATAGGATGGATCCAAATAAGAATAGCCATATTACACACAAGATGGATCCATACAATAGCCACATAGTCTCACCATACATAGCCCAAATAGTTAGTTCACACATAGTAGGTCACACATAATAAGAGGTAAGCAAATAAAGTTCACAAGCGAATAAAATCAATGGCAAGAACGAGCTTGTGACTTTTACCTCGCAAATCCCGCATACCTAATGTGCAACTTCTCCCCCTTTGGCATCAAGACGCCAAAAAGGGACAAGAGCAACACTAATGTGCCGGAGATTACTCGTCATCATCATCAACCTAGTCTTCCCATGCATCATCATGAGGTGGCGGGGCACGGAAGGAGGAGGTGGCATCATCTTCCCAGTTGTTGTGCTTGGAGATCCATTGGTCTTCTGGGGTAATGTTGTTCTCGGAGCCCTTGGAAACGGTCAAGCCTTGAGCCTCCATCATTTCCTTCTGACGAGCGCATGACTTCTTGGCATAGACATGGGCCTCGTACATGCGTTTCTGATTGTCTACTTGGAAGCAGAATATCTTCTTGAGTTTGGCCTCAAACCTCTTAGCCCAAGATGGTTGACCGGAATGGCGACGTGAGACCACAAATGCAGCATCCTGCTGCACATCAGCTGCATCACCTGATTCCTCCTCAACCGGGTTCCCATCCTCATCAACAATCTGACCATCCGCATTGCGTGGTTTGAGATGGGTCTTGATCAACAGATTCTTGTGGCGGTGAGTGGCAAGATGAAGAGAAGGCAAGTCACGGGAAATCACAGGGCACTTGCTAATGATGAGAGCCATGATGTATGGAGCAAAAGGAGGCACCCTCCTCTGAAAAGTGGCGCAAACCATTTCATTCCAAATAACATCCATCACATCCATAGGTAGGCCAGAGTCACAGTGGTGATAGGTGGCCATCATAATATCTACCATGAAAGCATGTATCTCATCAACATTCCTAGCACGAGGGGCGAAGGTCTCACGAAAGATGTGATGCAAGATGTCATATGTAGGGAGGAGCCCTTTGATCTTTCCAGGGATTCCGTGCCCTCGGATGTACAGTGGGGCAAGCACATCTTTCTTCATGGGACGATCATTGGCGTGGCACCGAAAGCCAACGGGAATGTCCTTGCCACGGTCTTCGTACCCGAGGATAGCCCCAAACTCAGCCAATGTTGCTTGCTTGACAACACCCTCGGTCATCTAGGTGAGAGTTCGAGTATCATTCTTGGCAAAGTGAACGGTTACATAGAACTGAGCAATGAGCATTGGATCATAGTTGCACCGGAACTCCATAATGGGAAGCAAGCCAATGTTGGTGCAAATGTCAAGGGCCTCACCAAAGTAGTTCAGATTCTTCCTCACATGATTCATCTCGATCCATTTTTGAGGAACCACAATTTTGTCATCTTTCATGAGAATCTCATGGAACACCCGCTCCTGAAAATCCGTAAAGAAGAGGCTATTTTCTCGAGCATGAGAGCGAGCTGTCCCATATGGACTGACCACCCGCAGGGCATGAAATTCTGTCTCAGACAAATCAGACAGCAGCTTTGGCCCAGATGGCCCGGAACTATGGCTCTTGCGAGGACCGGAAGGAGGAGGTGGAGGAGCTTTACCATGACCAGCACTTTGCTTGACCCCCCCCCCCACCCCGACGACCACGAGTTGTTGGCAGTTTCAGACGGGCACTAGGTTGAGGAATGACCTCCTCTTCTGACTCAGTCTCTGATTCTCACTCATAGTCCTCGATCTCATAGTGAGCTTTGGAGCGCTTGTGTGATCCCCGGGAACCCCCTGCACCTGTGAAAGAACGAGGGAGATATCATAGGGGTAAGGGCACAAGAACCTGAGACAAACAGAGGATTGAACTTGGTGTTTTTAAAAAAAAATGCTGCCAGTACAGGGCGGTAGTACCGGATATGCACGGGCGGTAGTACCGCCAAGCGGTAGTACCGGAAAAACATTCCCGGTACTACTGGCCCGCGACCACAGTGCAGATCTAGACTAGAAATCCATGTACGGGCAGTAAATTTGTTGTAAAACACGATTTCCATCGGACAAATTGGTAGATCTGGTAGATAGCACACGATACAACCTCAAGAATGCGAGTTTTAACCAAGAATCAAAGTTACCCTAGATTCAATGGAGAAAACAAGTGAGAAGATGAGGAGGGCGGTAGTACCGGTGTCCATGACGGTGGGAAAGAAGGAGGAGCCCGCAGGGAGGCCGGATCCGGTGTGGATCTGGGAGAAGGAGGGAAGGGCGGGGCTCCTGCGGCGTCCTCTTGCTCCGGCGGTGGCGCTGGTGAGGAGTGGAGACGAGGGATGAATGAGGCACTGAGGGGTGCCTCTCCCCCGTCTCCAGTCTTAACCGACATGCACAAGCGGTAGTACCGGTTCCATGGGCGGTAGTACCGCTATGCGGTAGTACCGGAGGTACCAACCGGTAGTACCGCACCTGGGAAGTTTCCATGCAGGATCCTGGAAACAAAAACCAGAGGCGGTAGTACCGCTAGCAACGTCCGGTAGTACCGTTTGGCGGTAGTACCGCATATGAGACCCGGTAGTACCGTGACAATCAGGACAGAGAGCCACGATACATAACATGGGAGGTTCTTATGCAGAGTAGATGGGTTTTGTTGGGGGATAAGAATGGTATGGGTTTAGAGAGTCACACTGATATGGGCCAATGCACTCAAAAATTAAAAAAACATATGGAGAGCCAAATGTGATGTAAGGTTCCCAACCTTTAATAAGGTAGAGATCCCTGTGTTTACAATGCTAGTCCCTGGATCAATAGCTAGCATCCACAGTTAAGATGTAATATCAAGAAACAAAGGTCATAATACAACTTTATAACCAGGAATAAAATAATTCATTACATCTTACATAGCTCATTCGGCTATCACATTACATTGCAGCAGAATATCTATATAGCATGGAGTCCTTCATCTTCAAAGTGCCACAGGCAAACATGTTGGTTGTAGACTTGTAATCCTATTCAACAAACTTCACTACATCAAACAAACCTCCAACATAATAAGTTGCAGCCACAAGGGTCAATACATTTGAATTGTATTGGCAAGTTTCACTACTATGTAGAAATAAGTGGATCCTATCATTTACATGCATATTTGGCTAAGTAGGGTTTAGGCTCTTTTGCAGAAAGCAATATAGTTTTATCCTATCTTTTCAAAATAGTTTTTGATATTTTGTCAAATCTTTCTGAACTTCTTGGAAAACTCCAAGTTCTTCAAATCCCTTGTTGTCACCCTCAAGTTTTAACTTTGAGAAATTGGAATGTCGAGATCTTCCATAGCTTCAGGCCTTAGTTGCTCAGTATTGTCCATAACCGGGGACACGGATAAGTATTTAGAATTTGAACTTCTGCAGAAGTTGTACACTTTACCCACATGACACAATCTCATCTTGATGCCACCAGTGGCCGCTGGATAAGTACTCACCAAGATGGAGAACTGGCAGATTGAGAATGTGACAAAGTCTTTCCATACAAGTCCTCCCAATACACAATGCTAGCTTGTCATCCAGGCATCAATGTAGGGTTTCAAGTTCCCTTACACAATTCTAGTTAACCTGAAGATGCCGATGCATGGGTCTTCCACTATGTAGTTGACTAAGCCAGAGCCCATTTAGCATGTGGCTGTACACGGAAGACACTGTACGAGAAACATGTTCAATCTCTAAGTCCCTGGGTGGTTTTCTTCTAGTGCACATACAAAAAGAGATGGCCATATAAACATGGTTCCTTTTGTTGCCACCTTGTCCCAAAACTTGAGTATCCTTGTCCACCAGGTGGTTCATTGAGTACTTGTTTTATTATATAAAACATATAACTTTTCAACTCTTCATATAAACATAACATGTATCCCATCCCAATATATAGCTGGGCTAAGCATACTACAACTACATTGTTTCCACTAAGGGAGATATAAGGGTATCCTATTAGGATTTAGCATAGCAAAAAATATAGTAGTCCTTATCATGCATGTTACAAAAATCCACTAAGTGTAATGAAAATAGTAGGACATGCATGATAGTGTCACTTGCCTTTTTTTAGTAGCGAATGATGGTTCACTTCTTGATCTTGCAATATCACACTCTTCTAATTCCACTACAATTCAATCAAGCAAACATAGATTCAACTAGCATTCCAACCAATTTATCACACATAAAATAATAGAAACAAGGTCATGCATGCAAGCATGCAAAATGTAGTTTTATTTGCAAAAGTGGTTTATACTAGGCTCTAAACATTATAAAGTTCAAAGTGGTCATTTACTAAAGTGGTAAAACCATTTGCAAAAGGTTTTATCTATAAACCATTTTCAAATCAAATCAATATTTTATGTGGTTGAAAATGCTTTTAGCAAAGCAATACCCTTTAAAGAGTTCACCAAATATATTTTTAATTCTCAAAACTTGATGTTTAGGGTCAGAAGGTTTGAATCAAAATATTTCCCAAAGGTTTTACTCAAAAATCATTTCTAAATCATAATCAACATTTTTATTTGACTAGAAATGAGTTAATTCAAATATTTATTCCTTATCTTCACAAAATTCATTTTTAAATCCATAAGTTGGTTCCTAAGGTCAGTAGGTTCACAACAAACCATTTTGCAAAGATTTCAACTCAAAAAATATATGTAGAACAATTTTTGTATTCAAATTAAGCCTACACATGTTTCTGCAAATTCAACCAATTTTCCAGAAGCAAAACATTAAACAAAGTGCATGGTTGCAAAGTACTTGTTCTACTGAATCCATTGATATAACATTTGCAAAATTTGGACGTGTAGAACTAAAGTTATGATTTTTTCAAATTTGCAAATCTAATAGAGCATTTTTCTGTTTTTAATCCTGAGTCTGGCCACGTGTCTTAACATCATTGGGTGATACCGCTTCGTTAGGATTGAGCAATACTAGCCGTCAGACCTAAATAACAATGCACGGCACAGATTGAGCGTACCGGTTCGTTTAAGTCATTCTATCGCGTACACACGATCTAAATCCAACGGCTCACAACCATTGGACATAAATTGGCGGCGCTCTGGCGGTGTGCTTGCCGACGTTGCAGGAAGCGAGGGAGAGGGGGAATTGGCTTACAGCGTTCGCGTGGTCGAGGTGAAGCTCGAGGTGGCGTTGGCTTGGCGAGAGGCGCACAGGGACGAGAGTAATCGCTCGCCGGAGTTGCTGCGAGCGGCGGGTGTCTCTGGAGGTCGTCGAGGACGGAGCTACAGGTCGCCCTAAGGCAAGACAGAGGCACGGTTAGACACGGGAGAGTGTGGCGTTCACGTGAGCATGATCGAGAGGGCTCGGGGCGGTCTGGCTTACCAGGTAGACTTCGCCGGAGCGATGACAGACGGCGGCGCACGCTCAGGTGTCGACGAAGCCGAGGCTACGGGGCACGCGCGGGCGAACGAGTGGCACGGGGAGATGCGCCAGGAGGTGGGGAGCAAGCTCGCGTGCAGTGGGAGGCGAGGGGCGGCTGTGGTTCGCCGGAATTGGCCGGGAGAGCTGTAGGAGACAGAGGTGGTTGAGCTCAAAATCGGAGCAGCCTAGGGGAAGAGGGGAGGCGCTGCTTGGGGGGAAAGAGAGAAGAGGCGTGGGCGATTAAATGGGCGTGGTCATGGCGAGGAATAACAGCGGCGTTGATGCGAATTTAATCGGGGCTTGAATGACAAAGAACGGCATGAGAGAAAAGGGGGAAGCAGTCGCGGCGGGTGAGAATGATGAACAGGCGAGTGGGGTCTGTCTGTCAGCGAGGTGGAGGAAGTGGGAGATGGGGCCACTCATCAGCGTCTGTGTGGGTGAGTCTGCGCGTGAGAAAACGTTTCAACGTAGGGGTAAAAGTTGGGCTGCGACTGGGCCTTGCTGGGCTTGTTGCTTGGCTGGGTTTGATTCACTTTTTTTATACAGTAAGCTTTTTCTTTTTCCATTTGGAATTTCTGTTTTGATTTTATTCAAACAATTCAAATACCCAAATGAATTCAAACCTTTGCCAAACTTTGTGTAGATTTCAATTCTGTTTAACAACACAAACCAAAGTCCAAAACAAAATAATACTTTTATTCTTTTAGGATCTATTTAATAATTAAATAAAATAGACCTTAGTTATTAATTCAAATAGGATTTGATTTATTTTAAAACTCTATTTGAAATCTAAAATAATACTAAAATCATTTCAGTAGGTTTTATTTGAATAAATAAAACACTTGGAAAACCTATTTAAAATAAATTAACAAGTTTTTGTGTTTATATAAAATGGAAAAGCCTTTACTTAAATGAAATTGGATATTAATAAATCCTCATTATTTTATTTACATAAACCTTTACTCTTTCTATCAAAATAGAAATATTTTATTTCAAAAGCTTGGCCAAGATTTAATTTGGCTCTATAAAATAATCCTTATTTATAATTCTACCTTTGCTTTTGAAAATCAAAACTTTTTATTAAAAGATCTAAAAATAGTGATTCCAACTATTTTAACTTTATTGTTTATTTATCTTTTTAAATCCCTTTAGGATTTTATTTGATCAAAATAGGATTTGATATTTCCAATTGGAATCAAAAGTTTCTTCTCACCCTAAAAATCAACAATTATTTATTTTTCACATTTCAAAATTTGGAAAATTTTGGGATGTGACATGTGAGTGCACGACCCAAAGAACAAAACCAACTAGAGGATGACAAACATGAGTAAGAACCAATTCAAAAAGTGACAAACACGAGTAAGCACATCAACCTCTCGATTGAGAGGGGGCGGTGGCCTAGGCCACCATATTTGAGTATACTCGGCTTGGCACCACGAAGATATATCTTGGGTCCATTACCGAAACTCATCATTAATCTCACATATCACAAAATTATATTAAGAGGAATGATTTTGTTTACTTTCCGCATAATGGGGGAGGGATGGTCCAATCAATTAGGACCGCACTCCCCCTATGTCCATGCCTACACCTAAACCAAATATGGGTCGAGTATTAGGTGAGAGTGCAAGATAGTCAAGTCAAGCTCCTTGAATCTATGATATTTAGTTCATTACTCAAGTAGCAAAACCTTGCTTCATCAAGTGGCTTCGTGAAGATATCGGCAAGTTGATCTTTGGTAGAAACATAGGATAGATCAATATCACCTCGAGCAACATGATCTCTAATTAAGTGGTGACGAATCTCAATATGCTTTGTCCTTGTGTGATCCACAGGGTTGTATGAAATTTTGATGGCACTTTCATTGTCACATAGAAGAGGCACTTTGTCACAATGGACACCGTATTCCTTTAAAGTTTGCCTCATCCATAGCAATGGAGTGCAAGCACTAGCGGCAGCAACATACTCGGCTTCGGCGGTGGAGAGAGATATACAATTTTGCTTCTTAGAAGACCAACATACCAAGGACCTAACAAGGAATTGGCACGCCCCAGATGTTGATTTTCTATCATCCTTGTCCCCCGCCCAATCCGAATCCGTGTATCCACAAAGATCAAATGTTGAGCCTCGAGGATACCAAAGACCATAAAATGGGGTATGAACTAAATATCGAAAGATTCTCTTGACCGCCATTAAATGACTTTCTTTAGGAGCCGCTTGATATCTTGCACACACACCTACACTCAACACAATATCGGGTCTAGATGCACAAAGGTAAAGCAAAGAACCAATCATAGACCGGTATACCTTTTGATCCACATCTTACCATTTGGATTTTGTTCTAGATGAGTCTTTGTAGCCATGGGAGTAGGAGCTCCACTTAAATCTTGCATATTGAATCTTTTGAGCATGTCTTGAGTATACTTGGCTTGATTGAAGAATGTCCCTCCCCTAACTTGCTTGATCTCAAAACCAAGAAATAGTCTCAACTCCCCCATCAAAGACATCCGGAACCTACTAGTCATAAGCTTTGAGAATTCATCATTAAAAGATTTGTTAGATGAGACAAAGATAATATCATCAACATATATTTTGCATACAAAAAGCTCCCCATTGACCCTCTTAGTAAAAAGAGTGGGATCAATTTCCCCAACCTCAAAGCCACGGTCAAACAATAACTCTCTAAGGTGCTCATACCACGTGCGTGGGGCTTGCTTGAGCCCATAGAGCGCCTTATCAAGTTTGTAGACATGGTTTGGGAAGTTGGGGTCCTCAAATCCTGGGGGTTGCTTAACATATACCAATTCATTTGTTGCAACTTAAAGTTATGATGTGCCGCATAAGCAAGAAGGATACGGATGGACTCAAGGCGAGCCACGGGTGCATAAGTCTCTCCATAATCAATGCCTTCAATTTGATAATACCCTTGTGCAACCAATATAGCCTTGTTCCTTACTATAATTCCATGCTCATCTTGCTTGTTCTTGAATATCCACTTTGTTCCAATAACATTGCGGCAATCTTTTGGCTTCTCAACTAACTTCCACACTTTGTTTCTCTCAAAGTTGTTGAGCTCTTTGTGCATAGCTTCTAACCAATCCGAATCTTCAAGAGCTTCCCACACTTTCTTTGGTTCAATCATGGAGATGTGTGCTTGGTGTTCACTGAACCTCTTCAATTGTGCTCTTGTGGAAATTCCTTTCCTTAGATCTCCAACAACATTTTGGAGGGTGTGGTCTCTTACTTCCAACATTCTTTTTTTTCTAGCTTCATGACGAGCGTGGATCTCCTCATTGTTTCTTGGAGGACCCTCTTCATCATTTTGATCCTCGTCTTGACCATCAACTTGACCTTGATCATCATTGGAGTCATCCTCTACATTGGGAGGCAAGGATTGACCTTGGTCTTGATCAAGTGCTCTTCTAGCATCAATGTGAGCTTGTCTCAAAACAATTTGGATGGATCTTCCTTGACAAATTGACTTGGCACCACTTGACAACCCATCGAATGGACCAAGCTCCCTTTGACTAGAGTTCACACATTGATCACTATGTTGAGGGTCCACATCTTGTCTTTGGCTTGAGTCAATGTCCTCTTCGGTAGATGGAGCATGTTGAGGTTGTGAAGATGAGGGCTCCACTCGAGTGGAGCATAGTTCTTCTCGATCCGCCATAAGGGGTTCCTCAACGGGGCGGATATAACCCACACCCATTCTTCCTATGGCGTCCTGAGGCATTTCATCATCTGCATCACAAGCATCAACACGCCCCCCTTGGGGACCATCATATTCTTCGAAGGTCACCCTACAAGATTCTATGACGGCTCCGGAGAGCTTGTCATAGATTCTATAAGTGTAAGATTCGAGACCATAGCCAACAAAAATACCCTCTAATGCTTTAGACTCGAATTTAGACAAACGAACACCTTTGATGAGATAGAAACACTTACAACCAAACACCCGGAAATAAGATATGTTGGGCTTGTTACCAATAAGTATCTCATATGGAGTCTTGTTGATTTTCTTGTGGAGGTAGAGTCGGTTTGAAGCATGGCAAGCGGTGGAGATGGCTTCGGCCCAGAAGTTGTATGGAGATTTAAACTCCGCCAACATGGTCCTAGCACTTCCCGCAAAATCATCACGAGACATAGTTTTACCACTTGTGGTCTTACTTTCCACAATGGTCTTGTGGGTCTCTTGTGTGGGCTTGTCCTTCTTCTTCTTATTGTTCTTCTTCTTGGTTTTGGAAACAAAACCAATGCCCCCTTTATCATCACTACGCCTTTGCTTGCTCAAAAGATCATCAATTGTAAGGTTCCCAACCTTTAATAAGGTAGAGATCCCTGTGTTTACAATGCTAGTCCCTGGATCAATAGCTAGCATCCACAATTAAGACGTAATATCAAGAAACAAAGGTCATAATACAACTTTATAACCAGGAATAACATAATTTATTACATCTTACATATCTCATTTGGCTATCTCATTACAATGCAGCAGAAAATAACAATAGCATGGGGTCCTTCATCTTCAAAGTGCCACAGGCAGACATGTTGGTTGTAGACTTGTAATCCTACTTTAGTAATATCAAACAAACCTGCAACATAACAAGTTACAGCCACAAGGGTCAATACATTTGAATTGTATTGGCAAGTGATACTATGGTAGTATAGTGGAGTCTATCATCTATATGATTTTGGCTAAGTGGAGCTTTAGGCTTGCATTGCTCAAAATAGATTTTCCTTATCATTTGAAAACACTAAGTTTTTGCTTGGCAAAAATCACCCAAGGCATCTCCCAATAGAAATTGGTGATCCTTCAACCCTTGTTCAACCACAAGTTTTTAACTTAGAAATTGGGATGAGGAGATTCTTGATAGCTTCCATGCCTTGATGCTCAAATTGTCCTTTACCAGGGACATGGCTAAGTACTTAGATTTTACACTCTGCAGAGGTGGTGCACTTTCCCCACAAGACTTGGTTTCACCAAGACAAGATCTTTCAGAAGCCTTCCCTTAGACCAGAATGGACGCGTTCCAACCTATCATCCCCTACCACCAACTGTCCATTTGGCTAAGTTATTGCAACCTATATGATCTAGGCAGATCCCATAATGCCAAGTGGCTGCACTTGAAGCTTCTCAACATTTGACATCTCAAATCTCTTTGTTCCTGGGTGGCCATCCACAAGTGAGATACACAAGGTAAACCATAGAAATGGGCCTTGTGAACCACTCAACACAAACCATTCCTTCCATTCCACCCAGGTGATTCATTCACTTAGTTGTTTTATTAAACAAAACACAAGTCCACGGACTTAGAAATATTCCATAGCATGAATATATATTCCACCCTTGTTTTCTACTAGCTAAGCTAACCATGATAGTAGTAGGAATCTTAACTTAGGAAATTTTACTAAGGTTTCATCTACTAGGATTTCCCATGGCATAGTTTACACTTAGCAAAATTCCATGCAAGTCCTACTTAGAAATATCACTAATGCATAGTGAAAATAATGGGACAAAAGTATGAAGCATCACTTGCATTTTTGGTAGAGTATATAAGTTCACTCCTTGATCTTGCAACAATCACACTCTTCAAATTCCACTACAATTCAATCAAGCAAGCAATATTTCAATCTACCATTCAAGCAAAACATCACATAAAATAATAGAAACAAAACAATGCATGCAAGCATGCCAACTTTGTTTTATTTACAAAAGTGGTTTATAATAGATTATAAACATTATAATACACTTATCGGTAATTTTATGAAGTGGCAAAACTATTTGCAAAAGATTTTACCTATAAACCATTTTTGAACAAAATCAATATTTTATGTGGTTGAAAATGCCTTTAGCAAAGTAGCAATCTTTATAGCGTTTACCAAATACATTTTTAAATCATAAAACTTGGTGTTTGGGGTCAAAGAGTTTATTCCAAAACATTTCCCAAAGATTTTCTCCCAAAAGCATTTTTAATAAATAAACATTATTTTTATTTGACTAGAAATGCTTTAATTCAAGGTTTTATTCTTTTGCTTCACCAAATATGTTTTTGAAACCACAAATTGATTTCTATGGTCAGTAGGTTCAAAATAAACCATTTGCCAAAGGTTTTATCGCAAAAATCATTTTAGAACAATTTTTATATTCCAAATATGCATACACAAGTTTCTACAAAAACAATCAATTTAACAGAAGCATTTTACTAAACAAAGTGCATGGTTGGATAGGGCTTGTCTTGCTGATTCCATTGATATAAAATTTGCAAAATTTGGACGTGTGGTTTGAAAGTTATGAATTTTTCAAAATTGAACATATAATAGACATTTCTGTTTTTATCTCAAACGGACAGGGCCACGTGTCGTGTTCTTATTCGCTGATACCATTTCGTTTGGATCTAGTGATACAAGCCGTAGGATTTAAGTTAGATCGCACGGCTTAGAGGCGCTACTTACCCTTTCGGGTTAGAATCTATCCTAGCCATTAGATCAAGATCGGACGGCGCTCAGCAAGCTTGCCAACGAGTGGCGGCGCTGGCGGCGGCAGGTGGCGGCGGAGCGGTCAGACGGTCGCTGTGCTGGCGATGCAGGAAGCGAGAAAGGAAGAGGGATGGCTCACCGTGATCGCAGTGACGTGGGGAAGCTCGACGTGCTGGTTGTAGACAAAGGGGCGCTCCCATGTGCTGGCGATTTCTCGCCGGAGTTCGCGAAGGCGTCGGGTGCGGTCAGTCGTCGTCGAGGGCGATGCTACGGAGCACGAGGGAGCAAACGGAAGATGTGGTTAGCTTCGTACGCGAGTCACGAACATGTGTGCATCAAAAGGAGGGTAAGGGGGTCTAGTCTCACCGGTAGTGCTCGTCGGAGCGGAGGCAGACGATGGCGATGTGCAGTGGTCGTCGTTGTTGAGGTTCTAGGGCGCGCGCGAGCGAGGGAAAGTGCTGGGAGGTGCAGAGGATGCTGGCAAGCAAGCTCGTGTGCTCAGGCGGCAGTGGGGAGGTCTGGCTCCGCCGGAATCGTCTGGGAAAGGTCGTCGGGGCAGCAAGGTTGCAACGAGAAATTCGGGCAGCCTAGGGGCGGAGAGTGTGTGGCGTCTGAGGGGAAAAGAGAGAGGGGACGTGGGCAATTAAGAGGGCGTCGTTGCAGCGTGGGATTAATCGGCCATTAACGCGAATTGAAGGCGCGCATTCACAGCAGAAACAGCAGCGAGGTTTGGGGATGAATAGGTCGCGGGGTTGACGATGATGACGGGGCAGTGGGCCTGCGTTGTCAGCGAGAGAGGGAGAGGAAGAGTGGGGTCGACACGTCAGTGACTGCGCGGGTCTGTTTTCTGGTGTGAAACGTTTTCCGCAGGGAAGAAGGGGTGGGCTGATGCTGGGCTGGACTGGGCCTGCTGGCTGGTTCCATTTTTTTATACTGAAACCTTTTTCTTTTTCTATTTCTAATTTCTGTTTTGGTTTTGTTTAATTAATTCAAACACTCATTTGAATTCAAACCTTTGCCAAACTTTGTGAATAATCAAACACTGTTTATTACCACATTCTGATGTCAAATCTAGAATAAAACTTTTATTCCTTAAGTGCCTTTTTAATTATTTAAAGTAGGTCCTTATATTAATTCCTTCAAGATTTAATAATGTTTTTAATTTCCATTTGAATTCTAAATCCTTCCAAAACCTTTCAGTAAGTTTTATTTACTTAATAGGGTGTCAAAATATTCACCTAGAATTAATTGGAATAATTTTAATATAATTTATTAATCATTTTAAATTGGGTACTTGTCTTTATTCCAATGAAATTAAATATAGTTTTAATTCCATAAATTTTATTTGGAAATTTCTTTGATCTTATTTAAGTAAATTAAACAATTTTTCTTCCACTTGGGTAAATTCCCAATATCATTTTCTCATGAATTATATAATTATTCTTATTAGAGATTTGTCTTTATTAAAATAGGGATAGAATGGTTAATGCCATTTTATTTTATTTTTGGAAATTCTTTATCCTTTTATTTTATTTGTATTGGATCATAATTATTCCATTTGATTATGGATTAAGGCAAGATATAATTTGGTCTTTAAATATTCCTTATTGAATAATTTCTTTCTTCTTATAAAATCCATATCTTTTTATTTATAGATCCAAACTTGGTGATTCCAATTTGTAAAATCTTATTTAATGTTTATTTATCCTTTTAAATATCTTTAGGATTATTTGCTCACAATTTGGTATGGATTTTAGATAAGGGCTTTATTAGCTTTGAAAATTCAATTTCCTTATCCTATTAAATTCATAAGATTTTATCTATGGCTCCAAATTGAATGAAATCAATTTATATGGTTTTATAATATTTCCATTTGTCATTCTTGATCAATTTTAAATGTTTTTTAGACCAACTTTTAAATTAAATCAATTTAAAAGGAAATCCTAGCAAGGCCATACCTTTGCCTTGCGCATACCGCTTGATCTTGATGACAACACTTCAAGCTCCACCCAAGCCGGAATGCAACACTCGATCATTGTTGCTTCGTGAAGACTCCTAATTTGCTCCCCATACACCACTATGGGATAGATTCATTAATACATGTCTTCACATGTCCATTATCACCAATATGGACGACAAGCTTCAAGCAAATGATCTTCTTGAGATGCTTATCTTGAACTTTCCCTTCTCAACCTTGATGACGATCACCACTTGATGTCATCCTCTCATGGTCTATATAATATCTTCATTTTTGAAGCATGCCCATGGAAAGATACCTGTCCCATATAGAAAACGCAAAGGCAAATATATAATGGGTTAGTTCATGATGGATAATTGACAAGGCTTACCATACCACAATACCATGTGGTACATTCTTTATGCTTCATGTGTTGACCAACTTGAAATCACTCTTCACTCTTTGTATTGGTCAACCAAGTATCTTCTCGTGCTCCATCTTAATATCTTGAGGTACATAAGGAACTCTTAATTTGATTACATGCTCTAAATCTTAGTCAACCATAGCTCAACTAATGAGGCTATCATGACACCGACTTAGAGCCATATCTTGAATTATTCTATTGAGATCACACTGTCAAGATCTTGATCATATCATATTCTTCTCTTCAACTCGATGATTTTGATGCCAATACTCAAGGTATATCTTTATATTCATGGCAACCATACTTGAATCCAACACATGGACTACAAGCATGACCTATGGAACATACCTTCATATAAAACTCAGTGAAAACATTAGACCATAGGGATTGTCATTAATCACCAAAACCACACGTAGGGGCAATTACCCTTTCAACCCGCCATCCCGATGAACTGTGATAATCAAACTGTGATCGTCAAAGTTAACAGTTCTAAGGATAATATGAAGTCATCAAGACATGTGAAGAGGAGATTGAAATCTGTCAGGAAACTGAGAAACTCCAGAGTTATTGCGTTGGACTATATCCAAACATCTAAGAATCTGGAAGATCCTTTCACAAAGGGATTATCACGTAATGTGATAGATAATGCATCAAGGGAGATGGGTTTGAGACCCACGCTATGAGTTGATCCTAGTGGCAACCCACTCTATGTGATCGGAGATCCCGTGAATTAGAGCTGGGAGACAAGCTGTTGGTCAGCTGAGAGGAGAGTATTCCCATATTATATTTACATCTCCATAAAGATGCAATACTCTCTTAATCTGCATGGCAGGTTGATATTTATCATAATGTGTTCCAAGTGGCTTTTATAAGCGGAGATGTTGTCCTACAGAACATCTCTTGAGGAACACACCTATATGAGTCTGACTGTCAAACGTCGCAGTCCGTGAGAGTTGGGTGCTCTCTAATAAACTCATGAAAGTCCCTGGAGTATGACGCATCAGCTCCAAACCGTGGGGAAGCAGACGGCAGCCCTGTACCGGTCTAGATTTTGTGTGAAACTAGCGCGCATAAAACTTGTAGTTCAAGGCATAGTCCACTATTCAAGTTGCTAGCTAGTGTAGCATGAAGTTTAATGTGGAAGTTCAACTTAACAGTCTCCACTAAACACCGGTATATAAAACAATATTCTGGAAGGAAAATGATGTGATGTGCCAATGAGACTTTATGGGGGATTATTAGAATTTGGTGAGTTTTGGAATGTTGGCCCATTAGACAAATTCTGAAATTCTCTTTGGCCCACTTGTATATGGCAGCATATGGTTGTGCTAGTGGTGCTAAAGTTTAGTCTCATATTGCTAGTTAAAGGGGAGTTGGACCAGCTTATATAGTAGAGTGTTGCACCACTCACTAAGGTGTGACAAGAAGAGTAGCCCTCGCGCATTCCTCCTCCGACGCCGCCCGCCTCGCCTCGCCATGCCACTCCTCATCACGATGCGCGCGCGCCGCGGGTTGCGGGAATCTCGCCGAGCCGAGCTTTATTTTGCTGGTTGGGAAAACTAATTATGAGTCATTAACGGAGGCGTTAATTACAGCCGTTTCCAGCTGCTATTCAGCCTACACTGTACGTGATACTCAACTGTCTTTTACGGATTATGCTAGAGTTCTCTGTTCTAGCGTTTGGTGTAGATGTGATAGGTTTATCTCCTATAGATGTAATCTGTTCATCTACTTTGTTGATCTTCATAATTGGTTTTAGTACCGTTTGTATGATCATGCTTTATAAATTTATTATTCGGATTAAATCATATGGATTATTGTTTATATTTCCAACAGTATCCAGGCTAGCTGACGCGGTATATGCCATCCCGAGCAGTATTGTGAGCTTCACGAGGCCCTCAACATCAGACAACAAGCACATCAGCAGGACCTGCAATGAGCATCTTGCAAGATAAGCAGGGCAGTATGAATGGAGGTGCCAGAGCAATAGTTTTAAGTAGAAATACCTAAACACACATGAAAAAGGGGGGAAACCAGAGACATATATTGCATCAGCATCATAATTGTATGATTTTAAAATCATTTTTCAAATATAGAAACTCAATAAAAATACAAAACCTACAACTTCAATCCCCTTAGATCCTTATAGACATGACAAACCATCGGCAAGGCAAAGGGGAAGCTAATATCTGCAGTGAAATACATAAAACACAAAATAATAAAATCATAGCATGGATGAAAACGAAAGGAGCCAGATCAGCAACAAACCTCTAGAGCGCTACTGGACTAAGGCAAGACTCGTAATTGAATAGAAGCTCTGAATTGTAGGGCACATAGGAGAAATATAATCACAACCAACATGAAACATGCAGAGATTTTTATCTTAATTGAAGGGGAACCCTGCCATGTAGGATCAAAGAGAAATGCATATATAAGAATACATCTCGCTTCGCCAGAGTAAGAGGTATGTATAATATATTTTCAAATCATAAGCATCTTAAAAAATTGCACTAATTTACGGGATGAAACAAACCTTGCTACTTCACAATCAGCAACATACAGGGCAGTGGACTCCGAATAATTACAGAAACAGAGCACTCCATAATTTATAGAAATCTATATTTGCTAATACATAAAATTAACTTACATTGAGCAAGAGATGACACAAAACATGCAGATGAAAATAAGAGCTCGTGGCAGTGCTTATCTCAAAACTAAATATCCTAGGAAAACATTTGAGAAAAACACATAGAGTGTGACCAGTAGTTGGTCCTACTTGGCTCGATGTAACATCCCAAACAAATATCACCCAGACTGAGAAAAATATATGCAGAGCAGACAAAGAACACCACAGGCGTGCAACATAGGCTCCTATAATGAAAGAAAAGACGAGTCTCATTAGTTGGACTGCTGTACTAATAACCATAAAGAAATGCAGCAATTAAAGTGCGGATATATGACATCAATCTGAGAGGACCATGGCATAAAAAGTGAGTAGATTGAAGCAAACTACAATTAACAAATACATATATAGCAACATTCAAAACTATTAGAATGTAATGTTGCACGCACTTGACCTGATAACTGTATTAAAACAGAAATTTGAGATGGCTTTTATAGGGTTCTGGCCATTTTTCTATCCATAAGATGCCATCATTGCTTTCTCCTCACATAAGCGGAATAATATATTAGCGCAATTCAGCCGCTTGATCTTAACAACCACTATAAGCAGAATAAACAGAATAGAAATTTACATTGGGATGACAAGAAAAAACAAATAGGTTTGAATAGAAAACATAAGGCAAGGTGGGATGGTAGGTAGTGAAAAGATGATAAAACATCTCTATATTTCTAAATCTCCATTTAACTCAATAAGAAGGCAAACCCATAAAATAGTGTGTTTCAAATATTTCTTTGCAAAAGATAACAAAAGAAATGTTTGTACGCCTGATTCACTTTCCTAAGCATCAAAGCACACCATTCCAGGTGGACAGAGGTTAATTTGAGCATTTAATCTCTCCATCCTGAGACGGAAACAAGAACACAGCTTTCTATCCATGTCTACAATATACAAATTGTGAAGATCATTTTAGAGTATTACAAGTAGCAACGGTGTTGACTAAAAATCATATTGTTTTTTCTTATGATGCTTCAGAGAAATGCAAGAAAGATCAAGTTGCAAGTTCCAAAAGGAGTAGGCTTACCTAGCACCGGCGGAAGCTGGAGCGCAGGAGTCCGTCGACGGCGAGGCAGTCGAGACACTTCTCAGCCTCTGGCCAGCTCCCCCGCGTCACCATGCTCTGGTTTAGGAACCAAAGTCCCCTCAGCGCCTGGCGGGTGCCGATCATGCTCCTATCCAACCGGGGTCGCACCACCGGCGGCGGCGACTTTGTCAACGACACGATGGGCCTCGGCTTGGCCTTGAACCTGGATGACAGGCTGCCTGGGCTAGGTGTTGCCACCGGCAAGAGCACCGCCTCCGACATCTTTACTTTCAGATAGGTTGCAAAGTGCTTACACGGCTGCCCATGATGACACCTTCAATATAAATAAGCAGGAAGACATGGTGAACTAAATAAAGTCTATTTTTTCGGCCAATGAAGTTAACATGAAGAAACAAAAGATTATTGCATGGTAACTTTATGGTTAGAAATAGGCTTAAACCATTATCACAACGTGAGCACCAGAAACAAACGAGAAGTGAAATCAAATATACAAAGAAATAACATGTGTTACTATTTGTTGATTGGGGCTAATTTTTTTAACCTATTTCAAACAGCTAGACCTCAAGTTACTGGGGATAAATTCCAGGAAAAAATTATTGAGTAAACATAAGAGCAAAATTAAGATGGATAAATTCCAGAGAAAAATTATTGAGCAAACATAAGAGCAAAATTAAGATATACCTTTTCCCTGTAGGATGTTTGTCAAGCACGTTGTAGGCATAGATAAAACAAAACCTACAAAAACAAATATGATAAGTGGGATGAGAGAGAGAGAGAGGATCAGGAGGTACAGACATGTACGTGGACTTGTCCTTGACGTTGAGGACGACGGTGGTGGCCCCATGGCCGGTGATGGCAGCGTGAACAAAGAAAAACCAGTGACCATAGAGCCGAGGAGGACTACGAGCCGCGCGCACGGGGTGCTTCTTCGCTGTTGGCTCTTCCTCACCACCTCTATTCCTGCAGCTCTCGGACCTCTTACCAATTCAAGAAGTGATTGTGGAGGGGATGAGGGGGGGGGGGGGGGGGATATGGCTTGGAGGAGAAGGGCCATGGCATGGGAGGCTGGGGAGAGGAAGACCACATTGCTGCCATGACACGGGAGGAGGAGGACGAGTAGGAGCAGGAAGGGGCGGCGGAAAGAAACGAACAGGTGTGGGGATTGGAGGAGAGAGGACGTGCTGGAATTGGGGAAAAAGTGAGAGGTGGCTAGAGTTTGGACCCGAAGTGGAGCTGGTTTTATGTAACCTGTTAAAAAAATGAATCGGCCGAGATGCATCCCATGAACCCATCCGACGGCCAGCAACTCAAACCGTGTGGTGAGCCCATGGAAATGCATCTATTATACTTTTAGATTAGCATCAACACTCAACGACGTGCAGCAGAAACGCTGCCACCATCTCTCTTTCTCTCTGGGCAATCATACGTATAGTACTAAACACCGCGCATGCAGAAAACTCATCTGATTCCGTACGTACTGACGTGATCATTGCGTGAAATCTCTAAAAAAATAATTGAAACGAGTGCGTAAATATTTTAACATACCGCAATCTTTTGCTCCTACTAACTTCATTTCAAAATGTAAGTCATAAACTGCTACAAGTAGTAGAAAGGGTTACGTTTTGAAATGAGGTCGTTTGGTATCCAGGTATTCATTTCATTTAGTAGAACTGAAATGAATACATGGATTTATTTTATTTATATTGTGATTCTAAAAACACCCATATGTTTGGCTGCCACCGGAATTTGGAAATGATAGGTCTAAGATAGGAATCAGATTTACACATGAGGATATTTCAATGGATTTGCCAAATGAAATGATAGCCCAATTCCGTATCAACCAAACAGCATAGGAATGAAATTGCAAAATGAATTCCAGGATTTCATGCCCAAATAATGAATATCAAACGACCTTAGATTGCATTTTAGTACCACAACTTGCAAACTAGACAAACTTAGTACCAGAACTTGCACTCAGAGAACGAATTTGGTCTAAACCTGTATGGCGTTGACACGTGTGATGCCACGTTGACAAAGTGGGTCGCTAATTTTATGGAGAACACCTGAAATTAATTAATTTTTGCAGAAACCCCACATCCCTGTTCAACGGAGCACGCCGAAGACTGGCCGCGAGTAGACCGGATGCCGGACCGGTCGATAGCGCGGGCCATGGACCGTGACGTCGCTGCGGCGTGGACCTTGCATGGGGAACTGCATATGCGCTCCAGCCCCGTCGTATCGAACACGATCTTTGGTGGAGGAGTTCATACGCTGGGAGTCTGCCGTGACACAACTTGATGGCGGCGGCGGAGGAGGAGGTATGGGGCCGGGGCGGTGGCTGGAGGCGAAGTGGCGGCGGGGGACAAGGCAGAGGCGGGAAGGGTTGTTATGGTCTGGGACGGAGGAGTCGAGGGAGAAGCGGGAGGAGGCGAGGGAGAGGGAGGCCTGGTCGGAGCTGTCGCGGAGGAGCGACGCCGCCGCCAGGTCCGACATGGCGCCGCTGGACGCTCGTCAGCCATTGCTCTGCTGGAGTAGAAACTTGAGGGATCTCACCGCCGAAGAGCTCGTCGTCGTTCTCCCGTGAGTAGAAACTTGACAGCAAGGGCGTGGACTTCGGGCTCTGGGCCGTGGCGGCGGCTCACCTGAGAACGAGCAGCTCCCGCCACAGGCTCGAGCAGCTAGGCGCCTTGGGCGAGAACACGTACTGGTCGGCAGAAGGCGGCCGCGGCCTCGCCCCGGATCACCTTCGTCAGGAGTCGCCGGCAGTCATCGGAACACCTCAGAAGTTGAGGTCGGCTGATGGGAGAGAGGTCGATCAATATGGGACAGACGGCTGACAACATCGTGGCTACTCTCCGACGGAGACGATGGACGTGTCTGCCGCCGAGCTCGGCGACACCGCGCTCTCCAAGTGCTTCGACGTATCGTATCCAACTATTAGTGTGTGATTCTTGTTTGAGTTGGTCGCTGATGTACGTACGGACGCATGCGCAGGCACGACGGCGGTGATCGGGTCAGGGGTGCTGCCGCTGAGCTGGGCCATCGCGCAGCTTGGCTGGGAGGCCGGCCCCGCTTCATGCTCCTCTTCTCCCTCGTCACCTACTTCACCTCCTCGCTGCTCGCCGATGCTACCTCTCTAGCGACCAGAGCACCGGCAAGCGCAACTACACCTACTTGGACACCGTCAACGCCTAACTTCAGCAGCGTCAAGGTCAAGATCTGCGGGGTGCTGCAGTACGCCAACATCGTCAGGATGGCCATCGGCTACATCATCCCCGCCTCCATCAGCGTGTTGGGCGTCAAGAGGGACAACTGCGTTCACGGCAAGGGCCACGCCGACCCCTGCAAGATCTACTCCAACTGCCGGTCATCCACATCAGCAAGGACCTAAGCCTAATTTCTCCTTCTTTCCTGGACGTGAGCGCGAGCAAGTTTTCTTAAGACACCGCTGACATGGCACTAGTGCAGAGCCCCCCCTTTAACTCCGGTTGGGAGGGCCCTCTAACAGCGGTTCCCCAACCGCTGTTGAGGGTTCGGTGTTAGAGGGGGGGGGCCCTTTAACACCGGTTCATGCGCACGTGGGGCTGCCGCAGGCCTCAGCCCCCCCCCTTTAACACCGGTCCGGTTCGTATCTGGAACCGGTGTTAAAGGTTCTTCTGCCGCGGCAGAGATTTAGGCCGTTTTCCTGCCGCGGCAGGAAAACGGCCTAAATCTCTGCCGCGGCAGACTTCTGCCTCTGCCCCGTTCTGGGCGTATTTCTGCGGGAGGGAGGGGGGAGCGAGGGGAAATCGATCGGGAGCGGTATACTTATAAATCGTCATCGGTACATACGAGTACATGAATAATTAAGCAACTATTATTATACACAAACATCGTCATCGGCACATACATCGTTATCGGCACATACATGGTCATCGTTCATTTTGGTGGATATCTAAAGAGATCTCCGCCAGGCGTGACGACCTCATCAAGTATGAACCCCGCCAATTCCTCTTGAATGGCTCGTATGCGTTCAAATGGTAGGAGTTGGTCCCGCATCCGTTCGATCTGAATATATATGAAGAATGGGCCGTCAATATATATATAAGAATAAAACTCAACACAATTGATGGTAATAAAATAATGTTGTGGACTTTGTTTACTTACTCTAAGTTGTTCTAGTGCGGCTTGGCCTGTCGCACATATCGTGTTGCGAATGAATTCGCAAACATAGTACCCACATAAGTTATTGCCGTGTCCCTGATGCGCGCACTTTACTAGAATAGAGAGTTCAATCAAAATAATAATCAATAAAGCATGATATAATGGAATTGGAAGCTAGCTAGTATTACTTACATTTTGGTCTACAAATTTTAGTTCTTCTGACCATTCACCCACGGCCCTGCCCGTGAACATTTTCCAAACCCTGTCCGACAAAGAAAATGGATAAAGGAGTAATTAATTACTTATTGTCACGAAAGTTGCCGATCTAGTGCGATAATATGATTGAAATTACCTCTGGAGCATCTCTCTAAAGTCTGCCCATAGCTCTTTTTCTTTTCGTAACGAGTCCATGACAAGGACTTTTTCTGAGTCGGGTTGAATGACTAGCAGAATAAAGTGGAACCTACGCACGCATAACTCATCATCAGTTACACTTAACATCGAGTAAGCCGAAATAGAATGTGTACAAGAGAGAGGGTAACAGTACTCACGAGAAGTTGTAAGGCAATAGTATTTCCCTTTTGGTTTGTTGTCTCAGTAAAGACTTTAGCAAGTAATCTTCTGTTTGCCCGGGTTTGTCTCTTACCACTTCTTCATGAACTCTATTTGGGTCAACGAACCCAATGTCAAAAGGGCCTCCTTTCATGCATTCCATAACCTTTTTCCTGCATAATAGTATATACATATATGGTGAGCATATATATATACATGCAATTAATGAAGTGAATGAGATGAGATAAAAATTACAGAAATAGTACTTACACACAATAAAGGCTGATGGCAGATTTGTCGAGTTCCTTCTGATTGAATAGAAAATGCAAGTCTTGAATGTTGAAGTCGATCGCGTCGTCTCCGCACAAGAAAATCTGATCTCTTATATGCGCCGTGATCCATTCTTCTTTTCTCGTCTTGCAGAAATGAAGGTACCACTTGTGCAATTTTCGCATCTTTGTTGGTAGATTCTTGAGCTCCTCTTTCTTGACTAGATTCTTCCCATACTTCCATGGTTGTATGGTGTTGACATCGCATTTGGGCAAGTTGTCTCCCATGACGTTCAAGTATGCAATGTAAGTCATCCCCATCTCATTGGCCTTTCTTTGTAGCTCTGCCTCGTAATCATCTACGGGAGGAGCGTCACGTTTGTCAAACATTTGGAGCGGGGCGCATGATTGGTTTTCCTGCTCTCCGAGCATGGGAACTGTTTTCTGGGGTGCCTCACGACTGCTACTTTCAGTCTCCCTACGGCGCCTTGCATCCGCCTTCAAAATCTGGCGCTCGTAGTCCGGCACAAGTGGGGTTTCAGGTTTCAAAAGATTTTTGTAAAACTTCTCCACCACCGCCGGATCTATTTTCTCCTTTGGCTCGGCCTGTCTAGGTGCAAAGAATTTCTTGACCTGTTCTCCCGAGATCCTATTGGTCTCCTCGTCGCTGCGATTCCACGGTAAAACCGGCAATGGCTTGGCGGAAGGCTGCGGGACGTAGTTTTTTGAACTCTTTGGCGTACGGTTTCCTGCGGATTTCTTTGTGGCAGTGCTACTGATGCTCCTCGTGGCAGTGCTCTTCCGCTTACGCTGAGGAGATGGCTGAAGCACCGAAGATGGCTGACGGGCCGGAGATGGCTGCCGCGCAGGAGATGGCTCACGGGCCGGAGATGGCTGCCGCGCAGGAGATGGCTGACGGGCCGGAGATGGCTGCCGCGCAGGAGATAGCTGAAGCGGCTCAGACTGCTGACGCTGCGGAGACGGCGGGGGTGCCAGTGACCTCCAATTTGGAAGCACAATGTGTTCCTTCTTCCAAAGAATGGTTGTTTTCACTGCAAATTTGAGTTGAGTTTCCCCTTCACCTGTAGCATGGTCAAGCTGTGCTTCCTCATATTCCTTCACAACCTCATCCACCCCGACAATAGCATAGCCATCTGGAATCGGTCGGCAGTGGTAAGTTCCACCAGCTACAGTAGGTAAGGCATAGCCGACAGCCACCTTAATGGATAAGCCCATTAATCTCACATGCAGCTCAGCGTGTTCGCTCTCCGTGATCTCATCAACGGGGTATCGAGGACCCGTCATTTCAAGCGTTGGCTGCACGTTCTCCGTGGAAGCCACACTGCTTTTCCGCGCAGAGTCTGGGCCGCGGGCAGCTTCCAATGCAGGCTCTTCATGCCGCTGAGATGGGCCGGTAGCTTGATGGCTCTGTTGTGCATTCACTTGCGTCTGCAGCGCCGCAAGTGCATGTTCTATCTGTGTCATCCGCTCTGTACGCTCTTTTTCTTTTCTGCCGCACCATCTGTAAGAGTCGCTCCAGTCGGCAAACCCATCCTTCCACGTCATACCCCCTGTGCCTCGTGCATGTCCAGGGTGTTCTTTTTTACCGATGGCGCGTGTGAGCTGGTCATTCTCTCTGTCGGGATGGAAGGTCCTGGCGGATGTTTCCTCGTATGCCGTGATGAGTTCAGTGACGGGTTTGGCAAGGATGGTTGGGAAGATACACAATCCTGTTTCTGGGTCCAACCTTGCCCCGATTCCGTAGAACCAAGTCTTTGCACGTAGGTCCCACCCATCTGTCTGGGGTGTGATCCCTCTCTCGCGCAGGGCCCTCTCAACTTCCTCCCACTTAGGCCTCTGAGATATGTAGCCACCTGACCCCGTCCTCTGGTGATATTCCTTCTTCAGGGCATTAAGCGTATTGGTTTCTGACCTCTTTTTAGCTATAGCACTTTTTTATATGTCTCAAATTCGGGCCAGTGAGGTCTTATCTTCGCATAATATGCGTCTTCAAAATCTGGAGTCTCGCCAGCTTTGACAAATTTGTTCAATTTTGTCTTCCAGTTGCGGAAAGCCTCAGCCATCTTCTTTAGAGTCCACTCTTTGACCTTTTTCTTTATAACCGGGTTGTTTTCATCCTCCTCTGGCGGAAGGGTGAAATTTACCAACAACGAATTCCAAAGCGTTTCTTTGGATCTGTCATCGACAAAGGTACCGTCGCCCTTCTTTGGCTTATTCCAATATTCAATTATGATTGGGATTTGGTCCCTAACAAGAACACCATCCTGACGTATAAATTTGTCTGCGGCCTTCTTGGGCTCCATCGGCCTGCCATCAACACGGACTGCTTCGATCGTGAACTTTGCACGATCTTTCAACCGCTGGCTCGCGCCTCGCTTGCTCTTTTTCGTAGAAGAAGATGGTTGCTGGCTGGTCGATCCAGAGGGCTAAAAGAAGAAAGAAGCGTTAATTAATACATGTAGAAGAATATTGTTGGTGGAAGTCAGCTGAGGCTTAATCAATGCATATACCTCGCCGGACTTTGTAACCATTAAATTGCGTTCACCGGAGTCTTCATCTTCTCCATGACTAGTACTTGAGCTGTCGTCGTCATGTCCCTCCAAGTTTAGATATTGTGAGGTGTCCTCATCAATAATGTTCTCCATTATTTCTTCTTCTTCAAGGTTTCTACTAAGTGGATCCATAGTTTCTAAAACAATAATATTATCTAGAGTAAGAGTGTAAACATTCAAGTGGACTTGGATTCATACACAAATATACATATTATTCATACCAAAATACACAAATAAATACACAAATGAGTCAGAGGTCCAATTTGTATACAAGTTTTAATCTATGCATGTAGTACAATTTATCGAGCAAACAAGTTTTAATCAGGCTGAGTCAGCAATCACACACGTGGCAGACACGTGGCGCTCACCGGTGGGGTGACGTTGGTCTCGTCGGGCGGCGGTGCTCGTCGGACGGATGCGGCGGTCTCGTCGAGCGGCGGTGCTAGCGGCGGGCTTGTCGGGCGGCGGGCGGCGTCGGCGTTGAGGCGTGGCCTACGAGCTCCGAAGCGGCGGCGGCGAGACGCTCCTGCACGGGGAAGAGAGCGAGATGGTCAGGGCTCCTCGAAATAGGCTTGCGCCCCGCTATATTAATATAGCAATCACAAGATACAACGACAATGTTGGAGGAACAGAAAAGGGGAAGGTGAAATAAGTTATGCGTCAAGGGTGAGCTCACGGTCCTCTAGGACCTCTCCAATCCTCCCATCTCTCTCTGGTTCGAGCTCGCGCCGAGAGCCTCCCATTGCCGCCGTCGGCCGTCGTGCACACGGACGGAGCCCCACCGTGTTCTTGGATCCATGAGGTAGACCTTAGCATCTCGGCGTGGTTCCTGGGGTTTGTCCCTCTGCTCAACAACCGCCGCCGCGAGCGCCTCTGTCCGCCGCCGCTCTTCCTCTCCCCTCCTTGCTTGCCGCCTGCCGCATCTCCCCTCTTCGCTTCGCCGGTTCCCACCTCCGAGCGTCACCCGCACCCTCCCCATCGAACTCCCCTGCATCCACCCCCTCCGCCAGGCCGTCGACCCACCCCGCCAGCTCCCTATAGTTGCCCCGTGCCGGCGAGCCCGCGGCCTCCCTCCGCTCTGGCCGTGCGCCTCGCCTCTGCTTCTGTCTACCTCTCCCGTCGCCACTCGATGAGCTCGCTGGGCCGAGCGCCGCGCCCTTTCCTCTCCCTCCGGCCGCTCGTCCTCAGCGCCCCAACCTCCGCCGCCAGGGCCCTCCCCACACCTCCTTCTGCGACGCCTGGCCGCCACCGGGGCCGACGGCGCCGCCTCCGCACTTCCCCGACGCCAAGCCCGAGCCTGACCACGGCCTCGCCACGCCAACCTTGCGCCCTCGCCAACTGCGAGTCCACGGCCCTCCAGCGCCACCGCCCGGCTCCACCACCGCCACCGCCAGCGCCCTCCAGCGCCACCGCCCTCCAGCGCCACCGCCCGGCTCGCCCTCTGCGAGGTCGACCCGACACCGCCTATGGTCGCCGCTGCGCCCGCGCCGTCTGTCCTCCGCGTCGTCTGTCCTTATGATCGCTTCAGACGTAACCATGGAGCATCTTCTTTACTTAACGGAATGCTTGGGTCAGTTTTCACTGTGAAGGGCGGAATTTCATCAAACTTATTATAATCTTCTGACATGTCTGTCTTGTCCTCGATTCCCACGATGTTTCTTTTCCCTGAAAGAACTATGTGACGCTTTGGCTCATCATATGAAGTATTCGTTTGCATATTTTTTCTTTTTTTGGTCTGGAGGACATGTCCTTCACATAGAAAACCTGAGCCACATCATTGGCTAGGACGAATGGTTCGTCTAAGTTCTTCATAAGATTGTTGAGATCCACCGTTGTCATTCCGTACTTCTTGTCTACCTCAACCCCTCCTCCTGTTAGCTTGACCCATTTGCATCGAAACAAGGGGACCTTAAAATTAGGTCCATAGTCAAGTTCCCATATCTCCTCTATGAACCCATAATACGTGGTCTTTTGCCCATTGTCTTCTGCTGCATCGAAGCGGACACCACTGTTTTGGTTGGTGATCTTTTTATCTTGGCCTATCGTGTAAAATGTATTCCCATTTATCTCGTACCCTTGGAAAGTACATACAGTCGAAGACGGTGTCCTGGCCAACAAGTACAGCTGATCCCCAATAGTGGTGTTATTCGTGAGAAGTTTTTGCAGCCAGCCGCCAAAACTCGCCATGTGTTCACTTATAATCCATTCATCAGACTGCCCCGGGTGTTTGAGGCGTATTAAATTCTTGTGTTCATTGATATACGGGGCAACCAAGATAGATCTTTGTAAAACCGTGTAGTGTGCTTGATTGAGAGAATGCCCGTCCCTACATATCATTGCTTTACATCCTAGGGTGCCTTTTCCACGCAGTCTCCCCTCATGTCGTGATTCTGGAACACCAATCGCCTTAAGGTCAGGAATAAAATCAACACAGAACTCAATGACCTCCTCTGTTACATAGCCCTTGGAGATGCTTCCTTCTGGCCTAGCACGGTTATGAACATATTTCTTTAAGACTCCCATGTACCTCTCAAAGGGGAACATATTGTGTAGAAATACAGGACCGAGAATGGCAATCTCTTCTACTAGGTGAACTAGGAGATGCGTCATAATATTGAAGAAGGATGGTGGGAACACCAACTCAAAGCTGACAAGACATTGGGCCACATCTGTTTGTAACCCTGGTAGGATCTCTGGATCGATTACCTTCTGAGATATTGCATTGAGGAATGCACATAGCTTCACAATGGGTACTCGAACATTTTTAGGTAGAAGCCCCCTCAATGCAATCGGAAGCAATTGTGTCATAATCACGTGGCAGTCATGAGACTTCAGGTTTTGGAATTTTTTCTCTGCCATATTTATTATTCCCTTTATATTCGACGAGAAGCCAGACGGGACCTTGATACTGCTCAGACATTCAAAAAAGATTTCCTTCTCTGCTTTGGTAAGAGCGTAGCTGGCAGGAGTTAAGTGGCATCGTTTACCCTTCTCGTTCTCAGGATGCATAGGCTCTTCAGGGGCCTTCACACGTTGCTGGTCCTGTCGTGCTTCCGGTGTATCTTTTGTCTTCCCATACACTCCTAGAAAGCCTAGCAGGTTCACGCAAACATTCTTCGTCACGTGCATCACGTCGATTGAAGAGCGGACCTCTAAGACTTTCCAATAGGGTAGGTCCCAAAATATAGATTGCTTCTTCCACATGGGCGCGTGTCCGGCATCGTCATTCGGAACAGATAGACTGCCAGGACCTTTTCCAAAGATTACTTCTAGGTCCTTGACCATACCAAATACCTCCTCACCGGTACGGAGGACAGGCTTCCTCCGGGGTTCTGCCAGACGTTTGAAATGCTTGCCTTTCTTTCTTACTGGATGCAGGTTCGGAAGAAATCGGCGATACCCTAGGTACACAACCTTCTTACATTTATCCAAATATACACTTTCAGTATCATCTAAACAGTGTGTGCATGCATTGTATCCCTTGTTTGTCTGCCCTGAAATGTTACTAAGAGCAGGCCAATCATTGATGGTTACGAAAAGCAATGCTCGTAGGTCAAATGGCTCCCCTTTGTGCTCATCCCACATACGTACACCTGGTTTGGCCCACAGCTGTAAAAGTTCTTCAACTAATGGCCTTAGGTACACATCAATGTCGTTGCCGGGTTGCCTCAGGCCTTGGATGAGCACTGGCATCATAATGAACTTCATCTTCATACACAACCAAGGAGGAAGGTTATAGATACATAGGGTCACAGGCCAGGTGCTGTGACTGCAGCTCTGCTCACCAAAAGGATTCATGCCGTCTGTACTTAGACCAAACCTTAAGTTCCTTGCGTCACGTGCAAAGTCCGGGTACTCTCGCTCGACTTTTCTCCACTGTGACCCATCAGCGGGGTGTCTCAACATCGCGTCTTTCTTACGGTCTTTCATGTGCCATCGCAACAACTTGGCATGCTCTTTATTTCTGAAGAGACGTTTTAACCGTGGTATTATAGGAGCATACCACATAACCTTGGCGGGAACCTTCTTCCTAGGGGCCTCGCCCTCAACATCGCCAGGATCGTCTCGTCTGATCTTATACCGCAGTGCAGTGCATACCGGGCATGCATCCAAATTCTCGCACTTCTCACCGCGGTAGAGGATGCAGTCATTAATGCAGGCATGTATCTTCTGCACGTCTAATCCTAGAGGGCAGACAACCTTCTTTGCTTGGTATGTACTGTCAGGCAACTCATTATTTCTTGGAAGAAGATTCTTCATTTTTACCAACAACTTTGAAAATGCGCTGTCAGTCACACCATTCTCTGCCTTCCATTGCAGCAAATCCAGTGTGGCACCTAGCTTTTTGTGGCCATCTTCGCAAGTTGGATACAACAATGTTTTGTGATCCTTTAACATCTGCTCCAGCTTCTCCTTCTCCTTTTCAGTTTCACATTCTTCCTTTGCATCAGTAATGGCCCGACCAAGATCGTCATCAGCGGGCCCATCTGCTCCCTCTTGATCTTCATTATCTACCTCCGTTGCATTATCATCATATTCAGGATACATATTATGATAGTTTTCATCATCCTCTTCTTCTTCGTTGTCTTCCATCACAACCCCTTTTTCTCCGTGCTTGGTCCAACAATTATAGCTGGGCATGAAACCAGATCGAAGCAGGTGGGCGTGAATGGTTCTGGTATTTGAGTAGTCTTTCTTGTTCTGACAGTGAACACACGGACAGCACATAAAACCATTGTGACCACGGTTTGCATTAGCCACAACGACGAAATTTTGGAGGCCCGTAATGTACTCGGAAGTGCGGCGGTCACCGTACATCCATTGCCGATTCATCTGCATTAATATGTAGTATATATCAAAAAATAATAGGGAGATGACCATTTATATATATAGTACATCAATGACACATGAAACTATAGTTGCCGACCTCGACCGAGACGGAAAGAGCAACAAGAAAGCTTATTTTGAGCTCTCGGGCATTTCACCGAACACCTCTAGTGCATATGAAAAAAACACAAACTAGCACTCTTCACACCCTCTTGCTAGGCTCCAAAATGTGAAAGAATGGAAGAGTGGGGTGTGTGTGGGCTGGGGTGGTGTCTTATATAGCCCCCCCCCCCCTTTAACACCGGTTCGTGCCACGAACCGGTGTTAAAGGAGGGGGGTGCGCGGGCCACTGGTGCAGGGACCTTTAACACTGGTTCGTGCCACGAACCGGTGTTAAGGGGGGCTCCTTTAATGCCGCAGAGGCCACGCTGGTACGGCCCCCCCTTTAACACCGGTTCGTAGAAGAACCGGTGTTAAAGCCCATTTTCGGGATCAACAAAAGCCCTCGTTTCCACTAGTGTGGCAGCCTTGGAACAAAAACGTAAAATTAGCATAAGTTGTGGTACCCAAACTGTCTGGTTTGCAAGTTGTGGTACCAAAATGCAATCTTAATACAAGATGTGGTACCAGAAGTGTAATTATCTCTTTTGAACTAGAGGTACAATAGTACTAGTTAAGTAGTACGGGTTTACGGTCTGGGAATTAATGTCCGGTAGTGTGGTTAAGTATTATTAAATTTTTGATTAATCCTAAATAAATATTATATATAATAGTCACGACATGTCTTTAGAAATTTGCCGAGTATTCAACCAAGATTGCCACGTTTATGTTTCTCTCCCTACGTAAAATCATTATTTATTCACTAAATTTTTTCCTATTACCTAAATATGTTACCCTCTTTTTTTATAAAGGGTGCTTTATTCCTCAAATATATATAGCATTGAGTGGATATTAAGTAAAAAGAGCTTAACCTACATAGTTAAAATGTAAACACTCGCAAAATAAAAAAGTTTTAAACAGTAAAATACAAGAAGAAGCTCGTAGAATTCCTATGTCGGTGGAGGGCCCAATTCTCAGATAACGTTGTAATTCATATAGGATAAAATTATCGCTCACCGTGTCCGCCTACCGTGTAGACACCTCCGATCCATAAATAGTTGTAATTATCCACTCGTTGTAGAGACTATCAAAAACGGAGCAAATGAGTGCACCGATAGATGAACAACGTAAGAGAAAAAAATCTCACAATTAAAACATTTGTCTTTTCTACATGGCCATAGCAACCATATAATTGGCAAGTTCTCCCATCCTAATAAGAATTTTAAAGTTGTGATATTTACAACACTACATGGTGAAGACAAGTTAGAAGGTACTTCGATGATTAAACTTACATTGGAAGAACACGTGCTTAATTGTCTCCTCATGTTGACAAAAGACACACATTGTAATCCCATGTCACTTGCGTTTCCCAAGGTTATCCTTAGTAAGTATTACTCCTTTGTGAAGATTCCACACAAATTTCTTGATCCTTAGTGGTATCTTCATTTCCAAATTGTATTATTATTATCAACTGTCATGCTGGCTAGACAAGTGTTCCATACATCGAATTAACTGAGAGTTTTCGGTTCTCATGTAGATTCCATAGAACTCTATAGGTCATTGCTATGGTTGATCTAATGCCTACCTCTCTAATAGAGAATCATGTGTCGTGATTTTGGGGCCGATTAAATCTCATCAGAGTGTCACATTTAGTGGAGATGTCTCCATAACCGTAGCAATGGTGTCGCTCTTGTGATGGACAATATTGTATAGACCTGGATATTTTTTCGGAGTGTTGTATTACCCAACAAGTTATCCCCCGAGATATAATTTCAGAGCCACCCTTGATCGAAAATAACCCAAAGAGGAAGAAATGTTATTTCATCGCCATAAGACCAGCTCAAAAGTAAGAGTTCCCTAGATTCTAGTACACATGTAACAAATATTGTATTTTCTCTTTAGAAGAACCCGATATTTGACAAGATGCTTCAAAAACCATTTCCTTAGAAGGGTTATGTTTTTAACTTGAAGGTCATGAACACCCAATCCTCCCTAATCTTTTGGTCGGTAGACCACATCCCATCTAGCTAGTCGGTATTTCTATTTTTCACTATCCCCTTGCCAAAAAAATATTTATTAGAAGTATTCTAATCTATCCAAGAATCCTATGGGTAACTAGAAGAAAGAAATCATATACACTACAATATTACTTAGTACCAAATTAATGAGAACCGATCTTCCAACCAGAGCTCGTAGTTTTCCTTCTAGCTACTTAGCCTTTGTTGTAGGCATTCCTCGACGTGTTTAAATTCCACGTTTGTTAGTCATCAATAATAAATTGGAGTACCCAATTACCTAATCAGAAATTGGTCTTGCTCACAACAACAAAACACTTGGCGTACTGAGCACCCTTGTCTTGGGCTTCCGTGAAGTATAACGGTTCACTTTTATGGATATTTATTTTTGATTCATGAAAGTTGCTCGAATGCTAACATAATTAAACTTTGGTTCTTATCCTTTTAGATATCATGCTCCATAAAAATATTGCGTCATCAGCGTATTAAAGGATAGATACTCTCCCATCCACAAGATGATGAACTACACCTCAATATGTCCATCGATTTTGCGCGCTCAATCATGGAGATATATTAATCACTATGTTAAATAGTATGACGATAGAGAGCCATCACGTCTTAATCTTTTTTAGACATGATAAGTTAGAATTAATTGTCAACATCAACATTGACCTTAGTGTCCAACATTATCATTGGCTTTAATGGCCAAACTTCCTACAATGTCAAAATTATGGATCTGAGAACCCTTTAATTTTTAGGGTTTGTTGAAGACAATACCCCATGACCTTGTTACATGCCTTTCCAAAATAATTTTTTAATTAAATGTTGATCGTTATTGAGCTTGGTCCGCAACTAGTTTACTATGAAAGTGAAGGGGCAACACACACCACCCAAACAAATAAAGTAGCAGCCAATGCAGGATACTAACACAGATTGACATTCAATTAAGCCAATCACATTAGAGCAGTTAATTTTTTATCAGTTCAGCCCATTTCTAACCTTTATAGAAGATTTATCAGAGGTTTTTCCAAAATATCAAATCCACTGACTAACCTTTTGCAAAAAGATGTTCCATTCTCTTCTAGTGATGATTGTGTAGAGTCTTTCAACGTTTTAAAGAATGCTTTGATAAGTGCTCCGACCATTCAACCTCCTAATTGGAATTTGCCCTTTGAAATCATGTGTGATGTTAGTGACTATTATGTAGGTGATATCTTAGGCCAAAGAGTTGATAAGAAACTGAATGTCATATACTATACTAGCAGAACTCTTGATGGCGCCCAAAGAAACAATGCTACCACTAGAAAATAATTTCTAGCTATGATCTTTGCATGTGATAAGTTTAGACCATATATATTATAGACTCTAAAGTCATAGTATACTCTGATCACTCTGCTATTAAATATCTAATGAACAAGAAAGACGCCAAGCCTAGACTTATTAGATGGGTTCTCTTGCTACAAGAATTTGACTTGCACATTGTTGATAGGAAAGATGATGAAAATTCGGTAGCTGATCATTTATATAGAATAGAAAACATTCTGATATATCCTATTCCTATTAATGATAGCATTGCTAATGAACAACTAGCAAATATTAATATATCAAGTGTTAGAGTAGCCTCTCCATGGTTTGCTGATCATGCTAACTTTATTGTTGGGAAAGTTATGCCACCACACTTCACTTCCTAACAATGAAAGAAATTCTTTTTTGATCTTAGACATTACTTTTAGGATGATACATTCCTTTATAAGAAAAGTGTAGACGGTATTATTAGATGTTGTGTGCCTGAATTTGAGCAGCATGATATCATAAGAAATTGTCATGACAATCCATATGGAGGACATTACACATGAGATTGTCAAAATGAATGAACACCCTCAATCGTATTTGCACCTACTAGGCAGGAAGTAACCATATCTACTTCAATGTGATT
Organism: Avena sativa; assembly: GCA_916181665.1. Lineage (NCBI taxonomy): Eukaryota > Viridiplantae > Streptophyta > Magnoliopsida > Poales > Poaceae > Avena > Avena sativa. Next base: position 112,887,751 of record OV702283.1, read on the forward strand.
CGAATGCACGTCTGAACCAATCCTATCTTTGCTATTAGTGCACCGGATTTTCTAACATAAACATCCTCAATTACACCCATCAACAACCGATACCTCGTGGAAACTCGAGAAGCAACCAACGATTGACATCAAATTACTTGTAGTTGTATGTAGACTCCAATGGTCATAGACAACTAGGGTTGGATCTGGAAGATAATCTTACTAGCCGAACTGCTAGAAACCCTTATACTCCCTCCGTCCTAAAATGAGTGACTTGTATTTTCTAGATTTGAATGTATCTTACAATAGATACATGCGAATCTAGATAATTGAAGTCACTTATTTTGGGACAAAGGAAGTATTTAGAAACAAAGGTAATAGCTAATGAAATTATGATATGTATTATATGGGTTAACTAAGATGGACGAAGAAGCAAATGATGGACATCCAACAAACAATGAAATGATGGGTTGATACTTTGAGACACAATGGGACAGGGTGATAAGATCAACAAACGCTATTCTGAAGTTCCTTACAACAATTCTGATCGTCAAGGTGAATCTATCTCCCATAAACTTTGCTGTTTGATGCTATGAGGTTTACAGTAACTCTAACTGATCCCTTATAAAGCCAAAACCATAAAATTCCAGTGAGTTTAAGGTCTTGGAGCATTTTCTGGACCCGAATAGATACCTTAAACGGACTCGTCCCATAAAAACTTTTTCGTCCCCTCTAAATCGTCCTGCATGCACATTATGTGTATCGTGCGAAGGGGCAGATACTGGCCAAAAAATTGGTCGTCGCCTCTCCCTCTCCGCCATCTCCTGCCCCACGCCGCCGCCAAATCTACATCCTCTCGCCTCCAATCCACCGCCATCTCGTCGTCAAATCCTGTCCCTGCCGCCAGATCCATGAAATCCCTGTCGCCAAGATGCCTAGGATGGGGTTCTGGGAAGTTGGGGGCGGACGGGTGGGCGCACCACGTGGCATCGCTGGGCACGAGTAAGCGGGTGTCTCGTGGAAGTGGACGAACAACGGGGATATGCCTCTACCTCCCTTCGCTGGTGGGACTTCACCGACTATGATGCGGAGGCCGGGAGCTCGCTCAGCGCTGCCCGACGTGCTCCTACCCCACCCCCACCCTCGGACAGCGACAACGATGATTTCAAGTTTGAGGAAGCCGACAACACCGAGGACGGCGATGTGGAGGAGCACAAGAGGGTTGTCTCCGCTGAGTACTACGTCGATGACGCCAACGCTGAGCGGGCCGCCCTGCAAACCATGCTACGAGCTTCCAAGGACGCGCGTGAGGAGGAGCTGAAGCGCGAAGCCACGGTGAAATGCGAGGCCATAAGTAGGTGGCAACACACATAGCCCAAGAGAAGTAGTTGGCTATGCGCCATATCAAGTAGGAGATCGTCGATCTTGACTCGGACTGACGAACTAGCCCGACCGTGTTGCCGCTGCCCCCACAACTCCGGTGAGGTTTCCGAGGGCCAATTTTGGGATTTCTAGGGTTTAGGGTTAGCGAAAGATGCTGGGGTTTAGCTGCAGATGCGTAGTGCATCTTTTGATTTAGCAGTAGTGTGTAAATTGTATGTAAATGGTATATACTCCATGAGTATGATCACACCTATGTCTGAATTTTACCGTTAAGGCAAATTTACCAAGTTCTATTCAGTTTCAACTTCGGTTTCTGTTCTGTCCGGCTACTTTGCAAATTGAAAAAGCAAAGTTCAGTTCCCTTAATACACGTTTTTATGGATCCTCTTTTACGGGATCCGTTAGAATTGCTCTTAGCAGGGGCGAATTTATGGGCTAGGCTTTGATAGGCTGAAGCCTACCCTCCAATTTGACAAAATAAATTTGATTATGTATGACCAAGAACGTATATAATCAACAAAGAGGTAAAAGTTCAGGATCTGGACGTACAACAGGGTCATATTAATCTTGGTCATGGCCCATCCAGTTGGCTTAGTTGTGGTCTGGTGAAACATGGAGTTGGCATATCAGGAGAATTGGAAATTTCTTGAGAAGCTAAACAGGCAAAGAACACGATCAGACAACCAGTTTTCTCGTTGTCTTATTTTTCATGTAACATGTCCACTGCGCCAAATTCCTAGCCTTAGCGCGCGGTCACTGGCCATGCAGAACTACGGCCAGCTAGGTTGCCAATCGCCATGAAACAGGCTCAGACCGACATGCATACGCACCAGCAAAAGATACGAGGAACGGTCAGCCGAGAGGCAAGATGTTGCCGCGGTGACAAAGAAAATCGACGATACTCATAAAATTGATGATTATTATATTGCTAATTCATAAATCTTGAATTTTCTATGGTTATGAAGATTTATTTATCGTAGAAGTTTGAACTACTGCAGTAATGTTCAATTGCTTATAGATTTAAGAATGACAAGCAAAAAATGAAACTAATACAGTAATTTTGAATTTCTTATAGATTTAAAAATGACAAGTAAAAAGACATGCACAATTTGTTTCTCGGTTTAGCTTCATTGTGAAGGCTTTAAGCTACCCTTTATTTTTTTCCTGGATTCGCCACTGGCTCTTAGGACTCCAAAGTTTGACCAGCACTTCCACTTCAACCAATGTCACTTCTAGCCGTAGGTCCTCCAGTACTTATGTGATATCTTGTGCTACTCCAAGAAGTTCTACCGTTGTCATCAGATATGTTTGTCGATTCATTTGGGAGGTCCTACAGCTTTTTTTTTCTTTTTTCAAAATGGGGTTTTACCCCGGCCTCTGCATCCAAGTGATGCACACATCCAACTTTATTAAAAGTTCGGAATCCAAATAAGTGTCATTACAAAACTCGGATCAGCTACGGTTGGTACACAAACCAACCATCTGAACATACTCAAACCCAGACTATATATTTGTCAGACGACTAGAATGACGCAACGAAGCCTGGCTGAAAAAAACCATAGTAACCTCCATGAGGATATCGTTTACCGAGCATTGTAACACCATGAGGATATCCGGATGAGATAATTCGGGTTGTCAATCTCTTTGTTACTTCTGGTGTGTACACAACATGAGTAACCGGTGAAGAAACCCAATATCAGAAAAGTTCTCGAGGAAATCTGCGTGTCTTTCCATGGATCAGTTGTTGGGAGATTACTTTGAGCTGAATCACATGCTTTTCTATTTGGAGACAAGATTCAGCATGTGCATTTTCTAGTCACTCAAACTGAGAGAAAAGACGGTGTAATGGCATTGAGCTGGAGATTGTACAGATATATAGTAAGCTAATCTCCTGTTGCATTTCACTTACATCACCTTGTCCACAGTCCACACAACTCACGGTCTCAGGACCCAGCCTCAATGTAACAGTTTACCATTCGTGGGAATAAACTACGACGAATCCTACAGGTACAAAATTATATTCCTCAGAGGTATTTTATCTTCAACAACCCTTTATAGTTTAAATTTTGAAAATCCTCAGTTGGAAAACCCATCAATTGCCAAAGCATTTCGTTGAAGCAACAAATGGCCAAAGAGTGATCTGAGAGCCTTCTTTCAGCATGTGCCATATATACTTACCGCTGAATTGCTTGTTCCGGGTGGCCAAAACTTTCCCGACGCCTCTCACTTCCATGACGACGTTGTGTTCTATTTCATACCGATATATTTCTTACTGTCCTGATATTCTTCACTTTCCTACCGATCCAACATGGCTACGACTGCGAGTGTTATATAGAGAAGCAAATAGGTCACAACTATCTAGTAGTTAATGCAATTGAAGAGGGAAATTTGTTCCACATATCGAGCTGGACAGAAGCAAATGAGTTGGTGTGCCATGTTAACATTTACACAACTATTCAAGTAGAGTGTTGGAGTAATAAACTGTGATGCCAACTCTTTCTCCTTTCTTCTTTGTAGCGTGTATAAATACATATCAGACCGAACACGAAGCAAGTAGTAAAACAAAGTAGAAATTACAAGATTTTTAATAACATTGTCTCTTCACCTCTGCAGATTATTTATCGAGCTACGGCTTTTCTCTGAGCATGGACTATTCTCCAACGTATGGAGTTTCGCGACTTATTTCTAGGGATGTACGCGATTGAAGGATACGGCGAGGGATATTTTCTCCCGACATGAATGACCGCGTGACTTGAGGATTGATCTGCCTTAATTTAAGATTCTTTTCGATAATGATTTTGTGTAATGCTTGTCTACTCTTTATTCTCTAGCTCTGTCGTTTGTGTGGCTGTGTGCATCCTAGTTATGAAGAGACCGGGTGTAAACATTAAACATTTTCGTTAATATATGCGCCCATTTCCAAAAAAAGTAGTAAAACAAATGCGGATATGTAATTGGTATATCATCTAGGTATTAACATATTTCCTGTATCGAAAATAAATAAATTACACGTACACTCAGCGGTATACTCGTCTAACCTGATGGTGACCCTGGATACTACAGCAAGTGTCGTTCAATGGATCTTTTTTCTTTGAAAAGGGTCGTTCAATGGATACCACTCACTTGTCAACCTAAAAATGTACGGTCTGAGGAAATCATCTAATTCTGTAACGATCCCAACATGTGCGAACAAAACCGCTCAAGAGTCTAGACTACACCGGCCAGACTGGATGCCACAAGTGCAGGCGGTGGCTCATGTCTATGGTTGATGAGGACGTGGTGGACCATGTGTAGCATTACCAAACAAGATCCCTTATACTCCGGGGTGAAAATCTAAGGTATATGATCGGGCGACGACGGTGTTTTTATACTGTTTCTTTTTTAGAAGCATCGTTTTTTAAGAATTTGGACTTTGGGTGTTGTCTTTGGGGCAGCTACAAGGAATTGGTCACTCTGGCGAAATATTTTTGTTCTCTCTTTCTATTCTTTTTGTTTTAGTATATGTGTGCATCCATAATGTCTTCAGGATATTTCGTTGTTGCAGGTGTAATTGATATCTTTATAATATTAATATATTTTACTTGTCGAAAAAAATAGCACAATGATAGTAGACAAACGAGTCCTAGTTTCCGGACAACACCATCGCCGGCTCACCAACCATATCTAGAGATAGTTTCTCAAGTGCATGCTCCATATATCGCATCCGTCATCTTTCGCTGATCCATCTTCATGGTGTAAATCGAAATGAAGATCCTTGCCGGGACAGTCATCGGACCACCACAATGCCAAAAAAAACACCATGTCTGTGTGCATTCACCACCGAGACACCGCAGTACCATGTCGTTGAGCCAAGCATGCCTACACAGGAAGATGTCGCCGCTCCACCTTGGCCACCACGCGAACCCTGGGATAACTAGCCCCAAAGAGGGAAACATGACCACGAGTGCCGCTAGCGTCTAGATCTAGGTTCACTTGGGTCTAGGATTTCTCCAGGAGCGTCAAGGGTAGGGATAGAAGAATCACATCGACAACACCTCCAGCAAGGTAGCACCACCAACAATGCCAACGTTGTCGGCTCATATTGCATCTCAGCACAGCTTCTCCCGGCCATCTTGTCATCCTAAACGTCGACCAATTTATAGATCCTGGCTAGCAGCACGACAAGCACAGCCAAGCATGCCCGACCCTCGCCAGGTGATCGAACCTTGCACCGCAGATCCCAAAGATCCGCCACTCCATTGCATCGAGCCTCCGCGACCAGCAGTGTGCGCCACACCTCTACAAACAGCCGGCATCTAGGGCGGTGGACACCCTTTGGCTGAGGTCTCCCATCGCAAGAAACGACCTGGGGCGAGACCCCATCGTCCAGGGTGGAGGGGCTTTGCGTGTCTTCAACTGGCCTATTTGTAGTGTACAATCATCACATGTGCAACCTTTTCAAATTCCATTTAATTGGTGAACAGAGATTGCCATGTTTTGCTCAACTCCCTAGCAAAATTTGTTTATTTACTTTTTCCTAAACAATAAAATTGTTAATTTCAGGAACTTAGTTCAATTTTTTTGGAAAAAGTTTTCCCATAACTATGTATATGTTCTTTATTGCTCATGAAACTAATGACCACACGTCAGCTGCGATCACGGTCGATCTAACCACTAACTTAGTCTCTTTTTGTAGCTAGGTGCTAACTCAAATAATCCTATTGGAACCCGGGCTCCTGGTAGCTCTTTGTTTTGTTTTTCTCAAACTTCAGACATTTGAATCTAAAGCTTTCAAAAAAAAATCAGAAAAAAATATGAGGATGAAGCCAACCATGTATTCTATTGTGTAAATTTTTTCTTTGAAATACTTTGTATTTCTTCCTGAGTAGAAATAGCAAAATCGTACAAAATGACAAAATATTCACTTCAGTGTACTGTTTAACACTATTCTCGATTTATCATTTTTTGGTAAGCCTAAAATATGAAGTATTTGGAGCTAAAAATTTACACAATGATAGATCACATAGTTTCCTACACCCAAGTATATTTTCAGAATTATTTGAAACTTATTGTAAGTTTTTGAATTTTAAAAAACCAGGCTCCGGGAGCCGCACTCCTATGTAGTACTCCCTCCGTTTCAAAATATAAGATGTTTTAGCCACAGCGAACCTATCTCTGTAACTCGGCATATTGCCCTTATAGTGATTTATAGCAGGAGTAGGATTCCGCCACCGTCGTGGGATCTGGACCTGGGTAAGCTGTGTTACCTCGTACCCGTCAACCGTCCGCCTTACCCCACGTCTCTAAACACGCACTGTGAGGACCCCTCCATGGCGTACTCGTCGACAATACCACGAAAGTTGGCGCCCACCGTGGGGCAAGAGGCGCTTCAGGCTCTTCAGCGGGCGAGGACCAAGATCTTCGCGGGAATCGGCGAAACCGTAGCCATCGGTCGTGTTCTCTTCTCCGGCAACGTTCCGATCGTCCCTCCTGACGAGTTCTGGATCCCGGCGAAGACGAACCCTACGCGGTGTTCAATCGTTCCTATTGGAGACATCCACCTCTTCATCGGCGAAACCGACTCGAGCACTAGTTCCCTGGGACACTACTAGGAAAAGGGCTATAGGTAATCCGCACATCCGTGGCTCACATGGTTGAAGTGCCCAACGGGTAAAATAGGCGTGGCTCACCTGTGGGTAGTGCCCTACTAGTAACTAGAACAACCATGGCGCATATGGGGTATGTGCGCCACAGATATGTATGGCCAGGGGCCTACCAGCCGCATGCCACGTACCCGTAGCGCACATGGGGTAGGTACGCTACGGTTGTGGCAAGTTCTATGGCGCACTATGCCATGTGCGCCACGGATGTATAAACTTAGTAGTAGGGCACCTTGCCCTAGTGTCCTACGCCTAACTATCCTGCACCAACTCCACCCCCCCCCCCCCTCGCCCCCCGTGGATCGCCTTTTTAGGCTTTGCAAAAAATAAAATAAAATGATAAACACTTCAAAAAATTAAATCCTTTCATATTTAGGTAGGTAATGTGGTATAGCTTCTAGTAAAATTAACAAACATGAGTTTCGACTTTATTTGCAAAAAAAAGTCATGCCACGGTAAAAAGGCCGTAACTTTTGCATACGATATCAAAAAAATCGTATAATATACCAAAATGACGAGAACGAAATTTCGCATCTGCTCGCAACCACCTCCGGTCGTTTTGTGATTTTTAGATTTTCAAAATTCGAAAAAAGTAAAAAGTTACGGTCAAAAGACCGTTTTTCCTGCAGAAAAAAAATAGAGGGCGACTTACCCGTAGCGCACCACCACCTAGTGCGCCACGGATAAGCTTGGGCGGGATTCAAATTTCGAATCCTCACCCCGCCCACCTACCTTTCCCTTCCCCCTTTTACCTCCCCCTTTTCCCTCTTCCTTTTCCTTTCCCTTCTCCTTCTTCCTTCTCCCTTCTCCTTCTTCCTTCTCCTTCTCCTTCTTCCTTCTTCCTTCTCCTCCTTCCCCTTCTCATCTCCTTGCAGTGACGGCGCGACAACGGCCTCCTCCTCTCCTTGCAGTGACGGTGGCGCGGCGGCGGCGCAACGGCGGCCTCCTCCTCTCCTTGTAGTGACGGCGGCGTCCGACCTCCCTTCCTCCCTCTCTTCCTCCATCTCTTCCTTCCTCCCTCTCTTCCTCCCTCTCTTCCTCCATCTCTTCCTTCCTCCATCTCTTCCTCCCTCCCTCTCTTCCTCCATCTCTTCCTTCCTCCCTCTCTTCCTCCATCTCTTCCTTCCTCCCTTTCTCCAACCACACCCTTCCTACCACCTCGACGCCGGCGAGGACTAGAGCGGCCACGACCCCTCCCGCACCTCCCTGCCACGGCCATGCTCTGGCGAGGTGACACGACTGCGGCGGCGATGCACGGACCCGATTGCTTTTGCAATTCAAAACGAGGGTGTTTTTTGCATTTTTTTTGTTTTTTGAAAAACACATCTGTGGCGCACCCTGTACCCCTACCCGTGGCGCACCTGTTCGCCACGCCTATCTCGATATAACCGTGGCGCACTAGGCAGTGCGCCACGGCTAGGAGATAGCCGTAGCGCGAGGCCCGTGGCGCACCCCTAGTGCGCCACAGATGTTGTTTACAGGTGCGCCACGAACAGGAGTTTTCCTAGTAGTGGGAGTCGGAGGAGCATCAAGGACCGCACGGACCGCCTACGAGCAGGATACGTTCGCGGAAGGATCGATGTCGGATCTCTCCTCGGAGCTTGCCGGCAAAGATCGGAAAAATTCAAGGCCCACCCAAACCGCCCCTGTGCAGGACATAAAGGTGGAAGATCACTGCAAATCCGCCGGCTTCGCCCGTGCGTCTGGACAACAGAGATCCAAGTTCGTCGGCGTGGTTACCATCTTCGATCTGGCGCGCTGCGTTCAGAGAGAAGGCGAAAAACCCCGCAATTACCTGTCTAGGTGGCTCCGTATACGAGACGATCTAGCCCACTACCCCGATGATAACGCTTTGTATCACTTCGTGGAAGGACTGGACCGTGGCACGCTTCTCCGACATTCTTTAAGACGGCAGCAGGCAATAGGACTCCTTACCCTCGAAGAGATGGTGAGCACCGTCAACAATTACGCGGAAGCTGACGCAGCAGCCTAGATGGAGCTTGCGCTCAGGAACGGAGAACCCCCGATTCAGCAACCGCCGCCACCGCCTCCCGCCGCCATCGTCGCAGCAACACCACCACCTCCAGTCATCGTCGAGGCCGTTGCACCTCCACCTCCCGTCATCGAGGAAGTCCCGGCACCCTCCGACTCTGTCATTGACGCGCTTTATGCTGATTTCAGTGCAGATTCAGAGGAGATAGACTTCAGTCCTGAAGAGCTATACTCCGCTATGCAGGAGATGGAGGAGGAGTACTCGCGCGACGAGCAAGCCAACAACACCGTCACGTCTCGAGGGGTGTTCGTCACCATTGGGACGGCGATGGATGAAGATCAACCCGGACGAGCTCCGCCTACAACACTGGAAAAGGGGAAGGGGCCACTTGTTGCTGCTGACGATGATCGGGCAAAAGTCATGCCTCCTCCGCCTAACCCAGTGCAGCAGCCGCAGGAACTCGGCACCGGCCCGAGCAACAACAACACCGCAAACTTGCCGCCTCTAGTATCTACGTCTGCAGCAGCCCAAGTTACTCCAGCTGATAGAGTGATGTACGGAAATCTCCTTGTCGAGCCACTGACCGTTGCTCATATCCGGAGCGTGACCCAGCTTGACGAGAAGCGCCAGCAGCTGCTAGAGGAAGCGCAGACCATCGCGGAGCAAGGCGCTAAACTAGATCGAGATCTGGTCAACGCGTAGAAGTCCATAGAGAAAGCTAGAGCAATGGAGGCCGAGTACAAGACTTTACTGTAGCAGCGGAAGGCTAAGAAAGCTCTGGCTCGTGTCATCAACGATCCTGGTGTACAGCACAACCTAGGATGGGCTCCCTCGAAGCCGGCACAGGCCAAGCCATACATTGACAGTGAAGGCAAGCAGGTGATGCCCACCCCGCTCCTTAACCTCGCCATCGCCAAGACCCTTCTGGAGCAGGATAGATTACCCGAGACAGTGGAACAGGTCTATGACCTAGTGGCCAAGGCGGTGAAGAAGCAGGAAAAGGCCACCTCTCAAAGGCTTGAGTCTGACCCAGCGCTCTGCCAATCTAGCCAGTACAAGCCTCCAAGGGACAGATCTCCTCTTGATGTCGGGTCCCAGACGGGTTTATCAGAACAAAGACGGAGGGATGCGCGCAACAGGAAGGATGCTATCCCCATATACTCCGACCACGGAGAAAAGGCACGACCTCGTCGCCCATCGCCACCGCCCTGATCCCCCCGACATCGCGAAGATTACAAGACTCACCATCATGCGGATATGCCTCCACCAAAGCAGTGTGACATCGTCATCCACGATAATGCGGAGCAGACCCATCATGATGGAGAGTGCAACCAAGGACACAAGAGCAGGTCACGCCATGACCCTCCGCGTCCGACAAGCAACCATGACAGGCGTGAGGCGTCGCAGGAGGCTAACAGCAAGAAGGCTAACCCACCGCCACCTCCGCCTCCGTCACCACCGAGCAGTCACCATGGCGGATGAGGCCCGTGTCGTTCACGTAGCCCATCCCCTGTTGACAAAAAGAAGAAGAACCCGGAGCCGTACGATGCACGTTCGCGGATCGATAAGATCCACGAGGCCCGGGAAGGACCATACCTGGGACCACGTTGCTTTGGACCTGCAATACGGTCCGCAACTTACCCCAAAGGTTTCCGGATTGACAAGACCATCAAGCCCTACGACGGCACCGCCAAGCCATCCACATGGTTGCAGGACTACGGCAACGCGGTGGAGATTGCCGGAGGCAACCCCAACATCGCCGTCAAGTACCTCCCATTAATGTTGGCAGGCACGGCCCGTCAATGGATCGACGACTTGCCGGACAAATCCATCTACAACTGGTTGGACATTCAAGAAGCGTTCACCAAGAACTTTGAGGGTACATACAAGCGTCCTTGCACTATGGGCGATCTACAGTGGTGCGTACAAGAGAAAGACGAGACATCTCGCGCCTACCACTCTCGCTGGCTGGACATGAAGAATTCCTGCGCAGGAGTGCATGCCAGCCCGCCATGGCCGCCTTCATCGACGGATTGGAAATAGGCACGTTGCTTTGACATAAACTAAAGCGCTTGCAAGACAATCACCAGCTTGACTTGAACCAGATGATTTAGTTGGCTAGTGAGTTCGCAGCCGCTGACGACGATGCTCGCGGCTCCTTGCTGGCAACATCCGTTCCAACTCAAGCTCGGAGGAACAACAGTACAAAGAGAAAAAACGCTCCATAAGAAAAGCAATCTACCGACATGGTCGCTATGACTTTTGCAGGACGAGGTGATGGCGGACAACGTGGCCGCGGAAGGGGAGATGGCCGTGGGCAGCAGCGAGGCAGTGAAACAACCTCGGCACCGCTCCGCGTTCCCCAAACCTACGAGAAGTACCGCGATATGTCGTGCCTCGTACACCTTGACGCCAACGGCAAGGCCACCCATACCAATCGACACTGCAAGTTTGTCAATGACCTCAAGGAAGACCCGGAGTCCGTCTACAAGCAAAGTCAGAAGAACAGACCGCGAGGCAAGGGCAAGGGGAAGAAGAAGGAGGAGGAGTCCAAGGATTCGAGTGACATGGACGAAGACGTTGGCCCCAAGCACGCCGCTAAGAGCGACGACAAGGGCAAGAACCCCTTCGCAAAGAAGGCTCCAGTCTACCACACTTTCCTTGGCACCCCCACCGTCCGACAACAGAAGACCTCTCTGAGGATCCTGATGGCTACTCTCCCCCCAGTTCCCCAGTACCTTGCGCTGTCGGAAGTTCCAATCACTTGGGACAGGACGGACCACCTAGACCTTATACCTACGGAGAACTAGTACGCCATGGTCATCAACCCCTTGATTGATGGCGTGGAGTTCACCAAGTGTATGGTGGATAGTGGAAGCAGCATCAACATCATGTACCTGGATACACTGCAAAAGATGAACTTGACGAAGGCAAACCTAAGGCGGACCAACACCATCTTCCACAGCATAGTTCCTGGTCGGGAAGCTCGGTCCCTTGGGTGCATTACACTTCAGGTTGCCTTTGGCGACGTTAACAATTACCTCCAAGAGCGCATGACCTTCGAGGTGGCCCCCTTCAAGAGCGTGTACCACGTCATATTCGGCCGCGACATATTCCACATGTTCATGGCCAAGCCATGCTTCGTCAACAACAAACTCAAGATACCCGGACCAAACGGTGTCATCACCATATCCGGAAGCTTTACCAAGGCAAGGGACTGCGAGATCAATGAAGCAGCCGTTGCAGAAGCTGTCCTCTACAGCGAAGAATTCAAAGAGACCAAGCCGGTGGAACTTGTGGTAGGCGATGCCTCCAAGGTCACCGCCATTGGGACAAACCTGGATCCCAAATAGGAAAGCGCGCTTGTCGAGTTACTCCGTGAGAATAGAGACATCTTTGCCTAGCAACCTGCCGACATGAAGGGTGTACCTAGGGAACTTGCCGAGCACAACTTAAACATTGATCCAAAATGTAAACCAGTGAAACAACCTCTAAGAAGCTTTGGAGATGAGAAGAGAAGCGCCATTGGCAAAGAGATAGCTAGGTTACTTAAAGCTAGATTTATCCGAGAAGTCCTTCACACCCAATGGGTGGCCAATCCTGTACTTGTCCCCAAAAAGGGAACCAATGAATTAAGAATGTGCATTGATTACACCGGCTTGAACAAAGCATGTCCCAAAGATCTGTTTGCTTTGCCTCGCATTGACCAAGTCATTGACTCGACGGCTGGCTCGGAGCTTTTGTGTTTTCTCGATACATACTCAGGATACCACCAGATCAAAATGATAAAGTCGGACCAATTGGCCACTTCGTTCACTACCCCATACATCACGTTTTGCTATGTCACGATGCCCTTTGGGCTAAAAAACACAGGTGCTACGTACCAGCGGACAATGCAACGTTGCCTCCACGACCAAATTGGTCGGAACGTTCACGCTTATGTGGACGATATCGCGGTGATGTCTAAAAAGTAAAATGACTTGATTTCCGACTTAAAAGAAACCTTTGATAATCTCCGGAAATACAACATGATGCTTAACCCTAAGAAGTGCGTCTTCAGGGTCCCAGCTGGCAAATTGTTGGGTTTCATCGTTTCCCAACGTGGAATCAAGGTCAACCCGGAGAAAATCAAGGCCATCTTAAACATAAACCGTCTGACATGCCTAAAGGACATTCAACGACTAACAGCCGCCTTCGAGATCACCTACAAGAGACGCAACGCTATCAAGTCACAAGCCTTGGCGGATTTTGTTGCAGATTGGACGGAGATGCCAGATGCTACTCCGTTGCTAGAACTAGAGTACTGGGTGATGCACTTTGACGGATCAAAGCTGCTCAACGGCTCGGGGGCTGGTGTATTGCTACAGTCACCAACAGGAGACAAGCTACACTATGTTCTGCAGATCCACTTCGAGGCTACAAACAACATGGCGGAGTATGAAGCACTTATTCACGGACTGCATGTAGCCAAGGATATTGGCATCAAGTGCATAGTTTGCTGTGGGGATTCCGACTTGGTTGCCTAGCAGGTGGCTGGCACCTGGAATGCGCGGAACCCTATGATGGCGGCATATCGAGACGAAGTGGACGAGATAGCCAAGAGCTTCTTGGGCTACGAAGTCAAGTATGTACATAGGAAACAAAACGAGGCGGCTGATCTGCTGTCTAAGCTTGGATCAGGGCGCAAGCAAATTCCGCCAGGAGTTTTCCTAGAGCACCTGCGCGTACACCATCTGTGAAGGGGGCCGACATTGACAACCCGGATAGAGCTGACTCTTTCGTCAACATGGTGACTAAGGTCCCTCCGGCTTGGACAAAACCGTTCATGGAATATCTCAAACACGGAACTTTGCCCGACGACAAAGTCGAAAGACGGCAAATAGTATGACGAGCAAAGGGTTATACCATAATCAATGGGCAACTCTACCAAAGGAGCACTACTGGTGTATACCTAAAGTGTGTTTCCCAGCTAGAAGGTATGGAAATCCTACGCGAAATCCATCTCGGAGATTGCGGGCATCACGCCGCTCCCCGATCGTTGGTCGCGAAAGCCTTCCGACAAGGATTCAACTAGCTGACCGCGAAGGCGGACGCTGACAAGCTGGTTGAGACATGCATGGGATGCCAGTATTATGCCCGACAACTGCATGTTCCTGCTGAAGAACTGCGAACAATACCAATAACTTGGCCGTTTGCAGTCTGGGGGCTAGACATGGTGGGTTCGTTACAAACGGCACCCTGTGGGTTTACGCATATGCTTGTAGCAGTTGATAAATTCACTAAATGGATAGAAGCTAAACCCATTAGAAAGCTTGATGGGGCAACTGCCCTCAGGTTTGTCCGGGATATAGTGGTGAGATTTGGTCTCCCACATAGCATTATCACCAACAACGGCAAAAATTTGTCACTCGGAGAAGTGGAGGCATATTGTTGGGAGAAAGGCATCCGACTTGATCTTGCTTCTGTGGCACACCCACAATCCAACGGTCAGGTTGAGCAAGCCAATGAATTAATTCTGCAGGGAATCAAGCCACGTATTGAGGCACCGCTACATAGAGCAGCTGGAGCCTGGGCGGAAGAATTACCATCTATGCTGTGGAGTTTACGAACTACACCCAACAGATCCACCGGCTACACCCCTTATTTCATGGTATATGGAGCAGAAGCCATCCAGCCTTCCGACATTCTTCACGATGCACCAAGAGTTGCCGCCTACGACAAAGATGACGCTGAAGAATCCAGACGCCTAGATGTGTACCTTCTCGAGGAGGAGCGCGTTTTGGCATGCCAAAGATCCGCCATCTACCAGCAGAAGCTACGCAGCTACCATAGTCGCCGCATTCGGCATCGCTCGTTTAAAGAGGGGGATTTGGTGCTCTGACTTAAGTAGAAGAAGTCACACAAATTATCCCTGCCATGGGAAGGACCATTCATCATAAGAAAGGCGCTACTCAATGGGTCTTACTACCTCGTTGACAATCGTGAACTGAAGGATAGACCCAACGAGGATCATAAGCGTAAGCGACGTTACCCGGATGATGACTACCCGGAGCTTGATCGGCCATGGAACATAGCACAGCTACTTCCTTTCTACACTTAGCATTTTTTATCTAATTGTGTACCTCTTATATGATCAATGAAATAAAGCTCTCTGGTTCACTCATATTTCTGAGTCTTTTACCTCCTTTAGTGTTCATTTTTAGATCATGTAAAACCTTTATGAACAAGCTTTGCGTTAGCACTTGTGAAAATTCCGCCTATGGGCGTTAGCTTAAGTTTTCTGGTCTACACGTTCTTTGTCGTTTTTATGTGGATTCTGGAGTAGTGCCTTTCGGCACTTATTGTCGGTGATTTTGTGCTCAGGTTATTGACGGTGCCATTGGGCATCATCACCTAAGCGCATGGTTCCGACAACGATTCTTTCGACTCACGAAAATTCAAGCATAAGAACCAAAGTAATGGATAAGCCAGCACTTGCTTAAAAAATAAATATAAATGCTGGAAACTAGTTCTTAAGCAGCAGGAATAAACAACCATTGTTTTCCGCCTTAAGTTACATCAACAAGTTTTTTCCGCGTATACACCAAAGGTGAAACAAATATTACAAAGTTGTTTTTCATTCCTTTGGCGCAGTAGATTTGGAAGCAGCATCGTCACCTGCTGGAGAATCACCCTCAACGTCGGCACTGTGGTGGGACTCGGAGGAATCTTGGTTGCCACTATCGGTGATGTTCATGGGCACGAAGACGTCGATGTCCACCAACTCGGCAACTCTGGTGTCATAACCCGCGAGTGACGACAAGATGGCTTCATGATCAATCTCTTTGCCATCATCGTCGACGTCGGGGATACCAAAGGTCACCGTGTCGATGTCGGCACCTTCGTAGTGTGCCTTCACCATTGACAACGCCATCCTTGCGCCAGCCCGTGCACATGAAGCTTTCCAGCTTGTGATATGCTCGGGGGCTCGGCGCAGAATCTCCGAGTACTTCGCCACGGAGTCCGATGCCTTGATGTTTATCTGGAGGGGCTTGGCAATCTCCTTGGCTTGGGTAATGGAGGTGTTGATGAAGTTGCCGGCAAGAACCATGCATTCCTTGGCTGGAGGTGGCGATCTGGTTAAAACCATAGGAGCTGCAAATTCCGACAAGGAGCGCATGAGTTCAACAATTCAAAGTATCCAGACTACAGAAATCCAAGGCGGAGAAAACGTACTGAAGATGCTGGCCTCAGCTTGCCAGAGGGTGTCCACCAAGGATTGTTTCTCTTGTTGGAGGAGTTGGTACGCCTCGCTATGGCGATGATTCTGCTCATCAGCATCTCGCTTCTGATCTTTTAAGATCGCGATCTCCTTCTTCAAGCGGTTGATTGCCTCGGTGATGGAGTCCTGCAGGGCCTTCATCGACTCCTCATGCATCTTCAGCATGTTCTTCCTCTCCTGCTTAAGAATTTTGTTCTCGCTATCCAGCTCTTGAATGTGCTTGGATTGCTCGACAATATTCTTGGCCTTGGCGATGGTTTCTGCATGTCGGAGAAAGTAAAGTACACAGTGAGTACTCGGAGAATGCGGGCACAAAACCAAGTCGGAATGCGCATTAGAAAACAGACGCTTGCTCTTGGTGATCTGTTCCTTCAAGAAGGCAGTTTGCCCTTTTCAGCTTCTAGATCTACACGCATCTTCTGGTACTTGTCATTTGCCATGCCCCTCCGAGCATTCTCGTTTTGTGGAAAAAAGAACAAAATTAAAACGTTGTTTAGTCTGCTTGGAGCATCTAGTCGGAAAATTTCCACCTAGACGCTCGGGGGCTACAGCGAGAGTTTTTAACTTAGCTTTTCTTTAAGCATCTCGTCGGAACTAATTCAGTTCTCAATTAGAAGCTTGGGGGGCTACAGTATAAAGTTTTTAACTCGGATATCTGCTTAGCTTTTATTTAAGCATCTTGTCGGAACTAATTCAGTTACAACTAGAGGCTTGGGGGCTACAGTATTGAAATTTATAAACACTGCGTATGCTACTCTTAAAGCATCTAGTCGGAATAGTTCATTCCATCTAAATGCTTGGGGGCTACAGTGAGAGGTTTTCTAACTTAGTCACTCTTAGAGCATATAGATGCAAAACCTATGGTTTTCCGTCTACATCCTCGGGGGATACAGTGGGATACTCATATGAAATGCAAAAGGCAAAGAAAACTTACAAGTGCGATGATCTTGAGGTTCGTAGCGCTCTCGGCCAGCAGCTTGGCAAAGGATTCGCTATTTCCTTGCACTGCTTGCTGGCGGAGCTCCTCTAGACCGCACGTTGGAGATGTCGCCGCACCAGGGACCAAAGTAGTGCTACCCGGTGTAAGTACCGGATAGACTATCTTCGGATAGACTATGGTTTTCTTGGGTGTGGGGGCGCCACCAACGGCAGAAGTACCAGCTTCCACCACCGCCTTGCCGCCACTGATGGCATCCTTAGCCGGAGCTTCAGCCATTTGTTGACCGGTGCTCTCCTACGTTGCCTGCTCGCTGACAACAGCGAGTTCAGTAGAGGTGCCAGAATCCACTTCCATGGCGGAAGGGCCTGATGCCTCCTTAGCTTGTGATCTTGTCGGGGCAGACAAGGGCTTGACGGCAGGAGTAGTAGGGGCGATGGCGAGGGAGGCGTCGCGATGCAGCATGTCTTTGATATTTCGAGAAGCCCCCAAAGTTTTGGAGGTCTTCTTGAGGCTGGTCGTGGCTTTCTTCCTGAAACGTGCAAAATGCGTAAGTACAGGAACAAGACAGATAAATAGACAATCTCGGAGAATGAGAAGTTTACACTAGTGGGGGTGCTTTGGCAAAGGGGATCCCGGTGGTTCTTCTCTTTTCCGCCTCCAGGGCGGCGGTAGTCTTTTTGGAGGCTCCACCCTCCGTCTTCTTCTTCTTGCCTCCGTCGGCAGCGTCGGAGGTGGCGCTCCAAGACGGAAGAACTGGAGTATATGTCGTACACGGAAAATAAAAACCTACCTTTGGGCACTTGACGTCTACGAACATGTCGTAGGTGATGGTGAAGTCGCGCTTCTTATCCTTCACCTTGATGATGTCCTTAAGGCGGAGCTTGACGGAGTCGCTCGATAAGTTGTCCACGGAGATGCGGAGGCTATCCCTTCTGTCGCTGGTATACTCGTGCATGAGCTTCGCGCGGTGCTGCAGAGGTTGGATTCGCCTGATGAACCAGCACATGGCTAGGTCCAAGCCGGTAAAACCTGTCTCTACAAACCACTCTATCCGCCTTATGGCGCGAGAGGCTTCAATGTCGGAGGGAAGGTAGGCCTGGGATCTCCATGACGAGGCTTCGACGGCGGTTCCGTCAACGAAGTCCGGGTACGTAACTTGTCGGCCAGCCAGCGGGATGTCTGGGCCGTAAAAGTACGTCCGTTGCCAATTCTTGCAGGACTCGTGGCCGACGATGTCGGGGAACCGCCGGCCAGGTCGAATCTTGAAGCTTATCGTGCCACAGTTCCTAAGCTCTTCCTTACTATGTCCGGCTTCACGTTTGACGGTGAAGAAGTACACAAAAAGGTCTAACCTAGGTTTTATCCCTAAGTATCCCTTGCAAAGTTCCGTGTAGTTGCTAAGCACTAAGATACTATTGGGGAAAGGTTCTGGGGCTAGACTCTATAATGGTTCAAGACGGAGAGGAAGAAGTTGGAGATGGGCAGGGAGACGCCGCGTACCAGTTGAGCTTTGAGGTACACCTTTTCTCCGGCTTGTGGAGAAGGTGTCACCTCGCCGGCCGGCGCCGCCCGTCAGGCAAGTCCCTCCGTCGCGGGGAGGTAGCCTTCGGCGACCATCTCTTGGATATCACGGTCTGTGATATCCGAGCCGCGCCAGTCGCCCTTGTGCGAGTCTGGTTCCTCCTCCAGTGGCTCTAGCTCCGCCAAATTTGGGTCGCCGCCGGTGGACTCGATCACCGCCGACGCGGGGATGACCAAACCTTCTGGGGGCACAACGACGGAGCTCGCTGGCTTCGCCACAGCTTCGCTCGATGCTGCCATTGATGGAGAAGTGCTGCTGCTGGCCATGGAGTGAGGATGGGTGTGACTGGTGCAGATTGGAAGCTAGGGTTTTCTCGCGAGTTGGAAGCGGAGATCTCGAAGGGGCGCGCGCTGGAGCAAGAAGATGATGCGAGGAGAATGAGGTAAAAAGTGGAAATTTCCCCACGGTTACTATTTATCATCCTCGGGTCAAGATTCGTGCAGCTTGATCGGACGGTTGCCGCGTAGGCGACGTGTTCGCGAACGTGCGCGGAAATTTCGCCACGTCTCCAACCGTCTTCGCCAACGGTTCGTATCGCTCGCGCGGGAAAATCAGATATGATTGCATTCTCTGCATGTGTGAGTTACGAGGCGTCGCTGACCTAAGCCTACGTCGTCCTAGCTGACATGGGCAGATGAGCCGTCACATCGAAGATACCGACATAGACGGATTCAATCCGACTATGGAAGAGTACAATCGAAGATTCAGCATTCCTCCGGCTTACAAGTTGAAGACGGAGAAAACTTTGTAGGGTTCTTTGGGAGGACTACAAGATATTGCTTGAAGATTTGCCGACATCCAACTAGACGGAGCATTTATCTGAAGAGGCAAGGCAGCGCAAGATCTCGGAGTTCTCCAGGGGCTGCTGTTGGGGATATGCTATATGGGTATCCTCATAGCATGTCACTTATCCGGATAACCCGGGTGGCCCATAGTCGGTAGTATGTCCTATGGCCTGCTGGGCGGCCCAGTTAGACGGATCCAGAAGGGAGGCCCATGCCGGATAAAGGAAGGCTACGGTGGAGTCACCAACGTACCCGGAGCCTTGGAGTGCAAGATACACAAAACTAGTAATAGATGGTGTAGGACTCTATAACCTGTCCGGCTAGGACTTTTCCCTATAACCCTAGGACCTGGCGAATATATAAGTCGGGCCTATGGGAGCCTTTAGGGCACAATATCAGACGTTCATAGACAACCTCGCACAGCGAACCTATCTCTGTAACTCGGCGTATTGTCCTTATAGTGATTTATAGCAGGAGTAGGATTCCGCCGCCGTCGTGGGATCTGAACCTAGGTAAGCTGTGTTACCTCGTACCAGTCAACCGTCCGCCTTACCCCACGTCTCTAAACACGCACTGTAAGGACCCCTCCATGGCGTACTCGTCGGCAATACCACGACAGTAATCACATTTGTCGGTCCCTCTAGTGAGCTTAAACTGTGAAAAAATACAGGTAGGTTCAGTTGCAAGGAAGAAAACATTAAGACAAAGGAGGTAACGGCAAAGCAGCGCCCTCATGAGGGGAACGACGCTGAGACGTCGTCGCTGCCCGGTCTGGCAGGCCAGCCCTGGGGTTTCCCCCGTTGCTCGAGGATGAAGTCTGATCAGGGTCATGCCAGCGCCTCCAAGGAGGTAACGGCACCCTCGGGCGTCGCCGTTGACAGCGCAGGCCATCGCCGCGCGGGGATTTCTCCCCGACCCAAGAACAGGGGCCTCCGAAGACCGTCGATGCAGGGGCAGACGTGAGGTGGCATTGCAGGCCGCTGGCAAAGAACTTCACACAGGGGGGAGAGCCTAGGAACTTGTCGTCGCAGGAGGGGGGCACCGACCAACACAGCGTCATCGGCCACCGTCGGGAGTGTGTCGGGCAGACGGGAGCCACCTGCACCGCGCCGCCGCAGACAATGGCCGCTGCTGCACCTGGCCCGTAGCTTCCACCGCTGGGATCTACCGGGGTCAGAGTAGAGCAGCCCTCGCCCAGGGGGCTGCTGCTCGCATGCTCGCCCGCCCGGCGTCCTCCACCAGCGGCGGACGAGAGGGGGTGGGAGGAGGGGGATTGCAGCAAGGGTACCGGCAGCTCGAGGGGCACCGCCGCCAGCACCGCCAGACGCGCCATGGCAGCGGCCCGCCCGGCCCAGGTCAGGCCTAGATCGGGCCCGAGCGTCGCCGCCAGCAAAAGCGCCGCCACCGCGTCGCGCAGTCGCCGGCCTCGCAGCGCTGCGCCGCCACGCCGCCATCCACCACTCAAACTCCGCGCCGCCTCGCACCAGCGCGACCCGCGCGACGTCGCCTCTCCGCGCGAAGGGGCTTCGCCAGGGTGCGCACACAAGCCCCCAACCGCCTTCGGCGGCTGGGCGCCGCCACCACCGCCGGTGCCGGCGGCGGAGGCCAGGGGAGGCAGGGGAGCGGTGGCTTTTCTAGGGTTTGGGGTCGCCTCCGGAGTTGCCCGCGCGAGCGACCCGGGAGGCAGGGGGAGGGGGGTTCACCGCCCTGTAAATTTGTCGCAAGCTGTTTCATGGTTTTATGCTTTCTTGCCCGGTTATAGATATATTTTATGGTTGGTATTGCAAATATTTGTTGAGATCTCATAAGGAAGCAGTGTTTACCATGTACTCCTTTTTATTACTAGATTTAGGAGTGCGCCTCGGCGCACGGGACCGTATGTTTCGTAGATATTGAGCGTTAGTTTATGGAGCTCTTAAATTTTGCTATCTAAGTTCCTATTGTTAATGTGGTTGAGATGTTTGATCTCATTTACAAAGTTTTAGTGAGATTTGTGCAATGTTCTGTATAATCGTTTTAAACCATTGGTACATATATTGTTGCACACCGGATGCAATAATTGCTTTGATCCACGAGACGGAGAATTTGTTTAATTCAACTAATATAGCCTTTCAGATTTTTCACATCGATGACAGGCATGATCGTATTCTCGAAACTTTTTATGCTAAAGAAACAAAACATATCTAGTGCATAGATATGATAATACATCTGCCCCAAGAAAGTGTCAACACCGCTGGTAATCTCAACCATTACAGAATTTTAGCCGGATAATTCCAGGAGATAAAATAGGAACTGGCCCTGGCTAGCAGCTGATAAAGAACTACATATACACCACATAGTTCTTGGCGCTCTTGCTATGAGCGCTAAAAGGCTAAGCTACCAAAAATTGTTGTTGAAATAAGCAGGGAAGGGTATCTCCTTTATCTCATCACCGAAATAATTCCTTGAGCTTGGTCAACCAGCGGGCATACTCCTTGGTCTGCTTGGTCGCCATGTAGTCATGCATGAAGTTGGTGGTCATCAGCGTCACCCTACTATACCTCCGGGAACTTGAACATGGCCTTCTGCACATTCGTGGGAAGCTTGCTTGAAAGGGACGAATCGTAATGGGTAATAATTAGTCACACGATACCATGATGCAAAAGCAAGGACGTCAAGAGGAAAGAAAGGGGTATTCTTACGTGAATCCCAGGGCCTTCGAAGGGGGTACTTCTCTACATCATAATGACTTTTCCGATATCAGCATGTCTTCAATGGTGATCTCCCCGTTGAAAGTTGTGGGAAACTCAAGTTTCGGGCCAGTTCCCATCAAGTTTCTTCCTCGCCCTCATCTTCGTCGCCATCGTCGACCTCGTCATCTTCATGAACTCAGGCTCTGCATCCATATTATCCATGATGATAATGACCTCAATGTTCTCATCCTTGTATTTTCTTTTCAGAACGACCACGCTCATTCAATCATTCATCAACAATTTAAAGAAGGGGAAGTTGTCTGCAGTAGGTTCCTGTCAAAAGAAGGGCAAATGAATAGAGTATCACACCCGAGTTATATTTATTTGCACTATTCAAGTGTGCTTAGTAAAAAATCCTTCATTTTTTAGTAAAAAGAGAGAGAAATTGGAATAGTCGCGAGTCTAGATTCATCCAAATAAACAGGGCGGGGCGGGACAAGATCCGCAAGATGACCACAAGAAAGCCGAATCCGTGACTAAATTATTTGCAAAACTATTAAGAAGGCTATGACAATGTCAATTATCTAACACTAATTTTTCAAAACAATCTTTAACCCTAAAGGGTTTGCGACGTAAAGAAATTTGGGAGATACTACCAGAGAAGATACCTTTTAGAGGAGCAGAAACTTCATCACCTAAACTTTGTCATCAAAGAACTTGTATTTTAGGAACCTAATTGAGGGTAGTTGTGCACCCAGAACATTGGAACCTGGCTGCACAACCAAGATTCAAGCATCTCCCGAGAAGAAACGTCTAAAACCTTTAAAATTAGTAAATACCATATGTGGAGATTATTTCAAGGGCATGCTTTACACCAGTTTTTGTAGAACAATGCCATACCAATGGATGCTTTAGATACTGTGATATTTTCACTCATGTAACTTTGGTCCCTATGATTTTACAGTTAATCTATGAAGTATAACATTGTGGGGTGCTGCAGCACAACAGTGATTAGGATATAAGTGAGCCTACAAGTTCAGGATCAACCGCACTCGTGCTAATTTAAGTAAACTAATTCTTTGCCATGCAAATACCATATAGATTAATTAAAGGGGTCGCCTTCAGTTCTGTGATTAAAGATGGAATCAACCAGTATTGCAAGCGACTGAAAGTAGTGCAGAGACAAAAATTGAATATACCTTCAAAATGGGCTGGAATGATAAAGTCGAGATCTGCAAAAAAGAAGTAATCCAAAAAGTATGAATTTAAACATGCTAAATAAACTTGTAACTTAGAATTTACTAAATGGACAATTTATATACAAAAGGAAGCTAAGAATCCTACAGTATTGTATAATTTACTTTTTTATTGAATATCAAGAAAGTAGAAGAACAAGGACCTATCCAGCAACCATAAACAATGAGCTAACTAAAAAATTTAAATATACCTTGAAAATGGGCTGGAATGATAAAGCCGAGATCTGCAAAAAAACAGTAATCCAAAAAGTATGAATTTAAACATGTTAAATAAACTCATAACTTAGAATTTACTAAATGAACAATTTATATACAAAAGGAAGCTAAGAATCCCACAGTATTGTACCAAAAAGTTTATACATTGAAACCAACATAATCTCTTATCCATCATCCTTTCACCCGTGACATAAGTCCAACAAAGCCAATAAATAAGAATAGAAATACATGATGCAATACTATTTAAGATTATATATATTGTTTATGAGAGGAAAGTACCGAAAAGAATCTGGTCTACCTGTATTGGCAGATTGTAGGGAACAAAGTAATGCAGAAAACACAATATAGGGCTATTGCACTATATATTGAAACAAAATAAAAATCTAAACAATTGAGTGGGGCACTCATCAACATGGTGCTCACAAGATTTTCCATTGTCGATTCATATATAATGTGACGCAGAGGAAGGGATAGAAAATGCAGAGTGAGGTCGGGGCTGAAGCGGATCGGATGAACCTTTAAGAAACCCTTAAATTTTTTAAAAGAAAATTGTAGGAAACAGCAAGCATGCAAACTGATGTGCTGCAAGTAAGATTCTCAAGTAACAGAAAGGGTTTGAATCACATATCAGGAGGGGAGAATAATACATATTTGAGCTGTCTCAAGATTACCTTTTCAACTCAACCACATAAGCAGATTCATAGGTCCCAACGACAATGTAATACTAAAAAGCTGCATTAAAAAGGAAATACATAAATAGCTCGAAAGCGGTAATAAAGGAGAAAAAATGGCATGCATATTGAGACGCACTAACAGAGACATCGAATATGTCTGATAGTAGACACGTTCCACATTCCATCTAGGGAGACTTAGACCATAACCAAAAGGGGCGAAGATATATTGTCCAGCCAAAGAGAAGTACCTCCTTGAATGCCATGAGGACTGACTTGAGATCTAGGTGTGGCAGGGCCTTTCTGCCCTCTTCGGTTTGTTTTTAAATTGAAGGAATGGTTTTAGAAAGATAGAAGATACCTGAGCGCTATAAATTTATTTCAAAAAGGATCCTAATGTCACGGCTTAAAGAGTTTTTGGCAAGCATCCCTCACCATTAAGGTCATACGCTAGAAAAATAAAATACATTTAGTTATCTAGTATCTCGAAGATGTACCTCGTTGCGAGAATTGACATATCTTGGGAGAAAGAGCAGCCTGTGAGCGGGCGGTCATCTCCATTCTCGCTGCACTCAAGCACGAATTCCCCTGCTTGCTTCATAACAAGGTCCGCCCTAGCCTCAGGGTCCTCGTCAGGGTCAGTGAGGCAGCGCTTGGCCTCCCGACCCTGGCCTTAGAGCAGTTCTAACAGAGCCCGTAAAAACGCAATGCAGCGAGGTGAAGCGGACACTGTATCCAACATTCAATGAGCTTAATTTATTCATATACATAAAAAAATTGGTAATGTTGATGAGCATTATTAATAGCTAACATCAATGTATTCATGAGCGTTGTTTTGGCATATTGGTACAGTAGAAGAATTAGACAAAAAGCAGACTAAAAGAAATTCACTATTCTCAGGACTCCCTCAAACTCCAACTCTCAGATTTATACACATGAACTAAGATTTGCATATGAGCAACTGTGCATACTAATTCAGGTTTGAGTGCAACTCAAGATACATCATTTGTATGTACGAAATAGAAACAAAAATGTTTCAAGCGTAAACACATTATTCCTTGCAGTGTTTTGTTTGATAAACAATACAAACCATAGGATGTAAATAACAGGACCATTTGTAAGTGAAGCCCACCTTTTCAGCATTCATTTAATCCATCTATTCACCCCGAAAGAGCAATACAGAGTCAATATAAACCTGAACACTACAAACCATATTGTGTGACAACTGACTGGTAAGGATAAATACACCCACTAGACCTCGGGCCAAGTCCTTGATGTTCTTAATTTCTGAACCGGTAATCCCAAACTTCAATCGTGCACCATAAACCTGAATAGAAACAATACACATTAAAAAGCAATATCCCAAAATTGACACCAATGGCAGATGGCAAATAAAATTAGCCTTTTACAGCTTCCCATATTCCTCTGTCAACAAGCAGATAGAGAGCACCCAAACCTGAACCGTGTGAAGCTCAAGTGTACTGTCCATCTTATTGCAATGTAATTTTTACATTAACTCACCATGTTTTTTGTACAATATCCTCAGAGGGTAACCAAATGCACATCCGGCTACAGCCCACCGAGCTCCTTTGCACCATTGAAGAAGAGACCGAGAAGGGTCGTGGCTGCGTTGCTCGCCCGCTCCTCCTTGCCGAAGGAGAAGGCACGGGGAGGGGTTGATGAGAAGGACGACGGAGGAGGCGACGGGATTGGGGAGGGAGGGGAACGGACGTGGATTGGGGAGGATCCGTGCGAGGGGATTGGAGCCGGCGGCTAGGCTGCCAATTTGCAAAATGGCGGAGCTCCACCAGTACCTCCTCCGGGCGACGACATGACGTGCAGCAACGGTGCGCTGCTCCTGCTGGCCGGCGGCGCGAAGGGCAGCTGCGGAGGGAGACAAGATGTCATGGGAAGTAGCAGCTTGAAGGGCAGCGGCGGAGAGATCCTCCCGGCAATGCCATGGCTGAAGGAGGAGGTTGCGGGAGGTAGGTGGGAGGGTGGCTGCTAGGGAGGAGAAGGGTCGCTGCTCGCCGCTTGCGGTAAGAGAAGGGCGAGACGCACCGTGAGAGGAGAAGAGGAGGCGGCTAGGGTTTGGGAGGAGAAACGGGAGGGGACTGGGGAGGGGGACGGGATTGGGTTGTTCAGGTGGTTCGACTCGCACGCGCCCCTCACACCCTTCACACCCATGCCTAACCCACCCATGGATTGAGCAATGGCTGAGTGGTGGACCGACGACATCGCGGGGCCAATAGCAGCGAGACGCACCAGCAGGCGGGTAGGACACGGCCGGTCCATCACGTACATGCGGGTTTGCGGGTAAATCAGAACCATTGATTCCGAATCGGACGGCCCATCAAATCAGAATTTCGTGGAGCTTCGTACTACCCCCTCCAATTATTGGTGTAATACTAGGGAGGTCTTTAGTCTGGCGATGACAAGGATAAGGTGGTTGAAGGGACTAGGAAGCTCGCGAAAGTAGCTGTGGATGTGGCTTGACGCTCAGGAATGCACGCAGTTCAAAACCGGACGATGCAGGGAGATTGAAAGTTTGTCCCAGATCTTTGTGTTGTTGGAGTTTCTTGTCTAGCTTCTTTAGATTAGTGCTCTTCTGGCTTAGAATTGGTTTGATAGTCTTTATCTCTTTTTTCTCTATAATAACTGTTGGTAGGATGAACTTTGTTGGTTTGGTGGTAACATGTTTTTGCCCCATGGTGTCGTTTTGAGACCGAATGTCACAGTAGGTTGTTTGTTAGTGCCCTAACTCGCTTCTTAGTCGCATCTCCTCTTTCTTTGTCTAGGATTGTATATAAGTTAAACTTTGTATTTCCATTTTGTTATGAAATCGAAAGGGGTAGGAAGCCCGGTTGGAAAAAACAAGGACCAGAGTCCGGGCTCGCTCGAGGCTTTCACAATAACACGATTGTCATGTGATGTCTCTTACGATGCGTTGAATCTATATATTGTATATGTGGCCCTCTATTTCACCTACCTCTTTTCTTATCTGCACATCTATCTTTTGATTCACGATGAGGTCAACATGAAAGCATGTGCATCGACCATGAAAGCATGTGCACCGACGATCTGATCACATTCCACGATGCTTAATGTGAGTAAATGGAATATCTAACGCTTGTTGGGGGATTCAAAACTATAGTTGTCACTCGCACTCCCTTTCAATCGTCATATGGTTTATCGATGATACTAATCATTAGAGATCACGCTCAACCCAGAAAGGCACTACCTAGACTTGCTCCGCAACAAAAATGACGCTTTAATAAAATTAGTTCATAGCCATTCAAAATTCTCTTTATATAATCTATCTTAGCTTGTGCATGTTTGAGGGTCACAAATATTTAGACTGGAATTGCGATCGACCTGCACACCTACGAATCGCGACTTGCACACCTACCAATCGCAAGCACCATTAGTGGACATCGGAAGAGGAGGTCAAAATTGTTCTGTTCCAAATGTTCCCCACAAAGGCACCGGAACTGGATGGGTTCCCGTCGCATTTTTCAAAACCCATGGGGAGATATGTGAGGAAGAAGTTAGCCTTGGCATTGATGTGTGTGCTCAAGGGTGAGGATGATATGCACGATATAAACCAAACTTTTGTAGTATTAATACCAAAGGTTACGGGTCCAAAGGAATTGGGTCAGTTTAGGCCAATCAGCATGTGTAATGTGATTTACAAGGTTTCTTTGAAGGTCTTAGCGAACAGATTAAAGGTGGTGCTTCCAGAGATAATTGTTGAGGAACAATCGGCTTTTGTCCCGAGGAGAGATCACAGACAATATCATTACTTCTTATGAGTGTTTACACTTAATAAAGGGGAATCAAGCGAAAAAACCCGTTTCTGTGTAGTCAAATTGGATACGAGGAAAGCATATGACATGTTGGAGTGGAAATATCTTGAGGCCATTATGATCAAGATGGGTTTTCGTTGTGGGTACAACTGGTGATAAGGTTACTCACCACGGTGTCCTTCCATGTTTTGTTCCATGGAGGAAGACTACAAAAAATTACCCTCTTAGGGGTTTGACACGGCGATCCTATCTCACTATATTTCTTCTTGTAGGCAGCAGAGGGTCTTTTCGTGCCTTTTAAAACACCACAGTTTATAATTAGAGATCTATGGATCAAAGGTAGCGATCGTCTTCCCTAGTTGTAAACCACCTCCTTTTGTAGACGACAGATGTTATTACTCGAGGCAGATATGGAGGTTGCTGGTAAGGTTCAAGATCTCTTGAAAAAACCTTGTTTGGCATCTGGCCAAAGGATTAATCGAGATAAATCATCTATCTTCTTTAATAAGAGGTGTCCGAACAATGTCAAGGTGGAAGTCAAAGCCACTCTTGATGTCCATAATGAAACACTAATGAAATGTATTTGGGAATGCCATCAAACGTAGGAAGATCCAGGGGAGGATCCTTCAAAAATATAAAGGGCGGGATATGGAGGAAGATCCAAGGTTGGATGGAGAAGTTGTCAGCAGGAGGCAAAGATATTCTTCTCAAATTTGTTGCCCGTGTTGTGCTGATTTTCTCTATGGCAACATATCAATGCCATGTTGAGAAATTTTTGGCAGGGCAGCCGCGAGGGTGAACACAAACCAAGTAGGGTCTCATGGAGAGACATGTGCAAGCCGAAATACATGGGTGGTTAGGCTTTGGTTACATCGGGATTTTAATCACGCTCTTTTGGCATGACAAGGATGGCGCATCTCGATTCAGTGAGTGCAAGGATTACGTAATCTCGT
This sequence comes from Avena sativa, assembly GCA_916181665.1. Taxonomy (NCBI): domain Eukaryota; kingdom Viridiplantae; phylum Streptophyta; class Magnoliopsida; order Poales; family Poaceae; genus Avena; species Avena sativa. The sequence continues at coordinate 112,916,887 of OV702283.1, forward strand.
TATTTATTGACATCCCAGCTTCTATAGTCTCAAAATAGGCTTTCGCCTAGCTTTGCAAATAAAACGACCATCCATACATAGTTTCAACGAGTCCAAAACGACGAAAGACGGAAGCTGGAGGGGAGGGGCACAACACAAACACCCCACTAAATAGAGATACAACAAAAGCTTAGGCAACGACAATAAGCAGGGATTCCACAGTCCAGAGAAGACTTAGGATCGGGTAGATGGCGGTGCGATGTGGCATGCCTCCTCAATGAGACATCGAAGGATGTCGTCTAGATTTTCCTTGTCCTGGCACCTACATAGCGGGTGGCATGCAAAAGAGTGAGGAATTTGAAGATCGAGTCAGTGGCACGTCGTAGGAACACTTTTTCCATCACCATTTTGTTTCGTACCATCCACAGTGTCCATGATAACGCCGCAAACATGAACCAGAAGAGGCGTCGCCTCTTGCCGGGTTCGTTCACATGTGTTTCAAGGAATTCTCCAAGATCCTGGGCATCCCAATCAGGGCCTAGGGCTTCTCGGATGAAGTTCCATAGAAACTGGGCCGCGGGACAAGTGAACATTATGTGCGATCCAATCTCTGGGATCAAACATAATGGACATAACCCGTCCCCTGGTCCATGTCGTAGGGACACCTTTATGCCCGAGGGAAGGCGATCGCGCAGCATCTGCCACATAAAAATATTCGTCTTCAGGGGTAGAGGGGCTTTCCACAGGTGTTTGGTCCAAGACAAGGCGGCTCTAAATAGGGCCCTATATGCCAATCTAACTGAGAAGGCCCCTGACGGAGTCAATCTCCAAGACAGCTCTCAGCTGCTATAGTGAGTGGTGGGATCTAACCCTTCTCAAATTTGGAGGGCGCTGCATGAGGGTATCCAAGTTCTAAAGCATGGCCTGATAACGAGGAGACAACGTTTGATGACCTGCAACGTCGTGTTTCATACTTCTTGATCCGACCACAACTACGTGGAGATTTTTGGCCCAGACCCGACAATTCATCGGGACGTTGTGACGAGATGACCCGCGACAACTCCGTAGCCTGTCGAGTACTTTCTGACGACACTCAGCTTGCGAAGCTAGCTCTCCTGATTGATCTTGCAAGTACTAGTCAGACAAAGTATCACGCGGAGACGATTTACCACATGCACGTATCATGACTTAGCTTTTTATTTTCTCAATCGCTCAATTGATTATAGGGTATATACGTGTATATATAGCAGTTCTAGTGTAGCTATTTTAGTAGGATTAGGACTCCTGATTCCTACGTCAACCGTGCTACAAAAATCTACACATACTCGTATACTACTTATATACGACAGAGCGCATTGCGCCGTGCCGATGTCGGTTCGGACATGTTTATTCCTAACAATCACCCTCTAAGCACGACGTGCGCTTCACCTCGACCTGGATTCCAAATACGCCTGCTTCTCGCGGGTGTCATCCACGGTATTGCTTTCACCGCACTCTTACTCAGTACCCTTGTCACCGATTTTGCTTTTGTCGACTTCTCCATGGCTTCACGCTTTCACCGCACCCTTACATGGTTCCTTGATGAACAACCATTGCCTTTGGTGGTTCATCGTCGCCGAATTTTTTTACCATCCGAAGTATCTTCTTTGGGTAGTAGCGCCTTGCATGCATGCTTCCGTCGGTCGTAGTCGTCTCAGCTCCAGTGCAGTCGGAGGCTGTACGATATACTCTTCTGTATCTGACGTCGCTCTTGTCTCTTTATTTTCTGAACCACCAGGTATCGGCGAAGTAGACCCACCAGCCCAAGCTGGCAATTTTCCTTTCGGCATGAATCCTTTCGTTTCACTTTGTGCTGGCGATTCCTTGCCTTCTGATGCAGACTCTGGGATGCATCCTCCCTGTATGCTTCCTAGCCTCCACTGGACCCTGCGTCGACTGAACCTCCATCTTTGTTTGGTTCATCAACATGTGAGCTGGTTGGTGGCGTTAATAAACCACCAGCAGCTTCTCTTCCTGATGATTATTTGCTCACGTGAATTATTTCTAATTTTTCTGATGATTATTTGCTCACGTGAACTATTTCTAATTTTATCACGTGAGCAAATAATCATCAGGAAGAGAAGTTGCTGGTCTCTTGGCAGCTCCATGCAACTCTGCTCCTGGCTCTTTCCTTGGACTGAACACAACCCATCTTCGGTTCGCTCGAGGCAGAACACCACCGGGGCCTCTTCCTTCTTCCGGTCCGTCTTCTTCTGACCTGGTTGGTGCAACGTACAGGATGCTCCCTTCTAGTCTGTTTACTGGGCCGTTTAACCCTTATTTTTTTTAGAACCCCTGATGGAGCATTTGCTTCTAGCCTGTTTTCTGGGCAGGCTGGCCCTAGCCTGACTGGACCTACTTCTCTTGGTCCGTCCATTTCTTCTGGCGATACAGTGCGCACGCTGTTTGGCTTACTTATTTTTTCTGCTTCAACTTCTGGGATGGACAACCCTGGACCTCCTGACGGAGCTCCTTCAGGCAGGCTTTTTTCCTTTTAGACCGCCTTCTTCTAGCGTTTGTGGGTCGCCAGCCCCTGGACCATCATCTGATCTATTTTCTGGGACTCCGGATGAAGCCCCTCTCGGCGGATCACTTCTTTTGGACCGTCTCTTTCTGGCATTTCTGGGCCGCCAGCCCTGGACCTTCCCTTGGCTCGGGCTCCACACGTGAAGCTCCTCCTCCTGGGATGCCAAGAAGAATACATGCGCCACGTCTGTCTACTGTTGGTGGTGGCCATCCTGTCGTGCTATTTCCTTCATCATGAAACGTCTTCCCAATCCTGGACATCGTGTCTGGCAACATCGGTAGTCCGAGTGCTCTCCGGTTGCACTTCCGAGCTTGAGGTGAACTCCTTCTCAGAATTTCGCATGTTCACGCTGACTTTTTTTGACGCCTTGGTCTCCGTACTTGGCTTCGCCAGACTTGACGAACCAATCGGGGTCACTTCCAGTTCTATCAATGTCATCTCGTCGTTCAAGACAATCTCCTGCTGCCCCACATGAACACTAGTGTCGTCGACACCTGCGCATACTACCTTGATCGCTCCCCACACATTCTTCACCGATTTCTTTCCGACGAGGTGTTGTAGCATGTCCGTCGGCATAACCGAGTAGAGCGCCATCAATGCTTGGCTACCCTCTCGGTACTTCGCACCTGCCTTGACATACTCATTGCCGCCGGGATCAATGGTCTCCCAAATCTGTTGACCATCCATGGCGCACTACATCATAAACGCCCATAGGCCGTAGTGTTTGCGATCCAGACGCGGATACAAATCCACGCCCACCGTCTCAAACGCTGGTGCCGATGCCGAGCTCTCGTCTTCCTTGACCATCGCCATGACCTCCTTGTACTTTCAGCAGATCACGAATGACGATCTTGGCTCTGATACCAATTGTTGGCCCAGACCCGACAATTCACCGGGACGTTGTGACGAGATGACCTGCGACAACTCCATAGCCTGTCGAGTACTTTCCGACGACACTCAGCTTGCGAAGCTAGCTCTCCTGATCGATCTTGCAAGTACTAGTTAGACAAAGTATCACGCGGAGACGATTTACCACATGCACGTATGGTGCCTTAGCTTTTTTATTTTCTCAATAGATCAATTGATTACGGGGGTATATACGTGTATATATATCAGTTCTAGTGTAGCTATTTTAGTAGGATTAGGACTCCTAATTCCTACGTCAACCGTGCTACACAAACTTACACGTATTCGTATACTACTTGTATACAATAGAGCGCACCGCGCGCCGTGCCGGTGTGGGTTCGGACGTGCTTATTTCTAACAAGGAGGAGAATCTACGACAATGTTTCTTGCTGATGGACATGGACGTAGACATTATCAGAGAAATATCGATCTATGGTAGAAGACAAGAGGACTTCTGGGCCTGGCATTATGATCCGAAGGTTGTTTTTGTTGAAGCCATCGTACATGATGTTGATTAGCATGAGAGAACGAAGGGAAGCATGGCGGGATAACAGAGCCACAAGATAAAATAAGGAGATGATCGCAAGGGAATGGAGATCGCACACTAGAGTTCCATCTAAAGTTCGAGTATCTCTGTGTAGGCTCTCGAAACAGTCGTTGTCCATGAACGGTGTGCGCCATCACAGATGCATTGCGGATGATGACTGTTGTCAGCTGTGCGAGGCTCGTGATTCTTGGCAGCATGCACTATTGGACTGCTCGATGTCAAGAGGAGTGTTTGGGCACTCATCGACGAGGAGATTGTAGAACATCTGAGTGGCTTAAATGAGGGCGATTCCCGGGTGTCTTGACGGGATGATCGCTACTCTGAAACCGGACGAGAAGGTCTGTGACTCTAGGCAATCTGGCATGCCAGGGGTAAGGTACTAGGAAAGAACTAAGTCGCCGACGGCCGGACGGACGCCGACGGCCAAATGCCGAGGCCATTGGCATAGCGACCTCCTCCGGCCAGTAGCCCAGCCCAGCCGTTGGCGTAGGCCCGGCCGTCGGCATAGACGAATGTGGGTAGCCCTCGACGTAGCGTGCCGTCGGCGTAGCAGAGAGGGTTGTGCAGACGGTGGCCCTTGGCGTATGTCTCGCTCTCGGCGTAGCCCTATTTCAGGCACAGTGATGGAAACGACGTTAGGTAGCCACGCTGTGCCCGGAAAAAAATGGTTGGTCTGTGCCGACGGCTGGGCCATCGGCGTAGGCTTTCAGATTTTTTTCTAACTATTCTTTCTTTTACCTCATTAATTTTTGAAAAATTATAACTAAATTATTCTAATTTAGAAAAATATAAATAATATATCAAAATTTGCAGAAAAATAAGGTCTATCTATCTACACTCAAATATTACACATTTGTAAATAAAAAGTAAGTAAAACATAAAACATTAAATATAGTTTAAAACGGGCATAAAAATTCAAAAAGATCCAAACAATGTGAAACCTTCGGGTGGTGTCATATTATGTGACATAGTTAGAAGAAAAAATATCAAACTTGGTATATTGATTATGTCTCAAAAAACCTTCACAAAATGATCTATCTCATTCGAGGTTTTCTGGCTTTTGGGTCAAATGATCAGTGTTATGGCTAGAATGAAGGTATAGTTTATGATAATGTGTTCATATTATGCATATATGTGCATCATGCGATGGCGAAAATGTTTCAGGAGGAAGTTTTCCTTTTTGTCGCACCAAAAAGACATTTTCCATTTTCCGAGTGCAAAAAACGGCCGGTTTGTGAAGCAACCACCAAATAGATAATTCAAAATGCTACCACCATATTTTTAAAAAATACTAGACCATCTTACATGGACAATGTCCTAAAAGGGGATCTCAAATATTTCCCTATCCCTGATAAAAAGATAAATTCCTGCCGAATCTGTAGGAAGTGGGTCAGATATGAACTACAGGTACATGGTCGGATGCTCATGATTTTTTTACAAAAAATCATTTTTAAGTTCATAATATGCCGTTTCATCAGAGATCCACTTCAAGTTTAGCGAATCTTAGCCCCGAGCTAAGAATCTTCATGCCCGTCGTTCGACAAAGTTTGACGATAGTTTAAAACGTGCATAAGAAATTAAAAAACCATCCAAACAATGCGAAACCTTCGTGTGGTGTCATATTATGTGACATAGTTAGAAGGAAAAATATCAAACTTGGTATATTGATTATGCCTCAAAAAACCTTCACAAAATGATCTATCTCATTCGAGGTTTCCGGACTTTCGGGTCAAATGACCAATGTTATAGCTAGAATAAAGGCACAGTTTGTGATAATGTGTCCATATTATGCATACATGTGCATCATGGGATGGCGAACAATGTTTCAGGAGGAAGTTTTCATTTTCATCGCACCAAAAAGGCATTTTCCATTTTCTGAGTGCAAAAAAGGGTTGGTTTTGTGAAGCACCCACCAAATGTCTAATTCAAAATACTACCACCATATTTTTCAAAAATATTAGACCACCTTACATGGACAATGTTCTAACAGGGGGATCTCAAACCTTTTTGTCTATCTCTGATGAAAAAGACAAATTCATGCCGAATCGATAGAAAGTGGGTCAGATATGAACTATAGGTACATGATCGGATGCTAATGATTTTTTACAAAAATCATTTTAGGTTTACAATATGTTGTTTCATCAGAGATCCACTTCAAGTTTAGCAAGTCTCAACCCCGAGCTAAGAATCTTTATGCGTGCCATTTTAAACGGGCAAATGGAATTATGGCAAGAATCGCGACATAGTTTGTGATAAGTTGATATTGATATCATATTTAGATTCTTCACATTTTCCTGATCAATTTAGACATATTATTTGTCGAATTTCGATTTATAGATTTAAAAATATTAATTATTCCATATTAAATAGAAAAAATACAAAAAAAATAAAATCATTATATTTTTATTTGATTTCAAAAATATTTTTTACTTATTCATTGTTGTTTACTTAAATAATTATCTGTAATTTTAAAAAATACAAACATGTGACATAATAATAGAAGAGTTAATAGGATTGATATCATAATATTGACAACAATGTATAAATTGTTTCGCGGAAACAGATTATAAAGGAACGGGAAAGTTAAGCATGGAATAGTGAGAATGGGTGACCGACCGGAAATTTTGACTAAGACTGCAATTTAATAAATGATTAAGTGTAATTAGTGTTAAAAATGTTCAAAGCAAAAGAAAAATATTTTTAAAAAAAATAGTTTAGCCTGTGCCGACGGCGGCTGGCTGCCGGCGTAGCTCCAGGGCTGGGCCGTTATACCATACAGCCGTCGCCCGACATCACGGGTCCGCTGCAAGCGCTATGCCGAGGGGGTCGTCTACGCCGGGGTTACACCGACCACTAGCTACGTCGACGGCCACCATCGGCACAGCTTGTGCCTACGGCAATATGGCGTTGTGCCAACGGCAGCCAGCTATCGGCGCCTGGAATTTTTCATGTAGTGAGGACATCCATGAACAAATCTACCAAATCCCTTTGTACATTTGTTTATTTAGAACCTCATCGCTGATCTCAAACAAGTTGAAGAGAAGGAGAAGAAGGTACCAATTGTCGGGTTGAGTGGGTCCCACTTCCTAGAGGGAGAATGAAGATCAATGTAGACGCAGTCGTGGGCAAGCACAGAGGTCATGGTAGAGTGGCGGCAATCACACACATCGAGCTGGGTCTGTTTCTCGGAGCATCAGCCCTTGTCTTCTCGGGCAGCTCAGATGCAGAGACGTTGGAAGCGCTGGCACGTGGTGAGCTTGTGCTTTGAAAAGATACATCAGTGCCAGCCCAGTTAGAATGGCGACCGACTGTTCGAATGTGATCCTCATCTTGGAACAGGGTACTATGGGGCCATATGATGATATGAACACATAGTTCAGAAAATTATGGAGGCGAAGAACGATTTTGACGAGATGGTATTCGGCCATGAACGCAGGAGTAGTAATAAAGAAGCGCATCGGTAGTTAGAATCGCTGTCTATGATATCCAGGGAACAGAACCGCTGTCGGTCTGAGCCTATCGGCGACGGGTCTCGTTTCACTTGTTAGAAGTTAGTTTTTTTTTAATGAATTTGGATCGTAATTCAATAGTCGTAAGTGACGAGCCAAACATATGTACTAGTATACATATGTATACTAGTAATGCATATAATTTACTTGGGCTATACGGTTTTATATAGAGCCACGTATACACATTTAATATTAATCACGAAGGGGTATTGAGCGATCTCAGCAATTATTGTGTTTGAGTTTACCTGAGTTTTGTACGAGTTTAGGAGGAGGGGGTTATACTGGTTGAAGTCCATTTTTATATCTTTGTACAGTATAGAGATGTAAAATTATGTTGCACATATTTAGATATTTTAGAGAAGACTCTCTATCGAGATTACTCACCGTGAAACGTGCTTTTATTGGTTAAAACACAATCATGGTTTTTCTTTTCATGTTGAAAAGTTTTTTTCCTCGTTAATGTGTATGCTACTTGTGCATGCTGTTTTATTTTCGCTGCATATGACTTGAGTGAACCTATACTCGCAGTTCGTCGCAGTCTCCACCTATACATCGGGCTTGTTTACTTTGGTCACTGGTGGAGGCATAAATTTTAGGTTGGGTGCAGAGAGCCATGGATTAGCGTTTTACTAAGATTAACTAAGCCTTTTGAGTGATATTTTAATACAAATTCATACTCTTAAGTTGGTCCTTAACTCGATCTGCCCATATATTTTAGCCAAGAGTACTCTTCTTACATGTATTTTATATTCTTCCAAAAATAATGAGTGTATATAGGGATGAAAGTGGAGCTGAAAGTTTTTGTCTTTTCCGCGAAAAAATAGAAACCGAATAAAAGTACGGAAACAAAAACGGAACTTTGCAAAACAAAAATGGAAAAGGATTTTTTTTTTGACGGAAACGGAGATGGAAACGTGATTTTTCTTATAGAAATAGGAATTTTTTTGACGGAAATAAAAACGGAACATCGTTTTCCAACAGTACAGACGTGGAAACGAAATTTCCGTTTCCGTATAATATGGAATTTCGGTTTTAAGGTTGTTGTGCATGACCAAGTCCAACCGACCCATTACATGACCCTTGTCAAGACAAATTTGCAAAGCATCTCATCCCAAAATTGGCCACCATGTAATCCCTTCATGTATTCGAGGAGGCTTCCACCATTTGAGCTTTATCTTATTCCCTTGTAAACCTACCAATGTGCTAATATTTGGGAACTATTTTGTTGGTTTGCTTGAATGATTGAGATTTTTTGCATTATTTTCCAGGGTTCTTTTGGTTCCGGGTAAAATTTGCATCGCTCTGCATTTGTATCGTATTCACTCTGTATCTATTTTCAACAATATATGTTTTTGTTTTTGTTTCTGGTGTTTCTGTATTTGTTTCTGTTTTCGAAAAAATATGAAAACAGATGTGGCACCACTTAGTTCCGTTTGTTTCCGCTCCGTTTGTACACCATGTCCTTAACTCGGTCCGTTCATGACTTCAGTGATCGTATATTCTGCTAAAAGTTAAATCCATAGTTAGTCATTGACTTGCTTAGAAAAGTCAATACGATCATTGCATAATAAAAATATAAATTTACGGTAACTGAAGACGAGTTGAAGCATCACTCATGGTCACCGTTTTGAAATGTAGCGATGTATTTGATGATGTGGCGCTGAGTAGACCCACTAGTAGGCCGTGTTGTTTTTCATAAAGGCGCCTCAAATAAAATACATCAGCAGACCACCCCATCCCGGTATGCCTCCCCCGCTCTGTGCCCCTTCCAACCTCCAGAGCTCGCCACCGGCAGCCTTCCCTGCTACGTGAGCTGCTACTCCGGCCACCTCCCCTCCGAGATGACACAGGTCATGTCCGCGCCCGCCTGTTGTTTGGTTGCCGCCTGAAATTTCTCGGTGTCTCCACTCCGACCAAGTCCCAACACCCACACCCAAAATTCGTCGCTCTCCTCCCCCTCCTCTTCCTCTCTCACCGGCGCCGCCTGCAACGGATCCTCCTTGACGGGATACCCTCCAGTACCAGGCGATGAAGCTTAAGATCAACAAGGCATGCGCCCTCGCCTCCATCTCCTTCCTCCCTCCCTGGCAGTAGCGGTCCCAGACGATGTCGCGCCAATCCTTCTCGCAGAGCGTCGGGGCATTGTTCTCACAGGGCATCGAAAGCGAAGGAGCGTCCTTCTCTCAGGGCAGAGGCGGCGGTGTTGCGCCATTTTCACAAAACAGTGGCGACGAAGGCGCGTCGTTCTCTCGGGGAGGTGGCGGAGGCGCGGCATTCTCTCTGGGAGGTGGAAGCAGAAGCTCGTAGTTCTCTCCGGGCGATGGAGGTGGAGGCATGGCGTTCCGTGTTTTGGTTGGATCAGTGGATAATTAGTAATTTGGGATTTCGTCCATATCGTGTTTGATCAGAGTAGCAAGTTTGCAACGAATTAATTGGTGTTGATTACTGTTATTTGCTTTGCTTACAGTGACTCTACTTGTTCTTGGTTGATGCGCAGACCTCGCTTGCCCCGCGCAGGTGGTGCGTGGCTTGGGCAGCGCGGGCGCCGGCTACAACCTCACCACGCCGCTGTAAAAAAAATTGGGGATTTTTCTGTAAATAAAACACACATAGCGGCCGACGGTGGATTCCAGCTCGCCACATCGTCAAATACATCGCTATGCCACGAGCGGTGACCACAAGTGATGCTCTGACGCGTCTTCAGTGACTATAAATTTGTATTACCATTAAACAATAATTTTATTGACTTTGCTAAGCAAGTTAAATAACTAAACATGAAATTAACTCTTCTGCTAAGGGTGAGCCTTATGGTCCACGACCATTGGCTACGCTACCGTGGATAAGCACCTAAACTAGAAGAGGCTGAAAACCGCTCCCCTTGTCCTCTCTTCTGCCTCCAGCCAGCCGAGCAGCCATGGCTCAACTCCTTCCTCTCTCCTCCTCCTCCGTGGCTCGTACGTTCCATCTCATCACCGCGACGCCAGGTGCTTCTCCTCTACAATTTTACTCGATCGCCTCTCTCTTTCTCTCGATGCTCTCGCTTGCAGCGGCAGATTCTTGGCCAAACATCGTGCCGTGCTCTGGATATACGTGATAAAATCTGGTGCCTTATTGGCCACTCACTCTCTATCTAACTAGTTCTCCATCTTCTCCCTGCAGGCAATGGCGTCTCCCGCTTGTCCATGACGTCGGCCCACTCTGCTGCTACTGGTAGCTAGTAGACTAGTAAATTTAAGCTAGCACCTCTCTTAGTTTCTTGACAAATTTCTTTGTGGGCAGACCTTTTTTAATTTATTCTCATGCCCCACTGTTAAAATCTGTCCAAATCTCACTTCCTCGTTCTGCTAGCACTGGTCAAATTTCTAAGATAAGTTGGCACTTGGACCAGCGAGCGGGAGCAGGAGGAGCGTGAGACTGAAGTCTCTGAGCGTCAGGTGCGAGCAGGGATCCAAGGGCGGGCCCGGGTTGGACGTGTGGCTCAGCCGCGGCGCCATGCTCGGCTTCGTCGGGGCGGTAGGCGTGGAGCTCACCACCGGCAAAGGGGTTCTTCAGGTAACTGCTGCTGCCCGCCGCCGTCTTGTGTGTACGTACATCTCTTGCTTGTTTGTCGTTTGAGAATGGAAACACTCCGCTTCTCTGCAGAACGTGGGGCTCATGGCGCCACTGCCGGCGCTGGCGTTGGGGCTCACCGGAGTGGTCGGGGTCGTCACCGCGTTTCTCATCTTCCAGTCCGGCGCGTCGGATTGATCAATGTTTCTGCTCATCTGTTGGACTTGGGCAAGAAAAACAAATTATTGGTCTGTGTTTCTTCGTTCTAGAAGGCGTCTTATCTAGCTTGATGGGCCAATCAACGTCGTAGAAGAAATTGTTAATGCCAATGCATGAATGTTTAAATGTAACCCAAAACAAATGGTTATCGAGTTGCATTCCCAAGGTTAAATGTGCCATGAGCTATGATAGTTGCCAGAGTATTTGATTAGCCCAAAACTAATATACAGGGCCGTATGCAAAAATTCGGGGGCCCTGTGTGAAAAGCAAAAGAGGTCCTAAATTTTAAAAAAATTACATAACTATAATTACTAAAACACAATTGCACTTTAGTATATAACTGCAATATGTGTTGTTTCGTACAATACGTAGAAATATCAAACATTAATTCGACTAACAAGTAAAAATATACCACTGACGGAATAAACAAACCTCAAGTTCCACTAAAAAGCATCATTCATCATGTATTTTTTTAAAATGAAATCTTCAACTTTATCTTCATAATTAATCTCCTCTACGATATCATTAGCCTGCTGTTTTATAAACAAAAAGTAAGTATTTGAATGAATTAAAATACTACATGGATTTAACTTGCACTTGGCAGTTGTCAAGATAAATCTTCTATATCTAAATAGGAGTCCCCCACTACTTGATTTTCCAGCCTTCCTGTGCATCCACGTCACCCCTTATTTGCCCCGCGTTGTTTCTCTGATTGCTCTGCGTCGCCAGCATTTTTCAACCTGGGTCTAGGTGGGTGTCCATTCTTGGTATTCATCATATTGCACCAATCAGCCCACGTGTAGCTTATTATTTCAACCCACGTACAGCCCATTGCTCTAGATGCTCCTGAATCCAAAGAATCGGCTCATTATTGTTTTGTGTAGGCACACGATAAAACCACCGAACCCTTCCTCTCCACGACGGCGCAGCCAACAATAATATCTGCGAGAAACGGAAATTGATAGAGGCATATGAGAAGTTCACGGAGTTTTTTCATATTTAAAAGCCATGCGCCTCAGCCTCAAACCAAAATTTTCACATCCTCCAGCACGGGTTGGCCTCCGGTCGGCGGTGAGCCACTCCCTCTCATCTTCTCCCCCACTAATATTGCTCCTACATCATCCCTCAAGCGCTAGACAACTTGGATGTGCAAAGCCGTCATATATCTTAGCCTTCGCCGATGATACCCGTAATCATGTGTTTGACAGCTGCTATTAGTTGGTAAATACGTTTTGATCTGTTGCTATTTCTTGATTTTTCTGTTTGCTTAATCCAAATCTGAATTTGACCAACATCCCTGTAAGACACACCCTGCTAGCCGCCGCTGTATCGGCAGGCTGCCGCCAGCTCGCACCGTACTTGGTCGCCAAACCCCAACCCTTTGTGAGCGTCTGGAATTGATTCATTGATCGATTGTGTTTAGATTTTTGCCATGAGATTTTAGACTAGCTCGGAACTCGATGTTTGTTGTATAATCAGGGAGAACCTCCTAATTTGCTTATTGCAATTGATTCATTGATTTATTCTTTCTGCAGGAGGCATGTGGTGATGCTAATGTGTCAATTATGTATAGGTATTTACCCGCAAAAAAATTATGCATAGGCACCTGCTGACATGTTCATGTAATATAAAAGAGATCTGCTTTGTTTTGTTCTGTTTTCTGTTTCACCGATGTCAGCTATACCTTACTTCTAATGGTAACTGTGTTGCTCATATTCAGGTGCAGCTTCTATGAGCCACCTATCGGTTCGTACAGCTGTTGATCAATTTACCATCCTGGACGATTCTAGCAGCAACTACTGGCCTGTTCACTTATTTTTCATGGTGTTTGTTCATCTATTTAATTTTCTTAAGAAAAATGTTTATTATGTTTCGCTTTTAGCATAGCTGAGCGATGGACATGAGATTGTATCTACGAAAACAATGAGAAGGTGATGGACAAAAAGAAAGACGCACTTTGCATAAAAAAACTTAGCAGTGCATCCAGGGAACACGTCCTACATACCTGTCCCATATGTTGCTTACAAATGATTTCATCATATTGTCTACAATGTACCAAATTTCGTGTGTATTTGATTTTCGATTTCTTACAAGTCGTATTTCTATGTATAGCTTGCTAAGCCTTTGACCACACCATATTACACTATTTCTACCTTTTCAGTTACCTATCTTACATATTTATAATGTTGAATAATATCTTTTTCTAAAATATCCCGCTGCAACGCGCGGGGTAATCATCTAGTTAATAGAACAAGGCACTTCAAACCTTGATCGCCCTTGAATTTGAGCTCTGAAGTTGGTGGGCATGGAGCATCGGGAGACCGAGAGTATTGACAATGGAGATCGATTTGGCCTAGAACCGTCAAAAAAGAAGGCAGTAGGCGACCGGGCGAGTTGATTGATCAAATTGGGGCAGTAAAAACTACTTCCTCTATTCAGAAATATAAGATGTTTTCTTTTTGTGAATTAAATGAATCTAGACGTCTTTTAGTGTATAGGTTTGTTGAGGTTCAGAATGAACCTATACACTAAAAAATGTCTAGATATATTCATTTCACAAAGCGAAAATGTCTTATATTTCTAAACCGGAGGGAGTAGTGGCGAACAGGTGCAATGGCTATGGCAGAATTAACTGATCTTTTCTAGTCAGCATTTGTGGGTAAAGGCATAGGAACGGATGAACAGATGATGGGTTTGTCCAGGCGCGATACCGAATTCCAATCTATCCGAAGTCCCGATCGGTGGAAGTAGAAGGAGCGACATAGACTACACCTAGTGGGCGGTGGCCTCACGCCTGGAGCCTAGCATGCAGATGGGCCGCTTTCCTGGCCCAGCACAACATGGTTTTCCTCGTCGTGGGATTAGGGACTTGGTCTAGGCCAAAAATTGCACAATATAGTACTTTCTCCGACCTATATTACTTGATTTGGATTTGTCAAAATTTGGATAAAACTATATATTAAATAGTGTCTAGATTCATTAAAATCTAGACAAATTTGAGTCAACTAATATGGGTCGGAGGGAGTAGTATATATATGAGTTGTACGCTGAAAAATTGGGGCCTCTAATTTTTGTGGTGTCCTATGCGGTCGCCCAGTTTGCACTGGGCCTTAGACGGGTCTGCTAATATACTAGTCTTTGCTGCATATTGTTAAGGCGGACCGAACCATTTAGTCCCCTGGATCCTCATTTACATGAAGATAGCAATCTTCACTTTATATTCCCCCTTAATAAGTTCAGACACAAAATTTTGGTCTTGCAATGCACATTTCTGTTCTACCATAAACTAAACCATATTTTACAAAGCATTTAACTACCATGTAGATCATGGTACAATTTCATACAACCCTTGACATGGTTAAGAACAAAATCATCATGTTTAACTACTAAGTGATGATTTTGTTCTTAACCATGTCATGTTTCTCTCTTCTAGCATTAACTCCCAATAAATTTCGTTGCTTGATGACAAACTGCAAGGTGATTGCATCCCACTTTGCTCCATCCAGACAATGTTGCCCAATATAGACTCTTGAAAGCAAAGAGCCAAAGAGCACTGAATTCTGCGAATTGATATGCCTTAGCATTGGAGTAGCCATGTACTCTCTCCGTTTTAAAATATAAGATGTTTTAGCTTTGTAAAATAAATGTATCCAGAATTCTTTTAATATATAGGTTTACTTAGGTTTTGAGTGAATCTATACATTAAAACAAGTCTAGATATATTTTTTACAAGCCTAAAACATCTTATATTTTAGCACGGAGGGAGTAGCTAGTTATCTCATAATCTACAAAGGTTGTTTTCCATAAGAAAAAAATCATAAAACAAGTTGTTCCCTATGCACATCTTATCGCACAACACCTTGTAGAGTATTACTCATTGAGTTTGCTCCTACTCCACCATACTGCTATGGATCATTTAGAAGGAAATGAAAACATTGGAAATACTAGGAGTACCTTTGTGGCGGAAGGGATCGAAAAAAAATGCCTCGTTCGCCTCCCGCGGGCGACGGGGCGAGACCCCCAGTGTCACAACCCAAATTTTAGATTTGGTCTTGCATATCATTCATATCATTGCATCATGCTTTTCCATGCAAAACCGTCGAGTGAAAAGGTTCGGCGAAACGCCAATTGCAAAACCCTATTCTATTTTGATACGAGGTTCCTGCGGGAAGCTTTAGTAGGACTAGCGTTGACCACCCTTGTAGATTAGTGGTTTCGCTCAAACCTTGACGCTCGATTGTTCCCCTCGACCATACGAATCCGTAGGAGCAAGAATCGCTCGAATCGGAGCTCGCACGGAGAAGTTGTCGCCGGTTTAGTGAATCGCCGGAAAACGGTCCGAATTTCTGGACCGATTTCCGAGTTCTAAACCAACTCCGAGCCGTTTCAGTTTAGGATTTCGCACGAAGGGCCACAAAAGGACCCCACCCGGCCTCGGGATCCGCACCCGCACGCCCCGCCGCGCCCGCGATCGCCCGCCCCGCCTGCCTCGATCGCGCCGCCTCCTCGGGACGCGTGCCCGCGCCGCCGCCGGCCACCCTTCCGCCGTCGTCGCCGCCACCACCCCAGGTAAGGCCGCCGCCGCGCCGTTTCCTCGCCGCCTGCGCCGCCTCGGCCCGCGCCCCGCCTCGCCGCCCTTCCGCCGTCGGCGCCCCGCACCACCGCCGCCGCGCGCCACCCGCGGCCAGCCGCTGCCGCCGCCTCCACCCCGCGCCTGCTGCCGCCAACCGCCGCAGCCGCGCGCGCCACCGCCTGCTGCCGCGCTTGCTGCGCCGTGCCTCACCGCAGCGCGCCGCCGCTGCTGCGCCGCTGCCGCATGCGCTGCTGCGCGCTAGCTGCTGCCCTACGTGCGCGCTACTCGCTGTGCGCCTACATGTGCACACACGCACGCCCGCACGTACGCGCGCCGTCTTGCGCGCCGCGTTGACGATCCTGACCCGCGCGCTAACCGTGTACACCCGCGCAAGAAAAACCCCGACGCCGGAACCGATCGCCGCCGCTGTCCGGAACTCGCCGCCGTCCGTTTCGTCGTTTGTTTCCGGTAAGACTGCAGCCACCGTCAGATCTCAGATCGGCGGCTTAGATCGTTCGTTGACCGGTCAGACTCGGGCGTTGACTAGTCAGACGCCCAGTCAGCGCCCAGTCAGCAGACGCTTTGACCAGTCAACAGACACAGTTGACTGGTTAATTTCGTTAATCCTTTTAGTTGACAGATTTCGGTAGAATCTTGTAAATTACGTAGAAATTAAACCGCTT
Organism: Avena sativa; assembly: GCA_916181665.1. Lineage (NCBI taxonomy): Eukaryota > Viridiplantae > Streptophyta > Magnoliopsida > Poales > Poaceae > Avena > Avena sativa. The sequence goes on from OV702283.1 coordinate 112,933,418, forward strand.
GGCCAAAAATTGCAAATAAAATATGTGTACATTCAGTGAGTCGTGTAGAATCTCGCTGTACCTTTGGTTCAGGCTTTTGCAGCAAGGTTTAGTACAGTTTAATCAAACTAGTTAGTGGCCTTTTCGGAGTAATAAATTCGTAGAAAAAGATCCGTAGCTCCAAAAATCACGTGTGATATGTCCCTGGATTCAGTGGAACGAGGGGAATCTCATCGTGAATTAAAAAGATAGGCTTACAATAAAAACTTCTGCAGAAACTGTCTAGTGGATTTCTGCAGTGTTTTAATTGCTCGGGGAGTTTTATAATTCCTTTTTGAGTAATTCCAGTTGGTACTGTTTCTAATCGGCGATGCCTATGCGGTAGAATTTTCCCAAGATTTTACAATCAGTATACTACCGGTAGTGAATTATTTGAGTTCTAGCTCTAGTTTTGAGCACTATATTTTGCATAATAGTTTTCCTTGCGCTAAAACTATTTTTCATGCATGTAATCAGTAGTAGTATTGATTAGGATTACGTGGTGCAGCTGTAGCACCAATTCACTTGCCTTGCATACCTTCATGCATCATATTTGTTGCATATGCTTGTGGATTGTTTGTTTATGATTGCAATTGTATCGTGTAGATTGTGACGAGTGCAACGCTTGCTCGTGTGTGGATTGTTCTTCCGACCGCTACAACCAAGGCAAGTAGATGCTACTTTGTTCATGATATCGTCCTACTATTTTCAATGCATTGTCGTGTATTTTGTAGATGCATGTGTAGGATAATACTATCGCTATGCTATGTCCTATTATGTGGTAGGGCCTTCCTTGTAGATGAACCACCGTTGATAGATGTGCTTAGCCATGCCTTGTTGAACGAGGGCTGGGTTACATCATTGAGATTTGTTTATAAAAGTATTGGTTTGTGAAAACTAAAACAACTTAATCAATGAATCTCCTGGGTGTGATGGTATTGATAATTTTTGGTGGTTTCATTGCGGAAAGGCACCCAGGTATCAAGAGAGAATGATTGGATTCTTTATTGTGTAGCTTACGTGTACAGCCATGTGCCAATAATGGAATGGGCGGTTGGTTGGACTTAGTAGGTTGTGGTAACTCGAACCCGCGTATCCAGAGATGTAGAATTTTGGTAGGTTGGACCGGTGCGCGTCGGGATTGAGGAGCTACTTCCCGAACAGTATCTTCTTGGTCTTCTCCCTATCACCACTCAAAATGAGAGTGATGGTACGAGCTGGGCTGGCCAAGTCACATGGGTAAAGTGTACTAACCTCTGCAGGGTGTATAATCTAATCGATTAGCCGTGTCCCCGGTTATGGGCAACTGAGTTGCTTGATATTGATTCCATGACATGTTTCTCGCTCATTCTAATTTCATAATTGTTTTAATATTGTTGGGTTAACTTAATTGGGATCTTTTCAAAGAAAATCAAAACTGTTTATGAAAGTAGAACAAATGTATTTACAAATGCAAGCCAGACACAGCTCCACTTGCCAAATATGCATGTAGATGTTAGTACTATTGTCTCCTTTACTAGCTCTACTTGCCATACATTCCATGTATTGACCCTTCGGGGCTGCTACGTTTCATGTTGCAGGTTATTCCGATTCTGATTGATCGTTATAGGCCACGGTACTCCACTCGGCACTTGTTCACTTGTGGGCAATTTGAAGAATGGAGGATTTACTTTATTTATGTTGCTACCTGAATAATTTGAGCTAGTTTTGGGCTAAGCTTTTATTGTAATAATGGTACTCTAGATCTTCGTTATCTATGATACACGGATATTTTGCTATGTTATCTATCTTACTCTATTGTGGGCCAATGAACCGATCCAGGGATTGGCATGTCACATAGAGGCCACGGTCTTTTCAGAACCGGGGTGTTACACCCAGCGTCGCCCTCCTTCAGCCACCTCGCTCGCCTCCTCCCCTGCCGCTGTTGGCGTGTGCCGCCGGGCTAAGCCTGTGTGGTGCCGGCGGCGGTGGTGGGCGCGCGGGCGTCTCTGATGGCGGCGATGCACCTCGTCGGGCTTGGCTGGGCGCGCGGCAGGTCGAGGCTGCAGCGAGCTGGGCATCTCCGTTGGAAGGTTGGTGGCGGGCGGACCTGCAGGTAGGGAGGCAGACGGGGCTGCTGGTGCTCCTGGCGGCGGCTCCTGCAGGGCTAGATCTGGGCCATGCGAGCTGTGGCCGGAACACCCGGTCTCTGATGGTCCTCAGGGCGGAGGATGGCTGGCGCTCCTTACTGGCCGCGGCGTGACCGAATGCTGGATCTGGGCCGGGCGGGCCTAGGTCTGGCGGTCGCCCTATGGACCTGCTCGGGTGACCAGTGGGTGGCACAGAGGCGCCATGTTCGCCATGCTTCTTCCCACCTCGTTCTCGCGGGCCTAGGTGGTGGTTCTCAGACCGACGGTGGTCCGGTTGGCTACTCCCGGATGAGCACGATGGTGAGGGCGCGGCTGCTTGGCGGCGGGGATCTGCGGTGGCAATGGATTCACTGGCAGGCGGAGAGGTAGGGACTAGTGCTAGGGTTGGCTGCGTCGGTGACATCCTTGCTGCAATGTGGCAGTGGGACTTCACGAGTCCTTTTGGGCTCGGCCGGACCAGAGAGGGTCTGGTTTGCCCCTGCTGCTACATCCGGTCGGCTATCGCCTTTCGGCGGTGGAGGTAGTTCCCTCCCGCATGTCATTGTATCGTCGACCCTCGCTAAAGTTTCTTCTTTCGGTCGTTCCAGCCTCACATCGTGGGTCATGGTGAGACGACGGTGGTATATACAAGACCGTGGTGGCGTGTGTTCGTGGGTGGCAAGCTTGGTGGAGCTTCGAAGTGTCCGGGTGTGTGGTTTTTTGAGGGATCGGGAGAAATCCTTGTCGTCTTGACACCGACGTGGTGACGCCTGCGGGTGTCGCTTTCCTTCTTGAAGGGCGTCGGGTGTATCTCTTCCCACCTCCCATAGCGTATCAGGGGAAACCCTAGGACTCGTCCGGGTAGCAGTGTCGTCGTCGTCGCTTTCCTTCTTGGAGGTGCTGTCTGATATGAGACGCTTCATAGAGGCTTGGAGAGGGGTGGTTATTCTCTGGTGGGCGCAACGGTTGCGGTTCACTCTCGTTTTCGTCGAGCCGCCGTCGTCGGCTTTGTTTTCTCTTATTTTTTATTTTATTTTATTTTGGCGTTGTGCTGTCTGGCCCAGCAGCGGTATCAATCGTATGCGTGGTTGCTATATTTATATAGCTGGGCGTATGCCTGTTTCGAGGAAAACATTGGAAAATAATTGAGGGAAGATGAAAGTATACACCAACAACAGGAAATTATTCAAGTGTATATCATGTAGGATAAATATTGAGGTTGGGGATGTGGATGTTTAGTTTGTTCCGCACTCGGTGTGTGGTGCTGAAGGATTGTAAGTACGCATATTGTTCTGTCCTCCAATTTTTTGTGTTGTACTGTCTGCAGATCGACCAAGATGTCAATTTAGGACATGTGGTAGGAGGATCAGGTATTGAGGTTATGTTTCGATATCATGTATGTGTGGCTGTTTGACAGAACTTCAAAATTATTCCCCGCGTTTAACTGGTTGATGTTTCTTTTTCTATTTTTAGTTTTGAGAATGAAAATTGTGAAAGATTGCAAACTATACGGACCAACACGATGGCCCCCCGAGACTAGAAACTGTTGTCCAGATGTTGTGCGGGAGAGACTCTCAGCTGTACTTTTCCGGGAATGTCTCTTCTTTACTGAAATGCATAAATTGGATATAAAATGGCTCCCTTACTTTTACGGATTCCAAGCATCAATCACCCTCTGAACATACCAGATAGGACATGTACCCATGTGTACAAGCAAAAATATATATCCGATTTCTTCTGCGTACATATTTAATGTCAATTGTTCATATAAAACCCGATTATTAGACTTAGGATTGTATGAGTTATTTTAATCTACATTCTAGATAATATGGAGATCAACAGCTAACTCCACCCGTGCGGATAACAATAATATCATTTGTTTCTTGATGAACTAAACTTTTGATATCATTTTGTGATATTGCATATTAAATCCATGTAATTTCTTCAGCAAATATCTCCATAGAGATCTTATACCATCTCAAACAAATAAGCTGTGACACACTAAACTGTCAAAGGCTAGACCATCCAACACAACGTTGAACATATTAATGGTAGATGATTGAGAAAATACCCAACAAGAAGGTATCACAATAGTTTGACATTTCATTTCAGGATTATTTTTCTCAACTACATAAGAATAACATGTAAATTAAATTTCTACATTTTATGATACACACGCAGAGTTGGAAATTTTGAGAACCGAAGGGACTACCCAAAAGAATGTGTCGAGAATTTATTGGAGAATCATCATAACATGGTATTGGTTGAGTACAAGGATCATATTGAATCAGTATATATATACTAAGATATAAATGCATGTACTTTATTTGTGTTGATGCATAAATGTACATTCATGCTAGTATAAAAAAAGCAATTAAAGTTGGTATTATTAATTTGTTAGATTTGTTGATTTTTCATTGTTTATTTCTTACTTCTTTAAATGGTAGATAGGGATAGAGAGACATAGAAATGTGTCGAATGATAATATTTCAATATAATTTAATTGATTCTAAAGTTATATTTTTTCTGGCTAGAATAGAAACGTAATATGTCAGGTGGAAGGATCAAAAGATAGGCATCAAATTTTTGTTTGTTGATTTTATCTAGAGATTTTAGCTCACATGACATATAGATTGAACCATATTATCTAGGGAGTACATGAAAAATAGATAGGTTAGATAAATATAAAATGAAAAATAGTAGTTGCCTTACGGGTCAACATGATTTTTCTATTTACTTGAAAAAACAAAATACTTTTGTTATTCCACTAAATCTTTGCCTAAAAATTCAAATGGTTATTCAAGCACATGAGCAAGCTATCATACAATTTTGTGTGTTCTAATTTTTGTTTTTTCCTTTTAAATTTTATCCTAATATATGTTGATAACAAACCATAGATACTATTTTAAGGCACATATAATGAAAAAATATATTAGAAAATTTGTCAAAAGATTCCTAGGTATAAAAAATAAAAAAACATGCCACAACCGATGGTTTTCTTGTAAACCTATTGATCTATCGCAAGTTATTTTAAAAAGATTTCAGCTTATATATCTTCATAATTGTGCATAACATCATCTTACCATCAATTTTTCTATCTTCATTATACCTGAACGTCATTAGCCAAGATGACTATTTGATATTATAGTAACTTACCTCTTCTTATTTAGGAATTAAGATATAGGTTTTCATAAATCCAAATCAAACTAAAATAACTAAGTAGAATATAAATTTTAACAAGTACATCCTATCTTGCAACGTAAATATAATTATATATACATATCGAATATTACTATAAAGAAGGTATCACACAATAGTCTAAAATTTTGTTTGAGGATTATTTTTCACAACTACCCGAGAATAACTTGCACATTAAAGTTCTACATTTTTTATAATTTATATGCAGAATGTGAAATTTGGAGAACCAAGGGGACTACAATCTAGAGCAAAAGAAGGTGTCAAGAATTTATTAGAGAATCATCACAACATATGATGTTGGGTGAGTACAAGGATCATCTTGAATTAATATATATATATAAGATATAAATGCATGTACTTTATTTGTATCAACACATAAATGTACAAGTAGCAGCATAAAAAAGCAATTCATGTTGGTATTATTAATTTGTTAGTTTAGTTGAATTTTCATGGCTTAGTTATTACTTATTTAAATTTCTAGAGAGAGAGGGGATAAAGAGAGAGAGGGAGAGAGAGATGTGCTAAGTGATATATTTTTCGATATAACTTAGTTGATTTCCCAACCTACCTTTCATCTATCTAGAACAAAAGGCTGATATGTTGGGTGGAAGGATCAAAAGATAGGCATGAAACTTTTGTTTGTTGATTTTATGTGGAGGACATATATATTAAACTGAGAAACATTTCTTAAATCTAGGGAGTACATAGAGAATATATAAGTTAGATCAATATAAAATGAAAATTATCGGTTACCTTACAAGTCAACATGATTTTTTCTTTACTTTGCAAACAAAATAGTTTTGTTATTCTATTAAATCTTTGTCCAAATCTTCAAATGGTTATTCAAGCACATGAGCAAACTATCATACAATTTTGTGTGTTCTAATTATTGTTTTCTCTTTTTGAATTTTATCCTTATATGTGTTGATAGCAAACATGGATACTATTTCAAGGCACATATGTGTTGATAGCAAACATGGATACTATTTCAAGGCACATATAATGAACCAAAATATTAGAATTTTTTTCAAAAAAGTCTCTTGGTATAATAAATAAATAAAAATGCCGCAACCATGTTTTCCATAAACCTATTGATCTATCACACCTTATTTTGAAGAGATATCAACACATATATCTTCATAATTTTGTATAATATCATCTTACCATCAATCTGTTCCATCTTTATTATACATGAACATCATCGGGTAAGATGACTAATTGATCTGCATAACTTACATGTTCTTATTTAGGCATTAAGATATATGTTTTGTTAAATCCAAATCTATCTAAAATAAATGAGTACAATATGAATTTTAACAAGTACATCATGTCTTGCAATGTAAATTTAATTATATAGTATACATATCAAATGTTACCATGTAAAGAAGCACATAATGTGCATTGGTATGTTCTTTTTATGGTGACATTAATTATATCCCCTGCCAATTAAAAATGATTATGGATGTTTCCTTCACAAAAGATATTTTATTCTTCATGATAATTATGGTGACTATATAACTTTTAAATTTTTATTAGAGTTTGCTTTGCAAGCAAATATTGTTTTAGGCACTTTAAGACTTGTGAGAGCAATGTGGTAGTTCAATAGTAAAGGCAATTAAAAAAATCTAATACTACTCTCTCCATACTAAAAAGTATGTCGTAGTTTTTTTTTCTAAATTTGCATGTATCTATATATTAAACATGTCTAAATACATGCAAATTTAGACAAATTTTGCTATATCCCTTTTAGGACGGACAAAGTAGTAAAGACTGATGACCAAAACTGAAACACGTAAAACGATGGTGCCACATCCTAAGTGAGTACCGAACAACGATATTGAGAGAATTCCTTATTTAACACTAGGTTAAAATATGGTTCCTTATTTGACCCTCGAAGGAAATTTCTTTCCTATCTGACCCTAGCTCAAAATTTTGTGCGTAATATGATATTTCCGTCCATTTTAACAAATAACAGTGTGAAGTTGCACATAAAAAGACACATGTGCCCTTGGTACAGTACGTGAGAAAAATCTTTGTTTTGCCGGAGAGACGAAACTACTGAGATGGGCGTGTGTGAGTTCTCACCATCAACGGCTGCGGGCCGGGGCGGACACTAGCTGGGATGCCTTGCTCACTGCAGCCTCGCTCGTTGGGCTCGAGGCCAGGCTCACTGCAGCCTCGCTTCGTGCCGGCGGACCTGACGCAGGCGTGTTGCCGAATTCTCAAACGTGGCCAGCCGCCGTCGCTGGCGCCTGTACAAACGGTGTTCGTAGCCAGGAGCGTTGTAAAGGAGGGCTGGGACGCCACAGGTGGGCGGCTCTGTTCATAGTGTCACTGATGATTGTTCGGCTACAGAACTTGCTTTGATCTAGCAGCACATATACGATAAGTACATGATTAGCAAGGGTTACAGTATATACGATCTTTTCTTTAGTTATATATATATGCTAAATTCGACTAGTAACTTTGGCAGTTGGCATCCAAGACTTACTCTTTATTAAGGAGAAGATCTGTAGCTGAACTTGTTCACGTTCAGGGCCTCTTTGATTCATAGGAAAGGAAAATCAAAGGAATAGGAAAGGGGTAGGAATAAGAAAGGATGGCAGGTGCAAAATTTTCCTCTTTTCTTGTGCATATGATTCAAAAAATGAGGTCCAAGTGAATTTTTCATTTCCTTCATGTTTTGCCTTAAAAGTGAGATCTGGAGGAAAATTTTCTCTACTTTTCCCTTGTGCCATTTCTATGAATCAAAGGAGTAAACAGTAGCATCTATGGAAAAATTCCTATTCCTATTCCTATGCATTTCCTTCATCTTTCCTCCAAATCAAAGGAGCCCTGAAGGGAGAAACTCGCACACGCACTGTCTCTCAAGGAAAAAGAAATTAAGATTTATTTTTGTTACATAATGCACATGGGCCAAGAGAGACTTTTCAAGTGCCATTTGACACCGTTGGTGTAAAAAATGGACGAAAGTGTCATATTAGGAACAGATTTTTGACTTTGTGTCAAATAGGGAAAAAATATTTTCTAGGGCCAAATAAGGAACATGTGCACTGTTCACCATTGATTTTTGTCCAAACACGTACCGCCACGCCTGCAAATAGTGCATGAGCAGTACCGTGAACACAGACCGACTCCTTAGTGTTAATTTTTGGTACGGGTGTTAAACAAGATGTGATCTAGACGGTATTTTTTTGCGCCTTTCTTTCTAACTACTCGGCATTCTTTTAACAAGTCTTTTCGGCCATAATTTTTAGAAAGTAATTACCGTACATGTACGACATTATTTTCTAATTCGTCACCTATTCTCGATTGTTAACCTTTTCTTTGATAGTAATTTCTCACGGCTTCTGAAAATCATGTCCATGTAAAATTTAGACACATACTCCCTCTGTTTCATAATATAAATATTTTTAGCAAGCTGTTTTAGTTTACCAAGTTTTATATTATATAACTAAAATTAATATTGAGGACGCGGCATGTCGCCGCGCCAAAGACAGAGAGATTCAGGAGTTATGGTTGTTCCATGATGATGACACTGCAGATGCTTGATTTTTATCCAATCAAGCCCTGTCATGTTGCATGCACATGTTTTCTCTTTGCTTTTTTATGGACTCTTCGATTCTAATTTTTAACACAACTTTTTGGTAGTAATTTCTCGGCGATGTTAATGTATGCCTACCTCTCAAAAAAAGTGTCTACGAGTATTTTTTTCACTACTCAGCAACAACTTTTGATAGTAATTTCTTGGCCATGGTTAACGTACGTCTACCTCTTAAATAAAAAGTGTCTACAACCGTATTATTTCACTACTCGGCGTAAATTTTCATCACACTTTTCCAGCCATTATTTCCAGACGGCACTTAGCCTACATGTATGGCAATATTTTCATTTTGGCACTAATCTTTGACTCAACTTCATGGAAGTAATTTCTCGATGGTATTTATGTACGTCTACGGTAGTGGTTTCTAACGTCCCTGTTTTTTAACTACTCGACGGTAACCCTTTGAAACGTGTGTTTCTTAACGTTTTTAAGCTCCTTTTGATTACTTGCCGACAATATTTTGGCACAATTTTCTAGCCATAATTTCCTGGCGGTTGTTACCCTACAACAAGTCTTCGAGGGTGCGTAATGTTTTGGTCTTAATTTGTTGTTAGTTATTATCTGTAAATTTTCCAGACAGTAATTCTCCTACATAACTTTCCAGCCGTAGTTTTTCTACATAGTTTTCATATTTTTACTCTTCGACGGTCCATAAATTTACATCAGGAAAAAAACTTTCATGTATCTATAGAAAGATAAAAAAGACTTTAACACGCCCGCGGCGTGTCGCCGCCACATGTTCCCTAGTTTTAACCCAATGTCAAATAAGAAGGACGCGTCTAGGGAGCGCTCGATTGCTCCCTCGTCCAGGGACGGAGCCAGAAACTAAGCTCAAGGGGGGCAAGACATGTGTGTGATCTCAATGAGGGAGGCTAAGCTAGCTAAATTAGCTTAAACAAGAAGCTTTCATGGCTAAATTTTCAATGAAAATCACAAGCATAGGAGGGGTGTAGCCCTTGCTCGTCCCCCTTGTCTCCGTCCCTGCCCTCGTCCGATCCAGCCTCCGCCCAATATGGAAAGTACGGTGTATTTCCTATTGCCATAAACAGAAATAAGCCCGAACCCGCTCCTCCCACGGAAACCCAACACGTGCGGCCAACTGCTTTGTCTCCCTACCTAACACGACTCCACCGGCCGCAAGGCATTAAAAAACACCAGGTTTCTATTTTTCTACTCCTATAGATTTCCACTTCAAGTTTGTGGTAAGGTGGAGCAAGAAATACAGTGAAAAAACATATCCCTTTTTCATTTTTTTTCTTGCTACACTGATAGAAAGCTACTGCTTGTAACGCTTTCTTTAGGCCTTATTAGAGGATAAAACCGTGAAGCAAGAAAGAGCATCTCCAGAAAGACCGATGCATACCACCAGAGTTGTACAACCTCAAAAGCATACTCAAATCCACTTAACCAAAAAAACTGATGGCATATATATAAGAAGAAAAAAATGCTACGATTTAGTACACACTAACCAATTTTTTATGACAGCTTCAAAACGGAACTGCTCCAAAACTAACATCTACTTTGCAACTATGCACATATTCAATTGTGACTTGTGAGTACTTCCATGACTTCTGCTTCATTTTTACCACTTGCCACTAACCTATAAGAAAATACAAAGCGAAGAAGGCGTTAGTACTAGGAAATTATAAGTTTGTTACAACGTAGAAATAATATTGCTTCAAGTTATATAAGCATATACTTATATCATTAGGTGTGATCTGGTACCAAAGAGATGATGAAACAAAACTTATCTCATATGTGGAGCAACAAAGTAATATGTGCAAATACAACTTAGCAAAAATAACATTCTATATGAATCGACATCATGAAATTGAACTAATCTCATATGTGAAGCAACAAATTACTGTGTGCAAATGCAACTAGGAAAAATGATCATTCTATATAAATCGACATCATGAGACACAACTTATCTCATGTGTGAAGCAACAAAGTACTATGCGCAAATGCAACTTAGCAAAAAGATCATTCTATATGAATAAGAAGTATGAAAAATAACTTAGCAATAAAATTAATGCAACTTAGTGTGTGTGTGATGCAACAAATTAGCAAGATAATAAAAGAAGACTACAACTTTTAAGGATCCAAAAAACCTCAAGGGGCATTTAAAGCTACAACTTAACTAGATCAACTAAGTGACAAGATGCAATCAAGCAACTAAGTGAAAGGAGACTACAACTCGGTGAAATTAAAACAACTTAGATAGATTTGGAAAACGCAAGGGCACTAGATACAACTTAATAAGGATGTTGCGACAACTTAATAAGAAACAATAGGTAACTTAAATCAAAATGCATAAGCAACTTGAATATAATAAGGGAACAACTTGATATGAATGATATGAGCCTTTACTCTCACCCCCTCAAAGAAAAAACCAAATATATGGATGCCCATAAACATAGAAAACAAGGACGTGGCTAGTGATCCCTCGAGGGATGGTTTGGAACCCGCCCAAAAAGGAAAGTCCCGTCAGATCGTTCAAACGAGCGTCCACCCCAAAACCCCATGTCGGCTACACACGGATTTCCCCGACCGCTTTTCAACCTGAACCGACGCCCAACAAACCCAAGTTGGTCCCTATGCACCTCCTCCTGATTACCCGGACCCCATAGTGTGCTGCACCAATGTGGCTTTGTTCAACTAAAATAGCGAAGGATGATCCCTTCTCCCCAAACAGTCTATGAAATTATAAACAAGGCCAGTATTAACTTGGTTTTTTCCTTGTTCAAATGATTAATGGCATAGAAACATCCAAATGCCCTGTTGTGGCATAACTATACAGATTGGAAACTTCATCAACCATTGGAACAAGAAATGGTGATTGGAAAGGCAGAAATGACACCGAGCAAAAGACAACAAAGCTTGGATTGTTGCTCATAACTTCTAGGCGATGAAAGCACCCCTTTCTCCTATCCATATTATTTCTAGTCTCAAAATGCAGCAAGTACTCCATTGCATCTGAGGCGGCAAACAAGTATGGTTCCTTCTAGTAATATCCAATTATTTTTGCAAGCTCCAACAATCTTGCAGGGACATGCCATATCAGTTGCCTGCTCGTTCATATAACAATACATAGGAGGCAACTAATCATTGGAGCTTGCTAGGTGAGCCAGTAAAGTGACTAGGTGATCTAAACCCTACAACTTAGTTAGAACCACAACCCCACAAGGAGCAAATAACACACAAAAATCACATTGGAAATTAGTAGGTGATCCTAAACCTGCAACAGCAACACACACACCATGGAACCGAAACCACAACTTACATGAACCCAAAATCAACTATGTAATATGGTAATTACAACTTAGTGCATAACAGACTTCAACTTACCTGCACCAGAGAAATCGACTAGGTGATCTAAAACCTACGACTTAGTTAGAACCAGAGCCCCATAGGGTGCAAATAATGCACAAAAATCACCTTGGAAAAATAGTAGGAGTGATCCCAAACCTGCAATAGTCTCAGCAACACGTATAGCGAAACCAAAAACTAAAACTTATCTACACCCAAAAAGCAGTGCATGCCAAATTGCAACTCACCTGCACTGGAAAAAGTGACTAGGTGATATGAAACCTACAACATAGTTAGAACCACAACCCTAGAAGGTGCAAATAATACACAAAAATCATGTTGGGAAATAGTAGGGGTGATCCTAAACTTGCTACAGTCTTAGCAACACGCGCAGCGAAACCGAAAGCGCAACTTACTTGTACCCAAAAACAAACTAGGTAGTATGGTAACTACAACTTAGTACACGACAAACTGCAACTTACCTGCATTTGAAAAAGCAGCTAGGTGATATGAAACCTACAACTTAGTTAAATCCACAACATATGGAACTTTGCAAGTAATACACAAAATCACCTTGGAAAATAGTAGAGGTGATACTAACCTGCAAAGGTCTCCGCAACATAGTGGAATCGAAACCGCAACTTAATTGCACCCAAAAAGCAACTATGTAATCTGTTAATTATAAGTTAGTGCATGACAAATTGCAACTCACTTGTACTGGAAAAGGTGACTAGGTGATCTGAAACCTACAACTAAGTTAGAACCACAACCAAAGGAACATACAAATAACACAAAGAATCATCTTGGAAAATAGTAGGGATGATTCTAAACCTGCAACGATCTCAGAAACAACACAGTAAAACTGAAACCACAACTTAGTTGCACCCAAAGAGCAACTAGGTAATCCTACAACTTAGTGCATGTGAAGCCACAACTTACCAGAACTGGAAAAAGCAACTAAGGTGATATGAAATTTACAACTTAGTTAGAACCACAATCTCGGGAACGTGCAAATAACACACACAATCACCTTGGAAAATAGTAGGGATGATTCTAAACCTATAACAGTCTCAGGGACAACATAGCAGAACCGAAGCCACAACTTACTTGCAACCAAAGAGCAACTACATAATCTTGTAACTACAACTTAGTACATGCCAAACTGCAACTTATCAAAGTTATGTATGCCCCAACTTAGGGATGATTGCATGGTCAAGGGAAAACACACACAAAAAACCTTACCCCTCTGAATATATACCAACTTAATAAGAAAGATAGGTAACTAAATTAGTTGGGCAGAAGCAACTTAGTTATAGTTCATAGGGCGAAAGCAGAAATAACCTTGACCGCCTATATATAAAAAATAGCTTATCAAATGGGCCGTAAGTAACTTAATCAAATGGTATAATGAACTTAAACATGTGGATAATTTTCTGGTCAGTAAACACAAAGACAAAAATCACTCCTAAGCCATGTCATGTGCCTGAAAAAATTGTACCATGACATGAGAAAAGGTAGATCTTCTACTTAATAAGGATATAAAAAACCGTGGTTGCAAAAATAGCTTATCACATGATGAAACATGCATGAGCAAGGAACTAGAAAACCACAAGACCTACTGCCCTAAGAAATGTGCAACAACTTAGTACGAACGCCTATTAAACTTAATTTATGGAGAAAAGCAACTTAATTTGCGAATAAAAAATGCATGTTGCAACTTAGAAAAAAGAGAGCACTCCGATGAACCGATACTAAAGCCATGAAGTGCATCTACAATTTATATGTTATTCCAGTTTAGTGAATGTTATGTTGCTTCAACTCAAACTTAATGCACATCAGTTTATTTAGTTGCAGTGTTATCCATATAGATTGGCATTACAGTAGCACTTACTTTCCGTAAACATTAGGAGAACTGAATGACAGAGACTTAATTAATTTCTGATCCTTTTAATCATGGTTAACATTTAATTAGTTATGATCTTGTGAGACACTTCATGTTTTTCCCCAAAATAATTCAGGCTTCAAGTATTTAGACTTTTTGGAGCTTGATCTATAGCCTGCAAGTATCTGTATTTTTCTGGTGCTTAACACTTCAGAATTAATATTAAGTATCCACATGATTCACGCGAATTTATATCTAGGAAAAATACCTACATGAAAGCCACCTAGCTATCGAATAGCAATGAAAACCAAGGTACACCTCCAAGTCGGTGTTACTTTGTTTATAATTAGCAGTTCTAAGGAAAGTATTGTTCAGATCTTAAAATTTAAGGATCAACTTCGATCAAACAATTTAGCAGGACCGTTTAGTTCCTATAGCTCCTAAAGGATCCCATAGAAATCAAAGAATACAGACTCGGCAAAGGAAATGTTAGGTGCTAACGATCTTAAGATCCAGTGCCTCAAGTATACCTAGCCAGTGCACACATCAGTAACCATCAACAAATAGCATCTTGATTATATGAAGAGAGAGGAAGAAGTGAACCTGAAGTTGTCGATGTGCCACAGGATGCGTTGAACTTCCTCTTCTGTCTTGGCCAAGAAAACCAACTCCGATTTCCCCACCGCCACAAGGCCCAACTCTTCCCTCTACATCTTCCTCACTTGCATCTGGGTGTTGACCGGGTTGCTAGAGAGAATGATCAGATAAAAACAACGTACACGCACTAAATTGTTGCCCTTTCTACAAATTATCCAGAGATGAATGGGAAGAGTAGCGCATGAACACGAAGAAGGGACGGCGGCCGTCCGGTCCCAGTGGGCAGTGGCGGTGGAGGAGGCGCATGGCCGGGATTACGGACTGCAGGAATCCCGTCCTCCCGAGCACCACACACCACGTGCTCCCTCTCCTCCCCTCGAAGGGGAACCCAGATGGCAGGCACCAGTGAGCACGGGAGGTAGGGGAGAGAGGTGGTGCTGAAGAACTCGCGAGGCAGCGGAAGGAGAAATGGTGTGGCGAAATTTAACAGGCAGATCTGGGGCGCGAGCTCGCCGAGGACGTGGGCAGACGAGAACCTCGCCGTTGCCCCGAGCCAGGGCAGCGCGCGGTGGATGATGCGGGGCCCGGAGCTAGGAGGAAGGGGGACGGGGTGCGGGCGGCCCTCGCCGTCGAGCGGGAGGAAGGAGAGGGGTGCGGCGGCACTCGGCAGTGAAGTGAAGGAAGTGGAGGGGCAGGGCGTCACTTGTCGTTGGAGCAGAAGAAATTGATGGACGCGGCTGCACTCGCCGGTGAAGTAGAAGAAGGAACGAAGGAGGCGGCGAGGCGCGTCGGGTGAGGGAGGTGTGACGAGAAGGATGTGTTGGTCTTCTCGCTCCGTGTCGGAACGACTCGCGCGGCCGAGGCTGATCCAGTCGATCTGACGACAAGAAAACGATGGCTCGATTCAACAAACCAGCCACGATCACTTTTTAGCAATTGGGAATAAGAAATTCTCTCGTATATTTTTCCCGGCGTTTCTCTGTTCCTGGAGTACGTCAGCTCATACGTTACATCAGATTTGGTCTTCGATTCCCCCTTTGCATGGGTAGCGATGTTTGACAACACAACTGACTGCTAATCAACAGCAATGTTGCTCTTGGACACGGAACTGGCTGTGTCGCTCTTGGCCGCTCGGCTCACTCTACTCTGCCCCAGGTCCAGCAGTGCAGACAGTTGAGTTTGACCCCACCGGTCAGCTGAACAAGAGGCAGTAAACTGAACCTCAGGCTCGATGCGGCCCGCCGCCTCCCATGCCACATCCACTCTCCGCCGCCGCCTCCTCCTGCTCTCCGCTGCCGCCTCCCGGCGACCTCTCCCGCTCCCATATCCGGACTCCCTGCTCGCCTCCCGTGGAACCGTGACTGAGTGGGGCCCATGGGGCTCGCCCGAGGGCTGCTGCTCCCCCACCGGCCCGCCGCCGCCTGCTCCCGTTCCCGCCCCTCGCCTCCTCGCCGCTCCCGTCGCCGGAAAATGGAAGCTCGGCCGCCTCAACTTCCACGAGAGCCAGGTGCCTGCGTCCGGACACGCTCTCTCCCCCCCTCCCCCAGTTTGCTCCGTTCGTATTTGCTTGGGCTACAGCTTGATTAATTGACAGTTCTGTATTTATATACACACTGTACCTCTAAGCGGTTTTCACTACAGTACTACCTCATGAACTCATTTATAGTTCAGTTCTTGAAGCATATTTCAATGTAGTCCAATTCTTGTTTGTGAACTACTTAGCTCCATTTTCCAGTTTCAAGCAAGCATTGGCTTCCAATAGTTCTTTTACTGCATGGTTTCTGTGCCATAATGTTTAAATTTGCATACGATGCTAAGATAGCCAAATACTTAATAATCTTAGTAATGTAAAAGGCCAATATATTATGTTGATGACTAGTAGTAGGAGTTACTCTCTGAAAGTTGTATATCTCGGCACATAACTTGTCTTGAGATTACCTGACTGTAGCAGTTTTCGGTATGGTTTTCAATTGGGAAGATTAACCTTTATGGAGTTTTTACTTTGTAATAAATTTGTCAACAAAGTTAAGCCTCTTCTCGTATCAGCTTTGTTGTTTATATAACAGAGTCGCCCAATTTTGCAGTTTGGTACTACGAGCTTAGGACTCCGAAGTTTGACCAGCACTCCCAGTTATAGCCATAGGTGCTCCAGTACATATGCGACTTCATGTGCCACTAACCCAGAAGCTCAACCAGTGGAAACACCCTCATCAGATATGCTTGTCGATTCATTTGGGAGGTTCCACAGTTACCTGAGGATCTCCTTGACCGAGCGCTGTAACCTGAGATGCCAATACTGCATGCCTGCTGAAGGAGTCGAGCTCACGCCAAAGCCAGATCTTCTGTCACAAGACGAGATAATCCGGGTTGCCAATCTCTTTGTTGCTTCCGGCGTTGACAAGATCCGATTGACCGGTGGAGAACCGACTGTCAGAAAAGATCTTGAGGATATTTGTCTGCGTCTTTCTGGCCTCAAGGGACTGAAAACTCTTGCGATGACCACAAACGGGATCGTTCTTTCGAAGAAGCTCCCAAGACTGAAAGAATGTGGTCTTAACGCTTTGAATATCAGCTTGGACACGTTACTCCCTGCAAAGTTTGAGTTTATGACGAGGCGTAAAGGGCACTCGAAGGTCATGGAATCAATAGATACTGCCATAGAACTCGGATATGACCCCGTGAAGGTATGCAGTTCTTCGCATACTAAATTTTTTCAGTACTTCCTTCTCGACTATTATTTCAAAAAATGCAGATATATATTCACTTTAATACTACTCCCTCCGTGTTATAATATAAGATGTTTTAGCTTTGTGAAAGGAGTGTATCTAGACTACTTTTAGTATGTAGATTCGGAGTGAACCTAGACACTAAAAGCAGTCTAGATACACTCTTTCCACAAATCTAAAACATCTTATATTATGAAACGGAGGGAGTATACATAATCTGTTGACATATTTCCTGTCATCCGTTTTCTGTTGCCAGGTTAACTGTGTTGTCATGCGTGGAATGAATGATGATGAAATCTGTGACTTTGTTGAATTGACTAGGCACAAGCCTATTAATGTTAGATTTATAGAGTTTATGCCATTTGATGGTAATGTTTGGAATGTCAAGAAGCTGGTTCCTTATGCAGAGATACTGGATAAAGTGGTAAGTACCATGTCTGAAGTTCACTTCTGTTAACACCATTGTATTCATCCTCCTACATCTAGCTGTGACATTTTTCCTAAATTATTTATATTTTTGCGTTGTATATTTATTATGTAAGAGCTACACATAATTTATTATATTTGCTCACATGTATCAGCGTCAACATTTTAAAGGTCTAGAGAGACTTCAAGATCACCCTTCAGACACCGCAAAGAATTTCAGGATTGATGGGCATGTTGGAACAATCTCATTTATTACATCAATGACAGAGCATTTTTGTGCTGGCTGCAATAGATTGCGATTATTGGCTGATGGCAACTTCAAAGTGTGCTTGTTTGGCCCCTCAGAGGTTTGTTGATCTGCTTGCTTTGTCAATGACTTTACTTTTATTGCGACATTACTCATTTGGGGTTTAATGAACAAACCCAACAATTAGTTGAGGAGTCAACGCACCAATTGGTTCCTTGTCACTGTATCTTTTCCTGAATTGTACTGGTTGCAGCATCAATCTACTAAACTAGTAGTAGTATTAATGCCATCAAAATTCCGGACTGTCGGGATGACAGTTTGCCATCCTTTTTTGACCCATCTGTATATTGAAAATGACATTCAAAATTCAGGTGCTACAGTTTCCCTTTTATGCATTTAATGATAATATTCTAACCTAGGTTAATAAGGGATTTCCAGGAAGAATGAAAGAAGTATCTTACATTTCAAACATAATAACATTCTTTTGTATACGGATATCATTTGTTCTGAACATGATGCAGATGAGATATTGGAGTGACCTTACTCATGTGCTGTGTTTCTTTTTCTTGCTTTTGAATTTTACTTTGTCAAATATCAACTATGCTGTGTCTGAGGTCTGAGAGTTGAAGATAATTAGGGGTATGCTAGATATATTCTGTTAATTGAGTTGTTACAAGTCTCATTCGTTCAGTGCACTTGCACCCGAGAGTTCCTTTTACTCCAATATCTCAGAAGTTAAACCTTTCTCTGCTGTTATGTTTTATTTATATGTATTGACTATAATGAATAGAGGAACAATGAATCATCCATGCAAAGTGCAGAAAATAAGATAGAGATAAATCCTAGTGTCCTGCTGCAGGTGAGCTTGAGAGAGCCTATGCATTCTGGTATTGATGATGCTGGACTGAAGGAAATAATTAGTGCTGCGGTATGTGGAGAAATTACTTGATTGCCGTATTTTAGATGAAAGACTTGTGCGTTTCCTTTTACTGTTTGTCAAATACTGACTTGCTAGGAAATTTTGACCACTCATTTCCTTGAAGCAAAGGACCAAAATTGTTATCATATTGTTTCTTTCATAGAAGCATTGTTCCATCGAACATCAACTTAACATAAAGTTGAAGTTTTTTTTCTAAATGTAGTCGGCATCAGGGTTCAGAAAACTGCTTGGGTTTCCAGAACTATTTCATGTTCCGTACATCACATTTGAATAATTTTACAAAAGCAAACTCCTCCACAAGAAATGAAAATCATGGAATTGCTCCTTTTTTGTGGTTTTACCTGATCGAATCTAGTTTTCTGAACCTTGAGTGCCATTATTAAAAACACCAAAGTAGCAGTAGAAGCTCCTGCTCATAAACTGTCAGTAAATGCGAGCTGGCAAAGTATGAGGTTCATTGGGTTGTGTTCTTTGTTAGGTGAATCCTCTTATGTTTGTTTACTAACCGAAGATGTGATTCTTAATAGCCACCTCCATGTGGGCAGGTTAAAAGGAAAAAAGCTAAACATGCTGGGATGTTTGATATTGCGAAGACAACAAATAGACCTATGATACATATTGGTGGCTGAGGTATCCTCTAAGCACTTCTTCTACCTTCGAATGAAAGAATGGATTATAGTAACTTGCAACTGTTCTTTTTCTTGGTGTTCAAACAAGAATTGATCAGAGCTAATTTTTAAACTACCTAGGATCATCTAAATTTAATTCCTTCTCGAAAAAAATATGAATTTAGTTGAGTTTCTTAAAGTCCATGCACATAATTGAAGAGAATGGATTTTGTGCTTTACGCATGGGTACATGACCTATCTTGTCCACTTGTATATCTTTAAGATCCGTGCACACTTTTTGAGCAGCTTATCTTGTAACCGCATATGTCACAATCGTTGCATTTTATATTGTCCCATCAACAGTACCTTTGGAGCAGGCCTGTCCGTGCGGTAGCCATTCTCGATCCCTATACACGAACACTGTTCATGAGCCTTGTCAGGTGCACGTTTCTCTCTCCATTCAGCGAGTTGTAGCCATTCTTGCTTTGCTATCTCTCTCCTCTCTCCATCCTCTGATGTCCCCAGCCCAAATTGTACTCTCTCTCGTCGCCATTGCCCATTGCTGGTTCCATGTGGCCCGTGTTGCAGCTCAATCTAGCTCCACAATCAAAGCTTGGGTCGAGTCGGTGACTCGGTGTTCTCAAATCTTGTTGTTGGGCAAGGGTCCGGCGGCGCCTGGCCGATAGCAACGGTTAACTCACCTAGGAATCTCCATCGAGAAGCCAACAGAGACGAGGCTCCAGCACCGTCGGACGGCGCATAATGAACAGGACAAGCTGCACGTCGACCGAGGAGGCCGTCGGCGTGTTGAAGTAGGTGACGTCCATGGAAATGCCGCAAACGGTGAAGGTCATCGTCACCGTGCAGGTGTCGACCTCTATGTATGTCTCGCGCGACATCGACGACCTCTAGGACTTCTTTGTCGCGCTGCTCCGGTGCGGCCTTGACTCCGGCAGTTGGCGAGCTCGAAGATAGTCTGACAAAGCCAAACGCGCATGGCTATCTTGCTACTTTTCTACGACCAGCGAGCGTGGATCATCGGCCGACAGTAGGAAGATGAGGGAAAGCTATTTTTTTGAACACTGTATGACTACGACGACTCCTCGCCGCCGCCCTCGGCCGACACGGCGGATCATCGGCGCGGTCTGCTCGAGGGGAGCTCGCCCTGTTGGCAAGAAGCGAAGTGACCTTCCTCTGTCCGGCAAATAGTGGACTCATTTGTGTGGCCCTTCGAAGCAGCAGCAGCAGGATATTGGCCGGTAACGTGAAGTTCAGTTACGCATGTGTGCGGTCGTCGATGGCAATCAACTCGGCCGGTGACGCGAAGTTCAGGTATGCGTGCGTGCGGCTGTCGGCAGGGAGCATCTCGGTCGGTCAACTTAAGTCCAGATGTGTGTTCATGCGGCCGTCGATGGCGACCAGCTCGGCCGCTGACATGAAGTCCAGTGTGCGTGCGTGCAGCCGTCGATGGCGAGCTGCTCAAATCCATGTCGTTTTCTTAGTACAAATAGCAATGGCGTGAAATAAGCAAGGAGCAGGTCAGCCATGCAAGCCGTAGGCCATACACCTATTGCAGTGTCTATTTGCTCATCCGTGAAAACAGGGCCATATGTCCACCGTACGACAGTGCTTTACATCTTGTCTGGGCCTCCTGCTAACTTTATGTCTAGTCTCATTTGTCTAATCAAGATTTCTAGGCTTTTAGAAATGAAGAACATGCACCCGATGAGTTGTTTCGTCTGAAGATTTTTGTGAATCTCAAGGCAACTTTACATCAATGAATGGTGGGATAGGTCATGTACCCATGAGTACAAGTATAAATGTATTTCCGCATAATTGGAGTTGTAAATTTTTTTATTCTGACACAACCAAAATGCTGCTTCTCTGGTAATCACAAACTAAAGTAGTAGTGATTTTTTTCTTGATAAGGAAGCTAGGGAAGGACACATGTAAATTATTTTGATTCATGATCCTGAATTGTTACTAGCTCGACTAAACATAGCATGAATTCTTTTGAATGCTTTTATAGAAGTATGGATTCAAAACCTTGTGATTATTTATTTGTCATTTGTTGGTCACGAAGTTTAGATGCAATATGCTAAATTGGCACTGCCTATTGTAGGTCTAGAGACCTAAGAGTACTCATTCTTATCTCTTGTGTTTTGCCAGGATCAATGTCTGAATTCCTTCTCCCCTCCGTGACAACTAAGATAAAGTGTTATCTGGCTGTTTTTTCTGAACAAAGGTTACATGATTGAGTTCCGGAAATGGGCTGCTGAAAAGGCAATATATATAGTTTTAAAAACTATAGTCCTAATGTCCTATACTTGTGAAACAGCATTTCAGAACCTCACACTGTTCGGACTTCACATGTTTGTACTTTTTACCATATACGACAGACCAAACTGTTCATGTTGTATGTTTGTATCCTTTCAAGGCCGCTGTTGTGAAGTTGTACTACCGCATGTTCCTGCTGAATCCAGGTTAAGTCGCCTTTGGTAGAAATATATGTTCTTGTTCTGTAACATCACTGTATGTGGGATATTTTTTGAAAAGGAGGTTACTGGTTGCTATGATGTGTCAGAATTGTAGCTTCATTCTAGCAATTCATACGTCTTATTTGTATCAGATTTTATGTGCTAAGAATAAAATTACTTAAAGTGTAAATGACTCTGCAGCCACCTCAGCTGTTTGATAATGATTTGTGCTGGCTTTTCTACTTCTGAGAAGTAGTTTATTTTATCTCCATACCGTGTGATTAACAGAGATAAGGAAACTCCCAGTATCCTGCACAGAAATACTTGTGTAGCCATGCTAGTTACTACTGTACTACTCCCTCTGTTTCAAAATATAAGATGTTTTAGGTTTGCGAAGAAGATGAATCTAGGCTACTTTTAGTATGTAGATTCATCCCAAAATTGAGTGAACCTATATACTAAAACAAGTCTAGATTTTTTTTATATAAACCTAAAACATCTTATATTTTAAGACGGAGGGAGTATAATGTATCAGGTTGTTTGACCAGGCAGCGAACTTCCAGTATTATCAAGTACAGTTTAGAATATTTTCACCCCTGATATATGTATATTTCAGTTTCAGGTGCTTATGTATCATAGCTTGAGCCATGTTTTTTCCGTAGTTAAACGATGACACCATGAAAGATAGTTGTGAACAACCCCGAGAAGAACCATGGCTATTGGATTGACTATGAGCAGGGTCGGGCCTCTCTTCCCAGCGGCGGTCTGTTTAGGGAGGCAACGAGTGGACTTTTAGCCAGGTGGTGGCGACATGTGGCGGGCAGAGCTGGCTCTGCCCTCATGACCCATATATGCGCCCTTTGGGTCCCATCTGGGTCGAGGCGAGCTGGCCTCTTCTTGGTGACGGTGCTTTTTGCAGATGGTGGCCATGGTGTGGCTCGTGTAGGAGGTAGCGGTGCAGGCAGCCAACCTGTTGTAGCCGTGACGGTAGGGACTTTGCGGGCCCCTGTTAGGGCTGGTGTGTTTGCTACCGTGTCCGGTCGGCTACCACCTAGGGCGGTGAAGGATGGTCCCTCCCGTGGCTACGGTGCTACCACTGCCCCTGATTCTAGTTGTGCCTCCTCCATCTTGTATGGCACGTGACGGTGGCCACAATGAGATGGCGATGATGATTGCAAGAACGTGGTGACGCGTGCCGGTGGGCAGCGAGCTTGGTGGTGTGCAATGGATCATATGTGGTTCATGGTTGGGAGTCGGGACAAATCCTTGTTGGTTTGTCTGGCACCGATGCGGTGATGCATGCATGTGTCGTCACTCTCCACCCCTTCCAAGTATCGGGAGAAACCCTTGGACTAGTGCGCTGGTTTGGACAACCGCGTTATGTGGACGCCAAGGTGATGCTTGATACTTGATTCTTCGAGGCACTAGCGGAGCTAGTGTAACACCCTCGCCTGATAAGGTTGAGTTCATGTGTATAGTGCCAATCCCTGGATCGGTTCACTGGCACACACAGTACAAATGAATACCAAAGAATTTAACAGTGCATCATAAATAACGAATTGATCCAGAATTTGCAATTATTACAATAATGCTTAGCACGCAGGCTAGCTCAAATAGTTCAATAGCAAATAGAAGCATAAATATATAGTAGACTCCATCTTCAATTGCCCACAAGCGAACAAACGTTGAGTGGAGTACCGCGATCTATTCGATCACTCAGAATCGGAATAGTAACCTGCAACATAAAACATAGCAGCCCCGAAAGGTCAATACATGGAATGTATGGCAAGTAGCACTAAATAGGGAGACAATAGACTTAGCAACTACATGCTTATTTGGCTGGTGGAGCTGTTTCTAGCTTGCATTTTCCAAATACTTTGTCCTACTTTGTTAAACCAATTTGATTCACAACAACCCATTAAGTTCACCCATCAAGTTTTAGAAATCAAGAAATAAGGATGAGAGAGAATATGTCATAGTATCAATATCAAGAAACTCATTTGTCCATAACCGGGGACACGACTAAGCACTTAGTTTATACACCCTGCAGGGGTTAGTATACTTTACCCATGTGACTTGGACAGCCCAGCTCGTACCACCACACGCATATTGTGTGACGATAGGGAGAAGTCCGAGAAGAGACTATTCGGGAAGTAGATCCCCAAACCCTACTGCGCACCAGTCCCAACCTACCATTCACTATATCTCTGGTTATGCTGGTTTTTTTTTACAGAAGGCTATGCTGGGTTCGGGTCACCACGACCTACTGAGTCCAACCAGCCACCCATTCTCACTAGCACATGGTTGCACACGTAAGCTACTGGAATAAAGACAACTAATCCTTCTCATTACCATGGGCGATATTCCCCACCATTATTCACACTCCGATGACTAATCCAGCCACTCCGCCCAGGTAGTTCATTGACATTATGTTGTTTTAGTTGAATAAAACCTTTAATTTACCAAAGCATGATCCCTTCCTCATATCTACAACAACTCTAAGCACATCTACCATACGAGAGCTCAACTATGAAGGATTTCCCTACCACAATACATAGGACATAGCATAGCATAGTAATACCTACACATGTAGCTACCAAAAATACACTACAAATGCACAAGGGAAAATAGCAGGACAATTCATGATCAAAATAGCAACTACTTGCCTTGGTTGCAGCTGAAGTCGTTCAAGCGCTCGTTGCAATCACACACGTTGCACTTCTCGCAATCTATCGAGTCAAACAATTGCATACCACATAAACAACCATACAACCATAAATAAATGCACAAATGCATGCATGGAAATTTAATAAGTCACAATGGTTGTAGTTTGTTCTCTAAAAAGTACTGAAATATATGATGCATGGAAGAGATCGATTAATGCAATGGGGTATTTGTTATTAATAATTACTTACCATTATTGGTGTTTTAACAGATCTGTTGTAACTTCTGTTCTCATTGTCGTATTAAATTTGGATCTGAAGTGTACTGGATAGAGGGCATTAATATGAACCAGTAGGCGTTGGATTCACCCTAATCGGAGTTATATAACTTTTCTTATGATTTAAATAGTGTTTAACGGGTTTTAAATTATTTAAATAGTTTCTGTTGTCTATAAATCAAACTAAAATCATATCTGTAATCTACACGGGATTATGATTCTAGGGACATATTATTTATATTTTTGTGATTTTAAATAATTTAGTATAGATTTATTGATCTAAAAATCCATTAACACTAATTAAATCATTACAGTAATTATGTAATGCAAATATTAGATATGATATCATATTATTATTCTACACATTTTTGTGAATTCATTGGTATATTATTTGAAATTTTCTGAACAGTATTTATTTTCTTATGAATTTATTACTCTAAAAAGGCCACTAAACCATTTAATTAATCACGGAAAAACCTTGCTGCCAAAGTCTGAAAATATTGCACAGCAATATTATACGTGAAAATCTGAATCCATTGATATCTTATTTGTAAATTTTGGCCTAGTAGATTAATTTCTACGAATTTTACAATTTTCAGCTATTTTCTGCAATTTCTAAAATCATCAACGCGACTGGACGGGTCAGCGCTGACACGGCTGTGACGTGGTGTGCCACGCGGCAGGATGCGAGTGGACGATACCCCTTCGTGGGTTCAATCTAATCTGGCGTGCTCTTTTTAGATCGGACGGCTCACTTCGTCCATGGCGAGCTCGCCGGTGCTGATGGTGGGGCAGCGGCGGCGCGGGTCAGACGGTGATGGCGACGGCGGTCTTCGACAGCGAGGAAGCGGCCGACAGGAAGCGCAGTGTCGATGGGAGTCGGGGAGCGTGCTCTTTGGCGTCTCTCTCTTCCTCAAACGACGGTAATACCCCGCTGGTCTTCTCGGTCTCCGTTGACACTCCGACGAGCAATCTCTGGCGGATGACTGCGATGCAGAGTGGGGAAAACATGTGAGATGATGTAGGCGAACAAGGGGAAGAGCTTTAGGAAGGAAGGAGATGTGCGGGAGGTCGAGGTCGTCGATACCAAACTCGATCTGCGAGCTTGTAGCACGGCGAACGGCGGCGAGATCCAAAACTTGCTCCGGTGGCGGCTAGGGTTCAGGAGGTTGCGAAAAATCGTGAGATATAGAGAGAGGAGTATTTAGGGGGAAGGAATCGTGCGCGAGGGGCACAAGATCGAACGGAATCGCGCCTAATCGGGCGGAAATCGCGGGCGATTCCCGTGTTCGTCCCGGTCTCTAGCACGAGGAGGGAGACGACCGGGGCGGGCCCCAGGCGTCAGCGACCGCAGGAGAGGGAGCGGGCTGCGGGGTGCTTGCTGGCTTGCGCGCTTCTGCGCTATGCGGCGCTCGGCATTGGCACGCGCGGTAGATAGGGTAGGCGGGCCGCTGGGTGGGCTGGGCTGGCCGGCTCCGATTAGTTTAGCGATTTTTTTCTTTTCTATTTTCTGTTTTCCTGTTTCTTTTATAACTTTTAATTAGATAAACCAATTGAATTGGTTTTTGTTTTCAAAATTTTCTAAAATTACATAGATCATGTTAGGATCATATTTGTAATATTTTTACTAGTTTGCAAGTAGTGAATTTACAAATCCATGTATAATCCTTTGTAGGAGTCTTTTAGTGATCCAAAATAGGGTTTATAAATGAGGTTTTGCAATTCAAATTTTTATGAATGCAATGCAATGCTTATGAATGACATGCAAATGCATTTTTTTCTAGTCCCAATTTCTAAAATCTTGGGATGTAACAGGTAGCCTAGAATTCCAGGGGAAAAACTGAAAAGATGGATGTTTGGTGTGTGTGTGTGTGTGTGTGTGTGGGTGTGTGTGTGGGGGGGGGGGGGGGTAGTGGCCCCACTGACACACACATAGCTCCGCCACTTCTTCGGGGTGCTAGGAGGTAGGAGTGTTGTGTAACAACTTCAGAGGACGCAACGGTTGCGGGTCACCTTTGTTTCATCGATCGTTGTTTTATTTTTTTACTTTTGGGTATGTTTGTGGTGTAGGTAGCAATGTGATAGTATTATCCAACTAGGCTATGATAGTATTAAGAAACGAAGGAGTTTTAGTCTAATACTATCACATATGCAACTAGATTATGATAGTATTAAGAAATGCTTGTACCCTTATTCTGTCACATAGCTATCTTTTGTTTTCCGAAATAGGTCACATAGCTATCTACATGAACCTTATTTCTAGTGCTAGTGCTGCATTCTTAAATCATGTCATACATTGTTCATATTCTCTCTCCATATCGATGATTTTGGTATAAAAATAATTAGTCCGTTTGATCACATTTGACACGTGCTTGATAGGGGCGGATTTAGGCCTATAGGCACTCCGGCGAGCTCTAGGAGCAATGTATGTCGCTCGAATGACGAGAATCAACGAACATTTGACACGTGCTCGGCAGGGGCGGATTTAGGCCTATAGGCACTCCGGCGATCTCTAGGAGCAATGTATGTCGCTCGAATGACGAGAATCAACGAACTGAACTGAAAACTACGTGTCCAAGCTATGACAAGTTCCTGGATCCGCCAACCACGTTGATTAAAGAAATTCATCCATTTGCATTTGTTTGACGCTCCATGGCCTACATGCTATTTTGCAACTCAATTTCTCTATTTTAAGCAGTGCACAGTTCACATGGACATATGGATGTATGCTTGTTATGTGTTGGATGTTTTTGTTGAAGTATGATCTAAATTTATTAAGAAAACTAATTTCTAACGAGTGGAGCGAACCTCGTCGTTGGTAAGCTTAGGCTGAAGCGTCGCCAACAGCCTATTGTTGCTCAGTCTACCATCGAGGCCAAATACATGGCTACTGCTCTAGCTTGTAAAGAATCTATTTGGTTGAAAGGTTTATTAGCTGATCTTTATGAGGATAATTCTCGTATTATTTTGTGTTGTGTCAGTCAAAGTGCAATATACCTTACAAAATATCAGATGTTTCACAAGAGACCGAAGCACATTGATGTCAAGTACTCATTTTATTAGAAACATTGTTGCTCAAAGTAAATTAAAAATATGCAAGATCAACACTCATGCTAATCCTACTGATATGATGACTAAACATGTCCCCGTTGCCTTGCTTGAATTTAGTTGATTTAACTGATTAGGCCAAGTGGCCATTCGCACAAAAAGTATTTTCTTTATTGTTTAGAAAGATAATTGTTGTTGATTGTAACACCCCAAAAATATAAAACAATGATCATCAAACTTTAATCACTAAAATTAGGGTTAACAAAAACTTTGATTAATTTAAATCATATGAATGCATCTGTGAATGTGATGATTTGATAAATGCATGAATGAACTTGTGTGATTAACCTAAATAGCAAGAAAAGGTTTAAAGGTGAATATAACATCATATAAAACAATTCCATGCAGAAAAAACAAGAGAAAATAAAAAACAAATCAAATAAAACAAATGGTCATTTTTGCCAACCTTGCTCACTAGGTCACTTTGAGTGTTTCTAGTCTAAGATTCCAAACAGAAACTTTTCCAATTCTTTTCACCCCTTGCTAGACCAAGTAAAAATGAATCAAAGCCCACCTTTCAAACTTGCAGAAACATTTGGCAACCTCATTCAAATCACAATTCAAAATTGAATCTTTATCAAATGTGAAGATCACACATTTTCAAAACCCAACCAAACCTGTGCCTCTTGACTAATCCAACTAACCAGATACTCCCTAGCATGTGCCTAGCAAACCCACCAAGTTTGAATCCAAAATTCAAATTTGAATTTCTTTTGGCCATTTCATCAAACACCTTGTTAGCAACAAACAATAAAATATCAAACACTATAGTGTGCAGTAATTTTGGCCAACCTTATTCCCTCTCTAGCTCTCACTACACTCCCAGTAGATGAACTAGCCAAATTAACAAGCCTTAGCACCACTGTGAGCTTGCCATTGCCATCAATGGTGAGTAGGCCAAGCCTCACCTTGCCACCCCAATGTGGACAACAATCTAGAGGAAGAACTAGCTGCGCCAACCTTGTCTGACATGCTGCCCATGCCTCACCGCCTCCTCTAGACCAGACCTAGCTCGAAGACAGAGACATGAACCACTGGAAACACCGTGCCCACGCCGCTATCGACCATGCCAACGTGCACCACCGTGCACGCGCTGTTCCCACTCAACCCGACCACCTCGAGCCCTTTCCGCCCGCCGGCATGAACCCCACTGTCCCAGGAGACCACTAGACATGCTCGTTTCGTCGACCGTACCCCGTAGCCGCCGCACGTTGTGAAGTTTGCCGTCGGTACCGCGTAGAGCACCGCACGTTCTAGACCAAATCCCACCGCCCTACGCCTCGCCTTTAAACTAGCAACGATGGCCAGGAGACCGCGCATCGTCCCCTAGCCTCAGCCACGCCTATAGCCACCTGTACCATCGCCTCCGACGACCTCAGCCCACGCCGTGCTGCCCCTCTTGCTCGCCTATAAAAGGAGGCCTCCCCAGCTCGATTCCTCCACACCATCTCACTCCCCACCTCGCACTGATCCTTCCCACTTCTTCCCGGAGCAAGGCGAGCTCTCTCTCGCCGGAATTTGGCCGTAGCCTGCCGCTGCTGGAGGAGAAGGGAGCCGTCGATTGAAGCCGCCCCAGGAGGAGCTGCCGGTACCATGAGAACCGCCGTTGTTGACTTCGTCATTCGCCCCCGTCGCCGACCATCGCCGGAGCCCCGGTGAGCCGCCCAGACCCCCACTGGCCGCGTTAGGGTTAGTTCCTCGCCGGAGTAGCTCATCGTCAACGACGACCCTCAGCCGCTAGATTAGAATTAGATCGTAAGGCGCAAATTCATAGATACTGTTTCGTTTAGTTAGTTCCGCTGACTTGTGGACCCCATCTGTCAGCAGCCCGCGCACGCGCTGTGCGTAGTGGGCCGACCCAGTAACTCTCCCACGCAACCCAGTTAGTTTAAATTTAGATTTTTCATTTAAACTCAAACTCTAGTTCTGTCTGTTGATTCAAAAATCAACCCAGTTCGATTCACTGAACCAAAATGCATGAAACCAATTTTGTTAAAAAGGTATTGAAATGCTTAATCCAAGCCCGTTGGATTCAAACCATTTGTATTTGTAGATCACCCATGGTAAAAATAACAAGACTAAAGCGTTTCTGTATTCAAATATTTTTCAAAATTCAACCATAAGAGCTTTTGAGTTGATTCCAATTCTCAAAAATCACATTTTGATCATACCTTTCAGAATATATAAAAACATATGGGTTTACTTGTAGAAATAATGTTCAAGTAATAAAAGAATGCCACATAGGCATTTCTAGTCACTTTATTTAATTAAAATAAATAGGTTAAACCTTATTAAATTTTGATACCACTTTAAATCACATTCCCATGTACCGAAATATGTGGTGATGATATGTGTCAACATGATCCCATGTTTGAGTTGGAAAATATTAAATCTTAAGTAGTTTTCAATGAGTAGAAATTACTTTTCTCAAATAAAATAAATGAGACAAGTGCTTTAATCTGGTAATGTTAGTGATGATAATAGATCATCTAGTATGAAACTTTGTGTGATGATTAGAAATAGTTAAGTATTGTTTGGTGATTGTGTACCTCGTATTTATTTATAGACGCTAGTACCGACCAAGGATATGAGGAGGAAGGAGGATACTACGAGGAAGAAGCCGAGGAGAACTTCAACCACTACTCTGCACAAGGCAAGCTAACACTTGCAATTTAGCAAGCTATTAACTTAGCAAGCTTACACCATGTGATACCCAATCCTAGTTTTACTTGCAAGCTTAATACTTTATTTTCTTTATCAAAGCTTTCTCTTAGAGTTTTCTTACTGACTTGTAGATTCTAAGATATTTGAAGGTAGCATAAAGATCATAAAACTTGGCCTAAGTTAGATAATCTTGATGTCATCCTGAGGCATGAGATTTACTTAGATAAGATACACTTGTTTACCAACCCTCATTAGTATTTACCCCCACTTGTAGATGCTAGTACTAAGCATAAAACTTGATCAACTTTAGATGGGAATACTTGGTGAAAATGGTTATGAAAACCTTAGAATGATGAGTCATTCTACTGAAATGTTTTGACATGTGTTCTTGAAAACACCAAATGATTTTGATGATGAAAATGTTGAGGCATGGGCCTTAGCCCTTTATAAAACTGATGGTTGTCTGGATGCGATACCATTCCAATTTTACCGTACAACCACAATACCTGAAAATTGGGTAGGGCTTGGCTGGAAATTTATATACCTTAGTATGGGTTCCCTTGCGACCAAGGTCTAAGATGAGGCTACCTTGTGAAGATTGTCCACCTGTGCAGTACCCAAGATGACAGATAGTCATGGTTGGGAGGCCAAACTCACAGGAGAGGTGCCTATACTAGGGTGTGTAATTGAAAGATTAGGATTTATTATCCGCATACTGAGTATGGTGAGTTCAGGATTGTTCCTGACGGATGTATCGAATGTTGTGGTCAAAGTGTACAATCTCTGCAGAGTGTCAAACTATTCGAATAGCCACGTCCGTGGTTATGGACAGTTGGAGTGGCCATACTGTTCCCCCGTCAGATGTTCTCAAAACAACTTATGAAATGATTTATGACTTTGACTTGACCACAACAGAGTGGTGACATGAAATGCAAGTTCCCACTTAGGGGTTATAAATTTTTTAGCTAGTTTTCTTTGCTTTTGAACTTAGTAGAGTAAATCTGGCTTTTTTGCAAAACATCCCTAGAGCTTAGTATCCTACTATAAAAACCCCCTTAACTTGTTAGTATTAGTTTGCGAGTACTTAAAGAGTACTCATGGCTTTGTCCCTGGCTATTCCCGTGGCCAGACTATGAAGAGGAGTATCAGGATGATGGACCGCAGGAAGGTTACGACAACTAGGATCCTCTCCCATCGTCAGCATTGCCTGTGACCCTAAAGATGGAGCTTCGCCTACGCTATCGTTACTATTACTTTATTCGCTGCTTGAGTTGTATTAGGAACTGGATCATGAGATCCTTATTTGTGTAAGACCTTATGTATGGTTTGTAATGGATAATTGACTGTGATATCCAAATCTGTCATGTCTCGCAAAAACGGTAATCCTGGGATTGCGATGTATGGCATAATAGGCATCCGGGATTAAAAATCCGGGTGTTGACAAGTTGGTATCAGAGCCATCCTGACCATAGGAGACCCTAGTTAGAATGGACGTTCGAATCAAAAACTTAGTTTCAAAACCAAAGGAAGTGAGTATTTACAAAAAAATATTCTTATTCTTATCACTTGGATTCTTTCATGAAAATTCATGTTCCTCAAAAATTCTTGCAAACTGAGATAAAATTTGACACACTGGATCACTCTACTAACTTACTCATTCTATATTATTATAGATGGACGTGAAGTACAACAAGTTTTATCAGTTGGGGAATGGAGGAGACATCATCTTTGAGTGTGACTTGGACCAGCTATCGGAGATGCTGGAGCATCCGCACCCCGAGTTCTTTGGAGCTCAGCTCAATGATCAGGACGGAGAAGATCTGCAGTGCCTAGTTGTTGCAAGTCTCTGAGGAAATATTGAACCTCCCACTGTAGAGGGAATTCAGTTCACCTTAAGAGAGAACAAATGGCTCGATGGACTTTCCAGGGCCATGCAGGAAGCTCTCGCCTGTCTGTGTGGGCAAAGTATCAATCAAATCAAGGGTACCCGCTTTGAGTTCTACCCAAGGCGTGATGTTATGGGACAACCACTGGAGGCCCCATACCACCCCAATCTGAAGACTCAGTTGGACCACCTCAGCTTCATGATGTACGACCGTCAGAAGGAGTTGGACAATGCCCGTTCCTATGCCAACCACAAGTACGCCATCACCAAGAAGAAGGATCAGACCCTCGCCATGCTAGTGAAGGATCGCAAGTCTCGTTGTCATCTCGACAAGAAGGAGCGCATCATTGCCCGTCTTCGCCACCGGATCACAGATTTGGAGGAGACCATCCACGATCGAGACATGCAGTTGGAGGAGAGGGAGAATGCAGGGGAAGACCTTCGTGGAGACCCCTACTCCTATCTCAGCGATGATGATGACTTTCTGGAGGATTAGGCCATGGACTTCTTCACCGATGAGGATGACTTCGCCTTCATCGATGATGACGACGATGAGGATGATGAGGACACTGACTCCGAGGAGTAGTAGCACTTGAGCACTAGAGTTAGTGAGTTGTAATCAGTCCCACTATATCGTAGTTTCCTAGAATGGTTCTTAAAACCATCTGCTTTCCTTTGTTGTGGTGTGTGTTTGTATCGTGTGCTATGAATGAATGAATGAAAAGAAAGTTGCTAGAAAAATCTGAGTCAACACTTGAGAACTTTAAAAACTTTTCAAAATCCCTGAACCTTAGAAATTTCCCTCTTTTCTCATGATCTATCTCAGTCTTTAGATGCCTTGCGGAGGAAGTGGTTCATCCCCGGACCCAATGTTGCAGATCTTGCAAATGTTGGTTTCTGACCGCGAAGCTGAAAGAGCCGAACGTCAAGCCAAATAGCCACCCTTCAACACATCGCCCAGATGGCCAACAACAATCAAGGCCATGGAAATCAGGACAACCCTGGATCTAAGCTCAAGAATTTCCAGAACACCAATCCACCTGTTTTCACTAAGTCAGAAGATCCCCTAGATGCAGATGATTGGTTGCAAACCATGGAGAACAATCTAGAAGTTGCAGGAGTGGAAGCTAACGAGAAAGTGTTGTTTGCTACCCACTATCTGGAAGGATATGAGCATGGTGGAACAACGTTCGCGCAATGATAGGAGGTCAGATGATGACCTGTGAAGAGTTCAAAGTCAAGTTCAGCAGAACCCATGTGCCACCAGGTTTGATAAAGAGGATGAGAGATGAATTCAGGGAACTAAAACAAGGAAGGATGACAGTAGTGGAATACCATGACAAATTCTTGTCATTGGCTAGGTATGCACCAGATGAGATAGACACTGAAGCCAAGAAAAAGGAGAGATTCCTGAATGGTCTGTACGATGAGATGCAGACGGTGTTAGTCAATATCCCCTTTGCATATATTGAAGCCTTAGTTGACTCTGCCATTTAGATGGAAGGAAAGATCAATCAAGCTAATGAGAACCGCAAGCGTCGCATGATGCATTAACCAGGAACCCACCATACACCAAAGTATCGCCCCAGCCCATCTCCAAGATTTGCCCCGAGAACCAACAGACCCCCGATGAACCGTCCTACCTATCCCAACCGTGGAAACCCAAGGCCCGGAGGAAACCACAACAACCCCGGAAACTCCAGCAATTTCAACCGTGCACCACCCAAGTTCAACAACAACAGTGCCGCCACCAACACCAACACTGCCCCAAGGACTGGAAGCAATGTTGTGCCTGTTGCAGCGAAGGACAAGTCGCAAGTGACTTGTTATGAATGTGGAACCAAGGGTCACTAATCCAATGAGTGCCCCAAGAAGATTGCCGTAGCCCCCAATGCAAATGCCCCAGCTCAGTAGCAGCGTCGTGTTCAGCCCGGAAGAAGGTTTGCCCCAGGGAATTCGCTTAACCGCAACGGCCATCTCTTTCTCATGCATGCTGAAGAAGCCCAAGAAGCGCCAAATGTCGTGCTGGGTATGTTTTCTGTTAACTCAGTACTTGCAAGAGTGTTGTTTGATTCTGGAGCATCGCACTCATTTGTTACTGAAGAATTTGCATGCACTAGTAAGATTCAACCAACCAAATTGAAGCATGTTATGATTGTTCAAATACCTGTTTTAACCACCAAAGCTAGGCAAATTTGCAAAGTCGTCCCTATCCGAATCCATGGCATAGATTTTTATGCTAATCTAATAGTACTCGAGACTAAAGGTTTGGAAGTAGTACTAGGAATGGATTGGATGTCCAAACACAAAGGATTAATTGACTGTGCCAAGAAATCCATAACCATGACCAGTACAGCCGGAATATCAGTCGGGCATGTATCTGAAACCTTGCCCCGTCAATTCAAGTGCAACAAGAGTATAGCCTAGCCAACCATTGACCAAGTCTGGATAGTCTGTGAATACCCCGATGTATTTCCAGATGTTTTTCCCGGTATGGCCCCGATCGGGATATCGAGTTTATCATTGAACTAATCCCTGGAACCGGACCCATAGCCCAGAGACTATATAGTATGAACCCGTCTGAACTAGCAGAACTGAAGAAGCAACCGGATGCCATGCTGGAAATTGGATTGATTCAACCAAGTGCGTCACCATGGAGATCACCTGTTTTTTTTGTGGACAAGAAAGATGGAGGTAACCATTTGTGTACGGATTATCGGAAGTTGAATGATGTCACCATCAAGAACAAGTACCCACTACCGAAGATAGAAGATTTGTTTGACCAGTTGACTGGTGCCAAAGTGTTTTCTAAGATTGATCTTAGAACTGGCTATCATCAACTCAAAAGTCGCGCAGAGGATATTCCAAAGACTGCCTTCACCACCCGATATGGATTATATGAGTATACTATCATGTCTTTTGGATTAACCAATGCCCCCGCTTATTTCATGAACCTCATGAATAAGATTTTTATGGACTTTCTGGATAAGTTTGTCGTTGTTTTCATCGATGACATTCTGATTTATTCCAAATCAGAAGAAGAACATGAGCTACACCTAAGGACCATTCTTGGAACCCTTAGAGAGCATCAGCTATATGCCAAGTTTAGCAAATGTGAATTCTGGTTACAGTAGGTAGGATTACTCAGACATATTATATCAGCCGGAGGAATTGCCATTGACCCTGCGAAGGTGAAGGATGTTGAAGATTGGCAAGCCCCAACCACTCAAACCCAAGTTCGTGCATTTCTCGGATTAGCGGGATAGTACCACAAGTTTGTATAAGGATTCTCAAGTATTGCCAGACCCATGACCCAATTGCTGAAGAAGGACAAGAAGTTTGAATGGACAGACAAATGTGAAGCGAGTTTTCAAGAACTGAAGAGAAGATTGATTTCAGCCCCAATTTTGATCATGCCGGATATCATGAAGCCCTTTGATGTGTATTGTGACACATCCAAGATCGGTCTCGGATGTGTGCTAATGCAAGAAGGCAAAGTTATATCTTATCTATCCCGACAACTGAAACAACATGAACAGAATTATCCAACCCACGACCTTGAACTAGCAGCCATAGTTCTAGCCCTGAAGACATGGAGACATTATCTGATGGGAAACCGTTGTGAGATTTATTCGGATCACAAGAGCCTGAAGTATATATTAAATCAGAAGGAGCTGAATATGAGGCAGAGAAGATGGATTGAGCTAATCAAGATCTATGATCTGGACATTCACTATCACCCCGGTAAAGCCAATGTGGTAGCAGATGCCCTTATCAGATTGCCGTGCCGCTTGAACTCCATGATCTTGAAGGAGAAATCAAGTTTGCACAAAGAGATGGAAGATTTCCGAATGGAATTAGTGAGTGAAGGATTTTTTGGCTAGCATCAAACTTCAACCCACTTTGATCAGTAAGATCAAGGGGGCACAGATAGGAAATGCTAGTATCGACGGAATCAAACATCGTATCAGTACAGGCAAAGTACCCAGATTTACCGAAGACGAAGAAGGAGTTATGTGGTACAAAGGACGTCTCTGTGTACCAGCAGATTCGGAGTTAAAAGAGGTTATTTTGAAAGAGGACCATGATACTCTTTATTCTATCCACCCCGGAGGAACGAAGATGTATCCGGATTTGAAGGAGAAATTTTGGTGGCATAAGATGAAGAGAGAAATCGAAATCTATATCGCCAAGTGTGATATATGTCAGAGAGTCAAGGCGGGACATCAAAGACCCGCAGGACTATTGCAACCACTACAGATTCCGGAATGGAAATGGGATTCCGTTGGAATGGACTTTATCACCAGATTGCCTACTTCTAGTAGGGGAAATGACTCTATCTTGGTCATAGTTGACAGATTGTCCAAAGTAGCCCATCTCTTACCAGTCAAGACCATATACCAGAGTTCAAAGCTAGCATAGTTATACATCGCTAGAATCGTCAGTTTGCACGGAGTCCCCAAGAACATTGTATCGGATCTAGGAACCTAGTTTACCTTGAGATTCTGGAAGAAAGTCCAAGAAGGACTAGGAACCCGACTAGATTTTAGAACAGTTTATCACCCTCAGACTGATGGACAAACGGAGCGAGTAAATCAAATACTCGAAGATATGTTGAGAGCCTGTGTGCTAGAGTATGGATCTAAATGGGAAGACTGTCTACCTTTCGCAGAATTTTCATACAACAACAGTTATCAAGCTAGTTTACAAATGGCCCCATTTGAGTTTATGTATGGAAGGAAGTGTCGCACCCCTTTAAATTGGTCGGAACTAGGAGAAAGTCAGATTTTCGAACCCGACATCCTACGAGAAGCAGAAGAGAAAGTTCACAAGATTCATGAGCACCTCAAGACTGCCTAGTCAAGACAAAAGAGTTACGCCGAAAAGAGACGTCGATACCTCGCTTTCAATATCGGAGATTTCGTGTATCTTAAAGTGTCGCCTTTGAAGGGAATGCAGCGGTTCCAGCTCAAAGTAAAGTTAGCCCCCAGATATATCGGACCCTTCAAGATTCTGAATCGTCGAGGAGAAGTATCATATCAATTGGAACCGCCAGAGGAAATGTCAGTAGTGCACAATGTGTTCCATATATCATTACTTCACAAATGCCTTGAAGTTCTAGAGAAGACTGAAGTTTTCAAGAACATTGATCACCAGGCCATAGAGATCAACGATGACCTGACGTATCCCGAAGTACCCATCCGTATTTTGGAGGAAGATTTCAAAACCACCAGAACCCGAAGCATCAAGTTTCTCAAGATTCAGTGGAGCAACCACACCGAAGAAGAAGCTACCTGGGAGCGCGAAGATCACATCAGGACGGAGTTTCCCGATCTTTTTAAATCCTAGGTAATCTTTTTTCTACTTCCTTTTTAAAATATCAGGACGAGATTTTGTTTAAGGGGGAAGGTTTGTAACATCCCAAAAATATAAAACAATGATCATCAAACTTTAATCACTAAAATTAGGGTTAACAAAAACTTTGATTAATTTAAATCATATGAATACATGTGTGAATGTGATGATTTTATAAATGCATGAATGAACTTTTGTGATTAACCTAAATAGCAAGAAATGGTTTAAAGGTGAATATAACATCATATAAAACAATTCCATGCATAAACAAATCAAGAGAAAGTCAAAAACAAATCAAATAAAGCAAATGGTCATTTTTGCCAATCTTGCTCACTAGGTCACTTTGAGTGTTTCTAGTCTAAGATTTGAAACAGTAACTCTTCCAATGCTTTTCACCCCTTGCTAAACCAAGTAAAAATGAATCAAAGCTCACCTTTCAAACCTGCAGAAACATTTGGCAACCTCATTCAAATCACAATTCAAAATTGAATCTTTATCATATGTGAAGATCACACATTTTCAAAACCCAACTAAACCAGTGCCCCTTGACTAATCCAACTAACCAGATACTCCCTAGCATGTGCCTAGCAAACCCACCAAGTTTGAATCCAAAATTCAATTTTGAATTTCTTTCGGCCATTTCATCAAACACCTTGTTAGCAACAAACAACAAAACATCAAACACTATAGTGTGCAGTAATTTTGGCCAACCTTGTTCCCTCTCTAGCTCTCACTACACTCCTAGTAGATGAACTAGCCAAATTAACAAGCGTTAGCACCACTGTGAGCTTGCCATTGCCATCAACGGTGAGCAGGCCGAGCCTCACCTTGCCACCCCAATGTGGACAGCAAGCTAGAGGAAGAACTAGCTGCGCCAACCTTGTCTGGCATGCTGCCCATGCCTCACCGGAAACACCGTGCCGGCACCGCTGTCGACCATGCCGACGCGCACCACCGTGCACACGCCGTTCCCACTCAATCCGACCACCTCGAGCCCTTGCCGCCTGCTAGCACGAACCCCACCATCCCAGGAGACCACTAGACATGCTCGTTTCCTTGACCGTACCTAGTAGCCGCCGCATGCTGTGAAGTTCGTCGTCGGTACCGCACAGAGCACCGCACGTTCCAGACCAAATCCCACCACCCTACGCCTCGCCTTTAAACTAGCAACGATCGCCAGGAGACCGCTCACCGTCCCCTAGCCTCAGCCACGCCGATAGCCACCTGTACCGTCGCCTCCGACGACCTCAGCCCACGCCGTGCTTCCCCTCTTGCTCGCCTATAAAAGGAGGCCTCCCCAGCTCGATTCCTCCACACCATCTCACTCCCCACCTTGCACTGTCCTTCCCACTTCTTCCCAGAGTAAGGCGAGCTCTCTCTCGCTGGAATTTGGCCGAAGCCCGCCGCTTCTGGAGGAGAAGGGAGCCATCGATTGAAGCCGCCCCAGGAGGAGCTGCCGGTACCAGGAGAACCGCCGTCGTCGACTTCGTCATTCGCCCCTGTCGCCGACCATCGCTGGAGCCCCGGTGAGCCGCCCCAGACCCCCACTGGCCGCGTTAGGGTTAGTTCCTCGCCGGAGTAGCTCGTCGTCAACGACGACCCTCAGCCGTTAGATTAGAATTAGATCGTAAGGCGTAGATTCATAGATACTGTTTCGTTTAGTTAGTTCCGCTGACTTGTGGACCCCATCTGTCAGCATCCCGCGCACGCGCTGTGCGTAGTGGGCCGGCCCAGTAACTCTCGCGCGCAACCCAGTTAGTTTAAATTTAGATTTTTCATTTAAACTCAAACCCTAGTTCTGTCTATTGATTCAAAAATCAACCCAGCTTGATTCACTAAACCAAAATGCATGAACCAATTTTGTTAGAAAGGTACTAAAATGCTTAATCCAAGCCTGTTGGATTAAAACCATTTGGATTTGTAGATCACCCATGGTAAAAATAACAAGGTAGAAGCTTTTCTACATTCAAACATTTTTCAAAATTCAACCATAAGAGCTTTTGAGTTGATTCCAACTCTCGAAAATCACATTTGATCATACCTTTCATAATATATAAAAACATATGGGTTTACTTGCTGAAATAATGTTCAAGTAATAAGAAAATGCCACATAGGCATTTCTACTCACTTTATTTAATTAAAATAAAAAAGGTTAAACCTTATTAAATTGTGACACCACATTAAATCACATTCCCATGTACTGAAATATGTGGTGATGACATGTGTCAACATGATCCCATGTTTGAGTTGGATAATA
Source organism: Avena sativa (assembly GCA_916181665.1). NCBI lineage: Eukaryota > Viridiplantae > Streptophyta > Magnoliopsida > Poales > Poaceae > Avena > Avena sativa. The sequence continues at coordinate 112,973,768 of OV702283.1, forward strand.
TTAAATCTTAAGTAGTGTTTCAATGAGTAGAAATTACTTTTCTCAAATAAAATAAATGAGACAAGTGCTTTAATGTGGTAATGTTAGTGATGATAAGAGATCATCTAGCATGAACCTTTGTGTGATGATTAGCAATAGTTAAGTATTGTTTGGTGATTGTGTACCTCGTATTTATTTATAGACGCTAGTACCAACCAAGGATACGAGGAGGAAGGAGGATACTACGAGGAAGAAGCCAAGGAGAACTTCAACCACTGCTCTGCACAAGGCAAGCTAACACTTGCAATTTAGCAAGCTATTAACTTAGCAAGATTACACCATGTGATACCCAATCCTAGTTTTACTTGCAAGATCAATACTTTATTTACTTTATCAAAGCTTTCTCTTAGAGTTTGCTTAGTGACTTGTAGATTCTAAGAAGATATTTGAAGGTAGCATAAAGAGCATAAAACTTGGCCTAAGTTAGATAATCTTGATGTCATCCTGAGGCATGAGGTTTACTTAGATAAGATACACTTGTTTACCAACCATCATTAGTATTTACCCCCACTTGTAGATGTTAGTGCTAAGCATAAACTGATCAACTTTAGATGGGAATACTTGGTGAAAATGGTTATGAAAACCTTAGAATGATGAGTCATTCTACTGAAATGTTTTGACATGTGTTCTTGAAAACACCAGATGATTTTGATGATGAAAATGTTGAGGCATGAGCCTTAGCCCTTTATAAAACTGATGGTTGTCTGGATGCGATACCATTCCAATTTTACCGTACAACCACAATACCCAAAAATTGGGTAGGGCTTGACTGGAAATTTATATACCTTAGTATGGGTTCCCTTGCGGCCAAGGTCTGAGCTGAGGCTACCTTGTGAAGATTGTCCACCTGTGTAGTACCCAAGATGACAGATGGTCATGGTTGGGAGGGCAAACTCACAGGAGAGGTTCCTATACTAGGGCGTGTAATTGAAAGGTTAGGATTGATTATCCGCATACTGAGTATGGTGAATTCAGGATTGTTCCTGACGGATGTATCGAATGTTGTGGTCAAAGTGTACAATCTCTGCAGAGTTTAAAACTATTCGAATAGCCGCGTCCGCGGTTATAGATAGTTGGAGTGGCCATATTGTTCCCCCGTCAGATGTTCTCAAAACAACTTATGAAATGATTTATGACTTTGACTTGACCACAACCGAGTTGTGACATGAAATGCAAGTTCCCACTTAGGGGTTATAAAATTTTCCGCTAGTTTTCTTTGATTTTGAACTTAGTAGAGTAAATCTGGATTTTTGCAAAACAACCCTAGAGCTTAGTATCCTACTACAAAAACCCCCTTAACTTGTTAGTATTAGTTTGCGAGTACTTAAAGAGTACTCATAGATTTGTCCCTGGCTATTCCCGTGGCCAGACTATGAAGAGGAGTATCAGGATGACGGACCGCGGGAAGGTTACAAAAACTAGGATCCTCTCCCATCGTCAGCATTTCCTGTGACCCTAAAGATGGAGCTTCGCCTACGCTATCGTTACTATTACGTTATTCTGCTGCTTGAGTTGTATTAAGAACTGGATCATGAGATCCTTATTTGTGTAAGACCTTATGTATGGTTTGTAATGGATGATGTACTGTGATATCCAAATCTGTTATGTCTCGCAAAAATGGTAATCCTGGAATTGCAATGTATGGCATAACAGGCATCCGGGATTAAAAATCCGGGTGTTGACATTGATGCTATAAGAAATTTTTTATTTCAAGATGTAATCTATTAAGTATAATTTTTTATTAAGGACACTAACTTTTAACGAGCGAAACAACGTCTTTTGCGGGTAGGCTTGGGCCGATGAAGGTGGCTATATATTGCTAACATAGGTAAGGATGGCAATTTTACCCGTGGGTATGGGTACCCGCGGGTACGGGTACCCGACCAGTTTAGTCAGGGTATGGGCATGATTTTGTACCCATGGGCAGTACCCATACCCGACCCGTCAAATCACGGGTAGGGCGCGGGCTATGCCCGCAGGTATACCCGTACCCTAACCGTATATTACTTACATCTGGACCCATCAGAGCAATCCAAGCATCTACATCAGCAAACTTAGCCCCCGACGCCAAATTAATAGCTATTCCCCTCGTCTCCCCAATCTAGTGTCCCGAGTTAAACCAGTCCCCTCGTTCTTCTCAATCGCTGCTCCTACTCGCTGGATTTAATCCCCATCGAGACCTTATCATCATGGCCGCTCGGTCGCTCCCCAATCTCCATCCCTCTCCACTAGTCCACTTCCCCAATCTCCAACGCCACCATGGAGATGACGCCGACATCCTTACCGGATTCCATGTCTTGATCTCCTCCCTCCGGCCCTCCTGAAAGGAATATGCCCGAGAGGCAATAATAAAGTGGTTATTATCGTATTCCTTATTTATGATAAATATTTATTTCTCATGCTATAATTTTATTAATACAGAAACGTTAATACATGTGTGTTTAATAAACAAAAATAAGTTCCTAGTTATGCCTCTCTTATAAACTAGCTCGTTGATTAACAAGATGATCAAAGGTTTCCTGATCATGGACATTGTATGTAGTTAATAACGAGGTCACAACATTGTTGGAATGATGTGATGAACATTCATCCAAAGTATAGCATTACGATCAAGGTCATAGTGTTTATATTGCTATAACATCATACAAAGTAATCTTAGTCCTTAGACTATGAGATCATGCCAATCACTAACACCAGAAGAGTATCTTGATAACATCAAATGTCACACCGTAACAGGGTGACTATAAAGATGGGTCCAGTTCTATGAAGGTGTTATGTTGAGGCTCATGGATCAAGAGTGGAATTTTCCATCCCGATGATGGATAGATATACTCTGGACCCTGTTGGTGATATCACCTTAGTTAGCTTGCAAGCAATTGATTTGATCACTAGAATGTTATATCACGGGAACGAGAAAAGAGTACATGTCGTTAACGAGATCAAACTAGGTATGGAGATACCGATGATCGAATCTCGGACATGTAATATATCGCGAGACAAAGGGATTGAGTTACATGCGTATAAGGTTCACACGATCACATAAGTCATCGTTGAATGTGTGGGAGTCAGTACGGATCTCTAGGTCCCGCTACTGATTATTGAACGGAGAGGGGTCTCGATCATGTCTACATTATTCGTGAACCGTAGGGTGACACACTTAAGGGACACCGACACCATTCTAAGCAAATGATATGCCAGAGAAAGAAAAAGAAAGCGCAGGAATTTATTTCACTAGACACCGGAATCATTTCGGTTGAAATTCTGAAACTGGTTCTGCATGTAAAATTGAAATGTTATAAGGGGTTTTATGTGAATGTTTGGTAATTAGAGTAATTAACAAATTCTGAATAAAATAAATAAAAGAGTTTGATTAAATGAGAGCTTGCTGACGTCGAATTGTCGACAAGTACGCCATAGGGGGTCCTAGTGGCGTTGGAAGGATGGGGTGTGAGACGTCGGATATTCCAGGAGCGATGAGCACAAGTTTACCCAGGTTCAGATCCGACTGCGGTGATCGAATCCTAATCCTGCTAGCAACCTAGTAATATATTGGCGTAAGCTGGATGGTACAATGGATTACAAGAGAGGTTCACCTGTGCGAGTTGATTGTTGTGGTTGTTGTGTTATTGCCCTAAAGGCTCTCATAGGGCCGGTTTATATAGTCACCGGGGCCTAGGGTTACATGGAGAGACCTATCCGGCTATGTTATAGAGTTAGTAACTATGTACAGCTTGGACTACAAGTAATACTACATGCCTAAGCCAGTAACTCTTCTGGGCCTTGTCGTAGCCGAAACTAGCTCCTCCTCTTTCTCTGACTGGGCCGCCCGTGAAGCAAAGCTCTAACCCGTTAGTCGGCCACCCTGGTCAGCGAGTCCTGTGGCTATACCGGGAAAGTATATCCCCAACAGTAGCCCCCGGAAGTCTCCAAGATCTGAAGTCAGATAAATCGTCTAGCTTGATGGTTTCTTCGTCTTGAGAATCTTGAAGGGTTCACGAAAACTTCTTTCATTGATGTAGGATTCCGAGTCAATTGAGTCGGATATGCTATGACCTTGATCTTTTCCTTGCTTGATTTAAAACATAAGCCGGATTTTACAGTGGCGTGCTGACTGACAACTTTATAGGCCAGGTCCCATCACTGACAGGATTTCCATCAGCACGACCGTTGGTGGGTCCGTTCCTTACGGAACAGAACACAGTTTCAATGCCTGCGCGAAAATCGAGGGGGCAGAAGAGTCACAAAGAAGCTAACTCCCCCTCTCCTATATGCGTGGCGATAATCGCGCGTCTTACCGCACGAATCTTGACGTAGAGGCAAATAAGAGGAGAGAAAACCCTTCTTCTCAGATTCACTTCTCTGTAGATTCATTCATTGCTTCCTCGTACTCCTCGAGCTTTCTGCACCAGTTCCAATATACACACTGTTGAGAAAAAATCTCTCCTTTCCCCACCAGCCCTTCTTCCTCCAAGAACTATGGCATCTTCCTCGTCCTTAGGAGCGGCGGCGGGTTCATCGGCGGAGGACGAGAAGAAGATGCGGGGTCTTTGGATCCCCAGCGCCATGGATACTGCGGAGATCCAAGTCATGGAGGATGAGGGGTTCATCGTCGCCGGCGCGTGGCGGAGCGCTTCAGGACACGCCATCCCCGCGCCGAAAGACGGCGAGAGGGTGTTGTTCAGCACTCACGTCAACCGTGGCCTCAGCTTTCCACCGTCAGACTTCTTCGTCGAGGTCCTCAACCATTACGGTGTGCAGCTCCATAACCTTCCTCCCAACTGTCTGCTTGAGCTTAGTGCTCACGCAGCTCTGTGCGAGGGGTTTCTTGGCATTATGCCAAGTCTCACCCTTTTCCGGTACTACTATGGTACTCATAAGAATTCCATCAGTGCCGGTGTGCCTTATGTCACCGGCACTCTTAGCTTAGTCCTTAGGAGGAATCAGATCTATCCTAGGATTAATGCTAGTGAGTCCGTCAAACGCTAGACCGAAACTTTTTTCTACCATAAAGATATTCCGGCTCTGGGTAAGGCGGAAGTCCTCCCGACATTTTTTAATGGCGCCGCTTCCCACCAAGATTCATGGGATGCGGAGGCGCGGGAGCGGTCGGATATTTTGATCCTTGCCATGAGGCGGATCGAGTATTTGATGAAGCATGAGGGGCTTCATGGATCCGACTTGATCCATTGCTGGCTGGAGCGCCAGATTCAACCTCTCCAGCACCACGCAGACCGCCTCATGCACCAAATCATCGACGACAAGAAGGACAACATTGAGGTCAGCCCGAACCGTCTTTCTCCAAAGGACTACAGGACCCTCATGCAATATTTGGTCAAGGAAAGAGTGGAACGAAAAGTTTTGAAAGTTTCCATGAAGATGTATACGTCCAACCATCCTCTAAATCCAGTAAATATTTCGACTCTACTTTTTGCGTTTCGTTGTTCTTTTCGGTTCTTTCTCCGACTCTATTTTCATCTATGCTTTTCCGACTCTGTCAGCTCGAGAAACTCTCCGAGTCTGAGCTAGCTCCACTAGAGGGCTATGCCTCAGACGACCCGGAGGTGACGGAGGTTGATGAGGTGCAAGAAGTTGCCGCCTCCGCCTCCAAGAAACGTAAGGCGAAGGAAGTTGTCGCTGCTGGTAGCCAAGTGCTGCCAGTAGTTAAAAAGTAAGCACCTCACCTTTCATTTTTAGTACTCTTGTACCCTTATTTCTTTCCAAAACACACCTAATATTTAGGATTTTCATGTTCTATAGTTAAATCAGCGTTGAAGAACAAGATAAAGCCGGACAGCAAGCCAGGCAAGCAGATGCGTTAGCAGAAGCTTGTTATCTCCCCTGCTGTGCCGCCGTCGACCCCATCCACTACTCCGTCAGCGCAGGGAGCTTCTGCATCCCCTGACGCTGGCAAGATCTCGAAAGCCCTGGTCACCGTTGATGACCAGACAACTAACAAGGGTGAACCCGTAAAGGGTAATGATCCATGGTAATGACCACAAGTACGGTGGCTAAAGTGGTCGACTCAGCTGTCCCTGGCCTCAAGAGGAAAGAAAAGGAAGAGATTCTCAGACTGGTTCAAACCAGTCTTGAGAAGCAAACCTTGACTCCAGAGGCAGCGAGCCAAGAGGAGGAGATGTCAAGCTGGTTAGCCTCCTGGACCAAAATTTGGTCTGGGATGCTAAATTCGCATCTGGCAAACTTCCAGCGACGGATGTTCCATCCCTCACCCTTACCGAGAAGGTGTTTCACAGCACCAAGCTCGGATTTGAAAAGTTGCACCTAAAACACATTGTAAGTTTCCGATTCTTATTTGCATTGATTATCATATCCTCTAGCCCCCAAGCATAAAGTCTGATAAACTTTTATGGATCTGGGTTTATTCTTTTAGGTTGCAAAAGAACGATGTAGTGTAGCCCCCAAGGCTCGTGCTATAATTTTAATTAGTTGAATTTGCAGCCCGAATCTTAGTAGCCATCTGACGGTATTCCGTCTACAAACTTACAGAAAATTGCATCTTCCAACCAGGAATTGCTCAAGAAAATTTCCAATAAGCGAAAAGAAATCAAAGCTTTGCGCTTTGAAAATTCAAAGTTGGAAGTTGAAAAAGATGAAGCAGAAGGTAAGCTTTTTCGGCTTCCTCTTTGTCAGGTAAATGTTTTGTCATTATCGAATTTGCTTTATCCGACTGCTATTTTTTCTTTGCAGAATTGTTATGCCAATCCAGCAAGATGGTGGAGCAGGCCAAAAACTTCAAGGTCTTGTAGGCAGAGAATGCTGAACTCTGGGAAAAGCTTGAGACGCTAACTGTGGAATCGGAGAAATCCGTAGCCGCTGTCCTAGAGTCAAGCAACCACGAGACCATGAGCCTCAAGAAGCTCCTAGCCTTCCGAGATAAGGAACTTGCTGATCTGAGGAAGGATTTTGATATCCATAAGGATCTTGCCCAGGCCTCTTCAAGTGAACTAGACAGCCTCCGCAAGGAGCATACTGAATGGAACCACTCCGTGCTTAGTAAGAATTCCGAATCTTTTCTTTGTGTTGTTCATTTTTCGACTTTCGTTTTAGCTGGAATTTGACTTTTTGGTTCTTTCCCAGCCCCCCTGAATCTTTCCGACTCTTCCACTTCTGAACCTCACCTCGAGCGCATTAAGCTCGTCGGAGATGTCTTGTTCGACTTCCGCCAAACTCTAGAAGAGGCTGGCGAAGCCGTCAAGCTTTCCGACTTGCACACAATGTCAGTGCATGAGGTGAGGGACAAAGTTAAGGAGATTCCGAAGTTGATTGAGGACTAAAAGATCTCCTACGCTCGGACTACTATGCAAACAGCTCTGACCATGGTGATGAGCCACCATAGCGAGATGGAAATCTGGCACGTCACCAAGGGCATTGCCGAGGATGATGATGAGGGTAACCCACAAGATATCAAGGCCATCCAAGAATCCTGTGCAGGTTACGCTTGTCGGGTGGCGAAGATGACCAACTACACGATGCCTTTTTTCGAATCCGTCGTCGCGCCTCCTTCATCTCAAGATCCAGAAATCAGCAACGCTTCCAAGTCCGAGATTGAGGGCGACACTGCTGTTGATTCCAGTGTTCCACCTGCTTCATCACCACCGCCTGCAGCATAAACAATTTCTATGCATTATCTTAAACTTATGGCAATGTAATGATGGCTACAATATTTATTTTGTGCTGGTCTGTAAAAACTGATGCTTTTACTATCTTAGCACTTTTGCTTATATATTTTTATGCTTTGTGCTTGAAAGTTTCTGAAGCACTTTTTTTATATATGTCTATACTTATCGGTTTATCTGGCTCTCTGCCTCGTCCCTTTCATGGGTTGACCAACCTTTAGCACGGAAACTTTGCCGAGCAACAGAGCGTAATTTCTAAACCAGTTTAAAGTCGGAAACAAAGCCGGCTTCCAGTACCAACAACTCATTACTCAAAAAATGCCCGCGTCTAAGAAATCAGATAAAGAATCAAAGTATAGAAAATAATTTAAACTTTGTACCCTAAGGTAACATTTTTAGATTGTTCAAAAATCGTAACCACAACGAACATGAGCATAAAGTACTTTCAAGCATTCTAGGTTTTTTGAAAAAATTACATGCTCTTTTGGAAATAAGATGGCAAAAACATCTCAAAAATAACAATATGAGGAAACCAATACTTTATTTCACTTTGAACATGTACATATATGATTACAAGGAAATATAACTAAGAGTAAAAGGGACGTAGCTATGCAATATTCCATGAACGGTCTATTTCATCCGGGTCTGTGCTGCCACCAGCTCTCTTCCTTTTCCGAGTGTCAAGTCTTTCCTTGACTGGTCTCATGTCGGTTAAATAATATGACCCATTATGCAGAACTCGCTAACCATAAAAGGTCCTTCCCAAATTAGGTAAAGTTTGTGCTTTCTCTTTTGCACAAGTCGTAGAACTAAATCGCCTTTTCTGAAAGAACGGTTTTGCACTCTCTGACTATGATACTTGCGTAACTTCTGCTAATAGGTTGTAGATCTCTGCTCAGCAACGATACGTACTTCTTCGATTATATCGAGATCATCTTGCCGACAAACTTTTGCATCTTCTTCGATATACACTTTGACTCGTGGAGCTTGATGAATCAGATCACTTAGAAGAACTGCTTCTGCACCATAGACCAAGAAGAAAGGAGTATAGCCGGTTGACCTGTTAGGAGTTGTACGTAAGCTCCAAATTACAGACGGTAATTCTTCCGCCCAATCCCCCGCGGCCCGTCGAAGCGGTGCCTCGAGGCGAGGTCTGATTCCTTGTAAAATAAGGCCATTAGTTCTTTCGACTTGTCCATTGGCTTGTGGATGTGCGACTGATGCAATATCAAGTCGGATCCCTTGTTCTTCGCAGAATTCGACAAGTTCACCCATGTAAAAGTTGCTCCCATTGTCAGTAATTATATTGTGTGGATATCCGAATCTTATGATTACGTCCTCGATGAATCTTCTGGCTATGGCTCCATCGCAACTTGTTACGGGTTTAGCCTCAATCCATTTTGTAAATTTATCCACCATAACTTGTAGGTGAGTAAATCCACATTTTTCCGTGCGAAATATCCCTACCATATCAAGCCCCTAGACCGCGAACGGCCATGTAATAGGGATTGTTCGCAGCTGTTCAGCCGGAACATGTGCCTGATGAGTGTACTTTTAGCAGCCCTTGCACGTTTTGAGCAGTTTGTCGGCATCCGCCTTAGCTGTAAGCCAAAAGAATCTGTGCCAAAAAGCTTTTGCCACTAAGGATCTGGCTGCAGAATGGTGACCACACGCGCCTTCATGGATTTCTCTCAAGATTTTCACTCCTTCTTCTGAAGAAACACTCTATTTATAGAGCTCACCATTTATTATAGTATTGGCTTTTGCTCGTCGGACAATCTGCCGGCTCAAGACTTCGTCTTTGGGTAGTTTTCCGTCTATCAGGAAATCCAAATAGGGTTTTGTCCAGCTGGGAATTACAGCCAGAACTGGTATTAAAGCTGAGTCGGATTTCATCGGATAGTCCTCATCAACTCCGACTATGGAGGGGACCCTTAAATGCTCTAAAAAAGCTCCATACGGTGCTTGTTTCCGCACAGAGCCTATCCTTGATAGAGCATCTGCTTCCTCATTTTCTGCTCAAGGGATGTGTTGAACCTCAAAACCCTCGAACGATTTTTATAATTCATCCACAACAACTTTGTATGCTGCCATGTGCTTGTTTGCATTATAGATGTCGGATACTTGCTGAGCAACTAAATCTGAGTCTCCATAACACATGAGTCTTGATTTGCCAATGTTTTTGGCCATGCGTATTCCATGTAGCAGTTCTTCATACTAGGCAATATTATTGGTTTCCGTGAAGTGTATTTGCAACACATAGAACAGCTTATCTCCTTGGGGTGATTTGAGCACCACGCCAGCCCCCAAGCCTCCTCGTGCTTTTGATCCGTCAAAGTGAAGGGTCCAAAATTCTGAGTCTGGAGGGCCTGAGTTTTCTGCCGTTTCTGTCCAATCAACAACAAAGTCGGTGAGAATTTGGGACTTGATTGTTGTATGTGGTTTATACTCAATGTCGAAAGTTGCAAGCTCTATTCCCCACTTTGTGACACGTCCTGTGGTGTCACGGTTGTTGATTATATCTCGCAGAGGAGCTGTGCTCACTACTGTGACCTTATGCTCTTGAAAATAGTGAAGTAGCTTTCTGGATGCAATGAACACTCCATAGACTATCTTTTGATGATGTGGATACTGTTGCTTTGATTCTGCCAGGACCTCACTTAGATAATAAGTTGGCCACTGCACCTTATGCTCGTGACCTTCTTCCTCGCGCTCAACTATTGTTACCACGCTTATGACCTTGTTGGTCGTTGCAATGTAGAGTAACATAGGTTCTAAGGTTCTGGCGCTGCGAGAACTGGTGGATTTGAAAGCAGATCTTTCAAACTTTGCAGGGCAGTTTTGGTTTCTGGGGTCTAGACAAATTTGTCGGTTTTCTTAAACAGTTTATACAAAGGTGCGGCTCTTTCACCGAGCCGGCTGACGAACCGACTCACTGCCGCAATGCAACCTGTGACGCTGTACGTCCTTCAGGCGAGTCGGCCTAGTAATGTCTAAAATAGCTTTGATTTTGTCGCAGTTCACCTCTATGCCTCACTCGGAGACGATGAAACCTAACAATTTTCCGGCTGGCATTCCAAAGAAACACTTCTTCGGATCTAGCATCATGTTGAATTTTCATAGACTAGCGAACGTTTCATCCAAGTCAGAAATTAAAGTTTCCTTCTTTTTGAACATAACCGCTATATCGTCTACATATACGTGGACATTGCGTCCGATTTGGTCGTTGAGACAATGTTGCATGGTACGTTGATATGTTGCTCCTGCGTTCTTTAAGACAAAAGGCATAGTTTTATAGCAGAAGGTTCCGAAGGGAGTGATGAAAGACGTCTTAATTTGATCCGACTTTTTCATCGGTATTTGGTGATATCCGGAATATGGGTCGAGAAAACAGAGTAATTCCGACCCTACTGTTGAGTCGATAACTTGATCGATTCTGGCAAAGGAAACGGATCTTTTGAGCATGCCTTGTTCAAAGCGGTATAATCAACACACATCCTTAAATCAATGGTGTCCTTTTTAGGGACAAGTACATGATTTGCCATCCAATCTGTATGGATGACCTCCGTTATGAAATCCTCTATCTCTAAGCGGGCTAATTCCTTGGCTATTGCTTTGTGCTTTTCATCACCAAACCATCGTAAGGACTGTTTGACGGGTTTAGCGTCTGGGTACACATTAAGAGAGTGCTCGACAAGTTCCCTAGGTACTTCGGTCATGTCAGATGGCTGTCATGCGAAGATATCACTATTACCTTTGAGGAACTCGACGAGCGCGCTTTCCTATGCATGTCCTAAGCCTACCCCTATGTTCGTCGTCTTGGAGGGATCATCTTTCTTCAGCGACGTCTTCTTCGTTTTTTCCGACGCCTTGAACTGCAAACTTGGCTTCAACACCTCGTTCTTTGTAGCAGGCATCTCAGACGGATTGATGGTCTTCTTGATCTTCTGGTACTTCTGAGCGTGTAGCACGGCTTTGGCGAAGGCAGCAGATCCTTTGTCGCACTCTCGCGCCTTCCTCGGATTTCCTCGTACGGTGATTACTCCCTTTGGACCTTGAAGTTTAATCATGTTGTAGATGTAACAGGGACGGACCATGAACACCCAGTAAGCCAGACATCCGAAGATGGCGTGGTAAGCACTTTTGAACGGTACCACCTCGAAGGAGAGTGGTTCGGTCTGGTAATTATCTCGGGTTCTGGATGTCAAGTCCAGAGTAATCTCACCCAGAGAATTTTCCTGTCTTCCTGGTACAATGCCATGGAAAGTTACACTGTTGCAACTCAACTGGCTCTCGTGTAGCTTCATGTGGTGGAGCGTCTCGATGTAGAGGATGTTAATGTTGCTCCGACCGTCCATGAGTGTTTTAGAGAACTCATAGCCATCAATAAGAGGATTGACGACCAGCGGGTACTTTCCCCGATGATGTGTTTTCCTCGGGTGATCTGAACGATCAAAGGTGATGGTTACCTCTGACCAATCCAGGAATTGTGGAACAACCGGAACCATGGCATTGAGCTCACGAAGAACCTCCTTTTTGTCCTTAGTTGGTTGGGATCCAAGGAAGTAGATGTACGTGTCTTTCTTAGTCGGAAAAGTTTTCTTTCCCTCCGACTTGGGTTCTGCGGCGGCTTTCGCCTCTTCCATGTCGGAATCTTCCTTGGGATCCTTTCCTATCTCAGAATTTTTCTTTCCTTTTCGTCGTTTGGCTCTATAGCCAGCGGATTCATCTTTCTTGACGTCGTCATTGAAACGACACTCAGCATTTGTATGGGTAGATCCTCCGTTACTATCCAAGTGGTGGACATAGGGATTATTGGCAATGTCAGCCTAGGTATAGGTTCTTTCGGGTTGTTGGTCTCCTTTGCCTTGGATTCGGGAAGTTCCTCAGCCTATACCGCAGCCGCCTCTGCGCCCTCCTCGTCCTCCAGATCCGAATGTTGCATTGATAGCTGCATTGTTCGTAGCCGGCTTTTCGTCCGAGGTGTTCTTGCCCTTCTGAGTTTGCTTTGGCTATTTGGCCGCATTGGGATTGGCCAAAATATTTAGCAGCCCTTCTGAATCATCATCAGCATCAGCATACTTTCTTGTCGTCTCTATCATTTCTCCCAAATCTGTGACGTGGTCATGCTTTAGCCTGTGACGTAAGAGTCAGACTGAAAGTCCTGCAATAAAAGCTTCTATCGCAATTTGATCGTTTACTCCTTTGCAGGAGTTCTTCATATCGATCCATCGTCCGAGCTAATCCCGGCATGTTTCTTCGGGTCTTTGGGTGCAACGCTGCAAGTATCCGACTATGCATGGCCTCCTGTATGTTCCCTCGAAGTTTGAAAAGGATGCATTTTGCATATCATACCAGTTATGAATTGAATTCTCTGGCAGTTCATTGAGCCATGATCGAGCCGTCTTCCTCAGCATGAGTGGGAGATATCAGACTGCAACCAGGTTGTTTCCTCCTTTGGCGATGCAGCAAGCCTGGAAAAAATCCTGGAGACAAGTATCTGGCCGAGCTGCACCGTCATAGGGCTGAATATGCTTGGCAATGCCAAAGTCAACCGGAAATTTAGTCTGACGTATACGTGGACCAAAGAACTTGGGTCCTATGTACACATCTTCTTCCTTGTACCGCCACGCTTCTATGTTTGATTCGATGCGATGGCCTTGGAGGCTCGCGGCTTCTGCGCGGTGGAGTCGTATTTCTGCTTCTTCTCTCACCATTGCCGCCTCCGCCCCTATGGCTTCCGTGGCTATGACGTGATCCTTCATGGTCGCTGCTAGGAGGCGATGGTGGCCCTGGTGGATATTTTCTAGTTGGGTTTCTTGGTGGTTGCGGTGGAGCCTCATTATGCTGACTCTGATGCCTGTTTCTTCGGGCGCCGTCCCTACTAGATTCAGGACGATCCGGATCATCTATTCGTCCGGCGTAGCCAGCCGTACGGCTCGGTGGTGGCATCCTTAGCCTATCTTGCTCCTCTCGCTGGCGGCGTGTTTCTGGGTCTTCTCTATAGCGATTTTTTTTGCTGACAATGGTCCTGATGAGGAACCATTGCCCTGATGGCGTCTTCGGCCGCAGCCGGAATAACTCTTGCCCAGTCACGTGCCGACCGGCAAGAGTGGCTGTTGGAGCCGGTCCTGGAATTTTCTTCTTATCCACCGGGATGATAGCGCCGAGCCGTATCCCTGCGGAGCCTTATATCAGCGCTTTGGTCAGCGCCAGTGTGGCAAAACTCGGATTTTGAGGCCAGCTTGCCACTAAATGATGCGGACGTTTTCTGCTGCTTTAGTCCTTTGTCTAGCAACACGACGCGTTGCTGGACCTGCTGCGGAGACGGATTGTTGGCAAGGATGGCTCGAGATGGAGCGGCATTTTTGACCGGCGTGCTGTAGACTCGGATCTTCTTTCCATCTTTTCCGTCGAATAGATCTTTGTGGATATCCAGATTCTTGTTTGCAAGAAACAGACCTCCCCTTGTTTTGTTTGGATGTCGCTTGAAATCTGACTGATATCTGGCAGGATCACTGTCTAACTGCTGTCTCATCTCAATGAGGCGTGTGGCCTCTTCAAGCAGAAACATCCGATGCTTTTCCAGGTCCTCAACCCTTTTCTCCAGCGCCTCCAGCGTAAGATCCGAAGCCGTTGGGATTGGAATTGTGAGAGCATCTCCATAGATTTTGCGTGCACCCTTGGTGACAACGTGTCCATCCACAAGAGGATTGATCAGGGTGGGATTAATCGGATCTCCATCCTGATTCTCCATCTCGATCTCTTCATCAACCTTTTCTTCGTTGGTTTCCTCAACGTCCGGTTCTGCCGGTGTCGGATTCTTGTTATTCTTCTTCTTCTTTGACCGCCCAGTAGCCTTAACGTGCGTACTAGTGGCAAATACGTCTTTTGGTCTGGTACCGGGGGATAAACTTCCGTCGGTACTTTCCATCATGGTTGGCTTGTAGACCTCGGAGGAATCTCCAGTGTCCATGTCATCCTGCGAGGTGTAGCTTTCATCCATGCTATCATATGGACTAGGAGGAGTCTCCGGCTCACCTAGCGTTTTTATGGAGACGTGATCTTGCTCGTACTCCTCTATCTCTTTGTCGAAGTCTCGAATTTACTACGACGTGATTGACTCCGCTGGGGAGCCAGGTAAGTCGATGTTTTCTTCGATTGCGTCTAGGACCGAGTCGCTACCTGTTGGGGATATGCTATATGGGTATCCACATAGCATGTCCTCTATCCGGATAACCCGGGTGGCCCACAGTTGGTAGCAAGGCCTATGGCCTGCTGGGCAGCCCAGTTAGATGGATCCAGAAGGGAGGCCCATGCCGGATAAAGGAAGGCTACGGAGGAGTCACCGACATACCCGGAGCCTTGGAGTGCAAGACACACTAGACTATTATAGACAGTGTAGGACTCTATAACCTGTCCGGCTAGGAATTTTCCCTGTAACCCTAGGACCTGGCGACTATATAAGTCGGGCCTATGGGAGCCTTTAGGGAACAATCTCAGATAACTTCACATAACCTCGCACAGCGAACCAATCCCTGTAACTCAGCGTATTGCCATTATAGTGATTTATAGCAGGAGTAGGATTCCGCCGCTGTCGTGGGATCTGAACCTAGGTAAGCTGTGTTACCTCGTACCTGTCAACCGCCCGCCTTCCCCCACGTCTCTAAACACGCACTGTGAGGACCCCTCCATGGCGTACTCATCGGCAATACCACGACAGTTCGTGCCCACCATGGGGCAAGAGGCGCTTCAGGCTCTTCAGCGGGCGAGGACCAAGATCTTCACGGGAATCGGCGAAACCGTAGCCATCGGTCATGTTCTCTTCTCCGGCAATGTTCCGATCGTCCCTCCCGACGAGTTCTGGATCCCGGTGAAGACGAACCCTACGCGATGCTCGATCGTCCCCATCGGAGACATCCACCTCTTCATTTGCGAAACCGACTCGGGCACTAGTTCCCTGGGAGTTGGAGGAGCTCCAAGACCGTGCGGACCGCCTACGGGCAGGATACGTTCGCGGAAGGATCGATGTCGGATCTCTCTTCGGATTTTGCCGGCAAAGATCGCAAAAATTCAAGGCCCACCCAAACCGCCCCTATGCAGGATATAACGGTGGAAGATCACTGCAAGTCCGCCAGCTTCGTCCACACGTTTGGACATCAGAGATCCAAGTTCGTCGGCGTGGTTACCATCTTCGATCTGGCGCGTTGTGTTCAGAGAGAGGGCGAAACCCCCCACGATTACCTTGCCAGATGGCTTCGTATACAGGCCGATCTGGCCCATTACCCCAATGATGATGCTATGTATCACTTTATGGAAGGACTGGACCATGGTATGCTTCTCTGGCATTCTCTAAGGCGGCAGCAGGCTTCGGGACGTCTCACCTTCAAAAGCATGGTGAACACCGTCAACAGCTACGCGGAGGCCAAGGGGGCAGCTCAGGCGGATCTTGCGCTCATTGACGGAGCGCCGCCGCCTCAGCAACAACCACCATCGCCTCCGTTCGCCATAACCGCAGTAGCACCACCACCTCCAGTCATTGTCACACCTGTTGCACCTCCACCCCCCGTCATCGAGAAATCCCAGGCACCCTCCGACTCTGTGATTGACGCGCTCTACACCGACTTCAGTGCAGATTAGAAGGAGACAGATTTCAGCCCGAAGGAGCTAGACTCTGCCATGCAGGAGATGGAGGAGGAGTACACGCGCGACGAGCAGGCCAACAACACCGTCACGTCGCGAAGAACACCATTGGGACGGCGATGGATGAAGATCAACCCGGAAGAGCTCCGCCTACAGCTCTGGACAAAGGGAAGGGACCACCTATTGCTTCCGACAATGATCGCGCAAAGGTCATGCCCGCTCCGCCTAACCCAGTGCAATAGCCACAGGAACTCGGCACCAGCCCGAGCAAGAACAACACCGCCAACTTGCTGCCTCCGGCATCTACGTCTGCTGCTGCCCAAGTTACTCCGGCTGATAGAGTAATGTACGGCAATCTCCTCGCCGAGCCCTTGACCGTAGCTCATATCCGGAACATAACCCAGCTTGACGAGAAGTGCCAGCAGCTGCTGGAGGAAGCGCAGGCCATCGTGGAGCAAGGCGCAAAGCTAGATCGAGATCTAGTCAATGCGTAGAAATCCATAGAGAAAGCTAGAGCAATGGAGGCTGAGTATAAGACTCTGCTGCAGCTGTAGAATGCCAAGAAAGCTCCGGCTCACGTCATCAACGATCCTGGTGTGACACCCCTAGGATCAGGGCTAAACAAATCCCAGACCTCTGTCTGACATAAGATTAACCTTGAGCTCGAGAATATCCAGTGAAGAATCGGTAACACAAAGTGACCCTACGACACAAAATTTATTACAGCAAGCTCATAACTGAGCAGAGAACCAAATTATTACAAGCAGAGGTCACTGACCACAAACATCAAACAACGGAAGGCAAATTATGCTATTAAGTATAGAAAACTTAACAAATGGCCTAACAGGCCTGAAGCATAACGATGACGTCCCAGCCCATAGATTCCAGGTTGCCGGCCGGGAACCCCAAGCTACTTTTCGATGTCGATGTAGTATGGAACTCGTCTTCAGGTGAACACTTACTCTGCCAAAAGTATCAACAAAGCAATGGTGAGTACAGGGTGTACTCCGCAAGACTTATGGCTGGTGGAGTTGTTTTGCATAAATCCATCTTTTGTTTATAAAACAAGAGGGAGAAGAAGCTCGTCTAATCAGAATATTTCAAAAGGGGATAACAGAGCGACATCTCCGAAATATTGATCATCTTTTTATCCACCGAATCATCATCATCACCTGAACTAGGATCACCCCCTCGTACCCATGAGGAAGCACCCTTAAGCACACGTTGATCTGCCAAGTTTTACGATTAGGTTATAGTTCTCTATGATCTTAGAATCTGGTCACCAAGCGTTCATAACCGTGAACATGGATTTTCGAAAAGATTTAACCCTGCAGGGGTGTACAACTTTACCCACACGTACTAACCTTCTCTTAATGCCACTAGTAATAGACCTCTTCCTTGGAAGGCCGGCAGAGGGTGGTTACAGACGACCTTTACCTTGCTTTCGCCAAGACCACGAGTCACGCAATAAGTATGGTTCCGCCGTAATGGGTCAAATCCGAAGCCGGTACTTAAAGATGTGAGGCGAGGTTGGTTAACAGGGGCTCCATCGACCCCAAGAAACCCGGTCCACGCTTACCTACCTGTTATGAATGCACCTGCACCCGGCAAATCTTTGAAAATATTTTCTATGCATATGTCGAATGGAATGCCCGAACTATGTGACTCATGGAATCTACTAGGCAAGTTAGTCACTCGTGGGGTTTTCCAGGCCCCGTGTGGTTGTACGCTCGTCTTGGTTCCAAAGGCAAGAACTCATTTCCTAGTGGTGGAGAGCATGGGACTAGAAAAACCACATCCCATCGTGGCCTCCCATACAAGCCTTAACATGTTTAACTCATATCACCTCAGATATCATCTCATCACGTTCTCCTGTCATACTAGATTCTCTGGATCTGATACATCATCTAGATGGACCAGACTCAACAACTATGCATGGCTAAGCAGACACATGTAAAAGCTCTAGCAGTGCACACATCCAAACCTAGTTATGCAAGGAGCAGTGGATCAGGTAATATAAGCTCAAAGGGAGTAACACAATAGATAGGATACTCTATATATCGATAAAAGACCACAGTAGAATCGTATGCATCATGGCAGGAATTGAAATGCTTTCGAAAAACATAGGATTATATCATGGTGGGGCTATGCTTGCCTTTGCCAGTTGATAACAGATAAGCAGATCTTCGGTAGCCTTGTACTTGACTTGATTATAGTTGGTCAAGTATTGTTCGTCGATCTTCGATCTTCGACGGTGTTGATCTCTGGCTTCGATCTCGATCTCGTATTCTACCAGGAAGAACCAAACACCAGAAAGAGAGGGAAAATAGTCAACACATGGCATTGATGCAATGATCAAACAAGGATGATGATATGACAAGTTAATTTGTATTGAAAAGTAACCCTAAGACATGCTCGGTAGTTTAATCAGGGTCCGAGGGTGAAAACCCTAACTCGGGGAAACTCCGGAATCATATGAGAAGGGTTACTATGTTGTTCTAAATAAGCTTGTTATTTAAGTTGCTAAACGATGCATACTTATAGCTTAAAAAGGTGGAGCTCATTTTTCTGAACATTTTGATATATTATACGCATTTTTCTGATTTATAAATAATTAGATATTGAATTTTATAATCTTTAATCAATTTATATAATTATTTAAACCAATTTAAATTGAATTATGGCATCACTGTGACATCAGCACATGGCATGGTTATTTTCTCACCGGGGCAGAGGCTACCCAGAGAGGCCAACGGGTGGGGCTAAAGCCACCTCAGCATCCATGCAGGCAAAGTGGGACAGGGGGGCGGTTGTTATTCCTCACCGAGGTAGTAGCTAGCCACTGCAACTAATGGGTGGGGCTGGTGCCAAGTCATCATGCCACGCAGATGCCACGAGGGCTCAACGGCGATAGCGCTCAGACAACCATGGGCACAGCGGTAGCGAGCACGCTGGGCATCAGGGAGGCACGCATATGGATTAGTGTGATGCGGCCAACCTCGAAGTGGTGGCGCCGCCCTGTTTTGTTTGCCGGAAAGACTCCAGCGACGACGGACAGCGGTGGCGGCGATAGGTGAACGGCGCTGCCGTGAAGCAGAGAGAAAGGGATGCAGAGGAGAGGTCCTTCTGGACCGTGAGCTCACCGAGAGTGCAGAGGAAGGCTCGAGGAGGCTGGGAGAGGTCGGAGGGCGCCGGAATCAGCGACGGAGACGGTGGCCGACGCTCGGGAAGACGGGGACCGTGGGCTCGATTTCGACCACCCGCGGTCGATTCCTTCGGGCGGGTGAGAGAGTCCACCACGGAGATCTCAGCGGTGGCCACGACTCGGGCTAGGGCGGTCGAGAACGGTGGGGATCATCGAAGCTAGGGTTCGGGTCCACGAGGGTAACGAGAGAGAGGGGTCTCTGGGGAGAGGATAAGAAGATGGGGCAAAGGCAGGGCTTCGTGGCGTTCTTATCTTCCCTCCATAGCTCGACGGACGGTCGGGAGAAGGCAGCGGGCATCGACGGCGCCGGCAACGACACCGAGCAACGTGTCTGCCTAAGGAAGACGACGAGCAGGAAGATCGAAGAGGTATGGGCCCTAGCTGGGCTGCTGCTGGGCCAATCGGGGCTGCAGGCGCTGCGTGGGTGGGCGGAAGGAAGGGAGAAGAAGGAGATGGGCTGACTGGGCCGGCAGCTGCTGCTCTATTTTTTTTTCCAGAAATCTTTTCCATTTTCTGTTTAGCCATTTTCTCTTTTGTATTTTGAAATCCAAAGCTGTTTTGGGCATTTCAAAAGTACCAGGGCTTTTATAAAACATAGTGAAATAGTTTGGGGCCATTTTTATTCCATTTGGGCTCCATTTATTTCGTAGTTTTCAAAATACATACCATTTGAATGGATTTTCAAATAGAGAGGAAGAATATGGTTTAGGGTTTTACTTGTTTTCTTCAATGCACAATGATGATGCTCATGAATGCACAAACAAAACCCTAATAATGATTAACTAAAAACTGGGGTGTTACACCTGGTGTGCGGCGAAACCTAGGATGGGCTCCCCCGAAGCCGGCACAAGCCAAGCCATACATTGAAAGTGAAGGCAGGCAGGTGATGCCCACTCCTCTCCTCAACCTCGCCGTCGCCAAGACCCTTGTGGAGCAGGATAGATCGCCTGAGGTGGTGGACCAGGTCTATGACCTAGTGGCCAAGGTGGTGAAATAGCTGGAAAAGGCCACCTCTCAGAGGCTTGAGTCTGACCCAGCGTTTTGCCAGTCTAGCCAGCATAAGCCGCCAAGGGACAGATCTCCTCTTGATGTCGTGTCCCAGACGGGTTCGTCAGAATGAAGACGGAGGGATGCGTGCAATAGGAAGGATGCTATCCCCATATCCTCCAACCACGGAGGCAAAGCCCAACCTCGTCGTCCATTGCCACCGCCCCGCTTCCCCCGACATCGCGAAGTCACCAAGGCTCATCGTCGTACGGATATGCCCCCACCAAGGCAAAGCGGCATCGTCATCCGCGACAAAGCGTAGCAGACCCGTCATGGCGGAGAGCGCAACTAGGGACACAAGAGCAGGTCGCGCCATGACCCTCTGCGTCCGATAAGCAACCGCGACAAGCGTGAGGCGTCGCAGGAGGGTAACAGCAAGAAGGCTAACCCACCGCGACCTCCGCCTCTGTCGCCACCTATCAGCCACCATGGCGGAGGAGGCCCGCGTCGTTCACGCAACCCATCCCCTGTTGACAAGAAGAAAAGAAGCCTGGAGCCATACGACGCACGTTCGCGGATAGACAAGATCCACGAGGCCCGGGAAGGACCATACCTGGGACCACGTTGCTTTGGACCTGTGATACGGTCCGCAACTTACCCCAAAGGTTTTCGGATTGACAAGACCATCAAGCCCTATGACGGCACCGCTAAGCCACCTACATGGTTGCAGGATTACGGGAACACGGTAGAGATCGCCGGGGGTAACCCCAACATTGTCGTCAAGTACCTCCCATTGATGTTGGCGGGCACAACCCGTCAATGGATTGATGACTTGCCGGAGAAATCCATCTGCAATTGGTTGGACATGCAAGAAGTGTTCACCAAGAACTTCGAGGGTACGTACAAGCGTCCCTACACTATTGGCGATCTACATCGGTGTGTGCAAGAGAAAGACGAGACATCTCGCGCCTACCTCTCCTGCTGGCTGGATATGAAGAATTTCTGCATAGGAGTGCACGCTCAGACCGCCATGGCCGCCTTCATTGATTGGTTGGAAAGGGGCACGTTGCTCCGACATAAGATGAAGAGCTTGCAGGACAATCACCAGCTAGACTTGAACCAGATGATTTAGTTGGCCAGTGAGTTCGCAGCTGCCGACGACGATGCTCGCGGCTCTCTACCGGCAACGGCCGTTCCAACTCAAGCTCGGAGGAACAGCATCACAAAGCGGAAAATCGCAGAAGAAAAGCAAACTCCCGACATGGTCGCTGTGACCTTCGCAAGACGAGGTGATGGCGGACATCATGGCCGAGGATGGGGAGCTGGTCGTGGGCAGCAGCGAGGAAGTGAAACTACCTCGGCAGCGCTCCGCGTTCCCCAAACCTACGAGGAGTACCGCGATATGCCGTGCCTCATACACCTCGATGTCAATGGCAAGGCCACCCACACCAATCGCCACTGCAAGTTCGTCAACAATCTCAAGGAGGACCTGGAGTCCGACTACAAGCAAAGTCAGAAGAACAGACCGCGAGGAAAGGGAAAGGGGAAGAAGAAGGAGGAGGAGTCCAATGATTCAAGTGACATGGACGAGGACCTTTACCCCAAGCACGCCGCCAAGAGCGACGGCAAATGCAAGAACCCCTTCGAGAAGAAGGCGGCATTTTTCCACACTTTCCTTGGCACCCCCACCGTCCGACAACAGAAAACCTCCATGAGGATACTGATGGCTACTCTCCCCCTAGTTCCCTAGTTCCTGTGCTGGTCGGAGATTCCAATTACT
Source organism: Avena sativa (assembly GCA_916181665.1). Classification (NCBI taxonomy): domain Eukaryota; kingdom Viridiplantae; phylum Streptophyta; class Magnoliopsida; order Poales; family Poaceae; genus Avena; species Avena sativa. Next base: position 112,996,056 of record OV702283.1, read on the forward strand.
TGGGACGGGAAGGATCACCCAGACCTCATCCCTACAGAGAACCAATACGCCATGGTCATCAACCCATTGATTGACGGCAATGAGTTCACCAAATGTATGGTGGATAGTGGAAGCAGCATCAACATCATGTACCTGGATACACTGCAGAAGATGAACTTGACGGAGGCAAACCTAAGGCGGACCAACACCATCTTCCACGGCGTAGTTCCTGGTCGGTAGGCTCGGTCCCTTGGGTGCATTACACTTCAGGTAGCCTTTGGCGATGTTAATAATTACCGCCAAGAGTGCATGACCTTTGAGGTGGTCCCCTTCAAGAGCGTGTACCACGTCATATTCGGCCGCGACATATTCCACACCTTCATGGCCAAGCCACGCTTCATCTACAACAAACTCAAGATACCTGGACCAAACAGTGTCATCACCGTATCCAGAAGCTTTGCCAAAGCTAGGGACTACGAGATTGGAGAAGCATCCTACGCGGAAGCTATCCTCTACAACAAAGAATTCAAGGAGATCCAGAGCAAGGTCGATGCCTCGGAGATGCCCGCGTTGAAGAAACAGATTTCTGACTCCGCTCCAGCAAATAGTACGTCGATCCAAGGGCTATACCATAATCAATGGACAGCTCTACAAAAGAAGCACTACTGGTGTATACCTTAAGTGTGTTTCCCAGCAAGAAGGTATTGAAATCCTACGTGAAATCCATCTTGGAGATTGCGGGCATCACTCCGCTCCCCGATCTTTGGTCGCGAAAGCATTCCGGCAAGGATTCTACTGGCTGATCACAAAGGCAGACGCCGACAAGCTGGTGGAGACATGCATGGATTCCAGTATTATGCCTGACAACCACATGTTCCTGCTGAAGAATTGCGAACAATACCAATAAATTGGACGTTTGCAATCTGGGGGCTGGACATGGTTGGTCCGTTACAAATGACACCATGTGGGTTTACGCATCTGCTAGTAGCAGTTGATAAATTCACCAAATGGATAGAAGCTAAACCCATTAGAAAGCTCGATGGGGCAACTGCCCTTAGGTTTGTCTAGGATCTGGTGGTGAGATTTGGTCTCCCACATAGCATTATCGCCGACAACGGCAGCAACTTGTCACTCGGAGAAGTGGAAGCTTATTGTTGGGAGAAGGGCATCCGACTTGACCTTGCATCTGTGGCACACCCACAATCCAATGGTCAGGTTGAGCGATCCAATGGATTAATTCTGCAGGGAATCAAGCCACGTCTTGAGGCACTCTACATAGAGAAGCGGGAGCCTGGGCGGAAGAATTGCCATCTGTGTTGTGGAGTTTACGAACTACACCAAACAGATCCACCGGCTACACCCCTTACTTCATGGTATATGGAGCAGAAGCCATCCCGCCTTCTGACATCCTTCACGATGCACCAAGGGTTGCCGCCTACGACGAAGATGACGCTGAAGAATCTAGACGCCTACATGTGGACCTTCTCAAGGAGGAGCGCGGTTTGGCATGCCAAAGATCTGCCATCTACCAGCAGAAGCTACGCAGCTACCATAGTCGCTGCGTTCGGCATCGCTCGTTTAAAGAGGGGGATCTGGTGCTCTGACTTAAGCAGAAGAAGTCACACAAATTATCCCCGCCATGGGAAGGACCGTTCATCATAAGCAAGGCGCTGCTCAATGGGTCTTACTACCTCATTGAGAATCGTGAGCTGAAGGATAGACCCAACAAGGATCATAAGCGTAAGCGACGTGACCCGGATGATGACTACCCGGAGCTTGATCGGCCATGGAACATAGCACAGCTACGTCCTTTCTACACTTAGCATTTTTATCTATTGTGTACCTCTTATATGATCAATGAAATAAAGCTCTCTGGTTCACTCATATTTCTGAGTCTTTTACCTCCTTTATTGTTCATTTTTGGATCATATAAAACCTTTATGCATAAGCTTTGCGATTGCACTTGTGAAAATTCCGCCTATGGGCGTTAGCTTAAGTTTTCTGGTCTACACTTCTTTGTCGTTTTATGTGGATTCTGGAGTAGTGACTTTCTGCACTTATTGTCGGAGATTTTGTGCTTAGGTTATTCACGGTGCCATTGGGCATCATCACCTGAGCGCATGGGTCCGACAACGAGTCTTCCGACTCACGAAAAGTCAAGCATAAAAACCAGAGTAATGGATAAGCCAGCACTTTCTTAAAAAATATATACATGCTGGAACTAATTCTTGAGTAGCGGGAAATAACAACCATTGTTTTCCGCCTTAAGTTACACACATAGTTTTTTCGCATACACATTATAGAGGAAACAAATATTACAAATTATGTTTCATTCCTCTGGCTCAGGCGACTTGGAAGCAGCATCATCGGCAGCAGGAGAGTCACCTTCCTCGAAGTCGACAGTGTTGAGGGACTGGGAGGAGCTTTGGTTGCCGCCATCGATGGTTTTCATGGGCACAAAGACATTAACGTCGACCAACTCGGTGACTCTCGTGTCATAACCAGCGAGCGACGCCAAGATAGATTCATGATTTATCTTTTGGCCTTCGTCATCTACTTCGGGGATATCGGAGGTCACCGTGTCGATGTTGGAATTTTCGTAATGTGCCTTGACCATGGACAGCGTCATCCTTGCACCGGCCCGTGCACATGAAGCTTTCCAGTTTGAGATATGCTCGGGGGCTCAGCACAGAGTCCGATGCCTTGATATTAATCTGGAGGGGTTTGGCTATCTCCTTGGCCTACTTGATGGCGGTGTTGATAAAGTTTTCGGCAAGGACCATGCATTCCTTTGACGGAGGAGGCGACTGGGTTAAACCCATAGGAGCTGCAAATTTCCGACAAAAGAGCACATGAGCCCAATAACACAAAAAGTTCAGAGTATTCAGCTTACAGAAATTCAAGACGGAGAATCCCTTACTTAATATTCTTATCTCAGCTTGCTGGAGAGTCTCCGCCATGGAGTCCCGTTCTTGTCGGAGGATCTTGTACGCTTCATGATGGCGTTGATTTTGCTCATCGGCAGCTTTCTTCTGATATTTTAAGATCGCGATTTCCTCCTTCAAGCGGTTCATCTCCTCACTGGCGGAGTCTTGCAGGGCTTTCATCGAATCTTCATGCATCTTCGGTATGCCCTTTCTCTCCTGTTTAAGGATCTTGTTTTCACTATCCAACTGCTGAATATGCTTGGATTACGCAACAATATCCTTAGCCTTGGAAATGGTTTCTGCAAGTCAGAGAAAAGAACAGTACACAGTGAGTACTCAGAGAATGTTGGCACAAGACCAAGTGGGAATACGAAAAAGAAAGGAAAAACAGACGCTTGCTCTTGATGATCTGTTCCTTCAAGAAGGCAGTTTTACCCTTTTCAACTTCCAAGTCCGCGCGCATCTTCTGGTACTTGTCGTTGGCGACACCCCTCCGAGCATTCTCATTCTATGGAAAGAATAAATTTAAACATTGTTTGGTCTACTTGGAGCATCTAGCCGGAAAATTTCCACCTAGAAGCTCGAGGGCTACAGCGAGAGTTTTTAACTTAGTAATATGCTTAGTCTTTCTTTAAGCATCTAGTCGGAACTAATTCAGTTTTCAACTAGAATCTTGGGGGCTACAGTATAAAGTTTTTAACTCAGCTATATGCTTAGCTTCTCTTTAAGCATCTAGTCAGAACTAATTCAGTTACAACTAGAAGCTTGGGGGCTACAGTGTTGAAATTTATAAACACTGTGTATGCTACTCTGAAAGCATCTAGTCGGAATAATTCATTCAAGCTATATGCTTGGGGGCTACAGTGAGAAGTTTTCTAGCTTAGTCACTCTTAGAGCATTTAGATGCAAAGACCTATGGTTTTCCGTCTAAATCCTCGGGGGCTAAAGTGGGATACTCATATGAAATGCAAAAGGCAAATAGAACTTACAAGTGCGATGATATTGAGGTTTGTAGCACTCTCAGCAAGCAACTTGCCAAAGGACAAACTGTTTCCTTGCAAGATTTCTGCTTGTCAGAGAAGCTCCTCAAGGCCACACGTTGGAGATGTCGGCACCGCACCAGGAACCAGAGCAGGGCTCCCCGGCGTAAGCACTGGATATACTATCTTTGGGAACTCTATGGTCTTCTTGGGTGCGGAGGTGCTGCCTTCGACAGACGTACCACCTACCACCACTGCCTTACCGCAACTGATGGCATCCTTAGCCGGATCTTCAGCCATTTGGTTTGTGGCACTTTCCTGCGTCGCCTGTTCGCCGACAACAGCAAGCTCGGTGGAGGCACCCGAGTCCACTTCCATGGCGGAAGGGCCAGATGCTTATTTGGCTTGAGAGCTTGTCGGAGCGGACGAAGGCTGGACGCTAGGAGTGACAGGGGCGATGGCGGGAGATGCGTGGGGAGAAACGTCACGATGCAACATATCCTTAATGTTTTTAAAAGCCCCCAACGTCTTGGAGGTCTTCTTCAAACTGGTTGTGGCTTTCTTCCTGAAACATACAAAAAGTATAAGTACAGAAATACGACAAACAATGGACAATGTCGGAGAGAAAGAAGGTTACACAAGAGGGGGTGCTTTGGCAAAGGGGATCCCTGTAATCTTTCTTTTTTCTGCCTCTAGGGCGGCGGTAGTCTTCTTGGAGGCTCCACCCTCCGTCTTCTTTTTCTTGCCTCCGTCGGCAGCGTCAGAGGTGGAGCTCTTCCGTTTTCGCGCCAACGGGGCATCGTCGTCGGACATGACGGTGACTTCCTTCATCTTTGGATCATAGATTTGGGGAGACATGCCATCCTCATCTATGTCACTGGACTGTTAAGTGAAGAACCACCGTGTTAGATGAGATGGTAATGGCTAGACGGAAGAACTGGAGTATATGTCATACACGGAAAATAAACAGGTACCTTTGGGCACTTGCTCTCTACGAACATGTCGTAGGTGATGGTGAAGCCACGCTTCCTATCCTTCACCTTGACGATGTCCTTGAGGCGGAGCATGACGGAGTCGCTCGAGAAGTTGTCCTCGGAGATGCGGAGGCTGTCCTTCCTCTCGTTGGTATACTCATGCATCAACTTCAAGCGGTGTTGCAGAGGCTGGATCCGCCTAACGAACCAGCACATGGCTAGGTCCAATCCGGTCATACCCGTATCTACGAACCACTCTATCCGCCTTATAGCGCGAGAAGCGTCGATGTCGAAGGGAAGGGAGGCCTGGGATCTCCATGTCGGGGCTTCGGCGGCAGCTCAATCGACGAAGTCTGGGTACGTTACTTCTTGGCCGCCAGAGGGATATCTGGGTCGTAGAAGTACGTCTTCTGCTAGTTTTTGCAAGACTCGTGGCCGACGATGTCAGGGAACCGTCGGCCAGGCCGGATCTTAAAACTAATGGTGCCACAATTCCTGACCTCGTCCTTGGCGGCTCCGGCTTCGCGCTTGACGGTGAAGAAATAGATGAAGAGATCTAGCCTAGGCCTAATCCCTAAATAACCCTCGCAAAGTGCTGCGTAGTTGCTAAGCGCTAAGATGCTATTGGGGGAGAGGTTCTAAGGCTGTACTCGGTAATGGTTGAGGACAACAAGGAAAAAGTTAGAGATGGGCAGGGAGACGTCGCGTACCATTTGAGCTTTGAGGTACACCTTCTCTCCGGCTTGGAGAGAAGGAGTGACCTTGTTGGCCGGCACCGCCCGCCAGACGAGCCCCTCCGTCAAGGTAGCCTTCATTGATCAGTTCTTTGATATCGCGGCCCGTAATATCTGACCCGCGCCAATCGCCCTTGTGGGAGTCATACTCCTCCTCCAGCAGCTCCAGCGCCGCTGGGTTATGGTCGCCGCTGGTAGCTTCGACCATCGCGGATTTGGGAATAACCAATCCCTCTGGGGGCACGATGATGGCGCTCGCCGGCTACGCCGCGGCATCGCCTGACACCGCCATGGAAGGGGAGGAGCTGCTGTTGGCCATTGGGAGTTTTCGGTGGTGACTGGGAGAGATTAAGGAGCTGGGGTTTTTTGCACAGGTGCGCGGAGAGCTCGAGGAGGCGCTCGCTAGAGGAAGAAGATGATGCAGAGGATAATGAGGTGAAAAAGTAAAATTTCCACCGTTGTTACTATTTATTACCTCCGGCATCAAGATTCGTGCAGCATGATCGAACGGTTACCGCGTAAGCGACATGTGCGAGGACGTGCGCGGAAATTTTGCCACGTTACCAACCGTCGCTGCCAACGGTTCGTAACGCTCGCGCGGGAAAATAGAACATGATTACGTTCTATGCATGTGTGAGTTACGAGGCGTTGCTGACCTATGTCTACATCGTCCTAGCTGTCACTAGCAGGTGAACCATCACATCGGAATATTCTGGCATGGACAGATCCAATCCGGCTACGGAAGAGTACGATAGAAGATTCAGCAATTCTCCGACTTACAAGTTGAAGACGGAGAAAACCTTGTAGGGTTCTTGGGAGAGGACTACAACATATTGCTTGACGATTTGCTGACATCCATCTAGACGGAGCATTCAACGTGAAGAGGCAAGATGGTGCAAGATCTCGGAGTTCTCCGGGGGCTACTGTTGGGGATATGCTATATGGGTATCCTCATAGCAAGTCCTCTATCCGGATAACCCGGGTGGCCCACAGTTGGTAGCAAGGACTATGGCCTGCTAGGCAGCCCAGTTAGATGAATCCAGAAGGGAGGCCCATGCCGGATAAAGGAAGGCTACGGAGGAGTCACCGACGTACCCGGAGCCTTGAGTGCAAGACACGCTAGACTAGTTATAGACAGTGTAGGACTCTGTAACCTGTCCGGCAAGGACTTTTCCCTATAACCCTAGGACCTGGCGACTATATAAGTCGGGCCTATGGGAGCCTTTAGGGCACAATCTCAGATAACTTCACATAACCTCGCACAGCGAACCAATCCCTGTAACTCAGCGTATTGCCATTATAGTGATTTATAGTAGGAGTAGGATTCCTCCACTGTCGTGGGATCTGAACCTAGGTAAGTTGTGTTACCTCGTACCCGTCAATCGTCCGCCTTCCCCCATGTCTCTAAACACGCACTGTGAGGACCCCTCCATGGCGTACTCGTCGGCAATACCACGACACTACCAGCTCCAGCATCGACAAAGTCGGATCTAGTGCTTATGTGGTACACGAAATAGTGCTTCTTCTTGTTCATGTTCTTGAGGTATTTGTATAACTTGGTTTCCGCTTCGACGTCAGCAAAGTTGGATCTGTAGAGGATGTACTCCTCGTCTGTGTATCCGATCTCGCTGGAGAGATCGGATCTGACTTCTTCCACCTCTTCTTCCACTACGGGAGTGGGCTGGGTGGCTTTGATTTTCTCTGAGACCCTGAACTATTCCGCCTTTGCGGACAAAGTAGATCCGGATTTTTCTTCGGCCAGGGTCATCACCTCTAGGGTGGGTTGGGCGGGATCAGCGAAACCGAGATAAATATCGATCTCACCGATTGACATGATTGTGTAGGTCGTCACGGGTTTGGAAGCCAGAATCCAAGTCTCATCGATAAGGATGAGAAGGACATCACTGGCGTAGACCACGCGAACATGGCGATTGTTTGGCTGATTCCTGCATGCGCAAATTCCTCCTGGAACGATGCTCCAAAGCTCACCTTCCCCACGGTGGGCGCCAACTGTTGTCGGATTGTCAACAAGTACGCCATAGGGGGTCCTAGTGGCATTGGAAGGATGGGGTGTGAGACGTCGGATGTTCCAGGTGCGGTGAGCACAAGTTTACCCAGGTTCAAATACGACTGCAGTGATTGGATCCTACTCCTGCTAGCAACCCAGTAATATATCAGCGTAAGCCGGGTGTTACAATGGATTACAAGAGAGGTTCGCCTGTGCGAGTTGATTGTTGTGGTTGTTGTGTTATTTCCCTAAAGGCTCCCATAGGGCCGGTTTATATAGTCACCGGGGCCTAGGGTTACAGGGAGAGACCTATCCGGCTACGTTATAGAGTCGGTAACTATGTACAACTTGGACTACAAGTAATACTACAGGCCTAAGTTGGTAACTCTTCTGGGCCTTGTCGTAGCCAGAACTAGCTCCTCCTATTTCTCTGACTGGGCCGCCCGTGAAGCAAAGCTCTAACCCGTTAGTGGGCCACCCTGGTCAGCGAGTCCTGTGGGTATACCCGGAAAGTATATCCCCAACACTTGCATTATATTTGGTGGAAAATTAATGCATGTGAGTGGAATTGTGAGTGGATGTGTGTTTATGTGAGTGGAGCTTCGACCACATGAATGAGGGAGAGGTGGGGGCACCCTCCATGGTCGGTGGCCATGCCCCCTTGGGCTTCCCCTACCCTATAAAAGGACCCCCTCCTCTCACTTCGCACTCACACCTCCTCGCGAAGGATCTCTCTCCCCCCTTAGAATTCCCCCATGGTCTCGCATCAGCGAGATACATGTTCCCGGTGGCTTTTTCTGGAAGGATTTGTTGCTTCCGCTGCTTTGCTGGAGCGAGGGCGCGGAGGTTGTCGGGGTACCCGGACGTGTGTGCGATCACAGATGCACCACTTCTTTGTAGTGCTGGACTTGATGGTGCTGGACCGGCTGGACCAGATGTACTTCATCACGATCTTGAGATCGGCAAGCGTTCGTCTACATCATCCACGAGTACAACCTCGTTAACGCTATTCGGTCTTCGAGGGTATGTATTATATGGATGTATATCCACATGTTGCTTGTATCTAGTAGATAGATCTTGGTACTTAGTTGTTCCCATCGTAGGAAATTTTTTGTTTTATATGATGCGAACCCTACAGTGGTATCAAAGCCGGATCTATGCATAGATGCTTTGCATGGGTAGTACACATATGATTATGTGGACGATGATGATCATGTAATTGCTTCTTAGTTGTATTTTGGATATTGGTGGCATAGTGGGATGAGGCGGCCTGGACAAACTTTACATGTCCTCGCACATGAGACCTGTTCCACGCTTGACATGCAACTAGTTTTGCATAAGTGGCTAGTGGGTGTCTGTCTCTCCTACTATAGTCAATATATAATTTACAACGAGTTGTTGTGGTTATCCTTGTTGTGGTTCCATGTTCGTAGGTAAGAACGGTTCTATCTCCGAAAGTCCTAAGCCACATAAAACTTGCAATGGATAAATTAGAAGCATCTAGTTTAGATTGTTGATAGGCTAGTATCATGATATGGTGATGTTGTAAGTAAAAGTATAAGTTGATACTCTTACAACACACATAACGTGTAAGTTCCATAGACCTTGGCCTTACACATAGAGGAATGATGAAGATCATACCACGATGGACGTGATGGAGATCAAGTGCAAGAACCATATCATTTCACTTTTTCACATGTGATGTTTGTTGCATCTTATTGCTTGTTTGGCGTTTTATTAACATAATAAGATGACGCCTCATTTAGATATAAAGATAAAAATGCGTTCTTCCTTAAGTATGCACCGACAATGTTTCGTCGCTTCAAGACATCACGTGATGATCGGGTGTACTTGAATCCACGAGTATATCTCGAGTGTAAGACATTTTTACACATGCAAATACTAAGGTTCTTACTTGGCGAGCCTAGCATGTGCATACATGACCTCGGAACACGGACCAAAAGGTTAAGCATGAGTCATATGCTTGATATGATGACCATGTAGATGCTCGCCTTTGAAGCTACACCGACTCACGTGATGATCGGACTTGGTGTAGTGGATTTGGTTCATGTAATCACCAAAAAGACACGAGGGATGTCATTTTTGAGTGGGAGTTCATTTCTAATTTGGATTAGTAGAACTAAATTTATCATAAATTAAATCAAAGTGAATTTGCATAATTTGTTGTAGTCATTGGCATTCGTTCACCACCTTATGATTAGTCGTAATTGAGATAATAGAACTATAGAATTCTGGATGTTTACTTTACGAACTGGTATCGTATTGTGTTGAGTGTCAATCTAAAGTTTAAAGTCCTATTGCAAACTTTCAGCAAACTCTATTTACTCCGTGAAATTTAATAATTAGTATTAAATCGAGAGTAACAATTCCAGTGTTAGTATCTAAAGTATCATGTTTGCCTCCATGATTCTTGATTGGATTTAATATCAAGTTTATCTAGGAGCTGAAAGAATTGTTTCAGAAACCATAATGTGTGACAGATATACCGATATCTGAAACAATGTTTTGGTTGCAATATGATAGAGTTTAATGTATGTTCTCGTATTGGATGAGAATTTGTGAAGGTTGGAGATGCTAGACATCCTAATCATCCAAAAGGGTTTTGGAAAGTAATGCTATACTCATGATTCGCCTTTATAAGCTACATTAGCTGATCATGAAAGTTGTCATGATAAGGATGAATAAAAGATGTATGTAAAGTGTTTACTACACTAAAATATTACTAAAGAATGGATTTTGAAAGAACGCAAATCAATTGATGATGGTGATCTACTTCAAAGTGCAAGTCCAAAGGTATTTGTATTTGAATATACACGCTTTGGACTATGTGTCATGTATATGGCGCCACTATTGATGTTGATAGATTCTTTTAAAAAGGAAAAGGAAATGCTGAAAGAGAATCTATAAAATATATTTGGCAGAAAAGAAAAGACTAGAAATATCCAGTTTGGGTGTATAGATGATATACATGTTATGGTTGTATTCTTTGCTTGTTAAACAATGTGGTTCTTGGGTATTGAATACCGAATTGGTTGGTATGAAATTTCATACAGAATGACGCAATTCATGAACCACAATAGCCTAAGTAACTAGCAAGAGAATATGTGATGATGTTCATCAAAAACAAACAAGCCGTTGTTTGTATTTATCGTTGACATCAAAGTCTGCCTTCAAAGATTTGTTTTAATAATCGTTATTTAAATCAGGTATTATGAGAACAAAGATTGTTCAAATAACTACCGTATTCCATATAAGATGGATGATTTACAAATCTAATTGGAGAAATCACATCCATAAAAACTAATGCTAAAATGTCGCAAGACAAATGATTGAAAGATCACTTACGAAATGGCATCACCGTTTAAATTATATTGGAAAGAAAACATGAAGAATCTCCATATTCATGGATTTTTGGAGTCTTTGATTTGATCAAGTGACGCGTGTGAGACTTTCCTCGGGATAATTAAAACTTCGTTCAAAGGCCAAAGAAGAACGATCAACTAAATTATTGGAATTTATACATATCAATGTATGTAGTCCATTATGTGTAGTCATAAGCGATGGATTTCAACTTCATATGCTTTCTCCAAAAATTTGAGTGAATATTAACTTAATGATAAAAAAGTATGGAATCTTTGAAAACGTTCAAAGACTTTCAAGATGATGTGAAAATCATTGTAACAAGAAAATAAATAATTTATGATTTTATCATAAAGGGATTTATTTGAGTTGCAATTTTAGCAAAACACCTAGATTTGCACCTAGATTTTATCATAAAGAAATTTTTCGCAAAAGTTAAGTGGGAGGACAATAGAACTTTGATAAGGTTAACGAACCTTAGCTATATGTGTTGAGTAGCGCAATGCCGAAAAATGTTCCGGAGGCAGCCAGAATGCTTACGGCTCACGTGTCTCAAAGGTTGTGGTCACGGAGGTCTAAGTTCCTATTGAACCAAGTAGATCGGATAAACAATCAAATGCTTAGATTTGAGATTAAATCATTGTTGTTTGAGAATGATGAACCGACTACATGCAAAAAAGCGATGATGGGCCTTGACTCCGTCAAATGGCTTGAAGCCATAAAATCCATGAAAGTTCCATACATGAGAAATCAAGTTTTTTGAACTTGGAAGACCCTCCTGAAAGGTGTAAAAACCTATCGGTCGTATTTGGATCTACAAATAAATAGACATGGATGTTTCACATCTATGAAATAGTCGACATGTCGTAAATTATTTGACGACAATGTTCAAGGAGTTGACTATGACAAGCTTTGATCTTTTATAGCGATATTTAGTCTGGACGGATTAAAGTAGCAACCACTACATATAATTTGGTATATGGTAGATGAATAAACAAAACAAAGTTGTTCTAATAGAATGGTTACCTAGGACGTGTGCATGGCACGATCAAAACGGTTTTGTTAATTCAAAGGATGCTAAAAAGGGCATGCAAACTTTAATGGTTGAAGTAAGCATCGTGGAGTTGGAATCTTCACCGTGATGAAACTGTTAAAGGATTTTTCATCAGGAGACAAAGAATATGCTTGCATTTGCAAGAAATTAAGTGGGAGCGCTGAGACATATTTCTAAAACATTATGTGGAGGACATCTTGTTGATTGTAAATGATGTATCTTTTATTGACAAAGGTTAAGAATTTCATTTCGATGAAATACTTAGGAAAAACCTGAATATTTAGCATGAATGTCTACATATATAGACAGTGACGCTAATATGGTCGTGCCAAACATACATATATGATATATTGAAGGAGTTCAATATAGAAATGACGAGAAAAGGATCTTGTCTTATGGAAAAGAATTGAATCAAGATTCAAGTGTATCGACACTTGATAAGTGAAACAAGATTCAAGTGCTTTGACACTTGATGAGTGAAATGACAAGAATGTTTTGATCAATCATACCATGATATGTACACATTCAGATATGTCCTATGCTCTAAGTGTTATGAGCATATACCAGAATGAATCATAAAATGATCATTGGACAATAGTAAGGATATTCTTATAATTTTTGGAAGAATTAAGAATATATTCCATTTGTATAAGAGACAAATAGTTCATTGAAAAATGATACTAGTTTTGTCACAAGATACAAATTAAGTTTATCTCAATTTAAACTATGGGTGGCACAATGAAATGGAAAGAAAGTTTCCATGATGGATTTGGATGAATTCCTAAGTTAAGACATTGTGACGGATACTACAACAAAAGGCTAAGTATATGACTGCAACAGTAGCAGCAAATGAGGGCATTTGTGTTAAGTAGTTTGTTATCAAACTAAGGTGTGGTTCGCAACAGGATAACACTAAAGATATATTGTACGATAATAGTATCGACATGATTTAACCCTAAGGAACTAAAGGTCTCACCAAAAGACCAAATTTATACAATGCCATCTCATTGGAGAATGAGTGATGTGTGAAGACGCAAAAACATGCAAATACACACGGACATGAAAGCATCAGATCTGTAGATTATGTTAACCACTTGCAATCGCATATATGGAACACCAGAAATCCATAGGTGTTCAATACGCAAAGTTTTCAAACTAGATTGTTGTCTCTAGTGCAAGTGGGAGACTAAAGGGAATAAGCCCGAGAGGCAATAATAAAGTGGTTATTATCGTATTCCTTATTTATGATAAATATTTATTTCTCATGCTATAATTCTATTAATACGGAAACGTTAATACATGTGTGTTTAATAAACAAAAGGAAGTTCCTAGTTATGCCTCTCTTATAAACTAGCTCATTTATTAACAAGATGATCAAAGGTTTCCTGATCATGGACATTGGATATTGTTAATAACGAGGTCACAACATTGTTGGAATGATGTGATGAACATTCATCCGAAGTATAGCATTATGATCAAGGTCATAGTGTTTATATTGCTATAAGATCATACGAAGTAATCTTAGCCCTTAGACCATGAGATCATGTCAATCACTAACACCAGAAGAGTATCTTGATAACATCAAACGTCACACCGTAACAGGGTGACTACAAAGATGGGTTTAGTGCTATGAAGGTGTTATGTTGAGGCTCATGGATAAAGAGTGGAATTTGTCCATCCCGATGATGGATAGATATACTCTGGGCCCTCTCGGTGATATCACATTAGTTAGCTTGCAAGCAAGTGATTTGATCACTAGAATGTTATATCACAGGAACGAGAAAAGAGTACATGTCGGTAACGAGATCAAACTAGGTATGGAGATACCGATAATCGAATCTCGGACATGTAATATATAGCGAGACAAAAGGGATTGAGTTACATGCGTATAAGGTTCACACGATCACAGAAGTCATCGTTGAATGTGTGGGAGTCAGTACGGATCTCCAGGTCCCGCTGCTGATTATTGATCGGAGAGGGGTATCGATCATGTCTACATTATTCGTGAACCATAGGGTGACACACTTAAGGGGTACTGACACCATTCGGAGCAAATGATATGCCAGAGAAAGAAAAAGAAAGCGCAGAAATTTATTTCACTAGACACCGAAATCGTTTCGGTTGAAATTGCTGAAACTGGTTCTTCATGTGAAATTGAAATGTTATAAGGGGTTTTATGTGAATGTTTGTTAATTAGAGTAATTAATAAATTCTGAATAAAATAAATAAAATAGTTTTATTAAATGAGATCTTGCATTAATTTTGGTGGAAAATTAATGCATGTGAGTGGAATTGTGAGTGCAGGTGTGTTTATGTGAGTGGAGCTTCCACCACATGAATGAGGGAGAGGTGGGGGCACCCTCCATGGCCGGCGGCCATGCCCCCTTGGGCTTCCCCCTCCCCTATAAAAGGACCCCCTCCTCTCACTTCTCACTCACACCTCCTCGTGAAGGATCTCTCTCCCCCCTTTATAATTACCCCATGGTCTCGGATCAGCGAGATACATGTTCCCGGTGCCTTTTTCTGGAAGGATTTGTTGCTTTCGCTGCTTCGCTGGTGCGAGGGCGCGGAGGTTGTTGGGGTACCCGGACATGTGAGCGATCACGGATGCACCACTAGTTTGCAGTGCTGGACTTGATGGTGCTGGACCGGCTGGACCAGCTGGACTTCATCACGATCTTGAGATCGGCAAGCGTTCGTCTACATCATCCATGTGTACAACCTCGTTAACACTATTTGGTCTTAGAGGGTATGTATTCTATGGATGTATATCCACCCATTACTTGTATCTAGTAGATAGATCTTGGTACTTAGTTGTTCCCATCATATGAAATTTTTTATTTTCTATGCTGCGAACCCTACACCTCCCCTATTCTCTCTGTTTCTGCACTCACCGGCGAGCACTGTCCAGGAGCGCGACACCCTATGGCGCGTGGTGACATGCGCAGCAAAAGGAGGGCCCAACTCGAAGATCAACCAGGCTGGATTACCATGAGATTCGGCATTCGGCAATGACGACAAGGCACAACCAATCTTCTCTGTAACTGGTAAGGCATACTTCTTTGTAACTTGGTAGACTGTTTTCGATTTGGTAGTCTAGTAATCGCATGCATCCTTAGCTCTGTCCGTGTTTGGTAGACTAGTTCTGATCCTACTCTCTGAATCTTTATACTGTTTTCGATTTGGTAGAATAGTAATCGCATGCCTCCTTAGCTATGTCCATGTTTGGTAGACTAGTGCTGATCCTTTTCCTAAAATACATTATTGTGTTTCCGGGTACAGAAGCTAGTAATCGCATGCCTCCTTAGCTCTGTTTGTGTTATACTGTTTTCGATTTGGTAGACTGTTATGCATTTTTTCTTTGCAATTCAGAAACTTATTTGTTCTATATATAATGCATAGATCAATGGCATCTCAAGAGAGAGTAGAAGGTTCAGTTGTGGCTAGCGTAGGGAATGAAAACTCAGTTGATCCTTCGTCGCAACGTGCTACACCGGCATCTCGGGTTGCTAGTCCAACATCTCAAGCTACTACTCCAACGTCTCAAGCTACATCTAGCAGAGTTGGTTGTAAGAGGAAGAAGACATCGACAGTATGGGATGAAATGGAAGAGAAATTTGAAGATGGAAAATGGAAAGCCTATTGCAAGTACTGTCACAAAAGTTTGTGTGCAGGATCTAGAGCTGGAACAACTCACTTGCGTGCACATTTGGATTGTTGTCCTACTAGGCATGCACCCACAGGCCCAAACAAACAGAAGTTAAGATTGACAAAAGGTGAAGGTGGCAAAGTGAATATAGAGAATATTACTTTTGACCAAGAGAAGGCTAGGAGAGATCTTGGATTGATGATATGTGAACATGAGTATCATTTATCTATTATGCAACATAGTGGGTTTTGCAGATTTTGTTCTTCTTTGCAACCGTTGTTTAAGATGGTGTCTAGAAATACTATTAGGAATGATATTCTGACTATGTATTCTGCTCAAAGGGACAAGATGGTGGATTTCTTTTCAACATTTAAACACTGTGTGGCTGTCACTATAGATTTGTGGACTGCAGGCTATCAAAAGAGAGGTTACATGGCTGTTACCGCACACTATATAGATGATTCTTGGAATTTAAAGAGCTATCTTATGAGGTAAAAATCTATACATAGCATCTTTCACAATTATTACCAATTAACTTGATATGCTAATGTAATGTATATGAAATTTTCATGTTCTGTTGTGTTAAATAGGTCTGTTTATGTGCCATGTGCACATGAAGTTATATGTGAAGCCTTGTATGAGTGTCTTGCTGAGTGGCACCTTGAGAGGAAGCTATCCACTGTCACTTTGGACAACTGCACATCAAATGACAAGGCTATGGTTATATTGCCAGATAAGTTGGATACAATCTCATGTTGGATGGTCTACTTTTGCATATGCATTGTGCCGCTCACATATTAGCCTTAATTGTGAAAGATGGAATGAGTGTATTAGAGTTAGAGCAAGGTATAGAGAGGTTGCGTGATAGTGTTGCATTTTGGACAGCCACACCTAAAATACATGAAAAGTTTGAAAAAATGGCAAAAACCTTGAACATAGAGTATGACAAAAGGTTAACTCTTGATTGCAAGACCAGATGGAATTCAAATTATGTCATGATTAGCATTGCACTAAGATACATAGATATATTTGAAAAACTAAAGGCACGTTAAAAGAAATTTAAGTGTTGCCCAACAAAAGATGATTGGAAGTTTGCAAAATAAATATGTGACAGGCTGAAGCTCTTCTTTGATATCACCGAGTCATTCTGGGGCACCAAGTATGTCACAGCTAATATTTTTCCCCCAAAGTGATTAGCATTCGCTTAGCCATAAGTAAATGGGGTAATAGTGACATTGAGATCTAAGATGACTGTTGCCTCTACTCTCGTGTGTGACCTGGGTGGTGATGCGGAAGCGACCGCGTGTGCGTTGCCTCCCCCCTCCCCTCTCTAGAGCACGCCAGGCCAGCGGCAGCGGGTGGTGGCTCTAGGTTCTAGGCGCTGGTAAGGGAGAGCTCGGATGAGGAAGATGAGGAGCTCAGATCTCAGGCAGGGAGGGAAGAGTGCCTGGCTCCCTCGCCTAGATCTGGCCCTTCCTTGCCAACGATGGGTGATTTCCTCGAGCATGCGCGACGGTCCCCGGGTGGGAGGAAGGCTCGTCGGTGGGGGAGTTTCGCCCCTGGTGGTCGTGGGTCATGATTTGGCCGTGGTGGTGGGGCTGGGGCGAGCCAGGGCTAGCAATGTCGTCGGCCGCCACCAAGAGCTGCGGACTTGGTTCGCGCCCCATCCTCTGAGGGCTCCTGGGATCTGCGTTGTTTGGCCTCAGGCGGTGTGCCGTGCGACCATGATCCCTCCGTCCCGGTCGAGCCTGCTTCTCAGGCGGCAGCACCAGCGGCGGAGGAGACGATGGTGCATTGTCTTCCTGGGCTATCTCCTAGGCGGGTTGTTGGAGATATGCCCAAGAGGCAATAATAAAGTGGTTATTATCATATCTTCGTAGTTATGATAAATGTTTACTTACCATGCTATAATTGTATTAACCGGAAACATTAATAATTGTGTGGTTTGTAAACATAAAAGAGTCCATAGTAAAGCCTCTTGTTAAACTAGCTTGTTGGTTAATATATGATCATGGTTTCCTGATCATGAACATTGAGATGTTATTAACAATAAGGTCATATCATTAGGAGAATGATGTGATGGACATACTCCTATATTTAAGCGTAGCATAAGATCAAGTCATTCAAATAGTTCACTTGCTATAAGCTTTCTGATACATAGTAACCTAATTCCTTCGACCATGAGATCATGCTAATCACCATCACCGAAAGGATGCTTTGATGACATCAAACACCACACCGTAACTGGGTGGCTATAAAGGTGTCCTTGAGTATTCGGAAAGTATGTGTTGAGGCACATGGATCAAGAGTGGGATTTGTCCATCCATATGACGGATAGATATATTCTGGGCCCTCTCGGTGGAATTTCATCCAATTAGCTTGCAAGCATGTGACTGGCTCACAAGGGATCACATATCACGGGAATGAGAAAAGAATACTTATCGGTAACGAGGTTGAACTAGGTATGCAGAGATACCGATGATCAGACCTCGGATAAGTAAAATATCGCGAGACAAAGGGAAATTGGTTCTGTATGTAAATGGTTCATTCGATCGCAAAGTAATCGTATAAATATGTGGGAGCCATATGAATTTCCAGATTCCTCTATTGGTTATTGATCGTAGAAGAGTCTCGATCATGTCTGCATAATTCACAAACCGTAGGGAGACACACTTAAGGATTCGATGTTGTTTAGTAGATATGGAATGTGAGTAAAGAGACCGAATGTTGTTCGGAGTCTCGGATGGGATCAAGGATATCACTAGGAGATCCGGAATGGTCTGGAGAATAAGATCCATATAAGGAAAGTCCAATTTCGGAGTTCAGGAACGATTCCGGTGTTTTCACCGGAATGTTCTAGAAGGGTCTAGAAGGTTCACCGATCCGGAAGGGGAAGGGTACATGGATGTGTCATGACAAAGTTTAATGGTTGCATCATTTCCTAGGTCACTTGGATAGACACTTGGAAGAGAGAAATCAAACTCTAATTTGAAAGTCAAACGGCAGTTTGAAAAAGTCAAATCCCAACATGGTTTCTGAGTTAGGGAGGGTTTCTAAGTTAGGGAGGGTTTCCACCTGGGATGGGAACACCCTTGGACGACCCCCCCCCCCACCTATATAAGGAGGGGTGGGGGCGCACCCCAAGGTATCCCCCTTGCCCTAGGCGCCCAAGAAAACCTAGGTTGGCCGCCCCCCCTCCCCCCCCTCTCTAGTTGCGACTAATCTAGATCTCCTCTAAACCGCTACTGACTAGCTAAACTGTAGTTTCTAGCTATCTCTAAACCTCGGCCCTCTAACCCCTAGATTGTCGGGGCTCCCTCTACTCCACCATACTCACTCCGACTTAGGAGAAGCCCTGCGGGATATCCCCTCTACTTTCGACACCACGTCGTCGTGCTGCCGGAATCGCAAGGAAAGAGCTACAACCTCCGCTGCCTGCTAGAACAAGGGAGAGGAAGGTCTTCATCGAGTACCATACGTGTGACCGACTGCGGGAGCGCTACCGGAATGCGGCGCCGGAAGGATCGTCTACGCGATCTTGAGATCGGAAAGTGAACGACTACATCACCCATGAGAATCTGCTCTCGTTAACCGCTTTGGATCTTCGAGGGTTAGTACTCTATTGACTCGTTGCTACAATCTAGTAGATAGATCTTGGCTTGTGTGTGTTCACGCGATAGAAATTTTTTGTTTTCCATGCTACGAACCCCTACACGGGTGTCAGTGGTGGGCCAGCTGGGCGCGATGTCTCCTTGTGGGCCGGGCGAGGCCTCTCAGCCCAACGCTCTGGCCCAAGGCCCAGACAATGTGGATCCACAGTGTGACGAGCAGGGTTTGTCTCCTCTGGTACCGGTTGGGCCACAGTGTTTGTGGGATCGGCTGCTAGGCCTGCTCAACGCTCCACCGCCCTGGTATATAAGTGGTTCTGGGTTCCAGTGGGAACCCTAGATCCCATTTCCGCCCATCCCGCCTCCCTGTCTGATGTGAGTGAGTGGTTCCGTAGATCTAGATCCCAAGCCTCCATTCCCAAGCTTCTCCGCACCTCCTCCTCTTATCCCCATGTTCGTGCCTTCGTTCACGAGCTGATGGAGAGGGGACGGAGCTCGGGGAGAAAGCGCTCGCTGGTAGAGGCAGATCTGGAGGAAGGAAGAAGACTCGAGCGGGATATCCAACAACGTCTAGAGCACAGCGACTACCAACGGCACCGCCACGATAGGGATCGTGAGTGGGATCGGGACCGCGCGCTAGAGTGGCGTCGGGACGATCTGCGCCGCCGTGATGAGGAGCCCCGTTTTGAGGTTGGCCCATCTGGATCTAGAGATCAAGAGAAGCCTAGGCGCAAGAAGGCAGCGGTGCACAAAGTCAGTGCCCAGTACAAGTCCAAGGCCGCCGCACAATCTCACGCGGCTCCGGCTCCTTCGGCTGGCCTCTCCTCCCAGAACACATCTCAGGAGCCAGCCTCTGGAGGTTGAAAGGCAGGTATACAATTGCTCGCAAGAGGGTCACTACTAGTCTGGATGCCACTTCCCGGCTCACTGTGGGGTCTGTGATGTAGATGGCCACACTACTGGGATGTGCCCGATGGCGTCCAAGATGTCGGAGGAGGGTGAAGTCTGCGTTGCTGCCCCTGTCGTACAGGCTCTCAAGGTCCCCAAGCTCCAGTGGTACGGTTATGCCGTTGATGGGGCTGGCTTCCACTGCCTTAAGATGGAGGAGGAGTTGCTGATTCTGGGTGCGGCCAAGAAAGATCACGCTGCCACGGTCATCGCGGTCGACAACTCCCTGAACTGCCAGCTGCTCACTCAAGACATGAAGGCCCTGGTTGAGGATGGCTGGGACTGGCAGGTGCGCCGCCTGTCAGACATAGACTTTGCGGTGGTTTTCCCTACCAAGGCCAACTTGAACCTGTGCAATAACCTCTGTAAGAATGCGGGCGGCATCAAACTCCCAGTTAGCAAGAACTAAGTGCTCTTCGTGGAAGTCAACATCAATCCCCAAGCTTGCGCCACCCTCTCCAAAGTGTGGGTTAGGCTCTTGGACGTGCCGTCATGCCTGCGCAATGCTGAGCTGCTCATGGAAGGCACCAATATGATTAGCAGGACTCGCCTTGTTGACGATGACTCATTTGCTAATCTGGAGGGCCTGGTGCACATGCTTTTCCACTCACATGCCCCAGACAAACTGCCCAAACATGTGTTGTTGTTCGCCAATGCTATTGGTTTCCAGATCAGAGTTGAGGTGGAGTTCGCCAAGAGCACTGGGATGGATCCGCCCTCCCCGCCAGATGATGACAAGTGTGATGAAGATGCAGAAGAGGCTGAGGAGACAGAGGACCAGAGCCTGACGGATAGACACTGGAAGAGGCCCAAATCCGTGGAGAAGGCCAAAGGCAAGGAACCTGACGTCTCGAGCGCTCCTCCTAAGGAGGCTCTGAAGGAGGCGGTATGTGAGGAAGGTGTGGCTGTTGCTCTGTTTTCCATTGGTGGCTTTGTCCAGAGGCTCGCTCCCAAACCATCTTCCAAATCCTTGGTGGGTAGCTATGAAGTGGTGATTGCCCCAAGCATGGACCACTCTGCGACTAAGCCAGCAGCTACCCCATCCAAGCTCAACCTCAAGTCAATCCCTTTCAATCAATATGGTTCCAACATGTCCCCCTCTGACCTGTTCTTAGATGACCCCCTGATGCCTGATGTTGCTCGCCCTCCCCCTCCAAGCAAGCCCCGACCTCTGTGGTGGAGATCCCATCCGAATCGTCCTAGGACCTGTCCCCGCTGGATACCCCCATCTCGCCATCTATCTTTAAAAGATCCAAGCTATCCAAAGAGGACCGGGCTGAAATTGGATGGGCTAGCCCTGATGACTGGGTGTTTGAGAATGAGACCCTAGCAACAAAACTGGCAAAGCTGAAGAAGAAAAAGGATGGGGAGGTGGAAAACCCCCTGGCGTCTGCCCCTGAGAAAGTCCCCAACCTCTCCGGCAAGCTGGCCGGCATCACCAAGGTGGCTAAGGCCAAGCGATCGGTGCCCATCTCCTCTCCGGTATCTGCCTCTAGGATAAGCACGATGAACAAGGAGCGGAGCGCCAAGCGAGTGCTAGCTCGTGCCACCCGCAGGGCGGCTTCGGAAGACCCAGGTACGCGTCCCGCTCTTCATCCTCCCACCCCTCTGGATGATTTTCTGGTGTTGCCTTCCCTCTCTGATTCTCATTTACACAAAATGATTTTGGAGTGTGGGCTCCATTGCGATTCCTTGATTTCCTCCCCCCTCTCCCTTATTTCCCTGGTTCATGCAAAGGAAGAAGCTCAAGCAGCTATTGCAGCGGCGGCGGCAGCGGCCAAAGTGGTGAGGGCGTCTCAGGTCCAGGAGGACTCTCTGATGGTGCCCCCTGGCGGCCCTGTCGGCCAGGGTGGCCCTGAGCCTTAGTTAGCACCGATCATCGCAGGGGCCAGGGATTCGGTGGATGCAGTGGACGACCCAGAGCAGATCTCCATCACGTCCCTGGCAGCCAGAGCCAAAAGGAAAAGGTGTGTTCACTCTCAATTAGGACCCAGGCCCAATCTCAGGGATACTCCAGCTCGCCAAGCACGAGCCTCCACACAATCCAAATGATTAAGGCCCTAGGTTGGAACATTTGTGGGTGTGGCGGCAAGGACCGTAGCTCACAACTCAAGGATTATGTCAGCAAAGAGAGGATCAATATTGTGTCCTTCAGGAGACTATGAAGCGGTCGTTCTCTGATCAGGAGTTGCGCTCCCTTGTCTATGGTGAAGTGTTCCACTGGCAATGGAAAGCCGCAATTGGTCGTTCGGGTGGGCTCCTGTTGGGGTGTAGAGATGCTGATTTTGAGGTTGGGGCTATCGATCAAGGTGTTTTCTTTCTGAGCGCGTCGTTGTATCACCGGCTGGCCAAGTTTAAGTTTGAGTTTATCGGGGTGTATGGACTGGCCGACCATGCCAACTCGCAGTACTTCCTGGAAGAATTGGAATCCAAGATTTCAAATTGCCCTTTGCCTGTGCTTGTAATGGGCGATTTCAACCTCATTCGAGGCCAAAGAGACAAGAACAACTCCAATATTAACTGGCCGTTGGTTAACGCCTTCAACGACTGCATTGCCAGGGTGGCTCTGCATGAAGTTAACCGCTCGGGAGCGGCCTTTACCTAGACTAATAAACAGCGTTGCCCTGTCAGAAGTGTTCTGTACAGGGCACTGGTCTCACCGGAGTGGGAAGTGCAGTTTCCCCTCACCTCTCTCAGGGACGAAACTAGTATTGGCTCTGACCATACCCCGTTGGTGCTTGCTTCTGGAGAGGAGGATGTCAAGAGGCAATCACGCTTCTTTTTTGAGGCTGGATGGTTTAGTCTGCAGGGTTTCATGGGCTTGGTGAGGGGGTGGTGGGGGGAGATTGATTCTTCTCTCCCCAACCCCAGGGGACCCATTGATCGTTGGCAGACCTTGGATGGGGGCCTTCGACTCTCCCTCCGCGGGTGGAGCGCTAATCTGGGCAAGCAGGAGAAGTAGCTCAAAGCGAATTTGATGGCCCAAGTGCAAGCTCTCGATGCTCAAGCGGATGGGCCGGGCTTAGACGAGGATGGGTGGGCGCTTCTCTACTTTCTCGAAGATCAGCCGGTTCAGGTCTTGACTAAGGAAGAGGAATATTGGCGCCAGCGAGGCATAAGGCAATGGATTCTTCAGGGGGACGCCAATACTAAGTACTTACATGCGTTTGCTAACGGGCGGCAACGCAAGTGTGCGATCATCAGTCTTGTGGCGGGCGACTAGGTTCTGTCAGACCCTGCGGCAATCCAAAAGCACATCTATGAGTTCTACCTGAGTTTGATGGGTGCCGAGGAAGAAAAACCCCTCTGCCTTTGCACCAACTCTTGGGTGGGAGACGCCAGGGTCACCGACAGGGAGAATGAGGAGCTGATGCGCTCCTTCTCCATGGAAGTGCTCGAGGAAGTTGTCAAGGACACCAAAACTGACACTGCTCCTG
This sequence comes from Avena sativa, assembly GCA_916181665.1. Taxonomy (NCBI): domain Eukaryota; kingdom Viridiplantae; phylum Streptophyta; class Magnoliopsida; order Poales; family Poaceae; genus Avena; species Avena sativa. Next base: position 113,019,735 of record OV702283.1, read on the forward strand.
GCACTGACGGTTTCCCGGTGGTTTTCTTCAAGAAATTCTGGCCTGATATCAAGCACCTAGTCCTGCAGATTCTGAATGGTTTTGCCCTGGGAAGAGTGGATATATCCAGGCTAAACTTTGGAATTTTGTCTCTCATCCCAAAAGTCCCAGGAGCGGACAATGTTAAGCAATTTTTCCCTATTGCCCTAATCAATGTGTTGTTTAAGTTTGTGGCTAAATCGTTTGCCTCACGCCTCTCGCCGGTAGCGCACCGGGTGATTGCTCCTGCTCAGAAAGCCTTCATCAAAGGGAGGTTGATCACTGATGGAGTTCTGGCCTTACATGAGATTATCCACGAGCTTAAGTCCAAAAACCTCCCGGCAATTCTGCTTAAACTAGACTTTGAAAAAGTGTACGACAGAGTTAGCCAGCAGTTTTTGTGGGAGGTCATGTTACGTAAAGGCTTTGACGGGGGCTATGTCCATCGTATCATGTGGCTGGTCGGTGGGGGGCAGACTGCCATCGCTATCAATGGTGAGATCGGCCCCTTCTTTCGCAACACGCGGGGGGTGAGTCAGGGTGACCCCCTCTCCTCGCTGCTGTTTGACTTCATTGTGGATGGGCTGGACCTGATCCTGAGCAAGGCTAGGATGGCAGGCCACATCGAGGGGGTGGTCCCTCATTTGATCCAGGGCGGAGTTTCGCATCTCCAATATGCTGATGATACGATGATTTTGATCAATAATACTGAGTCAGGCATTGCCAATCTTAAATTCCTGCTGATCTGTTTTGAGTTACTCTCTGGGCTCAAGATTAATTATCATAAGAGCGAGGTCATCGTCTTGGGGGTGGCGAAAGAGGAATAGGCCAGGGTGGCCAACCTGCTGAATTGTAAGGGGGGCTGCTTCCCCTTCACTTACCCTGGGTTCCCCATGTGTGATCGCAGAATCACCATGAGTGACCTCCAACCCCTAGTGGCTGCGGTGGGCAGGAGAGTGGAGTCGTGGCAGGGAAGGTTTATGTCCTCAGCAGCTAGGTTAACTTTGATCGACGCCTGCATGTCCAGCCTCCCTACTTTCATGATGGGGCTCTTTCTCCTCGCTGATGGCACCCGCGAAGGCTTCGACTCCCACCGTGGCCGCTTCTTCTGGGAAGGGTAGGGGTCCAAAAGGAAGTACCATATGATAAGCTAGCAGGAGATCTGCAAGCCTAGAGCCCAGGGGGGCCTTGGGGTGATGGACACCAAGCGCATGAATATTGCGTTCATGTTGAAATGGGTTTGGCGCATGCTCACGGAGGATGACTCGAAGCTTTTGTGGCTGCAATTGCTCAAGGACAAGTATCATGTGCCCAATATTTTCTTCTACAACCCGGCAGGAGGGTCTCAATTTTGGCAGAACATCCACAAGATTAAGCATCTGTTCTGCCTGGGGGCCAAGTTTCACCCCGGAACCAACTCCGTCGTTCGTTTCTAGACTGACTGCTGGCTGGGTGAGGAGCCGCTTAGTGGAAGGTTCCCTGGCCTCTTTGCGATTTGTGCGTCTCCGGAAATCTCTATCTCTCGGGCCTTCTCTGATGGCACTTGGAACATTCCGTTCAGAAAATCCTTCGGCCCTGAAGAGTTGGCTACGTGGATGTTGTTGCACCTAGAGATCTCCGAGGTGCCCCCTGCTGGTGACAGCGATGTGATCTCCTGGCGTCTGGACCCTAGCGGCTCCTAATCCTCGAGATCCATGTACTGTGAGCTCTGCAAAGGCCCGGTGATCCCCATCCTGGTTTCTCTTTGGAAGACCCGCATGCCGCTAAAGTTTAAGATCTTCCTCTGGCAGACAATGAGGGGTAGGCTCCCTTCGAATGATCAAATCAAGAAGCGCAAGAGCCCGTCTAATGGGAAGTGATCCCTGTGTGGCGAAGAGGAGGATGTGGACCACATATTATTCTCTTGTGTGCTTGCCAGATTTTCCTAGAGCAGCGCAAGAGATATGTTTCAAACTTCCTGGAACCCAAATAATCGGGCGGAGTGGTTCTCTATCCTAGGGGCCTTCCAGGGCCTCCTGCGCAATGCGCTTTGGTCCTTCTTTGCGGCCCAACGCTGGTCCCTCTGGACCACCCGTAACAAATTTATCATTGAGAAAGTTTTCCCCAAACAACCTGCTGATATTATTTTCAAATCTATTCTTTCCTTGCAGATGTGGCGCCCCCTCATAAGTCGCAAGCCACTGCTGTTGTTGGAGGAAATGATCCAGATGCATAGAGCGTCGTTCTCCAAGACCTACTCCCCTCCCGCAAACCTGGTGGCAATGGTCGACCCTCCCTGAAGCCTCTCTCGGGAGCTGCTTATCATCTCTCCCCAACGTCGTTGTTGTTTAGCACGTCGCTTGTTTTATTGGCCTCTGTATTCTAGGGTAGCTACCGTGTCCATCGTGTGTCTCAACGTTTGCTGTGCGAACTATGTTTATATGAACCTTCAGTCCTTGTGTTGGGGCTTTATTAATTTAAAGCCGGGCTTGAGTGCCTTCAGTCTAAAAAAAATAGTGACATTGAGGTTATACAAAAAAATGTCTGAGGAAATGAAGGATAAGTTTGAGAAGTATTGTAAAGATATCCACGGTCTTATGTCTGTTGCAACAGTTCTTGATCCAAGATATAAACTTCATATTCTTAGTGCTCTTTATGGCCCTCTCTATGGAAGAGAGCATGCAGCCACAAAAATAGAGAAGGTGAAGAAGTTATTAGTTCAGTTGGTGAAGAAGTATAAAGATGAAGTTGAAGGAGAGGATACATGGGATGCTTTTGTTGCTGATGCAGTTGGAGAAGAAGATGAAGCCATGAAACTCTATGATATGTATTTGTTTAGTCGCCCCACTGCCCCTTCTGCATCAATCCATACTGAACTGGACTTGTATTTGGAAGAAGCTAGTCTACCTAGAACACAAGAATTGGATATCATCAATTGGTGGAAAGTCAGCGGCTCGAGGTTTCCTACCTTACAAAAACTTGCTCGTGATATATTGCCTATCCCCATAACATATGTGGCATCCGAATGTGCGTTCAGTACTAGTGGAAGAGTACTTAGTGCATATCGTAGTTGACTTACTCCTAATATGGCTGAAGCTCTCATGTGCATGCAAGCTTGGTCTCGTGCTGATCTGTTAGGTAATATGTTTTTGCGGTTGTTTTTTTACTGTGCAAATAACTTTCCATTTACGCATTTTTTCTTCACTTTGTAAATAACTCTCCATCTTTGGCTTTTATTAGGTGGATGGAATTCTACTCTCTCCGCTACATTTCAGAGTGTTCTTGAGGATGATGAAGAAGAGATGGTAAAAAACTAAAATGCTTTGATCTTTAATTTTTGGGAGTATAGTTGCATAGCTTATTCATGATTTTTTGTCATCTGGCTATATGTACGATGAGTCTACATCAATTATCACCGAAGAGTGAAGATGTGGCTGCCATTGTGCTGGATTCATATCTACTGTTTGTGATGGTTGGCGCCCTGGTGCCCTAGTTGTTGAAGCTGCTGCCATTTTTAGCTGCTGTCCTTAGTTTGTGATAACCGGTGTAGCTACTAGCTGGTTGTTATTCCTACTTGCTAGCCATTATTTAATTTTGAGTGTCCTGAACTTGTGAACTATATTATGGTCCGGTCTTTTGTTTACTTATGGGCACAAGAGTTATGTGACTCTGGTTTTACGTGACTCTCTGGTTGTTATTCTTACTGAGTATTTGAGTTATCGAGTGACCTTTTATTGAGTATTTGAGTTCAGATAGTTGAGGTTTTGTCAAATTTGCTATCAATGACGGAAAATTTGGGAACGACTTGTGTATTTTTTGATATACCCGACAGGTACCCGATGGGTATGGTTACCCGTCAGGTATAGGTATGTGTAAAGTTTTATACCCATGGGTACGGATATGGTAGAATTTTGTCTTCGTTGACTATAAGGATATGAGTATGGTATTGCTCTATCCGGCCCATACCCGACTCATTGCCATCCATAAGCATGGATCACCACCGTGCTAATTTGACACTCCACTCCATACATTGCGTGTACGTGCACATATATATTTGGGTTGTTTGTATCTTCTTCTACAGATCTGCACGTGATCGATACTTATTCTGACTTGTCCACCAATCGACTTCCTCGGCTATATCTGTGCTGAATTAATGCATCGAGGCTTAGGCGGCACGACATAGACATAGGACATTTTACTTTTTTCATATCTAGCTATCTATCTACTAATTTCTTCTCAGGTAGATTTGTCCCTACTGATTTTCCGTCCGCTATTTTTGAACAAGTTTGCCCCTACAATTTCGGACATATTACAGGGATTGCCACCGCCCAATCAGACCTGAAACGTTTCTTTTCTTTTTCGGTTGTTTCAGTCTGCCCAGCCTTCGTCCCCGTCACCCAACTCCACTGCTGCACCGTCCTCCCTCCACGACGCCATATCTCCCCCGATCAAGGAGAAGCTGGTTCGTCACCTCGACGCGACTCCTCCAGCGTTGGCTCTGGGCGCACTCCTCTCCCCACAGCGCCGCCGCGGCGCTGCTCCTTACCACCCGATGGAACTTCTCCTCGACGGAGAACTCTATGTTGTTTCCCAGCCGCCGCCCCCCCCCCCCTCGATCTCTGGTCAGCAGTGCTGCCTATCTCCACCGGCGGTACGAACGGAACCACCCGCCGCCGATCTCCCTCCTTTGGGTTCCAGCTCTTCCGAGCGGCGGCGGCCGAGCCCTTGCCGTCATCTCAGATCGTCACCGCGTCGAGCTACTACATCAAATCCGACACAAGATCCGGACATTAATGCCGCCAGAAACTACACACCCCAACCCCGAGCCCATCCTGTTCGTACCTTCTCCCAGACCACGTCGCACCGTCCCTAGAGATTAGGTCGACACATCTCTTTTATTTTTGAGGAAAACCGCGAGCTTTATTAAACCATTAACACTGTATTACAATCAGCCATGAGTCTGTGAAATAAAAACTGAGGACTCTCACCCACCCAAGTCTACGATGCCACATTATTGCAAGCAAATTTTGCGCAATTGTGGGCCACATTGTTGGCTGTGCGACGAACCTGACTAATACTAAAAGTTTCAAATGAAGAAACTAGCTCGCGGGCATCATCCAGGATTGGCGAGATGATCGAACGATCCTTCCGTCCTTCCTTCAATAGACGGACCAGCTCAGCGCAGTCCACTTCACATACTACCCTACCATAGTTTCTCTCCACTGCAAAGACAGTAGCATCTCGCAACGCCAGGGCCTCAATGGTGAGTGGATCCGAAATGCCTCGATATAGCCTTCACCAAGCGCCCTTTAAACCGGCACTATCGCGGGCTACACCCCCGCTCCCCCTCCCCCCCCCCCCCGATACCGTCTGCCTCTGAGATGGCACCATCAGAGTTGATCTTGACGACTCCCTCCTGAGGTCCTTCCCAGCAGCATTTTGGCTTCGAGTTAACCTGCACCTTTTGGGTCTGTGGCAGCTCTAGGGACAGTAGCGCTTCCCTTATAGACTCCATGGCTAACTGAGGATTGAAACCCACCTCGCCATTAGTCCACCTATTCCTTGAACTCCAAATTGAGTACATGATTGTTACTATCTTCGGCCTATCATCATCCATTATAGACTTCTCACAGAGCACATCTTTCGCCCATGTCACCGGGTGGAGCCTCGGGAGTTTTACATTCAGAACCTCCCTCGCTGCTGTCCAGAACAAGTTGGCATGGGTGCATTCGATCAAAGCATGATGTAGTGTTTCATTGGTAGCTTTGCATATCCCGCAGGTGCTATCATCCATGACATGGCGCCGGGTAAGGGTCGAAAAATTAGGCATAATGCCTTTTTAAAACCCTCCACCAAAAAGTACGCACCTTGGGAACTACCTTCAAACTCCACAACACTTTCCAGATATCCTCCTCAGTTGAAGAGGAGGCACCTTCAGCAGCATCCTCTGAATCCATGATCAGAGATCTATACGCCGACCGAACCGAGTACAAACCAGATTTCTCCTTTGCCCATGCAAGCCAGTCCTCCCCTGCACTTCTCCTTAGCGGTATCTATAAGATTGCATCCGCATCAGGAGCGAGAAAGATGGAACGAACCTTTTCTTCATCCCACAAGCGCTCTTCAGTAATAAGCTCATTAACCATTAGCACTGGGGTTTCAATCAAGCGACCCAAAGGGCGCATAGTACGGGAGCTTGGGATCCACCTGTCCTCCCAAATTGACACCGAGTCACCAGTGCCTATCCTCTTTATGAGGCCTGTTTCCAAGGCACGCCTCCCAGCTAAGATCGCCTTCCATGTTCTTGAAGCCGCCCGAGGCGCCGTCGCTTCCATGAAATCACGGTCAGAAAAATAGCGCCCCTTCAACACCTGTGCACACAGGGAATTAGGGGCTGTCATAAGTCTCCAACCCTGTTTACCCAGCAGCGCTAGATTAAACGCATGCATGTCGCGAAAACCCATGCCCCCTTTCCCTTTTGGCACCGCCAATTTCTTCCATGCTAACCAGTGCATAGATCTTTTGTCAAGATTTCCACTCCACCAGAACTTGGCCATTAACGAAGTATATTTCTCGCAAGAACCTTTTGTTAAATCAAAGCAACTCATACTTAGTATCGGTTTTGCTTGAATAACTGATTTAAGGAGAACTTCCTTCGCAGGGTAAGAAAGGAGTCTCTCTGCCCAAGCAAACATTCCTTTCTTTGCACTATCAGTGAGATACTCAAATGTATCACTTGTGATTCTGCCCACCGCCGTCGGAAGGCCGAGGTACTTTTCACAGAAGGCTTCCACATTAATATCCAGCACATGTTTCACTGCTTCACGGTCAGGCTCAGAAGTGCAAGGACTGAAGAATATTGAGCTCTTGTTCCTGTTAACCTTTTGGCCCGATGCTTTATTGTAAATATCCAGGATCGAATTCAGCCTCACTGCACTTGCCACACTTGCATTGATAAAGATCAAACTGTCATCAGCAAAGAGAAGGTGCGTAATCCATGCTGCTCTATTACAAACCCTCATCCCTCTGTCAATATATCCTGTACTGTAATTATTCAGTAGCGCTGTCAACCCCTCTCCACATAGGAGAAAGATATGGAGACATCGGATCACCTTGTCGAAGGCCTCGGCTTGGTAGAAAGGGATGGAGCAGAGTTCCATTCACCTTTACCGAGAACTGAACCGTCGACACACATTGCATAATAAGATCGATAATTCTTAGAGGAAAACCGAGCTTGTGCATAATTGCCTGAAGAAAAGGCCACTCAACCCGATCATAAACTTTCATCATATCAAGCTTGATTGCACACTGACCCTTCTTCCCCCTTTTCTTCCTCTTCATAGAATGAATGCATTCAAAAGCCACAAGAGCGTTATCGGTGATGAGCCTTCCAGGGACGAAAGCACTTTGTTCCACACTAATAACCTCCTCCAAGACTAGTCTCATTCTGTTCGCAATTGTCTTTGCACAAATTTTGTATAAGACAGAACATAGAGAGATAGGTCTAAATTGTGATATGGACTGGGGATTCCGTACCTTCGGAATAAGCACAATGGCCGTATTATTAAGCGAGGACGGTAGCTCCCCTCCATTAAGAAAACCCAACACCGCGGTAACCAGATCAACACGAATAAGATCCCAATGGCGTTGGTAGAATCCAGCCGTGAAACCATCCACTCCCGGCGCCTTCGATGGGTGCATCTGGAATAAGGAAAATCTCACCTCCTCCTCCGTGAACTCCTTGTCAAGGGTCACTCGCATGTCATCTGTAACCCGTTCGGGAACCAGGTTCAGAAGGTCCTCCATCACTGGCGTCCCCTGTGTGGAATATAACTGCTGATAGAACGACTGAATTTCATGGTTTATCTCACCAGTTTCCTCGCACATGGTACCATCATCACATTGTAGACTAGAGATAAGATTCGTGCGTTTCCTCCTTGCTACCTGCGCATGAAAGAAAGCAGTGTTCCGGTCCCCCGCCTTCAACCAGTTCACCCGTGCTCTCTGCTTAACCCAAATCTCCTCTTGATACAACACTTCAGAGATGCGTTGCATAATTTTACGCTCTTCTGCAGACGGGCCTTGTCCCAAAGATAAACTTCGAACTCTGTCCAGCTCCTTGCGCAAATTCACAAGACGCTTTTTGAAATTACCAAAAGTGGCTGACCCCCATTTATCAAGTCCAGACTTCATTTCTTCCAAAGAGGCCAACAAACCCGGCAAACCTTGCCGTGGTGAGATTGGTGCCGTGGTGAGATTCCTCACACAGATCTCTTACTATTTTATCATAATCCCCATGCGACTGCCAAACATTTTCATATCTGAAAGGACGTTTATTCAGTCCGGTGGGTGTATTGTGTGTACAAAGCTCTGCCAACAGAAGACAGTGATCCGACTCCACCATATTGACATGACGGACCTTTGTTCTTGGGAACATGTTGATCAGAGAGACATCCCCAAAAGCCCTGTCAATCCGTGCTCGGACATTTGACCGGCCCGACTGCCGGTTGTCCCAGGTATAAGGGGACCCAGAGTACCCCAGATCAATTAACTCACAATCATCCACTGCCTCCCTAAAGGCTCGCATCTGCCATTCTTCCCTATGATGCTCACTGTAATGTTCCGAGCCAAACATAGTATGCAGCTCTGTAGTATGCAGCATATGCCCTCCTCCACTGCTGAAGGTTAAAAAAGTTGATGCTCTGTCTTTTTTTCTCCTCCGGCTTGGCGAGCAAGCTTGAGAGGTGAAGATTTTGATCATTACTTCAATGCAGCGGTGAATTCTGTTGTAGTAGTATTATTTTTGGGGGGATTTTGTTTCTCCGTTTGTGTTGGAGAATGGAGGATTCTACCTGCGGAGGCCGACCGATTGCCCCAATGCGGTGCTGAAATTTGTGGCTGTATATTCAGTTATTTGCTGCAGAAATCAACGACCCTGATGGAGTCTAAAAAATCCGTGCTCTTACTGAGTCTTGAGAGGACCTCTGTTTAGCTTTTATCAGATTTTCATCTTGTGCTGTTGTTTAGTTTTCTTGCTTGTTTTAGTAGTTGGTTTCTGTCAGGAGGTTGTAACGTGAACTGGATGGAGTTAGATAGAAGGGTTCATTCCATTGTGATTTTCTCAACTTAATAGTTCGGTGCTTTGTGGCTGAAATTGGTTTTAGAATTCAGATGAACCAAGTAGCTATTACTCACGAAATTTTGAAAAATAAATTTCTCTCCATCCCAAATTAATTGATTTAACTTTTTCTACTTCTAAATACGATCAGTTTTTACTCCAAAGTATTTACATGCACATCATAAGTGTTGCCCTTAACGAGCCGTAGCAACGCAAGGGCATTTAGATTTTTTTAGGTCCGTTTTAATGTTTGACAATATTGCGAGGGCTGCCACCACCAAGTAAAAAGAAAGTACTTACGTATCCTCCTTCCACGCCTCCATCTCGCTCCGATTCTTCCATCCGCACCCGCGACAGACCTTGGCGGGAGAGCATCAAGGCGGAAGCGAGGTGGGGAGAAGAGGACGCGAGGGCGTGGCTCGGGTTGGAGCAGGGGAGAGGCGGGCTCGTGGCCGGGGCTCTGCATCGGGCGGCGAACGCGGGGCAGGGCCGGAGCTCTGGGTAGGGGAAGGAGGGCGTCGGGGGAGAGCGGGGCTCGCAGGGTCCGCGTCGACAGGGGCTCGCCGGCCGGGAGGAAGACGACGGAGGACCGAGCTCGCGGGCTGACGCAGAGTTGACAACAGGCTCCAGGGTTGAGGGTGGCGACTGGCGGCGGATTGGAAGAAGCGCAGATGGCGGCGCAAGGTGAGGGATCGAGTGGGGCGTGAGGTGAGGGATCGAGTGGGGCAGGAGGCTCGATGGGGAGCTATCCCTGCTCCTCCCATGCGGCTGCCCGTTCTCCTAGGCTTCACTGCATGCCACCTCCGAACCAGACGAGCATGGGTGGCCTTGATTGGCAGAGATGCATCTGGGGTGAAGCGCTAGGTTCTGCAGTTTTAATTTTGTTGTCGTTCTGCAGTTCACTTCATATTTCTTTGGACAGTTTAATTTTATCTTTGCTAAAAGTTCAATTTATCTTAATGGGACGATGCTGGATTGACCGGCCGCTGGCAGCGACCACTTCTGATGAGCGCCCCTGCCAACCCACACTACTGGACACCAAAGACGCCCTTCCCTTCAACGCAGGATGCCACGAGCTCCAACAACGTGCCCCCATGGAACTGCTCTGGTCGTGCGCTGCCCATCTTGTTGCCCCGCACACCGGCAAGCTACTGCATCGCGCTGCCGACGACATCCATCACGACTGCCGCATTGAGTTACCCAGCATACTTGTTTGCCGCCGGTCATGGTAGTGTATATGCACGGACCTTGCTCGGAAACTCTGAATACACACATCCCTCTCTCTCTGAACTTCATCCTCGCGCAGATGTTACATGCCCACCGTCGCGCGCACTACCGGTCACAGCCATTCTCACCCTCAGCTTCCACCCATGCATGCAAGAATCTACTTGTTGTAGCATTTGGTAATGCAGTTCCCCGGAATCAACCGGCCACGGCGACCGGATTACACCGCTGCTGCCCGGGGAGTCAACTGGCAGGCTGCCCTAGATGGAAATCGCCTCCCATCATCGTCCCTAACCAATTGTCGAACTGCTGCATGGTCTCAATTGTTAATTTCAGATTCTGAAACGTGTTAAGTGCCTGATCACTCTCAATGGCCTGTAATCTGTTTGAGGTAAGTGCGTACCTTGTTGTTTATTCACATGATAAGTCCACTTCAATATATTTAGGAGCTTGCTTGGATTAAATCAAATTCACATCTAACTAAAACAGTTCACATTTTTTCCTAGAAACCAGGTTCACTTTTCTAACGGTGGAAGTTCATATTATCCATCATATTGGTTCATATTTCGTTGACAATTTTTTTCAAATTCGGTTCACATTTTTCTAAAAACAAGGTTTGCTTTTAAACTGAAAAGTTTGTTCAATTTTTTGTGGAGTTGAAAATATTAGACATTTTGATTCGGGAAAGAACAGAAGTTGTTTGCAAGGAGTAAAAAGAGTTTACATTACACTTGTTTGTACACAAAAGCACATTCCCTTCTGTCTTCTCTGTGTTTTTTGTGAAAACTGATCTAGGACATGTTTAATCCATATGGATTTTGTGTTTTCTTGTTGACTTGTTCTTCATGGTGTAATTTGCCTCAATTATAAGAGCCAAGTGTCATCGTGTTGAGAAATAATAAAAATATTTAATTAGGCAGCCAACCCGTAATAACGCACGGGCATTATGCTAGTAGTACTAGAAATTCCTGCCTTTGATCCATTTTAGTTGACTCAAATTTGTTCAGATACAGATGTATCTAGTACTAAAATTTGACTAGATATATTCGTAGAGATAAACTTAAGTCAACTAAGATGGGTCGGAGGGAGTATCTACTTGCAGGACACATCTTAGACCGATAACTAGAATGTTTTTTTTGTCAATTCTTGTTAAATGCATGTCACCACGGGAGCTGCATGCACTAACTATCAACCATTTTCATCATTTTTGTTGTTGTGAAACCTAGCCGCCGCCTCTCTACGAAACATAGTCGCCAGTCGCCGCCTCTACTTCCTCCTCCATGTCTTTTATTTCATGTTGAAGTCAGTGTGCGAAGAATGTTATGGAAGCCAAGATTGGTGGACTAGCTATAGTGGGTCGAGTCCTGGTGGCGATGAGAAATTAGCTTGATGATTCGTGAATTGTAGCAGCGGGCCAGCGGCATCGGAAGGTGGGGGCGGCAACACATGAGGAGTTCACAGTCTTATCTTGCACGGTGAAAAATTCAAGGTCTGGCCTTAATTGGTTGTGTCTGGCAATGACCTTGTTAAACGAATTGTTTCGTGAGCGAGAACTTTCTCCAGGGTGAAAACCTATGATCTTTGACCAGGCGACGATGGTGCTCTGTTTTCTTTTTAAAGGCGTCGCTATTGGAGATGTTTGACTTCTGGTGTTGTTACGGTGGGTTTAGTATCGTTGCTATTAAGGATCTTATCGCTATAGCGGAACTTTTCTTTTTTATAATTATTCTTCTTCTTTTTTCGGCTATGTGCATCCGTAATGCAATAGGATAATGTGTTATTCTAGAGGCTGGATGTAATTGATATCATCGCGATATTAATATATGCTCATTTCTAAAAAAAAAAACTTCCTCCTTCATATGTTGGTTCCCCTTTCCCTCCTTTCTCTGGCTGGCCTTACCGGCGTTAGGAGGAGGGAAACCCGATTTATGAGTTGTATTTTAATAAGGTAGTGCTTCAAGAGATTAGCCTAGGGTTTTGGTAGCCATCTTCTTTTTACCTCCGTGTTAATGAAGATGGCATCGTCTATAATAAGTGACATTCGGTACTTCATTCGACGACTAGATCTCCTTTGTGACATCAATGGTGGCATTGGAAGATTAAATTTCTTGAGGTATGGTCTTTCACATCTTGCTTCACCAGATCAATTTTGGAATTTTGTCCTCACAATATTTTCCCCGGCTGCTACACCCTCGACAATGGTGATTCATACTCTCAGCTTCTAGCGAGGTTGATTGGTCTGTTTGGTTGCTTTTTCCTAAAATATTGATGTTCATACTCTTCCCGATGTTGGTTGATATTTTAATGATTTTGCACATGCACGTAGTCTTGATATTGCGGTTCAAATTAAAATTACGGGAGAACACTCATTAGTACCTACAAGTTGTGATTTGATATCTATCTCGTTTTATTTTGACTCACTTCAGAAAAATATAAGATTGTGTCATGCAAGTAGAAAGAGTTTGAAGATCTCGAAGATTTACTTTTTTTTGGACTTTATTTTGTAATTTCGGTGGAGACAACTTATGTATCACCACCAACCACCATGTAATATTCATTACTATAAATATATTGTGGTATTGATCGTAAAAAAATATTTTTTAATTCTGCTTGATTAGTTCACGAGATCTGTTTGCAAACACGTTGGTGTCAAAAGGCTTGATGTCAAACGTCGAGTTTAGCTGGCTGTCCTCGCAAAAAGAAAAAAGAGAGGCTGTTCCAGGATCCGACCTTCCACTCTTGCCCTGTTCAAGCTCTGCTTTTTTGCTTGCTGATCAATGATAGCCCGCAAGTTAGCATGTCATGTCCTTAAAGTGATTTGACAACAATGGAATCAACCTGGAAAAAGAGGACAATCATGGCATGCATGAGTACTAACATCCATCTATTCTACTCATCCATGTCATCAGGTACTAAAACATTGGTAAGATATATGTTGTCTCGTGTACTTAACTATGTTATTTCACATGATGTCATACATCCTTTGCTTAGTTGCTTGCAAGTCAGAATTTCTAGGCTGAGCCATTGCTTGAAGCTAAATCTTCCCCTTGACCTCCAGACACCATCAGTACTACTCCCTCCATTTCAAAATACAAGATGTTTTAACTTTATGAAATAAGTGTATCTAGACCGCTTTTAATGTGTAGGTTTACTCCAAACCTATATGAACCTACACACTAAAAGGGGTCTAGATACATTTTGAAACGGAGGGAGTATGTTACTAGGCTAATCCAATGCTTGAAGAAATACTACTAGTGTTACCAATGCTAATCCACTTGAGTCTTCAGTTCCTTCTCTACTCCCATATCAAATGCTAAGATGTTGTCCCTTAATTAAGGCTGTATTTATGGATAGTTTTAAGACTTCCTAAATGTAGTTGACCACGCAATCAGACACCGGTTGGTGAGACATTTTTGTCCACTCAGCTACTCCAATAATAGGTGTTAGCTAGATCCTTTGCCCCCACACGGCAACCAGATACTTGGCATTCCATGATTATATCAGCAACACCACGTCAGGTGGCGTGTTCAATTGTCAGCCTCTCGTTCTCTCCTTAGGAGCATGAATACAAATTTATTTTAAACAGTTTATAACATAGTTCATCTTGGATTTTCTTAAACAAATATATGGTTAGATTTTCATAACAATGTGACAATAAGATTCCTGGGACACATGAACCCATGATAGCACGAAATCGATGTCAAAATCATCAGCATGGAAAGCTTCAGACAGAAGTTGTCATAAATCACATCAACTTGTTACACCTGTTAAGAAAACACACGGTCCTAACTCATAAGGTGTCAGTTTGTCAACAAGAACACCTTTAATCCTGGGATCGATGATCCTTCTGCCAAAAGAAATCTCATCTTTCAATAAAGCAAAAGCAACATACAGAGGCAAAGTCATTGCAACTAAACTTGTGCACGCTAAAAGCCAATCTTGCCATCTCTTTCCAAGCTTTTCACAAATGCTCCTCCTTGTTAGCTTCCTTTCTTCAAATGTCCCTTTCAACTCATTCAAACACAATCCCTTGTTGAGGAAAGCTCACATGTCACTATCTAACAGCATGTTCTTCCCTCCAATTAGATGTGCTGTGCCACAACTCAGAGCAGAGGAGAAGAACAGCTTGGATGCCCCCACCCTGGACGCCGAAACCCAACAACATGTAGCTGGGGAAGGGCCACCAGGGCAGCTCACCAGATTCCCAGATGACCTCGTATTTGTTGCTTGCTCCTACTTCCGCGATTTGGAAGTCCTAGTTTTCACTTCTGTACAACCAGTCCAGTCGTATCTTTCAACAATGGCCCAGGTTGCATTTTTCATGAAAGGGAAGCTGCGCCGATTGGCAGGTTGTCTAGGTCTGGGCGGACTGCGTTGGCAGTTGATTATGGTTGTGCTCGCCTTCGTATGTCACGATGAGCATCTCCGGCTCATCCACGCACCGCTCGACGTGCTTCCTCGCCGGGCAGCCCCTGACGGTGCTGCATTTATAGTAGCCCCTGCATTTGGTTCAAGTGACCGGGCATAGTTAGTCCTCTGTGGGGACATAGGAAAGATTTGGAAAGAGGAATAGTCAGTGGTCGACATTGAGCAGCATGTGCTTGCTTTCATGGTATAGCTACATTTTCCTACCATTAAGGGCAGGCAATTAAAGCCTAAGATGAGGTGGGGGAACAGGAGCAATCAAGATAAGAATGTGGATTAATAAGCATTTCAACCATATGCGAGTTCTATTAACAAGTTACCTAAGGCTTCCATGACTGATCTATTTTTTTCACATAGACAGTACAAGAAAGAGTGATAGATCAACATGATCCACTATATAATTAATTGTGCTAGCAACTACGGTGTCAACACGTCTTAGTTGTAGAAGAAACTTGGTGCTAGGAAAAGGGAGGGTGTAGTGGGGGATCCACAAATAATTATTCCACAGGTAAAGGAACACAATGAGTGCCTGATGCAGATATGCCATCTTTCATGGTACAACATGGGGAATAATAGCATCATGAATACAATGGATTTGATGTATATTCAATTGTTAGTTGACCAGTGTCTTTTTTAAGTATTAATACATTTTCTTAAGCAAACAGTTGGGTTTTTTTCATACCTTGGATGAGGGGAACCCTTAATCGGCTTCTGTCCATACTTCCGCCATGAGTATTCATCCGGAGGTATATCAGATATTTTGTTGCTAATGGCGGGCACTTTAATCGTCCTCTTATTTCGCAATTTCCTGCAGAAAAGTAAATCATCAATCAGATCATGACCATAATACCCAACCCTGAGAAAAGAAGTACAAGAACACACTTCTACCTTCTCTTTGAGCAATGGCATTTTCCAGACGCGGCACACTTGCCGCTGCCATCCTCACCCCTGCCTGTACACCGCCGCTTAGGCCCACCATGGCGTGCATTTAATGGGTCGCTTGCAGCAGGGCCACAGATCAAATGCATCGGCGGCTTTCCGTCCAAGCTAGCTACACTGCCATCCATGCTCAGGGAGGACATAAAAGATCTTGGCGACGACATCGCGCCGGTGCCACCGCCGTGGCTATCAAACTTCAGGCTGATCGTGCTGTTGCTCCTCTTGAACATCTGGGCCTGTAACTTCTGCTGCTGCTGCTGCTGGAATGGGAACCTATGTGCAGTGGCACCAAACTGGAACTGCACAGACAATGGCTGGACCATCTTCGGAGGGCCACCAAACTGGTGAGCGCTCTTGCTGCCTGAGCTGACCAAATCCAGCCCACGTAAATCAGGCGGCGGCACACCGAACTGAGGTCGCAATTGCGCTGCCGAACCAGCAGATGGGGATGGAGTAGATGTACTGCTACCAGACATTAGCATCCCCAATGGGGTGTTGCTGCTGCTCTCCAGGAAGCCTTTCTGGCTCAAGAACCCCATAGGCTTCCTTCTACTGGAGAACCTGCCTCTAGCATGCCCACCGCCGCCATAGCTGAGGAGGGAGACCACCTTCCTGAACTTGGCACATGCCTCACCGGTCTCCGAAGCTATGCTTCTGAGCAGGGCCGGGTCCTGCTGCTGGGAGAGCAATCGCAGCACACTGTGACAGCTCTCCACCGCCGCCCTGTTTGCCACTTCCACCTCCTCCATGTCCCAAAGAAAACTAATGGAGAAGAAAATCCAATCTTCTGCTGTTATTGAACTCGTCGGTCTTCGCAAGCAGCTCAGCTTCTCGCAACCCTCGCCGGGAACAGCAGCACCTGAGCATCGAACACAGAGGAGAGTAGGGAGAAACAAATCAGTATAGAGCTCCACGAATTGCTCACACAGGTCGGAATTCCCATATACTCCTAACAAACACCGATTTGGGGGGGGGGGGGGGGGGGGGGGGGTGTGGGGCTTGGAAAAGCCATCCGGAAACCGGATCGGTCGCAGGACCATCATATTCCGACTGCGGCGCCAAGAACGGATTCAAGGCGAGGAGTTGCACAGAGGGCGGCGCATCCCAGGGGAAGACTCCTCGGCAGATGGCCCAGGAAGACGCCGCGCTGCCCGAACCCACACCCAAATTCACACCGGAAAAGGCCGAGGAAGAGAGCTCACCTGCACGGGATGGAGTGCGGGGGAGTTCCGCATCCTCAGGTCGCCGCTTTCGTGCAGTGGAGCGACGAGGGGATCGGAGCGGAGGAAGAAGAGGAGGGAGGAGCGAGAGGGAGAGGAGCGTGTCTTGTACTGAGCGCGCGGGGGCGGAGGGTATACAAGTGTAATTTTGCCGGATTTTGAGGTGTTAACCGGAAAAGATTGGAAAGGATCCGGGTCGTTATCCGTAGAGGTCAGCGAGGTCAACGACAGGGGTCGGTGAGAGCATCTTTTGGCTGTACGGTCTGTATCAAACGCAAATAGTGAAGAAGAAAACTATGAACACCTTGCGTTAAGCCGAGAGTACACGAACTTATTTAGGAAAATTTTCTATACTAAATTAGCGATATTTATTATAAAAAAATTATATTTTTTCTTCTTAATATGTTATATATTTGTTAAATTTAAATAAATCTAAACACTATTTAGTAGTGACTCCGTTCTACAATCTAAAATATAAGATGTTTTACCTTTAATAAAACGAAAAAGATGTCTGGATACATTTATTTTAAAAAATAAAATATATATTATGAAATAGAGAAGGCATATAGATACATACAAATTTAGACAAGTTTCCAACATTCATTTTAAAACGAAGAGAGTACTAAATTAGCAATACTTATATGAAATTATTCTATTATACTAACGATACTTATTATGGTAGGAAGGAGCGCACCGAACCCAGATATATCGATAAGGAGGTGCTGGAAACTAGTTTTCAGTCCCAAAAATCGTCTTCCAAAGCAGATCCTGCAAAATGCATATTTTGAAGATTTAAAAATAACTTGAAGATGGAAGAGTGGTTTCTGACCATGCCAAAATGGCTGGTATGTTGTTGTCTTGTTACAAGAATAGGATGCACAGGTCTGAAGGTATTGATATGAAATTTAATTTATCTAGACTTCTTAATAAAGTGGATGGTTTGGAGGAGTTGACTTTGCCTTTCCTAGAAGAGGAGATGGATCTTGTGGTCAAGCAAATGCCCTCCGACAAAACCCCTGGGCCCGACAGATTCAATGGTCTTTTCCTGAAAAAGTGTCGGCCCCTAGTTAAAAAGGAGTTCTATGGTCTCGCAAAAAACTTTCATGCGGACATTATAAATCTACAGAATATTAATGAGTCTTATATTACTCTGGTTCCGAAAGTGCAAAGTCTAGAGGATGTAAATGACTATCGGCCGATTTCCCTAACTAATATGTGTATCAAATTTCTCACTAAGTTGGTGGCCAATAGGTTGCAAGGCAAGATTCCGAGCTGCATCCATAAGAACCAGTATGGGTTTCTAAAGGCTAGGACTATACAAGATTGCATTGCATGGTCTTTTGAATATTTACATATGTGTCACATTTCTAAGAAGCCCATTATTATTCTAAAGCAAGATTTTACGAAGGATTTTGACACAATAGAGCATGAAGCCATTTTAAAAGTGCTGGAACACAAGGGTTTTAGTAGCACTTTCTTGATGTGGATTAAAAATATTTTATCCACAGGTTTATCTGCCATTCTTTTGAATGGAGTTCCAGGCAAGCAATTACACTGTAAGGGAGGGGTTAGGCAGGGTGATCCACTTTCCCCTACTCTTTATGTTGTGGGTTCTGACCTATTGTCGTCTGCTGTTAATGAGCTTCTTCGGCAACATTTGATTTCACTGCCAATTAATACAAGAGACCCTGATTATCCGATCATACAGTATGCCGATGATACCTTGCTCATTCTCCCATCTGAGATGGATCATTTAATGGCCTTGAAGGAAATGTTGCGAGATTTCTCTTTGTCTACAAGTCTAAAGGTTAACTACCACAAGTCCAACATAGTGCCCATTCATGTATTAGATGACAAAGTTCTGGAGTTGGCTGCAGCTTTTTGTTGTCAAGTTGCTAGTTTGCCCTTCACTTATTTGGGACTTCCTTTGGGAACAACATAACCGAATATTCAGGATATGATGCCCCTTGTATGTAAATTGAAGAGAAGGCTTACCTGCATTTCCATCTTCCCATCTCGGGGGGGCAGGCTTCAGTTGGTAGACTCGGCATTATCATCTATGCCTATTTTTTTCTTTGTTCTCTTCAGATTCCTGTTGGTATCATTAAACCTATGGACAGAATTCTCAGACAATGTTTGTGGAGAGATAATATTGACAACCCTAAACAGTCACTGGCTGCCTAGGAGATGTTGACTAAACCGAAGGATAAAGGTGGTGTAGGAATAGTTAATTTCAAAAATAAAAATGAAGCCCTGCTCATGAAGCATCTAGACAAGTTTTATAATAGAGCTAACATCCCATGGGTAAAGCTGATTTAGGAGTCATACTACTCTGAATCGGTTCCACATGCTGAAAATCTGTGTGGCTCTTTTTGCTGGAGAGATGTGTTAAAGTTGGTAGAGCAATATAGAGATGTATCTTATGTGAAACCAGGCTATGGATATAGTTTCCTTTTTTGGACTGATAGATGGCCGCTGGCTGAGAGATTCCCGCGGTTATTCTCTTTCGTGTTGGATGGGAAAAAATCTACAGCAGAGGTATATGACTCAGAGGATATGACTAGCTTGTTTTATAGACCTTTGACAGTGCAGGCTCATGATGAATATACCACTTTGGTGGCTGAGATGCACGTCAATCAGCTCTTTGGATAGAGATACCTGGACGTATGTTTGGGGGTGACAGTTTCACCTCTGCTATGCATTACAAGCACTTACACTCTCATATTTTTTGTCACGGGTGTATACAACTGGATCTAGAAGTCTTCATGCATGATGAGAGTGAAGTTTTTGCTTGGTTTCTCCTCTCGGACAGATTAAATACAAGGGACCTTTTACAAACAGGAAACTGGAAAGTTATGGAGGATAAGCACTGTGTATTATGTTCTATAGGTGCTTACGAGGACAGAATGCACCTCTTTTTTGGCTGCAATTTCAGTCAAAGGGTGTGGAATTATTTGCAGATTGATTGGTCTTTAGGGCAAGACGATATAGATAGTGCAATGATAGCTGGAAAAAGGGATTTTGGAAAACCTTTCTTTATGTAAATTGTTAACATGGCTTGCTAGAATATCTAGAAGCAAAGGAATGGAAGGATCTTTAATAATGAGAGTCCGTCTTTCTCTGGTTGGAAGGGAAATTTCATTTATGAGGTGTCCTCGCTTGGGCATAGGATTAAGAGGAAACATCGCAGTGCATACATGGCATGGATAGGCACCCTCCAGTAGTTTTTCAATGTTATTTTAGTTCTGTACAAATAGGTTTCTCTGTTGGGGTTTAATATAGATGATAAACCCCTCTACATAGTCTGTTCTCAGTAGCTCTAGCTTTTGTGTAGGTAGGTCCTCTCTTTCTCTCGCTTGTACTTCTTGTTTGCTGTTGGTCGGATCTTGGGTAATAAATTGATGTGGGACTTTTGCCTCGCAGTCCTTAAAGCTTCAAAAAAGTAGCTCATCACATCAACAACTAGATCATCACCCAAAACATCTCAACTAGTTCATCTACTAGCAAAAGACTGGAACTAAATCTTAGCTAGCTCTTCCACCTAATCTAGAAGCTAACTATAACCCTAACTACTAGCTACCTCCCAGGACGATGCTCACCGGGGCATCCTCGTGTCGTCCTTACTCCTCGTTGTTGGAGGAGTTCTCATCGAAGGAGTCATCCATGTAGGATTGGATAAGGGCAGGGCCTCCTCCACCTCGACCTCCTGTCGTCGGATTGTCGACAAGTATGCCATAGGGGGTCCTAGTGGCGTTGGAAGGATGGGGTATGAGACGTAGGATGTTCCAGGAGCGGCGAGCACAAGTTTACCCAGGTTCAGATCCGACTACGGTGATCGGATCCTACTCCTGCTAGCAACCCAGTAATATATCGGCATAAGCCGGATGTTACAACGGATTACAAGAGAGGTTCGCCTGTGCGAGTTGGTTGTGGTTATCTATTGAGTTGTGCCCTAAAGGCTCCCATAGGGACGGTTTATATAGTCATCGGGGCCTAGGGTTATAGGAGAGACCTATTCGGCTATATTACAGAGTCGGTAACTATGTACAGCTTGGACTACAAGTAATACTACATGCCTAAGTCGGTAACTCTTCTGGGCCTTGTCGTAGCCGGAATTGGCTCCTCCTCTTTCTCTGACTGGGCCTCCCGTGAAGAAAAGCTCTAACCTGTTGGTGGGCCACCCTGGTTAGTGAGTCATGTGGGTATACCCGGAAAGTATATCCCCAACAGTAGCCCCCGGAAGTCTCCAAGATCTAGAGTCAGATAAATCGTCTAGCTTGATGGTTTCTTCGTCTTGAGAATCTTGAAGGGTTCCCGAAAACTTCGTTCATTAATGTAGGATTTCGAGTCAATTGAGTCGGATATGATTTGTTCTGACCTTAGTATTTTCCCTGATTGGTTTGAAACATAAGCCGGATTTTTCAGCGGCGTGCTGACTGACAACCTTATAGGCCAGGTCCTGTCACTGACAGGATTTCCATTAGCATGACCGTTGGTGGGTCCGTTCTTTACGGAACAGAACACTGTTTCAATGCCTGCGCGGAAATTGAGGGGGCGGAAGAGTCGCGAGGAAGCTAACTCCCCCATCTCCTACACGCGTGGCGTTAATCGCGCGTCTCACCGCAAGAATCTTGACACAAAAACAAATAAAGAGGGGAGAAAACCCTTCCTCTCGGATTCACCTCTCCATCGATTCATTCATTGCATCCTCGTACTCCTCGAGCGCTCCGTACCAGTTCCCATCTATGCACCATGAGAAAAAATCTCTTCTTCCCCCACCAGCCCTTCTTCCTCCAAGATCCATGGCTGCTAACTCGACCTCAAGAGCTGGGGCGGCGGGTTCGTCGGCGGCGGAAGAAAGGAAGATGCGGGGCCTCTGGATCCCCGGCGTCATGGAAAACACGGAACTCCAAGTCATGGAGGACGAAGGGTTCATCGTTGCTAGTGCGTGGCGGAGCGCCTCAGGGCATGCCGTTCCCGCCCCGCTCGACGGCGAGAGGGTGTTATTCGGCACGCACATCGACTGCGGCCTCAGCTTGCCACCGCCGGACTTCCTCATCGAGGTCCTCCACTACTACGGTGTGCAACTCCACAATCTTCCTCCCAACTCACTGGTTGAGCTTAGTGCTCATGCAGCTTTTGCGAGGGGTTTCTTGGCATTAGGCCAAGTCTCACCCTTTTCCGGTACTACTATGGTACGTGGAAGAATTCTATCAGTGACGATGTTCCTTACACCACTGGCACTCTTAGCTTAGTCCTTAGGAGAAAGAGAGTTTATCCTAGGATTAACGCTAGCGAATCCTTCAAGCGCTGGGCCGGAACTTTCTTTTACCACAAGGATATTCCGGCTCCAGGCAAGGCGGAAGTTCTTCCGGCATTCTCCAACGGTGCCGCCTCCCACCAGAACTCATGGGACGTGGAAGCGCCGCATATGTCCGATATTTTGATCCTTGCCAAGAGGCGGATCGAGTTTTTGATGAAGCATGAGGGTCTCCGTGGATCCGACTTGATCCACTGCTGGATGGAGCGCCGGATTCAGCCTCTCCAGCACCACGGAGATCGCCTCATGCACCAGTTCACGAGCGATAAGAAGGACAAGATGCGGGTCAATTCTAGCCGGCTTGCACCGAAGGAATACAAGACCCTCATGCAATATTTGATCAAGGAAAGAGTCGAACAGAAAGTTCTAGAAGTTTCCATGAAGATGTATATGACCAACTGTCCTCTGACTCCGGTAAATATTTTGACCCTCCTTACGCATTTTGCCGTTCTTTTCTGTTCTTTCTCTGACTCTATTTTCATCGATGCTTTTTTGACTCTGTCAGCTAGAGAAACTCTCCGAGTCTGAGCTAGCTCCACTAGAGGGCTATGCTTCAGACGACCCGGAGGCGACGGAGGATGATGAGGTGCAAGAATTTGCCGCCCCTTACTTCAAGAAGCATAAGGCAAAGGAAGTTATTGCTGCTGGTAGCCAAGTGCTGCCAGTAGTTAAAAAGTAAGCACCCCACCTTTCATTTTTAGTACTCATGTACCTTTATTTCTTTCCAGAACACACCTGATACTGAGGATTTTCGTGTTCTAGAGCTAAATCAGTTTTGAAGAGCAAGACCAAGCCGTACAGCAAGCCGAGCAAGCAGATGCGTCAACAGAAGCTTGTTATCTCCCCTGATGTGCCGCCGTCGACTCCATCTGATGGGGGAATACCAATCGGGGTATACCCACGAAGCGGAGTCGCCGGCTAGATCAAGCCGACTGAAACCAAGCCCTGAGCGGGTCGACTCGCCCAATACGGCAACTGGCGTGCTGGACCCAGACGAGTGGCGCCGACTAGAGGCCCAAGACGGCGACTCCAATACAAAGCCCATTAGTGCACATGTAAACCCTAGGTGGCTGCATATATAAAGCCACCAGGGGCACCCCCACGGGGTACATCATATTACATCCTCTCCCACAATAGATTAGATCTAGTCTCTCCCTCCGCCTACGGCGGCTCCCATGTAAACCAATCTATGATCATATACTGGATTGACAGCAGGACGTAGCGATCCTCCACCGAGGGGACGTGAACCTGGGTACATCTGAAGGGAATATGCCCTGAGAGGCAATAATAAAGTGTTTATTATGTGTATTCCAAGTATATGATAGATGTTTATTTTGCATGCTATAATTGTATTAATACGGAAACATTAATACATGTGTGTTTAATAAACAAACAGAAAGTTCCTAGTTATTCCTCTCTCATAAACTAGCTCGTTGATTAACAAGATGATCAAGGTTTCCTGATCATGGACATTGGATGTTGTTAATAACGGGATCACAACATTAGTGTAATGGTGTGATGAACATTCATCCGAAGTATAGCATTACGATCAAAGTCATTGAGTTTATATTGCTATAACAACTTACAAAGTGATCCTAATCCTTAGACCATGAGATCATGTCAATCACTAACACCGGAAGAGTTTCTTGATAACATCAAACGTCACACCGTAACAGGGTGATTATAAAGATGGATTCAGAACTAACAAAGTGTTATGTTGAGGCTCATGGATCGAGAGTGGAATTTGTTCATCCCGATGACGGATAGATATACTCTGGGCCCTCTCGGTGATATCACATTGATTAGCTTGCAAGCAAGTGATTTGATCACTAGAATGTTATATCACGGGAACGAGAAAAGAGTGCATGTCAGTAACGAGATCAAACTAGGTATGGAGATACCGATGATCGAATCTCGGACATGTAATATATCATGAAACAAAGGGATTAAGATACTAGCGTAAAAGGTTCTGACGATCACAAGAAAGTCATCGTTGAATGTGTGGGAGTTAGTATGGGTCTCCAGATCCCGCTTCCAATTATTGATCCGAGAGGGGTCTCGATCATGTCCGCATTATTCACGAACCGTAGGGTGACACACTTAAGAGACACCGACATCCAATTGAAGCAAAAGTTTCATGCCGAAAGAATGAACAAGCGCAGGAATTTATTTCACTAGATACTGAAACAGGTTTTCGGGTGAAATTGCATAAAGTGGTTATGCATGTGAAATAGAATTCTAGCAAGGGGTTATTTGTGAATGTTTGTCATTAAAGTAATTGACAAAATTCTTAATAAAATAAAATAGTTTTATTTAATGAGGGTTTGCATTAAATTTGGTGGAAATTTAATGGCAAGGGATTTTGAGTGGAGGCATATGAATGGATTTTTGTGAGTGGAGTGTCCACCCACATGAAGAGGGGAGGGCAAGGGTGCAGCCCCCATGCGCCGGCCACCCCCTTGGGGTTCCCCCCTCCTCCTATAAAAGGAGCCCCTCCTCTCACTTCTCACTCACACCTCCTCGTGAAGGATCTCTCTCCCCCTCTAGAATTTATCCCCCATGGTCTCGGACTAGCGAGATACATGTTCCCGGTGGCTATTCGGCAAGAAAGAGTTGTGCTTCCGCTGCATCGCTGGAGCAAGGAGGCGGAGGTTGCTTGGTGCCTCGAACGTGTGTGCGAGCACGGATGCGCTGCTGATTTGCGGCGCTAGGACTTCCTCTCGATCTTGAGATCAGCAAGAGATCGTATACATCAACCACGAGTTGAACTCGTTAATCTTTGTCGGTCTTCAAGGGTATGTTCTCTACGGATATACATCCGTCCGTTGTTTGTATCTAATAGATAGATCTTGGTACGTACTTCAGATCGTAGGAAAATTTTTGTTTTCTATGCTGCGAACTGTACAGTGGTATCAGAGCCGGATCTATGCGTAGATGCTTTACACGGGTAGTACACATATGAGTATGTGGGCGATGATGATCATGTTGTTGCTCCTTTGTTGTAATTTTGGATATTGGTGGCATAGTGGGATGAAGCGGCCCGGACAAACTTTACATGTCCTCGCACATGAGACCTGTTCCACGCTTGACATGCAACTAGTTTGCATAAGTGGCTAGCGGGTGTCTGTCTCTCCTACTACAGTCAATATCTATTTTGCAACGAGTTGTCAACAATTTGGTTATCCTCATTGTGGTTCATGTTCGTAGGTAAGAACGGTTCTATCTCGAAATCCCTAAGCCACGTAAAACTTGCAATGGATAAATTAGAGGCGTCTAGTTTAGATTGTTGCTGGGCTAGTGTTATGATATGGTAGTGTTGTAAGTAGAAGTATGAGATGATACTCTTACAACACACATAGCGTGTAAACTCCATAGACCTTGTATTTACACATATAGGTATGATAGTGATCATACCACGATGCACATGATAGAGATCATCTGCGGGAACCATAACATTTCACTAATAAACATGTGATGTTTGATAGCATCTTATATTGCTTGTTTAGCGCTTTGTTAGCATAATAAGATGATCCCTCATTTAAATATCAAGATAAGAATGTGTTCTTCCTTTAGTATGCACCGATTATGTTTCGTCGCTCTAAGACATCATGTGATGATCGGGTGTTCTTGGATCCACGACCATATTTCGGGTGTAAAACAGTTACACACGCGAATACTAAGGTTCTAACTTGGCGAGCCTAGCATGTACAGACATGGCCTCGGAACACGGACCGAAAGGTTAAGCATGAGTCATATAGTTGATATGATGCCCATTTGATGCTCGCCTTTGAAGCTATACCGACACACGTGATGATCGGACTTGGTATAGTGGATTTGGTTCATGTAATCACCAAAAAGGCACGAGGGATGTCGTTTTTGAGTGGGAGTTCATTCGTAATATGGATTAGTTGAACTCAATCTATCATACACTTATTCTAAACTTTACAAATTCTGTTGTAGATGGCACCACCTACTTTTAATTTCAATGTGTTCATGGAGAAAGAGAAACTAGCAACGAACGGTAGCAACTTTACCGAATGGGCCATGAATTTGAGGATTCTCCTCTCTGCTGCACAAAAGCAATATGTGCTAGAAGCGCCACTAGGCCCCCCACCTTTTGAGGATGCCCCTGACGAGGAGAAGAATGTCTATCAGACTCGTTAGGAGGACCACAACTTAGTTCATTGCGGCATATTATATGGGCTAGAGCCGGAACTTTGAAAGCGTTTCGAAAACGGCAATGCATTTGATACAATGGGTGAGTTAAAAATGATTTTCGACACACATGCTGCTGTAGAGAGCTACAACGCTTCAGAAAAGTTCTTTAGCTGCATGATGGAAGAGCACAACTCCGTTAGTGAGCATGTACTCAAGATGTCGGGTTACGCCGATAAGCTTGTGTCCTTGGGAATAACGATTCCCATTGACTTAGGCATCCATCGTGTTCTGCAGTCTCTGCCACCTAGCTATAAGAGCTTTGTGATGAACTATAATATGCAAGGCATGAAGAAGTCTCTCCCCGAGCTTCTATCAATGCTTAAAACTGCAGAAGTGGAGATCAAAAAGGAACATCAAGTGTTGATGATCAATAGGAACACTGGTTTCAAGAAAGACAAGAAGGGAAAACGGAAGGGAAGTAAGGGTGGCAAGTCTGTTGCCGTGCCTGAAAAGAAACCCCGAGTTGGACCTAAGTCTGATACCGAGTGCTACTATTGTAAGGGGACTGGCCACTGGAAGCGCAACTGCCCCAAGTATTTGGCAGACAAGAAGGCCGGCAAGGCAAACAAAGGTATATATGATATACATGTTATTGATGTGTACTTGACTAGTGCTTGCACTAGCACCTGGGTATTTGATACCGGTTCAGTTGCTAATATTTGTAACTCGAATCAGGGGCTGCGGAACAAGCGACCGCTAGCAAGGGGTGAGGTCAAGATGCGTGTCGGCAATGGATCAAGCGTTGATGTGATCGCCGTCGGAACGCTGCCTCTCCATTTGCCGTCGGGATTAGTTAAAAACTTGAATAATTGTTATCTGGTGCCTGCACTGATGTAACACCCTCAGAATCGACCCTATGCAAGTTTTAGCGAAACCCGCCAAACCCGCATAGGAACGATTCAAAGGTGCCCACCAGGAACTTTCGTGCGGGTGGAAACGAAGTAATAACATTACACAACAGTCCTCGATGGGACCCACAGAACAGATATATACAACAGCGACTCAAAGAGTCAAGAATACAGATATACGGTGCAAAGATCCAAATCACCTTAAAAATGATACAGCGTCCGACTACGGACAAGATGCAAATGGGGCTAAGAGCCCTGAAGAATAACCAATGGCGTCCATAACCCTGCCCAGGCCAAGCCGGAAGGGTAACCCTGCTAACGACGTCGATCTCAAAACCTGCTTAAACAAAAGGGGTGCCGACAAAGGGCAAAGGAAAAAGAGGAGCGTCAGTACTGAGGCCAGTACACGGCGAGACTAGAATTCGGCGGTCCTCGCCTACATAGGTATGGTGGACTGAAGCGGCAGCGGCAGCATGCACTCAACAACCTATAGAGACTCGATACAACTAGCGGCAATCAGAGAGGGGTAAGAAAGACCTATTCGGATCCAACCTGATTCTAACATCAAACAAACCCATCCTGGTGTTTCCCCCTCGAGACCAAACGAGGAAGTCAACCGAGGAACTCACACCGTTGGCAGTTTTATTTATTCAGTTATCGTTGCAGCAATTACTAGTCAGGTGTAGATAATCGTCCTGATAAAATAAGCAGTGGGCCATTTTAGTTACCCATTCCGTTGTAGTTGCAACACTTACTAGTCAGATACAATTAGCATGAGATAACCCAAAAACCCAGCAGTTGTTGGTACTTTTATTTAGCCATTCCGTTTTAGTTGCGATACTTACTAGTCAGTTACAATGGTCGCAAGCGACGACCCAAGCAAGCAATTGTTGGCAGTTTTAATTAGCCATTCCATTATAGTGAAGCTGATTACTAGTCATTATAAAGTCAAATTTATAGCACTACTTTAGTTATAGTTGTCTATGATCGAGATACTGTGCTCCAAGTCGTCCATAACCGCGGACACGGCTTTCAAAAAGTTTTACCCGGCCGGGGTGCACCAATAGCAACACACACTCGATCAACCTCGGAAAAACCAAATCAAAACCCAACGAGGCCTTCACGACAAAGCAATCACAGGATTCAGAAATATTTCAGGGGGCCACCCCATTGAGTAGACCCGCAACGAAGCTAGCTGACTCCGAGACGGACTCAAGGTTTGCGACAATGGCTGTAAACGACTGGGAACCCAAAACTGGGCTTGTCGATACCGCGAAAACATTCCGCTTACCTAAACAGTACAGTGTGCTCCTCGCACAATCGTAAATAAAGCAGTAAAACATGGCATAGGTACAGGATCGTAAATAAAACCTCAAACTAGTTTGTGGCCCCAAGAAATAAGACTGAATCAAGCTCTGGCTAAGGGGGGTCCCATAAGCCTCCCGGATGTGGATAGCGCGAATATTCAAGGAACAGGTATCAAGTACTCGGGGTCCTACGGGACACAAGTGGACGGTTAACAACCAAATAACATCTATTGCCCACCTGTGCCTCTGCTTACCTACTTCAATTTTAGTTGTTAAACAATAATTAAAGTGAGCAATAAATAAAGCCATAACCGTCTCCAACATTAAACATGCGGCAATGCTCCAACAACTGTGGTACTTGACGACACGCAACAGCACTTGAGCAAGCGCCTACGACGCGCAAGTCCAACTATCTACCAAACAACAGGTAATAGGAGGTGTCCAAGGAAATATAAGGCTGCGAGGGATATCACGGGTACGAAAACTAGAGCATCGCAACACAGATAGCAATAGATCAACATGAGGGAATAAATACTATAAAAGTAAGATAGGTAGAAAGTGGGAGATGCTCGCCTGAAAACATTGCCGAAGGTTCAACCGAAGATCGGGGCGAAGCTCACATCAACTCAACGGCCCAATCCGCGAAGAAGCAAAACACTAGAAGAAACACCGGATGCAATATTTAATACTACGGCAAAAGATCGGGCATGATGCATGTATGATGTATGACATGGCAAAGGTGCGATGCAATTAGGTCAATATTAAGTGGAACCGGGGTCCCGACAATTAATTAGGTGGTTCATGTTATTTAGATACCCTGCAATTTAAATGTTGTTTTAACATGGCAAAAGACAGCACCGGTTCGCTACACAAATTTAAATGAGGCCAATATAAGACTAGATTTGTCCGCATATGGGCCCCATATTTAATTATAAGGTGAAGCGGCATAAGGCCCCCAAACCACAGACAAGGATACATGCATGAACAATTTAATATGCGACAAGTTGTATTATATTATAAAATAGGGTTTCGGGAAGGGGTTCACACATTAGGGTTCGGCGATCTTGGTCCGAGGGTTCGGGGTTCGGTCTCAGGGTTCGGATCTGGGGTTCGACGAATTCGTTCGCGGCGGAATCGGCGTCCGGGAAGTAGCACTTGTCGCACCGGGGTCTCGGTGTCCGGGGTGAAGATCTTGGCGTCCTCGAGGAAGAACTCGGTGTATCCGTGAAGGAGATCGTGTCGGTCCACGGGGTTCAGCTTCGGGATCCCTGAGGCGATCTTGGCGGTTCCGAGGGTCTTGTGTTTGACGGGGTTCGGGCGCGCCGTGATCGGTCTTCGGACCCGTGTAGATGGTCTTGGCGTTCCGGGGATCTTGGACCGTGTCGGCCTTCTCAAGGTCATGCATCGCCGCTCCGTGTGGAAGGCCTCGAGGGTTCGGTGACGGAGATCTTGAAGGACCGAGAGGAGAACTTGTTGCCCGTTCAATGGTCGAGGAGGATCTTGTCGAGGGGGGTCTGGGGTCACAGGGGCGCTTAGGGCGACGATGGTGTTGCTGCTGCTGTAGAAGCAGGCATCTTGCGTTGCCGCGCTTGGGCCTTGTTTCGAACAGGAGGTAGGCGCCTCGGGTGCTGCGGGAGGGGGCCTTGGCGCGGAGGTGGTCACCGGCGAGCGCGGAGGCGGGGCGCGGCCGACGGTGGTTGAGGCCGGCGGCGGGCCCGGCGGACGGCGGAGAGAGGTGGGCGAGGCGGCTCGACGGGCTTGATGGAGGGCGCCGGAGGAGGGGGAAGGCGAGCAGGCGCCGGCGGCGGGGTCGGAGGCGGCCGCTGGGGCGAGGCAGAGACGGCCGGAGGCGGGGGAGCCCGCTGGCGGCGGCCCGCCGGAGGAGGAGAAGGGCGCTGCAGGGTCCGCGGGAAGGAGGCCAGCGAGGTCGGGTCGCGACGGCGGGGTTGGTGAGGACGGTTGGGGCGGACCCGGCCGGAGGAAGACGCGCGGAAGACCGGCGAGCTGGGAAGGAGGAAGGCGGCGGAGGAGCTCGACGGGAGGCGCCGGGCGCGGGAGCGCGACGGCGAGCGGCGGGGCGGGGTCGGGCTTGCAGGGTGTAGGCGGGCGGTGATGGCCGGAGGAAGAACGGGCGGCGGTGAAGGTCGGCCCCGGCGGGCGGAGCTCAGGACGGGTTGGTCCGGCGGTGGAGGGGGAAGAGCTCGGCGAGGTGAGGCGCAGGCGGTGGCGGGATGGAGCTCCGGCGGGGCGACGCCTAGGGGAACGGAGGAGGAAGGCGGCGAGCGGAGGCGGCCGCGGCTGGCGGTGGCGAGCGAGGCGGCGGGGCCGCAGGCGAGGGAGGAGGGGCGGTGAACGGCGGTGGGGGAGGGGCGAGGCCGGCCTGAGGCGGGAGAGGAGGCAGCGGCTCGGGCGGAGGTGGAAGCGGCGAGCGGTGGGAGCGGCCGGTGCGGGGCGCGGGAGGAGGATGCGAGGCGCGGCGAGGAGGGCGGCGCGCCGGAGGGGAAAAGGGGGCGGGGCCGTCGGTGAGGGAGAGGAGGGAGCGGGCAGACGCGCGTGAGGCAGAGGAAGGAAGCGTGGGGAGGGAGGAGGCAGCGGGAGGTGGGGGACGTGGTGGGGCCCGCTGGGCTGGGGTGGGGCCAGGCGACAGGGAGGAGAGAGGGGTGCGGGTTGACCAGGGGGAAAAAGAGAGAGGGAGGGGCTGCGGGTGGGACCCAGGGCGTGGGGTCGGCTGGAGGGAGAGAGAGGAGGTGGGAGAGGATTAGTGAGGTGGCAGGGTTTGATAGGATAGGGAAAGGGAGAGGGTGAGGTGGCAACCAGAGATTGGGTGGGGTGAGGTGGAGAGGGGCTGGGTAGATTAGGACTAGGTAGGAAAAGGTTTCTAGGTTGGGCCGATTTTATTCTAGGGGTGGTCGTTCGGGTCGAATCGGCCCGTTCGACTGCCCCACTAAAATAATTAAATATTTTTATTATTTACAAACGGGACTTTTGCAAACCGATAGCAGACAAAACAAAATAATCCGGAGACCCGGGTTTTGCATTTGAACCAAGACGGGGCGTTTTAGAAAACAAAATAGGTTTTTCCGAAAATAATTTTATGCAAGCAAATGCAAGATGATGACGATGCTCAAATGCAATGTGGCATTATGACATG
The DNA here is from genome assembly GCA_916181665.1 of Avena sativa. Taxonomy (NCBI): domain Eukaryota; kingdom Viridiplantae; phylum Streptophyta; class Magnoliopsida; order Poales; family Poaceae; genus Avena; species Avena sativa. The sequence goes on from OV702283.1 coordinate 113,051,502, forward strand.
AGCATGCGGTCATGATGATGCAATGCACAAAATCAACGCGATTTTCTAGTAGTGGTTTTGCGGGATGCCACAACTGAGCATGAACATTGTATCTGGATCGTGTTTGATGCGAAGTGGTTATTCATTTAAATCCGAGAAGAATGGTTGTTCCATTTATATGAATGAAATCTTTTATGGTCATGCACTGATGATGAATGGTTTATTTCTATCAGATCTCGATGATAATGTTACACATATTCATAATGTTGATGCTAAAAGGATTAAACTTAATGATGATATATCTGCATATATGTGGCACTGCCGTCTAGGTCATATTGGCGTTAAACGCATGAAGAAGCTCCATTCGGATGGACTTTTGGAATCACTTGATTTTGAATCATTTGATACATGTGAGCCATGCCTTATGGGAAAGATGACTAGAACGCCGTTTTCCGGTTCAATGGAACGGGCGACAGATTTATTGAAAATCATACATTCTGATGTATGTGGTCCAATGAGTGTGTCGGCGCGAGGTGGATATCGTTATTTTGTTACTTTCACGGATGATTTGAGTAGATACGGTTATATCTACTTGATGAAACACAAGTCTGAAACCTTTGAAAAGTTCAAGGAATTTCAGAATGAAGTGGAGAATCATCGTAATAGAAAGATCAAATTTCTACGGTCTGACCGTGGAGGTGAGTATCTAAGTTACGAGTTTAGCACTCACATGAAAGAGTGTGGAATTGTTTCACAACTCACGCCTGCCGGAACACCACAGTGAAATGGTGTGTTGGAATGTCGTAATCGTACTTTATTAGATATGGTTCGATCTATGATGTCTCTGACGGACTTGCCGTTGTCATTTTGGGGTTATGCACTAGAAACTGCTGCATTCACTTTAAATCGGGCACCATCTAAATCCGTTGAAAAGACACCGTATGAATTGTGGTTTGGAAACAAACCTAAGCTGTCATTTCTTAAAGTTTGGGGATGCGATGTTTATGTGAAGAAACTTCAACCGGATAAACTCGAACCCAAAGCGGAAAAATGCATCTTCATAGGATACCCTAAGGAAACTATTGGGTATTCCTTCTATCACAGATCCGAGGGCAAGGTTTTTGTTGCCAAGAATGGATCCTTTTTAGAGAAAGAGTTTCTCGCGAAAGGTGTGAGTAGTCGGAAGGTAGAACTCGAAGAGGTTATTGAACCTTCTCTTCAAAGTATGGCGAGTAGCGCAGCGCCGGAAGTTGTTCCGGAGTTGGCTCCACCTGTTGAAGAGGGAACTAATGATAATGATCATGAAACTCCGAAATAGAGTACTACCGAACCTCGCAGGTCAAGCAGGACATGTGCAGCTCCCGAGCTGTACGGAAATCCTGTCATGAATTTCATGGTTGATGAAAATGATGACCCTGCGACGTATGAAGAAGCGCTGATGAGCCCGGATTCCAACAAATGGTTAGAATCCATGAAATCCGAGATGGAATCCATGTATGAAAATCAAGTTTGGAACTTGGTGGAATTACCTGACGACCGAAAGGCCGTGGAGAACAAAAGGATTTTCAAAAGGAAAACTGATGCTGATGGTAATGTGACCGTCTATAAAGCTCGACTTGTCTCAAAGGGGTTTCGAAAAATTCAAGGAGTTGACTACGATGAGACATTCTCTCCCGTAGCGATGCTAAAGTCAGTTAGGATTATGTTAGCAATTGCTGCATATTTCAATTATGAGATATGGCAGATGGATGTCAAAACCGCGTTTCTCAATGGTAATATTGAAGAAGAGTTGTATATGATACAACCAAAGGGTTTTGTCGATCCTAAGGATGCTAACAATGTGTGCAAGCTTCAGCGATCCATCTATGGATTGAAGCAAGCATCACGAAGTTGGAATCTCCGCTTTGATGAGGTGATCAAAGAGTTTGGATTTGTCCAAACTTATGGAGAAGCTTGTATTTACAAGAAAGTGAGTGGGAGCAATGTGGCATTTATGATATTATATGTGGATGACATATTATTGATCGGAAATGATATAGATCTTTTAAACAGTGTTAAAAGTTATCTAAACAGCAAATTTTCAATGAAGGACCTAGGTGAAGCGTCATACATATTAGGCATAAAGATCTATAGAGATAGATCAAGGCGCCTAATAGGGCTATCGCAAAGTACATACCTTGATAAGATTTTAAAGAAGTTTAAAATGGACGGAAGTAAGAAGGGGTTCTTACCTATGTTGCAAGGCAAGACATTGAGTAAGACTCAAAGTCCGGCTTCGGCGGAAGAAAGAGAGATAATGGACAAAGTCCCCTATGGTTCAGCCATAGGCTCTATAATGTACGCCATGCTATGTACAAGACCGGATGTGGCACATGCTATTAGTTTGACTAGTAGGTACCAATCAAATCCAGGTTCGGAACACTGGATAGCGGTCAAGAATATCCTTAAGTATTTACGAAGAACTAAGGATATGTTTCTTGTATACGGAGGTGAAGAAGAGCTCGTCGCTAAGTGTTATGTTGACGCTAGCTTTGACACCGATCCGGATGACTCTAAGTCTCAATCCGGATACGTATTTCTCATGAATGGCGGAGCGGTTAGTTGGAGGAGCTCCAAACAACCTGCGGTAGCGGGATCAACAACGAAGGCCGAATATGTTGCTGCTTCAGAAGCGGCTCAGGAAGCGGTTTGGATGAAGGAGTTCATATCCGAACTAGGAGTGGTTGCAAACGCGTTGGACCCAATGGTGATCTATTGTGACAACAATGGTGCCATTGCCAATGCCAAAGAACCAAGGTCTCACAAGCATTCCAAGCATATTAAGCGCCGGTTTCACTCCATCCGCGAGCATGTCAACGATGGAGATATAAAGATTTGTAAAGTACATACGGATCTCAATGTAGCAGATCCGTTGACTAAAACTCTCCCTAGAGAAAAACATGATCAACACCAGAACTCAATGGGTGTTAGATTTATCACTATGTAACTAGATTATTGTCTCTAGTGCAAGTGGGAGACTGAAGGGAATATGCCCTGAGAGGCAATAATAAAGTGTTTATTATGTGTATTCCAAGTATATGATAGATGTTTATTTTGCATGCTATAATTGTATTAATACGGAAACATTAATACATGTGTGTTTAATAAACAAACAGAAAGTTCCTAGTTATTCCTCTCTCATAAACTAGCTCGTTGATTAACAAGATGATCAAGGTTTCCTGATCATGGACATTGGATGTTGTTAATAACGGGATCACAACATTAGTGTAATGGTGTGATGAACATTCATCCGAAGTATAGCATTACGATCAAAGTCATTGAGTTTATATTGCTATAACAACTTACAAAGTGATCCTAATCCTTAGACCATGAGATCATGTCAATCACTAACACCGGAAGAGTTTCTTGATAACATCAAACGTCACACCGTAACAGGGTGATTATAAAGATGGATTCAGAACTAACAAAGTGTTATGTTGAGGCTCATGGATCAAGAGTGTAATTTGTTCATCCCGATGACGGATAGATATACTCTGGGCCCTCTCGGTGATATCACATTGATTAGCTTCCAAGCAAGTGATTTGATCACTAGAATGTTATATCACGGAAACGAGAAAAGAGTGCATGTCAGTAACGAGATCAAACTAGGTATGGAGATACCGATGATCGAATCTCGGACATGTAATATATCATGAAACAAAGGGATTAAGATACTAGCGTAAAAGGTTCCGACGATCACAAGAAAGTCATCGTTGAATGTGTGGGAGTCAGTATGGGTCTCCAGATCCCGCTTCTGATTATTGATCCGAGAGGGGTCTCGATCATGTCCGCATTATTCACGAACCTTAGGGTGACACACTTAAGAGACACCGACATCCAATTGGAGCAAAAGTTTCATGCCGAAAGAATGAACAAGCGCAGGAATTTATTTCACTAGATACCGAAATAGGTTTTCGGGTGAAATTGCATAAAGTGGTTATGCATGTGAAATAAAATTCTAGCAAGGGGTTATTTTTGAATGTTTGTCATTAAAGTAATTGACAAAATTCTGAATAAAATAAAATAGTTTTATTTAATGAGAGTTTGCATTAAATTTGGTGGAAATTTAATGGCAAGTTTGAGTGGGATTTTGAGTGGAGGCATATGAATGGATTTTTGTGAGTGGAGTGTCCACCCACATGAAGAGGGGAGGGCAAGGGGGCAGTCCCCCTGCGCCGGCCACCCCCTTGGGGTTCCCCCCTCCTCCTATAAAAGGAGCCCCTCCTCTCACTTCTCACTCATACCTCCTCGTGAAGGATCTCTCCCCCCCTCTAGAGTTTATCCCACATGGTCTCGGACTAGCGAGATACATGTTCACGATGGCTATTCGGCAAGAAAGAGTTGTGCTTCCGCTGCATCGCTGGAGCGAGGAGGCGGAGGTTGCTTGGTGCCTCGAACGTGTGTGCGAGCACGGATGCGCTGCTGATTTGCGGCGCTAGGACTTCCTCTCGATCTTGAGATCGGCAAGAGATCGTCTACATCAACCAGGAGTTGAACTCGTTAAGCTTTGTCGATCTTCAAGGGTATGTTCTCTACGGATATACATCCGTCCGTTGTTTGTATCTAATAGATAGATCTTGGTACGTACTTCACATCGTAGGAAATTTTTTGTTTTCTATGCTGCGAACCCTACAACATCATGTGCCAATCTCGCTCACGGATTCTCCTACTTCGCCTTGCTCCCTCTACGTAAGCTACCCCCAGTAGCATCTGCCGTGCAATACCACGACAGTTGGCGCCCACCATGGGGCAAGCGATGCTTGGTGGGTGATAATCCGGGCGAGATCCCTCGCCATCGACGACTAGATCGCGTCTAGCAGATTTCTTCTATGTGTGGATGATTTTAATCAAAATCCACATGCAATCGGGGCGGTGCATGGCGTACGGTCGTCTGGCGGCTGCTATGGCTGCTGTTCAATCGAGCTTGAAGAAGCTTAATCCCCTTATCAGGAAAGCATGCATACGCCGGGGCCGTGCCTAATGCATTAGTATTTCTATTAATTTGTGTCTCTCTCTGTACGTTGACTACTAGCAAAATCAGCTAAGCTATTTTATTTAAAGGAAAAAGTTTAAAATAAACCTTGAATTTATAGGGCTTAACTAAATTGAACCCTAACCTTTGAATCCCGAAAATTGGCACTCCGAACTTGTGAATCCCAGTCTATTTCAGACCTTAGCCCTGTTTGGTGCACCGGGATAACAACACCTCACCGGGATTGCAAGCTACTCTCGCTGACAGTGGGGCCTATGTGTCATCTTCATCCTCTTCCCCGATCTCTACCTCTCGCGGTAACTCCAGATTCCCCAAATTGACCTGCTACCGTGCTTCGCAGCCGTGCACGGCCGTCTTGTGACGTGGCTGGAACGGGGCGGGAGGAGAGAGCGGGAGGAGAGAAAAGGGGTTCGCCTTCCCTCAACGCCACCGTGACCGCCGTCGAGGAGGATTTCCACCTTGCCTTCCGAATATTTTACGCCGATGGCTGCAGGCCCAGGTCCACCATGCGCTCAACAGAGCATGAACATCAGTAGGCTGCGGTGGCTGCATACCCTTCAAAATAGTGTGTAGTTTCTAGGTCCCATGAAACCCAGTCCGTCCGACGGCGGCGGCGAGACACCAGTTTCCTATGTGAAAATTATAGAATCCCTAATATTTCGATGTGTATTGATTTGACCCTCATCGGGAGTATATATAGACGTACATAGGGTAGTTGGAGACTCGGAGTACAAGTTATAGAGTCCTAGTCTATCTCTAGTTGATACCCGTATACATATTCTAACATCCCCCCTCAGTCGGAGCGGGAGTGAAGCGGACGCTTGCGACTGGATTTGAAGTCTTGCGCTTCCGTCGTCTTCACCTCCTTGTCATCATCACCTGCGTGGACATGATCATGAGTGGCACCTAGGGGCGGTGACTGCGTCCCCTTCCAGTGTCTCTCTTTCCTCCCGCAGTCACAGCGGGAGTGGCGTGGACGCAAGTGACGACGCGGACGCTGTTGACTGGAGTTCTTAAGTTGCTATAGACGTTGTTCTTGATGTCGATGTCGTGGTAGCCGATCGTGATGTAGCCGTTGTCGATGTAGGTGTGGTCGATGTCGTAGTCGTCGTAGTGGTGTGGCCGCCATTCCCGGAGGCGCAAAAAATTGCGTGGTTTTTGTTGTTGTTGACGAAGCTGCAGTTGTGGACGTTTTGCACCCTGTAGAGGTACCGTCGGGGACGTCTCTTGGACGCGGTCATAAGTGAGACCACCGGTTTTGCCAGGACCGAAGGAACCCACCAAGCACACAAGGTTTTGCCAGAACCATATGGGCGGTCGTAGGGGCACACAAGGTTTTGCCAGAACCATATGCGCGGTCGTAGGGGCGTCACAATTGTGATGCCGGTTTGTTGTTGCAGTCGTCGGGGTCGTGGACGCGGCGATGCCGTCGTCGTGCCTTGCAGTACGTGTACTGTCAGAGGGCGTCGTAGTAGTATGTCCATTATGTGGACGGGTATAGCGGCGGCGGCGATGTGTCGACGAAGATGTTGATGAAGACCACGTAGATATAGACCTTGGCGATGATGTATCGGCGATAAAAGAGTAGGCGTGTCGGCGATGATCGTCGCTTGAAGGCGTCCCTTGTGGTGGCGATGATGTCGAAGCCTTGATGTTGGAGAAGTCGGCAATAGTGTTCCACACTGGCCTGGCGTGTGGATGATGTCGATGTCGCTTCTTCGTGGATGTGCTCGACGAAGATCTTGGCTTATAGCCCGGCGTAGTCGTACAGTTTGATGTAGATGTTCGGGTCGATGTAGTCCGATTGGTGCAGTGCAGATTTCTCGGTGTTGCCGATGGCTCGATGACCTGGGAAATCGGGTTCTTGTGCAGAGTTTGTCCCGTTTTGCAAGTCAGCACATCCGGGGCGGCGCTTGGACGCGTGATCCTGACAGGCGGAACCTCGATGTAGAGGTCGCGAACTCGTAGCAAACAGGTTGTTGCTGCATGTGTTGCATGCACATTGACATATGGAGCCTGTAGTTGGTAGCCTGCATGCAAAGACAATATAATCTCGTACATGCAGAGGAGAACTCGGTGTTGACGGTCTTGTGCTTGGACGCGCGCGTGGCCGCTTCGCGTATGGGCCGACGATGTCGTGTGCTGTTGTTGCGCCTCTTGCTTCGTCGTTGCTTCTGGCCGATGTCGCGCGGGCGTCCGTTGCCGCATCTCCTTGATGGCGTGACAGATCTTGTCCACCGGTTCACGTGTGCCGCCGCCGTCGACACAAGACGATATTTGAAGATGGTTTTGCACCGCTTCTCACCGGACGAGGATCTAACGGATCTAGGGATTTATTAGGTGTCTAAACTAGATCTAATATATGAAATTGAAGAATCTTGAAAATTGAATCTAATCTAATTAAGAAACCGATCTAATCTTTGATTTTGATCGGGTGCCGCGTCCCCGAGGAGTAATCTCCCGGGGGGCGACGCGTTGCGGAAGTGGTGGAAGAACCTAGGATCGGCGCCGTGAGGCTAACCGCTCTGATACCATGTGAAAATTATAGAATCCCTAATATTTCGATGTGTATTGATTTGACCCTCATTGGAAATATATATAGACATACATATGGTAGTTAGAGACTTGGAGTACAAGTTATAGAGTCATAGTCTGTGATACCCGTATACATATTCTAACACCCTACACACTACGGATGTTGCACACTCTTGACAACGCCGGACCAACGCCCAACAACGCAGGGGGCAGGCGTGCTCCATGCCTATACTACGGCGCCCTCAAGTACACAGTTGCGGCGCTCTATCGCTGGAGAGCAGCCATACACCACCTGACCACCATGTCTGCTTGTGCAAGCCGCGATATGGGATTCACCAGTAAAATGCAAAATAGAAGGGGACGGTACAGGCACGAAATGACAGCGACGCCCCATCCAGAGCAGCGTCGGGAGTCCTCCGAGTAGGTTGTGAACACATCAATTTTGATATACTGTAGAGCATTTGGAGAGAGATTAATAATAGGGAGAAGACCGAAGGTAGAAGAGATATGACAGGTGGGACAAGGCAGTCAGTCAGGTTAGTTAATTATTATTTTTTCTAGAATTATCTTTTCCAAACTCAAAACGCTGGTCCAGGGTTGAAAATAGACCGGGATTGACAAATTTGAAGTGCCGATTTCAGGGATTTAAAGTTTAGGGTTTGATTTAGCTAGCTTCTACAAGCTCAAGGTTTGGTTTGGATTTTTTCCTTATTTAAATCTAACTTTTTATATGTCTTTTTTGCACGGGACGCCTTGCGATCGAGTCGTGATCTTCCGAAGGAAAAATTTATTATCTGGATTGAAGCAAATTACAGTCAACATATTGTTCATTGCGGGCTATCGACGACGATCACGCCGGTGCGCAGCTACAACGAATGAAGTCCTGATGATTATCTAATCAATCGTAGCTGGAGAGACATGCACTCGCCCGGTTGTCGCGGATTCTCCATGCCCGGCGCAGACTACGTGTCGGGGAATCGCCTAGCGCGGTCTCGCCTAGCACGGGATCGCCATCGCGACCTCGCCGTCACCGACTCACCACGCCCGGGGACTCGCTTAGCGCGGTCTGGCCTGCCGCGGGATTGCCATCGCAACCTCGCCGTCAGGACTCGCCATGCTCGGGGACTCGCTTAGCGCAGTCTCGCCTATCGCCGGATCGCCATCGCGGACTCGCCATGCTCCGGATCTTGCCTAAACGCGGACACGCTTAAACGCGGACTCACTAGGCTCGGCGACTCAACCGCCGCGTATTCGTCGTGCTCGGCGACTCACCCGCCTTATATTCGTCGCGCTCGGAGACTCCCCCGCCGCGTCGACTCTGCCGCATTAAACAACTAAGTTTCTTTACACTCGTACATGCTATAAGTCCAAAATATATATGCATCTTTATTTATTCTCCAAAGCCGACCATGCAGTCGCGTATGACCCTTCCAGTAACCAAAATCATACTTGGGATCGGTTTCAGTTTTATCTGTTGTTTATTCGCGTCCGTCGAAGTAGCGAGTCTGGGTACCAAAAGGCCGACCTTATCTCCGGGTTCAACATTCTGGCATCGCGTCCCTGTTACCCGGCAAACATTTGATGCTGGAGGTCTGCCTACTCATGAAAAGACACGCATAAACCTTACATACTGCCCATCGATCCACATAACAAACATGCATTTAATTTCAACGTCTACAATTCGCACATCTTACAATTGTTCAATATATTATGCAAGTACACATTAATGCAATTGTATCTTTTCTCCTTATCAGCAAAACGGTCTGGTGTCTTCCTCGCCACTCGCCGCGCTCGGGGACTCGGCGCACTACAGACAACACCACTCGCCGGTCGCCCGACCTCGCCACTCGTCGTGCTCGGGGACTCGGCGCGCTACAGACAGCGCCACTCGTCGGTCTCCCGACCTCGCCACTCGCCGCGCTCGGGGACTCAGCGCACTCTAGACAGCGGCGCTCGCCGGTCGTCCGACCTTGCCACTCGACGCACTCGGGGACTCGGTACTCGCCGGTCGCCCGGCCTCGCCACTCGCCATGCTCGGGGGTTCGGCGCGCTATAGACATCGCCACTCGTCGGTCGCCCGACCTCGCCGCTCGCCGCGCTTGGGGGCTCGGCGCTCGCCAGTCGTTCGACCTCGCCACTCGCCGCGCTCGGGGACTCGGCGCTTGCCGGTCGCTCGACCTTGTCACTTACCGCGCTCGGGGACTCGGCGCTCGCCTGTCGCTCGACCTCGTCACTTGCCACGCTCGGGAACTCGGCGCTCGCCGGTCGCTCGACCTCGTCACTCGTCGTGCTCGGAGACTCGGCGCTCGCCGGTCGCTCGACCTCGCCACTCGCCACGCTCGGGGCCTTGGCGCTCGCCGGTCGCTCGACCTCGCCACTCGCCATGCTCGGCAACAACCACTACTATTTTTCAGAATATGCATCTCTAAAGAGCCTCAAGTCGCCTCTACAAGCCAACTCGAGCCTCGGGGACTACTCCTAGATGTACTGCGTGTGCGCATGGTTCCACGACCGCGGCTCAACACGCTCGGGGACTCGCCACCGCGAACTCGCCCTCGTGTACTCAACACGCTCGGGGACTCGCCACTGCGGACTCGCCCTCGCGTACTCAACGCACTTGGGGACTCGCCACCGCGGACTCGCCCTCGCGTACTCAACACGCTCGGGGACTCGCCACCACGGACTCGCCCTCGCGTACTCAACGCGCTCGGGGACTCGCCACCGCGGACTCGCCCTCGCGTACTCAACGCGCTCGAGGACTCGCCACCGCGGACTCGCCCTCGCGTACTCGTCACGCTCGGGGAATCGGCGCGCTACAGACAGCGCCACTCGTCGTCCGCCCAACCTCGCCACTCGGCACGCTCCACGTTCGGGGTCTTGCCGCAACTGGCGACTTCACTGACACCCTGCGTCTTTCGCCAACTGGCCATCACCGACTGGCTCACGCCGACCGCCTCCCTCTTTATGGTTTTTTCTCAGTTCAGGAGCTCGTCGCCGATTCGCTACGACCCATCGTCAAGACTCTCTGCGCCCTGCCTCAAGGCCGCGTCGAATCGACAACGCGCTCGGGGACTACTGATGGGGGAATACCAATCGGGGTATACCCACGAAGCGGAGTCGCCGGCTAGATCAAGCCGACTGAAACCAAGCCCTGAGAGGGTCGACTCGCCCAATACGGCGACTGGCGTGCTGGACCCAGACGAGTGGCGCCGACTAGAGGCCCAAGACGGCGACTCCAATACAAAGCCCATTAGTGCACATGTAAACCCTAGGTGGCTTTATATATAAAGCCACCAGGGGCACCCCCACGGGGTATATCATATTACATCCTCTCCCACAATAGATTAGATCTAGTCTCTCCCTCCGCCTACGGCGGCTCCCATATAAACCAATCTATGATCATATACTGGTTGACAGCAGGACGTAGCGATCCTCCACCGAGGGGACGTGAACCTGGGTACATCATGTGCCAATCTTGCTCCCAGATTCTCCTACATCGCCTTGCTCCCTCTACGTAAGCTACCCCCAGTAGCATCTGCCGTGCAATACCACGACACCATCCACTACTCCGTCAGCACAGGGAGCTTTTGCCTCCCCTGGTGCTGGCAAAATATCGAAAGCCCTGGTCACCGTTGATGACCAGGCAACTAACAAGGGTGAACCCGTCAAGGGTAATGATCCCATGGTGATGACCACATGAACGATGGATAAGGTGGTTGGCTCTGCTGTCCCTGGCCTCAAGCGGAAAGAAAAGGAAGAGATCCTCAAACTGGCTCAATCCAGTCTTGAGAAGCAAACCTTGACTCCGAAGGCAGCGAGCCAAGAGGAGGAAGATGTCAAGCTGGTTAGCCTCCTGGATCAAATCTTTGTCCGGGATGCTAAAGTTCAATCTGGTGAACTCCCAGCGACAGATGTTCCTTCACTCACCCTTACCAAGAAGGTGTTTCACAACACCAAGCTCGGATTTGAAAATATGCACCTGGAACACATTGTAAGTTTCCGATTCTTATTTGCATTTATTATCATATTCTCTAGTCCCCAAGCATAAAGTCAGATAAACATCGTTGGATCCGATTTAATGCTTTTAGGTTGCAAAAGAACGATGTAGTGTAGCCCCCAAGGCTCGTGCTATAATTTTACTTAGTTAAATTTGCAGCCCAAGTTTTAGTAGCCGTCTGATGGTATTCCGTCTCTAAACTTATAGAAAATTGCATCTTCCAACCAAGAATTGCTCAAGAATATTAGCAATAAGAGCAATGAAATCAAATCTTTGCGCCTTGAAAATTCGAAGTTAAAAATTGAGAAATATGAAGCAGAAGGTAAACTTTTCCGGCTTCCTCTTTGCCAGTTATCTGTTTTTGTCATAGTCGAATTTGCTTTGTCCGACTGATTTTTTGCCTTTTGCAGAATTGTTATGTCAATCCAGCAAGATGGTGGAGCAATCCGAGAACTTCAAGGTCTTGGAAATGGAGAACGCTGAACTCCGGGACAAGCTTGAGAAGCTAACATTAGAATCGGAGAAATCCGTAGCTGCTGTCCTGGAATCGAGCAACCATGAGACCGTGAGGCTTCATAAGCTCATAGCCCTCCGAGACAAGGAACTTGCTGATCTCAAGAAGGATTTTGATATTCAGAGGGATCTTGCCCAGACCTCAGCTAGTGAATGCGGTGACCCAGCATACCACTGCATGTGTAGTACACTATAGTCGTTGACATGACATCCACAGAACAACGTTCTGTAAATATCACATCCCTCAGAGTGGTACAATAGAAACATTGCGGGTCCATATTACAAACATTCACACATTATTATTATTACAATACCAGAAGTTCAAGACTTCAAAAGGTTTCAACTTACAAACCAAAATATAAAGTGTTTCAGCGGAATTTAAAAGTAGCAACTCTGACTAGGAGTTGAGCTCAACAGCTTATTCTATAGAGTTCATGCTGCTCGGCTCAGTTGGTTACTACTAGCTAGTTGGACTCGTTATCATCAACACCATAGCGGATTTCGTAATCCACTTCTTCAACACCTCCTGAAAGGTTAGGCTCCTCGTAGGACACATCTTCTTGACATTCAGCTGCATACATTGGCACGTCTTCGGGATCCTCAGAGTCTAAGCAAGGGATCAAAGGAAAGGATGAGTAACATCGTTACCCAAGAAGTTCATTATATGCAAGGTGGGAAGTTTGATGCTCTAACTACCACCTCAGACTATAAATCCTTGGCACTATGCTGTTTTTGTAAATCTTTCTTCAAAGATTGATTTTATTATAAAAATCTATGACCATCAGCCTTCACAGGTTGACCAGAACTTTCATGGAGTTCCTTTCCTACCGCGTTCGTAGCTCCTTCCCGGAACAGGGAGTAACAAGTTACAATTCTTTCACTCTGCAGAGGTGTGTTACTTTACCCATGAGATATCAACTCCTTGTTGCACAACCGGGCATACTTTCCCGTCCACAATTCCATGATGTGGGGCCCAGTAGTTGGTCCAAGCCAATCACTGCCCTCTTCATGACCTCGCATGCCACCTTGGTGTACACCATGCCCACATAATGAATTACGACAATGGTTTGTATAAACCGTTAGATGCCAGAACTATCGTGGGACGATGAGGGTTCCCACCCATATGCTGCATATACTCTATGAATTACCAATTAATATGCACGCTACGAGGATAACAGCCACGACCTGCACATCCGGCTTCATGCGAGAGGAAGAAGATACAGCTAACTTCTCTGTCCCATTCCAAATCTCATGGCTCACGCGTAATATACGACGCTAGAATCACTGATGTCAGGGGTTATTAAGTCCCTAATTGATCATTATTATTGCAATTAGATCCCTAAGTTCTATTGCTCCATTATATCATCACTTAGGATGATATCTAAGATTTCTTTATTTGGGAAAATAATATTTCCTTTCTTTAGAGTATATATGATAACACACCATTTGCAAATACTTTGATAAAGACTCTTCAAAGGATATGAGCAAGTGATGAACTTGCCTTTTGATGGCAAGGTAGTGAAGTCTGATGCTTGCACTGGACCTTGAGCTTCTATGTCTACAAAAACATCATTATTGCCCGGTAAGGACAATATTTAAAGAAGCAAAATGATTATGCAAAGTAATGTAATGGATCATTTCACTTGATATGCATTCTCCCATTATTATAAAAATTCTTTTTAATAATTAAGGATTTATAAATATTAATTTTTTAATATTTATAGTAGAATATTGTATTCTTTTATTTTATTTACCTTTTATTTGAATTTTATTGATTTAATAATTCTTTTAAGAATTATCACTTAAATATAATTTTTTTTATTAAATATTTGTTTAGTATTTTTCTAAAATACTACAATATTAATATATAATGAAAGTGATTTTTATTTATTTTTATCATCTTTCAATAATTTTGTAAAATTCCATAAGGAATATTTAAATTACAAAATTCTTAATAAAATTTATATGTCTAAAATTTTATCTCTTAGTTTATTTGGATAGTTTGGATTATTGTGAATCCAAAAATATTTTATTTATAATTTTTGGACTTTTATTTTATTTTATATAGTTTATTTAAGTTTAGGGGCATTTTGGTCTTTTCCTATTTATTAAATCAGACTCTAAATGATTTGGGTTGGCCTTTTGGGGTTTATTGGGCCCTTGTGTCCTAGTAGTGCAAGGTCAAAACAGCACCCCGAAGGGTGTTCGGCCCACCCATCCCAACTCACTCGCTGTCTTCACTCTCGAGCTCACCCATCTCCTTCTCCTTCCCCGACCCCGTGGTCAGTGGTGTTGCCGCCGACGATTCTCGCCGTCGTGGATCGCCCTGGCCACCACCGTGGTGCAGGGAGAGGTTGTCTACCCCGCTCTTCCCTCCCGTCCAACTGCATTTGGACAAGGAGCTCTTCTGTGGCCAGATCGATGTCGTCCCGTACCCTAGGGTTTGGGGTTGGCATGGATCCTGGCGCCGCCGCTGCTGTCGTGCGCCTTGGTGATTCACCTCGCCCCTAGGTGTGGCTATGGTTGCCGCCGTAGCGCCGTATGGGTCGCAGCGCCCCCCTAGGGGTGCTCCCCGTGCCACCATGGTCGTTGGCCACCTCTGCTTCCTCTTCTAATCTACAGCGAGGACCTTCGGTGAGTGGTTCTTCTCCCTCTCATGCACTCTGTGCTAGGCCATCCTATACTAGATGTTGGTAGTGACCTTCCTGGTGATTGTCTGGTCCTGATTAGGGTTCTTGGTTCTGTTTAGGGTTCATACCCTGCTGTTGATTAGATACTGATGAATTGGATCATGTGTTGATGATCTCTGAACCTGTTAAGTGGTGACTAGCTATGACTTACTGCTGATGATTAGCTGTGGTGATGCTAGTGGTTTACTACTGATGATTCCATGGTTAATTTTCATATGATTCAGATGATACAGTTGCTCTGAAAACAATACTTGGTAAAGCTAGTGGTTTTGATAACTTACCACTGTCATTAATTGGTTAATGACAGTGAGTATGGTGTGAGGAAGTCACTATATTATTACTGTTGGCTTGGGAATTCATGTATAAATTGAGATCAAAATGATCTCTTTCTGTGAAGACATATATATATATATATGAATATCCTGTTTATGATTCATGTGTTTAAGAACAGGAAAATGATTTATAATTGGTTGTTATATCAGTAAAGGTTGGATGCTTAACCTACTTAGTTTAGAACTGTTCTTGTGACACCATCCTTGTATGGCACACAAGACTAGATTCTTTTACTTGGGGTGGTTTTATTCAAGTTTAATATTTGGCTTGGCATGATAGATAAGTGAAATCCTGTTTCCTTATATCCCTAGAAACAGTGATGTTGGTCTGAGGTTTTAGGGATTTAGACCTCTATCTTGTTGATTCACAGAGATGGTTTCTGGTAGTGATACCAGCTACTGTTTCTTGAATCAAAGTTTGGGAAAAATTATTGTAAGCTTGATAACTTATATAGATCCATAAGATTAAATCCTAAGGTGCTACTCTAATTGTAGAGATGTGCCTAGAGTTTTAAATCTTAGCAATGTTCATTCTTGAATTGAAATATAGCTTGATAGATAAATCAGTGATGTTGTTCTGAGATTTAGTTGGATCCTTATACTTTTGTGTTTGCTTTTAGAGTTTAAAATCTCAGTGATGGATTCACCCCACTTGGGTGCTTTCTGAGAGTTTGAATAAGAGACATATCATGTATGATTGTCTAATCTTAGATGGTCTATTTACTCACCACTGTCACTTGATGTTATCGTTGCTAGTGGTTGATCTTGTGGTAGCTTGATCTGGTGATTCCCTGGTATTTCCAGCTCCTGGCTTGTCCTTGATCTAGCCCATCATCTCCTGATCCTGATGGTTCGATCTTGGTCTTTCTATCCTCCTAATCTACCCCCTCTTTCTGTCACCGTCTTGGTGATGTGATACTGGGCTTTGGTTGGTTTGATCTAGCTTGGCTTTGGCTTGGTTTAGCTGCTGCCTGCTGTGCTTGGTGTGTAAAAGCAATGGAATGGTGTGGGAATTGGTTTTACCACGGTTGTGTTGGGAGTTGTGTTTGGTTGTGTTGCTGCTGTGGTGTTGACATCACATACCATGCAGTTTGGTGTGTGTGCTGCTTGTGTGCCTGCTGCACAGATGTGGATATGTTCAGAATTTTGAAAGTTACTTTCATCTGGTTACTTCTACCTGGCTGGTGAAACTTGCCCCTCCTTGTTGTTATTTGACTTATGGCTTAAAATTTATGAAAGATATATTCTTTCATATTGGTGAAACTTGCCCCTTAAATACTCAATGATGAACCTTGATTAGTGCACTTCACTGACAAGTCTGAGAGTAATACAATTTTAACCTTAACTTTCTTTATTTTTGTTTGTGTTTATTTTGCAGGTACCAGACTTGGGAATTCAAGATTTTAGTTTAGGTTTTCTTCTTTATTTGTAGAATAGTCATATGTAATATTCTTTATTATTTTGTAATTTTAGTTCTACCCTTTTGTAATCTTTATTTTATTATTTTGTAATAAAGATTGTACTATTATCAATAAAGAAATATTATTCTTTATTTACTTACTATTGTAAAAATTGTGGATGATTTTCATAAGTTACATTTTTGTAACTTATTTATTGAATTAAAATATGAAATGGATATTAATTGCTCTCTTTTTATAAATTTTGAGTTATTATTGGTTAACTCTTAATTAAATTAAAGATTAAAACATCATTCAAAAATCCTTTGAATTATAATTCAAACACTCAAGTTTTAAATTCAAATTTCATTTCCCAAAACACATAAGTCCACAAAGATCATATCAAAATCTATAACAATCATCCTTCAAGACTATACCTACTCTCAAAGTATGAAAGAAACTTTGATCACTTTAGGTTTTTATTTGGCGAAAAATTTACCCACATTTTTACAAATGAATGCATGCAACATTTCAAATTCCTAAATCTACCCTTCATTAGTTCCTAAATGCTGGGATGTTATAGACTTCCCCCCTTAAATTAAACTTTGTCCCGAAGTTTGTTCAGATGTACCTGAATAGTTTTGGATAGGCTTTCCTTAAATCCTCTTCTTTCTCCCAAGTGGCTTCCCTTTCAGGGTGATGTTCCCACTGTACTTTGCAGTACTTGATTGCTCTATTCCTCAACCTTTTCCAGTTTTCCTCCAAAATTTTACAGGGCTTTTCAACATAGGTCAAGTCTGCTTGTAGGTCTATCTCCTGATGTGTGATTGCATCATTTGGAACTTTCAAACATTTACGAAGTTGTGACACATGGAAAACATTGTGCACTTGAGCCAATCTTGATGGTAACTCTAAAGCATAAGCTATAGTTCTGTTCTGACTCAATATCTTGAATGGTCCGATGTATCTTGGACTCAATTTTCCTTTAACTCCGAACCTTTTCACCCCTTTCATTGGACTTACTTTCAAATATACCATGTCTCCCACTTCTGGATGCCATGATCTTCGACTTTGATCAGCATAACTTTTCTGCCTACTCTGGGCTATTTTTAGTCTATCCCTGATCTTATCAATGATATCTTGTCTTTCCTTGATATAGTCTGGCGCAAATTCTTTGCTGCTTCCAGGCTCATACCAACATATTGGTGATCTACACTTCCTTCCATACAGAACTTGATATGGAGTTGCCTTCAGACTACTCTGATAGCTGTTATTGTAGGAAAATTCTGCCAATGGTAGATGATCTTCCCATGTACCTCCAAAATCTAATGCACAAGCTCTTAACATGTCTTCTAGTATTTGATTTGTTCTTTTAGTTTGACCTCCTGTCTCAGGATGATATGTTGTGCTGAAATCTAACTTTGAACCAAGTGCTTCATGCAATTGCTTCATGCAATTGCTTCCAAAATGCTGAAGTAAACACAGATCCCCTATCAGTTACGATCTTTTTGGGTACTCCATGCTTACTTACTATCTCTTTGACGTAAACTTATACTAACTTCTCGGCATTATCTTTTTGATTTACGGAATAAAATGTGCACTCTTAGTGAGTCTGTCCACAATTACCCATATCATATCCTTCCTTTTCGGTGTCATGGGCAATCCTGTGATGAAGTCCATACCTATTTCCTCCCACTTCCATTCGGGAATTTCCAAAGGTTGTAATGGTCCTGCTGGACTTTGATGTTCAGACTTCATCCTCCGGCAAGTATGACATTCTGATACAAATTTAGCAATGTCCCTTTTCATGTTATTCCACCAGAATAGTTCTTTCAAATCCATATACATCTTAGTACTTCCTGGATATATAGAGTATGGTGTTTCATGTGCTTATCTGAGTATGACACCACGAATCTCAGTCACATGTAGAACACATAGACGGTCTTGAAACCATAAGGACTCATAATATCCAAGGCGAAAAACTGATTTTTTCCCTTGAGATATCCTCAGCAATAAAAGGATCTTCTGTTTGATGTCTAAAAATTTCGTGCTTAAGATCACTGTCCTGCTCTGCCACTACCTGCATAGTAGCTAGTCCTCCAAAAACCTCTGTTCTAATGAATTGAAGCTCTAATCTTTTTGGTAGCTCCCGATTGCTAGGCTGAATATCTACACTCTTTCTGCTTAAAGCATCAGCTATAACATTTGCTTTCCCTGGAGTATAGTTGATTGTTAAATCATAATCTTTGATTAGTTCCAATCAACGCTTCTGTCTCATATTCAATTCTTTTTTTAGTGTAGAAATATTTGAGACTTTTATGGTCAGTGTATAACTCACATCTGGCTCCATATAGAAAATGCCTCCATCCTTTTAGCGCAAAACTACTGCTGCTAACTCTAAATCATGAGTTGGATAGTTGATTTCATGTGGTTTCAGTTGTCTTGAACCATAAGCAATCACTTTCCGATCTTGCATTAACACACAACCCAAACCTTCTTTAGATGCATCACAGTATACTGTGAAGTCCTTCCCTGTTTCAGGAACTGCTAAGATTGGAGCTGTGGTTAACCTGGTCTTCAACTCCTAAAAACTTGCTTCACACTTCGCATCCCAATTGAATGGTGTATTCTTCCTTAGGAATTTGGTCATTGGTCCAGCTATTTTGGTGCAGTCCACTCTAATACTGACTGAACTTTAGATGGATTTACAGCAATTCTATCTTTACTGATCACATGGCCGAGGAATTCTACCTCATCTAGCCAAAATTCACACTTACTGAACTTAGCATAAAGTTTATGTTCCCTTAGAGTCTGCAATGCTATTCTCAAATGATCAGCATGCTCTTCCTTATCCTTGGAATATATCAGAATATCATCAATAAAGACTATGACGAACTTATCCAAATATGGCATGAAGATTTTGTTCATCAGATTCATGAATATTGCTGGTGCATTGTTCAAACCAAAAGGTACTACCAGATACTCATGGTGTCCATACCTTGAGACAAATGTTGTCTTGGAAACATCTTCCGCTTGATTTTTATTTGATGGTATCCAGATCTTAGGTCGATCTTTGAAAATACTCCAGCTCCTTTCACTTGATCAAACAAATCTTGGATCCTTGGTAAAGAATACTTATTATTGATAGTAACGTTGTTCAGATTTCTATAATCTCCACACATCCTTCTTCCACCATCTCTCTTATCCACAAAGATTACTGGTGTTCCCCATGGAGATACACTTTCCTGAATAAATCCTTTTCTGGCTAACTAATCAATTTGTTCTTTGAGTTCTTTTAACTCTTTGGGTCCCATCTTATATGGTGCTTGAGCTATTGGTGATGTACCAGGAATTAGGTCAATAGTGAACTCTATCTCCCGGTCTGGTGGCATTCCCGGTAGCTCTGCTGGAAAAACATCTTGAAACTCATTTACTATAGGAACATCTTCCAATTTGACCTCTTTCATCAATTTCAACTGTAGATCCACCATAATATGACTGTGCTTATCTGCTTGGTAAACTATCCTTGCTCCACTTGGAGTTTTGATTGAGACAGTTTTCTCCTCAAAATTTATCTGAGCTCCGTGTTCCATCATCCAGTCCATACCCAGCACTACCGCAATTCCCTTCAAAGGAATCACATAAAGGTCTGCAAAGTAGGTACAACCACAGATCGAGATAACCTAATCTTGTTTGATGTGGCGTACAGTCACATTTCCCCCTGCCGTAACTACGGTCATAGGGTTTTCTAACATTGCCCTTCTAATCCCGAACTTATCACAGAATTCTTCAGAAATGAATGAAGTAGTTGCACCAGTATCAAATAGAACTTTGCCGAGATTGGTAAGGATATTGAGCATACCTATCACTGCATGCTCTGAATTATCCACCTCCTCGAGGGTTGCACAGTTCAGTTTCCCGATAGGTCTGTTCCTCTTGCCATTGTTGTTCTTGTCATTATTTCCTCCTTTATTGGGCTGTCCATTTCCTCCACTGGCTTGTCCTCCTCCCTTGGTAGGCCAACCTCCTGGTGGTTTGCTCGGACAATCGGGCTTGATATGCCCCTTCTGACCACAATCGTAATAGGTCACTACATGCTTTTTGCATTCCCTCTGGAAATGCCCTGGAATTCCACAGTTGTTACAAATAACATTCCTTCTAGGATTGGATTGATTTCCACCACTGCCCTTGTTATTGTTATTGTTACCGTAGTTCTTGTTCCGGGGTTTGAACTCCAGATTGGGTTTAGGTTTGCTTGCCTGAATTCTCTTGGTTTCCTTCTTGGCTCTCTTCCTCATATCCTCTTGGACATTCTTATAATCATCTTCGAAAGTAATGGCTGCATCCAGCAACTGCTGATAAGTTTGCTTATTAGCCAACCTTAGCTGCATTTTCACAAATGGGTTTAACCCACGCAGGAAACATTTCTTCCACTTCTCTTCCGTGTTAACATCCTCCTCAGCATAACGAGATAGTTGACTAAACTCCCAGATGTACTTCGTGACACTAGTATATCCCTGCTGAAGCTCCTCAAACTCTCCCCGCTTCAACTCCATAACACTCTCCGGAACATGATATTCACGGAATATCTGCTTAAACTCCTCCAGGTGAACTCCCTTCCTGGTTGTTGCATAGCCAACTGATTCTTCCACCATGATGCTGCAGGTCCAGTCAGAAGATGAGTTGCATAACTCAATTTCTCCTCATCATTGCAACCTACAGTCTTCAGTTTTCTTTCTGTATCTGCTAGCCAATCTTCTGCATCCATTGGTTCAGGGGCTGATGCAAAAGGTAACGGCCTTGCATTCTGGAAATCAGATAGACTCACTCCTCCACCTTTAGGTGCCCTCTGATTTGCTCGTCCCAACAACTCTTCCATGAACTTGTTCTAGGTCTCTTGCCACATTTGCATGCACTGCATAAAGTTCTGCTGCATTAACAGCCTCATTGGTGGTGGCAATGCTCCCTGATTTGCTGTATCTGCATCGGCCTTCTCCTTGGCCTCTCGCTCCATCCGCTGCTGCTCAGTTTCGATTTCTACACCCATATCCATGACCCTCTAGTCCTGCAACATAAAGCGAATACTCATAGTTACATCATGCACATGTGTTCTGAGCTCGACTTTACGCACAGAAGTATTCACACAATGAAGATCCAAAGAAAATCCAAATATGCATTTCACATATTATACATAATATCATAATAATACAAATTCATTACAACATATACCATATAGGTATAATCACAACGCTGCCATATTTATCTAACTATCTTATTTCTTGGAGTACAATACACGGTACTTGATACCTCTACTTAGCTGCCTACTTCTAGTAGTAACTACGCTCATCATACATGCCTGATGTCCAACCGTGATGACATGTTGTTCGTCGCACTGTTTGTGAAACAAATGGCCTTCCAGAAGGAATATACTCAGTATCTGAAGTGTCAGGACTTGATTCATTACTCAACCTGAGCGCATCGACTCCCTCCAGCTCAGCTGAAAAGTCTTCAGAAACATATTCAACATTATCTCCCACTTGCATCTCCTGGGCTTCATTCCTTGAGTTGTCAATAGGATACGCAGATCCTTCTGCTTCCCAGGTGCTCCTTTGGGTAAGATAGTTAAACACTGGATAATGTATATTCCCTGGGTTTTCAGAAGATGTTGATGATTCAAACACTCTCTCCTCGGGATATTCTTCTTCGTCCTGAGTATTACCGACATGGCATTTCTACTACTGTTACTAGGGTTAATTATTGCACCCATCCAGCTAGATTGTCCAACATTTCTGTCAAAACCATCTGTGGACATCTGATGTTCATGAGATCCTTCATATGATCCCCTTCTCCAACCATCAGAATTCCCAATAGGAAGTTCTGAGTCAGAACCATCCTCTAAGCCCTGTGGTACTGCATACCTCATATCTATGGTAGGGTCATGTATAGATTCAGGTCTTGGTGAATAAGGATATGGTATAAAAGATTCAGGATCTATAGGTATATCCTTAAAGATAGGTGTTGCACTACTACCTGCTTCCTTCTCTAACTGGAATGCTAACTGCTTCCTCCTTTTCGGATCAGTTAGATCCTCTAACATGTCATTTTTATCTTCAACAATCACTTGATGTGTCTTGTAAAAAGACGCAACGAGTGTTCGGTATCTATCCATAAACTTGAAAGCTAACTTAGGATGCTTCTTAACCAAAGTAAGATGATCTGGTATAGGCTTCGAGTCTATAGAATCATGAGGTATCACAGAAAATGTGCTACCTTCCAACTCCTTAGCTTTATGCTCCCGGATATTAGCTATCGCCTCCAAAACAGCAAGATGATATGCTGCTGAGTGACTCCTACCTTCACCTATAGGTAGATCGTGATACAATCCAAGCTCCTCTGGAAGTTGGATACTCACACGGTACTTGGATAACATCTGGCCATCAAGGTAATTTATAGTATTCACTGGAATTCTAGTTGGACAACTAAAGATCTTTAAAAGTTGACGAAGTTGATCTGTGAATGATCCTTGATAGTCATCAAGAGTCTCCTCTTTCCTTAACAAAGCCTGTTTTGGAAACTTTGGTGCCATAGCTCTGTATATCAGAAAAATATAGTTTTGATTAGTAACCAATAATATATTGCATCATAATAAAGAATTATCGCACTAAAATATATAACGGAATATTCTCATTTGAATACCCATTATATTACTTTTAGAGAATTCTTTATAGTTGCTACACTCTCCTACATGTAATACCCTTAACTAGGTTTCCAACCTAAGGTCAAAGCAAATTGCTCTGATACCAACTGCGGTGACCCAGCATACCACTGCATGTGTAGTACACTATAGTCATTGACATAACATCCACAGAACACCGTTCTATAAATATCACATCCCTCAGAGTGGTACAACAGAAATATTGCGGGTCCATATTACAAACATTCACACATTATTATTATTACAATACCAGAAGTTCAAGACTTCAAAAGGTTTCAACTTACAAACCAAAATATAAAGTGTTTCCGCAGAATTTAAAAGTAGCAACTCCAACTAGGAGTTGAGCTCAGCAGCTTATTCTATAGAGTTCATGCTACTCGGGTCAGTTGGTTACTACTAGCTAGTTTGACTCGTTATCATCAACACCATAGCGGATTTCGTAATCCACTCCTTCAACACCTCCTGAAAGGTCAGGCTCCTCGTAGAACACATCTTCTTGACATTCAGCTGCATACATTGGCACGTCTTCGGGATCCTCAGGGTCTAAGCAAGGGATCAAAGGAAAGGATGAGTAACAGCGTTACCCAAAAAGTTCATTATATGCAAGGTGGGAAGTTTGATGATCTAACTACCACCTCAGACTATAAATCCTTGGCACTATGCAGTTTTTGTAAATCTTTCTTCAAAGATTTATTTTATTATAAAAATCTATGACCATCAGCCTTCACAGGTTGACCAGAACTTTCATGGAGTTCCTTTCCTGCCGTGTTCGTAGCTCCTTCCCGGAACAGGGAGTAACAAGTTACAATTCTTTCAGTCTGCAGAGGTGCGTTACTTTACCCATGAAAAATCAACTCCTTGTTGCACAACCGGGCGTACTTTCCCGTCCACAGTTCCATGATGTGGGGCCCAGTAGTTGGTCCAATCCAATGACTGCCCCTTCGCGACCTCGCATGCCTCCTTGGTGTACACCATGCCCACATAATGAATTACGACAATGGTTTGTACAAACCGTTAGATGCCAGAACTATCGTGGGACGATGAGGATTCCCACCCATATGCTGCATATCCTCTACGAATTACCAATTAATATGCACGCTATGAGGATAACAACCACGACCTGCACATCCGGCTTCATGCGAGAGGAAGGAGATACAGCTGACTTCTCTGTCCCATTCCAAATCTCATGGCTAATGCGTAATATACGACGCTAGAATCACTGATGTCAAGGGTTATTAAGTCCCTAATTGATCATTATTATTGCAATTAGAACCCTAAGTTCTATTGCTCCATTATATCATCACTTAGGATGATATCTAAGATTTCTTTATTTGGGAAAATAATATTTCCTTTCTTTAGAGTATATATGATAACACACCATTTGCAAATACTTTGATAAAGACTCTTCAAAGGATATGAGCAAGTGATGAACTTGCCTTTTGATGGCAAGGTAGTGAAGTCTGATGCTTGCACTGGACCTTGAGCTTCTATGTCTAGAAAAAACATCATTATTGCCCGGTAAGGACAATATTTAAAGAAGCAAAATGATTATGCAAAGTAATGTAATGGATCATTTCACTTGATATGCATTCTCCCATTATTATAAAAATTCTTTTTAATAATTAAGGATTTATAAATATTAATTTTTTAATATTTATAGTAGAATATTGTTTTCTTTTATTTTATTTCCCTTTTATTTGAATTTTATTGATTTAAGAATTCTTTTAAGAATTATCACTTAAATATCAAAAATTGTTATTAAATATTTGTTTAGTATTTTTCTAAAATACTGCAATATTAATATATAATGAAAGTGATTTTTATTTATTTTTATCATCTTTCTATAATTTTGTAAAATTCCATAAGGAATATATAAATTACAAAATTCTTAATAAAATTTATATGTTTAATTTTTTATCTCTTAGTTTATTTGGATAGTTTGGATTATTGTGAATCCAAAAATATTTTATTTATAATTTTTGGACTTTTATTTTATTTTATATAGTTTATTTAATTTCAGGGGCATTTTGGTCTTTTCCTATTTATTAAATCAGACTCTAAATGATTTGGGCTTTCCTTTTGGGGTTTATTGGGCCCTTGTGGCCCAGTAGGGCAAGGTCAAAACAGCACCCCGATGGGTTTTCGGCCCACCCAGCCCAACTCACTCGCTGTCTTCACTCTCGAGCTCACCCATCCCCTTCTCCTTCCCCGACCCCGTGGTTAGTGGTGTTGCCGCCGGCAATTCTCGCCGCCGTGGATCGCCCTGGCCACCGCCGTGGTGTAGGGAGAGGTTGTCGACCCTGCTCTTCCCTCCTGTCTAACTGGATTTGGACAAGGAGCTCTCCTTTGGCCAGATCGATGTCGTCCCGAACCCTAGGGTTTGGGGTTGGCATGGATCTTGGAGCCGCCGCTGCTGTCGTGCGCCTTGGTGATTCACCTCGCCCCTAGGCGTGGCTATGGCCGCTGCCTTGGCGCCGTATGGGTCGCAGCGCCCCCTAGGGGTGCTCCCCGTGCCACCATGGTCGTCGGCCACCTCTGCTTCCTCTTCTAATCTACAGCAAGGACCTTCGGTGAGTGGTTCTTCTCCCTCTCATGCACTCTGTGCTAGGCCATCCTATACTAGATGTTGGTAGTGACCTTCCTGGTGATTGTCTGGTCTTGATTAGGGTTCTTGGTTCTATTTAGGGTTCATACCCTGCTGTTGATTAGATACTAATGAATTGGATCATGTGTTGATGATCTCTGAACCTGTTAAGTGGTGACTAGCTGTGACTTACTACTAATGATTAGCTGTGGTGATGCTAGTGGTTTACTACTAATGATTCCATGGTTAATTTTAATATGATTCAGATGATACAGTTGGTCCGAAAACAATACTTGGTAAAGCTAGTGGTTTTGATAACTTACCACTGTCATTAATTGGTTAATGACAGTGAGTATGGTGTGAGTAAGTCACTGTCTTATTACTGTTGGCTTGGGAATTCATGTATAAATTGAGATCAAAATGATCTCTTTCTGTGAAGACATATATATATATATATATGAATATCCTATTTATGATTCATGTGTTTAAGAACAGGAAAATGATTTATAATTGGTTGATTGTATCAGTAAAGATTGGATGCTTAACCTACTTAGTTTAGAACTGTTCTTGTGACACCATCCTTGTATGGCACACAAGACTAGATTCTTTTACTTGGTTTGGTTTTATTCAAGTTTAAGATTTGGCTTGGCATGATAGATAAGTGAAATCCTGTTTCCTTATATCCCTAGAACCAATGATGTTGGTCTGAGTTTTTAGGGATTTAGACCTCTATCTTGTTGATTCACAGAGATGGTTTCTGGTAGTGATACCAGCTACTGTTTCTTGAATCAAAGTTTGGGAAAAATGATTGTAAGCTTGATAACTTATATAGATCCATAAGATTAAATCCTAAGGTACTACTCTAATTGTAGAGATGTGCCTAGAGTTTTAAATCTTAGCTATGGTCATTCTTGAATTGAAATATATCTTGATAGCTAAATCAGTGATGTTGTTCTGAGATTTAGTTGGATCCTTATACTTTTGTGTTTGCTTTTAGAGTGTAAAATCTCAGTGATGGATTCACCCCACTTGGGTGCTTTCTGAGAGTTTGAATAAGAGACAAATCATGTATGATTGTCTAATCGTAGACAGATAGATCATTTGATGGTCTATTTACTCACCACTTTCACTTGATGTTGTGGTTGCTAGTGGTTGATCTTGTGGTAGCTTGATCTGGTGCTTCCCTGGTATTTCCAGCTCCTGGCTTATCCTTGATCTAGCCCATCATCTCCTAATCCTGATGATTTGATCTTGGTCTTGCTATCCTCCTGATCTACCCCCTCCATATGTCACCATCTTGGTGATGTGATCCTGAGCTTTGGTTGGTTTGATCTAGCTTGGCTTTGGCTTGGTTTAGCTACTAGCTGCTGTGCTTGGTGTGTAAAAGCAATGGAATGGTGTGGAAATTGGTTTTCCCACAGCTCTGTTGGGAGTTTTGTTTGGTTGTGCTGCTGCTGTGGTGTTGACAGCACACTCCATGCAGTTTGGTGTGTGTGCTGCTTGTGTGCCTGCTGCACAGATGTGGATATGTTCAGAATTTTGAAAGTTACTTTCATCTGGTTACTTCTACCTGGCTGGTGAAACTTACCCCTCCTTGCTTTTATTTGACTTATGGCTTAAAATTTATGAAAGATATATTCTTTCATATTGGTAAAATTTGCCCCTTAAATACTCAATGATGAACCTTGATTAGTGCACTTCACTGACAAGTCTGAGAGTAATACAATTTTAACCTTAACTTTCTTTATTTTTGTTTGTGTTTATTTTGCAGGTACCAGACTTGGGAATTCAAGATTTTAGTTTAGGTTTTCTTCTTTATTTGTAGAATAGTAATATGTAATATTCTTTATTCTTTCGTAATTTTAGTTCTACCCTTTTGTAATCTTTATTTTATTATTTTGTAATAAAGATTGTACTATTATCAATAAAGAAATATTATTCTTTATTTACTTACTATTGTAAAAATTGTGGATGATTTCATAAGTTACATTTTTGTACTACCTCCGATCCTAAATAAGTGTCGCCATTTTGAACTAGAGTTAGTTCAAAACCGTGACACTTATTTAGGATCGGAGGGAGTAACTTATTTATTGAATGAAAATATGAAATGGATATTCATATTCTTAATTGCTCTCTTTTTATAAAGTTTGAGTTATTATTAGTTAACTCTTAATTAAATTAAAGATTCAAACATAATTCAAAAATCCTTTTGAATTATAATTTGAACACTCAAGTTTTAAATTCAAATTTCATTTCCCAAAACACATAAGTCCACAAAGATCATATCAAAGTCAACAATCATCCTTCAAGACTATACCTACTCTCAAAGTATGAAAGAAACTTTGATCACTTTAGGTTTTTATTTGGCAAAAAATTTACGCACATTTTTACAGATGAATGCATGCAACATTTCAAATTCCTAAATCTAACCTTCTTTAGTTCCTAAATGCTGGGATGTTACAGTGAACTAGACAGCCTCCGCAAGGAGCATGCTGAATGGAATCACTCTGTTCTAGGTAAGATTTCCGAATCTTTTATTTTGTGTTGTTAATTTCCGACTTTCTTTTTAGCCGAATTTTGATTTTTTGTTTCTTTCCCAGCCCCCATGAATCTTTCCGACTCTCCTACTTCTGAACCTCGCCTCAAGCGCATTAAGCTCGTCAAGCTTTCCGACTTTCACATAATATCAGTGCATGAGGTGAGGGACAAGGTCAAGGAGATTCTGAAATTGATCGAAGAATGGAAGATCTCCTACGCTCAGACTACTGCGCAAATAGATCTGACCATGGTGATGAGCCACCATAGCGAGATGGAAATCTGGCACGTCACCAAGGGCATTGCCGAGGAGGATGATGAGGGTAACCCGCAAGACATCGAGGCCATCCAAGAGTCTTGTCCAGGTTATGCTTGTCGGGTGGCGGAGATGACCAACTATACAACGCCATTCTTCAAATCCGTCGCTGCTCCTCTCTCACCCCAAGAGCTAGAAGCCAGCAATGCTTTCGAGTCTGAGATCGAGGGCGACACTGCTGTTGATTCCAGTACTCCACCCGCTTCATTGATACGTCGGAAATGTATCTATAATTTTTTAAGCTCCATGCTTGTTTAGTATCTACTTTGCTTTGCTTTGTCTACACTTTCAGGTGTTTTTTATATCTTTTCTGGAACTAACCTATTAACAAGTTGCCATAGTGCCAGTTGCCTGTTTTCTTCTATTTTTGGTTCTAGAAAGGCAGAAAATCAATATTCTCGGAATTGGACGGGACAAAAGCCAAAGTCAATAACTTCCCTAGGCGCGGGTGGGCCCTGCCCCATGCCTGGGTAGGGTGTGGGACCCTGGCCACCTCCCAGCCTCGCCTCTTCGGCTATAAGAAGCCCCCGATGCAGAACCCTAAGGACCCGATCAATATTCCATGAAACCTTCTGTAGTCGCCGTCACCGTCGTCCCTAGTTCGGGGGGGGGGGATCTGAAGTTCTTCCCGGCACCCTGTCGGAAGGGGAGATCATCCCAAAGGCCTTCTCTCCGGTATGCTGCATGAGTAGTTCCACCTTATACTATGGGTACATGTAGTAGCTAGATGGTTGTATCTCCTCCTTGTGCTTTCATGTATAGATCTTGTGAGTCCGTTCATGATCAAGATCTAATCTATTTGTAATCATGCATGTTATGTTTGCGGGGATCCGATGGATATTGAGATTACCATGTCAGATTCATTAATGGTTTTGTCTTTATGATTCTATCATGTCTGTGTTGTTTGTGATCTTGCATGCTCTCCGTTGTTAGTAGCTATCTTTGCCGAGTAGTTGCTAGTGACTCCAAGAGGGGGTATTTATGCTCGATATTGGGTTCATGCCTCTAGTTTCCAAGGGAAGTGACCGAAATCTCTTCGGTTGTAGATGTGTTGTTGCTACTAGGGAGAAAACAACGGTCTCTTTTTCATGGAACATGCGGACTGTTTACCTTACACACTTTGCTTAAAGCAGTTGTCTATTGCTTGCAACTTAATACTGGAGGGGGTTCAGATGATAACCTAAAGGTGGACTTCTAGTCATAGATGCAGTTGGATGGAGGTCTATGTATATTGTTGTATTGCCCAATCGAATCTCATAGGATCTTCTTGTCTAGTATTTCCTTGTTATGCCTTTCTCAGTTCCTGTCAATTGCCCTACTGTAATTTGTTTACCCTTCATGCCATGTTGTTTATCTAAGGAGAGCACCTATAGTGAACTATGGACCCCGGTCCAATCTTTACCATTGAGACATCTTCCACTGTTACTTGTTTACTTGTTGCAAACCATTACCTTCCACACCATACGTTTAATCCTTTGTTACAGCAACCGGTGATATTGAAAACCTCACTATTAGTTGGGGAAAAGTCTTGAGTTTGTGTTGTGCAGGTATCCGCGTTGCTTGCAACACCTGTGTGACTTTTCCTTCCTCCTACTGGTTCGATAACCTCGGTTTCTTACGGAGGGAAAACTTGCTGCTGTGCTGCTTCACACCTTGCTCTTGGGGTTCCCAACAGACTCCACATCAAGCACCAAGTTCTCTGGCGCCACCAAGGAGTCATCAACAAGTTTTCTGGCGCCATTGCCGGGGAGGCCAAGGACGTCTTCACTAGGGGAGTCCTCCACTTCCTTTCTCTTTGCTTTGTTTTTAGTTTTCTTTGTTCCTTTTCCTTGGTTTTGTTTGCCTCTTTTCAAAAAACCCAAAAAAATTAGTCTAGTTTGGTTTGCTTGCTTTATTCAAAAACACAAAAAATTAGTTCCTGCTCTAGTTGCTGGTCTGTTATTGCCTTGCTTGGTCATGCTTTATTTCAATGGATGGTTTCTTTGAAACTAGTTCTTATTGGCAAGGTGGGTTCACGGAAGAACAAAATTATTATTATAAGGAACACGTTTGTCACCAAAAGGGAAACACTTATGGGAACAAATTGATAAGTTGAATACTATTGCTAGAGACGTGTGCTCTACTCATAAAGTTACTTATTGATTTGATAAAGCTTGTTGTTGTAGGAGGTATAAACACCTGCCTTTTCAATGTGAGTATAATGATAATGTTACCATATCTTCTTATGTTAAAGGAAATTATGACTTTTATGATGTGGAACAAATTGAAGAATTAATTGCCTTCAAGGGTGCATTTGAACTTGCTAGTTTGTTTGAAAATACTGATGATGCACCTTATGAAAACAAGGTTTATAAGATACTTAAATTTTGCTTTGACAATTATAAGGAAGAAAATGTCTGTATTCTTGAATATTTTAATAGGCGCTTTCCACAAATGGAAGAGACTAATGCCTTGCAGGAGCCTATGGAAGAATAAATTGTTGAAACTAGAAGCTCATTAGATGAAAAAGAGGAGGAGAGTGATGAACAAAAGGAGGAAGAATGGATCTACCCATGCCTACCTTCTAATGAGAGTAACTCTTTATCCCTTACATTATTTGATTGTCCCCCATGCTTACCAAAGGAGGATGAATGTTATGTTCCTGTGGATCCTTTTGAAATATATACTTTGGGTAAAACCCGTGAAGGTTTTAATCCCATTATTTTTGAGCTTGATAGAAATTATGTGTTTGTAGATCATGAAAAGCATGCTTTATGTGATAGCTATATTTTTGAGTTTATTCATGAGGCTACTGAAAATTATTATGAGAGAGGGAAACATGGTCTTATGTATCTCAACAATATTAAGTTTCCCCTCTTTATGTTGAAAGTTTTGAAGTTGCACTTGATTTGCTTTCCTATGCTTGTGGCCTTGTGCTTCTTTGATTTATTTTCTTACAAGATGCCTATGCATAGGAAGTGGGTTAGACTCAAATGTGTTTTGAATTTGCATCTTGATGCTCTCTTTTACTTCAACTCATAGTTCTTATGTGAGCATCTTCTCAAGCTATCAAGCCTAACATAAAGGCGTTAAAGAAAAGTACTCGTTGGAAGATAACCCAAGAGTTTCCTTGAGTCTTGGAAGTTATTACTTCTGTAATGACCTCTGCTTATCCTTTTTGTTTGCTTTTTGTGCCAAGAATGACCTCTAATGAGAGGGAAGTAAGATTTGGGGAGTTGCTGTCCCGAAACAGATTTCTGTCCTCCACAAAAAAAATTCGTGAGGAGTGTCTGTAACTAGGACTGAGCTCAAATTTACGAATAAATCTCTCAGTATGTTAGCTAACTTTCGTTAGTTCAACACTTTTTTATTTGAGCAACATAAGACATTCGAAAAAATCGGTTTCTACCTGCTGGTCTGTTTTGACAGATTTCTGCCATTATTTGCATTTGCTTCTCATTGATTCCTTTTTGAGGAATTGAGCTTTTTGAAGGAGTTACTATAGTATCTTGTGTTTTTAGTGAAAAGCCTTGATGTTCCAAAGCTTTGCTAGAGTTCTAATATCTTTTGAATACACTAATGTTGCTAATGAAGATTGTGTGAAGTTTTGTATGAAGGAAAAATTTCAGGTGTAGAGAGATAATGATGCAATGAGATGAAGAATGTACAAAAGCTCAAGCTTGGGGATGCCACCATGGTGTCACCCCAATAAATATCCAAGAGGTACAAGTGTCAAATCTTGGGGATGCCTATCCCCAAGGCATCCCCTTCTTCATCAATAAAAAGCTCATGTCTGTCTAGACACTTCGTTTTTTTTGCTTCATGCATAGTTGTGTTGTTCTTGGAGCGTCTTAGTTTTCGTTTGCTTTGCTTAGGTTGTTTAGTTTGCTTGAGTAGTTTGGACCCCCATTCTCGCTATGTTGTTTTGCAAATAAGTTGCTTGTTGTTGGAAAGGAGTAGTGAGTTCTTGCTTGGAAGTGCAAGAGGAGCTTGCATTGACTGTGACTTAGACTTTATCATGCCATTCTAGGTGTTGTTTTGACTTTATGCTTAGTGATTATTGCTATAGCATGGCTTTCTTCAAGTCATTGGGATTGCTTATTGTATCTTGAAGAAATTATGCGTTGTTTTAGCATGCAAAAGCATAGTATTGTGGTTTTCTCCTTTGATGTTTGTTTGGGTTGACTTGGCACATGCTCACACCATGTTATGACTATGACAAGTCACCATAGCCTCTATGATCATTTAGTCCTTGACTTGTAGTACCACTCTATGCTTTCATTAGTAATGCTTTGCTTCTCTGCATGATTATGGCCATTATGCTTTCTTAGTTGGTTGCTCACAGTCTTTTGCTAGCCTCCACTTGTATGAGTGAGTTCTACGCATGCTTCCAACTCCCAAGAAACCAAGTTATTCCAAAGTGTCCACTATAAACTCCTATGCATGGTGTGTTACACCATTCAAAGTATATTCTTGTTTTCAGTTATCTTCCAATTAAAAACTATTTTGTTATGTGAAAACTTAGTGATTAAAGCCCTCACAAACTTGATGACACACTTTATATTTTTTGCCCCTAATAAACTTGAACCATCGTATATGCTTGCACTTATACGTTGGAATTAGCAGAACCGTGCTGTCACGAGGAACGTTTTCAACATTGCAATTGTACTTTGTACTCGGTTGATATCATGCTCTTTTGTCTATGGATGTCACCGGTGTGAAATAAAGAGGGAACTTGTAAGTCCATGGAGTATGTATTTTGTGTTAGAGAAACGCCTGGGCTGCTAGCCTAAGCCATTCCTAATCATGGTGGAAACTTGCAGCATCACCAAAGTGAGATATCTATGAAGCATCCTCAATAAAAAGCTATGCATATAGTAAATAAAAAGATCGTTGAGATGCTCATTGTCTTCTTGCCTTGTCATTTTGGTTATGGGATAGCTCCTGTACCATGTGCAAGGGGTACCTCGTTGGTGGTTCTCTATGATATGCAAATACTTACAATGATAAGAACTTACAGGTGACTGAAGTTGAGTAGCATAAGGTGTGGCCCTCGTATTCAAGGGACTTGAGATTGCCAACTTATACTTTGTCAAGCATATACTCCATAGTTTGTTCACTTTAACTTTAATCACTTCAAGATGCTTATGATAGGGGCAATGAGGGCTGAAAGCTAACAAGTACCATAATTTTTGGTAGTTTTTTTTGAAACTTGAAATTCCTGCTTCCTTTATGAAAGGCCTTTCTTCCACCATTATTTGAGTCTCCACCATCTACCTTTAGGCACCATTAAGTGAGCATAGTTGCCTTTCTGTGTGTAGTGTCCCAAAGCTTATTGATTGATGTATATTGTGATAGTACTTGTTCTTGTGCTACTTGTTTCTAGTCACCCTTGTGAACTTTGAAGGTGTCCTATGCATCTATTTGCTACTCTATGAAGGACAAGATGATTGCCACTATGCTATGTTTTCTGTATGTGAAACAAATAAACGTTTTTCAATGTATGTTATTCATGATATTTTTTGTAGCCTTTCATGTTGCATGCATAGTTACTATGTCCTATTGTTAGAACTCCATCTTTCATGCACATGTTTAGAGTTCTTTGATCCCAGCTTTCAATGCTTGCAAATGGTTAGATCTTCATTGTGAAGGTGCATGTCACATAAAAAATTATTCTTTTTATCACTTACCTACTCGGGGACGAGCAGGAGTTAAGCTTGAGGATGCTTGATACGTCGGAAACGTATCTATAATTTTTGATGCTCCATGCTTGTTTAGTATCTACTTTGCTTTGCTTTGTCTACACTTTGAGGTGTTTTTATATATTTTCTGAAACTAACCTATTAACAAGTTGCCATAGTGCCAGTTTCCTGTTTTGTTCTGTTTTTGGTTCCAGAAAGGCAGAAAATTCAATATTCTCGGAATTGGACAGGACAAAAGCCAAAGTCAATACCTTTCCGTGGGGGACAAGAATCTAGAAGACGAGACGAAGACGTGAGCCAGGGCGGCCAGACCCCCCTAGGCGCGGGTGGGCCCTGCCCCGCGCCTGGGTAGGGTGTGGGGCCCCTGGCCGCCTCCCAGCCTCGCCTCTTCGCCTATAAGAAGCCCCAAATGAAGAAACCCTAAGAACCCGATCAATATTCCACGAAACCTTCTGTAGCCGCCATCACCGTCGTCCCTAGATCGTGGGGGGGGGATCTGAAGTTCTTCCCGACACCCTGCAGGAGGGGAGGTCATCCCGGAGGCCTTCTCTTCAGTATGATGCATGAGTAGTTCCACCTTGGACTATGGGTCCATGTAGTAGCTAGATGGTTGTATCTCCTCCTTGTGCTTTCATGTATAGATCTTGTGAGCTCCGTTCATGATCAAGATATAATCTATTTGTAATCATGCTTGTTGTGTTTGCGGGGATCCGATGGATATTGAGATTACTATGTCAGATTGATTAATGGTTTTGTCTTTATGATTCTATCATGTTTGTGTTGTTTGTGATCTTGCATGATCTCTGTTGTTAGTAGCTATCTTGGCCGAGTAGTTGCTAGTGACTCCAAGCGGGGGTATTTATGCTCGATAGTGGGTTCATGCCTCTAGTTTCCATGGGAAGTGACAGAAATATCTTCGGTTGTAGATGTGTTGTTGCTACTAGGGAGAAAACAACGGTCTCTTGTTCATGGAACATGTGGACTGTTTACCTTACACACTTTACTTAAAGCAGTTGTCTGTTGCTTACAACTTAATACTAGAGGGGGTTCAGATGATAACCTGAACGTGGACTTCTAGTCATAGATGCAGTTGGATGGCAGTCTATGTATATTGTTGTATTGCCCAATCGAATCTCATAGGATCTTCTTGTCTAGTATTGCATTGTTATGCCTTGCTCAGTTCTTGTCAATTGCCCTGCTGTAATTTGTTTACCCTTCATGCCATGTTGTTTATCTAAAGAGAGCACCTCTAGTGAACTATGTACCCCGGTCCAATCTTTACCATTGATACATCTTTCACTGTTACTTGTTTACTTGCTACAAACCATTACCTTCCACACCATATGTTTAATCCTTTGTTACAGCAACCGGTGAGATTGACAACCTCACTGTTAGTTGGGGCAAAGTCTTGAGTTTGTGTTGTGCAGGTCTCCGCGTTGCTTGCAACACCTGTGTGACGTTTCCTTCCTCCTACTGGTTCGATAACCTCGGTTTCTTATTAAGGGAAAACTTGCTGCTATGCTTCTTCACACCTTGCTCTTGGGGTTCCCAACATAGTCCACATCAAGCACCAAGTTCTCTGGTGCCACCAAGGAGTCATCATTCATCACCACCGCCTGCAGCATAAACAATTTCTATGCATTATCTTAAACCTATGGCAATGTAATGATGGATACAATTTTTACTTTTTGTGTTGGTCCTGTAAAAAATAATGCTTTTACTATCTTAGCACTTTTGCTTATATATTTTGATGCATGTGCTTGAAAAATTTCTGAAGCACTTTGCGTTTTTATGCCTATACTTATCGGTTTATCTGGCTCTCTGCCTCGTCCCTTTCATGGGTCGGCCAACCTTTAGCACGGAAACTTTGCTGAGCAATGGAGCGTAATTGCTAAACCAGTTTAAACTTGGAAATAAAGCCGACTTCCAGTACCAACAACTCATTACTCAGAAAATACCCGCGTCTAAGCAATCAGATAAAGAATCAAAGTATAGATAATAAATTAAATATTTTCACCCTAAAGTAACATTTTTAGATATTAAAAAATCGTAACCAGAATGAACACGAGCATAAAGTACTTTCAAGCATTCTGGGATTTTTGAAAAAATTACATGCTCTTTTGGAAATAAGATGGCAAAAACTTCTCAAAGATAAAATATGAGGAAACCAACACTTCATTTCACTTTGAACATGTACATATATGATTACAAGGAAATATAACGAAGAATATAAGGGACATAGCTGTGCAATGTTCCATGGATGGTCAATTTCATCCAGGTCTGTGCTGCCACCAGATCCAAAGCTGTTGGAATTGGAATAGTGAGAGCATCTCCGTAAATTTCCCATGCACCCTTGGTGACAACGTGTCCATGCACATGAGGGTCGATCGGGGTGGTATTAATCGGATCTCCGTCCTGATTCTCCATCTCGATATCTTCATCAACTTTTTTCTTTGTTGGTTTCTTTGACGTTCGGCTCTGCCGATGTCGGATTCTTGTTTTTATTCTTCTTCTTTGACTGCCCAGTAGCCTTTACGTGCGTACCATTGGCAAAGACGACTTTTGGTCCGGTACCGAAGGATAAACTTCCGTCGGTACTTTCTGTCATGGTTGGCTTGTGGACCTCGGAGGAATCTCCGGTGTCCATGTCATCCCGCGAGGTGTAGCTTTCATCCATGCTATCATATGGACTAGGAGGAGTTTCCAGCTCACCTTGCGTTTGCTTGGAGACGTGCTCTTGTTCATACTCCTCCATCTCTTTGTCAAAGTCTCAAAGTTCCTGCGACGTGATTGACTCCTGAGGGGATCCAGGCGAGTCGGCGTTTTCTTCGATTGCGTCTAGAACCGAATCGCTACCAGCCCCAGCCTCGACATAGTCGGATCCAGTGCTTATGTGGTACACAAAACAATGCTTCTTCTTGTTCATGTTCTTGAGGTACTTGTATAACTTGGTTTCCGCTTCGATGTCAGCAGAGCTGGATCCGTAATGGATGTATTCCTCGTCTGTATATCTGATCTCGCTAGAGAGATCGGATCTGGATTTTTCTTCCACCTCTTCTTCCACTACAAGAGTGGGCTGGGTGGGTTTGATTTTCTCTAGGATTCTGAACTCTTCCGCCTCTGCGGACAAAGTAGATCCAGATTTTTCTTCCGCCATGGTCATCACCTCAAGGGTGGGTTGGGCGGGTTCAACAAAACCGAGATAGATATCGATCTCGCTGATGGACATGATCGTGTAGGTCGTCACGGGTTTCGAAGCCGGAATCCAAGTCTCATCAAGAAGGATGAGAGGGACATCACTGGCGTAGACCACGCGACCCATGGAGATTGTTTTACCGATTCCTGCACGCGCAGATTCCGCCTGGAACAGTGCTCCGAAGGTCACCTACCCCATGGTGGGCGCCAACTGTCGTCGGATTATCAACAAGTACGCCATAGTGAGTCCTAGTGGCATTGGAAGGATGGGATGTGAGACGTCGGATGTTCCAGGAGTGATGAGAACAAGTTTACCCAGGTTCAGATCTAACTGCGGTAATTGGATCCTACTCCTGCTAGCAACACAGTCATATATCGGCGTAAGCCGGATGTTACAACGGATTACAAGAGAGGTTCGCCTGTGCGAGTTGGTTGTGGTTGTCTATTGAGTTGTGCCCTAAAGGCTCCCATAGGGCCGGTTTATATAGTAATCGGGCCCTAGGGTTACAGGAGAGACCTATCCTGCTAGGTTACAGAGTCGGTAACTATGTACAGCTTGGATTACAAGTAATACTACAGGCCTAAGTCGGTAACTCTTCTGGGCCTTGTCGTAGCTGGAATTGGCTCCTCCTCTTTCTCTGACTAGGCCGCCTATGAAGCAAAGCACTAACCCATTGGTGGGCCACCCTGGTTAGTGAGTCCTGTGGGTATGCTCGAAAAGTATATCCCCAACACCTCCTCCTCGACTTCCAACGTTAGGTACTCGGCGACATATGCCTAAACTTCTACAATGGAGCGCGGCGGTCACGAAGCTCTCTGCCTCTACTCTGGGTGCGTGGTGCGCGTCGAAATGGGCAATGATGGATCTGAAATTTGCCATCTTTCTTAGCGTTTAAACATTGTTTTTAGTCAAGCAATTGACAAGAAACTCTCAATCCTTACCAGTAATGATTAATAATTGCAAAGATATGCAAATCCTTGCTTTGAATTATGTTGTGTAGGAAATCACGGGTTTTAATGCGAAATCAGGAATCATAATGAAGGAATTTGAGGAAATCCACATGGCCAAGTAATTGGGAAGCAAATTCTAGGCGTTAGTACGCGCAATGACTTATGGTACGGGCGGAGCCTGCCCATACAGCCCGCCCGTACAGGGTGCTGACGGCTTCGTCTTGTCAAATCCTATTACCTGTCACATCCCAAAATTTTCCAAATTTTGAAATGTGAAAAATAAATAAACAAAATAAATAATTGTTGAAATTTAGGGTGAAAAGAAACTTTTCGATTTCAAATGGAAACATCAAAACCCATCTTAAACAAACTTTGAATGAAAAGGGAATCAAACAAAACTTCAATCAAGTGAAATGCATTCATCAATAATGTATCTTGAAATTTAAACACTTGGAAAAGCTAAACCAAAACCCTAAAACCCGAAAGGAATAATTCATTTCCAAGATCTCTTTAAGATAATGGATTTGATCCATATAAATTTTTTTCAACAAATATTTATAAATGATCAAAAATGATAAATAAAAATATTATAAAACCATAGAAATTGATTTCATTCAATTTGGAACCATGGATAAAAACTTCTGAATTTAATAAGATAAAGAAATTAAACTTCAAAGATAATAAAGACCCTATCTAAAATCCATACCTAATTGTGAGCAAAGTAATCCTAAAAGGATTTGAAAAGATAAAAAAATTTCAAATAAAAATATACAAATTGGAATTACCAATTTTGGATCTATAAATAAAAATATATGGATTGTATGAGATAAAGAAATAAATAAAGAAATAGGGAATATTTAAAAGCCAAATTAAATCTAGGCCAAAACCATAAAAAAATGGAAGATATTAAATAATAAAAGTAAATAAAAAGATTATTTAAATAAAACTATATGGGCTTTGAACCATATTCAATTTTATTTAAACAAAGACTATTTGCCTAAATAATAAATCCTAAGTAAATTATTTAGAAGACAATTTAAATATTGAATTAAATCCATAAGCAAATGGAACAAAGATAATTCAAATCCAAATAAAATAAATGGATAAAGAATAATCAAATAGAAACATATGGGACTAAAACCATATTCTAAATTATTTTCTAATGATGACAAAATCCCTAAAGTAAATGATTAATTAAATCATGAGAAAATAATAAATGGGTATTTACCAAAGTGGATTAAAAAGTTATCTAATTAACTTAAAAGAATAATATGAATAAAATTTATATGGAATTAAAACCATATTTGATTTGATTAGAATAAAGACAATTGCCATATTTAAATGATTGATAAATCATATTAAAATATTTTAAATAATAATTCAAGTGAATTATTTGCACTATGGAATAAATAAAAACCTAAATAAAAAGGTTTGACAAAAATGAATAATAAACCATAATTGAATAAAAGAATTATTCTAAAATGGTATTTAAAATACAATAATAAACCAGTATAAAACTTACTGAAAGTTGAGAAAAATTTGAATTCAAACAAGTGTTTGAATCATTTAAATAAAATCAAAACAGAATAAAAGAAACAGAAAAGAAAAAGAAACAGAATAAAAAAAGGGGAAAGAAACCAGCCCAGCCCAATCTGGCCCAACTAGCCCAGCAGAAGCCCACTCCCTCTCTCTCAGCACGAAGCGTTTTCTACTCAAACTCTCACCCGCGCAGTCATTGATTTCCCGACCCCACGCACCCCTCTCTCTCGCTGACCGCTGGACCCTACCGATTACGTCACCGTCTTCAACCCCACGACGACCACGCCCCTCATTCCTCCCCGGCCGTTTCTGCCGTTGAAACCTCGTGTAAATTCACCGTAACGCCGATGTGATTCTGCTCTACAACCACACCCTTTTAATTGCCTGTCTCTCCTCTCCATTTCCCCTCGCTCACTCGCACCAGATCGCCACCAGGCTGTTGCAATTGCAACCTCAAACCCCACTGTCTCCGACGACACTCCGGCCACAATTTCGGCCAAGTCTCGCCTCCCCTTGCCTCCCAGATCCCACGAGCATGATCCCCATCTCCCTACGCATCTGCCCGTAGTCTCCATTCACCCCCGCGCGCTCCACATCATCGGCAACCTCAACGACAGCACGTCGTCGTCGTCTGCCTCCGCTCCGACGAGCACTACCGGTGAGACCCGACCGTCCCCTCCTCTCTGGTTGTTAGTCGCGTGTTCAGGATTCTTGCGCGCATGTAACAACATAACTGATTTGTCTTAGTGCGCACCACAGCTTCGCCAACGTCGATGCCCGAGCACGCCCGTCGTCAGTAGCATCTCCGGCGAGCAATTGCCGACGCGACCGTGCGCCCCTGGCCATACCACGGCGACCTTGAGCTTCGCCACACCTCTGCGAACTTGGTGAGCCCTTCCCCCTCTCTCCCGGCTCCTGTATCGCCGGCAACCTCACCGCCCGAGCGCGCCGCTGCCAGCCACCGTCGTCGCGCCGCCCATCTATGGTCATTTCGTTCTGGAGTGTTGGATCTTGATCCGTTGGCTAGGATAGATGACTTAAGTGAACCGTTATCTGCTGATCTGAACCGCATAGATCACTTTAGATCCAGCGGTCCACAGAGCTCAATCCACGCGAAACGGTACGCACCAGTTAGAAACAGACACGTGGCTCAGGTGTTGATTTAGAAACAAATTTGATATATTAGATGTTAGATTTTATAAAATTCATAACTTTAAATCTACACGTCTAAATTTTGCAAATTTTATATCAATGGAATCAACAAAAAGAATACTTTCCAACCATGCACTTTGTTTAGTGATTTGCTTCTGGAAAGTAGTTGATTTTGCAGAAACTTGTGTTGGCATATTTTGTGTATAAAATTTATTCTAAAAATGGTTTTAGGGTAAAATCTTTTTTAAATGGATTGTTTTGAACCTACTGACCATAGAAACCAACTTTTGGATTTAAAAATATATTTTGTGACACTTAGGAATTATTCCTTTGAATTAAATCATTTCTAGTTAAATAAAAAATGTTGAATATGTTTTAAAAATGCTTTTTGAGTCAAACGTTTTGAAAATGGTTTGAATTAAACTCTCTGACCCTAAACACCAAGTTTTTGTATTTAAAAGTATATTTGGTGAACCCTAGAAAATTATTACTTTGTTTAAAGGCATTTCCAACAAAATAAAATGTTGCTTTTATTTAAAAATGAATTTTGGATGAAACCCTTTGCAAATGGAATTGTTTAAAAATGTTTATAACCTATTAGAAACCACTTTTCCAAATAAAACAATCTTTTGCATGCTTGCATGCATTGCCTTGTTTTTATTATGTGTAGAATTGTTTGAATGCTAGATTGAATTGTGCCTTGATTGAATTGTAGTGAAATTTGAAGAGTGTGACTATTGCAAGATCAAGGAGTGAACTTATATTCTCTACCAAAAAGGCAAGTGGTGCTTCATACTTTTGTTCCATTATTTTCACTATTGCATTAGTGATATTTCTAAGTAGGACTTGCATGGAATTTTCTAAGTATAAGCTATGCCATGGGAAATCCTAGTAGATGATGCCTTAGTAGAATTTTCCCTAAGTTCAGATCCCTACTACTATCATGCTTAGCTTAGCTAGTAGAAAAAAAGGGTGGATTATATTCATGATATGAAATATTTCTAAGTCAATGACTTGTGTTTTGTTTAATAAAACAACTATGTGAATGAATCACCTGGGTGGAATGGTGTGAATGGGTTATGTTGAGTGGTTACACAGGGCCCATATTTATGGACTACCCTAGTGTATCTCACTTGTGGAATGCCACCCAGGAACAAAGAGATTTGAGATGTCAAATGTTGAAAAGCTTCAAGTGCAGCCACTTGGCATTATGGGCTCTGCCTGGATCATATAGGTTGCAATAACTTATCCAGATGGACAGTTGGTGGTAGGGGGTGATAGGTTTGGAACGCGTCCATTTTGGTCTAAGGGAAGGCTTCTGAAAGATCTTGTCTCGATGCATGTCGAGTCTTGTGGGGAAAGTGCACCACCTCTCGAGATAGTAAAAGCTAATTACTTAGCCGTGTCCCCGGCAATGGACAATTTGAGCATCAAGACATGGAAGCTATCAAGGATCTTCTCATCCCAATTTCTAAGTTAAAAACTTGTGGTTGAACAAGGGTTAAAGGATCTTCAATCTTTGATTGGTAGATGCCTTGGGTGATTTTTGACAAATAAAAACTTAGTGTTTTCAAATGATAAGGAAAATCTATTTTGAGCAAAGCAATCCTAAGATCCACTTAGCCAAATTGCATATAGATGATAGATACCACTATTCTACCATAGTATCACTTGCCAATACAATTCAAATGTATTGATCCTTGTGGCTGTAACTTATTATGTTGCAGGTTTGTTTGATGTTAGTGAAGTGTGTTGATTAGGATTACAAGTCTACAACCAACATGATTGCCCGTGGCACTTTAAAGATGAAGGACTCCATGCTATATAGTTATTTCTGCTGCATTGTAATGAGATAGCCAAATGAGCTATGTAAGATGTAATGAATTATTTTATTCCTGGTTAGAAAGTTGTACTATGACTTTTGTTTCTTGATATTAAATCTTAACTGTGGATGCTAGCTATTGATCCAGGGACTAGCATTGTAAACATAGGGATCTCTACCTTATTAAAGGTTGGGACCTCTACATAACCTTTGTGAAGATGCCTATATATTTCGCCGCCTAGGAGGCCGCCATTCTAGGATTTCATCACAACACCACCAAAGGAGATCCACGCCATTGTTCATCCACTCCACCATCCATCCCTCCACTAACCATAGCCATTGATTTTTACTTTAGATCTCCT
Source organism: Avena sativa (assembly GCA_916181665.1). Classification (NCBI taxonomy): domain Eukaryota; kingdom Viridiplantae; phylum Streptophyta; class Magnoliopsida; order Poales; family Poaceae; genus Avena; species Avena sativa. Next base: position 113,094,829 of record OV702283.1, read on the forward strand.
TGTGATTTGGCGACCATTGTAAGAATATTCAATTTCAATCTAAGTATTTTGCACAATGTTTTCTATCCTTGATGTATTTGTTATGAGTGAGTAGTCCTCACGGGCTGCGGGTTGGGGAGAAACCTCGCAGCAACTATGTGCATATAGTCATGGGAGTATTGTATTTTGTTTGCAATTGAGATTTGTATCTTTTGTTTCTTTGTCTCTTGTCTCGATCTATGGACTTCTAGGAACCCAAGATCCCATAGATTGATAAAGGCTTAAGGTGAGATACTTGGCTAGCAGCAATCTCATAGGAACCCTGTGACAAAAAGAGTAGCACGGTCTTCGCTTAATGACCCATTCGAGATCACAACAACATCACCACTTGATGCTTTAATCCATGTCCTTCACCTAATAATCATTTGTAGCCCGTGGCTTCGGTGTGCACTCGGTTGGATTAAAAGACTAATGCTATGCCCGCTGTATCACGGGGCCTCTAGTATATTAGGATGTGTTTCCCACAGGAGATTATCTCCATCCAAACATTACACATGACTATGTTTATTATTATATTTTATCCCATATGATGTGCAACTGCAGGTGGATATTCAACCCTGGCCTATCTCCATCCATTGATTCAACCCACTATAAAAAGTAAACTAGATTGGTCCGGTAAACTAAGGTAAAATGAAGAAACAAAGTCTTGTAGACGTGTCCTTATTTATTTCCTTTTAGCATTGCTTTACAAGGTTCGATTAAACATAGGTCTTCTGGGGAAAAATTTATTATACTACATCCGTGAATCCAGATCGAAGGTATCAACCCTTTTTCTGGCACCGTTGCCTGGTAAGCAATTTCGCTATCCTGGTGAGGTCACTAGAGACCTTGTTTTTAGTTTTATTATTAGTTTGTAGTTTTATTATTGTTATTAGTTTACTTTCTTGTTATCTATTTGAAAACCCAAAAAATTAGTTACTTGTTATTTGTTTTCATTACTTAAAAATTACCAAACATATAAGAGCCATGGCTCAAAAGAGACTTGGGGAGTATGCTACTCCCACTGATGACTTTATTCATGCACCTATCACTCATCCCGCCGTTGATGCGGAAACTTATGAAATTAAGCCTAACCTTTTAAGCTTGGTTCAACAAAACAAATTGGGGGCTCATCCTCTGAGAATTCAGGTTTGCACTTAAACACTTTCACTGAAATTTGCGAGATGATGTGTATTAAGGATGTAGATCCAAATGCTATTAAATTAAGATTGTTTCCTTTCTCTCTTAGAAGAAAGGCTAAGGATTCGTTGCTAGTTCTACTAAAGGACACTATTGAATCTTGGGAAGAATGTACTAATTTGTTTATGACTAAAATTTTCCCCTAGCTAAGACTATGCAGCTAAGATCCAACATTACAAGATTTAGACAAGAAGACCATGAGCCACTAGAGCTTGCGTGGGAGAGTATGAAAGAAGCCGTAATGTTTCCTAGTCATGGGATGGAAGAATGGCTTATATTACATTTCTTTTATAATGGTATTAACCCAATGTCTAGGTCTATGCTAGATACCGCAGCAGGAGGAACAATCATGGGAAAGCAAGTGAGTGTTGCAAAGAAAATTCTTGATGATATAAAAAATAACCATGCCCAATGCATATGGAAGGAACCTCGAAGAGAGTAAGTTCAATCACCGAGGTAATTAATGAAGAGCTTACATCTAAGGTAGACAAGATGCTAGGTAAAGATGATACCCAAGTTAATGCTATCGCTACCGATGTTAATTTTATAGCTCGCACTCCTTTTAATCCTGCATGGAATAATCATTATGCTTCTAATGCTCAAAACATTATCCAAATGCTGTAGGAGTTCCATATAATAGTTGTGATATTAATAATGGAGAAATCATGGAAATCTCTCGTTGGAACAAACAGCTAGAACATTTATACAAGCTTAAATCGAGCAAAATAATATGCTTATTAAAATTATGGAGAACCATGAAAGTAGTATAGGAAAATTATCTAACCAGGCCGTTGTAATTAGAAATGATATGCGCGCTCTATAGGAAAGGACCAAGATTGTGGAGGCTCAACTGGGTAAAGTTGCTGAGGGCCAAGCTCTCCTACTATCAAAGTTTGCTGGAAAACCCGAGCCAAATTTGGTAGAAGACCTCAAGATGATGAGGGTTGCAACCAATGAAGAAAAACCTAAAGAGCTAGATTATAGCAATGCACCAACACCGGAGTATACCATGGAAGATCTATTAATGACGATCACCATAAAAAATCCCGGTACAGAACAAGGTAATGATGCTATGTACCAACAATTTATACAACAAGTAGCATCTAAAGTTCATGAGCTAGAGTTGGAGTACAAAGTACTAGCTGATAAACTTCCTACTAAGCTAGATGATATATCTGAGCCTACTATTAAAGTTAAGTTGGGAGTCAATGAGATATCCGCACTTTGTGATCTGGTGCAAGCGTCTCAACAATTTCCAAAAGCCTATTTGATAAATTAAACTTGAGTCCATTTATTACTATTAAATTAAGACTCCACCTAGCGGATTGAACCTATAAACAAGCTGTTGGGATAAAATAAAATATAGCTATTGAAATTAAAGGCAGTCCCGCACTTATTGATCTTGTTATTATGGACATGCCTGAAGATCCCATAACACCTATAATTTTGGGTAGGCCATTCCTAAGAACTATTAAAGCTTTGATTAATTTACATGAAGGGAATGTGAGAATTGAGATACCATCTAGAGATCCTTTTATAGTCCACTTCCCTAGGAAAAAGAAGGCCAAGCATAATGATGATGATGGTATAGTTACTTTAAAATCCAACTATTTTGGAGTGGGTATTCCACTCGTCAAACCTAAATGATTGCCATTGGGGTCAAGCTAATTGACCTTAACTAGAAGCGCTTCATGGGAGGCAACCCATGTGAAATAAAATTTTAATTTTGTGTTAGTCTTGTTAGTTTTTGTTTTTTGTTTTAAATAAAGAGTATTCAAGAAGACCTTTGGAGAGAGGATAAGAAATAAGGTAATCCTCGATCTTTTATTTTTACTAACACATGGCCTAAAGTATTGCTGAATTTTTATGTAGTATGTTTACTATTATTTTACTTATGACGAGATCTGCAAAGGCGCACGGATCTACTAATCAAAAAATTGAAGTTTTTACAGCTCACCGTGTACTTAATGACCTATGGTACAGTCGGAAGGGACCGTACCGTGCGCCGTACCACCTCAAGTCGAAGAAAAATGGAAAGTTTGAATTTTGCCGTAGTGAATAGTGTCGATAACGACCTATGGTACGGTCAGACGTGCCCGTACTGTATCCTCGAGCAAACATCAATTTTCAAGCAAACCATACAACACCGATAACGGCCAGCAATACGGACGCACGCCCGTACCGAGTACACTGCATGGGAGCAGTCGTCGCCCTCAAGGTAAGTCACCCTGTACAGGTGGGATCCAGTCGTACCGCCTGCCAGTACCATGTACGTGACCAGCATAAACTCCCCGAGGAAGGTAACCTAAAATCCCCAAATATCAATCTCTCTTTCTTCTTCCTCCAAACTCAAAACCAGCTTCATTGGATCTTGAAATTTACTCAATATTTCTTCGATTCCTCACACTCAATCGATCTAAGGTATGATTTTTCCTCGGTCATCAACTTATTTTTGCAAAAGCTTCACTCAATCATTCAACATTGTTAATCTAGACTTAGGTCTTGGTTTTGATTCAATCTTGATATTGAGCATGCTTAGTATTTTTTTAGAGGAGAATTCTTTTATAACTAGTGTAGTGGATCACATATGCTATGTTTCTATTGGATCAAAATTTATTATTAGCAATTTTTAGTATTTCTTATTTATTCTATCTTAATATTTTTAGATGAACACGAGGACACGTACACGTGCGATGGATGCGGCATATTCTGCACCACCCGTTGATACGTTGACCCCCCGAGTCACTTGGTATCAAGTTCATCGAGGAATTTTATCTTAAATGTTTCAACCATCTCAAGATTTTAAAAATCAAGTCCACCAAGTGGGCGTGTCCCTACATCCTAAACCAAGTTAGCATTCGTGCTGATTTCGATTTACTTTGCAACAATCACCTTGACGCATACGGTGGATCATTACTATTGTACCGAGGAACAAAGGCCTGGAGTTGATCGCGTCAAATTTCTCCCTATGAACCGTGAGTATATCCTAACACTCGACCTATGGTCTCAATGTTTTGGGATTTCCAACAACACCACTGATGTATGCATAACTACTTTTATTTTAAATCCTACACCTTGGGAGTTTTTTTAATATGATGATAATTCATGGAAATACACCCAAGGGAAACCAAATTGATCACCCTACTAACACGTTGCAAGCACGTGGTGATTTTACTAGAGTTAATGAGAAGGACATATTGATCCTTGCAAAAGATGCTATTGTTAATTGTAACTTAATGCCAATTTTGGGCGCTTTGTTTGTGTTTTACCTTAAGCATCAGACTCTTCAATCTCGTGGATCCATATACGTAGGGGGAGTTGTGACCGTCCTTGCACATGCACTTCACATCAACCTAGGTAATATCCAACCGTTGGTAGAAAGACACCATCTCGGTCTCCCTGCTCCAAGAGCATGCGGTATGGTCTCCAAAACTCATGGTAGATATTTTCTCGATATACCTGAGCGGATCACTTGATCCCAGATCTTTTGCCTAATGGTCTTTTATCTATCAAGGAGGGACGTTTGTGTTATGACGCGCAGGTTGAGGCTAATCTATCCCAACAAGAGATACCCATGGGAGGAGGAGAAGATCAAGAAGTAGACCAAGAAGAATCCGAACAAGATGAGAAGCCACCAAACTACTATACCACCTATAAATACATCTACGCACTCGAAGGAAATATTCAAAACTTGAACAACCTCTCTATCAACCTTCGAGATTCTACTGCAAGCCTCAAAACCCAGTTCAAAAATTGGCAATACCAATGGAACATGGGAGATTATCCACCGCCACCACAATGAGCAACAGAAGGGCTTGGTGTAACATCCCAAAAATACTAAACTTGGATCATCAAAATCTAATCATCAAAATTAGGGTTAACAAAAACTTTTCTAAATAAAATTATGAAAGCATGCATATGTGTATGCATTGAATTTGAAATTCTTTTGAACCACCTTGTTTGTGTGTTTCCTTGCTTGTAAAATGTTTCCTAGGTGAAATAAACATCACCTAAACATTGCCCAAACTTTTCCCAAAGACAAATAAATCAAAACAAAGCTAAATGAGTGAATGGTCATTTTGACCAATTTAACTCCCATGCCTACTTTGGCTGTCTCAAACTTTTAGAACCTAACAGAAAATTTTCTGGATCTTTGCACCCCTTGATTGTACTCATAACAAAGTATCAAGGCCCACTTTGTGATCATCCAGAAACTTTCAAATGCATAGTTTAAATGACAATTCAAAATTGAATCTTTATCATATGGGAAGATCCCACTTTTTCAAAAACCACTCAAAAAAGCTCAACTTTCAAAAACCAAGGATCTACAGACTCACCAGCACCAATCTAGCACACCCACCAAAAATATTTTCAAAATTCAAAACTTGAATTCATGCGGCCATTTCATCAAACACTTGGCAGACACAAATCAAACAAAATCAAAACACTATAGTGTGCAGTGTTTTGAGCCTAACTGGTTCCCTATCTAGCTCACAACCATCTCAGTAGATCATCTAGCAAGATTAACCAAGCACTATCACCACTGTGAGCTTGCCAATATCATCAATGGTGAACAGCCGAGTACATCCTTGCCACCCCAGTGTAGACAACAAGCTAGGAAAGAAACTAGCCATGCCAACCTTGTCTGGGAGATCACCCATGCCTCACCGCCCCCTCTCGACCAGCCCTGCCTCAAAGACACCGACCAGAGCACCCAGGAACGCCGCACCTGTGCCTCTGCCAACCGTGCCGAGCGTGCGCCAGAGCGCCACTCTCGACCGAAGCCCACAGACCGCGCGCCGCCCTCGCCATGTGCATACACGATCGCCACCGACCCAGAAGACCGCCAGACATCCCCGTTCGCCACCCCATGCTACACAGCCACCGCTCGCCGTTGAAGACGCCGCCTCTGCCGCCCAGAGCGTCGCGTGTTCCAGACCAACCCGCACTGCCCCACGTCTCGCCACCGTATCGTTGAGCAACGCCAGGGAACACCGCACCGTCCCCTACCTTCGCCCATGCCAATAGCCGCCTGTATCATCGCCCCCGACGAGCTCACCGTGCACCCCATCGGTCCCCTCGCTCGACTATAAATAGAGGCCACCCCCAGCCGAATTGAGCACACCATTCTACTCCCCTCTCCTCACTGATCGTGCCACACCGTTCCCGGAGCAAGGCGAGCAACACCTCGTCGGAATTTCACCGGAGCCCGCCGCCTCTGGAGAAGAAGGGAGACAGCGATTGGAGCCGCCCTAGGAGGAGCCACCAGTACCAGGAGATTCACCGTTGTCGACTTCGTCGTTCGCCTGCCTCGCCGACCCTCGCATGCACCCCGGTGAGCCCCAGCAACCCTCACTGGCCGCACTAGGTTTCTGTCTCGCCGGCGTTGCCTAACGTCGACGATGACTCTCAGCCGTTGGATTAGAACCAAATCGAACGACCCACATCGCCCCATACCGCTTCACACCCCCTGTCTCACTGACGAGTGGGGACATCCACTTAAACAACCAGCGAAAGCGCTACGCTTAGCAGGCCGTCCCGTTAACTTTTCCCGCGTAGCCCAGTTATTTGAATTAAAACTTTTTCATTTTATTTCAAACTCACTTCTGTACCCAGTTTCAAAAATCAACCCAGATCGATTCAGTGAACCAAATTGAATGAAACCAATTTTGTTAGAAAAGTATGGGAATGCTTAATCCAAGCCCGTTGGATTCAAGTCATTTGGATCTATAGATCAACCATGGTAAAAATAACAAGGCAGAAGCTTTTCTACATTCAAATATTTTTCAAATTTAAAGAATAATAGCTTTTGAGTTGATTCCAACTCTCAAAATCACATTTAACCATACCTTTCAGAATATATAAAAATATATAGGGTTACTTATAGAAATAATGTTCAAGTAATAAAATAATGCTACATAGGCATTTCTAGTCACTTTATTTAATTAAAATAAAAGGGTAAAACCTTATTAAATTGTGACACCACTTTAAATCATATTCCCATGGACTAAAATATGTGGTGATGACATGTGTCAACATGATCCCATGTTTGGTTTAGAGAATATTAAATCTTAAGTAGTTTTTCAATGAGTAGAAATTACTTCTCTAAAAATAAAAGGAATTAAACCAAGCCTTAATCTTGTAATGTTAGAGATGATGTTAGATCATCTATAGGACCCTTATGTGTGATGATTGCAAGTAGTTAAGTATTGTTTGGTGATTGTGTACATCGTATTTATTTATAGACGCTAGTACCGACCAAGGATACGAGGAGGAAGGAGGATTCTACGAAGAAGAAGCCGAGGAGAACTTCAACCACTGCTCTGCACAAGGCAAGCTTTACTAACTAAGTGGACCAATGCAAGCTAACACTTGCAAGATACACTACTTATGCAAGCCAATACTTGCTTGTTACCATGACCACTATATGCCTTAAGCATATATGATCATCTCCACTTGATAAACCAATCCTAGTTTTACTTGCAAGCTTCTTACTTTATTTCTTTATCAAAGCTCTTACATAGATTTTTCCTAAGTGAATGGTAGATACTAGAAAGATAAGTGAAGGTTGCATAAAGAGCATAAAATTTGGCCTAAGCTAGATAATCTTGATGTCATCCTAAGGCATGAGATTGAACTTAGTTAAAACTCCACTAGTTTACCACCCCTCATTGGTACTCAATTACACTTGTAGATGCTAGTGCTAAGCATAAAACTTGATCAACTTTAGATGGGAATACTTGGTGGAAAAATGGTTATGAAAACCTTGGAATGATGGATCATTCTATTGAAATGTTTTGGACATGTGTTTCCGAACACCTGGTGATTTTGGTGATGAAAATGATGAGGCATGAGCCTTAGCCCCTTTATAAAACTGATGGTTGTCTGGATGCGATACCATTCCAATTTTATCGTACAACCATAATACCCGATTATTGGGTAGGGCTTGACTGGAAACTTATATACCTTAGTATTAGTTCCCTCACGACCAAGGTCTGAGCTGAGGCTACCTTGTGAAGATTGTCCACCTGTGCAGTACCCAAGATGACAGTTGGTCATGGTTGGGAGGCCAAACTCACAGGAGAGGTGCTTATACTAGGGCGTGTAATTGAAAGGTTAGGATTGATTATCCGCATACTGAGTATGGTGAATTCAGGATTTGCTCCTGACGGATGTATCGAATGTTGTGGTGAAAGTGTACAATCTCTGCAGAGTGTCAAACTATTCGAATAGCCGCGTCCGCGGTTATGGACAGTTGGAGTGGCCATACTGTTCCCCCGTCAGACTTTTCAAAATGACTTGTGAAATGAATTGAGACTTTGACTTGACCACAACAGGACTGTGGCATGAGATACAAGTTCCCACTTAGGTGTTATAAAACTTCAACTAGCATTCGTTGCTCCTAAACTTAGTAGAGATAAATCTGGCTTTTGCAAAACAACCCTAGAGCCTAGTGTCCTATTATCAAAAAACCCCTGCACTTGTTAGTAATAGTTTGCGAGTACTTAAAGAGTACTCATGGCTTTGTCCCTGGCTATTCCCATGGCCAGACTATGAAGAGGAGTATCTGGAGGATGGAATCCAGGAAGGTTACGACAACTAGGATCATCTCCCATCGTCAACATTGCCTGTGACCCCGAAGATGGAGCTTCGCCCACGCTATCGTTATTATTACGTATTCCGCTGCTTGATGTTGTATTAAGAACTGGATCATGAGATCCCTATTTGTGTAAGAACTTATGTACGGTTTGTAATGGATGATGTACTATGGTATCCAATTCTGTTATGTCTCGCAAAAATGGTAATCCTGGGATTGCGATGTATGACATAACAGGCATCTGGGATTAAAAATCCGGGTGTTGACAAGTTGGTATCAGAGCCATCCTGACCATAGGAGACCCTAGTTAGACTGGACGTTTGAATCAAAAACTTAGTTTTAAAAACAATGAAAACAAATATTTACAAAAACTTATTCTCATTCTTACCCCTTGGATTCAATCATGAAAAGACATGTTCTTCAAAAACCCTTGCAAAATATATAAAATTTTGACACACTTGATCACTCTACTAACTTACTCATCCTATATTGTTATAGATGGACGTGAAGTACAGCAAGTTTTATCAGTTGGGAATGGAGGAGACCTTATCTTTGAGAGGGATTTGGACCAGCTTTCGGAAATTCTAGAGCGTCCGCACCCCGAGTTCTTCGGAGCTCAGCTCAATGATCAAGGAGGGGAAGATCTGCAGTGGCTAATTGTTGCAAGTCTCAGAGGAAAGATTGAACCTCCCAGTGCGGAAGGAATTCAGTTTACCTTAAGAGAGAACAACTGGCTCGATGGACTTGCCAGGGCCATGCAGGAAGCTCTTTCCCGTCTGTGTGGGCACAACATCAATCAGATCAAGGGCACTCGCTTTGAGTTTTTCCCATGGCGTGATGCAAATGGACAACCACTGGAAGCCCCATACCACCCCGAGCTAAAGACTCAATTGGACCACCTTAGCTTCATGATGTACGATCGTCAGCAGGAGCTAGACAACTGCCGTGACTACTCCAACCACAAGTCTGCCATCATCAAGACGAAGGACCAAACCATCACCATGCTAGCAAAAGATCGCAAGTCTCGCCGCCGTCAGCTCGACAAGAAGGAGCGCATCATTGCCCGTCTTAGCCACCGCATTCCACGAGAGAGACATGCAGTTGGAGGAAAGGGAGAATGCCGGAGAGGATCTTCGTGGAGACCCCTACTCCTATCTCAGCGATGACGATGATTTTCTGGAGGATCAGGCTATGGATTTATTCACCGATGAGGATGATTTCGCCTTCATCGATGATGATGAGGATGAAGAGGCCACAGATTCCGAGGAGTAGAAGCACTTGAGCACTAGCGTAGTGAGTAGTATTCGGTCCCACTGTATCGTAGTTCTCAGAATGGTTCTTAAAACCATCTGTTTTTCTTTGTTGTGGTGTGTGTTGTATCGTGTGCTATGAGTGAATGAATGAAACGCAAGTTGCTAGAAAAATCTGAGTCAAACTTTAAAAACTTTTCAAAATCCCAGAACCTTAGAAATTTCCCTCTTTTCTCATGATCTATCTCAATCTTCAGATGCCACGTGGAGGAAGTGGTTCATCCCCGGACCCGATGTTGCAGATTCTGCAAATGTTGACTTCTGACCGTGAAGCTGAAAGAGTGGAACGTCAAGCCAACCTAGCCACCCTGCAGCAGATAGCCCAACTAGCCCATAACAACCAAGGCCACGGAAATCAGGACAACCATGGATCTAAGCTCAAGAATTTCCAGAATACCAACCCACCTGTTTTCACTAAGTCAGAAGAACCCCTAGACGCCGATGATTGGCTGCAAACCATGGAAAATAACCTAGAAGTCGCCGGAGTGGAAGCCAATGAGAAAGTTCTGTTCGCCACCCACTATCTAGCCGGAGATGCCAAGGCATGGTGGAACAGTGTTCGCGCAATGACCGGAGGCCAGATGATGACCTGGGAGGAATTCAAGGTCAAGTTTAGCAGAACCCATGTACCACCAGGTTTGATCAAGAGAATGAGAGACGAGTTCAGAGAGCTGAAGCAAGGAAGGATGACTGTAGTGGAATACCATGACAAATTCTTATCATTAGATAGGTATGCCCCGGATGAGATCGACACCGAAGCCAAGAAGAAAGAAAGATTCCTGAATGGTCTGCATGATGAGATGCAGACATTGTTAGTCAATATCCCCTTTGCTGATATTGAAGCCCTTGTCGACTCAGCTATCCAGATGGAAGGAAAGATCAACCAAGCCAATGAGAACCGCAAGCGTCGCATGATGCATCAACCAGGAACCCATCAGACCCCAAAGTATCGCCCCAACCCATCTCCAGGATTTGCCCCAAGAACCAACAGACCCCCGATGAACCGTCCGACCTATCCCAACCGTGGAAACCCTAGGCCTGGAGGAAATCATAACAACCCCGGCAACGCTAGCAATTTCAATCGTGTCCCATCCAAGTTCAACAACAACAATGCTACCGCCAACACCAACACTGCCCCTAGGACTGGAAGCAATGTTGTGCCTGTAGCAGCAAAGGACAAGTCGCAAGTGACTTGTTATGACTGTGGAAATAAAGGCCACTATTCCAACAAGTTCCCCAACAAGAAGAATGCTACAGCCCCCAATGCCAATGCCCCAGCTCAGCAGCAGCGTCGTGTTCAGCCAGGAAGAAGATTTTCCCCAGGGAATGCACTCAACCGCAATGGCCGTCTTTTTCTCATGCATGCTAAAGAAGCTGACGAAGCACCAGACGTCGTGCTGGGTATGTTTTCGGTTAATTCAGTACTTGCAAGAGTGTTGTTTGATTCTGGAGCATCACATTCATTTGTCACCGAAGAATTTGCATGCACTAGTAAAATTTAACCAACCAAACTGAAGCATGTTATGATTGTTCAAATTCCCGGATCAACCACCAAGGCTAGGCAAATTTGCAAAGCCGTCCCTATCCGAATCCATGGCATAGATTTTTATGCAAATCTGATAGTACTTGGAACTAAAGGTTTGGAAGTAGTACTAGGAATGGATTGGATGTCCAAACATAAAGGATTGATTGACTGTGCCAAGAAAGCCATAACCATGACCAGTACCGCCGGAATATCAGTCAAGCATATATCTGAAACCTTACCTCGCCAATTCAAATGCAACAAGAGTATAGCCCAACCTACCATTGACCAAGTCCGGATAGTCTGTGAATACCCCAATGTATTTCCAGATGTTTTGCCCGATATGCCCCCAGATCGGGATATCGAGTTTATCATCGAACTAATTCCCGGAACCGGACCCATAGCCCAGAGACCCTATAGTATGAACCCGTCAGAGCTAGCAGAACTGAAGAAGCAACTGGATTCCATGCTAGAAATTGGATTGATTCAACCAAGTGCATCACCTTGGAGATCACCTTTCTTGTTTGTGGATAAGAAGGATGGAGGTAACCGTTTGTGTACGGAATATAGGAAATGGAATGATGTCACCATCAAGAACAAGTACCCCTTGCCCAAGATAGAAGATTTGTTTGATCAGTTGACCGGTGCCAAAGTGTTTTCTAAGATTGATCTTAGGACTGGCTATCATCAACTCAAAATTCGTGCAGAGGATATTCCAAAGACTGCCTTTACCACTAGATATGGATTGTATGCGTATACAGTCATGTCTTTCGGACTAACCAATGCCCCCGCTTATTTCATGAATCTCATGAATAAGATTTTTATGGACTTCCTGGATAAGTTTGTCGTTGTTTTCATCGATGACATTCTGATTTATTCCAAATCAGAAGAAGAACATGAGCTACACCTAAGGACCATTCTTGGAACCCTTAGAGAGCATCAGTTGTATGCAAAGTTTAGCAAATGTGAATTCTGGTTACAGGAGGTAGGATTCCTCGGTCACATTGTATCAGCCGGAGGAATTGCCGTTGACCCTGCCAAAGTGAAAGATGTAGAAGATTGTCAAGCCCCAATCACTCAAACCCAAGTTCGTGCATTTCTCAGATTGGCGGGATATTACCGCAAATTCGTAGAAGTATTCTCTAGTATCGCCAGACCCATGACCCAATTGCTGAAGAAGGACAAGAAGTTTGAATGGACCGACAAATGTGAAGCAAGTTTTCAAGAACTCAAGAGGAGATTGATTTCAGCCCCAATCTTGATCATGCTGGGTATTGTGAAGCCCTTTGATGTGTATTGTGAAGCATCCAAGATCGGTCTCGGATGTGTGCTAATGCAAGAAGGAAAAGTTATATCTTATCTATCCCGACAATTGAAGCAGCATGAGCAGAATTATCCTACTCATGACCTTGAATTAGCAGCCGTAGTTTTAGCCCTGGAGACATGGAGGCATTACCTTATGGGTAATCGTTGTGAGATTTATTTGGATCACAAAAGCCTGAAGTATATATTCACTCAGAAGGAGATGAATATGAGGCAGAGAAGATGGATAGAGCTAATCAAGGACTATGATCTAGACATCCACTATCACCCTGGTAAATCCAATGTGGTAGCAGATGCCCTTAGCAGATTACTGTGCCGCTTGAACTCCATGATCTTGAAGGAGAAACCAAGTCTGCACAAAGAGATGGAATTCAGCCCCAATCTTGATCATGCCGGATATTGCGAAGCCCTTCGATGTGTATTGTGACGCATCCAAGATCGGTCTCGGATGTGTGCTAATGCAAGAAGGCAAAGTTATATCTTATCTATCTCGACAACTGAAGCAACATGAGCAAAATTACCCAACCCATGACCTCGAACTCGCAGCCGTAGTTCTAGCCCTGAAAACATGGAGACATTACCTGATGGGAAACTGTTGTGAGATCTATACGGATCACAAGAGCCTAAAGTATATATTCACTCAGAAGGAGCTGAATATGAGGCAGAGAAGATGGATTGAGCTAATCAAGGATTACGATCTGGACATTCACTATCACCCTGGTAAAGCCAACGTGGTAGCCGATGCCCTTAGCAGATTTCCGTGCCGCTTGAACTCCATGATTTTGAAGGAGCAACCAAGTTTGCACAAAGAGATGGAAGATTTTCGGATAGAATTAGTAAGTGAAGGATTTTTGGCTAGCATAGAACTCCAGCCCACTTTGATCAGTCAGATTAAAGAGGCAAAGAAGGGAAATGCTAGTATTGACGGAATCAAGCGTCGTATCGGTACATGCAAAGTACTTGGATTTACCGAGGACGAAGAAGGAGTTCTGTGGTACAAAGGACGCCTTTGTGTACCAGCAGATTCTGAGTTGAAAGAAGTTATTCTGAAGGAGGCTCATGATACTCTTTATTCTATCCATCCCGGAGGAACTAAGATGTATCAAGATTTAAAAGAGCAATTTTGGTGGCATAAGATGAAGAGAGAAATAGGAATCTATATCGCCAAGTGTGATATTTGTCAGTGAGTCAAGGCCGGACATCAAAGACCCGCTGGATTGTTGCAACCATTGCAAATTCCGGAATGGAAATGGGATTCTGTTGGAATGGACTTTATCACTGGACTGCCTACCTATAGTAGAGGAAATGACTCTATCTGGGTCATAGTGGACAGATTGTCCAAAGTCGCCCATTCCTTACCCGTCAAGACCATATATCAGAGTCCGAAACTAGCAGAGTTGTACATCGCTAGAATCTTTAGTTTGCATGGAGTCCCCAAGAACATCGTATCGGATCGAGGAACTCAGTTTACCTCGAGATTCTGGAAGAAAGTCCAAGAAGGTTTAGGAACCCGCTTAGATTTCAGTACCGCTTATCACCCTCAGACCGATGGACAAACGGAGCGAGTAAATCAAATACTCGAAGATATGCTGAGAGCATGTGTGTTAGAATATGGATCCAAGTGGGAAGACTGTCTGCCGTTTGCAGAATTTTCATACAACAACAGTTATCAAGCCAGTTTGCAAATGGCCCCATTTGAATTCATGTACAGAAGGAAGTGTCGCACCCCTTTGAACTGGTCGGAAGTAGGAGAGAGTCAGATTTTCGGACCCGACATCCTACGAGAAGCAGAAGAGAAGGTTCACAAGATTCGTGAGCACCTCAAGACAGCCCAATCCAGACAAAAGAGTTACGCCGACAAGAGACGTAGAGACCTCGCCTTCAACATAGGAGATTTTGTTTACCTGAAAGTGTCACCATTGAAGGGAATGCAGCGTTTCTAACTCAAGGGAAAGTTAGCCCCCAGATATATCGGACCTTTCAAGATTCTGAACCGCCGAGGAGAAGTATCGTATCAATTGGAACTACCCGAAGAGATATCAGCCGTGCACAATGTGTTCCATATCTCATTACTTCGCAAGTGTCTCGAAGTCCCCGTGAAGACCGAAGTGTTCAAAAATATCGACCATCGGACCATAGAGATCAACGATGACCTGACCTATCCCGAAGTACCCATCCGTATTGGAAGAAGCTTTTTGAACTACCCGAACCCGAAGCATCAAGTTTCTCAAGATTCAGTGGAGCAACCACACAGAAGATGAAGCTACCTGGGAGCGCGAAGATCACATCAGGACGGAGTTTCCCGATCTCTTCAAATCCTAGGTAATCTTTTTCGTCCTTTTTCAAATCTCAGGACGAGAATTTGTTTAAGAGGGGAAGGTTTGTAACATCCCAAAAATACTAAACTTGGATCATCAAACTCTAATCATCAAAATTAGGGTTAACAAAAACTTTTCTAAATAAAATTATGAAAGCATGAATATGTGTATGCATTGAATTTGAAATTCTTTTGAACCACCTTGTTTGTGTGTTTCCTTGCTTGTAAAATGTTTCCTAGGTGAAATAAACATCACCTAAACATTGCCCAAACTTTTCCCAAAGACAAATAAATCAAAACAAAGCTAAATGAGTGAATGGTCATTTTGACCAATTTAACTCCCATGCCTACTTTGGCTGTCTCAAACTTTTAGAACCTAACAGAAATTTTTCTGGATCTTTGCACCCCTTGATTGTACTCATAACAAAGTATCAAGGCCCACTTTGTGATCATCCAGAAACTTTCAAATGCATAGTTTAAATGACAATTCAAAATTGAATCTTTATCATATGGGAAGATCCCACTTTTTCAAAAACCACTCAAACAAGCTCAACTTTCAAAAACCAAGGATCTACAGACTCACCAGCACCAATCTAGCACACCCACCAAAAATATTTTCAAAATTCAAAACTTGAATTCATGCGGCCATTTCATCAAACACTTGGCAGACACAAATCAAACAAAATCAAAACACTATAGTGTGCAGTGTTTTGAGCCTAACTGGTTCCCTATCTAGCTCACAACCATCTCAGTAGATCATCTAGCAAGATTAAGCAAGCACTAGCACCACTGTGAGCTTGCCAATATCATCAATGGTGAACAGCCGAGTGCATCCTTGCCACCCCAGTGTAGACAACAAGCTAGGAAAGAAACTAGCCATGCCAACCTTGTCTGGGAGATCACCCATGCCTCACCGCCCCCTCTCGACCAGCCCTGCCTCGAAGACACCGACCAGAGCACCCAGGAACGCCGCACCTGTGCCTCTGCCAACCGTGCCGAGCGTGCGCCAGAGCTCCACCCTCGACCGAAGCCCACAGACCGCACGCCGCCCTCGCCGCGTGCATACACGATCGCCACCGACCCAAGAGACCTCCAGACATCCCCGTTCGCCACCCCATGCCGCACAACCACCACTCGCCGTTGAAGACGCCGCCTCTGCCGCGCAGAGCGTCGCATGTTCCAGACCAACCCGCACCGCCCCGCGTCTCGCCACCGTATCGTTGAGCATCACCAGGGAACACTGCACTGTCCCCTACCTTCACCCATGCCAATAGCCGTCTGTACCATCGCCCCCGACGAGCTCACCGTGTGCCCCGTCGGTCCCCTCGCTCGACTATAAATAGAGGCCACCCCCAGTCGAATTGAGCACACCATTCTACTGCCCTCTCCTCACTGATCGTGCCACACCGTTCCCGGAGCAAGGCGAGCAACACCTCGTCGGAATTTCACTAGAGCCCGCCGCCTCAGGAGAAGAAGGGAGCCAGCGATTGGAGCCGCCCCAGGAGGAGCCACCGGTACCAGGAGATTCGTCGTCATCGACTTCGTCGTTCGTCCGCCTCGCCAACCCTCGCCTGCACCCCGGTGAGCCCACAGCAACCCCCACTGGCCGCGCTAGGTTTCTGTCTCGCCGACGTTGCCTTACGTCGATGATGACTCTCAGCCGTTGGATTAGAACCAAATCGAACGACCCACATCGCCCATACCGCTTCGCACCCCCTCTCTCACTGACGAGTGGGGACAGCCACTTAAACAGCCCGCGGAAGCGCTACGCTTAGCAGGCCGGCCCGTTAACTTTTCCCGCGCAACCCAGTTATTTGAATTAAAACTTTTTAATTTTATTTCAAACTCACTTCTGTACCCAGTTTCAAAAATCAACCCAGATCGATTCAGTTAACCAAATTGAATGAAACCAATTTTGTTAGAAAGGCTGGGAATGCTGAATCCAAGCCCGTTGGATTCAAGTCATTTGGATATATAGATCAACCATGGTAAAGATAACAAGGCAGAAGCTTTTATGCATTCAAACATTTTTCAAATTTAAACCATAATAGCATTTGAGTTGATTCCAACTATCAAAAATCACATTTAGCCATACCTTTCATAATATATAAAAATATATAGGGTTACTTACAGAAATAATGTTCAAGTAATAAAAGAATGCTACATAGGCATTTCTAGTCACTTTATGTAATTAAAATAAAAGGGTAAAACCTTATTAAATTGTGACACCACTTTAAATCATATTCCCATGGAATAAAATATGTGGTGATGACATGTGTCAACATGATCCCATGTTTGGTTTGGAGAATATTAAATCTTAAGTAGTTTTTCAATGAGTAGAAATTACTTCTCTAAAAATAAAAGGAATTAAACCAAGCCTTAATCTTGTAATGTTAGAGATGATGTTAGATCATCTATAGGACCCTTGTGTGTGATGATTGCAAGTAGTTAAGTATTGTTTGGTGATTGTGTACATCGTATTTATTTATAGACGCTAGTACCGACCAAGGATACGAGGAGGAAGGAGGATTCTACGAAGAAGAAGCCAAGGAGAACTTCAACCACTGCTCTGCACAAGGCAAGCTTTACTAACTAAGTGGACCAATGCAAGCTAACACTTGCAATATAACCTACTTATGCAAGCTACTACTTGCTTGTTACCATGACCACTATATGCCTTAAGCATATATGATCATCTCCACTTGATAAACCAATCCTAGTTTTACTTGCAAGCTTCTTACTTTATTTCTTTATCAAAGCTCTTACATAGAGCTTTCCTAAGTGAATGGTAGATACTAGAAAGATATGTGAAGGTTGCATAAAGAGCATAAAATTTGGCCTAAGCTAGATAATCTTGATGTCATCCTAAGGCATGAGATTGAACTTAGTTAAAACTCCACTAGTTTACCACCCCTCATTGGTACTCAATTCCACTTGTAGATGCTAGTGCTAAGCATAAAACTTGATCAACTTTAGATGGGAATACTTGGTGGAAAAATGGTTATGAAAACCTTGGAATGATGGATCATTATATTGAAATGTTTTGGACATGTGTTTCCGAACACCTGGTGATTTTGGTGATGAAAATGATGAGGCATGAGCCTTAGCCCCTTTATAAAACTGACTGTCATCTGGATGCGATACCATTCCAATTTTATCGTACAACCATAATACCCGAAGATTGGGTAGGGCTTGACTGGAAACTTATATACCTTAGTATTAGTTCCCTCACGGCCAAGGTCTGAGCTGAGGCTACCTTGTGAAGATTGTCCACCTGTGCAGTATCCAAGATGACAGTTGGTCATGGTTGGGAGGCCAAACTCACATGAGAGGTGCTTATACTAGGGCGTGTAATTGAAAGGTTAGGATTGATTATCCGCATACTGAGTATGGTGAATTCAAGATTTGCTCCTGACGGATGTATCGAATGTTGTGGTGAAAGTGTACAATCTCTGCAGAGTGTCAAACTATTCGAATAGCCGCGTCCGCGGTTATGGACAGTTGGAGTGGCCATACTGTTCCCCCGTCAGACTTTTCAAAATTACTTGTGAAATGAATTGAGACTTTGACTTGACCACAACAGGACTGTGGCATGAGATACAAGTTCCCACTTAGGTGTTATAAAACTTCAACTAGCATTCGTTGCTCCTAAACTTAGTAGAGATAAATCTAGCTTTTGCAAAACAACC
The DNA here is from genome assembly GCA_916181665.1 of Avena sativa. NCBI lineage: Eukaryota > Viridiplantae > Streptophyta > Magnoliopsida > Poales > Poaceae > Avena > Avena sativa. Next base: position 113,113,805 of record OV702283.1, read on the forward strand.
CTAGAGCCTAGTGTCCTATTATCAAAAAACCCCTGCACTTGTTAGTAATAGTTTGCGAGTACTTAAAGAGTACTCATGGCTTTGTCCCTGGCTATTCCCATGGCCAGACTATGAAGAGGAGTATCTGGAGGATGGAACCCAGGAAGGTTACGACAACTAGGATCATCTCCCATCGTCAACATTGCCTATGACCCCGAAGATGGAGCTTCGCCCACGCTATCGTTATTATTACGTATTCCGCTACTTGATGTTGTATTAAGAACTGGATCATGAGATCCCTATTTGTGTAAGAACTTATGTACGGTTTGTAATGGATGATGTACTATGGTATCCAATTATGTTATGTCTCGCAAAAATGGTAATCCTGGGATTGCGATGTATGGCATCACAGGCATCTGGGATTAAAAATCTGGGTGTTGACACTTGGGGATGTGTTCCACTTGCAAATTTATTTGTGTAATAATGAGGTTGTACTCTAGCTCCTTGGGAGCTTTGAAACACTCGTGTTGGCTTGTTCCAACACTTTGCTTTTTTTCCATTCATTTTTAGTTTGCTTTTTGTTTCTTAGAACCCTTGCTTGGTCGCAACATCTTTTCTATTCTTTAATCCCTTTCCTCAAAAATACAAAAAGATTTTTCCTTTTTTCCTTTTTTTTGTAAATGTGGATTCGCACTTTTTCTCTTTTCTTTTATATTATTATGAGAGTAATCGTGTTTGAGTTTTTGAAGGAAGACATGCCTATAAGGAAGAGAATCATGAAGTCGCTTATGAGAAGTATGTCCTATGTCTCCCACTTTTGAAGTTTGAGTTGTTTATCTTAGTTATTCGATTTGCTAAGATGTTATGCATGTGGGAGTAATTTAATTTAGTTAAAGTAAATATTTTTATTAGCATGATGGTTAGTTGTTGAAGCTCTTGCTATAGTTATTTTAGCTAACCGAGTCTTGTCTTGGAAATAATAGTGCCAAACAAGTACAATAAGAAAAAGTCAAAAATTTATGACTTGTTTGATGAATGATTGTCTTGAGAGTATACCCTTGAAGATACTTAACCCCATAGATATTTTGATAGTATTGACGACACTCTTGAAAGGAGTGTCTGATTGAAATAAATTCTAGTAGTAATTGTGATGCATGCAAAATCTAACTTTGTGGATCAAACCGTGGTACTAGCTCATAAAAAAGAGAGAAAGAATTTTTTTTGCTATTTATGTTCCTAGTGCACACCTTTGGGATGCCAAAAACTCCGCTAGATTTTGAATGATCTATGATATAACCCCGGATTTCGGCAATGATTTGATGACATGATTGGCATCAGTGTCAATATATGGGCAACAGTATTGGTATTCTCAAAGGTTGTGCATTCACTTGCAAAAGAAACAGCCAGCAATCCTTAAAAATAATGAAATTAAAAAGATATCTTTGAAGATCCACATAACAAGTCCTTGGCATGGTCTCATTACTACTCTACAAATTTTTCTTAAAAAACAATAATCGGATTAGAAGTGTTTTGATAGACTTGATTTATTGATGTGGGTGTAAATAAGACACTTTCGAGATTGAGTGACACGCGCATGAGGGAGGACAAAGTGCACAGAAAAGACTAGTGTGTGTGGCCAGTCTAGATATCCTATTAAGCTGCCAAGAGTGACACCCCCGGGCCAGTGGACGGGGTGTTACAGGGACGGACGATAAAACCGAGCCGCTAGACTACCGATTATGTGTTGTCTTTATTTATAATGATTTAGGATGGTGGGTGTTACGGTATAAGACCCTATTTATTATATCGATGTAAAAGAAGTTTTAATTTAATTTTGTAAAAAAATGTGCTTGATGTTTGATGCGGTAGCCTTTCGAGATTGAGTCGAGCGTACTCCACGAGAGTGGTGACGGGCGACGAAACCAAACCGCTAGAATAATTTTATATTCTATTTGTGTGTAATTTCTGTAGTTGTGGATAACTTATATGTTATTTGATGGATAACTTACATGCTAAATCCTGAATAACTCTCGTGTTAATGATGGATAATTTTTAGGGCAAATAAAATCGTATTATCTACCCCCTAACATGTGACTTATCCATGTTATAGTATGCAAGTTATCCACCTAAAACATATAAGTTATCCAGCACATAAACTTTAAATTCTATCAGCGGCTAAATTTTTGTAATGGTGGCTTATATATTATAGGGTGGGTAATTTATATGCTGAAGTCTGGATAACTTTAATTGGTGGGTAAATTTTAGAACCAAAAATATCGTGTTATTTAGTCAATGCGTACACAGTAGACACTTATGCCGGCCGTCAGAACGTCGGGTCAAGTTATGTAATTCTCGGGACGCGCCGGATATTTTTTTTGTGTCCATGCAAAAGACTCTCCACATAACATGTTTCATATGGTGGATAACATATATACTATGGCATGGATATGGGTTGCGGGGTGGATAAATTTTAGGTCCAAAAAAAATTCGTCGGAAAATACCAATATAGGATCTAGTTTCGAAGATCTTGTCGTGACTAGCTCAATGTTAAAGACGGATCATCAATATGATAGACAGTTTGAGCTACAAAATGCTTTAAATTTTCAAATTTTGTTAATGTGCATGACATCAGCAGCGTTGTCATTTTGTACTTATGCTTTAATCATCCTTTTCCACCAACCCAATGCATCTTTGGGCTATTAGGCTAAGCCTTAACGCTTGCTTGGTCAGGCCCCGACAACATGGATAGTAACATGCATGATTCCTCCATCTTGTAACAACATATGAGGACAACACTGTCTAAACGTCTGCTAGGTTTTGCCATCACTAGAACGGTCGCTAGGTAGCAAATCCCTTATATAAAAGTCCAATAAAATTTTGAAACCCACTTTTCCAGCAGGGGGAGGGGGCAGCTTCTTGTTCCTACACTGTTAAGAGTAGTTAGTATCATATGTTAGTATTATGCATATGATACTAGTATACAATACTATATGTATAATGCATGATATCATATATTAGTATCATAGACTTATAATATTGTTTTATAGAATCTTAATGCAAATTTGTGTACAATTTTTTTTTATTTTTACGTGCTATGATACCGTATCTATCTATGATACTATCAGCATCTCTTTCATCATTAATTGTAGTGACACATAAGCATTTTGCATGCATGTAGTGTATGATACCACATATGATACCCTATTGGGGTGTAAGGGTCCCAACCTTTAATAAGGTAGAGTCCCCTGTGTTTACAATGCTAGTCCCTGGATCAATAGCTAGCATCCACAGTTAAGATGTAATATCAAGAAACAGAAGTCATAATACAACTTTATAACCAGGAATAACATAATTTTATTACATCTTACATAGCTCATTTGGCTATTACAATACATTGCAGCAGAATATTTATAAGCATGGGGTCCTTCATCTTCAAAGTGCCACAGACAGACATGTTGGTTGTAGACTTTGTAATCCTAATCAACACACTTCACTAAATCAATCAAACCTGCAACATAACAAGTTACAGCCACAAGGGTCAATACATTTGAATTGTATTGGCAAGTGATACTACGGTAGTATAGTGGAGTCTATCATCTATATGCATTTGGCTAAGTGGAGTTGAGGCTTGCATTGCTCAAAATAGATTTTTCCTTAACTTTTGAAAACACTAAGTTTTTGCTTGACAAAAATCATTTTTCTAAATCAAAGATTGAAGAACCTTTAACCCTTGTTCAAACACAAGTTTTTAACTTTGAAATTTGAATGATGAGATTCTTGATTGCTTCCATGTCTTGATTCTCAAATTGTCCTTTACCAGGGACATGGCTAAGTACTTAGATTTTACACTCTGCAGAGGTGGTGCACTTTCCCCACAAGACTTGGTTTCCCAAGAAAAGATCTTTCAGAAGCCTTCCCTTAGACCAAAATGGACGCGCTCCAACCTATCAAACTCTACCACCCACTGTCCATATGGCTAAGTTCTTGCAATCTATATGATCCAGGCAGAGCCCATAATGCCAAGTGGTTGCACTTGAAGCTTCTCAACAATTGACATCTCAAATCTCTTTGTTCCTGGGTGGCCATCCACAAGTGAGATACACAAGGTAAACCATAAACATGGGCCTTGTGTAACCACTCAACCAAAAACCACCAAGCAATTACCATTCCACCCAGGTGATTCATTAACTTAGTTGTTTTATTAAACAAAACACAAGTCCTCAGACTTAGAAATTTTTCCATAGTATGGATATATATTCCACCCTTGTTTTCTATTAGCTAAGCTAAGCTTGATAGTAGTAGGAATATTAACTTAGGAAAGTTTCTACTAAGGTTTCCTCTACTAGGTTTTCCTATAGCAAGGTTTATACTTAGCAAAATTCCATGCAAGTTTTACTTAGAAAAATCACTAATGCATAGTGAAAGTAATGGGACAAAAGTATGAAGCATCACTTGCCTTTTTGGTAGAGGGTATAAGTTCACTCCTTGTCCTTGCAACAATCAAACTCTTCAAGTCACTACAATTCAATCAAGCAAGGCACAATCTCAATCTACCAATCAAGCAAAACATCACATAAAATCATAGAACCAAGATAATGCATGCAAGCATGCCAAGGATTGTTTTATTTGAAAAAGTGGTTCCTAATGGTTCATAAACATTGGAAAACACCTAATGGTCATTTTATAAAGTGGCAAAGTCATTTGCAAAAGGTTTCACTTTATAAACCATTTTCAAAACAAAGTATCATTTTATGTGGTGCAGAAATATTTTTACTAAGGCATTAATCTATAGGGTTCACCAAATATGTTTTCAAACCATAAAACTTGGTGTTTGGGGATAGAGAGTTTAAAACAAAACATTTCCCAAAATTTTTCTTCCAAAACCATTTTTAATAAATAAACTATATTTTTATTTGTCTAGAAATGGTTTTAAATCAAAGAATCATTCTTTTGTTTCACCAAATACATTTTTGAAACCACAAAGTGTTTCCTATGGTCAGTAGGTTCAAATCACTCCATTTGCAAAAGATTTTATCCCCAAAATCATTTTTGAACAATTTTTACAATCTAAACAAGCATACAAATGTTTCTGCAAAAGAAACCATTTTTCCAGAAGCATTTTACTAAACAAATGGCATGGTTGGCTAGGGCTTGTTCCACTGATTCCAATGATATAAAGTTTGCAAAATTTGTACGTGTGGATCAAAAGTTACAAGGGTTTCAAAATTGCATCTAAATCAGATTTCAAATTCTATTTTAAATCAGCTAGTGCCACACGTCTTAACTCTATTCGTCCATACCATTTCGCCTGGATCGGCTGCTCTGGTGCGTTGGATATTAAACAGATCGTGCGGTGCAGAGCTGTTCGTACCCCTTCGATTAGTGGATCTATCGTAGCGCTTGGATATACATCCTACGGTGCACAGCACGTTAGCCATCGAGTGGCGGCGCTGGCGGCGGCAGGTGGCGGCGTGCGCTCAGCCGATGACGGCGCCGACGATACAGGGAGCTAGAGGAACTGGGAGATAGCTCACCAGAATCGCCGAAGCTTGCTGATGCTCAACGTGGTTGTCGCTGGGCAGGGGGCGCACGGGGTTGTCCTTAATCTTTCGCCGGAGTTCGTTCTGGCGACGGGCGTGCTCTGGTGCTGTCGAAGATGAACTTACTGAGCGCGCTAAGGCAAACGGAAAGCAGTGTTAGATGCGTGCGAGAGAGGAGCGTGCAAGAGCATCAACGAGAGGGGAAGGGGCGGACAGAAGCTACCTGGGGCACTCGCCGGAGTTAAACCAGACGGTGGCGGTGCTTGGAGTCGTCGTTGCCGAGGCTCAGGAGCGCGCACGAGCGAGCTGGCGATGCGGAAAGGTCCGCCAGGAGATGGTGATCACAGCTGCGTGCTCGAGGAGGCAAGAGGTGGCGTGGTGCTGCCGGAATCCTCGCCGGAGCGTCGTCGGACAGTGGGCGGTGTCTGGCGAAATTCGGCAGCCTGGGGGCGCACTTGGGGGAGGAGACAGAGGGGAAATGGAAGGGAGACGCTGGCGTTTAAATGTGCGTGGTCGCTGGACTGAATCAACGCGGCAGTAACGAGTATTGACGCGAGCTTTAATCGGCAGAAACCGCCGGCGATGTTTGCGCGCGGGTGAAGACGATGAACAGGAAGGTGGGGTCGGCTGGTCAGCGAGAGAGGAAGTGAGGGGGAGGGTTCCACTTGTCATTGGCTCTGCGGGTCGTCTGGTGAGTGAGAGAAAAACGCTTCGGGGAGAGAGGGAAATGGGCTGCTGGGCTGGGATGGGCTTAGCTGGGCTGGGTCTTCTTTGCTCTATTTTTTTCTGTCCTGAATCTTTTTCTTTTTCTCTTTTGATTTTCTGTTTTGAATTTCAATCAACAAAACAAACATTCAAAACAATTCAAACATTCACCACATTTGCAATTGAATTTGGTTATGTTTAAAAACATAAACCAAAGTCCAAAAATAAAAATAATATTTTTATTTTAGAGTCCATTTATAATTAAATAAAATGGACACTAGTTAATAAATCAAATGGGTTTTAATTTATTTTAAAACTCCATTTGAAATCTAAATATTTTCAAAACCAAATCAGTAGGTTTTATTTGAAAATAAAAGATACTTGGAGAACTTGTTTAAAATAAAATAACATTTTTATTTTAGGGTCCATTAATAATTAAATAAAATGGACCTTAGTTATTAAATCAAATATGATTTGTTTTATTAAAATATTTATTTTGAAATCTAATATAAGACCAAAAACACTTCAGTAGGTTTTAATTGAGAATATAAAATATTTGGAAAGCTTGTTTAAAATAAAATAATAAGTTTTGATGTTTAATTAAAATAGTAAAACCTTTTTATTTTTAATAAACTTTGGATATTAAATCCTTATTATTTTATCTAAATAAACCTTTACTCTTTTAATCAAAGCAAAACATTTTAATTCAAAAGATTGGCCAAGGTTTAATTTGACTCTATAAAATAATCTTTATTTATAAATCTACCTTTTCTTTTGAAAACCAAATCTTTTATTAAAAGATCCAAAATAGTAATTTTTAAATATTTTTAAGTTTATTGTTTATTTTAACTTTTTAAATCCCTTTAGGATTTTATTTGATCCAAATTGGTTTGAAGGTTTCCAATTGGATTCAAAAAGTTTCTTCTCACCCTGAAAATCAAACAAAGTTTTATTTTATTCATTTATTTTCACATTACAAGATTTGGAAAATCTTGGGTTGTGACAGGCTACCACCCTTAAAATAAATCTCGTCCCGAGATTTTGGAAGGCTAGGGTTTACAAGTAGGCTCAAAACAACTAGGGTACTACCACCCTTAAAATAAATTTCAAACAAAATTACATATTGGCCATCTTGGGATCCTGGGGAAACTTCTCTAAGCAAACAATTGCATGGTGTCTTTTGTTTTCACACTTGAAACATGTGACAAGGCTGTGATCCTTTATAGGCTGGTTTATCTTGTGCTTCATCTTTCCTGGACAGAAGTTTGCATAGTGGCCTAGTTCCTTGCATTTGAAACACATCACTTGGCTGATATCTTTCTTTTCCTTTGGTATCATTGCCTCTTGTTTGTTTCTTTGGTTCTTCTTCTTTTCTGGGCATTCATTGGCATAGTGTCCCATCTCTTTGCAATTGTAACATTGCACTTGAGTAATATCCTTCTTGTTAGGGTTGAGGCATTTCTTCTTCTTCTTGGGTCTCTCCAAAGCTAGGAGTTCTTCTAGTTCATGTTCTTCATATCTCATCTCAGAGGTGGGAAATCTTTCTCTCTTCTTGGGGCATTGATCTTCATGCTCCTTGGATGCATGATCCTTGTCTCCACAAGTATTGCTAGCTTGGGTTCCTTCTAGATTAATATCTTTGTCATCCTTGTTGTCATTAGCTCTTTGGGAAAAGTTTTCTCCCATGTTGATCACTTGAGTAACCAATACTTGTAACAATTGGGATTGAAGTTTCAAAATCCTTTGTATGGCTGGGTCTAGTCCATTGTTGTTGGCTAAAAGCTGGGTTCTCTCTTGGCTCAACTAGATTTTGGGTTGCTATGAGTTCTCTCATGTTGTCCTCTTGGTTGTTGTTGGTGTCATCAACCTTGATGTTGGGGTTTCTTGGAGAAGTCATCTGTTTGGGTTGGATTGGGATTATAATAGGCAAAATATTTCTAAGGGAATAATTCTATTCACACACATCACAATTCACACAAGCAATGTGCAAGCAATCACAAACAAACATTCCACTTAAACAACAAGTTTCAAGTATATTTTTAGGCAACCAAAAATATTTTTGTTACACCACCTAAGTTGGTGTGTTTGTCTTAAACTAAATATGGTGGTCCATCTATATGGTTCATTTGCATTCTTTCCATCCTTCTTGGTTGATTCTCCTTGAATGATATCTTTTATTCTTGAGAAAATTATTGGTCACAAGTCTTCAAAGGTGATGATGGCTCCTTCTATTTTGTGTTTCCTTAGTCTCCAATTCTTGAGCAAGATTTCCTTGTCTCACTTGTCCTTAGTGATATCCAATGTTGAAGTCCTTGGTGAATATGCTGAAGATGTTGAAGTCATTAGAGTTGAAGATGTTGAAGTCATTAGAGTTGATGAAGTCCTTTCCACATGGTGTAGTCTTTGGCCATGGGGTAGGTTTTTCCATCAAGTTGAAATAGAAGAGATGTAGAGTCAAAACCAAAATGGTTGAGGAAAGAGTTTACAAGATTGTTTGTAAATAAGTTTTGGAACAAATACAACTCCTATTTTTCTAAGGGGTTTTGTCCAATCCTAGGTTTACAAATCCTACAGGCAACACAATGCTCTGATATCATCTGTAAGGGTCCCAACCTTTAATAAGGTATAGTCCCCTGTGTTTACAATGCTAGTCCCTGGATCAATAGCTAGCATCCACAGTTAAGATGTAATATCAAGAAACAGAGGTCATAATACAACTTTATAACCAGGAATAACATAATTTTATTACATATTACATAGCTCATTTGGCTATTACAATACATTGTAGCAGAATATTTATAAGCATGGGGTCCTTCATCTTCAAAGTGCCACAGGCAGACATGTTGGTTGTAGACTTTGTAATCCTAATCAACACACTTCACTAAATCAATCAAACCTGCAACATAACAAGTTACAGCCACAACGGTCAATACATTTGAATTGTATTGGCAAGTGATACTATGGTAGTATAGTGGAGTCTATCATCTATATGCATTTGGCTAAGTGGAGTTGAGGCTTGCATCGCTCAAAATAGATTTTTCCTTAACTTTTGAAAACACTAAGTTTTTGCTTGACAAAAATCATTTTTCTCAATCAAAGATTGAAGATCCTTTAACCCTTGTTCAAACACAAGTTTTTAACTTTGAAATTTGAATGATGAGATTCTTGATTGCTTCCATGTCTTGATGCTCAAATTGTCCTTTACCAGGGACATGGCTAAGTACTTAGATTTTACACTCTACAGAGGTGGTGCACTTTCCCCACAAGACTTGGTTTCCCAAGACAAGATCTTTCAGAAGCCTTCCCTTAGACCAAAATGGACGCGCTCCAACCTATCAAACTCTACCACCCACTGTCCATATGGCTAAGTTCTTGCAACCTATATGATCCAGGCAGAGCCCATAATGCCAAGTGGTTGCACTTGAAGCTTCTCAACACTTGACATCTCAAATCTCTTTGTTCCTGGGTGGCCATCCACAAGTGAGATACACAAGGTAAACCATAAACATGGGCCTTGTGTAACCACTCAACCAAAAACCACCAAGCAATTACCATTCCACCCAGGTGATTCATTAACTTAGTTGTTTTATTAAACAAAACACAAGTCCTTAGACTTAGAATCCATAGTATGGATATATATTCCATCCTTGTTTTCTATTAGCTAAGCTAAGCTTGATAGTAGTAGGAATCTTAACTTAGGAAAGTTTCTACTAAGGTTTCATCTACTAGGTTTTCCTATAGCAAGGTTTATACTTAGCAAAATTCCATGCAAGTTTTACTTAGAAAAATCACTAATGCATAGTGAAAGTAATGGGACAAAAGTATGAAGCATCACTTGCCTTTTTGGTAGAGGGTATAAGTTCACTCCTTGTCCTTGCAACAATCAAACTCTTCAAGTCACTACAATTCAATCAAGCAAGGCACAATCTCAATCTACCAATCAAGCAAAACATCACATAAAATCATAGAACCAAGATAATGCATGCAAGCATGTCAAGGATTGTTTTATTTGAAAAAGTGGTTCCTAATGGTTCATAAACATTGGAAAACACCTAATGGTCATTTTATAAAGTGGCAAAGTCATTTGCAAAAGGTTTCACTTTATAAACCATTTTCAAAACAAAGTATCATTTTATGTGGTGTAGAAATATTTTTACTAAGGCATTAATCTATAGAGTTCACCAAATATGTTTTCAAACCATAAAACTTGGTGTTTGGGGTTAGAGAGTTTAAAACAAAACATTTCCCAAAAGTTTTCTTCCAAAACCATTTTTAATAAATAAACTATATTTTTATTTGTCTAGAAATGGTTTTAAATCAAAGAATCATTATTTTGTTTCACCAAATACATTTTTGAAACCACAAAGTGTTTCCTATGGTCAGTAGGTTCAAATCACTCCATTTGCAAAAGATTTTATCCCCAAAATCATTTTTGAACAATTTTTACAATGTAAACAAGCATACAAATGTTTCTGCAAAAACAAACCATTTTTCCAGAAGCATTTTACTAAACAAATGGCATGGTTGGCTAGGGCTTGTTCCACTGATTCCAATGATATAAAGTTTGCAAAATTTGGACGTGTGGATCAAAAGTTACAAGGGTTTCAAAATTTCATCTAAATCAGATTTCAAATTCTATTTATCAGCTAGTGCCACGCGTCTTAATTCTATTCGTCCATACCATTTCGCCTGGATCGGCTGCTCTGTGCGTTGGATATTAAACAGATCGTGCGGCGCAGAGCTGGTCATACCCCTTCGATTAGTGGATCTATCGTAGCGCTTGGATATACATCCTACGGTGCACAGCACGTTAGCCATCGAGTGGCGGCGCTGGCGGCTGCAGGTGGCGGCGTGCGCTCAGCCGATGACGGCGCCGATGATACAGGGAGCTAGAGGAACAGGGAGATAGCTCACCAGAATCGCCGAAGCTTGCTGATGCTCAACGTGGTTGTCGCTGGGCAGGGGGCGCACGGGGTTGTCCTTAATCTTTCGCCGGAGTTCGTTCTGGCGACGGGCGTGCTCTGGTGCTGTCGAAGATGAACTTACTAAGCGTGCTAAGGCAAACAGAGAGCAGTGTTAGATGCGTGCGAGAGAGGAGCATGCGAGAGCAACAACGAGAGGGGAAGGGGCGGACAGAAGCTACCTGGGGCACTCGCCGGAGTTAAACCAGACGGTGGCGGCGCTTGGAGTCGTCGTTGCCGAGGCTCAGGAGTACGCGCGAGCGAGCTGGCGATGTGGAAAGGTCCGCCAGGAGATGGTGATCACAGCTGCGTGCTCGAGGAGGCAAGAGGTGGCGTGGTGCTGCCGGAATCCTCGCCGGAGCGTCGTCGGACAGTGGGCGGTGTCTGGCGAAATTCGGCAGCCTGGGGGCGCACTTGGGGGAGGAGACGGAGGGGAAATGGAAGGGAGACGCTGGCGTTTAAATGTGCGTGGTCGCTGGACTGAATCAACGCGGCAGTAACGAGTATTGACGCGAGCTTTAATCGGCAGAAACCGCCGGCGATGTTTGCACGCGGGTGAAGACGATGAACAGGAAGGTGGGGTCGGATGGTCAGCGAGAGAGGAAGTGAGGGGGAGGGTTCCACTTGTCATTGGCTCTGCGGGTCGTCTGGTGAGTGAGAGAAAAACGCTTCGGGGAGAGAGGGAAATGGGCTGCTGGGCTGGGATGGGCTTAGCTGGGCTGGGTCTTCTTTGCTCTATTTTTTTCTGTCCTAAATCTTTTTCTTTTTCTCTTTTGATTTTCTGTTTTGAATTTCAATCAACAAAACAAACATTCAAAACAATTCAAACATTCACCACATTTGCAATTGAATTTGGTTATGTTTAAAAACATAAACCAAAGTCCAAAAATAAAAATAATATTTTTATTTTAGAGTCCATTTATAATTAAATAAAATGGACACTAGTTAATAAATCAAATGGGTTTTAATTTATTTTAAAACTCCATTTGAAATCTAAATATTTTCAAAACCAAATCAGTAGGTTTTATTTGAAAATAAAAGATACTTGGAGAACTTGTTTAAAATAAAATAACATTTTTATTTTAGGGTCCATTAATAATTAAATAAAATGGACCTTAGTTATTAAATCAAATATGATTTGTTTTATTAAAATATTTATTTTGAAATCTAATATAAGACCAAAAACACTTCAGTAGGTTTTAATTGAGAATATAAAATATTTGGAAAGCTTGTTTAAAATAAAATAATAAGTTTTGATGTTTAATTAAAATAGTAAAACCTTTTTATTTTTAATAAACTTTGGATATTAAATCCTTATTATTTTATCTAAATAAACCTTTACTCTTTTAATCAAAGCAAAACATTTTAATTCAAAAGATTGGCCAAGGTTTAATTTGACTCTATAAAATAATCTTTATTTATAAATCTACCTTTTCTTTTGAAAACCAAATCTTTTATTAAAAGATCCAAAATAGTAATTTTTAAATATTTTTAAGTTTATTGTTTATTTTAACTTTTTAAATCCCTTTAGGATTTTATTTGATCCAAATTGGTTTGAAGGTTTCCAATTGGATTCAAAAAGTTTCTTCTCACCCTGAAAATCAAACAAAGTTTTATTTTATTCATTTATTTTCACATTAAAAGATTTGGAAAATCTTGGGTTGTGACAGGCTACCACCCTTAAAATAAATCTCGTCCCGAGATTTGGGAAGGCTAGGGTTTACAAGTAGGCTCAAAACAACTAGGGTACTACCACCCTTAAAATAAATTTCAAACAAAATTACATATTGGCCATCTTGGGATCCTGGGGAAACTTCTCTAAGCAAACAATTGCATGGTGTCTTTTGTTTTCACACTTGAAACATGTGACAAGGCTGTGATCCTTTATAGGCTGGTTTATCTTGTGCTTCATCTTTCCTGGACAGAAGTTTGCATAGTGGCCTAGTTCCATGCATTTGAAACACATCACTTGGCTGATATCTTTCTTTTCCTTTGGTATCATTGCCTCTTGTTTGTTTCTTTGGTTCTTCTTCTTTTCTGGGCATTCATTGGCATAGTGTCCCATCTCTTTGCAATTGTAACATTGCACTTGAGTAATATCCTTCTTGTTAGGGTTGAGGCATTTCTTCTTCTTCTTGGGTCTCTCCAAAGCTAGGAGTTCTTCTAGTTCATGTTCTTCATATCTCATCTCAGAGGTGGGAAATCTTTCTCTCTTCTTGGGGCATTGATCTTCATGCTCCTTGGATGCATGATCCTTGTCTCCACAAGTATTGCTAGCTTGGGTTCCTTCTAGATTAATATCTTTGTCATCCTTGTTGTCATTAGCTCTTTGGGAAAAGTTTTCTCCCATGTTGATCACTTGAGTAACCAATACTTGTAACAATTGGGATTGAAGTTTCAAAATCCTTTGTATGGCTGGGTCTAGTCCATTGTTGTTGGCTAAAAGCTGGGTTCTCTCTTGGCTCAACTAGATTTTGGGTTGCTATGAGTTCTCTCATGTTGTCCTCTTGGTTGTTGTTGGTGTCATCAACCTTGATGTTGGGGTTTCTTGGAGAAGTCATCTGTTTGGGTTGGATTGGGATTATAATAGGCAAAATATTTCTAAGGGAATAATTCTATTCACACACATCACAATTCACACAAGCAATGTGCAAGCAATCACAAACAAACATTCCACTTAAACAACAAGTTTCAAGTATATTTTTAGGCAACCAAAAATATTTTTGTTACACCACCTAAGTTGGTGTGTTTGTCTTAAACTAAATATGGTGGTCCATCTATATGGTTCATTTGCATTCTTTCCATCCTTCTTGGTTGATTCTCCTTGAATGAGATCTTTTATTCTTGAGAAAATTATTGGTCACAAGTCTTCAAAGGTGATGATGGCTCCTTCTATTTTGTGTGTCCTTAGTCTCCAAATCTTGAGCAAGATTTCCTTGTCTCACTTGTCCTTAGTGATATCCAAGGTTGAAGTCCTTGGTGAATATGCTGAAAAGATGTTGAAGTCATTAGAGTTGAAGATGTTGAAGTCATTAGAGTTGATGAAGTCCTTTGCACATGGTGTAGTCTTTGGCCATGGGGTAGGTTTTTCCATCAAGTTGAAATAGAAGAGATGTAGAGTCAAAACCAAAATGGTTGAGGAAAGAGTTTACAAGATTGTTTGTAAATAAGTTTTGGAACAAATACAACTCCTATTTTTCTAAGGGGTTTTGTCCAATCCTAGGTTTACAAATCCTACAGGCAACACAATGCTCTGATACCATCTGTAAGGGTCCCAACCTTTAATAAGGTAGAGTCCCCTGTGTTTACAATGCTAGTCCCTGGATCAATAGCTAGCATCCACAGTTAAGATGTAATATCAAGAAACAGAGGTCATAATACAACTTTATAACCAGGAATAACATAATTTTATTACATCTTACATAGCTCATTTGGCTATTACAATACATTGCAGCAGAATATTTATAAGCATGGGGTCCTTCATCTTCAAAGTGCCACAGGCAGACATGTTGGTTGTAGACTTTGTAATCCTAATCAACACACTTCACTAAATCAATCAAACCTGCAACATAACAAGTTACAGCCACAACGGTCAATACATTTGAATTGTATTGGCAAGTGATACTATGGTAGTATAGTGGATTCTATCATCTATATGCATTTGGCTAAGTGGAGTTGAGGCTTGCATCGCTCAAAATAGATTTTTCCTTAACTTTTGAAAACGCTAAGTTTTTGCTTGACAAAAATCATTTTTCTCAATCAAAGATTGAAGATCCTTTAACCCTTGTTCAAACACAAGTTTTTAACTTTGAAATTTGAATGATGAGATTCTTGATTGCTTCCATGTCTTGATGCTCAAATTGTCCTTTACCAGGGACATGGCTAAGTACTTAGATTTTACACTCTGCAGAGGTGGTGCACTTTCCCCACAAGACTTGGTTTCCCAAGACAAGATCTTTCAGAAGCCTTCCCTTAGACCAAAATGGACGCGCTCCAACCTATCAAACTCTACCACCCACTGTCCATATGGCTAAGTTCTTGCAACCTATATGATCCAGGCAGAGCCCATAATGCCAAGTGGTTGCACTTGAAGCTTCTCAACACTTGACATCTCAAATCTCTTTGTTCCTGGGTGGCCATCCACAAGTGATATACACAAGGTAAACCATAAACATGGGCCTTGTGTAACCACTCAACCAAAAACCACCAAGCAATTACCATTCCACCCAGGTGATTCATTAACTTAGTTGTTTTATTAAACAAAACACAAGTCCTTAGACTTAGAAATTTTTCCATAGTATGGATATATATTCCATCCTTGTTTTCTATTAGCTAATCTAAGCTTGATAGTAGTAGGAATCTTAACTTAGGAAAGTTTCTACTAAGGTTTCATCTACTAGGTTTTCCTATAGCAAGGTTTATACTTAGCAAAATTCCATGCAAGTTTTACTTAGAAAAATCACTAATGCATAGTGAAAGTAATGGGACAAAAGTATGAAGCATCACTTGCCTTTTTGGTAGAGGGTATAAGTTCACTCCTTGTCCTTGCAACAATCAAACTCTTCAAGTCACTACAATTCAATCAAGCAAGGCACAATCTCAATCTACCAATCAAGCAAAACATCACATAAAATCATAGAACCAAGATAATGCATGCAAGCATGTCAAGGATTGTTTTATTTGAAAAAGTGGTTCCTAATGGTTCATAAACATTGGAAAACACCTAATGGTCATTTTATAAAGTGGCAAAGTCATTTGCAAAAGGTTTCACTTTATAAACCATTTTCAAAACAAAGTATCATTTTATGTGGTGTAGAAATATTTTTACTAAGGCATTAATCTATAGGGTTCACCAAATATGTTTGCAAACCATAAAACTTGGTGTTTGGGGTTAGAGAGTTTAAAACAAAACATTTCCCAAAAGTTTTCTTCCAAAACCATTTTTAATAAATAAACTATATTTTTATTTGTCTAGAAATGGTTTTAAATCAAAGAATCATTCTTTTGTTTCACCAAATACATTTTTGAAACCACAAAGTGTTTCCTATGGTCAGTAGGTTCAAATCACTCCATTTGCAAAAGATTTTATCCCCAAAATCATTTTTGAACAATTTTTACAATGTAAACAAGCATACAAATGTTTCTGCAAAAACAAACCATTTTTCCAGAAGCATTTTACTAAACAAATGGCATGGTTGGCTAGGGCTTGTTCCACTGATTCCAATGATATAAAGTTTGCAAAATTTGGACGTGTGGATCAAAAGTTACAAGGGTTTCAAAATTTCATCTAAATCAGATTTCAAATTCTATTTTAAATCAGCTAGTTCCACGCGTCTTAATTCTATTCGTCCATACCATTTCGCCTGGATCGGCTGCTCTGTGCGTTGGATATTAAACAGATCGTGCGGCGCAGAGCTGTTCATACCCCTTCGATTAGTGGATCTATCGTAGCGCTTGGATATACATCCTACGGTGCACAGCACGTTAGCCATCGAGTGGCGGCGCTGGCGGCTGCAGGTGGCGACGTGCGCTCAGCCGATGACGGCGCCGATGATACAGGGCGCTAGAGGAACAGGGAGATAGCTCACCATAATCGCCGAAGCTTGCTGATGCTCAACGTGGTTGTCGCTGGGCAGGGGGCGCACGGGGTTGTCCTTAATCTTTCGCCGGAGTTCGTTCTGGCGACGGGCCTGCTCTGGTGCTGTCGAAGATGAACTTACTGAGCGCGCTAAGGCAAACAGAGAGCAGTGTTAGATGCGTGCGAGAGAGGAGCGTGCGAGAGCATCAACGAGAGGGGAAGGGGCGGACAGAAGCTACCTGGGGCACTCGCCGGAGTTAAACCAGACGGTGGCGGCGCTTGGAGTCGTCGTTGCCGAGGCTCAGGAGCACGCGCGAGCGAGCTGGCGATGTGGAAAGGTCCGCCAGGAGATGGTGATCACAGCTGCGTGCTCGAGGAGGCAAGAGGTGGCGTGGTGCTGCCGGAATCCTCGCCGGAGCATCGTCGGACAGTGGGCGGTGTCTGGCGAAATTCGGCAGCCTGGGGGCGCACTTGGGGGAGGAGACGGAGGGGAAATGGAAGGAATACGCTGGCGTTTTAATGTGCGTGGTCGCTGGACTGAATCAACGCGGCAGTAACGAGTATTGACGCGAGCTTTAATCGGCAGAAACCGCCGGCGATGTTTGCGCGCGAGTGAAGACGATGAACAGGAAGGTTGGGTCGGCTGGTCAGCGAGAGAGGAAGTGAGGGGGAGGGGTCCACTTGTCATTGGCTCTGCGGGTCGTCTGGTGAGTAAGAGAAAAACGCTTCGGGGAGAGAGGGAAATGGGCTGCTGGGCTGGGATGGGCTTAGCTGGGCTGGGTCTTCTTTGCTCTATTTTTTTCTGTCCTAAATCTTTTTCTTTTTCTCTTTTGATTTTCTGTTTTGAATTTCAATCAACAAAACAAACATTCAAAACAATTCAAACATTCACCACATTTGCAATTGAATTTGGTTATGTTTAAAAACATAAACCAAAGTCCAAAAATAAAAATAATATTTTTATTTTAGAGTCCATTTATAATTAAATAAAATGGACACTAGTTAATAAATCAAATGGGTTTTAATTTATTTTAAAACTCCATTTGAAATCTAAATATTTTCAAAACCAAATCAGTAGGTTTTATTTGAAAATAAAAGATACTTGGAGAACTTGTTTAAAATAAAATAACATTTTTATTTTAGGGTCCATTAATAATTAAATAAAATGGACCTTAGTTATTAAATCAAATATGATTTGTTTTATTAAAATCTTTATTTTGAAATCTAATATAAGACCAAAAACACTTCAGTAGGTTTTTAATTGAGAATATAAAATATTTGGAAAGCTTGTTTAAAATAAAATAATAAGTTTTGATGTTTATTAAAATAGTAAAACCTTTTTATTTTTAATAAACTTTGGATATTAAATCCTTATTATTTTATCTAAATAAACCTTTACTCTTTTAATCAAAGCAAAACATTTTAATTCAAAAGATTGGCCAAGGTTTAATTTGACTCTATAAAATAATCTTTATTTATAAATCTACCTTTTCTTTTGAAAACCAAATCTTTTATTAAAAGATCCAAAATAGTAATTTTTAAATATTTTTAAGTTGATTGTTTATTTTAACTTTTTAAATCCCTTTAGGATTTTATTTGATCCAAATTGGTTTGAAGGTTTCCAATTGGATTCAAAAAGTTTCTTCTCACCCTGAAAATCAAACAAAGTTTTATTTTATTCATTTATTTTTCACATTACAAGATTTGGAAAATCTTGGGATGTGACATGGGGCTAGTCTAAGACCTTTTTCAGTAGTGTCGTAAATTCAATGGCCGGTAAGTAGCACTACTGGAAAAACCATCTTCGGTTCGATCAGAACAAGCCCAGCAGTCCCGGCCCGTCACGAACCGCGACTAGTGCTGGCACTAGTCCCGGTCCGTGAGGCCTCCAACGGCTAGAAATGGACATAAGCATTAGTCCCGGGCTGGACCAGAGCATTAGTCTCGGTCCGTAATACGGCCCGGGACTAATAAGCTGGAGCGTGGCAACAACTCTTTTCGGGGACTATTAGTCCCGGGTCGTATCACGGCCCAGGACTAATTGTCCATCACTATATATACAGCTCCCTGGCCAGCTGCCCTAAAGCATATGGTGGCCATTTTTCTCAAAGAAAGCAAGAGAGTTCATGCCATTTTTTTTCTCAAGATTTAGTTTGCAACACCTAAATCCAAAGCTTTAAAAGGTTAGAACTTCATTCTTTCATCTCTTATTGCTACTTTAGCTCTATATAATGCTCTAGAAGTATAGAGATATGGATCAAATGCATATGCATGCTCTAGAAGTAGCTAGAAGGATTTTGATATATATGTGTAACAAATTTTGATTAGGCACATAGTTACTGAAAATTGAAATGTGTAATTTTAGAGTTTTAGAGCTTAGAATGGAATGAGGTTTTCACTGATAGAACAATAATAAAAAACTCCACATTTATCATGTTGATTGTTTTCTCCAATTCACAAATTGGTGCATGTAAATTTTTCAAAATTCAAAATTAATGCTCTAGAAGCTCTCAATATAACTTGTAATAATTTTATCATGTTGTGTAATGGTTTTTGATATACTTTTACTATAATGCAGATGGTCCGGGAATGGATGTACGGTACTGACCGACGCTCTGGCGAGTTCATTAATGGCGTGCATGAATTCATCCGTGTTGCTGATGCAAACAAGCACAATGGTTTTGTATTCTGTCCATGTAATGGATGTAGGAATCAGAAGGATTACTCTGACTCAAAAACCCTTCACATCCACCTGTTAAAGTCTGGCTTCATGCCCAGTTATAATTGTTGGAGCAAGCATGGAGAGAGAGGGGTTATAATGGAAGACAATGAAGAAGAGGAGGAGGATGACAACTATCATGGTTTCCCTGAGTACGGAGATACTTCCATGGGGGATGCTGAAGGGGAGGATGAATAAGAGACACATGATGAACCCGCTGATGATCTTGGTCGGACCATTGCCGATGCACGAAGAGATTGTGAAACTGAAAAGGATAGGGAGAAGTTCAATCACATGCTAGAGGATCACAAAAAGTTGTTGTACCCAAATTGCGAAAATGGTCTGAAAAAGTTGGGCAGCACACTGGAATTGCTGCGATGGAAGGCTGAGTGTGCTATACCTGACTCCTCATTTGAAAAGTTGCTGAAAATGATGAACAATATGCTTCCAAAAGATAATGTATTACCCGCCAGTACATACGAAGCAAAGAAGGTTGTCTGCCCTCTAGGTTTACAGGTTCAGAAGATACATGCATGCCCTAATTACTGCATCCTCTACCGCGGTGAGGAGTATGAGAATTTAGATGCATGCCCGGTATGCACTTCACTTCGGTATAAGATTAGACGAGATGACCCTGGTGACGTTGAGGGCGAGCCCCCCCGGAAGAGGGTTCCTGCGAAGGTGATGAGGTATGCTCCTATAATACCACGGTTCAAACGCTTATTCAGAAACAAAGAGCACGCCAAGTTGTTGCGATGGCATAAAGAGGAACGTAAGTCAGACGGGATGTTGAGACACCCCGCTGATGGGTCGCAATGGAGAAAAGTCGATAGAAAGTAGGCGGACTTTGCAGATGACGCAAGGAGTTTAAGGTTTGGTCTAAGTACAGATGGCATGAATCCCTTTGGGGAGCAGAGCTCCAGTCACAGCACCTGGACCGTGACTCTATGCATCTATAACCTTCCTCCTTGGTTGTGCATGAAGCGGAAGTTCATTATGATGCCAGTGTTGATCCAAGGTCCGAAGCAACCCGGCAACGACATTGATGTGTACCTAAGGCCATTAGTGGAAGAACTTTTACAGTTGTGGCACGAACCCGGGATACGCGTGTGGGATGAGCACAAGCAGGAAGAATTTAACCTCCGAGCATTGCTTTTCGTAACAATCAATGATTGGCCTGCTCTTAGTAACCTTTCAGGACAGTCAAACAAGGGATACAATGCATGCACACACTGTTTAGATGAGACTGCAAGTATATATTTGAAACATTGTAAGAAGAATGTATACAATGAGCATCGTCGATTTCTTTTGGCCAAGCATCCCTTAAGAAAGAAAGGCAAGCATTTCAACGGTCTGGCATGTCACCAGACGAAGCCTAAGGAGCATACTGGTGCTGATATATTTGATATGGTCAAAGATTTGGATCAACTGGTAACCTTTGGAAAGGGTCCTGGAGGAAAATCTGTTCCGAAAGACGCTGAAGGACACGCACCCATGTGGAAGAAGAAATCTATATTTTGGGAGCTACCATATTGGAAATTCTTAGAGGTCCGCTCTGCAATCGATGTGATGCATGTGACGAAGATTCTTTGCGTGAACCTGCTAGGCTTCTTGGGCGTGTATGGGAAGACAAAAGATACACCGGAAGCACGAAAGGACCATCAACGTATGAAAGACCCAGAAGGCCTGCATCCAGAATGGTTTCAAGGTCATGCCAGCTACGCTCTTACCAAACAAGAGAAGGAAATATTTTTTGAATGCCTAAGCAGTATTAAGGTCCCGTATGTCTTCTCGCCGAATATAAAGGGGATAATAAATATGGCAGAAAAAAGTTCCAAAACCTAAAGTCTCATGACTGCCACGTGATTATGACGCAAATGCTTCCGATTGCATTGAGGGGGCTTCTACCAGGTAATGTTCGAGTACCCATTGTGAAGCTATGTGCATTTCTCAATGCAATCTCTCAGAAGATAATCAATCCTGAAGATCTACCACGGTTACAGAATGATGTGGTCCAATGTCTTGTCAGTTTTGAGTTGGTGTTCCCACCATCCTTCTTCAATATTATGACGCACCTGCTGGTTCACCTAGTCGAAGAGATTTCCATTCTCGGTCCTGTATTTCTACACAATATGTTTCCCTTTGAGAGGTTCATGGGAATCTTAAAGAAATATGTTCGTAACCATGCTAGGCCAGAAGGAAGCATCTCCAAGGGCTATGGAACAGAGGAGGTCATTGAATTTTGTGTTGACTTCGTTCCTGACCTTAAGCAGATTGGTCTTCCTCAATCGCAGTATGAGGGGAGACTGAGTGGAAAGGGTACTCTAGGAAGGAAATCAATAATATGTAGAGACGGACATTCTTACACCGAAGCACATTACACCGTTCTACAGAATTCTATCTTGGCAGCCCCATATATCGAGGAACACAAGAAAATCTTACGCTCCAACAACCCTGGAAAGTATGACTCTTGGATTAGAGATGAACACATGAAGAGTTTTGGCGGTTGGTTGCAACATCTCATAAAAAACAACACTCTTGGAGATCAGCTATACTTGTTGTCTAGGTCACCATCTTCGACTATATCGAATTTCCAAGGGTACGAGATAAATGGGTATACATTTTACATGATAGCCCAAGATAAAAAGAGCACCAACCAAAACATCGGTGTCCGCTTTGATGCAACAGACAACAATGGGTCAAAGACCACATATTATGGTTACATAGAGGAGATATGGGAACTTGACTATGGACCTACTTTTAAGGTCCCCTTGTTTCAGTGCAAATGGGTCAAGCTGACGGGAGGAGGGGTTGAGGTAGACAAGAAATACGGAATGACATCGTTGGATCTCAACAATCTTGGGTACTTAGACGAACCATTCGTCCTAGCCAATGATGTGGCCCAGGTTTTCTATGTGAAGGACATGTCTACCAAACCTAGAAAACGAAAAAATAAGAAAAATAATACATTAGACGATGAGCCAAAGCGCCACATAGTTCTTTCAGGAAAAAGAAACATCGTGGGAGTGGAGGACAAGACAGACATGTCAGAAGATTGTGATAAGTTCCATGAAATTCCGCCCTTCGCGGTGAAGGATGACCCAAGCATCATGTTAATGAATGAAGATGCTCCATGGATACGACGGGATCAAAAAGGAACACATGCGAAGAAATGATATGTAATAATTGTAACATTTTATGAGTGAAGATGTTCCATGCATGTGTCCATTTTTATAGTGTTGTCTGCAATCAATATTGAGTGTGTTAGTTCCGTTTTGTGGCTGGACCGGGACTAAAGGAGGGCCTTTAGTACCGATTCATACTTACCATTAAGATCTGATCTCCAAACGCGTGATGTCACATATTAGGGAGTGCCTCTATGACCAGTTTCTCGGAGATGCCGGAGGACTGGGCTTCGTCGGCATCTCCCTGAAACTGGACGTAGTGGTGTCCCTGCTCTCGAAAACCATCTTGCAGCTTGTAACTTCTCTAACTAGATCAATACGCCTGGGAGCTAACTAATTTCACATATTAGGGAGTGCCTCTATGACCAGTTTCTCGGAGATGCCGGAGGACCGGGCTCCGTCGGCATCTCCCTGAAAATGGCCATAGTGGTGTCCCTGCTCTCTAAAACCATCTTGGAGATGCCTCAAACTGGCTGGAGGACTGGACTCACAAGGATGCCTATTTATAGTACAAGCAGCTCGGCATAATGTCGACACTCATGACATAATGTCGACACTCACCCCTATTATTAGTGATGACTCATCTTTAGTCCCGGTTGGTGTCTCCAACCGGGACTAAAGGTTCATCTTTAGTCCCAGTTGGTGACACCATCCGGGACAAGGTACAAGCCGCACGACATAATGTCGACACTCACCCCTATTATTAGTGTTGCCTGGCCCAGTCTGCCGCAATCCCTTCAGTCGCGGTTGGTTTCTCCAACCGGGACTAAAGATGAACCCTCTCTTTATATAGGCATTTCCCTCTATTTATTAGGTAACACTCAAGACATTTATTAATATTAAAAACCGGGACAAACCGGGACTAGCTAACACTCAGGACTAAAGCCGCCCCCTTTAGTCATAATCATGCCTAGTCCTATAGTACGCAGCTTCAGGGTCTTCATCGTCATCGTCATCATCATCGTCATCGTCACCTGCCACTCCGGGGATCCTCAGCCCATCCATGGCATATACCAGGGGCCATTCCAGCCTCGGATTCACGGCGGGCGGGAGAGGGGTCTCCTGGAAGACGATGCCGCTACCGCCGGGATGGTGTGGGGCCTGTGGCGGGTGGATTCGTGGGCACCGTAGGCGAGGATGGTCTCCCCCGGTGATGTAGCGCATCACTCCGATGATAGTACGGTTTGCCCACCACAGACGACGGCCGGCTTCGTTGTGGTTCACCGGTGGTGGGCCATCACCCTCGTACCTGGCGAGCTCCCTTTCCCGCCTATTTGCGAAGAAGGCATTCCAGGTGTCGTAGTTGTCGGTATCCCACTGGGGATCCATCCGCTGCTCCGGCGTGAGCTCGTGGTAGAAGTGGTTTGTGATGGCCGCCTGGCGTGCGGAACCTTGAGGGACAGGAGGGACAGGAACCCCTCCAGCTCTCAGCATCCAGCCGGCGGGCGGCCGGTAGCCCGGCGGACAAGGGTAGTTGGAGGCGCACAGCGCCTCGGTCTCCTCGAGGGTCAGAATGGCCCAGTAGGCATTGTCCATTGTTCTAAGAGAGGAAGGTGTGGATGTGTGGATAGCCATGGCACGATCACCCTAGATATAGAGGGAAAGGGCGGGAAAACTTGGCGTGAAGCTTTGGGAAATGGCGGGAAATATCTTTAGTCCCGGTTAGTGACTACATCCGAGACTAAAAGCTCTCGTAGAAAGGAAAGGGCGGGAAAACTTGGCGGGAAGAGGTGGGAAATGGCGGAAAATATCTTTAGTCCCGGTTTGTGACTACATTCGGGACTAAATGGATATTATATTAAGATTCATTAGATTTTTCTGATAATAATAGACATATTATTTGTGTTATTTGGATTATGACAATAAAAGATATGATTTTCCAAAGTTTTTATATTTGATTTGAATTAAAAAAAGAAAATTTACAAATGAAATAATTTATAAATGATGCAAACAGATAAATGGATATTATATTAAGATTCATTATATTTTTCTGATAATAATAGACATATTATTTGTGTTATTACAATAAAAGATATGATTTTCCAAATTTTTGATATTTGATTTGAAATAAAAAAAGAAAATTTACAAATGAAATAATTTATAAATGATGCAAACAGATAAATGGATATTATATTAAAATTCTTTATATTTTTCTGATAATAATAGACATATTATTTGTTTTATTTGGATTATTACAATAAAAGATATGATTTTTCAAAGTTTTTATATTAGTTTTGAATTAAAAAAGAAAATTTACAAATGAAATAATTTATAAATGATGCAAACAGATAATGGATATTATATTAAAATTCTTTATATTTTTCAGATAATAATAGACATATTATTTGTTTTATTTGGATTATTACAATAAAATATATGATTTTTCAAAGTTTTATATTAGTTTTGAATTAAAAAAGAAAGTTAAAAAAAAAACAGTCGCGGGTCGTGGCTGGACCCGGGACTAAAGGGTGAGTACACGCGCGAAAACGAAGCGGCCGAAAAAGACCTTTAGTCCCGGGCCGTGGCTTAGCCCGCGACTAAAGGGGGGTCTTTAGTCGCGGGTTAAGCCACGACCCGCGACTAAAGACCCTTTAGTCGCGGGCGGTGGCTTAGCCCGGGACTAAAGGGTCTGTCCCTTTATATTCTGGCGCCAGCACTGAACACTTCGCATTTCTCGTCGACGACGAAGCACAGACGAAGACGACGAAGCACAGACAGGGGAGGTGCTGTCTGATTCCGCCGCCGCTCGGCCGTGCCGCCGCCGCTCCGCAGGTGAGATGGTTCTCCAGGACGTGGTGCCGCTCCGTCGTGCCGCCGCCGCGCCGCTCCGCAACGACAACGCCTCTGCGACGGTTAGGGAAACGAGAGAGAGGGAGCGAGCGAGGGCGTCGCGCGCCAGAGGACAAGGAAGGACGGCCGGCGAGGGCGCGCGTCGCGCGCCAAAGGACGGGGAAGGTCGGCCGGCTGGGCTGCTGAGCCTGTAGGGGAGAGAGGGAGAGATGGGCCGGCCTGGTTGGGGTCAGGCAACTGTTTTTTTCCAAATTTTTTCTTTTTCTGTTTTTCCTTTTCTCTTTGTTTTTTTAAATACAGATCTGTTTTATATTATTTTTTAATTATTGTTTTAATTATAATTAGCTAGGATTAGGATTATATTGTTAGCTAGGGTTATTTTTTTAATTATTGTTTTAATAATAATTAGCTAGGGTTATTGTTTTAATTATAATTAGCTAGGGTTATTTTTTAATTATTGTTTTAATTATAATTAGCTAGGATTATGATTATATTGTTATCTAGGGTTATTTTAATTATAATTAACTAGGGTTATTTTTTTAATTATTGTTTTAATTATAATTAGCTAGGGTTATTTTTTTAATTATTTTTTAATTATAATTAGCTAGGGTTATTGTTTTAATTATAATTAGCTAGGGTTATTTTTTTAATTATTGTTTTAATTATAATTAGCTATGATTAGGATTATATTGTTAGCTAGGGTTATTTTAATTATAATTAGCTAGGGTTATTTTTTTTTTGTTTTAGTTATTAGCTATGATTATATTGTTTTACCACAATTAGTATTATTGTTTTAGTGATTTTTTTGTTTTATTTATTAAGATTAGAATTAGGATTAGGATTAGGGTTATTTTTTTGTTTTAGTTATGATGATTATTGTTTTAGCACAAATAATATTAGGATTATTATAATTAGGATTATATTGTTTTAGTTATTAGGATTATTGTTTTTTCTAACCTGTTTAACTCTCTTTTTGTTATAGATAATTCAGTCATGGATCCATCCGAAGATCCTGGTCGCATCGGTGAAGGTTTTCTTCAGGGCATGATAAGAGGTGAAATTCCTCTTATTACTACCGGCGCCGAAAATATTTTGCTCGAGGAAGAGATATCCTCATATCTGAATCCATCCGGTGATGGACTAGAGGAAAACCAAGGGGAAGACCAGATGGACGAAGGGCAAACAAATAACAACAATAATGATGGCCCCTCGACAGGATCCGGCGAGGTACATATATATATATATATGTATAAAGTCTCGTGTTAACTCTATTCATTAACTGATCTAGATATATATTAATCACTCTCTCTTCTTTTAGCCCACCGGATCGAAGCAATCGACAGCTCGAACGAAACGAGGGCCAAACAAAAAGTTGAATGGTAATCAGAGGTTCACCATCGAAGAAATAGATGATGATGGTGAACCGATTGCTCCAGAGAAGCACCAGAGGATGTTTATAAATAAATGCGGGGTGCTTGTTAGGGACAACCTGCCGATCACCATCCAAGAATGGAATAAGTCAAAGAAAGCTGGTGAAGAATCCAACAGCTATGTCACCGATGATGCCAAAGATGACCTTTGGCATATGCTCATAGCGCATTTCATACTACCTCCAGAGTATGAGGAATTTGAGGTAGATGGTATTACCCCAAGGTCGGGTGGGATTGAACATAGAGCGAAAGTCAAGGAGTGGGCACTAAGCAAGATGGCTGAACTGTACTGGAACCACAAGAAAAGTTTATACGCGAAATATGTCGCGAAAAAGAAAACTCCAGACTTCAAAGGAGTAAACGAGAAGTTGAGAGAACAGTGGCCCGATTTTGTACAGTACAAGCAATCTGATAAAGAAAAGGAAAAGTCGGCAAAGAACGCGTTAAATGCTGCCAACAAGAAATACCATCATAAAATGGGGACAGGTGGCTACAAGAGTGCCATCCCTATGTGGGAAACTATGGAGAAGGATATGAGGGCTAGAGGCGTCACTCCTGGTATAGATGGATGGCCCGAGAGGTCAAGCCACTGGTGGTACGGGCACGGGGGATTCTTGGACCCAGAAACAGGGAAGACATTATTTCATGATAAAATTCTAAAACCCTCCCAAGACCTTATTCAAGCAATGAACGATGCTCAATTGGGATTGTTCCGTCCCGAGAGAGAGAACGACGAGCTGACATGCGCCCTAGGGAATCCTGAAAAGGGAGGACGAACACGAGGCAAAGGCACCGGTGTCTCGTGGAAGAAAGGGTTTCCTGTGTACGATGCCAGTTACAGAAGCCGTCAGAGAAAGAAGGACCGGGAGGCGGACCGGATCTCCAGGGTAGAGCAGGACCTAGCTGATCTGAAGAACCTCATGCATGAAATTAGCCAAAGGACGCCGTCGTCAACTCACCCGCGGTCTGATGATCCTGCATTGGATCTTAGCCAACGGAGAAGAAGCGTGGCTTCCACGGAGGCCCGTGCTGATGATCAAGCACTGCTGGATGATGCACCGGCTCCTCACTACCCCGTGGATGATGTCAGAGAGATGGCACAATGTGAGCTACATCAGCCAATGAACAACCTGTCCTTCAAGGTGGCGATCGGCACTGCTTTACCTTGTCTACCTGGAGCACTCCACCATTCACTTCCGATTCCACCAGGCTATGCTCGTGTCACGGTGGATGACATAGTGGAGGATTTTGCGGACCTAGAGATTGAAATTGCTACGCTTGAAGGCCTTACGAAACTAGGAGATGTCAAGCGCAACATCATTCTATGGAATAAGAAGTACATCAAGTTTCCAGGCTCGGCGCCAAGGCCATCGAATCCAAGGAATCCAAATCCACCCCGCATCGAATATCGTCAACCTCCAAGTCCACCCCAACCCGATTATCGCCAACCTCCAAGTCCACCCCAACCCGATTATCGCCAAACTCCAAGTCCACCCCGCCCCGCTGACGATCGCCGCAGCAGGAGTACATCAACTCGATCTCCGCCTCCGCCTCCGCCTCCGTGCAATACTACTACCTCCTCGAAGAAACGGAAGTTCGACGGTCCCCCGCGCCCCACATCGAAGAAAGGTCAAACGTCGAAGATAGTCGATATCCCGCCGGCTCTTCCAAAGAGACCTTATGACAAGACCGACGAGGAAACTAACGCGGATGTGGCTGCCCAAGTTAAGGCGCATTTTGCACCCAAAAAGCCTGAGCCAAAGCCGGTATATAACGAAAAAACAAAAAAGTGGGCTAAGTCCTTTCTTGAGCAACCATCCCAGATATCGATGAATCTGGAATCAGACTATGACCGGGAGATTATTAAGCAAGCACAGAAGAAAAAAATCACAAGTGCAAAAAGCGGGAAGCAAGTTGCCCAGCTCGGAGCACAGAAGAATCAATCGGTCGCCCCGCTCAAAGTCATTTCAGACCTCGACAAGGCCTTCAGAGCTAAAATGGATATGGACATGCAAATAATGGACCCTAGAGCCCGTAATAATGCTGCACTTATGGGAATCACTGTATCGGAGGCCAAAGCACTTGCTAACGAAGCAAATATGTCTCTTGGTCAATAATTAGGATATGAAGATACGCCGGTGGGTCAGATAGTATGGCAATATGTCCAAGGGCAGCCTCTAGTCAGTAATGAGGAGTTCGCGCGTCTATCCACACATATGCGAAATCTGCATGAATGGTACATGTTGCAAGCAGAAAAAACATCATAAAGATTGGTTTCCGGTGGACGTTAGAAATGAGCATCACTTCAAACCATACTCGATACAGGTTCAAATGACCGAACTGTTTCAGTTATACAACCAGCGCGCCCTCGACAAATCTATCATTGGTTGCTACTGTCTGTAAGTTATTTATTTCTATAATTAAGTTTGTAGCTTTAGCTCGTTCATTGCATTTAATATATTATCCTAACTATATATCCTTTTGTATGATGATATTATATTCCGTAGAATGAAGATGCTTGAATGCAAAAGAGCTAGAAGATACGACGTTGGGTTCATTGACCCATATATCATTAATGAATATACATTAAATAATCACCCCAAAGACGTGGAGGAAGACCTGTCTAGGTTCTTAACCGAGCATAATTTTGTTAAGGAAATACTATTTCGTTACAACTTCAAGTGAGTGTTTATATCGTGTACATATTTTATGTTTGCTTACTGGATGAGCTATGCATGTATGCTTATGTAAATATCCGCAGATTCCACTGGATCTTGCTAAACATTCAAGTTGACAACTCCCTAGTTGAAGTCCATGACTCATTAAGTTAGGACCAAGAGAAGTGGAGCGACATGAAAGCAATGCTCCATAAGTAATTTCAATCATTATCGCATTATATCGTCCTCTTTCATTCATTTCCTGATATCAAGTAACTAATAACTACTTTGTTCATTTTCTTTGTCGAGCAGGTGTTGGACACGGTTCAGACAGAAAATTCCAGGTCCATTCAAAGAGGAGCTAACTTATAAAATGGCAAAGAGTTTACAGCGGCCACCGGGAAATCATTTATGTGGATAGTACGTCTGCGAGTACATCCGAGAGTTGACCAGTGAGCGGAAAGTTGACTCATATTATATTTATGATTTGCGGGAGAAACTAGAGCCAGACCAGCGCATAAGAGCAATTCAAGAGGAGCTGGCGGGATTTATGATGAAGGAAGTCCTTGATGTACATGGAGAGCATTATGCGGATGACGTGGAACTCGATTTGCCTTAGTCATCTCCATGTAGCTCATATGATATATATATATTCATCAATGACCATGTAATTTCAAAACATTTCTTCCTTTTGATATGATTGATTATATGTATGCTTGCAAGGGATCGATCTTATATAAATGCATCGACGTGTAGTGTGTATGTAGTAGCGTATAATATGTCTACTGAAATATATGTTTGTTATAGTGAAACACAAAACGAAAAAGGAACAAAATGGCAAAAAAAAGGAAATACACAATCTCTGCCGCGGCAGAGAAATGTGGTATTTCTCTGCCGCGGCAGGAAACCTTTTAGTCCCGGGTGGTGTTACAGCCCGGGACTAGAGGGTTTCTGCCCCCCGCGACGCTGAAACAGCCACGTGGCTGTTATCAGCCGCGGGCCGTTGCGAGCCGGGACTAGAGGGGGGGGGGCTCTAGTCCCGTTTTCGCAGTCCCGGGCCCAAAACCGGGACTAGAGCCCGTTGCGGCCCGGGACTGGAGGCCCTTTTTTCCACCAGTGTAGGCAACCACTTATTTTACTAAGCACCGTATAAATTTGTCTTTTTCTTGATTTTTTCCAACTGAAAAATGGTTTTTGGAAAAGTTGTAAATTGAAGGGCAATCTACAGCAAGAACTTTGTTAGAATAGATATACAGTTGAGATTAAGAGATAGGATTATGACCTTCTTGTACTTCAAGTCTCTCTCTTTATTGTACTCCTATATATACCCCGCACATCAAACAACAACGGAAATTAGGGATTTAGTATTTTCTACAAACTTGTCATGGTCCTCGGGGGAAGCTAAAGCATGCAAAACATGTAGTCATGTCTGAGGTCAACTCCCATCATGGTCGGTTGGAAAGCTAGGAAATGACGGAGTACGGCCGGCATCGACTAGCTTGTGTAACCGTCATGAACTCTCGTGGGAACACGAGCACGTGAAGTCGTTTGGGTCCAAATCGGCAGGTGCTTCGGCACGCGACCGTTGTGCAGGGGGGAATCATCGACGGGGAAAAGAGAATGGAGAGACATCGGATGTGGCATAGATAGGCGTGGGACATTTTGATCTTTTTAATTTTACTTTTTGCCCTCGTATTTGTAATCAAGTTGCTCACTCTCTTGCCCGTTTTGGGCTTAGAGATGAGTCTGAGTGTTTGGGCTGGGTAGATGATGGCCCCCTTTTTGTAAATGATCTTGTTGCTGGCGATATTGCCGAGCGATCTGGGTAATGAAGTCATTTTCCCCTTAAAAAAAATAGATAGGCGAATTAATGGTTGATGTGGCGGGGATCCACAGTGGGGAGGACAATCAGTCGGCATTTGGCGAGCCGAAAGTACAGGACGCGCGTGCTACGTCGAGAATAAAAAAGCCGTCGGCATAGGCCAAAACGCCATCGCGTATGGTACGCCGACGACTGCCCTCGGCGTAGCCTCCTTGGCAAAGGTCTTCCTTGGCGGAGCACACATAGGTCGTCGGCGTATTGAAATGTCGTCGGCATACGCTACGTAGATGGCTTTGCCCTCGGCGTAGCGGCCATTGGTATAGCCTGTCGGTAGGTTGCAAAAACATTTAAAAAAAATACTTTTTTCTCATTTTTTATTTTTGAATTGTTTGACTCGTTAATCTCTCACTTTGAATATTTTTAACACTAATTACACTTAATATTTGATTAAATTACAGTCTTCGTCAAACTTCTCGGCCGATCATCCATCCTAATACTACTCCAGCTCCAGCACGCTTAACTTTCTCGTTCCTTCAGAATCTATTTCCGCAAAGTAATTTATACATTGTTGTCAATACTATGATATCAATCTTATTAACTCTTATATCATCATGTCACATGTTTGTATTTTTTGGAATTAAAAACAATTATTTAAGTATACATTAAAGAATAAGTAAAAATATTATTAAATTCAAATAAAAATATAATAATTTTACTTTTGTATATTTTTCTATTTAATATGGAATAATTAATATCTTTAAATCCGTAAATCGGAATTCGACTAATAATATGTATAAATTGATTAGAAAAATGAGAGGAATCCAAATATGATATCTATATCAACTAATCACAAACCCTCCGTTTTTGAATTTGCTATTTGGTGGTTGCTTTAGAAAATCCCCCTTTTTGCGCTCGGAAAATGAAAAATGGCTTTTTGGTGCGATGAAAAGGAAAACTTGCATTGGATATTTGATAAAATAGCATATTATGAACCTAAAAATGATTTTTATAAAAAAAAGAGCATCGGATCATGTACCTGTAATTTATATCTAACCCACTTCATACCGATTCGGCAGGAATTTGTCTTTTTCACCAGAGGTGGACGGAAAGGTTTCAGATCCCCTGTTGATACATTGTCAATATAAGGTGGTCTAGTATTTTTTGTAAAATGTGGTGGTAGCATTTTGAATTAGCCATTTGGTGGTTGCTTCACAAAACCGTCCGTTTTTTGTGTCCGGGAAAATGGAAAATGTCTTTTTAATACGACAAAACAGAAAACTTCCTCCTGTAACATTGTTCGCCATCCCATGATGCACGTGTATGCAAAATATGGGCATATTATCACAAACTATGCCTTGATTCTAGCCATAACATTGGTCATTTGACCCGAAAGCCAAGAAACCTCGAATGAGATAGGTTATTTTATGAAGGTTTTTTTGAGACATAGTCAATGTACCAAGTTTGTTATTTTTCCTTCTAACTATGTCACATAATATGACACCACGCGAAGGTTTCACATTGTTTCGATTGTTTTTGAAAATTTTATGCCCGTTTTAAACTAGCGTCAAACGACGGGCATGAAGATTCTTAGCTCGGGGCCTAGCCTCGCTAAACTTGCATTGGATCTTTGATAAAATAGCATATTGTGAACCTAAAAATGATTTTTGTAAAAAAACATGAGCATCGGATCATGTACCTGTAATTCATATCTGACTCACTTCCCACCAATTCGGCAGGAATTTGCCTTTTTCACTAGAGGTGGACGGAAAGGTTTCAGATCCTCCTATTAGGACATTGTCCATATAAGGTGGTCTAGTATTTTTGTAAAATGTGGCGGTAGCATTTTGAATTAGCCATTTGGTGGTTGCTTCACAAAACCGTCCGTTTTTTGTGTCCGGAAAATGGAAAATGGCTTTTTGGTGCGACAAAACAGAAAACTTCCTCCTGCAGCATTGTTCGCCATCCCATGATGCACGTGTATGCACAATATGGGCATATTATCACAAATTATGTCTTGATTCTAGCCATAATATTGGTCATTTGACCCGAAAGCCAAGAAACCTCGAATGAGATATGTCATTTTGTGAAGGTTTTTTGAGACATAATCAATATACCAAGTTTGATATTTTTTCCTTCTAACTATGTCACATAATATAACACCTCGCGAAGGTTTCGCATTGTTTCGATCGTTTTTGAATTTTTTATGCCCGCTTTAAACTATATATAATGTTTTATGTTTCACTTAATTTTTATTTACAAATGTGTAATATTTGAGTGTAGATAGATAGATCTTATTTTTCTTCAAATTTTGATATATTATTTATATTTTTCCAAATTAGAATGTTTTAGTTATGATTTTTCAAAGTTTAATGAGGTAAAATAAAAAATAGCTACGCCGAGGGCAGCCGTCGGCGTAGCATAGGATATGTTGGGGGCAATTCTACGCCGACGGCTGCTTGGCGGGGCTGGCCTGGATGATGGCTACGCCGACGGCCCCGACGTTTGGCTGTCGGCGTAGCGACCGGCCGTCGGCATAGCTTCCTATTCCTGTAGTGAAGAAGCAGCGTTCCGGGTGGCAGGTCACTCGAGTCATCTTCTATCGGTGGCGACTGATGCCCCTTCCATCAGCAGTGGCATGGAGTCGGCCCCCTCCATTCCCGACATCGACTAGCTCGATGTACAACTCAACCCGATATCTGTCAGATTCGAATTGTGACAGTCTGAGGCGTAGTTTAGTTAACCTATATGGAATTGGAGATAAGTTGGATTGGGACCAGCCAAAAACTGGCCTTCCAAATGCAAATTTTCTGATCTGAGCAGAGTAACATTTTTGGCCCGTTATTTCCATGGGCTTAGGCCTAGAAACCGGCGTTATTTCCGTCAGCTTAGGCCTAGAAACCGGCTATCCAGACCGGCCTAAGTCAATGGCATAGCAATTACAAATATAAGAAAATAAGAAAGATACTTTCTTCGATCCAAATTAATTTTTAGATTTGTATAGATACAAAGCGTATCTAGACATATTTTAGATGCATCCATATCTAAATAAACCCAAGTCAATTAATTTGGATCAAAGGAAGTACTTAAACTAACTGGTGGTGCAAACATACATTTAAACCAGTTAGTGAACATTTAGACCGTCAAATTACGCGTTACTCCCCCAAAGTTTGTCTTCATGAGGCTACCGCCCTCCTTTGTTGCAACCTTTCTCTTCCAAAATATTGTTCTTGGCGATTGTCGTAGATGAATCCGACTTGCTAATAGGCAAGTTGTCATTGTGCGGAACCCTAATTGGTTCCTAAGTTTTCTTTGTGAGATTGATAGTGTTCCCTGAAGACTTTTTGGTTGGGCTTAAGACTTCTTGGTTGTGTTGATGTTATCTTCACAAAGGATGTGGTGGATGCTCTAAGAACGATGATCTCTAAGAATGTACTATTCCCTTCGATCTATATTAGTTGGCTCAAATTTATTTAGATTTAGATGTATCTACCATTAAAACATGTCTAGATATATCTAAATTTAGACAAATCCAAGTCAACTAATATAGATCAAAATAAGTAGTTCGCTTTTTACTAAAGAGGGTATGATACCTTAAAGGTTATAAGGTACCCATTTGCATATACGCACGGCCCGGCATCAGAGACCCGACGTATCCGATCGATCGATTCTAGCCAACACCGTCATTCCTCAATGCATGGTTGGGTTATTGATCGATCGGACTAAGGCACCCCGGCCGGTACACCATGCATGTGCAAGTGGTCGTGTTTTTGGTCATGGCGGTCGGAAGGAGTTAGGTACCGCCAAATACACTAGTGTAAGAGTATCTTTAACTCATCTCCAAAACCTCTAAAACGGACGTTGAGGAGAGAACATACTCCTCTAACGGCTGAATCTGCACCGAATCGATCCCGTATTAGGGTTTAGAGGAGAATATTTTTAGGAGTCATGATTTTAACTTGAATACATATGCGTATGTGAGATCAACTATACCTTTTCTTCCTCCCCGCCCCCGGCTAGCTGCCTTTCTAGCCACCGGCCAGCTTGCTCTCCTGCCATTGGCTGCCGGATCCGGCCTCCGCCGACGCCTAGAAGGGCTGCCCCAACCCTCTGAACTTCTTTGGCTATCCAACATCGCTGGAATCGGCCGGCACAAGCTACTTTCCTTGGACGCAAATCCGCTAGATACGACACATTGCAGCCGGGATTCATCGTAATACAGTCAGATCCGCGCGGCCCCGCAATGCCGGCATGTCTTTGTCCTCTAGCATCTGTCGTAGCACCACAAACACCCTGTTCGATCTCGCGGGAGCCCCGCCTCTTGCTACGACACCTGCTCCGGCAGCGACACCACCTGCACCGGCAACTTCCCATCCCGACGTCGACAGAATGAGGTGAATTCGGTATATCCCCATTTTTGTTTAAAACTTGTGAGTTTTCTAACGTGAAAAATCATGATTCTTCGTAGCAAACTGAAGAATAAAAAAGCTACATGGTCGCAGGATGAGGACAATGATTTGTATTTCTCGAGGCATCATCAAACAATTGTTGGATCCAACCAACAGTTCTAACAATTTTGGAAAGAAATACAAGCCCATTTTAATCAAAGAACTAATGGAGATGCTAGGTCATTAGTATCGCTTATGAATAGGTGGACCTTGCTAGTAAAGCGCTACAATGGGGCCGACTAGAATCTATGATTATGAACATGATAGTATGAATTAGGATGATGCTATCACTTTGCTAGTAATGCTCTCCAATGTGCTCCAATACGCTAATTAATGGTGTTTACGTGTGATTTTAGCAAATTAGGATGATGCTATTACTTTATATGACTAATTTATTGATATTTATGATTTAGAAATCTTTATGTGGTATGTTTTCATGTATCCATGGGCTCAATTTTGCATATTATGTTTAAACATATTTTTACTTCTCTAAACTTTTTAGAGATCGGATCCACGATGCTAAATTTAGAGAAGCAAATTTGCTTCTCTAAAGAAAATAATCTCGTTTTATCCTCTAAAAGAAAAGGGATGGGTTAGAGATGCTCTAAGCAGCGATCGACGTTGACCCTCCCGCCGGTCGGGAAGGATGCTTTCTTTATAGCAACAAGTTGTTGGGCTGGAATATTGGGGAGAAGACCTCACCAAGGTTTTTCACAATGAGAGTCTTTTAGTGCGGCATCCTAGGCAAAGTGCTGATGTGGCATATCACTTAAGAAAGAGAGAGATTTGTTGTATCTTACTACTAGCTAAGATACAACTCTTGCACGTAATCATAGGCAAAAAAATTGATAGCCCAATCAAATACATGCATGAGAGCAAAAATATTAAATTAAGATACAACCTTTAAGATACAATGCATTTATAACTCCTATAAGGCCTTTTACAATGGGGTGTTTCTTAGCTCGTTATCCTAGCCAGTTGTGTATCTTAAGAGACAACTAATACTCTCTCCATTCACTTTTAGGCTGGTCATAGTGGAAGTATCATAATACTTATATCATGCATATGATACTAGTGTATGATACTATGTCTCTAGTGCACTGTATCATATAGTACTATCATAGTAGTGGTCTCTATGTAAAATGTGTGTACAAGATTTACTTGTCATTATGATTTCTAGTTTTACGTGCTATGATACGGTATTTACCTATGATACTCTAACCACCTCTCTCTTCATTAATTGTGACGCCACATCAGATTTTTGCCAAGTTGACATGCATGATACACCTTATGATACTAGCACTAGGACCAGCCTTAGTTCGCGTTCTAAGCGAATCACATATACCAAGAAGCGACTCACTTCAGATCAGCCAAATTAGAGAGGAGCTGGACTAATTTCCCCCTGAGCACCGCCATAATATCTATGCATGCATTGGTCATGGACACATGGCCTTCTTTGCAATTAATTGCATGGTGAGCTACCGAGTCTCTTCTAGCTAGCTTCTTCGTGCACGTACTCCCTCTGTCCGCAAATAAGTGTACTTCTAGTTTTGTTCTAAGTCAAAGTTAGTAAAGTTTGACTAACTTTATAAAAAAATATAGCAATAATTATGACACTAAATTGGTATCAATAGATATGTTTTCAAATCTAATTTTATAATATAAAAATTATATGT
The DNA here is from genome assembly GCA_916181665.1 of Avena sativa. Classification (NCBI taxonomy): domain Eukaryota; kingdom Viridiplantae; phylum Streptophyta; class Magnoliopsida; order Poales; family Poaceae; genus Avena; species Avena sativa. Next base: position 113,151,292 of record OV702283.1, read on the forward strand.
AATATATATTGCTATATTTATCTATAAAGTTAGTCAAATTTGAGAAAATTTGACTTAGGCAAAAGCTAGAAGTACACTTATTTGCGGACGAAGGGAGTAGAATAGATCAGTTAACCCTTTAATGCAATGGGATACCAAACGTGAGGGTATATGAGGGAATCAACTTTAGGACGCAAAGTAAAAAGGAATTTTTTCAAAAAGCTAGAACGCAATGTAATAGTAAACGGAGGGAGTACACTGAATTATATCTTAAAAGTTATATCTATATTTAATAACTTTGGATACATGTATGCTTGTGATTGGCTAACCATGTATTTAGCATATGATACCGTGCACGTCTTGTATCTAAGCTAAGCTACAACAACACCTTCTCTCTTTATTAACTATGATACCACATAAGCAATTTGCCTATGATATCATGCCAAGATACGGCCATTGGAGAAGGCCTAAAGCCTTTCACATTGTGGGTCTCTTAGCGTGATATCTTAGGTATTTTACTTATGTGGCATGTTATTTATTGAAGAGAGAGAGAGAGTATGCTATCATAGGCAAGGCTAATCCAATCATACTTATGCATGAGAATAAAATCATTAAATACAACTTTTCTAAGAAACGTCAACCAAGAAACACACCATTGTTATACTCCCTCCCTCCCAGTTTAGGATGCGTCTTAGTTTTTCACAAAAATTCCGTTTTAGGATGCGTATTATGAACAATAGTACAAAATAGACCATTTTGCCCCTAACTAGAGAGCAGCTTCATGCATGCATTAAGTCCCAGCCGAAAGCTACTTCCTCGATTCCTTTCCATCTTCTTCATATTCTCCCCATCCAGTCCACTCCTCTTCCTTGTATTCTTCCTCTCACTCATCAAACGACAACTGCGGCATGGATCCGTCTTGGTTCGTAGATAGCCAGGAGGGCATGCCTAGGGCATTTGCAAGACCTAGGAGTGTTGTTTTGTATTTTGGAAGAGCTTGCTTGATTGCCTCTGGATCTAAAGTGATTTTCTTACGACCATAATTTTTGGGCTTCTTATTCATCACTCCAAGTATGCTTCCAGCTCTTTTTCCCTTCTTCCAAATGCTTTATATAGTTCTCAAAGGCATGTGTGAAATCCTTGAAACCTCCTTAATGACTCCACGTTTAAGTTTTTCTAGTGATGTCCTCTCCAAAAGCATGTCATACACTCTTAGCTTTTCATCCTTTGACCATTGGTGCTTAATACACCCAGGAAGGCCATCTAAAAAATATTGTTACAACAACATAAATTACATGAGTACTTCTCATGATTTAGAAACGGAGAATACAACTGATCAGCACCATTTAACACAACAAAAAAAACTATTGTACTATTCATGATTCAACAAGAAAAATTACATGTAGTTTTAATCATCTAGAAAAGGCACGAAGCATGCGTAACCATTACAAGCATGTGTGGGAGTAATTTTGACAAAAGGAAAATGGACTTACTTTTGATGGGTTCTTGGTTGCCTTGGCTCTGATCAGCGCCATCGTCGTCGTTGCCTGCCTCATGGACTGGCTCGTCGGGATCATCAATGTGCGCCATCGTGTTCAAGTCAAGGGTTCCGCCTCGGCCAGTACCACGCCCAGCAAGGCCGAGTCGTTTGCGACCGCGCCACGACCGCGGATAGAAACGTCTGTCGTATGCTGCCAGCTTATGGTACCACGCGCTCGACCGGCCTGGCCAAGAGTTCCGCGTCCCCGACCGCGCACAGCTTCCCCACGTCCCTGACCTCTTCCAGGATCCACTTCCCCGCTGCTACCAGTACCATGCCCACGCCCGCCACCACCGCGGCCTATCATGGCTTGCCTGACATGGCCGCTGTCGGGATCACCTCTCCTAGCTTGGCCACGGCCTAGCATGCCTCGCCCGCCTTGGCTGCTACCAGGAATGCCTCGCCCACCTTGACCACGTCCTGTGTTACGTCCAATTTGCATCACCATTCTATATCATAATTTGCCTCTATTCACTGATATATTTCTTATTAAGAGGTGATACTTATGTATTTTCCTCTATTTTTTCATGTTGGATGATTCTTGGAGGATGGACTGCCGGAGTCAAGTTTCTGATGGAAAAAGAGGTGTTTTGATGCAATTTCGCGATCAGAAAAATACTAGAAAAATATTCCAAAATTATATTTCCCGGGAAGACGAAGAAAGCCAGAAGGGGAGGCGTAGCTAGGACACAGGGGCCCACACCCCCTAGGCGTGTGTCTCCCTGGGCCGCGCCTAGGGCAGGTGTGGCCCACCTGGCTGGCCTCAGACTCCGCCCTCTCGCCTATATCTTCCTCTCGGAACCTAACACCGGGGAAGCGATGACAGAAATATTTCCGCCGCCTCTGCGGGGAGGAAAACACTGAGAGAGAAAGAGCTCTCCGGCAGACAGATTTCTGCCAGGAAAATTCCTTCCTGGAGAGGGGAGATCGTCACCATCAACACCATCATCAAGCTAGACTTCATCAGGATCATCATCATCATCATCCACACCATCATCTCCACCAGCACCATCATCACCACTCCATCCCGTTGTAACAATTGTATTGAATACTTGCATAGTTCTTAGGGGAAACTTTCCCGGTGTTGATTACTATTGTAGTTGATACTTGTGAGTCGAACCAATGGATTATTTTTATGTTCATATTATTATGCATTACCATATCATCTTTTATCTTGATCCATATGATGTCTTATGAGCAGTTCGTTTAGTTCTTGAGGATATTAGAGAAATTATGTTGTTAGTAGTGGATTTGTGTTGAGTTAGTATTCAATGGTTTAGTATTTAAGTTGTGGTGCTATTCTTCTAGTGGTGTCATGTGAACATTGACTACATGATACTTCACCCTTTATGAGCCTAGGAGAATGCATTGTGTATTTGGCTACTAATCGTGGGGTTGCCGGAGTGACAGAAACTGAACCCCCGTTAGGACACCTTTGCACAAGGGAGTGTAGGATCTCAGAGTTTAAGAATGTGGTTAGGTTTATATCTTAATTGCTTTCATGTAGTTGCGGATGCTAGCAGGGGGTTTAATCACAAGTATGTATTAGTCCAAGTAAGGTCGATACATTAGCACAGGTTTGATACGTTGGAAACGTATCTATAATTTTTGATGCTCCATGCTTGTTTAGTATCTACTTTGCTTTACTTGTCCACACTTTGAGGTGTTTTTTACATGTTTTCTGGTACTAACCTATTAAAAAGTTGCAACAGTGTCAGATGCCTGTTTTCTGCTGTTTTTGGTTTTAGAAAAGTTAGTAAAAAATATTCTCGGAATTGGACGGGACGAAGGACAAAGTCAATAACTTTCCGTGGGGGACAAGAAGTCCAGAGGGGATCCCGGAAGGCTAGCCAGGGGGCCAGACCCACCCTAGGCACGGGTGGGCCCAGCCTCGCGCCTGGCTAGGGTTTGGGCACCCTGGTCGCCTCCCGGTATCGCCCCTTCGCCTATAAAAAGCCCCCGATACAGAAACCCTGAGAACCCGATCAGAAATCCACGAAACCGTCTATAGCTACTGCCACCATCGTCCCAAGATTGGGGGGATCTGAAGTTCTTCCCGGCACCCTGCCGGAAGGGAGATCATCCCGGAGGCCTTCTCTCCGGTATGATTCGTGAGTAGTTCCACCTTGGACTATGGGTCCATGTAGTAGCTAGATGGTTATATCTCCTCCTTTGTGCTTTCATTTATAGATCTTGTGAGCTCCGTTCATGATCAAGATCTAATCTATTTATAATCATGCATGTTGTGTTTGTGGGGATCCGATGGATATTGAGATTATTATGTTGGTTTGATTAATGGTTTTATATTTATGATTCTATCATGTCTATGTTGTTTGTGATCTTGCATGCTCTCCGTTTTTAGTGGTTATCTTGGCCAAGTAGTTGCTAGTGACTCCAAGAGGGATTATTTATGCTCGATAGTGGGTTCATGTCTCTAGTTTCCAAGTGAAGTGACAATAATCTCTTCGGTTGTAGATGTGTTGTTGCTACTAGGGAGAAAAAAACGGTCTCTTGTTCATAGAACATGTGGACTGTTTACCTTACACACTTTGCTTAAAGCAGTTGTCTGTTTCTTACAACTTAATACTGGAGGGGGTTCAGATGATAACCTGAAGGTGGACTTCTAGTCATAGATGCAGTTGGATGACGGTCTATGTATATTTTTGTATTGCCCAATCAACCTCATAGGATATTTTTGGCTAGTAATTGCATTGTTATGCCTTGCTCAGTTCCTGTCAATTGCCCCGTTGTAATTTGTTTACCCTACATGCCATGTTGTTTATCTAAGGAGAGCACCTATAGTGAACTATGGACCCCGGTCCAATCTTTACCATTGATACATCTTCCACTGTTACTTGTTTACTTGCTGCAAACCATTACCTTCCACACCATACGTTTAATCCTTTGTTACAGCAAACTGGTAAGCTTGACAACCTCACTGATTTGTTGGGGAAAAGTCTTGAGTTTGTGTTGTGCAGGTCTCCACGTTGTTTTCAACACCTGTGTGACGTTTCCTTCCTCCTTCTAGTTCGATAACCTCTGTCTCAACTGAGGGAAAAGTTGTTGCTTGCTCTTCACACACCCTGCGCTTGGGGTTACCAACGAAGTGCCACGTAGAGCACCATCAAGACTTTCTGGCGCTGTTGCCGGGGAGGCTAAGGACATCTTCAGTAGGGGAGTTCTTCACTTCCTTTATCTTTACTTTGTTTTTAGTGTGCTTTGTTTATTTTGCTTGGTTTTGTTTGCCTCTTTTCAAAAACGCAAAAAAATTTAGTTCTTGCTCTAGCTGCTGCTGCTGTTTTTGGCTTGCCCACCTTTGCCAAAATGAACTCTGCTGAGAACACCAAGTTGTGTGACTTCACTAGCACCAACAACAATGATTTCCTAAGCACACCTATTGCTCCATCTGCTCCTGATGCTGACTTTTATGAAATTAAGCCTGCTTTGTTGAATCTTGTGATGAGAGAGCAATTTTCTGGTGTTGGTTCTGATGATCCTGCTTCCCATCTTAATAGCTTTGTTGAACTTTGTGAGATGCAAAAGTATAAGGATGTAGATGGAGATATTATTAAGCTCAAGCTTTTCCCTTCTCCTTGAGGGGAAAAGCTAAAGAATGGTTGCTATCCTTGCCTAAAAATAGTATTAATTCTTGGACTAAGTGCAAAGATGCTTTTATTGGAAAGTACTATCCTCCTACTAAGATTATTGCTATGAGAAGTGACATTATGAAATTTAAACAACTTGATAGTGAACATGTTGCTCCTTCTCGAGAAAGAATGAAATCTTTGGTTAAAAATTGCCCTACTCATGGACTCACTGCTTGGATGATTATCCGGAATTTTTATGTAGGTTTGAACTTCTCCTCAAGAAACCTATTGGATTCTGCTGCTGGAGGTACCTTCATGGGCCTCACCTTGGGTGCTGCAACAAGGCTCCTTGATAATATGATGGTTAAGTACTCTGAATGGCAGGTTGAGAGAGCTCCACATGGTAAGAAGGTAAATTCTGTTGAGGAAACTTCCTCTTTGAGTGAAAAGATTGATTTTATTATGGCTATGCTTGTTAATGGGAAAGCTCCTCTAGATCCTAATAGTGTTCCCTTAGCCTCTTTGGTTGCTCGGGAAGAGCAAGTTGATGTGAACTTCATTAGAAACAACAATTTCAACAACAATGCCTATAGGAACAATTTTGGTAGCAACAACAATTATAGGCCTTATCCTCCTAATAATGGCAATTCCTATGGAAGCTCTTACAATAATGCTAGAAGTGCCCCCTCTGAACTTGAAGTAATGCTCAAGGACTTTATTAGTAAACAAACCACTTTCAATAAGACTATAGAGGAAAAGCTTTTAATTGTTGAGAAAAATATATCCTCTTTGTCTGAAGCTCAAACTTCCTTGGTTAATAAAATGGCTGCTAAACCTGAAACTATGTAAAACACCTTTGCTACTGCTCATGCCATACAAGTTACTATTGATGAAAATGTTAGGCTGTTAGCTCAACTTCATGATAGGTGGGAAAGGGAAGCTGAAATTGATAAAAACAATAGTGTGTGCACTGTCACCACTAAACCACAAGTAGCCCCTATTCCTCCTCCTACTATGCCTAAGCCTAGTGAGCCTACTACTAGTGATGCTAAGTTTGACTTTGATATTGATGGTTGCAATATTTCTGAAGTGATTATGTTCCTACAAAGCTTGCTAGAAGTCCTGATGCTAGGGATATGCATGTTGCCTTTACCAAACACATTACAGATGCTCTTGTTAAGATTAAGGAAGAGAAGCTAAAACACAAAGCTTCTATTCCTAGGAAAGTATAAGATAGTTGGGAACCCATTATTAATATGCAAGTGAATGACTTTGATCTCAAAGCTTCATGTGATCTTGGTTCTAGTGTCTCTATTATGCCTAGGAAGATTTATGAAATGATTGATTTGCAACCATTAGAAGATTGTTATTTGGATGTCCCACTCAATAATAATGCTAAGAAGAAACTCATGGGGAGTATTAATGATGTTCTCATTATGGTTAACAATGCTTATGTCCCTGTTGATTTCTATGTTTTGGATGTTGAATACAATGCTTCTTGTCCTATTATTTTGGGAAGGCCTTTTCTTAAAACAGTTGGTGCCATCATTGATATGAAAGAAGGCACCATTAAGTATCATTTTCCATTCAAGAAAGTTATTGAACACTTCCCTATGAGAAGAGAGAAGTTGCTTTTTGCTCCTCCTTTGAAAGCAAGATTTGATGTCAATGCTTCTTCATTTGAAAATACTTGATTCTTCTTTCTTCGTGTGCCTAACTTAAAGGCGTTAAATAAAAGTACTTGTTGGAAGATAACCCAAGAGTTTACTTGAGTCTTGGAAGTTATTACTTCTGTAATGACCTCTCCTTATACTTTTTGTTTGCTTTTTGTGCCAAGAATGACCTCTAATGAGAGGGAACTAAGATTTGGAGAGTTGCTGTCCCGAAATAGATTTCTGTCCTCCACCAAAAACATTCGTGAGGAGGCTCTGAAACACGGATGGATCTCACAATTTACTAATAAATCCCCCAGTATGTTGGCTAACTTTCATTAGTTCAACACTTTTTGATTTGAGCAACAGAAGATGTTCGAAAAAATTCGTTTCTACCTGCTGGTCTGTTTTGACAGATTTCTGCCATTATTTGCATTTGCTTCTTATTGATTCCTTTTTGAGATCTCTTCAGGTAAATTGAATTTCTTTGAAGGAGTTACTACAGTAACTTGTGTTTTTAGTGAAATTCCTTGCTGTTCCAAAGCTTTGCCAGTGGTCTAATATCTTTTGAATAAGCTAATGTTGCTAATGAAGATTGCGTGAAGTTTTGTATGAAGGAAAAATTTCAGGTGTAGAGAGAGAATGATGCAATGAGATGAAGAATGGACAAAATCTCAAGCTTGGGGATGCCATCATGGTGTCACCCCAAGAAATATCCAAGAGGTACAAGCGTCAAAGCTTGGGGATGCCCAAGGCATCCCCTTCTTCATCAATAAAAAGCTCAGGTCTGTCTAGACACTTCGCTTTTATTGTTTCATGCACAGTTGTGTTGTTCTTGGAGCGTCTTAGTTTTCGTTTGCTTTGCTTAGTTTGTTTAGTTTGCTTTAGTAGTTTGTACCCCCGCTCTCGCTATGTTGTTTTGCAAATAAGTTTGCTTGGTTTTTGGAAAGGAGTAGTAAGTTCTTGCTTGAAGTGCAAGAGGAGCTTGCATTGACTGTGACTTAGACTTTAGCATGACAAGCTAGGTGTTGTTTTTGCATTATGTTTAGTGATTATTGCTGTAGCATGTATTGTTCCAAACAATTGGGATTGCTTAGTGTGCCTTGAAGAAATTATGCGTTGTTTTAGCATGCAAAAGCATAGTATTGTGGTATTCTCCTTTGATGTTTTGCTTGGGTTGACTTCGCACATGCTCACACCATGTTATGATAATGAAAAGTCACCATTAGCCTCTATGATCATTTATTCGTTGACTTGTAGTACCACTCTTTTCTTTGATTAGTTTGCTTTGTTGCATTGCATAATTATGGCCATTATTGCTCTCTTAGTTGGTTGCTCCCAGTCTTTTGCTAGCCTCCACTTGTATGAGTAAGTTCTACTCATGCTTCCAACTCCCAAGAAACTAATTTATTCCAAAGTGTCCACTATAAACTCCTATGCATGGTGTGTTACACCATTCCAAAGTATATTCTTGTTTTCATCTATCTTCCAATTAAAAACTATTTTGTTATGTGAAAACTTAGTGATTAAAGCCCTCACAAACTTGATGGCACACTTTATTCTTTGCCCCTAATAAACTTGAACCATTGTGACAACTTTGTTGTATATGCTTGCACTTATAAGTTGGAATTAGCAGAACCGTGTTGTCATGGGGAACGTTTTGAACATTGCACTTGTACCTTGATGTACTCAGTTGATATCATGTTCTTTTGTCTATGGATGTCACCTGTGTGAAAAAAAGGGAACTTGTAAGTCCATGGAGTGTGTATCCTGTGTTAGAGAAACGCCTGGGCCTCTAGCCTAAGCCATGTCTAATCATGGTGGAAACTTGCAGCATCACCATAGTTACATCTATGAAGCATTCTTCTTATAAAAAAAGATACACATTGAGAAAAGAGGAAAGAGAGAAAAAAACACCATATTCCCATGGTACATAAGAAGAATTGCTGAGATGCTCATTGTCTGCTTGCCTTGTCATTTTTGTTATGAGAAAGCTCCTGTGCCATGTGCAAGGGGTACCCCGTTGGCGGTTCTCAATGATATGCAAATACTTACAGTGACAAGAACTTACCTGGACCCAAAGTTGAGTATGCATGAGGTGTGGCCCTCGTATTCAAGGGGCATGAGATTGCCAAATTATACTTCGTCAAGCATATACTCCAACTTTGCCACTTTAACCTTAACCACTTCAAGATGCTTATGATAGGGGCAATGAGGGATGAAAGCTAACTAGTACCATAATTTTTGGAAGCTCTTTTTGAAACTTGTAATCCCTGCTTCGTTTACAAAACGGCCTTTCTTCCACCAGTATTGAGTGTCCACCTTCTAACTTTAGGCACCATTAAGAGAGCATAGTTGTCATTCTGTGTGCAATGTTCCAAAGCTTATTAATTGATGCATATTGTGTTATTACTTGTTCTTGTGCTACTTGTTTCTAGTCACCCTTGTGAACTTTGTAGGTGTCCTATGAATTATATTGCTACTCTATGAGGGACAAGCTGATTGCCACTATGCTATATTTTCTACATGTGAAACAAACAAACGTTTTTGAATGCATGTTATTCATGATCTTTGTTTGTAGCTTGCCATGTTGCATGCCTAGTTACTATGTCCTATTGTTAGAACTCCATATTTCATGCACATATTTAGAGTTCTCTGATCCCAGCTTTCAATGTTTGCAAATGGTTGGATCTTTATTGTGAGGGTGCATGTCACCTAAAAAATTATTCTTTTATCACTTACCTACTGAAGGATGAGCAGGAGTTAAGCTTGGGGATGCTGATACGTTGGAAACATATCTATAATTTTTTATGCTCCATCCTTCTTTAGTATCTACTTTGCTTTACTTGTCCACACTTTGAGGTGCTTTTTACATGTTTTCTGGTACTAACCTATTAACAAGTTGCAACAGTGCCAGATGCCTGTTTTCTGCTGTTTTTGGTTTCAGAAAAGTTAGTAAATAAATATTCTCGGAATTGGACGGGACGAAGGACAAAGTCAATAACTTTCCGTGGGGGACAAGAAGTCCAGACGGGAGCCCGGAAGGCCAGCCAGGGGGGCCAGACCCACCCTAGGCGCGGGTGGGCCCAGCCCTACGCCTGGCTAGGGTTTGGGCACCCTGGCCGCCTCCCGGTCTCGCCCCTTCGCCTATAAGAAGCACCCGATACAGAAACCCTAAGAACCCGATCAGAAATCCACGAAACCGTCGGTAGCCGCCGCCACCATCGTCCCTAGACCGGGGAGATCTGAAGTTCTTCCCGGCACCCTGCCGGAGGGGAGATCATCCCGGAGGCCTTCTATCCGGTATGATTCGTGAGTAGTTCCACCTTGGACTATGGGTCCATGTAGTAGCTAGATGTTTGTATCTCCTCCATTGTGCTTTCATGTATAGATCTTGTGAGCTCCGTTCATGCTCAAGATCTAATCTATTTGTAATCATGCATGTTGTGTTTGTGGGGATCCGATGGATATTGAGATTATTATGTTGGTTCGATTAATGGTTTTATATTTATGATTCTATCATGTCTGTGTTGTTTATGATCTTGCATGCTCTCTGTTGCTAGTGGTTATCTTGGCCAAGTACTTGCTAGTGACTCCAAGAGGGAGTATTTATGCTCGATAGTGGGTTCATGCCTCTAGTTTCCAAGGGAAGTGACAATAATCTCTTCGGTTGTAGATGTGTTGTTGCTACTAGGGATAAAACAACGGTCTCTTGTTCATGGAACATGTGGACTGTTTACCTTACACACTTTGCTTAAAGCAGTTGTCTATTTCTTGCAACTTAATACCGGAGGGGGTTCGGATGATAACCTGAAGGTGGACTTCTAGTCATAGATGTAGTTGGATGACGGTCTATGTATATTATTGTATTGCCCAATCAACCTCATAGGATCTTTCTGGCTAGTAATTGCATTGTTATGCCTTGCTCAGTTCCTGTCAATTGCCCCGTTGTAATTTGTTTACCCTTCATGCCATGTTGTTTATCTAAGGAGAGCACCTCTAGTGAACTATGGACCCCGGTCCAATCTTTACCATTGATACATCTTCCACTGTTACTTGTTTACTCACTGCAAACCACTACCTTCCACACCATACGTTTAATCCTTTGTTACAAAAAACTGGTGAGCTTGACAACCTCACTGATTTGTTGGGGCAAAGTCTTGAGTTTGTGTTGTGCAGGTCTCCACGTTGTTTGCAACACCTGTGTGACGTTTCCTTCCTTCTTCTGGTTCGATAACCTCGGTCTCAACTGAGGGAAAACTTGTTGCTTGCTCTTCACACACCCTGCGCTTGGGGTTACCAACGAAGTGCCAGGTCGAGCACCATCAAGGTTCACCCACACAACACTTACAACACCAAAGAAGGGTACTCAGCTATTTCCACCGACTTGTCCTTTGCTAAGAAAGGATTGGGCCACTTGCTGCAGTTGTTCGTTGTCTTTATTACTTGCACTTTGTTTTTTTGCTTTATCAGAAAAGCCCTAAAAATCTGTTTGCTAAGTATTTATAGATATTTCCTGCTCCCTACAACTAGTTAACACCTTCTGCGCCTTGTTGGGATCGACACTCCTATTTATCGAAAGTACTACGATACAACCCCTATACTTGTGGGTAATCAAGACTATTTTCTGGCGTCGTTGCCGGGGAGTGAAGCGCTATTGAAGAGTGGAACTGGTAAAGGAAACTTCTACTATGAGTATTGCTTTTTATTTCTGTTTGTTACTTTGTTTCCAATATGGATAACCCACTTGGTTTTCTGTTTGGGAAAACTACTACCACTGTTAGGGTAGTAGATGAACCACCACCTATTGAGATAGATCCTTTTAAGATACCTACAAGTATTGTTGATCGTGTTATGGATAATTATTATTTAGGGGATGGAACTGTTCATCCTGGTGATCACTTGCTTTTTATCCATGAATTATGCGGGTTGTTTAAGTGCACAGGTATCACAACTGAACAGGTGAAGAAGAAGTTACTCTCTATATCCTTAAAAGGGAGAGCTGAAGAATGGTATAAGCTGCTGAAGAATGGACAATCCATGGAATGGGAGGAAATGGCATCTCTCTTTTATTCTAAATTCTATCCTCCTAGTGAGATTCATAAGGATAGAAATCTGATATATAAATTTTGGCCTCGTGATGGAGAGAGTACAGCTCAAGCTTGGGGGATATTGAAGTTACTAATGCTTAAATGTCCTATTCATGAACTCCTTAACAATATTATTATCAATAACTTTTATCCTAGGCTTTCTCTTCATGATATAGATTTACTAGATGCTTCTTGTGCTGGATCATTCACACGTATGAAGGAAGAAGCTAAATGGGATCTACTAGACCGTATTCAAGGGAACACTGAAGCTTGGGAGAATGACAAAGGAAGAAAGTCAGGTATAAACTATGATTATGAATGCATAAAATCTTTTATGGGAACTGATGACTTCTGTGATATTAGTAATGAGTATGGTCTTGATCCTCAAGTTCTTGCGAAATGTTTTAAGGCCTTTGCCTCTTACATTGAAATTCCCAAGAAAGAGTGGGACAAGTACCATGCTCCTTATAAAGACATTGTTACCCATGTTCCCGCTAGCATAGAAGTTTGTACTGTTGATCCTATTTTGCCTGAACCTTATGTTGAGAAAATTACTTTTCCTGCTATGGTAAAGGAACATTCTATCGTAGCTAATGTGGTTAGCAAAATTGCAAAGAAAATTGTGGAACCAGATGATCAAATAAATATTGAGCCTTTGGTAGCTATTGTGAAAGACCTTGTCACTATAAATATAGAGGATGAGCATATTGTCTTCTGTGAAGACGCTTCTAATATTGTCTCTCATCCTAGAAAATCTAGTGTCCCTGTGCTTTCTGTTAGAATTGGTGATCATTGCTGTTATGGTTTATGTGATATTGGTGCTAGTTCTAGTGCTATTCCTTATGAGCTTTACAGGGAAATTATGCATGAAATTGATCCTTGCGATCTTGAGGACATTGATGTGGTTATTCACCTTGCTAATAGAGAGACAGTCTGTCCTATTGGCATTGTCAGAGACATGGAGGTTCTTTGTGGTAATATTAAATATCCTGCTGATTTTCTAGTAATTGGTTATGAAGCTAGTAAACCTATCCTATAATCTTTGGTAGACCCTTCTTGAATACATGTGGGGCTATCATAGATTGTAGGAAGGAAAAAGTTTTGACTAAGTTTGATGGAGAGTCTTATGAGTTTAATTTTTCCAAATTTGCTAAAACTCCTTATGAAAGTGAAATGCCTAGTGAGGATTTCAGGGTTGAACAACTTTCTGCTTTCTCTCTTGCTCTTGACAATGCCTTGCAGCAGTTTATGGAAGATCATGAAATTGATGTATTCATGAAGGAAAGAAATGAGATTGACGAGGTTTTCCTTCGTCATCCTGAGCTACTTAAGCATAATCTACGTATGGAAGATTTGGGTACCACACTACCACCTAAAGGGGACCCTATTTTCGAATTAAAACCTTTACCTAATGATCTTAAATATTCTTATCTTGATGATAAGAAAGTATATCCTGTTATTATTAGTTCTAAGATTTCAGGAAAGGAAGAAGAAAGGTTATTGGAAATAGTGAAGAAACACCGAGGAGCAATGGGTGATGCATCACTAAGTTGATGTAGGAGTGCTTCGTTGGGAACCCCAAGAGCAAGGCGTGAAGCAGTACAACAGCAAGTTTTCCCTCAGTAAGAAACCGAAGTTATCGAACCAGTAGGAGGAAGGAAACGTCACACAGGTGTTGCAAGAAACGCGGAGACCTGCACAACACAAACTCAAGACTTTGCCCGAACGAATCAGTGAGGTTGTCAAGCTCAACGGTTTGCTGTAACAAAGGATTAAACGTATGGTGTGGAAGGTAATGGTTTGCACCAAGTAAAAAAGTAACAGTGGAAGATGTATCAATGGTAAAGATTGGACCGGGGTCCATAGTTCACTAGAGGTGATCTCCTTAGATAAAACAACATGGCATGAAGGATAAACAAATTACAGCAGGGCAATTGACAGGAACTGAGCAAGGAATAACAATGCAATTACTAGTCAGAAAGATCCTATGAGATTCGATTGGGCAATACAACAATATACATTGACCACCATCCAACTGCATCTATGACTAGAAGTCCACCTTTAGGTTATCATCCGAACCCCCTCCAGTAATAAGTTGCAAGCAACAGACAACTGCTTTAAGCAAAGTGTGTAAGGTAAACAGTCCACATGTTCCATGAACAAGAGATCGGTGTTTTCTCCCTAGTGGCAACAACACATCTACAACCTAAGAGATTTATGTCACTTCCCTTGGAAACTGGAGGCATGAACCCACTATCGAGCATAAATACCCCCTCTTGGAGTCACTAGCAACTACTTGGCCAAGATAGCTACTAACAAAGGAGAGCATGCAAGATCACAAACAACACAGACATGATAGAATCATAAAGACAAAACCATTAATCAAACCAACATAATAATCTCAATATCCATCGGATCCCCGCAAACACAACATGCATGATTACAAATAGATTAGATCTTGATCATGAACGGAGCTCACAAGATCTATACATGAAAGCACAAAGGAGGAGATACAACCATCTAGCTACTACATGGACCCATAGTCCAAGGTGGAACTACTCATGCATCATACCGGAGAGAAGGCCTCCGGGATGATCTCCCCTTTGGCAGGGTGCCGGGAAGAACTTCAGATCCCCCCGATCTAGGGACGATGGTGGCAGCGGCTACAGACAGTTTCGTGGAGATTTGATTGGGTCCTTAGGGTTTCTGCATCGGGGGCTTCTTTTAGGCGAAGGGGGAGGCCGAGGAGGTGGCCAGGGTCACCAAAACCTAGACAGGCGCGGGGCTGGGCCCACCCGCGCCTGGGGTGGGTCTGCCCCCCTGGCTGGCCCCGTCGGATCCCTTATGGACTTCTTGTTCCCCACGGAAAGTAATTGACTTTGACGTTTGTCCCGTCCAATTCCGAGAATATTTCTTTACTAACTTTTCTGAAACCAAAAACAGCAGAAAACAACCATCTAGCACTGTTGTAACTTGTTAGTAGGTTAGTACCAGGAAATATGTAAAAAGCACCTCAAAGTGTGGACAAGTAAAGCAAAGTAGATACTAAACAAGCATGAAGCATCAAAAATTATAGATACATTTCCAACATATCAGCATCCCCAAGCTTAACTCCTGCTTGTCTTCGAGTAGGTAAGTGATAAACAGAATAATTTTTGAGGTGACATGCACCCTCACAATAAAGATCCAACCATTTGCAAGCATTGAAAGCTGGGATCAAAGAACTCTAAACATGTGCATGAAAGATGGGGTTCTAACAATAGGACATAGTAACTATGCCTGCAACATGATAAGATACAAACAAAGATCATGAATAATATGCATTGAAAAATGTTTGTTTGTTTCACATGCAGAAAACATAGCATAGTGGCAATCAGCTTGTCCCTCATAGAGTAGCAAATAGATGCATATGACATCTGCAAAGTTCACAAGGGTGACTAGAAACAAATAGCACAAGAACAAGTAATATCACAATATGCATCAATTAATAAGCTTTGGAACACTGCACACAGAATGACAACTATGCTCTTTTAATGGTGCCTAAAGGTACAAGGTGGAGACTCAATAGTGGTGGAATAAAGGCCTTTTTGTAAAGGAAGTAGGGATTACAAGTTTCAAAAAGAGCTTCCAAAAATTATGGTACTTGTTAGCTTTCAGCCCTCATTGCCCCTATCATAAGATCTTAAGTGGTTAAGGTTAAAGTGGCAAAGCTGGAGTATATGCTTGACGAAGTATATGTTGGCAATCTCAAGTCCCTTGAATACGGGGGCCACACCTCATGCATACTCAACTTTGGGTCCAGGTAAGTTCTTGTCACTGTAAGTATTTGCATATCATTGAGAACCGCCAACGGAGTACCCCTTGCACATGGTACAGGAGCTTTCCCATAACCAAAATGACAAGGCAAGCAGACAATGAGCATCTCAGCAATCTTTTTATTTACCATATGCATAGCTTTTTATTGAGGATGCTTCATAGATAGCTCATTATGGTGATGCTGCAAGTTTCCACCATGATTAGGCATGGCTTAGGCTAGCGGCCCAGGCGTTTCTCTAACACATGATACAAACTCCATGGACTTACAAGTTCCCTCTTTATTTCACACCGGTGACATCCATAGACAAAATAACATGATATCAACAGAGTACAAAGTACAAGTGCAATGTTGAAAACGTTCCCCATGATAGCACAGTTCTGCTAATTCCAACTTATAAGTGCAAGAATATACAACAAAGTTATCACAATGGTTCAAGATTATTAGGGGCAAAGAATATAAAGTGTGCCATCAAGTTCGTGAGGGCTTTAATCACTAAGTTTTCACATAACAAAATAGTTTTTAATTGGAAGATAGTTGAAAACAAGAATATACTTGGAATGGTGTAACACACCATGCATAGGAGTTTATAGTGGACACTTTTGAAAAACTTGGTTTCTTGGGATTGGAGGCATGAGTAGAACTTACTCATACAAGTGGAGGCTAGCAAAAGACTGGGAGCAACCAACTAATAGAGCAATAATGGCCATAATCATGCAATGCAACAAAGCATACTAATCAAAGCAAAGAGTGGTACTACACATCAAGGACTAAATGATAATAGTGGCTAATGGTGACTTGTGAGAGTCATAACATGGTGTGAGCATGTGCCAAGTCAACCCAAGCAAAGCATCAAAGGAGAATACCGCAATACTATGCTTTTTCATGCTAAAACAACGCATAATTTCTTCAAGGCACACTAAGAAATCCCAATTGTTTGGAACAAGACATGCTACAGAAATAATCACTAAGCATAATGCCAAAACAACACGTAGAATGTCATGCTAAATTCTAAGTCACAGTCAATGCAAGCTCCTCTTGCACTTCAAGCAAGAACTTACTACTCCTTTCCTAACACCAAGCAAACTTATTTGCAAAATAACACAGCGAGAACGGGGGTCCAAACTACTTTATTCAAGCAAACTAAACAACCTAAGAAAATCAAACGAAAACTAAGGCGCTCCAAGAACAACACAACTATGCATGAAACAATAAAAACAAAGTGTCTAGACAGACTTGAGCTTTTTATTGATGAAGAAGGGGATGCCTTGGGCATCCCCAAGCTTTGACGCTTGTACCTCTTGGATATTTCTTGGGGTGACACCATGTTGGCATCCCCAATCTTGAGATTTTGTCCATTCTTCATCTCATTGCATCATTCTCTCTCTACACCTAAATTTTTTTCCTTTATACAAAAATCCACACAATCTTCATTAGCAACATTAGTGTATTCAAAAGATATTAGACCTCTGGTAAAGCTTTGGAACAGCAAGGATTTTCACTAAAAACACAAGCTACTGTAGCAACTCCTTCAAAAATCTCAATTTCCCAAAAAGAACTCAAAAAAGGAATCAATAAGAAGCAAATGCAAATAATGGCATAAATCTGTCAAAACAGACCAGCAGGTAGAAACCGATTTTTTCGAACATCTTATGTTGCTCAAATCAAAAAGTGTTGAACTAACGAAAGTTGACTAACATACTGGGGGTTTTATTAGTAAACGTTGAGATTAATCCTAGTTACAGAGACTGCTCACGATTGTTTTTGGTCGAGGACATAAATCTGTTTCGGGATAGCAACTCCCCAAATCTTACTTCCCTCTCATTAGAGGTCATTCTTGGCACAAAAAATCAAACAAAAAGGATAAGGAGAGGTCATTACTGAAGTAATAACTTCCAAGACTCAAGAAAACTCTTGGGTTATCTCCCAACAAGTACTTTTCTTTAATTCCTTTAAGTTAGGCACAAGAAGCAAGAAGAATCAAGTATTTTCAAATGAAGAATTGCCCCTCTTATTCCTTCCGTTCTTACCTTTCTTTTTCTCTTTAGGGAAGATATGATTGCTTACCGGAGCATCAAAGTGCATAATTCCTTTTCCCACATCTATTACAGCTCCAAGGTGCTTCAGTAGGGATCTTCCAAGTGTTAGATGTCCCTTGCCTACACATTCAATAACAAGATAATCAGTAGTCACCATTTTCCCTGAGATTTTTGTAAACACACCTTCAGCAATTCCAATGGGTAATATAGTGGCATTGTTGGTAAGAGAGATTTCCTCTCCTCCTTAAATAAGCCCCCAAAGACTCAAGGAATCAAAAATATCTTTAGGCATGAGACAAAATTCAGACATGATATCACAACGAGCATCAAAAAGTGTAGTGTTTATTGAGACTTTGATTGTGGGAAACCACTTTGAAGGCTCAGAATTTATGGGAACATAATCATGGTAAGCCCTAAGAGTGTGATAGTAACTATTTATAGCAGCAATACAGGTCTCAAGAGTGTTCAACCTAGCAAAAATATTTGTGAAAGAGGAATCAGACTTGCCAGGTGTACCATAGATCATGATTAATTTCCTTATGGCATCAAAAGCTTCATCCTCAGTACATACCAAAAAATCTTTCTCAGCCACAGCATCCAAAGCATATCTATAATGAAGAGCAATACCACGGTAGAAACTATCAATAACCAAGCTGAGGCTTACCTCAGGCTTAGTTTCCCTATGGAAAGCAGAGATTCTAGACCAAGCTTCCTTAAAACTTTCTTCACTTTTTTGCTTAAAAATTGAGATTTCTACCAAAGGGGAAAAAAAGGTTGGTCCAAAGCTAGACATGGCAGCGACTAGAGCAGGAACTAATTTTTCTGTGTTTTTGAATAAAGCAAGCAAACCAAACTAGACTAATTTTTTTGGGTTTTTTGAAAGGAGGCAAACAAAACCAACCAAAAGAAACAAAGCAAACTAAAAACAAAGTAAAGAGAAAAGAAGTGAAGGACTCCCCTAGTGAAGACGTCCTTAGCCTCCCCGGCAAGGGCGCCAGAAAAGCTTGATGTAGCACTGAGTTGATGTAGGAGTGCTTCGTTGGGAACCCCAAGAGCAAGGTGTGAAGCAGTACAGCAGCAAGTTTTCCCTCAGTAAGAAACCGAGGTTATCTAACCAGTAGGAGGAAGGAAATGTCACACACAGGTGTTGCAAGCAACGCGGAGACCTGCACAACACCAACTCAAGACTTTGCTCAAACGAATCAGTGAGGTTGTCAAGCTCACCGGTTTGCTGTAACAAAGGATTAAACGTATGGTGTGGAAGGCAATTATTTGCAGCAAGTAAACAAGTAGCAGTGGAATATGTATCAATGGTAAAGATTGGACCGGGGTCCATAGTTCACTAGAGGTGCTCTCCTTAGATAAACAACATGGCATCAAGGGTAAACAAATTACAGCAGGGCAATTGACAGTAACTAAGCAAGGCATAACAATGCAATTACTAGTCATAAAGATCCTATGATATTCGATTGGGCAATACAACAATATACATAGACCGCCATCCAACTGCATCTATGACTAGAAGTCAACCTTCAGGTTATCATCCGAACCCCCTTCAGTATTAAGTTGCAAGCAACAGAGAACTGCTTTACGAAAAGTGTGTAAGGTAACAGTCCACATGTTCCATGAACAAGAGACCGTTGTTTTCTCCCTAGTGGCAATAACACATCTACAACCGAAGAGATTTCTATCACTTCCCTTGGAAACTAGAGGCATGAACCCACTATCGAGCATAAATACCCCCTCTTGGAGTCACTAGCAACTACTTGGCCAAGATAGCTACTAAAAACAGAGAGCATGCAAGATCACAAACAACACAGACATGATAGAATCATAAAGACAAAACCATTAATCAAACCAACATAATAATCTCAATATCCATCTGATCCCCACAAACACAACATGCATGATTACAAATAGATTAGATCTTGATCATGAACGGATCTCACAAGATCTATACATGAAAGCACAAAGGAGGAGATACAACCATCTAGATACTACATGGACCAATAGTCCAAGGTGGAACTACTCACGCATATAGGGACGATGGTGGCGGCGTCTACAGACGTTTTCGTGGAGATTTGATCGGGTCCTCAGGGTTTCTTCATCGGGGGCTTCTTATAGGCGAAGGGGGAGGCCGAGGAGGCGGCCAAGGTCACCAAACCCTAGCCATGCGCGAAGCTGGGCCCACCCGCGCCTGGGGTGGGTCTGGCCCCCCTGGCTGGCCCCTCCGGATCCCTTCTGGACTTCTTGTTCCCCACGGAAATTAATTGACTTTGACATTTGTCCCGTATAATTCCGAGAATATTTTTTTACTAACTTTTCTGAAACCAAAAACAGCAGAAAACAGGCATCTGGCACTGTTGCAACTTGTTAGTAGGTTAGTACCAGAAAACATGTAAAAAGCACCTCAAAGTGTGGACAAGTAAAGGAAAGTAGATACTAAACAAGCATGGATCATCAAAAAATATAGATACGTTTCCAACATATCAATGGGCTATACTCTTGATGATTTAAAAGGAATTTCTCCCACTATATGTCAGCATGCTATTAATATAGAACCTGATGCAAAACTAGTTGTTGAGCACCAACGCCATCTAAATCCTAAGATGAAGGATGTGGTAAGAAATGAGGTATTAAAACTCCTTGATGCTGGTATTATTTACCCTATTGCTGATAGCCAATGGGTTAGCCCTGTTCATTGTGTTCCTAAGAAAGGGGGAATAACTGTTGTGCCTAATGAAAATAATGAGCTTATACTCCAAAGAGTAGTGGTTGGGTATAGGATGTGCATTGATTTTAGAAAGGTTAATAAAGTTACTAAGAAAGATCATTATCCTTTGCCCTTTACTCCCTCTGTTTCAAGGCTTAAGGCGTCCTTGTTTTGCGTGTTTTTTCTTTGACCAAAAATTACTCTAAATACGTAAAGAGTTTTGGTATAAAACTAGTATCACTGGAAAGTATTTTTCAATACGAATCCAACGGTACTAATTATGTACAATATAATCAAGATTTTATTGCTCAATTCTTTTGGTCAAACTTTGCTTTGGAAAGCGTGTGCGCCTTAAGCCTTGAAATGGAGGTAGTATTGATTAAATGCTTGAGAGGTTGTCCAAAAAGACTCACTTTTGTTTTCTTAATGGTTATTCTGGGTTCTCTCAAATTGCTGTGAAAGCACAAGACCAAGATAAAACCACTTTCACTTGTCCTTACGGCACTTATGCTTATAGGCGTATGCCTTTTGGTTTATGTAATGCTCCTGCTACCTTTCATAGATGTATGTCTACTATCTTTCATGGTTTTTGTGAAGAAATTGTGAAGGTTTTCATGGACGATTTATCCGCCTATGGAACTTCTTTTGATAACTTTTTGCACAACCTTGATAAAGTTTTGCAGAGATGTGAAGAAACCAACCTTGTTGTTAATTGGGAGAAATGCCATTTCATGGTTAATGAAGGGATTGTTCTTTGACACAAAATTTCTGAAAGAGGTACTGAAGTTGATAGATCCAAAATTGAAGCAATTGAGAAGATGCCTTGCCCTAGAGATATAAAAGGTATTCATAGTATCCTAGGTCATGCTAGTTTCTATAGGAGGTTTATTAAAGATTTCTACAAAATTTCAAAGCCCCTTACCAATCTTCTTAAAAAAGATGTACCTTTTTTTTGATGATGATTGTAAGGAAGCTTTTGAAACTTTGAAGAAAGCTTTGACTACTGCTCCAATTGTTCAACCACCTGATTGGAGTTTACGTTTTGAAATTATGTTTGATGCTAGTGATTTTGCTATGGGTGCTTCCCTTGGGCAATGTATTGATAAGAAGTTGAATGTTATTCATTATGCTAGCAAGACTCTAGATGCTTCTCAAAATAATTATGCTACTACTGAAAAAGAGTTCTTAGCTGTAATCTTTGACTGTGATAAGTTTAGACCCTATATTGTTGATTCAAATGTCACTATTCATACTGATCATGCTGCTATTAAGTACCTTATGACAAAGAAGGACGCTACGCCTAGGCTTATTAGATGGGTGTTGCTTTTACAAGAGTTTGATCTTCATATTGTAGATAGGAAAGGTGCTGAAAATCCTGTTGATGACAATTTATCTCGTTTGGAAAACATTTCTTTTGACCCCTTGCCTGTTAATGATAGTTTTCCAAATGAGAAGTTGGCTGCAATAAGGGTAAGTCTGCATGAGAGTCCTTGGTATGCTGATTATGCTAACTTTATTGTTTCCAAGTATTTGCCTCCAACCTTTACAGCCCATCAAAGAAGAAAATTCTTTTATGATCTAAGGCATTACTTTTGGGATGACCCACATTTATATAGAGGAGTGGATGGTATTATGCGAAGATGTGTTCCAGAATTTGAACAACAAGAGATATTGAGAAAATGTCATGGCAGTGCTTATGGAGGACATCGTGCTGGGGATAGGATTGCACAAAAGGTTTTACAATCTGGATTTTATTGGCCTACCTTTTTAAAGATGCAAGGAAGTTTGTCTTATCATGTGATGAATGTCAACGAGTTGGTAACATTTCTAGACGCAATGAAATGCCTATGAATTATTCTCTTGTTATTGAACCTTTTGATTGTTGGGGATTTGAATTTATGGGTCCTTTTCCTCCTTCAAAAGGGTATACTCATATTCTTGTTGTTGTTGACTATGTTACAAAGTGTCAACACCCGGATTTTTAATTCCAGATGCCTGTTATGCCATACATCGCAATCCCAGGATTACCATTTTTGCGAGACATAACAGCTTGGATATCATAGTACATCATCCATTACAAACAATACATAAGGTCTTACAACAAATAAAGGATCACATGATCCAGTCTTAACACAATCATAGCAGCAGAATAACGTAATAATAACGATAGCGTAGGCGAGACTCCATCTTCATGGTCACAGGCAATGCTGATGATGGGAGATGATCCTAGTTGTCGTAACCTTCTGTTGTCCATCCTCCTGATAGTCCTCTTCATAGTCTGGCCACGGGAATAGCCAGGGACAAAGCCATGAGTACTCTTTAAGTACTCGCAAACTAATACTAACAAGTGAAGTGGTTTTTGAGTAGGAAGTACTAGGCTCTAGGTTGTTTTGCAAAAAAGCCAGATTTACCTTTGATGAGTTCAAAAGCAAAGAAAGATAGTTGAAAGTTTTATAACACCTAAGTGGGAACTTGAATTTCATATCACAACTCTGTTGTGGTCAAGTCAAGTCATGAGTCATTTCACAAGTCATTTTGAAAACATCTGACGACCGAACAGTATGGCCACTCCAACTGTCCATAACCGCGGACGCAGCTATTCGAATAGTTTGACACTCTGTAGAGGTGGTACACCTTCACCACAATATTCGATACATCCATCAGGAACAATCCTGAATTCACCATACTCAGTATGCTGATAATCCTAACCTTTCAATTACACACCCTAGTATAGGCACCTCTCTTGTGAGTTTGGACTCTCAACTATGACCAACTGTCATCTTGGGAACTGCACAAGTGGAAAATCTTCACAAGGTAGCCTCAGCTCAAATCTTGGTCGCAAGGGAACCCATACTAAGGTATATAAATTTCCAGTCAAGCCCTACCCAAATTTCGGGTATTGTGGTTGTACGGTAAAATTGGAATGGTATCGCATCCAGACAACCATCAGTTTTATAAAGGGGCTAAGGCTCATGCCTCAACATTTTCATCATCAAAAATCATCTGGTGTTCAGGAACACATGGCAAAACATTTCAGTAGAATGACTCATCATTCTAAGGTTTTCATAACCATTTTCACCAAGTATTCCCATCTAAAGTGATCAAGTTTTATGCTTAGCACTAGCATCTACAAGTGGGGGTAAATACTAATGAGGGGTGGTAAACAATTGTATCTTATCTAAGTTCAATCTCATGCCTCAGGATGACATCAAGATTATCTAACTTAGGTCAAGTTTTATGCTCTTTATGCTACCTTTAAATAATCTTTCTAAGCTCTACAAGTCACTAAGTAAACTCTAATATAAAGCTTTGATAAAGAATTAAAATAATTAAGCTTGCAAGTAAAACTGGGATTTGGTATCATCAAGTGGGTATAATCACATATGCTTAAGGCATCTAGGTTGCATAGTTGTCATGCAAGGGTTAACTTGCAAAGTCAATAGCTTGCCAAGTCAACTGGTAGTATTAGGCTTGCTAAGATGTTAGTATAATCTTGCCTTGTGCAGAGCAGTGGTTGAAGTTCTCCTCGGCTTCTCCCTCGTAGTATTCTCCTTCCTCCTCGTATCCTTGGTCGATACTAGCGTCTATAAATAAATACGAGGTACACAATCTCCAAACAATACTTAACTACTTTTATTTATCACGCTAAGGTTTTCACTAGATGATCTAGCATCATCACAATATTACAATCATCAAAGTACTTGTCTTATTTTTTTTGGAAAAGTAATTTCTACTCATTGAAAAACTACTTAAGATTTAATATTCTCCAACTCAAACATGGTATCATGTTGACACATGTCATCACCACATATTTCAGTACATGGGAATGTGATTTAAAGTGGTGTCACGATTTAATAAGGTTTCACCTTTTTATTTTAATTAATTAAAGTGGCTAGAAATGCCTTTGAGGCCTTCTTTTATTACTTGTCCATTATTTCTGCAAGTAAACCAAGATATTTTTATATATTCTGAAAGGACTTGTTAAATGTGATTTTTGAGAGTTGGAATCAACTCAAAAGATTTTGTGGTTGAATTTTGAAAAATGTTTAAATGCAGAAAAGCTTCTCCCTTGTTATTTTTACTATAGGTGATCTACAAATCTAATTGATTTGAATCCAACGGGCTTGGATTAAGAATTCTAGTACCTTTCTAACAAAATTGGTTTCATGCATTTTGGTTCAGTGAATAGATCTGGGTTGATTTTTGAATCTAGGTACAGAACTGAGTTTGAAACTAAAAGAATAAACCTAAATTCAAACTACTGGGTCACGCGGGAATGTAAATGGGTCGGCTCACGGTGCACAGCGCACGCGCGGGTGGGTTTAAGTGGATGACCCCACAAGTCAGCGAGACAGGGGGTGCGAAGCGGGACGGGGTGATCTAGACCGCTCGATCAAACTCTAATCGAACGGCCACGACCTATCATCTCTGTCGGGCAACTCCGGCAAGACTAAACCCTAGCGCGGCTAGTGGGGGTCTACGGGGGCTCACCGGGGCTCATGCGAGGGTCGGCGATGGGGGCGAACGATGAAGTCGACGACGGCGAACCTCCTGGTACCGGCAGCTCCTCCTGGGGCGGCTCCAATCGTTGGATCCTTTCTTCGTCCTCCGTGACAGACTCCGGCCAGATTCTAGCGACCTGCTGCTCACCTTGTTCTAGGGTGAGTGCGGGTGGTTCTGAGAGAGAGGGGAGTGTGATGGTGTGAAGAAATGGAGCGGGGTGGCCTCTATTTATAGTGTAGTGAGGGGACCGACGGGCGCGGGTGGAGCTCATCGTGGTTGTCGACACAGTGGGCTAATGGCATGGTCGATGGTAGGGGCGGTGCTGTGCTCCCTGGCGAAGCTCAACGGCATTGTCTCGAGGCGTGGGGCGATGCGAGACGGTCGGAACACTGCGGTGCTCTAGGCGGGTCCGACGGGAAGTTTTATGGCGCACCGCGGCTACGGGTCGCGCGGCGGCGAACGGGGTTGTCTGGCGGTCTCCTGGGACGGTGGCGATCACTCTTGCACGCGGCGAGGGCGGCGCGCGGTCTGTGGGCATGTGACGCGTGCGGCGCGCTGGCGCGCTCTCGGCATGGCGCAGAGGCATAGGGCGTGGCGATTCTAGGGTGGTCCAGTGGCTTGCTGCTCGTTGGCGTTGGACAGGGGGTGGCGGTGGACGGTGGTCAGTGTCCCAAACAAGGTGGCTAGGCTTGGTGCTACTCCTAGCTTGCTGTCGACTAAGGGGTGGCAAGTTGAGCTGGGCATGGTAACCATTGATGGCAATGGCAAGCTCACAGTGGTGCTAGAGCTTGTTAACTAAGCTAGATGATATACTAATAGCCTGTTGTGAGCCAGAGAAGGAACAAGTTAGGCCAAAATCACTGCTCACTATAGTGTTTGATGTTTTTTTTTTGTGTTTGCAAGGTGTTTGATGAAATGGCCGAAAGAGATTCAAATTTGAATTTTTTATTCAAACTTTGTGGGTGTACTAGATAAATACTCAATAGTCTCTGGTTAGCTGGAAAGGTCAAGGGGAATTGGTTTGGTTGGTTTTTGAGAAATGGGTGATCTTCACATATGAGCCAGATTCAATATTGAATTTCCATTTGAATCAAGTTGTCAAATGTTTCTGTAAATTTGAAAGGTGGGCTTTGATTCACTTTTACTTGGTCTAGCAAGGGGTGAAAAGAAATAGAATTGTTTCTGTTTGAAATCTTGGACTAGGAACACTCAAAGTGGCCTAGTGCACAAGATTCGCAAAAATAACCATTTGCTTAATTTGTTTTGTTTTTGAATTTATCTTGATTTGTTTCTGCTTGGAAATGATTTAGATGATGTTGTTTTCACCTTTAAACCATTCCTTGATATTTAGAACAATAACACAATTCCATTCATTCATTCATACAATCATCACATACACACATGCATTCACAAAAGTTTTTGTTAACCCTAAATTTGGTGATTGGAATTTGATAACCTTGTTCAATATTTTTGGGATGTTACAAACCTTCCCTCCTTAAACAAAATCTCGTCCCGATATTTGAGAAAGAAGAAATAAGAAAACTAGGATTTAAAGAGATCGGGAAACTCCATCTTGATGTGATCTTCTCTTTCCCAGGTAGCTTCTTCTTCAGTGTGGTTACTCCACTGAATCTTTAGAAACTTGATGCTTCGGGTCCTGGTGGTTCTGAAAGCTTCCTGCAAAGGATACATCAGGTCATCGTTGATCTCTATGGTGCGGTGATCAATGTTCTTGAAAACTTCAGTCATCTCCGGGACTTCAAGGCATTTGCGAAGCAACAATATATGGAACACATTATGCACTGCTGACATCTCCTCTCGCAGTTCCAGTTGATATGATACTTCTCCTCGATGATTCAGAATCTTGAAGGGTCCGATATATCTGGGGGCTAACTTTCCTTTGAGCTGGAATCGTTGCATTCATTTCAAAGGAGACACTTTGAGATACACAAAATCTCCGATATTGAAAGCGAGGTCTCGACGTCTCTTGTCGGCATAACTCTTTGTCTTGACTGGGCAGTCTTGAGGAGCTCACGGATCTTGTGAACTTTCTCTTCTGCTTCTCGTAGGATGTTGGGTCCGAAAATCTGACTCTCTCCTACTTCTAACCAATTCAAAGGGGTACGACACTTCCTTCCATACATGAATTCAAATGGGGCCATTTGCAAACTGGCTTGATAACTGTTGTTGTAAGAAAATTATTCGAACGACAGACAATCTTCCCATTTGGATCCATACTCTAGCACATAGGCTCTCAACATATCTTCGAGTATTTGATTTACTCGCTCCGTTTGTCCATAGGTCTGAGGGTGATAAGATGTGATGAAATCCAGCCGGGTTCCTAATCCTTCTTGGACTTTCTTCCAGAATCTCGAGGTAAACTGAGTTCCTCGATCTGATACGATGTTCTTGGGGACTCCATGCAAACTGACGATTCTAGCGATGTATAACTCCACTAGTTTTGAGCTCTGGTAGGTGGTCTTGACTGGTAAGAAATGAGCGACTTTGGACAATCTAACAACTATGAACCAAATAGAGTCATTTCCCCTACTAGATGTAGGCAATCCGGTGATAAAGTCTATTCCAACTGAATCCCGCTTCCATTCCGGAATCTGTAGTGGTTGCAACAGTCCTGTGGGTCTCTGATGTCCCGCCTTGACTCTCTCACAAATATCACACTTGGCGATATAGCTTCCAATTTCTCTCTTCATCTTATGCCACCAAAATTGCTCCTTCAAATCCTGATACATCTTTGTTCCTCTGGGGTGGATAGAATAAAGAGTATCATGGGCTTCTTTCAAAATATCATGCTTCAAATCTGATTATGCTGGTACACAGAGACGTCCTTTGTACCACAGAACTCCTTCATCCTCGGTGAATCCGGGTATTTTGCATGTATCGATACGACATTTGATTCTGTCGATACTAACATTTCCTTTCTACGCCTCCTTGATCTGACTGATCAAAGTGGGTTGAAGTTCTATACTAGCCAAAAATCCTTCACTTACTAATTCCATTCTAAAATCTTCCATCTCTTTGTGCAGACTTGGTTTCTCCTTCAAGATCATGGAGTTCAAGCGACACGGTAATCTGCTAAGGGCATATGCTACCACATTGGCTTTACCAGGGTGATAGTGTATGTCTAGATCATAGTCCTTGATTAGCTCTATCCATCTTCTCTGCCTCATATTCAGCTCCTTCTGAGTGAATATATACTTCAGGCTTTTGTGATCCAAATAAATCTCACAACGATTACCCATAAGGTAATGCCTCCATGTCTTCAGGGCTAAAACTACGGCTGCTAATTCAAGGTCATGAGTAGGATAATTCTGCTCATGCTGCTTCAATTGTCGGGATAGATAAGATATAACTTTTCCTTCTTGCATTAGCACACATCCGAGACCGATCTTGGATGCTTCACAATACACATCAAAGGGCTTCGCAATATCCGGCATGATCAAGATTGGGGCTGAAATCAATCTCTTCTTGAGCTCCTGAAAACTCACTTCACATTTGTCCGTCCATTCGAACTTCTTATCCTTCTTCAACAATTGGGTCATGGGTATGGAAATACTCGAGAATCCTTCTACGAACTTGCGGTAATATCCCACTAATCCGAGAAATGCACGAAATTGGGTTTGAGTGGTTGGGGCTTGCCAATCTTCAACATCCTTCACCTTTGCAGGGTCAACGACAATTCCTCCGGCTGATACGATATGTCCGAGGAATCCTACCTCCTGTAACCAAAATTCACATTTGCTAAACTTGGCATACAACTGATGCTCCCTAAGGGTTCCAAGGATGGTCCTTAGGTGTAGCTCATGTTCTTGTTCTGATTTGGAATATATCAGAATGTCATCGATGAAATAAATGACAAACTTATCCAGGAAGTCCATAAAAATCTTATTCATGAGGTTCATGAAATAAGCGGGGGCATTGGTTAATCCAAAAGACATGACAGTATACTCATGCAATCCATATCTGGTGGTAAAGGCAGTCTTTGGAATATCCTCTGCTCAAATCTTGAGTTGATGATAACCAGTTCTAAGATCAATCTTATAAAACACTTTGGCACCAGTCAACTGGTCAAACAGGTCTTCTATCTTTGGCAACGGGTACTTGTTCTTGATGGTGACATCATTCAGCTTCCGATAATCCGTACACAAACGGTTACCTCCATCTTTCTTATCCACCAATAGAACAGGTGATCTCCATGGCGATGCACTTGGTTTGATCAATCCTATCTCCAGCATAGCATCCAATTGCTTCTTCAGCTCCACTAATTCAGACGGGTTCATACTATATGGTCTCTGGGCTATGGGTCCGCTTCCAGGGATTAGTTCAATGATAAACTCGATATCCCGATCTGGGGGCATACCGGGCAAAACATTTGGAAATACATCAGGGTATTCACAGACTATCCTGACTTGGTCAATGGTTGGTTGGGCTATACTCTTGTTGCACTTGAATTGATGGGACAAGGTTTCAGATACATGCCCGACTGATATTCCGGCTGTACTGATCATGGTTATGGCTTTCTTGGCACAGTCGATTAATCCTTTATGTTTCGACATCCAATCCATTCCTAGTACTACTTCCAAACCTTTAGTTCCAAGTACTATTAGATTAGCATAAAAATCTATGCCATGGATTCGGATAGGTGATACGTCGGAAACGTATCTATAATTTTTGATGCTCCATGCTTGCTTTGTATCTACTTTGCTTTGATTTGTCTATACTTTGAGGCGTTTTTATATCTTTTCTTGAACTAACCTATTAACAAGTTGCCACGGTGCCAGTTGCCTGTCTTCTTCTGTTTTTGGTTCCAGAAAGGCAGAAAATCAATATTCTCGGAATTGGACGGGACAAAGGCAAAAGTTATCATTTTTCCCGGAGCAACAAAGAACCACGAAGCAGAGCCGGAGGGGGCCACAGGGTGGCCGCACCCCCTAGGCGCGGGCAAGCCTTGGGGGCGTCCACAGGGGGTGTGGGCCCCCCTGGACCCCCACCGACCTTGATTCATGCGCCTATAAGAAGCCTCCGATCCAAAAACCCTAGGGCATCCAGAAGAAATCCACGAAAACCACTACTACGCCGCCGCCACCGAAGGGGAGATTCGAGGGACAGAAAGTCTCTATTCCGGCACCCTGCCGGGATGGGGAAGTGCCCCCGGAGCCTTCTCCATCGCCATCTTCATCACCATTGCTGATTCCCATGATGAGGAGGGAGTAGTTCTTCATCGAGGCTAAGGGCTCTAACGGTAGCTATGTGTTCATCTCTCTCTCTATGCATGATCTTGTGGTCATGAGCTTTGTAATCAAGTAGATCTACCTTGCTACTCAAGTGCTTCATTAGATGTTTGCTCTCCACATGTGTGTGAACGTGACAGCGTGCATGCCATGGTGGCACTTAGGCTTGAGTCTACATAAATACTCTTTGTGCTTTAATAGATCTATGCTTTTCCCCACGTGTGTGAATGTGACAGCGGGCATACCGTGTGTCGCACTTTGGCTAGATTGAATATTTGTTATGAGTTATATTTGGAGTTGGATGTCTCTACGAAATTGTGGTGTTTTTTGGAACCATCTAGTGCTCAAGGTGACAGTGTGGGGTTATATAGATGCGGTGACCCAGCATACCACTGCATGATGTAGTACACTATAGTCGTTGACATAACACCAATGAAACACCATTCACTAGTATTACATCCCTCAGAGTGGTACAACAGAAACACAACAGGTCCAAGACATGACTATAGGTTACAACTCAACTCGTTACATAAGATCCAGATAACACTCTAGGTTAAAGAAAGAGAAAGAAACTTCTTACAAAGAAGAATCAGAAATAAACAACTCCAAAACTATCATACTAATAAGACTAGTATCTAACTATTGGTTTGGCATTGCTTCTATTGCAATACACTATAGAAGGTTCTGTGGCTAGAGATGATATTCCTATCTACTCAGTAACTTCGTCTTCACTTGAGTTGATATATATGTAGACTTTCTTGACTTCATTAAAGAGCTTTAGCTTTTGAAGATGATTCCTGGAATATGACTTGATGTAGACATCGTCTATACTGGCTTTAGAACCTAGCAAGGGTTAAGAAGATACATTGAGTATGAGCGTACTCAGCAAGTTCACTAGAAAAGGAGTGTTTGATGCACTATATCTACAGCCACAGACCATAGGTCGTAGGCCATGCAGGTTTTCGTAAACATTTCTTCAAAGGTTTCTTTTATTCTAAAAGCTAAGTCCGTCAGCCTTCACGGGTTTACCAGAACTTTCATGGAGTTCCCTTTCCGCTGCGTTCGCAGCTCCTTCCCGGAATAGGGAGTAACAAGTTACAGTTCTTACACTCTGCAGAGGTGCGTTACTTTACCCATGAGGGATCTTAGCTTTGTTGCACATCCGGGCTGCGTACCCGTTCACACTTCCTTGGTGTGAGGCCCAGACTAAGACCCAAGACAATCACTGCCTTCTTTGCGAGCCCGCATGTCTCCTTGGTGTACGCCATCCCACCTATTGAATTACGGCTATTGGCAGTACATACCGTTCAGATGCCGGAACTATCGTGGGACGTTGAGGGCTCCCACCCATATGTTGCATATCCTCTATGAATTACCATATAATATGCACGCTACGAATGATAACAGCCACGACCCACACATCCGACTCCATGCGAGAGGGAAAATATACAGCTGACTTCTCCGTCCCATTTCAAATCTCATGGTCAACGCGTAACATACGGCGCAAGAATCACTGGCGACATTGGTTGTTAAGTCCTAGATAATTTGTTCCTTCACCACCGGAACTCTTATAGTAGGTTATTACCTCATGGTAAATAACCTATAACCAAATTATTATGAAAATAGTGTTTTCTGTCCTTTTTCAAATGCAGGTGATGACAACACTGAATTTGCAAAATACTTTATAGAAAATAATCAAAGGACATGAGCAAATGTGAACTTGCCTTTTGTGATTGCAAGATTATGCACTCACGGTCTTCAAGACAATATAAGATCCAATATCTGAAAACAGCATCATTGGTCCGGTAAGGACTAATGTTTAAAGAAGCAAGATGCTATTATGCATAAGTAATGTAATGCAATTTCGTAAACTCAAATCCCGAGGATAACGTTGCTCTAGGGTTTGAATACTAGATATGGTTTCTTTGGAATGTGTTGCTCTTTTTAGATTAAGTTTCATATTTGTGCTTCTTATTAAGGCTTGTGAGTGTGTGAACAACACATATCTATATAACAATGAGGTACACACATATGGAATCTTACTTGAAAATTACTTATATAATAATTGTTTATCTTCAAATTTACTTTACAAGTAGTGTCACTTATAAAGAACTTTAAGTGTTATTAATCCTAAATATATAAGTAAAGTATAAAGTAAGCTGTTTACTATTAATTGTCATATGTTGACTAAAGTGGCAAAACGAATAACTTTTGAAGAAAATATTCCTGTATTAAGGTTTAAACAATTCTTGTGGCTAATCAGAGGTGGTTGATGTTGTTTGTGCTTGCTGGAACATCTTGGATTTGAGATGCTTTATAACTTAATTATAACAGACCAAAGTTAACTATAAATTATATAATAAAGTTTTTAGCATTATACTTAAAGTCTGGTAGACTAAAGTTAACTTTAAAACATAGATGGACTTTAGGTGTAATGCTTATTATACTTATACCTTGTTAACTTCATAATGTTTCTTCAAATTTACTTAAGAATGGTATTACTTTTATTTGGTAGTGGTTTCTTTACATTATAAATGTATAAAGGGATTTATCTCCCAATAAGGGTGTGGTTAAGGTTTGTGAATAAGTAAACAATATTATTTACTACTTATGAACTAACTATAATGTTTTGATTTGTTTATAAACTTGTGGTTAACGTTAAGAATAGGTTTAAACTTGTGGTTTATAAACTTGTGTTCAATAAAATAGTATTTAAAATGTGTTAAACCATTTTGACTTCATATTATCAATATTGAGGACTAATACTATTTATTAGACTCAGTTGGCTAATTTTAGAATATTAGCAAATTTGATTTACCTTTATATGAATTATTAATTAAGCAAATAGGTTTAAATTCAAGTTGTTAAAGTGTTTAAATTTGTATTTACCTCAAAAGTAGGATATTATATTTTTAATATGTAGATATTATTTTTGTGTTCATTTTGGTATATTACACTTATTTTCGTGACTTATAAATAATAAGATATGATTTTTATAAGATTTATTACTTTATAAATACTTAATAAATAACAAATATTTAATTAAGTGAGATCATAATGTATGATTATAGATTTGAATTATAATTCTTATTTTTCTAATATTTTTGGTATTTTATTTATATTTTTAACATTTACCATTATTAAAATATGAATTATAAAAGTTTTATTACTTATAAAATCTTTATTAAATAGTAATTATTTAAATTGTTAACATAATAATGTTTGGTAATAGTTTTAAGTTATAGATTTTATTTTTCTAATTTTTTTCATATATTATACATTTTTTCTTAATTATAAAACAAAAGATATTAATTTTACAAAATTTAATTACTTTATTTAAATTTCTGGAATGTTTATATTTGAATTAAGATTGTTTTACCAATTTACTAAACAAACACTGAACTTTTTACACCGCACACACACCTAGCCCTAGTCACTGACCGGTGGGCCAGTGGCCACGTCATATACCTGGATCTAGCGAAATGCATTTGTTACCAGACTAGCTCTTACTCACAGGGGATGACACATGGGCCAGGGGCCATGTCACATGCCACATGGGCAAAGACTGGTCAAACAAACTGACTCGACGCAAGCATGACGTCATCCCGCCGGATCCTGCTCAGATCGATGATCGATCGAGCGATTCTGTATGCGTGCGCGCCTGCGGTTGTGTTGTTTGGAACAAGGACAACGCGAGGAGCCTAGCTGTGGTGGCGCCGCCAAGAAATGGTCACCGGCGAGTGGAGCACGACGGCGTCTGGCGGCTAAGCACGGTGACACATGACGGTGGCTCGGTACATGAAGCGAGCAAAGCAAACGAAGGCGGTGGTGTGTTCAGTAGCTCACCCGGAATGCAGAGGAGCGGTCGTAGAGGCGAGGTGCAGCACGATTGATGTCGGCGACGTTGTCGGTGTCGAGAAAGACGACCTAAATCCTGCAGCTAGGGATCCTCCCGACTAGCGCGCTTTGGGGCAAATGACTAAGTCGAGCGTTGCGGTCTCCGTGGTGGCCTCAGAATGGTGAGGGGAGGCCGGACGCGAGCTCTAGCTTGAGCCATGTCAGGTTAGGTTTTCGGCAGAAGAGAAAAAATGCTAGGGGAAACAAGATCGAGAGAGATTGGTATGGGGAGAGAGAGGACAGCATCGACATTCTTATCCCTAGCTCCAAGACGATGGGGCGAGGATCTTAGCACCGGGAAGATCGACGGCGAGAGCTCCGCCACACAGCTGCTTGCTGCCGGGCACGAGGAAGAAGAAAATAAAGAGACGGGAAGAGGTATGGGCCGGAGTTGGGCCATACGGGCTGCTGTTGGGCTGACGTGAAGTGAGCGTCGGAGGAAAGGTGCTGCTACTGGCGGTAGATAGAGATATAAAAGAATGGGCCATGGGCTGCTGCTGCTCGTTTACTCTTTTCCTTTTAACTTTTCTGTTTTTTAATAATTTGTTTTTGTCACATCCCAAGATTTTCCAAATCTTGTAATGTGAAAATAAATGAATTAAATAAAACTTTGTTGATTTTCAAGGCCAGAAGAAACTTTTTGAATTCAATTGGAACTTAAAACCCATTTGAATTAAATAAAAATCCTAAAAGGATTTAAAAATATAAACATTTTAAATAAAGGAAAACAAAATATTTTGGAAATACTATTTTAGATCTTTTAAATAAGAGGATTTGGCTTTCAAAAGAAAAAGTGGATTTATAAATAAAGATTATTTTATATAGCCAAATTAAACCTTGACCAATATTTTGAAATAAATGTTTTGTTTTGAATAAAAATAGCAAAGGTTTATTTAAATAAATTAATAAGGATTTAATATTCAAATTTTATTTAAATAAAAGGTTTTACCATTTTAATTGAAACATCAAAACTTATTAAATTAATTAAAATAAGTTTTCCCAATATTTGATATTCACAAATAAAACCTACTAAAGTGTTTTGGCTTTATTTTAGATTTCAAACTAAATATCTCAATAAAACAAATCCTATTTGATTTAATAATGAAAGTCTATTTTATTTAATTAAAAATGGATCCTAAAATGAATAAAAATATTATTTTATTTTGAGATTTGGTTTATGTTGAAAAACAGAACCAAAAACTCATTATAAGTTTGAATTGTTTGAATGGTTTGAGTGAATGAATAATTGATTCAAATTCAACACAGAAAAATAGAAATAGAAAAGGAAAAAGAATTCAGAAAAAAAATAGGAAATGGACCTGACCCAACCCAGCAGCCCAAACAGGCCCAGAAACAGCCCAACACCTCACCCCGAAAGAAAACGATTCGCACCAATTAGTTAACCCACAGTGACACTGACCGGTGGACCTCCCCCTCGTTTCTTTTCTCACTGACTGACCGACCCCACTTGCCACTGTTCTTCCTCCCCACCCGCACGACCCCTTCTCCCCCTCGCCGGCCGTTGCAGGCCTTGATTTCGCGGCATCAATTCTCCTTAACGCGGCCACCTTAACTCGCAGCGATCAAGCACCTTTAAACGCCAACGCATCCTCTCTCATTCCCCTCTGTCTTCTCCCCAAAGCACGCCCCCAGGCCGAGGAATTTTGCCCTGCACTCTATCCACTCCGACGAGCTTTCTTCCCAAAATCCGGCCAGCACACACCACCCTGAGCCTCCCTGAGCATGCTGACAACTTCCCCACAACCAGACGCATTCTCCCAGCACCCCCTCTCACCCGCGGGCGCCCCTGAGCATCGGCAACGACGACACCGAGCGTGCGCCGCCGTCTGCCATTGCTCCGTCGAGCATTTCAGGTGAACTCCGACCACCCCGCGCCTCCTAGATCACGCACAAAGCATCGCCTTGGTCTTGCGCATCTGATACTGTCTTCCTTTTGTCCTAGCGTGCATCGTAGACCCGTCTCCGACGACGCCCGAGCGAACCCGACGCCAGCAGGAACTCCGGCGAGAAATCGAGCCCACTCCAGAGCGCCCCTCATCGAACCAACAACGCCTTGAGCATCTCCAGGCTATTGCGAACCAGGTGAGCTTACTCCCACCCTTTCTTGCTTCCTGCCTCGCCAGCGCCGCCGCCAACTGGCCGCTCTGCCGCTCGCCGTTGACATTGCGCCGCCCGAGTTTGGCCAGTGCGATGACAGCCGTTAGATCTAGATTGAGCGGGCACGATGGAGTCACTTAAACCGCGAAGGGGTATGCGCTCAGTACCGCACGATCTAGTTAGATCCAAGGGCTACCGCGCGTGATCCGGCCGAAGCGGTACCGCCCAATGAGACAGCGACGCGTGGCCTGTATTAGATCTAAAACCAGTTTTGAATCAGATTTATTTGCAAATTTCAAACCCTTATAACTTTCAAACCACACGTCCAAAAATTACAAATTTGGTATCAATGGATTCAGGAGAACAAGACCTAGCCAACTGTGGAATTAGTTTAGCAAATAGTATATGTTAGTTTGCTTGATTTTGCAGATTCTTTTGTGAGCTTGTTTAGAGTATAAAAATTGTTTAAAATTGATTTTAGGGTTAAAACTTTTGCAAAATGGTTTGTTGTGACCTTACTGACCCTAGGAACCAACCCTTGGTGTTGAAAATGATTTTTGGTAAAGTTTAGGTTAGATTATTTAACTTAGCCATTTTCTAGCCAAATAAAATTATTGATTTTATTATGAAAATGTTTTTGCAAAGAAAACTTTGGGAAAATGGTTTAGACCAAACCTACTGACCCAAAACACCAAGTTTTGCAATAGCAACTCATTTGGTGAGAAACATAAAGTTTTACTTTGATAAAAATAATTTTCACCACATAAAATAATGATTGGATTTAAAATGGTTTTGGACAAAACCCTCTTGCTAATGACTTTGCCACTTTGGTAAATGACCAATTTGGATCTTACAAAGTTTAGAAACCCAATAGAGGCCCTCTTTGCAAAATAAAACTATCTTGTGCATGCTCCCATGCATGACTTAGATCCCATTTTTTTGTGTGTGTTAAATTGTTTGATTGATTTATTGGTTTGGAATGCTAGTTGATTTGTGTTTGCTTGATTGATTTGTAGTGAAGTGTGAGACTAGAAAGATCAAGGAGTGAAACACCATTCCCTACCAAAAAGGCAAGTGATGCTTCATACTTTCTATCCCATTACTTTCACTATTGCATTAGTGATTTTGCTAAGTAAACTTGCATGGATTTTGCTAAGTATAGACCTTGCTATAGTAAAACCTAGTAGATGAATCCTTAGTAGGATTTTCCTAAGTTAAGATTCCTAATACTATCAAGCTTAGCCTAGCTAGTAGAAAACAAGGGTGGAACATATATTCATGCTATGGAAAATTTCTAAGTCTGAGGACTTGAGTTTTGTTTAATAAAACAACTAAGTGAATGAATCACCTGGGTGGAATGGAAGGAATGGTGTATGTTGAGTGGTTACACAAGGCCAGGGGACTGGTGAACCTTGTGTATCTCACTTGTGGATGGCCACCCAGGAACAAAGGGATTTGAGATGTCAAATGTTGAGAAGCTTCAAGTGCAACCACTTGGCAATATGGGCTCTGCCATGATCATATAGGTTACAAGAACTTAGTCATATGGACAGT
Organism: Avena sativa; assembly: GCA_916181665.1. Taxonomy (NCBI): domain Eukaryota; kingdom Viridiplantae; phylum Streptophyta; class Magnoliopsida; order Poales; family Poaceae; genus Avena; species Avena sativa. Next base: position 113,189,027 of record OV702283.1, read on the forward strand.
GGGTGGTAGTGTTTGATAGGTTCGAACGCGTCCATTTTGGTCTAAGGGAAGGCTTCTGAAAGATCTTGTCTTGGGAAACCAAGTCTTGTGGGGAAAGTGCACCACCTCTGCAGAGTGTATAATCTAAGTACTTAGCCATGTCCCTGGTAAAGGACAATTTGAGCATCAAGACATGGAAGAAATCAAGAATCTCATCATTCAAATTTCTAAGTTAAAATCTTGTGGATTGAACAAGGGTTGTGTGAAATCTTCAATCTTTGATGGAGAGATGCCTTGAAAGGATCTTCAAATCTTTGATTGAGAAAAATGCTTTTTGCCAAGCAAAACTTAGTATTTTCATATGTTAAGGAAAAATATATTTTGAGCAATGCAAGCCTCAACTCCACTTAGCCAAATGCATATAGAAGATAGACTCCACTATACTACCATAGTATCACTTGCCAATACAATTCAAATGTATTGACCCTTTGTGGCTGTAACTTGTATGTTGCAGGTTTGATTGATTTTAGTGAAGATTGATTGATTAGGATTACAAAGTCTACAACCAACATCTGCCTGTGGCACTTTGAAGATGAAGGACCCCATGCTTATAGTTATTCCGCTGCAATGTAATGTAATAGCCATATGAGCTATGAAAGATGTAATAAAATTATGTTATTCCTGGTTATAAAGTTATATTATGACCTTTGTTTCTTGATATTACATCTTAACTGTGGATGCTAGCTATTGATCCAGGGACTAGCATTGTAAACACAGGAGGGATCAATCTTATTAAAGGTTGGGACCCCTACAGATGGTATCAGAGCATTGTGTTGCCTGTAGGAATTTGTAAACCTAGGATTGGACAAAAACCCTTAGAAAAATAGGAGTTATACTTGTTCCAAAAACTTATTTACAAAATCTTGTAAACTCTTTCCTCAACCATTTTGGTTTCAACTCTACATCTCTTCTACTTCAACTTGATGGAAAAGCCTACCCATGGCCAAAGACTACACCATGTGCAAAGGACTACTTCAACTGCTTCAACTCTAATGACTTCAACTTCCTCAACTCTAATGACTTCAACATCTTCAGCATATTCACCAAGGACTTCCAACTTGGATACCACTAAGGACTACAAGTAAGACAAGGTAATCTTGCTCAAGATTTAGAGACTGAGGGAATGCAAAAAGTTAGAAGGAGCCTACATCATTAGAAGTATTGTGACCAAAAGTTTTTCCAAGGAAACCATGATCTCATGCAAGAAGGATCAACCAAGAAGGATGGAAGGACCACAAGTGAACCCCATAGATGGACCACCATATTTTAGTTAAGTCAAACACACCAACTTATGTGGTGTAACAAAAATATTTTGTTGACTAAGTATGTGCTTGAACCTTGTTTGAGTGAAATGTTTGATTTGTGATTGCATGCACATTGCTTGTGTGAATTGTGATGTGTGTGATTAGAAATAATTCCTTAGAAATATCTTGCCTATTATAAATCTCCATTCAACCCCAAACAGATGACTACTCCAAGAAACTCCAACATCAAGGTTGATGACAACAACAACAACCAAGTGGACAACATGAGAGAACTGATAGCAAACCAAAACCAGTTCAGCCAAGAGACAACTCAGCTTTTAGCCAACAACAATGGACTAGACCCAGCCATACAAAGGATTTTGAAACTTCAATCCCAATTGTTGCAAGGACTCATTACTCAAATGATCAATATGAGAGAAAACTTTCTCCCAAGAGCCAATGACAACAAGGAAGACAAGGATGTTAATCTAGAAGGAACCCAAGCTAGCAATACTCATGGATACAAGGACCATGCATCCAAGGAGCATGAAGATCAATGCCCCAAGAAAAGAGAAAGATCTCCCACCTATGAAGAACATGAACTAGAAGAACTCCTAGCTTTGGAGAGACCCAAGAAGAAGAAGAAATTCCCCAACACTAGCAAGAAGGATATTACACAAGTGCAATGTTTCAAATGCAAAGAGATGGGACACTATGCCAATGAATGCCCAGAAAGGGAGAAGAGCCAAGAAAACAAACAAAGGCTAGTGAAACCCAAGGAAAAGAAAGATATTAGCCAAGTGATGTGCAAACACTGCAAAGAGCTAGGACATTATGCAAGCAACTGTCCAGAAAAGATGAAGCCTAAGATAAACCAGCCTATGAGGGATCTCAGCCTTGTCACATGTTTCAAATGCAGGGAACTAGGCCACTATGCAAACAATTGTCCAGAAAGGATGGAAAACAAGTTAAACAAGTCTATGAAGGATCTCAACCTTGGCCCATGAGTCAAGCATGGAAATTAAGGACATAAATGCAACTGTCTGCTTAGAGAAAGTATTTCTCATGATCCCAAGAAGGACAATATGTAATTTTTGTTGGAAAATTTTTAAGGGTGGTAGTACCCTAGTTGTATTGAACTTGCTTGTAACCCTAGCCTCCCCAAATCTCGGGACGAGATTTATTTTAAGGGTGGTAGCCTGTCACATCCCAAGATTTTCCAAATCTTGTAATGTGAAAATAAATGAATTAAATAAAACTTTGTTGATTTTTAGGGCCAGAAGAAACTTTTTGAATTCAATTGGAACTTAAAACCCATTTGAATTAAATAAAAATCCTAAAAGGATTTAAAAATATAAACATTTTAAATAAAGGAAAACAAAATATTTTGGAAATACTATTTTAGATCTTTTAAATAAGAGGATTTGGCTTTCAAAAGAAAAAGTGGATTTATAAATAAAGATTATTTTATATAGCCAAATTAAACCTTGACCAATATTTTGAAATAAATGTTTTGTTTTGAATAAAAATAGCAAAGGTTTATTTAAATAAATTAATAAGGATTTAATATTCAAATTTTATTTAAATAAAAGGTTTTACCATTTTAATTGAAACATCAAAACTTATTAAATTAATTAAAATAAGTTTTCCCAATATTTGATATTCACAAATAAAACATACTAAAGTGTTTTGGCTTTATTTTAGATTTCAAACTAAATATCATCCTATTTGATTTAATAATGAAAGTCTATTTTATTTAATTAAAAATGGATCCTAAAATGAATAAAAATATTATTTTATTTTGAGAGTTGGTTTATGTTGAAAAACAGAACCAAAAACTCATTATAAGTTTGAATTGTTTGAATGGTTTGAGTGAATGAATAATTGATTCAAATTCAAAACAGAAAAATAGAAATAGAAAAGGAAAAAGAATTCAGAAGAAAAAAATAGGAAATGGACCTGACCCAACCCAACAGCCCAAACAGGCCTAGAAACAGCCCAGCACCTCACCCCGAAAGAAAACGATTCTCACCAATTAGTTAACCCGCAGTGACACTGACCGGTGGACCTCCCCCTCGTTTCTTTTCTCACTGACTGACCGACCCCACTTGCCACTGTTCTTCCTCCCCACCCGCACGACCCCTTCTCCCCCTCGCCGGCCGTTGCAGGCCTTGATTTCGCGGAATCAATTCTCCTTAATGCGGCCACCTTAACTCGCAGCGATCAAGCACCTTTAAACGCCAGCGCATCCTCTCTCATTCCCCTCTGTCTTCTCCCCAAAGCACGCCCCCAGGCCGAGGAATTTTGCCCTGCACTCTATCCACTCCGATGAGCTTTCTTCCCAAAATCCGGCCAGCACACACCACCCTGAGCCTCCCTGAGCACGCTGACAACTTCCCCACAACCAGACGCATTCTCCCAGCACCCGCTCTCACCTGCGGGCGCCCCTGAGCATCGGCAACGACGACACCGAGCGTGCGCCGCCGTCTGCCATTGCTCCGTCGAGCATTTCAGGTGAACTCCGACCACCCCGCGCCTCCTAGATCCCGCACACAACATCGCCTTGGTCTTGTGCATCTGATACTGTCTTCCTTTTGTCCTAGCGTGCATCGTAGACCCGTCTCCGACGACGCCCGAGCGAACCCGACGCCAGCAGGAACTCCGGCGAGAAATCGAGCCCACTCCAGAGCGCCCCTCGTCGAACCAACAACACCTTGAGCATCTCCAGGCTATTGCGAACCAGGTGAGCTTACTCCCACCCTTTCTTGCTTCCTGCCTCGCCAGCGCCGCCGCCAACTGGCCGCTCTGCCGCTCGCCGTTGACATTGCGCCGCCCGAGTTTGGCCAGTGCGATGACAGCCGTTTGATCTAGATTGAGCGGGCACGATGGAGTCACTTAAACCGCGAAGGGGTATGCGCTCAGTACCGCACGATCTAGTTAGATCCAAGGGCTACCGCGCGTGATCCGGCCGAAGCGGTACCGCCCAATGAGACAGCGACGCGTGGCCTGTATTAGATCTAAAACCAGTTTTGAATCAGATTTATTTGCAAATTTCAAACCCTTATAACTTTCAAACCACACGTCCAAAAATTACAAATTTGGTATCAATGGATTCAGGAGAACAAGCCCTAGCCAACTGTGGAATTAGTTTAGCAAATAGTATATGTTAGTTTGCTTGATTTTGCAGATTCTTTTGTGAGCTTGTTTAGAGTATAAAAATTGTTTAAAATTGATTTTAGGGTTAAAACTTTTGCAAAATGGTTTGTTGTGACCTTACTGACCCTAGGAACAAACCCTTGGTGTTGAAAATGATTTTTGGTAAAGTTTAGGTTAGATTATTTAACTTAGCCATTTTCTAGCCAAATAAAATTATTGATTTTATTATGAAAATGTTTTTGCAAAGAAAACTTTGGGAAAATGGTTTAGACCAAACCTACTGACCCAAAACACCAAGTTTTTCAATAGAAACTCATTTGGTGAGAAACATAAAGTTTTACTTTGATAAAAATAATTTTCACCACATAAAATAATGATTGGATTTAAAATGGTTTTGGACAAAACCCTCTTCTAATGACTTTGCCACTTTGGTAAATGACCAATTTGGATCTTACAAAGTTTAGAAACCCAATAGAGGCCCTCTTTGCAAAATAAAACTATCTTGTGCATGCTCCCATGCATGACTTAGATCCCATTGTTTTGTGTGTGTTAAATTGTTTGATTGATTTATTGGTTTGGAATGCTAGTTGATTTGTGTTTGCTTGATTGATTTGTAGTGAAGTGTGAGGCTAGAAAGATCAAGGAGTGAAACACCATTCCCTACCAAAAAGGCAAGTGATGCTTCATACTTTCTATCCCATTACTTTCACTATTGCATTAGTGATTTTGCTAAGTAAACTTGCATGGATTTTGCTAAGTATAGACCTTGCTATAGTAAAACCTAGTAGATGAATCCTTAGTAGGATTTTCCTAAGTTAAGATTCCTAATACTATCAAGCTTAGCCTAGCTAGTAGAAAACAAGGGTGGAACATATATTCATGCTATGGAAAATTTCTAAGTCTGAGGACTTGAGTTTTGTTTAATAAAACAACTAAGTGAATGAATCACCTGGGTGGAATGGAAGGAATGGTGTATGTTGAGTGGTTACACAAGGCCAGGGGACTGGTGAACCTTGTGTATCTCACTTGTGGATGGCCACCCAGGAACAAAGGGATTTGAGATGTCAAATGTTGAGAAGCTTCAAGTGCAACCACTTGGCAATATGGGCTCTGCCATGATCATATAGGTTGCAAGAACTTAGTCATATGGACAGTGGGTGGTAGTGTTTGATAGGTTGGAACGCGTCCATTTTGGTCTAAGGGAAGGCTTCTGAAAGATCTTGTCTTGGGAAACCAAGTCTTGTGGGGAAAGTGCACCACCTCTGCAGAGTGTATAATCTAAGTACTTAGCCATGTCCCTGGTAAAGGACAATTTGAGCATCAAGACATGGAAGAAATCAAGAATCTCATCATTCAAATTTCTAAGTTAAAATCTTGTGGATTGAACAAGGGTTGTGTGAAATCTTCAATCTTTGATGGAGAGATGCCTTGAAAGGATCTTCAAATCTTTGATTGAGAAAAATGCTTTTTGCCAAGCAAAACTTAGTATTTTCATATGTTAAGGAAAAATATATTTTGAGCAATGCAAGCCTCAACTCCACTTAGCCAAATGCATATAGAAGATAGACTCCACTATACTACCATAGTATCACTTGCCAATACAATTCAAATGTATTGACCCTTTGTGGCTGTAACTTGTATGTTGCAGGTTTGATTGATTTTAGTGAAGATTGATTGATTAGGATTACAAAGTCTACAACCAACATCTGCCTGTGGCACTTTGAAGATGAAGGACCCCATGCTTATAGTTATTCCGCTGCAATGTAATGTAATAGCCATATGAGCTATGAAAGATGTAATAAAATTATGTTATTCCTGGTTATAAAGTTATATTATGACCTTTGTTTCTTGATATTACATCTTAACTGTGGATGCTAGCTATTGATCCAGGGACTAGCATTGTAAACACAGGAGGGATCAATCTTATTAAAGGTTGGGACCCCTACAGTTTTCAATTCAAATTTCTTCAAGGTTTTAAACACCATAATCTTTGTATAATATTTTAAATATTTCAAAGATAACTATACTGATTGATTACTCTAATCATGTTGATATTTTTCAATGCTCACAATTATATCAAAAATTATGTATTGAATGGAATAAATAAGAATTAGGGTTTTAGGGTTTTGTTTCTAGATTTGCATTTTAATATTTGATTTGAAGTTTTATTTATGAAATTTATTTGCTGAATACTTGCAGCAACAATAAAGTTATTATGAATCAATTTGTGAACTCTTATTATATTTTGTTATATTTTCTTCATTTTCTTTATCCATATACTTTTCCTATTATTATTATTGTTTGTGAGGGCTTTTGATATGAATTTAATTGAGCTAATATCCACAACTTATTATAGAATGCCTTACTATTAACTAATGAGATTTGATTCTCATTCACTCATAATATTAAGGAAATTTTTATATGGTGATCCTTTATTATTATTTGATGCATGATATCCTAAGGATTTAATATGGTTAACATTACTCCCATGAATCTAGGGAATAACAAGGTATATAAATTTTATTATAACTAACAAAAGAGTTAGGGTTTGAATTGTAAATGCTTACCCTAGGGTTTAAGGTTCTTAACTTACTTATATTCTTTTGTTGATGTGAATAAAGATGAATGGCTAAACATATTGTCTTTATGTTTGTGGTCATTATGGATATCACTTTTTTAAAATAACAAGGTTATCTTCCAGAATGACTTATGAGGAAGAATTAATTAAGATAGTTCCTAAGCACATGTGATCATGATAATTGAAAATGACAAAGATGTGCTTAAGTGATTTGGTATAGGAAAATATTCCTATACACCATTGTGAAGATAAAATGATATATCCAACAGATGGGATGGATGTTAAGCTTGATTATAGATTTAGGGTTTAATGTTTACCCAGAATTCCTATCTACCATAATTCACATCCTGGACTTCTAATTAAGGAATTCCTTTCCTAGATATATTACTTCTTCCTATCCATCATCATGTGTTAATCATGATGAGCTTTACTTCACATGAATCTTCTTATCCACCTTTTATTCCTCTAAATCTATTTATAAATGCAATGAGCTTAACACTAAAGCTTTCATAATCTTCTCATATCCATACTTGGGTATATCAACTACTCTAATGCTGATAACCTCCAATCCAACAAGTGGTTAATTCTAACTACATTCATACTCTTCCTTAAACATCCTTCACTAATATCATTTCAATATATGTATACATCAAATCCTACTTCACCTCAAGTGCTTAGTATTTCCAAAGAGGAAACTACTACTTCTATAATCCAATGTTACTCTAGCATCATCTTAATCATACTATCTTGTCTCTACTTAACTCCAGTATCTCATACTCCAACCTCACATTATATTAATGTGACTTGTCATGGCTAACCAATGATAATATATCTAGACTAGGGTTTAATCATGTTCTACCCACCAATGTCACTTATACAGGATATAAGCATGTTCTACCCACCAATGTCACTTATACAGGATATAAGCATTCAATCTTGGTGAGTAAGGCATGATCATTATAAGCCTTTGATCCTTTATGGTTTCCAGTTGGCTAATCAAGTCTTCATCAATACAACATATAGTTGTATTGAAATTATCTTCTTAGTATCTCTATAGGATTAAGGGATGTTATTCATGGACTATGCCTACTTAATACAATAGGATTACTCATTGGTAATTATCTTCAATGTTCATCCTTATAATCCTATTTGTTAACATATAATTATATCTTCTACATAACTCTTCTATCTATTCAGGAGTGAGTTAACTCCATCAAGTATCACAATGATCTTATTCTCTTCCAACACTCCCATCCTATAAATGATATTTAAAACTAGCATTACCATATACCTCTTCTTACTTCATTCTCTAAGTACTTAGAGTGATTGTTATGATAAAGTCAAGAATTGATAGATTAAGAATTGGTGAACCAATAGTTGATTACTCAACATTGATGAACAACATATATAAGGATAGGATTCCATAAGGATTGATATGGAAAGAAAGATATATGGTGACTGACCTTGACTTGGTTTCTTTCCTACTCAATCTCACTAAAGAGTTAAGATTGTATTACCATGAGGTTCATGGTATAAATAGATGAGATTAAGATTTAGTTGTTACATTCCTATTACTTAAGTTATGTTTATAACTTGGTATTCATGAGTTGTGTAATGAATACTAGGATATGATTACTTAAGGATCAAATATATATCATTAAGTAATTTATTAGGGTTTAACTTTTATTACCTTTGATCTCCTTAGATCAAATCTCCCTTACCCAAAATAAGGTTTTAACAAAGGTCATATTGAAACTTATCGCAGTCTACTTGATGATCTACTTCAATTCCATCAAGTTAAGTGAAGCTTCAATCACTTTGACATGTTTTTATTTAAAAGCGCAAAATTATTCGGATTTTCTATGCATGAATGCAATGCACACATCTGTGTTCAGCTTATTTCTAAGCTCGAATGCTGGGGTGTTACAGACTCTCCCCCTTAAAATAAACTTTGTCCTCGAAGTTCGCACACTCTTTCGTTTCGGAATGAGGAATTGTCTTGTTTTGGTTACGACATTTCTCAACTCCATGGTAACCTTAATGGAAATAATTGTAGTTTTCCATATCCAAATCCTTTCCTTGAATTCCCACCATACTTGGCAATCTTCAACTTGTTGTCTCCAATACTCCAAAGTTCCTTTTACTTTACTCCCTTAGGGATTTTTCTTTATTATAAAATTCTTTAATTGATGTCTCTTATCTAGTTCATTTCCCTAATTAGGTATCCTAATCCAACTCCTTTTATTTAACCATCGAACCTTCTTACTATACTATGTAAGGTCTAGGAAGTCTCACTAAAACAGGGTTTTAATTATTATAACACAATAGTTGTAGCCAAAAGACTACATTTTTGTATTGTCATTGTATAAGTTGTACTGGTTCTCCTTCCAAGATTGGATTTGAACTCATTTAGTCCATACCCATTGGAATTTCTTGTTCCCCTATACTTGTCCAATTGGGTGTGCTCTATTACTTCTTAAAGTTCTCTTAAGAGTTGTTTCTTTTAGAATTAGTCTGTTAGGACTATCCTGTTTTATTACTTCAAGCTTTTACCTTATCAAGATTTTGATAATCTTTGGCTATTTCCTTAAGTACCTTTATAATGATTCCTTTCTTTTAACCTTATGAAAATAAGGCTTAAGTTGTCATAGGTTAGTATTTCTTCTCCAATCTTTACTTGAAATTCGGGTAACAGTACTTCCATTTACTGTTTACTCTTCCCCTTAGTGTTTACTAATAGTCTTCAAACTGTCTATATAGTATTTATTGACTTTATAACTAGAATGTTGGTCTCTGTTCAGCTTATACTTTACCTAATTAGGGTCTTATGAAATATTGTACGGTGTATCCACACATTTGTGGATCTCCGAAGTGAATATTTCAGCATTATTTATCTTACTTACTATTTGGACATTTTCACTTAGATAGGTCAATTTTCGCGAAGAGTCTCAAAAGACGATCGCATAAAATTTTATACTCATTTAGGTCTTACTTAGCTTAGGCCAAGTTTTATGCTCTTTATGCAACTTTTAAGATGATCTGGTTAACTATGTCAACCAACACCGGCTGTGTAAAAGATACCAACTGTGGATCAAATACCAGTTGCGGATCATCCTGGGTTGTAGGTATTACCCTACGGTTCTTCGACGTACTATTGGCATTATCTCTGAATTGTCAGAGCTTGAATACCATTTTGGTTCCTAAACTTCTTCTTTGCACTTATTCATGGTACTTCCATGAACTAGTACAATTAATCCATTAACTTCTTAGCAACATTACCTACTTTGGGTGAATTTAAATTCATCACTTCTTGTTGCGCCATATATTTTCTACAATAATCTTCCTTCTTTTTGCTATTTAGCAATGATCAAAACTTGGTTCAACCTTCAAATTGTGTTGATACAACTTACGCTTGGCTTCATTCTTCATGTAAATCTTCATCTTGGTCTTTGGAAATCGTCACTCCCTTACACGAATTCTCATTCCTATGTAGGTCTATAACATCAAGTAATAATTGGATGTTGCAACATGCATTTGCACACCAAGTCAAACTTCATGTACAGATCTAGTCAATCAAGAAGATCCAAGAAAACAAATAAATCCAAATGTGGTACATATAACATACAATATTCTAAGCCCGGAATATAGTAGTTGAGTATAACATCTCTAGAATTCAGGCTTAGTTGTGTAGTATATGTCACCTCCTCGTATAGGTTTACATTGTGATACTTAGCACATAGGGGTCAAAATATTCTTTATCTCAATATTTACCCAAATTGCTCAAGTGCAGCGGGATAATTTTAAGCAAAGTGGTCTCAATTTGGTTTTGAGTAACCTTTAGTCTTACCTTTGGAATGATTAACTATAACCAACCTTCCTTTATTGGTGAACTATCCTCACATGATTACAACAAATGACTAATCAGATTATATTTGCTAACTTAAACCAAAGATTATTTGAAATTTTTAACACCCATGACTTCTATCATAGCTCTACCATGTTATTTTCATACTTCTATTTCAAGCTAATTCACTAAGTACTTGTCATACTTACACTTACATCATGGTTTCAGAGCTAATCTCACCCTGATCTTATTATGTTTTACCTCTTTATCATGATTTAAGAGCTAATCTAACCATGATAACTTTACTTCTCACTACGCTGTTATTAATTCATAACATAATTGCAATTCATCACGTAGAATTCTCAAGTGAATCCCACATGATTACTACACTTTACATCCACATTTATCCTAATGATATTCATCAGGTTGTCTTTGGTTATTAACTAACCATAAGATTCCGCTGTCTTACATGAATTCTAGGGTTAGGCTACACCAGTAAGACTACTTCAACTGATTTCTTACCCTGTCCTACAGTATCTTGGTGGGTTATGTCTCCCTCGGAAGACACTAAAGAGCACTATACTGAGAAAAGATAAAATAATTATTACTAAGAAAAAATAACTTAAGTATCTAGTGACAAAGTTATCCTCAAGTGGATACTTCGCACAAGTCATAACAATATTTGGTTCAGATAAGATGGCTTCTATAGTCACTATCGAACCTACAGATCTTCCTAAAAGGGTTTTAATCCTAAGGTCAAAGCATATGCTCTGATACCAACTGCGGTGACCCAGCATACCACTGCATGATGTAGTACACTATAGTCGTTGACATAACACCATTGAAACACCGTTCACTAGTATTACATCCCTCAGAGTGGTACAACAGAAACACAGCAGGTCCAAGACATGACTATAGGTTACAACTCAACTCTTTACATAAGATCCAGAGAACACTCTAGGTTAAAGAAAGAGAAAGAAACTTCTTACAAAGAAGAATCAGAAATAAACAACTCCAAAACTATCATACTAATAAGACTAATATCTAACTATTGGTTTGGCATTGCTGCTATTGCAATACACTATAGAAGGTTCTATGGCTAGAGATGATATTCCTATCTACTCAGTAACTTCGTCTTCACTTGAGTTGATGTATATGTAGACTTTCTTGACTTCATTGAAGAGCTTTATCTTTTGATGATGATTCCTGGAATATGACTTGATGTAGACGTCATTTGTACTGGCTTTAGAACCTAGCAAGGGTTAAGAAGATACTTTGAGTATGAGCGTACTCAGCAAGTTTACTAGAAAAGGAGTGTTTGATGAACTATATCTACAGCCACAGACCATAGGTCGTAGGTCATGCAAGTTTTCGTAAACATTTCTTCAAAGGTTGCTTTTATTCTGAAAAGCTATGTCCGTCAGCCTTCATGGGTTTACTAGAACTTTCATGGAGTTCCTTTCCCGTCGCGTTCGCAGCTCCTTCCCGGAACATGGAGTAACAAGTTACATTTAACATCCCAAAAAATCATGATTTCAAAGTTTGCATATCATTCATGCATTCATAATCATTTTAGAATCATTTGTCAAAAACAAAAGCATTTGTGGTCTATTATTTTATGTAAGCAAGGCAATGACCTTATTGCTACCTTCTAATAAGAAAATACTTGCTTTAATCAGCAAAGGTTTGAACATGAGTTTGATTGATATTTCTAAAGCTTGGTCAAAGTTTTCAAAATAAAAATATGAATTCAAACCATTCATATGACTATTAAAATAATTAATTAAGGCATGTTTTATTTTTAAAAATTCAATGGGACAATGTATTTCTAAGTGAACAACCTTGTTCTGTAGTCAAATATGTGTATGGTCCACTTCACAAAAATTCAGAACAAGTTTGAATTAAAACCCATATGAAAAACATTTGAAAATGATTCCTGAAAATCAAATTAGAAAAAGAAAAGAATAAAAGAAACCAGTAAGGGCCGGTGCCACTTATTCGGCCCAGCAGCAGACCTGGCCCAGTAACCAGCCCACCCAGGTTTCCCCTCTCCCTCTGTTTCTCACCCAGCCCGCACACACCGACTCGCTGATGCCTTGGACCCACCTGCCCGTCATCATCCTCCTCAATCACCGCTCGACGACCCGCTCCGCCGTTACCTCCCTGCAGTGACACCGCGATTATAATCTCTGCTTAAATTCCATTGATGCAGCGCGTGATTCTTTCTCCTACTCCGGCTACTTAACCCCCACCCCTCTGTGACCATTTCCTCTCACTCAGCACCCCCACTCCGCCACCAGGCTGCCCATAATTTCTCTTACACTGCCGCAGTGCCGACGAACTCCGACGACGAAATTCTGGCCGCCGTCCCCGTTCATGCTTGCAAGCGACAGAGCCGCCGCTCAACTCCAGCGAGAGATTTAGGGCGGATCATAACGTCGCCAATGGCGCCGTCCATCTAAGCCCGATGCTGTCCCTGACTCCAACGAGCTCCCACGGCCACAGCAGCTTGCCCTTGTCCACGCCAGCAACATCTGGAGCTTCCTCGCAGCCTTGCGACACCGGTAAGCATCGCAACTGCCCCCATCCCTCGCTAGAATCGCCACACCATCGCCGGCAGAGCCGTCGCCGCCGTTCTGGCCATTTGCGCCGCCGGTTTAGGGTCAAGACGATTAGATCCACTGGATCAAGATCTAGTGGTCTAGATTAGACGCCAGGCCGAAGAGGTACGGGCAGATCCGAGCCGCTGGATCTTATTTAGATCTGATGGTGCACAAGCATGATCAAGTGTGAAGCGGTACCATCCAATCAGAAAGCGCCGCGTGGCTAGGTTTTAGATTTAAAAATCTGAATTTAGATCTATTAGTTATTTAGACTTGCAAAATTCGTAACTTTTGATCCACACATCCAAATTTTGCAAATTTTATATCAATGGAATCAGGAAAAAGAATTCTATCCAACCATGTACTTTGTTTAATGAATTGTTTCTGTAAACTTAGTTGTTTTTGCAGAGACATTTGTAGGCTTATTTTGTGTATAAAAATTAATTGGAAAATGTTCTAAATACTAAATAAAGTTTATTTGATATATAAATGTTTAGTTTAGTGATCAGTACTGTTTACTTGTCTTGTTTGGTTTAGAAAAATCATCACATGGCATTTGCATGCATTCATGTATTTTTGCTTGTTTATTTTGATATGTGAATTTGGTGCTATCATTTTATGTGTAGATTTTTGTGCTAGTGGTGATTGTGACTGTGAGGATTGTTGTTACTCCCCCAACTACCAAGGCAAGTGGTGCTTCATACTTTTGTCCCAATATTTTGACTTTGCATTAGAAATATTTTGTATAGGGCTTGCATGAATATTTTTGCTAAATATCTATATTCTATGCTTGGGAAAATCCTAGTAGTTGTAGAATAGTTAGAATTTTCTCTAAAGTAATATACTTACTATTGCCATGCTTAGCCTAGCTAGTAGCAACCAAGGGTGGATTATATACACATGCTATGGAAAATATTTCTAAGTCTTTGACTTATGTTTTGATTAATAAAACAACTAAGTGAATGAAACACCTGGGTGGAATGGTGGATTGGTTTATGTTGAGTGGTTACACAAGGCCAGGGGACTGGTGAACCTTGTGTATCTCACTTGTGGAATTCCACCCAGGAACAAAGGGATTTGAGATGCCAAATGTTAAGAAGCTTCTAGTGCAGCCACATGGCATTATGGGCTCTGCCTCGATCATATAGGTTGCAATAACTTAGCCAAATGGACAGTTGGTGGTAGGGGATGATAGGTTTGGAGCGCGTCCATTTTGGTCTAAGGGAAGGCTTCTGAAAGGTCTTGTCTTGGTAAAAATCAAGTCTTATGGGGAAAGTGCACCACCTCTGCAGAAGGAAGAAACTAAGTACTTAGCCGGTCCCCGTTAATGGACAATTTGAGCATCAAGACATGGAAGCTATCAAGAATCTCCTCATCCCAATTTCTAAGTTAAAATTTGTGGTTGAACAAGGGTGAAGGTTCACCAATTTCTATTGGTGGTTCCTTGGGAGTTTTTGCCAAACAAAAACTTAGTGTTTTCAACTGATAGGTAAAACCTATTTTGAGCAAAGCAAGCCTAAACTACACTTAGCCAAATTCATGTAGAAGTTAGATACTATTATTTTACTAAGGTATCAATTACCAACACTATTCCAATGTATTGACCCACCGTGGTTGTAACTTGTGATGTTGCAGGTTACTCTGATGAGGATTAGGGTTATGAGTCTACACTCAACATGCTTGCCTATGGCACATGAAGATGAAGACTTTTATTTATATTGTTAAGTTAAACTCTTGTACTAGCCTATGGCTATGGAGTTGTAAAATACTATGTTATCTCTGGAATGACGATGTAATAATGACCTTTGTTTCTGTGTACTTCATCTTAAACTGTGGATGCTAGCAATTGATCCAGGGACTAGCATTGCAATCACAGGGACCTTTACCTTTATAAAGGTGGGGTCTTACAAGGTATCAGAGCACTGTGTTGCCTGTAGGATTATGACCCTAGGATTGGATTAGAAACCACTAAGGAAAAAATTTCAACATTTTCCACACTTGTCTTTTTCTTCTCGAAAAATTTTCTAATCTTCTTTCTCATCTCTATTTGTAGATGAACTCCATCAACAAAGCCATGAGGAAGGGACCACTCATGACCATGACTTGGAGTGTGAGACTGAATTTCCCAAGGCCCTCAAGAACCTTATGGTTACCGTGGGGATACATGGTGCAGCTGTGTACAAAGGATTCCCTGTGATGGATGAAGGAGAAGAGTACTAGTGGGTGCAACTTCACTTGTACAAAAACAAGGAAGACAACCACAAGGAGTCAGGATTCTGCATGGTCACCAACTCAGGAATGCACACAACATTCTTTGATTCTGCAAGAAATGCAGCTTGAAATTCCATCAAGGAACTTGGTGATAGACTCAAGTGCAGAATGCTCAATACCCAAAATGATCTTAGAGAAGAAAAGAAGCGTACCCAGGACTTGGAGGCTGCTAACCAACGTCTAAGAGAAGACATCATAGACTTAGCAATGGAGTCATGTGATCAAGATCGACAGATTGCCTCTAGGGATGCTCTGATAGCTAACTTGGCAGGTGAGTGGGGATTGTAATGTACTCCGTTAGTTGGACCACCACATTTATCGTTTTTACTTCCAAAAATTTGTCTAAGAAATGTTGAACCTTTGATGCCTGTAATGGATTTGTGTATGCCATGACTTGTGTGTTTAATGCTAAAGATGTGCTTGTGATATTTTGTCTTGTGATTTTTCTCTACTGGTGTTGTTTCTAACTTTTCTCTATATTATAAAAATAGATGCCTAATGTTGTTATCAGCACGGCCAAGGATTTCAAGGGAACTCGTTTTGGAACTCGTCTCATTGAGCTCACTAGTGTGCTCAACCTTCCACTTCCTAGCATCATGACACTTCCACTCACCAAGTTTGAGAGGAAGGACCTTTGGGGCTTCAGAGTCACCCAGCCTGGACGCCAGACGGAGCCAACCACGGAGACTATCACTTTCAAGATGATGCATGACGACAAGGAAAAAGGCTTAGATGTAGTCATGCAGGAGTTACTCGGGCGCCTGGTAGGGAGACACTCCACCGAACTTAGAGGTCTTTACTTTCACCCCTTCGGGAGACGCAACAAGGAGGGTGAAGCCATAGAGTACGAGGATGCTGCTAGAGAGACGATGGAGCCGATTCGTCTGTACCTCCAGGACCTAGAGGGTCTTATTAGACACCTAGATACTGATAGGACCAATTTCATGCTTAGCAATGACGAGCTCCAGGTTCAGCTTCGTGAGAAGGACAAGCTCTTCGCGGAGCAAGACGAGATAGTCAAGGAAATGGAGGCCAAGTTTGAAAGCCAGGACAAGAAATTCAAGAGCCAAGAGAAAAGAGTCCAAGACAGGAATAAGAAGATCCGAGAGATGAAGGAAGAGCTAGAGGCCAAGGACTTCGAGCTTGAGCATCAGCAGGGAGTGATCGAGAGGCTTCGCTCATAGAAGAGGGCTCTTAGGGCCAAGATAGAGGCCTTGAATACTAGTGTTGATGAGTACAAGACCGCCATGGAGAATGCGGGTCTTACCCTCATTGACATAGAGATTGATGCGGAGGAGTAGTGTATACTACTCGTTTATCTTTCATCTACCGTACTTGACTATTGAGTCGCAATGACCATCCAACATGTGGGTGGCTTGCTATGGTGTGTTTGCATTTCCAAACTTGTTGTTTATGTCGTCCAAACTTGTTGTTTATGTCGTTCAAACTTGTTATTGTGATTGTCTATGTGATGTATTGTGCATGTTAAGCATCTATGGGTATCTCATTCTTATCCTTATGAAAACCACAGATGCCTCCTCGACGTGCCAACCCCAACCCAAACAACAACAACAATGTCACCCCCGAGATGCAGCAGTTGATGACAGCATAGGCATAACTGATACAGATGATGACCACTTTTATGTAGAACCAGAATCAGAATAACAACAACAACCATAACAATAACAAACAGAATAATCCGCCAGGATTTGACATGCTCACCAGATTTCTAAGACTGAGGCCTGCAAAATTCTCAGGGACCACTGATCCAATGGTGGCCAATGATTGGCTATGTTCAGTGAACAAGGATTTAGTGACTGTCGGCTGCACCGACGAAGAGAAGGTCAGGTTTGCAGCACATCTGCTGGAAGGGCCAGCAACAACCTGGTGGGACAATTTTCAGATCACCACCCCCATTGAGGATGTGACATGGACTATCTTTGAGGAAGGATTACGTACAACTCACATCTCATCCGGAGTGATGAATTTGAAGAAGGAGTTCCACAACCTGAAACAGCGTCACCGCAGCGTGGCCGAGTATATTGAGGAGTTCAACAATCTGGCGTGTTATGCACCGGATGAAGTTGATACTGATGCCAAGAGGAAGGAGAAATTTCTCGAAGGACTGAATGGTGAACTGAATCTGCAGCTGTCTGTTGCCTATGTCCCAACCTACCAATCACTTTGTGACAAGGCTACCATCTTGGATAACAAGATGAAACAGGTTGAAAGCAGAAAGAGGAAGCATAGCTTTGACAAGCACAGCTCGAGATTGTCTCACAAACGTTCCCATCATGATGATAGTGGGAGTTCTGGATCCCACAAACATGGAAAGTATAACAACCACCACGTCCACAACCGCCATCATGACAACAAGAATCATCGTAGTCATGATAACGACAAGTACAAGAACCACAAGAGTGGATACAAGAGCCACCACAATGGAGGTGGAAGTGGTAGTGGAAGTCATCCTGTCAAGAAAGATCTCAGTCAGGTTGAATGCTTCAAGTGTAAGAAGATGGGGCACTATGCTAATGAGTGCCCAGAAAATAAAGTTGAAGGTTCCAACAAGCCCAACCCTTTCCAGAAGGGACAAGTGAACCACATCAATGTGGAAGAAATTTATGAGGAACCTGATGCTGTGGCTGGTAAGTTCAAACTCAATTCTGTTCTAGCACTTATTCTTTTTGATACTGGTGCATTGCATTCATTCATATCAAGATCATTTGTTGATAGAAATGGATTTCCAACTGAAAATATTGGGTGTCCTATAAAAGTAAGTTCGCCCGGTGGAGATATGATAGTAAGCCTTGGATGTCGTGATCTAGTAGTAGAGTTTGGAAAGCATAAGTTTCCAGTTAGTTTGATAATCCTAGATTCCCATGGATTGGATGTTATTTTGGGAATGGATTGGATGACCAAGTATAAAGGATTACTAGATTGTGCCAACCATACCGTTTCACTCACAACACTGGATAATAAAAGGATTAGATTCAAGTCTAACTTTGAATCAAAAGGGAGTAAGCTAAATTTTCTTAATGGGGTTAGCATAGACAGTGTGCTAATTGTGAGAGAATATCCAGATGTGTTTCCGGAGGAATTGCCGGGAATGCCACCAGATAGAGATGTAGAGTTTCTGATTGACTTGCTGCCAGGATCTGGGCCAATAGCAAAGAGACCTTAGAAAATGTCAGTTGATGAGTTGAAAGAACTCAAGAAACAACTTGGAGAACAGATGCAGAAGGGATTTATTCAACCAAGTTCTTAATCTTGGGGAGCACCAGTCTTGTTTGTTGAAAAGAAAGATAGAAATCAAAGGTTATGCATAGATTATCGTTCACTCAATGCGGTAACTATCAAGAACAAATATCCTTTGCCCAGAATCAATGACTTGTTTGATCAGTTAGAAGGAGCCCGTGTGTTCTCAAAGATTGATCTCCGGTCAGGCTATTTTCAGCTTAAGATAAGGGAACAAGACATACCTAAGACTGCTTTCACCACTAGGTATGGATTGTATGAGTACACCGTGATGCCATTTGGTTTGGCCAATGCACCAGCCTACTTCATGAATGTGATGAACAAGGTGTTCATGGAGTTTCTTGACAAGTTTGTCGTTGTTTTCATTGACGACATTTTGATCTACTCCAAGAGCAAAGAAGAGCGTGAAGGACATTTGCGTTTGATACTTGAGAAGCTTAGAGAGCATAAACTGTATGCCAAATTCAGCAAGTGTGAATTCTGGCTAAATGAGGTTGGATTTCTTGGACTCATTGTGTCAGGAGATGGTGTAGCAGTTGATCCCGCAAAAGTGTCAGCTGTAACTGAATGGGAATCTCCTAAGTCAGTGAAAGAAGTTCGTAATTTCCTTGGTTTGGCAGGATACTATAGAAGGTTTATTGAGAATTTCTCAAAGGTAGCTAAACCAATGACGGAGTTACTCAAGAAAGACAAGAAATTTGATTGTACTGAAGGATGTGAACTCAGTTTCCAAGAGTTGAAGAAGAGACTAGTGACAACACCAGTCTTATGTCTGCCAGACTTGGAGAAGGATTTCCAGGTGTATTGTGATGCATCTCACCAAGGATTGGGTGCAGTTCTGATGCAAGAAGGGAAAGTTGTGGCTTATTCCTCAAGACAACTCAAAATTCTTGAAGTGAATTATCCTACTCATGATTTAGAGTTAGCCTCTGTTGTACATGCACTCAAAACATAGAGACACTATCTTTTGGGAAAGCGTTGTGAAGTGTTCACAGATCACAAAAGTTTGAAGTATATCACTAGTGGAAACGAGGTCTTTTGTTGATCCCGAAAAAGGGCTTTAACACCGGTTCTTCTACAAACCGATGTTAAAGGGGGGGCCGTACCAGCGTGGCCCCTGTGGCAAAAAAGGAGCCCCCCTTTAACACCGGTTCGTGCCATGAACCGGTGTTAAAGGGGGGGCTATATAAGACACCACCCTAGCCCACACACACCCCACTCTTCCATTGTTTCACATTTTGGAGCCTAGCAAGAGGGTGTGAAGAGTGCTAGTTTGTGTTTTTTTCATATGCACTAGAGGTGTTCGGTGAAATGCCCGAGAGCTCAAAATAAGCTTTCTTGTTGCTCTTTCCGTCTCGGTCGAGGTCGGCAACTATAGTTTCATGTGTCATTGATGTACTATATATATAAATGGTCATCTCCCTATTATTTTTTGATATATACTACATATTAATGCAGATGAATCGGCAATGGATGTACGGTGACCGCCGCACTTCCGAGTACATTACGGGCCTCCAAAATTTCATCATTGTGGCTAATGCAAACCGTGGTCACAATGGTTTTATGTGCTGTCCGTGTGTTCACTGTCAGAACAAGAAAGACTACTCAAATACCAGAACCATTCACGCCCACCTGCTTCGATCCGGTTTCATGCCCAGCTATAATTGTTGGACCAAGCACGGAGAAAAAGGGGTTGTGATGGAAGACAACGAAGAAGAAGAGGATGATGACAACTATCATAATATGTATCCTAAATATGATGATAATGCAATGGAGGTAGATAATGAAGATCAAGAGGGAGCAGATGGGCCCGCTGATGACGATCTTGGTCGGGCCATTACTGATGCAAAGGAAGAATGTGAAACTGAAAAGGAGAAGGAGAAGCTGGAGCATATGTTAAAGGATCACAAAACATTGTTGTATCCAACTTGCGAAGATGGCCACAAAAAGCTAGGTGTCACACTGGATTTGCTGCAATGGAAGGCAGAGAATGGTGTGACTGACAGCGCATTTTCAAAGTTGTTGGTAAAAATGAAGAATCTTCTTCCAAGAAATAATGAGTTGCCCGACAGTACATACCAAGCAAAGAAGGTTGTCTGCCCTCTAGGATTAGACGTGCAGAAGATACATGCCTGCATTAATGACTGCATCCTCTACCGCGGTGAGAAGTACGAGAATTTGGATGCATGCCCGGTATGCACTGCACTGCGGTATAAGATCAGACGAGACGATCCTGGCGATGTTGAGGGCGAGGCCCTAGGAAGAAGGTTCCCGCCAAGGTTATGTGGTATGCTCCTATAATACCACGGTTAAAACGTCTCTTCAGAAATAAAGAGCATGCCAAGTTGTTGCGATGGCACATGGAAGACCGTAAGAAAGACGCGATGTTGAGACACCCCGCTGATGGGTCACAGTGGAGAAAAGTCGAGCGAGAGTACCTGGACTTCGCACGTGACGCAGGGAACTTAAGGTTTGGTCTAAGTACAGACGGCATGAATCCTTTTGGTGAGCAGAGCTGCAGTCACAGCACCTGGCCTGTGACCCTATGTATCTATAAACTTCCTCCTTGGTTGTGTATGAAGAGGAAGTTCATTATGATGCCAGTGCTCATCCAAGGCCCGAGGCAACCCGGCAACAACATTGATGTGTACCTAAGGCCATTAGTTGAAGAACTTTTACAGCTGTGGGCCAAACCAGGTGTACGTATGTGGGATGAGCACAAAGGAGAGCCATTTGACCTACGAGCATTGCTTATCGTAACCATCAATGATTGGCCTGCTCTTAGTAACATTTCAGGGCAGACAAACAAGGGATACAATGCATGCACACACTGTTTAGATGATACTGAAAGTGTATATTTGGATAAATGTAAGAAGGTTGTGTACCTAGGGTATCGCCGATTTCTTCCGAACCTGCATCCAGTAAGAAAGAAAGGCAAGCATTTCAAACGTATGGCAGAACCCCGGAGGAAGCCTGTCCTCCGTACCGGTGAGGAGGTATTTAGTATGGTCAAGGACCTAGAAGTAATCTTTGGAAAAGGTCCTGGCAGTCTATCTGTTCCGAATGACGATGCCGGACACGCGCCCATGTGGAAGAAGCAATCTATATTTTGGGACCTACCCTATTGGAAAGTCTTAGAGGTCCTCACTTCAATCGACGTGATGCACGTGACGAAGAATGTTTGCGTGAACCTACTAGGCTTTCTAGGAGTGTATGGGAAGACAAAAGATACACCGGAAGCACGGCAGGACCAGCAACGTCTGAAGGCCCCTGAAGAGCCTATGCATCCTGAGAACGAAAAGGGTAAACGATGCCACTTAACTCCTGCCAGCTACGCCCTTACCAAAGCAGAGAAGGAAATCTTTTTTGAATGTCTGAGCAGTATCAAGGTCCCGTCTGGCTTCTCGTCGAATATAAAGGGAATAAAAAATATGGCAGAGAAAAAATTCCAAAACCTGAAGTCTCATGACTGCCACGTGATTATGACACAATTGCTTCCGATTGCATTGAGGGGGCTTCTACCTGAAAATGTTCGAGTACCCATTGTGAAGCTATGTGCATTCCTCAATGCAATATCTCAGAAGGTAATCGATCCAGAAAGCCTACCAGGGTTACAAACAGATGTGGCCCAATGTCTTGTCAGCTTTGAGTTGGTGTTCCCACCATCCTTCTTCAATATTATGACGCATCTCCTGGTTCACCTAGTAGAAGAGATTGCCATTCTTGGTCCTGTATTTCTACACAATATGTTCCCCTTTGAGAGGTACATGGGAGTCTTAAAGAAATATGTTCATAACCGTGCTAGGCCAGAAGGAAGCATCTCCAAGGGCTATGTAACAGAGGAGGTCATTGAGTTCTGTGTTGATTTTATTCCTGACCTTAAGGCGATTGGTGTTCCAGAATCACGACATGAGGGAAGACTGCGTGGAAAAGGCACCCTAGGATGTAAAGCAATGATATGTAGGGACGGGCATTCTCTCAATCAAGCACACTACACAGTTTTACAAAGATCTATCTTGGTTGCCCCGTATATCAATGAACACAAGAATTTAATACGCCTCAAACACCCGGGGAAGTCTGATGAATGGATTATAAGTGAACACATGGCGAGTTTTGGCGGCTGGCTGCAAAGACTTCTCACGAATAACACCACTGTTGGGGATCAACTGTACTTGTTGGCCAGGACACCATCTTTGACTGTATGTACTTTCCAAGGGTACGAGATAAATGGGAATACATTTTACACGATAGGCCAAGATAAAAAGAGCACCAACCAAAACAGTGGTGTCCGCTTCGATGCAGCAGAAGGCAATGGGCAAAAGACCACGTATTATGGGTTCATAGAGGAGATATGGGAACTTGACTATGGACCTAATTTTAAGGTCCCCTTGTTTCGATGCAAATGGGTCAAGCTAACAGGAGGAGGGGTTGAGGTAGACAAGAAGTACGGAATGACAACGGTGGATCTCAACAATCTTATGAAGGTAGACAAGAACTTAGACGAACCATTCGTCCTAGCCAATGATGTGGCTCAGGTTTTCTATGTGAAGGACTTGTCCTCCAGACCAAAAAAAGAAAAATATGCCAACGAATACATCATATGATGAGCCAAAGCGTCACATAGTTCTTTCAGGGAAAAGAAACATCGTGGGAATCGAGGACAAGACAGACATGTCAGAAGATTATAATAAGTTTGATGAAATTCCGCCCTTCACAGTGAAAACTGACCCAAGCATTCCGTTAAGTAAAGAAGATGCTCCATGGTTACGTCTGAAGCGATCATAAGGAAGGACATATGCCAAGAAGTTCATGCTCATATTATGTAACTCTAGTTCATGTTTTTAATATTAATACATGTCTTGAGTGTTAGTCATGTTTTGTGGATGGACCGGGACTATGAGAAGAAGTTGTCCCGATTCGTACTTACCATAAGATCTGATCTCCAAACGCGCGCGGTCACATATTAGGGAGTGCCTCTATGACCAGTTTCTTGGAGATGCCGGAGGACTAGGCTCCGTCGGCATCTCCCTGAAACTGGCCGTAGTGGTGTCCCTGCTCTCGAAAACCATCTTGCAGCTTTGTAACTTCTCTAACTAGATCAATACACCTGGGAGCTAACTAATTTCACATATTAGGGAGTGCCTCTATGACCAGTTTCTTGGAGATGCTGGAGGACTAGGCTCCGTCGGCATCTCCCTGAAACTGGCCGTAGTGGTGTCCCTGCTCTCGAAAACCATCTTGCAGCTTTGTAACTTCTCTAACTAGATCAATACACCTGGGAGCTAACTAATTTCACATATTAGGGAGTGCCTCTATGACCAGTTTCTTAGAGATGCCGGAGGACTAGGCTCCGTCGGCATCTCCCTGAAACTGGCCGTAGTGGTGTCCCTGCTCTCGAAAACCATCTTGCAGCTTTGTAACTTCTCTAACTAGATCAATACACCTGGGAGCTAACTAATTTCACATATTAGGGAGTGCCTCTATGACCAGTTTCTCGGAGATGCCGGAGGACTGGGATCCGTCGGCATCTCCCTGAAACTGGCCGTAGTGGTGTCCCTGCCTCAAACTGGCTGGAGGACTAGACTCACAAGGATGCCTATTTATAGTACAAGCAGCTCGACATAGTGTCGACACTTACGAAATAATGTCGACACTCACCCCTATTATTAGTGCTGACTCGTGTTTTGTCCCGGTTGGTGTCTCCAACCGGGACTAAAGGTTCATCTTTAGTCCCGGTTGGTGACACCATCCGGGACAAGGTACACGCCGCACGACATAATGTCGACACTCACCCCTATTATTAGTGCTGACTTGTGTTTTGTCCCGGTTGGTGTCTCCAACCGGGACTAAAGGTTCATCTTTAGTCCCGGTTGGTGACACCATCTGGGACAAGGTACACGCCGCACGACATAATGTCGACACTCACCCCTATTATTAGTGCTGACTCGTGTTTTGTCCCGGTTGGTGTCTCCAACCGGGACTAAAGGTTCATCTTTAGTCCTGGTTGGTGTCTCCAACCGGGACTAAAGGTTCATCTTTAGTCCTGGTTGGTGTCTCCAACCAGGACTAAAGGTTCATCTTTAGTCCCGGTTGGTGTCTCCAACCGGGACTAAAGGTTCATCCCGCCATTTTTTCCCGCCATTTTTCTTTCCGCCAGTTCTTCTTCCCGCCATTTTTCTTCCCGCCATTTTTCTTCCCGCCAGTTCTTCCCTCCAGTTCTTCCCGCTAGTTCACTATATATATATGTAGGGGGTTGGCCTCCATTGTCATTGCACATCTCTAGACTCATATCTGCAACCTCATCACTCTTTCCCATGGCTTCCACCGTAGCACTAACCCCCAGGGAGGCGGAGGCGCTTTGCGCCTCGAACTACCCCTGCCCGCCGGGCTACTGTGTCCCCGTCGGCTGGATGTTGAGCGTCGGAGGCGTGCCGGTTCCTCCTGTCCCTCTAGGTGTGGCGCGCCGGATGGCCATCACGAACCACTACTACTTCGAGCTCACGCCGGAGCAGCGGAGGAATCCCAGATGGCATCCCGACTATTTCCCTACTTGGGAAGCCTTCTTCGTGGATCGGCGTGAGAGGGCGCTCGCCAGGCACGAGGAGGACGGCCCACCTCCTCCTA
This sequence comes from Avena sativa, assembly GCA_916181665.1. Taxonomy (NCBI): domain Eukaryota; kingdom Viridiplantae; phylum Streptophyta; class Magnoliopsida; order Poales; family Poaceae; genus Avena; species Avena sativa. The sequence goes on from OV702283.1 coordinate 113,214,644, forward strand.
ACTTCAACGAGGCCGGCCGTCGGCTATGGTGGCGCGGTCGGACTCTCCAGAGCGTCATGGCCTATGACACTGACGCCGACTCTAACCCCCGTCTGCGCTACCCTCAAGTCCAGCCCACGCGCTACCCTCAAGTCCAGCCCACGCGTACTCTCCAGAGGTTCAATTACGGCGACCCCGACGACGACAGCGATGACGGCGGCGGCGAGTACGACGACTACAGTGGCGAGTATTACAGGTGTAGGCAGGAGCATGACTGAATCACTCCAACATTCCGAAACAAGTTCGGCCGATTGTTACTTAATCTGGCCATGTATCTTAATTTTCAGTTCTTTTATGTATCTTAATTTTCAGTTCCAGTTCGGCCGATTGTTACTTAATCTGGCCATGTATCTTAATTTTTAGTTCTTTTATGTATCTTAATTTTCAGTTCCAGTTCGGCTTTATGTAACTGTCTCAAAATTACCTATCTCATTCGAGATTTCTTGGCTTTCGGGTCAAATGACCAATGTTATGGCATAAAAAACGGACGCTTTTGTGAAGCAACCACCAAATGGCTAATTCAAAAAAGGCATTTTCCATTTTCCGAGCATAAAAAACGGACGGTTTTGTGAAGCAACCACCAAATGGCTAATTCAAAAAACCACCAACACATTTTACAAAAATACTAGACCACCTTATATGCACAATGTACCAATAGGGGGATCTGAAACCTTTCCGTCCACCTCTAGTGAAAAAGACAAATTCCTACCGAATCGGCAGGAAGTGGGTCAGATATGAACTACAAGTACATGATACGATGCTCATGATTTTTTACAAAAATCATTTTTAGGTTCACAATATGCTATTTTATCAAAAAACAATGCAAGTTGAGCGAGGCTTGGTGAGATTCAAGTGTATACAAAAGATGCGACATTTAAATATCCAATCAATTCAAAAATGTTAATACAAAAGATGCGGCATTAAAATATGATTTGATTTAATAAAAATCATTTTTAGATGCTTAATATTTCTTATGTTCAAAGTTTTAAGATTTAACAATTTATTTTTGTTTGAATTGAATAATCAAAATTTATATGTAAGTGTTTTAATTATTTTGAAAATTTTCATGTAAAGTAAATATAAAATGATTTACATGAATGGATAGATATTATTTTTATGAAAATTATGATATATTATTCATATTTTTCTGAGTTGAAATGAAAAAGATATGAATTTTCTAAATTCATATCATATTTTTTGAATTAAAAATGCCCCTTTAATGCATGAAATAAATGCCCCCCCTTTAACACCGGTTCCAGACAGGAAGCGGTGTTAAAGGTGGGGGGCATTTATTTCGTTTCCCGCGCGCACCACACCCCCCCTTTAACACCGGTTCCAGGATGGAACCGGTGTTAAAGGGGGGGTGTAATAAATGCGCGCGGGAAACGGAATCCCCCCCCTTTAACACCGGCTCCAGCCACGAACCGGTGTTAAAGGGGGGGTATTTATTTCACCTTCCCCTTCCTTTCTTCCCCCCCAGCTGAGCCAGATCGATTGAACACACCGCCGGCCGCGCGCAGAGAGAAGCGCCGCCACCGCCGCCCGCGAGCGTCTCGCCGCCGCCCTCGGAGTGAGGGAGGAATCGTCCTCCGTCTCGCCGCCGCTGCTTCGGAGCTCGAGGTCCGCCGCCCCCGACCCTCTCTTCCCCGCATATTTCCCTCCCTCCCGCCGCCGTCGGCAGGACCGCTGGCGTTTCCCGTGCGGGGCCGGCGGCGGCGGTCGGGTCTCTACCCGCGCGCGAGGGCTTCAGTCCGGGAGAAAGCTCTGGCGGCGGTGAACCTCGTTTGGTGTCGAGTCCGGCGTCGGCGCTTCCCTTTAGCGGCAGGGCAGAGCGGGTACGGGGCGGAGCGGGCCATACGGGCCTGGGCGGGCCGGCCCCTGCCGTGCTCAGCGATGTTCCTGCGGGATGGAGGGCGGGACTGCGTGGACTAGGGATGGCTATGGCGGCGCATGCACCTGCTGCAGCGCAACGGCGGCGGCTTTGCGAGCCTGCTCTAGCCTCGTAGTATAGCGTTGGCACAGTGAGATGACGATGATGACAGTGAGACCATGGTGGCGCGTGCTGGTGGATGGCAAGTTGGGTGGAGTGCTACGGATCAAGTGGGGTCGTGGTTGTTTGGGGTCGGGAGAAATCCCTGTCGGCTCGTCTGACATCGACGCGGTGACACCTGCGGGTGCCGTCATCCTTCTTGAAGGGCGTCGGATGCACCCCTTTTCCACTCCCCTTCGTCTATCGGGGGAAAACCTAGGACAAGTCCGGGCAACAGCGTCATCGACATCGCATTCCTTCTTGAAGGTGTTGCTTGAAACACGGTGCTTCGAAGTGCTAGGAGTGAGGTGGGACAACTCCGGAGGGCGCAGCGGTCACGGGTCGTTTTCGTTCGTCGATCTGCTCGATGTCGGCATTTGTTTCTTTTATTTTTCTCTTTATTTTCTTTTGGGTTAGATTGTGCTGTTGCTTTTTTGTTGCTCCAACATTGTCATTGTATCTTGTGATTGCTATATTAATATAGCGGGGCGCAAGCCTATTTCGAGGAGCCCTGACCACCTCGCTCTCTTCCCCGTGTAGGAGCGTCTCGCCGCCGCCGCTTCGGAGCTCGTAGGCCACGCCTCAACGCCGACGCCGCCCGCCTCCCGACGAGCCCGCCGCTAGCACCGCCGCCCAACGATACTGCCGCATCCGTCCGACGATCGAGCACCGCCGCCCGACGAGACCAACGTCACCCCACCGGTGAGCGCCACGTGTCTGCCACGTGTGTGATTGCTGACTCATCCTGATTAAAACTTGTTTGCTCGATAAATTGTACTACATGCATAGATTAAAACTTGTATACAAATTGGACCTCTGACTCATTTGTGTATTTATTTGTGTATTTTTGTATGAATAATATGTATATTTGTGTATGAATCCAAGTACACTTGAATGTTTACACTCTTACTCTAGATAATATTATTGTTTTAGAAACTATGGATCCACTTAGTAGAAACCTTGAAGAAGAAGAAATAATGGAGAACATTATTGATGAGGACACCTCACAATATCTGAACTTGGAGGGACATGATGACGACAGCTCAAGTACTAGTCATGGAGAAGATGAAGACTCCGGTGAACACAATTTAATGGTTACAAAGTCCGGCGAGGTATATGCATTGATTAAGCCTCTGCTGACTTCCACCAACAATCTTCTTCTACATGTATTAATTAACGCTTCTTTCTTCTTTTAGCCCTCTGGATCGACCAGCCAGCAACCATCTTCTTCTACGAAAAAGAGCAAGCGAGGCACGAGCCAGCGGTTGAAAGATCGTGTCAAGTTCATGATCGAAGCAGTCCGTGTTGATGGCAGGCCGATGGAGCCCAAAAAGGCCGCAGACAAATTTGTACGTCAGGCTGGAGTTCTTGTTAGGGACCAAATCCCAATCATAATTGAAAATTGGAATAAGCCAAAGAAGGGCGACGGTACCTTTGTCGATGACAGATCCAAAGAAACGCTTTGGAATTCGTTGTTGGTAAATTTCACCCTTCCGCCAGAGGAGGATGAAAACAACCCGGTTATAAAGGAAAAGGTCAAAGAGTGGACTCTAAAGAAGATGGCTGACGCTTTCCGCAACTGGAAGACAAAATTGAACAAATTTGTCAAATCTGGCGAGACTCCAAATTTCGAAGACGCATATTATGCGAAGATAAGACCTCACTGGTCCGAATTTGAGACATATAAAAAAAGTGCTATAGCTAAAAAGAGGTCAGAAACCAATACGCTTAATGCCCTGAAGAAGGAATATCACCAGAGGACGGGGTCAGGTGGCTACATATCTCAGAGGCCTAAGTGGGAGGAAGCTGAGAAGGCCCTGCGCGAGAGAGGGATCACACCCCAGACAGATGGGTGGGACCTACGTGCAAAGACTTGGTTCTACGGAATCGGGGCAAGGTTGGACCCAGAAACAGGATTGTGTATCTTCCCAACCCTCCTTGCCAAACCCGTCACTGAACTCATCACGGCATACGAGGAAACATCCACCAGGATCTTCCATCCCGACAGAGAGAATGGCCAGCTCACACGCGCCATCGGTAAAAAAGAACACCCTGGACATGCACGAGGCACAGGGGGTATGACGTGGAAGGATGGGTTTGCCGACTGGAGCGACTCTTACAGATGGCGCGGCAGAAAAGAAAAAGAGCGTACAGAGCGGATGACACAGATAGAACATGCACTTGCGGCGCTGCAGGCGCAAGTGAATGCACAACAGAGCCATCAAGCTACCAGCCCATCTCAGCGGCACGAAGAGCCTGCATTGGAAGCTGCCGGCGGCCCAGACTCTGCGCGGAAAAGCAGTGTGGCTACCACGGAGAACGTGCAGCCCACGCTTGAAATGACGGGTCCTCGATACCCCGTGGATGAGATCACGGAGAGCGAACACACTGAGCTGCATGTGAGATTAATGGGATTATCCATTAAGGTGGCTGTCGGCTATGCCTTACCTCCTGTAGCTGGTGGAACTTACCACTGCCGACCGATTCCAGATGGCTATGCTATTGTCGGGGTGGATGAGGTTGTGAAGGAATATGAGGAAGCACAGCTTGACCATGCTACAGGTGAAGGGGAAACTCAACTCAAATTTGCAGTGAAAACAACCATTCTTTGGAAGAAGGAACACATTGTGCTTCCAAATTGGAGGTCACTGGCACCCCCGCCGTCTCCGCAGCGTCAGCAGTCTAAGCCGCTTCAGCTATCTCCTGCGCGGCAGCCATCTCCGGCGCGGCAGCCATCTCCGGCCCGTCAGCCATCTCCTGCGCGGCAGCCATCTCCGGCCCGTCAGCCATCTCCGGTGCTTCAGCCATCTCCTCAGCGTAAGCGGAAGAGCAATGCCACGAAGAGCATCAGTAGCACTGCCACAAAGAAATCCGCAGGAAACCGTACGCCAAAGAGTTCAAAAAACTACGTCCCGCAGCCTTCCGCCAAGCCATTGCCGGTTTTACCGTGGAATCGCAGCGACGAGGAGACCAATAGGATCTCGGAAGAACAGGTCAAGAAATTCTTTGCACCTAGACGGGCCGAGCCAAAGGATAAAATAGATCCGGCGGTGGTGGAGAAGTTTTACAAAAATCTTTTGAAACCTGAAACCCCACTTGTGCCGGACTACGAGCGCCAGATTTTGAAGGCGGATGCAAGGCGCCGCAGGGAGACTGAAAGTAGCAGTCGTGAGGCACCCCAGAAAACAGTTCCCATGCTCGGAGAGCAGGAAAACTAATCATGTGCCCCGCTCCAAATGTTCGACACACGGGACGCTCCTCCCGTAAATGATTACGAGGCAGATCTACAAAGAAAGGCCAATGAGATGGGGATGACTTACATTGCATACTTGAACGTCATGGGAGACAACTTGCCCAAATGCGATGTCAACCTCATACAGCCATGGAAGTATGGGAAGAATCTCGTCAAGAACGAGGATCTCAAGAATCTACCAACAAAGATGCGAAAATTTCACAAGTGGTACCTTCATTTCTGCAAGACGAGAAAGGTAGAATGGATCACGGCGCATATAAGAGATGATATTTTCTTCTGCGGAGATGACGCGATCGACTTCAACATTCAAGACTTGCATTTTCTATTCAATCAGAAGGAACTCGACAAAGCTGCCATCAGCCTTTATTGTGTGTAAGTACTATTTCTATAATTTATATCTCATCTCATTCACTTTATTAATTGCATGTATATATATATGGTCACCATATATGTATATACTATTATGCAGGAAAAAGGTTATGGAATGCAGGAAAGGAGGCCCTTTTGACATTGGGTTCGTTGACCCAAATAGAGTTCATGAAGAAGTGGTAGAAACCAAACCCGGGCAAACAGAAGATTACTTGCTAACGTCTTTACTAAGACAACAAACCAAAAGGGAAATACTATTGCCTTACAACTTCTCGTGAGTACTGTTACCCTCTCTCTTGTACACATTCTATTTCAGCTTACTCGATGTTAAGTGTAACTGATGATGAGTTATGCATGCGTAGGTTCCACTTTATTCTGCTAGTCATTCAACCCGACTCAGGAAAAGTCCTTGTCATGGACTCGTTACGAAAAGAAAAAGAGATATGGGCAAACTTTAGAGAGATGCTCCAGAGGTAATTTCAATCATATTATCGCACTAGATCGGCAACTTTCGTGACAATAAGTAATTAATTACTCCTTTATCCATTTTCTTTGCCGGACAGGGTTTGGAAAAGGTTCACGGGCAGGGCCATGGGTGAATGGTCAGAAGAACTAAAATTTGTAGACCAAAATGTAAGTAATACTAGCTAGCTTCCAATTCCATTATATCATGCTTTATTGATTATTATTTTGATTGAACTCTCTATTCTCGTAAAGTGCGCGCATCAGGGACACGCCAATAACTTATGTGGGTACTATGTTTGCGAGTTCATTCGCAACACGATATGTGCGACGGGCCAAGCCGCACTAGAACAACTTAGAGTAAGTAAACAAAGTCCACAACATTATTTTATTACCATCAATTGTGTTGAGTTTTATTCTTATATATATATTGACGGCCCATTCTTCATATATATTCAGATCGAACGGATGCGGGACCAACTCCTACCATTTGAACGCATACGAGCCATTCAAGAGGAATTGGCGGGGTTCATACTTGATGAGGTCGTCACGCCTGGCGGAGAACTCTTCAGATATCCACCAAAATGAACGATGACGATGTATATGTGCCGATGACGATGTTTGTGTATAATAATAGTTGCTTAATTATTCATGTACTCGTATGTACCGATGACGATTTATGTGTATACCGCTCCCGATCGATTCCCCCTCGCTCCCCCCCTCCTGCAGAAATACGCCCAGAACAGGGCAGAGGCAGAAGTCTACCGTGGCAGAGATTTAGGCCGTTTTCCTGCCGCGGCAGAGTTCTGCCGTGGCAGGAAAATGTCCTAAATCTCTGCTGCGGCAGAAGAACCTTTAACACCGGTTCCAGATACGAACCGGTGTTAAAGGGGGGGGCCTGAGGCCTGCGGAAGCCCCACGTGCGCCACCCTTTAACACCGGTTGGTATAAGAACCGGTGTTAAAGGGGCCCCCCCTCTAACACCGAACCCTCAATAGCGGTTGGGGAACCGCTGTTAGAGGGCCCTCCCAACCGGAGTTAAAGGGGGGGCTCTGCACTAGTGTATCTTCACTCAGAAAGAAATCAACATGAGACAAATAAGATGGCTAGAACTCATCAAGGAGTATGACATGAGTTTGCAATACCACCTCGGAAAAGCAAATGTTGTAGCGGATGCATTAAGCCATAAAGTTTATGTGAATGGCCTTAATAAGGGAGAGTTGCCAGATGATCTGTGTGCCTAATTCAAGGATCTCAGATTGGAGATAGTGCCTGAAGGACATCTCATTTCATTGGATGTTCAACCCACCGTATTGGACAAAATCAAGGAAGCCCAAAAGACGAACAAGGAAATTGAAGAGATTAAGGAAAAGATTGGCAAGGGAAAAGCCAAGGGATTCCATGAAGACGAACATGGTACTTTATGGTATGGAAATCGTATCTGCATTCCGCAAGATCCGGAGCTTCGGAAACTGATTTTACAAGAAGCACACAACTCACCATATTCCATTCATCCGGGTAACACTAAAATGTACATGGATGTGAAGGAAAGATTTTGGTGGAATAATCTCAAGAAGGACATTGTCGAACATATTGCTTTGTGTGATGTATGTAGTAGGGTGAAAGCGGAACATCAGAAACCAGCAGGATTGTTGCAACCACTACCTATTCCTGATTGTAAGTGGGACAAGATTGGCATGGATTTCATCACTGGACTGCCAAGGACTAGATCAGGATATGATTCTATTTGGGTCGTAGTGGATCGCCTAACTAAAGTGGCTCATTTCATACCCGTGAAGACAACCTATACGAGTGCTAAGTTAGCCAAGATCTATATGAATAGGATTGTGTGTCTGCATGGAGTACCCAAGAGTACTGTGTCTGATAGGGGAACTCAATTCACTTCCCATTTCTAGAGGCAATTGCATGAGTCATTGGGAACGAGATTGGAATTCAGTACTGCTTTTCATCCCCAGACTGATGGACAGACAGAAAGGACCAACCAGATTTTAGAGGATATGTTGAGGGCATGTGCCCTAGACTATGGAACTAGTTGGAATGAAAGTCTGCCTTACGCAGAATTCTCTTACAACAACAGCTATCAAGCCAGTATTGAGATGGCACCGTTTGAGTTTCTCTACGGAAGAAAGTGTACTACACCATTGTTATGGAATGGTGTTGGAGAAAGAAACTTGTTCGGGCCATAACTAATCAAGGAAGCTGAAGAGAAAGTCAAGTTAGTAAAGGACAGATTGAAGATAGCACAGTCCCGACAAAAGAGCTACGCAGATCCAAAGCGTAGGGAGGTCACCTATGAGGTGGGTGCTAGAGCATATCTTAGAGTATCACCACTTCGTGGAGTGAAAAGATTTGGAGTCAAAGGAAAATTGGCCCCAAGATATGTTGGACCATTCAAGATTCTGAGCCGTAAAGGAGTAGCTGATGAGATTGAATTGCCTAAAACATTGTCTGCCGTTCATAATGTGTTTCATGTGAGTCAGCTAAAGAAATGCCATCCGAAGATGGAAGAGACTTCTTTGAAGGATACTATACCTTTAGAGGAGGTCCAGTTGGAGAGTGATCTCACTTATGAGGAAAAACCTGTCAAGATTCTTGAGACTGTAGAAATAGTTACTCGGACAAAGACTATCAAATTTTGCAAAGTTCAGTGGCGCCATCATTCCGAAGAAGAAGCAACATGGGAAAGAGAAGATGATCTTCGGAAAGACCACCCTCACCTATTTGCTAGCCAATCCGAATCTCGAGGGCGAGATTCACCTTAAGGGGGTTAGATTTGTAACATCCCAAAAAAATCATGATTTCAAAGTTTGCATATCATTCATGCATTCATAATCATTTTAGAATCATTTGTCAAAAACAAAAGCATTTGTGGTCTATTATTTTATGTAAGCAAGGCAATGACCTTATTGCTACCTTCTAATAATAAAATACTTGCTTTAATCAGTAAAGGTTTGAACATGAGTTTGATTGATATTTCTAAAGCTTGGTCAAAGTTTTCAAAACAAAAATATGAATTCAAACCATTCATATGCCTATAATTAATTAAGGCATGTTTTATTTTTAAAAATTCAATGGGCCAATGTATTACTAAGTGAACAACCTTGTTCTGTAGTCAAATATGTGTATGGTCCACTTCACAAAAATTCAGAACAAGTTTGAATTCAAACCCATATGAAAAACATTTGAAAATGATTCCTAAAAATCAAATTAGAAAAAGAAAAGAATAAAAGAAACCAGTAAGGGCCGGCGCCACTTATTCGGCCAAGTAGCAGACCTGGCCCAGTAACCAGCCCACCTGGGTTTCCCCTCTCCCTCTGTTTCTCACCCAGACCGCACACACCCACTCGCTGACGCCTTGGACCCACCTGCCCCGTCATCATCGTCCTGAATCACCGCGCGACGACCCACTCCGCCGTTACCTCCCCGCAGTGACGCCACGATTAATCTCTGCTTAAATTCCATTGATGCAACGCGTGATTCTCGCCCCTGCTCCGGCTACTTAACCCCCACCCCTCTGCGACCATTTCCCCTCACTCAGCACCCCCACTCCGCCACCAGGCTTCCCACAATTTCTCTTACACCGCCGCAGTGCCGACGAACTCCGACGACGAAATTCCGTCTGTCGTCCCCGTTCATGCCTGCAAGCGACATAGCCGCTGCTCAACTCCGGCGAGAGATTTAGGGTGTATAAGAACGTCGCCAACGTCGCCGTCCACCTAAGCCCGACGATGTCCCCGACTCCGACGAGCTCCCACGGCCACAGCAGCTTGCCTCTGTCCACGCCAGCAACATCTGGAGCTTCCTCGCAGCCTTGCGACGCCGGTAAGCATCGCAACTGCCCCCAGCCCTCACTAGAATCGCCGCACCATCGCCGGCAGAGCCGTCGCCACCGTTCTGGACATTTGCGCCGCCGGTTTAGGGTCAAGACGATTAGATCCACTGGATCTAGATCTAGTGGTCTAGATTAGACGCCAGGCCGAAGAGGTACGGGCAGATCTGAGCCACTGGATCTTATTTAGATCTGATGGTGCACAAGCATGATCCAGTGCGAAGCGGTACCGTCTAATCAGAAAGCGCCACGTGGCTAGGTTTTAGATTTAAAAATCTGAATTTAGATCTATTAGTTATTTAGACTTGCAAAATTCGTAACTTTTGATCCACACGTCCAAATTTTGCAAATTTTATATCAATGGAATCAGGAAAAAGAATTCTATCCAACCATGTACTTTGTTTAATGAATTGTTTCTATAAACTTAGTTGTTTTTGCAGAGACATTTGTAGGCTTATTTTGTGTATAAAAATTAATTGGAAAATGTTTTAAAGACTAAATAAAGTTTATTTGATATATAAATGTTTAGTTTAGTGATCAGTACTGTTTACTTGTCTTGTTTGGTTTAGAAAATTCATCACATGGCATTTGCATGCATTCATGTATTTTTGCTTGTTTATTTTGATATGTGAATTTGGTGCTATCATTTTATGTGTAGATTTTTGTGCTAGTGGTGATTGTGACTATGAGGATTGTTGTTAATCCCCCAACTACCAAGGCAAGTGGTGCTTCATACTTTTGTCCCAATATTTTGACTTTGCATTAGAAATATTTTATATAGGGCTTGCATGAATATTTTTGCTAAGTATCTATATGCTATGCTTGGGAAAATCCTAGTAGTTGTAGAATTGTTAGAATTTTCTCTAAAGTAAGATACTTACTATTGCCATGCTTAGCCTAGCTAGTAGCAACCAAGGATGGATTATATACACATGCTATGGAAAATATTTCTAAGTCTTTGACTTATGTTTTGCTTAATAAAACAACTAAGTGAATGAAACACCTGGGTGGAATGGTGGATTGGTTTATGTTGAGTGGTTACACAAGGCCAGGGGACTGGTGAACCTTGTGTATCTCACTTGTGGAATGCCACCCAGGAACAAAGGGATTTGAGATGCCAAATGTTAAGAAGCTTCTAGTGCAGCCACATGGCATTATGGGCTCTGCCTGGATCATATAGGTTGCAATCAAGTCTTATGTGAATTTGGTGGTAGGGGATGATAGGTTTGGAGCGCGTCCATTTTGGTCTAAGGGAAGGCTTCTGAAAGGTCCTGTCTTGGTCAAAATCAAGTCTTATGGGGAAAGTGCACCACCTCTATAGAAGGAAGAAACTAAGTACTTAGCCGTGTCCCCGGTAATGGACAATTTGAGCATCAAGAGATGGAAGCTATCAAGAATCTCCTCATCCCAATTTCTAAGTTAAAATTTGTGCTTGAACAAGGGTGAAGGTTTACCAATTTCTATTGGTGGTTCCTTGGGAGTTTTTGCCAAACAAAAACTTAGTGTTTTCAACTGATAGGTAAAACCTATTTTGAGAAAAGCAAGCCTAAACTACACTTAGCCAAATTCATGTATAAGTTAGATACTATTATTTTACTAAGGTATCACTTGCCAATACTATTCCAATGTATTGACCCACTATGGCTGTAACTTGTGATGTTGCAGGTTACTCTGATGAGGATTAGGGTTATGAGTCTACACTCAACATACTTGCCTGTGGCACATGAAGATGAAGACTTTTATTTATATTGTCAAGTTAAACTCTTGTACTAGCCTATGGCTATGGAGTTGTAAAAGACTATGTTATCTCTGGAATGACGATGTAATAATGACCTTTGTTTCTGTGTACTTCATCTTAAACTGTGGATGCTAGCAATTGATCCAAGGACTAGCATTGCAATCACAGGGACCTTTACCTTTATAAAGGTGGGGTCCTATATTACAGTTCTTACACTCTGTAGAGGTGCGTTACTTTACCCATGAGAGATCTTAGCTTTGTTGCACATCCGGGCCGCGAACCCGTTCACACTTCCTTGGTGTGAGGCCCAGACTAAGACCTAAGCCAATCACTACCTTCTCCGCAACCCCGCTTGTCTCCTTGGTGTACGCCAGCCCACCTATTGAATTACGGCTATTGGCAGTACAGACCGTTTAGATGCCGGAACTATAGTGAGACGTTGAGGGCCCCCACCCATATGCTGCATATCCTCTATGAATTACCATATAATATGCACGCTACGAGTGATAACAGCCATGACCCGCACATCCAGATCCATGCGTGAGGGAAAATATACAGCTGACTTCTCCGTCCCATTCCAAATCTTATGGTCAACGCATAATATACGGCGCAAGAATCACTGGTGACATTGGTTGTTAAGTCCTAGATAATATGTTCCTTTACCACCGGAACTCTTATAGTAGGTTATTACCTCATGGTAAATAACCTATAATCACATTATTATGAAAATAGTGTTTTCTGTCCTTTTTCAAATGTAGGTGATGACAACACTGAATTTGCAAAATACTTTACAGAAAATAATCAAAGGACATGACCAAGTGTGAACTTGCCTTTTGTGATTGCAAGATTATGCGCTCATGGTCTTCAAGACAATATAAGATCCAATATCTGAAAACAACATCATTGGTCCGGTAAGGACTAATGTTTAAAGAAGCAAGATGCTATTATGCATAAGTAATGTAATGCAATTTCGTAAACTCGAATCCCGAGGATAACGTTGCTCTAGGGTTTGAATACTAGATATGGTTTCTTTGGAATGTGTTTCTCTTTTTAGATTAAGTTTCATATTTGTGCTTCTTATTAAGGCTTGTGAGTGTGTGAAAAACACATATCTATATAACAATAAGGTACACACATATGGAATGTTACTTGAAGATTACTTATATAATAACTGTTTATCTTCAAATTTAATTTACAAGTAGTGTCACTTATAAAGAACTTTAAGTGTTATTAATCCTATATATAAGTAAAGTATAAAGTAAGGTGTTTACTATTAATTTTCATATATTGACTGAAGTGGCAAAACGAATAACTTTTGAATTTTTTTTCCTGTATTAAGGTTTAAACAATTCTTGTGTCTAATCAGAGGTGGTTGATGTTGTTTGTGCTTGCTAGAACAGCTTGGATTTGAGATGCTTTATAACTTAATTATAATAGACCAAAGTTAACTATAAAGTATATAATAATTTTTTTAGCATTATACTTAAAGTCTGGTAGACTAAAGTTAACTTTAAAACATAGATGGACTTTAGGTGTAATTCTTATTATACTTATACCTTGTTCACTTATGAATGGTATTACTTTTATTTGGTAGTGGTTTATTTACATTATAAATGTATAAAGGGATTTATCTCCCAATAAGGGTGTGGTTAAGGTTTGTGAATAAGTAAACAATATTATTTACTACTTATGAACTCACTATAGTGTTTTGATTTGTTTATAAACTTGTGGTTAAAGTTAAGAATAGGTTTTATCTCATTACAAATTATTCTTGGAGATTTTATATTAGATAAGGATCCTTTTATAAAATAATCTACACTTATGGTTGAAGGATAATTCAATAAAAAGTATTTAAAATGTGTTAAACCATTTTGACTTCATATTATCAAAATTCAGGACTAATACTATTTATTAGACTCAGTTGGCTAATTTTAGAATATTAGCAAATTTGATTTACCTTTATATGAATTATTAATTAAGGAAATAGGTTTAAATTCAAGTTGTTATAGTGTTTAAATTTGTATTTACCTCAAAAATAGGATATTATATTTTTAATATGTAGATATTACTTTTGTGATCATTTTGGTATGTTACGCTTATTTTTGTGACTTATAAATAATAAGATATGATTTTTATAAGATTTATTACTTTATAAATATTTAATAAATAAAAAATATTTAATTCAGCAAGATAATAATGTATGATTATAGATATGAATTATAATTCTTATTTTTCTAAGATTTTTGGTATTTTATTTATATTTTTAACATTTACCATTATTAAAATATGAATTATCAAAGTTTTATTACTTATAAAATCTTTATTAAATAGTAATTATTTAAATTGTTAACCTATAATGTTTGGTATTAGTTTTAAGTTATAGATTTTATTGTTCTAAATTTTTTCATATATTATACATATTTTTCTGAATTATAAAACAAAAGATATTAATTTTACAAAATTTAATTACTTTATTTAAATTTCTGGAATGTTTATATTTGAATTAATATAGTTTTACCAATTTACTAAACAGACACACAACTTTTTAAAACGCACACACAACTAGCCCTAGTCACCGACCGGTGGGCCAGTGGCCACGTCATATACCTCGATCTAGCGAAATACATTTCTTACCAGACTAGCTCTTACTCACAGGGGATGACACATGGGCCAGGGGCCATGTCACATGCCACATGGGCAAAGATTGTTCAAACGAACTGACTCGACACAAGCATGTCATCATCCCGCTGGATCCTTCTCAGATCGATGATCGATCGAGCGATTCCGTATGCGCGCGCGGCTGCGGTTGTGTTGGTTGGAACGAGGACAACGCGAGGAGCCTAGCTGTGGTGGCGCCGCCAAGAAATGGTCACCGGCGAGTGGAGCACAACGGCGTCTGGCGGCTAAGCACAGCGACTCATGACGGTGGCTCGGTACAGGAAGTGAGCAAAGCAAAGGAAGGCGGTAGCGTGTTCAGTAGCTCACCCGGAATGTAGAGGAGCAGTCGTAGAGGCGAGGTGCAGCTAGAGACGGTGGCGATTGACATCGGCGACGGCGTCTATGTCGGGGAATACAACCTAAATCCTGCAGCTAGGGACCCTCCCCCGACCAGTGCGCTTTGAGGAAAATGACTAAGTCGAGCGTTGCGGTCTCCGTGGTGGCCTCATAATGGCGAGGGGAGGCCGGAAGCGAGCTCTAGCTCGAGCCATGTCAGGTTAGGTTTTTGGCAGAAGGGGAAAATGCTAGGGGAAACGAGAGCGAGAGAGATTGGTATGGGGGAGAGAGGACATCATCGGTGTTCATATCCCCAGCTCCAAGACAGCGGGGCAAGGATCTTAGCTCCGGGAAGATCGACGGCGAAAGCTCCGCCACGCAGCTTCTTGCTGCCGGACGCGAGGTAGAAGAAAAGAAAGAGACGGGAAGAGGTATGAGCCGAAGTTGGGCCATGCGGGCTGCTGTTGGGCTGACGCGAAGTGAGCGTAGGAGGAAAGATGCTGCTACTAGCGGTAGATAGAGATAGAAAAGAATGCGCCGTGGGCTGCTGCTGCTCGTTTACTCTTTTCCTTTTAACTTTTCTGTTTTTTAATAATTTGTTTTCAATTCAAATTTCTTCAATGTTTTAAACACCATAATCTTTGTATAATATTTTAAATATTTCAAAGATAACTATACTTATTGATTACTCTAATGATATTGATATTTTTCAATGCTCACAATTATATCAAAAATTATGTATTGAATGGAATAAATAAGAATTAGGGTTTTAGGGTTTTGTTTCTAGATTTTCATTTTAATATTTGATTTGAACTTTTATTTATGAAATTTATTTGCTGAATACTTGCAGCAACAATAAAGTTATTATGAATCAATTTGTGAACTCTTATTATATTTTGTTATATTTTCTTCATTTTCTTTATCCATATACTTTTCCTATTATTATTATTGTTTGTGAGGGATTTTGATATGAATTTAATGAGCTAATATCCACAACTTATAATAGAATGCCTTACTATTAACTAATGAGATTTGATTCTCATTCACTCATAATATTAAGGAAATTTTTATATGGTGATCCTTTATTATTATTTGATGCATGATATCCTAAGGATTTAATATGGTTAACATTACTCCCATGAATCTAGGGAATAACAAGGTATATAAATTTTATTATAACTAACAAAAGATTTAGGGTTTGAATTGTAAATGCTTACCCTAGGGTTTAAGGTTCTTAACTTACTTATATTCTTTTGTTGATGTGAATAAAGATGAATGGCTAAACATATTGTCTTTATGTTTGTAGTCATTATGGATATCACTTTTTTAAAATAACCAGGTTATCTTCCAGAATGACTTATGAGGAAGAATTAATTAAGATAGTTCCTAAGCACATGTGATCATGATAATTGAAAATGACAAAGATGTGCTTAAGTGATTTTCTATAGGAAAATATTCCTATACACCATTGTGAAGATAAAATGATATATCCAACAGATGGGATGGATGTTAAGCTTGATTATACATTTAGGGTTTAATGTTTACCCAGAATTCCTATCTACCATAATTCACAATCCTGGACTTCTAATTAAGGAATTCCTTTCCTAGATATATTACTTCTTTCTATCCATCATCATGTGTTAATCATGATGAGCTTTACTTCACAGGAATCTTCTTATCCACCTTTTATTCCTCTAAATATATTTATAAATGCAATGAGCTTAACACTAAAGCTTTCATAATCTTCTCATATCCATACTTGGGTATATCAACTACTCTACTGCTAATAACCTCCAATCCAACAAGTGGTTACTTCTAACTACATTCATACTCTTCCTTAAACATCATTCACTAATATCATTTCAATAGATGTATACATCAAATCCTACTTCACTCAAGTTCTTAGTATTTCCAAAGAGGAAACTACTACTTCTATAATCCAATGTTACTCTAGCATCATCTTAATCATACTATCTTGTCTCTACTTAACTCCAGTATCTCATACTCCAACCTCACATTATATTAATGTGACTTGTCATGGCTAACCTAGGATAATTTATCTAGACTAGGGTTTAATCGTGTTCTACCCACCAATGTCACTTATACAGTATATAAGCATGTTCTACCCACCAATGTCACTTATATAGGATATAAGCATTCAATCTTGGTGAGTAAGGCATGATCAGTATAAGCCTTTGATCCTTTATGGTTTAGGTTTCCAGTTGGCTAATCAAGGCTTCATCAATACAACATTATAGTTGTATTGAAATTATCTTCTTAGTATCTCTATTGGATTAAGGGATGTTATTCATGGACTATGCCTACTTAATACAATAGGATTACTCATTGGTAACTATCTTCAATGTTCATCCTTATAATCCTATTTGTTAACATATAATTATATCTTCTACATAACTCTTCTATCTATTCAGGAGTGAGTTAACTCCATCAAGTATCACAATGATCTTAGTCTGTTCCAACACTCCCATCCTATAGATGATATTTAAAACTAGCATTACCATCTACCTCTTCTTACTGTTGGAGATATGCCCTAGAGGCAATAATAATTGTAGTTATTATTATATCTTTGTGTTTATGATAAATGTTTACATTCATGCTATAATAGTATTAACATGGAAACATTAATACTTGTGTGATTTGTAAACTTAATTTGAAGTCCCTAGTAAAGCCTCTATACATCACTAGCTTGTTGGTTAATGAATGATTGTGGTTTCCATATCATGAACATTGAGATGTTATTAACAACAAGATCATATCGTTAGGAGAATGATATGATGGACATACTCCTATAGATAAGCGTAGCATAAAGATCAAGTCATTTCAATAGTTCAATTGCTATATGCTTTCTGATACATAGTAACCTAATTCCTTCGACCATGAGATCATGCATATCACCTTTACTGATGGATGCTTTGATGACATCAAACACCACACCGTAACTGGGTGGTTATAAAGGTGGCATTGAGTGTTCGGAAAGTATTGGTTGAGACACATGGATCAAGAGTGGGATTTGTCCATCCATATGACGGATAGATATACTCTGGGCCCTCTCGGTGGAATGTCATCCAATTAGCTTGCAAGCATGTGACTGGCTCACAAGGGATCACATATCACGGGAACAAGAAAAGAGTACTTATCGATAACGAGGTTGAACTAGGTATGCAGAGATACCGACGATCATAACCTCGGATAAGTAAACTATCATGAGACAAAGGGAAATTGGTATCGTATGTAAGTGGCTCATTCGATCGTAAAGTAATCGTAGAAATATGTGGGAGCCATATGAATTTCCAGATTCCTCTATTGGTTATTGTTCGGAGAAGTGTCTCGATCATGTTCGCATAATTCACGAACCGTAGGGAGACACACTTAAGGATTCGACGTTGTTTGAGTAGTTATGGTATGATGAGAAAGAGACCGAATGTTGTACGGAGTCTCAGATGGGATCCGGGATATCACGAGGAGATCCGGAATGGTCTGGAGAATAAGATTCATATAAGGAAAGTCCCGTTTCGGAGTTGGAGAATGGTTCCGGTGTTTTCATCGGGAATGTTCTAGAAGGTTCCGGAATGTCCGGCACTCCGGAGGGGGAAGGGGTACATGAATGTGTTATATCAAGTTGGTATGATTGCATCATGTACTAAGTGTCTTCGCTGTCCAAAATGAAGGGTTTATTCAAATCCTAGTTTGAAAAGTCAAACGGCTAGTTTGAAGGAGTGGGAAACCGAGTTGGAGAGGGTTTCCCTCCTCCAACCGGCGGCGCACCACCCAAGCCGAGTTGGGGAGGGACTCCCCTCCCTCCCCTTGGCCGGCCGGCCCCTCCACCTATAAAAGGAGGGGCAGGGCTCCCTCCTAGACACACAAGTTCCCTGCCCCAAACCCTAGCTTGGCGCCACCACCTCCTGCAGCTGCCGCCGCCTCCTAGGGTTGCCCTAGCCGCCGACTTGGGCTTCCCCAAGCCCTAGCCGCCGGCTCTAGCACCTCCTCCTTGGTGTGTCTAAAACCTAGATCGCCGAGGATCTCTCTCATAATCCACCATACTCGCTCCGGCTTAAGGCGAAGCCCTGGGAGATCTCCCCTCTACTTCCGGTTACACGCCGTTGTGCTGCCGGAATCACGAGAAGAGTGCTACAACCTCCGCTGCCTGCTGGAACAAGGGAGAGGAAGGTCTTCGTCGAGTACCGAACGTGTGACCGGCTGCGGGAGCGCTGCCAGAACGCAGCGCCGGAAGGATCGTCTACGCGATCTTGAGATCCGGAAGAGTACGACTACATCACCCACGAGAATCTGCTCTCGTTAAACACTTTGGAATCTTCGAGGGTGAGTTATTCTATCGACTCGTTGCTACAATCTAGTAGATAGATCTTGGCTTGTTTGTTTGTATGCGGTAGAAATTTTTTGTTTTCCATGCTACGAAACCCTACAGTGGTATCAGAGCCGTGTCTATATGTAGATCTGTTGCACGAGTAGAACACAATGGTCATTGTGGGCGTTGATGCTTTTTTTGTCGATTGCTTCTTGTGTACTTTGCATCTTGCGGTATGTTGGGATGAAGCGGCCCGGGATAACCTTACATGACATCGTTCATGAGACTTGCTCCACGCTTGACATGCAACTTGTATTGCATAAGTGGCTTTGCGGGTGCCTGTTTCTCCTAGCATAGTTAAGATCCAATTTACAACGGGTGATTAACAATACTAGTATCAATGTTGTGGTTCTCGTTCGTATGTTAGAACGACACTTATTGAAAGCCCCAAACCACGTAAAATATGCAAAGAAAGTAGAGGCGTCTAACTTTGTTTTGCAGGGGTGTGCAGTGATGTGATATGGCGATGATTGTGATTATATTTGATGTATGCAATGATCCTTATTGTAAGTTGGTAACCGGCAGGAGCCATATGGTTGTCTTTAATTTCTATTAAGACCCGCGTGTCTATTCAAAGTAGTTGTAATAGTTGAAGCTGGTGGACGACAACCATGGAGAAGCGTCATTGACCTTGATGCAATGCCGGTGATGATGGAGATCATGTTCGTGCTTGAAAATGGAGATCGGAAGCACAAAGAAGAAAGGCCATATCATATCACATATTATGAATTGCATGTGATGTTAATCCTTTATGCATCTTGTATTGCTTAGTAGACGACGGTAGCATTATAAGATGATCCCTCATGCACATGAATTTCAAGTCATAGAGTGTTCACCCTTAGTTAGCACCGTTGCTAAAGCTTGTTGTTTCGAAGCACCACGTGATGATCGGGTGTGTTAGATTCCGCAAGTGTATACAACGTGAGCAAGCCAGATTTGCTCATGCAGAAACTACGGTTTGATCTTGA
The DNA here is from genome assembly GCA_916181665.1 of Avena sativa. Taxonomy (NCBI): domain Eukaryota; kingdom Viridiplantae; phylum Streptophyta; class Magnoliopsida; order Poales; family Poaceae; genus Avena; species Avena sativa. The sequence continues at coordinate 113,234,733 of OV702283.1, forward strand.
CGAGCCTAGCATGTACATACATGGTCTCGAAACACGGATCACCGAAAGGTAAAGCATGAATCATATAGCAGATATGATGAACATGTCGATTGTTCGCCACTGAAACTATATCAACTCTCGTGATGATCGGTGTTGATGTGGTGGATTTGGTTCGTGTGATCACTAAAACAATGTGAGGGATATTGTTTTGAGTGGGAGTTCACCTAGATTAATTTTATTATTAATTTGAACTCAATTTGTCATAAACTTAGTCTAAACTATTGCAAATATGTTGTAGATCAATGGCAGCCCCTACCATCAATTTTAATGCGTTCCTAGAGAAAGAAAAGTTGAAAAACAATGGAAGCAACTTCGCGGATTGGTTCCGCAATTTGAGGATTGTCCTCACAGCTGGTAATTTGACCTATGTGCTGGATGCAACGCTGGGTGACCCACCTGAAGCTGATGCTACCGATGAAGTAAAGAATGTTTACCTCGCTCGGAAGAATCAGTACTCCATAGTTCAGTGTGCTATCTTGTATGGTTTAGAATCGGAGCTTCAGAAAAGGTTTGAGAATTCAGACCCATATGATATTGTCGAGGATCTCAAATTGATTTTTGAGACTCATGCGGCAATTGAAAGCTATGAGGCTTCTGAAAAGTTCTTTAACTGCAAGATGGAAGAGGGCAGCTCCGTCAGTGAGCATGTGCTTAAGATGTCTGGGCACGCAAACAAACTTCAAAGCTTGGGTATAGTGATTGCTAATGCTTTGGGGATTTACCGTGTCCTCCAATCACTACCGCCAAGTTACAAGAACTTTGTGATGAACTACAACATGTAGAACATGAACAAGCAGTTGCCAGAACTGTTTGCTATGTTAAAGTCTGCAGAAGTGGAGATCAAGAAAGAGCACCAAGTGTTGTTGGTCAATAAGACCACCAAATTCAAGAAAGGCAAGTCTAAGCAGAAGGGACACTTCAAGAAGGGTGGTAAGGAAGTTACCGCGCCAACGAAGAAGACCAAGGCTGGACCTAAGCCTGATACTGAGTGCTTTTACTGCAAGGGAGAAGGTCACTGGAAGCGGAATTGCCCAAAGTACTTGGCGGATTTGAAGAACGGCAACATAAAGAAGAAAGGTATATCTGATATACATGTTATTGATGTGTATCTCACTAGTACTCGTAGTAGTGCCTGGGTATTTGATACTGGTTCGGTTGCTCATATTTGTAACTCGAAGCAGGTGCTGCAGAATAAACGGAAGCTAGCGAAGAACGAGGTGACGATGCGCGTTGGAAACAGATCAAAGGTTGATGTGATCGCGGTCGGCACGCTACCCCTTCATCTACCATCGGGATTAGTTTTATACTTAAATAATTGTTATTTGGTGCCTGCGTTGAGCATGAACATTATATCGGGATCTTGTTTATTGCGAGACGGTTACTTGTTTAAGTCCGAGAATAATGGTTGTTCGATTTATATGAGTAATATGTTTTATGCACATGCACCTTTGATAGATGGTCTATTCTTGTTGAATCTCGATAGTGGAAATACACATATTAATAACATTGAGGCTAAACATTTGAAATCGAGCGATAACTCGACCTATATGTGGCACTGTCGTCTTGGTCACATTGGAGTGAAGCGTATGAAGAAACTCCATTCCGATGGACTTCTTGAATCACTTGATTTCGAATCACTTGATAGATGCGAAGCATGTCTGATGGGTAAAATGACTAAGACTCCATTTTCTGGTATGATGGAGCGAGCTACGGACTTATTGGAAATCATACATACCGATGTGTGTGGTCCAATGAGTGTAGCATCGCGCGGTGGTTATCGTTATGTTCTTACCTTCATGGATGACTTGAGTAGATATGGGTATATCTATTTCATGAAACATAAGTCCGAAACTTTCGAGAAGTTTAAGGAGTTTCAAAGTGAGGTAGAGAATCAACGTAACAAGAAGATTAAATTTCTACGTTCTGATCATGGAGGTGAATATCTAAGTTACGAGTTTGGCGAGCATTTGAAGAAATGCGGAATACTTTCACAATTGACACCGCCGGGAACACCACAGCGTAATGGTGTATCCGAACGTCGTAATCGAACTCTCTTAGATATGGTTCGTTCTATGATGTCACTTACAGATTTACCGCTATCATTTTGGGGTTATGCATTAGAAACAGCCGCATTCACTTTAAATAGGGCACCGTCTAAATCCGTTGAAACGACACCGTATGAATTATGGTTTGGGAAGAAACCTAGATTGTCATTCCTTAAAGTTTGGGGGTGCGAAGCCTATGTAAAGAAGTTACAGCCGGACAAGCTTGAACCCAAAGCGGAAAAATGCGTCTTCATAGGATACCCGAAGGAAACTATTGGGTATACCTTCTATCATAGATCCGAAGGCAAAATCTTCGTTGCCAAGAATGGATCCTTTCTAGAGAAGGAATTTCTCTCGAAATAAGTGACTGGAAGGAAAGTAGAACTCGACGAGGTTGTCGAACCTTCTCTCGAAATTGCGAGTAGTGCAGCACCGGAAGAAGTTCCAGTGGTGCCTGCACCAATTAGAGAGGAAGCTAATGATGATGATCATGAAACTTCGGTTGAAGTTGCTACAGAGCCTCGCAGGTCAACGAGAACACGTACCACTCCAGATTGGTATGATCCCGTTATGAGTGTCATGTTGGTGGATAACACCGATGACCCCGAGACATATGAGGAAGCGATGATGAGCCCAGATTCCAATAAATGGCAAGAAGCCATGAAATCCGAGATTGGATCCATGTACGAAAACCAAGTGTGGACTTTGGTGGACTTACCGGATGGCCGGAAGGTTGTCAAGAACAAATGGATTTTCAAGAAGAAAACAGATGCTGATGGTAATGTTACTGTCTATAAAGCTCGACTTGTCGCAAAAGGGTTTCGACAAATTCAAGGAGTTGACTACGATGAGACTTTCTCACTAGTAGCGAAGCTAAAGTCTGTGAGGATTATGTTAGCAATCGCTGCATATTATGATTATGAGATATGGCAGATGGATGTCAAAACAGCATTCCTCAATGGAGACATTGATGAAGAGTTGTATATGATGCAACCCAAAGGTTTTGTCGATCCTAAAGATGCTAACAAGGTATGCAAACTTCAACGGTCCATCTATGGAGTGAAGCAAGCATCCCGAAGTTGGAATCAACGTTTTGATAAGGTAATCAAAAGTTTTGGTTTTATACAAACTTATGGAGAAGCTTGTATTTACAAGAAAGTGAGTGGGAGCTCTGTAGCATTCTTAATACTATATGTGGATGACATATTGTTGATTGGGAATGATGTAGACCTTCTTAATAGTGTCAAGGAATATTTGAATAATAGTTTTTCAATGAAGGATCTTGGCGAAGCAGCTTACATATTAGGCATAAAGATTTATAGAGATAGATCAAAACGCCAAATATCATTGTCACAAAGTACATATTTGGACAAAGTTCTAAAGAGGTTTGGAATGGAAGATAGCAAGAAAGGGTTCTTGCCCATGTTGCCCAATACGATTTTGAGTAAAACTCAAAGTCCGACATCGGCAGAAGATAGAGAAAGGATGAGTAAGACTCCCTATGCCTCAGCCATAGGATCTCTAATGTATGCCATGCTATGTACTAGACCCGACATTGCATATGCTGTTAGTTTAACTAGGAGATATCAAAGTGATCCAGGAGTGGATCATTGGACAGCGGTCAAAAACATCCTTAAATACTTGCGAAGAACTAAGGATATGGTTCTTTCTTATGGAGGTGATGAACAGCTCGTTGTTAATGGTTACACCGATGCTAGTTGGAACACCGATCCGGATGATTCTAAATCACAATCTGGATACGTATTTATTTTGAATGGTGCAGCAGTTAGCTGGAGGAGTGCAAAGCAAAGCGTTGTGGCGAGATCTTCAACTGAATCTGAATACATGGCTGCTTCAGAGGCTTCACAAGAAGCGATATGGATGAAAGAGTTCATTACAGAGCTGGGTGTGGTTCCTAGTGTGCTGGACCCAATGTCTATCTACTGTGATAACATGGGCGCCATAGCCAATGCGCAAGAACCAAGGTCACACAAGAAGATGAAGCACATCAAGCTACGTTTTCACGCTATTTGAGAACATATCCAAGATGGGGATATAAAGATTTGCAAAGTACACACAGATCTGAATCTGGCGGATCCGTTGACTAAACCTCTCCCGAGGGCAAAACATGACCAGCACCAAACTGCCATGGGTGTTCGGTATATTACCATGTAATCTAGATTAGATGACTCTAGTGCAAGTGGGAGACTGTTGGAGATATGCCCTAGAGGCAATAATAATTGTAGTTATTATTATATCTTTGTGTTTATGATAAATGTTTACATTCATGCTATAATAGTATTAACATGGAAACATTAATACTTGTGTGATTTGTAAACTTAATTTGAAGTCCCTAGTAAAGCCTCTATACATCACTAGCTTGTTGGTTAATGAATGATTGTGGTTTCCATATCATGAACATTGAGATGTTATTAACAACAAGATCATATCGTTAGGAGAATGATATGATGGACATACTCCTATAGATAACCGTAGCATAAAGATCAAGTCATTTCAATAGTTCAATTGCTATATGCTTTTTGATACATAGTAACCTAATTCCTTCGACCATGAGATCATGCATATCACCTTTACCGGATGGATGCTTTGATGACATCAAACACCACACCGTAACTGGGTGGTTATAAAGGTGGCATTGAGTGTTCGGAAAGTATTGGTTGAGACACATGGATCAAGAGTGGGATTTGTCCATCCATATGACGGATAGATATACCCTGGGCCCTCTCGGTGGAATGTCATCCAATTAGCTTGCAAGCATGTGACTGGCTCACAAGGGATCACATATCACGGGAACGAGAAAAGAGTACTTATCGGTAACGAGGTTGAACTAGGTATGCAGAGATACCGACGATCATAACCTCGGATAAGTAAACTATCGTGAGACAAAGGGAAATTGGTATCGTATGTAAGTGGTTCATTCGATCGTGAAGTAATCGTAGAAATATGTGGGAGCCATATGAATTTCCAGATTCCTCTATTGGTTATTTTTCGGAGAAGTGTCTCGATCATGTCCGCATAATTCACGAACCGTAGGGAGACACACTTAAGGATTCGACGTTGTTTGAGTAGTTATGGTATGATGAGAAAGAGGCCGAATGTTGTTCGGAGCCTCGGATGGGATCCGGGATATCACGAGGAGATCCGGAATGGTCCGGAGAATAAGATTCATATAAGGAAAGTCCCGTTTCGGAGTTGGAGAATGGTTCCGGTGTTTTCATCGGGAATGTTCTAGAAGGTTCCGGAATGTCCGGCACTCCGGAGGGGGAAGGGGTACATGAATGTGTTATATCAAGTTGGTATGATTGCATCATGTACTAAGTGTCTTCGCTGTCCAAAATGAAGGGTTTATTCAAATCCTAGTTTGAAAAGTCAAACGGCTAGTTTGAAAGTCAAACGACAAGTTTTGGAAAGAGGAGGAAGAGTGGGAAACCGAGTTGGGGAGGGTTTCCCTCCTCCAACCGGCGGCGCACCACCCAAGCCGAGTTGGGGAGGGACTCCCCTACCTCCCCTTGGCCGGCCGGCCCCTCCACCTATATAAGGAGGGGCCGGGCTCCCTCCTAGACACACAAGTTCCCTGCCCCAAACCCTAGCTTGGCGCCACCACCTCCTGCAGCTGCCGCCACCTCCTAGGGTTGCCCTAGCCGCCGACTTGGGCTGCCCCAAGCCCTAGCCGCCGGCTCTAGCACCTCCTCCTTGGTGTGTCTAAAACCTAGATCGCCGAGGAGCTCTCTCATAATCCACCATACTCGCTCCGGCCTAAGGCGAAGCCCTGCGAGATCTCCCCTCTACTTCCGGTACCACGCCGTTGTGCTGCCGAAATCGCGAGGAGAGTGCTACAACCTCCGCTGCCTGCTGGAACAAGGGAGAGGAAGGTCTTCGTCGAGTACCGAATGTGTGACCGACTGCGGGAGCGCTGCCGGAACGCAGCGCCGGAAGGATCGTCTACGCGATCTTGAGATCGGGAAGAGTACGACTACATCACCCACGAGAATCTTCTCTCGTTAAACACTTTGGAATCTTCGAGGGTGAGTTATTCTATCGACTCGTTGCTACAATCTAGTAGATAGATCTTGGCTTGTTTGTTTGTATGCGGTAGAAATTTTTTGTTTTCCATGCTACGAAACCCTACACTTACTTCATTCTCTAAGTACTTAGAGTGATTATTATGATAAAGTCAAGAATTGATAGATTAAGAATTGGTGAATCAATAGTTGATTACTCAACATTGATGAACAACAGATATAAGGATAGGATTCCATAAGGATTGATATGGAAAGAAAGATATATGGTGACTAATCTTGACTTGGTTTCTTTCCTACTCAATCTCACTAAAGAGTTAAGATTGTATTACCATGAGGTTCATGGTATAAATAGATGAGATTAAGATTTAGTTGTTACATCCCTATTACTTAAGTTATGTTTATGACTTGGTATTCATGAGTTGTGTAATGAATACTAGGATATGATTACTTAAGGATCAAATATACATCATTAAGTAATTTATTAGGGTTTAACTTTTATTACCTTTGATCCACCCTTAGATCAAATCTCCCTTACCCAAAATAAGGTTTTAACAAAGGTCATCTTGAAACTTATCGCAGTCAACTTGATGATCTACTTCAATTCCATCAAGTTAAGAGAATCTTCAATCACTTTGACATGTTTTTATTTAAAAGCGTGAAAATTATTCGGATTTTCTATGCATGAATGCAATGCACACATCTGTGTTCAGCTTATTTCTAACCTCTAATGTTGGGGTGTTACACTAGGTATTTCAATGGACCAAGTTAAGAGGAAGCTATTCCCTTTCTCACTTAGGGGCAAAGCAAGGGAGTGGTATGAGCTACTAGATGATCCTCATCATTTTGAGTGGAAGGAACATGAATCTCTCTTTTATTCTAAATTTTATCCTCCTCATGAAATTCATAAAGATAGGAATTATATTTATAATTTTCATCCTCATGAGGGAGAAAGTATTGCCCAAGCTTGGGGGACATTGAAGTCATTAATGCTCAAATGTCCCATTCATGAGCTCCCCAGTAATGTTGTTATCAATAATTTTTATGCAAGTCTTTCAGGACATTACAAGGACTATCTGGATACCTATTTAGAGGGATCCTTTACAAGTAAGGAGGTCAAGTCTAAGTGGGATCTTCTTGAAACAATTCAAAGCAATACCAAAGGTTGGGATAACGACAAAGGTAAAAAACCAGGTATAAACTATGAGTATGATTGCATTAAGTCTTTTGCTGAAACTGCTAATTTTCAAGAGCTTAGTGATAGATATGGTATTCATCCTCAAATTATTGTTAAATATTATAGAGCCTTTGATTCCCATATTAATGCTCCTAAATAAAAGTGGGACATGTATCATCAACCTTTTAAAGACACTTGCATGGAAAATAAAAATGTTATTAATGATTACAATAAACATGCTCAAACTTCTGAAAGTACTATTTCTTATAAGCATGTTAATTTTTGTGGTATGCATAGACCTTGTGAGAAGAATCAAATAGAAGAAGAATATTGTATCACACACTGGAATGAAAAAACCAGAACATGGTATAAATATCTAAATGATCTTGGTAAAAAAATTGTGCCCTCTATCCTTTTATTTGTGAACTCTGCTATGAAGTGGGTCATTTCAATTTTCAATGCTCAGGCCATACTAATGACCTTTCTAATCCAATGAGTACTGCAAGCTTGTATTGTGATAACGCGATCACTTATAATAAACATGATGAGCTTACTTTGTTTTTGGGGTGTGAACAGTTATCAAGAAAAACTTCTTTGGTAGACATGAGTGCTTTTGGTATGAATTGTGTCCTGCATGGGTGTCATCTTTATTGTGTTGATAATTGCCATGCGAATACTTACATACAAAATCTTATAAAAGATGATATTTTACCAAAATATGACAGGACTGATATGAGTTTTGTTCTTATTAATGAAAAGGAGGAATCCTCCAAAGTTTCTTCTATTATCTCTATCAGTAAACCAGGTTATGTGGAGAAGCTTCCTTTCAAGCCTCTGCCTCCTATAGAGGAGAAGAAGAAGAGGAGTAGAAGGAGAGAGGAAATGGTATCCTCCCCTAAGCATATTTCTCCTATCATAGTTTTTGCTGATGAGTCTGAACTAGATGATGTTCCTATGCCTGTTACCTATATTAGTGATCATGATTGGGAAAAGCACACTGCTTTTGATATTGAAAATCTCGTTGGCACCAATTCTGAAAATGATAATATTAATAATTGTTGAGCTATTAGTGCTATCCATGTTCCTTCCAATGATGTTATGTTTCGAAATGAACACACTTGGGAAGATAGCTATTTTGTTGAATTTGCTCCCACTACAATTAATAAGGATGGCAATTCTTATGTGGAGAGTAATAATCATTTTATGCATGTCGCTCATGATAAGAATGTTTTATGCGATAGTTATATTGTTAATTTTGTTCATGTTCTACTAAAATTTATTATGAGAGAGGGAAACATGGTCTTATGCATCTCAATAATATTAAGTTTCCCCTCTTTATGTTGAAAGTCTTGAAGTTGCACTTGTTTTTCTTTCGTATGCTTGTTGCTTTGTGCTTTCATGACTTGTTTCTTTACAAAATTCCTATGCATAGGAAGTGGGTTAGACTTAAATGTGTTTTTAATTTGATTCTTGATGCTCTCTTTTACTTCAATTCATATTTCTTATGTGAGCATCTTCTCAAGCAATCAAGCCTAACTTAAAGGCATTAAAGAAAAGTACTTGTTGGGAGATAACCTAAGAGTTTTCTTGAGTCTTGGAAGTTATTACTTCAATAATTACCTCTCCTTATCCTTTTTGTTTGATTTTTTGTGCCAAGAATGACCTCTAATGAGAAGGAAGTAAGATTTGGGGAGTTGCTGTCCCGAAACAGATTTCTGTCCTCCACCAAAAAATATCGTGAGGAGTCTCTGTAACTAGTATTAACCTCACAATTTACGAATATATCCCCCAGTATGTTAGCTAACTTTCTTTAGTTCAACACTTTTTGATTTCAGCAACATAAGATGTTCGAAAAAATCGGTTTCTACCTGCTGGTCTGTTTTGACAGATTTCTGCCATTATTTGCATTTGCTTCTTATTGATTCTTTTTTTGAGTTCTTTTTGGGAAATTCAGATTTTTGAAGGAGTTCATACAGTAGCTTGTGTTTTTATTTAAAAGCTTTGTTGTTCCAAATATTTGCCAGAGGTCTAATATCTTTTGAATACAGTAATGTTGCTAATGAAGATTGTGTGAAGTTTTGTATGAAGGAAAAATTTCAGGTGTAGAGACAGAATGATGCAATGAGATGAAGAATGGACAAAATCTCAAGCTTGGGGATGCCACCATTGTGTCACCCCAAGAAATATCCAAGAGTTACAAGCGTCAAAGCTTGGGGATGCCCAAGGCATCCCCTTCTTCATCAATAAAAAGCTTAGGTATGTCTAGGCACTTCGTTTTTATTGTTTCATGCATAGTTGTGTTGTTCTTGGAGCGTCTTAGTTTTTGTTTTCTTTGCTTAGGTTGTTTAGTTTGCTTGAATAAAGTAGTATGGAACCCCGTTATCGCTGTGTTGTTTTGCAAATAAGTTTGCTTGGTGTTGGAAATGAGTAGTAAGTTCTTGCTTGAAGTGCAAGAGGAGCTTGCATTGACTGTGACTTAGACTTTAGCATGACATGCTAGGTGTTGTTTTGGCATTATGCTTAGTGATTATTGCTGTAGCATGTATTGTTCCAAACAATTGGGATTTCTTAGTGTGCCTTGAAGAAATTATGCGTTGTTTTAGCATGCAAAAGCATAGTATTGTCATATTCTCCTTTGATGCTTTCCTTGGGTTGACTTGGAACATGCTCACACCATGTTATTGTTGGAGATATGCCCTAGAGGCAATAATAAATGTAGTTATTATTATATCTTTGTGTTTATGATAAATGTTTACTTTCATGCTATAATAGTATTAACAAGGAAACATTAATACTTGTGTGATTTGTAAACTTAATTTGAAGTCCCTAGTATAGCCTCTATACTTCACTAGCTTGTTGGTTGATAAATGATTGTGGTTTCATTATCATGAACATTGAGATGTTATCAACAACAAGATCATATCATTAGGAGAATGATATGGTGGACATACTCCTATAGATAAGCGTAGCATAAAGATCAAGTCATTTCAATAGTTCAATTGCTATATGCTTTCTGATACATAGTAACCTAATTCCTTCGACCATGAGATCATGCATATCACCTTTACCGGATGGATGATTTGATGACATCAAACACCACACCGTAACTGGGTGGCTATAAAGGTGGCATTGGGTGTTCGGAAAGTATTGGTTGAGACACATGGATCAAGAGTGGGATTTGTCCATCCATATGACGGATAGATATTCTCTGGGCCCTCTCGGTGAAATGTCATCCAATTAGCTTGCAAGCATGTGACTGGCTCACAAGGGATCACATATCACGGGAACGAGAAAAGAGTACTTATTAGTAACGAGGTTGAACTAGGTATGCAGAGATACCGACGATCATAACCTCGGATAAGTAACATATCGTGAGACAAAGGGAAATTGGTATCGTATGTAAGTGGTTCATTCGATCGCAAAGTAATCGTAGAAGTATGTGTGAGCCATATGAATTTCCAGATTCCTCTATTGGTTATTGTTCGGAGAAGTGTCTCGATCATGTCCGCATAATTCACGAACCGTAGGGAGACACACTTAAGGATTCGACGTTGTTTTGAGTAGTTATGGTATTATGAGAAAGAGACCGAATGTTGTTCGGAGTCTCGGATGGGATCCGGGATATCATGAGGTGATCCGGAATGGTCCGGAGAATAAGATTCATATAAGGAAAGTCCCGTTTCGGAGTTCGGAAATGATTCCGGTGAATGTTCTAGAAGGTTCCGGAATGTCCGGCACTCCGGGAGGGGGAGGGGTACATGAATGTGTCATTACATATTGGAATGATTGCATCATGTACTAAGTGTTCTTGCTGTTCCAAGTAAAGGATTAAATTGAATCCTAAAACAGAAAAGTCAAATGTCCAGTTTGAAAGTCAAACGGCTAAAACAAGAAACTGTGGGAAACAAGCAAGAGGAGTTGGGAACCGACTTGGGGGAGGAGTCTCCTCCCCAAGCCGGCGCGCCAACCAAGGCCGACTTGGGGAGGGACTCCCCTCCCCTTGGCCGCGCCTCCCACCCATAAAAGGAGGGGCAGGGCCTCCTCCTCTAGACACACAAGTTCCTATCCTCTAATCTCCGGTTTAGAGCCGTTTTGGTTTAGAGCTTCTAATTTCCCTAGCCTTCGGTTTAGAGCCTTCTAATTGGTGTGTCTAATCCCTAGACCACTAATAGCCCTCTCTCATACTCCACCATACTCGCTCCGGCTTAAGGCGAAGCCCTGCGGGATCTCCCCTCTACTTCCGGTACCACGCCGTTGTGCTGCCGGAATCACGAGGAGAGTGCTACAACCTCCGCTGCCTGCTGGAACAAGGGAGAGGAAGGTCTTCGTCGAGTACCGAACGTGTGACCGACTGCGGGAGCGCTGCCGAAACGCAGCGCCGGAAGGATCGTCTACACGATCTTGAGATCGGGAAGAGTACGACTACATCACCCACGAGAATCCGCTCTCGTTAAACACTTTGGAATCTTCAAGGGTAAGTTATTCCATCGACTCGTTGCTACAATCTAATAGATAGATCTTGGCTTGTTTGTTTGTATGCGATAGAAATTTTTTGTTTTCCATGCTACGAACCCCTACAGTGGTATCAGAGCCGTGTCTATATGTAGATCTGTTGCACGAGTAGAACACAATGGTCATTGTGGGCGTTGATGCTTTTATTGTCGATTACTTCTTTTGTACTTTGCATCTTGCGGTATGTTGGGATGAAGCGGCCCGGGCTAACCTTACATGACATCGTTCATGAGACTTGCTCCACGCTTGACATGCAACTTGTATTGCATAAGTGGCTTTGCGGGTGCCTGTTTCTCCTAGCATAGTTAAGATCCAATTTACAATGGGTGATCAACAATGCTAGTATCAATGTTGTGGTTCTTGTTCGTAAATTAGAACGACACTTATTGAAAGCCCCAAACCACGTAAAATATGCAAAGAAAGTAGAGGCGTCTAACTTTGTTTTGCAGGGGTGTGCAGTGATGTGATATGGCCATGATTGTGATTATATTTGATGTATGCAATGTTCCTTATTGTAAGTTGGCAACCGGCAGGAGCCATATGGTTGTCTTTAATTTATGTTAATACCCGCGTGTCTATTCAAAGTAGTTGTAATAGTTGAAGCCGGTGGACGACAACCATGGAGAAGCGTCATTGACCTTGATGCAATGCCGGTGATGATGGAGATCATGTTCGTGCTTGAAGATGGAGATCGGAAGCACAAAGAAGAAAGGCCATATCATATCACATATATATTGAATTGCATGTGATGTTAATCCTTTATGCATCTTGTATTTCTTAGTAGACGACGGTAGCATTATAAGATGATCCCTCATGCACATCAATTTCAAGTCATAAAGTGTTCACCCTTAGTTAGCACCGTTGCTAAAGCTTGTTGTTTCGAAGCACCACGTGACGATCGGGTGTGTTAGATTCTGCAAGTGTATACAATGTGAGCAAGCCAGATTTGCTCATGCGGAAACTAAGGTTTGATCTTGACGAGCCTAGCATGTACAGACATGGTCTCGGAACACGGATCACCGAAAGGTAAAGCATGAATCATATAGTAGATATGATGAACATGTCGATTGTTCGCCATTGAAACTATGTCAACTCTCGTGATGATCGGTGTTGATATGGTGGATTTGGTTTGTGTGATCACTAAAACAATGTGAGGGATATTGTTTTGAGTGGGAGTTCACCTAGTTTAATTTCATTATTAATTTGAACTAAATTTGTCATAAACTTAGTCTAAACTATTGCAAATATGTTGTCAATGGCAGCCCCTACCATCAATTTTAATGCGTTCCTAGAGAAAGAAAAGTTGAAAAACAATGGAAGCAACTTCGCGGATTGGTTCCGCAATTTGAGGATTGTCCTCACAGCTGGTAATTTGACCTATGTGCTGGATGCACCGCTGGGTGACCCACCTGCAGATGATGCTCCCGATGAAGTAAAGAATGTTTACCTCGCTCGGAAGAATCAGTACTCCATAGTTCAGTGTGCTATCTTGTATGGTTTGGAATCGGAGCTTCAGAAAAGGTTTGAGGATTCATACCCATATGATATTGTCGAGGATCTCAAATTGATTTTTGAGACTCATGCGGCAATTGAAAGCTATGAGGCTTCTGAAAAGTTCTTTAACTGCAAGATGGAAGAGGGCAGCTCCGTCAGTGAGCATGTGCTTAAGATGTCTGGGCACGCAAACAAACTTCAAAGCTTGGGTATAGTGATTCCTAATGCTTTGGGGATTTACCGTGTCCTCCAATCACTACCACCAAGTTACAAGAACTTTGTGATGAACTACAACATGCAGAACATGAACAAGACGTTGCCAGAACTCTTTGCCATGTTGAAATATGCAGAAGTGGAGATCAAGAAAGAGCACCAACTGTTGTTGGTCAATAAGACCACCAAATTCAAGAAAGGCAAGTCTAAGCAAAAGGGACACTTCAAGAAGGGTGGTAAGAAAGTTACCACGCCGGCGAAGAAGACCAAGGCTGGACCTAAGCCTGATACTGAGTGCTTTTACTGCAAGGGAGAAGGTCACTGGAAGCGGAATTGCCCAAAGTACTTGGCGGATTTGAAGAACGGCAACATCAAGAAAAAAGGTATATCTGATATACATGTTATTGATGTGTATCTCACTAGTACTCGTAGTAGTGCCTGGGTATTTGATACTGGTTCGGTTGCTCATATTTGTAACTCGAAGCAGGTGCTGCAGAATAAACGGAAGCTAGCGAAGAACGAGGTGACGATGCGCGTGGGAAACGGATCAAAGGTTGATGTGATCGCGGTCGGCACGCTACCCCTTCATCTACCATCGGTATTAGTTTTATACTTAAATAATTGTTATTTGGTGCCTGCGTTGAGCATGAACATTATATCGGGATCTTCTTTATTGCGAGACGGTTACTTATTTAAGTCCGATAATAATGGTTGTTCGATTTATATGAGTAATATGTTTTACGCACATGCACCTTTGATAGATGGTCTATTCTTATTGAATCTCGATAGTGGAAATACACATATCAACAACATTGAGGCTAAACGTTTGAAATCAAGCGATAATTCGACCTATATGTGGCACTGTCGTCTTGGTCATATTGGAGTGAAGCGTATGAAGAAACTCCATTCCGATGGACTTCTTGAATCACTTGATTTTGAATCACTTGAAAGATGCGAAGCATGTCTGATGGGAAAAATGACTAAGACTCCATTTTCTGGTATGATGGAGCGAGCTACGGACTTATTGGAAATCATACATACCGATGTGTGTGGTCCAATGAGTGTAGCATCGCGCGGTGGTTATCGTTATGTTCTTACCTTCACGGATGACTTGAGTAGATATGGGTATATCTATTTCATGAAACATAGTCCGAAACTTTCGAGAAGTTTAAGGAGTTTCAAAGTGAGGTAGAGAATCAACGTAACAAGAAGATTAAATTTCTACGTTCTGATCGTGGAGGTGAATATCTAAGTTACGAGTTTGGCGAGCATTTGAAGAAATGCGGAATACTTTCACAATTGAAACCGCCGGGATCACCACAGCGTAATGGTGTGTCCGAACGTCGTAATCGAACTCTCTTAGATATGGTTCGTTCTATGATGTCACTTACAGATTTACCGCTATCATTTTGGGGTTATGCATTAGAAACAGCCGCATTCACTTTAAATAGGGCACCGTCTAAATCCGTTGAAACGACACCGTATGAATTATGGTTTGGGAAGAAACCTAAATTGTCGTTCCTTAAAGTTTGGGGATGCGAAGCCTATGTAAAGAAGTTACAGCCGGACAAGCTAGAACCCAAAGCGGAAAAATGCGTCTTCATAGGATACCCAAAGGAAACTATTGGGTATACCTTCTATCATAGATCCGAAGGCAAAACCTTCGTTGCCAAGAATGGATCCTTTCTAGAGAAGGAATTTATCTTGAAAGAAGTGACTGGAAGGAAAGTAGAACTCGACGAGGTTGTCGAACCTTCTCTCGAAATTGCGAGTAGCGCAGCACCGGAAGAAGTTCCTGTGGTGCCTGCACCAATAAGAGAGGGAGCTAATGATGGTGATCATGAAACTTCGGTTGAAGTTGCTACAGAGCCTCGGAGGTCAACGAGAACTCGTACCACTCCAGATTGGTATGATCCCGTTATGAGTGTCATGTTGGTGGACAACACCGATGACCCCGAGACATATGAGGAAGCGATGATGAGCCCAGATTCCAATAAATGGCAAGAAGCCATGAAATCCGAGATTGGATCCATGTACGAAAACCAAGTATGGACTTTGGTGGACTTACCGGATGGCCGTAAGGTTGTCGAGAACAAATGGATTTTCAAGAAGAAAACAGATGCTGATGGTAATGTTACTGTCTATAAAGCTCGACTTGTCGCAAAAGGGTTTCGACAAATTCAAGGAGTTGACTACGATGAGACTTTCTCACCGGTAGCAAAGCTAAAGTCTGTGAGGATTATGTTAGCAATCATTGCATATTATGATTATGAGATATGGCAGATGGATGTCAAAACAGCATTCCTCAATGGAGATATTGATGAAGAGTTGTATATGATGCAACCCAAAGGTTTTGTCTATCCTAAAGATGCTAACAAGGTATGCAAACTTCAACGGTCCATTTATGGATTGAAGCAAGCATCCCGAAGTTGGAATCAACGTTTTGATAAGGTAATCAAAAGTTTTGGTTTTATACAAATTTATGGAGAAGCTTGTATTTACAAGAAAGTGAGTGGGAGCTCTGTAGCATTCTTAATACTATATGTGGATGACATATTGTTGATTGGGAATGATGTAGACCTTCTTAATAGTGTCAAAGAATATTTGAATAATAGTTTTTCAATGAAGGATCTTGGCGAAGCAGCTTACATATTAGGCATAAAGATTTACAGAGATAGATCGAAACGCCAAATATCATTGTCACAGAGTACATATTTGGACAAAGTTCTAAAGAGGTTTGGAATGGAAGAAAGCAAGAAAGGGTTCTTGCCCATGTTGCCCAATACGATCTTGAGTAAAACTCAAAGTTCGACATCGGCAGAAGATAGAGAAAGGATGAGTAAGACTCCCTATGCATCAGCCATAGGATCTCTAATGTATGCCATGCTATGTACTAGACCCGACATCGCATATGCTGTTAGTTTAACTAGCAGATATCAAAGTGATCCAGGAGTGGATCATTGGACAGCGGTCAAAAACATCCTTAAGTACTTGAGAAGAACTAAGGATATGGTTCTTTCTTATGGAGGTGATGAACAGCTCGTTGTTAATGGTTACACCGATGCTAGTTGGAACACCGATCCGGATGATTCTAAATCACAATCTGGATACGTATTTATTTTGAATGGTGCAGCAGTTAGCTGGAGGAGTGCAAAGCAAAGCGTTGTGGCGAGATCTTCAACTGAATCGGAATACATGGCTGCTTCGGAGGCTTCACAAGAAGCGATATGGATGAAAGAGTTCCATACAGAGCTGGGTGTGGTTCCTAGTGCGCTGGACCCAATGTCTATCTACTGTGATAACATGGGCGCCATAGCCAATGCGCAAGAACCAAGGTCACACAAGAAGCTGACGCATATCAAGCTACGTTTTCACGCTATTCGAGAACATATCCAGGATGGGGATATAAAGATTTGCAAAGTACACACAGATCTGAATGTGGCGGATCCGTTGACTAAACCTCTCCCGAGGGCAAAACATGACCAACACCAAACTGCCATGGGTGTTCGGTATATTACCATGTAATCTAGATTAGATGACTCTAGTGCAAGTGGGAGACTGTTGGAGATATGCCCTAGAGGCAATAATAAATGTAGTTATTATTATATCTTTGTGTTTATGATAAATGTTTACTTTCATGCTATAATAGTATTAACAAGGAAACATTAATACTTGTGTGATTTGTAAACTTAATTTGAAGTCCCTAGTATAGCCTCTATACTTCACTAGCTTGTTGGTTGATAAATGATTGTGGTTTCCTTATCATGAACATTGAGATGTTATCAACAACAAGATCATATCATTAGGAGAATGATATGGTGGACATACTCCTATAGATAAGCGTAGCATAAAGATCAAGTCATTTCAATAGTTCAATTGCTATATGCTTTCTGATACATAGTAACCTAATTCCTTCGACCATGAGATCATGCATATCACCTTTACCGGATGGATGCTTTGATGACATCAAACACCACACCGTAACTGGGTGGCTATAAAGGTGGCATTGAGTGTTCGGAAAGTATTGGTTGAGACACATGGATCAAGAGTGGGATTTGTCCATCCATATGACGGATAGATATTCTCTGGGCCCTCTCGGTGAAATGTCATCCAATTAGCTTGCAAGCATGTGACTGGCTCACAAGGGATCACATATCACGGGAACGAGAAAATAGTACTTATCAGTAACGAGGTTGAACTAGGTATGCAGAGATACCTACGATCATAACCTCGGATAAGTAACATATCGTGAGACAAAGGGAAATTGGTATCGTATGTAAGTGGTTCATTCGATCGCAAAGTAATCGTAGAAGTATGTGGGAGCCATATGAATTTCCATATTCCTCTATTGGTTATTGTTCGGAGAAGTGTCTCGATCATTTCCGCATAATTCACGAACCATAGGGAGACACACTTAAGGATTCGACGTTGTTTTGAGTAGTTATGGTATTATGAGAAAGAGACCGAATGTTGTTCGGAGTCTCGGATGGGATCCGGGATATCACGAGGTGATCCGGAATGGTCCGGAGAATAAGATTCATATAAGGAAAGTCCCGTTTCGGAGTTCGGAAATGATTCCGGTGAATGTTCTAGAAGGTTTCGGAATGTCCGGCACTCCGGGAGGGGGGAGGGGTACATGAATGTGTCATTACATATTGGAATGATTGCATCATGTACTAAGTGTTCTTGCTGTTCCAAATAAAGGATTAAATTGAATCCTAAAACAGAAAAGTCAAATGTCCAGTTTGAAAGTCAAACGGCTAAAACAAGAAACTGTGGGAAACAAGCAAGAGGAGTTGGGAACCGACTTGGGGGAGGAGTCTCCTCCCCAAGCCGGCGCGCCAACCAAGGCCGACTTGGGGAGGGACTCCCCTCCCCTTGGTCGCGCCTCCCACCCATAAAAGGAGGGGCAGGGCCTCCTCCTCTAGACACACAAGTTCCTATCCTCTAATCTCCGGTTTAGAGCCGTTTTGGTTTAGAGCTTCTAGTTGCCCTAGCCTTTGGTTTAGAGCCTTCTAATTGGTGTGTCTAATCCCTAGACCACTAATAGCCCTCTCTCATACTCCACCATACTCGCTCCGGCTTAAGGCGAAGCCCTGCGGGATCTCCCCTCTACTTCCGGTACCACGCCGTTGTGCTGCCGGAATCACGAGGAGAGTGCTACAACCTCCGCTGCCTGCTGGAACAAGGGAGAGGAAGGTCTTCGTCGAGTACCGAACGTGTGACCGACTGCGGGAGCGCTGCCGGAACGCAGCGCCGGAAGGGTCGTCTACACGATCTTGAGATCGGGAAGAGTACGACTACATCACCCACGAGAATCCGTTCTCGTTAAACACTTTGGAATCTTCAAGGGTAAGTTATTCCATCGACTCGTTGCTATAATCTAATAGATAGATCTTGGCTTGTTTTTTTGTATGCGATAGAAAATTTTTGTTTTCCATGCTACGAACCCCTACAGTTATGAATATTACAAGTCACCACAAGCCTCTATGATCATTTAGTCCTTGACTTGTAGTACCACTATTTGCTTTGATTAGTATGCTTTGTTGCTCTGCATTATTATGGACATTATGCTCTCTTAGTTGGTTGCTCCCAGTATTTTGCTAGCCTCCACTTGTATGAGTAAGTTCTACTCATGCTTCTAACTCCCAAGAAACCAAGTTATTCCAAAGTGTCCACTATAAACTCCTATGCATGGTGTGTTACACCATTCCAAGTATATTCTTGTTTTCAACTATCTTCCAATTAAAAAGTATTTTGTTTTGTGAAAGCTTAGTGATTAAAGCCCTCACGAACTTGATGGCACACTTTATATTCTTTGCCCCTAATAAACTTGAACCATTGTGACAAGTTTGTTGTATATTCTTGCACTTATAAGTTGGAGTTAGAAGAACCGTACTGTCACGGGGAACGTTTTCAACATTGCACTTGTACTTTGTACTCAGTTGATATCATGCTCTTTTGTCTATGGATGTCACCGGTGTGAAATAAAGAGGGAACTTGTAAGTCCATGGAGTTTGTATTCTGTGTTAGATAAACGCCTGGGTCGCTAGCCTAAGCCATGCCTAACCATGGTGGAAACTTGCAGCATCACCATAATGAGCTATCTATGAAGCATCCTCAATAAAAACAGCTATGCATATGGTAAATAAAAAGATCGCTGAGATGCTCATTGTATGCTTGCCTTGTCATTTTGGTTCTGGGAATGCTCCTGTACCATGTGCAAGGGGTACCCCGTTGGCGGTTCTCAATGATATGCAAATACTTACAGTGACAAGAACTTACCTGGACCCAAAGTTGAGTATGCATTAGGTGTGTCCCTCGTATTCAAGGGACTTGAGATTGCCAACTTATACTTCATCAAGCATATAATCCATCTTTGCCACTTTAACCTTAATCACTTCAAGATGCTTATGATAGGGGAAATGAGGGCTGGAAGCTAACAAGTACCATAATTTTTGGAAGCTCTTTTTGAAACTTGAAATCCCTGCTTCCTTTACAAAAAAGGCCTTTCTTCCACCACTATTGAGTCTCCACCTTCTACCTTTAGGCACCTTTAAGAGAGCTTAGTTGTCATTCCGTGTGCACGGTTCCAAAGCTTATTAATTGATGCATATTGTGATATTACTTGTTCTTGTGCTATTTGTTTATAGTCACCCTTGTGAACTTTGAAGGTGTCCTATGCATCTATTTGCTACTCTATGAGGGACAAGATGATTGCCACTATGCTACATTTTCTGTATGTGAAACAAACAAACGTTTTTCAATGCATGTTATTCATGATCTTTGTTTGTAGCCTTTCATGTTGCATGCATAGTTACTATGTCCTATTGTTAGAACTCCATCTTTCATGCACATGTTTGGAGTTCTTTGATACCAGCTTTCAATGCTTGCAATTGGTTTGATCTTGGTTTTGATGGTGCATGTCACCTCAAAAATAATTCTTTTTATCACTTACCTACTCGAGGACGAGCAGGAGTTAAGCTTGGGGATGCTTGATACGTCGGAAACGTATCTATATTTTTTTATGCTCCAAGCTTGCTTTGTATCTACTTTGCTTTGATTTGTCTATATTTTGAGGTGTTTTCATATCTTTTCTACAACTAACCTATTAACAAATTGCCACAGTGCCAGTTGCCTGTTTTCTTCTGTTTTTGGTTCCAGAAAGGCAGAAAATCAATATTCTCGGAATTGGACGGGAGAAAAGCCAAAATTATTATTTTTCCCGGAGCAACATGGAACCATGAAGCAGAGCCGGAGGGGGGACACAGGGTGGCCGCAGCCCCCTAGGCGCGGGCAAGCCTTGGGGGCGCCCACAGGGGGTGTGGGCCCCCTGGACCCCCACCAAACCTGATTCCTACGCCTATAAGAAGCCTCCGACCCAAAAACCCTAGGGCATCCATAAGAAATCCACGAAAACCTCTGCTGCGCCGCCACCACCGAAGGGGAGATTCGGGGGACATAAAGTCTATGTTCCGGCACCCTGCTAGGACGGGGAAGTGCCCCCGGAGCCATCTTCATCGATCTCCATCGCCATCTTCATCACCGTTGCTAATTCCCATGATGAGGAGGGATTAGTTCTTCCTCGAGGCTAAGGGCTCTACCGATAGCTATGTGTTCATCTATCTCTCTATGCATGATCTTGTGGTCATGAGCTTTGTAATCAAGTAGATCTACCTTTCTACTCAAGTGCTTCATTAGATCTCTGCTCTCCCCATGTGTGTGAAATTGACAGCGTGCATGCCATGGTGGCACTTAGGCTTGAGTCTACATAAATACTCTTTGTGCTTTAATAGATCTATGCTTTTCCCCACGTGTGTGAAAGTGACAGCGGGCATATCGTGTGTGGCACTTTGGCTAGATTGAATATTTGTTATGAGTTATATTTGGAGTTGGATGTCTCTATGAAATTGTGGTGTTTGTTGGAACCATCTAGTTCTCAAGGTGATAGTGTGGGGTTATCTAGATTGGGGAAGGCGGACTTTGAGGTGTGCTGTTATAGCCCTACCTTCACTGGTGGAAAAAGGGCCTCTAGTCCCGGGCCGCAACGGGCTCTAGTCCCGGTTTTGGGCCTGGGACTGCGAAAACGGGACTAGAGCCCACCCCCCTCTAGTCCCGGCTCGCAACAGCCCACGACTGATAACAACCACGTGGCTGTTTCAGCGCCGCGGGGGCGGGGGGGGGGACCCTCTAGTCCCGAGCTGTAACACCACCCGGGACTAAAAGGTTTCCTGCCGCGGCAGAGAAACACCACATTTCTCTGCCGCGGCAGAGATTGTGTATTTCCTTTTTTTGCCATTTTGTTCCTTTTTCGTTTTGTGTTTCAATATAACAAACATATATTTCAGTAGACATATTATACGCTACTACATACACACTACACGTCGATGCATTTATATAAGATCGATCCCTTGCAAGCATACATATAATCAATCATATCAAAAGGAAGAAATGTTTTGAAATTACATGGTCATTGATGAATATATATATATATCATATGAGCTACATGGAGATGACTAAGGAAAATCGATTTCCACGTCATCCGCATAATGCTCTCCATGTACATAAAGGACTTCCTTCATCATAAATCCCGACAGCTCCTCTTGAATTGCTCTTATGCGCTGCTCTGGCTCTAGTTTCTCTCGCAAATCATAAATATAATGTGAGTCAACTTTTCGCTCACTGGTCAACTCTCGGATGTACTTGCAGACGTAGTATCCACATAAATGAGTTCCTGGTGGCTGCTGTAAACTCTTCGCCATTTTATAAGTTAGCTCCTCTTTGAATGGACCTGGTATTTTCTGTCTGAACCGTGTCCAACACCTGCTCGGCAAAGAAAATGAACAAAGGAGTTATTAGTTACTTGATATATGGAAATGAATGAAAGAGGACGATATAATGCGATAATGATTGAAATTACTTATGGAGCATTGCTTTCATGTCGCTCCACTTCTCTTGGTCCCAACTTAATGAGTCATGGACTTCAACTAGGGAGTTATCAACTTGAATGTTTAGCAAGATCCAGTGGAATCTGCGGACATTTACATAAGCATACATGCATATCTCATACAGTAAGCAAAAATAAAATGTGTACAAGATATAAACACTCACTTGAAGTTGTAAGGAAATAGTATTTCCTTAACAAAATTATGCTCGGTTAAGAACCTGGACAGGTCTTCCTCCACGTATTTGGGGTGATTCTTTAACGTATATTCATTAATGATATATGGGTCAATGAACCCAATGTCGTATCTTCTAGCTCTTTTGCATTCAAGCATCTTCATTCTGCGGAATATAATATCATCATACAAAAGGATATATAGTTAGGATAATATATTAAATGCAATGAACGAGCTAAAGCTACAAACTTAATTATAGAAATAAATAACTTACAGACAGTAGCAACCAATGATAGATTTGTCGAGGGCGCACTGGTTGTATAACTGAAACAGTTCGGTCATTTGAACCTGTATCGAGTATGGTTTGAAGTGATGCTCCTTTCTAACGTCCACCGAAAACCAATCTTTATGATGCTTTTTTTCTGCTTGCGACATGTACCATTCATGCAGATTTCGCATATGTGTGGATAGACGCGCGAGCTCCTCATTACTGACTAGAGGCTGCCCTTGGACATACTGCCGTACTATCTGACCCACTGGCGTATCTTCATAGCCTAAATATTGACCAAGAGACATATTTGCTTCGTTAGCAAGTGCTTTGGCCTCCGATACAGTGATTCCCATAAGTGCAGCATTATTACGGGCTCTAGGGTCCATTATTTGCATGTCCATATCCATTTCAGCTCTGAAGGCCTTGTCGAGGTCTGAAATGACTTTGAGCGGGGCAACCGATTGATACTTCTGTGCTCCGAGCTGGGCAACTTGTTTCCCGCTTTTTGCACTTGTGATTTTTTTCTTCTGTGCTTGCTTAATAATCTCCCGGTCATATTCTGATTCCAGATTCATCGATATCTGGGATGGTTGCTCAAGAAAGGACTTAGCCCACTTTTTTGTTTTTTCGTTATATACCGGCTTTGGCTCAGGCTTTTTGGGTGCAAAATGCGCCTTAACTTGGGCAGCCACATCCGCGTTAGTTTCCTCGTCGGTCTTGTCATAAGTTCTCTTTGGAAGAGCCGGCGGGATATCGACTATCTTCGACGTTTGACCTTTCTTCGATGTGGGGCGCGGGGGACCGTCGAACTTCCGTTTCTTCGACGAGGTAGTAGTATTGCATGGAGGCGGAGGCGGAGGCAGAGATCAAGTTGATGTACTCCTGCTGCGGCGATCGTCAGCGGGGCGGGGTGGACTTGGAGGTTGGCGATAATCGGGTTGAGGTGGACTTGGAGGTTGGCGATAATCGGGTTGGGGTGGACTTGGAGGTTGACAATATTCGATGCGGGGTGGATTTGGATTCCTTGGAGTCGGTGGCCTTGGCGCCGAGCCTGGAAACTTGATGTACTTCTTATTCCATAGAATGATGTTGTGCTTGACATATCCTAGTTTCGTAAGGCCTTCAGGCGTAGCGATTTCAATCTCTAGGTTCGCAAAATCCTCCACTATGTCATCCACCTTGACACGAGCATAGCCTGGTGGAATCGGAAGTGAATGATGGAGTGCTCCAGGTAGACAAGGTAAAGCAGTGCCGATCGCCACCTTGAAGGACAGGTTGTTCATTGGCTGATGTAGCTCACATTGTGCCATCTCTCTGACATCATCCACGGGGTAGTGAGGAGCCGGTGCATCATCCAGCAGTGCTTGATCATCAGCACGGACCTCCGTGGAAGCCACGCTGCTTCTCCGTTGGCTAAGATCCAATGCAGGATCATCAGACCGCGGGTGAGTTGACAACGGCGGCCTTTGGCTAATTTCATGCATGAGGTTCTTTAGATCAGATAGGTCCTGCTCTACCCTGGAGATCCGGTCTGCCTCCCGGTCCTTCTTTCTCTGACGGCTTATGTAACTGGCATCGTATAGAGGAAACACTTTCTTCCACGAGACACCGGCGCCTTTGCCTCGTGTTCGTCCTCCCTTTTCAGGATTCCCTAGGGCGCGTGTCAGCTCGTCGTTCTCTCTCTCGGGACGGAACAATCCCAATTGAGCATCGTTCCTTGCTTGAATAAGGTCTTGGGAGGGTTTTAGAATTTTATCATGAAATAATGTCTTCCCTGTTTCTGGGTCCAAGGATCCCCCGTGCCCGTACCACCAGTGCTTTGACCTCTCGGGCCATCCATCTGTACCAGGAGTGACGCCTCTAGCCCTCATTTCCTTCTCCATAGTTTCCCACTTAGGGATGGCACTCTTGTAGCCACATGTCCCCATTTTATGATGGTATTTCTTGTTGGCAGCATTTAACGCGTTCTTTGCCGACTTTGCCTTTGCTTTATCAGATTTCTTGTATTGTACAAAATCGGGCCACTGTTCTCTCAACTTCTCGTTTACTCCTTTGAAGTCTGGAGTTTTCTTTTTCGCGACATATTTCGCGTATAAATTTTTCTTGTGGTTCCGGTACAGTTCAGCCATCTTGCTTAGTGCCCACTCCTTGACTTTCGCTCTATTTTCAAGCCCACCCGGCCTTGGGGTAATACCATCTACCTCAAATTCCTCATACTCTAGAGGTAGTATGAAATGCGCTATGAGCTTCTGCCAAAGGTCATCTTTGGCATCATCGGTGACATAGCTGTTGGATTCTTCACCGGCTTTCTTTGAATTATTCCATTCTTCGATTGTGATCGGCAGGTTGTCCCTAACAATCACCCCGCATTGATTTATAAACATCCTCCGGTGCTTCTCTGGAGCAATCGGTTCACCATCATCATCTATTTCTTCGATGGTGAACCTTTGATTACCATCCAACTTTTTGTTCGGCCCTCGTTTCGTTCGAGCTGTCGATTGCTTCGATCCGGTGGGCTAAAATAAGAAGAGAGAGTGATTAATATATATCTAGATCAGTTAATGAATAGAGGTAACATGAGACTTTATATATATATATATATATATATATATATATATATATATATACCTCGCCGGATCCTATCGAGGGGCCATCATTATTGTTGTTATTTGTTTGCCCTTCGTCCATCTGGTCTTCCCCTTGGTCCATTAGGTTTTCCTCTAGTCCATCACCGGATGGATTCAGATATGAGGAAATATCTTCCTCGAGCAAAATATCTTCGGCGCCGGTAGTAATGTCTTCACCTCTTATCATGCCCTGAAGAAAACCTTCACCAATGCGACCAGGATATTCGGATGGATCCATGACTTAATTATCTATAACAAAAAGAGAGTTAAACAGGTTAGAAAAAACAATAATCCTAATAACTAAAACAATATAATCCTAATTATAATAATCCTAATATTATTTGTGCTAAAACAATAATCATAATAACTAAAACAAAAAAATAACCCTAATAAAACAATATAATCCTAATAAATAAAACAAAAATAACTAAAACAATAATCCTAATCCTAATTCTAATATTTTAATTAAAACAATAATCCTAATACTAAAACAAAAAACCCTAATATAAAAAAACTATAAAAACAAACTATAACAAAAAACCCTAATAAACCTAATTATAATAATCCTAATAACTAAATCTTAATTATAATAATCCTAATTATAATCCTAATTATAATAAACCTAATAATCCTAATTATAATAAACCTAATAATCCTAATTATAAACCTAACAATCCTAATAATTTTAATTATAATCCTAATTATAATAAACCTAACTATAAAAAACTATAACAAAAAACTAACAAAAAAACTATAAAAAAACCACACCCGCGCGCGCGGCCGCACTGACGAGGGGCGGCGAGGCGGGACGGCGGCAACAACGAGGCGGCGAGGCGGCGCACGCGCGCGGAGAGGCGGCCGGCGGCGTCGCGCGGCGGCGCGAGGATGCGTCAGCGCGAGGATGCGTCGGCGTGGCGGCACGTCACGGCACGGAGCGGCGGTGGCGGAGCGGAGCAGAGTGGCACGGCGGCGGTGGACGGCACCTCCCCTGCGTCATCTTCAATGCACGTCTGTGCTTCGTCTTCTTCGCTGCGTCGAGGAATGCCAAGTGATGGGCAGGGGCGGTGGCGCGCAGAATATAAAGGGCCACCCCTTTAGTACCGGGCTAAGCCACGGGACGGGACTAAAGGGTCTTTAGTCCCGGGCCGTGGCTTAGCCCGCGACTAAAGGGCCCGCGACTAAAGACCCCCCCCCCTTTAGTCGCAGGTTAAGCCACGGCCCGGGACTAAAGGTTTTTTTTCGGCCGCTTCGTTTTCGCGCGCGCAGGCACCCTTTAGTCCCGGGTCCAGCCACGACCCGCGACTAATTGTTTTTTGTAAATTTTCTTTTTTTAATTCAAAACTAATATAAAAACTTTGAAAAATCATATCTTTTATTGTAATAATCCAAATAAAACAAATAATATGTCTATTATTATCAGAAAAATATAAAAAAATTTAATATAATATCCATTTATCTGTTTGCATCATTTATAAATTATTTCATTCGTAAATTTTCTTTTTTAATTCAAATCAAATATAAAAACTTTGAAAAATCATATCTTTTATTGTAATAATACAAATAAAACAAATAATATGTCTATTATTATTAGAAAAATATAAATAATTTTAATATAATATCCATTTATCTGTTTGCATCATTTATAAATTATTTCATTTGTAAATTTTCTTTTTTAATTCAAATCAAATATAAAAACTTTGAAAAATCATATATTTTATTGTAATAATCCAAATAAAACAAATAATATGTCTATAATTATCAGAAAAATATAAAGAATTTTAATATAATATCCATTTATCTGTTTGCATCATTTATAAATTATTTCATTTGTAAATTTTATTTTTTAATTCAAATCAAATATAAAAACTTTAAAAAATCATATCTTTTATTGTAATAATCCAAATAAAACAAAAAATATGTCTATTATTATCAGAAAAATATAATGAATCTTAATATAATATCCATTTAGTCCCGATTGTAGTCACAAACCGGGACTAAAGATATTTTCCGCCATTTCCCACCTCTTCCCGCCAAGTTTTCCCGCCCTTTCCTTTCTACGAGAGCTTTTAGTCCCGGATGTAGTCACTAACCGGGACTAAAGATATTTCCCGCCATTTCCCAAAGCTTCACGCCAAGTTTTCCCGCCCTTTCCCTCTATATTTAGGGCGATCGTGCCATGGCTATACACACATCCACACCTTCCTCTCTTAGAACAATGGACAACGCCTACTGGGCCATTCTGACCCTCGAGGAGACCGAGGCGCTATGCGCCTCCAACTACCCTTGCCCGCCGGGCTACCGGCCGCCCGCCGGCTGGATGCTGAGCGCTGGAGGGGTTCTTGTCCCTCCTGTCAAGGTTCCGCACGCCAGGCGACCATCACAAACCACTTCTACCACGAGCTCACGCCAGAGCAGCGGATGGATCCCCAGTGGGATCCAGACAACTACGACACCTGGAATGCCTTCTTCGCTAATAGGCGGGAAAGGGAGCTCGCCAGGTACGAGGGTGATGGCCCGCCACCGGTGAACCACAACGAAGCCGGCCGTCGTCTGTGGTGGGCGAACCGTACTATCATTGGAGTGATGCGCTACATCGCCGGTGGAGACCATCCTCGCCTACGGTGCCCACGAGTCCACCCGCCACAGGCCCCACACCGTCCCGGCGGTAGCGGCATTGTCTTCCAGGAGACCCCTCTCCCGCCCGCCGTGAATCCGAGGCTGGAATGGCCCCTGGTATATGCCATGGATGGGCTGAGGATCCCCGGAGTGGCAGGTGACAATGACGATGATGATGACGATGACGATGAAGACCCTGAAGCTGCGTACTATAGGACTAGGCATGATTATGACTAAAGGGGGCGGCTTTAGTCCTGAGTGTTAGCTAGTCCCGGTTTGTCCCGGTTTTTAATATTAATAAATGTCTTGAGTGTTACCTAATAAATAGAGGGAAATGCCTATATAAAGAGAGGGTTCATCTTTAGTCCCGGTTGGAGAAACCAACCGCGACTGAAGGGATTGCAGCAGACTAGGCCAGGCAACACTAATAATAGGGGTGAGTGTCGACATTATGTCGTGCGGCTTGTACCTTGTCCCGGTTGGTGTCACCAACCGGGACTAAAGATGAGTCAGCACTAATAATAGGGGTGAGTGTCGACATTATGTCGTGAGTGTCGACATTATGCCGAGCTGCTTGTACTATAAATAGGCATCCTTGTGAGTCCAGTCCTCCAGCCAGTTTGAGGCATCTCCAAGATGGTTTTAGAGAGCAGGGACACCACTACGGCCAGTTTCAGGGAGATGCCGACGGAGCCCAGTCCTCCGGCATCTCCGAGAAACTGGTCATAGAGGCACTCCCTAATATGTGAAATTAGTTAGCTCCCAGGCGTATTGATCTAGTTAGAGAAGTTACAAGCTGCAAGATGGTTTTCGAGAGCAGGGACACCACTATGGCCAGTTTCAGGGAGATGTCGACGGAGCCCAGTCCTCCGGCATCTCCGAGAAACTGGTCATAGAGGCACTCCCTAATATCTGACATCACGCGTTTGGAGATCAGATCTTAATGGTAAGTATGAATCGGTACTAAAGGCCCTCCTTTAGTCCCGGTCCAGCCACAAAACGGGACTAACACACTCAAGATTGTTTGCAGACAACACTATAAAAATGGACACATGCATGGAACATCTTCACTCATAAAATGTTACAATTATTACATATCATTTCTTCACATGTGTTCCTTTCTGATCCCGTCATATCCATGGAGCAACTTCATTCATTAACATGATGCTTGGGTCATCCTTCACCGCGAAGGGCGGAATTTCATGAAACTTATCACAATCTTCTGACATGTCTGTCTTGTCCTCCACTCCCACGATGTTTCTTTTTCCTGAAAGAACTATGTGGCGCTTTGGCTCATCGTCTGATGTATTATTTTTCTTATTTTTTCATTTTCTAGGTTTGGTAGACATGTCCTTCACATAGAAAACCTGGGCCACATCATTGGCTATGACGAATGGTTCGTCTAAGTACCCAAGATTGTTGAGATCCAACGATGTCATTCTGTATTTCTTGTCTACCTCAACCCCTCCTCCCGTCAACTTGACCCATTTGCACCAAAACAAGGGGACCTTAAAAGTAGGTCCATAGTCAAGTTCCCATATCTCCTCTATGTAACCATAATATGTGGTCTTTGACCCATTGTTGTCTGTTGCATCAAAGCGGACACCACTGTTTTGGTTGGTGCTCTTTTTATCTTGGGCTATCGTGTAAAATGTATACCCATTTATCTCGTACCCTTGGAAAGTCGATATAGTCGAAGATGGTGACCTAGACAACAAGTATAGCTGATCTTCAAGAGTGTTGTTTTTGATGAGATGTTGCAACCAACCGCCGAAACTCTTCATGTGTTCATCTCTAATCCAAGAGTCATACTTTCCAGGGTTGTTGGAGCGTAAGATTTTCTTGTGTTCCTCGATATATGGGGCTGCCAAGATAGAATTCTGTAGAACGGTGTAATGTGCTTTGGTGTAAGAATGTTCGTCTCTACATATTATTGATTTCCTTCCTAGAGTACCCTTTTCACTCAGTCTCCCCCTCATACCGCGATTGAGGAAGACCAATCGGCTTAAGGTCAGGAACGAAGTCAACACAAAATTCAATGACCTCCTCTGTTCCATAGCCCTTGGAGATGCTTCCTTCTGGCCTAGCACGGTTACGAACATATTTCTTTAAGATTCCCATGAACCTCTCAAAGGGAAACATATTGTGTAGAAATACAGGACCGAGAATGGAAATCTCTTCGACTAGGTGAACCAGCAGGTGCGTCATAATATTGAAGAAGGATGGTGGGAACACCAACTCAAAACTGACAAGACATTGGACCACATCATTCTGTAACCGTGGTAGATCTTCAGGATTGATTATCTTCTGAGAGATTGCATTAAGAAATGCACATAGCTTCACAATGGGTACTCAAACATTATCTGGTAGAAGCCCCCTCAATGCAATCGGAAGTATTTGCGTCATAATCACGTGGCAGTCATGAGACTTTAGGTTTTGGAACTTTTTTCTGCCATATTTATTATCCCCTTTATATTCGACGAGAAGCTAGACGGGACCTTAATACTGCTTAGGCATTCAAAAAATATTTCCTTCTCTTGTTTGGTAAGAGCGTAGCTGGCATGACCTTGAAACCATTCTGGATGCAGGCCATCTGGGTCTTTCATACGTTGATGGTCCTTTCGTGCTTCTGGTGTATCTTTTGTCTTCCCATACACGCCCAAGAAGCCTAGCAGGTTCACGCAAAGATTCTTCGTCACATGCATCCCATCGATTGCAGAGCGGACCTCTAAGAATTTCCAATATGGTAGCTCCCAAAATATAGATTTCTTCTTCCACATGGGTGCGTGTCCTTCAGCGTCTTTCGGAACATATTTTCCTCCAGGACCCTTTCCAAAGGTTACCAGTTGATCCAAATCTTTGACCATATCAAATATATCAGCACGAGTACGCTCCTTAGGCTTTGTCTGGTGACATGCCAGACCGTTGAAATGCTTGCGTTTCTTTCTTAAGGGATGCTTGGCCAAAAGAAATCGACGATGCTCATTGTATACATTCTTCTTACAATGTTCCAAATATATACTTGCAGTCTCATCTAAACAGTATGTGCATGCATTGTATCCCTTGTTTGACTGTCCTAAAAGGTTACTAAGAGCAGGCCAATCATTGATTGTTACAAAAAGCAATGCTCGGAGGTTAAATTCTTCCTGCTTGTGCTCATCCCACACGCGTATCCCGGGTTCGTGCCACAACTGTAAAAGTTCATCCACTAATGGCCTTAGGTACACATCAATGTCATTGTCGGGTTGCTTCGGACCTTGGATCAACACTGGCATCATAATGAACTTCCGCTTCATGCACAACAAAGGAGGAAGGTTATAGATGCATAGAGTCATGGGCCAGGTGCTGTGACTGGAGCTCTGCTCCCCAAAGGGATTCATGCCATCTGTACTTAGACCAAACCTTAAACTCCTTGCGTCATCTGCAAAGTCCGGGTACTTTCTATCGATTTTTCTCCATTGCGACCCATCAGCGGGGTGTCTCAATATCCCGTCTGACTTACGTTCCTGTTTATGCCATCGCAACAACTTGGCATGCTCTTTGTTTCTGAATAAGCGTTTCAACCGTGGTATTATAGGATCATACCACATCACCTTCGCAGGAACCCTCTTCCGGGGGGGCTCGCCCTCAACGTCACCAGGGTCATCTCGTCTAATCTTATACCGAAGTGAAGTGCATACCGGGCATGCATCTAAATTCTCATACTCCTCACCGCGGTAGAGGATGCAGTCATTAGGGCATGCATGTATCTTCTGAACCTCTAAACCTAGAGGGCAGACAACCTTCTTTGCTTCGTATGTACTGGCGGGCAATACATTATCTTTTGGAAGCATATTCTTCATCGTTTTCAGCAACTTTTCAAATGAGGAGTCAGGTATAGCACACTCAGCCTTCCATCGCAGCAATTCCAGTGTGCTGCCCAGCTTTTTCAGACCATTTTCGCAATTTGGGTATAACAACTTTTTGTGATCCTCTAGCATGTGATTAAACTTCTCCCTATCCTTTTCAGTTTCACAATCTCTTCGTGCATCGGCAATGGTCCGACCAAGATCATCAGCGGGTTCATCATGTGTCTCTTCTTCATCCTCCCCTTCAGCATCCCCCATGGAAGTATCTCCGTACTCAGGGAAACCATGATAGTTGTCATCCTCCTCCTCTTCTTCATTATCTTCCATTATAACCCCTCTCTCTCCGTGCTTGGTCCAACAATTATAACTGGGCATGAAGCCGGACTTCAACAGGTGGCTGTGAAGGGTTTTTGAGTCAGAGTAATCCTTCTGATTCCTACATCCATTACATGGACAGAATACAAAACCATTGTGCTTGTTTGCATCAGCAACACGGATGAATTCATGCACGCCATTAATGAACTCGCCAGAGCATCGGTCAGTACCGTACATCCATTCCCGGACCATCTGCATTATAGTAAAAGTATATCAAAAACGATTACACAACATGATAAAATTATTACAAGTTATATTGAGAGCTTCTAGAGCATTAATTTTGAATTTTGAAAAATTTACATGCACCAATTTGTGAATTGGAGAAAACAATCAACATGATAAATGTGGAGTTTTTTATTATTGTTCTATCAGTGAAAACCTCATTCCATTCTAAGCTCTGAAACTCTAAAATTACACATTTCAATTTTCAGTAACTATGTGCCTAATCAAAATTTGTTACACATATATATCAAAATCCTTCTAGCTACTTCTAGAGCATGCATGCATTTGATCCATATCTCTATACTTCTAGAGCATTATATAGAGCTAAAGTAGCAATAAGAGATGAAAGAATGAAGTTCTAACCTTTTAAAGCTTTGGATTTAGGTGTTGCAAACTAAATCTTGACAAATCGTGAGAAAAAAATGGCATGAACTCTCTTGCTTTCTTTGAGAAAAATGGCCACCATATGCTTTATATAGTGATGTATATATAGTGGTCAGGGAGCTGTATATATAGTGATGGACCATTAGTCCCGGGCCGTGATACGACCCGGGACTAATAGTCCCCGAAAAGAGCTGTTGCCCCGCTCCAGCTTATTAGTCCCGGGCCGTATTACGGACCGGGACTAATGCTCTGGTCTGGCCCGGGACTAATGTTTATGGCCATTTCTAGCCGTTGGGGGCCTCATGGACCGGGACTAGTGCTAGCACTAGTCGCGGTTCGTGACGAGCCGGGACTGCTGGGCTTCCAGTGATCGAACCGAAGATGGTTTTTCCAGTAGTCCTTGGATTAGAGTGTCCAACCGGAGAGTAGTTAAGAGTAGTATCATGAAGAGAGGATATTTATATGAGAGAGTGTTCACTAGTGAAAGTATGATCCCTAGGCCTTGTTTCTAAGCATTGAAACACCTTTTGCTACTAGATCCGTTGCATGTTTGCTTGCTTCCTTCTTGTTGCCTTTAGTCTTTGCCTCACCGTCAAGCTATTTTCTGGGACCATTACCACTTGTATTTCACTATATCTTCGCCAAACTAGTGCACCTATATTGGGTGTGTTGGGGACACAAGAGACTTCTTGTATCTTGATTGCAGCGTTACTTGAGAGGGAATACCTTTAACCACTTCCTCCCTGAGTTCGATAAACCTTGGGTAATCCACTTAAGTGAAACTTGCTGCTGTTCTACAAACCTCTGCACTTGGAGGCCCAACAATTTTCTACAAGAATAGAAGTGCGTAGACATCAATAGGTACGGCCTTGCAAATTTTTCTAGCTTTGGTAGTTGAACCAGGTATTTGAACTATCATAACATGCTTCAATTTGGTGGGTTGAATCTTACTAGTGCATGCAAATTCTTCGGTAACAAACGAGTGCGATGCACCAAAATCAAACAACACTCTTGCAAGTACTGAGTTAAAAGAAAACATACCCAGCATGACATCTGGTGCTTCTTGGGCTTGTTCAGCATGAATGAGAAAGAGACGGCCGTTGCGGTTGAGCGAATTCCCTGGGGCAAATCTTCTTCTAGGCTGAACACGACGCTGCTGCTGAGCTAGGGCATTTGCATTGGGGGCTGCGGCAATATTCTTGGGGCACTCATTGGAATAGTGACCCTTGGTTCCACATTCATAACAGGTCACCTGAGACTTGTCCTTTGCTGCAACAGGCACAACATTTCTTCCAGTCCTTGGGGCAGTGTTGGTGTTGGTGGCGACATTGTTGTTGTTGAACTTGGGCTAGGCACGGTTGAAATTGCTAGGGTTGCCGGGGTTGTTGTTGTGGTTTCCTCCGGTCCTTGTGCGGTGACCCAGCATACCACTTCATGATGTAGTACACTATAGTCGTCGACATAACACCAATGAAACACTGTTCACTAGTATTACATCCCTCAGAGTGGTACAACAGAAACACAGCAGGTCCAAGACATGACTATAGGTTAAAACTCAACTCTTTACACAAGATCCAGAGAACACTCTAGGTTAAAGAGAGAGAAAGAAACTTCTTACAAAGAAGAATCGGGAATAAACAACTCAAAAACTATCATACTAATAACACTAGTACCTGAACTATTGGTCTGGCATTGCTGCTATTGCAATACACTAAAGAAATAGGTTCTATGGCTAGAAATTATATTCCTATCTAATCAGTAACTTCGTCTTCACTTGAGTTGATGTATATGTTGACTTTCTTGACTTCATTGAAGAACTTTAGCTTCGGGTGATGATTCCTGGAGCATAACATGATGTAGACGTCGTCTTAATGGCTTCAGAATCTAGCAAGGGTTAAGAAGATACGTTGAGTACGAGCGTACTCAGCAAATTCACTAGAAAGGATTGTTTGATGCACTATATCTACAGCCACATACCATAGGTCATAGGCAATGAAAGTTTTCATAAACATTTCTTCAAAGGTTGCTTTTATTCTGAAAAGCTATGTCCGTTAGCCTTCACGGGTTTTCCAGAACTTTCATGGAGTTCCTTTCCCGCCGTATTCGCAGCTCCTTCCCGGAACAGGGGGTAACAAGTTATAGTTCTTACACTCTACAGAGGTGCGTCACTTTACCCATGAGAGACCTTAGGCTTTGTTGCACGGCCGAGAGTATGTTCCCGTTCAAACTTCCTTAGTTTGAGGCCCAACCTAAGATTCAAGCCAATCACTGCCCCCTTCGCAACCTCGCATGCCTCCTTGGTGTACACCATGCCCACATATTGAATTACGGCAATGGTTTGTACAGACCGTTAGATGCCAGAACTATCGTGGGCCGTTGAGGGTTCCCATCCATATGCTGCATATCCTCTACGAATTACCAATTAATATGTATGCTACGAGTGATAACAGCCACGACCTGCACATCCAGCTACATGCGAGAGGAAGAAGATACAGCTGACTTCTCTGTCCCATTCCAAATCTCATGGTCAACGCGTAATATACGGCGCAAGAATCACTGGCGACATTGGTTGTTAAATCCTAGGTGATATAGTCCTGAACAGTGGTATTCCAACTTCTAGATTTAATAGATTAGCTGATCACCCTGGATCAGTAACCAATAGTTCACATTATTATATAAAAATAGTGTTTTTTGACCTTTTTCAAATGCAGGTGATGACAACACTGGATTTGCAAAATACTTTACAGAAAATAATCAAAGTACATGAGCAAGTGTGAACTTTCCTTTTGTGATTGCAAGATTATGCACTCACGGTCTTCAAGAAAATATAAGATCCATATCTGAAATCAGCATCATTGGTCCGGTAAGGACTAATATTTAAAGAAGCAAGTGAAGGGAATATGCCCTGAGAGGCAATAATAAAGTGTTTATTATGTGTATTCCAAGTATATGATAGATGTTTATTTTGCATGCTATAATTGTATTAATACGGAAACGTTAATACATGTGTGCTTAATAAACAAACAGAAAGTTCCTAGTTATGCCTCTCTCATAAACTAGCTCGTTGATTAACAAGATGATCAAGGTTTCCTGATCATGGACATTGGATGTTGTTAATAACGGGATCACAACATTAGTGTAATGGTGTGATGAACATTCATCCGAAGTATAGCATTACGATCAAAGTCATTGAGTTTATATTGCTATAACAACTTACGAAGTGATCCTAATCCTTAGACCATGAGATCATGTCAATCACTAACACCGGAAGAGTTTCTTGATAACATCAAACGTCACACCGTAACAGGGTGATTATAAAGATGGATTCAGAACTAATAAAGTGTTATGTTGAGGCTCATGGATCGAGAGTGGAATTTGTTCATCCCGATGACGGATAGATATACTCTGGGCCCTCTCGGTGATATCACATTGATTAGCTTGCAAGCAAGTGATTTGATCACTAGAATGTTATATCACAGGAACGAGAAAAGAGTGCATGTCGGTAACGAGATCAAACTAGGTATGGAGATACCGATGATCAAATCTCGGACATGTAATATATCGTGAAACAAAGGGATTAAGATACTAGCGTAAAAGGTTCCGATGATCACAAGAAAGTCATCGTTGAATGTGTGGGAGTCAGTATGGGTCTCCAGATCCCGCTTCTGATTATTGATCCGAGAGGGGTCTCGATCATGTCCGCATTATTCACGAACCGTAGGGTGACACACTTAAGAGACACCGACATCCAATTGGAGCAAATGTTTCATGCCGAAAGAATGAACAAGCGCAGGAATTTATTTCACTAGATACCGAAACAGGTTTTCGGGTGAAATTGCATAAAGTGGTTATGGATGTGAAATAGAATTCTAGCAAGGGGTTATTTGTGAATGTTTGTCATTAAAGTAATTGACAAAATTCTGAATAAAATAAAAGAGTTTTATTTAATGAGAGTTTGCATTAAATTTGGTGGAAATTTAATGGGAATTTGAGTGGACTTTTGAGTGGAGGGATTTTAAAGGGCATTTTGTGAGTGGAGTGTCCAGCCACATGAATGAAGGAGGGTAGGGGGCAGCCCCCATGGCCGGCGGCCACCCCCTTGGGTGCCCCCCTCCTCCTATAAAAGGAGCCCCCCTCCTCACTTGTCTCTCACACCTCCTCGTGAAGGATCTCTCTCCCCCTCTAGAATTTATTCCCCATGGTCTCGGACTAGCGAGATACATGTTCCCGGTGGCTATTCGGCAAGAAAGAGTTGTGCTTCCGCTGCATCGCTCGAGCGAGGAGGCGGAGGTTGCTCGGTGCCTCGAACGTGTGTGCGAGCACGGATGCGCTGCTGATTTGCGGCGCTAGGACTTCCTCTCGATCTTGAGATCGGCAAGAGATCGTCTACATCAACCACGAGTTGAACTCGTTAAGCTTTGTCGGTCTTCAAGGGTATGTTCTCTACGGATATACATCCGCACATTGTTTGTATCTAGTAGATAGATCTTGGTATATAGTTCACATCGTAGGAAAATTTTTGTTTTCTATGCTGCGAACCCTACAGTGGTATCAGAGCCGGATCTATGCGTAGATACTTTACACGGGTAATACACATATGAGTATGTGGGCGATGATGATCATGTTGTTGCTCCTTTGTTGTAATTTTGGATATTGGTGGCATAGTGGGATGAAGCGGCCCGGACAAACTTTACATGTCCTCGCACATGAGACCTGTTCCACGCTTGACATGCAACTAGTTTGCATAAGTGGCTAGCGGGTGTCTGTCTCTCCTACTATAGTCAATATCTATTTTGCAAGCGAGTTGTCAACAATTTGATTATCCTCGTTGTGGTTCATGTTCGTAGGTAAGAACGGTTCTATCTCGAAAGCCCTAAGCCACGTAAAACTTGCAATGGATAAATTAGAGGCGTCTAGTTTAGATTGTTGCTGGGCTAGTGTTATGATATGGTAGTGTTGTAAGTAGAAGTATGAGATGATACTCTTACAACACACATAGCGTGTAAAATCCATAGACCTTGGATTTACACATATAGGTATGATAGTGATCATACCACGATGCACATGATAGAGATCATCTGCGGGAACCATATCATTTCACTAATAAACATATGATGTTTTGATAGCATCTTATATTTCTTGTTTAGCGCTTTGTTAGCATAATAAGATGATCCCTCATTTAAATATCAAGATAAGAATGTGTTCTTCCTTTAGTATGCACCGATTATGTTTTCGTCGCTCCAAGACATCACGTGATGATCGGGTGTTCTTGGATCCACGACCATATTTCGGGTGTAAAACAGTTACACACGCGAATACTAAGGTTCTAACTTGGCGAGCCTAGCATGTACAGACATGGCCTCGGAACACGGACCGAAAGGTTAAGCATGAGTCATATAGTTGATATGATGCCCATTTGATGCTCGCCTTTGAAGCTATACCGACTCACGTGATGATCAGACTTGGTATAGTGGATTTGGTTCATGTAATCACCAAAAAGGCACGAGGGATGTCGTTTTTGAGTGGGAGTTCATTCGTAATATAGATTAGTTGAACTCAATCTATCATACACTTAGTCTAAACTTTACAAATTCTGTTGTAGATGGCACCACCTGCTTTTAATTTCAATGTGTTCATGGAGAAAGAGAAACTAGCAACGAACGGTAGCAACTTTACCGAATGGGCCATGAATTTGAGGATTCTCCTCTCTGTTGCACAAAAGCAATATGTGCTAGAAGCGTGTAACACCGTCAGAATCGGACCTATGCAAGTTTTAGCGAAACCCGCCAAACCCGCATAGAAACGATTCAAAGGTGCCCACCAGGCACTTTCGTGCGGGTGGAAAACGAAGTAATAACATTACACAACAGTCCTCGATGGGACCCACAGAACAGATATATATACAACAGCGACTCAAAGAGTCAAGAATACAGATATACAGTACAAAGATCCAAATCACCTTGAAATCAATAGAGCGTCCGACTACGGACAAGATGCAAATTGAGCTAAGAGCCCTGATGAATAACCGATGGCGTCCATAACCCTGCCCAGGCCAAGCCGGAAGGGTAACCCTGCTAACGACGTCGATCTCAAAACCTGCTTAAACAAAAGGGGTGCCGACAAAGGGCAAAGGAAAAAGAGGAGCGTCAGTACTGAGGCCAGTACACGGCGAGACTAGAATTCAACGGTCCTCGCCTACAAAGGTATGGTGGACTGAAGCGGCAGCGGCAGCATGCACTAAACAACCTATAGAGACTCGATACAACTGGCGGCTATCAGAGCGGGGTAAGAAAGACCTATTCGGATCCGACCTGAATCTTACGCCAAACAATCCCATCCTGGTATTTCCCCCTCGAGACCAGTCGAGGAAGTCCACCGAGGTACTCACATAGTTGGCAGTTTTATTTATTCAGTTATCGTTGCACCAATTACTAGTCAGGTATAGATAATCATCCTGATAAAATAAGCAGTGGGCACTTTTAGTTAACCATTCCGTTGTAGTGGCGACACTTACTAGTCAAATTCAATTAGCATGAGATAACCCAAAACCCAACAGTTGTTGGTACTTTTATTTAGCCATTCCGTTGTAGTTGCAATACTTACTAGTCAGATACAAAGGTCGCAAGCGACACCCAAACAAGCAATTGTTGGTAGTTTTATTTAGCCATTCCATTATAGTGGAGCTGATTACTAGTCATTATAAAGTCAAATTTATAGCACTACTTTAGTTATAGTTGTCTATGATCGAGATACTGTGCTCCAAGTCGTCCATAACCGCGGACACGGCTTTCAGAAAGTTTTAACCCGGCCGGGGTGCACAAATAGCAACACACACACGATCAACCTCGGAAAAACCAAATCAAAACCCAACGAGGCTTTCACGACAAAGCAATCACAGGATTCAGAAATATTTCAGGGGGCCACCCCTTGGAGTACACCCGCAACGAAGTAAGCTAGATCTGAGACGGACTCAAGGTTTGCGACAATGGCTGTAAACGACTGGGAACCCAAAACTGGGATTGTCGATACCGCGAAAACACTCCGCTTACCTAAACAGTACAGTGTGCTATCCATCGCACAATCGTAAATAAAGCAGTAAAGCATGGCATAAGTACAGGATCGTAAATAAAACCTCAAACTAGTTTGTGGCCCCAAGAAATAAGACTGAATCAAGCTCTGGCTAAGGGGGGCCCATAATACCCCATATGTGGATAGCGCGATAAATCAAGGAACAGGTATCAAGTACTCGGGGTCCTATGGGACATAAGTGGGCGGTCGGAAACCAAATATTATCTATCACCCACCGATGCCTCTGCTTACTTACTCAATTTTAGTTGTTAAACAGTAATTAAAGTGAACGATAAGTAAAACCTTGATCATCTCCGACATCAACATGCGGCATTACTCCAACAACTGTGGCACTTGACAACACGCAACAGCACTTGAGCAAGCGACTACGACGTGCAAGTCCAACTATCTACCAAACAACAGGTAATAGGATGTGTCCAAGGCAATATAAGGCTGCAAGGGATATCACGGGTACGAAACTAGAGCATCGCAACACAGATAGCAATAGATCAACAGGAGGGAATAAATACTATAAAAGTAAGATAGGTAGAAAGGGGGAGATGCTCGCCTGAAAACATTGTCGAAGGTTCAACCGAAGATCGGGTCGACACTCGCATCAACTCAACGGCCTTATCCACGAAGAAGCAAAACACTAGAAGAAACACCGGATGCAATATTTAATACAACGGCAGAAGATCGGCATGATGCATGTATGCTGTATGGCATGGCAAAGATGCGATGCAATTAGGTCATATTAAGCGGAAACGGGGTCCCGACAAGTAAATATATGTTTCATGTTGTTTATCTACCCCACAATTTAAATGTTGTTTAACAAGGCAAAACAATGACACCGGTTCGCTACACAAATTTAAATGAGGCCGATATGAGACTAGATTTGCCCGCATATGGGCCCCATATTTAATTATTAGGTGAATCGGCATAAGGCCCCCAAACTACATGAATGTATGCATGCAAGACAATTATTATGCGACCAGTTGTATTATGTTATAAAATAGGGTTTCGGGAAGGGGTTCACACATTAGGGGTCTCGACGGTATTGGTTCCGGGGTTCGGGGTCGGCGGAAGCGTTCTCAGATAACGGGGTAGATCTTGGCGTCCCGGGAAGAAGGACTTGGGTCGGTGTCGGGGCGCATCGGATTCTTCCGGGTCGGTGTCGTTCTTAACGTCGCGAAGATCTTGTCGGTACCGCGTACCGAGTCGGTCTTGGCGTTCGGGATGCAGAACTTGGCTTTTCGCGGCGAAGTGCTTGTCGTACCGGTGGCGATCTTGGCGGTCTTCGGGTCCGGACTTCGCCCCCGGGAACGTTCCTCAGGGTCTCGACGAACTTGGTGTTCTGGCATCTCTGAGTCGTGGTTCTTGTCGGGGTTCTCGTCTTCGGGCGCCGGGATCGGTCTTCGGATCTAGGCATCGGGGTCCACGAGGAGAACTTGCGTCTAGGGTCTCGGCGTGGTTCTCTCGGGTCCAAGCTCCGGTGGTTCCTGGGGTTCATCCGGGTGGAGATCTTGCTGGTCCATGACGAAGATCGACCTTCGGGTTTTGGGTCTTCGAATTGTGATCGGTCTTCGGGAAGGAGAGCTTCACGCCATCTGACCCGTGAGGTAGTTCTTGGTGTCCCAGGTGGTCTAACATCCAGACGGTGCTTGTCACGGGTTCTTCGAGTGTCTGGCAGAGGAGAAGCTTCGGGAGGCACTGGGTTGAACGGCCCATGGTGCAGACGAGGAGAAGGCGAGGAGGGCCCGGAGGAGCGGCGGGAGGAGGCGGAGCTCCGCATGCGGCGGCGGTTGCAGATGGAGGCGGGGTCGGCGTGGCCGGGGACGTGCAGGGCCGGACGCGGCCGGCGGCGGGGCTCGGGCGTCGAGGGGCGACGGGGCGACGCGGAAGGAGGGGCCGGAGGAGCGGCGGCCGGCGCGGGCAGGAACGTCGCGGAGGAGGGGTCCGGCGAGGGAAGGCCTGGGGGAGCAGCGGAGGCGGCCGATGCGCTAAGGGGAGGCGGTACTTGGGGGCCACGCGGGGGCGACTCGCCCGCGACGGAGGCGTGCGGGGCCGCGGGCGGCACGGGCTCGACCGCGGGGCGGCGGCGGACGGCGGTCCGGCGCGAGGCGGTGGCTAGAGGGGAGGAAGGCCGGGCGATGGCGAGCGGCGGGGCTCGAGGGAGGCGCGGGGCGGAGCTCGCAGGCGGAGCACGGGGAGGGAGCGGCGGCGCTCCGGCGGGGAGGAGGAGGTCTGGGGCCGGCGGGGTTGGGCGATGGAGGGTGCGGCGAGGTGCGGTGGTGGATGGGCGGCGAGGCGGCATCGGACGCGCGCGGGGCGGGGAGATGCGGCGGGGTGAGGTGGAGAGGGGTTGGGTAGGATAGGTTGGGTAGCTTAGGTATTTAGACGGACCGATTGTTTGGACTGGGGGTGGTCGTTCGGGTCGAATCGGCCCGTTCGACTGCCCCCACTATAAATAATTATAAATTTTATTTGTTTCAAACATGGCTTTTGCAAACCGATAGCAGACAAACAAAATAATCCGGAGACCCGGGGTTTGCGTTTGAATAAAGACGGGGCGTTTAGAAAACTAATTAGGTTTTTCCGAAAATAGTTTTAGACAAACAATGCATGATGATGACGATGCAATGCACAAAAACAACGCGATTTTCTAGTAGTGGTTTTGCGGGATGCCACAAAGCGCCGTTAGGCCCCCCACCTTTAGATGATGCCCCTGACGAGGAGAAGAATGTCTATCAGACTCGTCAGGAGGACCACAACTTAGTTCATTGCGGCATATTGTATGGGCTAGATCCGGAACTTCGAAAGCGTTTCGAAAACGGCAATGCATTTGATACAATGGGTGAGTTGAAAATGATTTTCGACACACATGCTGCTGTAGAGAACTACAACGCTTCAGAAAAGTTCTTTAGCTGCATGATGGAAGAGCACAGCTCCGTTAGTGAGCATGTACTCAAGATGTCGGGTTACGCCGATAAGCTTGTGTCCTTGGGAATATCGATTCCCATTGACTTAGGCATCCATCGTGTTCTGCAGTCTCTGCCACCTAGCTATAAGAGCTTCGTGATGAACTATAATATGCAAGGCATGAAGAAGTCTCTCCCCGAGCTTCTGTCAATGCTTAAAACTGCATAAGTGGAGATCAAAAAGGAACATCAAGTGTTGATGATCAATAGGAACACTGGTTTCAAGAAAGACAAGAAGGGAAAACGGAAGGGAAGTAAGGGCGGCAAGTCTGTTGCCGCGCCTGAAAAGAAACCCCGAGTTGGACCTAAGTCTGATTCCGAGTGCTACTATTGTAAGGGGACTGGCCACTGGAAGCGCAACTGCCCCAAGTATCTAGCAGACAAGAAGGCCGGCAAGGCAAACAAAGGTATATATGATATACCTGTTATTGATGTGTACTTGACTAGTGCTCGCAGTAGCACCTGGGTATTTGATACCGGTTCAGTTGCTAATATTTGTAACTCGAATCAGGGGCTGCGGAACAAGCGACCGCTAGCAAGGGGTGAGGTCAAGATGCGTGTCGGCAATGGATCAAGCATTGATGTGATCGCCGTCGGAACGCTGCCTCTCCACTTGCCGTTGGGATTAGTTATAAACTTGAATAAATGTTATCTGGTGCCTGCACTGAGCATGAACATTGTATCTGGATCGTGTTTGATGCGAAGTGGTTATTCATTTAAATCCGAGAACAATGGTTGTTCCATTTATATGAATGAAATCTTTTATGGTCATGCACCGATGATGAATGGTTTATTTCTATTAGATCTCGATGATAATGTTACACATATTCATAATGTTGATGCTAAAAGGATTAAACTTAATGATGATATATCCGCATATATGTGGCACTGCCGTCTAGGTCATATTGGCGTTAAACGCATGAAGAAGCTCCATTCGGATGGACTTTTGGAATCACTTGATTATGAATCATTTGATACATGTGAGCCATGCCTTATGGGCAAGATGACTAGAACGCCGTTTTCCGGTTCAATGGAACGGGCGATAGATTTATTGGAAATCATACATTCTGATGTATGTGGACCAATGAGTGTGTCGCCGCGAGGTGGATATCGTTATTTTGTTACTTTCACGGATTATTTGAGTAGATACGGTTATATCTACTTGATGAAACACAAGTCTTTAACCTTTTAAAAGTTCAAGGAATTTCATAATGAAGTGGAAAATCATCGTAATAGAAAGATCAAATTTCTACGGTCCGACCGTGGAGGTGAGTATCTAAGTTACGAGTTTAGCACTCACATGAAAGAGTGTGGAATTGTTTCACAACTCACACCTGCCGGAACACCACAGCGAAATGGTGTGTCGGAACGTCGTAATCATACTTTATTAGATATGGTTCGATCTATGATGTCTCTGACAGACTTGCCGTTGTCATTTTGGGGTTATGCACT
This sequence comes from Avena sativa, assembly GCA_916181665.1. Classification (NCBI taxonomy): domain Eukaryota; kingdom Viridiplantae; phylum Streptophyta; class Magnoliopsida; order Poales; family Poaceae; genus Avena; species Avena sativa. The sequence continues at coordinate 113,279,213 of OV702283.1, forward strand.
AGAAACTGCTGCATTCACTTTAAATCGGGCACCATCTAAATCCGTTGAAAAGACACCATATGAATTGTGGTTTGGAAACAAACCTAAGCTATCATTTCTTAAAGTTTGGGGATGCGATGTTTATGTGAAGAAACTTCAACCGGATAAACTCGAACCCAAAGCGGAAAAATGCGTCTTCATAGTATACCCTAAAGAAACTATTGGGTATTCCTTCTATCACAGATCCGAGGGCAAGGTTTTTGTTGCCAAGAATGGATCCTTTCTAGAGAAAGAGTTTCTCGCGAAAGGTGTGAGTAGTCAGAAGGTAGAACTCGAAGAGGTTGTGGAACCTTCTCTTCAAAGTATGGCGAGTAGCGCAGAGCCGGAAGTTGTTCCGGAGTTGGCTCCACCAGTTGAAGAGGGAACTAATGATAATGATCATGAAACTCCGAAAGAGAGTACTACCGAACCTCGCAGGTCAAACAGGACGCGTGCAGCTCCCGAGCTATACGGAAATCCTGTCATGAATTTCATGGTTGATGAAAATGATGACCCTGCGACGTATGAAGAAGCGATGATGAGCCCGGATTCCAACAAATGGTTAGAAGCCATGAAATCCGAGATGGAATCCATGTATGAAAATCAAGTTTGGAACTTGGTGGAATTACCTCACGACCGAAAGGCCGTGGAGAACAAATGGATTTTCAAAAGGAAAACTGATGCTGATGGTAATGTGACAATCTATAAAGCTCGACTTGTCGCAAAGGGGTTTCGACAAATTCAAGGAGTTGACTACGATGAGACTTTCTCTCCCGTAGCGATGCTAAAGTCAGTTAGGATTATGTTAGCAATTGCTGCATATTTCGATTATGAGATATGGCAGATGGATGTCAAAACCGCGTTTCTCAATGATAATATTGAAGAAGAGTTGTATATGATACAACCAAAGGGTTGTGTCGATCCTAAGGATGCTAACAAGGTGTGCAAGCTTCAGCGATCCATCTATGGATTGAAGAAAGCATCACGAAGTTGGAATCTCCGCTTTGATGAGGTGATCAAAGAGTTTGGATTTGTCCAAACTTATGGAGAAGCTTGTATTTACAAGAAAGTGAGTGGGAGCAATGTGGCATTTCTGATATTATATGTGGATGACATATTATTGATCGGAAATGATATAGATCTTTTAAACAGTGTTAAAAGTTATCTAAACAGCAAATTTTCAATGAAGGACCTAGGTGAAGCGTCATACATATTACGCATAAAGATCTATAGAGATAGATCTAGGCGCCTAATAGGGCTATCGCAAAGTACATACCTTGGTAAGATTTTAAAGAAGTTTAAAATGGACGGAAGTAAGAAGGGGTTCTTACCTATGTTGCAAGGCAAGACATTGAGTAAGACTCAAAGTCCGGCTTCGGCGGAAGAAAGAGAGATAATGGACAAAGTCCCCTATGCTTCTGCCATAGGCTCTATAATGTACGCCATGCTATGTACAAGACCGGATGTGGCACATGCTATTAGTTTGACTAGTAGGTACCAATCGGATCCAGGTTCGGAACACTGGATAGCGGTCAAGAATATCCTTAAGTACTTACGAAGAACTAAGGATATGTTTCTTGTATACGGAGGTGAAGAAGAGCTCGTCGCTAAGTGTTATGTTGACGCTAGCTTTGACACCGATCCGGATGACTCTAAGTCTCAATCCGGATACGTATTTCTCATGAATGGCGGAGCGGTTAGTTGGAGGAGCTCCAAACAACCTGTGGTAGCGGGATCAACAACGGAGGCCGAATATGTTGCTGCTTCAGAAGCGGCTCAGGAAGCAGTTTGGATGAAGGAGTTCATATCCGAACTAGGAGTGGTGGCAAACGCGTTGGACCCAATGGTGATCTATTGTGACAACAATGGTGCCATTGCCAATGCCAAAGAGCCAAGGTCTCACAAGCATTCCAAGCATATTAAGCGCCGGTTTCACTCCATCCGCGAGCATGTCAAGGATGGAGATATAAAGATTTGTAAAGTACATACGGATCTCAATATAGCAGATCCGTTGACTAAAACTCTCCCTAGAGCAAAACATGATCAACACCAGAACTCAATGGGTGTTAGATTTATCACTATGTAACTAGATTATTGTCTATAGTGCAAGTGGGAGACTGAAGGGAATATGCCCTGAGAGGCAATAATAAAGTGTTTATTATGTGTATTCCAAGTATATGATAGATGTTTATTTTGCATGCTATAATTGTATTAATACGGAAACGTTAATACATGTGTGCTTAATAAAAAACAGAAAGTTCCTAGTTATGCCTCTCTCATAAACTAGCTCGTTGATTAACAAGATGATCAAGGTTTCCTGATCATGGACATTGGATGTTGTTAATAACGGGATCACAACATTAGTGTAATGGTGTGATGAACATTCATCCGAAGTATAGCATTACGATCAAAGTCATTGAGTTTATATTGCTATAACAACTTACGAAGTGATCCTAATCCTTAGACCATGAGATCATGTCAATCACTAACACCGGAAGAGTTTCTTGATAACATCAAACGTCACACCGTAACAGGGTGATTATAAAGATGGATTCAGAACTAATAAAGTGTTATGTTGAGGCTCATGGATCGAGAGTGGAATTTGTTCATCCCGATGATGGATAGATATACTCTGGGCCCTCTCGGTGATATCACATTGATTAGCTTGCAAGCAAGTGATTTGATCACTAGAATGTTATATCACAGGAACGAGAAAAGAGTGCATGTCGGTAACGAGATCAAACTAGGTATGGAGATACCGATGATCGAATCTCGGACATGTAATATATCGTGAAACAAAGGGATTAAGATACTAGCGTAAAAGGTTCCGACGATCACAAGAAAGTCATCGTTGAATGTGTGGGAGTCAGTATGGGTCTCCAGACCCCGCTTCTGATTATTGATCCGAGAGGGGTCTCGACCATGTCCGCATTATTCACGAACCGTAGGGTGACACACTTAAGAGACACCGACATCCAATTGGAGCAAATGTTTCATGCCGAAAGAATGAACAAGCGCAGGAATTTATTTCACTAGATACCGAAACAGGTTTTCGGGTGAAATTGCATAAAGTGGTTATGCATGTGAAATAGAATTCTAGCAAGGGGTTATTTGTGAATGTTTGTCATTAAAGTAATTGACAAAATTCTGAATAAAATAAAAGAGTTTTATTTAATGAGAGTTTGCATTAAATTTGGTGGAAATTTAATGGGAATTTGAGTGGACTTTTGAGTGGAGGGATTTTAAAGGGCATTTTGTGAGTGGAGTGTCCACCCACATGAATGAAGGAGGGGAGGGGGCAGCCCCCATGGCCGGCGGCCACCCCCTTGGGTGCCCCCCTCCTCCTATAAAAGGAGCCCCCCTCCTCACTTGTCTCTCACACCTCCTCGTGAAGGATCTCTCTCCCCCTCTAGAATTTATTCCCCATGGTCTCGGACTAGCGAGATACATGTTCCCGGTGGCTATTCGGCAAGAAAGAGTTGTGCTTCCGCTGCATCGCTGGAGCGAGGAGGCGGAGGTTGCTCGGTGCCTCGAACGTGTGTGCGAGCACGGATGCGCTGCTGATTTGCGGCGCTAGGACTTCCTCTCGATCTTGAGATCGGCAAGAGATCATCTACATCAACCACGAGTTGAACTCGTTAAGCTTTGTCGGTCTTCAAGGGTATGTTCTCTACGGATATACATCCGCCCGTTGTTTGTATCTAGTAGATAGATCTTGGTATATAGTTCACATTGTAGGAAAATTTTTGTTTTCTATGCTGCGAACCCTACAGCAAGATGCTATTATGCATAAATAATGTATGCAATTTCGTAAACTCGAATCCCGGGGATAACGTTGTTCTAGGGTTTGAATACTAGAATTGGTTTCTTTGGAATGTGTTGTCCTTTTAGATAAGTTTCACACTTGTGCTTCTTATTAGGGCTCGTGAATGTGGGTGAAACAATATGTAATTATAATATCATACAACAATCAGATACAAAGTTGTGGAATGTTATTCAAAGATTACTTATATGAGAATTATCTTATCTTCAAGTTTTACTTTGCAAGTAATGGCATTTATAAGGAACTTAAGTATTAACAATCTTAATATACAAGTAAAGTATAAAGTAATATGATTATGATTAATTGTTATCTGTTGATTATGATGAGAGTCCTTGAATTTAATTTGTTAAGAGTTGGAAATATTACTATAAGGTTTGTTGATTGAAGTAGCAAAACGAATAACTTTTGAAGAAAAGATTCCTTTTTAAGGTCTAAACCATCTTTGTGGTTAATCAAATGTGGTCGAGGTTGTTTGTGCTTGCTTGAATAGTTTGGACTTGAGATGCTTTATGACTTAACTATAACAGACCAAAGTTAACTATAAAAAACATAATAAGGTTTTTAGCATTATACTTAAAGTCTTGTAGACTAAAGTTATCTTCAAAGACATAGATGGACTTAAGGTATATTGCTTATGTTATTTGTACCTTGTGTACTTTATAATGTTTCTCTAAGGATACTTTAAGAATGGTAACACTTCTATTTGAATAGTGGTTTCCTAACCTTATACATGTATAAAAGGATTTATCTCCTTATAAGGGTATGGTTATCGTTAGTGAATAAGTAAATAATTTTATTTACTACTTATGAATTTATCTCTAGATTTAGTCCATTATAAAGTTGTGAGTTAAACAATGGTAAAAGATTTTATTTGGTTAAATTATCATTCTTGAAGATTTTATATTGTTAAAGATCTTATTACAAAATAAACTACACATATGGTTGAAGGATAATTCAATAAAATTGTATTTAAAATGTGTTGGACCAACATATTCTCAATATTTAATACTAATACTATTTATTAGACTCAATAGGCTAATTTTTAGAAATATTAGCAAATTTTATTTACCCTTATATGAATTATCAACTAAGGAAATAAGTTTAAATTCAAGTTATTAAAGTATTAATTTTTTTATTTACCTCAAAAGTGGAATATTATATTTTTAACTTTATTTTTGTGATCATTTTGGTATATTACATTTATTTTTGTGATTTATAAATAATAAGATATGATTTTTATAAGATTTATTACTTTATAAATACTTAATAAATATTTAATTAAGTGAAATAATAATGCATGATTATAGTTTAAAATTATAGTTCTTATTTTTCTAAGATTTTTGGTATTTTATTTATATTTTTAACATTTACCATTATTAAAATATGAATTATAAAAGTATTATTAGTTATAAAATCTTTATTAGATAATAGTTATTTAAATTGTTGAAATAATAATGTTTGATAATGGTTTAATATTATAGATTCTATTTTTCTGAAAATTTTCATATTACACATAATTTTCTGAACTATAAAACAAAAGTTATTGAATTTTTAAGATTTAATAATTTTCTAAATTACCTTCTAAATAAGAAAATTATTTTTACACCCATACTAGATCTACCCATAGTCTCGGTCCAGTGGTGTCGAGTACACATTACCTGCCACATGGGCACAGACCAAGTCAAATTCGTTGACTGGGCTGGGGTGACATCAGCATGTTGTCATGCCGACATAACACTACTAGGAAAATGGCCTTTAGTGGCGCACCTGGAAACATCATCTGTGGCGCACTAGCAGTGCGCCACGGGCCTTGCGCTACGGCTATCTCTTAGCCGTGTCGCACTGCCTAGTGCGCCACGGTTGTGTAGAGACAGACGTAGCGCACCTGCTAGTGCATGCGCCACAGATGTTTGGGCAGGTGCGCTACCCCTAGGATCTTCTGTGGCGCACTACCTAGTGCGCCACTAAGCTTCCATAGTGCGCTTTAGGTGTAGTGCGCCACAGAAGGTAGACCATGTGCGCCACAGATGTATTTTTTGTTTTTTTAATTTCCGAGCCAGATTATATACAATACAGATTATATATAATATTACAGCAGATATACACACACACATACAAGATATACAATTATATATATAAATACACAATATGAAAAACAAGATTGAAACAAATACATATAGATAAGTCTCATACATGAATACATAGTCTAAGTTACATTGTTTTGATCAAGTTAGAAAGTAGTAGTTGGTGACATGCGAATACATGTGTCGATCGAACAAGTTAGAGCTCGGAAGCTCGCCTAGACATCTAAACTAGCTAGACACAAACGCGGGATAAATAACCAAAGAAGATAAGCATGATCACCGCCGCGACGAAGGTGTAGGTCTTCATCCGGTTCCTTGTCCTAACTCCCGCTAGATAGCGCGTGTATCTAGCTTCCGCCTCCGCCATAGTGTTGTACCCTTTGTAGCTATTGCCGCTGAAACGGTGCACCTGTCTCCGGCAGTCTTCCCAATCATCGTAGACTCCGGGAACCCGTCCCTTGTAGGATGCACAATGCCTCATATATAACTAGCTAGGTCGTTGGACACAGGAATATGCTATGACGGAACGGTTAGCCAAGTAGGATGCACAATTCCTGGACTTGTGCATATCACAAGGATAACTATCCCGTCATAGCACATTCACATATATATTGTGCCACGACATTTCAATCATCGGCATATTCTCGAAAAAGACAAAAATAACTCGAAAATAATGCCTCATATATATACATAGGTCGTTGGACACAGGAATATGCTATGATGGAACCGTGAGCCAAGTAGGATGCATAAGACCTGGACTTGTGCATATCACAAGGCTCACAATCCCATCATAGCAATTCACATATATAGTGTGCCACGACATTTCAATCATCGGCATTATTCTCGAAAAAGATAAAAATAACTCGAAAAGAATGCCTCATATATATACATAGGTCGTTGGACACATGAATATGCTACGATGGAACGGTGATCCAAGTAGGATGCACAAGACCTGGACTTGTGCATATCACAAGGCTCACAATCCCATCGTAGCACATTCACATATATAGTGTGCCACGACATTTCAATCATCGGCATTATTCTCGAAAAAAGAGTAAGGAAAAAAAGAAGGACCAAATTGAGCAAAGGACCAAAGAGTAAGAAAAAAAACCAAGCATTGATTGATATATAATAATAAGCAAAATAAGTAAGCGATGATTCATAAACCTAATAAGATAAGTACACTTGTCCACACACACACACACACACACACACAAAGGTCATCTATAGTTTGTAACTACAACTAGGACAACATCAAGCCTTCTGGCTCGGCTTAGGGAATGGGAGGACGCCATGTCTCATCATGAACTTCCTATAGTCACCCTGCATCTCTAGGCGATCTTCTATGTCACGGTTATTCGGGATATTTCCTCCGTAGAAGATCCCCCCCCCCCAAAGTCATGACATCACGAAAGATGATTGCCCCAAACTTCTGCTGGATGCGATACATCTCTTGTCTAATATCCGAATCATTGATCTTGGACTTTGCTTCGGCCCACTATTTGAGATGATCTGGCAACGTAGAATTCTGCTGGTCAGGTAGGAACGCCCTCATGGGATGGAGTGCGTAGTAGGCTTCCTTCTTACTGTTTTCCGGCTGCTTCACGCAGGGGAACTCCGTTACGTGGTTGAAGACGTGCCTGCCGAACTTGACCTTCGTACGCACGAAGGTGGTGCCTTCCGTCGAGGCAAAGCCTGTGAGAGCATCATCCAGAACTTCCTTGATCTTGTCGTAGTTTTTCTTCTTTTCTAGACTCCCCGAGTCGAAATACGTGGCGTGGGAATGCTTCGGCGATAAGGAGATGAGCGTGCAGTGTTCATCTCTGCGCAAAAAATTCAAATGGAATGTGTTGGAAAAAGAATGATGATGATCTAATAAAGCCAATCGACGGTGGCGAGTGAATAACGACTTACTCGGGAAAGTAAGGCACGAGAATGTATTCCTTTGTCTTGTTCGCCACGAGGATTCTTTTTAGGTACGAGGCCACGATACGTCGTTCGGCGGGGAACCCAAGCAGCCGTCACGCATGTAGTAGGGGTCCACTATAGCGATGCCCGGTGTGTTCTCTCTAATGATCTGCATGGCCAGGCTGAGAGAAAACAGACGGACCATGGTATAGTGCAGCGGGTATAGGTGGAACATATTGAAGATGTCATCGAACCGCAGGAAGAACAGATCCGCAGGGGCATTGTCGACGAAGCCCAAGCCTCGTGGCACCTTAACCACGAATACCGGGTGCGAGGGATTTTCTCCGATAGAAGGCGTCTCTCTATCGTCAGCACGCCGTCATGCACACTCTGCAGTTCCGAACTGGCGAGCTTCCACAAATTCTTAGGTAGCATGGGCTCACCGGCCACATGAATCCTCCACATAATACCCTCGGGTCTTGGTGGCCCGTCGCGAAACCTGATCGGATTCGCAGTTGTTGATGCCACCGGCTGGCTCGAGCTGCTAGATTTTCTTTTCCTGCCCTTTTTTCCTTTTGGAGAGCGGGCAGGCACCGCAATCTGAGCACCGGCCGCCCTATGTAGTGTGTCAGGGCTTAGAATAAAGGGCCGGTTGGTTGTATCAGCTGGTGGCTCTGTAAAGGCGCAAGCTGGAGGCGTCTCCTGAGAACCAAACAGACGCTTGGTGATAGTGGCTTTCTCTGTGGGGCCACCAGCTAGGTCTTCTTCGTTGCCAAACTGAGTGCTGAAGAAGTGATCATTCCAGTCTTCGTCGTCCTCGGCCGGATCCTGCGTCATGTGCATATCATCAACATGATCATCTGACCCACCGCGTGGAGGTGACGGCGAGGGCGGTAAGGGGGCCTTGCCACCGCTTGTCGCTGGCACGACAGGCGGTGCTGTTGTCTGTGGCGTGATGGCCCCCGCCGTCCCCAAACGGATCATGCTCTTTGGCCATAGCAAGAATAAGCCGAAGCAAGTTCTGAGGACAGACGGCTCTTCTTCATCCGCTCCTGGGGTTGAATGGGAGGTTCCAGGTCGTCGCAGCCCCTTAGCACCCGACTAATTTTAACCCTGTGCACGCTATCTGACATCGGCCTTGAGTGGAACGTGCGCTGCAAGGGTTGAACGATGGTACCCTTGGCAACATCCCTCAACTCGTTGTTCACGTAGCATAAGAGAGTGCAAGGAACATCCGTCTGCGGAAAACATGTACGGCGTCGTCAGAGATGCCATAAGAGTAATAGATGGCATGAAAGGCGGTAATTAAAGCAATTTGTTTACCGTGATGGCGTCGAGATCGGCTAATGTCGACGCACTGCATACGGCGACGGGCGTGCAAGAGACGAAGGGCTGCTTGATGGCGCGGTGATAGCCGCCGGTGTATTCTCCCTACCGACAGGTGCTTGGAGCTTCGGTGCCGCCGCGACGATGGCAGGTGGGGCACCAACATGTACTCCGGCTCCGCGGTGATGGCAGGGGGAGTCACCAACACTTGCGGCGCCGCGGTGCTAGCGGGCGGAGTCACGAACACGTAGTTCGCCTGATTCGTCGGCGCCGCGTTGTTCGAGTGGCTGCTGACCATGCTTGGAATCGGGCACGGCCCTACTCGACCACCCGCACTCCAGTTCGCTATTGACTCCACCAAGGTAGGCAGGAAGGACATGAGGGTGATTGCCAGGTTGTCTTGGACGATCTGCGGGATCCGCGCCACTTGTGCCTTAAGTTCTTGAACCTCGCGGTTTTCCTCCTCGCTCCTTCCCGACGGTGCCACATGCGTCCTCGGCGGTGGACCAAAATGATCCACCCAATTCTTACCCCCGAGGCCAGCCAGACGGCCAGCCGACGACGACTTCTTCGTAACCGGCTCTATTTTCTTGGCCCGGTTCATCGCCCTGTTAAAAGGGTTATCCCACCGGGTGGCTGCCGTCGACCCCTGGGATGAGGAACCCTAGGATCCATGACTAGCAACAATTTCCTCCTCCTGCAGAAGAAGTAACAATGAATCATTTAGATCATCGATTAGATTGCAATCGAGTTGATCCGCGGTAATTAGATTATACTTACCACAATTTCCTCGAATTCCTTCACCGCAGGATCTGCGGTGAGTTGTTTGGTTTTTGGGTCCACATGGTAACGGGCCCTGATGAAGTTTCGAACCTGCCCGGGTTCGAATTTAGCAAAGGGGTTTTCTATCCCCTTGGATCTATACTCCTCGTCCTCCTTATTCCATTTGGCCTCCGCGGTTCTGTATCCACCATATCTGAGATGGTGATGACCTATATTCATCTCCTGCAGCACCTTTCCCCAATTACTATTGGCCAGGGCTCTTTCGGATTCACACCTCTCCTTGAACTCCCGGAACTGATCTTCGGTGATCTGCGGGTCAATCTTCTGGATCTCCTCGAGACTTTTGCCTTCTTTATAGATCTTCTTCTTTATCCGGGTTCTCCAGCTTGCCAGGGCGGTGCTCATCTTTGTGAGGGCGGATTTGTTTACTTCGTTCCCATGATAATTTGTGTTCTGATACTTAGCGGGGAACTTGTATCTTGCGTGCAGCTTCTCGAAGAGGAGTGTGCGCAAGTGGCCATTATCTTTATGCCGGAGATTCTCGGTGTTGATCGAGATGGTTGTCCGGGTGATCGCCGCCACTTGCCCACCGTACCCTTTGACGACAAGGGCGGGCTCCAAAGGAACCCCTGATGGGCTCACTTCGGTAATTTCCTCCCTGACCGTGCCGACCGTGTTCGGGCGCCGGTCCTTCGACTTCTTCTTCTGCTTCTTCTTCTTCTTCTTCTTCTTCTTCTTAGGAGGGTTGCTACCACTCCCTGTGCCCTCGCCGCCATCAGTGGTTTCATCGTCCGCCGTTCCTTCGGCTTCTTCCTCCGCGTCTTCCATCTCATCATCTTCGCTCTCCGAAGGATGGTATTCTTCATCGTCTTCTAGCCGCTGGGCCGCCTCCCAGAATGTCAATTGTTTATTCGGAGGTCTGAGTTCTCCTTCAGCGCTGATGCGCTTAGAACATCCAGCCTCGTCGTTGTCACACATCTTTGCACTAATAAAAAACAAATAATTGGTTAAATGCACGGAAAAATCCGGCATGACCTTTGCTAATTTTCCTAAACTAGGAGTGCCTGATTTCTGCCGAAATGGAAGTTAATCAACATTCCGGCAAAAATCGGGACTCATTTCATACAAGAACCTGCATATATATGGTCAGCATAGCTAGCCCACAATAAATAGCCATCATAGCCAGCACAACCAGCACACAATAAATGGCCAACACAGCCAGCACATAATCTGGTCACATAGGATAATCTGGCCAACACAGCCAGCACATAAACATCTAGGTAGAAAACACATTGGTTAAGAATGCATCAACATGCCCAGCCACATCAAGCAATGGGCATTTACAGTTATCATCTGGATTCACTAGGCACCAAGCATATGATGGAAAGAAAATAACTAAAGCCTGCTAGGTCTCTTGAAAAAAGAAAATAACACATATGAGCATACACAGCAGCAACTAAAACCCAAGGATACATGTTTCTGTCAACTAAAGCCTGCTAGGTCTCTTGAAAAAAGAAAATAGCATTCAGTTGTGCTTATATGATGGAAATGACCTGAACAGAGAAAATAACTTATTCTTGTCATTGATTCTAATTTCTTTTTGCTGTTAGTTATACTAAGAACATATCCTGATGGAGATATGCAAGAGAGTAATACAAGTTTGCTAGAAGTAAATTTACCAATTGCTTGGTGCTAACTTAGATGACATCCTTTCACTCTGTCATGCTGATTTAGGCTCAGTTCTTTTGGGACTTCTAGACAGCTTAACTGTAAAAATAAGCATAAACCCAAAAAAACTCGATTTTAAGCCGTTTTTGTCCACAGCCGGCTTCAATAGTTTCTTCACGATTGGGAAAAGCCGCCATACCCCAGCTTCCTGCAGCTTCCCGCAGAACAAACGAAGCGCTATATGATGGTACCCCTAATTTGTAGGCTATTTACCTCAAAATGACACCGCGCTCGTCCAGGTGGTTTTTACCGAAACGTTTTATGAACCCACCCCATCGACACCTCCTCTCCCATATCTCTTTAAACAAACAGCAGCCTAGGGTTCCTCACCCCACACCTCCGCCGCCGCCGGTAGTAGGAGCAACTCCGGCCACCGCCCAAGCTACCCTTTCTCTGCCAAAACATTGACCCTCTTATCCCGGTTCGTTTCCACGGTGTAGGGGAACTCGCGGCTACCTCGTCGGCCAAGATCGAGCGGAGCTCCAGTTCGCCCGCAGGGGTAAAATCTGCTGCGGCCGACCGACGATGCTGCCTCCTCCACCGACAGGGCCTCTACTGGCTAAGGAATCCTGCTGCCCTGAGCTCTTCCTGTGATGTGCGCCAGCTCCTGCCTCCTCTGTACCACTATTTCCTGTGCTGCTCCCTGCTGCACCAACGGAGACGTTTAGACAGAGCTAGTTCAGAGATACATGTGGCATAATTTTCTTATTGAGTATAGCTTGTAATTTCGGCAGTAGTACAGGTTGTAATTTCATTTGTGGTAGTGCAGTTTTGAACGTTTGTAATTTTCTCAATTGATGCTACTGTGATTTGCATAGAATGTATTCTGTTAATTTTCAACGGAGAAATTAGCATGAAAACAAATTCAAAACAAAGTCAATATCAAGTGGTTGATGCTCTGGAATTGTTTTTCTTTATAAAATTAATATGAAAAAAAAAATAAAAAAACAACTCAATATTAGGTATAAAACTCAAAATCATTCTAGGGGCATTATAGACTTTTTATCATATAGCTTAGACAATAAACTAGGACAATAAAAGCCGAAAAGAACTGGGCTATGGTTTCTCATGAGCTTATTTGCACCACTGTTTTTCTGGACAGCTCAAGCCAGAGTAGCTTATGCACAAGCTAAAGCTAAAAAGAACGGGGCCTTAGTGTTGGTAATATTAGGAAAAATAAATTAGCATGGGTGTATATCTCATATGTCCTTTCACTCTTTTGTGCAGTCTAAACTTTCAAGTTCTTATTTCTGAATCACGAGAGTACACTACGTCCTCCAAACCATTGCAGTTTTTGAATCTGTTAGGTTCACTCAAATAAAGAAAACAATGGTTTTTCTCAACTTCTAAGTCTAGTATATTGCAGATTGTTTTATCACTTCAGAGTTCATACCACACGCTCTGTTTCTGAACTCTGTTTAGTACTAGTACTACAATATAGTGGTATACATTGGGGAATTGGGAATTTATATTCAATCAAAATCATGAAAATATTAGCATTGTTTAGTGACAATCTGGACACTTGAGAGCAATGCTATACAAAACATACAAATCCAGCTGTTAACCATGCATGTATCCACATCCTCCTGTAACTATGTTTGCTCTTTAACAGTTTTCCTTTTCTTAGCTCTAGAAGGGTCAGTGATGTTTCATTTTCTACTTGCCATAGCTTTTCCTAATGTTGCTGCTCCACTGATTAACCTGAATCTGCTGCCTTTGGTGAATACAAGAAAGGAAATCATGATATAGTCGTATCTACTGAAGTTGGTGTTCAAAAGGTGATCGTTGGAACTCTATAGACTATTTGACCTGTCCAACCAATTCCAATTTCACTTAAGTCTATTTCGTATGCTCCGGTGAACCTATGGATATCTGACCGAGAAGTTAAATTCCACACAGCCTGAGAGTTTCCATGTTCATAAAGAACGTCGACAAGCAGAAGGACATGCCACACAATCATAAAAATACTTCACCAGCAAGCTTCTCAAGAACTCCGGCGTGTCCGAGGCCACCATACAGAGGGAGAGAGAGGGACAGAGGGAGAGAGAGGGAGAGAGGGAGAGACAGGGGAGGGGCGACGCTCACCTTTGACGGGCGGACGACGGAGGGCGGACGACGGCGGCCTCCACCTCCTCGAGCGGCGCGAGATCCTCCTCCTCCACAAGAGGCACGGCGCGGGCCTCCTCCTCCTCCACGGATCGGCAGCGGCGCGGGCCTCCTCCTCCTCGAGAGCGCAGCGCGGCGGTGGCGGATCGAGAGCGCAGGGCGGCGGTGGCGGATCGAGAGCGCAGTGCGGCGGTGGCGGTGTCTGTGAGATGCGGGGATGAGAGAGAGGCGGACGTGGCACGCGCGGTTGACTAGTCCAACACACATAGGCGTATCCGTAGTGCACTTGGCCAGGGTGCTCTACGCCTATGTGTGTTGGACTACCAGATAAGAGGGCGGCCACCCCACTAGTTAACACTAGTACTGTCATAGCCCACTGGTTCTGCCCCTTAGCTCTATTCTAAACTATGAGCACCCAGGTTCGAATCCTGGTGCTCCACTTTTTTATTTTTATTTTAAAAGTACTTTTAAATGTTCCAAAAAATGCCCAAAAGTGGTGATATATGCCATACAATTTTTGTTTTGGTCTTCTCTTTCAACGCTCTTTGGCCATCTGACACGGAACATCGGCACCTTTTCTCCACAGTAGTCGAGCTCCCAGATCTCCTCGATTCTTCTGTAGAATCTTTCCTTCACATTGTCATCGGTGTAGAATTCCGACGTTACGCCTGAGTTCTGATAATCACACTTGTTGTCCTTTTCCTCCGTGTAGAATGTGTAGCCGTTGATATCATACGCCTGATAGGTCACCAGGTTTTGCATCGGTCCCTGCGACAAGGTGAATATGATTTTTTCCGTGTCAGAAGAATGCGATCGCGGGGGATTATCAAGGAGCGTCTGTCTAAACCAACGCGTGAAATCTGAGTTGTGCTCTTTGATTATTTCTCCCTGCGTCCTCTGTATGCCCCGGTCACTGTACTTCTTCTCGATTAACCTTTTGTGCTTCTGTACCCAAGGATCGACCAATTCTAAATGCTGTAGCGCGACAAGGTTTGCTCGATCAAAGTCTGCGCGTCGAAAATCGAAGTCTGCATGCAGTATGCGACGACCCTCTCGGTGACCAGATCCGTCGAGCTTGCCAAGGTGCCTGTTGACGGGAAGACCGACAGGGTTCTCGATGTCTAGATAATTCGTGCAGAAAGAGATGCACTCTTCGGCCAGAAAGCCCTTGGCTATGCTTCCATATGGACGGGACTTGTTACGAACGTATCCTTTGATGTGTACGTTCATCCTTTCGAACGCCATCATGCTGCGGAGGAACATCGGCCCGAGTTGTATGATGTCCTCCACGGCATGGACCAGCAGTGTAGAGGTTCCAATCTTTAATAAGATAGAGCCCCCTGTGTTTACAATGTTAGTCCCTGGATCAATAGCTAGCATCCACAGTTAAGATGTAATATCAAGAAACAAAGGTCATAATATAACTTTATAACCAGGAATAACATAATTTTATTACATCTTACATAGCTCATTTGGCTATTACATTACATTGCAGCGGAATAACTATAAGCATGGGTCCTTCATCTTCAAAGTGCCACAGGCAGATGTTGGTTGTAGACTTTGTAATCCTAATCAATCAATCTTCACTAAAATCAATCAAACTTGCAACATTACAAGTTACAGCCACAAGGGTCAATACATTTGAATTGTATTGGCAAGTGATACTATGGTAGTATAGTGGAGTCTATCATCTATATGCATTTGGCTAAGTGGAGTTGAGGCTTGCATTGCTCAAAATAGATTTTCTTTATCATTTTGAAAATACTAAGTTTTGCTTGGCAAAATCATTTTTCTCAATCAAAGATTTGAAGATCCTTTAACCAAGGCATCTCTCAATCAAAGATTGAAGATTTCAAACAACCCTTGTTCAAACCACAAGATTTTAACTTAGAAATTTGAATGATGAGATTCTTGATTGCTTCCATGTCTTGATGCTCAAATTGTCCTTTACTAGGGACATGGCTAAGTACTTAGATTTTACACTCTGTAGAGGTGGTGCACTTTCCCCACAAGACTTGGTTTCCCAAGACAAGATCTTTCAGAAGCCTTCCCTTAGACCAAAATGGACACGCTCCAACCTATCAAACACTACCACCCACTGTCCATATGGCTAAGTTCTTGCAACCTATATGATCATGGCAGAGCCCATATTGCCAAGTGGTTGCACTTGAAGCTTCTCAACATTTGACATCTCAAATCTCTTTGTACCTGGGTGGCCATCCACAAGTGAGATACACAAGGTAAACCATAAACATGGGCCTTGTGAACCACTCAACCAAAAACCACCAAGCAATTACCATTCCACCCAGGTGATTCATTAACTTAGTTGTTTTATTAAACAAAACATAAGTCCTCAGACTTAGAATATTTTTCCATAGTGTGAATATATATTCCACCCATGTTTTCTATTAGCTAGGCTAAGCTTGATAGTAATAGGAATCTTAACTTAGGAAAATCCTGCTAAGGATTCATCTACTAGATTTTCCTATAGCAAGGTTTATACTTAGCAAAATCCATGCAAGTTTTACTTAGCAAAATCACTAATGCATAGTGAAAGTAATGGACAAAAAGTATGAAGCATCACTTGCCTTTTTGGTAGAGTATAGGTTCACTCCTTGTCCTTGCAACAATCACACTCTTCAAGTCACTACAAATCAACCAAGCAAGGCACATACTCAATCTACCAATCAAGCAAATCAACACACATAAAATCATAGAATCAAAGTAATGCATGCAAGCATGCCAAGCTTTGTTTTGTTTTGAAAAGTGGTTCATAATCATTTGAAAGCACCTAATGGTCATTTTGTAGAGTGGCAAAGTCATTTGCAAAAGGTCTCACTTTATAAACCATTTTCAAAACAAAGGATCATTTTATGTGGTGTAGAAATATTTTTACTAAGGAATTAATCTCCAAGGTTCACCAAATATGTTTTCAAACCATAAAACTTGATGTTTAGGGTCAGAGAGTTTAAAACAAAACATTTCCCAAAAGTTTTCCTTCAAAATCATTTTTAATAAATAAATCACATTTCTATTTGACTAGAAATGGTTTTAAATCAAAGAATCTTTATTTTGTTTCACCAAATACATTTTTGAGTCCACAAAGTGTTTACTAGGGTCAGTAGGTTCAAAGCAATCCAATTGCAAAAGATTTTAACCCCAAATTCATTTTTAAACAATTTTTACATCCTTAACAAGCATACAAATGTTTCTGCAAATTCAAACAAGCTAACAGATACTATTTGCTAAACCAAGGGCATGGTTGGCTAGTTCTTGCTCTACTGATTCCAATGATACCAAATTTTCAATTTTTGGACGTGTGGTTAAAAAGTTACAGAGGTTTGAAAATTGAATCTATAACAGATTCAAATCTGTTTTTAAAACTAAACCTGCCCACGTGTCTGTCTCTGATTGGACGAAAACGGTTCGGGTGGATCACGCGCTGCAGTGCGTTGGATCTAGTCTAATCGTGCGGTCCAGAAGGCATACCCCTTCGCGGTTAAGTGATCTATCGGGAGCGTTGGATCGAGATCCTACGGTGCTAGCGTGCTCGACCATTTGCGAGCGGCGCCGACGGTGGCTAGCGGCGGCGACGGTCAGATAGTGGCGGCGCTGGCGAAACAGGAAACAAGGGAGGAGGGGAAGGTGCTCACCAGATTCGCAGGGTTGTGGTGATGCTCAAGGTACTGTGGGCTTGACAAGGGGCGCTCGGGGTCTGCTGCAATTCTTCGCCGGAGTTTGCAACGGCGTCTGGCGGCTCTGGTTGTTGCCGAGGCGACGCTGCTGATCGCCCTAAGGCAGGACAAGGGTCTGGTCAGATGCAGCAGGACACGGTGTAAGTGTGTGTGTGAACGAGAGGGGAAGCGGCGGTCTGTTCTTACCAGTAGGCTTCGCCAGAGAAGAAGGCAAACGCGGCGGCGTTCGGGAGCTTGTCGTAGTCGACACTCTTGGGCGCCCGCAGTCGAATGAAGGGCACAGGCCGATGCGTCAGGAGGTGGGGAGTCTCCTAGTGTGCTCAGGGAGGCACGAGGCGGTGTTGAGTCGCCGGAATCGGCACCGGAGTGTCGTCGGAACAGAGCTGCTCGGGGAGAAATTGGGCGGCCTGGGGCGTGTCGAGGTGGGGCGACAGAGGGGAACCAGAGAGGGGAGAGGGGCGCTTTAACTTGCTTGGTCAAGGGGCTGATTAACGGCATGGTTAACGCAAATTACGTCGGGTTTAATTCGCCTGCAACGGCCGGCGAGGGGGAAGGCGTGGTCCGCGGGTGGGGAAGAAGGGAAATGTGGCGGTGGGGTCCTCTGGCAGCGAGAGTAGGAAGGAAAAACGAGGGTCCACGAGTCAGTGACCTAGCGGGTTGCTTCTAGAGTGGAAAACGATTCACTCGCTGAGAGGGGAGGTGGGCTAGGTGGGCTGTTGGGCTGGAACTGGGCCAGATGGTTGGGCTGCTCTATTTTTTCTGTTTGAAATCTTTTTCTTTTTCCAAACTATTTCCTGTTTTGAATTTCAATCAACTATTCAACATTCAAACAATTTCAAACAATCACCACACTTTTAATGAGTTTTTGGTTCTGTTTATCAACATAAACCAAAATTCAAAATCAAATAATATTTTTATTTTAGAGTCCATTTATAATTAAATAAAATGGACACTAGTTAATAAATTAGATGGGTTTGAATTTATTTAAAAACTCCATTTGAAATCCAAATATTTTCAAAACCAAATCAGTAGGTTTTATTTGAAAATAAAAGATATTTGGAAAACTTGTTTAGAATAACATTTTATTTTAGGTTCCATTATTGATTAAATAAAATGGACCTTGGTTATTAAATCAAATAGGATTTGTTTTATTAATATCTTTATTTTGAAATCTAAAATAAAACTAAAAACACTTCAGTAGGTTTTATTTGAGAATATAAAATATTTGGAAAACTTATTATTAAAAATAAATAAATAAGTTTTAGTGTTTATTTAAAATGGAAAAAGCCTTTACTTAAATAAAATTTGGATATTAGATCCTTATTAATTTGTTTTGAGTAAACCTTTACTATTTTTATCAAATAGAAATATTTTATTTCAAAGGCTTGGCCAAGGTTTAATTTGGCTTTATAAAATAATCTTTATTTATAAATCCACCTTTTCTTTTGAAAACCAAATCTTTTATTAAAAGATCCAAAATAGTAATTCCAAATATTCAAAATATTTTCTTTATTAAATGTTTATCTTTTTAAATCTCTTTAGGATTTATTTGATCCAAATTGGTTTGAAAGTTTCCAAATGGATTCAAAAAGTTTCTTCTGGCCCTGAAAAACAAACAAAGTTTTATTTTATTCATTTATTTTTCACATTACAAGATTTGGAAAATCTTGGGATGTGACAAGCAGATGCACCATAATGTCGAAGAATGCGGGTGGGAAGTAGACCTCAAGCTCACATAGTATCACCACGATCTCCTCATGTAGCCTCCCGAGCTGATTCACGCCAATCGACTTCCTAGAGATGACGTCAAAAACTTGCATAGGCCAAATAACGTTTCACGGACGTGCTCATCCATTATCCCTCTTAGTGCGACCGGAAGTACCTGCGTCATTAGCACGTCATAGTCGTGAGACTTCATGGCACTGAACCTCTGCTTCGCCTCGTCTAGGTATCTGCTTATCTTGCCTGCGTAGCCGTAAGGAAATTTGACTCCTAGAAGGCACTTGAAAAACTGTTTGATCTCATCCTGGCTTAGAGTGATGCAAGAAGGAGGGCAGTAATATTCGTTCTTCTTGAACTTTTTACCCTTCCGACGACCTTGTGTCGTCTCCGACTCATGATCATCGTCATCTTCCTGATCATCAGGAGTAGTGCGTCCTCCGTGAAGCTCCTTCCGGATACCCAAGCATATCAGGTCGTGCCTTGCTTTCGGACCATCTTTCGTCCTATCTGGCATGTTGATTATGGTGGCGACCAGACTCTCGCACACGTTTTTCGTGATATGCATGATGTCGAGGCTATGAGGTGTGCGGAGAAACTTCCAGTATGGCAACTCCCAGAAAACAGACCTTGTTTTCCATACCTTCATCAGCGGCTTTTCTTGTTGCTGCCTCTTTTGCTTCTTTCCAGGCTTAGGACAATCTTTCCAGTTTTTCAGCAACTCTTCCACTTCTTCGCTGCTCCTACGCTCTGGGATTCCTCGGGTCTCTGATTTGCCATCGAACAGGTCTCCACGTTTTCTCCATGGATCATTCTTGCCGAGCCACCTCCGGTGCGCCATGAACACGGTTTTCGATGACCCTGGATCTTTCTCTAGTTGGAGATAGATTGTGTTATCCATGCACCTAACGCATGCGCAAAATCCTTGGATAACCTGCCCCGAGATATACCCGCAACCTGGATAGTCTTGCACCGTAGTGACCAACGCGGCTCTCATAGTGAAATAATATTGTGCGACGGCGTCGTAAGTATTGGCTCCAGATTCCCATAACGTGGCTAGCTCCTCTTTCAACAGCCCGAGATACAGATTGATGTCGGTACCAGGTTGTTTCGGCCCTTGAATTAGCATACTCATTTGTATGTACTTCTTCTTCATGCACAACCATGGAGGGAGGTTGTACATCCATACAAACACGGGCCAAGTGCTGTGCGTGCTGCTCTGGCTACCGAACGGATTGAGTCCATCAGTGCTCACACCAAGCCTGATGTTCCTCGAATCTCCACCGAATTCTGGGAATTCGAGGTCTAATGCTTTCCACTGCTAGCATCTGAAGGGTGCGTCAGCAGCTCATCCTTTTCGGGGTCATCATCATCTCCTGGCTTCTTCCTTTCCGCATGCCATCGCATGAGCTTCGCTTCCTTAGGGTCCGCGAAATAGCGCTGCAGACGAGGAGTGATAGGAAAGTACCATACCACTTTTCGAGGTGCTTTCTTCCCTTTCTTGTATCGACTCACGCCGCACACCGGACATGTGGTTTTCTCCGCGTCCTCGCCCCGATAAATGATGCAATTGTTGACGCATACGTGATATCTAACGTGCGGTAGATCGAGAGGACAAACGATTTTCTTGGCATCCTCGATACTAGTTGGACATGTGTTCCCCTCCGGGAGACGATCGTGCCAGAATGCCATCATATCGTCGAAGCTTGCGTCGCTCAATTTGTGTTTTACCTTCATCTCCATAGCCTTGAGCGTTACATTCAACCGGGTATCATCGGGCCTGCATCCTTCATAAAATGGAGTAACCGCGTCTTTCTCAAGTTGCGCAAGCTTGGCTTTCTCTCTAGCGGCAGCCCTGGCGTTACTCGTCTGCTTGAGAAGCAGCTCTTGCACATAAGGATCCCGCACCCAGCCTGACGTTGTTCCATCGTCGTCTGCTCCTCCGGCATCTAGATCATCATCATCCTGGTCTGCTTCCGCACCTTCACCATCTCCAGGAGACTCTTCATCATCTCGCCCGTTCTCGCCGTGATGATTATCATCGTCATGTTGGCCACCTTCACCGTCTCCATCGTCTACGTCATCGCTTATCCAATGAGTGTATCCATCCATGAAACCATGGCGGAGCAGGTGCGCCTGCAGATTCCCGGTATCTGGGTCGATCACCCAGTTGAGTTTGCATCTTCTGCACGAACATCTTATATCTGTCTTGTTATTTCGTATCATGTCGGCCGTCGCACATTTCAAAAATCTAGCCACAATGCCTTCGCTCATTATGCGGACTATTTTTTCCTGCACGGTGTACACGGTACAATTTTGAAGTCTATTAGAACCACATAGTGAATGCATGCATGCAATGGTCGATAGAAAATTTCGGCATGACCTATCCTAAAATTAGGACCTTTGCGAAATGCCAAAGTCTTGCCAAAATGGAAATGAATCAACATTTTGGAAAAACAAATGGCAACTTGTTCACATACAAACACAAGAGAGAGAGAGAGAGACCGATCCATACACACATGAACATATCATTATCCTCTCCATACACACATGCATGAGCATCATCGATACTCTCCATATACACACACATATATGACCATCGATCCTCTCCATACACACATCATGAGCATCGATCATCTACATACATATGAGCACATCATCCATATACACATGAACACATCCTTACATGGACAACTTACCGAGATGAGAGACCTATCGCGAGAAAGATTGAAAGGAGAGGTGCGCGCGTCGACCGGAGAAGGAGATGAGAGACCGGAGGCCTTCCTCTATTACTTATGTAACATCCAAAGCAAGTTTTACATGCTAAAAATGGTGAATGGGTGGAGAAATTGAGGTGGGAAGGAGAAGATCCCGACTAGATCTAAGGAGGAAGAAGAAGGGGAAAGTGAAGTGTGGGGTGGTGGATGTGGTCACACATGTGAACATAAAGTGCTGTCCTAAAAAAATCGACACATCCGTGGCGCACACGGCCCTAGTGCGCCACAGGGAGTAGAAACATCTGTGGCGCACTATGCCATGTGCGCCACAGATGTTCCTACTCCCTGTGGCGCACTAGGCAGAGTGCGCCACAGATGTTTGTGGCCGTTTCACAGCAGAGGGGGGGAGGCGTAGCGCACCCCCCCATGTGCGCCACGGTTGACACTAACAACCGTGGCGCATATGACTATAGTGCGCTACAGATGTTTGGCGTGCGGCCAACAGGGCCCTGGCCCACACATATCTGTGGCGCACTATATTCATGTGCGCCACGGTTGTTCTAGTTACTAGTAGGGCACTGCCCACAGGTGAGCCACGCATGTTTTAGTCGTGGGGCACTTCAACCATGTGAGCCACGGATGTGATGATTACCTATAGCCATTTTCCTAGTAGTGTAATCCACAGATGATCCTACAGATCAAGGGTCTATCTATTGATCGAGAGCGCACGAGCGTACGGGAGTGGTGGCATT
The DNA here is from genome assembly GCA_916181665.1 of Avena sativa. Classification (NCBI taxonomy): domain Eukaryota; kingdom Viridiplantae; phylum Streptophyta; class Magnoliopsida; order Poales; family Poaceae; genus Avena; species Avena sativa. Next base: position 113,301,872 of record OV702283.1, read on the forward strand.
CGATCCAGTGTAGCATACGGAGTCATCTAGTGGCTGCGCCACTCAAAAACGGTCGCCGGAGACGGCGACACGACGACGGCCAGCGGTGGCGGTGGCAGGTGGTCGTGAGGATCACAATTCAACACGCAATGGGAAAATCTAAGAAGGGCATTCGCGCGAGGAGCTCACCAGGAGCGTGTAAAGCTTGCAGGCGAGACTAGAGGAGGTTAGACGGCGAGATTTCGATGGAACCACGGTGGCAGCCGACGGTGACTTCGAGCTTGATTCTAGGAAGAGGAACGCTTCCCAGCATGCGTGATTCAGCGAAACGGTTGAGGTTAACGAGGCGGTTCTCCTAGACACCTCGTCTTGGCGCGGGGAGGTCAACATCAGTGAGCTTCGGCGAGATTTGGGCTAGGGTTTCATTGAGGAAACCTAGAGAGAGGAAGAAGGGGAATTGGGTTCTGGGGTTCTCCGACGGCGGCGCTAGGATTATATAGATGACGGAGAGCGGTGGCGCTCATCTTGGCGCGCGGCGCGTATCGCAGAACAGGCGAGCGGCGGCGGAGATGCCACCGATCTGCTTTGCTCAAGGTAGAAGACGACGAACCGTTACTGTCACATCCCAAGATTTTCCAAATCTTGTTATGTGAAAAATAAATGAATAAAATAAAAATTTGTTGAGTTTCAGGGTGAGAAGAAACCTTTTTGATTCCAATTGGAAACCTTCAAACCTATTTGATCAAACAAATCCTAAAGGGATTTAAAAAGATAAACAATTAATAAAGAAAATTTCAAATAAGTAGAATTACTATATTTGGATCTTTTAACAAAAAGATTTAGTTTTCAAATGAAAAGGTAGAAATATAAATAAGGATTATTTTATAGAGCCAAATTAAATCTTGGCCAAGCTTTTGAATTAAAATAATCCTATTGGATAAAAAGAATAAAGGTTTATTTAAATAAAATAATGAGGATTTATTAATATCCCATTTTATTAAAGTAAGGACTTTTCCCATTTTAATTAAACACTAAAACTTGTTATTGTATTTTAACCAAGTTTTCCAAGTATTTTATATTTTCAAATAAAACCTACTGTTTTGGTTTTGATAATATTTAGATTTCAAATGGAGATTTTAATAAATCAAAACCTATTGGAATTAATAACTAAGGACTATTATATTTAATTATTAAATAGATCCTAAAAAGAATAAAAATATTATTTTATTTTGGGACTTGGAATTTTGTTGTTAAACAGAACTAAACTCAATACAAAGTGTGGTGGAAGTTTGATTGATTTGAATATTTGAATTGTTTGGTTGAATTTCAAAACAGAAAATCAAATAGAAAAAGGAAAAAGTTTCAGTACAAAAAAAATGCTAAAGGACTCGACCCAACTAAGCAGGCCCAGCAGCCCATTCCAGCCCAACTTCTTTCCCCCACGTACGAAACGTTTTCACCCAAACACGCACCCGCGCAGTCCCAGACAGGTGACCCCTCTCCCTATCTCTCTCCCTCGCTGACAGCAAGGCCCCACCCCTCCTGTTCATCGTCTTCAACCACGACCCCGTCGCCCTGCCGTTGCAGCCAGTAACTCCGGCGTTGATTACGCGTTGATGGAGTCCTTGATTCCTCCCAGTAACCGCACCCATTTAACCGCCTGCGTCTTCCCTCTCTTTCCCCTCAAACCCCGCTGCGAGTGAGCCACCAGGCGGCCCCCAATTCCATTTGCCTTGCCACTGCTCCGACGACGTCCCCGACAAATTCCGGCGCCGTCCAGCCTCGCCTCGCCTTCCCAAGCACACGAGCTCCCTCCTCATCTCCTGGCGCATCTCCCCGTGCCACTCATTCGCTCGCGGGCGCTCCGCAACGTCGACTTCGTCATCTACTGAGCGCTGCCGCGTCTGTTTCTTCTTCCGGCGACCTCCCCCTGGTAAGCCAGACCACCCCGAGCCCTCTCAATCATTCTCACATCATCAGCAGTTCAACCCGCGTCTAACTGTGCCCCTGCCTTGCCTCGGCGCGACCTGCAGCCCCATCCTCGACGACCTCCAGAGCCACCTGACGCCGCCACCTACTCCGGCGAGGAATCCCCGTCGAGTCTGAGCGCCCCTTGAGCATCACCTCGACCTCGCGAACACGGTGAGCACCCCCGTTTCCTTCTTTGCTTACTGTAGCCGCCGCAACGCCGCTAGCCGAGCGTCGCCACTATCATCGTCCGACAACTCCGCCGCCAGTAGCCACCGCAGCGCCGCCCATCTTTGGCTAGTGTGCTTAGCACCGTTAGATCTTGATCGTCTGGCTGTGTAGACGAAGGGGTATCGTGTGCCTCTGCGCCACTCGATCTTAGTTAGATCCAACGATCCAGAGAGCTCGATCCGCCCGAAGCGGTATCGTCCAATAAGAACAAGCCACGTGGACAGAGTATTGTTTAAAAACAGAATTAGAATCTGATTTAGATGCAAACTTGTAAATTGCATAACTTTTGATCCACACGTCCAAATTTGCAAATTTTATATCAATGGATTCATAAAAGCAAGCCCTAGCCAACCATGCCATTTGTTTAGTAAAAAGTTTCGGTTAAATTGTTTGTTTTTGCAGAAACTTGTGTATGCTTATTTAGGATATAAAAATTGATTCTAAAATGATTTTGGTGATAAAATCTTTGAAAATTGGTTTGTTTTAAATTAACAACTTATTTGGTGAATTAACAACTTATTTTATAAACAATATAAATTGTTGCTTTGCTAAAAGCATTTTCCACCACATAAAATAATGATTTGATTTAAAAAGGGGTTTATAGATAAAACCCTTTGCAAATGGGTTTGACACTTTAGAAAATGACCACTTTGAACCTTACAAGGTATAGAGCCTAGTAGAAACCACGTTTGCAAATAAAACTATCTTTTGCATGCTTGCATGCATGACCTTGTTTCTATTATTTTATGTGTGTTAAATTGTTTGATTGTTGGTTGGAATGCTAGTTGAAATTGTATTTGTTTGATTGAATTGTAGTGAAGTTAGAAGAGTGTGATATTAGCAAGATCAAGAAGTGAACCAACATCCTCTACCAAAAAGGCAAGTGACACTATCATCCAAGTCCTACTATTTTCATTACACTTAGTGGATTTTGAAACATGCATGATAAGGACTACTATTTTGCTATGCTAAATCCTAATAGGATACCCTTATACATTCCTTAGTGAAAACAATGTATTTGCAATATGCTTAGCCCTGCTTTATATTTTTGAGAAAGGATACATGTTGAGATTATATGAGTTGAGAAAAGACTTATGTTTTATATAATAAAACAAGTACTCAATGAACCACCTGGGTGGACAAGGATACTCAAGTTTTGGACAAGGTGGCAACAAAAGGAACCATGTTTATATGGCAATCTCTTTTTGGTTGTGCACTAGAAGAAAACCACCCAGGGACTTAGAGAATGAACATGTTTCTCGTACAGTGGCTTCTGTGTACAGCCACATGCTAAATGGGCACTGGCTTAGTCAATTACATTGTGGAAGACCCATGCATTGCCTCTTCAGGTTAACTAAATGAGGGAACTCGAAACCCTACATTGGTGCCTGGTAGACAAGCTAGCATTGTGTATGGGAGGACCCTATGGAAAGACTTCGTCACAATCTCAATCTGCCAGTACTCCATCTTGGTGAGAACTTATCCAGCGGCCACTGGTGGCAACAAGATGAGATTGTGTCATGTGGGTAAAGTGTACAACTTCAGCAGAAGATAAAAATTCTAAGTACTTAGCCGTGTCCCCGGTGATGGACAATACTGAGCAACTAAGGCCTGAAGCTATGGGAAATCTCGACATTCCAATTTCTAAAAGAAAAACTTGAAAATGACAACAAGAGACTTGAAGCACTTGGTGGATTCCAAGGAGTTCAGAAAGATTTGACAAAAGATTTTCAAAAGAGCAAAACTATTTTGGAAAAGATAGGACAAAACTATATTGCTTTCTGCAAATGAGCCTAAAACCCTACTTAGCCAAATATGCATGTATTGATAGGATCCACTTATATTCTACATAGTAGTGAAACTTGCCAATACAAATCAAATGTATTTACCCTTGTGGTTGTAACTTGTAATGTTGCAGGTTGGTTTGGTGTTAGTGAAGTTTATTGAATAGGATTACAAGTCTACAACCAACATGTTTGCCTGTGGCACTTTGAAGATGAAGGACCCCATGCTTATAGATATTCTGCTGCAATGTAATGTGATAGCCAAATGAGCTATGTAAGATGTAATGAATTATTTTATTCCTGGTTATAAAGTTGTATTATGACCTTTGTTTCTTGATATTACATCTTAACTGTGGATGCTAGCTATTGATCTAGGGACTAGCATTGCAATCACAGGGATCCTTTTACTTTATAAAGGAGGGATCTTACAGATGGTATCAGAGCATTGTGTTGCTTGTAGGATTTGTAAACCTAGTATTGGACAAAAACCCTTAGAAAAATAGGAGTTGTATTTGTTCCAAAACTTATTTACAAACAATCTTGTAAACTCTTTCCTCAACCATTTTGGTTTTTGATTCTACATCTCTTCTATTTCAAACTTGATGGATAAAGCCTACCCCATGGCCAAAGACTTCACCATGTGCAAAAGACATCTTCAACTCTAATGACTTCAACATCTTCTACTCTAATGACTTCAACATCTTCAGCATTTTCACCAAGGACTTCAACCTTGGATATCACTAAGGACAAGTGAGACAAGAAATCTTTCTCAAAGATTTGGAGACTAAGGAAACACAACATAGAAGGAGCCATCATCACCTTTGAAGTTTTGTGACCAAGAGTTTTCCCAAGGAAACCATGATCTCATGCTAGAAGAATCAACCAAGAAGGAAGGAAAGATCACAAGTGAACCATATAGATGGACCACCATATTTAGTTTAAGGCAAACCCACCAACTTATGTGGTGTAACAAAATATTTTTGGTTGCCTAAGAATATGCTTGGAAACTTGTGTTTGAAAGGAGTGTTTGTTTGTGATTGCTTGCACATTGTTTGTGTGAATTTTGAAGTGTGTGATTAGAATTATTCCCTTAGAGATATTTTGCCTATTCTAACCTCAATTCAACCCAAACAGATGACTACTCCAAGAGACTCCAACATAAAAGTTGATGACAACAACAACAACCAAGAAGACAACATGAGAGAACTCATAGCAACCCAAAACCAGTTGAACCAAATGACAGCTCAATTCATAGCCAACACCAGTGGGGAAGATCCAACCCTGCAAGGATTTTTGGAAACCCAAGCCCAAATGTTGCATAAGGTGACAGATCAAATGATCAACATGGAAGGCAACTCTTCCAAAGGTGTTTGTGACAACAAAGATGGCAAAGATGTTATTCTAGAAGGAACCAAAGCTTGTAATATTTGTGGAGACAAGGATCACACTTCCAAGGAGCATGGAGATCAATGCCCCAACTGTGATGAGGAACATCCAGTAGGCCAATGTCCCACCTCTCAAGCTACTTGTTACCTATGTGAAGGAAATAATCATGTCCCTATCCAATGCCCCATCTATTCCATAGTTGAACAAAGGAAACAAGGTGGAGTGCAACAACTGATTGCAAACTATCAAGAGGGAGCTAAGTCTACCAAGAAGGATGAGGACAAAGGAAAATCTGCACTTGTACCTCCATGTAATACAACCCAATTTAAAGGACCAAAGAAGAGGCATATGAATTATCCAAGGAGCAATAGAAGGTCCAAGAAACCAGTAGACATTCCTACCTATGAGATAACATATGAAGAACATGAACTGGAAGCACTCCTAGCTTTGGAGAAACCCGAAAAAAAGAAGGACAAAGGCCATGTACAATGTAATCATTGTAAAGAAATGGGACACTATTCCAGTGAATGTCCAGAGAAACAAAAGTATAAGGAGATTGGCCAAGTATGGTGCAACAACTGCAAAGAGCTAGGCCATTATGCAGCAACCTGTCCACAAGAGATACGTGAAGAACTCAAACTTATCACATGTTACAACTGTGGTAACCAAGGACATTATGCAAGCAACTATCCAGAAAAGATGAAGCACAAGATAAACAAGCCTATGAAGGATCTCAGCCTTGTCACATGTTTCAAGTGTGGAAACAAAGGACAATATGCAGATGTTTGCCTAGAGAAGTTTTCCCAAGATCCCAAGCAAGCCAATATGTAATTTAGTTGGAAAGATTTTAAGGGTGGTAGTACCCTAGATGCTTTGAACCAACTTGTAACCCTAGCCTTCCCAAATCTCGGGACGAGATTTATTTTAAGGGTGGTATCCTGTCACATCCCAAGATTTTCCAAATCTTGTTATGTGAAAAATAAATGAATAAAATAAAACTTTGTTGAGTTTCAGGGTGAGAAGAAACCTTTTTTATTCCAATTGGAAACCTTCAAACCTATTTGATCAAACAAATCCTAAAGGGATTTAAAAAGATAAACAATTAATAAAGAAAATTTTAAATAAGTAGAATTACTATATTTGGATCTTTTAACAAAAAGATTTAGTTTTCAAATGAAAAGGTAGAAATATAAATAAGGATTATTTTATAGAGCCAAATTAAATCTTGGCCAAGCTTTTGAATTAAAATATTCCTATTGGATAAAAAGAATAAAGGTTTATTTAAATAAAATAATGAGGATTTATTAATATCCCATTTTATTAAAGTAAGGACTTTCCCCATTTTAATTAAACACTAAAACTTGTTATTTTATTTTAAACAAGTTTTCCAAGTATTTTATATTTTCAAATAAAACCTACTGTTTTGGTTTTGATAATATTTAGATTTCAAATGGAGATTTTAATAAATCAAAACCTATTGGAATTAATAACTAAGGACTATTATATTTAATTATTAAATAGATCCTAAAAAGAATAAAAATATTATTTTATTTTGGGACTTGGAATTTTGTTGTTAAACAGAACTAAACTCAATACAAAGTGTGGTGGAAGTTTGATTGATTTGAATGTTTGAATTGTTTGGTTGAATTTCAAAACAGAAAATCAAATAGAAAAAGGAAAAAGTTTCAGTACAAAAAAATGCTAAAGGACTCGACCCAACTAAGCAGGCCCAGCAGCCCATTCCAGCCCAACTTCTTTCCCCCATGCACGAAACGTTTTCACCCAAACACGCACCCGCGCAGTCCCAGACAGGTGGCCCCTCTCCCTATCTCTCTCCCTCGCTGACAGCAAGGCCCCACCCCTCCTGTTCATCGTCTTCAACCACGACCCCGTCGCCCTGCCGTTGCAGCCAGTAACTCCGGCGTTGATTACGCGTTGATGGAGGCCTTGATTCCTCCCAGTAACCGCACCCATTTAACCGCCTGCGTCTTCCCTCTCTTTCCCCTCAAACCCCGCTGCGAGTGAGCCACCAGGCTGCCCCCAATTCCATTTGCCTTGCCACTGCTCCGACGACGTCCCCGACAAATTCCGGCGCCGTCCAGCCTCGCCTCGCCTTCCCAAGCACACGAGCTCGCTCCTCACCTCCTGGCGCATCTCCCCGTGCCACTCATTCGCTCGCGGGCGCTCCGCAACGTCGACTTCGTCATCTACTGAGCGCTGCCGCGTCTGTTTCTTCTTCCGGCGACCTCCCCCTTGTAAGCTAGACCACCCCGAGCCCTCTCAATCATGCTGACATCATCAGCAAATCAACCCGCGTCTAACTGTGCCCCTTCCTTGCCTCGGCGCGACCTGCAGCCCCATCCTCGACGACCTCCAGAGCCACCTGACGCCGCCACCTACTCCGGCGAGGAATCCCCGTCGCGTCTAAGCGCCCCTTGCCAAGCCGACCACGCGTTGAGCATCACCTCGACCTCGCGAACACGGTGATCACCCCCGTTTCCTTCTTTGCTTACTGTAGCCGCCGCAACGCCGCTAGCCGAGCGTCGCCACCGTCGTCGTCCGACAGCTCCACCGCCAGTAGCCACCGCAGCGCCGCCCATCTTTGGCTAGTGTGCTTAGCACCGTTAGATCTTGATCGTCTGGCTGTGATAGAACGTAGACGAAGGGGTATCGTGTGCCTCTGCGCCACTCGATCTTAGTTAGATCCAACGATCCAGCTAGCTCGATCCACCCGAAGCGGTATCAGCCAATAAGAACAAGCCACGTGGACAGAGTATTGTTTAAAAACAGAATTAGAATCTGATTTAGATGCAAACTTGTAAATTGCATAACTTTTGATCCACACGTCCAAAGTTTGCAAATTTTATATCAATGGATTCATAAAAGCAATCCCTAGCCAACCATGCCATTTGTTTAGTAAAAAGTTTCTGTTAAATTGTTATTTTTTGCAGAAACTTGTGTATGCTTATTTAGGATATAAAAATTGATTCTAAAATGATTTTGGGGATAAAATCTTTGCAAATTGGTTTGTTGTAAACCTACTGACCTTTAGAACCAACTCATGAATTTAAAAATGTATTTTGTAAAGATTAGGATTGAATAATTGAATTAGCTCTTTTCTAGTCAAATAAAAATATTGATTTTGATATGGAATTGATTTTTGAGCAAAATCTTTGGAAAATGTTTTGATTCAAACCTACTCACCCTAAACACCAAGTTTGGTGAATTAAAAACTTATTTTATAAACAATATAAAATTGTTGCTTTGCTAAAAGCATTTTCCACCACATAAAATAATGATTTGATTTAAAAAGGGGTTTATAGATAAAACCCTTTGCAAATGGGTTTGACACTTTAGAAAATGACCACTTTGAACCTTACAAGGTATAGAGCCTAGTAGAAACCACCTTTGCAAATAAAACTATCTTTTGCATGCTTGCATGCATGACCTTGTTTCTATTATTTTATGTGTGTTAAATTGTTTGATTGTTGGTTGGAATGCTAGTTGAAATTGTATTTGTTTGATTGAATTGTAGTGAATTTATAAGAGTGTGATATTAGCAAGATCAAGAAGTGAACCAACATCCTCTACCAAAAAGGCAAGTGACACTATCATCCAAGTCCTACTATTTTCATTACACTTAGTGGATTTTGAAACATGCATGATAAGGACTACTATTTTGCTATGCTAAATCCTAATAGGATACCCTTATACATTCCTTAGTGAAAACAATGTAGTTGCAATATGCTTAGCCCTGCTTTATATTTTTGAGAAAGGATACATGTTGAGATTATATGAGTTGAGAAAAGACTTATGTTTTATATAATAAAACAAGTACTCAATGAACCACCTGGGTGGACAAGGATACTCAAGTTTTGGACAAGGTGGCAACAAAAGGAACCATGTTTATATGGAAATCTCTTTTTGGTTGTGCACTAGAAGAAAACCACCCAGGGACTTAGACATTGAACATGTTTCTCGTACAGTGGCTTCCGTGTACAGCCACATGCTAAATGGGCACTGGCTTAGTCAATTACATTGTGGAAGACCCATGCATTGGCCTCTTCAGGTTAACTAAATGAGGGAACTCGAAACCCTACATTGGTGCCTGGTAGACAAGCTAGCATTGTGTATGGGAGGACCGTATGGAAAGACTTCGTCACAATATCAATCTGCCAGTACTCCATCTTGGTGAGAACTTATCCAACGGCCACTAGTGGCAACAAGATGAGATTGTGTCATGTGGGTAAAGTGCACAACTTCTGCAGAAGATAAAAATTCTAAGTACTTAGCCGTGTCCCCGGTTATGGACAATACTGAGCAACTAAGGCCTGAAGCTATGGGAAATCTCGACATTCCAATTTCAAAAAGAAAAACTTGAAAATGACAACAAGAGACTTGAAGCACTTGGTGGATTCCAAGGAGTTCAGAATGTTTTGACAAAATATTTTCAAAAGAGCAAAACTATTTTGGAAAAGATAGGACAAAACTATATTGCTTTTTTCAAATGAGCCTAAAACCCTACTTAGCCAAATATGCATGTATTGATAGGATCCACTTATATTCTACATAGTAGTGAAACTTGCCAATACAAATCAAATGTATTGACCGTTGTGGCTGTAACTTGTAATGTTGCAGGTTGGTTTGGTGTTAGTGAAGTTTATTGAATAGGATTACAAGTCTACAACCAACATGTTTGCCTGTGGCACTTTGAAGATGAAGGACCCCATGCTTATAGATATTCTGCTGCAATGTAATGTGATAGCCAAATGAGCTATGTAAGATGTAATGAATTATTTTATTCCTGGTTATAAAGTTGTATTATGACCTTTGTTTCTTGATATTACATCTTAACTGTGGATGCTAGCTATTGATCCAGGGACTAGCATTGCAATCACAGGGATCCTTTTCCTTTATAAAGGAGGGATCTTACAGTTACAGGCCGGTCTTAGGCTGCAACTGGGCCAGGTGGACCGTAGTGAAGAGGAAGAGGAAGCTGGCGGCTGCTGCTTGTGGGCGACGGATAAGAGAGAGGGAATGGGCCATGGGCCAGGAGCTGATTCCTCTTTTTTTCTTTCTGTTTGTTTTCCATTTTCTGTTTCATTTTTTTATATTTGTATTTTTCATTTGTTTTGGAATCTTTAGTTACAGAATTTATTTGCTAAATAATTGTAGCAATATTGGAATGTGTTTAGTATCATTTTGTGAACTTTAATTATATATAGTTATATTTTCTTTATTTTCTTTATATATATACTTTTCCTATTATTATTTGTAAGGGCTTTTAATATGAATTTAATTGAGCTAATATCCATAAACTTATTATAGAATGCATTACTATTAACTAATGAGATTTTATTCTCATTAACTCATAATATTAAGGAAATTTTTATATGGTGAATTGTATTATTCAAAATCTAATAACAGGTGAATCCTAAGCACCCTTCTTATTTAGAATATGCATAGTTCTTTTCTGGAACTAGTTATTCACTACTTGCTTAAGTGTGATTAATATATGGATATAATATTGGGCATAATGGTTTATATTAATTTCCATTTATGTGGTAAATATGATTTAGAGGTTTGAATTGAAAATGCTTACCCTAGGGTTTAGGGTACTTAATATACTTATATACTTTTGTTGATGGGAATAAAGATTAATGGCTAAACATATTGTCTTTATGTTTGTGATTTTTAATGTTATCACCCTTTAAAACAGAAAGTTATTATCTTGAATGAACTATGAGGGAGAATAGATAAAGGTAACTCCTAAGCACATATGGTTATGATAATTGGAAATGACAAAAATGTGCTTAAGTGATTTGCTATAGGAAATTATTCCTATAAGACATTGTGGAAATAGGATGATACATCACTCAGATGAAATGGATTTTATGTTTGGTTAAAGATTTAGGGTTTAATGTTACCAAGAATTCCTATCTTCCATAATTCACAATCATGGACTTCTAATTAAGGAATTCCTTTCCTAGATATATTACTTCTTTATATCCATCATCATGTGCTAACATGATGAGCTTTGCTTTACAGAAATATTCTTATCCACCTTTTATTCTTCTAAATCCATACTTGGTTATATCAACTACTCTACTGTTGATAACCTCCATTCCAACAAGTGTTTACTTCGAACTACATTCATACTCTTCCTTAAACATCCATCTCCAACATTACTCTAATAGATTTATATATCAAATTCTACTATCCTCAAAAGCTTACTATCCTTTAAGAGGAATAATACTACTTCAATAACTTCATGCTACTCTAGCTTTATCTTAGTCATACTATCTTATATCTACTTAACTCCAATATCTTATATTCAAACTTCACATCATATCATGGTGACTTAGCATGGCTAATCCTAGAATAACATATCTATACTAGGGTTCAATCATGTTCTATCCACCAATGTCACTTATACATGATATAAGCATCCAATCTTGGTGACAAAAGCATGATCATTAAAATCCTTTGATCATATATGGCTTAGGTTTCCAACTGGCTAATCAAGGCCTTCAGCAATACAACACTACAATTGTATTACAATTATCTTCTCAGTGTATCTATCTGACTAAGAGAGATTATTCATTTACTATACCTACTTTATTCAATAGGATTACTCCTGGTAACTTTCTTTAGGATTCATCCTTGTAATCTTCTTTATCACCATATAAATATATATTCCAATTAACTCTTCTATCATTACAGGAGTGGGTTAACTCCATAAATTATCACATTGATCTTATTCTCTTCCAGCATTCCCATCCTATAGATGATATTTAAATCTAGCATTACCACCTACATCTTCTTACTTCTTTCTTAATAGGCCTTAGGTGAATGCTATGATATGTTCAAGAGTTGATAGATTAAGAATTGGTGAATCAATAGTCGATTACTCAACATTGATGATCAACAGGTATTGAGGTAGGATTCCATAAGGATTGATATGGAAAGAAGGATATATGGTGAGTTATCTTGACTTGGTTTCTTCCCTACTCAATCTCACTAAAGAGTTAAGGTTAGGTATTACCATGATACTCATGGTATAAGCAGATGAGATTAAGATAGATCAAGATTTAGTTGTTCCATTCCTATTACTTAAGTTATGTTTATAACTTGGTATTCATGAGTGGTGTAATGAATACAAGGATATGATTACTTAAGGATCAAATATAAATCATTAAGTAATGTATTAGGCTTTAATTTTATTACATTTGATCTACCCTTAGATCAAATCTCCCTTACCCAAAATAAGGTTTTATCAAAGGTCATATTGAAACTTATCGCAGTCAACATGATGATCTACTTCAATTCCATCAAGTTGAGAGAAGCTTCAATCACTTTGACAAGTTTTGTTCAAAATCGCAAAAATTATTTGGATTTTCTATGCATGAATGCAATGCACACATCTGGCATCAGCTTAGTTCTAGGCTCTAATACTGGGATGTTACACCTTGGGTTTCCACGGTTGGGATAGGTTGGATGGTTTATCGGGGGTCTATTGTTTCTTGGGGCAAATCCTAGAGATGGGTTGGGGCGATACTTTGGTGTATGATGGGTTCCTAGTTGATGCATCATGTGACGCTTGCGGTTCTCATTAGCTTGGTTGATCTTGCATTCCATCTGAATGGCAGAATCCACTAAGGCTTCAATATCACCAAATGGGATATTGACCAACACTGTCTGCATCTCATCATGCAGACCATTCAAGAATCGTTCCTTCTTCTTGGCTTCACTATCTATCTCGTCCGGTGCATACCTAGCGAATGACAAAAATTTGTCACGATACTCAACTACTGTCATCCTTCCCTGTTTTAGTTCTTTGAATTCATCTCTCATCCTCTTGATCAAACCCGGTGGCACATGGGTTCTGCTAAACTTGACTTTGAATCCCTCCCAAGTCATTATTTGACCTCCATTCATGGCACGAACGCTGTTCCACCATGCTCTTGCATCTCCTGCCAGGTAGTGGGTAGCGAACAATACCTTCTCGTTGGCTTCCACTCCTACAACTTCTAGGTTGTTCTCCATGGTTTGCAGCCAATCATCTGCATATAGGGGCTCTTTAGACTTAGTGAAAATGGGTGGATTGGTGTTCTGGAAGTTCTTGAGCTTTGATCCATGGTTGTCCTAATTTCCATGGCCTTGGTTATTGTTGTTGGCTATCTGAGCAATGTGCTGAAGGGTGGCTAATTTGGCTTGACGTTCGGCTCTTTCAGCTTCGCGGTCAGAAACCAACATTTGCAAGTTTTGCAACATCGGGTGAGAGGATGAATTGCTTCCTACGCGAGGCATCTGAAGATTGAGATGAATCATGAGAAAAGAGGGAAATTTCTAAGGTTCAGGGTTTTGTAAAGTTTTTGAAGTTTGACTTAGATTTTTCTAGCAACTTACTTTTCATTCATTCATAGCACACAATACAACACACACCACAATAAGGAAAAATAGATGGTTTTAAGAACAATTATGTGAAACTACGATACAGTGGGACTGAATACACTCACTAATGCTAGTGCTCAAGTGCTACTACTCCTCGGAGTTGGTGGCTTCATCCTCACCATCCTCATCATAATCATCAATGAAGGTGAAGTCATCCTCATCGGTGAAAAATTCCATGGCCTGATCCTCCATAAAGTCATCATCGTCACTGAGATAGGAGTAGGGGTCTCCACGAAGGTCTTCCCCTGCATTCTCCCTCTCCTCAAGCTGCATGTCTCTCTCTCTCGTGGATGGTCTCCTCCAATTCGGTGATCCGGTGGCGAAGACACGCAATGATACGCTCCTTCTTGTTGAGCTAACGGCGACGAGACTGGCGATCCTTCACTAGCATGGCAATAGTCTGATACTTCTTGGCGGCGATGGCGTACTTGTGGTTGGCGTAGGAGCGGGCATTTTCTAACTCCTTCTGATGGTCATACATCATGAAGCTGAGGTGGTCCAACTGACTCTTCAGCTCATGGTGATATGGTGCCTCCAGTGGCTGTCCCATAACATCACGTCTTGGATAGAACTCAAAGCGGGTACCCTTGATCTGATTGATAATCTACCCACATAGACGGGCAAGAGCTTCCTGCATTGTGGTACGCCCAATTTGCATCACCATTCTATATCATAATTTACCTCTATTCATTGATATTTGTGTTATTATGAGGTATTACTTATGGCTTTTCATCTTTTAATGCATGTTGGATGATTCCTGGAGGATGGACTGCCGGAGTCTGGATTTTGATGGAAAAGAGGGCGTTTTGGTGCAATGTCGCGAAGATATGAAAAATACCACAAAAATATGGAAACATATTATTTTACCATAAGACGAAGAAAGCCAGAAGGAGGGACGAAGTGGGGCCTCCGGGGGCCCACACCCCCCTAGGCGCGGGCTCATCTGACCCCGCGCCTAGGGCAGGTGTGGCCCACCTACCCGGCCTCCGACTCTGCCCCTTCGCCTATATCTTCCCTTCAAAACCCTAAGGCTCGAAGAGCAACCACAGATAGATTTCCGCCGCCTTTGGGGGCGGAAAACACCGAGAGAGAAAGATCTCTCCGGCAGACAGATTTCTGCCAGGGGAATTCCTTCCCGAAGAGGGGAGACTGTCGCTATCAACACCTTTGTCAAGCTAGGATTCATCGGAATCATCATCATCATCCACACCATCATATCCACCAGCACCATCATCACCACTCCGTCCCACTGTAACAATTGTGTTGCATATTGCTTTAGTTCTTAGGGGAAACTTTCTCGGTGTTGATTACTATTGTAGTTGATGCTTGTGAGTGGAACCATTGGATTATTGTTTATGTTCAGATTGTTATTCATTACCATATCATCTTTGATCTTGATCCATATGATGTCTTGTGAGTAGTTCGTTTAGTTCTTGAGTACATGGGAGAAGTCATGTTGTTAGTAGTGAATCTGTGATGAGTTATTATTCAATGGTTTAGTATTTAAGTTGTATTGTTATTCTTCTAGTGGTGTCATGTGAACGTCGACTACACGATACTTCACCATTTATGGGCCTAGGGGAATGCATTGTGTATTTGGCTACTAATTGTGGGGTTGCCGGAGTGACAGAAACCTGAACCCCCGTTAGGACACCTTTGCACAAGGGAGCGTATGATCTTAGAGTTTAAGGCTGTGGTTAGATTTATATCTTAATTACTTTACTATAGTTACGGATGTTTGCAGGGATTTAATCACAAGTATGTATTAGTCCTAGGAAGGGCGGTATGTTAGCACAGGTTCACCCACACAACACTTACAAACACTAGAGAAGAGTACTCAGCTATTTGAAGCGAAAGCACTTGACGGAATTCCCATTTGTCCTCGAGAACGTTTGGTCCTTATAAGTATTTCCACCAGCTTGTCCTTTGCTAAGAAATGATTGGGCCACTCGCTCCGTTTGTTCGTTACTTCTATTATTTGCTCTTTGTTTTGTTGCCTTATCAGAAAACCACTAAAAATCCGTTTGCTAAGTATTCACAGGGATTTCGGATGATGCTCGACGTGGCACTTCGTTGGTAACCCCAAGCGCAGGGTGCGTGAAGAGCAAGGAGCAAGTTTTCCCTCAGTTCAGACCAAGGTTATCGAACCAGAAGGAGGAAGGAAACGTCACACAGGTGTTGCAAACAACGTGGAGACCTACACAACACAAACTCAAGATTTTGCCCCAACGAATCAGTGAGGTTGTCAAGCTCACGGGTTTGCTGTAACAAAGGATTAAACATATGGTGTAGCAAGTAAACAAGTAACAGTGGAAGATGTATCAATGGTAAATATTGGACCAGGGTCCATAGTTCACTAGAGGTGCTCTCCTTAGATAAACAACATGGCATGAAGGGTAAACAAATTACAGCGGGGCAATTGATAGGAACTGAGCAAGGCATAACAATGCAATTACTAGCCAGAAAGATTCTATGAGGTTCATTGGGCAATAAAACAATATACATATACCGTCATCCAACTACATCTATGACTAGAAGTCCACCTTCATTTTCTCATCCGAACCCCCTCCAGTATTAAGTTGCAAGCAACAGACAACTGCTTTAAGCAAAGTGTGTAAGGTATATAGTCCACATGTTCCATGAACAAGAGACCGTTGTTTTCTCCCTAGTAGCAACAACACATCTACAACCAAAGAGATTATTGTCACTTCCCTTGGAAACTAGAGGCATGAACCCACTATCGAGCATAGATACTCCCTCTTGGAGTCACTAGCAATTACTTGGACAAGATAACCACTAGCAATGGAGAGCATGCAAGATCACAAACAAAAAAAACATGATAGAATCATAAAGATAAAAACATTAATCAAACCAACATAATAATCTCAATATCCATCGGATCCCCGAATACACAACATGCATGATTACAAATAGATTAGATCTTGATCATGAACGGAGCTCACAAGATCTATACATGAAAGCACAAAGGAGGAGATACAACCATCTAGCTACTACATGGACCCATAGTCCAAGGTGGAACTACTCACGAATCATACCTGAGAGAAGGCCTCCGGGATGATCTCCCCTCCGGCAGGGTGCCGGGAAGAACTTCAGATCCCCCCGATCTAGGGACGATGATTGCGGCGGCTACAGACGGTTTCGTGGATTTCTGATCGGGTACTCAGGGTTTCTATATCGGGGGCTTCTTATAGGCGAAGGGGCGAGACTGGTAGGCGGCCAGGGTGCCCAAACCCTAGCCAGGCGCAGGGCTGGGTCCACCCACACCTAGGGTGGGTATGCCCCCCGGCTGGCCTTCCGGGCTCCCCTCTAGACTTCTTGTCCCCCACGTAAAGTTATTGACTTTGTCCTTCGTCCCGTCCAATTCCGAGAATATTTCTTTACTAACTTTTTTGAAACCAAAAACAGCAGAAAACAGGCATCTAGCACTGTTGCAACTTGTTAATAAGTTAGTACCAGAAAAAATGTAAAAAGCACCTCAAAGTGTGGACAAGTAAAGCAAAGTAGATACTAAACAAGCATGGAGCATCACAAATTATAGATACGTTTCCAACATATCAATTTCCTGCTCCGTACCACTGTTCAGCACCTTCTGCTCCTCGTTGGGATCGACACTCCTATTTATCGAAAGTACTACGATACACCCCCTATACTTGTGGGTCATCAAGAATATTTTCTAGCATCGTTGCCGGGGAGTGAAGCGCAATTGAAGAGTGGAACTGGTATAGGAAACTTTTGCTGTGAGTATTGATTTTGTTACTGCTTGTTACTTTGTTTCCAATATGGATAACCCACTTGGTTTTCTGTTTGGGAAAACTACTACCACTACTAGGGTAGTAGATGAACCACCTCCTGTTGAGATAGATCCTTTTAAGATACCTACAAGTATTGTTAATCGTGTTATGGATAATTATTATTTTGGGGATGGAACTGTCCATCCCGTGGTCACTTGATTTTTATCATGAATTATGCGGGTTGTTTAAGTGTGCAGTATCACAACTGAACAAGTGAAGAAGTTACTCTCCATATACTTGAAAGGGAGCGCTGAAGAATGGTATAAGCTGCTAAAGAATGGACAATCCATGGAATGGGGGGGAGATGGCATCTCTCTTTTACTCTAAATTTTATCCTCCCAGTGAGATTCATAAGGATAGAAATCTTATATATAACTTTTGGCCTCTTGATGGAGAGAGTACAGCTCAAGCTTGTGGGAGATTGAAGTTACTAATGCTTAAATGTCCTATTCATGAACTCCCTAACAATATTATTCTCAATAACTTTTATGCTAGGCTTTCTCTTCATGATAAAGATTTACTAGATGCTTCTTGTGCTGGATCATTCACACGTATGAAGGAAGAAGCTAAATGGGATATTTTAGACCGTATTCAAGATAACACTAAATCTTGAGATAATGACAAAGGAAGAAAATTAGGTATAAACTATGATTATGATTGCATTAAATCTTTTATGGGAACTGATGACTTCTGTGAGATTAGCAATGAGTTTGGTCTTGATCCTCAAGTTCATGCGATTTTTTAATGCTTTTGCCTCTTATATTGAGATTCCCAAGAAAGAGTGGGACAAGTACCATGCTCCTTATAAAGACATTGTTACCCATGTTCCTGCCAGTGTAGAGGTTTGTACTGTTGATCCTATTTTGCATGAACCTTATGTTGAGAAAATCCCTTTTCCTTCCAAGGTAAGGGAACACTCTATTATGGCTAATGTGGTTAGAAAAAGCGCAAAGAAAATTGTAGGGTCCAACGAGCTTATTGATATTGAGCCTGTAGTAGCTATTGTGAAAGATCTTGTCACTAGAAATATAGAGGATGAGCACATTGTCTTCTGTGAAGACGCTTCTAATGTTATCTCTCATCCTAGTAAGGCTGGAAAATCTAGTGTTCCTGTGCTTTCTGTTAAAATTTGCGATCATTGCTACTATGGTTTATGTGATATTGGTGCTAGTTCTAGTGCTATTCCTTATGAGCTTTACAGGGAAATTATGCATGAGATTGGTCCTTGTGAGCTTGAGGACATTGATGTGGTTATTCATCTTGCTAACAAGGAAACCATTTTCCCCATTGGCATTGTAAGCGGTGTGGAGATTCTTTGTGGTAAGATTAAATATCCTGCTGATTTTCTAGTGCTTAATTCAGCAGCTAGCAAAACTTGTCCCATAATTTTTGGTAGACCTTTCTTGAACACTTATGGAGCTATTATTGATTGTAAGAAGGAAAAAGTTTTAACTAAGTTTGATGGAGAATCTTATGAGTTTAACTTTTCCAAATTTGCTACTCCTTGTGAAAATAGCTTTCCTAATAAAGATTTCAGGATGGAACAACTTGCTTCTATTGATCCAGTCTATGACCTTGGACCTCTTTTTGGTGACTGTAAGTATGCTTATTCTAATGATAAATTTGTTTCCAGTGACAGTTATATTGTCAACTTTATTCAAAGTGCTACTGAAAGTTATTTTGAGAGACGGAAACATTGTTTTATGCATCTCAATGATGTTAAGTTTCCCCGTTTTATGTTGAAAGCTTTAACGTTGCATCTGTTTTGTCTTCCTATGCTAGTGGCTTTTTGTTTCAACAATTCGTTTTCTCATGATACCCCCATGTATAGGAAGTGGGTTAGGCGGTTATTCGCTTCTTGATGCTCTCTTTCATTTCAGATATATATATATATCCTATGTGAGCATCTTTGGAAGTTTCAAGCCTAACTTAAAGGCATTAAAGAAAAGTACTTGTTGGGAGATAACCCAAGAGTTTTGTTGAGTCTTGGAAATTTTTACCTCTGTAATAACCGCTCATTATCATTTTTGTTTTGGTTTTTGTGTCAAGTTCAACTACTTTTGTGAATTAGAGGAGTTGTGAAAAGTGGCTGTCCTGGGACAGATATTTGTGCTGCATTTTAAAAAATCATGATGAAGCTCAGTACTTCGGTTGGAGCTGCATTTTTCTGAGCTTGTTCTCCAAGTTGTTACCCAACTTTCATCAGTTCTGCACTTTTTGATTTCACCGACAAAAGGTCTTCGAAAAAATCAATCTTTACCTGCTGGTCTGTTTTGATAGATTTTTGTCATAATTTGCATTTGCCTCTTACAGAAGCTTTTGTTTTGATGGGTTTTCAGTTGAAGTGTGTACCCACAAGGTTTATTGTTTTTTCTTACACTAATGTTGTCATTGAGTTTGTGCAAAAGTTTTGTATGAAGGAAATTCTTGGGAGAAAGATAAAAGGAATCTACAGAGTTCGTCTTTGAATAGGTAAAAGTGATGAAAACAGAAGGTTCATGAAACCCCAATATTTTTATATTTTTGATGTTTTAATACATAAGGGAAGTTACGAGACGAAACTAAAGAGGAAACGGAGCCCGGGGTGGACAAACCCACCCTAGGCGTGGGCTAGCCTGGCCATGCCTGAGGGGGGTGTTCCACCCCCGAGCTCCAACTCCGCCTCGTTTCCGTGTCAAAACCTTCCTTACGCATTGAAACTTCGTAATATATAACCCCCCGGATCCCCCGAGGTTCATACATCGTGTTCTCGTCATGTTTTCATTTCGATTTGTTTCTATCAGGAAATCTTCTCAAGTTTAGAGCACCATGGCCTCCGCCAACGACAAAGGCAAGAAGCCCGAGGAAGAAGAACCTCAAGTCCCCAAGGAGGAAGAGATTTCAGCAGAGTATGAAGGTGACATGGAGGAGGAAAAGAAACTAGACACTCATGCTACCGTCGCAAACATTGGTTTGGTGGCACGACCTACCAAGCTTAAGAGGACAACATAGATGTCTACAGGAGGGAAATCTCGACGTCATACTCTCTCTCTCCATGATCATCTCCTCCACGTAACAAGAGACCCTTCCATACACTTATACATGAATATCAATATCAACATGTGCCCAAAGGGAATTTGCCCTCGGTTTGGGATATGCCTCGTTCTAACAATGCAGAGAAGGATCATGCTAAGGATGAAGAGTGGGGAAAGAATAACAAGAACTAGGATTCTCGGACTGACATGATCATGAACCGTATAGAGCAAAACTCGGAGCTAATCCGTACTCTTACTTTTGAGTTCGAGGAGTTGAGGAAACTTATTGAAGAGCTTATCAAAAGAACACCACCACCACCGAAGGAGTAATTCGTCATCAGGTTTGGCATCCCCTTGGCTTGTTCCAAGATTGGGGGAGTGCTGCGGTATCACCACCATTATCTTTTATCTTTTATCTTTTACTTTTTTAGTGGATTCATATCTGTGGTAGAGGGGTTATCTTATAGTTTGGTTTGCATGTGGAAGTATCTCTCCTTTAGTTGATTATGTATGTATCCCTTGGTGTGAGTGCCTTTATTGGAATATTAATGAGAAGTCTCATCTTTTACTTTTTGCACTTCTTATTTTTAGTTTGCAACCTCTATTATATGATGGATCTTATTGATCAGTATTGGCACCACTTTGGGATCATCAAGTGGATCTAAATTGGTTTTGGCAAACCGAGTTCTGGTCAGTGGCATTAATTTGAAAGAAAAAGAAAGAAAGAAAAAGCTTACAGGTATTTGGTATCATTTGTTTTCTTTCTTGTTGGCTCATAAGGTTAGTATTCTTTATTTAAGATTATTTTGTGTCTTCAAGGAAGATTGCATGTTTGGTTTTATTACTTGTATGTTTGCTTGTTTCTTTCAACTCTCTTGCTTGCTACCCAGCCTTGCTAGCCAAAAACCTATTTTGAGAAGGCATACTTCTCATGTTTCCAAAATCCTTTGAACCCAAAATTTTTTGCCACTTGTGTCCACCATATCTACCTAGTAGCTTTTGCTATTCCAAGAAAATTCTCAAGATTCATCTACCTTTCGAATTAAAAAGTATTTTGTTATGTGAAAACTAGTTAGTAAAGCTCTCACAAACTTGATGGAACACCTTATTTACTTGCCCTAATAGACTTGAACCATTGTGAACATTGAAGTTGTATATGCTTGCATCTATACGTTGGAATTAGCAGAATTGTGCTGTCACGGGGAACGTTTTCAACATTGCACTTGTACTCTGTACACATTTGTTATCGTGCTCTTTTGTCTATGGATGTCAATAGTGTGAAATAAAGAGGGAACTTGTAAGTCCATGGAGTTTGTATTCTGTGTTAGAGAAACGCCAGGGCTGTTGGGGATATGCTATATGGGTATCCTCATAGCATGTCTCTTATCCGACTAACCCGGGTGGCCCATAGTCGGTAGCATGGCCTGTGGTCTGCTGGGCGGCCCAGTTAGGTGGATCTAGAAGGGAGGCCCATGCCGGATAAAGGAAGGCTACGGTGGAGTCACCAGCGTACCCAGAGCCTTGGAGTGCAAGGTACACAAGACTAGTAATAGATGGTGTAGAACTCTATAACCTGTCCGGCTAGGACTTTTCCCTGTAACCCTAGGATCTGACGACTATATAAGTCGGGCCTATGGGAGCCTTTAGGGCATAATAACTTAGACTCTCTAGTCACCTCGCACAGCGAACCTATCTCTGTAACTCGGCGTATTGCCATTATAGTGATTTATAGCAGGAGTAGGATTCCACCACCGTTGTGGGATCTAAACCTGGGTAAGATGTGTTACTTCGTACCCGTCAACCGTCCGCCTTACCCCACGTCTCTAAACACGCACTGTGAGGACCCCTCCATGGCGTACTCGTCGGCAATACCACGACAGTTGGCGCCCACCATGGGGCAAGAGGCGCTTCAGGCTCTTCAGCGGGCGAGGACCAAGATCTATGCAGGAATTGGCGAAACTGTAGCCATCGGTCGCGTTCTCTTCTCCGGCAACGTCCCGATCTCCCCCCCCCCCCCCGACGAGTTCTGGATCCCGGCGAAGACGAACCCTACGCGGTGTTCGATCGTTCCTATCGGAGACATCCACCTCTTCATCGGCGAAACTGACTCGGGCACTAGTTCCCGGGAGTCAGAGGAGCGTAAAGACCCGCACGGACCGCCTACGGGCAGGATACGTTCGCGGAAGGATCGATGTCGGATCTCTCTTCGGAGTTTGCCGGCAAAGATCGGAAAGCATCAAGACCCGCACGGACCGCCTACGGGCAGGATACGTTCGCGGAAGGATCAATGTCGGATCTCTCCTCGGAGTTTGCCGACAAAGATCGGAAAAATTCAAGACCCACCCAAACCGCCCATGTGCAGGATATAAAGGTGGAAGATAACTGCAAATCCGTCGGCTTTGTCCGTGCGTTTGGACAACAGAGATCCAAGTTCGTCGGCGTGGTTACCATCTTCGATCTGGCGCGCTGCGTTCAGAGAGAGGGCGAAAACCCCCGTGACTACCTCGCCAGGTGGCTCCATATACGGGCCGACCTGGCCAATTACCCCAATGATGATGCCATCTATCACTTTGTGGAAGGACTGGACCATGGCACGCTTCTCTGACATTCTCTAAGGCGGCAACAGGCGTCAGGCCGACTTACCTTCGAAGGCATGGTGAACACCGTCAACAACTACACGGAGGCCGAAGCGGCAGCTCAGACAGCGCTTGCGCTCATTGACGGAGCCCCTCCGATTCAGCCACCACCACCGCCTCCGGCCGCCATCGTCGCAGCAGCACCACCACCTCCAGTCATCGTCGAGGCTGTTGCACCTCCACCGCCTGTCATCGAGGAAGTCCTGGCACCCTCCGACTCTATCATTGACGCACTTTATGCTGATTTCAGTGCAGATTCAGAGGAGATAGACTTCAGTCCAGAAGACCTAGACTCCGCTATGCAGGAGATGGAGGAGGAGTACTCGCGCGACGAGCAAGCTAATAACACCGTCATGTCCCGAGGGGTGTTCATCACCATTGGGACAGCGATGGATGAAGACCAACCCGGGCAAGCTCCGCCTACGGTGCTGGAAAAAGGGAAGGGGCCACTTATTGCTGCCGACAATGATCGCGCAAAGGTCATGCCTCCTCCGCCTAACCCAGTGCAGTAGCCGCAGAAACTCGGCACCGGTCCAAGCAACAACAACACCGCAAACTTGCCGCCTCCAGCATCTACGTCGGCAGCAGCCCATGTTACTCCAGCTGATAGAGTGATGTACGGTAATCTCCTCGTTGAGCCACTAACCGTTGATCATATCCGGAACGTGACTTAGCTTGACGAGAAACGCCAGCAGCTGCTGGAGGAGGCGCAAGCCATCGCGGAGCAAGGCGCTAAACTAGATCGAGATCTGGTCAATGCGCAGAAGTCCGTAGAGAAAGCTAGAGCAATGGAAGCCGAGTACAAGACTCTACTGTAGCAGCAGAAGGCTAAGAAAGCTCCGGCTCGCGTCATCAACGACCCTGGTGTACGGCGAAACCTAGGATGGGCTCCCTCGAAACCGGCACAGGCCAAGCCATACATTGATAGTGAAGGCAAGAAGGTGATGCCCACCCCACTCCTTAACCTCGCCGTCGCCAAGACCCTTCTGGAGCAGGATAGATCGCCTGAGGCGGTAGAACAGGTCTATGACCTAGTGGCCAAGGCGGTAAACCAGCAGGAAAAGGCCACCTCTCAGAGGCTTGAGTCTGACCCAGCACTCTACCGATCTAGCCAGTACAAACCGCCAAGGGACAGATCTCCTCAAGATGTCGGATCATGGACAGGTTCATTAGAACGAAGACGGAGGGATGCGCGCAACAGGAAGGATGCTATCCCCATATCCTCCGACCACGGAGAAAGAGCCCAACCTCGCCGCCCATCGACACCGCCCCGATCCCCCCGACATCAGGAAGACTACAAGACTCACCATCGCACAGATATGCCTCCACCAAAGCAGTGCGGCATCGTCATCCGCGACAACGCGGCACAGACCCGTCATGATGAAGAGCGCCACCAAGGACATAAGAGCAGGTCACACCACGACCCTCCGCGTTGGAAAAGCAACCGCGACAGGCGTGGGACGTCGCAGGAGGGTAACAGCAAGAAGGCTAACCCACCGCCACCTCCGCCTCCGTCGCCGCCAAGCAGTCACCATGGCGGAAGAGGCCCGCGTCGTTCACGCAGCCCGTCCCCTGTTGACAACAAGAAGAAGAACCCGAAGCCATACGACGCACGTTCACGGATCGATAAGATCCACGAGGCCCGGGAAGGACCATACCTGGGACCACGTTGCTTTGGACCTGCAATACGGTCCGCAACTTACCCCAATGGTTTCTGGATTGACAAGACCATCAAGCCCAATGACGGCACCGCCAAGCCCGCCACATGGCTGCAAGACTAAGGCAACACGGTGGAGATTGCCGGAGGCAACCCCAACGTCGCCGTCAAGTACCTCCCGTTAATGTTGGCGGGCACGGCCCGTCAATGGATCGACGACTTGCCGGAGAGATCCATCTACAACTGGCTGGACATGCAAGAAGCATTCACCAAGAACTTTGAAGGTACATATAAGCGTCCCTGCACTGCGGGCGATCTACAGCGGTGCGTGCAGGAGAAAGACGAGACATCTCGCGCCTACCTCTCCCGCTGGCTGGATATGAAGAATTCCTGCGCAGGAGTGCACGCCCAGACCGCCATGGCCGCCTTCATCGATGGGTTGGAAAGGGGCAAGTTGCTCCGACATAAGCTGAAGCGCTTGCAGTACAATCATCAGCTTGACTTGAATCAGATGATTCAGTTAGCTAGTGAGTTCGCAGCTGCCGATGACGATGCTCGTGGCTCTTTGCCAGTAACGGCCGTTCCAACCCAAGCTCGGAGGAACAGCAGTACAAAGCGGAAAACCGCTCCAGAAGAAAAGCAATCTACCGACATGGTCTCCATGACTTTTGCAGGACGAGGAGAAGGCGGACAACGTGGCCGAGGAAGGGGAGCAGGCCGCGGGCAGCAGCGAGGAAGTGAAACCAACTCGGCGCCGCTCCGTGTTCCCCAAACGTACGAGGAGTACCGCGATATGCCGTGCCTCGTACACCTCGACGTCAACGTCAAGGCCACCCATACCAATCGACACTGCAAGTTCGTCAACGACCTCAAGGAAGATCCGGAGTCCGGCTACAAGCAAAGTCGGAAGAATAGACCATGAGGCAAGGGCAAGGGGAAGAAGAAGTAGGAGGAGTCCAAGGATTCAAGTGAAATGGACGAGGACGTTGACCCCAAGCACGCCGCCAAGAGAGACGACAAGGGCAAGAACCCCTTCGCACAGAAGGCCCCAGTCTACCACACTTTCCTTGGCACCCCCACCGTCCGACAACAGAAGACCTCTCTAAGGATCCTGATGGCAACTCTCCCCCCAGTTCCCCAATACCTGCGCTGGTCGGAGGTTCCAATCACTTGGGACAGGACGGAGCACCCAGACCTTGTGCCCACGGAGAACCAGTACGCCATGGTCATCAACCCATTGATTGACGGCGTGGAGTTCACCAAGTGCATGGTGGATAGTGGAAGCAGCATCGACATCATGTACCTGGATACACTGCAGAAGATGAACTTGATGGAGGCAAACCTAAGGCGGACCAACACCGTATTCCATGGCGTAGTTCCTGGTCGGGAGGCCCGGTCCCTTGGGTGCATCACGCTTCAGGTAGCCTTTGACGACTTAATAATTACCGCCAAGAGCGCATGACCTTTGAGGTGGTCCCCTTCAAGAGCGTGTACCACGTCATATTCGGCCCGACATATTCCACACGTTCATGGCCAAGCCATGCTTCGTCTACAACAAGCTCAAGATACCCGGACCAAATGGTGTCATCACCGTATCCGGAAGCTTTACCAAGGCAAGGGACTGCGAGATCAATGAAGCAGCCGTTGCAGAAGCTGTCCTCTACAGCGAAGAATTCAAGGAGATCTAGAGCAAGGTCAATGACTCAGAGATGACCGCATCGAAGAAGCATATCTCTGACTCCGCTCCTACGTTCAAGGCCGCCATCGAGACCAAGCCGGTGGAACTTGTGGTAGGCGATGCCTCCAAGACCGTCGCCATTGGGACGAACCTGGATCCCAAATAGGAAAGCGCGCTCGTCGAGTTCCTCCGTGAGAATAGGGACATCTTTGCCTAGCAACCTGCCGACATGAAAGGTGTACCTAGGGAACTTGCCGAGCACAGCTTAAACATAGATCCAAAATGTAAACCAGTGAAACAACCTCTACGACGCTTCGGAGATGAGAAGAGACGCGCCATTGGAAAAGAGATAGCTAGGTTACTTAAGGCTGAGTTTATCCGAGAAGTCCTTCACACCCGATGGGTGGCCAATCCTGTACTTGTCCCCAAAAAGGGAACCAATGAATTAAGAATGTGCATTGATTACACCGGCTTGAACAAAGCATGTCCCAAAGATCCGTTTGCTTTGCCTCGCATTGACCAAGTCATTGACTCGACGGCTGGCTCGAAACTTGTGTGTTTTCTCGATGCATACTCAGGATACCACCAGATCAAGATGAGGAAGTCGGACCAATTGGCCACTTCATTCACTACCCCATACAGCACGTTTTGCTATGTCACGATGCCCTTCGGGCTGAAAAATGCAGGTGCTACCTACCAGCAGACAATGCAACGTTGCCTTCACGACCAAATTGGTCGGAACGTTCACGCCTATGTGGACGATATCGCGGTGATTTCTAAAAAGTCAAACGACTTAATCTTCGAATTAAAAGAAACCTTTGATAATCTCCGGAAATACAACATGATGCTCAACCCTAAGAAGTGCATCTTCGTGGTTCCAGCCGGCAAACTATTGGGCTTCATCATTTCCCAGCGCGGAATCGAGGTCAACCCGGAGAAAATCAAGGCCATCTTAAACATAAATCGTCTGACATGCCTAAAGGACATCCAACGACTAACAGGTTGTGTTGCAGCAGTTAGTCGGTTCGTTAGCCGACTTGGAGAGAAGGCTCTGCCGCTGTACAAGTTGCTGAAGAAGGCGGACAAATTCACATGGATGGACGAGGCAGATGCAGCATTGAAGCAGCTCAAGGGGTTTCTTTCCTCAGCACCCATCCTTGCAGCACCCGAGCCTGGAGAGCCCCTGTTAATTTACATGGCGGCAACCAACCGGGTTATCAGCATCGTCGTCGTGGTAGAGCGGAAGGAACCAGGCTATGAGCACGGAGTTCAACGACCAGTTTACTATGTAAGCGAAGTCTTGACGGAGTCCAAGCAGCGTTACCCGCACTACCAAAAGATAGCTTATGG
Source organism: Avena sativa (assembly GCA_916181665.1). Classification (NCBI taxonomy): domain Eukaryota; kingdom Viridiplantae; phylum Streptophyta; class Magnoliopsida; order Poales; family Poaceae; genus Avena; species Avena sativa. The sequence continues at coordinate 113,329,821 of OV702283.1, forward strand.
AGTATTCCTCGCTTCACGGAAGCTGAGGCATTACTTCCAGGAGCACCCAATAACAGTAGTGAGCAAGACTCCACTGTCCGACATCATCAACAACAGCGATGCTACAGGAAGGGTCGCGAAGTGGGGAATTGAACTTGCCGCCTTCGAGATCACCTACAAGAGACGCGACGCTATCAAGTCACAAGCCTTGGCGGATTTTATTGCAGATTGGACGGAGATGCCAGATGCCACTCCGTTGCCAGAACCAGAGTACTGGGTGATGCACTTTGACGGATCAAAGTTGCTCAACGGCTCGGGGGCTGGTGTATTGCTACAGTCACCAAATGGAGACAAGCTACACTACATTCTGCAGATCCACTTCGAGGCTACAAATAACATGGCGGAGTATGAAGCACTCATTCACGGACTGCGTGTAGCCAAGGATATTGGCATCAAGCGCATAGTTTGCTGTGGAGATTCCGACTTGGTTTCCCAGCAGGTGGCTGGCACCTGGAATGCGCGGAACCCTATGATGGCGGCATATCGCGACGAAGTGGACGAGATAGCCAAGAGCTTCTTGGGCTACGAAGTCAAGTATATGCCTAGGGAGCAAAACGAGGCGGCGGATCTACTGTCTAAACTTGGATCAGGGCGCAAGCAAATTCCGCCAGGAGTTTTCCTAGAGCATCTGCGCACACCATCCGTGAAGGGAGGCGACATCGACAACCCGGATAGAGCTGACTCTTTCGTCAACATGGTGACAAAGAACACTCCGGCTTGGACAAAACTGTTCATGGAATATCTCGAACACGGAACTTTGCCCGACGACGAGGTCGAAAGAAGACAAATAGTACGGCAAGCAAAGGGTTATACCATAATCAATGGGCAACTCTATAAAAGAAGCACTACTGGTGTATACCTAAAGTGCGTTTCCCAAGTAGAAGGTATGGAAATCCTACGCGAAATCCATCTTGGAGATTGCGGGCATCACGTCGCTCCTCGATCATTGGTCGCGAAAGCCTTCCGGCAAGGATTCTATTGGTTGTCCGCAAAGGTGGACGCCGACAAGCTGGTTGAGACATGCACAGGATGCCAGTATTATGCCCGACAACCACATGTTCCTGCTGAAGAATTGCGAACAATACCAATAACTTGGCCGTTTGCAGTCTGGGGGCTAGACATGGTGGGGCCGTTACAAATGGCACCGTGTGGATTTACGCATCTGCTTGTAGCAGTTGACAAATTCACCAAATGGATAGAAACTAAACCCATTAGAAAGCTTGATGGGGCAACTGCCCTTAGATTTGTCCGGGATCTAGTGGTGAGATTTGGTCTCCCACATAGCATCATCACCGACAATGGAAGCAACTTGTCACTCAGAGAAGTGGAGGCCTATTGCTAGGACAAAGGCATCCGACTTGACCTTGCATCTGTGGCACATCCACAATCCAATGGTCAAGTTGAGCGAGCTAATGGATTAATTCTGCAGGGAATCAAGCCACGTCTTGAGGCACCGCTACATAGAGCAGCTGGAGCCTGGGCAGAAGAATTTCCATCTGTACTGTGGAGTTTACGAACCACACCCAACAAATCCACCGGCTACACCCCTTACTTCATGGTATATGGAGCAGAAGCCATCCTACATTCCGACATCCTCCATGATGCACCAAGAGTTGCCGCCTACGACGAAGATGATGCTGAAGAATCCAGACGCCTAGATGTGGACCTTCTTGAGGAGGAGCGCATTTTGGCATGACAAAGATCCGCCATCTACCAGCAGAAGCTACACAGCTACCATAGTCGCCGCGTTCGGCATCGCTCGTTTAAAGAGGGGGATTTGGTGCTCCGACTTAAGCAGAAGAAGTCACACAAATTATCCCCGCCATGGGAAGGACCGTTCATCATAAGCAAGGCGCTGCTCAATGGGTCTTGCTACCTTGTCGATAATCGTGAACTCAAGGATAGACCCAACGAGGATCATAAGCGTAAGCGACGTGACCCGGATGATGACTACCCGGAGCTTGATCGGCCATGGAACATAGCACAGTTACGTCCTTTCTACACTTAGCATTTTTTATCTAATTGTGTACCTCTTATATGATCAATGAAATAAAGCTCTTTGGTTCACTCATTTTGCTGAGTCTTTTACATCCTTTAGTGTTCATTTTTGGATCATATAAAACCTTTATGCACAAGTCTTGCGATTGCACTTGTGAAAATTCCGCCTACGGGCGTTAGCTTAAGTTTTCTGGTCTACACGTTCTTTGTTTTTTTATGTGGATTCTGGAGTAGTGACTTTTGGCACTTGTTGTCGGCGATTTTGTGCTCAGGTTATTGACGGTGCCATTGGGCATCATCACCTAAGCGCATGGTTCCGACAATGAGTCTTCCGACTCACGAAAAGTCAAGCATAAGAACCAGAGTAATGGATAAGCCAGCACTTGCTTAAAAAATATACATGCTGAAACTTAATTCTTAAGTAGCAGGATACGATAACCATTGTTTTCCACCTTAAGATTACATCAACAAAGTTTTTCCCGCGCACACTCCAGAGGTGAAACAGAAATTACAAAGTGTTTTTCACTCTTTGGGTGCAGGAGACTTGGAGGCCGCATCATCACCAGCCGGAGAATCACCCGCAGCATTGGCGCTGTGGTGAGACTCGGAGGATTCCGGGTTGGCATTGTCAAGAAAGTTCCTGGGCACAAAGACGTCAACATCTACCAACTCGGCAACCCTGGTGTCATAACCCGCGAGTAATGACAGGATGGCTTCGTGATCGATCTCCTTGTCGTCATCATCTACGTCGGGAGGTCACCGTGTCGATGTCGGCATCTTCATAGTGTGCCTTCACCATAGACAGAGCCATCCTTGCGCCAGCCCGTGCACATGAAGCTTTCCAGCTTGCAACACGCTCGGGGGCTCGGCGCAGAATCTCCGAGTACTTCACCATGGAGTCCGAGGCCTTGATATAGATCTGGAGGGGCTTAGCAATCCCTTTGGCTTGGGCGATAGCAGTGTTGATGAAGTTGCCGGCAAGAATCATGCATTCCTTGTCCGAAGGAGGCGAGCGGGTTAAACCCATGGGCGCTGAAAATTCCGAAAACGATTGCATGAGTTCAAAAAATTCTAAGTGTCACATCCCAAGATTTTCAAAATCTTGTTATGTGAAGAATAAATGAATAAAATAAAACTTTGTTGATTTTCAGGGTGAGAAGAAACTTTTGATTCCAATTGGAAACCTTCAAACTTGTTTTTGATCAAACAAATCCTAAAGGGATTTAAAAAGATAAACAATTAATAAAGAAAATTTTAAATAAGTGAAATTACTATTTTTGGATCCTTTAATAAAAAGATTTGGTTTCAAAAGAAAAGGATAGGATTATAAATAAAGATTATTTTATAGAGCCAAATTAAATCTTGGCCAAGCTTTTGAAATAAAAATATTTCTATTTAATAAAAAGAGTAAAAGTTTATTTAAATAAAATAATGAGGATTTATTAATATCCAAATTTATTAAAGTAAAGGCTCTGCCATTTTAATTAAACATTAAAACTTGTTAAATTATTTTTAAACAAGTTTTCCAAGTTTTTTATATTTTCAAATAAAACCTACTGATTTGGTTTTGATAATACTTAGATTTCAAATGGAGATTTTAATAAATCAAAACCTATTTGAATTAATAACTAAGGACTATTTTATTTAATTACTACCTCCGTTTCAAGGCTTAAGGCGCACGCGCTTTCCAAAGCAAAGTTTGACCAAAAGAATTGAGCAATAAAATCTTGATTATATTGTACATAATTAGTATCGTTGGATTCGTATTGAAAAATACTTTCTAGTGATACTAGTTTTATACCAAAACTCTTTACGTATTTAAAGTAATTCTTGGTCAAAGAAAAAACACGCAAAACGAGGACGCCTTAAGCCCTGAAACGGAGGTAGTATTTAAATAGATCCTAAAAGAATAAAAACATTATTTTTTTAGACTTTGTTTGTGTTGGTAAACAGGACTAAAAATTATACAAACTTTGGCAAAGGTTTGAAAACATTTGAGTGTTTGAATGGTTTGAATAAAACAAAACAGAAAATCAAATTGAAAAAGAAAAAGGCAATCAGTATAGAAAAAAAGAATCAAACCTGACCCAACCCAATAGGCCCAGCAGCCCACCAGTCCAGCCCAACTAAACCCCCACGCGCGAAACGATTTTCACCCATACTCGCACCCACACAGACGCAGACAGGCAGGCCCCACTCCCTTTTTCCCCACCTCGCTGACAAACGAACCCCACTGGCCACCTCAGCATTGTCTTCCCCCCTGATCACGTCACCCTGCCGTTGCTGCCATTTACTCCGGCGATCAATTCGCGTTAACAGCGGCCATCACTCCCCCTGCAATCACGCATAGATAACCGCCCGCTCCTCCTCTACCTTTCCCCTCACTCGCCTCTCCCTCTCTGCCCCCAGGCTGAGCGAATCGAGAGCTCCAACCTCTCTGCCTCCGACAGCCTCCCCGGCCAATTCCGGCGAACCACTGCCGCCCCTCGCCTCCCCAACCACACTAGCTTGCTCTCCATCCTCAGGCGTTCCTCCCTGCACCCTTGGCTTGGCCGCGCTTGATCCATAGCGCCGGCAACAATGACCACCTGAGCGCCACCGCCTGCAAGCAACTCCGTCGAGCTTCCCAGGTGAACTCCGTTCTCCCCTCTCCTTCCTGATGATACTCCTGCACTCGCCACACTCTCCCGCGTCTAACCGTGTCCTTGTTTTTCCTCGGGGTGAACAACAGCGTCGCCCTCGACGACCTCCAGAGCCGCCTGACGCCGCCACCCACTCCAGCGAGGAATTGCCGCCATTCCTGTGCGCCCCTTGCCTCCTCGAGACCACCTTGAGCTTCACATCGATCACGCGAACACGGTGAGCCACTTCCCTGTCTTCTTTGCTTCCTGGAATCACCGCGACGCCACCGCCAGAGCGTGCTCCGCCGCTCGCCGTCGCGCGGCGCCGCCAAACTTTGACCCTGCGTCTGTGACCGTTAGATGTAAATCCTGCGGCTAGGAATAGATCTAGACGAAAGGGTATGAGCGCATCTGAGCCGTATGATTTAAATGAGATCCAGCGGTCCAGAGAGCTCAATCCACCCGAAGCGGTATCAGCCAATAATATCACGCCGCGTGGCACTAGTTCGATTTAAAACAGAATTTGGAATCAGATTGATATGCAAACTTGTAAAATCCATAACTTTCAAACCACACGTCCAAATTTTGCAAACTTTATATCAATGGATTCAGAAAAACAAGCCCTATCCAACCATGCACTTTGTTTAGTAAAAAGCTTCTGGTAAAATGATTGTTTTTGCAGAAACTTGTGTAGGCTTGTTATGAATAAGAAAATTGTTCTAGTTTTGATTTGGAGATGAAATCTTTGCAAAATGGTTGGCTGTGAACCTACTGACCCTAGGAACCAACTTATGGATTTAAAATGTATTTTGTGAAGATTAGGATTGAATAATTGAATTAGCTCATTTCTAGTCAAATAAAAATATTGATTTTGATATGGAAATGATTTTTGAGAAAAACCTTTGGAATTTTTTTTGATTCAAACCTACTGACCCTAAACACCAAGTTTTGTGAATTAACAACTTATTTGTTGAACAATATAAAATTGTTGCTTTGCTAAAAACATTTTCCACCACATGAAATAATGATTTGATTTAAAAATGGTTTATAGATAAAACCCTTTTGCAAATGGGTTTGACACTTTAGAAAATGACCACTTTGAACCTTACAATGTATAGAGCCTAGTAGAAACCACCTTTGCAAATAAAACTATCTTTTGCATGCTTGCATGCATGACTTAGTTTCTATTATTTTATGTGTGATGAATTGTTTGAATAATGGTTGGAATGCTAGTTGAATCTATGTTTGCTTGATTGATCTGTAGTGAAGTTAGAAGAGTGTGATATTAGCAAGATCAAGAAGTGAACCAACAACCTCTACCAAAAAGGAAAGTGACACTATCATCCAAGTCCTACTATTTTCATTACACTTAGTGGATTTTGAAAAATGCATGATGAGGTCTATTATATTTTGCTATGCTAAATCCTAATAGGATACCCATATATATTCCTTAGTGAAAACAATGTAGTTGTAATATGCTTAGCCCTGCTTTATATATTGAGAAGGGATACATGTTGAGATTATGAGAAGTATTGAAAAGACTTGTGTTTTATATAATAAAACAAGTACTCAATGAACCACCTGGGTGGACAAGATACTCAAGTTTTGGACAATGTGGCAACAAGAGGAACCATGTTTATATGGCAATCTCTTTTTGTTGTGCACTAGAAGAAAACCACCCAGGGACGTAGAGATTGAACATGTTTCTCGTACAGTGGCTTCCGTGTACATCCACATGCTAAATGGGCACTGGCTTAGTCAACTACATAGTGGAAGGCCCATGCATTGGCCTCTTCAGGTTACTAGAATGAGGGAACTTGAAACCCTACATTGGTGCCGGATAGATAAGCTAGCATTGTGTATTGGGAGGACTCCTATGGAAAGACTTCGTCACATTCTCAATCTACCAGTACTCCATCTTGGTGAGTACTTATCCAGCGGCCACTGGTGGCATCAAGATGAGAATGTGTCATGTGGGTAAAGTGTACAACTTCTGCAGAAGATAAAAATCTAAGTACTTAGCCGTGTCCCCGGTTAGGGACAATACTGAGCTATGGGAAATCTCGACATTCCAATTTCTAAAAGTAAAACTTGAAAGTGACAACAAGAGACTTGAAGCACTTGGAGGTTTCCAAGGAGTTCAGAAAGATTTGACAAAAGATCAAAACTATTTTGAAAAGATAGGATAAATTATACTGCTTTCTGCAAATGAGCCTAAAACCCTATGCATGTAATGTTAGGATCCAATTATTTCTACATAGTAGTGAAACTTGCCAATACAATTCAAATGTATTGACCCTTGTGGCTGTAACTTGTAATGTTGCAGGTTGGTTTGGTGTTAGTGAAGTTTATTGATTAGGATTACAAGTCTACAACCAACATGTTTGCCTGTGGCACTTTGAAGATGAAGGACTCCATGCTTATAGGTATTCTGCTGCAATGTAACGTGATAGCCAAATGAGCTATGTAAGATGTAATAAATTATTTTATTCTTGGTTATAAAGTTGTATTATGACCTTTGTTTCTTGATATTACATCTTAATTGTGGATGCTAGCTATTGATCCAGGGACTAGCATTGTAAACACAGGGATCTCTACCTTATTAAAGGTTGGGAACTCTATACTAAGTATCCAGACTACATAACTACAAGGCGGAGGACACTTACTGAAGATGCTGGCCTTAGCCTGCCATACGACGTCCGCCAAGGATTCCTTCTCTTGTTGGAGGAGCTTAAACGCCTCGCTATGGCGAAGGTTTTGCTCATTGGCAGCTTGCTTCTGATCCTTTAGGATTGCAAGCTCCTCCTTCAAGCGATTGATCTCCGCGGAGGCGGAGTTTTGCAGGGCTTTCATGGAATCCTCGTGCATCTTCAGCATTTCTTCCCTCTCCTTCTTAATGATCTTGTTCTCGCTGAACAGCTGCTGGATGTGCTTGGACTGCTCGACAATATCCTTGGCCTTGGCGACATGCTCTGCAAGTCAAAGAAACCAAATTACACATTGAGTACTCGGAGATTATGGGCACAAAAGTAAGACGGAAATGCGCAATAAGAAAACAGACTCTTGTTTTTGATGATCTGTTCCTTCAAGATGACGGTTTTACCCTTTTCAGCTTCAAGGTCTGCGCGCATCTTCTGGTACTTATCATTGGCCATGCCCTCCGAGCATTCTCATTCTGTGGAAACAAATACAAAGTCAAGTCGTTGTTTAGTCTGCTTGGAGCTTATAGTCAGAAATTTTCCACCTAAAATGCTCGGGGGCTACAGCGATAGTTTTTAACTTAGCAATATGCTTAGCTTTTCTTTACAGCATCTAGTCGGAGCTAAATTCAGTTACAACTAGAGGCTTGGGGGCTACAGTATAAAGTTTTTAACTCAGAAAATGCTTAGCTTTTCTCTACAGCATCTAGTCGGAGCTAAATTCAGTTACAACTAGAGGCTTGGGGGATACAACATTGAAGATCATGAACACTGTGTATGCTACTCTTAAAGCATCTAGTCGGAATAATTTCTTCCATCTAAATGCTTGGGGGCTACAGTGAGAATTTTTTCTAACTTAGTCACTCTTAGAGCATATAGATGCAAAACCTATGGTTTTCCGTCTACATCCTCGGGGGCTACAGTGGGATACTCATACGAAATGCAAAAGGTAAAGTGAAACTTACAAGTGCGATGATCTTGAGGCTTGTAGCGCTCTCGGCCAGCAGCTTGCCAAAGGCAATGCTGTTTCCTCGCAAGATGTCTGCTTGCCGGAGTAGCTCCTCAAGACCGCATGTCGGAGAACATCACTCCTCCAGGAACCATAGTTGTGTTACTCGGCATGAGCGCCGGGTAAACAATCTTCGGGAACTCGAAGGGTTTCTGGGGAGTAGGGGCGCCGCCTTCGGAAGAGGTACTAGCTCCCATCACTGCCTTGCCGCTACCGATGGCATCCTTAGCCGGAGCTTCGGCCATTTGAAGAGCAGCACTCTCCTGCGTCGCCTGCTCACCGACAACAGCTAGTTCGGTAGAGGCGCCAGAGTCCACTTCCATGGCGGAAGGACCTGGTGCCTCCTGGACCTGGGAGCTTGTCGGAGCAGAGGAGCGCTTGACGGCAGGAGTGGCAGGGGCGATGGCTGGAGATGAGTCGCGATGCAGCATATCTTTAATATTTCTAGAAGCCCCAAGAGTCTTGGAGAACTTCTTGAGGCTGGTTGTGGCTTTCTTCCTGAAACGTGCAAAATGCATAAGTACAGGAATAAGACAGATAAATAATACAATGTCGGAGAATAAGAATCTTACACTAGGGGGGGCGCTTTGGCAAACATCCCGGTGGCTTTCTTATTTTCCGCCTCCAGGGCGGCAGTACTGTTTTTGGAGGCTCCACCCTCCGTCTTCTTCTTCTTACCTCCGTCGGCAGCGTCAGAGGTGGAGCTCTTCCGCTTTTGCGCCAACGGGGCATCGTCGTCGAACACGACCGTGACTTCCTTCATCTTGGGATTGTAGATTTGGGCAGCCAGGTTGCCCTCCTCTAGATCGCTAAGCTGTTAAGTGAGAAATCATCGTGTTAGATAAGATGGTATTGGCAAGACGGAAAAACTGGAGCAATGTCATACACGGAAAATAAATATCTACCTTCGGGCACTTTCCGTCTACGAACATGTCGTAGGTGAGGGTGAAGCCACGCTTCTTATCCTTCACCTTGACGATGTCCTTAAGGCGGAACTTGACGGAGTCGCTCGAGAAGTTGTCCTCGGAGATCCGGAGGGTATCCCTTCGGTCGCCGGTGTACTCGTGCATATACTTCGTGCGGTGCAGAGGTTGGATCCGCCTAATGAACCAGCACATGGCTAGGTCCAAGCCGGTTAGACCCGTCTCTACGAACCACTCGATCCGCCTTATTGCGTGAGAAGCGTCGAGGTCGGAGGGAAGAGAGGCATGGGACCGCCATGTGGAAACTTCAGCGGCAGCTCCATCCACGAAGTCCGGGTACGTTACTTCTCGGCCCGCCAAAGGAATGTCGGGGCCGTAGAAGTACGTCCGCTGCCAGTTTTTGCACGACTCGTGGCTGACTATGTCGGGGAACCGTCTGCTAGGTCAGATCTTGAAGCTTATGGTGCCGCAGTTCCTAAGCTCCTCCCTACTGTGTCCGGCTTCACGTTTGACGGTGAAGAAATACACAAACAAATCTATCCTAGGCCTAATCCCTAGGTAACCCTCACAAAGTGCCGCGAAGTTGCTAAGCACTAAGATACTATTGGGGGAGAGGTTATGGGGTTGGACCTTGAAGTGATTCAAGACGGACAGAAAGAAGTGGGAGATGGGCAGAGAAACGCCGCGTACCAATTGCGCCTTGAGGTACACTTTCTCTCCAGCTTGGGGAGAAGGGGTCACCTCGCCGGCCGGCGCCGCCCGCCAGGCGAGCCCCTCCGTCGCGGGGAGGTAACCCTCAGCGACCATCTCTTGGATGTCGCGGCTGGTGATGTCCGAGCCGCGCCAGTCGCCTTTGTGCGAGTCTGGCTCCTCTTCCAGGGGCTCCAGCGCCGCCATATTGTGGTCACTGCCGGTGGTTTCAATCACCGCCGATGCGGGGATGACCAGGCCCTCTGGGGGCACGACGACGGAGCTCGCCGGCTTCACCGTGGCTTCGCTCGATGCTTCCATTGACGGGGATGAGCTGCTGCTAGCCATGGAGGAGGGAGAGAACGCGACTGGTGCAGAGAGAGAGGCTAGGGTTTCTGGAGGTTTTCCGCGGAGAGCTCGAGGAGGCGTGCGGCTGGAGGAAGAAGACGATGACGCGAGAGAATGGAGTGAAAAAGTGGCAAGTGTCCCACAGTTACTATTTATCTTACTCTGCGTCAAGATTCGTGCAGCTAATCGGACGGTTGCCGCGTAGAAGACGTGTTCGCGAACGTGCGCGGTAATTTTGCCACGTCTCCAACCGTCGCCGCCAACGGTTCGTATCGCTAGCGCGGGAAAATCGGATATGATTACGTTCTCTGCATGTGTGAGTTACGAGGCGTCGCTGACCCATAGCCTACGTCACCATAACTGACATGGTAGATGAGCCTTCCCATCGAAGATTCCGGCATAGACGGGTTTGATCCGACAACGGGAGCTTGCGATGGAAGATTCAGCATTTCTCCGACTTACTTCTAGAAGACGGAGAAACCTTTGCAGGGTTCTTTGGGAGGACTACAAGATATTTCTTGACGATTTGCCGACATCCACCTAGATGGAGCATTCCACGGGAAGAGGCAAGATGGCGCAAGATCTCGGAGTTCTCCGGGGGCTACTATTGGGGATATGCTATATGGGTATCCTCATAGCATGTCTCTTATCTGACTAACCCGGGCGGCCCATAGTCAGTAGCATGGCCTGTGGTCTGCTGGGCAGCCCAGTTAGGTGGATCCATAAGGGAGGCCCATGCCGGATAAAGGAAGGCTACGATGGAGTCACCAGCGTACCCGGAGCCTTGGAGTGCAAGGTACACAAGACTAGTAATAGACGGTGTAGAACTCTGTAACCTGTCCGGCTAGGACTTTTCCCTGTAACCCTAGGATCTAACGACTATATAAGTCGGGCCTATGGGAGCCTTTAGGGCATAATAACTTAGACTCTCTAGTCACCTCGCATAGCGAACCTATCTCTGTAACTCGGCGTATTGCCATTATAGTGATTTATAGCAGGAGTAGGATTCCGCCACCGTTGTGGGATCTGAACCTGGGTAAGCTGTGTTACCTCGTACCCGTCAACCGTCCGCCTTACCCCACATCTCTAAACACGCACTGTGAGGACCCCTCCATGGCGTACTCGTCGGCAATACCACGACAAGGGCCGCTATCCTAAGCCATGCTTAATCATGGTGGAAACTTGCAGCATCACCATAGTGAGTCATCTATGAAGTATCCTCAATAAAAATCTATACACATAGTAAATAAAAAGATCGCTGAGATGCTCATTGTCTGCTTGCCTTGTCATTTTGGTTATGGGAAAGCTCCTGTACCATGTGCAAGGGGTACCCCGTTGGCGATTCTCAATGATATGCAAATACTTACAATGACAAGAACTTACCTAGGCCCAAAGTTGAGTATGCATGAGGAGTGGCCCTCATATTCAAGGGACATGAGATTGCCAACTTATATTTCGTCAAGCATATACTCCATCTTTGTTAACTTTAACCTTAATCATCTGAAGATGCTTATGATAGGGGCAATGAGGGCTCAAAGCTAGTAAGTACCATAATATTTTGGAACCTCTTTATGACTTGTAATCCCTGCTACCCTCTAAGAAGGGACCTTTCTCCCACTTCAAAGTTGAGTCAGTAAACCTACTTCCTCTCTATCTCCAGCAAGCTTTTGAGTTGTTGTGTTTCAAGCATTCATATGGTGATTTATTCAATCATGTTATTTATCTTCCTTGTTTGCACAAAACTCTTATCTATTGAGTATTACTTTGAAAGCCTGCACTAGTGAAAAACCTTTTTGAGCAAAGAGTGTTCCTGTTTTGGAACTTCTACAGAAAGCTTTTGTGAAACTGTTTTCCAGGTGTTCTCTGACCAAGAACAAGTTTGCCAATTCCAATTATGATTTATCTTTATGCATCTATATTTTTACTATGCTTGGTTGCAAGCTAAGTTATATAATGGTGATTTGCTTTCTTTTATGAGTTGTGCAATGGTAAGTGTGATGCTTCTTGTTCGTATTATTTTATCGACACTTCACTCCATAAACATGTGGACATGTTTATTGAGCTCAGTTTTCGCTTGGGGACAAGCGAAGTCTAAGCTTGGGGAAGTTGATATGCCCAATTTGCATCACCATTCTATATCATAATTTACCTCTATTCATTGATATTTGTCTTATTATGAGGTATTACTTATGGCTTTTCATCTGTTTATGCATGTTGGATGATTCCTGGAGGATGGACTGCCCGAGTCTGGATTCTAATGGAAAAGAGGGCGTTTTGGTGCAATTTCACAAAGATCAGAAAAATACCAGAAAAATATGGAAACATATTATTTTACCAGAAGACGAAGGAAGCCAGAAGGAGGGACAAAGTGGGGCCTCAGGGGGCCCACACCCCCTAGGCGCCGGCCCACCTGACCCCGTGCCTAGGGCAGGTGTGGCCCACCTGCCCCGCCTCCAATTCCGCCCCTTCGTCTATATCTTCCCTTCGAAACCCTAAGGCTCGGAGAGCGACCACTGATAGATTTCCGCCGCCTCTAGGGGCAGAAAACACCGAGAGAGAAATATCTCTCCGGCAGACAGATTTCTACTGGGGGAATTCCTTTCTGGAGAGGGGAGACCGTCACCATCAACACCGTCATCAAGCTAGGCTTCATCAGGATCATCATCATCATCCACACCATCATCTCCACCAACACCATCGTCACCACTCCGTCCCGCTATAACAATTTTGTTGGATATTGCTTTAGTTCTTAGGGGAAACTTTCCCGGTGTTGATTACTATTGTAGTTGATGCTTGTGAGTGGAACCATTGGTTTATTGTTTATGTTCAGATTGTTATCCATTACCATATCATCTTTGATCTTGATCCATATGATGTCTTGTGAGTAGTTCGTTTAGTTCTTGAGGACATGGGAGAAGTCATGTTGTTAGTAGTGAATCTGTGATGAGTTATTATTCAATGGTTTAGTATTTAAGTTGTGGTGCTATTCTTCTAGTGGTGTCATGTGAACGTCGAATACATGATACTTCACCATTTATGGGCCTAGGGGAATGCATTGTGTATTTGGCTACTAATTGTGGGGTTGCCAGAGTGACAGAAACCTGAACCCCCGTTAGGACACCTTTGCACAAGGGAGCGTAGGATCTCAGAGTTTAAGGCTGTGGTTAGATTTATATCTTAATTACTTTCCTGTAGTTACGGATGTTTGCAGGGGGTTTAATCACAAGTATATATTAGTCCTAGGAAGAGCGGTATGTTAGCATAGATTCACCCACACAACACTTACAAACACCAGAGAAGAGTACTTAGCTATTTGAAGCGAAAGGACTTGACGGAATTCCCATGTGTCCTCGAGAACGTTTGGTCCTTATAAGTATTTCCACCGGCTTGTCCTTTGCTAAGAAAGGATTGGGCCACTCGCTCCATTTGTTTGTTACTTCTGTTACTTGCTCTTTATTTTTTTGCCTTATTAGAAAACCACTAAAAATCCGTTTGCTAAGTAGTCACAGGAATTTCCTGCTACATACCACTGTTCAGCACCTTCTGCTCCTCTTTGGGATCAACACTCCTATTTATCAAAAGTACTGCAATACACCCTCTATACTTGTGGGTCATAACATTGCCCTGGCAAGTCCATCGAGACATTTGTTATCTCTCAAGGTGAACTGAATTCCCTCTGAGGTGGGGCCTTCAATCTTTCCTTGGAGACTTGCAACAACCAGCATTGAAATTCCTCTCCTTCCTGATTGTTGAGCTGAGCTCCGAAGAACTCGGGGTGCGGACGCTCCAGCATTTCCGACAGCTAGTCCAAGTCACGTTCAAAGATGAGGTCTCCTCCATTCCCCAACTAATAGAACTTGCTATACTTCACGTCCATCTATGAGAATATAGGATGAGTAGGTTAGTAGAGTGATCAAGTGTGTCAAATTTTATGTAAGTTTGCAAGAATTTTTGAGGACATGAATTTTTGTATGAAAGAATCCAAGTGGTAAGAATGAGAATAAGTTTTCATAATACTCACTTCCTTGGTTTTGAAACTAATTTTTTGATTCAAACATCCATGCTAAACTAGGGTTTCCTATGGTTAGGATGGTTCTGATACCAACTTGTCAACACCCGGATTTTTAATCCCGGATGCCTATTATGCCATACTCCCTCCGTTTCAAAATATAAGATGTTTTGTTTGTGAAGAAAATGTACCTAGACTTGTTTTAGTGTGTAGATTCACTCCAAACATAAGTAAACCTATATCCTAAAATTATTCTAGATACATTTGCTTCACAAAGCTAAAACATCTTATATTTTGAAACGGAGGGAGTACATCGCAACCCCAGGATTACCATTTTTGAGAGACATAACAGATTGGATATCACAGTACATCATCCATTACAAACCATACGTAACGTCTTACAACAAATAAAGGATCACATGATCCAGTCTTAATACAATCATAGCAGCGGAATAACGTAATAATAACGATAGCGTAGGCGAGACTCCATCTTCATGGTCACAGGCAATGCTGATGATGGGAGATTATCCTAGTTGTTGTAACCTTCCTGCTTTCCATCCTCCTGATAGTCCTATTCATAGTCTGGCCACGAGAATAGCTAGGGACAAAGCCATGAGTACTCTTTAAGTATTCGCAAACGAATACTAACAAGTGAAGTGGTTTTTGAGTAGGAAGTACTAGGCTCTAGGTTGTTTTACAAAAAGCCATATTTACCTCTACTGAGTTCAAAAGCAAAGAAAGCTAGTTTAAAGTTTTATAACACCTAAGTGGGAACTTGAATTTCATATCACAACTCTATTGTGGTCAAGTCAAGTCATGAGTCATTTCACAAGTCATTTTGAAAACATCTGACGACGGAACAGTATGGCCACTCCAACTGTCCATAACCGCGGACGCGGCTATTCGAATAGTTTGACACTCTACAGAGGTGGTACACTTTCACCACAATATTCGATACATCCGTCAGGAACAATCCTGAATTCACCATACTTAGTATGCGGATAATCAATCGTAACCTTTCAATTACATGCATTAGTATAGGCACATCTCCTGTGATTTTGGCCTCCCAACCATGACCAACTTTTATCTTGGGAACTACACAGGTGGACAATCTTCACAAGGTAGCCTGAGCTCAAACCTTGGCCTCAAGGGAACCCATACTAAGGTATATAAATTTCCAGTCAAGCCCTACCCAAATTTCGGGTATTGTGGTTGTACAGTAAAATTGGAATGGTATTGCATCCAACCATTAGTTTTATAAAGGGGCTAAGGCTCATGCCTCAAAATTTTCATCATCAAAAATTATCTGGTGTTCAGGAACACATGGCAAAACATTTCAGTAGAATGACTCATCATTCTAAGGCTTTCATAACCATTGTCACCAAGTATTCCCATCTAAAGCGATCAAGTTTTATGCTTAGCACTAGCATCTACAAGTGGGGGTAAATACTAATGAGGGGTGGTAAACAAGTGTATCTTATCTAAGTTCAATCTCATGCCTCAGGATGACATCAAGATTATCTAACTTAGGTCAAGTTTTATGCTCTTTATGCTACCTTTAAATAATCTTTCTAAGCTCTACAAGTCACTAAGTAAACTCTAATAGAAAGCTTTGATAAAGAATTAAAATAATTAAGCTTGCAAGTAAAACTGGGATTTAGTATCATCAAGTGGGTATAATCACATATGCTTAAGGCATCTAGGTTGCATAATTGTCATGCAAGGGTTAACTTGCAAAGTCAATAGCTTGCCAAGTCAACTGGTAGTATTAGGCTTGCTAAGATATTAGTATAAGCTTGCCTTGTGCAGAGCAGTGGTTGAAGTTCTCCTCGGCTTCTTCCTCGTAGTATTCTCCTTCCTCCTCGTATCCTTGGTCGGTACTAGCGTCTATAAATAAATACGAGGTACACAATCACCAAACAATACTTAACTACTTTTATTTATCACACCAAGGTTTTCACTAGAATATCTCGCATCATCAAAACATTACAATCATCAAAGTACTTGTCTTATTTATTTTATTTTTGGAAAAGTAATTTCTACTCATTGAAAAACTACTTAAGATTTAATATTCTCCAACTCAAACATGGGATTATGTTGACACATGTCATCACCACATATTTCAGTACATGGGAATGTGATTTAAAGTGGTGTCACAATTTAATAAGGTTTAACCTTTTTATTTTAATTAATTAAAGTGGCTAGAAATGCCTATGAGGCCTTCTTTTATTACTTGTCCATTATTTCTGCAAGTAAACCTAGATATTTTTATATATTCTGAAAGGTCTTGTTAAATGTGATTTTTGAGAGTTGGAATCAACTCAAAAGCTTTTGTGGTTTAATTTTGAAAAATGTTTCAATGCAGAAAATGTTAGACCCCTCCTTTATAAAGGAAAGGATCCCTGTGATTGCAATGCTAGTCCCTGGATCAATGCTAGCATCCACAGTTTAAGATGAAGTACACAGATACAAAGGTCGTTTATTACATTCATTCCAGAGATAAAACATAGTCTTTTACAACTCAGGGCCATAGGCCTAATACAAGAGTTTAAGGAATAAGTAAATAAACATAAGTCTTCATCTTCATGTGCCACAGGCAAGCATGTTGAGTGTAGACTCATGACTCCTATTCATCATCGGAGTAACCTGCAACATCACAAGTTACAGCCACAGAGGGTCAATACTTTGGAATAGTATTGGCAAGTGATACCTTATTATATTTTAAGTGGACTATATTACTATATGCATTTTGGCTAAGTGTAGCTTATCTTGCTTTGCTTGAAAATAGGTTTTACCTATTAGTTGAAATCACTAAGTTTTTCTTTGTCAAAAACATTCCCAAGGAAACCACCAATAGACATTGGGGTCCTTCACCCTTGTTCACCCACAATTTTTTTACTTAGAAGTTGGAGTGATGAGATTCTTGTAGCTTCCATGTCTTGATGCTCAAAAGTGTCCATTTCCTTAGACAAGGCTAAGTACTTAGGTTTTCCATCTGCAGAGGTTGTGCACTTTCCCCACCAGACTTGGTTTCCCAAGACAGGACCTTTCAGAAGCCTTTCCTTAGTCAAAATGGACGCGCTCCATCCTATCAACCCAACTACCACCAACTGTCCAAGTGACTAAGTTCTAGCAACCTATATGATCATGGCAGAGACCATATTGCCAAGTGGTTGCACTGTAAGCTTTCTCAACACTTGGCCTCCAAATCCCTTTGTGCCTGGGTGGCATACCACAAGTGAGATACACAACCCAAGTCCATGGCCTTGTGTAACCACTCAACATAACCCATACTTTCCATTCCACCCAGGAGGTTTATTTGACTTAGTAGTTTTATTAGAAAAGTATAAGTCTCTTGACTTAGAAATATTTTCTTCATAGTAAGTGTAGTTTTCACCAACCCTTGTTTTGCTATAAGCTAGGCTAAGCAAGTATGGCAACCTATCTTAAGGATAATTCCTTAGCAATTCTACTAGACTACATAGGATTTCCCATCTTTTGCTTTTAGACAAAATAACATGCAATACTATAACAAAATATCTAATGCTAGTTCAAAACATAGGATAAATTTATTCATGTAAATATCACTTGCCTTGGTAGTGTGGAGAGTAGCACTCTTCACAATCACAATCACTAGCAAAATCTACACAAGAAATTAAAACATACAATTACACACAATTAAATACAATCCAAAAATAATATGAATGCATGCATGCAAGAATCTACCAAGTGTTGAATTTTGAAAATTCTACCAAGTATGTTCATGACTACAGAAACTTAACATGACACAAGTTTTCCAACTAAACTTATTTGGCCCCAAAATAATATACAAAAATAAAACTATATCTAAAATAGCCCTAAACTTGTTCCACAAATAAAATCATTTTAACTGTTACTATATGCTAAACAAATTGGATATTCAGAAAGGCCTTGTTTCACTGAATCCAACGGTATAAAGTTTGCAAAAATCTAACGTGGCATTTGAAAGTTATGAGCATTTGAATTTGGATCAAAATTCTGGTTTTTAAATCTGTTTTTAGATCTAACCTAGCCACGCGTCGTGTTTTTATTCGCCCGTACCGCTTCGCACCGGATCGAGCTCCACAGCCGTAGGATTTAAATGAAATCTGGCGGCTCAGATCGCGTACCGCTTCAGAGTAAGTGAATCTATCCTAGCGCTACGATAAAGATCTGACGGCTGCTATTGTACTGACCAAGATCTGGCGGCGGAGCGGCGGCTACCGGTGGCGGAACTGTCAGTCGTCGACGGAGGCGGCGCTACAGGGGGTAGGTGAGATCGAGGAGTAGCTCACCGTGCTCAGGAGATCTTGGGGAAGCTCGTCGTACTCGTGGTTGGTCAAGGGGCGTTCGGGCACGGTTGCGATTGCTCGCTGGAGTTCGTGGCGGCGTCGGGTGCGTCAGGTGGTCGTCGTGGACGTCACTGTGAATCACCCCAAGGCAAGATAGCGACACGGTTAGGTTCACAGGGTCAAGGGAAAGTTGTGTGCATGAACGGAAAGGCGAGGGGCGGTCTGTACCTACCGGGAAAACTCGTCGGAGTTGATGTCGCCGTCAGTGCTCGCGGTGTCAAGTGGAACCGGCGACCTGGGGCAGTACAAGACGGACTAGTGAGGTCAGGAGGTGCGCAAAGATACACTGAGTCAGATAGCAAGAACGATAGGCAGAGGGGAACGCGAGGCTCACCTGGATTGCTCGCCGGAGAGGGCTCTGTCAGCGGCGATGCGCGGAGGATTGAGGGCAGCCTGGTGGCGGAGTGAGCGAGGTGTTTGGGGGGAAAAGATCGCGGGGCAGAGAGGGTCTTATAGCCGGGGAATCGACAAGAAACGCTCGAAGATAATTGCCCATTTACTCCGCGCCATTACCGGCCATCACTGCTGCAGCGACGTGGTCGCAGGCGCAGTCTGGGGAAGACGAGGACGACGTGGACTGGACCCGCTCGTCAGCGAACGCGCAAGGTGATGGTGGGGTCAGGCTGTCAGCGTCTGTTTGCGTGTGCTCGCGCGTGTGAGAAGAAAAGGGAGATCCCCGGGTGGGCTTGCTGGGCTTGATCCGCTGTTGGGCCAGATTCTGGCCGCGCGGCCTTTTTCTTTTGTTTAAGTCTTTTCTTTTTCTATTTCTATTTTCTGGAATGATTTTTGTTATGAATTCAAATCCTTTTGAATCCAAACTGTTTTGGGAATTTTTGCAGGGTTTTGTGGATTCAAAAACAGTCATTTTAACTAAGTGGTTACCTAGCAAGACTTGATCAAGCTTGGGTTTCAAAATAAACAGAGATTTGCTCTAGTTTGCAAATATTTGAAGAAAGGATTTTGAAACTACTTTTAAATTTGGAATCTTGGTTTAAAAGTTTCACCTAATCTTTCCATCAATGGAGGCAAGCAAACAAGTATTTAAACTTTCAAATTTCCAAGGGTGATGGTCATTTTGGGATAAATTGCCCACATGAAATCATAGCTCCAACTTCTGTCTCTAAATGATTTTTATGAAAACCCTAAATGGATGAATGATGATATGAATGAGTTTTGAAACTATGATTTTTGGGATGTTACAGAAAAGCTTCTGCCTTGTTATTTTTACTATAGGTTATCTACGGGCACGGGTGGAGCTCGTAGTGGTCGTCAGCATAGTGGGCTAATGGCATGAGCGACGGTAGGGGGCGGTGCTGTGCTCCCTGGCAAAGCTCAACGGCGTGGTCTCGAGGTGTGGGTAGACGGTCGGAACACTGCGGTGCTCTGGACGGGTCCGACGGGAAGTTTTATGGCGCATCACGGCTACGGGTCGCGCATGCAGCGAGCAGGGTTGTCTGGCTGTCTCCTGGGATGGTGGTGATCATGCTTGCACGCGGCGAGGGCGGCGCGCGGTCTGTGGGCATGTGTCGCGTGCGGCGCGCTGGCGCGCTCTCGCCATGGCACAGAGGCATAGGGTGCGGCGATTCTAGGGTGGTCTTGTGGCTTGATGCTCGTTGGTGTTGTACAGGGGGTGGCGGTGGACGGTGGTCAGTGTCCCAGACAAGGTCGCTAGGCTTGGAGCTGCTCCTAGCTTGCTGTCGACTGAGGGATGGCAAGTTGAGCTTGGCATGGTCACCATTAATGGCAATGGCAAGCTCACAGTGGTGCTAGAGCTTGTTAACTAATCTAGATGATCTACTAATAGCCTGTTGTGAGCCAGAGATGGAACAATTTAGGCCAAAATCACTACTCACTATAGTGTTTGATGTTTGTTTGTTTTGTGTTTGCAAGGTGTTTGATGAAGTGGCCGAAAGAGATTCAATTTTGAATTTTTGATTCAAACTTTGTGGGTGTACTAGTTACATACTCAGTAGTCTCTGGTTAGTTGGAAAGGTCAATGGGAATTAGTTTGGTTGGTTTTTGAGAAATGGGTGATCTTCACATATGAACCAGATTCAATTTTGAATTGTCATTTGAATCAAGTTGTCAAATGTTTCTATAAGTTTGAAAGGTGGGCTTTGATTCACTTTTACTTGGTCTAGCAAGGGGTGAAAAGAAATAGAATTGTTTCTGTTTGAAATCTTGGACTAGGAACACTCAAAGTGGCCTAGTGAGCAAGATTGGCAAAAATGACCATTTGCTTAATTTGTTTTGTTTTTGAATTTCTCTTGATTTGTTTCTTCTTGGAAATGATTTAGATGATGTTGTTTTCACCTTTAAACCATTCCTTGATATTTAGAACAATCACACAAGTCCATTCATGCATTCATACAATCATCACATACACACATGCATTCATATGATTTTAATTAACAAAAGTTTTTGTTAACCCTAAATTTGGTGATTGGAATTTGATAACCTTGTTCAATATTTTTGGGATGTTACACAAAGTGGGTAGAAGCCATACCTACAAACAATGCTGATGGTAAGACCTCTTTAAAAATGCTTAAGGATGTTATTTTACCTAGGTTTGGTGTGCCTAGATATCTCATGACTGATGAAGGCTCTCATTTTATTCATGGGGTTTTTAGAAAAACTCTCGCTAAGTATGATGTAAACCATAGAATTGCTTCAGATTATCACCCCCAAACTAGTGGGCAAGTAGAACTCTCCAATAGGGAAATTAAATCTATCTTGCAAAAGACTGTTAATATATCTAGGAAAAATTGGGCTAAAAAGTTGAATGATGCTTTATGGGCTTATAGAACTGCTTATAAAAATCCTATGGGGATGTCTCCTTACAAAATGGTCTATGAGAAAGCTTGTCACTTGCCTTTAGAATTAGAACACAAAGCTTATTGGGCAGTAAAATAGTTGAAAAGAGATTTTAAACTTGCTGGTGAGAAAAGATTGCTTGGCATGAGTACCTTAGATGAGTGGAGAAGTGAAGCTTATGAAAATGCTAGACTCTTTAAGGAAAAAGTGAAAAGATGGCATGATAGGAGAATTCTCAAAAGGGAGTTCCATGTTCGTGAGAGAGTTCTTTTGTATAGGTCTCGTCTCAGATTTTTTGCAGGGAAACTACTCTCAAAATGGGAAGGACCTTTTGTTACTGAGGAAGTATATCGTTCAGGTGCTATCAAAATATCTTCTTTGAAGGATGACACAACACAGGTTGTGAATGGTCAAAGACTAAAACTTTATATTTCTGGAGATTCTTATAACGAAGATGTTGATATTATTCAAATGGTGACTCCGGAAGAATTCATCAGAAACCAAACACTAGGAGTCTACAGAGTTCGTCTTTGAATAGGTAAAAGTGGTGAAAACAAAAAGTTCGTGAAAACCCAATCTTTTTATATTTTTGATGTTTTTATTACATAAGGAAGGTTATAAGACGGAACAGAGGAGGAAACAGAGGCCGGGGTGGCCACACCCACCCCAGGCACGTGCCCCAGCTGGACACACCTGGAGGGGGTGTGAGCCCCCGAGCAACGTCTCCGCCTTGTTTTCGTACCAGCACCTTCCTTATGCTTTGAAACTTCATAATATATAACCCCCAGGATCCCTCGAGGTTCATGCATCGTGTTCTCGTCATGTTTCTGTTTCGATCTGTTTCTGTCAGGCAAATTTTCAGTTTTGGAGCCACAGTGTCTTCCTCTGGATCACCCATGAAGGATTCCTCCACGGATGTCATCAACCCGTACATGTATGAGTTGAGGATGCATCCCAAGGAGTTGATTATCAAGGATGGGAAGGTGCAGATGAAAGAAGTTTGAGGCCCTAAAGGAGAAGGAAATATGGAAGATAAGATGGAAGCATTGGAACAGGAAGTTTTCAGGTGCAACAAGATGGCAGAACGCGAGGTGGATATCATCCATAAGATAAGTTCAGAACTCATCACCAAGCACAAAGAGGAAGTTGCTGAGCTCCAAGAAGAAATCTTCTCACTTCTTTAGACCACCAACCAACTACAAGCACAACTCTATGACATACAAAACCAAAACTGTGAGTATGAGGCTAGATTTAATTGCATAAGCTCTGCAGCTAGTTTCAGGATTGTGAAAACCCGGACGTCCTTTTAGGATGGGGAACCTTTGCCTTGGAAGTTTGATGATGATAAGAGAACACCGCCACCACCGAAGGAGTAATTCGTCATTAGGTTTGGCATCCCCTTGGCTTGTTCCAAGCTTGGGGGAGTGCCGCAGTATCACATCATTATTTGTTTATCGTTTACCTTTTTAGTAGAGCTATATCTTTGGTAGAGAAGTTATCTTATAGGTTGGTTTGCATATGGAAGTATCTCTCCTTTAGTTGATTATCTATGTATCCCTTGGTGTGAGTGCCTTTATGGAATATTAATGAGAATTTTCATCTTTTACTTTTTGCACTTCTTATTTTAGTTTGCAATCTCTATTATATGATTGATCTTGTTGATCAGTATTGGCAACACTTTGGGAGCATCAAGTAAATCTAAATTGGTTTTGGCAAACCGAGCTCTGGTCAGTAGCAACACTTTTTGAGGTTTGAAAAGAAAAGAGAAAAAAGCTTATATGTATTTTGTATCATTTATTTTCCTTCTTGATTAGCTCATAAGCTTTGGCTTTATCACTTGTAGGTTTGCTTGTTTCTTTCAACTCTTTTGCTTGCTATCTAACCTTGCCAGCCAAAAACCTGTTTTGAGAAGGCATACTTCTCATGCTTCCAATCCCTTTGAACCAAAACATGTGCCATTTGTGTCCACCATATCTACCTATTAGCATTATTGCTATTCCAAGAAAATTCTCAAGCTTCATCTATCTTTCGAATTAAAAACTATTTTGTTATGTGAAAAATAGTTAGTAAAGCTCTCACAAACTTAATGGCACACCTTATTTTCTTGCCCCTAATATACTTGAACCATTGCGTCATCGAAGTTGTATATGCTTGCATATATACGTTGGGATTAGCAGAACCGTGCTGTCAAAGGGAACGCTTTCAACACGTATGGATACATATCCAGTTGATATCATCCTCGTTTGTTTGCGGATGTCGTCGGTGTGAAATAATAAGGGAGCTTGTAAGTCCATGGAGTGATGTATGTGTGTTAGAGAAACGCCTGGGCCGCTAGCCTAAGCCATGCCTAATCATGGTGGAAACTTGAAGCATCCTCAATAAAAAGCTATGCATATAGTAAATAAAAAAATCGCCGAGATGCTCACTGTTTGCTTGCCTTGTCATTTTGATTATGGGATAGCTCCTGTATCATGTGCAAGGGGTAACCCGTTGGCGGTTCTTTATGATACACATGTACTTACAATGACAAGAACTTACCAGTGACTAAAGTTGAGTAGCATGAGAAGCGGCCCTCGTACTCAAGGGACATGAGATTTCCAACTTATATTTCGTCAAGCATATACTCCATCCTTATTCACTTTAACCTTAATCATCTGAAGATGCTTATGATAGGGGCAATGAGGGCTCAAAGCTAGTAAGTACCATAATATTTTGGAAGCTCTTTATGACTTGAAATCCCTGCTTCCCTCTATGAAGGGACCTTTCTCCTATTTTCTGAGTTGAGTCAGTAAACCTACTTCCTATGTATCTCCAGCAAGCATTTGAGTTGTTGTATTTCAAGCATTCATATGGTGATTTATTCAATCATGTTCTTTATTTTTCCTTGTTTGCACAAGACTCTTATCTATTGAGTATTACTTTGAAAGTCATCATTGTGAAAAACCTTTTTGAGCAAAGAGTACTCCTGTTTTAAAACTTCTTCAAAAGCTTTATTTGTGAATTTGTTTGCCAGCTGTTCTCTGGCCAAGAACAATAGTTTGCCAATTCCAATTATGATTTATCTTTATGCATCTCTATTGTGACTCCTGTACTTGTTGCAAGCTAAGTTATATAATTGTGAGTTGCTTTATTCTATGAGTTGGGTAATGGTAAGTGTGATGCTTCTTGTCCGTATTCTTTTATAGACACTTCACTCCATAAACCTGTGGACATGTGAAAGAACATGTGGGCCCCCATGTGTGGTTTTGGTAATTAATGACAATCTCTATGGACTAATGCTTGTATCAAGTTGTACTTGTAGGAATTGTCCATAGGAAATGCTTGAACCACATGTTGGCTTCAAGGTTTGGAGAATAAGAAAGTGAAGAGGATCAAGTGGTGACCAAGGTGTTCAAAGAGTGCTCCACAGATTGGTCATGTGAGAGTTAAACCTATGGCAAATATGTCTTGAAGAATAAGATGGAGTAATATCTCTGGTGCACCTTCAAGGCATCAACATAATGAAGAAAAGAAGAAATGATGTACAAGCTAAAGATGTGCAATATCTAGAAGATCTCATGGTTGAAGCTTGCCATCCTCGGTGATCATGGATCGATGAAGACAAGGTTAAAGTAAAGGTTTCCTCATGTTGTATGGGGGAGTAACTTGCAAGTCTTCATCAAGAAAGTGCGTACAAGAGCAATCAAGAAAGGTGTTCCATCTTGAGAAGGACAAGATCGTCTACATCATAATCAAGTGGAATATGCACAAGGCAAAGGTATGATATTGATAGGGTTTCCTTCTTACCGGTCTCGTGGTGATAGTTGGGGAGACCGGTTTATAGGATAGATAACCGTACTATCAAGAGGGGCTCTCAAGTGAGTAACTCGATCATATCTTTCAGAGAGAGCTCAGACCTTTGCATACTTAGCATCATCCTTTCTTGGTTGTTATTTGGATCTTATCCATGTGAGGTTCTAGAGCTTGTGGTAATATTCATAACAAGCTCTAGTTCATCAAAAACGGATTTCCCTTTTATATCATATTCCGTTTTTGATCTTTGAGGTTTTTTCGGTTTCTCACCAAGAGAGGTATCTCACATTATTATACATGAAATGCTCTCTCTTGGTGGTATCCAATATTTTCAACAAAATAGGTTTCGGGTCAATCGAAGTTTCCAAACTCTAGATATCGCCATTTGAAGTTTGCCTCTTTTTTGGTCCAGAACGGAGTCTCCGGTGTGGTCCGGAGTTGCCGGATGTGTTTCCGGTGGTGACTTCAGAATCATGGCAGGGACATACTGTATGGGGGTCCGGAGCAAGGTCCGGAGGCTACTCCGAAATCTCCGGTCTTTGCTCAGTCTGGAGTTTCCAGTGTTGGAGGACCGGAGTCTCCGGCCAAGTTGCGTCGTGGCTGGTCCAGGTCATTCAGATAGGTGGTCCGGAGGTTGGGCCAGAATCTCCGGTGTAGACCTGAGTCTCTGGTCTGACTTTTCCCCAACGGGCAGAAAACGGTTAGAAATCTATGGGCCTATAAAAAGGGGCCCTTCTTCCCCAATGTCAATGCTCGAGTTTTAACAGGCTTTCTCATCCATTCTTGAACCTCTTGAGCTTGCTCCCCCTTCAATCCCTCTCTTGATTATTGCATATACTTTAGGGATTTGAAAGAGGAGATCTAGATCTACAATCCCACCAATCCATCTCTCTTCTAAGTGAGGGAAACATCTTGGGATCTAGATCTTGGAGTCTTTTGTGGATTTCCTCCATTGTTCTTCCTCTCTTATTCCTCCACAAGCTTTTGTAGCTTTGGTGGAATTTGGGAGAGAAGGATTTGAGCACTACTTGTGTTCTTGCCATTGCATTTGGTGCATCAGTTTGAGTTCTCGGTGAGGATTCGTTTGAGTGAAAGTTGAGAAGCTTTTTACTCTTGGGTTCTTGGAACCCTAGACGGTTTGTTGGTGTTGCAGGTTGTGGCCTTGGTGGCGTTTGTTGGGAGCCTCCAATTAAGTTGTGGAGAAGTGCCCCAACCTTGTGAGAGATTCCGGTTTGCCACCGACAAGTGCACCGATAGTGGAAGTGTGGATCGATACCGTTGGGGTAAGATTAAACAGAGAATAAGGGAGGCCTTTTGTGGCGTAGGTGGTTAGATACCACCCCTCTCCAAACGAGACGTACTCCATGTTGGGAGGAACTCGGTAAAATATCGTTGTCCCCGCGTGCCTCGGTTATCTCTATACCCGAGCTCTTTACTTATGCACTTTACATTGTGATAGCCTTCGTGCTTGAAGTAATATATATCTTGCTATCACTTTGTTGCTTGTATTGATTAGCATAAGTTGTTGGTGCACATAGGTGAACCTTAGTTGTTCTAGGTTGTTCTTAACAAAGTAAACACTAGTTTTATTCCGCCTTTGTTAAGCCACTCTAGGAAAAGTTTTTATCGCCTATTCACCCCCCCTCTAGGCGACATCCGTATCCTTTCAACATGTTTACTGAGCTCAGTTTTTGCTTGGGGACAAGCAAAGGTCTAAGCTTGGGGGGAGTTGATACGTCCAATTTGCATCACCATTCTATATCATAATTTTCATCTATTCACTGATATATTTATTATTAACAGGTGATACTTATGTCTTTTCCTCTATTTTTGCATATTGGATGATTCTTGGAGGATGGACTGCCGGAGTTATGTTTTTGATGGAAAAAGAGGTGTTTTGATGCAATTTCGCGAAGATCAGAAAAATACTAGAAAAATATTGGAAAATTATATTTTCCCGAAAGACGAAGGAAGACAGAAGGGGAGGAGTAGTTGGGCCATAGGGGGCCCGCACCC
The DNA here is from genome assembly GCA_916181665.1 of Avena sativa. Classification (NCBI taxonomy): domain Eukaryota; kingdom Viridiplantae; phylum Streptophyta; class Magnoliopsida; order Poales; family Poaceae; genus Avena; species Avena sativa. Next base: position 113,357,149 of record OV702283.1, read on the forward strand.
TCCTAGGCGCGGGTCCCCCTAGGTCACGCCTAGGGCAGGTGTGGCCCACCTGGCCGGCCTCCGACTCCACCCTCTCGCCTATATATTCATCTCGGAACCCTTCCGCCACCTCTGCGAGGCGGAAAACATCGAGAGAGAAAGAGATCTCCGGCAGACAGATTTCTGCAGGGAAAATTCCTTCCCGGAGAGGGGATATCGTCGCCATCAACACCGTCGTCAAGCTAGACTTCATTGGGATCATCATCATTATCAACACCATCATATCCACCAGCACCATCATCACCACTCCATCCCGTTGTAACAATTGTGTTGAATACTTGCATAGTTCTTAGGGGAAACTTTCCCGGTGTTGATTACTATTGTAGTTCATTTTTGTGAGTGGAACCATTAGATTATTGTTTATGTTCAGATTGTTATCCATTACCATATCATCTTTGATCTTGATCCATATGATGTCTTGTGAGTAGTTCATTTAGTTCTGGAGGACACGGGAGAAGTCATGTTGTTAGTAGTGGATTTGTGTTGAGTTATTATTCAATGGTTTAGTATTTAATTTGTGGTGCTATTCTTCTAGTGGTGTCATGTGAACATCGACTACATGATACTTAACCATTTATGGGCCTAGGGAAATGCATTTTGTATTTGGCTACTAATCATGGGATTGCCGGAGTGACAGAAACCTAAACCCCCATTAGGACACCTTTGCACAAGGAAGTGTAGAATCTCAGAGTTTAAGGCTGTGGTTAGTTTTATATATTAATTGCTTTCCCGTAGTTGTGGATGCTTGCAGGGGGTTTAATCAAGTATGCATTAGTCCAAGTAAGGTCGATACATTAGCACAGATTCACCCACACAACACTTACAACACCACAGAAGGGTACTCAACTATTTGAAGCAAAAGCACTTGACAGAATTCCCATGTGTCCTCGAGAACGTTTGGTCCTTATAAGTATTTCCATCGGCTTGTCCTTTGCTTAAAAAGGATTAGGCCACTTGCTGCAGTTGTTCGTTGTCTTTATTACTTGCACTTTGTTTTTTTTCTTTATTAGAAAATCCCTAAAAATCTGTTTGCTAAGTATTTACAGAGATTTCCTACTCCCTACCACTAGTCAACACCTTCTGCTCCTCGTTGGGATCGACACTCCTATTTATCGAAAGTACTACGATACACCTCCTATACTTATGGGTCATAATCCTGCACCTCGCCCCGCTTGGCCACGGCCTGCACCTCGTCCCACTTGGCCACGGCCTGAACCTCGCCCAGCTTGGCCCCGTCCTGCACCTCGCCCCGCTTGGCTATGTCCACGATCGGCTTGCCCCGCTTGGCTGCTGCCATTGGAGCGCAAGTCTTCGACGCGGACATGCTCAATCTCGGGCTCCCCTTGCTCCTCTGCGCATATGTCGATTAAGAATAAAAATCAGTTTACCGAAATTGAATCAAACAACGATGAACAACACCATACCATCGTCGCTTTCTTCAAAGACATAGGCGTAGTTCAAGTCGATAGCCACACCGTCGTACTAATCTTCAATGGCGTCCTAGTCTATAGGACCCTCGGTATCCATGGGAGAGAAGGAGAGAAAAGAAATGGAGGCGATGGGATAATGCACAATGGCACACGATGGAGTATTTATAGAGTGCACGAGTGAGAGGCTGAAAATTCCATTAGATTTTTTTAGAAATGGCGCCATGGTTTAGTTCCCTACTAAGTGCAGCTCTCTTCATGAAAATCAAACGGAAATTTTATTGCTAATTCGCGCCATTGGAGCAGCCATGGCGGGACTAAGTTTTTCCTGGGAAGAGAGAAGGCATGGTGGAGACCGAAGCGAGGAGTCGTGCGTGGTAGGAGCTGGCTAGTGCATGCATGCGTATTAATGTAGGGAGGATGGACAGCGTCGCATGCTTCTCAACCATACACAAGGGTGTTTCGGTCTAGATTTTTTCCTTCACAGCGCTGCATGGAGCTTATTGATATGCGGGTTAGGGCTAAAACGTATCCTAAATTGGGAGCGAGAGAGTAAATGTTTTCCAAGTTTTAATTGTTCCTATAAAAAAATCTAAAATACATCCTATTATCAAAGGCCTAATAACATGCTAAGATACACTTAATGTGAAGAACCGAAGTGCATGTGGGTAGAGGACAAACTACGAGTCCCCTTGTGCCACTAGGGAGGGGTCGCCCATTGGGCAGGAGGCGTTGCGTGAGCGCCTGTGCGCCACAAATTTGGCATGTCCAGGTTCGACACTTGATCCTACGGATTGGAACGTGCAGTACATACATACCGGTCGTGAAGACATGGTTCCACCGGTGCATCACTTTACTGGCAGGAACGGACCAAATTAAGTTAGACTAGTACTAATAGAATAACTATTGCTAGCTTCCACCGGTCACGGCGTGTCATGTAGCTAGACTGCACGTACGTATGCATGGGCCCTCGTCTTTCAGATAATTAAGTTTCTTGCCACGTAAGGCTTCATATCTCTACCTACGTGGACATTTCAACGCCAGGGCTCCCGCGTTCCCTCCGTTCACGTGTACATCTAGTTTTTGCGTAAGTCAAACATAACTAAATTTGACTAACTTTATAAAAAAATATAGAAATATATATTACATCAAATTGACATATTATGAAACGAGATTTAAAAATAAATCTAATAGTAACAATTTAGTGTCATAAATGTTAGTACATTGTTTTAAAAGTTAGTCAAACTTTACTACGTTTGACCTAAAACAACACTAAAAATACACTTATTTACTTACGGATAGAGGGAGTAACGCTTGTTTGTCCACATCTCGCCCTCCACCTGATCTCTCATGTAGGCGGCGGATCCAACCGGCACACGCGACGTGGCCTGCAATATAAAGGTTTTGCGCTACACTTTTTACGAACAACCACTTCTCTACTACTCCCTTTGTTTTAAAATATAAAATATTTTAATTTTATATAAAATAAATATATCTAAACTTTCTTTATATATAGGTTCACTAAGGTTTAAGGTAAATCTGCACACTAAAAATAATCTAGATACATTTTTTTTATAAACCTAAAATATCTCATATTTTAAAACAGAGGAAGTACCTTCTTCTTCCACTGGACCAACGATGGATGGCCATGATCCGGCTCAAGACCACTGGTGGTACAACGACGGCGACTAGCCGGCCTGCGAGGCCGCCACCATTGCGGCCGAGGACAACTTCCTCAGCATGTTGGTAACTCGAAGTATGTACGTCAGGCCAGCTATTACTCTATGGCTTAAGGCTGAGCAAAACGGAGCGATATGAGGTCCTTGCGGGCGTTTTGCCAATTTTGTGCGGCTGCATGTGGGCCTCTCTATTGCCAGGACTCCATATTGTCGGGACTAGTACATGCAGAATCTGTCCGGGGTCGTTCATACGCATGATCAATAGTATTGTTTAAGTAATGCTCCATCAATCAATCAATCAATCAATACTAGATGATACCCCGCGCGTTACGACGGGACACTTACCGAAACACAATGGTATAAAAGTAAACATCTTTTATTCGTAAGAAGCATATTCCTTAGCGGATTTATGGGTATGTTAATCCGCAACAATGCACTTTTCCATTTGCACATAGAGAGAAACATGTTTAAGAAATTGTTAGTTATACCAATTGTCTATCTACTAATTTACACAAAGGTAGGTTCGTCCGCACCTGGTTTTGGTTCCGATTTTTCGTTGGACGGATTTACCCCTGGCTATTTGATTATATTACAGGGGATGCCACCGCTAAGTCAGATGCCTGTTCTTTCTTGGTTGGTCGTCTTAATTTTCCGTCTGCCGTCGAAATGACTACTTTACCCCTGGCTGTTCTCAGATATTACCCACGCTGCCACTGCAAAGTCAATCGATCCAGTTTCCCATCCCCACGAAGCCAAGCCTCCTCGATCCAGTTTCCCCTCTGGCCGCCTGGCAAGTCGGCGCCGCCGCTTGGATCCCTCCAGGCTCCAGCTACGGACATGCCTCCTGATCCTTCCCCATCTCCGGCAGTCCATCCCCGCGCCCCCGCCTCCACACAGCTACTGCCTACCGGCTTCCATGGCCGCCTCCACGCCGATCGAAGCCCTGCCAGACCCTTGCCCCGCCGCCGCGGCATACTCCTCTATGCCGCCGCGGCGCCTCCCACTCCGGAGGATATGGTGCCAGACCCTTGCCCCGCCACCGCGGCATACTCCTCTATGCCGCCTCCCACTCCGGAGGATATGGTGGCCCACGCCGTCGCCCCCATCAAGGCTGCCTTCCTCCGTCCGCCTCCCGTCCGTGAAACCCCCACCAAAGAGGAGAGCAGGGCCAGCGGCGCGATTCCCTCGTAGAAGAAGACCAAGCACCAGTTCAGGCGCGAGCGCGAGCAGGTAAGCCCCCATAGCACCGAACGCGAGCTGCTTGCTGTGATGCCCCAGTGTTACGGAGTTCTGCGTGAGTGCTAGGTGCTTGTGGTAATGCCCGTATGTGGCTGCTCCGGACTTAGATGACATTTTCGTCCTACCGTATCTATTTGCTGAAAATTGATTGTTTAAAGAATTTTGACTTTAGTCCATGCAAAGTAAGAACTAGACATAGTCACGCTGACCTTGGTCCAAGAATTTTAGGATACATAGTTTATAGCAAGAACTAGACACAGTCACACTGACCTGGGACTAATGCATTTCCTTTAATTCTTTTTGGCCTCAGACTCAAGATTTCCGACCTTCAATGGGAGAAGAGAGTCATGTAACTGCTTGTACGGTACATTTTGCAAGCAACTAATTGCAGACTAGCTCGTGATACCATCCTTTTTGTCAGAGTAGTTAGGGGGAAAGGCTAAAATGGATTTAGTTGGACACGTCGAGTCAAAGCGAAGCAGTCCAAAACTTCTATATATCTAATTATATATGTTTTTAAAAATACAAAAGTCAGCAAATGTGGACATGATATAATAATAATCTGATTTCAGGTTTCATGTTTTCGTAATAAAGAAGTGGATACGTGACAGATATACTGATTTCATATTTCCTGCCTCTTTTCACCCCAACTTGTTTTGTCACAAGCATAAGTAATTGTCGATGTAACAATAGTTACTTTGTGGCTCAAATAGCACCTGCATGTATAGATTAATTCCTGATGTTGTCATGGTGTAATATGTCTCGAGGAGATTTAAATATCGGCAATGTTGTGTACAGTATTGTTAGATGCTGGGGCAAAGTTCACATGCATATAATCTAGACACTCCTAATCCTACTTAGCTACAGCATATCATCTGGACACTCATAATCCTACTTAGCTATATGAACATGTGATAGCTTGTTACATATATTGTTAGTCTATATGACCACTAAAGCCTTGATCATTTGAAATGTTAAGCAACTAATCGCAGATGTGCAGCTCTAGCAGTCTTTCCCAAAGGTATTTCAAATGCAGTACGAATGCAATTTCAGAATTGGTAGCCGAATATCTTCTTCGAATCAGGCTTCCACCCCGCTTTATAAATAAAGCCACGTCATCGAATATCAACATAGAGACCAAAAGTTAAGAGCACATATGTCACGTCTGTGTTGGCAGGTAAGAGCACATATGTCACGTCTAGGTTTGCTTGCAAAATGCCATTCAAACTTATTACCACAGAAATTGATAGAGTTCTACATCTGTAGATTTCATCACCTAGGGATGATTAAAACCACACTTCTGCAAAAGTTAAAGAAACAGAAAGAAGTAGAATTCCATACATCGAGCTATAAATTAGAAAGCCTAACTTTTTTAGGAAGGTGTTCTTAGTGATATTGTATATGAGGTCCATTCACTAGAGTTATCGTGAGTAGGTAATGTCGTCTACCGCTCCTACCTTGATAAATTTAAACCTTATTAGTCAACATTTTCTAGAACCTTGATTTCTTGTGTGTTTTCATGTTTAGCAGACTGTGACAATTACTACATATGCACAGTGGCGAACACTGTTTTCTTCATGATACTTAGAATTGCAATCAACATGTTGACTAATTTAAATATTGTTTTATCTTCCTAGGTTAGCATGTGCAGATGAGCATATCCAGACTCGAATTAATCTTCCGCAGATAAAAATGATGAGCTAGAGAAGAATCCATGTTTGCATTATAACCGTGACTTAGCGAGGGAACTGTATTTTACCATGTGTAGATGTTGACATAAAGCAGAAAGATGTACTCCTATACTTCATATGCAATATACATTACCATTTTTTTTATTAAGAGACATATTGTTTGTAAACTTTTATCTGTCAAGTATAACCAATTATAATATCATTGGCTGATACATAAGTAACCGTAGCAACGCACGGGTATTTAGCTAGTATAAATAATTATCGCAATGCAATTTCTTATTGTAATGCAATCCTTCGTGGTCTTTACATCCTTGCCTGCAAATTGGATTGTTGTAACTACTTCAAGAAAATGACAGAACCATGTGGAACAAAATGTTTTCCATATTGTACTTTAGAAATCGATTGATAACCCACTTGGGATGAAAAAATTATGGGAAGTAATAGATCTACACATGTTTTTCTCATATAAATTATTATATATACCTATAATGATGGTAGCGTAGGTATATATCTTTCATATGGATAGCACCACTAGTGGAAACGAGGCCTTTGGTTGAGCCTGAAAATGGGCTTTAACACCGGTTCTTCTACGAACCGGTGTTAAAGGGGGGGTGGGGGGGCGTACTAGCGTGGCCCGTGCAGCAAAAAGGAGCCCCCGCACGAACCGGTATTAAAGGCCCCTGCACCAGTGGCCCGCGCAGCCCCCCCTTTAACACCGGTTCGTGTTCGTGGCTTGAACCGGTGTTAAAGGGGGGCTATATAACACACCGCAGCCCACACCCCTCTCTTCCATTTTTTCACTCTCTCATTTTGGAGCCTAGCAAGAGGGTGTGAGGTGTGCTAGTTTGTGTTTTTTTCCTATGCACAAGAGGTGTTCGGTGAAATGCCCGAGAGCTCAAAATAAGTTTTCTCGTTGCTCTTTCCTTCTCGGTCGAGGTCGGCAACTATCCTTTCATGTGTCATTGATGTACTATATATAAATGGTCATCTTCCTATTAATTTTTGATATATACTATATATTAATGCAGATGAACCAGCAATGGATGTACGCTGACTGACGCATTTCCGAGTACATTACAGGCATCCAAAATTTCATCGTTGTGGCTAATGCAAACCATGGTCACAATGGTTTTATGTGTTGTCCGTGTGTTCACTGTCAGAACAAGAAAGACTACTCAAATACCAGAACCATTCACGCCCACCTGCTTCGATCCGGTTTCATGCCCAGCTATAATTGTTGGACCAAGCACGGAGAAAAAGGGGTTGTGATGGAAGACAACGAAGAAGAAGAGGATGATGACAACTATCATAATATGTATCCTGAATATGATGATACTACAACGGGGGTAGATAATGAAGATCAAGAGGCAGCAGATTGGCCCGCTGATGACGATCCTGGTCGGACCATTACTGATGCAAATGAAGAATGTGAAACTGAAAAGGAGAAGGAGAAGCTGGAGCAGATGTTAAAGGATCACAAAACATTGTTGTACCCAACTTGCGAAGATGGCCACAAAAAGCTAGGTACCACACTAGATTTGCTGCAATGGAAGGCAGATAACGGTGTGACTGACAGCGCATTTTCAAAGTTGTTGGTAAAAATGAAGAATCTTCTTCCAAGAAATAATGAGTTGCCCGACATTAAATACCAAGCAAAGAAGGTTGTCTGCCCTCTAGGATTAGACGTGCAGAAGATACATGCCTGCATTAATGACTGCATCCTCTACTGCGGTGAGAAGTACGAGAATTTGGATGTATGCCCGGTATGCACTGCACTGTGGTATAAGATCAGACGAGACGATCCTAGCGATGTTGAGGGTGAGGCCCCTAAGAAGAAGGTTCCTGCCAAGGTTGTGTGGTATGCTCCTATAATACCATGGTTAAAACGTCTCTTCAGAAATAAAGAGCATGCCAAGTTGTTGCGATGGCACATGGAAGACCGTAAGAAAGACGCGATGTTGAGACACCCCGCTGATGGGTCACAGTGGAGAAAAGTCGAGCGAGAGTACCCGGACTTCGCACATGACGCAAGGAACTTAAGGTTTGGTCTAAGTACAGATGGCATGAATCCTTTTGGTGAGCAGAGCTGCAGTCACAGCACCTGGCTTGTGACTCTATGTATCTATAACCTTCCTCCTTGGTTGTGCATGAAGGGGAAGTTCATTATGATGTCAGTGCTCATCCAAGGCCCGAGGCAACCCGGCAACAACATTGATGTGTACCTAAGGCCATTAGTTGAAGAACTTTTACAGCTGTGGGCCAAACCAGGTGTACGTATGTGGGATGAGCACAAAGGGGAGCCATTTGACCTACGAGCATTGCTTTTCGTAACCATCAATGATTGTCCTGCTCTTAGTAACATTTCAGGGCAGACAAACAAGGGATACAATGCATGCACATACTGTTTAGATGAGACTGAAAGTGTATATTTGGATAAATGTAAGAAGGTTGTGTACCTAGGGTATCGTCGATTTCTTCCGAACCTGCATCCAGTAAGAAAGAAAGGCAATCGTTTCAAACGTTTGGCAGAACCCCGGAGGAAGCCTGTCCTCCGTACCGGTGAGGAGGTATTTGGTATGGTCAAGGACCTAGAAGTAATCTTTGGAAAAGGTCCTGGCAGTATATCTGTTCCGAATGACGATGCCGGACACGCGCCCATGTGGAAGAAGCAATCTATATTTTGGGACCTACCCTATTGGAAAGTCTTAGAGGTCCGCTCTTCAATCGACGTGATGCACGTGACGAAGAATGTTTGCGTGAACCTGCTAGGCTTCCTAGGAGTGTATGGGAAGACAAAAGATACACCGGAAGCACGGCAGGACCAGCAACGTTTGAAAGAACCTGAAGAGCCTATGCATCCTGAGAACGAGAAGGGTAAACGATGCCACTTAACTCCTGCCAGCTATGCTCTTACCAAAGCAGAGAAGGAAATCTTTTTTGAATGCCTGAGCAGTATCAAGTGTAGGGTTTCGTAGCATGGAAAACAAAAAATTTCTATCGCATACAAACAAACAAGCCAAGATCTATCTACTAGATTGTAGCAACGAGTCGATGGAATAACTTACCCTCGAAGATTCCAAAGTGTTTAACGAGAGCGGATTCTCGTGGGTGATGTAGTCGTACTCTTCCCGATCTCAAGATCGTTTAGACGATCCTTCCGGCGCTGCGTTCCGGCAGCGCTCCCGCAGTCGGTCACACGTTCGGTACTCGACGAAGACCTTCCTCTCCCTTGTTCCAGCAGGCAGCGGAGGTTGTAGCACTCTCCTCGCGATTCCGGCAGCACAACGGCGTGGTACCGGAAGTAGAGGGGAGATCCCGCAGGGCTTCGCCTTAAGCCGGAGCGAGTATGGTGGAGTATGAGAGAGAACTATTAGTGGTCTAGGGTTTAGACACACCAATTAGAAGGCTCTAATCCGAAGGCTAGTGCAATTAGAAGCTCTAAACCAAAGCGTCTCTAAACCGGAGTCTAGGGCTAGGATTTAGATTAGAGGATAGGAACTTGTGTGTACAGAGGAGGAGGCCCTGCCCCTCCTTTTATAGGTGGGAGGGGCGGCCAAGGGGAGGGAGTCCCTCCCCAAGTCGGCCTTGGGTGGCGCGCCGGCTTGGAGAGGAGGGACTCCTCCCCCAAGTCGGTTTCAACCTCCTCTTGCTTGTTTCCCACAGTTTCCTGTTTTAGCCGTTTGACTTTCAAATTGGCCATTTGACTTTTCAGTTTTAGGATTCAATTTAATCCTTTATTTGGAACAGCGAGAACACTTAGTACATGATGCAATCATTCCAATATGTAATGACACATTCATGTACCCCTTCCCCCCCGGAGTGCCGGACATTCCGGAACCTTCTAGAACATTCCCGATGAAAACACCGGAATCATTTCCGAACTCCGAAACGGGACTTTCCTTATATGAATCTTATTCTCCGGACCATTCCGGATCACCTCGTGATATCCCAGATCCCATCCGAGACTCCGAACAACATTCGGTCTCTTTCTCATAATACCATAACTACTCAAACAACGTCGAATCCTTAAGTGTGTCTCCCTACGGTTCGTGAATTATGCGGACATGATCGAGACACTTATCCGAACAATAACCAATAGAGGAATCTGGAAATTCATATGGCTCCCACATATTTCTACGATTACTTTGCGATCGAATGAACCACTTACATACGATACCAATTTCCCTTTGTCTCACGATAGTTTACTTATCCGAGGTCATGATTGTCGGTATCTCTGCATACCTAGTTCAACCTCGTTACCGATAAGTACTCTTTTCTCGTTCCCGTGATATGTGATCCCTTGTGAGCCAGTCACATGCTTGCAAGCTAATTGGATGACATTCCACCGAGAGGGCCCAGAGTATATCTATCCGTCATATGGATGGACAAATCCCACTCTTGATCCATGTGTCTCAACCAATACTTTCCGAACACTCAATGCCACCTTTATAGCCACCCAGTTACGGTGTGGTGTTTGATGTCATCAAAGCATCCATCTGGTAAAGGTGATATGCATGATCTCATGGTCGAAGGAATTAGGTTACTATGTATCAGAAAGCATATAGCAATTGAACTATTGAAATGACTTGATCTTTATGCTACGCTTATCTATAGGAGTATGTCCACCATATCATTCTCCTAACGATATGATATTGTTGTTGATAACATCTCAATGTTCATGATAGGGAAACCACAATCATTTATCAACCAACAAGCTAGTGAAGTATAGAGGCTATACTAGGGACTTCAAATTAAGTTTACAAATCACACGAGTATCAATGTTTCCTTGTTAATACTATTATAGCATGAATGTAAACATTTATCATAAACACAAAGATATAATAATAACTACATTTATTATTGCCTCTAGGGCATATCTCCAACAGTCTCCCACTTGCACTAGAGTCATCTAATCTAGATTACATGGTAATATACCAAACACCCATGGCAGTTTGGTGTTGGTCATGTTTTGCCCTCGGGAGAGGTTTAGTCAACGGATCCGCCACATTCAGATCTGTGTGTACTTTGCAAATCTTTATATCCCCATCCTGGATATGTTCTCGAATAGCGTGAAAACGTAGCTTGATGTGCTTCAGCTTCTTGTGTGACCTTGGTTCTTGCGCATTGGCTATGGCGCCCATGTTATCACAGTAGATAGACATTGGGTCCAGCGCACTAGGAACCACACCCAGCTCTGTAATGAACTCTTTCATCCATATCGCTTCTTGTGAAGCCTCCGAAGCAGCCATGTATTCCGATTCAGTTGAAGATCTCGCCACAATGCTTTGCTTTGCACTCCTCCAGCTAACTGCTGCACCATTCAAAATAAATACGTATCCGGATTGTGATTTAGAATCATCCGGATCGGTGTTCCAACTAGCATCGGTGTAACCGTTAACAACGAGCTGTTCATCACCTCCATAAGAAAGAACCATATCCTTAGTTCTTCTCAAGTACTTAAGGATGTTTTTGACCGCTGTCCAATGATCCACTCCTGGATCACTTTGATATCTGCTAGTTAAACTAACAGCATATGCAATGTCGGGTCTAGTACATAGCATGGCATACATTAGAGATCCTATGGCTGAGGCATAGGGAGTCTTACTCATCCTTTCTCTATCTTCTGCCGATGTTGGACTTTGAGTTTTACTCAAGGTCGTATTGGGCAACATGGGCAAGAACCCTTTCTTGCTTTCTTCCATTCCAAACCTCTTTAGAACTTTGTCCAAATATGTACTCTGTGACAATGATATTTGGCGTTTCGATCTATCTCTGTAAATCTTTATGCCTAATATGTAAGCTGCTTAGCCAAGATCCTTCATTGAAAAACTATTATTCAAATATTCTTTGACACTATTAAGAAGGTCTACATCATTCCCAATCAACAATATGTCATCCACATATAGTATTAGGAATGCTACAGAGCTCCCACTCACTTTCTTGTAAATACAAGCTTCTCCATAAGTTTGTATAAAACCAAAACTTTTGATTACCTTATCAAAACGTTGATTCCAACTTCGGGATGCTTGCTTCAATCCATAGATGGACCGTTGAAGTTTGCATACCTTGTTAGCATATTTAGGATCGACAAAACCTTTGGGTTGCATCATATACAACTCTTCATCAATATCTCCATTGAGGAATGCTGTTTTGACATCCATCTGCCATATCTCATAATCATAATATGCAGCGATTGCTAACATAATCCTTACAGACTTTAGCTTCGCTACTGGTGAGAAAGTCTCATCGTAGTCAACTCCTTGAATTTGTCGAAACCCTTTTGCGACAAGTTGAGCTTTATAGACAGTAACATTACCATCAGCATCTGTTTTCTTCTTGAAAATCCATTTGTTCTCGACAGCCTTCCGGCCATCCGGTAAGTCCACCAAAGTGCATACTTGGTTTTCGTACATGGATCCAATCTCGGATTTCATGGCGTCTTTCCATTTATTGGAATCTGGGCTCATCATCGCTTCCTCATATGTCTCGGGGTCATCGGTGTTGTCTACCAACATGACATTCATAACGGAATCATACCAATCTGGAGTGGTACGAGTTTTCGTTGACCTCCGAGGCTCTGTAGCAACTTCAACCGAAGTTTCATGATCAACATCATTAGCTCCCTCTCTAATTGGTGCAGGCACCACAGGAACTTCTTCCGGTGCTACACTACTCGCAATTTCGAGAGAAGGTTCGACAACCTCGTCGAGTTCTACTTTCCTTCCAGTCACTTCTTTCGAGAGAAATTCCTTCTCTAGAAAGGATCCATTCTTGGCAACGAAGATTTTGCCTTCGGATCTATGATAGAAGGTATACCCAATAGTTTCCTTCGGGTATCCTATGAAGACGTATTTTTCCGCTTTGGGTTCAAGCTTGTCCGGCTGTAACTTCTTTACATAGGCTTCGCATCCCCAAACTTTAAGGAACGACAATTTAGGTTTCTTTCCAAACCATAATTCATACGGTGTCGTTTCAACGGATTTAGACGGTGACCTATTTAAAGTGAATGCGGCTGTTTCTAATGCATAACCCCAAAATGATAGCGGTAAATCTGTAAGTGACATCATAGAACGAACCATATCTAAGAGAGTTCGATTACGACGTTCGGACACACCATTACGCTGTGGTGTTCCCGGCGGTGTCAATTGTGAAAGTATTCCGCATTTCTTCAAATGCTCGCCAAACTCGTAACTTAGATATTCACCTCCACGATCAGAACGTAGAAATTTAATCTTCTTGTTACGTTGATTCTCTACCTCACTTTGGAACTCCTTAAACTTCTCGAAAGTTTCGGACTTATGTTTCATGAAATAGATATACCCATATCTACTCAAGTCATCCGTGAAGGTAAGAACATAACGATAACCACCGCGCGATGCTACACTCATTGGACCACACACATCGGTATGTATGATTTCCAATAAGTCCGTAGCTCGCTCCATCATACCAGAAAATGGAGTCTTAGTCATTTTACCCATCAGACATGCTTCGCATCTTTCAAGTGATTCAAAATCAAGTGATTCAAGAAGTCCATCGGAATGGAGTTTCTTCATACGTTTCACTCCAATGTGACCAAGACGACAGTGCCACATATAGGTCGAATTATCGCTTGATTTCAAACGTTTAGCCTCAATGTTGTTTATATGTGTATTTCCACTATCGAGATTCAATAAGAATAGACCATCTATCAAAGGTGCATGTGCATAAAACATATTACTCATATAAATCGAACAACCATTATTCTCGGACTTAAACAAGTAACCGTCTCGCAATAAACAAGATCCCGATATAATGTTCATGCTCAACGCAGGCACCAAATAACAATTATTTAAGTATAAAACTAATCCCGATGGTAGATGAAGGGGTAGCGTGCCGACCGCGATCACATCAACCTTTGATCCATTTCCCACGCGCATCGTCACCTCGTTCTTCGCTAGCTTCCGTTTATTCTGCAGCACCTGTTTCGAGTTACAAATATGAGCAACCGAACCAGTATCAAATACCCAGGCACTACTACGAGTACTAGTGAGATACACATCAATAACATGTATATCAGATATACCTTTCTTCTTGATGTTGTCGTTCTTCAAATCCGCCAAGTACTTTGGGCAATTCCGCTTCCAGTGACCTTCTCCCTTGCAGTAAAAGCACTCAGTATCAGGCTTAGGTCCAGCCTTGGTCTTCTTCGCCGGCGTGGTAACTTTCTTACCACCCTTCTTGAAGTGTCCCTTCTGCTTAGACTTGCCTTTCTTGAATTTGGTGGTCTTATTGACCAACAACACTTGGTGCTCTTTCTTGATCTCCACTTCTGCAGATTTCAACATGGCAAAGAGTTCTAGCAACGTCTTGTTCATGTTCTGCATGTTGTAGTTCATCACAAAGTTCTTGTAACTTGGTGGTAGTGATTGGAGGACACGGTAAATCCCCAAAGCATTAGGAATCACTATACCCAAGCTTTGAAGTTTGTTTGCGTGCCCAGACATCTTAAGCACATGCTCACTGACGGAGCTGCCCTCTTCCATCTTGCAGTTAAAGAACTTTTCAGAAGCCTCATAGCTTTCAATTGCCGCATGAGTCTCAAAAATCAATTTGAGATCCTCGACAATATCATATGGGTCTGAATCCTCAAACCTTTTCTGAAGCTCCGATTCCAAACCATACAAGATAGCACACTGAACTATGGAGTACTGATTCTTTCGAGCGAGGTAAACATTCTTTACTTCATCGGGAGCATCAGCTGCAGGTAGGTCACCCAGCGGTGCATCCAGCACATAGGTCAAATTACCAGCTGTGAGGACAATCCTCAAATTGCGGAACCAATCCGCGAAGTTGCTTCCATTGTTTCTCTAGGAACGCATTAAAATTGATGGTAGGGGCTGCCATTGATCTACAACATATTTGCAATAGTTTAGACTAAGTTTATGAAAAATTGAGTTCAAATTAATTAACGTAATTAAACTAGGTGAACTCCCACTCAAAACAACATCCCTCACATTGTTTTAGTGATCACACGAACCAAATCTACTACATCAACACCGATCATCACGAGAGTTGATATAGTTTCAATGGCGAATAATCATCATGTTCATCATATCTACTATATGATTCATGCTTTACCTTTCGGTGATCCGTGTTCCGAGACCATGTCTGTACATGCTAGGCTCGTCAAGATCAAACCTTAGTTTCCGCATGAGCAAATCTGGCTTGCTCACGTTGTATACACTTGCAGAATCTAACACACCCGATCATCACGTGGGGCTTCGAAACAACAAGCTTTAGCAACGGTGCTAACTAAGGGTGAACACTTTATGACTTGAAATTCATGTGCATGAGGGATCATCTTATAATGCTACCGTCGTCTACTAAGCAATACAAGATGCATAAAGGATTAACATCACATGCAATTCAATATATATGTGATATGATATGGCCTTTCTTCTTTGTGCTTCCGATCTCTATCTTCAACCACGAACATGATCTCCATCATCACCGGCATTGCATCAAGGTCAATGACGCCTCTCCATGGTTGTCGTCCACCGGCTTCAACTATTACAACTACTTTGAATAGACACGCGGGTCTTAACATAAATTAAAGACAACCATATGGCTCCTGCCGGTTGCCAACTTACAATAAGGAACATTGCATACATCAAATATAATCACAATCATGGCCATATCACATCACTGCACACCCCTGCAAAACAAAGTTAGACGCCTCTACTTTCTTTGCATGTTTTACGTGGTTTGGGGCTTTCTATAAGTGTCGTTCTAACTTACGAACATGAACCACAACATTGACACAAGTATTGTTAATCACCCGTTGTGAATTGGAT
Organism: Avena sativa; assembly: GCA_916181665.1. Lineage (NCBI taxonomy): Eukaryota > Viridiplantae > Streptophyta > Magnoliopsida > Poales > Poaceae > Avena > Avena sativa. Next base: position 113,373,057 of record OV702283.1, read on the forward strand.
CTATACTATGCTAGGAGAAACAGGCACCCACAAAGCCACTTATGCAATACAAGTTGCATGTCAAGCGTGGAGCAAGTCTCATGAACGATGTCATGTAAGGTTATCCCGGGCCGCTTCATCCCAACATACCGCAAGATGCAAAGTACACAAGAAGCAATCGACAATAAAAGTATCAACGCCCACAATGACCATTGTGTTCTACTCGTGCAACAGATCTACATATAGACACGGCTCTGATACCACTGTAGGGTTTCGTAGCATGGAAAACAAAAATTTTCTATCGCATACAAACAAACAAGCCAAGATCTATCTACTAGATTGTAGCAACGAGTCGATGGAATAACTTACCCTCGAAGATTCCAACGTGTTTAACGAGAGCGGATTCTCGTGGGTGATGTAGTCGTACTCTTCCCGATCTCAAGATCGTTTAGACGATCCTTCCGGCGCTGCGTTCCGGCAGCGCTCCCGCAGTCGGTCACACGTTCGGTACTCGACGAAGACCTTCCTCTCCCTTGTTCCAGCAGGCAGCGGAGGTTGTATCACTCTCCTCGCAATTCCGGCAGCACAACGGCGTGGTACCGGAAGTAGAGGGGAGATCCCGCAGGGCTTCGCCTTAAGCCGGAGCGAGTATGGTGGAGTATGAGAGAGAACTATTAGTGGTCTAGGGTTTAGACACACCAATTAGAAGGCTCTAATCCGAAGGGTAGTGCAATTAGAAGCTCTAAACCAAAGCGTCTCTAAACCGGAGTCTAGGGCTAGGATTTAGATTAGAGGATAGGAACTTGTGTGTACAGAGGAGGAGGCCCTGCCCCTCCTTTTATAGGTGGGAGGGGCGGCCAAGGGGAGGGAGTCCCTCCCCAAGTCGGCCTTGGGTGGCGCGCCGGCTTGGAGAGGAGGGACTCCTCCCCCAAGTCGGTTTCAACCTCCTCTTGCTTGTTTCCCACAGTTTCCTGTTTTAGCCGTTTGACTTTCAAACTGGCCATTTGACTTTTCAGTTTTAGGATTCAATTTAATACTTTATTTGGAACAGCGAGAACACTTAGTACATGATGCAATCATTCCAATATGTAATGACACATTCATGTACCCCTTCCCCCCCGGAGTGCCGGACATTCCGGAACCTTCTAGAACATTCCCGATGAAAACACCGGAATCATTTCCGAACTCCGAAACGGGACTTTCCTTATATGAATCTTATTCTCTGGACCATTCCGGATCACCTCGTGATATCCCGGATCCCATCCGAGACTCCGAACAACATTCGGTCTCTTTCTCATAATACCATAACTACTCAAACAATGTCGAATCCTTAAGTGTGTCTCCCTACGGTTCGTGAATTATGCGGACATGATCGAGACACTTCTCCGAACAATAACCAATAGAGGAATCTGGAAATTCATATGGCTCCCACATATTTCTACGATTACTTTGCGATCGAATGAACCACTTACATACGATACCAATTTCCCTTTGTCTCACGATAGTTTACTTATCCGATAGTATATCTATCTGTCATATGGATGGACAAATCCCATTCTTGATCCATGTGTTTCAACCAATACTTTCCGAACACTCAATGCCACCTTTATAGCCACCCAGTTACGGTGTGGTGTTTGATGTCATCAAAGCATCCATCCGGTAAAGATGATATGCATGATCTCATGGTCGAAGGAATTAGGTTACTATGTATCAGAAAGCATATAGCAATTGAACTATTGAAATGACTTGATCTTTATGCTACGCTTATCTATAGGAGTATGTCCACCATATCATTCTCCTAACGATATGATCTTGTTGTTGATAACATCTCAATGTTCATGATAGGGAAACCACAATCATTTATCAACCAACAAGCTAGTGAAGTATAGAGGCTATACTAGGGACTTCAAATTAAGTTTACAAATCACACAAGTATCAATGTTTCCTTGTTAATACTATTATAGCATGAATGTAAACATTTATCATAAACACAAAGATATAATAATAACTACATTTATTATTGCCTCTAGGGCATATCTCCAACATCAAGGTCCCGTCTGGCTTCGCATCGAATATAAAGGGAATAATAAATATGGAAGAGAAAAAATTCCAAAACCTGAAGTCTCATGACTGCCACGTGATTATGACACAATTGCTTCCGATTGCATTGAGGGGGCTTCTACCTGAAAATATTCGAGTACCCATTATGAAGCTATGTGCATTCCTCAATGCAATATCTCAGAAGGTAATCGATCCAGAAAGCCTACCAGGGTTACAGACAGATGTGGCCCAATGTCTTGTCAGCTTTGAGTTGGTGTTCCCACCATCCTTCTTCAATATTATGACGCATCTCCTGGTTCACCTAGTAGAAGAGATTGCCATTCTCGGTCCTGTATTTCTACACAATATGTTCCCCTTTGAGAGGTACATGGGAGTCTTAAAGAAATATGTCCATAACCGTGCTAGGCCAGAAGGAAGCATCTCCAAGGGCTATGTAACAGAGGAGGTCATTGATTTCTGTGTTGATTTTATTCCTGACCTTAAGGCGATTGGTATTCCAGAATCACGACATGAGGGGAGACTGCATGGAAAAGGCACCCTAGGATGTAAAGCAATGATATGTAGGGACGGGCATTCTCTCAATAAAGCACACTACACGGTTTTACAAAGATCTATCTTGGTTGCCCCGTATATCAATGAACACAAGAGTTTACGCCTAAAACACCCGGGACAGTCTGATGAATGGATTATAAGTGAACACATGGCGAGTTTTGGCGGCTGGCTGCAAAGACTTCTCACGAATAATACCACTATTGGGGATCAATTGTACTTGTTGGCTAGGACACCATCTTCGATTGTATGTACTTTCCAAGGGTACGAGATAAATGGGAATACATTTTACACGATAGGCCAAGATAAAAAAAGCACCAACCAAAATAGTGGTGTCCGCTTCGATGCAGCAGAAGACAATGGGCAAAATACCATGTATTATGGGGTCATAGAGGAGATATGGGAACTTGACTATGGACCAAATTTTAATGTCCCCTTGTTTCGATGCAAATGGGTCAAGCTAACAGGAGGAGGGGTTGAGGTAGACAAGAAGTACGGAATGACAACAGTGGATCTCAACAATCTTATGAAGGTAGACAAGAACTTAGACGAACCATTCGTCTTAGCCAATGATGTGTCTTAGGTTTTCTATGTGAAGGACATGTCTACCAAACCGAAAAAAAGAAAAAATAAGCAAACAGATACATCACATGATGAGCCAAAGCGTCACATAGTTCTTTCAGGGAAAAGAAACATCGTGGGAGTGGAGGACAAGACAGTCATGTCAGAAGATTATAATAAGTTTGATGAAATTCCGCCCTTCAGAGTGAAGACTGACCCAACCATCCTGTTAAACGGTGCTGATATTCCATGGTTACGGCCAACGCGATCATAAGATTGACTATATGTATTAATTGAGCCATTTTTGGCACACATATGTATCTCAACATGGAAATCAATATCATATTTCTTCTGTTAATAGTATATGTATTAAATGAGCCATTTTTCTTCCTGCCATTTCTTCCCGCCATTTTTCTTCCCTCCAGCCATTTCTCACTATATATATGTAGGGTTGGCCTCCATTGTCATTGCACATCTCTAGACTCATATCTGCAACCTTATCACTCTTTCCCATGGCTTCCACCGTAGCACTAACCCCCAGGGAGGCGGAGGCGCTTTGCGCCTCGAACTACCCCTGCCCGCCGGGCTATTGTGTCCCCGTCGGCTGGATGCTGAGCGCCGGAGGCATGCCGGTTCCTCCTGTCCCTCTAGGCCGGATGGCCATCACGAACCACTACTACTTCGATCTCACGCCGGAGCAGCGGAGGAATCCCAGATGGCATCCCGACTATTTCCCTACTTGGGAAGCCTTCTTCGGGGATCGGCGTGAGAGGGCGCTCGCCAGGCACGAGGAGGACGGCCCACCTCCTCCGAACTTCAACGAGGCCGACCGTCGGCTATGGTGGCGCGGTCGGACTCTCCAGAGCGTCATGGCCTACGACACTGCCACCGACTCTAACCCCCGTCTGCGCTACCCTCAAGTCCAGCCCACGCGTACTCAGCCTTCAAGGTTCAATTACGGTGACCCCGACGACGACAGCGACGACGGCGGCGGCGAGTACGACGACTACAGTGGCGAGTATTACAGGTGTAGGCAGGAGCATGACTGAATCACTCTAACATTCCGAAACAAGTTCTGCTGATTGTGACTTAATCTGGCCATGTATCTTAATTTTTAGTTATTTTATGTATCTTAATTTTTAGTCGTGCTTTATGTAACTTACTGTTAGTTGCATTCTGTACTTTAATTCTAGTTCTATCTCATTCACAAAATGACGTATCTCATTCGAGGTTTCTTGGCTTTCGGGTCAAATGACCAATGTTATGGCTAGAATCAAGGCATAATTTGTGATAATGTGGCCATAATGTGCATATATGTGCATCATGGGATGCCAAACAATGTTGCAAGAGTAAGTTTTCCTTTTTGTCGCACCAAAAAGGCATTTTCCATTTTCCGAGCATAAAAAACGGACGGTTTTGTGAAGCAACCACCAAATGGCTAATTCAAAAAACCACCACCACATTTTACAAAACTACTAGACCACCTTATATGGACAGTGTACCAATAGGGGGATCTGAAACCTTTCCGTCCACCTCTGGTGAAAAAGACAAATTCCTGCCGAATCGGTAGGAAGTGAGTCAGATATGAACTACAGGTACATGATACGATGCACATGATTTTTTACAAAAATCATTTTTAGGTTCACAATATGCTATTTTATCAAAAATCCAATGCAAGTTGAGCGAGGCTTGGCCCCAAGCTAAGAATCTTCATGTCTGTTGTTCGACAAAGTTTGACGATAGTTTAAAACGGGGATAAAAAATTAAAAAAAGATCGAAACAGTGCGAAACCTTCGCGTGGTGTTATATTATGTGACATAGTTAGAAGGAAAAATATCAAACTTGGTATATTGATTATGTCTCAAAAAAAACCTTCACAAAATGACCTATCTCATTCGAGGTTTCTTGGCTTTCGGGTCAAATGACCAATGTTATGGCTAGAATCAAGGCATAGTTTGTGATAATGTGGCCATATTATGCATACATGTGCATCATAGGATGACAAACAATGTTGCAAGAGGAAGTTTTCCTTTTTGTCGCACCAAAAAGGCATTTTCCATTTTCCGAGCATAAAAACGAACGGTTTTGTGAAGCAACCACCAAATGTATAATTCAAAAAACCACCACCACATTTTACAAAAATACTAGACCACCTTATATGGACAATGTACCAATAGGGGGATCTGAAACCTTTCCGTCCACCTCTGGTGAAAAAGAAAAATTCCTGCCGAATCGGTAGGAAGTGGGTCAGATATGAACTACAGATACATGATACGATGCTCATGATTTTTTACAAAAATTATTTTTAGGTTCACAATATGCTATTTTATCAATAATCCAATGCAATTTGAGCGAGGTTTTGTGAGATTCCAAAGTATACAAAAGATGCGGCATTTAAATATCCAAACAATTCAAAAATGTTAATACTAAATAAAATATGATTTGCTCTAATAAAATAGGGTTAGATTCCTTTTTATATGCTTAATATTTCTTATGTTCAAAGTTTTAGGGTTTGACTATTTTATTTTTGTTTGAATTGAATAATCAAAATTTATATGTAAGTGTTTTAATCATTTTGAAAATTTTCATCTAAAGTAAATATAAAATGTTTTTACATGAATGGATAAATATTATTTTTCTGAAAGTTATGATATATTATTCATATTTTTCTGAGTTGAAATGAAAAAGATATGAATTTTCTAAATTTATATCCTATTTTTTGAATTAAAAATGCCCCCACCCCTTTAATGCATGAAATAAATGCCCCCCTTTAACACCGGTTCCGAACCGGTGTTAAAGGGGGGGCGCATTTATTTCGTTTCGCGTGTGCACACCCCCCCCCCTTTAACACCGGTTCGTGGCTGGAACCGGTGTTAAAGGGGGGGTGCGGGCGCGAAACGAATTCCCCCCTTTAACACCGGTTCCAGCCACGAACCGGTGTTAAAGGGGGGGATTAATAACGCACGCCACTTCCTCCTTCCCTCCCAGCCAGATCAAGCGTGCGTAGCAGAGGAAGAAAAGCAGAGACGACGCCGCAACGCCGTCCCCGCCCTGTCTCGCCGTCGTCGGGATGCCGCGCCGTCCCCGCCCCTTCTCGCCGTCGCCGGGACTGCCGCGCCGTCCCCACCCCGTCTCGCCGTCGCCCCTCCGCCGTCGATCCCCACCCCGTCGTACCGGCCCGCTGCCGCCCCTCCCCCGCCCATCCCGGCCGCGCGCGTCGCCCACCCGCACGCCGCACCGCCTAGCAGCGCCGCACCACCCACGCTGCGCCGCCGCCCGCAGGTGAGCATGCCCGCCGCCGATTTTTGTTAGTATAGTGTTAGTGTTTTTTGGTTAGTGGTTAGTTAGTGTTAGTTAGTGTTAGTATAGTGTTATATGTATGTATATGTATGTGTATGTATGTGTATGTATGTGTATGTATGTGTATGTGTATTTGTTAGTGATTGGTTAGTGTATGTGTATTTGTATATGTATGTATATGTATGTGTATATGTATATGTATGTATATTTTTTGTATGATATATATATATATGTATATATATTTGTATATGTATGTGTATGTATGTATATATTTTTTGTATGTGTATATATGTATGTATGTGTATATATGCATCACTTGACCGATTACTTTTCCAATGACGTGGACCCTGACCTCCTCTACCCTCGCTGAGTCGCCCATTTTAGGAGCTCACGTCGCGATGGTTCGAACGCACACCCCCACGCATCCTGGCCCCGCTCTCGCCCTAGAGCCGCCAGCCGCCGCCCTAGTACACCTCTCGTTGTCAATATAGCATTAGGGTTTCTCCGAATCCGGGGTTTTTCCGAATGTATCCTCTTATATGAATCCGGGGTTTCTCCGAATTAGGGTTTGGAATGACCAAGCATGTATTAGGGTAACATTTCAATACTTTTAACCTGTCATATCATCATCCTCTGCCCTCGCTGAGTCGCCCATTTTAGGTAGCCCACGTCGTGCTGGTTCGAACGCACACCCCCACGCATCCCGGCCCCGCTCTCGCCCTAGCGCCGCCAGCCGCCGCCCTAGTACACCTCTCGTTGTCAATATAGCATTAGGGTTTCTCCGAATCCGGGTTTTTTCCGAATGTATCCTCTCATATGAATCCGGGGTTTCTCCGAATTAGGGTTTGGAATGACCAAGCATGTATTAGGGTTACATTTCAATACTTTTAACCTGTCATATCATCATCTTTGCTTGAGCATTTCAATAGATGTATTATTGATATTTGTGTGATCATATTATTGTTTAGAAACTATGGATCCACTCAGTATAAACCTTGAAGATGAAGAAATAATGGAGAACATGATCCACGAGGACACCTCACAATATCTGAACTTGGAGGGACATGATGACAGCTCAAGTAGTCATGGAGAAGATGATGACTCCGGTGAACGCACTTTAGTGATTACAAAGTCTGTCGAGGTATATGCATGGATTAAGCCTCTGCTGACTTGCACCGATTGATTTGTATATATGTAAATGTATTAATTAACGCTTCTTTCTTCTTTTAGCCCTCTGGATCGACCAGCCAGCAACAATCTTCTTCTACGAAAAAGAGCAAGCGAGGCGCGAGCCATCGGTTGAAAGATCGTGCAAAGTTCATGATCGAAGCAGTCCGTGTTGATGGCAGGCCAATGGAGCCCAAGAAGGCCGCAGACAAATTTGTACGTCAGGTTGGAGTTCTTGTTAGGGACCAAATCCCAATCATAATTGAAAATTGGAATAAGCCAAAGAAGGGCGACGGTACCTTTGTCGATGAAAGATCCAAAGAAACGCTTTGGAATTCGCTGTTGGTAAATTTCAACCTTCTGCCAGAGGAGGATGAAAACAAACCGGTTATAAAGGAAAAGGTCAAAGAGTGGACTCTAAAGAATATGGATGACGCTTTCCGCAACTGGAAGACAAAATTGAACAAATTTGTCAAAACTCGCGAGACTCCAGTTTTCGAAGACGCATATTATGCGAAGATAAAACCTCACTGACCCGAATTTGTGGCATACAAGGAATGTGCTATAGCTAGAAAGAGGTCAGAAACCAATACGCTAAATTCCCAGAAGAAGGAATATCACCAGAGGGCGGGGTCAGGTGGCTACATATCTCAGAGGCCTAAGTGGGAGGAAGCTGAGAAGGCCCTGCGCGTTAGAGGGATCACACCCCAGACACATGGGTGGGACCTACATGCAAAGACTTGGTTCTACGGAATTGGGGCAAGGTTGGACCCAGAAACAAGATTGTGTATCTTCCCAACCCTCCTTGCCAAACCCGTCACTAAACTCATCACGGCATACGAGGAAACAGCCACCAGGACCTTCCATCCCGACAGAGAGAATGACCATCTCACACGCGCCATCGGTAAAAAAGAACACCCTGGACATGCACGAGGCACAGGGGGTATGACATGGAAGGATGGGTTTGCCGAGTGGGGCGACTCTTACAGATGGCGCGGCAGAAAAGAAAAAGAGCATACAGAGCGGATGAAACAGATAGAACATGCACTTGTGGCGCTGCAGGAGCAAGTGAATGCACAAAAGAGCCTGCAAGCTACCGGCCCATCTAAATGGATACGGATGTCACCTAGAGGGGGGGTGAATAGGCGATTAAAACTTCTCCTAGAGTGGCTCAACAAAGGCGGAATAAAACTAGTGTTTACTTTGTTAAGCACAACCTAGAACAACTAAGGTTCACCTATGTGCACCAACAACTTATGCTAAGCAATACAAGAAACAAAGTGATAGCAAGGTATATATTACTTCAAGCACGAAGGCTATCACAATGTAAAGTGCATAAGTAAAGAGCTCGGGTATAGAGATAACCGAGGCGCGCGGGGACACCGATATTTTACCGAGTTCCTCCCAACATGGAGTACATCCCGTTTGGAGAGGGGGTGGTATCAAACCACCAACGCCACAGAAGGCCTCCCTTATTCTCCGGTGAATCTCACCCCAATAGGATCGATCCACGCTTCCACTATCGGTGCACTTGTCGGTGGCAACCTCTCACAAGGTTGGAGAACTTCTCCACAACTTAATTGGAGGCTCCCAACAAACGCCACAAAAGGCCTCAACAAATGCCACCAAGGCTACAATGCCACCAAGGCCACAAAACCGTCTAGGATTCCAAGAACCCAAGAGGGACAAGCTCCAATGAGAAACTCAAACCAAATCCTCCGAGGAGAACTCAAACTGATGCACCAAATGCAAATGGCAAGAACACCACAAAGATGCTCAAATCCCTCACTCTCAAGTTCCAACAAAGCTACTAAAGCTATTGGGGGAACAAGAGAGGAGGAATCAAAGAGAGACACAAAATCCCCCAAAATCTAGATCCCCAAAGATACACTCACAAAGAGATGCATCGGTTAGGTCAAAATGTAGAACTAGATCACCTCCAACTACCCCTCAAATATATGCAAGAATAAATGGAGGGGTGAGTATAAATCAAGCTCAAAGAGTAAGGCAAATGTGGGCACGAATCATCAGAGGGAAAAGATTAGGTCACAAAGAGATGAATCGGTTAGGTCACAAAGAATCATCGGAGGATAAAGATGTACTCACAAAGAGATGAATCGGTTAGGTCAAAACGTGGATCTAGATCTCCTCTCTCTTCCACTCAAATATGGGCAAGAATCATCGGAGAGAAAAGATTAGGCAAGCTTCAAGATCTAGAGCAAGTGTGGAAAAAGTTTAGCTAATAGATAAGAGAGGAGCTAACTAAACTGAAAACGGGCAAGGGGCTTAAATAATGGCCCCAGAAAAACTAGCCGTTTGGGCATTTTTCAGAATGGACCGGTAGTACCGGTTTTAACCGGTACTACCATATGTGCCATGAAAAAGCGAACGCATGCGAGTCAACGCGAGCTGGGCGCGCAGTAGTGCAACAAGTGAGCAGCGATCGAGGCAAGCAAGCGCGTAGCAAGCAGCAGAGCAGGCAAGCTGCGGGCCAGCACGCGCGCATGGCAGGAGGCAGCTGGCCCCAGCGAGTAGCGGCAGCCAGCAGAGCAAGGAGAGTGGGGCCACAGCGGGCGCGTGCGCACACAGCGAGCGAGAGGGCAGGCAAGTGCGCGGAAGCCAGCAAGCGGGGCGGGAAGTCAACGGGGAGCCAGCAAGCGGAGCGGGGCAGCGCACGGGGTCGGCGGGGCCCAATGCGCGCATCTGGCGGCAGCGACAGCACGAGCGAGCGAGTGCAGCGAGGCGAGCGCGGCGAGCAGGCCCAGTGAGATCTGGATCTGGAAAAAAAAATCTGGGCTGGCCGGTAGTACCGGCCCACCCGGGCGGTACTACCTGGCCGGTCCGGTAGGACCGGAAAATAGTACCGGGCCAAACTGAAGTGGGCTGCGCGCGCCAGGCACGAGCGGTACTGGGCTGCGGTAGTACCGCTCGGCCCAGACAAGATATTTTTCTTTTTCTTTTTCAAGTTCAATAAAGCAAATATACAAACGGTAATAACTTTTGATTGGAGACTCTCATTGACCCGATTCCAATTGCGTTGGATAGAGGACAATAAGGGCATTCCAATAAAAAGTGGAAATATTGATTATCACCAAGTGGGAGTGTATCAATTAATATAATGTGAGATACCTCACTTGGTGAGAAACTGAAAAGCCACATAAATCAAAATCGCAACAAGATACATATGGGAGATCCGATTTTGATGAACAAGAGCTTGTTATGGAGATTACCACAAGCTCTATATCCTCACATGGATAAGACCAAATAACAACCAAATGCGATGATGCAAGTATGCAAAGGTTTGAGCTCTCTCCGAACGATGTGACCGAATTACTCATACGAGAGCCCCTCTTGATAGTACGGTTATCTATCCTAAACCCGGTCTCCTACACACAACAAGAGACCGGCAAAAGGGAAAACCTATCAAGATTATACCTTTGCCTTGAGCATTCCACTTGAGCTCGATGTAGACGGTCTTGCCCTTCTCAAGATGGAACGCCTTTCTTAATTCCTCATCATCGACCTCGCATATTGAGCTTGCACAACATATCTTCTTTGCATTTCATCGACCTTGAAGACAACACATGCTCCAAGCGATGCCAATGGACAAATCCTACAAGTATAACTTAATACACACATTAGTCCATAAAGGTTGTCATTAATTACCAAAACCACACATGGGGGCCCAACATGTTCTTTCACCATCTCAGCGGCACGAAGAGCCTGCATTGGAAGCTGCCGGCGGCCCAGACTCTGCGCGGAAAAGCAGCGTGGCTTCCACGGAGAACATGCAGCCCACGCTTGAAATGGCGGGTCCTCGATACCCTGTGGATGAGATCACGGAGAGCGAACACGCTGAGATACATGTGATATTAATGGGCTTATCCATTAAGGTGGCTGTCGCCTATGCCTTACCTCTTGTAGCTGGTGGAACTTACCACTGCCGACCGATTCCAGATGGCTATGCTATTGTCGGGGTGGATGAGGTTGTGAAGGAATATGAGGAAGCACGGCTTGACCATGCTACAGGTGAAGGGGAAACTCAACTCAAATTTGCAGTGAAAACAACCATTCTTTGGAAGAAGGAACACATCGTGCTTCCAAATTGGAGGCCAGTGGCACCCCCGCCGTCTCTGCAGCGTCAGCAGTCTGAGCCTCCTCAGCCGTCTCCAAGTCATCAGAATACTCCCCTGTCGTCTCCGGCACTTTAGCCATCTCCTGCGTGGCAGCCATCTCCGACGCTTCAGCCATCTCCGGCGCGCCAGCCATCTCCTGCGCGGCAGCCATCTCCAGCGCGCCAGCCATCTCCGGCGCGCCAGCCATCTCCTCAACGTAAGCGTAAGAGCACTGCCACAAAGAGCATCACTAGCACTGCCACGAAGAAATCCGCAGGAAACCGTACGCCAAAGAGCTCAAGAAACTACGTCCCGCAGCCTTCCGCCAAGCCATTGCCGGTTTTACCGTGAAATCGCAGCGACCAGGAGACCAATAGGATCTCGGAAGAAGAGGTCAAGAAATTCTTTGCACCTAGACGGGCCGAGCCAAAGGAGAAAATAGATCTGGCGGTGGTGGAGAAGTTTTACAATAATATTTTGAAACCTGAAACCCCAATTGTGTCGGACTACGAGCGCCAGATTTTGAAGGGGGATGCAAGGCGGAGGGATACTGAAAGTAGCAGTTGTGTGGCACCCCAGAAAATAGTTCCCATGCTCGGAGAGCAGGAAAAGCAATCATGCGCCCCGCTCCAAGTGTTCGACGCACGGAACGCTCCTCCTGTACATGATTACGAGGCAGAGCTACAAAGAAAGGCCAATGAGATGGGGATGACTTACATTGCATACTTGAACCTCATGGGACACAACATTCCCACAAGCGATGTCAACCCCATACAGCCATGGAAGTATGGGAAGAATCTCGTCAAGAAAGAGGAGCTCAAGAATCTACCAACAAAGATGCGAAGATTGCACAAGTGGTACCTTGATTTCTGCAAGACGAGAAAGGAAGAATGGATCACGGCGCATATAAGAGATCAGATTTTCTTGTGCGGAGACGACGAGATCGACTTCAACATTCAAGACTTGCATTTTCTATTCAATCAGAAGGAACTCGACAAAGCTGCCATCAGCCTTTATTGTGTGTAAGTACTATTTCTGTAATTTCTATCTCATCTCATTCACTTCATTAATTGCATGTATATATATATGCTCACCATATATGTATATACTATTATGCAGGAAGGTTATGGAATGCATGAAAGGAGGCCCTTTTGACATTGGGTTCGTTGACCCAAATAGAGTTCATAAAGAAGTGGTAAGACACAAACCCGGGCAAACAGAAGATTTCTTGCTAAGGTCTTTACTGAGACAACAAACCAAAAGGGAAATACTATTGCCTTACAACTTCTCGTGAGTACTGTTACCCTCTCTTGTACACATTATGTTTCGGCTTACTCGATGTTAAGTGTAACTGATGATGAGTTATGCGTGTGTAGGTTCCACTTTATTCTGCTAGTCATTCAACCTGACTCAGGAAAAGTCCTTGTCATGGACTCGTTACGAAAAGAAAAAGAGCTATGGGAAGAATTTAGAGAGATGCTCCAGAGGTAATTTAAATCATATTATTGCACTAGATCGGCAAATTTCGTGACAGCAAGTAATTAATTACTCCTTTATCCATTTTCTTTGCCGGACAGGGTTTGGAAAAGGTTCACGGGCAGGGCCGTGGGTGAATGGTCAGAAGAACTAAAATTTGTAGATCAAAATGTAAGTAATACTAGCTAGCTAGGTCTGCGTATCTCTTTGATTCTGCTTCCAATTCCATTATATCATGCTTTATTGATTATTATTTTGATTGAACTCTCTATTCTTGTAAAGTGCGCGCATCAGGGACCCGGCAATAACTTATGTGGATACTATGTTTGCAAGTTCATTCGCAACACGATATGTGCGACGGGCCAAGCCGCACTAGAACAACTTAGAGTAAGTAAACAAAGTACACAACATTATTTTATTACCATAAATTGTGTTGAGTTTTATTCTTATATATATATTGACCCTATTCTTCATATATATTTAGATCGAACGGATGCGGGACCAACTCCTACCATTTGACCGCATACGAGCCATTCAAGAGGAATTGGCGGGGTTCATACTTGATGAGGTCGTCACGCCTGGCGGAGAACTCTTTAGATATCCAAAAACTCTTTAGATGCTTGAACGTGTTTGTCTTGTACTTGATGCTTCAACGTTTACGGAGAATACCACACAATGACGATGTTTGTGTATAATAATAGTTGCTTAATTATTCATGTACTCGTATGTACCGATGACGATGTATGTGTATATACCGCTTCCGATCAATTCTCCCCTCCCCCCTCCCCGTCCCCGCCGTATCGCAGAAATACGCCCAGAACGGGGCGGCGGCAGAACTCTGCCAACTCTGCCGCGGCAGAGATTTAGGCCGTTTTCCTGCCGCGGCAGAACTCTACCGCGGCAGAGATTTATCTCTTTTTCCTGCCGCGGCACAGAACCTTTAACACGGGAGGGGGGCTGAGCGCTGCGGCAGCCCCACGTGCGCCACCCTTTAACACCGGTTCGTATAAGAACCGGTGTTAAAGGGGGGGCTCTAACACCGAACCCTCAACAGCGGTTCTACAACCGCTGTTAAAGGGCCTTATGAACTGGTGTTAGAGGTAGTGTTCTGCACTAGTGCACATTACCGTTATCCTAGGATCTCAAGTGAACACCAAAACAGGCATGGCAATACAACATGATTTTGAAAAGAAAAATAGAGATCAATATGAGTTTATCTATATATGCAAAGTCGAGTATTTCAGCCCGTCATAATATATATATATGTTGTGTATTCAGGTCCACAATGAACAACACATATTTTATTGTGACACAACCAGGAAGATTGAGACATTAAATACACATATAGTATGAAAACATGGTCATATAATTCATTCCTGAAGTATATGTGCAACATAGCTGAGTTCATTTACATGTATATGAAAAAAAATAGCAAAGGCGTACCAACATTTTAGTAGCACAAGAATTTTATTTTCAGTACCAATCACACTTCTAGGCAGTTCAACCTGAGTATCTCTTATTTTGAATCTCAAAGAGGTGAAGATACACCCCGACTTAATAAACATGTTAATCAACATGTTTTGATCTAGCCTGCATCGTCAACCATAGAAACAACACCAACACAAATGTGTGTATCCAAGGACATTAATAGACATATAAGATTAGTAGAACCATTGCCTTATAGGCCTTGAAATTCAGATTACATGATTGTACCGTACATAAATAAGAAAAATTCATGCTGATATCTGAATTCGATGTTTTACGTCCTTCTATGTATATATAGCAATTTAATAAGCGCCCTGCAGCATCTAGTACATGCAGCCATGTGAATCCCATTAGAAAAACATGTTGTGGTCCTAATAGGGCAAAGGAGACCTATACAAAGTGAGCTGGAGAATCTAGTGCAACGTAGCAACATATTGTATCAAGAAGGGAATTAGAACCGGAGAATTAGCCATCTAGAAATCCAATTATCTATAGAACTCATACAAAATTGCTAAGGAACATCAAATAATGGGAATGACAAACCTCAGTTTCACATGAAAAGAACGATAGAGCCACGACACCGCGATTATGCAGTCGGTCAGCCGAAGACCTGAATACATAGAGATATCCAACCAACTGAACCTGTGAATGAGCAACCATCGGAAAGACCAAAGGATTCAGAAATCAGAACCATAATAAACATGTGAGGGAATGGGGAGACATGAGGCATGCAAAGAGAAGCGACGCGATGGGAGGGCCTCTGGCGTTGCTCGCCAGCAGACTCCATGGTTGATGAGTACCTTGGCGGCGTTCCGAGGATGACGACCGGATGAGTACCTTGGCGGCGTTCCGGGGATGAGTACCTTGGCGGTGTTCCATGGTTGCTCGCCAGGAGACTCCATGGCATCTAGTTGACACTCGCACCATCAATGTATAACCTTTCGGGTGGACGACCGGATGTTCATGTACATGAACCTCGGCAGAACTGAATGCATCTAGCTAGGATGACGATGGGCATGAAGTGGGTTCAGGAATTTAATAGGATGGGAAAACTTCTCGGTTTCTAATCATAAATTTGTTTTGGCAACAGTTTCCATTCATTAATTTAAGTTTGTGGGTGGAAAGAAGAGGGCGTCACGTCTCTTTGATTCATTGTTTGGAGTCTGCCCCGGGACTGGTACGGGCTTTTTAGCGCGTGGGATTTTCTCTTATTTGTGAACTTTTTCTTGCTGGAAAGGATGAGCGACGGAACGGATTGGCTGCACAGAACGGAAACAAAACTGTAGCTGAGCTGGAAGGTTTGACGTGGCATGCTTGCATGTTGAGAGAAATGAGATAGTGGGGGACTCCTATTTAGATATAGAATATACCATATATACGCGTACTATTTTTCTTGCAGTCACTGCAGGAAACAATCGAGGTGTCGGCCGGCTGCCGTTGGCATACTGTCATATTACTGTCGGCATAGGTCGTATCGATGGTGGCCGTTAGCGTAGCCCCCTCGACGTACCTAGTTGTCGGCATAGCCCCTCGGCCGTTGGCGTATAAAATCTACCTTGGTATGGTGCTTGCAGCAGGCCCCACGATGTCAGGGTCCAGCCCAGGAGCTACGTCGTCGGCACAGGCCCAGCCCAGGAGCAGCATGAGCCCGCCACGTCGCCCTTTTACGCCGAGAGCCAGGCCATCGGCATAGCCTAAATTAATTTGTTTTCAATTTTTTTAATCTTTGAATTGTTTGACTCATTAATGTCTCGCTTTGAACTTTTTAACACTAATTACATCTAATCTTTGTTCAAATTGTAATCTTGGTCAAACTTTCTGGTCGGTCACCCATCCTCACTAATGCACCTCCAGCACGCTTAACTTCTTCGTTCCTTCAGAATCTATTTCTGCAAAGCAATTTATACATTATTGTCATACTATGATATCAATCCTATTAACTCTTATATCATCATGTCACATGTTTCATTTTTTGAAATTACAAACAATTATTTAAGTAAACAACAATGAATAAGTAAAAATATTATTGAATTCAAATAAAAATATAATGATTTTATTTTTTTTGTATTTTTTATTTAATATGGAATAATTAATATCTTTAAATCTGTAAATCGGAATTTGACAAATAATATGTCTAAATTGATCAGAAGAATGAGAGGAATCCAAATATGATAAATGCAGTGATTCTTATCATAATATCATTTGCCCGTTTAAAACGGCACGCATAAAGATTCTTAGCTCGGGGCTGAGACTCGCTAAACTTGAATTGGATATATGATAAAATAACATATTGTGAACCTAAAAATGATTTTTGTAAAAAAATCATGAGCATAAGATCATGTACCTGTAGTTTATATTTGACCTACTTCTTGCCGATTCGGCAGGAATTTGTCTTTTTCACCAGGGATAGATGGAAAGGTTTGAGATCCTTCTATTAGGACATTGCCCATGTAAGGTGGTCTAGTATTTTTTAAAAATATAGTGGTAACATTTTGAATTAGCCATTTGGTGGTTGCTTCACAAAACTGCTCGTTTTTTGCACTCAGAAAATGGAAAATGGTTTTTTGGTGCGACGAAAAAGAAAACCTCCTCCTACAACATGTTCGCTATCTCATGATACATAGGTATGCACAATATAGATACATTATCACAAACCATGCTTTGATTCTAGCCATAACATTGGTCATTTGACTAGAAAGCTAGGAAAACTCGAATGAGATAGGTCATTTTGTGAAGATTTTTTTTAGAACTAATCGATATACCAAGTTTGATATTTTTCCTTCTAACTATGTCACATAATATGACACCACGCGAAGGCTTCGCATTGTTTGGATCGTTTTTGAATTTATTATGTCCATTTTAAACTATTATCAAACTTTGTCGAACGACGGGCATGAAGATTCTTAGCTCGGGGCTGAGACTCGCTAAACTTGAAGTGGATCTCTGATGAAATATCTTATTGTGAACCTAAAAATGATTTTTGTAAAAAATCATGAGCATCAGATCATGTACATGTAGTCCATATCTGACCCACTTCCTACCGATTCGGCAGAAATTTGTCTTTTTCACCAGGGATATACAAAAAGGTTTTGAAATCCTCATGTTAGGACATTGTCCATGTAAGGTGGTCTTGTATTTTGAAAAATGTGGTGGTAGCATTTTGAATTAGCCATTTTATTCTTCCTTCATAAAACCGCCCATTTTTTGTACTTGGAAAATGGAAAATGGCTTTTTGGTGCGACGAACAGGAAAACTTCCTCCTGCAAAAATTTTCGCCATCCCATGATGCACATTTATGCACAATATGAGCACATTGTCACAAACTATGCCTTGATTCTATCCATAACATTGGTCATTTGACCCGAAAGTCACGAAACCTCGAATGAGATAGGTCATTTTGTGAAGGTTTTTTTGAGACATAATCAATATACCAAGTTTGATATTTTTCCTTCTAATTATGTCACATAGTATGACACCAAGCAAAGGTTTCGCACTTTTGGATCGTTTTTGAATTTCTTATGCCCGTTTTAAACTATCGTCAAACTTTGTCGAACGGCGGGTATAAAGATTTTTAGCTCGGGGCCAAGACTCGCTAAACTTCGGCTTAGGCGCCTCCCCTATCTCCTCCACACCCTGCTCCGGCTTAGGCGACGCCCTGTAGAATCTTTTCTCTTCCTCCACAACCACCACCACACCGTCGTGATGTTGGGATTCCGAGAAGATCTACAACCTTTGTTGCCCTGTTGGAACAAGGGAGAGGAAAGTCTTCATCGACTATTGTATGTGTGACAGATTGCGGAAGCGCTGCCGGAACGTGGCGCTGAAAGGATTGTCTACACGATCTTGAGATCGGCAAGTGATCGACTACATCAACCACAAGAACCTGATCTTTCTAAACGCTTGGGATCTACGAGGGTTAGTTCTCTACAAACTCGTTACACCGATATCATAGATTAGATCTTGACTTTTCCATAGATTAGATCTTGGTTTTTGTGTGTTCATGCGATAATTTTTTTCCATGCTACGAACCCTACAGAAGCCTCGCCGCCGGCCATCGAACCCCCACTGGGGACACACCACTTGGCAAGAAGACGATGTGGAGTGCCGGCACTGGGCTCCAATAGGGCCTCAATCCTGGAGGTTGCAGGCACGCCTCGCAGGCGTGCAAACTCACCGCTCATGCGGCTAAAGATGCCGGTGGCAGACATAGCCACCCGCTGATGTGCTCGAAGGGGCAGCAGCCTGTGCAGCACAGCGACGGCACCATCCTTCCCGACGTCCCCCTCGCCATCTCGGCCGGCCAGGACGACGCTCTGAGTGTTGACAAAGATGCATCGCAGGCAAGGATACTTATTCAGAAGATCCACTGCCAAGAATCGTGTCTGCTTCCACCATAGAAAACAGGCCAAGAACCAAGGCGAGCTGCAGTCGGCGCCGCACCCAGGCAGCAAACTGTTAGAAGGCCTTCGCATACCTCCAGGACCAAGTTCCAACCAGCAGCAGCACCTCCCCCTCGCCGCCCAGTCCGGTCGGGAACGGGAAAAGCACCACCACAGCAAGCCCGAAAAGGAGGCTATAGAAAGGGACCTTATTGCGAAGATCTTCGAGGATATGGCCACCGCCGTTGGCTCTGACCGCCAGAGCGCCGCCAACGAAGCCAAAACTCAAACTACACACGAACCGGCCCCAAGATCCTCATGCCCTACTCCAACTACACGGCAAACTGCAAGGAAAACTACATATAAACCTACCTACTACTCTGGCGCCTCTCCTTTGCAGTCTCCGGTTGGCGACGCCGGCAGAGGCCGCTCAGGATCGGCCTGGTAACTCCGAGGCGACTCTCAAGGGAAATGAAAGGGGAGAGAGGAAAGGGAAAGTGTGTGGCTGTCCCGAGCAGGCAGAACCACACGCCATCAGTGATAGGTTAATGGTGGCGTGCCATGTTTTCTGGGTGCCACTGCTATTTTGACATATACGTGACATGTAAATTTTGTGGTACGCCACTCACGGATGTTGTCTATAAGAGCTTTTTACTAGTGTAAGAACATGTGCTTTAATATATCACAAACGAATGGAGGGTCCAGAAACTTAGCGTGTGTCTGTAAGCTACATCAGTTTTGGAGCTCTAGGATAAGACGCGGGAGGATGTCTCCACTAAAACGGCTTTTGGAACATGTTTTCTACTCCCTCTGATTTTAAATAAGTGTCGTGGTTTTAAACTAACTCTAGTTCAAAATCGTGACACTTATTTAGAATCAGAGGTAGTAATTCATTTGTGGTTGACTACACTTAATTTGATTGCCCCGTGATTAATCATTAAAATCACTAACAGCCACATGTAAACAATGTCGATTTTCCTAGTGAAACTGTAGTACGCCGTCTACTCTCATCCCTCCTCATTGAACTAAGATGGATGTGATGACACCGCGTCTAGTGACAAAGGAGAAGGAGATAGTGAGCCGACCACGCAACTATCCAAGGCAGCATCGACCTAGATGTATTTATCTATGGCTACTAGTGGACGTGCTCCACTATTTGACGGCGATGCCACTCTGTCTTGTCATATCTCACTCTCTGCAAGGCGTGGGTCGGCGGCGAGAGGTCTCTATGCACACGTCTCCCCTTCTCGCTCGGGCTACAAGGCATGGCGAGCCATCATTGACGGAGAGAGTCCTCTTTGCACATGACTCCCGTTCTCGCTCAGATTGCAAGGAATGACGAGCCATCGTCGACGTCGAGAGTCCCTTGTGCACACGGATCCCCTTATCGCTCGGTCTGTAAAGCATGGTGATCCACCATCGACAACGAGAGTCTCGCGTGCACACGGTCCCCTTCACCGCCATCTTTATCCATACGTTAAAAAGAGGTATAAATCTACTAGGAGCTACATATATATTGTTCATCCAAATATGAAACTTATAACACGGGAGTTGTGCGCTGCAAGACCAATCTATCTTTAAAAAAATAGAAATACGTCCAAAAAAAGCTGCAAACAAGGACATAGATCTAAGAAGGATAACTCGGTGACGATTGTTAGAATGGGATCTCATCATCAACGTGAATTTTTTATATTATGATATTTTGAATCGAAGTATCATGTTGTAATTACACAGTTTAATAGAGAAGAGAGATTCCGACGGCGAGGTGCTAATCATCATCGCACACGCTGCTGCATGCCACGACGACGGTCGCCGCCCACGGCCGGCCGCCAGGTAAACAGTACCGAGCGCGTGAGTCGAGACATGTATTTTTTGACAAATTTGACCAAACTGATGAAGTTTAACCGACTTTGCGTCGGCCGAAACTAATTCGAGATCTGACCCCTTATACCGGCGCCATTTCAAATGACGCCGACCTAACGCATGCCGGCGATGGCGCCGAGATAGCGACTGGGGTGAGCTGCCAGGCTGACGTGGCCGCTATGTCGGCGCCATTTCACCCTAGAGTTATAGCGAATCGACCAGTTTCCCTTTTCCAGCCCTCTCATTTCCTCCTCCCAACCGCCACAAGCTCTCTCACTCCTATTTTTCGCCCTTCTCTTCTGACGAGGGTTGGACTCGTCAATGCCCATTGTTTTGGACTTGGGTTTCGAGAAGATGGGGATGCTGGAAGTCGTGGAACGGTTAACAGGCAAGCAACACGGGGACACGCGGTTTACCCAGGTTCAGGCCCCCGGAGGGAAAATCCTACTTCAGCTTGTCTGTTCTTGATTATAGCGGAACCAAAGGTTACAGGGATGCACAAATGCAATCTAGCGTGGAGGTGTGTGTATGAGGTGTTGAGATCTAGATCTGTAGATCTATTGTGGCGTAGCGTATTGTATCGTGCCCTCCTCGTTGGACCTTCCTAGCCTTTATATATGGGGAGGCTAAGTCTCGGGTACCGATACGAGTTGGTTACAAGTTGTATTCAAACTCTAGTCTTGAGATTTCCTTGTCTTGTACGCTTGGCAGTCCGTGTCCATATGGGCTTCATAGCAGCCGAAACATCATAGGCGTCATGGACTCTGATAGGTCGTCGAGTGGGCCTTCCGTCAGGCTGGACCAGGTAGGCTAACATCGGGTATCCGTAGGGCATATCCATGTCATCTTCAAATCTTGTTGAAACTCAAAGATTTCTTGGATTGGGAGCATGGCAAGTCTTTTTAGAGGTAATCTCTCTCAAATCCCCTCTGATTCCACCTATTATAATGTCACATTTCATCTTATTCATCTCTTTTTTTGTTGAAACCCTAGAAGATCATAGATATGTTATCTAGATTTCTTTGTAACTAATATTTGTTTGAATAAATTGTAGCTAGTGTATGTACGCATTTGATAGGAGCTTTTTCTTAGTGTTTTATATTTTAGTTTACATATGACAAAACCAAAATATGCACATGTGGGAATATATTTGTAGGGATTCATTTCTATAGAGTTTGCTATTGTATGTATGCATTGGATATGAGCTTGTCTTAGTGTGTGCTATGTTGGGGACAAAACCAAAATTAGCCGGTTGTATAATAATATATCTTAGGACATTATAAGTGATAGTGTTTGCTATGTTAATTATCACAATGTTTGAAGATTCTCCGGACATGTGGACGGAGGTTGCACGTCAGATGAAGTTCGTGGAAAGTACCAAAGGCCAGTATCCCAATATGTCATGAAAAGATGCTCCGGTGCTACCAAGATATTCGGTACCAAATTGTTGTTGTGGTAAACCTTGTCATATCCAACAATCTAACTACCACACTACTGCTGGTCGCGCATTCTACCATTGCCCCGATACACGCGTGAGTTTTGTTGGGTTGTGACATGGTATCTATCATACTTGATTCATCGTTGATTGTTAATATGGTAAAGTTTATTTGACAGGAACATTGCACATGCTATTTCTTCCAGTGGATCGATGGCCCCGAGTGTTATGATGACTATCTTCTTTCATGGGATATTAGCATTCTTTTGGGCCCAAAACCAGCCGAGAGGTGGAAACGCATTGTGCGTCCTCCTCCATCTCCACCTAAGTATTGGAAATTACACGAGACCACACCCAAGGCTCCTCCACTTGTTTGATGTGAGCATTGTCAAGATATGACACGGTGGTGTCCCCCTTACGGGCCCGACACTTTCGAGGAGTCTTGGAAGGTTTTCGATAAGGAGAAAAAGAAGCATGAGGATGAAATAAACTTGGATTTGCAAGGGATTGAAGAAGCACAGAAGGAGCGCTCAAGGAAGTATGAGTTAGAAGCTAAAATGAAGAAAGAAGAAGAGGCAAGGAAGAAAGAAGAACAAAGGGAAGAGAAGAGAAGGAAAGAGTGGGATGATAGCAAGGCTTGGTTGAATAAAGAAAACACGAAGTGGAAGCTGTGGAACTATTGAGAATATTCTGATATGATCATGTATTAGGCTTGGTTGTAAGCTGTGAAACTAATTTGGCACCATTTTCATTATGTTTGTAATGAGTACTTGAGATGATGCAGTCGATGAAATATTTGCAGCTCATATTGTTTTCTACTTAGATGATAAGTACATTGCATAGCATGAATGATGATAAATTGCTAGACGGTATAATTTATTTGTTGCTACTACTGGTGCACGGGGAATGGAAACCATCGACCCCTCTAAATCGAAGATACTAGAGCACCTTTTTGAAATGGAAACTAAATTAAAAGGAAATAAAAGTGTCTAGCAATTTTCGTACTCATCCTAATTGTTTCGTCCGTTGGCCATCTTTTTAGCACACCATTCCTCAAACGCTTTATGGTTATGTTGTCTGTGCTCTCTCTTTCTTTTCTCCTCTATCTCCTTGGCCTCTTTTTTCTGCACATATTTTTCCCCATACCATTAAACTTAGTATTGTCTTTGGTATTCAAACCATAAATCCTTGTCGCATCGCGATCCCTCCTATTGAATAATATAAATTTTTAGTGTAAACATGTAATTCAACCAAAAGTAATAAAAATTGAGCGAGGAGAGAGTTCTTACGAAATAGGGTGCAGGACCCCAGGCGTGGCCGCACACAGATCCTCCTTTTCATCCAAGCCCACCGCTCTTGATCTTGGCTTCATCAGCTGTGTAGCAGCATCCCACCATGCAATCACACTGTATGATCCACAGAACATGATCGTCTAGTTTATTCATCGGTGGCATGTCTGGTGGGAGGAATGTACCACTACGAGGCCCTACGAGTTTATTGGATATCTCCTTCACTTTCCTTGAAGAGGATCCTGCACCGGCCATGAGTGGTGTTGGCTAAGAGAGATGAGAATGAGAGGAGTTGACCGAGAGAGATATAGAGAGGTTGATTGGAGTCAATACGAAGACAGACAGCCACCCGAGTGCTATTTATGGAGGAATGACAGACACAGCGGTCGAGAGTTAAAAGTAATACAAGGATATATATAGAAATATTATCCTGCTAATTTATTGATCACATGATTCATAAATAAGTTACAAGTATTTCGGAAAATAAAGTGAGAAACATAATTTTGCGGAACATAACGGTACGGCACATAAGTAAATTTTACACACGGGCTAAATTAAAACAATACTATGGCTCCCCAACGAGTGCCCGAATACGTTCCTTCAAATTTTCTATCTTGACACGTTGTTCCATGATGAGGACCCGTGCTTCAACAGGAAACAGGTCATCGCACCATTAGAAGAATCAACATTGGCCACTACCCTATAAACTTTTCTACAATTATTAAATATAGCACACATAGGCTATATATTTTATATATTTGTAAATATGATGGTTTTAAGTATATACCTGGCCGTTTACCCTAGGACAATCCTAATACCTTCGGCTAGCATTTCGGAACCTCCAGTCATAGCAAAGCCTAACTTCAAAGTTGCAGTCACACCAAAATCGTCGAAGGTCTGCCATTGTTGTGTTGTTGCAGGTGAGACAGAAAAACATTATGTACGAGTGGTATATATAACAACACATTTCTAAAGTATTGTATGGGGTATGTTTGTTTTTCGTTGAGTGCAACTGATAAACTTGTAAACAGTGTGTAGTCACCATCAACTGTACACTGCATTATCACTCTTTTCATGTGTAGTACTACTACACTACAACAAAATGATCATATAAAGACGTTGTTTATTAGACACAATTTATCTTCGTCTTTACGTGAATAATGAACGATGTATAGGGACATTCCTTGAGACGCTAACTAAGGCGTCCCAAAATATACACTGTTACTTAAAAAAACTAGAATCCCCACGGTGGCCATCTGATTAATTCTCTCTCTCCCCGTGATTTAGATAATAGAACAGTGCACCACATTATCCTCCATCGAATCAGAGCACACGCACGGCGTGACG
This sequence comes from Avena sativa, assembly GCA_916181665.1. NCBI lineage: Eukaryota > Viridiplantae > Streptophyta > Magnoliopsida > Poales > Poaceae > Avena > Avena sativa. The sequence goes on from OV702283.1 coordinate 113,398,063, forward strand.
GCGGTCGTGCGCTTTTCACGCTCTCCGCCCCTTCCATCGTTCCCCTCTCCCATCTCAGTCTCCATATCCCTCTGATTACCCCGTGGCGATGATGTGCCCTTCGCCGCTCGTAGGCAGCACGTCAGCGACATCCTCGACCAAGCGCGACACCGAGGGCACCCTGCCGTTCGCCAACAATGAGATCTGCATCAGCCAGCTCTAGCCGGCCAGCGAGCGTTGCCCTCTCGTCGCCTTCCTCGAGACAACCACCCCCTTCTCCGTGTGATGCAAGCTCCAGGCCAAGCCCCTCCTTCCCCGGCCCAACATTCACCGGCGGCTCTACTTGATTTGGTTCAAAGAGTACAAGGTTTGCCCCCAAATTTGTGTTGATTTACATTCACTCTGATCTCACAGTTTTGGATAATCAGTAGCATTTTAAGTAAGATTCAACATACTAGAATCTTGTTTTATCTGGTTTCATTCTGGTAATGAAATTGAGGGATGTGCCCCTCAACTTGAAAACAAAAGCGGTAGATCTTTTTAGGGTGGAAGTTGAGTCTATGATCGAAGGGGAGGGGTGAGGTTGGCATCATCTGTTATGTTCCGTCAATACAGCCAACGTATGTTATTTTACATGGATGCGGTACCTAAGAGATATGTCAGAGAACCTACAACTTGTGCGTATCTAAGTTTTCTGTATACAAGCTTGAACGAAACAAATCTGTACAAGAAGTTACAGACCTATTAGATTGAGGGCAGCTCAATTGGTTTTGTGGATTCTTTCTATGGCCAGTTATGCGATTCTTCCATTGTGAAGTTTCTACAATGGCCTCGTTCTCCTTACCATGTCCATTTAAGTTACTCGATGTGATATTTGTAGTTGAAATTTAATGTTTTCTTTTTTGGATTCGTTTACAAACAGGAGCATAAGGTAAAGTCTGGGACTACTAATGGCATGGATCAATCTTTATTGAGTGAAGTAAAACATTTTCCATCTACTTAATTTTCATGGGAAATATCTGAAGAGGCATTATTGTTATGGGATTCTTGGTATTATTCCCTGAAAGATAAAACTAGTATGACATTTGAATACACTTTTACGCTGAAAGTTTCAACTGATTCTGATGCCACCATTGTTTTTCTTGTAGAGTTCTTGGAGCGGAATCAGTGGAATTGACTGTCGAAGCAGCAAGCACATTGTCATGTATGAAAAGTATGATCTGTAGATTTTTATTTTTTCTGGTCAGTTAACTTCTTCTCTTGACTTGCTATAAAATTTGCTACGACGGTGGAATGAGCATTTAAATTTTTGTGATGTATCGTTTCAATGAACTTGCGATCCTGTTAACTTATATAAGTTCTGAATCCTCTGCAGATATATGATGGCTGCAAAGGACATGGACATACGTATTGAAAGGACACTGAAGATATTGGATTCCTGGAAAGAGAAAATTCCTAGATAGGTCATGTTATTTTGGAGAGAGATAAAATATAAATTTGTATGTTTTTTCCAATTGTATTTCCAGCTCGTGTGGATGCTTTCAACTGTTGTCAATTGAATCAATTCTTAGCGAGCCACTATGTTTTCTTGATGTTGTATTTGAACAATGCAATTTTGTATAGGTAACGCCTTCTTTAAGAACACATGAAACATCTTTTAGTTGTTATGATGTAAATGCGTGCACAAATCTTTCAGTTCTACAAGCCATAATAATATTTCAATGAAAAAGGAAAAGCTATTATAATATTTCAATTAAAAACCAAAATTGGCGATGTCCTTTGTACCATGGAGCGATCATGTCCTGAATATATTCAATAGCATCACAAGGGATGGTAGAGACGAGGTCCTGAATATATTCAAGTCGCAATATAGCGTCACAAGGGATCATACAGAAGACGTGCAAATCCATATATGAAAGCGTCTTTAGGTTTGTAGAGATGCAATATAAACTAGTCTCATCTCCTCATAGACACGCTCACTAAAACGTCTCTTAGAGATTTGAGACGGTGCATAAGAAGACGCTCATGAGACGCTTTATAACTACGACTCTATGGTGCCATAGAGATGAAATAAAATGTCTCTAGCCCTCAAATTGTGCGTCTCTACATGACCAATTTGTTGTAGTGCTAGCGGCAGTGTGCTATCCAAATCACATGGCTGCATGATATGTGTGGACTACAATGATTTTCTCAGTGATACAGTGCTCGGTGTTTTAGTGCTTAGTGTTTTAGTGCTCAATGTTTATTGTTTCAGTGATCAATAATTTCCATTGCTCAGTGTTTCAGTGCTCAATTATTCGAATGGTTCCGTGAATCACTGACTCACTGACTCAGTGCTCAATAATTTCAATGGTTCAATGATTCACTCACTCAGTGACTCAGTGCACAATAATTTCAATGGTCCAATGATTCACTGATTTATTGACTTAGTGCTCTGATTCAGTTACTCCGTGATCAATAATTCAATGATTCGTAGCCATGTGAGTGTCGCAGGAGCAATAGTTCATCACAACACTGATTCATTCCTTTCCTTCAACTATAAATGGCCATGCACTCTTGCGTTCAACTCACAATTACTAGCACCATGTCCAGAAACCGTTCTCTTCCAGGTAGCTCAGTCAATCCATATGATCCTCATTGTTACCCAAGTATTCCAAGTATACTCTATCGTTGTCCAACACGGCCAATTGTTAGGGTTGAATATAATTTGTCGTTTGAGAATGCATGGAGAAGATTCTCAATATATGCCAAACCAGAGGTACCCACAATTAACACGGCCAATTGTTAGGGTTGAATATTCACTATTGATATCATGATCTTTTATTGGTAGGGGTACCTATGCGGCCACTATCTGTACAAAGACGAGGAGTTCTCTCTGAAAGCTAGAGTTCTAATTTACAATGATCATATGGAGATTGAAATGCTGAAGACACAGCTTCGCAATTTAGGTGGTGAACCATAGATTTATGTTTCTGTAAGGATAAGGTTGGGAACCATGTATGTTCTGTAATTCTCACTTTGTCCAATATTTAAATATTCTGTAAGAATAAGGTTGTGCATTGAATTGGTAAGGCGCCGAAGTTTGGTGCCACTTTAAATGACGTCGAGCTTACATTGTTCAGCGCCAGTTGAAATGGCGTCGACATCTGGGGCAGGATTTGGTGATCCAACACTCCTTCTGTGTCTGGTATGGTGCCGACGAAACAAATAGGCGCCAAAGTTTGGTGCCGCTTCAAATGGAGCCGATGTTGCACTGTTCGGCGCCGGATGAAATGGCGCCGAGATCTGGGGCAGGATTTGGTGATCCAACACTCCTTCTATGTCTGGTCTGGCGCCGACAAAACAAATAGGTGCCAAAGTTCGACGCCGCTTCAAATGGCGCCGACGTTTCACAGTTCGGCGCCGGGTGAAATGGTGCCGAGATCTCGAGCAGGATTTGGTGATCCAACACTCCTTCTGTGTCTGGTCTGGTGCCAACGAAACAAATAGGCACCAAAGCTCGGCGCCTCTTCAAATGGCGCCGGGTGAAATGGCGCCGAGATCTGGTGATCCAACACTCCTTCTGTGTCTAGTCTGGCGCCGATGAAATAAATAGGCGCCGAATTTCAGTGCCTCTTGAAATGGCGCCGATGTTGCGCTGTTCAGCGCCGCTTCAAATGGCAAGATGGTAGCAGCATTCTCAAATTCCCAGATTCACATATGACAGTTCATACATGACAAATCACATATTACAGATGACAAATCACAGTTCACAGATGACAAATCACAAAAATGCAGTCATAGTTCAAGATTCACAACATTACATATACCAGAGCACATCCATCACAGGTAAGTAGCAAAATAGTTCAAGTCATACATAGTTCAAGTTTCATAATATATCCGCACATTCATCACAAACAGGTCTCACTGCTGCTTCCTTTTCTTCATGACACCCATCTTATGGAGTGGTTTGAGAGCGTTAGTGCTGGGGGTTGTAATATCCCATGTGCAGCGTGCATGAGAACCCCTACGAGGCATAGCTTATGACTGGCTTGGCTGACTCGGCTCCGGACCATCAAACTGTTGCGAAGGGACAGCTTGGGAGGAGGAAGCTCCACGGAACATGAACAATGGAGTGTTGATCAATGGAGGTCCTGTCACCTGAGTTGTACATGGATGTGCTGCCACCAGAAATTGAACGGCTCGGCTGGAGACTCGTCATGACAGCGGTAGGATCCCGACATCCAATCCTAGACACCAACGAGCAGGCAGGAACGTTTGACCAATTTCTGCATAATAGAACAATGTAAGTGTTGGCTAAACTTGTAGACACTTGCGCTAGGAACGAGCGGGAAACATATGTACATTTGCCAAACTTGTAAACTATGCTAGTCGTTACCTAGAGACACTTGCGCAGGGTAGACTCGGTAGCTGGACTTCCCGGAGTAACCCTCGGTGCCACTTCAGCTTCTTTGATACCTCGTACAAGCTCACCGGCCTAAAAAGCATGACACATATGAACATCATCAACGAGAACTAGCAAATAATTCAGTGCTTGATATTATTATGTTCTTACCACACGGTTTCGCATAGGGCCATGGTCGACACGCTTGTCCATCCGGACCTCTTCATCAAACTCATTTGGCTCGTCGGATCCCTCTTCCAAGCAATCGACGTTGGTCCAGCTTGGCTTGAGATGAATCCGAGTAGCTTTCTGCAGCCATGTCTCGTAGTCTCGGCAGCAGTTATAATACCAACTCTCCTAGAGGATATCCTTATGAGATGTCTTGTCATTCCATTCCCGAATATACTCCCGGTGATGATGTTCCCATCGGTAATTGACTTGTTTTTCCTTCTATCGAGCCTACCAAAAATAACATAGAGGAGACAATGAAGAACCAAGGAGAAACATATATGCGACAGGATAAAGACGTTGGCGCTTAAGGGATCTTACTTGTGCAGATCAGACGAGGTGGAGACGTGCTCCGGGGGCAATTCCTGGACCTTACCAAACTTCATACCGACTCGGTGTGGAAGGTGGTACTCGACCACGTAGAAGCAAATGAGCGGGCACCTCTTCGTCCACATATCCATGTCTTGAGTGCACATCGTGTTTAAATTAAAGTCCTCGCCTAGCTCACTCGCAGTGTATGGCTGCCATGTAACCTATGAGTGAAATAAGAAGATGTTAGGCAACAATGATAGCATACATTAAGAAAATCCGATATGACACTCACCTGACCCCAACGCAAGGAGTCAAAATCCTCGGTGTATTATCGGCATAGATTATCGGTGGGCCCCCACTTGGTAGATACATCGTCATAAAAGTACACAACGGTGGGTGCACGGTCTTGGTACGGGTGTTCCCAATCCTTGGGTGCGTAGGTGGTGGGTCGGCCTATGGGCAATCTAAGCCAGCTCCAAACCTGAAAAGAAAATAGGTTATGCAAAGCTAAATGGTTATGAAAATAATTATGATGGTCAAAGTAAGCCAACCTATAAGATCAGAACACAACCACCCATGTTTGATATACCCTTTCTCCTCCTACAAGCCTCATCAAGCTGCCAATACAAGTAAGCCAACCCAGTCGAACCCCAGCTCTATCTTCCAGCATCGTCCCAGTCACGTAGTAGAGGCAAATACACCATGAGACGTTGCTACCCTGGAGTCTGAAAAAATCACCTTCCCAAACACATACATCACGTACGCTCGAGCATACCATGATACGGTCTCCTCGTCGTCCTCGAGAGAAATATGCCCAAAGTGGTTCTCTATCCAAGTCAATATCAGCCCACTTGTCTTGCTCCCCTTCGTCCCAGCGATTTTCTCCGGTGGCCTTACTCCTAGAAGCTCTTCAACCATGTCCCTGAATCTGTCTGCATGTATCTTTTCAATCACAGCCCATCCTGAGATAGGCAAGGCGGTCAACATTGCCATGTCTTGCCCTCCGTAAGTAGGGTGTGTACCTCTCATCAAAATCCATCTGCTCTGTATTGACCTTGTGGACACATATGCGAAGGGGTAGTAGAGCCTGCCAATATTTTGGTATGTCTAAATTAGTTAAGCAAGTGAATTGGTTAAGCAAGTAATAAACAGTAATACAGAACAATAATTAATTTAGTGATGATCATGTTAGACAATCCGTGCATACCTGGCCTTTCGAGAGTATGCGACCTCGGTGACTCTCCTCATACTCCACCTCAAGAAGATGGTACCGAGCCGCCATCCTGCAAAGACAAGGTTATTTTAGTGAGTTTGAGAAACATGCAGTTATAATTGAAAGATAATTTATAGCATATAAATGAGAACACCTAGAAGAATAATGTGTTAAAACAGAAGTAAACATGTATAGGACAAAATATAACCTTTCTAGCCTGTTGTAACGCCCCGGATAATTTCCCTATCACCTTTGGATGACGGTGATAACCTTTCATATGTCTAGTCCCTCGAGGCCTCTTAGGGCCTCTACCACACCCGCTTGATGAAGGGTTACTAGCGGCCACGGTAGCAGCGGCTTCCGCCGCTGCTTTTTCCGTGGCTAGTTTCTTCTTCCGATCCTCACAGCTTAGCTTTTTGTGTTCTTGTGACCTTCTTTGCTGCATACCGAACAACGGTTCTTCACGGAGTCCTCCACAAAATCATCATTTGGACGCGGTCGCTTGAAGGTTGTCCCTCCATTGGCTCGGTCCATGTCCATCTCGAACCGCTTAGTCGCTCTTCGCCCTTTTGTGTCAAACATTAGCTTGCTATCTGGTAAGTACACCGGCCCGGTATACTTCGGCCATTGGGCCATTTCTAGGCAAGGCTCGAATCTACCAGCCCATGTGCGATATAGCGATTCAAGATGTAAAACCGTGAGATGGAGTTGTATGGGTCCACAACCCGAGCACGACACGCGGTTATTATATGAGAGCATGGTAGATGGATCTGTAAAGGCATCTGGCACGTGCAAGAGTACTGAGCAAGCACAAAAACATATTTGCGACCACCATACTGCTCACCACCTGAGTTGGTACCTCCTACCTCCGAAACCTCATACTTCCAGACCTCCTTATTGAAACAAGTCCATGTTTGGTCATGAGATTTTGTAGCTTGGTATCTGATGGCGCCCACCACTTGTCATGGGACGCTTTGTTGGAAACCCCAAGAGCAAGGTATGAAGCAGCACAGCAGCAAGTTTCCCTCAGTAAGAAATCGAGGTTATCGAACCAGTAGGAGGAAGGAAACGTCACACAGGTGTTTCAAGAAACGCGGAGACCTACACAACACAAACTCAAGACTTTGCCCCAACGAATCAGTGAGGTTGTCAAGCTCACCGGTTTGCTGTAACAAAGGATTAAACGTCTGGTGTGGAAGGTAATGGTCTGCAGTAAGTAAACAAGTAATAGTGGAAGATGTATTAATGGCAAAAGATTGGACCGGGGTCCATAGTTAACTAGAGGTGATCTCCTTAGATAAACAACATGGCATGAAGGGTAAACAAATTACGTCAGGGCAATTCACAGGAACTGAGCAAGGCATAACAATGCAATTACTAGTCAGAAAGATCCTATGAGATTTGATTGGGCAATACAACAATATACATAGACCGCCATCCAACTGCATCTATGACTAGAAGTCCACCTTCAGGTTATCATCCGAACCTTCTCCAGTATTAAGTTGCAAGCAACACACAACTGCTTTAAGCAAAGTGTGTAAGTTAAACAGTCCACATGTTCCATGAACAAGAGACTGTTGTTTTATCCCTAGTGGCAACAACACATCTACAACCGAAGAGATTTCTGTCACTTCCCTTGGAAACTAGAGGCATGAACCCACTATCGAGCATAAATACCCCCTCTTGGAGTCACTAGCAACTACTTGGCCAAGATAGCTACTAGCAACATAGAGCATGCAAGATCACAAACAACACAGACATGATAGAATCATAAATACAAAACCATTAATCAAACCAACATAATAATCTCAATATCCATCGGATCCCCGCAAACACAACATGTATGATTACAAATAGATTAGATCTTGATCATGAACAGAGCTCACAAGATCTATACATTAAAGCACAAAGTAGGAGATACAACCATCGAGCTACTACATGGACCCATAGTCCAAGGTGGAACTACTCACGCATCATACCGGAGAGAAGGCCTCCGGGATGATCTCCCCTCCGGCAGGGTGCCGGGAAGAACTTCAGATCCCCCCGATCTAGGGACAATGGTGGCGGCGGCTACAGACGGTTTCATGGATATTTGTTCGGGTACTCCGGGTTTCTGCATCGGGGGCTTCTTATAGGTGAAGGGGAAGGCCGAGGAGGCGGCCAGGGTCACCAAACCCTAGCCAGGCACGGGGTTGGGCCCACCCGCGCCTAGGGTGGGTTTGGCCCCCTGGCTGGCCCCTCCGGCTCCCCTCTGGACTTCTTGTTCCCCAAGGAAAGTAATTGACTTTGTCGTTTGTCCCGTCCAATTCCATGAATATTTCTTTACTAACTTTCCTGAAACCAAAAACAGCATAAAACAAGCATCTGGCACTGTTGCAACTTGTTAATAGGTTAGTAGCAGAAAACATGTAAAAAGCACCTCAAAGTGTGGACAAGTAAAGCAAAGTAGATACTAAACAAGCATGGAGCATCAAAAATTATAGATACGTTTCCAACGTATCAGCATCCCCAAGCTTAACTCCTGCTCGTCCTCGAGTAGGTAAGTGATAAACAGAATAATTTTTGAGGTGACATGCACCCTCACAATAAAGATCCAACCATTTGCAAGCATTGAAAGCTGGGATCAAAGAACTCTAAACATGTGCATAAAAGATGGAGTTCTAACAATAAGACATAGTAACTATGCATGCAACATGACAAGCTACAAACAAAGATCATGAATAATATGCATTGAAAAAGGTTTGTTTGTTTCACATGCAGAAAATATGGCATAGTGGCAATCAGCTTGTCCCTCATAGAGTAGAAAATAGATGCATAGGACACCTGCAAAGTTCACAAGGGTGACTAGAAACAAATAGCACAAGAACAAGTAATAACACAATATGCATCAATTAATAAGCTTTGGAGCATTGCACACAAAATGACAACTATGCTCTCTTAATGGTGCCTAAAGGTAGAAGGTGGAGACTCAATAATGGTGGAAGAAAGGCCTTTTTGTAAAGGAAGCAGGGGTTACAATTTTCAAAAAAGAGCTTCCAAAAATTATGGTACTTGTTAGCTTTCAGCCCCCATTGCCCCTATCATAAGCATCTTGAAGTGGTTCAGGTTAAAGTGGCAAAGCTGGAGTATATGCTTGACGAAGTATAAGTTGGCAATCTCAAGTCCCTTGAATACGAGGGACACACCTAATGCATACTCAACTTTGGGTCCAGGTAAGTTCTTGTCACTGTAAGTATTTGCATATCATTGAGAACCGCCAATGGGGTACCCCTTGCACATGGTATAGGAGCTTTCCCATAACCAAAATGACAAGGCAAGCAGACAATGAGCATCTTAGCAAAATTCTTATATACCATGGGAATATGGTGCTTTTTTCTCTCTTTCCTCCTTTCTCAATGTGTCTCTTTTTTATAAGAAGAATGCTTCATAGATGTCCCTATGGTGATGCTGCAAGTTTCCACCATGATTAGACATGGATTAAGCTAGCGGCCCAGGCGTTTCTCTAACACAAGATACAAACTCCATGGACTTACAATTTCCCTCTTTATTTCACATCGGTGACATCCATAGACAAAAGAACATGATATCAACTGAGTACAACAAGGTACAAGTGCAATGTTGAAAATGTTCCCCGTGACCGCACGGTTCTGCTAATTCCAACTTATAAGTGCAAGCATATACAACAAAGTTGTCACAATGGTTCAAGTTTATTACGGGCAAAGAATAAAGTGTGCCATCAAGTTCGTGAGGGCTTTAATCACTAAGTTTTCACATAACAAAATAGTATTTAATTGGAAGATAGTTGAAAACAAGAATATACTTGGAATGGTGTAACACACCATGCATAGGAGTTTATAGTGGAGTTGGAGGCATGAGTAGAACTTACTCATACAAGTGGAGGCTAGCAAAAGACTGGGAGCAACCAACTAAGAGAGAAATAATGGCCAAAAACATGAAGTGCAACAAAGCATACTAATCAAAGCAAAGAGTGGTACTATAAGTCAAGGACTAAATGATCATAGAGGCTAATGGTGACTTGTGAGAGTCATAACATGGTGTGAGCATGTGCCAAGTCAACCCAAGCAAATCATCAAAGGAGAATACCACAATACTATGATTTTGCATGCTAAAACAACGCATAATTTATTCAAGGCACACTAAGCAATCTCAATTGTTTGGAACAAGACATGCTACAACAATAATCACTAAGCATAATGCTAAAACAACACCTAGCATGTCATGCTAAAGTCTAAGTCACAGTCAATGCAAGTTCCTCTTGCACTTACAAGCAAGAACTTACTACTCATTTCCAAACACCAAGCAACCTTATTTGCAAAACAACACAACGAGAACGGGGGTCCAAACTACTCAATAAAACTAAATAAACTAAGCAAAGCAAATGAAAACGAAGACGCTCCAAGAACAACACCACTGTGCATGAAACAATAAAAATGAAGTGTCTAGACAGACCTGAGCTTTTTATTGATGAAGAAGGGGATGCCTTGGGCATCCCCAAGCTTTGACGCTTGTACCTCTTGGATATTTCTTGGGGTGACACCATGGTGACATCCCCAAGCTTGAGCTTTTGTCCATTCTTCATCTCATTTCATCATTCTCTCTCTACACCTGAAATTTTTCCTTCATACAAAACTTCACACAATCTTCATTAGCAACATTAGCTTATTCAAAAGATATTAGACCACTGGCAAAGCTTTGGAACAGAAAGTCTTTTCACTAAAAACACAAGCTACTGTAGTAACTCCTTAAAAAAGCTCAATTCACCTAAAGAGAACTCAAAAAGGAATCAATAAGAACCAAATGCAAATAATGGCAGAAATCTGTCAAAACAGACAACCAGGTAGAAACCGATTTTTTCGAACATCTTCTGTTGCTCCAATAAAAAAGTTTTGAACTAACTAAAGTTAGCTAACATACTGGAGGATTTATTCGTAAATTTGAGCTCAATCCGAGTTACAGAGCCTCCTCACGAATGTTTTTGGTGGAGGACAGGAATCTGTTTCGGGACAGCAAGTCCCCAAATCTTACTTTCCTCTCATTAGAGGTCATTCTTGGCACAAAAAGCAAACAAAAAAGATAAGGAGAGGTCATTACTGAAGTAATAACTTCCAAGACTCAAGGAAACTCTTGGGTTATCTCCCAACAAGTACTTTTCTTTAACGCCTTTAAGTTAGGCACAAGAAGCAAGAAGAATCAACTATTTTCAAATGAAGAAGCATTAACATAAAATCTTGCTTTCAAAGGAGGAGCAAAAGGCAACCTCTCTCTTCTCATAGGGATGTGTTCAATACCTTTCTTGAATGGAAAATGATATTTAATGGTGCCTTCTTTCATATCAATGATGGCACCAACTGTTCGAAGAAAAGATCTTCCCAAAGTAATAGGACAAGAAGCATTGTATTCAACATCCAAAACATAGAAATCAACAGGGACATAAGCATTGTTAACCATGATGAGAACATCATTAATACTCCTCATAAGTTTCTTCTTAGAATTATCATTGAGTGGTACATCCAAATAACAATCTTCCAAATGTGGCAAATCAAGCATTTCATAAATCTTCCTAGGCATAATAGAGACACTAGAACTAAGATCACATGAAGCCTTGAGATCAAAGTCATTCACTTGCATATTAATAATGGGTTCCCAACTATCTTCTACTTTCCTAGGAATAGAAGCTTTGTGTTTAGCCTCTCTTCCTTAATCTTAACAAGAGCATCTATAATATAATTAGTGAAAGCAACATGCATATCACTAGCATCAGGACTTCTAGAAAGCTTTTGCAAGAACATAATCACTTCAGAAATATTGCAACCATTAATATCAAAGTCAAACTTGGCATCACTAGTAGTAGTCTCAATAGGCTTAGGCATAGTAGGAGTAGGAATAGGGACTACTTGTGGTTTAGTGGTGATGGTGCAAACACTATTGTTTCTATCAATTTCAGCTTCCCTTTCCCACTTAGCATGAAGCTGAGCTAACAGCCTAACATTTTCATCAGTAGTAACTTGTATGGCATGAGAAGTAGCAGAGGTGTTTTCCATGGTTTCAGGTTTAGCAGCCATTTTATTAATCAAGGAAGACTAAGCTTCAGACAAAGAGGATATATTTTTCTCAACAGTTAAAAGCTTTTCCTATATAGTCTTATTGAAAGTGGTTTGTTTACTAATAAAGTCCTTGAGCATGACTTCAAGTTCAGAGGGGGCACTTCTAGCATTATTGTAAGAGCTTCCATAGGAATTGCCATTATTAGGAGGATAAGGCCTATAATTGTTGTTGCTACCAAAATTGTTCCTATAGGCCTTGTTGTTGAAATTGTTGTTTCTAGTGAAGTTCACATCAACTTGATCTTCTTGAGCAACCAAACAGGCTAAGGGAACACTATTAGGATCTAGAGGAGCTTTCCCATTAACAAGCATAGCCAAAATAACATCAATATTTTCACTCAAAGAGGAAGTTTCCTCAATAGAATTTACCTTCTTACCATGTGGAGCTCTCTCAACATGCCATTTAGAGTAGTTAACCATCATATTATCAAGGAGCCTTGTTGTAGCACCCAAAGTGAGGCCCATAAAGGTACCTCCAGCAGCTGAATCCAACAGATTTCTTGAGGAGAAGTTCAAACCTACATAAAAAGTCTAGATAATCATCCAATCAGTGAGTCCATGAGTAGGGAAATTTTTAACCATAGACTTCATTCTTTCCCAAGCTGGAGCAACATGTTCACTATCAAGTTGTTTAAATTTCATAATGTCACTTCTCATAGATATAATCTTAGCAAGAGATAGTACTTTCCTCTAAAAGCATCTTTGCACTTAGTCCAAGAATCAATACTATTTTAGGCAAAGAAAGTAACCATTCTTTAGCTTTTCCCCTCAAGGAGAAAGGAAAAAAGCTTGAGCTTAATAATATCTCCATCTACATCGTTATCCTTTTGCATCTCACAAAGTTCAACAAAGCTATTGAGATGGGCAGCAGGATCATCAGAACCATCACCAGAAAATTGCTCTCTCATCACAAGATTCAACAAAGCATGCTTAATTTTATAAAAGGTAGCATTAGGAGAAGGTGGAGCAATAGAAGTGCTAAGGAAATCATTGTTTTTGGTGCTAGTGAAGTCACACAACTTGGTGTTCTCAGCAGAGTTCATTTTGGCAAAGGTGGGCAAGCCAAAAACAGCAGCAGCAACTAGAGTAGGAACTAATTTTTTTGTGTTTTTGAAAGAGGCAAGCAAACAAAACTAGACTGATTTTTTTGGGGTTTTTTGAAAAGAGGCAAACAAAACCAAGAAAAAGAAACAAAGCAAACTAAAAACAAAGTAAAGAGAAAGGAAGTGAAGGACTCCCCTAATAAATACGTCCTTGGCATCCCCGACAATGGCGCCAGAAAGAGCTTGATGGCGACCACCACTTGTCGTGGGGCGCCTCGTTGGAAACCCCGAGAGCAAGGTCTGAAGCAGCAAGTTTCCCTCAGTAAGAAACCAAGGTTATCAAACCAGTAGGAGGAAGGAAACGTCACACAGGTGTTGCAAGCAACACGGAGACCTCCACAACACAAACTCAAGACTTTGCCCCAACGAATCAGTGAGGTTGTCAAGCTCACCGATTTGCTGTAATAAAGGATTAAACGTATGGTGTGGAAGGTAATGGTTTGCAGCAAGTAAACAAGTAACAGTGGAATATGTATCAATGGTAAAGATTGGACTGGGGTCCATAGTTCACTAGAGGTGCTCTCCTTAGATAAACAACATGGCATGAAGGGTAAACAAATTACAGCAGGGAAATTGACAGGAACTGAGCAAGGCATAACAATGCAATTACTAGTCAGAAAGATCCTATGAGATTCGATTGGGCAATACAACAATATACATAGACCTCCATCCAACTGCATCTATGACTAGAAGTCCACCTTTAGGTTATCATCCGAACCCCCTCCAGTATTAAGTTGCGAGCAACAGACAACTGCTTTAAGCAAAGTGTGTAAGGTAAACAGTCCACATGTTCCATGAACAAGAGACCATTGTTTTCTCCCTAGTGGCAATAGCACATCTACAACCGAAGAGATTTATGTCACTTCCCTTGGAAACTAGAGGCATGAACCCACTATCGAGCATAAATACCCCCTCTTGGAGTCACTAGCAACTACTTGGCCAAGATAGCTACTAACAACGGAGAGAATGCAAATCACAAACAACACAGACATGATAGAAGCATAAAGACAAAACCATTAATCAAACCAACATAATAATCTTAATATCCATCGGATCCCCGCAAACACAACATGCATGATTACAAATAGATTAGATCTTGATCATGAACGGAGCTCACAAGATCTATACATGAAAGCACAAAGGAGGAGATAGAACCATCTAGCTACTACATGGACCCATAGTCCAAGGTGGAACTACTCACGCATCATACTGGAGAGAAGGACTCCGGGATGATCTCCCCTCCGGCAGGGTGCCGGGAAGAACTTTAGACCCCCTGATCTTGGGACGATGGTGGCGGCTACAGACGGTTTCGTGGATATTTGATCGGCTCCTCAGGGTTTCTACATCGGGGGTTTCTTATAGGCGAAGGGGGAGGCCGAGGAGGCGGCCAGGGTCACCAAACCCTAGCCGGGCATGGGGCTAGGCCCACCCGCGCTTGGGGTGGGTATGGCCCCCCTGGCTGGCCCCTCCGGCTCCCCTCTGGACTTCTTGTTCCCCACGGAAAGTAATTAACTTTGTCATTTGTCCCGTCCAATTCCGAGAATATTTCTTTACTAACTTTTTTATAACCAAAAACATCAGAAAACAGGTATCTGGCACTGTTGCAACTTGTTAATAGGTTAGTACTAGAAAACATGTAAAAAGCACCTCAAAGTGTGGACAAGTAAAGCAAAGTAGATACTAAACAAGCATGGAGCATCAAAAATTATAGATACATTTCCAACGTATCAGTATCCAAGTTCTTCTTCAACAATCTTTGGCCCTCTTTTGTCGGCATTAATTAGCACCTTGACTCCATCGCTCCTCGTGACCCAATACTCATTGCACTTGTCAAAAGTAAAGGATGCGATGGTAGTTACCGGTAGCGTGCGGATACCCTTTAGCACCTCATTGAATATCTCGGCCATGTTACTTGTCATGTGACCATACCTAACCCCATCCTGATCGAAAGCTTGAGCACATAGGTGTTTCTTTGGCAAATTATCCCTAATAAACCCTTCCCCTTCTCATTTGTCAAGCCATACAACTCATTGAACATCTTGATACGTCCACATCGTATCTACTTTCCCGAACACTTTTTGTATTTTTTTCTCCTCTAAACTTGTGTGATTTGGATACAACTAACACAGACTGACGCTGTTTTCAATAGAATTACCTTGGTGTCTAGTTTTTGTGCCGAAAATCAACTATCAGGAAAAATCCCGGAAAATATGCCAAAAATCCTATTTCACTAGAAGATCCACGGAGCCAGAGTACGAGACGGAGTGGAGGCCTAGGGGGGCCACACCCCTGCCAGGCGAGGGCTAGGCCTGGCCACGCCTAGGGGGTGCAGCCTCCCCAGGCACCCCCTCGGGCTCCCTCTTCACCTATAAGTTACCCCTTGACCTAAAAACCGACAGGGGTTCGATGTTTTTCCAGAAAGAGTTCCGCTCCGCTGCCACCACCCGAAGCCGCGATTCTAAACCAGAAACTCCGTTCTGGCACCCTACCGGGACGGGGAATTTGGGGAGGATCATCGCCATCTTCATCACCAACGCCTCTCCATCAACCATCAATGTTTCCCTCATCCATGAGTGAGTAATCCCCCGCTATAGGCTATGGGGGTGTTAGGGATTGGATGAGTTCTATCATGTAATCGAATAAGATTGTTAGGGCATATTGCCTAGTGTTTCTATTAGTGCTATTTGACTTTGTTGCCACTTGTTGTGCTTAATGCTTGTCACTAGGGCCTGAGTGCCATGATCTTAGATCTGAACTTATTATTGAATCATTATGATAGTATTGTTTGTGATCTTATCTGCATGTTGTGTACACATATCATTGTCATCCAAAGGCCTCGAAGTGACAGAAATTGGGACAAACGGAGGGGATGGCTGTGGTGTGAGGATCACATGTGTGCATGGAGTGTTAATGCTTTTCTCCGGTTCTCTATTAAAATGAGCACCTTAATTGATAGTAGTTCCCTAGAGGCCCCACTACCATGGGGTGGCTGGACAAAAGATGTTGTGCAAGTTCTCATTGCGAGCATGCATGACTATATATGGAGCACATGCCTAGGATTGTTTAGTCCTTGGATGCTTATTCTTATTTATCTGCAATGCCCTAGATCTTGAAGTTACATGTTTGGAATCGTCCATGCAACGCCCGTCCATCCATCCCTATGCCTACCACGGTCATATCCTATTGTTTTCTACTACTGTTACTATTGCTCCTGTTTCACTACTATTGTTTCTTTGCTGTTGCTACTAAAAACTGTTTCTACTGATAAACTTCTATGAGGAAGAACTATTTCCAGGTGCAGCTGAGTTGACAACTCAGTTGCTAAGGCTTGCAAGTATTCTTTGGCTCCCCTTGTGTCGAATCAATAAATTGGGTAATACTACCCGCGAAGACTGTTGCGATCCCCTATACTTGTGGGTCATCAAGACTATTTTATGGCGCCATTGTCGGGGAGCATAGCTTTATTTGTAAGTTCACTTGGATCTATTATTGTTCACTGCTACTCCTTTCATCATGGGGAAGTCTCGTGATGGAAAGTTTCCTATTTTACCATCCACTACAAGAAGAGGTATAGTCCTAAACACCTCTACTGCTCTTGATTCACCGTCTGTTATAAGTAAGCTTGTTACACCACCACATACACATGCTACACACACTGCTACAACTGCTGAGTCTGAAACTGCTTTTGGTACTCATGATGTTACTTCTACTATGCTTGATGCGAGTGGTTCATTAGGTCCTTTCCTATATGCTACTATGGCTAGTCTATGAAATACCGAAACTCCTAGTGAAGACACTGTTACACCTATCAGCTCACCTAAGTCTAGAGAGAGTTATGATATTAATGATGGTTACATTGAGTTCACTAATGAATTTGTTGAAGAGTGCAAAAACACACATGGTACTAGTGCTATTAAGAGTCTCCTTGCAAGGCGTACCATTATTCCTAAACTTTCCTCTGATCCTAAGTTTGCCACCTCTCACATAGATATCAAAGATAAATATTATGATTTCTCTCTTGATTTATCCTATTTATACATTGTTGAGAAAAAACCTTTTTGTGGGACTGAAAATGAGAGTGTTGTGGCTCATATGAATGAGCTTTCTACTATAAGTGCTTTATTCTCTAATGATTTTAAGATGCACAAGTACTTTGTTACAAAGATCTTCCCTTTTTCACTAAAAGGAGAAGCTAGGGCTTGGTTTAATAGATTACCTCATGGTTCCATTGATAGCCTTGATTGTTTGATTGCATCTTTCTTCCAAAAATATTTTCCTCCCTGTGCTAGACATGCTGCTTTGCAGAGACTTTTTGATTTTAAACATGGAGAAGAAGAGAAATTGCCTGAGTCATGGACAAGGTTATGTGCCTTGATTCATGCACATCCTAGATGTCCATTGCCTAAGAATGAGCTTCTTGATATTTATTATAATGGACTAACTGATGATTCTAGGACATACCTAGATAGCTTTGCTGATTGTGTTTTCAGGGAAAAGAAATCCTACAGATGCTGAAGAATTAATGGCTAAAATAAGCAAGAATTATGATGATTGGACTTCAACTGAGCTAAATACACCTGAGCCTATTACTCCTGAACCAGTTGTGCCCGAACCAGTTCCAACACCAACACCAAAGAAGAGGGGAGTTATTACATTAAATGATCAAGTGATGAAGGAAGCTAAGAAATGTCTAAAGGAGAAAGGTATTAGAGCTGAAGATGTGAAGAATCTACCTCCTATAGAAGAATTATGTAAGCCAATTCCCCACTCATCTACTATTGAGGTACACTTTCTCCAACACTTTGATGAAGGTGATATTCCTTATGGTAAGCCTCCTGATCAATGTTTAGAGGAACTTGATATTTTTATTGTTAAGCAAGGTAATTTTAATAAACAAGTTTAGAATCATTTATTGGAAAACTCTAGAGATATTAATGAGTTGAAATATATTGTGGAAAGAACTTCTAATGATATTAAAATTCTTTGTAAACACTTTCAAATGGTTCAAACCCAACTTGATCAACTTGCTAAGGTACAAAAAGTTATGCTAGTTAATTCCTCAGGAGATAAACATGCTTATGGAATTAGAACTAGGAGTGGTATAGCTACTCAAGATCCTTTATATCCTGAAGGACACCCTAAAAGAATTAAGCAGGATTCTCAACAAGGTGAAAGTAGTGGTAGTCCTCGTAAGAGAAAGAAAAATAATGTAGAGGTCCCAACCTTTATAAGGTAGAGATCCCTGTGTTTACATTGCTAGTCCCTGGATCAATAGCTAGCATCCATAGTTTAAGATGTAATATCAAGAAACAAAGGTCATAGTACAACTTTATAACCAGGAATAAAATAATTCATTACATCTCACATAGCTCATTTGGCTATCTCATTACAATGCAGCAGAAATAACTATATAGCATGGAGTCCTTCATATTCAAAGTGCCAGAGGTAATCATGTTGGTTGTAGACTTGTAATACTAATCAACACACTTCACTAACATCAAATAAACCTGCAATATAATAAGTTATAGCCACAAGGGTCAATACATTTGAATTGTATTGGCAAGTGATACTATGGTAGAATAGTAGTTTCTATCATCTATATGCATTTGGCTAAGTGGAGCTTAGGCTTGCTTTGCTCAAAATAAGGTTTTCCTTATAAGTTGAAAACACTAAGTTTTTGTTTATCAAAATCACCCAAGGCATCTACCAATGAAAATTGGTGACCCTTTAACCCTTGTTCAACCATAAGTTTTTAACTTAGAAATTGGGATGAGGAGATCCTTGATAGCTTCCATGTCTTGATGCTCGAATTGTCCCTTGCCGGGGACACGGCTAAGTACTTATATTTTACTCTCTCTCGAGAGGTGGTGCACTTTCCCCCAAGACTCGACATGCGTCGAGACAAGATCTTTCAGAAGCCTTCCCTTAGACCAAATGGACGCGTTCCAAACCTATCACCCCCTACCACCAACTGTCCATCTGGCTAAGTTGTTGCAACCTATATGATCCAGGCAGATCCCATATTTCCATGTGGCTGCACTTGAAGCTTCTCAACATTTGACATCTCAAATCTCTTTGTTCCTGGGTGGCATTCCACAAGTGTGATACACAAGTTTTCCCCAGTATATTGGACTTGTGATACACAAGTTTACCCAATATACTGTACTTGTGTAACCACTCAACATATCCCATTCTCACCATTCCACCCAGGTGATTCATTCACTTAGTAGTTTTATTAAGCAAAACATAAGTCAAAGACTTAACAAAAATTCCATAGCATGTTTATAATCCACCCTTGTTTGCTACTAGCTAGGCTAAGCATGATAGTATAACAAGTATCTTAACTTATAGAAAATTCTACCAAGACTACATCTACTAGGATTTCCCATAGCATAGCATATAGATACTTAGCAAAATCTCATGCAAACCCTATACAAAATATCACTAGTGCATAGTCAAAAATAATGGGACAAATACATGAAGCACCACTTGCGATTTTAGTAGATAATATATGTTCAATCCTTGATCTTGCAAATGTCACACTCTTCAAGGTTCACTACAATTCAATCAAGCAAGCACATATTCAAACTAACATTCAAACAATTGATCACATAAAATAAAGAAAACAAAAAAATGCATGTAAGCATGCAAAAGATTGTTTTATTTGGAAAAGTGGTTTCTAATAAGCTATAAACATTTTAAAACACCTATTGGTCATTTATAAAAGTGGCAAAACCATTTAAAATTAAGTTAGTGAAAATGGCCACTTTAAATCATCTTTGTTTTGTTAGAATGATTTAATTCAAAGTAATATTTTGTAGTGTTAGCAAAATATATTTTTAAACACAAATTTTAGTGTATGGTAAAAGTGTTTAAAAAATCCATTTTCAAAAGGTTTCACTCAAAAATCATTTTTAAATCAAGCACCATTTTTGTTTTACTAGAAAAGCTTTGTATTCAAAGGAATAATTCCTTCGAGTCACAAAATATATTTTTAAATCCAAAGGTTGGTTTTTATGGTTAGTGGTTCAAAACAAACCATTTGCAAAAGATTTTATCCTAAAACCTTTTTAGAATAATTTTTATAACCAAAATAGGCCTAGAAATGTTTCTGCAAAAACAACCAATTTTCTAGAAGCAAAATACTGAACTAAGGGCATGGTTGCAAAGGTTTCCTTTTTCTGATTCCAATAATATAAAATTTGCAAATTTTGGACTTGTGGAATAAAAGTTATGATTTTTGCAAAATCTAGCAACTAATAGAAATGTTACTGTTTTTAAAACAAAGCCTGTGCCACGCGTCATGTTTTTATTGGTCTGTACCGATTCGTCTGGATCGAGCGATGTGGACTGTTGGATTTAATTAGAATTGTGCGACACAGATAAAGCGATAACGGTTTGTTAAGTCATCTATTCCTCACCGCTGGATCTGGATCTAACGGGCTACAGTGCAATGACCAGGAACTGGCGGCGCTCGACGACGGCACGCGGCAGCGACGCACTGGCTACGACATTGGAGCGACTACAGGAAGCGAGGGAGAGGAAGAATGTGCTCACCAGGTTCTCCGTGGAGTGCTGATGCTTAAGGTGGTCGCAGTAGTCCAAGGGGCGCACGGTGGAGTCGTCAATTTCTCATCGGAGTTGGTCCAGGCGACGGGCGAGCTCAGCGTCGTCATTGGCATGGCTACGGTCCAAGATAAGGCAAACGAACGGCGTCGTTATATGCATGCAAGAAAGGTGAACACGCGAGTATCAATCGGAGAGGAGGGGCGGTCAGAAGCTACCAGGTGGTGTCACCGGAGTTGAAGCAGGAGGCGGTGGCGCTCGGACTTGGTCGTTGCCGACGCTCTGGGGCACGCGCGGGCGAGCTGGAGCTACTGGAAGATGCGTACGGGGCTGTTGGTCAGTCTCGTGTGGTCCAGGGGCAGTGGGGAGGCCAGGTGTCGCCGGAATTCGTCGGTGGATCTTGTCGGAGCAGTGGCGGCGCAAATGAAATCAGGGGCATCCTAGGGGCGGAGAGGTGCTGGTGAGTGAGGGGAAAGGTAGAGGGGAGAGGGGTGCATATGAGGTCGAGGTCACGGGGCGAGTTACAGGCGCAATCAACGGGAATTGAAGCTGCGAGTTAACATAGGAAACCGCCGGAGGAAAGAGGGGGAGGAACTGGTCGCGAGGACGACGACGAGCTGGCGGTGGGGTCGGTTGGTCAGAGAGGTGAGGAAGTTACGCGTGGGGTCAGGTCATCAGTGAGTGAGTGGGTAGATCTGCGGGTGACAAAAACGGTTCGCCGGGAAGAGAGATCTCAGGTGGGCTGGTGTTGGGCCTAGCTGGGCTGGGGTCTGGGGTAGGTTTAGTGGGCTGGGTCTGTTTAATTTTTTTCTTTTTCTTTCTGTTTCTTTTCCTTTTTATTTTCTGTTTTTTCTGTTTGGAATTCATACCTCATTTGAATTCAGATTTATTTTCAAATCTTTTTCCCAACTTTCAGTATGTTTTAATACTGTTTAAAATGTCCATTTTAGAATAATTACTTTTATTCTTTTATGGTTTATTATTTATTAAAATAGACACTTTTCTTTATTTAAATAAGATTTTAAATATTTCAATCCACAATATATCATTCAAATGATTTGTTTAAATCCAATTGTTTCTCAAACCTTTTTAGTAGGTTTTAATATTGTGATCAAATAGTCCACTTGAATTATTTCAAGTAGTTTCTTATGATTTAATATTTATTTTTAATTGGGCCTTTTGCCTTATTTAAATGAATTTGAATATGGTTCCAAACCATATAATTTTATTTAATTATTCTTTTATTCTTTTTAAGTTTATTAGATAACTTTTAATCCACTTTGGCAATTTCCAATATTTTTCCCATGATTTAATTAATCATTTATATTAGGGATTTTTGTCTTCATTCAAATAGAATTGAGTTTGGTTAATGCCATATAATTTGATTTGAATATTATTTATCCATTTATTTTATTTGGATTATCTTTGTTACATTTTCTTACGGATTTAATTCAAGTTTTAAATTGTCTTCTAAATAATTTTCTTGGAATTTATTATTTAGTTTAGGAAATTTGACTTTATTTAAATAAATTGAATATGGTTTAATCACATATAATTTTATTCCAATAATCTTTATTCCTTTTTAGTATTCAATAACTTTCATTTCTTTAAGGATTTGGCCAAGATTTAATTTAACTTTTAAATATTCCTTATTTATTTTCTTTCTTTATCTTATAAAATCCATATCTTTTTATTTTTAGATCCAAAATTGGTGATTCCAATTTGTATAATTTTATTTAATATTTGTTTATCTTTTCAAATCCTTTTAGGGTTACTTTGCTCATGATTTGGTATGGATTTTAGATAGTAGATTTATTAGCCTTGGAGATTATTTCCTTTTAACTTATTAAATTCATAAGTTTTTATCCATGGTTCCAAGTTAAATGAAACCAATTTCTATGGTTGTATAATATTTTTGTTTATCATTTTTGATCATTTATAAATGTTTGTTGCTAAATTTTTATATGGATCAAATCCATAGTCTTAGGGAGATCTTGGAAACTTTTCCAAATGTTTAAATTTCAAGATACATTCATTGATGAATGCATTTCACTTGATTGAAATTTTGTTGGATTCCCTTTTCATTCAAATTTTGTTCAAGAAGGGTTTTGATGTTTCCATTTGGAATCAAAAAGTTTCTTTTCACCCTAAATTTCAACAATTATTTACTTTGTTTATTTATTTTTCACATTCCAAATTTGGAAAAAATTTGGGATGTGACAAAGAAACATAAGATAGTTGAGGAACCACTTGAACCTGTTGTAGAAAAATAAAAATGATGCTACTGATAAGGAGGAAGTTGAGGAAGAACCTGAGAAGCACACTAAGAACACTAGGTACACTAAGGAAGATTTTATTGCTAATAAACATGGTAAAGAGAGAACCTTGGGTGCAGAAACCTATGCCTTTTCCAGGTAAGAAACACAAGTCAAAGGAGGAAGAACACTACAAGTTTCTGCGAGAAAATCAATTTTCATACCCTGAATATTGGCCAAAAATAAAGTTTCCCGAAAAATCCCAGAAAATTCAAAATAATTTTTTCCTCAAAAAAAGGGGCAGAGGGCACCTAGAGTGAGCCAGGGGGCCACCCCAGGCACCCACACTGCTGGTGGGCGCGGCCTCCCTACAGGTGGCGCCTGGGTGGGGTGTGGCCCACCCGGGCCCTTCCAAGGTGCCTCCTTCCAGCCATCTTCTTTCTCTCTTCCGAAAACACCGGAAAACTTTCTCAAGCTCGAGTTCCTGCTGTTCTTGCTCGCGATTTTCGATCTCCTTGCTCAGCCCATCTTTTTTGTTGATTTTTGGAGGGATTTCTCCTTGGTATGTGCCTCCTCTGCTTGTCAAATTAGATTTGTGATTGATAGATTGTATCTTGAGTATTTTTCTGCTATTGGTGTCAGGTTGTGTGAGCTTGAATGCTTGTTCTATGCTTAGAGATTTCATTTTGATGCATGCGTAGACCCTAGCAAGTTCTTATAGTAGTTTCTCAGCATTTATCAACTTGGAAATCACTTGGTTTGATGTTTGTCTAAAAATTTCAGAGAAGAGTGATGGTGCTCGACGTGGCACTTCGTTGGTAACCCCAAGCGCAGGGCGTGTGAAGAGCAAGCAGCAAGTTTTCGCTCAGTTGAAACCAAGGTTATCGAACCAGAAGGAGGAAGGAAACATCACACAAGTGTTGCAAACAACGTGGAGACCTGCACAACACAAACTCAAGACTTTGCCCCAACGAATCAGTGAGGTTGTCAAGCTCACCGGTTTGCTGTAACAAAGGATTAAACGTATGGTGTAGAAGGTAATGGTTTGCAGCAAGTAAACAAGTAACAGTGGAATATGTATCAATGGCAAAGATTGGACCGGGGTCCATAGTTCACAAGAGGTGCTCTCCTTAGATAAACAACATGGCATGAAGGGTAAACAAATTACATCGGGTCAATTGATAGGAACTAAGCAAGGCATAACAATGCAATTACTAGCTAGAAAGATCCTATGAGGTTGATTGGGCAATACAACAATATACATAGACCGTCATCAAAATGCATCTATGACTAGAAGTCCACCTTCATGTTATCATCCGAACCCCCTCCAGTATTAAGTTGCAAGCAACAGACAACTGCTTTAAGCAAAGTGTGTAAGGTAAACAGTCCACATGTTCCATGAACAAGAGACCGCTATTTTCTCCCTAGTAGCAATAGCACATCTACAACCGAACAGATTATTGTCACTTCTCTTGGAAACTAGAGGCATGAACCCACTATCGAGCATAAATACTCCCTCTTGGAGTCACTAGCAACCTCTTGGCCAAGATAACCACTAGCAACGGAGAGCATGCAAGATCACAAACAACATAGACATGATAGAATCATAAAGATAAAACATTAATCAAACCAACATAATAATCTCAATATCCATCGGATCCCCGCAAACACAACATGCATGATTACAAATAGATTAGATATTGATCATGAACAGAGCTCACAAGATCTATACATGAAAGAACAAAGGAGGAGATACAACTATCTAGATACTACATGGACCCATAGTCCAAGGTGGAACTACTCATGAATCATACCAGAGAGAAGGCCTCCGGGATGATCTCCCCTCCGGCAGGGTGCCGGGACGAACTTCAGATTCCCCCGATCTAGGGACGATGGTGGCGGCGGCTACAGATGGTTTTGTGGATTTCTGATCGGGTACTCAGGGTTTCTGCATCGGTGGCTTCTTATAGGCGAAGGGGCGAGACCGGGAGGTGGCCAGGGTGCCCAAACCCTAGCCAGGACGGGCTAGGGCCCACCCACATCTAGGGTGGGTCTGACCCCCTGGCTGGCCTTTCGGGATCCCCTCTGGACTTCTTGTTCCCCACGGAAAGTTATTGACTTTGTCCTTTGTCCCGTCAAATTCTGAGAATATTTCTTTACTAACTTTTCTGAAACCAAAAACAGCAGAAAACATGCATCTGGCACTGTTGCAACTTTTTAATAGGTTAGTACCAGAAAACATGTAAAAAGCACCTCAAAGTGTGGACAAGTAAAGATAAGTAGATACTAAACAAGCATGGAGCATCAAAAATTATAGATACGTTTCCAACATATCAGCATCCCCAAGCTTAACTCCTACTCGTCCTCGAGTAGGTAAGTGATAAAAGAATAATTTTTGAGGTGACATGCACCCTCACAATAAAGATCCAACCATTTGCAAGCATTGAAATCTGGGATCAAAGAACTCTAAACATGTGCAAGCATTGAAAGCTTCCAAAAATTCCCTCATTGCCCCTCTCATAAGCATCTTGAAGTGGTTAAGGTTAAAGTGGCAAAGCTGGAGTATATGCTTGACAAAGTATAAGTTGGAAATCTCATGCCCCTTGAATACGAGGGCCACACCTCATGCATACTCAACTTTGGGTCCAGGTTGTCACTGTAAGTATTTGCACATCATTGAGAACCGCCAACGGGGTACCCCTTGCACATGGCACGGGAGCTTTCCCATAACCAAAATGACAAGGCAAGCAGATAATGAGCATCTGAGCAATTCTTCTTATGTAACATGGGAATATGGTGCTTTTTTCTCTCTTTCCTCTTTTCTCAATGTGTCTCTTTTTTTATAAGAAGAATGCTTCATAGATGTCACTATGGTGATGCTGCAAGTTTCCACCATGATTAGGAATGGCTTAGGCTAGCAGCCTAGGCGTTTCTCTAACATAGGATACAAACTCCATAGACTTACAAGTTCCCTCTTTATTTCACACCGGTGACATCCATAGACAAAAGAACATGATATCAACTGAGTACAACAAGGTACAAGTGCAATGTTGAAAACGTTCCCCGTGACAACACAGTTCTGCTAATTCCAACTTATAAGTGCAAGCATATACAACAAAGTTGTCAGAATGGTTCAAGTTTATTAGGGGCAGAGAATAAAGTGTGCCATCAAGTTCATGAGGGCTTTAATCACTAAGTTTTCACATAACAAAATAGTTTTTAATTGGAAGATAGTTGAAAACAAGAATATACTTGGAATGGTGTAACACACCATGCATAGGAGTTTATAGTGGACACTTTGGAATAACTTGGTTTCTTGGGAGTTGGAAGCATGAGTAGAACTTACTCATACAAGTGGAGGCTAGCAAAAGACTGGGAGCAACCAACTAAGAGAGTAATAATGGCCAAAATTATGCAATCAAACAAAGCAAACTAATCAAAGCAAAGAGTGGTACTACAAGTCAAGGACTAAATGATCATAGAGGCTAATGGTGACTTGTCATAGTCATAACATGGTGTGAGCATGTGCCAAGTCAACCCAAGCAAAACATCAAAGGAGAATACCACAATCCTATGCTTTTGCATGCTAACACAATGCATAATATTTTCAAGGCACACTAAGCAATCCCAATTGTTTGGAACAAGACATGATACATCAATAATCACTAAGCATAATGCTAAAATAACACCTAGCATGTCATGCTAAAGTCTAAGTCACAGTCAATGCAAGCTCCTCTTGCACTTCAAGCAAGAACTTACTACGCCTTTCCAAACACCAAGCAAACTTATTTGCAAAACAACACAGCCAGAACGGGGGTCCAAACTACTAAAGCAAACTAAACAAACTAATCAAAGCAAACGAAAACTAAGACGCTCCAAGAACAACCCAACTGTGCATGAAACAATAAAAACGAAGTGTCTAGACAGACCTGAGCTTTTTATTGATGAAGAAGGGGATGCTCATGACTTGGGCATCCCCAAGCTTTGACGCTTGTACCTCTTGGATATTTCTTGGGGTGACAACATGGTGTCATCCCCAAGCTTGAGCTTTTGTCCATTCTTCATCTCATTGCATCATTCGCTCTCTACACCTGAAATTTTTCCTTCATTCAAAATTTCACACAATCTTCATTAGCAACATTAGCTTATTCAAAAGATATTAAACCATTGTCAAAGCTTCGGAACAGCAAGGCTTTTCACTAAAAAAACAAGCTACTGTAGTAACTCCTTCAAAGAAACTCAATTTACCTGAAAAGAGCTCAAAAGGGAATCAATAAGAAGCAAACGCAAATAATGGCAGAAATTTGTCAAAACAGACCAGTAGGTAGAAACGAATTTTTTCGAACATATTCTGTTGCTCAAATAAAAAAGTGCTGAACTAACAAAAGTTAGCCAACATACTGGGGGATTTATTCGTAAATTTTGATCTCAATACGAGTTACAGATCCTCCTCACGATTTTTTTTGGTGGAGCACAGAAATCTGTTTCGGGACAACAACTCCCCAAATCTTACTTCCCTCTCATTAGAGGTCATTCTTGGCACAAAAAGCAAACAACAAGGATAAGGAGAGGTCATTACAAAAGTAATAACTTCCAAGACTCAAGGAAACTCTTGGGTTATCTCCCAACAAGTACTTTTCTTTAACACCTTTAAGTTAGGCACAAGAAGCAAGAAGAATCAAGTATTTTCAAATGAAGAAGCATTAACATCAAATCTTGCTTTCAAAGGAGGAGCAAAAATCAACTTCTCGCTTCTCATAGGGAAGTGTTCAATACCTTTATTGAATGGAAAATGATATTTGATGGTGCCTTCTTTCATATCAATGATGGCACCAACAGTTCTAAGAAAAGGTCTTCCCAAAGTAATAGGACAAGAAGCATTGTATTCAACATCTAAAACATAGAAATCAACAGGGACATCAGAATTGTTAACCATAATGAGAACATCATTAATACTCCCCATGAGTTTCTTCTTAGCATTATCATTGAGTGGGACATCCAAATAACAATCTTCTAATGGTGGAAAATCAAGCATTTCATAAATCTTCCTAGGCATAATAGAGACACTAGAACCAAGATCACATGAAGCTTTGAGATCAAAGTCATTCACTTGCATATTAATAATGGGTTCCCTACTATCTTCTACTTTCCTAGGAATAGGAGCTTTGTGTTTTAGCTTCTCTTCCTTAATCTTAACAACATCATCTGTAATGTGTTTGGTAAAGGCAACATGCATATCACTAGCATCAGGACTTCTAGCAAGCTTTTGCAGGAACATAATCACTTCAGAAATATTGCAACCATCAATATCAAAGTCAAACTTAGCATCACTAGTAGTAGGCTCACTAGGCTTAGGCATAGTAGGAGGAGGAATATGGGCTACTTGTGGTTTAGTGGTGATAGTGCACACACTATTTTTTCTATCAATTTCAGCTTCCCGTTCCCACCTAGCATGAAGTTGAGCTAACAGCCTAACATTTTCATCAATAGTAACTTGTATGGCATGAGTAGTAGCAAAGCTGTTTTCCATAGTTTCAGGTTTAGTAGCCATTTTATTAACCAAGGAAGTTTGAGCTTCAGACAAAGAGGATATATTTTTCTCAATAGTTAAAATCTTTTCCTCTATAGTCTTATTGAAAGTGGTTTGCTTACTAATAAAGTCCTTGAGCATTACTTCAAGTTCAGAGGGGGCACTTCTAGCATTATTTTAAGAGCTTCCATAGGAATTACCATTATTAGGATGATAAGGCCTATAATTGTTGTTGCTACCAAAATTGTTCCTATAGGCATTGTTGTTGAAATTGTTGTTTCTAATGAAGTTCACATCAACTTGATCTTCTTGAGCAACCAAAGAGGCTAAGGGAACACTATTAGGATCTAGAGGAGCTTTCCCATTAACAAGCATAGCCATAATAACATCAATCTTTTCACTCAAAGAGGAAGTTTCCTCAACAGAATTTACCTTCTTACCATGTGGAGCTCTCTCAACATGCCATTCAGAGTAGTTAACCATCATATTATCAAGGAGCCTTGTTACAACACCCAAGGTGAGGCCCATGAAGGTACCTCCAGCAGCAGAATCCAACAGGTTTCTTGAGGAGAAGTTCAAACTTGCATAAAAAGTCTGGATAATCATCCAAGCAGTGAGTCCATGAGTAGGGAAATTTTTAACCAAAGATTTCATTCTTTCCCAAGCAGGAGCAACATGTTCACTATCAAGTTGTTTAAATTTCATAATGTCACTTCTCGTAGCAATAATCTTAGCAGGAGGATAGTACTTTCCAATAAAAGCATCTTTGCACTTAGTCCAAGAATCAATACTATTTTTAGGCAAGGATAGCAACCAATCTTTAGCTTTTCCCCTCAAGGAGAAAGGAAAAAGCCTGAGCTTAATAATATCTCCATCTACATCCTTATACTTTTGCATCTCACAAACTTCAACAAAGCTATTGAGATGGGCAGCAGGATCATCAGAACCAGTACCGGAAAATTGCTCTCTCATCACAAGATTCAACAAGGCAGGCTTAATTTCATAAAAGCTAGCATCAGGAGCAGGTGGAGCAATAGGTGTGCTTAGGAAATCATTGTTGTTGGTGCTAGTGAAGTCACACAACTTGGTGTTCTCAGCAGAGTTCATTTTGGCAAAGGTGGGCAAGCCAAAAACAGCAGCAGCAGCTAGAGCAGGAACTAATTTTTTTGTGTTTTTGAATAAGGCAAGCAAACCAAGCTAGACTATTTTTTTTGGGTTTTTTTAAAAGAGGCAAACAAAACCAAGCAAAAGAAACAAAGCAAACTAAAAACAAAGTAAAGAGAAAGGAAGTGAAGGACTCCCCTAGTGAAGAGGTCCTTAGCCTGCCCGGCAACTGTGCTAGAAAGTCTTGATGGTGCTCGACGTGGCACTTTGTTGGTAACCCCAAGCGCAGGGCGTGTGAAGAGCAAGCAACAAGTTTTCCCTCAGTTGAGACCGAGGTTATCGAACCAGAAGGAGGAAGGAAACGTCACACAGGTGTTGCAAACAACGTGGAGACCTCCACAACACAAACTCAAGATTTTGCCCAACGAATCAGTGAGGTTGTCAAGCTCACCGGTTTGCTATAACAAAGGATTAAACGTATGGTGTGGAAGGTAATGGTTTGCAACAAGTAAACAAGTAACAGTGGAAGATGTATCAATGGTAAAGATTGGACTGGATTCCATTGTTCACTAGAGGTGCTCTCCTTAGATAAACAACATGGCATGAAGGGTAAACAAATTACAGCGGGGCAATTGACAGGAACTGAGCAAGGCATAACAATGCAATTACTAGCCAGAAAGATCCTATGAGGTTGATTGGGCAATACAACAATATACATAGACCGTCATCCAATTGCATCTATGACTAGAAGTCCACCTTCAGGTTATCATCCGACCCCCCTCCGGTATTAAGTTGCAAGCAATAGACAACTGCTTTAAGCAAAGTGTGTGAGGTAAACAGTCCACATGTTCCATGAACAAGAGACCGTTGTTTTCTCCCTAGTAGCAACAGCACATCTACAACCAAAGAGATTATTGTCAATTCCCTTAGAAACTAGAGGCATGAACCCATTATCGAGCATAAATACCCCCTCTTGGAGTCACTAGCAACTACTTGGCCAAGATAACCACTAGCAACGGAGAGCATGAAAGATCACAAACAACACAGACATGATAGAATCATAAAGATAAAACCATTAATCAAACCAACATAATAATCTCAATATCCATCGGATCCCTGCAAACACAACATGCATGATTACAAATAGATTAGATCTTGATCATGAACGGAGCTCACAAGATCTATACATGAAAGCACAAAGGAGGAGATACAACCATCTAGCTACTACATGGACCCATAGTCCAAGGTGGAACTACTCACGAATCATACCGGAGAGAAGGACTCCGGGATGATCTCCCCTTCGGCAGGGTGCCGGGAAGAACTTCAGATCCCCCCCGATCTAGGGACGATGGTGGCGGCGCCTACAGACGGTTTTGTGGATTTCTGATCGGGTACTCGGGGTTTCTGCATCGATGGCTTCTTATAGGCGAAGGGGCAAGACTGGGAGGTGTCCAGGGTGCCCAAACCCTAGCCAGGCACGAGCTAGGTCCCACTCGCGCCTAGGGTGGGTCTGGCCCCCTGGCTGGCCTTCCGGTCTCCCCTCTGGACTTCTTGTTCCCCACAGAAAGTTATTGACTTTGTCCTTCGTCCCGTCCAATTCCGAGAATACTTATTTACTAACTTTTCTGAAACCAAAAATAGTAGAAAACAGGCATCTGGCACTGTTGCAACTTGTTAATAGGTTAGTACCAGAAAACATGTAAAAAGCACCTCAAAGTGTTGACAAGTAAAGAAAAGTAGATACTAAAAAGCATGGAGCATCAAAAATTATACATACGTTTCCAACGTATCAAAGAGTGGTTGCGGTGACCCAGCATACCACTGCATGTGTAGTACACTATAGTCGTTGACATGACATCCACAGAACACCATTATGTAAATATCACATCCCTCAGAGTGGTACAACAGAAACATTGCGGGTCCATATTACAAACATACACACGTTATTATTATTACAATACCGTAAGTTCAAGACTTCCAAAACGTTCAACTTACAAACCAAAATATAAGTGTTTCAACGGAAGTTTCAAATTTAAAACTTAAAATCCAAATTGAGCTTAGCAACTTATTGTTATATATTGCTCATGATGCTCGGCTCAAGTGGTTACTAGAACTATAGTAATTATTCGGACTCCTGGAACTCTCCTCCGTAGACGATGTCGTAGTCCTACCCTTCTACGGCTCCATACAAGTTGGGTTCTTCATAGAAGACCTCCTCTTGACTCTCAGCTGCATACATTGGAGTATCTTCGGGATTCTCAGAGTCTAAGCAAGGATTCAAAGGAAAGGATGAGTAACAGCGTTACTCAGCAAATTCATTATATGCAAGGTAGGAAGTTTGATGCTCTATCTACCACCTCAGACTATTAGTCGTTGGCACTATGCAATTTTTGTAAATCTTTCTTCAAAGGTTGATTTTATTATGAAAATCTATGACCACCAGCCTTCACAGGTTGACCAGAACTTTCATGGAGTTCCTTTCCTGCCGCGTTCGTAGCTCCTTCCCAGAACAGGGAGTAACAAGTTACAATTCTTACACTCTACATAGGTGCGTTACTTTTCCCATGAGAGATCAACTCCTTGTTGCACAACCGGGCGTACTTTCCCGTCCACAATTCCATGATGTGGGTCCCAGTAGTTGGTCCAAGCCAATCACTGCCCTCTCTGCGACCTCATGTGTCTGCACGATCCTTCGGGCTAGATCACCTTCGTTAATCCCCCTTCCGGGCAGGCTAAAACCATGATGAGTTCCCGAAGACTCTATGACCTAGTGATGCCCGGATTAGTACCATTTACATGGACTATCTCCCTAAACACCATTCATAGATAATCTAGACACCAAAAGTGTGGGGCGTAAGGGTTCCCACCCATATGTTGGATCCACGTAAGGAATCACAACGTCATGTTAAGGTCGTCTTGCCTCCATACAAGAGGAAAAGGATATAGCTGACTTCTTCGTCCCATTCCAAATCTCATGGTTAACGCGTAATATACGGCGCTAGAATCATTGATGTCATGGGTTATTAATTCCTAATTGTTCATAATTAGTGCAAGTAGAACCCTAAGTTCTATTGCTCCATCATACCATCACTTAGGATGATATCTAAGATTTAGTATCTTGATAAAATATTGTTTTCTTTTTCTATAGTGTAGATGACAACACACAATTCGCAAATACTTTGATAAAGACTCTTCAAAGGACATGAGCAAGTGATGAACTTGCCTTGTGATTGCAAGGTAGTGAAGTCTGATGCTTGCACTGGACCTTGAGCTTCTATGTCTACAAAAAATCATTATTGCCCGGTAAGGACAATATTTAAAGAATCAAAATGATTCTGCAAAGTAATGTAATGCATCATTTGACTTGATATGCATTCTCCCCATTATTATAAAAATTATTTTTAATAATAACGGATTTATAAATATTAATTTTTAATATGTATAATAGAATATTGTATTCTTTTATTTTATTGCCCTTTTATTTAAATTTTATTGATTTAATAATTCTTTTAAGAATTATCACTTAAATATCAAAAATTGTTATTAAATATTTTTTTAGTATTTTTCTAAAATACTACAATATTAATATATAATGAAAGTGATTTTTATTTATTTTTATCATCTTTCAATGATTTTGTAAAATTCCATAAGGAATATATAAATTACAAAATTCTTAATAAAATTTATATGTCTAAAATTTTATATCTTAATTTATTTAGATAGTTTGGATTATTGTGAATCCAAAAATATTTTATTTATAATTTTTGGACTTTTATTTTATTTTCTAGGATTTATTTAATTTCAGGGGCATTTTGGTCTTTTCCTATTTATTAAAAACAGACTCTAAATGGTTTGGGCTGGCCTTTTCGGGTTTATTGGGCCCTTGTGGCCCAGTAGGGCATGGTCAAAACAATACCCCAAAGGGTTTTCGACTCACCCAGCCCAACACTCCCTATCTCTCACTCGAGCTCACCCCTCTCCTTCTCCTTCCCCGACCCCGTGGTCAGTGGTGTCTCCCCCAGCGATTCCCTCCATCGTGGACCGTCATGGCTGCCGCCGTGGTACAGGAAGAGGTTGTCAACTCCGCTCTTCCCTCCTGTCCAACTGGATTTCGACCTGGAGCCTTCCTGCGACCAGATCGATGTCGTCCTGAACCCTAGGGTTTGGGATTAGTGTTGATCCTGGCGCCGTCGCTACTGTCGTGCGCCGTGGTGATTCACCTCACCCTAGGTGTGGCTATGGTCACCTCCTTGGCGTTGTATGGGTCGCAGCGCCCCCTGGGGGTGATCCCCGTGCCGCCATGGTCGTCGGCCACCTCTGCTTCCTCTTCTAATTTACAGCGAGGACCTTTGGTAAGTCATTCCTCTCCCCTCGTGATCTCTGTAATGGCCATCCTATGCTAGATGTTGGTGGTGACCTTCCTGGTTACTGTCCTGTCCTGATTAAGGTTCTTGGTTCTGCTTAGGGTTCATACCCTGCTATGGATTATATACAGATGAATTGGATCATGTGTTGATGGTCCCTAAGCATGCTAAATGATTGTTAGTTGTGTCTTGCTGCTTAAGATGAGCTGGGGTGGTGCTAGTGGCTTATCAGATGATTCTATGGATTAATTTTGATGTGGTCAGATGATAAAGTTGCTATAGAAACAATACTTGGGAATCTTGTGGTTTACTGTTTCACCACTATCATTACTTGGTTAATGACAGTGAGTGTTGTGTGATGAAATCACTGTATTAACACTTGTTGGCTTAAAAATTCAGATTTAGTTTGACATCAAATGGTTTCAAATAGTGAAGATATACATATGGATTTTCTTAATTATGATTCCTATGATGACAAGAAGATGATTTACAGTTGGTTGGTTGAATCTATGAAGATTGAATGCTTAACCTAATTAATGTAGAACTATTCTTGTGACACCATCTTTGTATGGCACACAAGATTAGATTATATTTCATTGTTTGGGTTGGTTCAAGCTTAAGATGAGTTTGGCTTTAAAGATAAGTAGTAATTTTCCTTTCTTGAATCCCTAATACCAATGATGTTGGTATGAGGTTTAGGGATTTAGACCTCTATCTGGTTGATTCACATGAATTGATTTTGATACTGATATCAGCTACTATTGCTTGAATCAAAGTTGGGGAAAGATGCTTGTAAGCTTGATAACTTATATAGATCCATAAGATTAAATTATAAGGTGCTACTCTTGTCTTAGAGATATGCCTAGAAGTTTAAATCTTAGCTATGTTCATTCTTGAATTGAAATATAGCTTGATAGCTAAATTAATGATTTTGTTCTGAGATTTAGTTGGATCCTTATACTTTTATGTTTGCTTTTAGAGTTTAAAACCTCAATGATGGATTCACCCCACTTGGGTGCTTTCTGAGAGTTTGAATAAGAGACAGATCATGTATGCTTGTATAATCTTAGACAAATAGATCATTTGATGGTCTATTTACTCACCACTGTCACTTGATGTTGTGGTTGCTAGTGGTTGATCTTGTGGTAGCTTGATCTGGTGCTCCCCTGGTATTTCCAGCTCCTGGCTTGTTCTTGATCTAGCCCATCATCTCCTGATCTTGATGGTTTGATCTTGGTCTTGATATCCACCTAATCTACCCCCTCCTTATGTCACCATCTTGGTGATGTGATCCTGGGCTTTTGTTGGTTTGATCTAGCTTGGCTTTGGCTTGGTTTAGCTGCTGGCTGCTGTGCTTGATGTGTAAGAGCAATGGAATGGTGTGGGGATTGGTTTTCCCACGGTTGTGTTGATAGTTTTGTTTGGTTGTGCTGCTGTTGTGGTGTTGACAGCACACACCATGCAGTTTGGTGTGTGTGCTGCTTGTGTGTCTGCTACACAGATGTGGATATGTTCTAAATTTTAAAAGTTACTTTCATCTGGTTACTTCTACCTGGCTGGTGAAACTTGCCCCTCCTTGCTGTGATTTGACTTATGGCTTAAAATTATGAAAGATACATTCTTTCATTTTGGTGAAACTTTCCCCTTATATACTCAATGATGAAAAAGTGAACAATGCACTTCACTGTCAACTTCTGAGAGTAAAAATAATTCTAATCCTAACCTTCTTTTTCTTTTAAGTTTATTTTTATTTTGCGGGAACCAGATTTGAAGATCAAGACTATAGTATAGTTTTTTATTTTTCTTTATAGATTAGTCACTTGTAATAACTATCATATTCAATTGTAATCTTTAATTTATTCTTTTGTACTCTTTATTTTTTTATTCTTTTGTAATAAAGATTGTAATATTATCAATAAAGAAATATTATTATTTGTTTATTTTCTATTGTAAAGTTTGTGGATGATTCTCATAAGTTACATTTTTGTAACTTATTTATTGAATAAAATTATGAAATGGATATTCATATTCTTAATTGCTCTCTTTATATAAAGTTTGAGTTATTATTGGTTAACTCTTAATTAAATCAAAGATTCAAACATCATTCAAAAAGCCTTTTGAATTATAATTCAAACACTCAAGTTTTAAATTCAAATTTCATTTCTCAAAACACTTAAGTCTATCAATATCATCTCAAAGTCTATAACATTCATCCTTCAAGACTATATCTAATCTCAAAGTATGAAAGAAACTTTGATCACTTTACATTTTTAATTGGCGAAAAATTTACCCACATTTTCACAGATGAATGCATGCAACATCTTAAATTCCTAAATCTACCCTTCGTTAGTTCCTAAATGTTGGGATGTTATAAACTTCCCCCCTTAAATTAAACTTCGTCCAGAAGTTTGTTGAGATGTACCTGAATAGTTCTGGATAGGTTTTTCTTAAATCTTCTTCTTTCTCCCAAGTGGCTTCCCCTTCAGGGTGATGTTCCCACTGTACCTTGCAATATTTGATTGCCCTATTCCTCAACCTTTTCTAGTTTTCTTACAAAATTTTATAGGGCTTTTCAACATAGGTCAAGTCTGCTTGTAGTTCTATCTCCTGATGTGTGATTGCATCATCTGGAACTTTCAAACATTTGAGAAGTTGTGACACATGGAAAACATTGTGCACTTGAGCCAATCTTGATGGTAACTCTAAAGCATAAGCTATAGTTCTATTCTGACTCAGTATCTTGAATGGTCCGATGTATCTTGGACTCAATTTTTCTTTAACTCCGAACCTTTTCACCCCTTTCATTGGACTTAGTTTCAAGTATACCATGTCTCTGAAGGGAATATGCCCTGAGAGGCAATAATAAAGTGTTTATTATGTGTATTCCAAGTATATGATAGATGTTTATTTTGCATGCTATAATTGTATTAATATGGAAACATTAATACATGTGTGTTTAATAAACAAACAGAAAGTTCCTAGTTATGCCTCTCTCATAAACTAGCTCGTTGATTAACAAGATGATCAAGGTTTCCTGATCATGGACATTGGATGTTGTTAATAACGGGATCACAACATTAGTGTAATGGTGTGATGAACATTCATCCGAAGTATAGGATTACGATCAAAGTCATTGAGTTTATATTTCTATAACAACTTACAAAGTGATCATAATCCTTAGACCATGAGATCATGTCAATCACTAACACCGGAAGAGTTTCTTGATAACATCAAACGTCACACCGTAACAGGGTGATTATAAAGATGGATTCGGAACAAACAAAGTGTTATGTTGAGGCTCATGGATCGAGAGTGGAATTTGTTCATCACGATGACGGATAGATATACTCTGGGCCCTCTCGGTGATATCACATTGATTAGCTTGCAAGCAAGTGATTTGATCACTAGAATGTTATATCATGGGAACAAGAAAAGAGTGCATGTCAATAACGAGATGGAACTAGGTATGGAGATACCGATGATCGAATCTCGGACATTTAATATATCGTGAAACAAAGGGATTAAGATACTAGCATAAAAGGTTCCGATGATCACAAGAAAGTCGTCGTTGAATGTGTGGGAGTCAGTATGGGTCTCCAGATCCCACTTCTGATTATTGATCCGAGAGGGGTCTCGATCATGTCCGCATTATTCACGAACCGTAGGGTGACACACTTAAGAGACACCGACATCCAATTGGAGCAAAAGTTTCATGCCGAAAGAATGAACAAGCGTAGGAATTTATTTCACTAGATACCGAAACAGGTTTTCGGGTGAAATTGCATAAAGTGGTTATGCATGTGAAATATAATTCTAGCAAGGGGTTATTTGTGAATGTTTGTCATTAAAGTAATTGACAAAATTCTGAATAAAATAAAAGAGTTTTATTTAATGAGAGTTTGCATTAAATTTGGTGGAAATTTAATGGCAAGTTTGAGTGGGATTTTGAGTGGAGGCATATGAATGGATTTTTGTGAGTGGAGTGTCCACCCACATGAAGAGGGGAGGGCAAGGGGGCAGCCCCCATGCGCCGGCCACCCCCTTGGGGTTCCCCCCTCCTCCTATAAAAGGAGCCCCTCCTCTCACTTCTCACTCACACCTCCTCGTGAAGGATCTCTCTCCCCCTCTAGAATTTATCCCCCATGGTCTCGGACTAGCGAGATACATGTTCCCGGTGGCTATTCGGCAAGAAAGAGTTGTGCTTCCGCTGCATCGCTAGAGCGAGGAGGCGGAGGTTTCTCTGTGCCTCGAACGTGTGTGAGAGCACGGATGCGCTGCTCATTTGCGGCGCTAGGACTTCCTCTCGATCTTGAGATCGGCAAGAGATCGTCTACATCAACCACGAGTTGAACTCGTTAAGCTTTGTCGGTCTTCAAGGGTATGTTCTCTACGGATATACATCCGCCCGTTGTTTGTATCTAATAGATAGATCTTGGTACGTAGTTCACATCGTAGGAAAAAATTTGTTTTCTATGCTGCGAACCCTACAGTGGTATCAGAGCCAGATCTATGCGTAGATGCTTTACACGGGTAGTACACATATGAGTATGTGGGCGATGATGATCATGTTATTGCTCCTTTGTTGTAATTTTGGATATTG
Organism: Avena sativa; assembly: GCA_916181665.1. Lineage (NCBI taxonomy): Eukaryota > Viridiplantae > Streptophyta > Magnoliopsida > Poales > Poaceae > Avena > Avena sativa. The sequence continues at coordinate 113,436,826 of OV702283.1, forward strand.
GTGGCATAGTGGGATGAAGCGGCCCGGACAAACTTTACATGTCCTCGCACATGAGACCTGTTCCAGCTTGACATGCAACTAGTTTGCATAAGTGGCTAGCGGGTGTCTGTCTCTCCTACTATAGTCAATATCTATTTTGCAACGAGTTGTCAACAATTTGGTTATCCTCGTTGTGGTTCATGTTCGTAGGTAAGAACGGTTCTATCTCGAAAGCCCTAAGCCACGTAAAACTTGCAATGGATAAATTAGAGGCGTCTAGTTTAGATTGTTGCTGGGCTAGTGTTATGATATGGTAGTGTTGTAAGTAGAAGTATGAGATGATACTCTTACAACACACATAGCGTGTAAACTCCATAGACCTTGGATTTACACATATAGGTATGAAAGTGATCATACCACGATGCACATGATAGAGATCATCTGCGGGAACCATAACATTTCAATAATAAACATGTGATGTTTGATAGCATCTTATATTGCTTGTTTAGCGCTTTGTTAGCATAATAAGATGATCCCTCATTTAAATATCAAGATAATAATGTGTTCTTCCTTTAGTATGGACCAATTATGTTTCGTCGCTCCAAGACATCACGTGATGATCGGGTGTTCTTGGATCCATGACCATATTTCGGGTGTAAAACAGTTACACACGCGAATACTAAGGTTCTAACTTGGCGAGCCTAGCATGTACAGACATGGCCTCGGAACACGGACCGAAAGGTTAAGCATGAGTCATATAGTTGATATGATGCCCATTTGATGCTCGCCTTTGAAGCTATACCGACTCACGTGATGATCGGACATGGTATAGTGTATTTGGTTCATGTAATCACCAAAAAGGCACGAGGGATGTCGTTTTTGAGTGGGAGTTCATTCGTAATATGTATTAGTTGAACTCAATCTATCATACACTTAGTCTAAACTTTACAAATTCTGTTGTAGATGGCACCACCTGCTTTTAATTTCAATGTGTTCATGGAGAAAGAGAAACTAGCAACGAACGGTAGCAACTTTACCGAATGGGCCAGGAATTTGAGGATTCTCCTCTCTGCTGCACAAAAGCAATATGTGCTAGAAGCGCCACTAGGCCCCCCACCTTTTGAGGATGCCCCTGACGAGGAGAAGAATGTCTATCAGACTCGTCAGGAGGACCACAACTTAGTTCATTGCGGCATATTGTATGGGCTAGAGCCAGAACTTCGAAAGCGTTTCGAAAACGGCAATGCATTTGATACAATGGGTGAGTTGAAAATGATTTTTGACACACATGTTGCTGTAGAGAGCTACAACGCTTCAGAAAAGTTCTTTAGCTGCATGATGGAAGAGCACAGCTCCGTTAGTGAGCATGTACTCAAGATGTCGGGTTACGCCGATAAGCTTGTGTCCTTGGGAATAACAATTCCCATTGACTTAGGCATCCATCGTGTTCTGCAGTCTCTGCCACCTAGCTATAAGAGCTTTGTGATCAACTATAATATGCAAGGCATGAAGAAGTCTCTCCCCGAGCTTCTATCAATGCTTAAAACTACAGAAGTGGAGATCAAAAAGGAACATCAAGTGTTGATGATCAATAGGAACACTGGTTTCAAGAAAGACAAGTAGGGAAAACAGAAGGGAAGTAAGGGCGGCAAGCCTGTTGCCGTGCCTGAAAAGAAACCCCGGGTTGGACCTAAGTCTGATACCGACTGCTATTATTGTAAGGGGACTGGCCACTAGAAGCGCAACTGCCCCAAGTATTTGGCAGACAAGAAGGCCGGCAAGGCAAACAAAGGTATATATGATATACATGTTATTGATGTGTACTTCACTAGTGCTTGCAGTAGCACCTGGGTATTTGATATCGGTTCAGTTGCTAATATTTTTAACTCGAATCAGGGGCTGCGGAACAAGTGACCGCTAGCAAGGGGTGAGGTCAAGATGCGTGTCGGCAATGGATCAAGGTTGATGTGATCGCCGTCGGAACGCTGCCTCTCCATTTGCCGTCGGGATTAGTTATAAACTTGAATAATTGTTATCTAGTGCCTGCACTGAGCATGAACATTGTATCTGGATCATGTTTGATGCGAAGTGGTTATTCATTTAAATCCGAGAACAATAGTTGTTCCATTTATATGAATGAAATCTTTTATGGTCATGCATCGATGATGAATGGTTTATTTCTATTAGATCTCGATGATAATGTTACACATATTCATAATGTTGATGCTAAAAGTATTAAACTTAATGATGATATATCCGCATATATGTGGCACTGCCGTCTAGGTCATATTGGCGTTAAACGCATGAAGAAGCTCCATTCGGATGGACTTTTGGAATCACTTGATTTTGAATCATTTGATACATGTTAGCCATGCCTTATGGGCAAGATGACTAGAACGCCATTTTCCGGTTCAATGGAACGGGCGACAGATTTATTGGAAATCATACATTCTGATGTATGTGGTCCAATGAGTGTGTCGGCGCGAGGTGGATATCGTTATTTTGTTACTTTCACGGATGATTTGAGTAGATACGGTTATATATACTTGATGAAACACAAGTCTGAAACCTTTGAAAAGTTCAAGGAATTTCAGAATGAAGTGGAAAATCATCGTAATAGAAAGATCAAATTTCTATGGTCCGACCGTGGAGGTGAGTATCTAAGTTACGAGTTTAGCACTCACATGAAAGAGTGTGGAATTGTTTCACAACTCACGCCTGCCGGAACACCACAGCGAAATGGTGTGTCAGAACGTCCTAATCGTACTTTATTAGATATGGTTCGATCTATGATGTCTCTGACGGACTTGTCGTTGTCATTTTGGGGTTATGCACTAGAAACTGCTGCATTCACTTTAAATCGGGCACCATCTAAATCCGTTGAAAAGACACCGTATGAATTGTGGTTTGGAAACAAACCTAAGCTGTCATTTCTTAAAGTTTGGGGATGCGATGTTTATGTGAAGAAACTTCAACCGGATAAACTCGAACCCAAAGCGGAAAAATGCGTCTTCATAGGATACACTAAGGAAACTATTGGGTATTCCTTCTATCACAGATCCGAGGGCAAGGTTTTTGTTGCCAAGAATGGATCCTTTCTAGAGAAAGAGTTTCTCGCGAAAGGTGTGAGTAGTCGGAAGGTAGAACTCGAAGAGGTTATTGAACCTTCTCTTCAAAGTATGGCGAGTAGCGCAGCGCCGGAAGTTGTTCCGGAGTTGGCTCCACCTGTTGAAGAGGGAACTAATGATAATGATCATGAAAATCCGAAAGAGAGTACTACCGAACCTCGCAGGTCAAGCAGGACGCATGCAGCTCCCGAGCTGTACAGAAATCCTGTCATGAATTTCATGGTTGATGAAAATGATGACCCTTCGATATATGAAGAAGCGATGATGAGCCCGGATTCCAACAAATGGTTAGAAGCCATGAAATCCGAGATCGAATCCATGTATGAAAATCAAGTTTGGAACTTGGTGGAATTACCTCACGACCGAAAGGCCGTGGAGAACAAATGGATTTTCAAAAGGAAAACTGATGGTGATGGTAATGTGACCGTCTATAAAGCTCGACTTGTCGCAAAGGGGTTTCGACAAATTCAAGGAGTTGACTACGATGATACATTCTCTCCCGTAGCGATGCTAAAGTCAGTTAGGATTATGTTAGCAATTGCTACATATTTCGATTATGAGATATGGCAGATGGATGTCAAAACTGCATTTCTCAATGGTAATATTGAAGAAGAGTTGTATATGATACAACCAAAGGGTTTTGTCGATCCTAAGGATGCTAACAAGGTGTGCAAGCTTCAGCGATCCATCTATGGATTGAAGCAAACATCACGAAGTTGGAATCTCCGCTTTGATGAGGTGATCAAAGAGTTTGGATTTGTCCAAACTTATGGAGAAGCTTGTATTTACAAGAAAGTGAGTGGGAGCAATGTGGCATTTCTGATATTATATGTGGATGACATATTATTGATCAGAAATGATATAGATCTTTTAAACAGTGCTAAAAGTTATCTAAACAGCAAATTTTCAATGAAGGACCTAGGTGAAGCGTCATACATATTAGGCATAAATATCTATAGAGATAGATCAAGGCGCCTAATAGGGCTATCGCAAAGTACATACCTTGATAAGATTTTAAAGAAGTTTAAAATGGACGGAAGTAAGAAGGGGTTCTTACCTATGTTGCAAGGCAAGACATTGATTAAGACTCAAAGACCGGCTTTGGCGGAAGAAAGAGAGATAATGGACAAAGTCCCCTATGCTTTAGCCATATGCTCTATATGTACGCCATGCTATGTACAAGACCGGATGTGGCACATGCTATTAGTTTGACTAGTAGGTACCAATCGGATCCAGGTTCGGAACACAGGATAGCGGTCAAGAATATCCTTAAGTACTTACGAAGAACTAAGGATATGTTTCTTGTATACGGAGGTGAAGAAGAGCTCGTCGCTAAGTGTTATGTTGACGCTAGCTTTGACACCGATCCAGATGACTCTAAGTCTCAATCCGGATACGTATTTCTCATGAATGGCGGAGCGGTTAGTTGGAGGAACTCCAAACAACCTGTGATAGCGGGATCAACAACGGAGGCCGAATATGTTGCTGCTTCAGAAGCGGCTCAGGAAGCAGTTTGGATGAAGGAGTTCATATCCGAACTAGGAGTGGTTGCAAACGCGTTGGACCCAATGGTGATCTATTGTGACAACAATGGTGTCATTGCCAATGCCAAAGAACCAAGGTCTCACAAGCATTCCAAGCATATTAAGCGCCGGTTTCACTCCATCCGCGAGCATGTCAAGGATGGAGATATAAAGATTTGTAAAGTACATACGGATCTCAATGTAGCAGATCCGTTGACTAAAACTATCCCTATAGCAAAACATGATCAACACCAGAACTCAATGGTTGTTAGATTTATCACTATGTAACTAGATTATTGTCTCTAGTGCAAGTGGGAGACTGAAGGGAATATGCCCTGAGAGGCAATAATAAAGTGTTTATTATGTGTATTCCAAGTATATGATAGATGTTTATTTTGCATGCTATAATTGTATTAATACGGAAACATTAATACATGTGTGTTTAATAAACAAACAGAAAGTTCCTAGTTATGCCTCTCTCATAAACTAGCTCGTTGATTAACAAGATGATCAAGGTTTCCTGATCATGGACATTGGATGTTGTTAATAACGGGATCACAACATTAGTGTAATGGTGTGATGAACATTCATCCGAAGTATAGCATTACGATCAAAGTCATTGAGTTTATATTGCTATAACAACTTACAAAGTGATCCTAATCCTTAGACCATGAGATCATGTCAATCACTAACACCGGAAGAGTTTCTTGATAACATCAAACGTCACACCGTAACAGGGTGATTATAAATATGGATTCAGAACTAACAAAGTGTTATGTTGAGGCTCATGGATCGAGAGTGGAATTTGTTCATCCCGATGACGGATAGATATACTCTGGGCCCTCTCGGTGATATCACATTGATTAGCTTGCAAGCAAGTGATTTAATCACTAGAATGTTATATCACGGGAATGAGAAAAGAGTGCATGTCAGTAACGAGATCAAACTAGGTATGGAGATGCCGATGATCGAATCTCGGACATGTAATATATCGTGAAACAAAGGGATTAAGATACTAGCGTAAAAGGTTCCGACGATCACAAGAAAGTCATCGTTGAATGTGTGGGAGTCAGTATGGGTCTCCAGATCCCGCTTCTGATTATTGATCCGAGAGGGGTCTCGATCGTGTCCGCATTATTCACGAACCGTAGGGTGACACACTTAAGAGACACCGACAGCCAATTGGAGCAAAAGTTTCATGCGGAAAGAATGAACATGCGCAGGAATTTATTTCACTAGATACTGAAACAGGTTTTCGGGTGAAATTGCATAAAGTGGTTATGCATGTGAAATAGAATTCTAGCAAGGGGTTATTTGTGAATATTTGTCATTAAAGTAATTGACAAAATTCTGAATAAAATAAAAGAGTTTTATTTAATGAGAGTTTGCATTAAATTTGGTGGAAATTGAATGGCAAGTTTGAGTGGGATTTTGAGTGGAGGCATATGAATGGATTTTTGTGAGTGGAGTGTCCACCCAAATGAAGAGGGGAGGGCAAGGGGGCAGCCCCCGTGCACCGGCCACCCCCTTGGGGTTCCCCCCTCCTCCTATAAAAGGAGCCCCTCCTCTCACTTCTCACTCACACCTCCTCGTGAAGGATCTCTCTCCCCCTCTAGAATTTATCCCCCATGGTCTCGGACTAGCGAGATACATGTTCTCGGTGGCTATTCGGCAAGAAAGAGTTGTGCTTCCGCTGCATCGCTGGAGCGAGGAGGCGGAGGTTGCTCGGTGCCTCGAACGTGTGTGCGAGCACGGATGCGCTGCTGATTTGCGGCGCTAGGACTTCCTCTCGATCTTGAGATCGGCAAGAGATCGTCTACATCAACCACGAGTTGAACTCGTTAAGCTTTGTCGGTCTTCAAGGGTATGTTCTCTACGGATATACATCTGCCCGTTGTTTGTATCTAATAGATAGATCTTGGTACGTAGTTCACGTCGTACGAAAAATTTTGTTTTCTATGATGCGAACCCTACAGTCTCCCACTTCTGGATGCCAAGATCTTCGACTTTGATCAGCATAACTTTTCTGCCTACTCTGGGCTATTTTCAGTCTATCCCTGATCTTATCAATGATATCTTGTCTTTCCTTGATATAGTCTGGCGCAAATTCTTTGCTGCTTCCAGGCTCATACCAACATATTGGTGATCTACACTTCCTTCCATACAGAACCTGATATGGAGCTGCCTTCAGACTACTCTGATAGCTATTATTGTAGGAAAATTCTGCCAATGGTAGATGATCTTCCCATGTACCTCCAAAATCTAATGCACAAGCTCTTAACATGTCTTCTAGTATCTAATTTGTTCTCTCTGTTTGACCTCCTGTCTCAGGATGATAGGCTGTGCTGAAATCTAACTTTGAACCAAGTGCTTCATGCAAGTGCTTCCAAAATGCTGAAGTAAACACTGATCCCCTATCAGTTACGATCTTTTTGGGTACTCCATGCTTACTTACTATCTCTTTGACGTAAACTTCAACTAACTTCTCGGCATTATCTTTTTGATTTACCAGAATAAAATGTGCACTCTTAGTGAGTCTGTCCACAATTACCCATATCATATTCTTCCGTTTAGGTGTCATGGGCAATCCTGTGATAAAGTCCATACATATTTCTTCCCACTTCCATTCGGGAATTTCCAAAGGTTGTAATAGTCCTGTTGGACTTTGATGTTCAGCCTTAACCCTTTGGCAAGTATGACATTCTAATACATATTTAGCAATGTCCCTTTTCATGTTATTCCACCAGAATAGTTCTTTCAAATCCATATACATCTTAGTACTTCCTGGATGTATAGAGTACGGTGTTTCATGTGCTTCTCTGAGTACGACATCACAAATCTCAGTTACATCTGGAACACAAAGACGGTCTTGAAACCATAAGGACTCATAATCTCCAAGGCGAAAAACTCATTTTTGCCCTTGAGATATCCTCCGAATTTCCTCAGCAATAAAAGGATCTTCTGCTTGATGTCTAAAAATTTCGTGCTTAAGATCACTGTCCTGCTCTGCCACTACCTGCATAGTAGCTAATCCTCCAAGAACCTCTGTTCTAATGAATTGAATCTCTAATCTTTCCAAGTCCATTTGTAACTCTTTTGGTAGCTCCCGATTGCTAGGCTGAATATCTGCACTCTTTCTGCTTAAAGCATCAGCTACAACATTTGCTTTCCCTGGAGTATAGTTGATTGTTAAATAATAATATTTGATTAGTTCCAACCAACGCTTCTGTCTCATATTCAATTCCTTTTGAGTGAATAAATATTTGAGACTTTTATGGTCAGTGTATAACTCACATCTGGCTCCATAAAGAAAATGCCTCCATCCTTTTAGTGCAAAAACTACTGCTGCTAACTCTAAATCATGAGTTGGATAGTTGACTTCATGTGGTTTTAGTTGTCTTGAACCATAAGCAATTACTTTCCGATCTTGCATTAATACACAACCCAGACCTTCTTTAGATGCATCACAGCATACTTTAAAGTCCTTCCCTGTTTCAGGAACTGCTAAGATTGGAGCTGTGGTTAATTTGGTCTTTAACTCCTGAAAACTTGCTTCACACTTCTCATCCCAATTGAATGGTGTATTCTTTCTTAGCAATTTGGTCATTGGTTCAGCTATTTTGGAGAAACCTTCAATGAATCTTTGGTAATAACCAGCCATTCCAAAGAAACCTCGAATTTGCTTTACATTAGTCGGTGAAGTCCACTCTAGTACTGACTGAACCTTAGATGGAGTTACGGCAATTCCATCTTTACTTATCACATGGCCGAGGAATTCTACCTCATCTAGCCAAAATTCACACTTACTGAACTTAGCATAAATTTTATGTTCCCTTAGTGTCTGCAATGCTGTTCTCAAATGATCAGCATGCTCTTCCTTATCCTTGGAATATATCAGAATATCATCAATAAAGACTATGAAGAACTTATCCAGATATGGCATGAAGATTTTGTTCATCAAATTCATGAATATTGCAGGTGCATTGGTCAAACCAAATGGTACTACCAGATACTCATGGTGTCCATATCTTGAGACAAATGCTGTCTTTGGAACATCTTCTGGTTTGATTTTGATTAGATGGTATCCCGATCTTAGGTCGATCTTTGAAAATACTCCCGCTCCTTTTACTTGATCAAACAAATCTTGGATCCTTGGTAAATAATACTTATTCTTGATAGTAACGTTGTTCAAATTTCTATAATCTCCACACATCCTTCTGTAAGATCCCTCCTTTGTAAAGGAAAATGATCCCTGTGATTGCAATGCTAGTCCCTGGATTATTGCTAGCATCCACAGTTTAAGATGAAGTACACAGATACAAAGGTCATTTATTACATCCATTCTAGAGATAAACATAGTCTTTATAACTCAAAGGCCACAGGCCTATTACAAGAGTTTGAATAAGTAAATAAATATAAGTCTTCATCTTCATGTGCCACAGGCAAACATGTTGAGTGTAGACTCCTGACACCTAATCCTCATCAGAGTAACCTGCAACATCACAAGTTACAGCCACAGTGGGTCAATACTTTGGAATAGTATTGGCAAGTGATACCTTAGTATATTTTAAGTGGACTAGATACTATATGCAAATTTGGCTAAGTGTAGCTTGGCTTGCTTTGCTCAAAATAGGTTTTGTCTATTAGTTGAAATCACTAAGTTTTTCTTTGTCAAAACTTTTCCCAAGGAACCACCAATAGACATTGAGGTCCTTCACCCTTGTTCACCCACAAATTTTTACTTAGAAATTGGGATGAGGAGATTCTTGATAGCTTCCATGCCTTGATGCTCAAGTTGTCCATTGCCATGGACTTGGCTAAGTACATAGATTTTTCCATCTGCAGAGGTTGTGCACTTTCCCCACCAGACTTGGTTTCACCAAGACAGGACCTTTCAGAAGCCTTCCCTTAGACCAAATGGACGCGCTCCAACCTATCATTCCCACTACCACCAACTGTCCAAATAGCTAAGTTCTAGCAACCTATATGGTCCAGGCAGAGCCCATATTGCCAAGTGGCTGTACTAGAAGCTTCTTAACACTTGGCCTCTAAAATCTCTTTGTTCCTGGGTGGCTTACCACAAGTGAGATACACAAGGTAAACCATAGCCATGGGCCTTGTGTAACCACTCAACCAAAACCACCAATCAAGTCCCTTTCCACCCAGGTGATTCATTAACTTAGTTGTTTTATTAGGCAAAACATAAGTCCAAAGACTTGGAAATATTTTTATCATAGCATGTATATTTCACCAACCCTTGTTTGCTACTAGCTAGGCTAAGCATGGCATACATAGAATCTTAACTTAGAAATTCCCTAGCAATTCTACAACTACTTAGGATTTCCCAACATGGCATATAAGCAAAATAGTATCATGCATAACTTAGCAAAATATTCCTAATGCTTAGTATAAAACATAGGAATGATAATATTCATGAAGTACCACTTGCCTTGGTAGTTGGGAGAGTAGCACTCCTCACAATCACAATCACTAGCACCAAAATCTACACAAGAAATGGTAGCCACAATTACACACAAAACATATACAAACAAAAATATATATATGCATGCAAAATTCTAAGTGATGATTTTTAAAACTCAACCAAGCAAGTGCATAGTACTGAATCCTAAACAAGTCAAAAACTTGCCACACAACAATTATTTAAACCCTAAATTAATTCCTAAACAATTCATATATTCAAATAAGCCCTACACATGTTTCTGCAAATAAAACCTTTTTAACAGAAGCAAAACTTTAAACACATTGCATATTTAGAAAGGGTTTGTCTTCCTGATTCCAACGGTATAAAATTTGTCAAAATCTAACGTGGGAATCAAAAGTTATAGCTAAAACAAATTCAAACAATAATCTGATTCAAATTCTGTTTTTAAACCTAACTCACTGCCACGCGTCTTAATCTTACTGGCCGATACCGCTTCGCGTCGGATCGAGCTTCCGCGCTGTAGGATCAACTTAGATCCAACGCGTCAGATCTAAATAAAACGATTCGTCCTCGTTCTAATCTAATCCCTACGATGCAGATCTAACGGCTGCCGTTGCTCTGACCAAAGTCGAGCGGCGCTAGCGGTGGCGACTGGCGGCGGTGCCTCTGTCAGTGGCGGAGCTGGTGTTCTAGGTCGCGCGGGAGAGGGATAAGGGGTTTACCAGAATCGCAGGGAGCTGCTGATGCTCAAGGTGGTGATGGTTCGGCAAGGGGCGCTCTAGAGTGGCCGAGGGAGCTCGTCGGAGTCGTGCACGGCGTCAGGTGGTTGTTGTAAAATTCGTTGCCGAGGTTCCGCGTCGCCCTAGAACGAACCAGGTGGTTTAGGAGATGCGCAAGACAGTGGCGAACAACCTCGTATGCGAGAGAGATCAAGGGGCATGCAGTGCTTACCGTAATCGGTCGTCGGAGTTGAGTGGCGGCTCGGTCGTTTGCAGGAACGAACGGGGAAGGCGTCCTGGGTCACAAGCAGGCAAGCAAAGGGTATCAGAAGATGCACGAGGTCATGCTGGACACACTCGTTTGAATCAGAGGCACAGGGGCGACGGGGTCTTACCGGAATCGCACGCCGGAGATCGTCGGAGCTGCGGCGGTGTTTGGAAAGTTGCGAGCAGCCTGGTGGCGTGGAGAGAAAATTGGGTGAGGGGAAATGGTCGCGAGGGGGAGAGGTTCTTATAGCCGGATCTAGGCATGGAGTTACTCGCGGAATCAATGGGAATCAACGCGGCAGTGACTGCGGCGAGTAACGGCGGTGTGAGCGTCGCAGGCGCGCGAGATTTGGGGAAGAAGGAGTCGACGTGGACGGTCCACTTGTCAGCGAAATAAACAGAGAGGGAGTAGGGTCCAGGCGTCAGCGACTCTGTCAGTGCGTCTGCGTGTGAGAGAGAGAGAGGGGACCCGGGTGGGCTAGTTGGGCTGGATCTGTTGCTGGGCTCAAATCCTGGCGCTGGCCCTTTTCTATTTCCTTTCTCTTTTTCTTTTTCTGTTTTGATTTTCTGGATTGATTTTCAAATGATTTCAAAAGCTTTTGAATTCAAACTTTTCCCAGGATTTTGTAGGGTGCAACATTCACACTTCAGGGCATAAAATCAAGTGGTCACTTTGTATTAGCTTGGTCCTTTTGTTCAAACAAGATAAGCAGTGCTATAGCACATCATTTGAATAAGTTTTGGAAATGGTTTCTATTTCAAATTTGTTTTGTAAAATTTCAGCAAACTTCAACAATCAAACACAATAACAAGAGAGTAAGGAAGACTTGGTTTAAAACATTTAACTCTTCAATTGAGAGTGGCTTTAGACTAAAAGCTGTTCACATAAAATAATGAGCTCATATGCTCCTGTTTTGAAGTGTTTTGTTTGAAATGTAAAACATATGATCATGGATGCATGGATGATATGCATAAGAATCTTGATAGGTTTCTCTTCATAAGTGAGATCACTTTCCAGTTGAACCTCCTCCAAAGGTATAGTATCCTTCGAAGAAGTTTCTTCCATTTCTGGATGACATTTCTTAAGTTGACTCACATGAAACACATTATGGACAGCTGACAGAGATTCTGGCAGTTCAATTTCATAGGCAACTTCTCCTTTGCGAATCAGAATCTTGAATGGTCCAACATATCTTGGTGCCAATTTTCCTTTGACTCCGAACCTCTTCACTCCACGAAGTGGTGACACTCTAAGATAAGCTCTATCACCAACTTCGTAGGTGACTTCTCTACGCTTAGGATCTGCGTAGCTTTTCTGTCGGGACTGTGCTATCTTCAACCTGTCCTTAACCAACTTGACCTTCTCTTCGGATTCCTTGATAAGATCTGGTCCAAATAAACTTCTTTCTCCCACACCATTCCATAACAATGGGGTGGTACACTTCCTTCCGTAGAGAAACTCAAATGGTCCCATCTCAATGCTGGCTTGATAGCTATTGTTATAAGAAAATTCTGCGTAAGGCAGACTTTCATCCCAACTGGCTCCATAGTCTAAGGCACATGCCCTCAACATGTCTTCGAGAATCTGATTAGTCCTTTTCGTTTGTCCATCGGTTTGAGGATGAAAAGAAGTACTGAATTCCAACCTCGTTCCCAATGACTCATGTAACTGTCTCCAAAAATGGGAAGTGAATTGAGTTCCCCTATCAGACACAATACTCTTGGGCACTCCATGTAGACATACAATTCTACTCATGTAAATTCTGGCTAACTTAGCACTTGTATAGGTTGTCTTCACGGGTATGAAATGAGCCACTTTAGTTAGGCGATCCACTACTACCCAAATAGAATCGTATCCTGACCGTTCCTTGGTAACCCGGTAATGAAATCCATATCGATCTTGTCCCACTTCCAATCAGGAATAGGTAGTGGTTGAAGCAAACCTGTTGGTTTCTGATGTTCCGCTTTCACTCTACTACACACATCACACAAAGCAATATGTTCGGCGATGTCCATCTTGAGATTATTCCACCAAAACCTTTCCTTCATGTCCATGTACATTTTGGTGTTACCCGGATGAATGGAATACGGTGAGTTATGTGCTTCTTGCAAAATCAGTTTCCGAAGCTCCGGATCTTGTGGAACACAGATACGTTTCCCATGCCATAAAGTACCATGTTCGTCTTCATGGAACCCTTTGGCTTTTCCTTTCCCCATCTTTTCTTTAATCTCTTCGATTTCCTTATCAATCTTCTAAGCTTCTTTGATCTTGTCCAACAAAGTGGGTTGGACATCCAAAGACATGAGATGTCCTTCAGGCACAATATCCAATCTGAGCTTTCTAAATTGGGTACACAGATCATCTGGCAATTCTCCTTTGGTAAGGCCATTCACAAAAACCTTACGACTTAGAGCATCTGCTACAACATTTGCTTTACCGGGGTGGTATTGCAAACTTAAGTCATAGTCCTTGATAAGTTCTAGCCATCTTCTTTGTCTCATATTAATTTCCTTCTGGGTGAAGATATACTTCAGACTTTTGTGATCTGTGAACACTTCACAACGCTTTCCCAAAAGATAGTGTCTCCATGTTTTGAGTGCATGGAAAACAGAGGCTAACTCTAAATCATGAGTCGGATAGTTCACTTCATGAGTTTTGAGTTGTCTCGAGGCATATGCCACAACTTTACCGTCTTGCATAAGTACTGCACCCAAACCTTGATGAGATGCATCACAATATACTTGGAAATCTTTTTCCAAATCTGGCAGACACAAGACTGGTGCTGTCACAAGTCTCTTCTTCAATTCCTGAAAGCTGAGTTCACAACCTTCAGACCAAGCAAACTTCTTGCCTTTCTTTAGCAATTCTGTCATAGGCTTAGCAACCTTAGAGAAATTCTCAATGAACCTTCTGTAGTAACCTGCTAAGCCAAGGAAACTACGAACTTCTTTCACGGACTTTGGAGATTCCCATTCAGTCACAGCTGAAACTTTAGCAGGATCAACTGCTACACCATCCTTTGTCATAACATGTCCTAGAAAACCAACTTCATCCAACCAGAACTCACACTTGCTGAATTTGGCATATAGTTTATGCTCTCTTAACTTCTCAAGTATCAAACGCAAATGTCCTTCATGCTCTTCCTTGCTCTTGGAGTAGACTAAGATGTCGTCGATGAAAACGACAACAAACTTGTCAAGGAATTCCATGAACACCTTGTTCATCATATTCATGAAGTATGCTGGAGCATTGGTCAAACCAAAAGGCATTATGGTATACTCGTACAATCCATACCTTGTAGTGAACGCTGTATTAGGTATGTCTTGTTCTCTTATCTTGAGTTGAAAATAGCCTGACCGGAGATCAATCTTTGAGAACACACAAGCTCCTTCTAGCTGATCAAACAAGTCATTGATTCTAGGCAAAGGGTATTTGTTCTTGATAGTTACCTCATTGAGTGAACGGTAATCTATGCATAACCTTTGACTTCTATCTTTCTTCTCCACGAACAAAACTGGGGCTCCCCAAGATGAAGAACTTGGTTGAATAAATCCTTTCTGCAACTGCTCTCCAAGTTGTTTCTTGAGTTCTTTCAGTTCATCAACTGACATCTTATATGGTCTCTTTGCTATTGGTCCAGATCCTGGTACCAAATCTATAAGAAATTCCACATCTCTATCTGGTGGCATTCCCGGCAATTCTTCCAGAAACACATCCGGATACTCACTCACAATTGGCACACTGTCCATGCTAACCCCCTTAAGAGAATTTAGCTTACTTCCTTTAGATTCAAAGTTGGACTTGAATTTAATCCGTTTTATTTCCGGGGTTGTGAGTGCAACAGTGCGATTAGCACAATCTAGTACTCCTTCATACTTAGCCATCCAATCCATTCCCAATATTACGTCCAGTCCCTGGGAATCTAGGATTATCAGACTCACTGGAAATTTATGCTTTCCAAATTCTATTACTAGATCCCGGCATCCAAGACTTACTATCATATCTCCTCCAGGAGAACTAACTTTTATTGGACACCCAATGTTTTCAGTTGGAAACCCATTTCTATCAACAAATGCTTTTGATATGAATGAATGCGATGCTCCAGTATCAAAAAGAACAAATGCTGGAATAGAATTGAGTCTGAACTTACCAGCAACAGCATCAGGCTCCTCATAGACCTCCTCCACATTGATGTGGTTTACTTGTCCCTTCTGAAAAGGGTTGGGCTTGTTGGGTCCTTCAACTTTCTTTTCTGGGCAGTCATTTGCATAATGCCCCATCTTCTTGCATTTGAAGCATTCAACCTGACTAATGTCTCTCTTAACAGGCTGACTTGCACTTCCACTTCCATTACCACTGTGGTGACTCTTGTATCCACCCTTGTGGTTCTTGTATTTGTCATTGTCATGACTACGGTGATGCTTGTTGTCATGACGGTTGTGGTTGTGGTGCTTGTTGAATTTCCCATGCTTGTGGGATCCTGAGCTTCCGCTGTCATCATAATGAGATCGTTTGTGAGACGATCCCGAGCTGTGCTTGTCGGAGTGCTTTCTCTTTCTGCTTTCAACTTGTTTCATTTTGTTCTCCAAAATAGCAGCCTTGTCACAGAGAGACTGATAAGTGGGAACATATGCCACAGCCAACTGCAGATTCAGCTCATCATTCAAGCCTTCAAGAAATTTTTCCTTTCTCTTAGCATCGGTGTCAACTTCATCTGGTGCATATCGTGCCAGATTGTTGAACTCTTCAATATATTCAGCCACGCTGCGGTGGCGCTGCTTCAGATTATGGAACTCTTTCTTTTTCAGACTCATCACTCCAGATGAGATATGAGCAGTCCGAAAGCCATCCTCAAAGATAGCCCATGTCACTTCATCAATGGGAGTGGTGATCTGGAAGTTATCCCACCAAGTGGCGGTTGGTCCTTCCAGCAAATGTGCTGCAAATCTGACCTTTTCAGTATCCGTGCAGCCCACGGTTACCAAGTCCTTGTTTACAGAACGTAGCCAATCATTGGCCACCATGGGATCAGTCGTCCCTGAGAACTTAGCTGGCCTCAATCTCAAGAACCTGGTAAGCATATCAAAACCCGGTGGGTTGTTGTTGTTGTTGTTATTGTTGTTGTTGTTATTGTTGTTATTGTTGTTGTTTTGGTTCTGGATGAACGTCGTCATCATCTGCATTAGCTGAGTTTGAGCGGTCATCATTTGTTGCATTTCTGGAGTGATGTTGTTGTTGTTGTTGGGGTTGGGGTTTGCACGACGGGGAGGCATCTGTGGTTTGTTCAAATAGAGATAAGAATGAGATACCCATAGATGCTTTCATGCACATTACATCACATAAGCAAACACAAAGCATGCAACATAAAGATAAAGGTTCAACAACAAGATAACAAGTTCACAAAGTAAAACACACAAGTAGCAAGCCATCCACATGTCGGATGGTCAAATAACAAGTTCTCAAACAACAAGTATGATAGTAAATGATAAATGAGTAGTCAAGTCTAATCCTCGGCATCAATATCCTCCTCGACAAAGGTAAGACCTGCGTTCTCCATCGCGGTCTTGTATTCCTCGACACTAGTGGTCAAGGTCTCTATCTTGGCCTTGAGAGCCCTCTTCTGGGCACGAACCTCTCAATCACCGTCTGCTGCTGCTCGAGCTCGAAGTCCTTGGACTGCAGTTCTTCAGTCATGTCCCGGATCTTCTTGTTCCTATTCTGGACACGCTTCTCCTGACTCTTGAACTTCCTATCCTGGGTCTCGAACTTCGCCTCCATTTTCTTGACTATCTCTTCTTGCTCCGCGAAGAGCTTGTCCTTCTCGCGAAGCTGCACCTGGAGCTCATCATTGTTGAGCATGACATTGGTCCTATCAGTGTCCATGTGCCTAATGAGAGACTCTAAGTCCTGGAGGTACAGGCGTATCGGCTCTGCTGCGTCCCTCAAATCGTCCTCAAAGTCGATGGACTCTCCATCCTCATCACGTCTTCCGAAGACGTGGAAGTGGGTACCTCTAACCTGTCGGGAGTGTCTCCCTAGCAGATGTCCTATCAGATCCTGCATAACTACCTCAAGGCCTCTCTCCCTGTCATCGTGCATGAGCTTGAAGACAATGGCCTCCGTGGTAGGCTCAGTCTGGCGTCCGGGCTGGTTGACCTTGAAACCCCAGAGGTCCTTCCTCTCAAACTTGGTGAGGGGATGCACCATGATGGTGGGAAGAGGGAGATTGAGCAAAGTAGTAAGCTCAACGATACGAGGACCAAAGCGGGTAACCTGGAATTCCTCAACAGTGCTGATGGTAATAGGCTTCTATTTATAAGATAGAAAAGTTAGAACAACACAAATCAAGATAAAAAAAAGACAAAACATCACATACATATCCTTGGGAAGCAAAACACACAAGTCATGCATACATGAAACCATTACAACAACCAAGGTTCAATCTTATTTTAAAGCAACATTTTGGGAAAATAAGGTGATAGGTGGTGGTCCAACTAACGAAGCACGTTTACAATCCTATCTCATTGGATCTGTTGGCTAACACAATGTTTCTAGAAGCAATCAGCCTATCTTGCTCACATCATTCCATCACTAAGTCTATAATGTCTCCTCTTAAGGTTTGGTTGGTGGCTTCCAACTCTTGGGTATGTTCCTTCTCTTTCCTTAGATCTTTTTGGAGGTTGAGCATTCTGCACTTGACTCTATCACCAAGTTCTTTGATGGTCTTCCAAGCTGCATCCTTTGCTGATTCAAAGAATGTAGTGTGCACCACTGAATTGGTGAACATGCAGAATCCTTTTTCCTGGTGGTTGTCTTCCTTGTTTTTATACAAGTGAAGTTACACCCACCAGTATTCCATTCCTTCATCCATCACAGGAAAACCTTTGTACACAGCTGCACCTTGTATCTCTAATGCAACCATGAGGTCCGTGAGAGCCTTGGGGAATTCTGTCTCACACTCCAAAGTCATTGTCATGAGTGGTTCCTTCCTTACGGCCTCGTTGATGGAGTTCATCTACAAGTAGAGTTGAGAAAGAAAATTAGAAAAGTTTACGAGAAGATTAGACAAGTGTAGAAGTTGAATTTTTTTCCTTAGTGGTTTCCAATCCTAGGGTCATAATCCTACAGGCAACACAGTGCTCTGATACCATCTGTAAGATCCCTCCTTTGTAAAGGAAAAGGATCCCTATGATTGCAATGCTAGTCCCTGGATCATTGCTAGCATCCACAGTTTAAGATGAAGTACACAGATACAAAGGTCATTTATTACATCCATTCCAGAGATAAACATAGTCTTTACAACTCAAAGGCCACAGGCCTATTACAAGACTTTGAATAAGTAAATAAATATAAGTCTTCATCTTCATGTGCCACAGGCAAACATGTTGAGTGTAGACTCATGACACCTAATCCTCATCAGAGTAACCTGCAACATCACAAGTTACAGCCATAGTGGGTCAATACTTTGGAATAGTATTGGCAAGTGATACCTTAGTATATTTTAAGTGGACTAGATACTATATGCAAATTTGGCTAAGTGTAGCTTGGCTTGCTTTGCTCAAAATAGGTTTTGTCTATTAGTTGAAATCACTAAGTTTTTCTTTGTCAAAACTTTTCCCAAGGAACCACCAATAGACATTGAGGTCCTTCACCCTTGTTCACCCACAAATTTTTACTTAGAAATTGGGATGAGGAGATTCTTGATAGCTTCCATGCCTTGATGCTCAAGTTGTCCATTGCCATGGACTTGGCTAAGTACATAGATTTTTCCATCTGCAGAGGTTGTGCACTTTCCCCACCAGACTTGGTTTCACCAAGACAGGACCTTTCAGAAGCCTTCCCTTAGACCAAATGGACGTGCTCCAACCTATCATTCCCACTACCACCAACTGTCCAAATGGCTAAGTTCTAGCAACCTATATGGTCCAGGCAGAGTCCATATTGCCAAGTGGCTGCACTAGAAGCTTCTTAACACTTGGCCTCTAAAATCTCTTTGTTCCTGGGTGGCTTACCACAAGTGAGATACACAAGGTAAACCATAGCCATGGGCCTTGTGTAACCACCCAACCAAAACCACCAATCAAGTCCCTTTCCACCCAGGTGATTCATTAACTTAGTTGTTTTATTAGGCAAAACATAAGTCCAAAGACTTGGAAATATTTTTATCATAGCATGTATATTTCACCAACCCTTGTTTGCTACTAGCTAGGCTAAGCATGGCATACATAGAATCTTAACTTAGAAATTCCCTAGCAATTCTACAACTACTTAGGATTTCCCAACATGGCATATAAGCAAAATAGTATCATGCATAACTTAGCAAAATATTCCTAATGCTTAGTATAAAACATAGGAATGATAATATTCATGAAGTACCACTTGCCTTGGTAGTTGGGAGAGTAGCACTCCTCACAATCACAATCACTAGCACCAAAATCTACACAAGAAATGGTAGCCACAATTACACACAAAACATATACAAACAAAAATATATATATGCATGCAAAATTCTAAGTGATGATTTTTAAAACTCAACCAAGCAAGTGCATAGTACTGAATCCTAAACAAGTCAAAAACTTGCCACACAACAATTATTTAAACCCTAAATTAATTCCTAAACAATTCATATATTCAAATAAGCCCTACACATGTTTCTGCAAATAAAACCTTTTTAACAGAAGCAAAACTTTAAACACATTGCATATTTAGAAAGGGTTTGTCTTCCTGATTCCAACGGTATAAAATTTGTCAAAATCTAATGTGGGAATCAAAAGTTATAGCTAAAACAAATTCAAACAATAATCTGATTCAAATTCTGTTTTTAAACCTAACTCACTGCCACGCGTCTTAATCTTACTGGCCGATACCGCTTCGTGTCGGATCGAGCTTCCGCGCCGTAGGATCAACTTAGATCCAACGCGCCAGATCTAAAGAAAACGATTCGTCCTCGTTCTAATCTAATCCCTACGATGCAGATCTAACGGCTGTCGTTGCTCTGACCAAAGTCGAGCCGCGCTAGCGGTGGCGACTGGCGGCGGCGCCTCTGTCAGTGGCGGAGCTGGTGTTCTAGGTCGCGCGGGAGAGGGATAAGGGGTTTACCAGAATCGCAGGGAGCTGCTGATGCTCAAGGTGGTGATGGTTCGGAAAGGGGCGCTCTAGAGTGGCCGAGGGAGCTCGTCGGAGTCGTGCACGGCGTCAGGTGGTTGTTGTCAAAGTCGTTGCCGAGGTTCCGCGTCGCCCTAGAATGAACCAGGTGGTTTAGGAGATGCGCAAGACAGTGGCGAACAACCTCGTATGCGAGAGAGATCAAGGGGCGCGCAGTGCTTACCGTAATCGGTCGCCGGAGTTGAGTGGCGGCTCGGTCGTTTGCAGGAACGAACGGGGAAGGCGTCCTGGGTCACAAGCAGGCAAGCAAAGGGTATCAGAAGATGCACGAGGTCATGCTGGACACACTCGTTTGAATCAGAGGCACAGGGGCGACGGGGTCTTACCGGAATCGCACGCCGGAGATCGTCGGAGCTGTGGCGGTGTTTGGCAAGTTGCGAGCAGCCTGGTGGCGTGGAGAGAAAATTGGGTGAGGGGAAATGGTCGCGAGGGGGAGAGGTTCTTATAGCCAGAGCTGGGCATGGAGTTACTCGCGGAATCAATGGGAATCAACGCGGCAGTGACTGCGGCGAGTAACGGCGGCGTGAGCGTCGCAGGCGCGCGAGATTTGGGGAAGAAGGAGTCGACGTGGACGGTCCACTTGTCAGCGAAATAAACAGAGAGGGAGTGGGGTCCAGGCGTCAGCGACTCTGTCAGTGCGTCTGCGTGTGAGAGAGAGAGGGGACCCGGGTGGGCTAGTTGGGCTGGATCTGTTGCTGGGCTCAAATCCTGGCGCTGGCCCTTTTCTATTTCCTTTCTCTTTTTCTTTTTCTGTTTTGATTTTCTGGATTGATTTTCAAATGATTTCAAAAGCTTTTGAATTCAAACTTTTCCCAGGATTTTGTAGGGTGCAACATTCACACTTCAGGGCATAAAATCAAGTGGTCACTTTGTATTAGCTTGGTCCTTTTGTTCAAACAAGATAAGCAGTGCTATAGCACATCATTTGAATAAGTTTTGGAAATGGTTTCTATTTCAAATTTGTTTTGTAAAATTTCAGCAAACTTCAACAATCAAACACAATAACAAGAGAGTAAGGAAGACTTGGTTTAAAACATTTAACTCTTCAATTGAGAGTGGCTTTAGACTAAAAGCTGTTCACATAAAATAATGAGCTCATATGCTCCTGTTTTGAAGTGTTTTGTTTGAAATGAAAAACATATGATCATGGATGCATGGATGATATGCATAAGTTTGAAATGTGATTTTAGGGATGTTACACCTTCTTCCACCATCCCTCTTATCCACGAAGATTACTGGTGTTCCCCATGGAGATACACTTTCCTGAATAAATCCTTTTCTCGCTAACTCATCAATTTGCTCTTTGAGTTCTTTTAACTCTTTTGGTCCCATCTTATATGGTGCTTGAGCTATTGGTGTTGTACCAGGAATTAGGTCAATAGTGAACTCTATCTCCCGTTCTGGTGACATTCCTGGAAGCTCTGCTGGAAAAACATCCTGAAACTCATTTACTATAGGAATATCTTCCAATTTGACCTCTTTCATCGAGTTCAACTGCAGATCCACCATAATATGACTGTGCTTATCTGCTTGATAAACTATCCTTGCTCCGCTTGGAGTTTTGATTGAGATAGTTTTCTCCTCACAATTTATTTGAGCCCCATGCTCAATCATCCAGTCCATCCCCAGCACTACTGCAATTCCCTTCAAAGGAATCACATAAAGGTCTATGAAGTATGTAAAACCACAGATCAAGATAACCTGATCTTGTTTTATGTGGCGTACAATCACATTTCCCCCTGCCGTAACTATGGTCATAGGGTTTTCTAACGTTGCCCTTCTAATCCTGAACTTATCACAGAATTCTTCAGAAATGAATGAAGTAGTTGCACCAGTATCAAATAGAACTTTGCCGGGATTGGTAAGGATATTGAGCGTACCTATCACTGCATGCTCCTAATTATCCACCTCCTCGAGGGTTGCACAGTTCAGTTTCCCGGTAGGTCTATTCCTCTTGCCATTGTTATTCTTGCCATTATTTCCTCCTTTATTGGGTTGTACATTTCCTCCACTGGCTTGCCTTCCATCTCGAGCCGGCCAACCACCTTGTGGTTTACTTGGACAATTGGGCTTGATGTGACCTCTCTGACCACAAGCGTGACATACAATTACTGATTTCGGGCAATCCCTGCTCATATGCCCTGGAAGTTTGCAATTGTGGCATATAATATTCTTTGCATTTGGAGTTGCACTTTGATTGGAATTGTTGTTGTTATAGGCTTATTCCTTGGTTTGAATTCCAGATTGGGTTTAGGTTTGCTTGCCTGAATTCTCTTGGTTTCCTTCTTGGCTCTCTTCCTCCTATCCTCTTGGACATTCTTATAATCATGTTCGAAAATAATGGCTGCATCCAGCAACTGCTGATAAGTTTGCTTATTTGCTAACCTTAGCAGCATTTTCACAAATGGGTTTAACCCATGCAGAAAACGTTTCTTCCGCTTCTCTTCCGTGTTAACTTCTTCCTCAGCATAACGAGACAGTTGACTAAACTCCCGGATGTACTCACTAGTATATCCCTGCTGAAGCTCCTCAAATTCAATCAGCTTCAACTCCATAACACTCTACGGAACATGATATTCACGTAATCTCTGCTTGAACTCCTCCCAGGTATACTCCCTTCCTGGTTGTTGCATGGCCAACTGATTTTCCCACCAAGATGTTGCAGGTCCAGTCAGAAGATGAGTTGCATACCTTAATTTCTCCTCATAATTGCAACCTACAGTCTTCAGCTTTCTTTCTGTATCTGCTAGCCAATCTTCTGCATCCATTAGTTCAGGAGCTGATGCAAAAGGTAACGGCCTTGCATTCTGTAAGTCAGAAAGACTTACTCCTCCACCTTCAGGTGCCCTCTGATTTGCTCGTCACAGCAGCTCTTCCATGAACTTTTTCTGGATTTCTTGCATCATTTGCATACACTGCATAAAATTCTGCTCCATTAACAGCCTCATTGGTGGTGGTGGTGGCAATGCTCCCTGATTTGTTGCATCTGCATCTGCCTTCTCCTTGGCCTCTCGTTCCATCCGCTACTGCTCAGCTTCGATCTCTACACCCGTATCAATGACCCTCTAGTCCTGCAACATAAAGCGAATACTCATAATTACATCATGCACATGTGTTCTGAGCTCGACTTTACGCACAGAACTAGTCACACAATGAAGATCCAAAGAAAATCCAAATATGCATTTCACATATTATACATAATATCATAATAATACAAAGTCATTACAACATATACCATATAGGTATAATCACAACACTACCTTATTTATCTAGCTATCTTATTTATTTAGATACAATACACAGTTCTTGATACCGCTAACTAGTTGCCTACTTATAGTAGTAACTACGCTCATCATACATGCCTGATGTCCAACCGTGATGACGTGTTGTTCATCGCACAGTTTGTGAAACAAAGGGCCTTCTATAAGGAACATACTCAGTATCTGAAGTGTCAGGACTTGAGTTATTACTAAATCTGAGCGCATTGACTCCCTCCAGCTCAGCTGAAAAGTCTTCAGAAACATATTCAACATTATCTCCCGCTTGCATCTTCTGAGCTTCATTCCTTGAGTTGTCAACAGGATACGCAGATCCTGCGGCTTCCCAGGTGCTCCTTTGGGCAAGATAGTTAAACACTGGATAATGTATATTCCCTGGGTTTTGAGACGATGTTGATGATTCAAACCCTCTCTCCTCAGGATCTTCTTCTTCCTCCTGAGTATCTATCGACATGGCATTTCTACTACTGTTACTAGGGTTAATTCTTTTACCCCTCCAGCTAGATTGTCCAACATTTCTATCAGAACCATCTGTGGACATTTGGTGTTCATGAGATCCTTCATATGATCCCCTTCTCCAACCATCAGAATTCACAATAGGAAGTTCTGAATCAGAATCATCCTCAGAACCCTGTGGTACTGCATACCTCATATCTATAGTAGGATCATGTATAGGTTCAGGATTTGGTGAATAAGGATATGGTATAAAAGATTCAGGATCTATAGGTATATCCTTAAAGATAGGTTTTGCACTACTATTTGCTTCCTTCTTCAACTAGAATGCTAACTGATTCCTCCTTTCCGGATCAGTTAGATCCTCTAACATGTCATTTTTATCTTCGACAATCACTTGATGTGTCTTATAAAAAGACGCAACGAGTGTTCGGTATATATCCATAAACTTGGAAGCTAACTTAGGATGCTTCTTAACCAAAGTAAGATGATCTGGTATAGGCTCCGAGTCTATAGAATCATGAGGTATCACAGAAAATGTGCTACCTTCTAACTCCTTGGCTTTATGCTCCCGGATATTAGCTATCGCCTCTACAACAACAACATGATATGCTTCTAAGTGACTTCTACCTTCACCTATAGGTAGATCGTGATATGATCCAAGCTCCTCTGGAAGTTGAATACTCACACGATACTTGGATAACATCCGGCCATCATAGTAGGTTATAGTGTTCACCGGAATTCTAGTTGGACAACTAAAGATCTTTAAAAGTTGACGAAGTTGGTCTGTGAATGATGCTTGATAATCATCAAGAGTCTCCTCTTTCCTTACCAAATTCTATTTTGGAAACTTTGGTGCCATAGCTCTGTATATTAGAAAAATAGTTTTGATTAGTAACCAATAATATATTGCATCATAACAAAGAATTATCGCACTAAAACATATAATGGAATATTCTAATTTGAATACCCATTATATTACTTTTAGAGAATTCTTTATCGTTGCTACACTCCTACAGGTAATACCCTTTACTAGGTTTCCAACCTAAGGTCAAAGCAATTTGCTCTGATACCAACTGCGGTGACCCAGCATACCACTGCATGTGTAGTACACTATAGTCGTTGACATGACATCCACAAAACACCGTTATGTAAATATCACATCCCTCAGAGTGGTACAATAGAAACATTGTGGGTCCATGTTACAAACATACACACGTTATTATTATTACAATACCGGAAGTTCAAGACTTCCAAAAGGTTCAACTTACAAACCAAAATATAAGTGTTTCAGCGGAAGTTTCAAATTTAAAACTTAAACTCCAAATTGAGCTCAGAAACTTATTGCTATATATTGTTCATGATGCTCAGCTCAAGTGGTTACTAGAACTATAGTAATTATTCGGACTTTTGGAACTCTCCTTCGTAGACGATGTTGTAGTCCTCCCCTTCTACGGCTTCATACAAGTTGGCTTCTTCATAGAAGACCTCCTCTTGACTCTCAGCTGCATACATTGGAGTATCTTCGGCATTCTCAGAGTCTAAGCAAGGATTCAAAGGAAAGGATGAGTACCAACGTTACTCAGCAAATTCATTATATGCAAGGTAGGAAGTTTGATGCTCTATCTACCACCTCGGACTATTAGTCGTTGGCACTATGCAATTTTTGTAGATCTTTATTCAAAGGTAGATTTTATTATGAAAATCTATGACCACCAGCCTTCACAGGTTGACCAGAACTTTCATGGAGTTCCTTTCCTGCCGCGTTCATAGCTCCTTCCCAGAACAGGGAGTAACAAGTTATAATTCTTAAACTCTACAGATGTGCGTTACTTTTCCCATGAGAGATCAACTCCTTGTTGCACAACCGGGCGTACTTTCCCGTCCACAATTCCATGATGTGGGGCCCAGTAGTTGGTCCAAGACAATCACTGCCCTCTCCGTGACCACATGTGTCTACACGATCCTTCGGGCTAGCTCACCTTCGTTAAGCCCCCTTCTGGGTAGGCTAAAACCCTGATGAGTTCCTGAAGACTCTATGACCTAGTGATGCCCGGATTAGTACAATTTACATGGACTATCTCCCTAAACACCATTCATAGATAATCTAGACACCAAAATTGTGGGGCGTAAGGGTTCCCACCCATATGTTGGATCCACGCAAGGAATCACAACGTCACTTTAAGGTCGTCTTGCCTCCATACAAGAGGAAAAGGATACAGCTGACTTCTCCGTCCCATTCCAAATCTCATGGTTAACGAGTAATATACGGCGCTAGAATCACTGATGTCATGGGTTATTAATTCCTAATTGTTCATAATTAGTGCAAGTAGAACCCTAAGTTCTATTGATCCATCATACCATCACTTAGAATGATATCTAAGATTTAGTATCTTGAGAAAATATTGTTTTCTTTTTCTATAGTGTAGATGATAACACACAATTCGCAAATACTTTGATAAAGACTCTTCAAAGGACATGATCAAGTGATGAACTTGCCTTGTGATTGCAAGGTAGTGAAGTCTGATGCTTGCACTGGACCTTGAGCTTCTGTGTCTACAACATCATTATTGCCCGGTAAGGACAATATTTAAAGAATCAAAATGATTATGCAAAGTAATGTAATGCATCATTTAACTTGATATGCATTCTCCCCATTATTATAAAACTCCTTTTTAATAATAAAGGATTTATAAATATTAATTTTTAATATTTATAATAGAATATTGTATTCTTTTATTTTATTTCCCTTTTATTTGAATTTTATTGATTTAATAATTCTTTTAAGAATTATCACTTAAATATCAAAAATTGTTATTAAATATTTGTTTAGTATTTTTATAAAATACTACAAAATTAATATATAATGAAAGTAATTTTTATTTATTTTTATCATCTTTCAGTGATTTTGTAAAATTCCATAAGGAATATATAAATTACAAAATTCTTAATAAAATTTATATGTCTAAAATTTTATATCTTAATTTATTTGGATAGTTTGGATTATTGTGAATCCAAAAATATTTTATTTATATTTTTTGGACTTTTATTTTATTTTATAGAATTTATTTAATTTCAGGGGCATTTTGGCCTTTTCCTATTTATTAAAAACAAACTCTAAATGGTTTGGGCTGTCCTATTGGGGTTTATTGGGCCCTTGTGGCCTAGTAGGGCGTGGTCAAAACAATACCCCGAAGGGTTTTCGGCCCACACAGCCCAACAACTCCGTGTCTCTCACTCGAGCTCACCCCTCTCCTCCTTCCCCGCCCCGTGGTCAGTGGTGTCGCCGTCGGCGATTCCCGCCGTCGTGGACCGTCCTGGATGCCGTCGTGGTGCAGGAAGAGGTTGTCGACTCCGCTCTTCCCTCCCGTCCAACTGGATTTGTACCTGGAGCCTTCCTGCGACCAGATCGATGTCGTCCCAAACCCTAGGGGGGTTTGGGATTGGCGTTGATCCTGGCGCCGCCGCTGCTGTCGTGCGCCGTGGTGATTCACCTCGCCCTAGGTGTGGCTATGGTTGCCTCCGTGGTGCTGTATGGGTCGCAGCGCCCCCCTGGGGGTGCTCCCCGTGCCGCCATGGTCGTCGGCCACCTATGCTTCTTCTTCTAATTTACAGTGAGGACCTTTGGTAAGTCATTCCTCTCCCCTCGTGCTCTCTGTACTAGGCCATCTTATGCTAGATGTTGGTGGTGAACTTCCTAGTTACTTTCCTATCCTGATTAGGGTTCTTGGTTCTGCTTAGGGTTCATACCCTGCTGTGGATTAGATACTGATGAATTGGATCATGTGTTGATGGTCCCTAAGCATGCTAAATGATTGTTAGTTGTGTCTTGCTGCTTAAGATGAGCTAGGGTGGTGCTAGTGGCTTATCAGATGATTCTATGGATTAATTTTGATGTGGTCAGATGATAAAGTTGCTATAGAAGCAATACTTGGGAATCTTGTGGTTTACTGTTTCACCACTGTCATTAATTGGTTAATGACAGTGAGTGTTGTGTGATGAAATCAATGTATTAACACTTGTTGGCTTAAGAATTCAGATGTAGTTTGAGATCAAATGGTTTCAAACAGTGAAGATATACATAGGGATTTTCTTAATTGTGATTCCTGTGATGACAGGAAAATGATTTACAGTTGGTTGGTTGAATCTATGAAGATTGAATGCTTAACCTAGTTAATGTAGAACTATTCTTGTGACACCATCTTTGTATGGCACACAAGATTAGATTCTATTTCATTGTTTGGGTTGGTTCAAGCTTAAGATGAGTTTGGCGTTAAAGATAAGTAGTAATTTTCCTTTCTTGAATCCCTAAGACCAATGATGTTGATCTGAGGTTTAGGGATTTAGACCTCTATCTGGTTGATTCACATGAATTGATTTTGATAGTGATATCAGCTATTATTGCTTGAATCAAAGTTGGGGAAAGATGCTTGTAAGCTTGATAACTTATATAGATCCATAAGATTAAATTCTAAGGTGATGCTCTTGTCTTAGAGATGTGCCTAGAAGTTTCAATATTAGCCATGTTCATTCTTGAATTGAAATATAGCTTGATAGCTAAATTAATGATGTTGTTCAGAGATTTAGTTGGATCCTTATACTTTTCTGTTTGCTTTTAGAGTTTAAAAGCTCAATGATGGATTCACCCCACTTGTGTGCTTTCTGAGAGTTTGAATAAGAGATATATCATGTATGCTTGTCTAATCTTAGACAAATAGATCATTTGATGGTCTATTTACTCACCACTGTCACTTGATGTTGTGGTTGCTAGTGGTTGATCTTGTGGTAGCTTGATCTGGTGCTCCCCTGGTATTTCCAGCTCCTGGCTTGTCCTTGATCTACCCCATCATCTCCTGATCTTGATGGTTTGATCTTGGTCTTGCTATCCACATAATCTACCCCCTCTTTATGTCACCATCTTGGTGATGTGATCCTGGGCTTTGGTTGGTTTGATCTAGCTTGGCTTTGGCTTGGTTTAGCTGTTGGCTGCCGTGCTTGATGTGTAAGAGCAATGGAATGGTGTGGGGATTGGTTTTCCCACGGATGTGTTGATATTTTTGTTTGGTTATGCTGCTTCTGTGGTGTTGACAGCACACACACCATGCAGTTTGGTGTGTGTGCTGCTTGTGTGCCTGCTACACAGATGTGGATATGTTCTAAATTTTGAAAGTTACTTTCATCTGGTTACTTCTACCTGGCTGGTGAAACTTGCCCATCCTTGCTGTGATTTGACTTATGGCTTAAAATTATGAAAGATACATTCTTTCATTTTGGTGAAACTTGCCCCTTATATACTCAATGATGAAAAAGTGAGCAGTGCACTTCACTGTCAACTTCTGAGAGTAGAAATAATTCTAATCCTAACCTTCTTTTTATTTTAAGTTTATTTTTATTTTGCACGAACCAGATTTGAAGATCAAGACTTTAGTTTAGGTTTTTATTTTTCTTTATAGATTAGTCACTTGTAATAACTATCATATTCAATTGTAATTTTTAATTTATTCTTTTGTACTCTTTATTTTTTTATTCTTTTGTAATAAAGATTGTACTATTATCAATAAAGAAATATTATTCTTTGTTTATTTTCTATTGTAAAGTTTGTGGATGATTCTCATAAGTTACATTTTTGTAACTTATTTATTGAATAAAATTATGAAATGGATATTCATATTCTTAATTGCTCTCTTTATATAAAGTTTGAGTTATTATTGGTTAACTCTTAATTAAATCAAAGATTCAAACATCATTCAATAATCCTTTTGAATTATAATTCAAACACTCAAGTTTTAAATTCAAATTTCATTTATCAAAACACATAAGTCTATCTAGATCATCTCAAAGTCTATAACATTCATCCTTCAAGACTATATCTAATCTCAAAGTATGAAAGAAACTTTGATCACTTTAGGTTTTTATTTGGCGAAAAAATTACCCACATTTTCATAGATGAATGCATGCAACATATTAAATTCCTAAATCTACCCTTCGTTAGTTCCTAAATGCTGGGATGTTACAGTGGTCATGGACAACCATACATTTGCAGAAATATTTGAGGGTGATGCACCTAGGAGGAAAAGGCCTTCAAGATCATCCTCCCGAGCTAGGCCCTCATACAATGTGGATCTCATTACACCGCGATTTGGAGACGAGGGAGATGAGGGGGATGCTCACCCTTACACCTTTCCTTGCCTAACCTTTTTGCGGGATGCTGGGATTCTTGATGATTTTATGAACTTGGTATGGAGGGTTGGACTAACAACCTATATGCAGGACGAGAGCGTGCAATATGCTACGCTCACTAAAACATTTGTGGAGTGATTTTCATTTACTAACAACATGCTCAAACCAGATGTGTCCTTCGAAATTTATGGCAGGCCTTACACAATGACATTGAAGAAATGGCCCTGGGACTTGGTACAGCTGGGTTGGCAAAGAAGATTGCAGCTTAACCCGCTGATTTGTTGGAGCTCTACCGCGGGATAACCAATGATGATGACCGTAGAGCTCAGCGGGGAAAGATAAGAAATATTCAAATCCCAGCTATCAGGTACTTTGCTTACTATCTTGCCACTAGTGTTCTTGGTAGGGAGAACACTTGAAAGAACATGTTGGGCCCCCATGTGTGGTTTTGGTAATTAATGACAATCTTTATGGACTAATGTGTGCATTAAGTTATACTTGTAGGATTTGTCCATTGGCATCGCTTGGAGCATGTGTTGGCTTCAAGGTCGATGAAATGCAAAGAAGATATGTTGGGCAAGCTCAATATGCGAGGTCGATGATGAGGAATTAAGAAAGGCGTTCCATCTTGAGAAGGGCAAGATCGTCTACATCGAGCTCAAGTGGAATGCTCAAGTCAAAGGTATAATCTTGATAGGTTTTCCCTTTTGCCGGTCTCTTGTTGTGTGTAGGAGACCGGGTTTAGGATAGATAACCGTACTATTAAGAGGGGCTCTCGTATGAGTAATTTGGTCACATCGTTCGGAGAGAGCTCAAACCTTTGCATACTTGCATCATCGTATTTGGTTGTTATTTGGTCTTATGCATGTGAGGATATAGAGCTTGTGGTAATCTCCATAACAATCTCTTGATCATTAAAATCGGATCTCCCATATGTATCTTGTTGCGATTTTGATTTATGCGGCTTTTCAGTTTCTCACCAAGTGAGGTATATCACATTATTCTACTTGATACTTTCTCACTTGGTGATACCGCCCGGGCCTAAAAATGGCCCGTTTTCTTTCTGCCTCGCTAGGTATCTAAATCCGGTACTACCGGCCGGCCCGGTAGTACCGCCCGGGTGGGCCGGTAGTACCGGTCGACCCAGTTCCTTTTCTAGATCCAGATCCAGATTCACGCTTGCTCGCTCGCTTCGGCCACGTTGACTCGCGCTGCTGCCCTGCCTTGCTCGCTGCGCGCGCTCGCTGCAACTGCGCGCCTGGCCACGGGCCCAGCTGCCTCCATGCATGTCGCGATTCCCGCGCGTGCTGGCGCGTTGTGCCGCGGCGTTGACCGCACGCGGTTCCCGCTGCTGCGTGCTGCCACATCATCTCCTGCGCGCGCGCTCGCGAGGCTGTGGCCCCACAGTGGCATGTGCTGCGCCCCGCCTTGCTTGGCCCCGCTGACCAGCCTGCTGCGCTGCCGTTGCATGCTGTCGCGCGCGCACCTGCACTGCGTCGACCTGCTGCCGCTACAAGCTGGTTCCACTTTCCTATGCGCGTACGTCCTGCCCCAATTCCCTTGCCTGCTTGTTTCTCTCGCTGGGACTGGTTCGGGCTGAACGGTACTACCGGTTAAATCCGGTACTACCGTTCTGTCCAGAAAAATAGTCCCAACGGCCATATTTTTGGGGGCCCTATTTAAGGCTTTGCCCGTTTTGAGTTTAGATAACTCCTCTCTTATCTATTAGGATAAACTTTGTCCACACTTGCTCTAGATCTTGAAGCTTGCCTAATATTTTCCCTCCGATGATTCTTGCCCATATTTGAGTGGAAGAGAGAGAAGATCTAGCCCCACGTTTTCACCTAACCGATTCATCTCTTTGTGAGTGCATTTTTGGGGATCTAGATTTTGGGGGATTTTGTGTCTCTCTTTGATTCCTCCTCTCTTGTTCCCCCAATAGCTTTAGTAGCTTTGTTGGAACTTGAGAGTGAGGGATTTGATCATCTTTGTGGTGTTCTTGCCATTTGCATTTGGTGCATCGGTTTGAGTTCTCCTCGGAGGATTTGGTTTGAATTTCTCATTGGAGCTTGTCCCTCTTGGGTTCTTGGAACCCTAGACGGTTTTGTGGCCTTGGTGGCATTGTGGCCTTGGTGGCATTTGTTGAGGCCTTTTGTGGCATTTGTTGGGAGCCTCCAATTAAGTTGTGGAGTTGTGCCCCAACCTTGTGAGAGGTTCCGGTTGCCACCCACAAGTGCACTGATAATGG
The DNA here is from genome assembly GCA_916181665.1 of Avena sativa. Classification (NCBI taxonomy): domain Eukaryota; kingdom Viridiplantae; phylum Streptophyta; class Magnoliopsida; order Poales; family Poaceae; genus Avena; species Avena sativa. Next base: position 113,469,210 of record OV702283.1, read on the forward strand.
AAGCGTGGATCGATCCCATTGGGGTGAGATTCACCGGAGAATAAGGGAGGCCTTTTGTGGCGTTGGTGGTTTGATACCACCCCCTCTCCAAACGAGACGTACTCCATGTTGGGAGGAACTCGGTAAAATATCGGTGTCCCCACGTGCCTCGGTTATCTCTATACCCGAGCTCTTTACTTATGCACTTTACATTGTGATAGCCTTCGTGCTTGAAGTAATATATATCTTGCTTCACTTTGTTGCTTGTATTGCTTAGCATAAGTTGTTGGTGCACATAGGTGAACCTTAGTTGTTCTAGGTTGTGCTTAACAAAGTAAACACTAGTTTTATTCTGCCTTTGTTGATCCACTCTAGGAAAAGTTTTAATCGCCTATTCACCCCCCCTCTAGGCGACATCCGTATCCTTTCAACACTAGTAATATTTCCAACTATCATTTGGCCTTCATAGCTGATGCGCTCAACAATGAAACTAGGTACAATCTTGGTTCTCTCATTTCTCATCGCTTAGCTGCTAAGGGATCCATTTATGTGGGAATTATTGTTGCACGTGTTATTGCTGCCTTGGGTCTTGTTGTTGATCCAAATGATACAGTTTTGGCTCCTCAGAGGCTTGATCTTGCTGCTATGAAAGCGCATCACTTTGTCACTATTGGATCTACCCTTGAGAGCCTTGTTTATAGAATGATGTTTATTGATGGGGAAGAGAGAGATCCCTCTCCCCCAAACCACTTTGTTCAGTATTTATTAGGGACCTTTGTCACACTCCAAAGAGGAGATGGATGACAAGCTGCGCATTCTTGGCTTCCATGGACACTATCAGGGGGATGCGCCCTCATACGACCCCTCTGTATACTACACAGGGGAGTCCTCGAGCTCGTACCAAGACGAGGGAGCCTCCTCGTCGTACTACGGAGGCGCACCTTCTTCGGCACCATGGTATTGAGCCCCACTTAGGCCAAAAGTCTAAGCTTGGGGGGAGGTATATCGACATCACACTCATCTATATATCATGTTTCGTCGGTTCTTTGTATATCCATTGTTTCGCTTTCTTTTTGGTTTTTGTTTCTGCTTTCTCAAAACAAAAAAATACCAAAAATATTTTTGTTGTTTATCTTGGTTTGTTTCTTTGCTTTTTAGCTTTGGTTTGCCTTAAAGAAAAATCCAAAAAATATTTTGCTTTGTTTGGTTTGTTTTTGCTTTGTTTGTCTTGCTTTAAAAATCAAAAACACCAAAAATATTAGTTGTTCTTCTTTGGTTTTGTGAGTTCTTTGCAGGGTTCAGCCGTCCTCAGTGGATTTTGGTTTCATGTTATTATTCAAGTCACACAAGTGAAGGGCAATAATGAAGATTAAGACAACTCGAGGTGTGTTAAGAGGCTGGTAACAAACTCTATTTGTTTTCATTTTTTTACATATACTCATCATGGTGAGCATGCTTAGTCTATTCATTTAAGGAGTATGTTACTTATGGATGCTTAGTAGTTCTTGCTTGTCTGTGATTAGCTCCAGCTTGCTAATAGTTTGTAGCATGTCATCTGAATGTTTGCTTGCATTGTTTTATTTATATTTTGGTATGATATTGTGGTATCCTCCTATGAAAGTTTCATATGAATTGACTTGGCACATGCTCACGCATGCATATGACTAAACAATAGTCAGTAAGCCTCAATGATTTATTTTGCCTCAGAGTTCATTTATCACTTTCATGCCATAATTAGTCCTGTTTTTTTGCAAGTATGATTATGAAAATTATTGCTCTCTCGGTTGTCGCTCCGTCTCTATTGCTAGCCTTCAATTGCACTGAGTATGAGCTTTGCTTGTGCTTCTATCTCCCCAAAACCAATATTGCCAACTGTGTCCACTATACCTACCTATTAGCATCATTTGTTATTTCAGTGCATATTCTATATGCCTTGTTTTCTTCCAAATAAAATGTTTGACTGCTTTGAGAAAGTTAGTTAGTAAAGCTTTCACGAACTTGATAGCACACTTTATTTCTTGCACTTAATAATCCTGAACCATTGTGACTTGTCCATGAAAGTTATATGCTTGCAAATTATAGGCTGGGAGTTAGCAAAACCGTGCTGTCACGGGGAACGTTTTCAACACTTATGGATACATATCCAGTTGATACCTTGCTCTTTGTTTACGGATGTCATCGGTGTGAAATAAAAGGGGAGCTTGTGAGTTCATGGAATGTATATATGTGTTAGAGAAACGCCTGGGCCGCTAGCCTAAGCCATGCCTAATCATGGTGGAAACCTGTAGCACCACCATAATGAGCATTCTGTGAAGCATCCTCAATAAAATGTTATGCACATAGTAAATAAAAAGATCGCTGAGATACTCATTGTCTGCTTGTCTTGTCATTTTGATCACGGGATAGCTCCTGTATCATGTGCAAGGGGTACCCTGTTGGCGGTTCTCTATGATATGCATGTATGTACAATGACAAGAACTTGCAGGTAACCAAAGTTGAGTAGCATGCGGAACGGCCCTCATACTCAAGGGACTTGGGATTTCCAGTTTATGGTCTGTCAAGCATATAACTCATATTGGACCTCACTTTCACTATAAGATCCCTCCTTTATAACAGAAAAAGGATCCCTGTGATTGCAATGCTAGTCCCTAGATCATTGCTAGCATCCACAGTTTAAGATGAAGTACACAGATACAAAGGTCATTATTACAGGAATTCCAGAGACAAACATAGTCTTTACAACTCCAAGGCCACATGTAAATAAATAAAAGTCTTCGTCTTCATGTGCCACAGGCAAACATGTTGACTGTATACTCATGACTCCTAATCCTCATCAGAGTAACCTGCAACATCACAAGTTACAGCCATAGTGGGTCAATACATTGGAATAGTATTGGAAGTGATACCTTATTATAATTTAGGTGGACTATATTACTATATGCAATTTGGCTAAGTGTAGCTTGGCTTGCTTGCTCAAAATAGGTTTTGCCTATTAGTTGAAATCACTAAGTTTTTCTTTGTCAAAACTTTTCCCAAGGTACCACCAATAGACATTGAGGTCCTTCACCCTTGTTCACCCACAAGTTTTTACTTAGAAATTGGGATGAGGAGATTCTTGATAGCTTCCATGTCTTGATGCTCATGTTGTCCTTTTCTAGGGACATGGTTAAGTACTTGGATTTTTCCATCTGCAGAGGTTGTGCACTTTCCCCACCAGACTTGATTTTCACCAAGACAGGACCTTTCAGAAGCCTTCCCTTAGACCAAATGGACGCGCTCCAACCTATCATTCCCACTACCACCAACTGTCCAAATGGCTAAGTTCTAGCAACCTATGTGATCCAGGCAGAGCCCATATTGCCAAGTGGCTGCACTAGAAGCTTCTCAACACTTGGCCTCTAAAATCTCTTTGTTCCTGGGTGGCTTTCCACAGGTGAGATACACAAGGTTCACCAGTCCCCTGGCCTTGTGTAACACTCAACACAAACCATTCCTTCCATTCCACCCAGGTGTTTCATTTACTTAGTTGTTTTATTAGGCAAAACACAAGTCCAAAGACTTAGAAATATTTTCATCATAGCATGTATATATTTCACCAACCCTTGGTTGCTACTAGCTAGGCTAAGCATGGCATAGATAGTATCTTAACGTAGAAATTTTCTAGCAATTCTACATCTACTAGGATTTCCCAACATGACATATAAGCAAAACATAACATGCAAGTCTAACAAAATATTTCTAATGCTTAGTAAAAACATAGGAATAAAAATATTCATGAAGTACCACTTGCCTTGGTAGTTTGGAGAGTAGTTACACTCTTCACAATCACAATCACTAGCACCAAAATCTACACAAAGATTTATAGCAACGAATTACATACAAAACATATACAACCAAAAATATATGCATGCATGCAAAATGGTATGTGATGATTTTTAAAACTCAACCAAGCAAGTAAATAGTACTGGTTCATTAACAAGTTAAAAACTTGCCAAACAACATTTATTTAAACCCTAAATCATTTCCTAAACATTTCATATACTCAAATTAGCCCTACACAAGTTTCTGCCAATAAAGTCATTTTAACAGAAGCAAAGCATTAAACACATTGCATATTTAGAAAGAGCTTGCTCTCCTGATTCCAACGGTATAAAATTTGTCAAATTCTAACGTGTGGATCAAAAGTTATAGCCAAAACAAATTTGAACATCTAATAGATTCAAATTCTGTCTTTTAAATCTAACTGCTGCCACGCGTCTTGTTCTAATTGGCCCGTACCGGTTCGGGCGGATTGATCAACGAGAGACACACGATTTAAATGAAGATGCACGGCAAGATCTAACGCGTACCTCTTCGACACAGATCTAATCTTACTCGTTAGATCTAAATCCTACGGCCCTACTCTAATTAACCACAGATGGGCGGCGCTAGCGGCGGCGACTGGCGGCGGCGCGCTCTGACAGTGGCGGTGCCGGCGAACTAGGGCGTCCGGAGAGGTAGGAAGATGCTCACCAGAACCGCAGTGACGAGGAGAAGCTCGACGTGTCCTTGGTTGGCGAAGGGGCGCTCGGAGCCGTCGCGGATTGCTCGCCGGAGTAGTCCCTGGCGGCTGTGGCTTTGGCTCGTCGATGTTGGCGATGTTCTGAGCCGCGCTAAGACAAGGGGAGGGTACCGTTAGATGTGCAGGACGCTGGGGATCTTACGCGTATCAAACAGAGGGCAAGGGGAGGCTGGAACTTACGGGGAAAGGTCGCCGGAGTTCGAGCAGAGAGCGGCGGCGCTCAGTTGTTGATGTTGCCGAGGCTACAGGCCATGCGCGAGCAAACGGAAGGTGTCAGTAGATGCGCACGGAGATGCAGAGCAAGCCAACATGAACCACAGGCAGAGGGGAGTGCGGTGCTCACCGGAATTCGTCGGTGAGGTCGTCGGAGCACCGGGGTTGCGGCGAGGAATTCTCGCAGCCTGGGGACGTTCTGTGCTCGGGGTCTGGGGGAAAATGGAGAGGGGCAGAGGGGGTTTAAGTAGGCGAGGTGGGGGCGTGAATCACTCCAGCATTGAACGGGAATTGACGACGCGGATCAAACAGGAAACACCCGCGTGATTTGGGGATGAATCAGTCGCTGGGTGGAGACGACGATGGTCGTGTGGGCCGTGGCTGTCAGCGTGAGGAAGGAGAGGAAGTGGGTCCAGACTGTCAGCGAGCTAGTGGGTGCGGGGGCGAGTGAAGAAAAACGGTTCGCGGGGTGGGGGTGCTGGGCTTAGCTGGGCCAGTTGGGCCAGATTCGGCTGAGGCTTATTTTTTTCTCTTTTAAGCTTTTTCTTTTTCTGTTTGCTTTTCTAAAATGGTTTTCAAACTTCAATTCAAATCTGTTTGATTCCAAAACTTTTCAGGATTTTTGTACAATAAATCTTGTACTCAAATAAGTGTCAAACACATCTGTTCACTCAAACACACTTGGGTCTTTTGAAAATAAAATAAAACCATGCCTTTATGAGGTGTGATAATAGGCATAGAATTGGTTTTTATTTCATGTTTTGCTTTGAGACTTTGCTCAAGTTTTTGAAATCACTTGAGTTTGGATTCTAAACCATACTGAATGATTAACAGTACCTTTCTCAAAACAAGTAACACAAGGCTTGAGTAAACTTACATAAAATAATAAGCATGGAAGCTTCTGTTTTGAAATGATTTTTTTGAAATGAAAATTCATATGATCATGGATGCATGGATGATATGCATATGTTTGAATCATGATTTTAGGGATGTTACAAATCTAACCCCCTTAAGGTGAATCTCGCCCTCGAGATTCGGATTGGCTAGCAAATAGGTGAGGGTGGTCTTTCCGAAGATCATCTTCTCTTTCCCATGTTGCTTCTTCTTCGAAATGATGGTTCCATTGAACTTTGCAAAACTTGATAGTCTTTGTCCGTGTGACTCTTTCTGCAGTCCGAGAATCTTGATAGGCTTCTCTTCATAAGTGAGATCACTCTCCAACTGAACCTCTTCCAAAGGTATGGTATCCTTCAAAGAAGTTTCTTCCATTTCTGGATGACATTTCTTAAGTTGACTCACATGAAACACATTATGAACGGCTGACAAAGACTCTGCCAGTTCAATTGCATAAGCAACTTCTCCTTTACGACTTAGAATCTTGAATGGTCCAACATATCTTGGGGCCAACTTTCCTTTGACTCCGAACCTCTTCACTCCACGAAGTGGTGACACTCTAAGATAAGCTCTATCACCAACTTCGTAGGTGACTTCTCTACGCTTAGGATCCGCGTAGCTTTTCTGTCGAGACTGTGCTATCTTCAATCTGTCTTTAACCAACTTGACTTTCTCTTCGGCTTCTTTGATAAGTTCTGGTCCGAACAAACTTCTTTCTCCCACACCATTCCATAACAATGGGGTGGTACACTTTCTTCCGTAGAGAAACTCAAATGGTGCCATCTCAATGCTAGCTTGATAGCTGTTGTTATAAGAAAATTCTGCGTAAGGCAGACTTTCATCCCAACTGGCTCCATAGTCTAGGGCACATGCCCTCAACATGTCTTCAAGAATCTGATTAGTTCTTTCTTTCTGTCCATCAGTTTGAGGATGAAAAGCAGTGCTGAATTCCAACCTCGTTCCCGATGACTCATGTAGCTGTCTCCAAAAATGGGATGTGAATTGAGTTCCCCTATCAGACACAATGCTCTTTGGCACTCCATGTAGACATACAATTCTACTCATGTAGATCTTAGCAAACTTAGCACTTGTATAGGTTGTCTTCACGGGTATGAAATGAGCTACCTTAGTTAGGCGATCCACTACTACCCAAATAGAATCATATCCTGACCGGGTCCTTGGTAATCCGGTAATGAAATCCATACCAATCTTGTCCCACTTCCAATCAGGTATAGGTAGTGGTTGAAGCAAACCAGCTGGTTTCTGATGTTCCGCTTTCACTCTACTACACACATCACACAAAGCAATATGTTCGGCGATGTCCTTCTTGAGATTATTCCACCAAAATCTTTCCTTCATATCCATGTACATTTTGGTGTTACCCGGATGAATGGAATACGGTGAGATGTGTGCTTCTTGCAAAATCAGTTTCCGAAGCTTCGGATCTTGTGGAACACAGATACGTTTCCCATGCCATAAAGTACCCTGTTCATCTTCATGGAACCCTTTGGCTTTTCCTTTGCCAATCTTTTCTTTAATCTCTTCAATTTCCTTATCAATATTCTGGGCTTCCTTGATCTTGTCCAACAAAGTGGGTTGAACATCCAAAGACATGAGATGTCCTTCAGGCACAATCTCCAATCTGAGATCTCTAAATTGGGCACACAAATCATCTGGCAATTCTCCTTTGGTAAGGCCATTCAAAAAAACCTTACGGCTTAAGGCATCCGCTACAACATTTGCTTTACTGGGACGGTATTGCAAACTTAAGTCATAGTCCTTGATGAGTTCTAGCCATCTTCTTTGTCTCATATTAATTTCCTTCTAGGTGAAGATATATTTCAAACTCTTGTGATCTGTGAACACTTCACAACGTTTTCCTAAAAGATAGTGTATCCATGTTTTCAGTGCATGGACAACAGAGGCTAACTCTAAATCATGAGTGGGATAGTTCACTTCATGAGTTTTGAGTTGTCTCGAGGCATAAGCCACAATTTTTCCTTCTTGCATGAGTACTGCACCCAAACCATGATGAGATGCATCACAATACACCTGAAAATCTTTTTCCAAGTCTGGCAAACACAAGACTGGTGCTGTCACAAGTCTCTTCTTCAATTCTTGAAAGCTGAGTTCACAACCTTTAGACCAAGCAAACTTCTTGTCTTTCTTTAGCAATTCCGTCATGGGCTTAGCTACCTTGGAGAAATTTTCAATGAACCTTATGTAGTAACCTGCTAAGCCAAGGAAACTACGAACTTCTTTCACTGACTTGGGAGATTCCCATTCAGTTACAGCTGAAACCTTAGCAGGATCAACTGCTACACCATCTTTTGTCATAACATGTCCAAGAAATCCAACTTCATTCAACTAGAATTCACACTTGCTGAATTTGGCATACAGTTTGTGCTCTCTAAGTTTCTCGAGTATCAAGCGCAAATGTCCTTCATGCTCTTCCTTGCTCTTGGAGTAGATTAAAATGTCATCGATGAAAACGACAACAAACTTGTCAAGGAATTCCGTGAACACCTTGTTCATCATATTCATAAAGTATGCTGGAGCATTGGTCAAACCAAATGGCATCACAGTATACTCATACAATCCATACCTTGTGGTGAAATCTGTTTTAGGTATGTCTTGTTCTCTTATTTTGAGTTGAAAATAGCCTGACCGGAGATCAATCTTTGAGAACACACAAGCTCCTTCTACCTGATCAAACAAGTCATTGATTCTAGGCAAAGGGTATTTGTTCTTGATAGTCACCTCATTGAGTGAACGGTAATCTATGCACAACCTTTTACTTCTATCTTTCTTCTCCACGAACAAAACTGGGGCTCCCCAAGATGAAGAACTTGGTTGAATAAAACCTTTCTGTAGCTGTTCTCCAAGTTGTTTCTTGAGTTCTTTCAGTTCATCAACTGACATCTTGTACGATCTCTTTGCTATTGGTCCAGATCCTGGTAGCAAATCAATAAGGAACTCCACATCTCTATCTGGTGGCATTCCCGGCAATTCTTCCGAAAACACATCCGGATATTCACTCACAATTGGCACACTGTTAATGCTAACCCCCTTAAGAGAATTTAGCTTACTCCCTTTTGATTCGAAGTTAGACTTGAATTTAATCCGTTTTCTTTCTGGGGTTGTGAGTGCGACAGTACGATTAGCACAATCTAGTACTCCTTCATACTTAGCCATCCAATCCATTCCCAATATTACGTCTAGTCCTTGGGAATCTAGGATTATCAGACTCACTGAAAATTTATGCTTTCCAAACTCTATTACTAGATCCCGGCATCCAAGACTTACTATCATATCTCCACCTGGAGAACTAACTTTTATTGGACACCCAATATTTTCAGTTGGAAACCCATTTCTATCAACAAATGCTTTTGATATGAATGAATGCGATGCTCCAGTATCAAAAAGAACAAATGCTGGAATAGAATTAAGTCTGAACTTACCAGCAACAGCATCAGGCTCCTCATAAATTTCCTCCACATTGATGTGGTTCACTTGTCCCTTCTGAAAAGGGTTGGGCTTGTTGGATCCTTCAACTTTCTTTTCTGGGCATTCATTTGCATAATGCCCCATCTTCTTGCACTTGAAGCATTCAACCTGACTGATGTCCTTCTTGACAGGCTGGCTTCCACTGCCACTTCCATTTCCACCGTGGTGGCTCTTATATCCACCCTTGTGGTTCTTGTACTTGTCATTGTCATGACTACGGTGATGCTTGTTGTCATGACGGTTGTGGTTGTGGTGCTTGTTGTATTTCCCATGCTTGTGGGATCCTGAGCTTCCACTGTCATCATAATGGGAACGTTTGTGAGACGATCCCGAGCTGTGCTTGTCCGAGTGCTTTCTCTTCCTGCTCTCAACTTGTTTCATTTTGTTCTCCAAAATAGAAGCCTTATCACAAAGAGACTGGTATGTGGGAACATATGCCACAGCCAACTGCAGGTTCAGCTCATCATTCAACCCTTCGAGGAACTTTTCTTTCCTCTTAGCATCAGTGTCAACTTCATCCGGTGCGTAACGCGCCAGATTGTTGAACTCCTCGATATATTCAGCCACGCTCCAGTGGCGCTGCTTCAGATTATGGAACTCTTTCTTTTTCAGACTCATCACTCCAGATGAGATATGAGCAGTACGAAATCCATCCTCAAAGATAGCCCATGTCACATCTTCTATGGGAGTGGTGATCTGGAATTTATCCCACCAAGTGGCGGCTGGTCCTTCCAGCAAATGTGCTGCAAACCTGACCTTTTCTGCATCAGTACATCCCACAGTTACCAAGTCCTTGTTCACAGAACGTAGCCAATCATTGGCCACCATGGGATCAGTTGTTCCCGAGAACTTTGCTGGCCTCAATCTCAAGAACCTGGTAAGCATGTCAAAACCCGGTGGGTTGTTGTTGTTGTTATTGTTGTTGTTGTTGTTTTGGTTCTGGATGAGTGTCGTCATCATTTGCATCAGCTGAGTTTGAGCGGTCATCATTTGCTGCATTTCTGGAGTGATGTTGGTGTTGTTGGGGTTGGGGTTTGCACGACGGGGAGGCATCTGTGGTTTGTTCTATAGAGATAAGAATGAGATACCCATAGATGCTTTCATGCACAGTACATCACATAAACAAACACAAAGCATGCAACATAATGATAAAGATTCAACAACCAGATAACAAGTTCGCAAAGTAAAACACACACAAATAACAAGCCATCCACATGTTGGATGGTCAAATAACAAGTTCTCAACGACAAGTACGATAATAAACGATAAATGAGTAGTCAAATCTACTCCTCGGCATCAACCTCCTCCTCGACAAAGGTAAGACCTGCGTTCTCCATCGCGGTCTTGTATTCGTCGACACTGGTGGTCAAGTTCTCTATCTTGGCTTGAGAGCCCTCTTCTGAGAACGAAGCCTCTCAATCACCGTCTGCTGATGCTCGAGCTCGAAGTCCTTGGCCTGCAGTTCTTCAGTCATGTCCCGGATCTTCTTGTTCCTATCCTGGACTCGCTTCTCTTGACTCTTGAACTTTCTTTCCTGGCTCTCAAACTTCGCCTCCATCTCCTTGACTATCTCGTCTTGCTCCGCGAAGAGCTTGTCCTTCTCGCGAAGCTGCACCTGGAGTTCGTCATTGCTGAGCATGACGTTGGTCCTATCAGAGTCCACGTGCCTAATGAGAGCCTCTAAATCCTGGAGGTATAGACGAATCGGCTCCGCTGTGTCCCTCGAATCGTCCTCGAAGTCGATGGACTCTCCATCCTCATCATGTCTACCAAAGACGTGGAAGTGAGTACCTCTAACCTGTCGGGAGTGTCTCCCTAGCAGACGTCCTATCAGATCCTGCATGACTACCTCAAGGCCTCTCTCCTTGTCATCGTGCATGAGCTTGAAGACGATGGCCTCCATGGTAGGCTCAGTCTGGCGTCCGGGCTGGTTGACCTTGAAACCCCAAAGGTCTTTCCTCTCAAACTTGGTGAGGGGAAGCACCATGATGGTAGGAAGAGGGAGATTGAGCAAGGTAGTAAGCTCAACAATACGAGGACCAAAGCGAGTAACCTGGAACTCCTCAACAGTGCTGATGGTAATAGTAGGCATCTATTTATAAGATAGAAAAGTTAGAACAACACAATTCAAGATAAAACAAAAGACAAAACATCACATACATATCCTTGGAAATCAAAACACACAAGTCATGGCATACATGGATCCATTACAACAACCAAGGTTCAACTTATTTTAAAGCAGCATTTTGGAAAATAAGGTGATAAGTGGTGGTCCAACTAACGAAGTACGTTTACAATCCTATCTCATTGGATCTGTTGGCCAACACAATGTTTCTAGAAGCAATCAGTCTATCTTGCTCACATGACTCCATCACTAAGTCTATAATGTCTCCTCTTAAGGTTTGGTTGGTAGCTTCCAACTCTTGGGTATGTTTCTTCTCTTCCTTTAGGTCATTTTGGAGGTTGAGCATTATGCACTTGACTCTATCACCAAGTTCTTTGATGGTCTTCCAAGCTGCATCCCATGCTGATTCAAAGAATGTAGTGTGCACCACTGAATTGGTGAACATGCAGAATCCTTTTTCCTGGTAGTTGTCTTCCTTGTTTTTATACAAGTGAAGTTGCACCCACCAGTATTCAACTCCTTCATCCATCACAGGAAAACCCTTGTACACAGCTGCTCCTTGTATTTCTAATGCAGCCATGAGGTCCTTGAGAGCCTTGGGGAATTCTGACTCACACTCCAAGGTCATTGTCATGAGTGGTCCTTTCCTTACGACTTCGTTGATGGAGTTCATCTACAAATAGAGATGAGAAAAAAGATTAGAAAAGTTTACGAGAAGAATAGACAAGTGTAGAAGTTGCTGAAAATTTTTCCTTAGTGGTTTCCAATCCTAGGGTCATAATCCTACAGGCAACACAGTGCTCTGATACCATCTGTAAGATCCCTCCTTTATAAAGGAAAAACGATCCCTGTGATTGCAATGCTAGTCCCTGGATCATTGCTAGCATCCACAGTTTAAGATGAAGTACACATATACAAAGGTCATTATTACAGGCATTCCAGAGACAAACATAGTCTTTACAACTCCAAGGCCACAGGCCTAATACAAGAGTTTGAATAAGTAAATAAATAAAAGTCTTCATCTTCATGTGCCACAGGAAAACATGTTGAGTGTAGACTCATGACTCCTAATCCTCATCAGAGTAACCTGCAACATCACAAGTTACAGCCATAGTGGGTCAATACATTGGAATAGTATTGGTAAGTGATACCTTATTATAATTTAGGTGGACTATATTACTATATGTAATTTGGCTAAGTTTAGCTTGGCTTGCTTGCTCAAAATAGGTTTTGCCTATTAGTTGAAATCACTAAGTTTTTCTTTGTCAAAACTTTTCCCAAGGTACCACCAATAGACATTGAGGTCCTTCACCCTTGTTCACCCACAAGTTTTTACTTAGAAATTGGGATGAGGAGATTCTTGATAGCTTCCATGTCTTAATGCTCATGTTGTCCTTTTCCAGGGACATGGCTAAGTACTTAGATTTTTCCATCTGCAAAGGTTGTGCACTTTCCCCACCAGACTTGATTTTCACCAAGACAGGACCTTTCAGAAGCCTTCCCTTAGACCAAATGGACGCGCTCCAACCTATCATTCCCACTACCACCAACTGTCCAAATGGCTAAGTTCTAGCAACCTATGTGATCCAGGCAGAGCCCATATTGCCAAGTGGCTGCACTAGAAGCTTCTCAACACTTGGCCTCTAAAATCTCTTTGTTCCTGGGTGGCTTTCCACAGGTGAGATACACAAGGTTCACCAGTCCCCTGGCCTTGTGTAACACTCAACACAAACCATTCCTTCCATTCCACCCAGGTGTTTCATTTACTTAGTTGTTTTATTAGGCAAAACACAAGTCCAAAGACTTAGAAATATTTTCATCATAGCATGTATATATTTCACCAACCCTTGGTTGCTACTAGCTAGGCTAAGCATGGCATAGATAGTATCTTAACTTAGAAATTTTCTAGCAATTCTACATCTACTAGGATTTCCCAACATGACATATAAGCAAAACATAACATGCAAGTCTAACAAAATATTTCTAATGCTTAGTAAAAACATAGGAATAAAAATATTCATGAAGTACCACTTGCCTTGGTAGTTTGGAGAGTAGTTACACTCTTCACAATCACAATCACTAGCACCAAAATCTACACAAAGATTTATAGCAACGAATTACATACAAAACATATACAACCAAAAATATATGCATGCATGCAAAATGGTATGTGATGATTTTTAAAACTCAACCAAGCAAGTAAATAGTACTGGTTCATTAACAAGTTAAAAACTTGCCAAACAACATTTATTTAAACCCTAAATCATTTCCTAAACATTTCATATACTCAAATTAGCCCTACACAAGTTTCTGCCAATAAAGTCATTTTAACAGAAGCAAAGCATTAAACACATTGCATATTTAGAAAGAGCTTGCTCTCCTGATTCCAACGGTATAAAATTTGTCAAATTCTAACGTGTGGATCAAAAGTTATAGCCAAAACAAATTTGAACATCTAATAGATTCAAATTCTGTCTTTTAAATCTAACTGCTGCCACGCGTCTTGTTCTAATTGGCCCGTACCGGTTCGGGCGGATTGATCAACGAGAGACACACGATTTAAATGAAGATGCACGGCAAGATCTAACGCGTACCTCTTCGACACAGATCTAATCTTACTCGTTAGATCTAAATCCTACGGCCCTACTCTAATTAACCACAGATGGGCGGCGCTAGCGGCGGCGACTGGCGGCGGCGCGCTCTGACAGTGGCGGTGCCGGCGAACTAGGGCGTCCGGAGAGGTAGGAAGATGCTCACCAGAACCGCAGTGACGAGGAGAAGCTCGACGTGTCCTTGGTTGGCGAAGGGGCGCTCGGAGCCGTCGCGGATTGCTCGCCGGAGTAGTCCCTGGCGGCTGTGGCTTTGGCTCGTCGACGTTGGCGATGTTCTGAGCCGCGCTAAGACAAGGGGAGGGTACCGTTAGATGCGCAGGACGCTGGGGATCTTACGCGTATCAAACAGAGGGCAAGGGGAGGCTGGAACTTACGGGGAAAGGTCGCCGGAGTTCGAGCAGAGAGCGGCGGCGCTCAGTTGTTGACGTTGCCGAGGCTACAGGCCATGCGCGAGCAAACGGAAGGTGTCAGTAGATGCGCACGGAGATGCAGAGCAAGCCAGCGTGAACCACAGGCAGAGGGGAGTGCGGTGCTCACCGGAATTCGTCGGCGAGGTCGTCGGAGCAGCGGGGTTGCGGCGAGGAATTCTCGCAGCCTGGGGGCGTTCTGTGCTCGGGGTCTGGGGGAAAATGGAGAGGGGGCAGAGGGGGTTTAAGTAGGCGAGGTGGGGCGTGAATCACTCCAGCATTGAACGGGAATTGACGACGCGAATCAAACAGGAAACGCCCGCGTGATTTGGGGATGAACCAGTCGCTGGGTGGAGACGACGATGGTCGTGTGGGCCGTGGCTGTCAGCGAGAGGAAGGAGAGGAAGTGGGTCCAGACTATCAGCGAGCTAGTGGGTGCGGGGGCGAGTGAAGAAAAACGGTTTGCGGGGTGGGGGTGCTGGGCTTAGCTGGGCCAGTTGGGCCAGATTCGGCTGAGGCTTATTTTTTTCTCTTTTAAGCTTTTTCTTTTTCTGTTTGCTTTTCTAAAATGGTTTTCAAACTTCAATTCAAATCTGTTTGATTCCAAAACTTTTCAGGATTTTTGTACAATAAATCTTGTACTCAAATAAGTGTCAAACACATCTGTTCACTCAAACACACTTGGGTCTTTTGAAAATAAAATAAAACCATGCCTTTATGAGGTGTGATAATAGGCATAGAATTGGTTTTTATTTCATATTTTGCTTTGAGACTTTGCTCAAGTTTTTGAAATCACTTGAGTTTGGATTCTAAACCATACTGAATGATTAACAGTACCTTTCTCAAAACAAGTAACACAAGGCTTGAGTAAACTTACATAAAATAATAAGCATGGAAGCTTCTGTTTTGAAATGATTTGTTTGAAATGAAAATTCATATGATCATGGATGCATGGATGATATGCATAAGTTTGAATCATGATTTTAGGGATGTTACATTAACCATTAACCACATGAAGATGCCTATGATAGGGGCAATGAGAGCTCAAAGCTAATGAGTATCTTACTTTCAGCATTTGGAAGCCTTTCAAACTTTTCAGAACCTTTTCTCTTCCTTGTTGAGTCTCCACTTATTCTATGAGCACCTTCTTGAGAGCATAATTTTCATTCTTGTGTTTCTATCAAAACTTGGTTAATTATGTCATGACTTTGGTGCTTTTATCTCTGATATTTTTACTTCTAGTCTTCATGTGAACTTCAGAGGTGCCTTGGCATTCAAACAAAGGCAAGCAAGATACCACTCTATCATACCTTTCTATGAGCATTGCAATGTTGCTTATGTTTATGTGTCATGCTACTTATTATTATTGAGTTGGTTTCTCTTCATAGCTTGCAATGACTATTGAGTAGACTTAGTTGCATACTTCTTATTATGAATGGTTTAAATATCTACTCCTGTGCTGAGAATATATACATCATATGAAGCAAATGTGTTCGTGAAAGTTCTTTTATCGCACTCAGTTTTCAACTTAATTGCTTGAGGACAAGCAACAAGCTAAGCTTGGGGGGAGTTGATACGTCCAAAACGTATCTACTTTCCCGAACACTTTTGCTATTGTTTATCCTCTAAACTTGTGTGATTTGGATACAACTAACACGTACTGACGTTGTTTTCAGCAGAATTACCTTGTTGTCTAGTTTTTTTGCAGAAAATCAACTATCAGGAAAAATCCCGGAAAATATGCCAAAAATCCTATTTCACCAAAATATCCACGGAGCCAGAGTACGATACATAGTGGAGGCCTGGGGGGCCCACACCCCTGCCAGGCGCGGGTCAGGCCTAGCCATGCCTAGGGGGTGCGGCCACCCCAGGCACCCCCTCGGGCTCTCTCTTCGCCTATAAGTGACCCCTTGACCTAAAAACCAACGGGGGTTCAACGTTTTTCTAGAAAGAGTTCGCTGTGCCGCCACCACTAGAAGCCGCGATTCGGAACCAGAAACTCCACTCTGGCACCCTGCCGGGATGGGGAATTTGGGGAGAATCATCGCCATCGTCATCACCAATGCCTCTCCATCAACCATAAATGTTTCCCTCATCCATGAGTGAGTAATCCCCACTGTAGGCTATGGGTATGGTAGGGATTGGATGAGTTCTATCATGTAATCGAATAATATTGTTAGGGCATAGTGCCTAGTGTCTCTATTAGTGCTATTTGACTTTGTTGCAACTTGTTGTGCTTAATGCTTTTCACTAGGGTCCGAGTGCCATGATCGCATATCTGAACTTATTATTGAATCATTATGATAGTATTGTTTGTGATCTTATCTGCAAGTTGTGTACACATATCATTGTACGGATCCAAAGGCCCCGAAGTGACAGCAATTGGGACAACCGGAGGGGATGGATGTGGTGTGAGGATCACATGTGT
This sequence comes from Avena sativa, assembly GCA_916181665.1. Lineage (NCBI taxonomy): Eukaryota > Viridiplantae > Streptophyta > Magnoliopsida > Poales > Poaceae > Avena > Avena sativa. Next base: position 113,485,936 of record OV702283.1, read on the forward strand.
TCACGGAGTGTTAATGCTTTGCTCCAGTGCTCTATTAAAAGGAGCACCTTAATTTCCAGTAGTTCCCTAGAGGCCCCGCTTCCACGGGCTGGCTGGACAAAAGATATTGTGCAAGTTCTCATTGCGAGCACGCATGACTATATATGGAGCACATGCCTAGGATTGTTTAGTACTTGGATGCTTATTCTTATTTATCTGCAATTCCCTAGATCTTGAAATTACATGTTTAGACTCGTCCATGCAACGCCCGTCCATCCATCCCTATGCCTACTACGCTCATATCCTACTATTTGCTAGTACTATTACTATTGCCCATGTTTCACTGTTGTTGTTGCTTTGCTGTTGCTACTGATAAACTTCTGTGAGAAAGAACTATTTCCAGGTGCAGCTAAATTGACAACTCAGTTGTTAAAGCTTGCAAGTATTCTTTGGCTCCCCTTGTGTCGAATCAATAAATTGGGTAATACTACCCGCGAAGACTGTTGTGATCCCCTATACTTGTGGGTCATCACATCTCTTCAAATATAGCCGGCTCGAACACCAAGGTAAGCCTACGGAGATACTCAGTCATTTCTCTATTACGACAAGCACGGTAGAAATTACCGGCGAAATGCCTTCTGCACAAACGGTGCCTAACAAGGGGATGCCCAGGTATTTCTACCCTCATGGCATTCAATATGGCCGGATTGCGGTCAGAAATGACACATAATTATCTTTCAGGGCCAACAATTGTAGTCCTCACCAAGTGCATGAACCAGTTCCAGTTGACATTGTCCTCCTTTTCCACAAGAGCAAAGGCAAGCAGGACCAATTGATTGTCCGTGTCGCAAGAGATCGCAACAAGAAGGGTGCCCCTAAACTTCCCTGTAAGGAACGTTCCATCCACACAAAGAAATGAACGACAATGCTTGAATGCTTCAACACAAGGGCGGAAGCACCAAAATGCTCGACTGAACACTTGGTACTTGACACCTTTGACCGTGCGAGTCTCGATTGGATGCGGCTGCACAATGTGCGTCATACCAGGGTTTCGATGTGCCATCCTAATGTGGACATCCCTTCTATTGATACAAACCGTTGTACCTATAGCTACACACATACAAGGACCCATCACAAGATCTTGTGCCAAACAACTTAACTATTAGGTACTTTCGTTTCTTGGAACTATTCCTCACATACATGAGAATATGATGCTGCCTAAATCAGATGTATTTCTTACTCTTAGGAATGATGGACCAAGAATGGATGAGAGGGATAAGCATTGGAGCATGGCCATGCATGGAGATGGAAGCAAGCATGTGATGATCCAAGAGAAGTCCACGGATGGAGATTTCAGAACTTTGAGGCCACCATAATGAAGAAAGAAGGCTTGGACGAAATATTCAAGATTAATACTTCACGAATTCGTCCATAGCTTAATATGGTGCTCCGACACCTTTATTTTGGGCCAGGCCCATGTAATTTTCGCAGGATTTTAAATAGTCACTTTTTAGAGTCCGTATTTGAGGGGAAAGGACTTCTAGGGTTGGATTAGGCCACCACTTTCATGGCTGGCCGAAACCCCACCTTTTCCTCCTTAAATAATCCCCATAGCCGTTACCCTAGACTCGGATTTTGTTTAGACATTAAGTTAGCCATCGCAGCAACTTCGCCAAGGCTCGAGCATCGCAGAGGCCTCTTGTACTTCGCACCTATTCAGGATCCCACCTTTTCAATAAAGCTTTCCTCTTAATCCGCGATATCTTGATTGCAATATTAGTTCTTACTTGTTCTCGATTTCAGGTAGGAATTAAGACCCTCGCTGGTCAGGCTGATCGTGTTCCCGCAGGATCGGTAACCTCCAGGAGATTGGCCTAGCGATTGCATTGGCGCTCGTGCTCGCACGTGTAGTCGGATCGTCAAGCCCGAACTCCACCAAATCGACTATCATCATCTCATCGAAAGATCGGACACCTTTGCCCTATCAAGTGGTATCAGATTTCAGGTTGCTCGGTGAGATTTTACTGTTTTCGTAGATTAGATCTGTTTTACCTATAACCCACGAAAAAGCCAAAAACACAGTTAGAGTTTAGATCCATTCCATAACCAATCTACGCCTTGCATTATCTTTTTAGTTTTTGCATTGTTGAATTTGTGTCTACATCGTCGCGTCGAGTTGCTGGTCTTAGTGTCTCGTCCCTTAGAGTTTCGAGTTCTGATCATAGTAGTCACCGCCACACTCGCCGATCACCGCCACCATATTCCGCCGCCATATTCCGCCGCCATATACCCAGCCACCATAAACCCTAAACACTCCGCCACCGCCTTCCTACCGTGACACGGATCCGATCACCTATCCTGCCGAGGCACGAGTCCGAGTTAAGTTATTGTTTCCTAGTTATTACTTTTTACTTTCCTTCTTTGTTGTTTCCGTGTTAAGCTAAAGTCCGTGTCGAGCTCAGAGTCCGGTCGTAAGTCCAGAAGGAGAGCAAAAAACTATTCTGGCTATACTGTTTTTCGACCCCGGGGATCACTTTTCTCCACCGGCCGTTATAGAGACATTTTTTTGGCGCCTGCGCTTTCCGGAGCAAAATAAAAAAATTCGAAAAAATTTTTTGGGGCTAACCTATTTTTAGACCCCGTAGATCAGTTTTAGACACTCGCCATCACAGTGATTTTCCGCATCTCGGTTCGCTTTTCAGGGTGCCATATCATCATACATTGCTTGTTGTGTCGCGTCGTGACATCGTTGGTGATCTAGGCTCACGTTTCTAGTACGGTCTAGCCTAGGACCAGCACAGTACCGTCGTTGAGCATTCTTTCAACTTTTGCATTGTTGTTTTGATAATTGCTAAACCCCTTTGCTAAGCCTCCCCAGAGCTCCACAGATATTCTCCACGTACGGTGTCTCGACTCCTGGTAATCGCTTGGTTCAATCTCTGGACCCACTGATCCTCGCGGTTGCACATCGCCTTTTCCTGCTGTTTGGTAAGAACTTGTAAGAGCTTCGTATATTGCTTGACGGATTACGCGTGCCTTCCACCATATTTCCGCAGTATATACATGTGCTTTTTAAGGACTAACCATGACAGATACTTCGCGGAACCCTGCCACAATGGCGAACGAAGAACTACATGCCCACTTCTCCGAGCTCTTGGTCAGTCGCGCTGAAGACGTGGATACACGCCTAGGGGAGTTTGACGCCAAGCTCACCAACACCATGGACAAGATCGATGGACTCGAGAAATCCTTCAATGCCAAGCTTGACGCTCGGTTCAAGGAGATTTTGAACAGATTGCCCGCACCCGCACCCGCACCCACACATGGCGCACGGCGCATCCCAATCACGGGTCGGACTGCTGGTTCGGCTGCCGCCGCACCCTAGGCGGCTACCGCTACAGCTGACGCACCTCAGACTTCCGCTGCGGCTGCTGCTGCGACATTGGAGACAGATGACGGGTACTACTACGACCTCGACGACGACGATCTGTTTGACGAGGAGGTTGAACAACCTCCACAGGTACCTGCTGGCCGTCCCCGACATTACTACCGCAACGCTCGACCACCGGTACGTGATGATGATCATGTTGCAAAGCTTAAATTAAATATTCCATCTTTTGAGGGTAAATATAATCCTGATGCATATCTTACATGGGAGATGAGAGTAGAACAACGTTTTGCATGCTTAAAATATCCTGAGAATATGCGTGTTAGTGTTGTTACATGTGAATTTACTAAATTTGCTTCCCTTTGGTGGTCTGAGTATTGTCGTTTAAATCCTACTACTATTCCTAGTACTTGGACTGCTTTAAAAACTACTATGCGTGTTCGTTTTGTACCTCCCACTTATCAACGTGATTTACTAAAGAATCTGACACGTTTAGAGCAAGGGAAAAATTCTGTAGAAGAGTATTATCAGGATTTGCAAACGGGGATGGTTCGGTGTGGTCTTGTTGAATCTATTGAACAAATGCTTGCACGTTTCTTTGGTGGATTAAACAAGGACATTCAGCACATCTTAGATTATAAGGAATATAATTCTATCATGCGTTTGTTTCATCTTGCTTGCAAAGCTGAACGTGAAGTGCAGGATCGCCAAACACCATGGAGGAGGACTAATAATTCTGCAGGTCGCACATCCACTTGGACATCCCGACAATCAACGCCTCCTTCTCGTGATTCGCCACCAGCTACTACCACATCCAAGGCCACCACAAGATTTCCAGCTGCTCCTCCACCGTCATCCAATGTTCCTGCTCGTAGTGCATCTTCTATGGCTTCCACGGGTAAGACAAAGGATATACAATGCCGCAAGTGCTGGGGTTTTGGTCATATTGAGAGACAGTGCACAACACAACGTGTGATGATGGTGCGGGGTGATGGTCAATACGATTCAGCGAGTGACTTTAATGAAGATACATTAGCCCTTATTTCTGCTCGAGATGGAGACAATTCTGATGCTGATGAAGAGACAGAGGTAATGTAGAGGCCTCAACCTAATAAGGTAGATTCCTCCTGTGTTTTACAATTCTAGTCCCTGGATCAATAGCTAGCATCCACAGTTAAGATGTAATATCAAGAAACAAAGGTCATAATATAACTTTATAACCAGGAATAACATAATTTTATTACATCTTACATAGCTCATTTGGCTATTACATTACATTGCAGCGGAATAACTATAGTCATGGGTCCTTCATCTTCAAAAATGCCACAGGCAGATGTTGGTTATAGACTTTGTAATCCTAATCAATCATTCTTCACTAAAGACAATCAAACCTGCAACATACAAGTTACAGCCACAAAGGGTCAATACATTTGAATTGTATTGGCAAGTGATACTATGGTAGTATAGTGGAGTCTATCATCTATATGTATTTGGCTAAGTGGAGTTGAGGCTTGCATTGCTCAAAATAGATTTTTCCTTAACTTTTGAAAATACTAAGTTTTTGCTTGACAAAATCATTTTTCTCAATCAAAGATTGAAGATCCTTTCCAAGGCATCTACCAATCAAAGATTTAAGATTTCAAACAACCCTTGTTCAATCCACAAGTTTTAATTTAGAAATTTGAATGATGAGATTCTTGATTGCTTCCATGTCTTGATGCTCAAATTGTCCTTTACCAGGGACATGGCTAAGTACTTAGATTTTTCACTCTGCAGAGGTGGTGCACTTTTCCCACAAGACTTGGTTTCCCAAGACAAGATCTTTCAGAAGCCTTCCCTCAGACCAAAATGGACGCGTTCCAACCTATCAAACACTACCACCCACTGTCCATATGGCTAAGTTCTTGCAACCTATATGATCATGGCAGAGCCCATATTGCCAAGTGGTTGCACTTGAAGCTTCTCAACATTTGACATCTCAAATCCCTTTGTTTCCTGGGTGGCCATCCACAAGTGAGATACACAAGCCAAGTCCATGGCCTTGTGAACCACTCAACCAAACAACACCAAGCCATCCCATTCCACCCAGGTGATTCATTAACTTAGTTGTTTTATTAGACAAAATCACAAGTCCTCAGACTTAGAATATTTTTCCATAGTGTGAATATATATTCCACCCATGTTTTCTATTAGCTAGGCTAAGCTTGATAGTAATAGGAATCTTAACTTAGGAAAATCCTACTAAGGATTCATCTACTAGGTTTTACTATAGCAAGGTCTATACTTAGCAAAATCCATGCAAGTTTACTTAGCAAAATCACTAATGCATAGTGAAAGTATTGGGATAGAAAGTATGAAGCATCACTTGCCTTTTTGGTAGGGAATGGTGGTTCACTCCTTTGTCCTTGCAACAATCACACTCTTCAAGTCACTACAAATCAATCAAGCAAGGCACAAACTCAATCTACCAATCAAGCAAAACAACACACATAAAATGACAAAGTCAAAGTAATCCATGCAAGCATGCAAAAGATGGTTCTAATTGCAAAGATGGTTTCCTCTAGGCTTCTAAACTTTGTAGGTTCCAAATTGGTCATTCACCAAAATGGCAAAGTCAATTGAAAAAGGGTTTTTTTTATCCATAAACCATTTTTAAATCTAATCATTATTTTATGTGGTGAAAATTATTTTTATCAAAGCAAAACTTTATGTTTTTCACCAAATGAGTTGCTATTGCAAAACTTGGTGTTTTGGGTCAGTAGGTTTGGTCTAAACCATTTTCCCAAAGTTTTTACTCAAAATCATTTTCATAATAAAACCATTATTTTTATTTGGCTAGAAATGACTAAATCAAGTTTTCCACCCTAAACTTTACCAAATCCATTTTCCAAACTATGGGTTGGTTCCTAGGGTCAGTGAGTTTACAACAAACCATTTCCCAAAGGTTTTCCTTCAAAATCATTTTCAATAAATAAATCACATTTCTATTTGACTAGAAATGGTTTTAAATCAAAGAATCCTTATTTTGTTTTACCAAATACATTTTTGAGTCCACAAAGTGTTTCCTAATGTTAGTAGGTTCAAATCAATCCAATTTCAAAAGATTTTAACCCCAAATTCATTTTTAAACAATTTTTACCTCCTTACCAAGCATACAAATGTTTCTGCAAATTCAAACAAGCTAACAGATACTATTTGCTAAACTAATTCCACAGTTGGCTAGGGCTTGCTCTCCTGAATCCATTGATATAAAATTTATAATTTTTGGACGTGTGGTTTGAAAGTTACAAAGGTTTGAAAATGGCATTTAAATCTGGTTTCTAAATTCTATTTCAGATCGTCTGGTGCCACGCGTCATGTTTTAATTCGCCGGTACCGGTTCGCGTGGATCGACCAACGTGGGCCGCTGGATCTAAAGTAAATCTTACGGCGCAGATGCTCTCATACCCCTTCGATAAGTGACTCTATCCTAGCCAATGGATCTGCATCTAGCGGTTCCTATTGCTTGGCCAAATAGCAGCGGCGCTGGCGGCGGCGACTGGCGGCGGCGACTCTGTTTCGCGGCGGCGCCGGCGATACAGGAAGCGAAGAAGAGGGGGAGGATGCTCACCAGGTTCGCAATGCAGCGCTGATACTGAACGTGCTTTTGGTTGGTGGAGGGGCGCACGGGGACGGGCAGAATTCTTCGCCGGAGTTGGTTCTGGCGACGGACGCGCGCAGTCGAGGTCGAGGACGATGCTACAGATCACGCCAAGGCAAGCAGAAGGCAAGGTTAGCTGCGCAAGGTCGAGGCGGTGACGCGTGCATGAAAGAGAAGAGGAGGGGCGGTCGGATACAACCTGTGGCCGTCGTCGGAGAAGAAGACAAACACGGCGGCGTCGGGAGCTTGTCGTAGTCGGTGTTCCAGGGCGTCCGCGGTCGAACTAAAAGTGCTGGGAGGTGCGTCTGGGAGTGGGGAAGCTGCAAGGTTGCATAGGGAGGCAAGGGGCGGCGTTACTTGGCCGGAATTCGACGAGGAAGGTCGTTGGAACAGAGGGGCTCGGGGAGGAATTGAGGCGGCCTGGGGGCGTGCTTTGGGGAGAAGACAGAGGGGAATGAGAGAGGATGCGATTGCGTTTTAACAGGCATGGTCAATGGCGGGTTTAATCCATCCTTCAAAGCGAATTACGTCGGGTTTAACTCGCCTGCAACGGCCGGCGAGGGGGAAAAGGCGTGGTTCGCGGGTGGGGAAGAAGGGGGGCGTGGTGTGGGGTCCTCTGGCAGTGAGAGAAAGGGAGTGGAGGTGGGGCCAGTAGTCAGTCGCTCGGTGGGTAAGTTGCTGGGTGAAAGAAAACGATTCGGGGTGGAGAGGAGGTGGGCTGCGAGTGGGCTTAATGGGCTGTCTCAGTTGGGTCAGGTCCACTTCCATTTTTTTTATTCTGTATCCTTTTCTTTTTCTATTTCTGAATTATGTGTTGAATTACCAAACAAACAAACAATGTCCAAATCAAATCAAATAATCACCAAACCTTGCACTAAGAATTTGGTTCTGTTTAGTAGCATAAATCAACTTCCAAAATAAAATAATATTTTAAATCTTTTTAGGTTCCATTTGTTAATTAAATGAAATGGACCATGGTTTATTTAATAAAATCTTTATTTGAAACCTAAATATTTTCAAAACCAAATCAGTAGGTTTTATTTGGGAAATATAGAATACTTGGAAACTTGTTTTAAAACAAAATAACCTTTTATTTTAGAGTCCATTATTAATTAAATATAATAGACTTTCACTATTAAATCAAATAGGATTTGTTTTATTGAGATATTTATTTTGAAATCTAAAATAAAGCCAAAACACTTTAGTAGGTTTTATTTGTGAATATCAAATATTTGGAAAACTTATTTTAAATAATTTAATAAGTTTTTATGTTTCAATTAAATTGGTAAAACCTTTTATTTAAATAAAGTTGGATATTAAATCCTTATTAATTTATTTAAATCAACTTTTGCTATTTTTATTAAAAACAAAATGTTTTAAATCCAAAGCTTGGCCAAGGTTTAATTTGGCTTTACAAAATAATATTTATTTATGAATCCACCTTTCTTTTGAAAACTAAATCTTTTATAAAAAGATTCCAAAATAGTAATTCCAAAATATTTTATTTTCTTTTATCAAATGTTTACTCTTTTAATTTTATTTAGGGTTTTATTTGATCCAACTGGTTTTAAGTCCCAATTGAATTCAAAAAGTTTCTTCTGGCCTTGAAAATCAAACAAAGTTTTATTTTATTAATTTATTTTCACATTACAAGATTTGGAAAATCTTGGGATGTGACAGGTAATGGGAGCTGAAGCTGCTGATCAATACAAGAGCTTAATTACACAACGTGTGTTGAGTGTGCAATTGAGCAAATCTGAGCAAGATCAACGCCACAACCTGTTCCAAACACGTGGTGTTGTCAAGGAAAGAGCTATACGGATCATCATTGATGGAGGGAGTTGTAACAATCTGGCTAGTGTTGACATGGTAGAGAAGCTTGCACTCCCAACAAGACAACGCACACATTCATATTACATCCAATGGTTTGAGAGTTCTTGCAAGATCAAGGTAACAAGAACGGTACGCGTCATTTTACTATTGGTACATATTCTGATTTTGTTGATTGTGATGTTGTACCTATGCAAGCTTGTTCTTTGTTACTTGGTAGACCATGGCAATTTGATAGAGAATCTGTTCATAATGGCAAAACTAATCACTATTCTCTTATGCATGATGGAAAGAAAATTGGTCTCAAACCTATGACTCCCGAAAAGATTTTAAAAGATGATCTTGCTAGAGCTAGTAGAGCTAAAACTGAGGAGAAAAATAAAAGTGAGAATCAGATTGTTGCTACAGATTTTGTACCACCAAAGAACACTAAATCTGATTCTAAACATGCTACTGAAATTCGTTTGAAGAGTCCATATATGCTTGCAAATAAAATTGATATTGTTGAACTAGATGTAAACAATAATCAATGTTATGCAATTGTCTGCAAAGAGGTTTTGTTTTCATTTGAGGATATGCCTCCTTCTTTGCCACCCGCTATTGCTAACCTTTTGCAGGGATATGAGGACGTCTTTCCCGCTGAGCTGCCACCAGGACTACCTCCTATTAGAGGAATTGAGCACCAAATTGATCTCATTCCTGGTGCTACGTTTCCCAACCGCGCTCCATATAGAACCAATCCAGGGGAGACAAAGGAGATACAACGCCAAATTTAGGAACTACTCGACAGAGATCATATTCGTGAGTCCCTTAGCCCCTGTGCTGTTCCTATTATTTTGGTACCTAAGAAAGATGGTTCTTCGCGCATGTGTACTAATTGTAGAGCTATCAATAATATTACTATTCGATATCGTCATCCTATTCCACGTTTAGATGACATGCTTGATGAATTGAGTGGCTCTACCATGTTTTCTAAAGTTGATTTGCGTAGTGGTTATCACCAGATTCGTATGAAATTAGGAGATGAATGGAAAACAGCATTTAAAACTAAGTTAGGTTTATATGAGTGGTTAGTAATGTCGTTTGGTTTAACTAATGCACCTAGCACTTTCATGAGATTAATGAACGAAGTTTTACGTGCTTTCATTGGACGTTTTGTGGTAGTCTACTTTGATGATATTCTGATTTATAGCAAAACTTTAGAGGATCATTTGGACCATTTACGTGATGTTTTCAATGCTTTACGTGATGCACGTTTTTTTGGTAACCTTGAGAAGTGCACCTTTTGCACCAATCGAGTTGCGTTTCTTGGCTATGTTGTTACATCACAGGGTATTGAAGTGGATCCAGCCAAGATTGAAGCTATTGAGAATTGGCCGCATCCCAAGACGGTCACACAAGTGAGGAGTTTTCTTGGCCTCGCTGGTTTTATAGGCTCTTTGTCAAAGACTTTGGATCAATTGCCGTGCCGCTGAATGAGCTTACCAAGAAGGATGTGCCCTTTGTTTGGGGCCATGCACAACAACAGGCCTTCGTCATATTGAAAGATAAGCTAACACATGCTCCCTTACTCCAACTTCCTGATTTTACTAAGACTTTTGAGCTTGAATGTGATGCTAGTGGAATTGGTTTGGGAGGGGTGTTATTACAGGAGGGAAAACCTGTTGCATATTTTAGTGAGAAATTGAGTGGGGCTAGTCTGAACTATTCTACTTATGATAAAGAATTATATGCGTTGGTTCGGACATTAGAAACTTGGCAACATTATCTATGGCCTAAAGAATTTGTTATTCATTCTGATCATGAATCTTTGAAGCATATTCATAGTCAAGCTAAGTTGAATCGTCGTCATGCAAAGTGGGTTGAATTTATTGAGTCTTTTCCTTATGTTATCAAACACAAAAAGGGTAAAGATAATATTATTGTTGATGCTTTGTCGTGCCGTTATGCTTTGTTATCTCAACTTGACTTCAAAATATTTGGATTGGAAACTATTAAGGAACAATATGTGCATGATGCTGAATTTAAAGATGTGTTGCAGAATTGTAGAGATAGTAGAACTTGGAACAAGTTCGTCTTCAATGATGGATTTGTGTTCCGTGCTAACAAACTATGCATTCCAGATAGTTTTGTTCGTCTTTTGTTGTTACAGGAGGCGCATGGAGGAGGATTGATGGGACACTTTGGTGTTAAGAAGACAGAGGATGTTCTTGCTGCACACTTCTTTTGGCCACGTATGCGTCGAGATGTTGAGAGATTTGTGGCATGCTGCACTACTTGTCAAAAAGCTAAGTCTCGCCTTAATCCACATGGTTTATATATGCCTCTTCATGTTCCTAGTGTTCCTTGGGAGGATATTTCTATGGACTTTGTTTTGGGATTGCCACGAACACAGAAGGGGAGGGATAGTATTTTTGTTGTTGTGGATCGGTTTTCTAAGATGGCATACTTTATTCCTTGTCATAAAACGGATGATGCTGCGCATATTGCTGATTTGTTCTTTCGTGAAATTGTTCGTTTGCATGGTGTGCCAAATACTATTTTTTATGATCGTGATACTAAATTTCTTAGCCACTTTTGGAGATGTTTATGGGCTAAGTTGGGGACTAAATTGCTGTTTAGTACTACATGTCATCCCCAAACTGATGGACAAACTGAAGTAGTAAATAGAACTTTGTCTACTATGTTGCGGGCTGTTTTAAAGAAGAACTTAAAATTGTGGGAAGAGTGTTTACCTCATATAGAATTTTCTTATAATCGTTCACTGCATTCTACCACAAAGTTGTGCCCGTTTGAGATCGTGTATGGTTTTGTTCCTCGTGCACCTATTGATTTATTGCCTTTACCTACTTCGGTGCAAAATAATTTGGATGCTACACAACGCTCTGAAATGATATTAAACTTGCATAAGACTACTAAAGATAACATTGAACACATGAATGCTAAGTATAAACTTGTTGGGGATAAAGGGAGAAAGCATGTTGTGTTTGATGTTGGAGATCTTGTTTGGTTATATTTGCGTAAGGATCGCTTTACTGATTTACGCAAGTCTAAGTTAATGTCGCGTGTTGCTGGTCCCTTTAAGGTGTTAGAGAAAACAAATGATAATGCATATAAACTTGAGTTGCCTGCAGACTTTGGTATGGTTAGTCCTACGTATAACATTGCAGATTTGAAGCCTTACTTTGGTGAGGAAGATGAGATTGCGTCGAGGACGACTTCAATTCAAGAAGGGGAGCATGATGTGGACATCTCTTCTATTGATACAACCTTTGTACCTACAGCTACACACATACAAGGACCCATCACAAGATCTCGTGCCAAACAACTTAACTATCAGGTACTTTCGTTTCTTGGAACTATTCCTCACATACATGAGAATATGATGCTGCCTAAATCAGATGTATTTCTTACTCTTAGGATTGATGGACCAAGCATGGATGAGAGGGATAAGCATTGGAGCATGACCATGCATGGAGATGGCAGCAAGCATGTGATGATCCAAGAGAAGGCCACGGATGGAGATTTCAGAACTTTGAGGCCGCCATAATGAAGAAAGAAGGCTTGGACGAAATATTCAAGATTAATACTTCACGAATTCGTCCATAGCTTAATATGGTGCTGCGACACCTTTATTTTTGGCCAGACCCATGTAATTTTCGCTGGATTTTAAATAGTCACTTTTTAGAGTCCGTATTTGAGGGGAAAAGGACTTCTAGGGTTGGATTCGGCCACCACTTCCATGGCTGGCCGAAACCCCACCTTTTCCTCCTTAAATACTCCCCATAGTCGTCACCCTAGACTCGGATTTTGTTTAGACATTAAGTTAGCCATCGTAGCAACTTCGCCAAGGCTCGAGCGTCGCAGAGGCCTCTTGTACTTCGCACCTATTCAGAATCCCACCTTTTCAATAAAGCTTTCCTCTTAATCCGCAATATCTTGATTGCAATATTAGTTCTTACTTGTTCTCGATTTCAGGTAGGAATTAAGACCCTCGCTGGTCAGGCTGATCGTGTTCCCGCAGGATCGGTAACCTCCAGGAGATTGGCCTAGCGATTGCATTGGCGCTCATGCTCGCACGTGTAGTCGGATCGTCAAGCCCGAACTCCACCAAATCGACTATCATCATATCATCGAAAGATCGGACACCTTTGCCCTATCACATCCCCGCCAACAACTTGGGGAGCCTCCCATATTCTTCCTCCCAATCACCATAAACCATCTGCATAGACATTTGCTTAGCCCTCCAAGACTTTCCATACTTGATATGATAGTCAAATATGAGTTTCACAAATTGGACCAAAGAGGCCGCTTGCAGGGTAGGAGTTGCTTTGATGGCATTGGCACACCGGTGTGCAATAAAAGTAGATGTCAGTTGCCGGTGCTTGTTACCCTCCAGGATGGCATTTCCACATGTGTGTGGGCCTTCATACTTACTTATCTTCCACCAACCTTCAGGTTTCTTCTTCCTTGCCCATACCTTCCAAGGACAATCTTCATTCTCGCATATCAAAACATATCTTTCATTTTGGTCGGACTTGAACACTATGTAGGGTCGATGATGAATTACGGCGTACTCCTAGAACCATACTTGCATGTCCAACATAGCCTTGAATTTTATCCCCGGGTATATCAAAGGCCATGCCCTAGGTCGACTATGTGCCTCGTGTTTGGTGAAGGGTCTAGGCCGCTCCGGCCCATACTCCTGCAGGTTTGAGTCTGCCACGGCTAGGTGAGCCTTCCTAACATCCTTGAACTCATGAACTTTAGGATCTCTTCCCCACACCTTGACAAATGCATCGGTCTCCTTCTTCGAAAACTTGGGGACCGAACGATCATCGTCCGAGTCCGCAGTGTAAGCATGTTCATACCCCTCGTCCTCTTCATTGTAATATTCATAGGTATATGGATCTCCCTCAAGCACCGAGGATGCCACCAAAGGTACACAAGGCGATGATGGAATGTTGATTGGAAAGACAGCTACCAACTCTTCCTCGATTGGCTCTAAGGTTTCAACATTCATTTTCTCCTCAATGATCTCTATTCGTTCTCTTTTAACAGAACTTGGTTCCTCCATAATCTCCTCCAAGTAATCTTCATCTTGTTGATTTTGTGTGTCCCACACAGGCGGTTGGCTTGGACCTGCATCATACACATCCTTAGGACCGTCATCGTTTCTTATTTCGATAACCGAGGGCCGCTTGTTCAAGTCGATGAGAAGATGGGAATGCCCGGTGACCTTGACGGCAACCACGACCAAATATTTTATTTACGAGTTGTCCGCTAGCTCTTTGTATATATCCCACTCATTGTCACCGTTGTCGGTATCATCTCAGTATAAGATCTAGAGACACCCGCATCGTATATTTCTTCCAAAACAACTTCATCGCCTTTGTCACTCCATCCAAGCACGGCTCTAACCATGACAACAACCTCACTAAGACTAGGACTAGTCAGAAAAAATATCACAGTCTTTGCCATATCCACAAACTCAACACCACATTCTGATTGCACAACACGCTCACCGTGATGCACATGAAGGACTTTTGCATAAGCCATCTATATTAATAGCCAAAACAAATACCAAAGCATCCATTAGAGAATGCAATATCCGACAAGTTGCGACAATGTGCAACCAATAATACCAAGCCATCTACAATCACCCTAAAATAGCATTTCTCTAAGCTACTCATTTTGCACTGGCATAGAAATGCATACACACAAACTAGCCAATATCATTCATATATGTTGCACATGCTTACAACACACAAACTAGCCAATACCAATCAATGTAGCAACTCCTACAAGCTCGAAAATATTTGCAATGTATCCTACAAGCAACTCCTACAAGCTCAAGCACATGTATCCTACAAACAACTCCTACAAGCTCAAGCACATGTGACATTTACCAATATCATCTAAGCGAAATATCTACATTACTATCACAATCATATGTTAAAATGATTCATCTAAGTTAAATAATTATATCAAATAACTAAAACCTTTTCACAATGTACAAATTATTTTGGAATTAGGGTAGGAATTGGGGGAGGGGATTTGAGAGAGGGGAAGGGGAGAAGAGAGGTACCTGCAGAGGACATGCGGCCGGAGGGGAAAGGGAGGGCACCGGGAGACGGACGGAGGAGGAGCAGCCCACCCTCCACCGGCGTGCGGGTGGAGGAGGAGAGGTCGTCCACCGGCGTGCGGGCAGCGGCCGGAGCAGGAACTCGGGGTGGAGGAGGAGGTGGTGCGGCGGAGATGGCCGAAGGCGGAGAGGCGGCGGAGGAGCGGCCGAAGTTGGTGTGGCCGGCCGGCATGCGGGCAGAGGAGGCGGCTGTCGGCTGGGAGTATGAGGGTGAATGACCGGATCGGAGGAGAAGAGAAGTGGCGATTGGGGATAACCCTAAGGTTAGAAATGGCGCCGACATAGCGGCCACGTCAGCCCGACAGCTCACTCCAGTCGCTAGTTTGACGTTATCGCCAACATGCGTTGGGTCGGCGTTATTTGAAATTGCGTCAACGTGAGAAGATCAGATTTTAAATTTATTTCGCCTGTGACAGAGTTGTTTAAACTTTGTCAGTTTCATCAGATTTGTAAAAAAAAAAATCCCGACCAGGCAGCCAGGCATATAGGAGTAGCTGCCTAGGTTCGCGCTCGAGCATGCACTAGAAGCCAAGTGCGTCAGTACCGATGGTGCGAGGGCATTGGAAAGCCTCACGTGCCCGCACGTGGCGAACGGAGCTTTCGCGCGTACGCATATACGCATGCTTGATGACGTGCTCGCTGGCTTGCATGATGAATTTGGCATGTCGCAGGCTCAGCTCTGATCGAGGCCGGTCCGTTTTGCAGAGCAGCAACGAAGATGCCAAAGAAAGCCGCACTACCGCCGCCTATCAGCCGCTTGCAGCTCGCTACCGCCTACCGGCTTCGGCGGAGACGACGAACGCTAGCTGCCGGCTTACTTGTACACAATCACATCAAGAGCAAAGATATGGGGCATCCCGTTCTTCAAAAAAAATTCAAAAAATAAGCATTAAAAAATTGGAAAACATGTCGGATGTACCAATGATTTTTTTCACAAACGTGCAAAATATGGATTTCAAATACTTTATATTCTGAGCTGTAAAAAAGTGTAGATATGTGCAAATATGTTTTCAAATCCCTAAGTTGTATCAAATTTGTTATTTTTGTGTAGACCAAAATAAAAAGAAATTTACGTCACGTCACGTCACGATTTTGGTCGCGCCGCTGCTCCCTCCCGGTGAAGAAGCGCATGGAATGGACGAGACTGCCAGCGCGCAGATGGGCGAGAGACTGCCACTGGTCGTCATTGTCGCTGAAAGGCTACCGCCGTGCAACGCCCCACCTTCCTCGTCGCACATCGATGTGACACACAAAACACACTCGACGAAGAAACTGTTAGATGTATATATTTGTATATTGTTGTTTCTCCATATGTTAGGGGCTTTCTGCATATTTGCACCTATACCTGTATTATATATATTATGGCCTTTGGCTTCCAGAGGAATACATGTTGCATATTCCTGACATGGTATCAGAGCAAGATTAGACCGTTTCTCTGCAACATCGTCACAGTCGTCACCGTCCCTGTCGTCGTCGTTTTTCCGATGTCGCCGCCGCCGGTCGCCACTATCTCAGGCCATCTCTTCGGCCGCCTCCTCCCGTCATCTTCCTGTCCTGCTTCGTCTGCTGGTATCCCGATCGGATCTGGGCGAGATCTGGTTGCATCCCGATTGGATCGGATCTGGCGATCTGGAGTCTTGAGCCTCTGCCTCGAGTGAACCTCGTTCGATCTGGAGTCCCGCCCGCATCTGCACCCCGACTGCGCCCGCCCGCGTTTGCACCTCGATCCGGCGCCCGCCCGCGTCTGATCCGGCGCCCGCCCGCGTATAGACCCGCGCCCGCCCGTCGCTCGCGAGCCCGTCCCGGCGTCCGCCCGCGTGCAGAGCTCGCGCCTGCAGCGCTCCCGTGCAGTGACGCGCGCACCTGCGCAGCTCGCCGGACTACTGCCGCCCTCGGCCGTCCTCACCGCCGGGAATCGATCCCCGGTGGCCTCAATTGGCCTCCTGACGCCCGGCCGCGTCCGCCTCTTGCTCTGACTGGCCGGATTTCGGCCGCCATCTGCCGGATTTTGGGTTGACCAGATCTGAAAAGAGAGAGAGAGAGAGAGAGAGAGAGAGAGAGAGAGAGAGAGAGAGAGAGAGAGAGAGAGAGAGAGAGAGAGAGAGAGAGAGAAGAGATGTCTTCTTCATCGGGTTAGGTTGCGATTCCTCGCTGCCCGGTGATCTTTGATGGCGCGAATTACCATGATTTTGCTGCCTTTATGCGCGTCCACATGCGCGGTCTCCGTCTTTGGGGTGTGCTCTCCGGCGAGGTCTCATGTCCGCAATGCCCTCCTGCTCCTGTGGCTCCTCTTCCGTCGACACCGATTGTTCTCGGCGCTGATGCCTCTCAGGAGGCCAAGGATGCTGCTCAAAGTGCCGATGATAGTGTTGTTGCTGCTTATGACCTGAAGTTCAAGCAGTACTCTTCTGGTCTTGAGGCCTATCGCTACGATCTGACTGCGTACACTCAGTGGATCGATGATGATGCCCGTGCTGCTGCTGTTCTCACCTCCAGTGTTCTGCCCCAGTATGCTGCTGAGTTCATGAGTCTCCCCACTGTTGCCGCTCAGTGGGCACATCTTCGTCAGCGCTATCAGCCGTCTGGGATGCTCTTTACATGTCTGTGGTTCGCCAGGAGCATGCTCTTCAGCAGGATGACTCCACTATTGATGAGTATACTCAGAGTGTTGCTATCTGGCGTCAGCTGGACTCTCTTCGTACTGCTGTTTGTGGCACATGCTCGTGCTGCCAGATTGTGCGCTCGGATTTGGAGTTTCACCGCATCTATGAGTTTCTGTCTCGGCTCCGCCAGGAGTTTGAGCCCCGGCGTGCTCAGCTAAATGCTCGTGGTCGTGTTCCGCTCTCTGAGGTGTTGTCTGAGCTTCGGGCTGAGGAGACTCGTCTTCGTGGTGCGGGTCTTCTTGCGGTTCCATCTGTGCTTGCTACTCGTGGTCCTCCTATGCCGTCTGCTCCCCCGACTCAGCCATGGTCCTCTGTGCCGCCACTGATACTTCCCACTCCTCCAGGTCAGGGTCAGAGTCAGCACCTGCAGTCTCAGGGTCAGAGTCAGCACCAGCAATCTCAGGGTCAGAGTCAGCACCAGCAGGTTCGTGGTCAGGGTCGCCGTGGTTCTCTTCGTCACTGCTCTTACTGTAACAAGGATGGCCACACTTGGGCCACCTGTTATACACGGGATCCCAGTTTACGTCAGCAGCACCAGATGGCTCGTGGGCAGTCGGTTCCTTCCGGATCTTCAGCAGTTGCCCTCTCCGATCAGGACATTATCAGGAGTCTTCGCGTTCTGCTTGCTGCTACAGGCTCTTCTTCGACATGCACTGCTGGTTCTATGACTGATCTTTCAGGCACTGCGCGACTACCACCTTCTATACAGTCAGGTACGTCCCCGTGGTATCTGGATTCTAGAGCCTCTTTTCATATGACTTCTGAGTCTTCTTTTCTGTCCGCTCTTCGTTCTCTCCCTTCTCCTGTCCGTGTTTTCACGGCTGATGGTACCTCTCTTCCTGTCTCTAGTCGGGGTACCCTTTCTACTTCTTCTTTTTCTGTCCCTGATATTTCTCATGTTCCTCTTCTTAAGATGAATCTGTTCTCTGCTAGCCAGCTTACTGACTATGGTTGTCGCGTCATTCTTGATGCTGATTCTTGTGTTGTTCAGGACCGTCGCACACAGACCCTGGTTACAGCTAGCCCTCGCAGCCGTGATTCTTCAGGGCTTTGGGAGTTAGACTGGCTTCGTGTTCCTTCCGCTGCCACTTCATCTGCCAGTTCTTCTTCGGTCGTCGCCTCTGCTACCAGCTCCTTTCAGCAGTGGCATCATCGCCTTGGTCACCTTTGTGACTCTCGCCTGTCGTCATTAGTTCATCGTGGTCTTCTGGGGTCTGTCTCAGGAGATGGGTCTTTACATTGTCAGGGCTGTAGGTTGGGCAAACAGATTCAGCTTCCCTACCCTACTAGCGCGTCTGTATCTCAGCGACCTTTTGATTTAGTTCATTCCGATGTTTGGGGTCCGGCTCCTTTCGATTCGAAAGGGGCCATCGCTACTATATTTTATTCATCGATGATTTTCTCGGTACACTTGGTTGTATTTTATGCGCTCTCGTAGTGAAGTGCTCTCCATATATCAGCGTTTTGCGGCCATGGTCTGCATTCAATATTCTACCCCCATTCACGTGTTTCGTGCTGATTCTACTGGTGAGTATATCTCCCAGATGTTGCGTAGTTTTCTTGCTGAGCAGGGCACCCTTGCTCAGTTCTCCTGTCCTGGCGCACATGCCCAGTATGGCGTTGCTGAGCATAAGCATCGCCACCTTCTTGAGACCACTCGTGCCATGATGATTGCTTCTTCCCTTCCTCCACATTTCTGGGCTGAGGCTGTCGCTACGTCGGCTTACCTCATCAATATTCAGCCTTCTGCTGCTCTGCAGGGTGGTATCCCTCTTGAGCGCCTATCTGGACAGTCTCTAGACTACTCCATGCTTCGCTTGTTTGGTTGTGTTTGCTATGTTCTCCTTTCTCCCCGCGAACGCACCAAACTGACTGCTCAGTCTGTTGAGTGTGTCTTCCTTGGATACAGTGATGAGCATAAGGGCTATCGCTGTTGGGACCCTCTTGGTCGTCGGATGCGTATCTCTCGTGATGTTACTTTTGATGAGACACGTCCTTTCTATCCTCGTCCCACAGCTGGTACCTACCCGGTGGAAGATATTTCTTTTCTTCTCTTTCCTGACACACCTCCTTCTACTCCTATTGTGTCTTCTTCAGGATCTCCTCCCCTTGATGTCTCTTCTTCAACACTGTCTGCCTCTACTCCGTCTAGTTCTCCTAGTTCTCCTCGTTCTCCGGAGTCTTCCTCTGCTATACCTTCTTCTTCCTCCTCGTCTCCTGAGTCGTCTTCATCTGATGAGCTTCCCTCTACTCGTCCTGTTCGACAGCGTCGTGCCCCCAACCGTTACTCTCCCAATCAGTATGGTCTTTCTGTTGCCTCCGAGCCGACTTCTTATCGGGATGCTGAGCATCATCCTGAATGGCAGCTGGCCATGGATGAGGAGATTGTTGCGCTTGAGCACACTGGCACCTGGGGTATCATTTATCCTCCTCCCGGTGTTCGTCCTATCATGTGTAAGTGGGTCTATAAGATTAAGACCCGCTCTGATGGATCTCTTGAGTGCTATAAAGCGCGTCTTGTGGCTCGTGGTTTTCAGCAGGAGCATGGTCGTGACTATGATGAGACCTTTGCTCCTGTGGCTCATATGACCACTGTGCGTACTCTCCTTGCTTTTGCTTGTGTTCGTCACTGGTCTGTGTCCCAGCTAGATGTTCAGAACGCCTTTCTCAATGGTGAGTTGAGTGAGGAGGTGTATATGCAGCCTCCTCCTGGGTATTTTGTTCCCGAGGGGATGGTTTGTCGTCTTCGACGTTCTCTTTATGGCCTCAAACAGGCCCCTCGTGTCTGGTTTGAGCGCTTTTCTTCTGTAGTAACTGCTGCTGGTTTTTCTCCTAGTGCTCATGATCCAGCGCTGTTTGTTCAAACTTCTCCTCGTGGATGCACTCTTCTTCTTCTCTATGTTGATGATATGATTATTACTGCTGACGATTCTGAGTATATCGCCTTTGTTAAGGCTCGTCTTCGTGATTAGTTTCTTATGACTAATCTTGGTCCTCTTCGATACTTTCTTGGGATCGAGGTTTCCTCCACTTCTGATGGCTTTTACATCTCCCAGGAAAAGTATATTCAGGATCTTCTTGCTCGTGCTGTTCTTGGGGATGAGTGAAGTGTTGAGACCCCTATGGAGCTTAATGTTAAGCTTCAACCTACTGATGGTGATCCTCTTCCTGATCCGACGCGTTATCGTCATCTTGTCGGGAGTCTTGTTTATCTTGCTGTCACTCGTCCTGACATCTCTTATCCTGTTCATATTCTGAGTCAGTTCGTTTCTGCTCCTTCCACTGTTCACTATAGTCATCTTCTCCGTGTTCTTAGTTATCTTCGTGGTACGATCACTCGTCGCCTTTTCTTTCCGCGTTCCAGCTCCAGTGCTAATCGGATGCTACGTGGGCGAGTGATCCTTCGGATCGTCGTTCACTTTCTGCTTACTGTGTGTTTCTTGGTGGTTCGCTCATTGCTTGGAAGACGAAGAAACAGACAGCGGTTTCCCGTTCGAGTGTCGAGGCTGAGTTGCGTGCTATGGCCTTGTTGACTGCTGAGGTGACCTGGTTATGGTGGTTACTTGTAGATTTTGGGGTCTCTATTACTACACCCACTCTGGTTTTGTCTGACAGTACAGGTGCTATTAGTGTTGCACGTGATCCGGTCAAGCATGAGCTTACCAAGCATATTGGTGTTGATGCTTTCTATACACGTGCTCAGGTGCAGGCTCAGGTTGTTGCGCTTCAGTATGTGCCTTCAGATTTACAGTTGGCGGATTTCTTTACGAAGGCACAGAACATAGCGCAGCATGATTTCTTACTCTCCAAACTCGGTGTTGTGGATCCACCATGAGTTTGAGGGGGGGTGTTAGATGTATATATTTGTATATTGTAGTTTCCCCATATGTTAGGGGGCTTCCTGTATATTTGCACTTGTACCTGTATTATATATTGTGGCCTTTGGCCCCCAGAGGAATACATGTTGCATATTCCTGACAGCAACGCACGAGATTTAATCCACGACGCGGTACTCCGGTGAGCAGATACATGTCGCCACTGTGAACGGGCGTTCCTCGACCGCCACACGAAACTCGCCATGGTCATCGTGGAGATGCACAGTCACCCCGTCGTCGCCTCTCTTGTCGCACACGCGAAAATTAGGGAGGATTAGGAGAAATGGGGATTAGGGTTAGGGTTGACGCTCCGCTGGTTTTGATCCCATCGGGATGAATTCTGGTCTTCATTTTGTATGCAATGGTGCAGGCAAATAAATGGGACATTGGTCCTTCTTGGGCCTAATCTGAGGGTGGGCTGCTGTTTCAGTGCAGTTTAATGATTATCATGTTTATGATTTATGTTCCTACACTCTTTTATGCCAAAAATGATTGTCTAAAATATAGTTACAAAGCATGTCATTATTCTGAATGAAAATGACCCTACGAGAGTTTCTATTTAGAATATTCTGCATGACAAAGAACAATGCGGCAATTAATAATATTCGTGCTCGTCTCTGCTCCCTGCCCATTGGTGGTCATCTCCTCATCGTAAACTCTATCCTCACTGCTATGCTCTCACATGCCATGAGCGTCGGCCTTCTGCCTGCGGGTGTCATTGAAGCCATCGACAAGAGTCAAAGGGCTTTTCTTTGTACCGGCGAAGAAACCTGCTCTGGGGGGAGGGGA
The DNA here is from genome assembly GCA_916181665.1 of Avena sativa. Lineage (NCBI taxonomy): Eukaryota > Viridiplantae > Streptophyta > Magnoliopsida > Poales > Poaceae > Avena > Avena sativa. Next base: position 113,508,245 of record OV702283.1, read on the forward strand.
ATGCAAGGTGGCATGGACCAATGTCTGCACCCCCAAAAAATTTGGTGGACTTGGGGTCCTCTCCATCCCTTCACAAACTCTGCCCTTCTTGCTAAATTCCTCACCAAGATTCATTCTGACACTAATGCTCCTTTGGCTTGCTGGTTTCGCCGCATGTATGGCTGGTCGGACAACCGAGACCTGGGTGATTGCCATTATCTAGATACGTCGATCTAGAAGAATATAGTTGCTGGCCTTTCAGTAGTTCTGATCCATCTCTCAGGTCACCATCGGGAATGGCATCGCCACCTCCTTCTGGCTTGATCGATGGCTTGACAACACCCCTCTCCTGGAACGTTTCCCCGTTCTCTTTTCCCATGTCACTAGGCTGAATGCCTCTATCTCCGATGTTCTCTTGTGTCACCTTAACAACCACCTTGTTCCCCGCCTCTCTACTGTGGCTGCTGCAGAATTAGCCACCCTCACTTCTGAACTTTAGCTCATTGATCTCCGCCCCAACACCATGGACACTCGCCTCTGCCGATTCACTAACAAAATGTTGTCAAACAAAAGTTTCTATGCTAATTCTTTCAAGCACATGCAAATTGACGAACAGGCAATGAAGGTCTGGCACAATGTTACACCTCTGAAGTGTAAAATCTTTTGTTGGTTGGCTCACCGTCGCCGCCTACCCACAAATGAGAGAAGGTTCCCCCATAAAATTTCCACCTTTACTTCGTTCCCATTCTGCACAGCGGACGAAGACACCGACCACCTTCTTACTGGCTAGCTGCTCTAGGGCCCTTGAAATTTGGGACCTCTTCTTCCATATTGACGAGCTGCCAGAACCCCGCACTCTCGATGGAATCTGGGATCTTCTTTGTCGTCGTTTTGAAGAAACCACCGCATGCATTGTTGTTGCCTAGAACATATGGAAAAGAAAAAACTCCATCGTCTTCAATAATGTAGATGAAGACCTGCTCGTAGTCTATCGCCGCTGCCTTGAGGAAATCCACCTTTGGGGTAGGGAGTGAGCCTAGCTCAACTGGTTGGGGGAGTGGATGTACAAGCCCAACACCTGAGTTCAGATCCTCACGGAAGAGAATTAAGGTTCCTATTTATACTTGAGACCAGGCTCTCCTAGTACTCATGCAATTTATCTTGAGGACCAGGCTTGGTACTTTACCAAGTTTAAAAATCCTGGTACTTATGCTTAATGGTTGTGTGCATCCCTAGTTGGTGTAGAGGTTGGGGAAGTGAAATCCTCCCTCCATTTTTTACACTCAAAAAAATTAAATGGTGTACTATTCAAGATTGACTTTGAAAAGGCATACGACAAAGTTAATTAGTCTTTCCTCCAGCAAACACTCCGCATGAAAGGTTTTTCTGAGGAGTGGCGTGCTCTCATTCAGTCCTTTGTGTCTGGGGTAGTGTTGCCATTAAAGTAAATGAAGATACTGGCAAATACTTTCAGACCAAGAAAGGACTGAGACAAGGGGATCCATTATCACCTTTACTATTTAATATAGTGGCTAATATGTTGGCAATCCTTATTGAGAGAGCTAAATCTGATGGTCAATTTGAAGGATTAGTTCCACATCGTATTGATGGTGGACTCTCTATTCTTCAATACGCTGATGACACAATCCTATTTATGGAACATGATCTGGAGAAGGCTAAGAATCTGAAATTAATTTTACCAACATTCGAGCAACTATCTATACTTAAAATTAACTTCCATAAGAGTGATTTGTATTATTTTGGCGAGGCCCAAAACGAGGCCCACCTATATTCTGAACTTTTCAGATGTGGTCAGGAGCAATTTCCAATCAACTATTTGGGAATACCGATTCATTATCGGCGTCTCACAATTGCTGAATGGAAACTTGTTGAGGAAAGGCTACAAAAACGTCTTAATAGTTGGAAAGGTAAATTTCTATCCCTTGGTGGAAGACTAGTACTCATAAATTCAGTACTTACTAACATGGTACTGTATGTGATCTCATCTTTCCAGTTACCAAAATGTGTCTTGAACAAAGTGGACTATTTCCGTTCAAGATTCTTTTGGCAAGGGGATAGTGAGAAAAAGAAGTATCGACTGGCCAGATGTAATGTGGTTTGCCGCCCGAAGGAGTATGGTGGACTAGGCATACACGATTTGCAAGTCAAAAACACCGCGCTTCTGGGCAAGTGACTTTTTAAACTACTTACAGAAGATGGAGTTTGGCAAACCATGTTATAGAGAAAATATGTGGGGTCCAAAGTTGTGTCTCAAGTGGTTTGGAAACCAGGTGATTCACACTTTTGGGCGGGCGTTATGGCCACCAAAAAACATTTCTTTCGTTTTGGTGCTTTCGAGATTAAGGATGGATCACATATTAGGTTTTGAAAGATAAGTGGCTTGTCCAAACTACTCTTCGCGAACAATATCCAGCTCTATATTCGATTGTTAGACACAAAGGGGATACAATTTCCACAATGATGAAAAACAACCCTCCTAATGTGTCTTTCAGAAGAAGTCTTATTGGTCCTCGATTGGTATCTTGGAATAATCTACTATTACGATTATTCATGATACAATTGTCGAACGGTGTTGATGTGTTCAAATGGAAATTACTAGAAAATGGTAAATTTTTTGTTGGTTCACTATATAGAGTTTTGGTCCAACCTGATATCCCGGTCGATGATAATAGTAAAATTTGGAAAATAAAAATACCCCTCAAGACGAAGATATTTGCATGGTATCTATGTAAAGGTGTAATTCTCACAAAAGATAATCTTGCAAAGAGAAATTGGCATGGAAGTACACAATGCGTTTTTTGTCAACACGATGAGACAATTTGTAATTTATTGTTTCATTGCAAATTTGCTCGCTCTATATGGTCATTCACCCAAATAGCTTCTGGTTTATCTCCTCCATATTCAGTAACCAATGTTTTTGGTAATTGGTTGAATGGAATAGTGGATAAGTACAAAACTTTGTTTAGGGTGAGAGCGCTTGCCATTATATGGTCACTGTGGCTTTGTAGAAATGGCAAGATTTTTAATAACATTGTGTCTTCTTCTCTACAGGTAATTTATCGAGCCACGGCTATCCTCCGATCATGGACTACTCTCCAACGCATGGAGTTTCGTGACTTATTTATGGAGGGATGTACGCGATTGGAGGACACGGCGAGTGATATTTTCTCCCGACATGGATGGCCGCGTGATTTGAGGATTGATCTTCCTTAGATTGAAGACAATTTTTTCGATAGTGTCTTTTTGTAACTCTTGTCTACTTTTTGTACTCTGGTTCTGTCGTTCGTTTGGCTATGTGCAACTTAGTTATGCAGAGACCGAGTGTAAATATTAAACATTCTATGTTAATACATACGCCCATTTCCAAAAAAATCTATCTTTGGGCACACCGATGTCCCACTTCATCCTCGTCCACGCCCGCCTTGAGTTTGTCGGCTGGCCTTGTATCTCCTCTCTGCCCTCTAAAATCATCTATACTGATCTCCTGTTGTAACTCTGATTTTTTATGATGATATAAAGTTGTTCAGGCTGGTCGTAAGCCCGTCATAGTTCCGGTCAAAAAAAAAATCGTGCTCAATGCCCAGCTCCCGCACCCCTTTTCCGTGTAAAGATGCGTACGTAGCTGCGGCTTGAGGCCACGCACGTACTGCCCAGCACGGGAGGGGAGACCCATCTTCTCCCTGCCTAGCTAGCCAGCACCGTTGTCATTGTTCCACGCATGAGCAACGAGCCAACGACTGGTCAAGTGTTGAGGTACCGCCAAATGCACCCGTGGGAGTAGCTAGCGCTCGAAGGTGTGTGCTGCGCGCGCGTGGGATGCTGTAAGTTGCCGGGAATCTCGAGGCAAGACCACGGTAAGAGTAATTTCAATAATACAACCGGCTTGCTGGCTATAAGGTTATCTATAATCAGTTATAGTTAATAGTATAATAATTATCTTTAAAGATTTACTATTTTAAAAGTGAATGGCTCACTCACATATTCACAAAATGTTTAGGAACGCGTACAAAAGCTGGCTATTGCATAAAAATCTATCTCTTTTCTCTCGTCTCTTCTCTCTCATCTAACTAAGCAAAATAATACTATTTTAATTCTTATAGCCAGCTTATTGTACTTGCTCTAAGAAAAAGGTATAGAGGAGAAGACAAAACGAGGAGTGCCCTGCTTCTGCCACGAGAGGGGGAGGCCCATTCATTGGGCGTTGCGTTGCGAGTGCGTGCCTGTGAGCCACAAATTTAGCCAGCCAGCTTCGACGTGTATGCATGCATGCATGGCTTGATCGATCCTACGAATTGCATGTGCACTACATACCGTGAATCGTATGTATACACCGTTACTCGATCGCAGACACGGACCAAGTTAGACGTATTTACGTACAAGTAGAATAATGATTGCTAGTAGCCTCCACCGGCCACGGCCTGTGTCTTCTAGCTAGACTGCACGCACGCAGGCCTGCATGGTCGTCTTCTAGCTAGCTAGGTTTGCCTGCCCTGCCACGGTCGGTACGGTCTTGCTCTCTCTACGTACGTACGTGGACATTTCAACGCCGGACCTGCTACGTAACGACGCTAGTTTATCCACATCCCTCTCCTTCTCCCTCGCTTTGATCTCATGCGCGCAGGCGGCGGCAGGCCCAATCAGAACACGCAACGTGGCCAGCTCCATCGGACATGTCGTGTAATAGTCGCCTGCTACGTACGGCGGTATATAAAGGATCTGGGCAGTGCTCAGGTTATGAGGCATATATACTACCCACTTCCCTACCTTCTTCTCTTCCATTGAACGATGGACGGCCATGATCCAGCTCAAGACCATTGGTGGTACAACGGCGACAACCTTGCCGGGGAGGCCGCCGCCGTCGATGCCACAGATGCCGACGACAACTTCCTCGCCATGTTCGGTAACTCCACGTACGTATGTGAGGGCAGCTATCTATCTAGTATGAGTCATCCTTGTAGCACTGCATATACTCCCTCCGTCCGCAAATAACTGTACTTCTAGCCTTGTTCTAAAACAAACTTATTAATGTTTGACTAACTTTTTAAAAAAGTACCAATATTTATGACACTAAATTGATATCGTTAGATTTGTTTTTAAATTTAGTTTCATAATATGTCAATTTTATGTAATATATGTTTCTATATTTTTTATAAACTTGGTCAAATTTAATTATGTTTGACTTAGCCAAAAGCTAGAAGTATACTTATTTGCGGACAGAGGGAGTATATCGTTAAGATTCGCACATGCGAATCTGTCCAGGAGGTGTTCATATATATGCAGATCCGATTGTTTCAGCAATGCTTACGTGTATACTTTTCTTGCAGCGATGACCTCTTCAAGTTAGTGTGGGAAGGAGACGCCACCGGGCAGCGGCCGGCAGTTTCCACCATCCCCCCACCAGAGCTATCATCTGTGCCCCTTAAGCTGCCACCTTCGGATGACATGATGGCGGCGTGGCTCTACCCGATCATCAGTGGCGAAGTTGACCTTGACCATGCTGGAGACAGTACAAAAACACCGGCCGAGGCGAAGAGGGAGCCGTCCACAATGGCCACGGTGAGTTTGGGGACGATGAGCACCCATAGCAAGGGGAAGCAGCTTCTAGCAACGGAGGACGTGTCTCGTGCCAACAACGTCGTAGGCTTTCTGCCTCTCTTCTTAAGTTGCTGTTTCTTCTTCCACGAGTTTTTCGTAAAAATTTAACATGTGCCCTAGCTATATGTTTGCATAAAAGTCTGTAGTTTCACAGTACATGTTATAGCATGTCACACATCCATGATTATTTTCATTCATCCTTTGGAGACCTCAACTTGCTCATGCAATATATGCATGGGTTGCTAGTTGCTACGCGCGCAACCCACAAGAAGTAGTACGTACCATATGTGAAGATATATATTCTTCCTAGACTGGTATATGCTTCCTTTTCTTGTAAACATCCACACGTCATATTATCATCTCAAGTATGAAGCAGTATGTACAGTGCCTTCTACAAGCTAGTCATGGATTTAATTTTTAATTAATTTTTGTATTATACTTTGCCCAGCTCCTTGCAATTGTATCAATCTTCTTCTTACTATATCGTGATTTCTGATGCTTACATAGTCACCTTCGGGGGCATGTCCGATGTGTCACCTTTGAGTTTCCTTGACAAATTAATGAGCATTACATGGTGCTTTCCCGTAGAACTGAAATCAAAATTACAAGGTTCTTAGAAAAGGAAGAGACTATTTACTTAGTATTCTTATCTCTTATTTCATTATTCTATCAGAACGAGAACACCGGCTCCAGCTATAGGAAGAAGGCGGCATCAGGAGGGTCAAGCCGGACAAGGTCGTCCCAGCACTCATTAACACACAACAGTACGGAAAGGGTAATCTTTCGTTCACTTCTTAATCTCGCATTTTATCTCACATGCACCTATATATCACGCATCCCATGACATTTTTCCATGCATGAACTCTGTGTTTTGTACTGTGTTTTTCAAAAAAAAAAACTTATGTGCAGAGGCGACGGTGTAAGATCAGTGACAGGCTCAGGACCCTTCAGCAGATCGTCCCTGGATGCGACAAGGTCAGCTCAGCTGGGTCCAATTTCTTACTTTTACTGCGTATTTTTCTGCAATCTCATGAGCGCAGAATAAAATGTACGTTATACCTACCACCCACCTGATCACTATGAATCTGACGGCGGACACTAATCTCTGCAGTCTAACCAAGCGTCGACACTGGAGCAGACGATCCAGTACATGAAGTCGCTGCAGCAGCAAGTCCAGTCAATGAACATGAGCCCGTCAGCAGCAGTGATGTACCCCGTGATGCAGCCACCGCCGACGGCGGCTATCGCCATGCCGATTCCGCCCACCCCCACAGGACAAGTCCGGCCAGGAACAGTGGTTCCATGGTCCCGTACGGATCCATGATTCCGTACGCGCATTACCATGCGGTGATGATGCCTGCTGCAGTGTCATCGGCGATGCCGGTGATGACGCCAGCACCGGCAACCTCTGCTGCTCCAGAGGGTCAGTGCTCCATCTCCACGGAGCAGCAGCGGCGGCACAAGAAGGAGAAAGGGAAGAGGAGATTGTGAGACTGAATCGAAGATCGATGTTCTGAAGAATCGGATGGCCACCTGGCAGCAGTTCCGATAGTTCCATGTGGCTAATCTAGCTAGATACTCCTACCTACTAATTATATTCATACTCAATCGTTTTCTTACATGTATTAATACCCAATTAGTTGAATTAATTAATTTTTATCATCCCAGTTTAAAGTTTTCGTTTGCGGCTTTTTACTTTGATTTAGGATTGATCCATTTGTAATGTTTTCTTTTGAGCGTATATTTATTTCGTTTGATATATGAAATATTCATTGTATAAGACATATCTTAAATTTGTGAAGATTACCTTGATGAGCTTGCGATGTTTGGGGTGTTCCTTTTTCCGAAAGAAAGTCAAACATCCCTCTCTTTGCAGGGTAAATTATCAAACATGTAGAGTACAGGTAATCGATATCAAGAAACCATGCCAAAAATATGACCAATAAACATGAACGACTTAGTCATTGTTCTTCCACGGTAAAGCCTTCAAGTAGAAAGAACACTCTCATCCCGATTTCGCTAAATACGGCTTGTGATGACTATGAGATGTATTTTTATTTAGTTTGTTGTGTCCAAAACCTCTGACGAATCTGATGGAGAAACTGATCCTTAAGGACGAGGAGTTGGACGATATTGTGCTGCCGAGGGTGGAGTTCGTGAACCTCCGGGAGGATGCGTGCTGGATGGCGGTGGTCAATGTGCATACAACAAGCACTTCAGAAACGGCCTCATTTTTCAAAAGATGGACTTTGCCAGGAGCTTCGCGAAGAAGTGGTCGATCATGCCAATGGAAGATAACATGTTCGTGAGACCGTGATCCAAGTCTAATGCTTAGCGGACTGGAATAGGGCCATGCATGACGGGCCGTGGATTTTTAGGCAGCTGTTGGAGCCTTATGATGGGATAGTTGATCCCAAGTCGGTGATCCTGAATTGCATCCGTGCTTGGGTGCAGGTACGAGGTATACCTCGACTGTTTAGGAAGGAAGTGATCATGCGCGACATGGTCGTACGCATCGGACTGGTCATGGGTCAGGTTGTAGGTGGAAGTGGGTTACCCACGGGACCCGCTTTCCAAGCCTACATAAAAAGTTAAGTGGGCATTCCGCGGGTAAGCAGAAAAATAAGTGGGTTATCCCACATCCCACATTGATCCCGCATTGTTCCCCCAAGTCACGAGTTAGTGTGCTGTCGGCATCTCCATTATGGGTTGCTCCGTCGAGATAGGCCAGCGGCTGTCAGGTGGTGTCTCATTTGCGCGCCATGTCCATCCAGTCCCAGAACTTGGAGCTCATGACATCCGTCTTAATGGATCCCACAGTAGCCACGTTGGTGGGCAGCTCCAACTCGAAGTAGTCATGGTCGTTGATGGTGAAGCTTGTCTCGCCCTTCTTCACGCAGGGACCCTCTGGCATATGACGGAGATGATGTCGCCACGGTAGGTTCCGATCTTGCGGTCGCATATGACCTTGTACGCTTGTATCGCTGCCTGCAGACCGTGCTCTCGTCGAACAACAACGTGCTCAGCGCTGCCGTTCAGGTGCCTCAGAAACCCCTAAGTATACAGGAACACCTGTTTATACAAGTTTCATACCCACACCACACACACTGCCTGCGTATATCTGATGATCACAAAACGTGTATCCCATTAGCTAGCTAGCTAGTTAGCTACATAGACATGTATGAACGAGGCACCTCTGTATATGAGAAAACACGTACTCCCTCCGTCTAAAAACAAAGTGACTTGGATTTGTCTAGATTCAAATGTTATCTAGATATCTATTATGATTTAACAATTGTAGGAATATGTGGGCATAAGTAGGACAGTGGGCACCCGCATACATATAGCGACTCCCGCGGAACACCTACCTAACTTTTGCGGGACTGTGCGGACATATGCGGGCCTCCCGCGGACAGTCCACCTGCACCCTGAGTCATCGGCGTTGATCTGTATGAGCTAGGACCTAGTGGCATGAGTTTCATGCGTTTTTGAGTCAAGCTAGATGTGTTCAAGACATTAACGAGGTTTGCTGGACTACACCTGGAGGGAAAGGTTGTCCTTCCAGATGATGTACAAGAAATTTCCCAAGTACTGTGAGATTTATTTATTAAGCACATATGTATTATCGTTTCTAATTAATATAATTATAGCATGCAAAATAAACATCTATTATGAACAAGAATTCTAAATTCTGTCTCGGTAGGACATAAATTTCTATTACTATGAAATTCATAAATGAAAATGAAGTAGTTAATGGGAGGGCTACCACTATCCTTAAGATAATAACCACCTTATTATTGCCTCTCTGGCATATTTTCTTCAATTTCATCCTATCAACATCAGTTTGTAGAACATAAAAAATGAACTACTGTTTTACCGTCTGGTTTTTATTAATGTTATACAAAATAATATAAATTGTCGTGAATTTAACAGGATTATGCACCAAGGCACACAATTAATTAAATTAAATCTACTCTCTCCGACCCATATTAGATGACTTGGATTTGTCAAAATTTGGATAATCCTATATGGAGTACTAAATAGTGTCTAAATTCATCTAAACCTAAACAAATTGAAATCAACTAATATAGGTCGGAGGGAGTACTACTTTTGCTCAGGTCCATCGTACCCAAAATTCCGTCCGACTTTTTGTTCCGATTTTACCCCTGCCTGGTCGAACATATTACAAGGGTACCACCGCTAAATGAAAATCGAATGGTTCCTTTAGGCACGTCGAGGGCATCGTTGGGGGGAGGAGGTTGGCGTACATTGCGAGGAGTAACAGAGCAGCCCTCGGCCCGCTCGGCGGCGGGGCTGGAGTGCGGCACCCGCTGGAAGAAGACGAACATGGTGCGGAACGCGGGTGCCAGGGCCATGAGGAGGAAGTAGGATGGTCAGAGCTTGGCGAGCGCGGACGTCGGCATTGTGCGGATCTTGAAGGCCAGCGTGGACGTTGATGGCAGCCGGGACGGAGCAGAGGTGCGGCGGCCGGAGAGCTAGACGACTACCGGAGCAGAGCGGGACTCGGCTCGCAGCCAACATCGCAGCTTCCCCTGCGAGAGCGGCCCCACGGCGCGCGACCTCGACCTCTGGCAGCAGCGCCTGCAAACCAAGATCTAGGAGGGCGGAGACGAGGCTTGGCAGCGGAGCTTCGCGCCGGAGAGGATATGTAGATGAGGGAGGCAACGTCTGCCGGCACGCACGTGCGTGCTTGGCCACGGTGGTGGGAGGCGAATTTTATGATCTGGTTTAGAGGAGCGAAGGGAATTTTTTTGGACTGACAAAGAACTCCTGGAAGAACTCTGGCTATTTTTTTCAACGCATGGGATCACCTCTTTTTGACCGAACGGTTCCCTCCTCTATGAATTCAGCATAGTGAGTAGTACCGCCTCCTAACTGTTTCATTAGGCATAGGTATTTTGTGAGTAGTATAGTGATTTGACAGGTAACAATGTGGAGGGCCATTGGCACAACGACATGGTGTAATCTCCCTGGTGAGAACCGACACTTTGTTCCTTTTAGACTTTAGTCTGGAAAACGGTTACAGGTTGTTTAGATGAAGCTGCATCCATAGAATAGTATACCTGTTCCGAGGAATCACTTTTTTGTCTAGCTGTTAGTTTGCTAAGAACATTCGTTCATCCCTCTTTCATGGTTTTAAAGTCATCCAATGTGCGATAGGGAGAAACCCTAACGAGGAGGAATCCCTTTCAGACTTCAGTTTAAAAAAGGTTACAGGTCGTTTAGATGCACTTGCATCCATAGAATAGCGGTACCCGTTCTAAAAAAATCATTTTTTCCGTCTTATGGTCACTTTGCTAAGAACATTCGTCCATGGTTGTAAAATACATCTCATTTGCAAGGGAGCCAAAAAATATTGCATATGGTGATTTACATTTTGATTTGAGCTCAGTTATCTGATTGAAGATACGACGAGGTTTCTTGTCGTTCATTTGTCTAAAGACAAGGTTCCGGGAAATGTTCATGATGCCGACCATCTAGGCCTTGATCGATCATCGTCAGCATTTTTGCATGCCTTATGTCGCCAACGATGTCACTTTTTTTTGTAAACCAACATGTGGTTGGATCGCTAGAAGGTAGTTGTATCCCCAGCTCACCAGAGTTCAAACCCTAGGTTTGACACTGTGTGTTGCATAAAAGACGGAATATTCTTTCAGTGGGAGGCGTGTGTAGTGACTTTGTGAATCTCAGTCTTTCGAAGGTGCTCATAGAAATAGAGTGTGTGTGCACGCGTCCATAGAGATATGTACATGTACATGTTGTGACTGTCTACGAATTTACTGTGTTTCTAAAAAAAATGATGTCACTTTTTCTTCTTCTTCCTTTACACACCTCCTGGGGAACATTTTCTTTCGGGGAACCGGCGTGAAAGCTTACCTTGCAACTATGGTGGTTTGGGTACTCGATCATTCAGATTGCTAATTCAGACTAATCTTTCATGTTTCCTTTCAAATGCAAAATTTCAAATATAGAAACAAAAAGATCATAGATTTTAACATCTGTAATAATATGCCGCAGTAACGTACGGGCAATCTACTAGTTATAGTTAAATTAGTTAGACGGATAGTGTCTATAATAAGTCTCCACGTCACCTATGAATTTCTTTAGAGACAACCCATACAATAGGGTATCCGTTTAGCTGTCTATAATGTCCCAACAGTTTGCAGATATTACGGGAAGGAGAAAGTTTGTTATCCGGAACAAACAATCTAACCGGCCCACAATATGCGACACCGATCTTATATTTTGATAAGGAAGTATACTTCGGGCCACCTTGGTGAATGCTTGGCCCCACTCCTGCCTCGACCCCCGTGCGGGCGGGCAGGAGACTCATCGCCGCCGCACCTCCCGTCCCCAACACCCCTCTCCACCTCCGTCGCTGCCAGCGCAAGCCGCCGTGCGCGGCCCGAGCGATGCCGGCGGCGACCCCCTTCCTTTCCCCCCTCGCGATGAGGGCGCGTGCGGGCGCTCCTCCGGCGAGCGGTGCTGCTCGGGTGACATGGGCGTGGCTCCGGCCGAGGAGCGAGGAAACGGCGACGCTACTTCTGCGGGCCGAAGCTAGGAGCAGCAGGGCGCGACACCGGGATCGGCTGGGTGGCGGCTGGTCGCCCCAGATCTGAGGCCCTGCAGGGCCCATCTGGGCCAGTGGCACGCCAGCCTTCTCGGACGCGGATTCCATGGTGGTGACTGTAGCATGATGCGGGGATGGTGGCCACAACGGTCGGCCGGTTGCAACGTGGCATTGGATTTTACGGGCCATACAGGGCCCGGACGGATGATGGCACCCAATACTTGTCGTGGAACGCTTCGTTGGAAACCCCAAGAGCAAGGTATGAAGCAGCACATCAGCAAGTTTTCCTCAGTAAGAAACCAAGGTTATCTAACCAGTAGGAGGAAGGAAACGTCACACAGGTGTTGCTGGCAACGTGGAGACCTGCACAACACAAACTCAAGACTTAGCCCCAACGAATCAGTGAGGCTGTCAAGCTCACCGGTTTGCTGTAACAAAGGAATAAACATATGGTGTGGAAGGTAATGGTTTGCAGCAAGTAAACAGGTAATAGTGGAAGATGTATCAATGGTAAAGATTGTACCGGGGTCCATAGTTTACTAGAGGTGCTCTCCTTAGATAAACTGTAGGGGTTTGTAGCATGGAAAACAAAAATTTCCTACCGCATGCACACAAACAAGCCAAGATCTATCTACTAGATTGTAGCAACGAGTCGATAGAAGCACTCACCCTTGAAGATTCCAAAGCGGTTAACGAGAGCAGATTCTCGTGGGTGATGTAGTCGTACACTTGCCGATCTCAAGATCGCGTAGACGATCCTTCCGGCGCTGCGTTCCGGCAGCGCTTCCGCAGTCGGTCACACATTCGGTACTCGATGAAGACCTTCCTCTCCCTTGTTCCAGCAGGCAGCGGAAGTTGTAGTTCTCCCCTCGTGAATCCGGCAGCACGACGGCGTGGTGTCGAAAGTAGAGGGAAGATCCCGCAGGGCTTCGCCTAAGCCGGTGCGAGTTATGGTGGATTAGGGTTTCCCGGAAATCTAGGGTTTAGAAAACTGGGAGGAGGAGAAGGTGTCGGCGGCGGCTGGCGGCGGCGGCGGGTCGGCGGCGGTGGCGGCTCGGGTGGAGAGGGGCTAGGGCTTGTGGTGTTGGGGCAGTCCTCCCCTTCTATTTATGAGAGGGAGGCAGCCTTGGGAGGGGTGGGTTTGAATCCAAACCCAAACCCAAGTTGGATTGAGAGAAGGACTTGTTTCTTCTCCCACTAGGAAACCATTGTTCCGGTTTGACTTTTCAAACTTCCCGTTAACTTTCAATTTAGAGCTTTAATTCTCTTTTGCAAATACACACACCAAGTGACCTAGGATATGATCCAATCATTCCACTTACCCATGACACATTCACGGACCATTCTCCTTCTGGATTGGTGATCCTTCTAGAACCTTCTAGAACCTCTCCGATGAAAACATCGGAATCTTTCCCGAACTCCAGAATCGGACTTTACTTATATGAATCTTATTCTCCGGACCATTCCGGACCTACTCGTGATATCCCGGATCCCATCCGAGACTCCGAACAACATTCGGTATCCCTACTAACATTCCATATCTACTAAACAACATCGAATCCTTAAGTGTGTCTCCCTACGGTTCGTGAATTATGCGGACATGACCGAGACACTTCTCCGATCAATAACCAATAGAGTAATCTGGAAATTCATATGGATCCCACATATTTCTACGATTACTTTGCGATCGAATGAACCACTTACATACGATACCAATTTTCCTTTGTCTCATGATAGTTTACTTATCCGAGGTTTTGATCGTCGGTATCTCTGCATACCTAGTTCAACCTCGTTACCGATAAGTACTCTTTTATCATTCCCGTGATATGTGATCCCTTGTGAGCCAGTCACATGCTTGCCAGCCAATTGGATGATATTCCACCGAGAGGGCCCAGAGTATATCTATCTGTCATATGGATGGACAAATCCCACTCTTGATCCATGTGCTTCAACCCATACTTTCCAAACACTCAATGCCACCTTTATAGCCACCCAGTTACGGTGTGGTGTTTGATGTCATCAAAGCATCCTTCCGGTGATGGTGAGTAGCATGATCTCATGGTCGAAGGAATTAGGTTACTATGTATCAGAAAGTTTATAGCAAACGAACTATTAAAATGACTTGATCTTTATGCTACGCTTGTCTATAGGAGTATGTCCATCACACCATTCTCCTAATGAAATGACCTTGGTGTTAATAACATCTCAATGTTCATGATCGAGAAACCACGATCATCTATTAACCAACAAGCTAGTATTATAAAGAGGCTTTACTAGGGACTCTAATTTAGTTTACAAATCACACAAGTATTAATGTTTCCGGTTAATACTATTATAGCATGAATGTAAACATTTATCATAAACACAAAGATATAATAATAACCACTTTTATTATTGCCTCTAGGGCATATCTCCAATAGTCCTTGCACCGGAGTCAACTAATCTAGATTACGTGGTAATATACCGAACACCCATGGCGGTTTGGTGCTGGTCATGTTTTGCCCTCGGGAGAGGTGTAGTCAACGGATCTGCCACATTCAGATCTGTGTGTACTTTGTAAATATTTATGTCACCATCTTGGACGTGCTCTCGAATAGCATGAAAACATAGCTTGATGTGCTTCAGCTTCTTGTGTGACCTTGGTTCTTGCGTATTGGCTATGGCGCCCATGTTATCACAGTAGATAGACATTGGGTCCAGCACACTTGGAACCACACCGAGCTCTTTAATGAACTCCTTCATCCATATCGCCTCTTGTGAAGCCTCCGAAGCAGCTATGTATTCCGATTCAGTTGAAGATCTCGCCACAACACTTTGCTTTGCACTCCTCCAGCTAACTGCTGCACCATTCAAAGTAAATACGTATCCAGATTGTGATTTAGAATCATCCGGATCGGTGTTCCAACTAGCATCGGTGTAATCATTAACAATGAGTTGTTCATCACCTCCATAAGAAAGAACCATATCCTTAGTTCTTCTCAAGTACTTAAGTATGTTTTTGACCGCTGTCCAATGATCCACTCCTGGATCACTTTTATATCTGCTACTCAAACTAGCAGCATATGCAATGTCGGGTCTAGTACATAGCATGGCATACATGAGAGATCCTATGGCTGAGGCATAGGGAGTCTTACTCATCCTTTCTCTATCTTCTGCCGTTGCAGGACTTTGAGTTTTACTCAAGGTCGTATTGGGCAACATGGGCAAGGACCCTTTCTTGCTATATTCCATTCCAAACCTCTTTAGAACTTTGTCCAAATATGTACTCTGTGACAATGATATTAGGCGCCTCGATCTATCTCTATAAATCTTTATGTCTAATATGTAAGCTGCTTCGCCAAGATCTTTCATTGAAAAACTATTCTTCAAATAATCCTTGACACTATTAAGAAGGTCTACATCATTCCCAATCAACAATATTTCATGTACATATAGTATTAAGAATTCTACAGAGCTCCAACTCAATTTCTTGTAAATACAAGCTTCTCCATAAGTTTGTATAAAACCAAAGCTTTTGATTACTTTATCAAAACGTTGATTCCAACTTCGGGATGCTTGCTTCAATCCATATATGGACCGTTGAAGTTTGCATACCTTGTTAGCATCTTTAGGATCGACAAAACCTTTGTGTTGCATCATATTCAACTCTTCATCAATGTCTCCATTGAGGAACGCCGTTTTGACATCCATCTGCCATATCTCATAATCATAATATGCAGCGATTGATAACATAATCCTCACAGACTTTAGCTTCGCTACTGGTGAGAAAGTCTCATCGTAGTCAACACCTTGAATTTGTTGAAACCCTTTTGCGACAAGTCGAGCTTTATAGACAGTAACATTACCATCAGCATCTGTTTTCTGCTTGAAAATCCATTTGTTCTCGACAGCCTTCCGGCCATCCGGTAAGTCCACCAAAGTCCATACTTGGTTTTCGTACATGGATCCAATCTCGGATTTCATGGCTTCTTGCCATTTATTTGAATCTGGGCTCATCATCAGTTCCTCATATGTCGCAGGGTCATCGGTGTTGTCCACCAACATGACACTCATAACGGGATCATACCAATCAGGAGTGGTACGAGTTCTCGTTGACCTGCGAGGTTCTGTAGTAACTTCAAGCGAAGTTTCATGATAAACATCATTAGCTTCCTCTCTTATAGGTGCAGGCGCCACATGAACTACTTCCGGTGCTGCGCTACTCGCAAGTTCGAGAGAAGGTTCAACAACCTCTTCGAGTTCTACTTTCCTTCCAGTCACTTCTTTCGTGAGAAACTCCTTATCTAGAAAGGATCCATTCTTGGCAACGAAGATTTTGCCCTCGGATCTATGATAGAAGGTATACCCAATAGTTTCCTTCGGGTATCCTATGAACACGCATTTTTCCGCTTTGGGTTCAAGATTGTCTGGCTGTAACTTCTTTACATAAGCTTCACAACCCCAAACTTTAAGGAATGACAATTTAGGTTTCTTCCCAAACCATAATTCATACGGTGTCGTTTCAATGGATTTAGATGGTGCCCTATTTAAAGTGAATGCGGTTGTTTCTAATGCATAACCCCAAAATGATAGCGGTAAATCTGTAAGTGACATCATAGAACGAACCATATCTAAGAGAGTTCGATTATGACGTTCGGACACACCATTACGTTGTGGTGTTCCCGGCGGTGTCAATTGTGAAAGTATTCCGCATTTCTTCAAATGCTCGCCAAACTCGTAATGTAGATATTCACCTCCACGGTCAGATCATAGAAATTTAATCTTCTTATTACGTTGATTCTCTACCTCACTTTGAAATTCCTTAAACTTCTCGAAAGTTTTGGATTTATGTTTCATGAAATAGATATACCCTTATCTACTCAAGTCATCCGTGAAGGTAAGAACATAACGATAACCACCGCGTGATGCTACACTCATTGGGCCACACACATCGGTATGTATGATTTCCAATAAGTCTGTAGCTCGCTCCATCATACCAGAAAATGGAGTCTTAGTCATTTTACCCATGAGACATGCTTCACATCTTTCAAGTGATTCGAAATCAAGTGATTCAAGAAGTCCATCGGATTGGAGTTTCTTCATACGTTTCACTCCAATATGACCAAGACGACAGTGCCACATATAGGTTGAGTTATCGCTCAATTTCAAACGGTTAGCTTCAATGTTATTAATGTGTGTATTACCACAATCGATATTCAATAAGAATAGACCATCTATCAAAGGTGCATGTGCATAAAACATATTACTCATATAAATCGAACAACCATTATTCTCGAACTTAAACAAGTAACCGTCTCGCAATAAACATGATCCGGATATAATGTTCATGCTTAACGCAGGCACCAAATAACAATTATTTAAGTATAAAACTAATCCCGATGGTAGATGAAGAGGTAGCGTTCCGACCGCGATCACATCAACCTTTGATCCATTTCCAACGCGCATCATCACTTCGTTCTTCGCTAGCTTCCATTTATTCTGCAGTACCTGTTTCGAGTTACAAATATGAGCAACCGAACCAGTATCAAATACCCAGGCACTACTACGAGTACTAGTGAGATACACATCAATAACATGTATATCGGATATACCTTTCTTCTTGATGTTGACGTTCTTCAAATCTTCCAAGTACTTTGGGCAATTCCGCTTCCAGTGACCTTCTCCCTTGCAGTAAAAGCACTCAGTATCAGGCTTAGGCCCAGCCTTGGTCTTCTTTGCCAGCGCGGTAACTTTCTTGCCGCCCTTCTTGAAGTTTCCCTTTTTCTTAAACTTGCCTTGCTTCTTGAATTTGGTGGTCTTATTGACCAACAACACTTGATGATCTTTCTTGATCTCCACTTCTACAGACTTTAACATGGAGAAGAGTTCGGGTAACGACTTGTCCATGTTTTGCATATTGTAGTTCATCACAAAGTTCTTGTAACTTGGTGGTAGTGATTGGAGGACATGGTGAATCCCCAAAGAATTAGGAATCACTATACCCAAGCTTTGAAGCTTGCTTGCGTGCCCAGACATCTTAAGCACGTGCTCACTAACAGAGCTGCCCTCTTCCATCTTGCAGTTAAAGAACTTTTCAGAAGCCTCATAACTCTCAACTGCCGCGTGAGCCTCAAATATCATTTTGAGTTCACGGACAATATCATGTGGGTCGGCGGCGGCTAGAGCGGCGGCGACAGACCGGCGGTGGGTCGGCGGCGGCTCGGGTGGAGAGGGGCTAGTGCTTGTGGTGTTGGGGCAGCCCTCCCCTTCTATTTATGAGAGGGGGGAAGCCTTGGGAGGGGTGGGTTTGAATCCAAACCCAAACCCAAGTTGGATTGAGAGAAGGACTTGTTTCTTCTCCCACTAGGAAACCATTGTTCCAGTTTGACTTTCAATTTAGAGCTTTAATTCTCTCTTGCAAATGCACACACCAAGTGACCTAGGATATGATCCAATCATTCCACTTACCCATGACACATTCATGGACCATTCTCCTTCCGGACTGGTGATCCTTCTAGAGCCTTCTAGAAACTCTCCGATGAAAACATCGGAATCTTTTCCGAACTCCGGAATCGGACTTTCCTTATATGAATCTTATTCTCCGGACCATTCCGGATCTCCTCGTGATATCCCGGATCCCATCCGAGACTCCAAACAACATTCGGTATCCCTACTAACATTCCATATCTACTAAACAACATCGAATCCTTAAATGTGTCTCCCTACGGTTCGTGAATTATGCGGACATGACCGAGACACTTCTCCGATCAATAACCAATAGAGGAATCTGGAAATTCATATGGCTCCCACATATTTCTACGATTACTTTGCGATCGAATGAACCACTTACATACGATACCAATTTCCCTTTGTCTCACGATAGTTTACTTATCCGAGGTTTTGATCGCCGGTATCTCTGCATACCTAGTTCAACCTCGTTACCGATAAGTACTCTTTTCTCGTTTCCGTGATATGTGATCCCTTGTGAGACAGTCACATGCTTGCAAGCCAATTGGATGACATTCCACCGAGAGGGACCAGAGTATATCTATCCATCATATGGATGGACAAATCCCACTCTTGATCCATGTGCTTCAACCCATACTTTCCAAACACTCAATGCCACCTTTATAGCCACCCAGTTACGGTCTGTTGTTTGATAACATCAAAGCATCCTTCCGGTGATGGTGATTAGCATGATCTCATGGTCGAAGGAATTAGGTTACTATGTATCAGAATAGCAAACGAACTATTAAAATGACTTGATCTTTATGCTACGCTTATCTATAGGAGTATGTCCATCACACCATTCTCCTAATGATATGACCTTGTTGTTAATAACATCTCAATGTTCATGATTGAGAAACCACGATCATCTGTTAACCAACAAGCTAGTATTATAAAGAGGCTTTACTAGGGACTCTAATTTTTATTTATTTTATAAATCACACAAGTATTAATGTTTCCGGTTAATACTATTATAGCATGAATGTAAAAATTTATCATAAACACAAAGATATAATAATAACCACTTTTATTATTGCCTCTAGGGCGTATCTCCAACGTAAACAACATGGCATGAAGGGTAAACAAATTACAGCGGAGCAATTGACAGGAACTGAGCAAGGCATAACAATGCAATTACTAGCTAGAAAGATCCTATGAAGTTGATTGGGCAATACAACAATATACATAGACCGTAATCCAACTGCATCTATGACTAGAAGTCCACCTTCAGGTTATCATCCGAAAATCCTCCAGTATTAAGTTGCAAGCAACAGACAACTGCTTTAAGCAAAGTGTGTAAGGTAAACAGTCCACATGTTCCATGAACAAGAGACCGTTGTTTTCTCCCTAGTAGCAACAGCACATCTACAACCGAAGAGATTTCTGTCACTTCCCTTGAAAACTAGAGGCTTGAACCCACTATCGAGCATAAATACTCCCTCTTGGAGTCACTAGAAACTACTTGGCCAAGATAACCACTAGCAACGGAGAGCATGCAAGATCACAAACAACACAGACATGGTAGAATCATAAAGATAGAACCATTAATCAAACCAACATAATAATCTCAATATCCATCGGATCCCCACAAACACAACATGCATGATTACAAATAGATTAGATCTTGATCATGAACAGAGCTCACAAGATCTATACATGAAAGCACAAAGGAGGAGATATAACCATCTAGCTACTACATGGACCCATAGTCCAAGGTGGAACTACTCACAAATCATACCGGAGAGAAGGCCTCCGGGATGATCTCCCCTCCGGCAGGGTGCCGAGAAGAGCTTCAGATCCCCCCTGATCTAGGGATGATGGTGGCGGTGGCTACAGACGGTTTCGTGGATTTCTGATCGGGTACTCAGGGTTTCTGTATCGGGGGCTTCTTATAGACGAAGGGAGAGACCGAGGCAGACGCCAGGGCAGGCAAACCCTACCCAGGCGCGGGGTAGGGCCCACCCGTGCCTAGGGTGGGTCTGGCCCCCCTGGCCGGCCTCCTCGTCTCTGCTCTGGACTTCTTGTTCCCCACGGAAAGTTATTGACTTTGTCCTTCGTCCCGTCCAATTCCAAGAATATTTCTTTACTAACTTTTCTGAAACCAAAAGCAGCAAAAAACATGCATATGGCACTGTTGCAACTGGTTAATAGGTTAGTACCAGAAAACATGTAAAAAGCACCTCAAAGTGTAGACAAGTAAAGCAAAGTAGATACTAAACAAGCATGGAACATCAAAAATTATAGATACGTTTCCAACGTATTAGCATCCCCAAGCTTAACTCCTGCTCGTCCTCGAGTAGGTAAGTGATAAAAGAATAATTTTTTAGGTGACTTGCACCCTCACAATAAAGATCCAACCATTTGCAAACATTGAAAGTTGGGATCAAAGAACTCTAAACATGTGCATGAAATATGGAGTTCTAACAATAGGACATAGTAACTATGCATGCAACATGACAAGCTACAAACAAAGATCATGAATAATATGTATTGAAAAATGTTTGTTTATTTCACATGCAGAAAACATAGCATAGTGGCAATCAGCTTGTCCCTCATAGAGTAGCAATATAATGCATATGACACCTGCAAAGTTCACAAGGGTGATTAGAAATAAATAGCACAAGAGCAAGTAATAACACAATATGCATCAATTAATAAGCTTTGGAACATTGCACACAGAATGACAACTATGCTCTCTTAATGGTGCCTAAAGGTAGAAGGTGGAGACTCAAATAATGGTGGAAGAAAAGCCTTTTTGTAAAGGAAGCAGGGATTACAAGTTTCAAAAAGATCTTCCAAAAATTATGGTACTTATTAGCTTTCAGCCCTCATTGCCCCTATCATAAGCATCTTGAAGTGGTTAAGGTTAAAGTGGCAAAGCTGGAGTATATGCTTGACAAAGTATAAGTTGGCAATCTCAAGTCCCATGACTATGAGGGCTACACCTCATGGATACTCAACTTAGGGCCCAGGCAAGTTCTTGTCACTGTAAGTATTTGCATATCATTGAGAACCACCAACGAGGTACCCCTTGCACATGGTACAGGAGCTTTCCCATAACCAAAATGACAAGGCAAGCAGACAATGAGCATCTCAGCAATTCTTCTTATGTACCATGGGAATATGGTGCGTTTTTCTCTCTTTCCTCTTTTCTCAATGTGTCTCTCTTTTTTTATATAAGAAGAATGCTTCATAGATGTCATTATGGTGATGCTGCAAGTTTCCACCATGATTAGGCATGGCTTAGGCTAGCCGCCCATGCGTTTCTCTAACACAGAATACAAACTCCATGAACTTACAAGTTCCCACTTCATTTCACATCGGTAATATCAATAGACAAAAGAGCATGATATCAACGGAGTACAAAAAGTACGAGTGCAATGTTGAAAACGTTCCCCGTGACAGCACGGTTCTGCTAATCCCAACTTATAAGTGCAAGCATATACAATAAAGTTGCCTCAATGGTTCAAGTTTATTAGGGGCAAAGAATAAAATGTGCCATCAAGTTCATGAGGGCTTTAATCACTAAGTTTTCACATAACAAAATAGTTTTTAATTGGAAGATAGATGAAAACAAGAATATACTTGGAATGGTGTAACACACCATGCATAGGAGTTTATAGTGGAAACTTTGGAATAACTTGGTTTCTTGGGAGTTGGAAGCATGAGTAGAACTTACTCATATAAGTGGAGGCTAGCAAAAGGCTGGGAGCAACCAACTAAGAGAGCAATAATGGCCATAATTATGCAATGCAACAAAGCAAACTAATCAAAGCAAATAGTGGTACTACAATTCAAGGACTAAATGATAATAGAGGCTAATGGTGACTTGTCATAGTCATAACATGGTGTAAGCATGTTCCAAGTCAACCCAAGCAAAACATCAAAGGAGAATACCACAATCCTATGCTTTTGCATGCTAACACAATGCAAAAAAAATTCAAGGCACACTAAGTGTGGCATCCCGCAAAACCACTACTAGAAAATCGCGTTGTTTTTGTGCATTACATCATCATGACCGCATGCTCATGTCATCATGCCACATTGCATTTGAGCATCGTCATCATCATGCATATTAATTTGCCTAAAAACTATTTGCGAAAGACAATCGTTTTCTAAAATTTACCCTCCTTCTATTTCAAATTAAACCCCCGGACGCTTCCGGATATTTTTGTTTGTCTAAAATCTATTTATACAAGCTTATTGCAAAAGTTAAATAAAAATTATATTATTTTAGTGGGGCAGTCGAACGGGCCGAATGACCCGAACGACCACCCCAGAAAATACAAACGGCCCACCCATAATCCTACAGCTACCCACCTATCTACCCACACACCCCCTCCACCTCACCCCCTCCTATCACGAGACGCCACCTCTCCTCACCCTTCCCCCTAGCCAATCAGACTCTGCCACCTAGACTAAACCCACCCCAAACACACCCAGCCACACACTCAACACCACCCCACTCACCCGCAGCCACACAACACACACACGCACACAGCACCTGTCCCACGCCCTGGCCGCCTGGGACCCACCCTCACCTGCCGCTGTCTCCCCCAGGCCCCCACCTGCCCGCTCCCATCCCCTTTCCTCCCGCACGCGGCGCAGCACCCCCGCGTTCCCCTTCTCCCCGACGCCGCGCCGCCCCCTCCGTTCTTCTCGCCGGCCTCCTCCGCCACCAACCGCCGTCCCCGACCCTCTCTGGCTCACCCCACACGCGAGCACCCCGACGCCGCTCTCCCGCCTCCACTCCTCTCACCGACCGGCTCCCTCGCCGCCGGCGCCCCCACCCTCCGCTCGCCCCACCATCCTCGCCGGCCGCTGCCTCACCCCCTCTCTCGGCCGCGTCCCGCCGGCCCCGCCACCATCCGCGCTCGCCCCGCTCCTCCTCCCCCTCTCCCGAGCTCGCCTCACCGGCCTCGCCCCGTCGCCCCGCTCCACCGCCTCCCCGCTCTGCTCCGCCGCCCCGCGCCGGCGCGTCCGCCGCAAGGGCTCCTCCCCGGCCGCGAGGCCCCGTCGGCCGCCTCCCTGGACCCCTCCTCCGGCGGCCCCGCCGCCCACGAAGCTCCTCCGGCCGCCTCCGCGCCGGCGACCCCCTCCTCCCCGCCTCTGCCTTGTCTCCGTCGGGTCCTGCGTCCCCGCCGCGTCGGCCACAACCCCCTGCACGCCGCCGCCCTGGCCGCGCCCTCCCGTTCAGCGGCTCCCAGCGTCGCCCATGCCGACCAGGCCGCCTTTTTCCTTGTATCGCAGCGCCGTGGTCGTCTACGGGCTAGTTTGGTCCCCGTCAACATGCTGTGAAGCCCCGCTTTGATTTTTGTTTGTGCGTGCCTAGATGCAGCCGTCTTGCATCTGCTTGTTAATGCCCATATTCTTTCCGCGCATGTTTTCTGTCCGGTTCGGCCTATGAGTTTTGACAGTTCTTCGGTGCCGACCCCCCCCCCCCCCCGACAAGATCTCCCCGTTGACAAGATCGACTCCGTCATGTACGCGTTATGGCAAGGTTTATGGAGTCGTTGACGCCCGAAGACCGAACCCGCGGAGCGACAAGACCTTCAATCGGATCCGCGGACACCGAGACCCCCGGACCCAAAGACCACACGTGCGACAAGTACTCCGTCCCGGACACCAAGTTCTGCATCCCGAACGCCAAGACCGACCGGTACGCGGTACCGACAAGATCTTCGCAACGATAAGGACGACACCGACCCGGAAGAATTCGACGCGTCCCCGGCACCAAACCAAGTCCTGCTTCCCGGATGCGACAAGATCTACCTCAGTTATCCGAGAACGACCCCGCCGAGGCCGAAACCCAGATCCGAACCCTGGACCCTAAGACCGACCCCGAACCCCGGAACCTCAAGATCTGCCAAACCCTAAATGTGTGAACCCTTTCCCGAAACCCTATGTTATAATATAACACAACTTGTTGCATATAAACTTGTTGCATATAAACTTGCCACGCATGTAAACTTGACATGTGGTTTGGGGGCCTTATGCCGAATCACCTAATAATTAAATATGGGGCCCATATGCGGGCAAATCTAGCCTTATATTGGCCTCATCTAAATTTGTGTAGCGAACCGGTGATATATTTTGCCATGTTAAGACAACATTTAAATTGCGGGGGGTTCTAAATAACATGAACCATCTAATTAATTGTCGGAACCCCGGTTCCACTTAATATAACCTAATTGCATCGCATCTTGCCATGTCATACATCATACATGCATCATGCCCGATCTTCTGCCGTTGTATTAAATAGTGCATCCGGTGTTTCTTCTAGTGTTTTGCTTCTTCGCGGATAAGGCCGTTGAGTTGATGTGAGCTTCGCCCCGATCTTCGGTTGAACCTTCGGCAATGTTTTCAGGCGAGCATCTTCCCCCTTTTCTACCTATCTTACTTTTCTAGTATTTATTCCCTCATGTTGATCTATTGCTATCTGTGTCGCGTTGCTCTAGCTTTCGTACCCGAGATATCCCTTGCAGCCTTATATTGCCTTGGACACATCCTATTACCTGTTGTTTGGTAGATAGTTGGACTTGCGCGTTGTAGTCGCTTGCTCAATTGCTGCTGCGTGTCGTCCAGTGCCACAGATGTTGATGTTTTGCCGCATGTTGATGTTAGAGGTGATCATAGTTTTACTTATCGTTCACTTTAATTCCTGTTTAACAACTAAAATTGAAGTAAGCAGAGGCATCGGTGGGTGATAGATAATATTTGGTTTCCGAACGCCCACTTGTGTCCCGTAGGACCCTGAGTACTTGATACCTGTTCCTTGATTTATCGCGCTATCCACATCCGGGAGGTATATGGGACCCCCCTGAGCCAGAGCTTGATTCAGTCTTATTTCTTGGGGCCACAAACTAGTTTGAGGTTTTATTTACGATCCTGTACTTATGCCATGCTTTACTGCTTTATTTAAATTGTGCGACAGATAGCACCTGTACTGTTTAGGATCGGGACACGATTCCGCGGTGTCGACAAGCCCAGTTTTGGGTTACCAGTCGTTCACAGCCGTATACCCAGACCTTGAGTCCGTTTCAGAGTCAGCTAACTTCATTGCGGGTAGCTTAATGGGGTGGCCCCCTGAAATATTTCTGAATCCTGTGATTGCTTTGTCGTGAAAGCCTCGTTGGGTTTTGATTTGGTTTTTCCGAGGTTGATCGAGTGTGTGTTGCTATTGGTGCACCCCGGCCGGGTAAAACTTTCTGAAAGCCGTGTCCGCGGTTATGGACGACTTGGAGCATAGTATATCGACCATAGACAAGCATAACTAAAGTTTATTGCTATAAATTTGACTTTATAATGACTAGTAATCAGCTTCACTATAATGGAATGACTAATTAATACTGCCCACAATTGCTTGTTTGGAGTGTCGCTTGCGACCATTGCACCTGACTAGTAAGTATGACAACTACAACGGAATGGCTAAATAAAAGTGCCAACAACTGCTGGGTTTTGGGTTATCTCATGCTAATTGTATCTGACTAGTAAGTGTCGCAACTACCACGGAATGGTTAACTAAAACGGCCCACTGCTTATTTTATCAGGATGATCACCTATACCTGACTAGTAATTGCTGCCACGATAACTGAATAAATAAAACTGCCAACGGTGTGAGTTCCTCGGTGGACTTCCTCGTTTGGTCTCGAGGGGGAAACACCAGGATGGGTTTGTTTGGTGTTAGCTTCAGGTTGGATCCGGATAGGTCATTCTTATCCCTCTCTGATAGACGCCAGTTGTATCGAGTCTCTATAGGTTGTTTAGTGCATGCTGCCGCTGCCGCTTCAGTCCACCATACCTATGTAGGCGAGGACCGCCGAATTCTAGCCTCGCCGTGTCCTGGCCTCAGTACTGACGCTTCTCTTTTTCCTTTGCCCTTTGTCGGCACCCCTTTTGTTTAAGCAGGTTTTGAGATCGACGCCGTTAGCAGGGTTACCCTTCCGGCTTGGCCTGGGCAGGGTTATGGACGCCATTGGTTGTTCTTCAGGGCTCTTAGCCCCATTTGCTTCTTGTCCGTAGTCGGACGCCCTATCATTTTCAAGGTGATTTGGATCTTTGTAGATTATATCTGTATTCTTGACTCATGGAGTCGCTGTTATATGTATATCTGTTCTGTGGGTCCCATCGAGGACTGTTGTGTAATGTTATTACTTCGTTTTCCACCCGCACGAAAGTGCCTGGTGGGCACCTTTGAATCGTTTCTATGCGGGTTTGGCGGGAATCGCTAAGACTTGCATAGGTCCGATTCTGAGGGTGTTACAGAGTGGTATCAGAGCTCAGCAGTTACGATACCCCACAAGTCCAGCCTATAGGATAACCTAGCTAACGGCCGAAGTAGAGTGTCAAAACTATTTTGCAAAATCGGTTGGAAAGTTCTGATTAGGTCTGATTTTACTCCTTACCCCTCTGCTATTCTCCTCTCACCTCTGCGTGTTTTGAATCCGCTCTCTTCGAGTCCAGGATTTCTCGTGGTTGGGTTTCCGTCGTACCTTCAGGGTTTCGCTTTCTCCCTTTTGTAACGGAGGTGCTACGATCATCAATCTGCAACTTGTCTGTTGTACCCTTCCTCCAATCTTTTGTTCTTGAGCTCTTTACCCATATGTGTTCCTTGCTGGATATTAGTGTCGTTGAAAAACATATGAGAAGGACGAGCATTGATGAAGTTGGAGTATACCTTGAGCATGTGTTGTTCATGCCAATGGAACCATCGCGAAACCTAATCATTGTGTCTTTCATACGATTTCTGCTGGCATCATCCCTTTGTTCCGGATACCGCCTATGAAGATCTTCAGTCTAAATCTCGAGAGTTGAGTTGCCTGATTCTCCTACTCATGTATAGAGTTGATAGTTTGGGTACGGGATGGACTGATCACCCTACCCGACTCTTACTGTTCGCTCTGTACATCGAACTGGTGGATCAATGTAACTTTTCCTCTTCTAATGGAAGTTAGAGGTGGCCTTATCGTTTGATACCTCTACCTTCGTCCTTTGTTCTCCGGAGTGTTCTCTCGTTGATCAGGAACAACGAACCTTGTTGGTGGTGTCGCCGATTTCAAGATGGAGGATGAACCCTTGTTAGTGGTGTCGCGAGGATCTACACGAAGCGCGAAGGATCAGATCGCCGGCCTTCTTTCCGGTACCATGAGGCGGATCTCGAGGGCGAGATCCATTGTTAGTGGTGTCGAATTGTGGCATCCCGCAAAACCACTACTAGAAAATCGCGTTGTTTTTGTGCATTACATCATCATGACCGCATGCTCATGTCATCATGCCACATTGCATTTGAGCATCGTCATCATCATGCATATTAATTTGCCTAAAAACTATTTGCAAAAGACAATCGTTTTCTAAAATTTACCCTCCTTCTATTTCAAATTAAACCCCCGGACGCTTCCGGATATTTTTGTTTGTCTAAAATCTATTTATACAAGCTTATTGCAAAAGTTAAATAAAAATTATATTATTTTAGTGGGGCAGTCGAACGGGCCGAATGACCCGAACGACCACCCCAGAAAATACAAACGGCCCATCCATAATCCTACAGCTACCCACCTATCTACCCACACACCCCCTCCACCTCACCCCCTCCTATCACGAGACGCCACCTCTCCTCACCCTTCCCCCTAGCCAATCAGACTCTGCCACCTAGACTAAACCCACCCCAAACACACCCAGCCACACACTCAACACCACCCCACTCACCCGCAGCCACACAACACACACACGCACACAGCACCTGTCCCACGCCCTGGCCGCCTGGGACCCACCCTCACCTGCCGCTGTCTCCCCCAGGCCCCCACCTGCCCGCTCCCATCCCCTTTCCTCCCGCACGCGGCGCAGCACCCCCGCGTTCCCCTTCTCCCCGACGCCGCGCCGCCCCCTCCGTTCTTCTCGCTGGCCTCCTCCACCACCAACCGCCGTCCCCGACCCTCTCTGGCTCACCCCACACGCGAGCACCCCGACGCCGCTCTCCCGCCTCCACTCCTCTCACCGACCGGCTCCCTCGCCGCCGGCGCCCCCACCCTCCGCTCGCCCCACCATCCTCGCCGGCCACCGCCTCACCCCCTCTCTCGGCCACGTCCCGCCGGCCCCGCCACCATCCGCGCTCGCCCCGCTCCTCCTCCCCCTCTCCCGAGCTCGCCTCACCGGCCTCGCCCCGTCGCCCCGCTCCACCGCCTCCCCGCTCTGCTCCGCCGCCCCGCGCCGGCGCGTCCGCCGCACGCGCTCCTCCCCGGCCACGAGGCCCCGTCGGCCGCCTCCTTGGACCCCTCCTCCGGCGGCCCCGCCGCCCACGAAGCTCCTCCGGCCGCCTCCGCGCCGGCGACCCCCTCCTCCCCGCCTCTGCCTTGTCTCCGTCGGGTCCTGCGTCCCCGCCACGTCGGCCACAACCCCCTGCACGCCGCTGCCCTGGCCGCGCCCTCCCGTTCAGCGGCTCCCAGCGTCGCCCATGCCGACCAGGCCTCCTTTTTCCTTGTATCGCAGCGCCGTGGTCGTCTACGGGCTAGTTTGGTCCCCGTCAACATGCTGTGAAGCCCCGCTTTGATTTTTGTTTGTGCGTGCCTAGATGCAGCCGTCTTGCATCTGCTCGTTAATGCCCATATTCTTTCCGCGCATGTTTTCTGTCCGGTTCGGCCTATGAGTTTCGACAGTTCTTCGGTGCCGACCCCCCCCCCCCCCCGACAAGATCTCCCCGTTGACAAGATCGACTCCGTCATGTACGCGTTATGGCAAGGTTTATGGAGTCGTTGACGCCCGAAGACCGAACCCGCGGAGCGCAAGACCTTCAATCGGATCTGCGGACACCGAGACCCCCGGACCCAAAGACCACACGTGCGACAAGTACTCCGTCCCGGACACCAAGTTCTGCATCCCGAACGCCAAGACCGACCGGTACGCGGTACCGACAAGATCTTCGCAACGATAAGGACGACACCGACCCGGAAGAATTCGACGCGTCCCCGGCACCAAACCAAGTCCTGCTTCCCGGATGCGACAAGATCTACCTCAGTTATCCGAGAACGACCCCGCCGAGGCCGAACCCCAGATCCGAACCCTGGACCCTAAGACCGACCCCGAACCCCGGAACCTCAAGATCTGCCGAACCCTAAATGTGTGAACCCCTTCCCGAAACCCTATTTTATAATATAACACAACTTGTTGCATATAAACTTGTTGCATATAAACTTGCCACGCATGTAAACTTGACATGTGGTTTGGGGGCCTTATGCCGAATCACCTAATAATTAAATATGGGGCCCATATGCGGGCAAATCTAGCCTTATATTGGCCTCATCTAAATTTGTGTAGCGAACCGGTGATATATTTTGCCATGTTAAGACAACATTTAAATTGCGGGGGTTCTAAATAACATGAACCATCTAATTAATTGTCGGAACCCCGGTTCCACTTAATATAACCTAATTGCATCGCATCTTGCCATGTCATACATCATACATGCATCATGCCCAATCTTCTGCCGTTGTATTAAATAGTGCATCCGGTGTTTCTTCTAGTGTTTTGCTTCTTCGCGGATAAGGCCGTTGAGTTGATGTGAGCTTCGCCCCGATCTTCGGTTGAACCTTCGGCAATGTTTTCAGGCGAGCATCTTCCCCCTTTTCTACCTATCTTACTTTTATAGTATTTATTCCCTCCTGTTGATCTATTGCTATCTGTGTCGCGTTGCTCTAGCTTTCGTACCCGAGATATCCCTTGCAGCCTTATATTGCCTTGGACACATCCTATTACCTGTTGTTTGGTAGATAGTTGGAC
Organism: Avena sativa; assembly: GCA_916181665.1. Lineage (NCBI taxonomy): Eukaryota > Viridiplantae > Streptophyta > Magnoliopsida > Poales > Poaceae > Avena > Avena sativa. The sequence goes on from OV702283.1 coordinate 113,538,690, forward strand.
TTGCGCGTTGTAGTCGCTTGCTCAATTGCTGCTGCGTGTCGTCCAGTGCCACAGATGTTGATGTTTTGCCGCATGTTGATGTTGGAGGTGATCATAGTTTTACTTATCGTTCACTTTAATTCCTGTTTAACAACTAAAATTGAAGTAAGCAGAGGCATCGGTGGGTGATAGATAATATTTGGTTTCCGAACGCCCACTTGTGTCCCGTAGGACCCCGAGTACTTGATACCTGTTCCTTGATTTATCGCGCTATCCACATCCGGGAGGTATATGGGACCCCCCTGAGCCAGAGCTTGATTCAGTCTTATTTCTTGGGGCCACAAACTAGTTTGAGGTTTTATTTACGATCCTGTACTTATGCCATGCTTTACTGCTTTATTTAAATTGTGCGACAGATAGCACCTGTACTGTTTAGGATCAGGACACGATTCCGCGGTGTCGACAAGCCCAGTTTTGGGTTCCCAGTCGTTCACAGCCGTATACCCAGACCTTGAGTCCGTTTCGGAGTCAGCTAACTTCGTTGCGGGTAGCTTAATGGGGTGGCCCCCTGAAATATTTCTGAATCCTGTGATTGCTTTGTCGTGAAAGCCTCGTTGGGTTTTGATTTGGTTTTTCCGAGGTTGATCGAGTGTGTGTTGCTATTGGTGCACCCCGGCCGGGTAAAACTTTCTGAAAGCCGTGTCCGCGGTTATGGACGACTTGGAGCACAGTATCTCGACCATAGACAAGCATAACTAAAGTTTATTGCTATAAATTTGACTTTATAATGACTAGTAATCAGCTTCACTATAATGGAATGACTAATTAATACTGCCCACAATTGCTTGTTTGGAGTGTCGCTTGCGACCATTGCACCTGACTAGTAAGTATGACAACTACAACGGAATGGCTAAATAAAAGTGCCAACAACTGCTGGGTTTTGGGTTATCTCATGCTAATTGTATCTGACTAGTAAGTGTTGCAACTACCACGGAATGGTTAACTAAAACGGCCCACTGCATATTTTATCAGGATGATCACCTATACCTGACTAGTAATTGCTGCAACGATAACTGAATAAATAAAACTGCCAACGGTGTGAGTTCCTCGGTGGACTTCCTCGTTTGGTCTCGAGGGGGAAACACCAGGATGGGTTTGTTTGGTGTTAGCTTCAGGTTGGATCCGGATAGGTCATTCTTATCCCTCTCTGATAGACGCCAGTTGTATCGAGTCTCTATAGGTTGTTTAGTGCATGCTGCCGCTACCGCTTCAGTCCACCATACCTATGTAGGCGAGGACCGCCGAATTCTAGCCTCACCGTGTACTGGCCTCAGTACTGACGCTCCTCTTTTTCCTTTGCCCTTTGTCGGCACCCCTTTTGTTTAAGCAGGTTTTGAGATCGACGCCGTTAGCAGGGTTACCCTTCCGGCTTGGCCTGGGCAGGGTTATGGACGCCATTGGTTGTTCTTCAGGGCTCTTAGCCCCATTTGCTTCTTGTTCGTAGTCGGACGCCCTATCATTTTCAAGGTGATTTGGATCTTTGTAGATTATATCTGTATTCTTGACTCATGGAGTCGCTGTTATATGTATATCTGTTCTGTGGGTCCCATCGAGGACTGTTGTGTAATGTTATTACTTCGTTTTCCACCCGCACGAAAGTGCCTGGTGGGCACCTTTGAATCGTTTCTATGCGGGTTTGGCGGGAATCGCTAAGACTTGCATAGGTCCGATTCTGAGGGTGTTACACTAAGCAATCCCAATTGTTTGGAACAAGACATGATACATCAATAATCACTAAGCATAATGCAAAAACAACACCTAGCATGTCATGCTAAAGTCTTAGTCACAGTCAATGCAAGCTCCTCTTGCACTTCAAGCAAGAACTTACTACTCCTTTCCAAACATCAAGCAAACTTATTTGCAAAACAACACAGCGAGAACGGGGTCCAAACTTACTAAAGCAAACTAAACAAACTAAGCAAAGCAAACGAAAACTAAGATGCTCCAAGAACAACACAACTGTGCATGAAACAATAAAAGTGAAGTGTCTAGACAGACCTGGGTTTTTTATTGATGAAGAAGGGGATGCCTTGGGCATCCCCAAGCTTTGACGCTTGTAACTCTTGGATATTTCTTGGAGTTACACCATGGTGGCATCCCCAAGATTGAGATTTTTTCCATCCTTCATCTCATTGCATCATTCTCTCTCTACACCTGAAATTTTTTCCTTCATACAAAACATCACACAATCTTCATTGGCAGCATTAGCTTATTCAAAAGATATTATCCCGCTTGGCAAAGCTTTGGAACAGCAAGGCTTTTAACTAAAAACATAAGATACTGAAGTAACTCCATCAAAGAAACTCAATTTACCTGAAGAGAGCTCAAAAAGGAATCAATAAGAAGCAAATGCAAATAATGGCAGAAATCTGTCAAAACAGACCAGCAAGTAGAAACAATTTTTTAGAACATCTTATCTTGGTCAAATCAAAAACTGTTGAACTAACGAAAGTTATCCTACATACTGGGGGATTTATTCGTAAATTTTGATCTCAATCCGAGTTACAGAGCCTCCTCACGAAATTTTTTGGTGGAGGACAGGAATCTGTTTCGGGACAGCAACTCCCCAAATCTTAGTTCCCTCTCATTAGAGGTCATTCTTGGCACAAAAAAGCAAACAAAGGGATAAGGAGAGGTCATTACAGTAGTAATAACATCCAATACTCAAGGAAACTCTTGGGTTATCTCCCAACAAGTACTTTTCTTTAACACCTTTAAGTTAGGCACAAGAAGCAAGAAGAATCAAGTATTTTCAAATGAGGAAGCATTAACATCAAATCTTGATTTCCAAGGAGGAGCAAAAAGCAACTTCTCTCTCCTCATAGGGAAGTGTTCAATACCTTTCTTAAATGGAAAATGATATTTTATGGTGCCTTCTTTCATATCAATGATGGCACCAACTGTTCTAAGAAAAGGTCTTTCCAAAGTAATAGGACAAGAAGCATTGTATTCAACATACAAAACATAGAAATCAACAGGGACATAAGCATTGTTAACCATAATAACAACATCATTAATACTACCCATGAGTTTCTTCTTAGCATTATCAATGAGTGGGACATTTAAATAACAATCTTCCAAAGGTGGCAAATCAAGCATTTCATAAATCTTCCTAGGCATAATAGAGACACTAGAACCAAGATCACATGAAGCTTTGGGATCAAAGTCATTCACTTGTATATTAATAATGGGTTCCCAACTATATTCTACTTTCCTAGGAATAGAATCTTTGTGTTTTAGCTTCTCTTCCTTAATCTTAACTAGAGCATCTGTAATATGTTTGGTAAAAGCAACATGCATAGCACTAGCATTAGGACTTCTAGCAAGCTTTTGCAGGAACATAATCACTTCAGAAATATTGCAACCATCAATATCAAAGTCAAACTTAGCATCACTAGTAGTAGAATCAATAGGCTTAGGCATAGTAGGAGGAGGAATAGGGGCTACTTGTGGTTTAGTGGTGATAGTGCACACACTATTGTTTCTATTAATTTCAGCTTCCCTTTCCCACCTAGCATGAAGTTGAGCTAACAGCCTAACATTTTCATCAATAGTAACTTGTATGGCATGAGCAGTAGCAAAGGTGTTTTCCATATTTTTAGGTTTAGCAGCCATTTTATTAACCAAGGAAGTTTGAGCTTTAGACAAAGAGGATATATTTTCTCAACAGTTAAAAGATTTTCCTCTATAGTCTTATTGAAAGTGGTTTGTTTACTAATAAAGTCCTTGAGCATGACTTCAAGTTTATAGGGGGCACTTCTAGCATTATTGTAAGAGCTTCCATAGGAATTGCCATTATTAGGAGGATAAGGCCTATAATTGTTGTTGCTACCAAAATTATTCCTATAGGCATTGTTGTTGAAATTGTTGTTTCTAATGAAGTTCACATCAACTTGCTCTTCTTGAGCAACCAAAGAGGCTAAGGGAACACTATTAGGATCTAGAGGAGATTTCTCATTAACAAGCATAGCCATAATAACATCAATCTTTTCACTCAAAGAGGAAGTTTCCTCAACAGAATTTACCTTCTTACCATGTGGAGCTCTCTCAACATGCCATTCAGAGTAGTTAACCATCATATTCTCAAGGGGACTTGTTGCAGCACCCAAGGTGAGTCCTATAAAAGTACCTCCAGCAGCAGAATCCAACAGGTTTCTTGAGGAGAAGTTCAAACCTGCATAAAAAGTTTGGATAATCATCCAAGCAGTGAGTCCATGAGTAGGGAAATTTTTAACCAAAGATTTCATTCTTTCCCAAGCAGGAGCAACATGTTCACTATCAAGCTATTTAAATTTCATAATATCACTTCTCATAGCAAAAATCTTAGTAGGAGGATAGTACTTTCCAATAAAAGCATCTTTGCACTTAGTCCAAGAATCAATACTATTTTTAGGCAAAGATAGCAACCATTCTTTAGCTTTTCCCCTCAAGGAGAAAGGAAAAAGCCCGAGCTTAATAATATCTCCATCTACATCCTTATACTTTTGCATCTCACAAAGTTCAACAAAGCTATTAAGATGGGCAGCAGGATCATCAGAACCAGCACCAGAAAATTGCTCTCCATCACAAGATTCAACAAAGCAGGCTTAATTTCATAAAAGATAGCATCAGGAGTAGGTGGAGCAATAGGTGTGCTTAGGAAATCATTGTTGTTGGTGCTAGTGAAGTCACACAACTTGGTGTTCTCAGCAGGGTTCATTTTGGCAAAGGTGGGCAAGCCAAAAACAGCAGCAGTAGCTAGAGCAGGAACTATTTTTTTGTGTTTTTGAATAAAGCAAGAAAACCAAACTAGACTAATTTTTGGGGTTTTTTTTGAAAAGAGGCAAACAAAACCAAGCAAAAGGAACAAAGAAAACTAAAAACAAAGTAAAGAGAAAGGAAGTGAAGGACTCCCCTAGTGAATACGTCCTTAGCCTCGCCGGAAACGGCGCCAGAAATTAGCTTGATGGCGCCCAATACTTTTCGTGGAACGCTTCATTGGAAACCCCAAGAGCAAGGTATGAAGCAGCTCAACAACAAGTTTCCCTCAGTAATAAACCGAGGTTATCGAACCACTAGGAGGAAGGAAACGTCACACGGGTGTTGCTGGCAACATGGAGACCTGCACAACACAAACTCAAGACTTTGCCCCAACGAATCAGTGAGGTTGTCAAGCTCACCGGTTTGCTGTAACAAAGGATTAAACATATGGTGTGGAAGGTAATGGTTTGCAGCAAGTAAACATATAACAGTGGAAGATGTATCAATGGTAAAGATTGGACTGGGGTCCATAGTTCACTAGAGGTGCTCTCCTTAGATAAACAACATGGCATGAAGGGTAAAAAAAATTACAGCAGGGCAATTGACAGGAACTGAGCAAGGCATAACAATATAATTACTAGCTAAGAAGAGCCTATGAAGTTGATTGGGCAATACAACAATATACATAGACCGTAATCCAACTGCATCTATGACTAGAAGTCCACCTTCAGGTTATCATCCGAACCCCCTCCAGTATTAAGTTGCAAGCAACAAACAACTGCTTTAAGCAAAGTGTGTAAGGTAAACAGTCCACATGTTCCACGAACAAGAGACCGTTGTTTTCTCCCTAGTAGCAACAACATATCTACAACTGAAGAGATTTTTGTCACTTCCCTTGAAAACTAGAGGCATGAGCCCACTATCGAGCATAAATACTCCCTCTTGGAGTCACTAGCAACTACTTGGCCAAGATAACCACTCTCAACGGAGAGCATGCAAGATCACAAACAACACAGACATGATAGAATCATAAAGATAGAACCATTAATCAAACCAACATAATAATCTCAATATCCATCGGATCCCCACAAACACAACATGCATGATTACAAATAGATTAGATCTTGATCATGAACAGAGCTCACAAGATCTATACATGAAAGCACAAAGGAGGAGATATAACCATCTAGCTACTACATGGACCCATAGTCCAAGGTGGAACTACTCACAAATCATACCGGAGAGAAGGCCTCCGGGATGATCTCCCCTTCGGCAGGGTGTCGAGAAGAGCTTCAGATCCCCCCTGATCTAGGGATGATGGTGGCGGCGGCTACAGACGGTTTCGTGGATTTCTGATCGGGTACTCAGGGTTTCTGTATCGGGGGCTTCTTATAGGCGAAGGGGGAGACCGAGGCGGCCGCCGGGGCAGGCAAACCCTACCCAGGCGTGGGGTAGGGCCCACCCGCGCCTAGGGTGGGTCTGGTCCCCCTGTCCGGCCTCCTCGTCTTTCCTCTGGACTTCTTGTTCCCCACGGAAAGTTATTGACTTTGTCCTTCGTCCCATCCAATTCCGAGAATATTTCTTTACTAACTTTTTTAAAACCAAAAACAGCAGAAAACATGCATCTGGCACTGTTGCAACTTGTTAATAGGTTAGTACCAGAAAACATGTAAAAAGCACCTCAAAGTGAAGACAAGTAAAGCAAAGTAGATACTAAACAAGCATGAAACAAGCATGAAACAAGCACCTCAAACTTCCAACGTATCAACGGACCCTATTGGGACTGGTGTGGCCCCGGAGGGGATTTACGGGTTCTCTGGACCTGGCCGGACCCAATTGGGATTGGTGTGTCCTGCTGTCGCATCCGGTCGACTACCGCCTATGGTGGTAGAGGCAGTTCCCTCCCGCACGGCTGTGGTACTGTCGGCCCCGATTCGGGCTATCGTTTACTCCCATTTGGCCATGTGTTGGTATCTTCGGTGAGACGACGATGATGGTAGCTTCGTGATCGTGGTGTCGCATGCTCATGGACGGCAAGTTTTGGTGGTGGCGAGGCCTCGTCTTTGCGGGGCTCCTGTGCAACTGCTCATCTGAGGGTTGTGGATAGGGTTTTCAGGAGAAATCCTTGTCGACTTGCTCGACACCGACGCAGTGCCGCACGCGGGTGGCACCATGCCTTCCTGAAGGGCATCGTGGCTACCCTTCATCCACCTCCCTCTGTGTGTCAGGGGAAACCCTAGGACCATCTTTGGTCCGGGCAGCATCGATTGCTTTCCCTCTTGAGGGTGTTGCTTGGTGCTCGACGAGTTGGGGCAAGGAGCATGGTGGAAATTCTTCGGAGGGTACAGCGGTTGCGGGTTACCGGCGTTTAGTTGATCTGCCTCCGTCTCCATTCCTTTTTGTTTTTCTTTATTTTTGTCCGGGCGTGTGAGTGCTGCTGCCCTAGCATCTTGTTTCGTGTTCTTTTGGGCGTTATCATGTCTGGTCCAGCAGCGGTCTTACCTGGTTGCTATTAATATAGCGGGGCGTATGCCTGTTTCGAGACACAATATGCGACACCTCTCTCTATACAACAACAACAATTTCGTCGGTAAGCAGTGATTTGTATGGCACTAGACCGTCTGAATTTCCAAGGGAAAAAAATAAAGTTCTATTTAATTTAGTGGGCACAGTCTCTAAATGCTATTTAAATTATAGCGTGCTAATAGCATGCTATTTTTTAAATAGCGTTTTGTAAAACAATTTTAAAAAATAATAGGAAGTTAGGATTTCAGCGGCTAAAAAATTATTCAGAGTAATTGGGTTGCTAGTCATGACGTGCCGATGGGCCGGAGCTAGATCCGTCATAGTCACATCGCATGGGGTAGTGGGAAGTGGCAACTAGGCTAGTTGCCGAGTCACATCATATGGGGTAGTGGAAAGTGGCAACTGGGCTAGTTGCTGATTTGAGGTTGAGTAAATCTAGATAACAATTTGGGGCCCATGGGTTGAATTGGTTTATGGGCTGTCATCTATTTTCATATATTTTTGGCGTCGCTATAATGTTACAAGAAATAGCGTCTTTAGCACTGCTATAATATCAAGATTAGCGTCATAGTTGTTAGGAATTAATTAGCGTTAAATATATTAGTTAACAGATTCCTGAAATATGCTAAGCAGCGGTTAGCATCTTTAGATTTTGTCCAACTGTTGTAGTAGCGAACCGTCACTGTGTCTTTTATAAAAGACGCCAAACATTGTAACCGACATTGTAAAGCACCTGTTGGGGACTATAAATACCCCACAGTCACAATCAATAGAATCACTCATTCGCTTTATTCTCTGTGTATCTCTTCACGTCATCAGCACTGGCTCTGTCGAGAGCGACTTGGCCACGTAGAGAACAGAGAAAAAGAAATTTTACGGGAAACAATATGATGGAAGAAGAATTATGTCTAGTGGATAGTGCTACCACTAACCCAATTTTAAGGGAAACAAAATACTTCCAAACTCTTACCAAGAGAAAGGAAGATGTTATGGCTATAACTGGGAGTAACAAAGAAATTATTGGTTCGAAAAGAGCCACATTCACACTCCCTATGGATACTACTATTGTAATTCAGAATGCGCTCTTGTATCCTGAATCCACACGTACCCTTATAAGTTTCAAAGATATCCGATCAAATGATTTTCATCTTAAAACTGTAAAGATGGATAAGAAAAAATATTTGCTTTTAACAAAAAGCGACGGATACGAGGAACAAACTCTTGAAAAATTCCCTTTATTTTCATCCGGATTATACTTTACATACATCAAACCCATACCTTTCATTGCTTACAAAATAATTTTTCAAAATCTTGATAAATTCAAGACTTGGCATGATCGCCTTGGTCATCCTGGAATAGGTATGATGAGAAAAATTATAAGCAATTCTGTTGGTCATAATTTACCAATTAAACGATTTCCCAAATTATCAGATTTTGTATGTACTGCATATGCTAGGAAAAACTAATAACTAAGCCATCCCACCTCAAGGTGAAAAATGAGTCACTCAATTTTCTTGAAAGAATTCAAGGAGATATATGTGGTCCAATACAACCTTTATCTGGACCATTTAGGTATTTCATGATGCTAATTGATGCATCCACTAGATGGTCACATGTGTGTTTATTATCCACACGTAATCATGCCTTTGCCAAATTAATTGCTCAAATTATCAAATTACGAGCAAATCATCGTGAACATAGGATAAAAACAATAAGAATGGATAATGCGACTGAATTTAGTTCACGCGCATTTAATGATTATTGTATGGCTTTAGGTATCCATCTAGAACATTCAGTACCTTATGTGCATACTAAAAATGGTATGGCCGATTCTTTAATCAAAAGAGAAAAGCTAATTGCTAGACCACTATTGCAGAATTGCAATTTACCAATCTCTTGTTGGGTACATGCGATTTTACACTCCGCAGATCTGATACAAGTCAGACCAACTGCATATCATGAAACTTCCCCGTTTCAAATAGTACGAGGCAATCAGCCAAGTATTTCCCACCTACAAAAATTCGGTTGCGCTGTATACGTGCCGATATCACCACCACAGCGTAGCTCCATGGGCCCCCATAGAAAATTAGGAATCTATGTGGGATATAACTCTCCGTCAATTATAAAATATTTAGAACCCCTAATAGGGGACCTGTTTACAGCCCGGTATGCTGATTCAATTTTTGATGAGGATCATTTCCCGGCATTAGGGGAGAAACAAACCACAATGAATACCAGGAAATAGATTGGAATGTGACAGGCATCCAATCCTTAGATCCACGTACTAAAGAATCTGAATCTAAAGCTCAGAGAATAATAGATTTGCAACACTTTGCAAACAACTTGCCAGACGCATTTACTGATCAGAAATGTGTCACTAAATCTTATATCCCTGTAGTTAATACACTAGAACGAGTAGAGATATTAGATAAAACTACTCAACCCCCAATAACAAATAAAAGGAGGAGAAATTTGGTCATCAGGGAAAAGGCTTCTCAAATGCCACCGCGGAAACAAAGAAAATCACTAAATGCAAATCAACCTGAAGTTGATAGACACCAAACAGATGTTCAACATCAAGAGCCCAGCATAAATGTGCACATAAATTCTAATGCTGGGACATCGAAACAACCAGACTCCGTTGTTATGGGAAATCACACGGTGCTTGAGGTAATCAATGAAATCTCCACAAACTATATCGATTCGGGAGAATCATATAATAGAAAGACTACACTTCTCGACACATATTTCTCCTCTAAAATTGCTAAAACCCTTCAACTGGATCTAGAGCCAACATCTATGAAAGAGTGCCTGAAGCACTCAGATTGGCCTAAATGGAAGGAGGCAATTGAGGCAGAACTGCACTCGCTTAATAAAAGATAGGTATTCTCTAAAGTAATACCTACTCCTCATAAAGTTTTCCCTGTGGGAGCTAAATGGGTTTTCGTTCGAAAAAGGAACAAAAATAATGAGGTGGTGAGATATAAAGCGAGGCTAGTAGCACAAGGGTTTACGCAGATACCCGGTATCGACTACGACGATACATATTCTCCTGTAATGAGTGGAATTACGTTTCGATACTTAATATCATTGGCAGTACAAATGAATTTATCAATGCAGTTAATGGATGTAGTGACCGCTTATCTATATGGATCACTCGATGTGGATATTTATATGAAAGTACCTGATGGACTTAAAATTCCGAATCCAAACATAAATCGCAACATGTATTGTGTAAAATTACAAAAGTCACTCTATGTCTTAAAGCAGTTGGGTAAAATGTGGTATAACCGGCTTAGTGAGTTTCTTATCCATAAAGGATAATCAAATAATGATGATTGCCTATGCGTTTTCATAAAGAAATCCTCAAAGGGATTTTGCATCATCTCAGTTTATGTTGATGACCTCAACATTATTGGTAACACAGCAGATATATCTGTAGCATGCAATCATTTAATGACGGAATTTGAGACGAAGGATTTGGGAAAAACCAAATTCTGCTTAGGTTTACAACTTGAGCACCTTTCCTCAGGAATACTCGTTTATCAGCCCACATATATTCAGAAAGTTTTGAAAAAATTCAATATGGATAAATCATATCCATCCAAAACACCCATGGTCGTCAGATCCCTTGATAGAGAAAAGGATCCCTTTAGACCTAGGGATGATAATGAAGATATATTGGGACCTGAGTTTCCATACCTTAGTGCCATAGGAGCACTAATGTACCTTGCTAATTGTACTAGACCAGATATTGCCTTCGCAGTAAATTTGCTGGCTAGACATAGTGCAGCTCCAACAAAACGCCATTGGGCTGGAGTAAAAAATATCTTCAGATATTTACAAGGTACTAAAGATCTTGGTTTATTCTATCAGAAAAAACAAGATGTGACTTGGACTGGCTATACTGATGCTGGCTATCTTTCTGACCCCCATAATGCTAGATCACAAACATGGTTTGTATTTTTATATGGTGGAACTGCTATTTCATGGAAATCCACAAAACAGACTCTTGTAGCAACTTCCACTAACCACTCTGAAATAATTGCATTATATGAAGCCTCACGAGAGTGTGTATGGTTTCTTAGAGTGATTAATCATATACAAACATCATGTGGTATCGGTTCATTAGAATCACCACCTATTATCAATGAGGATAATGCCGCATGTGTTACTCAAATGCATATGGGATACGTTAAAAGTAATATCACAAAACATGTTGCTCCAAAACTGTTCTTTCCTCATGAATTACAGAAAAATGGACAAATTAATATTTTGCAAACAAAGTCATGTGAAAATCTTGCAGATTTGTTCATGTCACATCCCAAGATTTGGAAATTGAGACTAGAATTTGTTTTGCATTTGCATGACATTCATGAGCATTGCATTGCATATTTGCATCAAGAAAAAACCCTAAATAGTATATGCCACTTTGCTCCTAAAGAGAATTAAATTGTCTTTATAAAAACCCACTGTTGCTAAGGCAGAGATTATTGCTAAATTATATCCTAAGAAGATTCAATGAATATTACAAAATTTTAGAAACAAAATTGAGCTCATTTGGAGCTATTATGAAAAAGTTATGGAATAAATACAAACAAATAAAAATATAAATAAAATGAAATATACAAATATTTATAATTTCACTACTTAAAAACTAGTAAAAATATTACAAATATGATCCTATAATAATCTATTCGATTTTAGAAAACTTTAGAAACAAGAATTATATCATTTGGAGTTTATATGCAAAAGATATGAGGAAAACACATAAATAGAAAATAGAAAAAAAAGAGAAAAAACTAACTGGGCCGGCCAAGGCAGCCGGCGGCCCAGCTACCGGAACGAACCAGCCAACCATGCCATGAAGAAGGATCGATCCCATGGGTGCTTTAAAAAGCGTGCAAAAATCAGTTTTCTAAACCTATCTCTATTCAAACTCTTATATCTTTTTATCTATAACTCCGAATCGACTTTTGTTTGTTTATACTTGTTCCCTACACCAAGACCTATCTCCCCATAATCTTAAACCTCCATATAAACTCGTGGAGCCACAGCGGTATGAGTTTTCCTTCTCGAAATCCCGAATCTACACATGCCCGAATATTGTTTCGTTTATTCACCCATCTAGACTTCGTTGTTTGCCTTCGGCTAAAACATGAAAGTTGTATATCTCGTCGAAATCTTTCAATCCCGACAAACCTCACCTCTTTTCATCCACCACGGCCGAAGAATTTTGCATCGCAATATTTCAAATATGACGGTGTAAATCCAAGATCTACTCACGCTCGTTTCTTCAAATCCAAATTCCTTTGGTGAGAAGGTAGGACTAATGATTCCTCACAACTTTCATGTTGTAAGTTTTTTAATTTGACCTACGGATTTGTCTCTCTAACACAGATCTATTTCTTGTCTATTCTGAGCCAAAAGCGGGTCAATCTCCTCTCCTAGCCACTGGATCTCATCCCGACGGTCAAGATTAGAGCTTATCAACGACGGGGTACGAGCCAACCAGATCTCGTCACGTATCAAGCCAAGTCAGCCCCGCGTCCCAGTCAGCATAGAATATTCCCAGGGAATATTCCCTGTAGATTTGAAATTAAACTTAATTTGCAGAAAATTGTATAAACTTGCAAAAATCATATAAAAAGATTCGTAGATCCAAAAATAGCAAATAATATATTAATGGATTCGGAAAAACGTGTAGAATATTAATATGAAATTTGATCTAACCTTTACAGTATGCGTTTACTGTAGTAATTTAATTAGGTTTAATGGTCTTTTAGGTTAATAAATTCATAGGAAATTATCTGTAAATCCGAAAAATACGAACAATATATAAAATTGAAGCTACTATAATGTAGATTTATAATATATGGTTAGATCCAGCCTTTGCGGAGTATTCACCCCGTAGTGATTTAATTAGTTTTAATGTCTTTAGAAATCATTAAATTTATAGTAAATTATTTGCATATCACAAAAATATAAGTAATATATCGATGGAAAGCTAGTTCCATGTAGATCATCAATATGCAAATGGTTCAGGCAAATACTCTAAGGTTTCGCAGCAATTAAATAAATAGATTAATGGCTTATTTATAGTATTAAAATCCTAGTAATTCGAGTGCTGCTTAGAAAATTACAAATAATATGTCCCTGGAATCACAATTCCGTGGAGATTACAGATATAATTTTAGTTTGATTTTTAGGCAACAGAAACCCTATAAATGATTTAAAACCCATTAAGCACTATTTAAATCATACAAAAAATATCTATAACTCCGATTAGGGTGAATCCAACGCCTACTGGTTCGTATTAACGTCCTCTATCTAGTAAACCCAAGAAACAAATTTAATTCAACAGTTAGAACAGGCGTTATGACAGAACTATTAAAAACCCTATATTGGCAAGTAATTATTAATAACAAGTACTCCATTGCATTAATTGGTCTCTTGCATGCATCATATACTTTAGTATTGTTTAGAGAACTAAAGTAACAATCATTGTGACTTATTATTGTCATGCATGCATTTGTTGCATTTGTTTGATCTCTATGTGCTATTGTTTATGTTGTATGCAATTGTTTGCTCGATAGATTGCGAGGAGTGCAATGTGTATGATTGCAACGAGTGCTTGAACGACTCCACCAACTATCAAGGCAAGTAGATGCTAATTGTTCATGATGGTGTCCTACTATTTTTTAATGCATTGTCGTGTATTTTGTAGATGCATGTGTAGGAAATTACTATCGTTATGCTATGTCCTATTATGTGGTAGGGCTTTCCTGTAGATGAGCCATCGTTAATAGATGTGCTTAGCCATGCTACGATGAACGAGGGCTGGATTACATCACTGAAGGTTGTTTCTAAATGTGTTGGTTTGCGAAAACTAAAAACAACTTAATCAATGAATCTCCTAGGTGTGATGGGATTGAAATTTTTGGTGGTATCATTGCGGAAAGGCACCCAGGTATCAAGAGAGAATGATTGGCTTCTTTATTTGGTAGCTTACGTTTACAACCATGTGCCCATAAGGGAATGGGCGGTTGGTTGGACTCAGTAGGTTGTGGTAACTCGAACCCACGTATCCAGAGATGTAGAATTTTGGTAGGTTGGACCGGTGCGTGTCGGGTTTGGGGAGCTACTTCCCGAACGGTCCCTTCTTGGACTTTTCCCTATCATCACCCAACATGAGAGTGGTGGTATGAGCTGGGCTGGCCAAGTCACATGGGTAAAGTGTACTAACCCCTGCAGGGTGTATAAACTAATCGATTAGCTGTGTCCTTGGTTATGGACATCTGAGTTGCTTGATATTGAGTTCATGACATGTTTCTCGCTTATTCTAATTTCATAATTGCTTTAATGTTGATGGGTTAATCTATTTGGGATATTTTTAAAGAAAATCAAAACTGTTTATGAAAGTAGGACTAAGGTGTTTGCAAATGCGAGCTAGCCACGGCCCCACTTGCCAAATATGCATGTAGATGTTAGCTCTATTGTCTTCTTTAATAGCTCTACTTGCCATACATTCCATGTATGGACCCTTCGCGGTTGCTATACTTCATGTTGCAGGTTATGATTCCGATTATGAGTGATCGACTAGGTTGCGATACTCCACTCAACAGTTGTTTGCCTGTGGCATAATTGAAGATGGAGCCTATCAATTGTTTATGCTTCCGTATGCTACTTGAATTTTAGCTAGCCTTGAGCTAAGCATTATTGTAATAATTGCAAATTCTAGATCAATTCATTATTTATGATGCACTGTTAAACTCTTTGGTATTCATATGTACTGTGTGTGTGGAAGTGAACCGATCCAGGGATTGGCACTATACACATGAACTCAGCCTTATCAGGCGAGGTTGTTACAGGATGGTGTCAGAGTAGTGCGTTGACTATAGGATCGTGACGTAGCAATGGATTAGGAATATCATAAGAAAACTATAAACACTATATCATTCTATATATTCTCTTCTTACACTTCTTTCTAGTATCTTTTTATCTTTTCAATTCTCATACTCTTCTCTTTTATGATATAGAAGGAAGAATCTCTCTAGCAATGAACTCAAAAACTTGTAACTATTAGATTCTTGTAATCCTTCATCTATATTTTCTAATCTTATCTTGTTCAAACTTGTAGATGAACACTTGTGCAAGTTCAAATATAGTTAGATGATGACCACCATATAGTTTGATATGATCTTGTTTAGATATAGCAATCGATTGTTGTAAGAACTTGTTTTATAGTTGATTTATTATATTTAGGTTGTGCTATTTGATACCTTCAAGTTCCAGAATATTTTTGTGAGATTCCATAATATATTAATGAAGGTTTTGATTAGAAATTCGTGATATTTTCGCTGCAGATTTCTGCTGAACCTGCTGTACTGTATGATTTTTCATATTTTTTTGGTAACTGGGAAAAATCTGAAAAATAGAATTTGGTGCGAAACTTCCTATACTATATGTACAAAAATTGGCTAAAATTCCTGATGAGTTTAAGGTACCCAGAAAAATTCGTGAACACTGCTGTAGTTTCAGGACAAACTCTGTCCATTGCTTTTATGATTGTAGGTTCACCCCCAAACAAATATTAGTTAATGAAAAACTATTTTGTGGATGGTATGCCACTAAAACAAAACTTCTGGAACATAAACAAAACTATTTTGGATTGAGTGTTGTTTGTGTTTATTGAGTGCTTGTGTGCTAATTGTGTGTTTCATATAGTTATGGGTAGTATTACTTCTCTAGTCTTTCTATCTATAACTCATCTATGCTACCCAAAACAATGCCACCATTAAACCATAGAGATTGGATCACATAAAATTTCCCACTATCTGGATTATATTGGATTCACATGACATAGTAGTAATAGTAGGCATAGATTGGATGGTTAAATAAGAAGCTCGGATAGTTGATGCACAACTTGATACTACACTCACAATCCTAGAGGAAGAAAGAACAAGTTATAGTTTATCAACTAGCCTTGGAGATGCCAAGTTTAATTTTCTTAAGGGGGTTAGCCTCGATAGCAACAGTCACACCTTGCTAGCCATTCCGAATCTCGGGACGAGATTCATCTTAAGGGGGTTAGTCTGTCACATCCCAAGATTTTGAAAATTGAGACTAGAATTTTTTTTTGCATTTGCATGACATTCATGAGCATTGCATTGCATATTTGCATCAAGAAAAACCCTAAATAGTATATGCCACTTTGCTCCTAAAGAGAATTAAATTGTCTTTATAAAAACCCACTGTTGCTAAGGCTGCGATTATTGCTAAATTATAGCCTAAGAATATTCAATGAATATTATAAAATTTTAGAAACAAAATTGAGCTCATTTGGAGCTATTATGAAAAAGTTATGGAATAAATACAAACAAATAAAAATATAAATAAAATGAAATATAAAAATATTTATAATTTCACTACTTAAAAACTAGTAAAAATATTACAAATATGATCCTATAATAATCTATTCGATTTTAGAAAACTTTAGAAACAAGAATCATATCATTTGGAGTTTATATGCAAAAGATATAAGGAAAACACATAAATAGAAAATAGAAAAAGAAAAAGAAAAAAACTAACTGGGCCGGCCAAGGCAGCCGGCGGCCCAGCTACCAGACCGAACCAGCCAGCCACGCCATGAAGAAGGATCGATCCCATGGGTTCTTTAACAAGCGTGCAAAAATCAGTTTTCTAAATCTATCTCTATTAAAACTCTTATATCTTTTTATCTATAACTCCGAATCGACTTTCGTTTGTTTCTACTTGTTCCCTACATCAAGACCTATCTCTCCATCATCTTAAACCTCCATATAAACTCGTGGAGCCACAGCGGTGTGAGTTTTCCTTTTCGAAATCCCGAATCTACACATGCCCGAATCTTGTTTTAGCCTCCGGCTAAAACATGAAAGTTGTAGATCTTGTCGAAATCTTTTATTCCCGACAAACCTCACCTTTTTTCATCCACCACAGCCGGAGAATTTCGCATCGCAATATTTCAGATATGACGGTGTAAATCCAAGATCTACTCGCGCTCGTTTCTTCAAATCGAAATTCCTTTGGTGAGAAGGTAGGACTAATGATTCCTCACAACTTTCATGTTGTAAGTTTTTCAATTTGACCTACGGATTTATCTCTCTAACACAGATCTATTTTTTGTCTATTCTGAGCCAAAATCGGGTCAATCTCCTCTCCTAGCCACTGGATCTCATCCCGACGGTCAAGATTAGAGCTTATCAATGACGGGGTACGAGCCAACCAGATCTCGCCACGTGTCAAGCCAGGTCAGACCCGCGTCCCAGTCAGCATAGAATATTCCCAGGGAATATTCCCTGTAGATTTGAAATTGAAGTTAATTTGCAGAAAATTATATAAACTTGCAAAAATCATATAAAAAGATTCGTAGATCCAAAAATAGCAAATAATATATCAATGGATTCGGAAAAACGTGTAGAATATTATGACATTATATCTAACCTTTATAGTATGTGTTTACTTTAGTAATTTAATTAGTTTTAATGGTCTTTTAGATTAATAAATTCATAGGAAATTATCTGTAACTCCGAAAAATATGAACAATATATCAAATTGAATCTACTATAAATTATATTAATAATATTTGATTGGATCCAGCCTTTGCGGATTATTTACCCCGTAGTGATTTAATTAGTTTTAATGGCTTTATAAATCATTAAATTCATAGGAAATTATTTTCATGTCACAAAAATATAAATAATATACCGATGGAAAGCTGGTTCCATGTAGATCATCAATATGCAAATGGTTCAGGCAAATACTATAAGGTTTTGCAGCAATTAAATAAATAGATTAATGGCTTATTTAGAGTATTAAAATCCTAGTAATTCGAGTGCTGCTCAAAAAATTACAAATAATATGTCCTTGGAATCACAATTCCGTGGAGATTACAGATATAATTTTAGTTTGATTTTTAGGCAACAGAAACTCTATAAATGATTTAAAACCCATTAAACACTATTTAAATCATACAAAAAGATCTATAACTCCGATTAGGGTGAATCCAACGCCTACTGGTTCGTATTAACGTCCTCTATCCAGTAAACCCAAGATCGACAGTTAGAACAGGCGTTACAACAGAACTATTAAAAACCCTATATTGGCAAGTAATTATTAATAACAAGTACTCCATTGCATTAATTGGTCTCTTGCATGCATCATATACTTCAGTATTATTTAGAGAACTAAAGTAACAACCATTGTGACTTATTAAATTGTCATGCATGCATTTGTTGCATTTGTTTGATCTCTATGTGTTATTGTTTATGTTGTATGCAATTGTTTGCTCGATAGATTGCGAGGAGTGTAATGTGTATGATTGCAACGAGTGCTTGAACGACTCCATGAACTATCAAGGCAAGTAGATGCTAATTGTTCATGATGTTGTCCTACTATTTTTCAATGCATTGTCGTGTACTTTGTAGATGCATGTGTAGGAAATTACTATCGCTATGCTATGTCCTATTATGTGGTAGGGCTTTCCTGTAGATGAGCCACCGTTGGTAGATGTGCTTAGCCATGCTATAATAAACGAGGGCTGGGTTATATTACTGAAGGTTGTTTCTAAATGTGTTGGTTTGCGAAAACTAAAAACAACTTAATCAATGAATCTCCTGGGTGTGATGGGATTGAAAATTTTGGTGGTATCATTGCGGAAAGGCACCCAGGTATCAAGAGAGAATGATTGGCTTCTTTATTTGATAGCTTACGTGTACAACCATGTGCCAATAATGGAATAAGCGGTTTGTTGGACTCAGTAGGTTGTGGTAACTTGAACCCACGTATCCAGAGATGTAGAATTTTGGTAGGTTGGACCGGTGCGTGTCGGGTTTGGAGAGCTACTTCCTGAACGGTCCCTTCTTAGAATTCTCCCTATCATCACCCAATATGAGAGTGGTGGTACGAGCTGGGCTGGCCAAGTCACATGGGTAAAGTGTACTAACCCCTGCAGGGTGTATAAACTAATCGATTAGCTGTGTCCCCTGTTATGGACATCTGAGTTGCTTGATATTGAGTTCATGACATGTTTCTCTCTCATTCTAATTTCCTAATTGCTTTAATGTTGATGGGTTAATCTATTTGGGATCTTTTCAAAGAAAATCAAAACTGTTTATAAAAGTAGGACAAAGGTGTTTGCAAATGCGAGCTAGCCACAGCCCCACTTGCCAAATATGCATGTAGATGTTAGCTCTATTGTCTCCTTTAATAGCTCTACTTGCCATACATTCCATGTATTGACCCTTCGGGGCTGCTATGTTTCATGTTGCAGGTTATGATTCTGATTATGAGTGATCGACTAGGTTGTGATACTCCACTCAACAGTTGTTTGCCTGTGGCACAATTGAAGATGGAGCCTATCAATTGTTTATGCTTCTGAATGCTACTTGAATTTGAGCTAGCCTTGAGCTAAGCATTATTGTAATAATTGCAAATTATGGATCAATTCGTTATTTATGATGCACTGTTAAACTCTTTGGTATTCATCTGTACTGTGTGTGCCAGTGAACCGATCCAGGGATTGGCACTATACACATGAACTCAGCCTTATCAGGCGAGGGTGTTACAGTTCACTAAGTCTTTACCAACATCTGCATTTCAAAAATGCATTCATGGCATTGGTATGAGACGACTTTGAAATTTGCAAAGTTCAGGGGGAGAAATCTCCTAAGACTGAACTTAGTATTTATCATCCGATAACAATATATTGTACTCTTTCCATATGAGATCTCCAGCAGATTTCTCATATAGGTTTTAATGATACAATTACTATACCAACGGTATATTGGATTCATATATTTCTCCCTATGTTTTTCTTGTAGGATTTTGGAGACATGGATTAAACAAGAACGAGTTTGTACAAGAATAAGGACGATCAAGACTTCATGTACTTTAGAACCTATGGAGAATTTCAAGACATAGAAGCCTTGAAAACAGCATTGTCCAAGGGAGAGTGTTAGGAATTAATTAGCGTTAAATATATTAGTTAACAGATTCCTGGAATATGCTAAGCAACGGTTAGCATCTTTAGATTTTGTCCAACTGTTGTAGTAGCGAACCATCACTGTGTCTTTTAGAAAAGACGCCAAACATTGTAACCGACATTGTAAAGCACCTGTTGGGGACTATAAATACCCCACCGTCACAATCAATAGAATCACTCATTCGCTTCATTCTCTGTGTATCTCTTCAATAGTAAGCAGAATGTGCATAGGATAGCGTTTGGTTTTCAAATACGCTATAGCGATGCTAAAATGGCAATGGCAAAATAGCATGTTATTTATTTCCTTGATTTTAACAGACAGACTCTTTTGTTTTCATTTTCTCTATCCCCATGTCAGTAAATTTCCCACATGGTTTCTTTTACATACAGCTGACTAGATATGATTGTACTCCCTTCATCCAAAAATAAGTGTATTTCTAATCTTGTCCTAAATCAAAATTAGTAAAGTTTGACTAACTTTATAGAAAAACGTAACAATATTTATAACTCTAAATTGGTATTAGTAGATATATTTTTAAGTTTAGTTTCATAATATATCATTTTGATATAATATATGTTGCTATATTCATCTATAAAGTTGGTCAAAATTTATAATTTTTGACTTAGATAAAAGTTAAAAGTACACTTATTTTGACTTAGATAAAGTTAGAAGTACACTTTTTTACGATCGGAGGGAGTACATGCACTAATAGAATCAAATTGACTTTGTACCTTAGGATCCGGTTTTTTTTTGTCCAGGTCTGAACGGAGCGGAATGCGCCGTCCACCCAGGCGTCCGTGTGGGTGTGTCGTGAAGTCGGCCGGGCACCTCTCAAACACGTACGACGGTACGATTTAGCTTTGCTTCGCCACGAAGGCACACACGTGGCACCAAAGCGCCTGCCCACGTCGTCCCACGCAAGCACCTAGCGAGGTCCCACCCCTACCCTACGTGTTAGTAAAGCCATATCCTGTCGGATCTGAAGCTGGCTTGCAGTTGCCGAGGCCTCGAACCCTCGCGCGCGTCGACAAAACGGAATGTGGCGAATCATCACCAGACCACCGATTCGGATGCGCCCGAGATGGCCGACACCGCCAACGATCTCCATGCACCACGGCCGATGGTGATGCAATACCGCTGCCGCCGACGATCAGCAAAACCGCCTCGCGCTGCACACAGATCATGCATGCCGCATATATATCATCTGGCTCCGAGCAGCACCATCGATCGATCTCTGGCTCTATCATCTCCAAGTCATCATCTCGACCACCGGACAAGGGTGTTGATGGACAGCGAGGTACCGGAGTATCTGGCCGGCGGAGTCAGCCGCGACCGCGACGGCTCGCTGCGCGCGCTCGACGACTACTACCTCACGTGAGTACAATTCCGTTTTGTGCATTGCTCAGGCCGGAATGTGCTCATGGCCCAACTTTCCAGCCATGAGCTGCTCGAGCTTCTGAACCATGGCGACGCCGGCGCCGGGAGCTCCGAGCAGCACGGCGCCTTAGTCGACGAAAAGCGCTCGCTGAACCTTCCTGCAAGAGAGGTCGCGGGCGAGGCTGAGATGGCGTCGTGGCTCTGCCAGGTCTTCCAACAGGAGGCATCTAACCCACCGATCACCGCGACGACCAAGTCCGAGGGAGAAACCACGATGCGCGGTAGCAGCGGCGGCAGTGGGCACTTCCGCGATGCTGCGTCTGCCGGCACGCCGGCGGACGAAAGGCCACGCCCACGGAGCAGCGGCCGGAGAAGATCTGGTTCGGGAAAGGCCGCGGAGCAGGTGCGTACCTTAGGCAGGCATGCACATATATATACAGGCATGTGTATTTGATGAATTTTGCATGTGTGCATGCACGCAGAGGCGACGGGACAAGATCAACGATAAGATGAGGACTTTGCAGCAGCTGATGCCCAGGTGCAGCAAGGTATGTACTGTACTCTCTGCACTAGTTCGTAATTTACGAATAAGTGCTGACTGTATCTTAATTAAACTTCTCCAACTTGTAAGAAAAAACAAGTATACATGAATATTTATTTTTTGGCAACTAATAATATATCTTCCAGTATATAGTGACTAGATTAACTAGTAATATTACTTCAAAAAAAAGATCAACTAGTAATATGGCAAAAATATTTGATATCCCAAGTAAAATTGTTTCATAATATTTATCTGATTTCTTTTTCACCGGCAAGCCATGATTACAAACTACAGTTCAAATATTGTATTCCGGACCATGAAAATAGGACACAGCTGCTTACATCATTTCCGACCTAAAGGTGGAGCATACATGCATGCCTTAAGGAGTTTTGACCTACATGAACATGATAGATCTATGGTTTTTCATAGACCGACAAGGTTTCGACGCTAGATGAGGTCATCCAGTACGTGAAATTACTCCAGCACCAACTGCAGGTATTACACACACAAAGCTCCTTAATTGATAAAATCATTCTTTTGCACTTTTTCTTATTCAAGATTTATTAAAGGTTCCAAAAAGAAATCTAGTCATTTTAAATTGCACATTACCACGCACTAAAAGTTACAGTCCTAAGTTTTTTTTTTCCGAAAAGGGTGCAGCCACATGTATGTGCAGTTCTTATCATGATACATGGAATGAGTTTTTTTTTAATTGTACATGTAATGAGTTGACACAGAAGTTAGCAAAATCTGACAGCCTGATAAGTTTCAAGTCAACATAAAAATAGTATCCTCCACATCTAACTTAATGCATCAACATAACGTGACGTACGGTGCGAAGAGTACATACCTAGCTACACGCCTAGCCTATGAACCGTTGAATTTTCTTCATTAGCTCATGTATCCCTTGAGTTTTGTGCCATGCCGCCCGCTGCTGATTCATTTCATTCTGCAGGTGCTGTCTGCAAGCGGGTACCCGATGCCCCTTCTGCCGCCGCCAGGGGTGGCGCCACCGTCATGCATGCAACGAGCTGCAGGAGATGCCCCGGGCGGGCCGGCACTGACGCCGGCCCCGGTGATCCTCCCTCCGTACCCGTTTGTCCCGGCGGTGTTCACCTGCCCTTACCACGGCAACAGCACGCCGCCGCCGCAGTATCGTTATCCAGTTGGATCTGGATCGGCCACGCAGAACCTTGCACACACCCCGAACGACCTCGCCGTGCCGAGCCACAGGTAAAGCAGGTTCAGTTCGCGCGTGATCAGCACACACTTCGATCTGACGGCTGACCTGCACGCAAATGCTGGCGTGCATTCTTCTTTGACTGTCCGTGCTTGTTTTCTCATGCGACGCAAGAGAGCCAGAAATGACGTGTCACGCGTGGGCGATCGACGGAATATGTATTGCGCAGTTAGAAAAAAGTTGTGTATAGTAGTATGCAGGTATCCGGAGAAGAAAACGTAAGTAGAATTATGGATCGGAGGAAAGATGTTGCGCTTGCTCGCCGTGAATGCAGTGTGTATTGTCCTTCTCTTTTTTGAATATATCAGGAACTGAAGTTTCACTAAAACCGGTAAAATTGAAGTCGCTGCTTTTGAAACACTCCAGGTAAATGCTGACTCAACCTATGAGCACAACCGCCATTTTTTTTTTTGAAATGGGTGTTTTATCTTTACTATTAAATGAAAGTTGGCGATGGTAGGTCGTCTCGACAAGTTTGACATCAAACACTGGAAGCATCTAAGCCGTTCGATTCAGATCAACAGGATTCGCTCGATTATTACCCACACATGCCACTGCGCATAACACGCCCAAAATCCCCTTCGCCCTCTCCCTGTTGCACACGAGGCCGCCGCCACCCCTTCAATGGCACCTCATCCCCTGTGGTCTACGCCTCGGCCACACCCTCTCCTCCGGCGGCTCCATCGCGTGCCTTGGCTGACCTCCACCGTTCTCTTTCCGCACATTTGACTGTTCTCCTCGTTCTCTCGCTCGATCCGGAAAAAAGAAGACGCATCGCTCGTTCTCTCAGTCCAGAAAAAAGGAGTAGACCAACGTGATGCTTCTTGCTAGGAGCAGCTGTAGCTTGGTGCACACGACCTGCTATGTGTTACGAGTATTATCTTTTATCTACAGTGGTTAAACAAAAGTGAAACAATTGCAACCTGGATAAAATATAAGCAAAAGTTGTGGGATCATGGTGATCACCATTTTTTATATGCACGGTTCTTTTCTACTTGTGAGATTCTTCTAATCATTTTGCTTGTTTCCGATATCATGGATATATTAGTTACAGTATATAGTGGCAACTAAAGAACTTGATCGATACTAGGATATGGATTTCATCAGATGATTAGAATCACATTTAGAATTTTGGTATTATAGATATCTTAGTTTATTTTTTTGTAAAGATGAAGTGCACCATTCTATGTGGTATTTTTTCTTCAGAGACATGGACTGAAACCCTGTTTGATCAGCCATGGATGCCTCTAAACAGCTAGAGGTAATAACATCGTATATGTGGTATTTATGTTTTGAGTCAGATATATTCATACTACATATATAGATAGAACCCTATAATTTTGGATAGGTGGTTATGCATTATGTGTCTATCCATAGATGGAGTAATTTGCTTTTTTTCTTAAATATCTAATTTTTTTGAGATGGATCTTTCAAACAATCCTTTTTCTTGTTTTAGTACAGATTTTATATTAGGATGGATAAAAGTGTTCCCACAAAAAAAGGATGGAGAAAAGGTGTTGTATTTATTTTAATAATTACATAAAAAAAGATCGTCAAAGTGAGCAACCTTTTCTAGACAGTTTTATTATGGAATCATGAATTGATGATTAATGATGCCACTTGTGCAGGTGAGAAAGAAAGCAAGGGTTGAAGATTATGTTGTTCGGATAGATTCGAGATGGCTGCCCTCAATTTATCGACAAGGGCAACAACGAGCATATCCACCCAGACGTCAAGCCAAGTCCTCCGGTATTCCATTTTAGAAGATTGAAAACCAAAGATATGCCACTTTGGCCTCACACTGTTTGGGTACTTGCCCCCTAAGTACTTCAAGCACAACAAGATCAGCGACAAGACTGACGTGTATGCCTACGGCATCATCCTGATCGAGCTTGTCTTTAGGAAGAAGCCGGTGGGCTCATGCGACCCAAAGGGCTATGTGATTTGAGACAACAAACATTTCTCCTTTGTTTCGTAGGATAGGATTATGTTCTTGCTAGGTTGATAGTTAGGCGCATGATCTTGAGTTGTTAGCAAGGCGTGGTCTCGCTGAAGCCAAGTTTTTGTAAGATTCTGTATGTGTCCTAAGAGAAGATAATAAAAGCTGGACATCTATCCAACTAAAAGAGGTTGTTTCTATTTTTCCAAGCTAATGAAAAAACAACAGAACGAATGTGCAGACTGCAACATGAAGAGTCCAACGATCAGAAGCTCTACAATTAGTCGACTGATGAAGGTTTGCAACTTTGCATGCTTTTAACGGTTTATGTACTCTCCAATGTTCAACATCTGTTTTTACCTACTTTTATTACTTTGAACAGATATGTCTTAATTTTTTCTATTTTTTAGTTTGTCGGGGATCCGTAAAGTGTAGGTCTGGCATGGAAGTTCGTGATAACTATATGTTTTTAAACCAATAAATTAAGTAGAGGGATATAATGATTGAATTCATTCATGGTATTCTTGCATTGCTTGATTAATTATTTAGCATCTCGTGTCTTACATTGTGGTCTCTAGATTTCATCGCCTTGATCGACACTATTGCTAGCAAATGTCTGGGTCATATTTTCATGTTTAATATTAGTTTATGGTATCAACATCTGACTTTCTTTGTGTGATTGGCATTTCTCCTTAACTTCTCAAGGGACGGAGGGAGATCAAATGAGATGGCTTTCACGTTCGTCTTCCACGTCAGTCCGTAAGCATTTTCCGTAACTTTTTTCTATATCTTACAATTAAAAAAATAACTAACTATGATCTATGGCGATACAAATCTCTCTCAATGTGCGTACAACTGAACATAGTATTGAGTTTCTAACATCTTAGAGCCTCCGAAACTTACAATATTAGTTTAAAGAAACATGTACAATACTCATTGAGACGATGAACTTTCCCTTGCTATCTCATGATCTCAGGATACCACAACAACACAACCAACATATAAAACTTGTTGTAAAAACGTGTAGCGGTGATCTCGTCCATCTAACATCAGCTCATGATGACACATGTAATGGTAGTTGCGGGCCAATTCTTAATAGAGCATGATGTCGTGCATTGTCGCAACCGATGATAGAATAATTGGATTTTTGCAAATATACGGTAGCATGCAACATGTAAATTAAAACACAAACTAAAATCATTTAAATCTAAGGACACCAACGAACTGAATTTTCTGGATTAATAAAAGTGAAGAGTCATATATTAGGTAAGCATTTGTAAGATCACTCATTACTTTAAATCTAGCAACTCATTCTCGCGGGGCCTTTGCTAATTTGGTGTTTCTACATAATTGGTATCGTAAGGGGAGCCACAAGACATGGAGGAGCTATAGTGAGTAACCAGTTCAGAAGGAGGATTAAACATGTAACATTTTCTAATTAGAATTTTCTAAGCATCACTAAGCTAGATTTGAAGAGTGTGTGGAGGTAATCGTGTTGCAAATTAATTAGTCTCCCTATCCAATTTTTTATTTTTGTTCTCCTGATCCTTCTGCTCTGATCGTGTTTGCAAATTAATTAGTCTTCATGTCCAAACAGTCAAAGATTTGAAATGTCGTTCCTCTTTCATATTTGCTCTTCTCATGGATCATACCGGGGCTTTTGCCTCTATCTTCTGAGATGATTAGTAGCACTTGTGTTGTTATTTCTAACTCTAATATGTGTATTTCTCTTAAGGACAGAAGCTGAAGCCATATAATTGTAGAAGAAGCTAGCTAAGTGGAAGACATCATGTGCTCAATCAGGATACTCCAAGGATTGATTTTTTGGTGTTATACTTGAGATTTAGTTCCATATTTGAAGTGGAAATGAACAAACTTCCAATGACATATGTTCGGAACTTATTTCTGCAAATTATATGAAATCTTATATTAACTAAATTATGATATTCGTGGTCTCGACAACTGTGGTATTTCACTTGAACTATTGGATGTAGAGATTAATTTTCTTACCGCACAGGAGAACACACGTGATCAAATTTCCATTATTAACAATCCCTTATTTACTATTGGTGTTAGGGTGATGCACAAGGTGAGAACACACAAATTTGATTGAAGGAGGAAGATGTAAATTGTGTTCTAGCCAAGGTTTTTGTTCCCGGATAAAAAAGTATGTGCTGAGGGTCGTCGATATTTCAAGTTACTGGAAAATTCCAACCATTTACCGACTAAACTTATTCAGACAAATTTTGAATTCATTTTTTCCTATCCGGATTAGTAAAGCTTTTAACATTGTTGTTCTACAAAAGCAATGTTGGTACACTGGTACCTACCCGGTGCAACTTCCTCTAGAACTCTATTCTAACGAATTTTGAATTCAAATTTCCCTAGCTGTATTAGTAAAGCTTTTAACACTGATGTTCTACGAAACCGATGGTGCACTGGTACCTACCCAGCACAACATCCTCGAGGACCCCGTTGGCTACCTTTGTTTGTTGCATTATTTTTAAATTTTACATCTCAAAAACAAAAACCCGAGAGACAAAATCTAACCGTGCACCTCGGTTATGCATAAGCACGGCACTACCACCGATTGTGGTTGTCCAATGTAGAATTACAAACCGCAACACCCTATTTTACTCTACACATCAGTGTTCAAATCTAAATTTTTAAAAACCTTTGGTAAATTTTGTTCGATAATGCGGTTTACTGACGAGGGTTTTGGAAACCGGGTGGTAACCAAGTTTAGCGACTGGTAACCAAAACGCTTGGATAGGAACACATGCAAGAGGGACTACACATACTGAAGTGGGGTTTGTCGCTGATTCTATAACAGCAACAACTATAGTAAAATAAAACAAAACAATATTCTTACAATTTTTTTAATATATCTAATTTTTTAGCCATAGCAACGCACGGGCATTCAGCTAGTTACTTATTAAAATAACGATTACACCCGACTTCTACGTAGCTAGGAACCGATAATCCACAAAGAGTAAAAACAAGAAAATTAGGCCAACAATACAACAAACACTGTTTTAGTAAAATGCCTAGAGCTATGGAGGATCAATTCTCAGATCACGTGGCCATTCATGTTGGAAAAAAATCTCTCGCCAAAGATAAGGAAGCTGCACCTTTACTCGCTCGAATTAGAGAAAAAGGGTAAGTAACAGCTTTTTTTTCAATAGTAAGCAGGAAATGCGTGAAGCCAGCCTTTGGTGCCTCATTTCTATATGTCCAAACTCAAACGAATACGGGTTTGGTGCCAGGTTAAGAGTGGAACTGCGTGGCTCAAACGACAACCTTTTTCGGTTAAGAAGACTCCCGGAATAGAATAGAGGTATTAGACAAATGCAAACTCTTTGGAACTACATGTGATATTGAATCTAATATAGATCCACACATGCCTTGCACTCCACACGAAAGAAAAGTCATAACCCTATTTGATTGCAAAATGAAAATGTGGGGATCTAAAGAATGTACATGTTAGGTGATTCAATCGCGTACACCCATCCGCAAATAAGTCTCAAAACTCCACTAGTTGTAGAGTAGTCCATAAGCAAAGAGTAGTCGTGGTACGATAAATAACCAGCAAGTTAGAAGACAATTTATTATTAAAAATTTGTCATTTCAACATAGCCATAGAGACAAAATAATGACAAGCACTCCCGACCTAAACAAAGTTCTGTATTTATCCTTGATTCTTTACAACCAGTTATCAAATACATTGGCAACCGAATATGGAGGAGATAAACCAGATGCTACTTGGATGATTGACCATATAGAGCGAGCGAATTTATACTGAAAGAATAAATGCCGGATTCTATCCTCCCGATGACAAAAAACGCATTGTGTACCTTCATGGCAATTCCCCTTCATAAGATTATATTTTGTAAGAATAACCCCCTTACGAAGATACCATGCAAATATCTTTATCTTAATCGGTATCTTCATCTTCCAGATTTTACTATTATCATCAATCGGAATATCAGGTTGTATCAAAGCCTTATATATTGAGTCAAATGAAAATTTACCACTTCCTAATAATTTCCATTTAAACTCATCCACACCATCCGTCAACTGTATCATGTATAATCGTAATAAGAGATTATTCCAAGATACTAATCGAGGGCTGGTGAAATCTCCCCTGAAAGACATATTCGGAGGATTAGTTTTCATTACTATGGAAAGTGTATCTCCATGATGCTTCGCAATTAAATAAAAAGCTGGATATTGTTCGCGAAGAGTAGTGTGGCCAAGCCACCTATCTTACTAGAATCTAATTAGTGGTCCATCCTTGATATTAAAAGCATCAAATCAGAAGAAATTCTTTCTGTACGCCATGAGTACAGTGTAGGGGGTCGTAGCATGGAAAATAAAAAATTTCTACCGCATGCATACAAACAAGCCAAGATCTATCTACTAGATTATAGCAACGAGTCGATTAGAGTACTCACCCTCGAAGATTCCAAAGCGGTTAACGAAAGTAGATTCTCGTGGGTGATGTAGTCGTACACTTGCCGATCTCAAGATCGCGTAGACAATCCTTCCGGCGCTGCGTTCCGGCAGCGCTTCCGCAGTCGGTCACACGTTCGGTACTCGATGAAGACCTTCCTCTCCCTTGTTCCATCAGGCAGCGGAGGTTGTAGTTCTCCCCTCGCGATTCCGGCAGCACGGCGGCGTGGTGTCAGAAGTAGAGGGAAGATCCCACAGGGCTTCGCCTAAGCCGGTGTGAGTTATGGTGGATCTAGGGTTTCCGGAGATTTAGGTTTAGAAGGCCGAAGAGGAGGAGGTGGTGTCAGCGGCGGCTAGGGCGACGGCGGCGTGCGGCGGTGGCGCGACACGGGTGGGGGGGGCTGGTTGTGTGTTCTTTGGTGTAGTCATCCCCCTCTATTTATGAGAGGGAGGGAGGCTTGGGAGAGGGGAGTTTGAATCCATACCCAAACCCAAGTTGGATAGAAGGAAGGACTCTTTCCTTCTTTCACTAGGAAACCATTGTTCCAGTTTGACTTTTCAAATCTCCCTTTTGACTTTTAATTTAGAGCTTTATTTCTCTCTCGCTAATGCCCAACCAAAATGACTTAGGACATGATCCAATCATTCCACTTACCCATGACACATTCATGGACCATTCCCCTTTCGGTCTGGTGAACCTTCTAGACCCTTCTAGAACCTCTCCGATGAAAAACATCGAAATCATTCCCGAACTCCAGAATTAGACTTTCCTTCTATGAATCTTATTCTCCGGACTATTTCGGATCTCCTCGTGATATCCCAGATCCCATCCGAGACTCCGAACAACATTCGATATCCCTACTTACATTCCATATCTACTAAACAACATCGAATCCTTAAGTGTGTCTCCCTACGGTTCGTGAATTATGCGGACATGCCCAAGACACTTCTCCGATCAATAACCAATAGAGGAATTTGGAAATTCATATGGATCCCACATATTTCTATGATTACTTTGCGATCAAATGAACCACTTAAATACGATACCAATTTCCCTTTGTCTCGCGATAGTTTACTTATCCGAGGTTTGATCGTCGGTATCTCTGCATACCTAGTTCAACCTCGTTACCGATAAGTACTCTTTTCTCGTTCCCGTGATATGTGATCCCTTGTGAGCCAGTCACATGCTTGCAAGCTAATTGGATGGAATTCCACCGAGAGGGCCCAGAGTATATCTATCTGTCATATGGATGGAAAAATCCCACTCTTGATCCATGTGCCTCAACACATACTTTCCGAACAATCAATGCCACCTTTATAGCCACCCAGTTATGGTGTGGTGTGTTTGATGTCATCAAAGCATCCTTCCGGTGATAGTGATTAGTATGATATCATAGTCGAAGGAATTAGGTTACTATGTATCAGAAAGCTTATAGCAAACGAACTATTGAAATGACTATATCTTTATGCTACACTTATCTACAGGAGTATGTCCATCATACCATTCTCCTAATGATATGATCTTGTTGTCAATAACATCTCAATGTTCATGATCGGGAAACCACGATCATCTATCAACCAACAAGCTAGTATTACAAAGAGGTTTTACTAGGGACTCTAATTTAGTTTACAAATCACACAAGTATTAATGTTTCCGGTTAATACTATTATAGCATGAATGTAAACATTTACCATAAACACAAAGATATAACAATAACCACTTTTATTATTGCCTCTAGGGCATATCTCCAACAGTCTCCCACTTGCACTAGAGTCAACTAATCTAGATTTACATGGTAATATACCGAACACCCATGGCGGTTTGGTGCTGGTCATCTTTTGCCCTCGGGAGAGGTTTAGTCAACGGATCCACCACATTCAGATCTGTGTGTACTTTTCAAATCTTTATGTCACCATCTTGGACATGCTCTCGAATAGCGTGAAAACGTAGCTTGATGTGCTTCAGCTTCTTGTGTGACCTTGGTTCTTGCACATTGGATATGGCGCCTATGTTATCACAATAGATAGACATTGGGTCCAGCTTACTTGGAACCACACCAAGCTCTGTAATGAACTCCTTCATACATATCGCCTCTTGTGAAGTCTCTAAAGCAACTATGTATTCCGATTCAGTTGAAGATCTCGCCACAACGCTTTGCTTTGCACTCCTCCAGCTAACTGTTGCACCATTCAAAATAAATACGTATCCAGATTGCGATTTAGAATCATCCGGATCGGTGTTCCAACTAGCATCAGTGTAACCATTAACAACGAGTTGTTCATCACCTCCATAAGAAAGAACCATATCCTTAGTTCTTCTCAAGTACTTAAGGATGTTTTTGACCGCTGTCCAATGATCCACTCCTGGATCACTTTGATATCTGCTAGTCAAACTAACAGCATATGCAATGTTGGGTCTAGTACATAGCATGGCATACATAAGAGATCCTATGGTTGAGGCATAGGGAGTCTTACTCATCCTTTCTCTAAGTTCTGCCATTGCAGGACTTTGAGTTTTACTCAAGGTCATATTGGGAAACATGGGCAAGAACCCTTTCTTGCTATCTTCCATTCCAAACCTCTTTAGAACTTTGTCCAAATATGTACTCTATGACAATGATATTAGGCGTATTGATCTATATCTATAAATCTTTATGCCTAATATGTAAGCTGCTTCGCCAAGATCTTTAATTGAAAAACTATTATTCAAATAATCCTTGACACTATTAAGAAGGTCTACATCATTCCCAATCAACAATATGTCATCTACATATAGTATTAAGAATGCTACAGAGCTCCCACTCACTTTCTTGTAAATACAAGATTATCCATAAGTTTGTATAAAACCAAAGCTTTTGATTACCTTATCAAAACGTTGATTCCAACTTCGGGATGCTTGTTTCAATTTATAAATGGACTGTTGAAGTTTGCATACCTTGTTAGCATCTTTAGGATCGACAAAACCTTTGGGTTGTACCATATACAACTCTTCATCAATGTCTCCATTTAGGAACGCCATTTTGACATCCATCTGCCATATCTCATAATCATAATATGCAGCGATTGCTAACAAAATCCTCACAGACTTTAGCTTCGCTACCGGTGAGAAAGTCTCATCGTAGTCAACTCCTTGAATTTGTCGAAACACTTTTGCGACAAGTCAAGCTTTATAGACAGTAACATTACCATCAGCATCTGTTTTCTTCTTGAAAATCCATTTGTTCTCGACAGCCTTCCGGCCATCCGTAAGTCCACCAAAGTCCATACTTGGTTTTCGTACACATATCCAATCTCGGATTTCATGGCTTCTTGCCATTTATTGGAATCTGGGCTCGTCATCACTTCCTCATATGTCGCAGGGTCATCGGTGTTGTCCACCAACATGACACTCATAGAGGGATCATACCAATCAGGAGTTGTACGAGTTCTCGTTGACCTGCGAGGTTCCGTAGTTACTTCAACCGAAATTTCATGATCAACATCATTAGCTTCCTCTCTTATTGGTGTAGGCGCCACAGGAACTACTTACGGTGCTGCGCTACTCTCAAGTTCGAGAGAAGGTTCAACAACCTCGTCGATTTCTACATACCTTCCAGTCACTTCTTTCAAGAGAAACTCCTTCTCTAGAAAGGATCCATTCTTAGCAACGAAGATTTTGCCCTCGGATCTATGATAGAAGGTATACCCAATAGTTTCCTTCGGGTATCCTATGAAGATGCATTTTTCCGCTTTGGGTTCAAGCTTGTCGGGCTGTAACTTCTTTACATAAGCTTCGCAACCCCAAAACTTAAGTAACGACAATTTAGGTTTCTTCCCAAACCATAATTCATACGGTGTCGTTTCAACAGATTTAGATGGTGCCCTATTTAAAGTGAATGCGGCTGTTTCTAATGCATAACCTCAAAATGATAGCGGTAAATCTGTAAGTGACATCATAGAACGAACCATATCTAAGAGAGTTCGATTACGACGTTCGGACACACCATTATGTTGTGGTGTTTCCGGCAGTGTCAATTGTGAAAGTATTCCGCATTTCTTCAAATGCTCGCCAAACTCGTAACTTAGATATTCACCTCCACGATCAGATCGTAGAAATTTAATCTTCTTGTTACGTTGATTCTCTACCTCACTTTGAAATTTCTTAAACTTCTCGAAAGTTTTGGACTTATGTTTCATGAAATAGATATACCTATATCCACTCAAGTCATCCGTGAAGGTAAGAACATAACGATAACCACCGCGCGATGCTACACTCATTGGGCCACACACATCGGTATGTATGATTTCCAATAAGTCCGTAGCTCGCTCCATCTCCATCATACCAGAAAATGGAGTCTTAGTCATTTTACCCATCAGACATGCTTCACATCTTTCAAGTGATTCGAAATCAAGTGATTCAAGAAGTCCATCGGAATGGAGTTTCTTCATACGCTTCACTCCAATGTGACCAAGACAACAGTGCCACATATAGGTCGAGTTATCGCTCAATTTCAAACGTTTAGCTTCAATATTATTAATATGTGTATTACTACAATCGAGATTCAATAAGAATAGACCATCTATCAAAGGCGCATGTGCATAAAACATATTACTCATATAAATCGAACAACCATTATTCTCGAATTTAAACAAGTAACCGTCTCGCAGTAAACATGATCCGGATATAATGTTCATGCTCAACGCAAACACCAAATAACAATTATTTAAGTATAAAACTAATCCCGATGGTAGATGAAGAGGTTGTGTGCCGACCACGTTCACATCAACCTTTGATCCATTTCCAACGCGCATCGTCACCTTGTTCTTCGCTAGTTTCCGTCTATTCTGTAGCACCTGTTTCGAGTTACAAATGTGAGCAACCGAACCAGTATCAAATACCCAGGCACTACTACGAGTACTAGTGAGATACACATCAATAACATGTATATCGGATATACCTTTCTTCTTGATGTTGCCGTTCTTCAAATCCGCCAAGTACTTAGGGCAATTCCGCTTCCAGTGACTTTCTACCTTGCAGTAAAAGCACTCAGTATCAGCCTTAGGCCCAGCCTTGGTCTTCTTCGTCGACGCGGTAACTTTCTTACCGCCCTTCTTAAAGTTTTCCTTTTTCTTAGACTTGTCTTGCTTCTTGAATTCGGTGGTCTTATTGACCAAAAACACTTGGTGCTCTTTCTTGATCTCCACTTCCGCTGACTTTAACATGGAGAAGAGTTCGGGCAACGACTTGTCCATGTTTTGCATATTGTAGTTCATCACAAAGTTCTTGTAACTTGGTGGTAGTGATTGGAGGACACGGTGAATCCCCAAAGCATTAGGAATCACTATACCCAAGATTTGAAGCTTGCTTGCGTGCCCAGACATCTTAAGCACGTGCTCACTGACAGAGCTGCCCTTTTCCATCTTGTAGTTAAAGAACTTTTCAGAAGCCTAATAACTCTCAATTGCCGCGTGAGCCTCAAATATCATTTTGAGTTCACGGACAATATCATGTGGGTCATGGTTCTCAAACCTTTTCTGAAGCTCTGATTCTAAACAATACAAGATAGCACACTGAACTGTGGAGTACTGATTCTTCCGAGCGAGGAAAACATTCTTTATGTAACATCCCAGCATTAGAGCTTAGAAATAAGCTAAACACAGTTGTGTGCATTGCATTCATGCATAGAAAATCTGAATAATTTTCGCGCTTTTAAATAAAATCTTGTCAAAGTGATTGAAGCTTCTCTTAACTTGAGGGAATTGAAGTAGATCATCAAGTTGACTGCGATAAGTTTCAATATGACCTTTGCTAAAACCTTATTTTGGGTAAAGGAGATTTGATCTAAGGGTAGATCAAATCTAATAGAAGTTAAACCTAATACATTGCTTAATGGTTCATATTTGATCCTTAAGTAATCATATCCTTGAATTCATTAAACACTCATGAACACCAAGTTATAAATATAACTTAAGTAATAAGAATGTAACAACTAATTCTTGATCTATCTTAATCTCATCTACTTATACCATGAGTTTCATGGTAATACCTAACCTTAACTCTTTAGTGAGATTGAGTAGGAAAGAAACCAAGTCAAGATCATTCACCATATATTTTTCTTCCCATATCAATCCTTATGGAACCCTATCTCAATAATTGTTGTTCATCAATGTTGAGTAATCAACTATTGATTCACCAATTATTAACCTATCAATTCTTGATCTAGCAACTCTTGCTCTTATTATAGCATTCACTTAAGACCTATAAAGAAAGAAGTGAGAAGAGATATGTGGAAATGTTAGTTTTAAATATCATCTATAGGATGGGAGAGTTGGAAGAGAATAAGATCAATGTGTTAATTGATGGAGTTAATTCACTCCTGTAATGATAGAAGAGTTATTTGGAATATATATATTCATGTGGTAACAAAGAGGATTCCAAGGATGAATATTGAAGTAAGTTACCAGGAGTAATCCTATTGGATCAAGTAGGTATAGTCAATGAATTATATCTCTTAATCCAATAGAGGTAAATAGAAAATAATTATAATACAACTGTAATATTGTATGGATGAGGCCTTGATTAGCCAACTAGAAACCTAAGCCATGAATGATCAAAGGATTATAATGATCATGTTTAAGTCACAAAGATTGAATGCTTATATCATGTATAAGTGACATTGATGGATAGAACATGATTGAACCCTAGTATAGATATGTTATTCTAGATTAGCCATGACAAGTCATAGTAATATAATGTGAGGTTGGAGTATAAGATACTCGAATCTAGTAGAGATATGATAGTATGATTAATATGATGCTAGAGCACCTTGAATTAGAAAAGTAGTATCTTCCTCTTGGGAAATACTAAACACTTAAGGAAAGTAGAATTTGATATATACATCCATTAGAGTAATGTTAGTGATGGATGATTAAGGAAGAGTATGAGTGGAGTTAGAAGCAACTTCTTGTTGGATTGGAGATTATCGGCAGTAGAATAGTTGATTTAACCAAGTATGGATATAAAAAGATTATGAAAGCTTTAGTGTCAAGCTCATTGGATTTATAATGAATTTAGAGGAATAATAGATGGATAAAAATATTCTTGTGAAGTAAATCTCATCATGTTAACACATGATGATAGACATGAAGAAGTAGTATATCTAGGAAAGGAATTATTTAAGTAGAAGTCAAAAAATTATGAATTATGGAAGATAGGAATTCTTGGTAAACACTAAACCCTAATTCTAGAACCAAACATAGTATCCATTTCATCTGATTGATTTATCATCTTAAATTCACAATGGTTCATAGGAATATTTTCCTATAGCAAATCACTTAAGCACATCTTTGTCATTTCTAACTATCATGGTCACATGTGCTTAGGAACTATCTTAATTAGTTCTTCCTCATAAACCATTCTAGAAAATAACCTCATTATTTCAAAAAGGTGATAATAATAATGGTTACAAACATAAAGACAATATGTTTTACCCATTGATCCTTATTCATATTAATAAAAGTTATAAGTATAATAAGAACCCTAAACCTTAGGGTAAGCAACTATAATTTTCACTCTAACCCTTATGTTAGTAATAATAAAATATTTACATTGCTATCTCCTAAATTATGAGAATAATATTAACCATATTAAGTCCTCAAAACTTTATGTATCAAATAATAATGAAGGATCAAGATATATAAAAGTTTCTTTAATAGTATAAATCAATAAGAATCAAAATATCAATTTTATAAGTGTTGGAGATATGCCCAAGAGGCAATAATAAAGTGGTTATTATCATATCTTCACACTTATGATAAATGTTTACATACCATGCTATAATTGTATTAAACGGAAACATTAATACTTGTGTGAATTGTAAACTTAAATTGAAGTCCCTAGTATAGCCTCTATACTTCACTAGCTTGTTGGTTAATAGATGATTGTGGTTTCCCTATCATGAACATTGAGATGTTATTAACAACAAGATCATATCGTTAGGAGAATGATATGGTGGACATACTCCTATAGATAAGCGTAGCATAAAGATCAAGTCATTTCAAATAGTTCAATTGCTATATGCTTTCTGATACATAGTTATCTAATTCCTTCGACCATGAGATCATGCATATCACCTTTACCGGATGGATGCTTTGATGTCATCAAACACCACACCGTAACAGGGTGGCTATAAAGGTGGTATTGAGTGTTCGGAAAGTATTGGTTGAAACACATGGATCAAGAGTGGGATTTGTCCATCCATATGACGGATAGATATTCTCTGGGCCCTCTCGGTGAAATGTCATCCAATTAGCTTGCAAGCATGTGACTGGGTCACAAGGGATCACATATCACGGGAACGAGAAAAGAGTACTTATCAGTAACGAGGTTGAACTGGGTATGCAGAGATACCGACGATCATAACCTCGGATAAGTAAAATATCGTGAGAAAAAGGAAAATTGGTATCGTATGTAAGTGGTTCATTCGATCGCAAAGTAATCGTAGAAATATGTGGGAGCCATATGAATTTCCAGATTCCTCTATTGGTTATTGATCGGAGAAGTGTCTCGATCATGTCCGCATAATTCACGAACCGTAGGGAGACACACTTAAGGATTCGACGTTGTTTGAGTAGTTATGGTATTATGAGAAAGAGACCGAATGTTGTTCGGAGTCTCGGATGGGATCCGGGATATCACGAGGTGATCCGGAATGGTCCGGAGAATAAGATTCATATAAGGAAAGTCCCGTTTCGGAGTTGGGGAATGGTTCCGGTGTTTTCATCGGGAACATTCTAGAAGGTCCCGGAATGTCCGGCACTCCGGAGGGGGAAGGGTACATGAATGTGTCATTATGAGTTGGAATGATTGCATCATGTACTAGGTGTCTTCGCTGCCCAAAATAAAGGATTTATTTAAATCCTAAATTGAAAAGTCAAACGGCCAGTTTGAAAGTCAAACGGCAATTTTGGGAAGTGGGAGGAGAGGAGGAAACCGAGTTGGGGAGGGAGTCCTCCTCCCCAAGCTGGCGCCCCACCAAGCCGAGTTGGGGAGGGACTCCCCTCCCTCCCCTTGGCCGGCCAGCCCCTCCCACCTATATAAGGAGGGGCAGGGCTCCCTCCTAGCACACACTAGTTCCTATCCTCTAAACTAAACCCTAGACCTAAACCCCGGTTTAGAGCTATTTCGGTTTAGAGCCTTCTAATTGGTTTAGAGCCTTCTAATTGGTGTGTCTAATTACTAGACCACTAATAGCCTCTCTCATAAGCTCCACCATACTCGCACCGGCTTAAGGCGAAGCCCTGCGGGATCTCCCCTCTACTTCCGGTACCACGCCGTTGTGCTGCCGGAATCGCGAGGAGAGTGCTACAACCTCCGCTGCCTGCTGGAACAAGGGAGAGGAAGGTCTTCGTCGAGTACCGAACGTGTGACCGACTGCGGGAGCGCTGCGGGAACGCGACGCTGGAAGGATCGTCTACACGATCTTGAGATCGGAAAGAGTACGACTACATCACCCACGAGAATCTGCTCTCGTTAACCGCTTTGGAATCTTCGAGGGTAAGTTATTCCATCGACTCGTTGCTACAATCTAGTAGATAGATCTTGGCTTGTTTGTTTGTATGCGGTAGAAAATTTTTGTTTTCCATGCTACGAACCCCAACAGTGGTATCAGAGCCGTGTCTATATGTAGATCTGTTGCACGAGTAGAACACAATGGTCATTGTGGGCGTTTATGCTTTTATTGTAGATTGCTTTTTGTGTACTTTGCATCTTGCGGTATGTTGGGATGAAGCGGCCCGGGCTAACCTTACATGACATCGTTCATGAGACTTGCTCCACGCTTGACATGCAACTCGTATTGCATAAGTGGCTTTGCGGGTGCCTGTTTCTCCTAGCATAGTAAAGATCCAATTTACAACGGGTAATCAACAATGCTAGTATCAATGTTGTGGTTCTTGTTCGTAGGTTAGAACGACACTTATGGAAAGCCCCAAACCACGTAAAATATGCAAAGAAAGTAGAAGCGTCTAACTTTGTTTTGCAGGGGTGTGCAGTGATGTGATATGGCCATGATTGTGATTATATTTGATGTATGCAATGTTCCTTATTGTAAGTTGGCAACCGGCAGGAGCCATATGGTTGTCTTTAATTTCTGTTAAGACCTGCGTGTCTATTCAAAATAGTTGTAATAGTTGAAGCCGGTGGACGACAACCATGGTGAAGCGTCATTGACCTTGATGCAATGCTGGTGATGATGGAGATCATGTTCGTGCTTGAAGATGGAGATCGGAAGCACAAAGAAGAAAGGCCATATCATATCACATATTATGAATTGCATGTGATGTTAATCCTTTATGCATCTTGTATTGCTTAGTAGACGACGGTAGCATTATAAGATGATCCCTCATGCACATAAATTTCAAGTTCTAAAGTGTTCACCCTTAGTATGCACCGTTGCCAAAGCTTGTTGCTTCGAAGCACCACGTGATGATCGGGTGTCTTTGATTCCGCGGGTGAATACAACGTAAGCAAGCCAGATTTGCTTATGCGGTAGCTAAGGTTTGATCTTGACGAGCCTAGCATGTACAGACATGGCCTCAGGAACACGGATTACCGAAAGGTAGAGCATGAGTCATATAGTAGATATGATGAACATGTTGATTGTTCGCCATTGAAGCCATATCAACTCTCGTGATGATCGGTTTTGATGTGGCGGATTTGGTTCGTGTGATCACTAAAACAATGTGAGGGATGTTGTTTTGAGTGGGAGTTCACCTAGATTAATTTAATTATTAATTAGAACTCAATTTATCATAAACTAAATCAAAGTGAATTTGCATAGTTGTTGTAGTCATTGGCATCCGTTTACCACCTTGCGCTTAGTTATAATTGAGATGATAGAACTATAGAATTCTGGTTAGTTACTTTACGAACTGGTATCGTATTGTTTTGAAGTGTTAATCTAAAGTTTAAAAGTCCTATTGCAAACTTTCAGTAAGTTCCGGTTACTCCATGAAGTTTAATAATTGGTATTAAATCAAGAGTAACAATTCCAAGTGTTAGTATATAAAGTATCATGTTTGTCTCCATGATTCTTGATATTCAAAGAATTGTCTTAATATCAAGGTTATCTAGGATCTGAAAGAGTTGTTTCAGAAACCATGATATGTGGAAGATATTGTGATATCTGAAACAAAGTTTTGGTTACAACATGATAGAATATAATATGGCAAAAGTCATGTTCTCATATTTGATGAAAATTTGCAAAAGGTTGGAGACACTAGTTGTCCTAATCTTCCAAAAGGTTTTGGAGAGCAACATTATACTCGCGATTCACCGTTATAAGCTAAAAGTAGCTTGGTCATGGACGATTCCACGATGAAGGTGAATATTTGATGTAGGTAAAATGTTTACTACACCAATAGATTACTAAAGAAAGGAATTTGAAAGAACACCAAACATTTGATGATGGTGATCTACTTCAAAGTGCAAATCCAAAGACATTGGTATTTAATTATACACGCTTTGGACTATGTGTCATATGT
The DNA here is from genome assembly GCA_916181665.1 of Avena sativa. Lineage (NCBI taxonomy): Eukaryota > Viridiplantae > Streptophyta > Magnoliopsida > Poales > Poaceae > Avena > Avena sativa. Next base: position 113,580,092 of record OV702283.1, read on the forward strand.
ATGACTCCACTGTTGATGTTGATAGATTCTTTCAAACAGAAAAGGAAATACTGAAAGAAAATCTCATAAATATATGGCAGAAAAGAAAAGACTAGAATTGTTCAGTTCAAGTATATAGATGATATACATGTTATGGCTATATTCTTTGCTCATTAAACAATGTGGTTCTTAAGTATTTTATACTGAATTTGTTGGTATGAATCGTCATACGAAACAACACAATTCATGAACTACAATGGCCTAAGTAAACTAGCAAAAGAATATGTGATGATGTTCATCGAGAACAAATAAAGGGTTATTGTGTTGCTCGTTAAACATCAAAGCTTGCCTTCAAGATTTGTTTTATCAGGTATTATGAGAACAAAAGGGTTGTTCAAATAATTGCCGTAATCCATAAAAGATGGATGATTCACAAATCTCGTTGGAGAAATCACATCCATAAAACTAGTGCTAAAAAATGTCGAAAGACAAATTGATTGAAAGATCACTTAGGAAGTGACATCGCAGTTTAAATTATATTGGAAAGAAAACATGAAGAAACTCCATGTGGATGGAATTTTGGAGTCTTTTGATTTTTGATCAAATGACGTTTGTGAAACTTTCCTAGAGAATAATTAAAACTTCGTTCATAGGCCAAAAGGGAACGAAAGACTAGCTTATTGGAACTTGTGCATATTGTTGTACGAACTCCATTATGTGTAGTCAAGAGCGATGGATTTCAACTTCATATGCTTTCTCCGAAAATTTGAGTGAATATATGAATATTTACTTAATAAGGATGAAGTATGAAATATTTGAAAAGTTCAAAGATTTCAAGATGAAGTGCAAAATCATTGTAACAAGAATATAAATAGTTTATGATAAGATCATAAAGGAAGATATTTGAGTTACAAGTTTAGCATAATACCTAAGATTTAAGGAATCGTTCCGTGGATTTGCATTTCCCGAAACACCATAAGAGTATGGAGCGTTCGAGATATGTAATTAAAACCTTGTTTGACATGGTAAGATCAAAGGTGTAAAATATAGAACTGCCATTATATTTTAAAGATTAAAAGCTTTAGAGACTACCGCTTTTCCACTAAAAAGAGCTCCATCATAATCCGCTGAAATGACACCATATAAAGTTATGGTTTGGGATAAAACCCAAGTAGTCCTTTCTTAAAACATTGGTATGCTATGCATAAGAAAGATGTGTGCAACCAAAGTCGGATAAACCTGTCTTTGTATAAATATTAAGTATTCCTCCACAAACACCGGAGACAAAAGTGTTTGTCGCTTAGAACGTCAAGTTTCTTTGAGAAGGAATTTTTCATGAAAAGTTAAAGTGGGAGGACAATAGAACTTTGATAAGGTTAAAAGAACCTTAGCTATATGTGCAGAGTTGCGCAGCACCGAAAAGTGTTCCGGAGGCAGCAATAATGCTCATGGCTCACGTGCCTCAAAGGTTGTGGTCACGGAGGTCTAAGTTTCTATTGAAACAAGTAGGTCGAGTAAACAATCAAATACTAAGATTTGAGGGTTGAATCATTATTTGAGAATAATGAACGGACTACATGCAAAGAAGCGATGATGGGCCCTGACTCCGTCAAATGGCTTGAAGCCATAAAATCCGTGATAGTTCCATACACGAGAAATCAAGTTTTGAACTTGAAGGACCCTCGAGAAAGGTGTAAGACCTTACAGTTGTGTTTGGATCTATAAAGAAGTAGACATGGATGTTTCACATTTATGAAATAGTCGACATGTTGGGAAAGAGTTCACAACAATGTTCAAAGATTGACTATGACAAGATTTGATCTTTCATAGCGATATTTAGTCTATACGGATTAATATAGCAACCACTACATATAATTTTTGTTATGTGGTAGTTGAATAAACAAAACAAGTTCTTCTAATAGAATTGTTACCTAGGACGTGTGCATGACATGGTCCAAAGGGTTTTGTTAATTCAAAGGATGCTAAAAGCATATGCAAACTTCAATGGATGAAGTAAGCATAGCGGAGTTGGAATCTTCACTATGATGAAACTGTTAAAAGAGTTTAATTTCATCGGAGACAATGAAGATACTTGCATTTGCAAGAAATTAAGTGGGAGCGCTAAGACATATTTCTAATACATTATGTGGAGGACATATTGTTGATTAGAAATGATGTATCTTTTATTAACACATATTAAGAAATTCATCCTGATGAAAGACTTAGGCAAAACCCAAATATTTGGCATCAATAGATGCTAATATGGTTGTGCCAGAAGTACATAGACAAGATATTGAATGAGTTCAATATAGAAACTACAAGAAAGGTTCTTGTCGCACAGAAAGGATTGAATAAGTTCAATATTGATGATATATTCAAGTGTATTGACATTTGGTAAGTGAAACAAAGATTCAAGTATAGATTGATACTTGATGTATGAAATCACAAAGAGTGTTTATATCAATCATACTGTGGTATGTACAAATCCAGATATGTCCTATGCTCTAAAAGTTATGAGCATATACCAGAATGATTCATAAGATGATCATTGGACGATAGTAAGGATATTCTTATGATCTTTTGGAAGAACTAAGAGTATGTTATTTGTAGAAGTGACAAATAGATGGTTAGTTCATTGTAAAAGTACTACATTGATACTAGTTTTGTCACAGAGTACAAATTAAGTTTATCTCAATCTAAATTAAGGGTGGCACAATATAATGGAAAGTGAGTTCCATAATGGATTTGGATGAGTTCCAAAGTTAAGACATTGTGACAGATACTTCAACAAAAGGCTAAGTATATGACTTCTATTATAGCAGCAAAAGAGGGCATTTGTGTCAAGTAGTTTGTTATCAAACTGGGTGTAGTTCACAGCGGGATAATACTATGAAGATATACTGTGCGACAATATTATCAACATGTTTTAACCCCAAAGAACTAAAGGTCACACCGAAAGACCAAATTATACAAAGCCATCTCATTAGAGAATGAGTGATGCGTAGAGACGCAAAGACATGCAATTACACACGGACCTGGAAGTGTCAGATCCGGAGATCAGTTGACCACTAGCAATCGTGTACATGCAACACCGGAAAGCCATAGGTGTTGAATACACAAAGGTTTGAAACTAGATTATTGACTCTAGTGCAAGTGGGAGACTGTTGGAGATATGCCCAAGAGGCAATAATAAAGTGGTTATTATCATATCTTCACACTTATGATAAATGTTTACATACCATGCTATAATTGTATTAAACGGAAACATTAATACTTGTGTGAATTGTAAACTTAAATTGAAGTCCCTAGTATAGCCTCTATACTTCACTAGCTTGTTGGTTAATAGATGATTGTGGTTTCCCTATCATGAACATTGAGATGTTATTAACAACAAGATCATATCGTTAGGAGAATGATATGGTGGACATACTCCTATAGATAAGCGTAGCATAAAGATCAAGTCATTTCAAATAGTTCAATTGCTATATGCTTTCTGATACATAGTTATCTAATTCCTTCGACCATGAGATCATGCATATCACCTTTACCGGATGGATGCTTTGATGTCATCAAACACCACACCGTAACAGGGTGGCTATAAAGGTGGTATTGAGTGTTCGGAAAGTATTGGTTGAAACACATGGATCAAGAGTGGGATTTGTCCATCCATATGACGGATAGATATTATCTGGGCCCTCTCGGTGAAATGTCATCCAATTAGCTTGCAAGCATGTGACTGGGTCACAAGGGATCACATATCACGGGAACGAGAAAAGAGTACTTATCAGTAACGAGGTTGAACTGGGTATGCAGAGATACCGACGATCATAACCTCGGATAAGTAAAATATCGTGAGACAAAGGGAAATTGGTATCGTATGTAAGTGGTTCATTCGATCGCAAAGTAATCGTAGAAATATGTGGGAGCCATATGAATTTCCAGATTCCTCTATTGGTTATTGATCGGAGAAGTGTCTCGATCATGTCCGCATAATTCACGAACCGTAGGGAGACACACTTAAGGATTCGACGTTGTTTGAGTAGTTATGGTATTATGAGAAAGAGACCGAATGTTGTTCGGAGTCTCGGATGGGATCCGGGATATCACGAGGTGATCCGGAATGGTCCGGAGAATAAGATTCATATAAGGAAAGTCCCGTTTCGGAGTTGGGGAATGGTTCCGGTGTTTTCATCGGGAACATTCTAGAAGGTCCCGGAATGTCCGGCACTCCGGAGGGGGAAGGGTACATGAATGTGTCATTATGAGTTGGAATGATTGCATCATGTACTAGGTGTCTTCGCTGCCCAAAATAAAGGATTTATTTAAATCCTAAATTGAAAAGTCAAACGGCCAGTTTGAAAGTCAAACGGCAATTTTGGGAAGTGGGAGGAGAGGAGGAAACCGAGTTGGGGAGGGAGTCCTCCTCCCCAAGCTGGCGCCCCACCAAGCCGAGTTGGGGAGGGACTCCCCTCCCTCCCCTTGGCCGGCCAGCCCCTCCCACCTATATAAGGAGGGGCAGGGCTCCCTCCTAGCACACACTAGTTCCTATCCTCTAAACTAAACCCTAGACCTAAACCCCGGTTTAGAGCTATTTCGGTTTAGAGCCTTCTAATTGGTTTAGAGCCTTCTAATTGGTGTGTCTAATTACTAGACCACTAATAGCCTCTCTCATAAGCTCCACCATACTCGCACCGGCTTAAGGCGAAGCCCTGCGGGATCTCCCCTCTACTTCCGGTACCACGTCGTTGTGCTGCCGGAATCGCGAGGAGAGTGCTACAACCTCCGCTGCCTGCTGGAACAAGGGAGAGGAAGGTCTTCGTCGAGTACCGAACGTGTGACCGACTGCGGGAGCGCTGCGGGAACGCGACGCTGGAAGGATCGTCTACACGATCTTGAGATCGGAAAGAGTACGACTACATCACCCACGAGAATCTGCTCTCGTTAACCGCTTTGGAATCTTCGAGGGTAAGTTATTCCATCGACTCGTTGCTACAATCTAGTAGATAGATCTTGGCTTGTTTGTTTGTATGCGGTAGAAAATTTTTGTTTTCCATGCTACGAACCCCAACAATAAGATCCTAAACAAATCCTAAAACCTAAGACCCTAATTTCTACTTATTCTATTTGATATAATAACCTTCATATGCTTATGAATATGAAAGTATATAAAAAAAGGTAAAATCAATAAAATATATTATTATAATTTTTTTATTAATACCAGAATCTTAAGTATATTTCCATAAACTTACAATTTTCTAAATAAGAATTCCTAGAAAGTTAAAACAAATGAATAAATACAAAGCTAGGAAAGAAAACAGAAATAAAAATGTAAAATTAAAAAGAAAAACGAAACCAGGCCTCAGCCCATTTTCTCTACTACCTATCCACTACCGAGTAGCAGCAGCCTTCCTCTTCCGCTCGCTCCGCAGCAGCCCACGGAGGCCCAACAGTAGCCCACGTACCCTTTCAATTTAATTCTTTTCTTCTTCCTCTTGACAGAAGAACTCACTGGCGAAGCAGCTGCCTGGCTCGAGCTCCGCCGTCCGCCGTGGTCGCCATGATTCGTGCCGAAGCTGTCGTCAGCAGAAGGGGATACGAAGGACATGGCGCTGCCTTGCACATCCTTATCCCCATTTCTTTCTTCTTCCTCCCAAGTTTTCCCTCTGTCCTGAACCCTAGCTTTAGAAGCCGATGAATCGACGCCGTTCTGCATCACCCCAGGCACCACCGAGCACACTCCTGCCTCCACCTCGTCTCCCTGATCCTTCCTGCCAAACCACGCAACCTAAAACGGTCATAGTACCATGAATCGAGACGTCCTTCCCGAGGTCCGGCCGCCGTCGTCTACCTCAATTCCGGTCACGAATCGCGTCGCCGACCCTCCAACGAGCTTCGTGGTGAGTTTCTGAGACTCTAGCACCCTTCTAAACCGTTGATTGCTTCCTAGTTGGCTCTGCCGATGTGTGATGCATGCCGCTGCCATAGTTGCTCGCCGTTGATCTATCTTCGATGACCGAATAGGAGCGGCGCTTCCACAACCATGCTCAGCGTAGTCCCCTCCATCGAAAACCTCAAGCCGTGCTTCCCAAAACCCTCTCTATCGCCGTTCCGAATGCGACTTCGGCGAGACTCCGGTGAGCCCGCGTGGCAGTCAATGTGGCCACGGGCCCATCTGTCGGTCTCTCTGGCTAGAATAGTTAGGAGTGTAAAAAGATTACAGGTCCGTGCTGATGTCATCGTGGCATCACGCCTGCGTCATCTTTTGACTAAGTCCGCTTTTGACTGATCCACAGCCTGCGTGGCATCTGACGTGGTCAGTGTCTAGGGTAGGTTCGGTATTGGTATGAAAGGTTTTTCTCTGTTTAATAAATAGACAAAACAATGATAATTCAAATATAAATATTGTAATAAAATGATTAAATCTTGTATAGTTTATAACTTCTGTTTTATAATTCAGAAAAATATGTTTAATATATGAAAAATTTCAAAAAAATAAAACTACAACTTAAAACTATTATCAAATATTATTATGATGAGTATTTAAACAAATATTATTTAATAAAGGTTTTATAAGTAATAAAACTTTGATAATTCATATTTTAATAATGTTAAATGTTAAAAATATAAATAATATACCAACAATCTTAAATAAATAAGAACTATAATTTAAAACTATAATCATGTAATATTATTCCACTTAATCAAATATTTGTTATTTATTAAGTCTTTATAAAATAATAAGTATTAAAAAATCATATCTTATTATTTTTAAATCACAAAAATAAGTGTAATATACCAAATGTTGGGAAAATATGCCCTAGAGGCAATCATGTATGATGATATTTCCCATTGTATTCATAAAGATATTAAATAGTCCTTGTATAAACATCTGATGTGTATCATTGAATATGTGATTCGGTTGTGGAACTATGCATTCATGTTGTTTGTACTAAATATCCTTGGTCATTGAGGTTGTGCTGGACACACAACTTAGACCAATGTGAAAGTTGGCTTGATGACTCGGTTCCACTTGTCATGGGCATGGAGATGCTATTCCAACTTACACAGATTCGGCTAAAGAGTTTAGTGAGTCGGATTGACCCATATTGAGGTACAACGAACAAGTTGTCATTTGTATATCTCAATCAATGTAATCCTTAGACCTGAGGTTATTGCATAGTCTGAGTTGAGGATCACAGACTTAGGTTCTGTCAAACGCTGATCCGTAACTGGGCAGTTATAAAGGCAGAGTTTGGGTCGACTGAGAATCAAGCTGCGTGATGTGAATAACCAAGATGGGATTTTGCCCCTCCACTTGGAGAGATATTCTCTGGGCCCTCTCGTGAGATATGATTCGGAAAGCATGGCCATGCACGACTCGGTTAAGTGTTAACCGAGGCGATCGACTAAGAGTTAGTTGGGTGAATCACTTATCTCGGATCGAGAAGGGAGTCGGACTATTTAAGGGATGACATATATTCGCCTATAGTTTGACAAGGTATATCGTGAGACAAAAGGGACTTGGATGCAAGTCGCATTGGAAAGGCAAGTCGTCATGACTCTTTGGTACTTGGGAGTCGGCACGTTCTGCTAGGAGCCGCTACCGACTGATCGATTGAGAGTTGGACTCCAATCGTGTCCAAGTAGCCATAAGCCTGCGAGGTCACACACTTAAGAGCGGGAGCAGGTTCAGATTGGATCTAAACATGTAATATGGTTGGGTTGGACCTAAACCGGATTAGGACTGAGTTAGTGAGTTGGACTCACGGTGACTAGTGTTATATGGGCTTTAGTGAATGGGTCGCGCGAGCAGAGCCCACGTTCACTCCCTATATATAGTGGAGCACCTTCACCCAGAAGGGTTAATCGTTGTTCGGTTAGGTCATTCCATGTGTTGGAAACCCTAGCTCCACAGCAGTCCTGCCGCCATAACGAACCTAGCAGTTCGCCGCCGGTGCTCCTCCTTGTACGTGTGGATACCAACAGAGGTGTTGTACGATCAGCACCAGGACGATCGGATTGTGAGGACTGCACTGCATCAACTGACGCGCTACATCAGTAATCCGCAACTGCGCGTCTAGTGGTAAACCTCGTGGCCTTCTACCTCAGCTAGATCTTGGGATCACCACGTTAGAGGAAATTTTTTGTTTTATCTCCGCGTGGCCCAACACCAAAATGATCAGAAAAATAGCACCTATATATTAAAAATATAATATTTCACTTTTGAATTAAATAAAAAGTTAAACACTTTCATAACTTGAATTTAAACCTATTTCTTTATTGATAATTCATGTGAGGGTAAATAAAAATTGCTAATATTTCTAAAATTAGTAAATTGAGTCTAATAAATAGTATTAGTCTTAAATATTGGTTGTATGCATTCAAAATGAATTAACACACTTTAAATACAATTTTATTAAATTATCTCTCAACCATTAATGTAGATTATTTTATAAAAGGATCCTTATCCAATCTAAAAACTTCCAGAATAATTGTAATGAGATACAACCCATTCTTTTACTTTAATCACAAGTTTATAAACAAATCAAAACACCATAGTGAGTTCATAAGTAGTGAATAATATTGTTTACTTATTCATAAACCTTAACCATACCCTTATAAGGAGATAATCCCTTTATATATTTATAATATAAAGAAACCATTACCAACTAAAAATAATACAATTCTTAAGTAACTTTAAAGAAACATTATAAAGTGAACAAGGTATAAGTATAACAAGCATTTCACCTAAAGTTCATCTATTTCTTTAAAGTTAACTTTAGTATATAATACTTTAAATAATGCTAAAAACTTTACTATATACTTTATAGTTAACTTTGGTCTATTATAATTAAGTTATAAAGTATCCTAATACCAAACCAACCAAGTTAAAAATCAAGATAGACAAGTCTCAAAACTAATGTTGTCATTATTCAAATGGAGTAATTCTTTCTTACTTAAAAACTATAACTAGAAAGAACACCTCATAAGGTTAACTTAAAAGCTTCTTCTTAGTTGAGTAAGATTTTCTTCAAATGTTATTCTTTTTGCCACTTCAAACATCAAATGACAATTAATAATAATCACATTACATTAAGCTTTACTTATATACCTAGGATTGTTAACACTTCAGTTCCTTATAAATGTCATCACTTGCAAGGTAAAACTTGAAGATAAGGTAATTCACATATAAGCAGTCCTTGAGTAGCACATCTCATTAGTATATCTTATTGTTTTATGCCATTATGTTTACATGTTGTTTCACAGACATACACAAGCCTTAATAAGAAGCACATGTGTGAAACTTAATCTAAAAGGGCAACACATTCTAAGGAAAACCTTTCCAGTATCCAAACCCTAGAACAACGTTACCTCGAGATTCGATTTTATGAAATTGCATTACATTACTTATGCATAAAAGCATATTGCTTCTTTAAACATTAGTCCTTACCGGACCAATGATGTTGATTTTAGAAATTGGATCTTATATTGTCCTGAAGACCGTGAGTGCATAATCTTGCAATCACAAAAGGCAAGTTCACACTTGCTCATGTCCTTTGATTATTTTCTATAAAGTATTTTACAAATCCAGTGTTGTCATCACCTGCATTTGAAAAAGGTCAGAAAACACTATTTTCATAATAATGTGATTTTAGGTTCTTTACCATGAGGTAATAACCTACTATAAGAGTTCCGGTGGTAAAGAAACATATTATATAGGACTTAACAACCAATGTCGCCAGTGATTCTTGCGCCGTATATTACGGTTGACCATGAGATTTGGAATGGGACGAAGAAGTCAGCTGTATCTTTTCCCTCTCGCATGGAGCTGGATGTACGGGTCGTGGCTGTTATCACTCGTAGCGTGCATGTTATATGGTAATTCATAGAGGATATGCAGCATATGGGTGGGAGCCCTCAACGTCCCATGATAGTTCCGGCATCTGAATGGTATGTAAAAACCATTGTCGTAATTCAAAAGGTGGGCATGGTGTACACCAAGGAGACATGCGGGGGCGCGGAGAAGGCAGTGATTGGCTTGGATCTTAGGTTGGGCCTCAAACCAAGAAAGTTTGAACGGGGACATACTCCCGGCCGTGCAACAAAACCTAAGGTCTCTCATGGGTAAAGTGACGCACCTCTGCAGAGTGTAAGAACTGTAACTTGTTACTCCCTGTTCCGGGAAGGAGCTGCGAACGCTGCGGGAAAGGAACTCCATGAAAGTTCTGGTAAACCCATGACGGCTGACGGACATAGCTTTTCAGAATAAAAGCAACCTTTGAAGAAATGTTTACGAAAACTTGCATTGCCTACGACCTATGGTCTGTGGCTGTAGATATAGTGCATCAAACACTCCTTTTCTAGTGAACTTGCTGAGTACGCTCGTACTCAAAGTATCTTCTTAAGCCTTGCTAGATTCTGAAGCCAATAAGACAACGTCTACATCAAGTTATGCTCCAGGAATCATCACCAGAAGCGAAAGCTCTTCCATGAAGTCAAGAAAGCCAACATATACATCAACTTGAGTGAAGACAAAGTTACTGATTAGATAGGAATATAATCTTTAGCCATAAAACCTATTTCTGTAGCGTATTGCAGTAGCAGCAATACCAGACCATTAATTAAAATACTAGTCATAATAGTATGATAGTCTTGAATTGTTTATTTCTGATTCTTCTTTGTAAGAAGTTTTTTTCTCTCTCTTTAACCTAGAGTGTTCTCTGGATCTTGTGGAAAGAGTTGAGTTGTAACCTATAGTCATGTCTTGGACCTGCTGTGTTTCTGTTGTACCACTCTGAGGGATGTAATACTAGTGAACGGTGTTTTATTGGTGTTATGTCAACGACTATAGTGTACTACATCATGCAGTGGTATGCTGGGTCACCGCACTTTACCTCATCGGTAGCATCAGCTACAGGTGGGTCACCCAGCGGTGCATCCAACACATAGATCAAATTTACCAGCATTGAGGATAATCCTCAAATTGCGGAACCAATCCGCGGAGTTGCTTCCATTGTTTTTCAACTTTTCTTTCTCTAGGAATGCATTAAAATTGATGGTAGGGGCCGCCAATGATCTACAACATATTTGCAATAGTTTAGATTAAGTTTATGACAAATTGAGTTCTAATTAATAGTTAAAGTAATCTAGGTGAACTCGCACTCAAAACAATATACCTCACATTGTTTTAGTGTTCACACGAACCAAATTCACCACATCAAAACGGATCATCACGAGAGTCGATGTAGCTTCAATGGCGTACAATCAACATGTTCATCATATCTACTATATGACTCATGCTTTATCTTTCGGTGATCCGTGTTCCGAGAACATGTTTGTACATGCTAGGCTCGTCAAGATCAAACCTTAGCTTCTGCATGAGCAAATCTGGCCTGCTCCCGTTGTATACACTCGCAGAATCTAACACACCCGAGCAAATCTGGTAATATTTTTTTCTTAATTCTACACAGGACCCATCTCAATTCCTGAGAGACAATAGCTCTCCATTCATCAAGGGAAGCACGCTTGTTGTTGAAGATTTCATTGTTTCTGCAGATCCATATGCCCCAAGCCCCAAGAATAATAATCTTCATTGCAAAGGGGACTTCTGAATGCACTTCTGAAAACACTATCGTCAACATCGCAACCATAATTTAGGCCCCGCTTGGTTGGCTGTTTTTTAGCCTAAAATGGGTGTAACTTACGGTTCCTAATTTTTTACAGATCAGATCCTAAAACGGCGTTTGGTTGGCTGTTTAGATTTTCCCTTCTACCAGATTTTCGGCTGATTTCCCCCGTTAAAATCACAGACCATCGATGGTCATACAAAAAATCCGACGGTTTTGTCGTGCACACACAATTCCCCTGAAGATAATTACGTGGGGGAGGGGGAATTAACAAAGTTTCCAAGCGGGTGGTTGAAACCTGTTGGTGGTTTGCGGGCTTGGTCTGGTTGCAGAGACATGACTGAAAGATTTACCGTACACCACTGATTTGATCAAGGGACTAATTAACACACACGCACTGATCATTTCTAAGTACGGTAATTTATTTACCCATCACTAACATCCATCCAGATCATCACATCAAACTCGGGCGGCCCACAGTCACACACAGAACAGAACTCCCCTGGTACCAGCAGCTGGCGCGCTGGTCGACGCGGCGTCGTCGACGACGACGGGCCACGTCACCATTTTGCTTGCGACACGACTAAGTAGAGCCAGCTAGCCTCGGCTATCGACCTTGTTTAGCAGCGCGGTGGCCATGGTGGAGAGCTGGTCGAACTCCTTGTTGGCCTTGGCCATCCTCCGCTTGTCCTCCCCCTCGGGCGCCCCTCCCAGCGCCGCGTCGCACCCGATCCCTGCCTGCCCCGTGAGCGCCAGCAGCGGCCTTGCCCGGTCCCACGCCCTTGCCGCCGCGTAGCCGCGCATGAAGCGCAGCGCCGGGACCGAGGTCGCCCCGTACAGGATCGCGCACGCCTCCATCCCGTCGCGCGCCGCCGGGTCCCTCTCCGCGCGCGCCGCGGCGTCGGCAGCGTCCCGCGCCGACGCCCCGCGCGCCGCGGCGAGGTCCGCTGCCATGAGGAGGTGCGCGTGCCGGTCCGCCGTGGAGGCGCCCGGGCCGGCGGACCGCAGCGCGGCGGCACAGAAGGCGTAGTCCACGAAGTCGCGGATCGCGTCGCAGGAGTCGGCCACCGTGTCGACGACGTGGGTGGCGGCGGCGGGGGAGGGGGCAGCGGCCAGCAGCGTCAACACGAGGAGGGCGGCGAGGAGCGGTGCGCTGCAGCTGCTCGTCATGGTTTCTTGGTCGTGTGGTTGTTCGCCCGACGCTGCTGACGGGAGCTAGCTGGGAAGTGTGATCGAGAGCTCGTAGTATTTGTTTAGGTGAGCTGAGCTAGCTAATGAATGGGAGCATGCGAGGCTTGCGTGCATGTCTCATCTGAATTGCGTTTTATGTTTCGTCGTGGGTTGGGTGGGTGGCTGCTGCGTTTTGGCTGTGCTCGAGCACGAGACGTGAGCCGAGCACCTTGAGGGCAGCCAGGGCGGGACAGACCACGGTGCGTCCCGGACGGCATTGATGGATGGGTCACATTATTCCGGCACACCCCATTACTGCGCTGCTCTGCGTAGGTGGCATTCAATGGCAGTCACGTACGTATGGACAGATGATCAGTACCTGTGCCAGCAAATCTCAGCAATGGCGCAGCAGCATCTTTCGATGAAACGAGACAGCAGAGAGAACGTGACTCCGATGGGTCGAACCATAAGCATGCAAGTGCATACTGATGGCATGCTCGCACATCGCCTTCTCTTGCTTCTCCCCGCCTTAACCATAAAACCAACCAACAAAGGGGACCGATCGAGCTACTGAGCCTGTGAGAGACACACCCACATCATGGCCATGGCAGCCACCTCCTCTGCTCTGCTCGGCGCTCTCCTCTTCCACCTCCTCTTCTTCTCGGCCGACGTCCACGCCAGCACCGTGGCCTCGGCGCCGCTGGACCAGCTGTGCGGGAGCCTGGGCAGCTTCTACGTCACGCCGGAGCTCTGCGCGTCCGCGCTCTGTGGCGTCGACCCCTCGGCCTGCCACTCCGCGCGAGGCACGCCTGAGCTCGCGGCGCTCGCCACCAGGCTGGTGGCCGCCAACGCCACGGCGGCCAAGGCCAGCCTCGAGTCCGTGCTCGCCCTCGCCACTCCGGAGGCACCGGCGTCGGCGGAGGCGGCCGAGGCCAGGAAGGGCATGCGCTCGTGCCTGCAGCTCTACGCGGGCGCCGTCCCGGCGCTGCGCTGGGCGGCAAGGGCCGTGGCGGCGGGGCGGTACCGCGGCGCGAGGGAGGTGCTGGAGGCGGCGCAGTACGTCGCGTCCGGGTGCGCCGGGATGGCCGGCGAGGCGGCGATGCCCAGGGAGAACGACCGGTTCAGCGACATGGCCATCGTCGCGCACGCCGTCGTCGCATCCATGTCTGCCGCCTGACCACTCTTTCGATCGATCGATCGCTCACCCGCTCGCTGGTGATGCTCTTCCGGTAAATAATAATCAAAGAAAAGACCATGTGAGACTGCAACAGCTCTGTAAATCTGTAATTGTGTGATGTGGGTTAGGGAGATGTACTCCAACGTAGTACTAGCTGAACTCTCTAGTGCTGTTTATTCATCTGATGATCTCGCGGAAATTTATATGCTTTTGAATATTATTATGGTTCCGCACAATTTTCAACCAACAGACCTCTTGCCATTGAATTGAGATCATACGATTCATGCCATACGACCTCCCCGACATCCAAAAATTTAGGAGTAAGTGTTTCTTAAATCCAAGGGGTGAGTGTATGTACGCATTATGAGCGTCTGCGTTTGTACTGTGTTTCTTAAAAAAAAAGTATTCAAGAATAAAACAATAATTAACTATTTTTATTATTGGTATGGTCGTAGAACAGAAATAAATACATATGACACCGCCGGAGATAAAATCACCGATGCCACCAACAAATGTTGGGCACCATGCAATACCGCGACCACACTCAAGTATCACCAGAAAAAGGAAAATGATACTGTTCCCCCAGGGATCCCGTCGTCGCATCCCCCGGGTCAGGAGCCGTTCGATCGGTTTTGATCCAGCCGTCATTTTCGCGCCACGTGGCCTCTTCCTTGCGGTTGCTACACGCTCCCGTGTTATACGGTCGGCCCGCTTCGCTTGCTTGCAGTTCCCATCGCTCGAGCGAGCGAGCAGTTGAGCAAGGAGAGGCGACGCCCGCGCCGCCGCCCACCCCCTTTGTCCTCGACCGCCGGAGCGCCTCCGCCGCCCGACCCTTCTTCCTTGGTGAGTATTCTCCCGCAGCCGCCCTCTGTAACCTCCCCTCCCCTCCGATTTGACCTCTTCTTCCCGCAGGCGCCGGACCCCTTCTTCCCGCAGGCGCCGCCTACTCCTTCGTCGTCGACCGCCGACGATCGCTGTCGAGCGCCGCCGACTCCTAGGTTTGTTCTCCCCCTCTCTCATCTCTCTGACCCTCTCTCATCTCTCTGACCCTCTCCCCTCTCTAACCTCCCGTGCCACAGAAACCCTAGGCGATGAGACCGTCGGCGACGACCGTGGCGGCAGGAGGGAGCACCTTCGGCGGCGACAATGTTCAGGTATTGCCTTTTGTGCTTGTAATTGTTGTCGTACCGAGGGATTTTTCGAGGATTATGTGCTTGCAATTGTTGCCCCGGGGGAATTTGGTGTGTGATGTGGGGAATTGATGTGTTGATGTGCTAACTACTAGTAGTTGTTGCTTTGTGCCATGTTGTGATCTCTTGTTGATGAAATGTACTCTTGTTGTAACATGATTATGCTAATTTGGTAGTAGAAATTTGCTAATTTAGTAGTAGAATTGTGCTACTCTAGTTGTATCATTTTGCTAATTTAGTAGTAGAATTGTGCTACTCTAGTTGTATCATTTTTCTAATTTAGTAGTAGAATTGTGCTGCTCTAGTTGTATCATTTTGCTAATTTAGTAGTAGAATTGTGATACTCTAGTTGTATCATTTTGCTAATTTAGTAGTAGAATTGTGCTACTCTAGTTGTATCATTTTGCTAATTTAGTTGTTCTTTTGGTAGTAGCATTTTGCTATTAGTTATGGTAGCAATTTTTAGTAGTAGCATTTTTGCTACTTTAGTAGTAGCATTTTCCTAATTTAGTAGTTGCATTTTGCTATATGTAGCTACCAGTTATGCTACCAGTTGCATTTTTGCTACCAGTTATGCTAGCAATTTTTAGTAGTAGCATTTTGCTAATTTAGTAGTTGCATTTTGCTATATGTAGCTACCAGTTATGCTACCAGTTGCATTTTTGCTAACAGTTATGCTACCAGTTGCATTTTTGCTACCAGTTATGCTAGCAATTTTTAGTAGTAACATTTTTGCTACTTTAGTAGTAGCATTTTGGTGATAGCATCTTTGGTTGGTTGCTACATGTAGCTTTTTTGGAGGTTGAGGTCACACCATAACCATACATGTTTCTATTTTCCTTTTGTTGCAGGTTGCTGCTGTTGATAAGAGCAAAAAGGGCAAAAAGGTTGTTGTGAGCCGCAAGAAAGTTGGCGAGGGACCGAGTAATGTCAAGGAGGATATTTTGATGTCGAAGGAATGTTTCGGTGCCAAGCGTTTGAGTATCCTTGCGGAGAACCTTTCTCCAGCCAAGAAGCAGATTATTCAGTCAAAGAGTGCATTTCGAGCATTGTTGAATGTTGCACAGTTTAGGATTCCTAATGAGCTTACGGATTTTGTTGCTGCACATACTTCTGCTCATCTCCATGAGTACAAGCTTCGAAAGAACCAGATGGTGTTTACCACGGATATGGTGAGTAAAGTGTTTGGAATCCGCTGCGGGAGCAAGCCTATTGATCTTTCTATTACTGGAGGTGCAGAGCTTGATGAGATTCGAGACCTCTACCATGCTGGGAAGAAGAGGGCAGAGTTAGCAACTGCTATCGATATCTTGAAGAATTGTGCTGATACAGATAAGGAAACCATCATTCGCACTTGGGATCTTGTTTCCCTGGCCAGTGTTGTTGCTCCAAAAAGCTCGAACCATGTTAACTTGGAATATGTTGGTCTCATGGCTGACCCAACCAAAACAGATGAGTATGCTTGGGATGCGCATTTGTTGGGTTTGTTGATGCAAACTGTGAGCAATATTCAGAAGAAGAAGAAGCAAGCACATGTTCTTCCAAAGGACTATAGCAAATTTGAGTTTTGGATAACTGACCCATTCATTCTTCTTGGTGTAAGTTATCTCCCATTTTTTATATTTGTGTGTAGCGGTTTGCTGCATTTGTTTTGCTACTACTAACTTTCTTTGGCCTCTTTTTGTAGATTGCTTATATGGATCATTTGGATTCCCCCCCCCCCCTGCGATCACACGTTTGACAAGTCATTGCCTAGAGTATGCTCTGTCAAGACCAGTGACTTCACTTTTGTTGTACAAAATGACTCGGATAGGAAGATTTTATCGAACAAAACTGTTTTCGGCAGGCGAGATGTAATGTTCTTTCCAGCACCACAAACATTCTATTCTTTCGTTAATCCTCTTAATGTTTACATTACTTTTTATTGTGTGTAGTTCCTCCTATTGTCTGCAACACGTTATGGTACTGCTCCTGGTTATGATGATTTCAACAAACCTGCTCCAGTGGAAGATGTTGATGTTAATCCTTCTGCTTCATTGAATGAATGACTAAATTTCCCTAGCAGCCAGGATTTGCAGGTATGAAATTGCTACTGTACTGTTATTTGTTTGCTACTTCAGTGCATTGATTTTGCTACTTAGCTACATTGCTCTGCTACCTCTTTTTGCAATCAGTCTTATGTAGTTCTGTTAACATGTATTATAGGTTTTGCTACTTTAGCTTATAGGTTTTGCTACTTTAGTATATAGGTTTTGCTACTTTAGTGTATAGGTTTTGCTACTTTATTTTATTGGATATGCTACATAAGCTTTATTAGCTTACAGGTTTTGCTACTTTAGTTTATAGGTTTTGCTATATTAGCTTTATTGGTTTGCTACCACTCTGAAATTTTTTAGTGTACTTCTGAACTGAACTGTTTTGCTACTTTAGTTATTATGTTTTTCTATTTTAGTATATAATTGTTGCTACATTAGCTTTATGAATTTGCTACTCCTTATGCGTTAGCCTCGGTGTTAGGGTACCAAGGCGGAGTCGCCCGTCGCCGCGACGGGCGACTCCGCCTCGGTACCCTAACACCCTTCGAGGTTTCGTCGCCCGTACGACGCGGTAGCGTCGACGGGCGACGAAACCGAGCCGCTAGACTAGAGTTTATGCTTTATATATGTTGACGACTTAGGGTAGGGGTGGTGGATAAGTTACCCCAAATTATCTACCCGTATGCAAAAGAAGCTTAACAGAATTTTATTACACCATATTTTTCGAGGATTCGTCGCCCGTACCGAGCCGCTATGCTATGAATTTCATCATTTATCTTGTCTTTGGTTTACTAACTTGCTTCTAATGTTTGCTAACAGGTTCCCGCTCGTTTCAAAGCATTGTATGAGAAGCACAAGGCTATTTTTGAAGCAGATGTTGATGTGACAATGAAGAACCTTTCTGCTGGATTGAAGCGCATGCAGGCTCAACGCATGACTGGCCTTTTGGTTGATGTTGAATCATCAAGTAAAGAAGAAGCTGGACCAAGTGTTGTTTTTCCAGCCAAAAGTACAGTAGATGATGATCAGCTGCAGGATGATGATGGTTCAGAAACTAAGGATGATGAGAAGGTTTATGCTACATCGGAGCCCGAGGACCATGGTGTTGCTGCAGCAGCTGCTAAGGATACTGATGGTGCTGCAGATGATGCTGTGGAGCAAGGTGGTGCTGCAGATGCTGCTGTGGAGCAAGGTGGTCCTATAGAAACAAAACATGCCGATGTTCCTCAAGCAGCAATAATCATTGATTCTATGAGCAAGGGAGCTGATGCTACTGAGCAGCCGGATGTTGTTAGCCCTGACAGGTCTCCAATTCACAGCCCCAGGAAGGATATTTCTGATGAAGCTTGGGCCAATGCTCCGGACAAACCCCCGTTTGATCTTTTCGAGCCTGGGACCCAATGAGTATGCAGAGTTTTGCATTTCACAGTCTCTCCCACCTTCCTGTGATGCCCCAACCGCTGCCGTGACCACTGCCTCTGATGCCTCTGAGAGTATTCAAGCAGCACCTTCCACTTTGGTCGATCTTGCACCTTTCGCTTCAGTAGAGCCTACGACACCTGTTGTTCCCATTGCACCTGGTATGAACATTTTCTTGTAGTTTCTTAGATATGCTTCCGCTTGTTTGCTTCTTAGATATGCTTCCGCTTGTTTGCTTAAGACACAATTGTTTTCTCTTTTTGCAGTTGTTGTTAACATTGAGTCAAGTGTTAAAGGAGATGGTAGCTCGGGTTTGTTGACACATGAGAAGAAGACAAGGTTTAAGAGGGCTACCAAGGAGGAGCTCACACCTCCAAAGTTGAAAAAGATGAAGGTCTCTGAAGATGTAGAACAAACATACTCCACATTTGTGATGAATGGTCGGAAATTCAAGGGCCATCCGAAGGATAGGGCGCCGTAAGTTTATGTTTTTTGCTACTCTGAAGTAATGTTTTTGCTACCTTGCATCTAGCTAATTGCTACATGTGTCTATGTGTTTTGCTACTTACTTTTTTCACTTGTAGGATATATTTTTCCACTGAATCTTCTACAGCTTGAACTACCTGCTAACTTAGTTCATTTTTTTGCTACTTTACATTGAATTTTTTTCTAATTTAGTTCATAGTTTTTGCTACTGTACATTGAACTACCTGCTACCTTAGTTTATTTTTTTGCTACTTTACATTGAACTGTTTGCTACTTTAGTTTATAGTTTTTGCTACTTTAGATTGAACTATTTGCTACTTTAGTTTATTTTGTTTTGCTACTTTAGATTGAACTGTTTGCTACTTTATGTAAAACTATCTGCTACATGTGCATTCCTTTGTGCAGGCCAGTTTTTATGGAGATTGGGCGGTATTATACCTGCTACAGAACTTTCCAAACATCGCTTCGGCCGTGCCAAAATCTAGATAGTGAGTTGATGAATGTTTGATTGAGAAAAGTGCACGGCAGAAGAGGAAGTACGCTTTCACGCAGCACTTTGTGGTAAGTAGCACTTTTCTTGATCTTTTACTTGCTCAATATGCATATGACAGCTAATCTGCTACATTATTGTTAATTTCTTTATGCTATATTAGTACTAGCATTTTTCTACCTTTTGTGTGCTTGCTGAACCAATACAGATAGTAGCAATTTTTACTTGCTTTTGCTGCTGCCTCATACTACTTTTTATCTTCAACACAAAACAGGAGAAGCTTATTATTGATCCAAAATCATTCAATGCTAAAGCATGTATGGATGAGTTGAAAGAGCAGAATGCAAAGTTCAAGATTTTCAAGTGTGACCTTGTGAGTTAACATCCTTGCTTCCTATCTTGTTCATGTTTGCTTTCTATACAAGATGCTAAATATTAATTCATGTTTGAATGTAGCTATACTTTCCTATTGTGAAGTTCAACCATTGGGCAGTTCCCTGTATCAACCTAGTAGCAAAGCAGATGCATATTTTTGATTCAATGAAAGGGGCCAAAGATGCTAGTGTGATGGATGATTGTGCATGCAATCTGGTTAGTAATCCATCTACACTTGTTCATTGTGTTTGCTACATTTATAGTTGGGCCTTTTATTTGCTGCATATCATTAACCATGCAGTGTGTTTGCTTTGTTTTCCAGTTCGCAAAATTTGCAATTATTGTGAAGCAATCAAAACTAGCAAACAATATCAACTTCGACACTTACCTGCTAACCAATCCTGATCACCCGCAGCAAACTACCATGTAAGATTTTGCTCACCTTTTTGTTTCACTTTTTTTCAATCCTTGTCCTGATCACTAGTTTCAAATTTTGCTACATTATTGTTTTTTAATTGCTACCTAAGTTTACAACTCTTGCTACTTTAGCTTCCTACACTTGCTACATCAGTTTCTGCTTGTTTTTTACTAATCTATCTCTTTGTTTTTTGACAGATTTGATTATGGAATCTTCAGCATGCTCTTCATGGAAAGCTTCACCGGCAAGGTCATGCCGGAGTTCGAAAACAATTCTATACCACTTCTAAGGAAACTTCTTGCATCAGATCTGATTGAGGCAAGGCAAAACAAAGGATCAATGCTACAGCTGATGGAAGAAGAGTTACAGAAGAAGCGTAGTTAGGTTGAAACCGATGTAATCGTTGAAACTGATATCGTCCTTGTGATCCCATTTTGCACTTTGTAATGGTTCAAACTGATGTAAATCGTGGATGTGTTCGTTGCTGCAGCATCTGTGGATTATCTTTTGTGGATAGGTTATGTTGGATGGATAAGTGCTACATGTTTGGAATGGTTTTATATATAGCTTTTGAAGTTTGGAATGTTGATTATTGTCTTCTGAAGCTTCAAATAGTGTGATTTCTTTGGTAAGTTTTGTACATGCTACATACATGCTGCATAAATGCTAAAAATGAGTATTTACCTAGACATGCTGTCAAATTTTTTTGGCCACCCTAGGTGTTAATTTGCTACATCCGTGTAGCCATATTGCTACATGCATAGAAATGGTGTGCTACCCAGGTGTTCAAGATTTGCTACTAGGTTTAATGTAGCAAATATTCCCGTGACATTCATAAGAACAAGTTTTGTCTATGGTAGCAATTTTATATACAAAATGCAGGCTGTATGCTCCAAAGTGGCAATACTTTTGCTACCAACAATATTCTGTCATATCACAAAATTCGTATCTTGCATCAAGATGATGCTACATCTATACTGTATGTATGCTACATAGTAATGACAAAAATGCTACTCTCTGGTAGTACATGTAGTTTCAACTCTATAGTTTCAACTCTATTTTCGCAGCATTTCCCGCAATCAGTGCTTCCATGGAGACACATTGTTTCACGGTTGGACCTTCTTCATTGCAGTATGGGCATTTTTTCTTTCTTGGCTTCTTCTTCTTCGGTGTTGCATCCGTTTGCTTCTTCTTTGTCTCTTGAGCTTTTTTCCTTCTCTTGGCATTTGCTTCATCACGAAGCTCTAGAGAAGCAAATTCTTCGTGATGAAGCAAATGCCAAGAGAAGGAAAAAAGCTCAAGAGACAAAGAAGAAGCAAACTGATGCAACGCCGAAGAAGAAGAAGCCAAGAAAGCAAAAATGCCCATACTGCAATGAAGAAGGTCACACCGTGAAACAATGTGTCTCCATGGAAGCACTGATTGCGGGGAATGCTGTGAAAATAGAGTTGAAACTATAGAGTTGAAACTACATGTACTACCAGAGAGTAGCATTTTTGTCATTACTATGTAGCATACATACAGTATAGATGTAGCATAATCTTGATGCAAGATATGAATTTTGTGATATGACAGAATATTGTTGGTAGCAAAAGTATTGCCACTTTGGAGCATACAGCCTGCATTTTGTATATAAAATTGCTACCATAGACAAAACTTGTTCTTATGAATGTCACGGGAATATTTGCTACATTAAACCTAGTAGCAAATCTTGAACACCTGGGTAGCACACCATTTCTATGCATGTGCCAATATGGCTACACGGATGTAGCAAATTAACACCTGGGGTGGCCAAAAAAAATTGACAGCATGTCTAGGTAAATACTCATTTTTAGCATTTATGCAGCATGTATGTAGCATGTATAGAACTTATCAAAGCAATCACACTATTTGAAGCTTCAGAAGACAATAATCAACATTCCAAACTTCAAAAGCTATATATAAAACCATTCCAAACATGTAGCACTTATCCATCCAACATAACCTATCCACAAAAGATAATCCACAGATGCTGCAGCAACGAACACATCCACGATTTACATCAGTTTGAACCATTACAAAGTGCAGAATAGGATCACAAGGACGACATCAGTTTCAATGATTACATCAATTTCATCCTAACTACGCTTCTTCTGTAATTCTTCTTCCATCAGCTGTAGCATTGATCCTTTGTTTTGCCTTGCCTCAATCAGATCCGATGCAAGAAGTTTCCTTAGAGTGGTATAGAATTGTTGTCGAACTCCGGCATGACCTTGCCGGTGAAGCTTTCCATGAAGAGCATGCTGAAGAATCCACAATCAAATCTGTCAAAAAACAAACAGATAGATTAGTAAAGAACAAGCAGAAACTGATGTAGCAAGTGTAGGAAGATAAAGTAGCAAGATTTGTAAACTTAGGTAGCAATTAAAAAACAATAATGTAGCAAAAGTTGAAACTAGTGATCAGGACAAGGATTGAAAAAAAAGCCAAAACAAAAAGGTGAGCAAAATCTTACATGGTAGTTTGCTGCGGGTGATCAGGATTGGTTAGCAGGTAAGTGTCGAAGTTGATATTGTCTGCTAGTTTTGATTGCTTCACAAGAATTGCAAAGTTTGCGAACTGGAAAACAAAGCAAACACACTGCATGGTTAATGATATGCAGCAAATAAAAGGCCCAACTATAAATGTAGCAAACACAATGAACAAGTGTAGCTGGATTACTAACCAGATTGCGTGCACAATCATCCATCACACTAGCATCTTTGGCCCCTTTCATTGAATCAAAAATATGCATCTTCTTTGCTACTAGGTTGATACAGGGAACTGCCCAATGGTTGAACTTCACAATAGGAAAGTATAGCTACATTCAAACATGAAAAAATATTTAGCATCTTGTATAGAAAGCAAACATGAACAAGATAGGAAGCAAGGATGTTAACTCACAAGGTCACACTTGAAAATCTTGAACTTTGCATTCTGCT
This sequence comes from Avena sativa, assembly GCA_916181665.1. Classification (NCBI taxonomy): domain Eukaryota; kingdom Viridiplantae; phylum Streptophyta; class Magnoliopsida; order Poales; family Poaceae; genus Avena; species Avena sativa. The sequence goes on from OV702283.1 coordinate 113,603,419, forward strand.
CTTTCAACTCATCCATACATGCTTTAGCATTGAATGCTTTTGGATCAACAATAAGCTTCTCCTGTTTTGTGTTGAAGATAAAAAGTAGTATGAGGCAGCAACAAAAGCAAGTAAAAATTGCTACTATCTGTATTGGTTCAGCAAGCACACAAAAGATAGCAAAATGCTAGTACTAATATAGCATAAAGAAATTAACAATAATGTAGCAGAGTAGCTGTCATATGCATATTGAGCAAGTAAAAGATCAAGAAAAGTGCTACTTACCACAAAGTGCTGCGTGAAAGCGTACTTCCTCTTCTGCCGTGCACTTTTCTTGCAAACAATGTCCGACTCATGGTTAAATTTCTCAATCCAAACATTCATCAACTCACTATATAGATTTTGGCGTGGCCAAAGCGATGTTTGGAAAGTTCTGTAGCAGGTATAATACCGCCCAATCTCCACAAAAACTTGCCTGCACAAAGGAATGCACATGTAGCAGATAGTTTTACATAAAGTAGCAAACAGTTCAATCTAAAGTAGCAAAAACAATAAACTAAAGTAGCAAACAATTCAATCTAAAGTAGCAAAAACTATAAACTAAAGTAGCAAACAATTCAATGTAAAGTAGCAAAAAATGAACTAAGGTAGCAGGTAGTTGAATGTACAGTATCAAAAACTATGAACTAAAGTAGAAAACAATTCAATGTAAAGTAGCAAAAAAATGAACTAAGGTAGCAGGTAGTTCAAGCTGCAGAAGATTCAATGGGAAACTATATCGTACAAGTGAAAATAGTAAGTCGCAAAACACATAGACACATGTAGCAATTAGCTAGATGCAAGGTAGCAAAAACATTACTTCAGAGTAGCAAAAAACATAAACTTACGGTGCCCTATCCTTCGGATGGCCCTTGAATTTCCGACCATTCATCACAAATGTGGAGTATGTTTGTTCTACATCTTCAGAGACCTTCATCTTTTTCAACTTTGGAGGTGTGAGCTCCTCCTTGGTAGCCCTCTTAAACCTTGTCTTCTTCTCATGTGTCAACAAACCCGAGCTACCATCTCCTTTAACATTTGACTCAATGTTAACAACAACTGCAAAAAGAGAAAACAATTGTGTCTTAAGCAAACAAGCGGAAGCATATCTAAGAAGCAAACAAGCGGAAGCATATCTAAGAAACTACAAGAAAATGTTCATACCAGGTGCAATGGGAACAGCATGTGTCGTAGGCTCTACTGAAGCGAAAGGTGCAAGATCGACCAAAGTGGAAGGTGCTGCTTGAATACTCTCAGAGGCACCAGAGGCAGTGGTCACAGCAGCGGTTGGGGCATCACAGGAAGGTGGGAGAGACTGTGAAATGCAAAACCCTGCATACTCATTGGTCCCAGGCTCGAAAAGATCAAACGGGGGTTTGTCCGGAGCATTGGCCCAAGCTTCATCAGAAATATCCTTCCTGGGGCTGTGAATTGGAGACTTGTCAGGGCTAACAACATCCGGCTGCTCAGTAGCATCAGCTCCTTTGCTCGTAGAATCAATGATTATTGTTGCTTGAGGAACATCGGCATGTTTTGTTGCTATAGGACCACCTTGCTCCACAGCAGCATCTGCAGCACCACCTTGCTCCACAACATCATCTGCAACCCCATCAGTATCCTTAGCAGCTGCTGCAGCAACACCATGGTCCTCGGGCTCCGATGTAGCTTAAAGCTTCTCATCATCCTCAGTTTCTGAACCATCATCATCCTACAGCTGATCATCATCTGCTGTACTTTTGGTTGGAAAAACAACACTTGGTCCAGCTTCTTCTTTACTTGATGATTCAACATCAACCAAAAGGGCAGCCATGCGTTGAGCCTACATGCGCTTCAATCCAGCAGAAAGGTTCTTCATTGTCACATCAACATCTGCTTCAAAAGTAGCCTTGTGCTTCTCATACAATGCTTTGAAACGAGCGGGAACCTGTTAGCAAACATTAGAAGCAAGTTAGTAAACCAAAGACAAGATAAATGATGAAATTCTAAGAATAGCGGCTCGGATTCGTCACCCGTCGCTGCTATCGCGGCGTACGGGCTACGAATCCTCGAAAAATATGGTGTAATAAAATTCTATTAAGCTTCTTTTGCATACGGGTAGATCATTTGGGGTAACTTATCCACCACCCCCACCCTAAGTCGTCAACATACATAAAGCGTAAACTCTAGTCCAGCGGCTCGGTTTTGTCGCCCGTCGACGCTACCGCGTCATACGGGCAACGAAACCCTGAAGGGTGTTAGGGTACCGAGGCATCGTCGCCCGTCGCCGCTTTCGCGTCAACGGCGACTCCGCCTCGGTACCCTAACACCGAGGCTAACACATACGGAGTATCAAATTCATAAAGCTAATGTAGCAACAATTATATACTAAAATAGCAAAACATAATAACTAAAGTAGCAAAACAGTTCAGTTCAAAAGTACACTAAAAATTTTCAGAGTGGTAGCAAACCAATAAAGCTAATGTAGCAAAACCTATAAACTAAAGTAGCAAAACCTGTAACTTAAAGTAGCAAAACCTGTAAGCTAATAAAGCTTATGTAGCATATCCAATAAAATAAAGTAGCAAAACCTATACACTAAAGTAGCAAAACCTATATACTAAAGTAGCAAAACCTATAAGCTAAAGTAGCAAAACCTATAATACATGTTAACAGAACTACATAAGACTGATTGCAAAAAGAGGTAGCAGAGCAATGTAGCTAAGTAGCAAAATCAATGCACTGAAGTAGCAAACAAATAACAGTACAGTAGCAATTTCATACCTGCAAATCCTGGCTGCTAGGGAAATTTAGTCATTCATTCAATGAAGCAGAAGGATTAACATCAACATCTTCCACTGGAGCAGGTTTGTTGAAATCATCATAACCAGGAGCAGTACCATAACGTGTTGCAGACAATGGGAGGAACTACACACAATAAAAAGTAATGTTAACATTAAGAGGATTAATGAAAGAATAGAATGTTTGTGGTGCTGGAAAGACATTACATCTCGCCTGCCGAAAACAGTTTTGTTCGATAAAATCTTCCTATCCGAGTAATTTTGTACAACAAAAGTGAAGTCACTGATCTTGACAGAGCATACCCTAGGCAATGACTTGTCAAACGTGTGATCACATGGTGGGAAATCCAAATGATCCATATAGCAATCTACAAAAAGAGGCTAAATAAAGTTAGTAGTAGCAAAACAAACGCTGCAAACCGCTACACACAAATATAAAAGATGGGAGATAACTTACACCAAGAAGAATGAATGGGCCAGTTATCCAAAACTCAAATTTGCTACAGTCCTTTGGAAGAACATGTGCTTGCTTCTTCTTCTTCTGAATATTGCTCACAGTTTGCATCAACAAACCCAACAAATGCTCATCCCAAGCATACTCATCTGTTTTGGTTGGGTCAGCCATGAGACCAACATATTCCAAGTTAACATGGTTCGAGCTTTTTGGAGAAACAACAGTGGCCAGGGAAACAAGATCCCAAGTGATAATGATGGTTTCCTCATCTGTATCAGCACAATTCTTCAAGATATCGATAGTAGTTGCTAACTATGCCCTCTTCTTCCTAGCATGGTAGAGGTCTCGAATCTCATCAAGCTTTGCACCTCCAGTAATAGAAAGATCAATAGGCTTGCTCCCGCAGCGGATTCCAAACACTTTCCTCACCATATCCATGGTAAACACCATCTGGTTCTTCCGAAGCTTGTACTCACGGAGACGAGCAGAAGTATGTGCAGCAACAAAATCCGTAAGCTCATTAGGAATCCTAAACTGTGCAACATTCAACAATGCTCGAAATGCACTCTTTGACTGAATAATCTGCGTCTTGGCTGGAGAAAGTTTGTCCGCATGGATACTCAAACGCTTGGCACTGAAACGGTCCTTCGACATCCAAATATCCTCCTTGACATTACTCACTCCCTCGCCAACTTTCTTGCGGCTCACAACAACCTTTTTGCCCTTTTTGCTCTTATCAACAACAGCAACCTGCAGCAAAAGGAAAATAGAAACATGTATGGTTATGGTGTGACCTCAACCTCCAAAAAATCTACATGTAGCAACCAACCAAAAATGCTATCACCAAAATGCTACTACTAAAGTAGCAAAAATGCTACTACTAAAAATTGCTAGCATAAGTGGTAGAAAAAATGCAACTGGTAGCATAACTGTTAGCAAAAATGCAACTGGTAGCATAACTGGTAGCTACATATAGCAAAACGCAACTACTAAATTAGCAAAATGCTACTACTAAAGTAGAAAAAAATGCTACTACTAAAAATTGCTAGCATAACTGGTAGCAAAAATGCAACTGGTAGCATAACTGGTAGCTACATATAGCAAAATGCAACTACTAAATTAGCAAAATTCTACTACTAAAGTAGCAAAAATGCTACTACTAAAAATTGCTACCATAACTGATAGCAAAATGCTACTACCAAAAGAACAACTAAATTAGCAAAATGATACAACTATAGTAGCACAATTCTACTTCTAAATTAGCAAAATGATACAACTAGAGTAGCACAATTCTACTACTAAATTAGCAAAATGATACAACTAGAGTAGTACAATTCTACTACTAAATTAGCAAAATGATACAACTAGAGTAGCACAATTCTAATTCTAAATTAGCAAATTTCTACTACCAAATAAGCATAATCATGCTACAACAAGAGTACATTTCATCAACAAGAGATCACAACATGGCACAAAGCAACAACTACTACTAGTTAGCACATCAACACATCAATTCCCCACATCACACACCAAATTCCCTCGGGGCAACAATTGCAAGCACATAATCCTCGAAAAATCCCTCGGTACAGCAACAATTGCAAGCACAAAAGGCAATACCTGAACATTGTCACCGCCGGAGGTGCTCCCTCCTGCCGCCATGATCGTCGCCGGTGGTCTCATCACCTAGGGTTTCTGTGGCACGGGAGGTTAGAGAGGGGAGAGGGTCAAAGAGATGAGAGAGGGTCAGAAAGATGAGAGAGGGGGAGAACAAACCTAGGAGTCGGCGACGCTCGGCAGCGGTCGCCGGCGGTCGACGACGAAGGAGTAGGCAGCGCCTGCGGTAAGAAAGGGTCCGGCGCCTGCGGGAAGAAGAGGTCAAATCGGAGGGGAGGGAAGGTTACAGAGGGCGGCTGCGGGAGAATAATCACCAAGGAAGAAGGGTCGGGCGGCGGAGGCGCTCCGGCGGTCGAGGACGAAGGGGGTGGGCGGCGGCGCGGGCGTTGCCTCTCCTCTCTCAACTTCTCACTCGCTCGAGCGATGGGAACTGCAAGCAAGCGAAGCAGGCCAACCTTATAAAACGGGTGAAAGGATACGAATGTCGCCTAGAGGGGGGGGTGATTAGGCGATTAAAACTTTTCCTAGAGTGGATCAACAAAGGTGGAATAAAACTAGTGTTTACTTTGTTAAGCACAACCTAGAACAACTAAGGTTCACCTAAGTGCACCAACAACTTATGCTAAGCAATACAAGCAACAAAGTGATAGCAAGATATATATTACTTCAAGCACGAAGGCTATCACAATGTAAAGTGCATAAGTAAAGAGCTCGGGTATAGAGATAACCGAGGCACGCGGGGACAACGATATTTTACCGAGTTCCTCCCAACATGGAGTACGTCTCGTTTGGAAAGGGAGTGGTATCAAACCACCAACGCCACAAAAGGCCTCCCTTATTCTTCGGTGAATCTCACCCCAACGGGATCGATCCACGCTTCCACTATCGGTGCACTTGTCGGTGGCAACCGGAACCTCTCACAAGGTTGAGGCACTTCTCCACAACTTAATTGGAGGCTCCCAACAAATGCCACAAAAGTCCATAATGCCACCAAGGCCACAAAACCGTCTAGGGTTCCAAGAACCCAAGAGGGACAAGCTCCAATGAGTAATTCAAACCAAATCCTCCGAGGAGACCTCAAACCGATGCACCAAATGCAAATGGCAAGAACACCACAAAGGTGCTCAAATCCCTCACTCTCAAGTTCCAACAAAGCTAATAAAGCTATTGGGGGAACAAGAGAGGAGGAATCAAAGAGAGACACAAAATCCCCCATAATCTAGATCCCCAAAGATACACTCACAAAGAGATGTTTTGGTTTGGTCAAAACGTAGATCTAGATCTCCTCTATATTTCTCTCAAATATTGGCACGAATAATTGGAGAGAAATCATAGAATCAAGCTCAAGAGGGAATAAGAATATGGGGCAAAGCTTGAGCAAGAATAGAGAGAGAAGAAGCAACCCTAAAATACAAAGGGGCAAAGCTATTTAAAGAAACAGGCAGATTCTTCCCGTTGGGGCGATTTTCCTGGACTGACCGGTAGTACCGGATTGGACCGGTACTACCGGACCGAACAGACCAAGCCAGCACAGGGACAGTCAACACACGCGCGAGCGAAGGGAAAAAGTCGGCAGGGGATCGGGGCCCAGCGAGCGGAGAACAGCGCAGCGCAGCGGCTAGCGAGCGGGGCCAGCGAGGGCAGCAGCAGACGCGGCAGTGCGCGGGGCCCTCAGGCAGGGGCTGCACGCGCGCGAGCGGCGGCCATGGGGCCCAGCGCGGGGTGCATGCGCGCGGAAGCAGCGGTCGAGCGAGGCAGGGCGGGAATCGGCGTGGGAGTCAACGCGGCACCAGTCGGGAGCGGGAATCGCTCCGGGATCTAGGCGAGCGAGCGGGCCCAGCGAGCGAGCGCGCGGGACGCTAGACGTCAGATCTGGCGGCGGCAGTGGCAGAGCAAGCCAATCGCGTCGCGGGCAAGCGGGCGCAAGCGCGACAGGGCCCGGGAACTGTGCAGGGCACAGGGAGTACCAGGGCAGAGGAGATTGGCCAACCTGGGCCGACCGGTACTACCGGCCCACCCGGGCGGTACTACAGGGCCGGCCGGTAGTGCCGAAAAAAGGTACTGCACGAGGCAGAGAGAAATTGGGAACGCCCAGGGGCGGGTGGTAGTACCGGCCCTCCCGGGCGGTACTACCGCTCGGCCCAGAAAACATATCTTTTCTTTTTAATTAGAGAGAGACAAATTCAAACCGCAATAACTTTTGACTGGAAGCTCCGATTGACCCGATTCCAATTGCATTGGATAGAGGACGACAAGGAAATATTGATTATCACCAAGTGAGAGTGTATCAATTAATATAATGTGAGATACCTCACTTGGTGAGAAACCGAAGAGCTGCATAAATCAAAATCGCAACAAGATACATATGGGAGATCCGATTTTGATGAACAAGAGCTTGTTATGGAGATTACCACAAGCTCTATATCCTCACATGGATAAGACCAAATAACAACCAAATACGATGATGCAAGTATGCAAAGGTTTGAGCTCTCTCCGAACGATGTGATCGAATTACTCATTCAAGAGCCCCTCTTGATAGTACGGTTATCTATCCTAAACCCGGTCTCCCACACACAACATGAGACAGGCAAAAGGGAAAACCTATGAATATTATACCTTTGCCTTGAGAAATCCACTTGAGCTCGATGTAGACAATCTCGTCCTTCTTAAGATGGAACGCCTTTCTTAATTCCTCATCATCGATCCATGATCACCGAGGATGGCAAGCAACAAACATGAGATCTTCTATAGATAGCGCATTTTGGGCTTGCACAACACATCTTCTTCTTATTTCATTGACCTTGAAGCCAACACATGCTCCAAGCGATGCCAATGGACAAATCCTACAAATACAACTTAATACACACATTAGTCCATAAAGATTGTCATTAATTACCAAAACCACACATGGGGTCCCAACATGTTCTTTCAATGGGAGCGTGTAGCAACCGCAAGGAAGAGGCCACGTGGCGCGAAAATGACGGCTGGATCAAAACCGATCGAACGGCTCCTGACCTGGGGGACGCGACAACGGGATCCCCCGGGGAACAGTATCATTTTCCAAAAGAAAAGGTGTTTGCAATTCCTCACTCGGACAAATTCGCTTCCCCTCTCTCCCTCCCATATAGACGTTCATGGGTCCCGAGTCACTTGGTCCGCTCCTAGGACATCATATAGTGGGAGCACCGTCTTAGAATAAAATTTCTTGTTCTTACCCAACCTTATAGTGATCTTGTTCAAATTAAGAATCAGGCATGCCAGTCATCGGGTCTAACTCAGCTTGTGTTGAATTTAGGGTTGGTGGTTGGCGCCCTCTAGCGGGAATGATGTCGGCCTTCGCATAATTTTATGGTGTTTCAAAACAGGGTTTATGAATGACGACATGCGGTGACGTTCACTTCCTGACAATGTGCTGCAATGCCTCGGTCTCACTCATGTGGCAGATCGTTGGTTCATCGGCTTGATAAAAATGTGTTGTTTGTGAAGATGTTCCTCTAGATCTTAATGTGGTGGTAGGTCCCCTCATTCTACTATGACGGTTTGATGGCTGCCTTGGACTATGGTCGCGGCATTGTGACTAGGCACAAGGATTTCCCGGTGTTAAACCGTGTTTTTCTATTGTATGACGATATATTCATGCAAAAAAGTTTGGAACTTTCCCTATTGTCTTTTTTTGGTTCCACTTTATTTTAGAACCATGTGATTTTCACTCATTTCTTTAGAACAGTTCCTACTATATAATCAATTGTTCAGGATTACATGAAAGTTTAAACCCACAGACGGCTCTAAAAACCACACATAGCGCCATGCAGCTAGAGAAGTAGCAGTTCTTGCCAGAGTATGAGCTTCAAGGTTCAAGCCTCGGCCTTCATGCCTAAACAGCACTCCACCTTTTGAATTTGCTTCTGAATGAATATCAAGCAGCACGTTACTAAACCATCCCAGGTTCGTGCCCATTAGCTCTTGGATAACTTCAGTGCAGTCTGAAGCTACCACCAGCTTGACTAGATTTAAATCCGCCGCTAAGGCCAGCGCTTCACGGCAAGCCATTCCTTTCAGTCAATCCGGATCAGTAATCCCCTCGAACGCCACCGCAGACGCTCCCAAGTACCTCCCATATTCAGCTCGGCAAACAAATCTGAATGCTCCTTGGTTCGATGTTTTGGCAACAGCACCATCTAAATTTATTTTGCAGCATCCCGCCGATGGCGGTATCCATCGTGGTACTGGATTTTGTGGGCGGCTCATCTGGGAAGCCCTCTTGTTTTGTTCACCCACCGCACCAAGGTCACAGAGGAAGCTTTCCACGAACGAGTAAGTGGCCATTAGACTCTAAAATATCTCTTCATGTATCGCCTTTCTCCTCGCGAGCCAGATCGACCACATGGTTACCGACATCCTTGTGAGATCTTCCTCTTTCATCGTTTCCATCATGGAGAATAGCCACTTCCTCGCTAGATCTCTCATCGTTTCCATCATGGAGAAAAGCCACTTCCTCGCTGTAGGCTCGATTGAGAGGCTAATATGCTCTCAAATCACTGGTTCTGTGAGTGCCCAAACACATCTTGACATCATACATTCAAATAAGGAGTGACGCCATGAGTCGACCTGTCCGCGTAGCGAGCACGCGCTAGACTGCACCATATTCCTGCGATGACGTACATCAGCAGTAGGAAGAGAGTGTTGCGCCAATCTCCACAAGAACACCCGTATTTTAGATGGGACGTTGCACTTTCAAAGTTTTAACCAGCTTTTGCCTTTGTCCACTTCCGGGGATGCGGCTGGCCGGCCCTCCAGCCAGTCCTCTCGCGTCTTTTTTGTTCTTGCCAATAGCTTGTATGTCGACCGGACCGAGAAACACCCAGATTTCTCATAATGCCATGCCCAAAAGTCCCCGCCTATGATGGGTCCTCTTTCTATGGAGCTATGGGTCTAAGCCACTCATCTCGCATTAACCAGCCCTGATTCCATGCATGTGTAGTCCTTCCATCTCGAATCCTCCTGATCATCCCCAGCATAAGAGCATCGCGGCCTTCCAGAATGGATCGCCAAACTTGTGACGAATGAGAGCCCAGTTCAGCACTACGGATATCCGAAGAGGGGAAATACACTGCCTTTAGAATTCTTGCACTTAGGGATTGTGGCTCTCGTAGAATTCTCCATGCATGTCGGGCCAATAAAGCAAGGTTAAACAACTCAATATCACGAAAACTGAGCCCACCAGCATATTTGGGCTGGATCATTGTATCCCACGACACCCAGTATGTTCGCTGTTTGCCCTCCTTGCTGCCCTACCAGAAGTTCCGGATCATAGAAGTGATTAACTCACATAGACCTCGTGCTAGCGTAAAGCAGGACATTGAGAATGTTGGAACTGCATGGGTGACCGACTTGATCAAGATCTCCTTGCCGCCAACAGATAATAATAGTTCCAACCATCCTAACACCTTCTTCCAAACTTTATCCCTCGGATATTTGGAAGTCCCACTCTTGGATCTGCCCACATCAAAAGGCGTTCCCAGATACTTCTCATTAAGAGTCTCTTTCTGTACCTCAAGTTCAGCTTTGACTCCCTCTCCGATCACTTGCGGACAACCCTTGCTAAAGAATATAGAAGACTTATCCACATTAATCCTTTGACCAGAAGCATTGCAATACTTCTGTAAAGCATCCTTCACCTCAATTACCCCCTCTCTACTCGCATTGAAAAACAGTAGGCTATCATCCACGAAGAATAAAAGGTTCACCGCCGGGGCGGAGGAGGCCACCTTAACACCATGGAGTGTTGATGATTCATCAAGAGATTTTAAAAGGCACGAGAGGCCCTCTGTTGCCAACAAAAACAAGTAGGGAGAAATGGGGTCGCCATGCCGAATCCCCCTAGTAGGCTGAAACTCCTCTTGTGGAGCTCCATTAAAAAGCACTGAGAAAGAAAGAGTGGTCACCAACCTCATAATTAGTGCCACCCACAAGGTGTTGAAGCCTAGCTTCAACATGATGGCCTCGAGGTACCGCCACTCAACCTGGTTGTAAGGCTTCCTCATGTCTAACTTCAAAGCATGGAAGCGGTGCTTCTTCGCCTTATTCCACTTTATAAAGTGAAGGCATTCATATGCCATGATGATATTGTCTGTAATCAGCCTTCCAGGCACAAAGGCTGGTTGTTCTTCAGAGATTATATCCGGTAAAATATCCTTTAGTCTATTTGATGCCACTTTAGAAGTTATTTGTATATCACATTACATAGACTGATTGGTTGGAATTGTCCTAACTCCATAGGGATTGCCACCTTGGGAATCAACACAATAAATGTTATGCTACCAGGGTTGTCCTGGCCCCAGAGGACACGAAGAACAGCCGTAGTTACTTCCTCACTGCACACATCCCAATTGCGTTGGAAGAAATGCGCCGGGAACCCGTATGGTCCCGGTGACTTTGTAGGATACATCTCAAAAAGGGATGCCTTGATCTCCTGCTCATCAAAAGGACGCTCTAGTTTACAGTTCATGTCTACACATACCCTAGTCAGTACACAGCGCAATACCTCGTCCATACCAGCCACTCCTTTGGATGTATACATCGTCTGGTAAAATGAGTTTTCCATACTACCCAACTCATATTCACTAGACGTTACTGATCCATCAGGCTTTGTCAATTTTGTCACCTTATTTTTCTTTTTTCGCTGACTCGCGCGCATATGAAAAAAATGCGTGTTTTTTCTCCCTTCGTGAGCCATTGAATCCGCCATCTCTGTCGCCACATCACCTCTAGGTGAAGCATCTCGAATAGAAGCTCCACCATTTTGAGCTCTGCATGCGATGGCTCCCTTCTGTTTGTCTCACTTCTCAACTCGCCTAACTTTCGTTGAAGCGTGTGTATTTGGTGCCTTACACTCCCAAAGGTTCCTCTCCCCCAGCTCGCCAGATCACTCAAGAGGGATGATAACTTACTCTTCAGTTCCTATATCGACTCGCTTTTCTCTGTAGTACAACAAGCCTGCTTGAGCATGGATGGAAATTCGTCATGTGTCTCCCACATGACTTCCTACCTGAAGAGGCGATCTCCTTGATGATACTGTTGTCTTGGAGAGCACTTCAACAGTATGGGGATATGATCCGATGTTGCAAATGATGGCAGATGATGGACCTCTGCCTTAGGAAACCGAGCATGCCAGGATGTTGACGCAAGAGCACGATCGAGTCGAGTTATGCAAAACGAGCCTCCAACCACTTTCTTCTCGAATGTCCATTTAACACCTTTAAAACCTAAGTCACACAAACCACAAATATCAATAGCATCCTGAAAACCATTGATCTGACTCCAACTCCGATCGTTAACCCCCACGTGTTCCTCTAGCCGGAGAACTTCATTGAAGTCACCGATGCAGAGCCAAGGTAGATCGTTAGATGATCGGATGAACTTGAGCATGTCCCATGTTTTGTGACGATCATTTGCTTGGGCCTCTCCATAGACAGTGGTGAGACGCCAAGGCTCCTTCCCCTCTTCCAAAATAATAGAATCCATGTGGTATTGGGAGTAGGATAAAATCTCAACATTTATTGAATTATTCCAAAACATACTGATGTCGCCACTATGACCATTACTACTGATAGTGAAACTTCTATCAAACCCTAAAGAATGAGCTAGACTCTCCACCTGTGTCCTGTGAAGTTGAGTTTCTACCACGCAGAGCACAGTTGGATCATGGCACTTCGCTAAAATGCGAAGATCTTTCACTGTCGTGGGGCCGCCCAATCCACGACATTTAACACTGAGAACACGCATTGGGCCAGGAGGTCCTCCTCAGAGGTCGCCACTGCATTCTTGGTCTTTTTCCTTTCTCGGTGTTATCTTCTTTGAGCGTTTCTGCTCCCTTGCAGATGGTGGAGGTGGAGGGGTGCCCTCACGTGGCACATAACTGGATGTAGGAGCCTCCCCTCCCAACTCCAGCTGCTTTCTTACAGAGTGTTCCTTACCATAATCGGTCACCCCTTCTCCTTCCAGGTTATCATAGAAGGATTAGTCTGCTTCTCGTCGTATTCTCCTTTGCCGGGCTTCCCTCCAAGCGAGCTTCAACAGAGTTTCTTTTACGGTTCTCGCTGGCTGGAACAAAACCTCCACGGCCTCGCCCACCATCACGACCGCCACGACCACCCATTCCACTTCCCATACGACTAGTTCCGTGTCCAAAACCAGACCACGGCCGTTGTTTGCTGCTCGCTTGCCGCTAAGGAGCCTCCCCTAGGAGTTGGCCCCTGTTCCACGCAGTATATCCACCAACATCCATTTTCCAAACCTGACCGCCTCCTGCGCATGCTCGCCAGTGTCGCACTCCTCTTGCTCATGCCCCAATAGGCCACAAACGGCACAATACTTAGGTACCTTCTCATACTTCACCCTCATGACTACTGGAGCAACACCTTCAGATTTAATTATCACAACTGTGTGAGTTCCTTCTCTACATTCGGCCATACCCAAGCACGCACATAGTTTCCTTCCACACTCGTAGCACTAAAATCCACCGTAATCACCTCGCCTATTGATGAATGTGAAATATAGCCATCCACGTCCATATTTAAACTAGATATTATTCATATTTTTTTATAAAATGTCTCTCTAAATCCTGCCACTAATGCCTAATGATCAAAGGGGTATGCAATACTGTCTTTATATTTTCCCTGTGCAGATAATGACGTTTGATGATGGGAATCACAACATTAAAGTCAAAGATACGGGATTTTCAACAAGTCAAAGAAACCAAGAGTCGTGGAAAGGAGGCGGAAGCTTTAGCGACCAACTATACGACATGAATAAAATTCTGGCCGTATAGTTCCGGTCGTATAGTTTCCACCGATACCGCTAGGTCAAACAGAACACCTTTTGTGAAGGGACCCCTATATAAAGAGGCCTCGGGCGACGATAAAACTCTTTCGCAGCGCCCCCGACGACACCCAGCCATTAGAAATCACAACACTGGAGGGATAGATCTAGATCTAATCTCCAAACCCTTCTCCTCCACCATCGCCATATTCCACCACTTATAATAGTAGATCTCATCTCCAGTTGGCGACATTGTAAGACTATTACTATAAATATCATGATTTCCATTACAATGTTTATGATTGTTGATTTCATCTCTATGTGTGAGTAATTCTGCTTGAGCTAAGGGCTTTGACCTAGCCATGTAGCTTGTGCGTGTTATTTTATCATATATGGGATCATGTATTAGTTTATATGACATGATGATTATTGCATCCTCTCTCGCCTCAATCTAAGGACTTGTCAGATACCCAAGACCCCAAGGATTGATCCAAGTATAGGGAGTGTGAGTAATGACTAATCTGCAGGATGGGAACCCAGTGACAGAAAGGGTAGTACAGCTGTATGTGAGGGATTTACTTGGGATAAACGGTGACATCATGATGACCCACAAGTATAGGGGATCGCAACAGTCTTCGAGGGAAGTAAATCCTAAATTTATTGATTCGACACAAGGAGAGACAAAGAATATTTATAAGTCTTAACAGATGAGTTGTCAATTCACCTGCACCTGAAAACAGTCTTACTCGCAAAAGTTTTGTAATAGCAGCAGCAAAATAACATCATCGGTAAAATGATGACAGTGGTAGCAATTGCAATAAACAGCAGGATTAAAATGCGGTAGGCATAGGGATGGATGTACGGGCGCTGCATGGACAAGATAATTCATGTAATAATCAAAACAAAGGCATTGCAGATGATAAAGATAAAGCATCCAAGTACTAAGTAACCATAGGCATGTGTTCCGTATATATTCATGCGTGCTCGCAATGAGAAACTTGCACAACATCTTTTGTCCTGCCAGCCCGTTTGCAGTAGGACCTCAAGGGAACCTACTGGCAATTAAGGTGCTCCTTTTAATAGAGCACCGAAGCAAAACATTAACACTCCATGAACACACGTGATCCTCATATCACAGCCATCCCCTCCGGTTATCCCAATTTTTGTCACTTTGGGGCCTCGGGTTCCAGACAACAATATATGTACACAACTTGCAGGTAAGATCACAAACAATAATATCATCATGAATCAATAACATGTTTAGATCTGAGATCATGACACTAGGGCCCTAGTGGCAAGCATTAAGCACAATAAGTTGCAAAAATGTCAAAAGCACTAACAATAGATACTACGCACCATGCCCTAACAATCTTATGCAATTATATGAGTGATCTCATCCAATCCCTACCATCCCCATAACCTATTGCGAGGAATTACTCACACATGGGTGGGGGAATCATGGATGGTTGATGGAGAGGTGTCGGTGATGATGATGGTGATGGTCTCCTCCAATTCCCTGTCCCGGCAGGGTGCCAGAACGGAATTTCTGGTTCTGAATCGCGGTTTCTGGTGGTGGCGGTGCAACCGAACTCTATCTGGAAAAACGTCGACCCCCCTTGTGTTTTTAGGTCAGAGGGTATATGTAGGCGAAATGAGAGGTCGAGGAGGAGTCCGAGGCGGCCATACCATGCCCTGGTGTGGCCAGGCCTGGCCCGCACCTAGGGGTGGTGTTGGCCCCTCGAGCCTTTTCTCCCCTCTGTCTTTTGGCTTCGTGAGTCTTGGGGAAATAGGATTTTTGGCATATTTTCTGGGATTTTTCCTGAAAGTTGATTTTTTGCACAAAAACGAGACACCAAAGCAATTCTGCTGAAAACAACGTTAGTCCGTGTTAGTTACATCCAAATCACACAAATTAGAGGAGAAACAATAGCAAAAGTGTTCGGGGAAGTAGATACGTTTTGGATGTATTAACTCCCCCCAAGATTAACTTATTGCTTGTCATCAAGCAATTCAGTTGAAAACTGAGTGCGATAAAAGAAACTTTTACGAACACATTTGCTTCATAAGATGTAAATATTCTCAGTATATGAGCAAGTAATTAGGTAATTCATAATAAGGATTATGCAAGTAAGTCTACCCAATAGTCATGCAAGTTATGAAGAGATTCCAACATAATAATAATAAGCAACATGAAACATAAGCATATGCAAGATTGTAATACTCATCAGAAGATATGATAAAGTGGTATCTCGCTTGCCTTTATTTTTGGGGCATCACATAAATGCCAAGGCACCTCTGAAGTTCAAGTGAAGACTAGAAGTAAAAATATCAAAGATACAAGCGTCAAATTTATGTCACGATTAACCGTGTTCTGGGACAAACACGTTACACTAACAATGACAGCTATGCTCTCGGGAAGGTGATCATAGAATAAATGGCGACTCGACATAAAAGTGAACGAAAAGATTAAAAAGTTTGAAAGGCTTCCTAATGCTTGAAAGTATGGTACTCATTAGCTTTGAGCTCTCATTGCCCCTATCATAAGCATCTTTAAATGGTTAAGGTTAAAGTGAGGGAAAATAAGAGTTATATGCTTGACAAATTATAAGTTGAAAATCTCACGCCCCTTGATTACGAGTACCGAGACCTCAGGCTACTCAACTTTGGTCCCAAGCTCATTATAAGTATATGTGTGTCATCGAGAACTGCCAACGGGGTACCTCTTGACCCATGACACAGGAGCTATACCATATCAAAATGACAAGGCAACAGATAGTGAGCATCTTAGTGATCTTTTTATTTTCTATTTACATAGTTTTTTTTATTGAGGATGCTTCATAGAATTCCACTATGGTTTTGCTGCAAGTTTCCACCATGATTAGGCATGGCTTAGGCTAGCCGCCCAGGCGTTTCTATAACACATATACATACTCCATGGACTTACAATCTCCCATCTTATTTCACACTATCGGCATCCATAACCAAAATAACATGATATCAACTAAACAGAATAAGTGCAATGTTGAAAGTGTTCCCCATGACAGCATGGTTCTGCTAATTCACAACATATAACTTGCAAGCATATAAGCATATCAGATAGTCACAATGGTTCAGGTTTATTAAGTGTAAGAAATAAAATGTGCCTTCAAGTTCGTGAGAGCTTTACTAACTAATTTTCGCATAACAAGCAAACATTTTTATTTGGAAGGAAACAACGTGTAATAAGTATGCAAGGAATAACAATGATGCTAATAGGTAGATATCGTGGACACTTTTTGACAACTTTGGTTTTGGGAGTTGGATGCATGAGTAGAGCTCATACTCAGTGCAAGTGAAGGCTAGCAATAGAAAGGGAGCGACAATCGAGAGAGCAGTAACTGTCATAATCATGCTTGTGAAAACAAAATTAATAGTGGCATAAAAGTGACACAAGAACTCTGAGGCAAAATAATTCATTAATGCTTAACTGACTTTTTGTTTAGTCATATACATGCGTGAGCATGTGCCAAATCGATTCAAATAAAACATTCAGAGGAGGATACCACGATGTCATACCATGTTATGAATAGAACAATGCAAGCAAACATTTATATGGCATGCTACAAACTATTAGCAAGTTGGAATTAATCATAAGAGAGCAAGAACTACTAAGCATCCATTAAATAACATACACCTTACATGAACAGAATAAGCATGCCCACATGGATGAGTATATGTACAAAAATGAAAACAAATAGAGTTCATAATAGCCTCTTACCACATCTTGAATTGTCATAAATCATCATTATTGCCTTTCACTTGTGTCGCTTGAATAATAATATGAAAACCAAACTCCAAAGGAGTCACAGAGGACTGCTGGACCCTGCAACGAACTTTACAAAATCAGAGAAGAACAACAAATATTTTTGGGTTTTCGATTTTTTAAAGCAAGAACTAAAGGAAAAAAGCAAACAAAGTAAATATTTTTGGTTTTTTCGAATAACAAACCAACGCTAAAAGCTAAAGAAGCAAACAAAGAGAAATAACAAAAATATTTTTGGTATTTTTGTATTTTGGAAAGCATAAACAAAACAAGAACAAAAATGAAAAAGAAAGAAAGCGAAACATGGATATATAAAGTACCGACAGAATATGATATGTAGATGAGTGTAATGTCGGTATACCTCCCCCAAGCTTAGGATTTTGGCCTAAGTGGAGATCAATACCAACGCAGGTAGGAACTCCAAAAGTATGGTTGTCCATCTCTCTTTTCTGAAATTTTTAGACAAACATCACAAAAAATAATTTCAAAGCTACTAAATGAAGGGAACTACTATAGGGACTTGCAAGAGGGCTAAACATGCATCAAAATAATTTCTCTAAGCATAGAACAAGCATTCAAGATCACATAACCTGTCACCTACAGTAGAAATATACTCAAGATATAATCCACTAATCAAAATCTACTTGGACAAGCGGAGGAGTCACATACCGGAGAACAAATGCTCCAAAAATCAACAGCAAAGAGTGGATGAGTAAGGAGATCGAAAATCGCGATGAAGAACAACAATAACACAGGTTCAAGAATTTTTTTGGTGTTTTCTAGGGAGAGAGAGAGTGAAGCGGTAGGTGGCCAAATAAGTGGAGGGCCAGGGGGTGGCCCACACCATGGCTGGGCGCGCCCTAGGGTTGTCCGCGCCACCAGGTGGTGTGCCTGCCTGGTGGGCGACCCTGGGTCACTCCAGGTGCCTCTCTGTCTCTTTTTTGACGTAAAAATTTAATATGACTTTTCTGGAATTTTTCGAGAAACTTTATTTTCGGGCAATTTTCAGAAAATGATAAATGATTTTCTTGCAGAAAAATGATTTTGGAACGATGGAAAATTTAATCAAAACCAAAACTTCAGAAGTTTTAGGACACTCAAATATGCAAGCAACTAGCAATACAAACATGAGCAAAGGTGAAGGCAAAGATTGGAATAGAGAAAATAATAGTTAATAAAGATAATCATGGTGAAAATGTTGTTTTGTTCATCAAAATCACTTTTGTTAATAAGGTTGATCAGGTCTTGTTACCAAAACAATTTTTTATGAAGCAAAAATTTGCATTTCACTAAATGATTATGTTACCTCAACCTTGATAGCAATAGTCCCAATCATAATAGTTTCATAATCTTCTTGTGGTATGGGACAATATATTTCTCCAACTTTGATGCCCTCAATATTTTCAATTGAATTTAGGCCATATTTCTTATCAATATTCTTGGGGAAATAAATAGTATGATCCTTGTCATTAACATTAAAAGTTACTTTTCCTTGGTTACAATCAATGACAGCACTTGCAGTATTAAGAAAAGGTCTCCCAAGAATAATAGACATATTATCATCTTTAGGCATTTCAAGCACAACAAAGTAAGTTAATATCAAACAACTATTAACCACTTGAACAGGAACATCCTCACATGTGATGACCCAACATACCACTGCATGTTGTAGTATACTATAGTCGTGGACATATCACTCACGGAGTACCATTCCGCAAATATTATATCCTCAGAGTGGTACAACAGAAACAAAGCGGGTCCATAACATACATTATCATTATTACAACCAGAAATTACATGATAACTTTGAGATCCTCCTAGGTCTATAGAGGTATCCCGATGACTCCGGGCTAAACTATAATAACTCTGAGAACAGAATAGAGAAGCAACTAACTTTAAGGTTTATACGAGATTTAATATATAGAGAGGATAGAAACTTATGCTACTAGACTAAATCACTATATTGATACATCTACACTTCAGATACGTCGGTATCCATTCCATAGATGTTTTCGTAATTGTTCCCTTTGATGCTTCCGGATACTTCTGGTTCCTCATAGCGGAATTCTTCTTGGTCGTCAATTGGATATAGTATTTCATCTTCCTGATCTTTAATGTCTTCAGAATCTAGCAAG
This sequence comes from Avena sativa, assembly GCA_916181665.1. Taxonomy (NCBI): domain Eukaryota; kingdom Viridiplantae; phylum Streptophyta; class Magnoliopsida; order Poales; family Poaceae; genus Avena; species Avena sativa. The sequence continues at coordinate 113,623,039 of OV702283.1, forward strand.
GGTTAAGAAGATACATTGAGTACGAGCGTACTCAACAAGTTCAATAAAAAGGAGTGTTTGATGCACTATATCTACAGCCACAGACCATAGGTCGTAGGCAATGCAAGTTTTTGTCAACATTTCTTCAAAGGTTGCTTTTATTCTGAAAAGCTATGTCCGTCAGCCTTCACGGGTTTACCAGAACTTTCATGGAGTTCCTTTCCCGCCGCGTTCGTAGCTCCTTCCCGGAACAGGGAGTAACAAGTTACAGTTCTTACACTCTGCAGAGGTGCGTTACTTTACCCATGAGAGATCTTAGCTTTGTTGCACATACGGGCGCGCATTCCTGTTCACACTTCCTTGGTATGAGGCCCAGACTAAGATCCAAGCCAATCACTGTCCTTCTCCGCGACCCCGCATACACCACAATTGTTGTATGTCCAAACTCAAGGTAGACTTTTCCCCGTATAAAACGGCTATACCTTAGTTGGATACACACAATAACCATTAACACTAGAAATCTGTCTTTTGTAAGCCCGGATCCACGGTAGACTTTTCCTCATATAAAACGGTTATACCCATGATCTGCAACTTACAAATGCCCAGAACAGTGTCCAATGCATGCGAAAGGGAGCCGATCCAGCTGACTTCTCCGTCCCATTCCAAATCTCATGGTTAACGCCTAATGTACAGCGCAAGAATCACTGGCGACATTGATTGTTAAGTCCTAGATAATATGTTCCTTTACCACCGGAACTTTCATAATAGATTATTACCTCATGGTAAATAACCTATAATCATATTATTATGAAAATAGTGTTTTCTGACCTTTTTCAAATGCAGGTGATGACAACACTGGATTTGTAAAATACTTTATAGAATATAATCAAAGGACATGATCAAGTGTGAACTTGCCTTGATATAGCGAAGTATTGTAGTCGAATGTCTCGACTTGACCCTGGACCTCGGGTTCTACAAAAATATCATCATTGTCTGGTAAGGACAATGTTTAAAGAAACAATATGCTGTTATGCATAAGTAATGAGATGCATAATGCAAAGTCCTCAGTAGTTCTTTAATTATTACAAGTGAGATATATTTAGATGATTTGCTTAATATTTGCTTTATTTTAAGTTTACTTCAAAAAAAGGTATAGTTGCTAGGACTCTATGATAAACATATAAAATATGAAAAGTAAGGTACAAATACAATACCATTCTAAGGTTCAATGATATTATGTAATTATTACAAGGTTTATGTTTTAAGTTGTTGTGACTTAGAATAAATGGTATAGTGTTTCTTTTGAAGTGGCAAAAAGAATAACATTTGAAGAAAATATTCTTTATGTTAAGTTATTCAACTCTAGAGATTAATAAGATTAAAGTTATGGTTTCTGATGAGGTTTAAATGATCTTGAGACATTATATACCTAGCTTATGATATATCAGACCAAAGTTAACTATAAAGACATAATTGGACTTGAGATATAAATTTATGGTATTAACAACAATTAGGGTTTTTTCCTAAGCATAATGAAACTTAGTCTTAAAGACTTAAAGATAGTATATTTAATATTCATAGATTATACTATAAGATTTTGCTATATAAAGAAAATAGGTGAATTTATTTTATAATACATTTAGTGAATACTAAGTTTGTTAATATGATTATATATGAATTGAGATCACTTACTTCTAATTTAAGTTAATGATTTGCAAGACTAACTTTGTAAATCTTGGACTTATAGTTGATTAAATATTTTAAAGGAATATTATAAAATTGATTGTTTATATTTGGATAGTATCCTAAATTATAATTATAGGTTAGACTATTTTAGATTTAAAAGATTGTGTTTTGAACATGATTATTTCTTACTTAGGAAGTAATGTTAAATAATTAATTAAACAACTATCTCATTTTAATAATTGAAGATATATGATCTAAGAATTTTAAAATGTTTTTGGAATAATATATTTAGTATTATCCTAGTAAGTATTCTTACTTAAAATCTTAAAATTGAATTTTATTTATCTTAAGGTATTATCTTGATTTTTTATAAAATTTCTCAATTATGAATGTCTCTAAATATTTGTTTTAAGTTATATTTGTAAAATTTTAAGTTAGTATTTTTTAGATAAGAGATTTATTTTTATGCATGAAAGTGATTTTTATTTATTTTTAGGAATTTTTCTAAATTTATTAAATTTCATTTAGTTATTTAAGGGTGTTAATGTTTATCTGCATTTTATTAACCTTAAATAAATATGATTATATTTTTATTAGGTGGAGATTATTTTGATAAGCATTTAGATGTATTAAATATATTTTTAGGATTTTTTATACATTTTTCAAGAAATAAAATAGTGTATAGGGGTATTTTGGTCATTACTTTATTCTAGCTTTTTCTTATGCCCCTTTTTTTATTTTAGTCTGTTTGGTTGGTAACATGAATGGCCCGACCCAGCGAGGTCTGGATCGAGGTCAACCCGACCCCGTCCCCTTCACCCTTCTCACATCTTGCTCCTGGGACAAACCCGATCCTCCCCTCTACGACGCCCACTGCCGCCGCTCGCCAAATCCCGGCGAACACCGGTTGCTACGGCCACCGCCGCCAGCCACCCTAGCTCCGCCTATCTCAGACCTACTCATCCCTCCAATTCTATTTGTGAATGACACCCTATTGATCTTGCCCCTTCAATTATCTAGTTCTAGGGTTCTTGCTGCCCATGGCTCTAGAGGTTGATGGTGACCTCGTTGGTTTGTGGTGTTGTCCTAGTGATGCGGAGAGGGTCTGGTGGTGGTGTGTTCATGGTCGCTAGCCACAGTTGCTTACGGTGACGAGCTGGTGTTTTGCCGGTGTGGTGATGTCCAGCACCGACGTGCTTCTCCTTGGCTGTCTTGATTGCGGCCTAGGCGCGGGTTGCAGCGCCTCTAGGTGCTCCTCGTGCCGCCGCCTTGGCTCCCATCACCACTATGTCACCACCGTCTACTTCCTCTTCTTGTTGTACGAGGCCAATCGGGTAAGTTTCTTTCTATCTCACTCTCTCTCGGTATGAACCCTAATTCGGGTTCCTCACTTCGGTTCATGATACATTACAGTAGCTTTGCTACATAACTTGCTTAATGAACTTGGCTTGAAAATTCATCTATCTGAATTGGATAGTGGATGGTACTGGTTTGTGACTCCAGAATAATGAATTTATTCTTATATAAGGTTTGGCTGGTTGTTGAGATGATCCAATATTAATTTGTTTTGATCTAGTTGGCTTATTGAATTGTGTGGTATTGGCCCCATGCTAGCTAACATGTGCTGTTGTGGAATGAGCCCCTTGGATTGGATATTCAGCTTGAGCTATAATGTTGGTTGTGGTGTGGTGGTCTCTTGGACATGTGTCATGCCCATGGTTTGTTTTAGTTAAACTACTGGTTTCTTGTTAGATTATTTGACCTGACTTTGCTCTAGTTTGGAACTTGGGAAAAAGGATCTGACTCTATGTCCTTCTTGATAGTAAAATGGTGTACATATTTGATTCCTCGATTCTTTTACAAGGAAGATGATAAATTTGTTTTAGCTGGAATTATTGAGTGGTTGGTTAATGTGATGATACTCCCTAATGGCTTCTGTGCATAAGACTGCCACTATGGTGTCTCCATTTTGGAAGGTGCATAGTGGTAGATCTTGTGTGCATGATTTGTTGTTAGCTGGATTGACAAGACAAGATTGTGTATGGTCATGATAAGTATTCTTTAAGTGATATGTTGGAATATAAATTGGGTGATGATACTTGCAACTAATTGATTCCTAGACTTTCTTACTAGGGAAATGATAAAAAAATGTCTTGTTTGAACAATCTTGATGACTATCTAATGTGGAAACTAACCTTTGTGGCTTCTGCTGCCCTGGGCTGCTGCTGTGGTGCCTCCAATCTTGGAGTGTGCACAGTGGTAGCCCAGTTAGCATGATTTGCTGTTGGGAATCACAACAATGATGTAGTTGATGTTGAAAAAAATAAAGATTTATCTCACGATGCAAAAAGGCTGAAGCTAAATTGGTTGATTAAAATGATTAAGTGTACCACTGTGATGTCTCCCCTAGGAGTGTGCAGAGTGGTAGCATCTCAGATGTGGTCTGCTGGATTTCTTTACTTGGCATGTGATGCAAAAGCTGAGGCCAAATCTTTGTAAGATAAGAACATATGTTTGTGTAAACCTCTGTGATGAATCTTGCCTGGCATCTGCATGCAATTTTTGAGAGGATCTCTCTATTCAATCCTCCTAGATAAAGATCTAGTTGAAGAATAGATAGAATTTGTTGATTTGTAGAGTTCCCCTGGTATTTCTAGATCTGTGTGTAAGATACAAGAATGGTTACTACATGATCTAGTGGTTAGTTCTGATGATTTTTACCTAATTTTGGTGAGTACCTTATGGCCTATTGTAGATCTTCTACTTGCCCTTGATCAGCTGCTGGAACTCCTACTTGAGCACCTGGATGGCTTTCCCAAGCAACCAGGATGCTTGTGGTGTAGATGATTATGTTCTGTTGCCAGATCTAATGCTTGTCCTGCTCCTCCTTGCACTCCATGGACTTCTCACTCTTGATCCAGTTACTGATATATTCTTGGATTCGTCCTGATCTTCCTCCTCCTTGCTTGTGCTTAGGTACAACTCCTTCCTCTTGTGGGGTGGATTACCCAGATCCTACTGAAGTGATCTAGTGATGTGAAGTTTGTTGTGCTAGTTATTCTGAATTTCAGTAATCTTGTGTTCTTGTTGTTCTGGTGGTGTGGAGGAAATGGAAATGCTAGTAGTTGTGATACGGTTGTGCTCCTTCATATGTACTTCTTATGTTGTCTGTGGTGTTGACAACACAGCAGCTGCATGTGGTGTGTGTGCTGCCTGCTTGCTTACATATGGGTCCCTCTCAGGTCCAAGTTTCAATGCCAGGATTGTGGATGAGCTCAAATAGGAACTGCAGATATTTTCCTAAAACTTGACTGTTGCCTTTTACTATATAGCGGTGAAACTTGCCCCTATTTGCCTATGATGTTGTACTGAGGCCAGATTTGAAATAAGAACAAATACTATTTCATTTGGTGAAACTTGCCCCTTTTTCTAAATAAGCTCAATGATGAAATGAACAGTGCACCCCACTGTTAGACTGAGAGCAAAATTACTAACACTAACCCTTTTTTGTTTTTATCTTTTATTTATTTGTTTTGTAGGAATCAAAAGAATATCCAGGAACATCAAAGTAGATAGAGATTCAAGCTTAGATTTATAGCTTCTGTAATCTTTTTATTTAATTGTAATAACAATGTAATTCTTTTATATTTTACTGAAGCTTTTCTTTTTCTTCATTTATAACTATTCATCTATGTAATGACTTCTAATTACTTGTATTCTTTCATTCTTTGTGGTATTAAATAAAGATTTCTTCTTATTTGTTTTTCTTTGAATTACATCAATGTATGTGATTTATTTATTTCCTTTCCTTAATTATAATTTACTTTTATTATTTTATTTTAAAAGAATAATGTAATATTTCATGTATTCTTATTAATAAAGAATTATTTTATATCATCACTTAAATTATTTCTTTCTACTTAATTATAGTATTATTATTCCTGAACTTCTAAATTCAAATTTGAATTGAATTTGTAAATTCAAAGTAAGTTTCAAATCCTACCCCTCCACAAACACAAATAATACCTAAAGGTCATGTCAAAATTATCGCACTCACTGAGATGGCTAATTTCTAATCCATCAAAGCAAGAGAGATTCTGATCACTCCAGGGTTTTAGTTTGCGAAAAATTTACCCAGATTTTCAGATGCATGCATGCAGATGCACAAAATCCTAAATCTACCCTTCATTTAGTCCTAAATGTTGGGATGTTACATCACTATACCAACAGGAATAGTAGTGGACTTATCAGCCATTTGCAAAGATATATCAGTTGGTATCAATTTTTCCAGATGAAGTCTCTTGTAGAGAGAAAAGGGCATAACACTAACTCCTGCTCCCAAATCACACAAAGAAGTTCTAACATAATTATTTTTAATAGAGCAAGGAATAGTTGGAATACCTGGATCTCCAAGTTTCTTTGGAACCTTACCATTGAAGGAATAATTAGCAAGCAAAGTGGAAATTTCCTCATTAGGAATCTTCCTTTTATTAGAGACAATATCCTTCATATACTTTGAATAAGGAGGAAATTTAATAGCATCAGTCAAAGGAATTTGCAAAAACAAAAGTTTCATCCTCTCACAAAACTTGTTATAGTGTTCTTCTTCCTTTGACTTGTGTTTCTTATCAGGAAAAGGCATCGGTTTTTGCACCCAAGGCTCTCTTTCACTACCATGTTTATTAGCAGCAAAATCTTCCTTAGTGTACTTAGTATTCTTAGTGTGCCTTTTAGGTTCTTCTCCAATTTCTTCTTTATCAGAAGCATCATTTTTATCATTACCACTTTTAGTTTCAGCATCATAGATAGATATACTATTAGGATCTTTAGCAGGTCCAGAAGATTCTATAACTGTTTTATGTTTCTTTTTCTTAGAAGGAGTACCACTATTTTTAGCTTGTTGAGAATCTTGCTCAATTATTTTAGGATGTCCCTCAGGATATAAAGGATCCTGAGTAGAAGCACCACTTCTAGTTCTAATTTCATAAGCATGTTTTTCTCTAGAAGCATTAACTAGAAAATCTTTTTGCACTTTAGTAAGCTGATCAATTTGAGTTTGAACCATTTGGAAATGATTAACAAGCATTTTAACATCATTGGAGGTTCTCTCCACAATATCATGCAACTTATTAATAGCTCTAGAATTTTCCATTAGATGATTCTACACTCTCATATTAAAATTATCTTGCTTAACAACATAATTATCAAATTCTTCTAAGCATTGATTGGGAGGTTTAGAGTAAGGAATATCACCATTATCAAAATGTTGGAGAGAGTGTACCTCAATAGTGGATGAGTGCGAGATTGGCTTACATAATTCTTCTATAGGAGGTAAATTCTTCACATCTTCAGATTTAATACCCTTCTCCTTGAGACATTTCTTAGCTTTCCACATCACTTCATCATTTAACTCAATCATTCCCCTCTTCTTTGGTGTTGGTGTTGGGGTTGGCTCAGGTGTAGTTGTCTCAGGTATAGTCCAATCATCATAATTCTTGCTTATTTTAGCCATTAATTCCTCAGCTTCTGTAACATCCCTAAAATCATGTTTTCAAAGATTTCATATCATTCATACATGCATATCATTTTAGGGATCAATTTCAAACTCTTTTGAAAGAAACAGAAACTTTGAGTGCTATTATTTCATGTGAGCAAGCTTTGATCCAATGCCACTCTCAAGTGAGAGAATAACTATTTTAAACCAAGTGTTGTTTACCCTTAGGTTGGATTGGTTAAGTGTTAAAGCTTGGACAAAAATTTCCAAAAAAAATATGGTTTTAAAACCATTTTCAAATCTTCATCAAACCATGTGCTAAGGCACTGATATTAAAAAAAATCTTCAAAAGGACCATGCAAGTCCAACAAGACAGCATGATTTCATACTCAAAATTATACAAGATTCATTTTATAAAAGGCCAGAAAGGTTTGGAATTCAAATGATTTTGAATTCATATGAAAAAGGTTTCCTGAAAATCAATTTAGAAAAAGAAAAGGATTTAGAAAACTCAACTGGGCCTGGCGCCATCATTTCAGCCCAACAGCCAAAGCAGCCCACCCGGGCCACCTCTGTCTCTGCTTTTCCTCACCGCGCCCGCGTGCAACCACCCGCTGACAGCTCGACCCCACCATGCCCCGTCAGCTTCGTCCCCAATCAACACGCGGCCGAGGCGCTCCGCCGTTACCTCGCCGCAGTCATTGCCCGCTTAATTCCCATTGATGCAGCGCGTAATCGCCGCCCCCTCCTGGCTATTTAACCCCCTCTGCATCACGACCATTTCCCCCCACTCAGCGCCTCCATTCCGCCACCAGGCTGCCCACAATCTCACTTGCACCGCCGCTGTATCGAGCCACTCCGGCAGGCGATTCCGGTAAGCTCTGACCGCCCCTCTACTTCTGGTTCAAATGAGCGTGACCGCCACGTCCTTGTGCATCTGATAACACCCCTGGTTTGCCTGCTCGTGACCCAGGTCACCGTCATCGTTCACGCCCGCAGCCACCAGAGCCGCCGCTCAACTCCGACGAGCAATAGCGGTATGAATCGAACGCCCCTTGACCCCGCATGCATACTGTCGGATTCGCCTTGTCTTTGCGCAGCTGCTAACACCACTGGCTCGTGCTAGGGCGACCCAGAACCTCGGCAGCGTCGACGTCTGCAAGCACCCGACGCCGTGCACAACTCCGACGAGCCCCAACGACCTCCACGGTGTGCCCCTTCGCCAACGAAGACCACATGAGCTTCCTCGTGACCGTGCGAGTCTGTTAAGCCACGCCACACACCCCATCTCCTCCTGTATTCGCCGGAGCGTCGCTGACAGAGCGCCGCCGCCGCGCCACCGTCGCCAGCGCCGCCGAACTATGGTCGCATGGTCCAGGACCGTCAGATCTAGATCCAACGAATCTGATAGAATCACTTAACGAAGGGGTACGGGTCAGATTTGTCCATGCTTTCATTTAGATCGTGTGGTCCACACTAGTCGATCCGCGTGAAATGGTACCGACGAATCACAGAGCGCCGCGTGGCCTGTGTTTCAAATTAAAAACAGAAATTTGATCTATTAGTTAACCAAACTTGTAAAATTCATAACTTTTGATCCACACGTTTAAATTTTACAAATTTTATATCATTGGAATTAGGAGAGAAAATCCTATCTGTTTATGCAACGTGTTTAATATTTTGCCTCTGTAAAATGGTTGTTTATGCAGAAACTTGTGTAGGCTTATTTTGATTATACAAATTATTTGAAAAATGTTTGAAGGATCAAATAAGGTTTATTTGGAATATCTTGGACTTGTTTATGTTTCAGTACTGTTCACTTGTCTTGTTTGGTGTAGAAAAATCATCACATGGCATTTGCATGCATACATATATTTTTGTTTGTATATATTTTGTATGTGATTTGGTGCCATTATTTTATGTGTAGATTTTGGTGCAAATAGTGATTGTGAGGATTGTTGCTACTCTCCAAACTACCAAGGCAAGTGGTGCTTCATGATTTTATTCCTATGTTTTTCAACTATGCACTAGAAATATTTTTTATAGGACTTGCATGAATATTTTGATCTATATGCTATGCTTGGGAAATCCTAGTAGTTGTAGAATTGCTAGAAATTTCTAAGTTAAGATGCTTATCAATGCCATGCTTAGCCTAGCTAGTAGCAACCAAGGGTGGTTATATATCCATGTTATGTAAAAATATTTCTAAGTCATTGGACTTGTGTTTTGCTTAATAAAACAACTAAGTGAATGAATCACCTGGGTGGAATGGAAAGAATGGTTTATGTTGAGTGGTTACACAAGGCCCATTTCTCTGGTTTACCTTGTGTATCACACTTGTGTAAAGCCACCCAGGAACAAAGGGATTTGAGATGCCAAATGTTAAGAAGCTTCTAGTGCAGCCACATGGCAATATGGGCTCTGCCTGGATCACATAGGTTGCAATAACTTAGCCATTTGGACAGTTGGTGGTAGTGGGATGATAGGTTGTAACGCGTCAATTTGGTCTAAGGGAAGGCTTCTGAAAGGTCCTGTCTTGGTGAAAATCAAGTCTTGTTGGGAAAGTGCACAACCTGTGCAGATGGAAGAATCTAAGTACTTAGCCATGTCCCTGGTATTGGACAACTTGAGCATCAAGACATGGAAGCTATCAAGAATCTCCTCATCCAAATTTCTAAGTAAAAACTTGTGGGTGAACAAGGGTAAAGGTTCACCAATGTCTATTGGTGATTCCTTGGGAAAGTTTTGTCAAAGAAAAACTTAGTGTTTTCAACTGATAGGTAAAACCTATTTTTGAGCAAAGCAAGCCTAAGCTACACTTAGCCAAAATGCATATAGTATCTAGACTGCTAATATTCTACTAAGGTATCACTTTCCAATACTATTCCAATGTATTGACCCACTATGGCTGTAACTTGTGATGTTGAAGGTTATTCTGATGATGATTAGGGGTTATGAGTCTACACTCAACATGCTTGCCTGTGGCACATGAATATGAAGACTTATTTATCTTATTATATATTTGAACTCTTGTATTAGGCCTGTGGCCATGGAGTTTGTAAAAGACTATGTTTGTCTCTGGAATGATATGTAATAATGACCTTTGTTTCTGTGTACTTTATCTTAAACTGTGAATGCTAGCATTGATCCAGGGACTAGCATTGCAATCACAGGGATCCTTACCTTTATAAAGGGAGGGATCTTACAGCTTCATCGGGAGTTCTTTGCCTAAAAACACAACCAGCACAACATCCAGGTATGTCCTAGATTCATCGTTAGTCCACTATAATATATATCAAGGAGTTAATTTTTAGGTACTGTATATCCAGGCTATGCTCTAATTAAAGAACAAAACCTTGCCCATGATTCAGGGAAGTTTTCTCCTTCTTCCTTCTTAAAATCAAAGAGTTTCTGCAAAATAGCATGTTGAGCACTAGCAGGGAAATATTTCTGAAAGAAAGTATTAATCAAGCCAATAGGACTATCAATAGATGTAGGAGATAAATTATTAAACCAAGTTTTAGCTTCATCTTTCAATGAAAAAGGGAAAAATTTAGCAACAAAGTAGGTGTGTTTCTTAATATCATCAGAAAATAAGCCACTCAAAGTATAGAGCTCAGTCATATGTGCCACAACGCTTTCATTTTCAGTCCCACAAAAAGGTTCTTTCTCAATAATAGTTATATAAGATAAATCAAGAGAGAAATCATAATCCTTATCTTTAATGTTTATGGGAGAAGTGGAAAACTTAGCATCAGGAGACAATTTATATCTAACAGAACGTCTATCAAGAAGACTCTTAATAGCACTTGCACCTCTAGTATTTTGACATGCCTCAATAAATCCATCACTAATTTCAATATAATCTTCATCAAAATCATCACTAGGATACTCTCTAGACTCAGGTGAACTAACAGGTGTAGCAATTTTTTCATTAGGAGTTTTAGTGTTTCCCATTATAGTTCTAGTAATTGTAGCATCTAGGAAAGGACCTAATGAACCACTCTCATGAAGCACAGTAGAAGCAGCATCAACATTATCAGAAGCATTTTCAAATTCAGCAGAAGTAGCATTATGTGTAACATGTGTATGTGGTGGTGTAAGAAGCTTACTCATTAGATGGTGAATCAAGAGCAACAAAGGTGTTCAGAGTTGTACCTCTTCTTGTAGTGGATGGCAATATAGGAACTTTTCCATCACGAGCTTTACCCATGATGAATGGATAGCAACAAACAAAAATAATTCCAAGTGAACTTAGAAATAAATCTATGCTCCCCGGCAATGGCGCCAGAAAATAGTCATCATGACCCACAAGTATAGGGGATTGCAACAGTCTTCGAGGGAAGTAAAGCCCAAATTTATTGATTCAACACAAGGGGAGCCAAAGAATATTTATAAGCCTTAAAAGATGAGTTGTCAATTCAGCTGCACCTGGAAACAGTCTTACTCGCAATAGTTTATCAGTAGCAACAGTTTTTTAATAGCAGTAGCAAAATAACAGCAACAGTGAAATAAGGACAGTGGTAGCAATTGCAATAAACAACAAGATTAAAATGCGGTAGGCATAGGTATGGATGGACGAGCGCTGCATGTATAAGATAATTCATGTAATGATCAAGACAAAGGCATTGCAGATAATAAAGATAAAGCATCCAAGTACTAAGTAACCATAGGCATGTGTTCCGTATATAGTCATGCGTGCTCACAATGAGAAACTTGCACAACATCATTTATCCTGCCAGCCCTTTTGCAGCGGAGCCTCAAGGGAATCTACTGGCAATTAAGGTGCTCCTTTTAATAAAAACACCGGAGCAAAGCATTAACACTCCATGAACACATGTGATCCTCATATCACAACCATCCCCTCCGGTTATCCCAGTCGTTGTCACTTTGGGGCCTCAGGTTCCGGACAACGATATGTGTACACAACTTGCAGGTAAGATCACAAACAATAATATCATCATGAATCAATAACATGTTCAGATTCGAGATCATGGCACTCGGGCCCTAGTGGCAAGCATTAAGCACAACAAGTTGTAACAATGTCAAAAGCACTAACAATAGATACTAGGCACCATGCCCTAACAATCTTATGCAATTACATGAGTGATCTCATCCAATTCCTACCATCCCCATAACGTACTGCGGGGAATTACTCACACATGGATGGGGGAATCATGGATGGTTAATGGAGAGGCGTTAGTGATGATGATGGCGATGATCTCCTCCAATTCCCCGTCTCGGCAGGGTGCCAGAACAGAGTTTCTGGTTCCGAATCGCAGTTTCTGGTGGTGTCGGAGCAACGGAACTCTATTTGGAAAAATGTCGACCCCTGTGTTTTTAGGTTAGAGGGTATATGTAGGCGAAAGGAGAGGTCGAGGCGGAGTCTGAGGCAGCCACACCATGCCCTGGTGTGGCCAGGCCTGGCCTGCGCCTAGGGGTGGTGTGGGCCCCTTGAGCCTTTTCTCCCATCCGTCTTCTGGCTCCGTGAGTCTTCTGGGAAAATGGGATTTTTGGCATATTTTCTGGGATTTTTCCTGAAAGTTAATTTTCTACACAAAAACAAGACACCAAAGCAATTCTGCTGAAAACAGCGTTAGTCCGTGTTAGTTTCATCTAAATCACACAAATTAGAGGAGAAACAATAGCAAAAGTGTTCGGGAATGTAGATACGTTTTGGACGTATCACATCACTATGCATATCATTAGTTATCTTTCTTGTATGGATGAGACTAGTAGGTTATTGCTATAAGCGGATGCAGCAGCAATAGCAATTATGGATGCACTGCCCACATATAATTATCTTGCTCTAACAATTATATGCATACTTTATTATTATCTTTTCTTCCTATCAGATGTTTTGCACAACTACAGGTGAAACCGAAAGCCCAAGGCCCTCTCTCTCCATCATCGACAACGACAAAAGATCAACTCTTGGTCCGGTAAAACACAAAAAGAATTCTAAAACTCCCAAATGTCTGTTAAAGTAACTTTACTATGCTTTCTGCTTCCCGAGGATTCGATAACCTAGGTCTACTAGGGAAAAGGAGCTATACTACATCCGTAATCCGGATCGAAGGTATCAACCCTTTTTCTAGCGCCGTTGTCGAGGAAGCAATAGCTACCCTGGTAAGGTTAGTAGGAACCTTGCTAATTTTATTTCTTGTTTTTAATTTTGTTAGTTTTCTTTTAGTCTTTATTTGAAAAAACAAAAAAAATAGTTAGTATTTAAATTATTGTTTTTACTATCATTAGTTTTTATTTAATAAAACCCAAAAACATAGAAAATATGGCTGAAAAGAAACTTGGGAAGTTTGCAACTCCCAGCAATGATTATTTGCGTACTCCTATTACCCAGCCAGCAATTACTGCTGAGGACTATGAAATTAAGCCCTACTATTTAAGTTTGGTTCAACGGAATCAACTTGGAGGCTCTATTGTTGAGGACGCAGGTATGCACTTGAATACTTTTACTAAAATATATGATATGATGCACATTAAAGATGTTTACCCCAATGCGGTCAAGTTGCGTTTATTTCCTTTCTCTCTTAGAGGAAGAGCAAAATAATGGTTGCTATCTTTGCCTAGAAATACTATTGCATCATGGGTGGAGTGTACTTATTTATTTATGACTAAATTTTTCCCACCTGCAAATTCTATGCAACTAAAATCTAATATTACTGGTTTTAGACAGGAAGAGTGTGAGCCACTAGCGCTTGCATGGAGAGAATGAAAGAATGCATGAGAAATTGTCCCAGCCATGGGATGGAAGATTAATTAATTATCCATTTATTTTATAATGCTCTTAACCATGTGTCTAAGTCTATGCTTGATACTGCAGCTGGAGGAACATTCATGGGCAAACAAATTACCGAAGCAAATCAGCTGCTAGACAATATGCAAGATAACCATGCCCAATGGCATGTGGAAAGATCAAACAAAAGAAGGTGAACTCCTTCACACCTCAGGAAAATGAAGAACTCAATGCTAAGCTGGATGAGCTCATATTAGCCGTCAAGGGTAAGGAAACCCAGGTAAGAGCTATCCCAGAATCAAATATTGAAGAATAAGACCCCATAGCTCGTAATGATTATAACCCTGCTTGGAAGAAGAACTATAATCCTAATTTCCAGAAACACTATTCTGGCCCTGTAGGTAACTCTAATAATAATATGGGATCAAGTAATGGTAGTCTCCAAGAAACTCTTAAGTCTTTTATGGACTCGCAAAATGAGAAAAACAATATCCTTGTTAAGATAATGGAGAACCATGATAATATCCTTGGAAAATTGTCTAACCAAGATGTGAGTTTGAGGAATGATTTGCAGGCCCTCCAAGAAAGAACAAGGATTGTTTAGACACACCTAGGTACGATAACCGAGAGTCAAAATCTCATTCTAGCTAAATTTGCAGGAAAATATGAGCCCAGTCTTGTTGAAGACCTCAAAATGATAAGAATCCAAAGGGAGGAGCCTGAAGAACTTGACTATAGCAATGCCCATTCACCAAATTACATGGTTGAAGATCTTGTGAAAAGGATCAATATCAAGATTCCTGTAAGTTAAGGAAATGAGGAAGCTATGTATCAACACTTTGTAAATCAGGTAGCAATAAAGGTACGTAAGCTTGAGGAAGAATATAAGAAAATTGCTGAAAAACTACCCGTTAAGCTTGATGATATATTTGAGCCTACTATTAAAACTAAAATTGGGACTAATGAGATAGCTGCACTTTGTGATTTAGGTGCAAGTGTTTCAACAATTCCAAAAGGTCTTTTTAATAAGTTAAATCTTGGCTCTTTTGAAATCACTGAGTTAAAATTACATCTAGCAGATTATACCTACAAACAAGTAGTAGCAATTAAAGAGAATACTTTAGTATACATTAAAGACTATCCTGCTCTTATGGATTTTGTTATTGTTGACATGCCTGAAGATGCTACTGCTCCTATCATATTAGGTCGTTCGTTCTTAAGAACTATTAAGGCTTTGATTAATCTGCATGAAGGGAATGTGAAGCTTCAATTGCCTTTGCGGGATCCTTTTGTTATTCATTTCCCCAAGAAGAAAGCCAAGCATGATGAGAAGGAGGCCATCACTTTGAACGCCAACTATTTCGAAGTGGGTGTTCCACTCATCTGGCCTAAGTGAGCAACATCATGGTCAAGATATTAACCATAAAAGAGCGCTTCATGGGAGGCAACCCATGTGAAATAAAGCTTTGAGTAAGTTTTTAAGTTTTAGTTTAAGTTTCTTGTTGAATAAAGAGTGCTAGAAAACTCCAGTTGAGGAGGAGAAGTTCGGTGGTACTAAAATCCTGTTTTATACATGCTGATGTTGGTCGACAATTTAGACTATCATTTTTCTGTCAAAACATGGTGTTTCGCTAAGTTTCAGGTTAAGAAATAATTCTCCAAGAAACAGAAATTTTTTAACGACTCCAGTAGGTTTAACGACCAACTATACGGCGGGAATAAAAATTCCAGCCGTATAGTTCCGGCCATATAGATATATATGCCATTGTCAAATTTTCTTTTCCAGGTACAGAAGGTTCAACGACCAACTATATGGCGGGGATAAAAATCCCGGCCATATAGTTTCGGACGTATAGATATCACCGCCGGGAAGAAACCCTAAGAAACCCTAAAATTTTGCAGTTAGACTAACTATACGGCGAGAACAAATGTTCCGGCCGTATAGTTCGTGCGACCACAAAAACGCCACGGGAAGGTACCCCCAACACCAAAACTTCAATATCTTTTCTCTCTTCTTCCTCCAAACTCTCTCAAACCTCAAGAGATCTTCATCTCTACTCAATTTTGTTCGATTTCCTCGCACACAAGTGATCTACGGTATGTTTCTCATCCAATCCTCCAATTACTTTTTGCAAATTCATCTTCGATATGTTGTCATTATCAATCTAGGGTGAGACCTTCTATGAACTAATTGCCATGTTTCTCTTGCCTAGATTATTATTTTGAGGATATTCTTTAGTGTGCTATGATGAGGAATGTGTTATGCTTATTATTTTTGGATCAAAAAGTTTTTTGTCTTTATTATTATTTTAGAATATGAACACAAGGAGCCAAATGTGTGCTCGTGCCGCTGCGAGTTCTTCTCAGGCTGCTGCTGTAGCTTAGGACCGCATTGGGATACGGTTTAGGAATGAGCTCCAACGTGATCGCTTCAACAAGATCAAGAACCGAGAAGTGAAGACAACCAAATGGGCTTGTCCAGTTATAATGAATCAACTCAGTATTTCTAATGAATTCAATTTACTTTGCAATATAGTTGGGCTGTAAAACTTTGTATTCCAAGATGTGCCCACTTATCGGTAACTCTTGAATATTTAAGTTCTTTGAAAAGCACCGTTAAAACATGGCATGGAGAGGACATGATTTTTTTCCGACTTACGAACAACAATTATACATTATCACTTGATGAATGGTGCAATTGTTTTAGTTTACCAAACAATGATGTTAATGCCTTACGTGCATCTTATACCGACATGCACCCTTCCCTAGATCATTATTACAATAGAATGAGTTTCACTTCTAGAGTCAACAAGGGGAAGAATATTCAGCATCATGTTATTCGCTATTTGTTCTATGTTATTGCTAACACCTTGAAGGCACGAAATGAGTTTACAAGACTTAATTAGGAGGACATCTTAGTCCTCGCAAAGGATGCTTTCAACAATAACTTGTCACTCAACTTGGGCGCAATTCTTAATCTTTGCAAAAGTTGCTTTGCCGCCAATTTTCTATTCTTTAAATCCCTCTCTCAAAAACAACAAAAAGATTTTTCCATTTATCTTTATTTTCCCTCTTCCTTCTTTCTATTCTCCTTGTGGCTCTCGCATATTTGCAAGAGAGTGATTGACTTCAAGTTTCTAAGAAATTAATCAAAAGGGAAGAGAGATGTGGAACCAATCATGAGAGGTATGCCTTATGACTCCCCACTTTTGAAGTTTGATAAACCCATGCTAGTTAGTAGTAAATGTTAAGATATTATATTGGTGGAGTGAGTCGTTATATTGGAGTAAAATTTTGTTTACATGGGTATTTAGTTGAGTATGTTTTGTTCCAGCTCCTGTAGTTAACCAAGTCTTGCCTAGAAATTTGCTAAACAATTGTAATAATAAGAAGTCTCACAATTGAAGGCTTGGGTGTTGTAGTGTTTAGTATTGAAAGCTTATTCCTAGA
This sequence comes from Avena sativa, assembly GCA_916181665.1. Classification (NCBI taxonomy): domain Eukaryota; kingdom Viridiplantae; phylum Streptophyta; class Magnoliopsida; order Poales; family Poaceae; genus Avena; species Avena sativa. The sequence goes on from OV702283.1 coordinate 113,640,402, forward strand.
GACACACAACACCATAGAAAATAATGATTGACTTGATAGCTCTCTTTGAAAGGATTTGTTCAATTGAATTAATGTTTAGCGGTTTTTGCGAGCATGCCAAAGTTTGACTTGTGAATCATAAGAATGATATAGCTTTATGCGTGTCAAACTTCATGGGATGCCAACAACTCTGCTAGCCTACGAACGATCTTCATGGAGGAAACTCCTAGATTTTGGCTATGAGTTGATTAAACATATGTAGCAGCAATGCTATAATGGGTGAGATTCTTGGCATTCTCGTGCAGATGTGTTCATGATGGAATCACTCCTCTGGCTGATATGAGTAATCATTATGCAAAAGGAACAAAAACCTTGGTGATGCGACGAGTGTCCGTCACATCCTGATAAACTAATTAATTTTTTTGGCATGCTCTCAATTACTTAAGAACTAGAATTCTTGAAGGACAATGAATAGAAAAGTAGTGCTGGAAAAGTCTTGACTTATTGAAATGGGAGAATTGAGATACTTTAGTGTATATGCTTTTCATGACAAACTCTCAGACTCTCAGTTATACATGATTATACTTTATTGTTCAAAGGCAAGCTTATGAGTTAATTACATGACATGGAATAAAGTTTACTCATTTGAATCATCCATGCTAACAATAATGTTGTTACGCTATAAGGATTCATTAAAACCCGTATGATATGTTTGCCATTACTCTATCTATGCTGAAGTTTTTCACATTAATGAAGTGGAGGAAACATGAGACTACCAATTATGAGTAAGATCATCATCTCGTTATTTCAGTTTAAATCCTGAGTTCCTTTGTGAGTTTGGTTTTCTTGCTCGAGCACGATCAAGTTTAATCTTGGGGAGGTTGATGGCTGTGAAATACAGCCATCCACGTCCACATTTAAAATAGATATTATTCATATTTTTTTATAAAATATCTCTCTAAATCCTGCCACTAATGCCTAATGATCAAGGGGTATGCAATCCTATCTTTTTTATTTTTTCCTGCGCACATAATAACGTTTGATGATGGGAGTCACAACATTAAAGTCAAAGATACGAGATTTCCATCAAGTCAAAGAAACCAGGAGTAGTGGAAAGGAGGTAGAAGCTTTAATGACCAACTATACAGCGGGAATAAAATTCCGGTTGTATAGTTTCCACCGACACCGCTAGGTCAAACAGAACAACTTTCGTGAAGGGAACCCTATATAAAGAGGCCTCGAGCGACGAGAAAACTCTCTCGCAACACCTCTATAACATCCCAGCATTTAGTAACCAACAAAGTGTAGAAATAGGATTTTATGCATGTGCATGCATTCATCTATAAAATGCGGGTAAGTTTTTCACCAAACAAAAACCTAAAGAGATCAGAGTTTCTTTCACTATCTAGAGGTAGGAATAGCTCTTGATAGTGATTGTTATAAACTTCGATATGATCTTTAGAATTAGTGTGTTTTGGGGGGGGGATAATTTGAATTCGTATTTGAAATTTGAATCATTTGGAAAATATTTAAAATTTAGAAATTGGTATTTTAAAATGTTTTCCAAAATCATATAGTAATATTATTTGTTATATTAAATATATATTGAACAATAATAAGAATTTAAGATAAATAAATTCAAATAAGAAATGAATTCTTATTTCTTCTCTTTATTCCATAACCATTTTATAATGAGGAAATCATACAACCAATAGAATAATTCATTACATCAAGAGAATTACAAGAAATGAAATTCTAATATAAATAAATTATTACAAGATTCTTACAAAAGAATAAAATGAATATTACAATAAAAATCTATAAATCTATCTAATCCTATACTACATCTTGAGCATCCAGATCTTGTACCTGCAAAATACAAAACAAATAAAAGAGAAACAAAGGGTTCTTTTTGTTAATTTTACTACTAGTTGAGAACAGTGAAGTGCACTGTTCATAGTACATCATTGAGTAATAGTAAAAGGGGCAAGTTTCATCAATGTGTCAGTATCTGTTCTTTTATATCAAATAAGCCTCAAAGCTATTTTATCAATAGCAAAGTAAAAGGGGCAAGTTTCACCAGGATAGTAGATTATAAAAGGATAAAAGGTGAAACCATCTCACTGATCTGATCCACAAACAACCCAAGTAGCCAGGTAGCACAGTCAACTAAATGCATGTTGTGTGTTGTCGACACAACAGCAACAACAGATGCAATCAAAAGGGAAGTGCACAGCCGTAGCACGGCTCTTAGTAGCTCATTCCAATTCTCAAGCACAAAGCCAAGAACACACCAGGCCTGCCAAAGCTCAAACAGAACCACTAGCCAAGATATACACCAATCATTCAACCATCTACAAGATGGTGACCTAAGGAGGGGGTGGAGCTGGTGGATAGCAAGGCCAAGAACAAGATCACAGGAACTAGAAGGAGCACGAGCAGCACTAGGAGGTGTAGAGAAAGATCAAGCCAGCAAGATCAAGCCAACCAGATCAACCAGTACGATAGCCACATCTACAACAACCAAGTTGTGTGGTGAGTACACATAAAACCATCACATGATCAAATCATCTTATATAGATTATCAAGCATGTGTTGTTTTATATGAAAACTTACCAGAAATCACCCAAGTGGGGTGTATCCATCACAAAAGATTTTGCATAAAAGCCAATGACTAATCTTTACAAATAAATCCAGGATCTCGGCCTATGCATCATAGATCCTGGATATAAATCTATAATTACACATTCCAATATAACCATAGCCCTAGATCATGATTTCTGGGCACATCTCTTAAAAGAGTAGCACCTCAGAGATCAATAGATCCTAAGGATCTATATTAAATAGTAAGTATACCAATCATTTTATCAGAGAACTCAAGAATTAGTAGCTAGTACTAGATACCAGAACACATCTATGAGGGACATCAAGGCAGAAACTTAGTTTCTATTAAGCTAGGCCTCAGATCAGCATCACAGGCTAAAGAAAATTCATAGATAGCATAGGCTAATCTTTCCAGTAAAAGCTTTCAGCTCATCTTAGTACCAAGCCACTCTAGAACACTAATAGAATAAATACTAGCACTAGAACAAACACTTGTGTACCATTCCAAAGATGGTGTCACAAGAATGAATTCTAGACCAAGCAAATCCTATACTTAGCTTTCATAAGTAAACTTGCAGTTAACTAACTAATCATTTTCCTGGAATCAATAACCAGGAATCATTATCAAGTTTGCATATACACAATCAGAGCATCATTGAAGTAACATATTAACTTCAATCTGCATATATCCACACAAGACAGTATATAAATACAATGAATAACCACTGACATTACTACTATCAGTATTAAGATCATGAACAATAGTGAATTCCCAAATCACCAGAATCAACAGGCAATATTATCATAGTAGCATTATCATCTAGACAGTATCCAATGACCAATTGGAATCATTTTAACAAAACCACAAACAACTTTACCATCTTTAATATACAATCATCCAGAATTGTATAAACACCACTACCAGTCCCAATTCATTCATCATAATCAAATTAGAAGGATGAATCCTAAACAAAACAGGAACCCTAATTAGTGATTGCTACTAGGAACTTATAGAGGAGATCAAAAGATATAGAGAGTAGAGAGCAAGATAGGGAGAAGAAGAATACTCACCAGTGGTCCTCGCTGACGAATAGAAGAGGAAGCAGAGGGGCCGACATGCACACGACGGCATAGGGAGCACCCGAAGGGCGCTGCAACCCGCGTCGATCCATGGTGGCAGCCACAATAACACACATGGTCGAACAGCATCACCACACCACCAGGAGCACCGCACAGCACCACGGGAGCGGTGGAGAAGACATTGCCGGCAAACCACCAAACCCTAGGGTTTGAGGTGGAGCTAGCCTGGCCGAGAAAGAGGTCTAGAGGCGAATCGAATAGGACCAGACGACGGAGAGGGGTCGTCTACCTCACCATACACTACAGTGGCGGCCGAGGAGGCCCGGGGTGGCGTGAATCCGAACGGCGGCGGTGTAGGCAACATAGTGGCATCGCGGGGTCGAGGACGAAGAAGAGGAATGAGTGAGAGAGAACGAGAGTGGGTGTGTACTAGGACAAAAGGGTCCAGTACCAATTCGACGGGTGGTCTTGACCAGCCCATTTGGGCCAGGTTGGGCCTAGTCAGCCCATTGGGTTGGCCCAAACGTTAAAACAAAATTTAAAAGATTTAATAAAAGACCAAAATACCCCTAGGATCTAATAAATTATAGTAAATAAAATAAAAGCCCTAAAAATACAAATGATAAATTTTTAGGTTTATAATAATACAAGCTACCTAATAAAATTAAGAAATATATTTTTAATAGAATAACTTTAGGTTAAAGATTTTTATAATATATATTCCTTATGGAATTTTATAAAAATCAATAAAACACCTAAAAATAAATAAAATAACTTTTATCATCCTTAATTAGTGTAGTATTTTATAAAAAATAGTAAATTGATATTTAAGATATCAAATAAAATCTTCTAAATTAAAATGCTTATTCTTAAGAGAAATATTAAGAAAATAATTATAGGAGTTAAAATAAATAAAAATTAGTTTTTGACTCTTTTACTGATATATTATATTACAAAAATATCAAATATAATATTTACAAAATATTAAGAATTATTATTCAAACAATTTCCTTTATAAAGGCAATTCAAGGAAATTTATATATTGGGTAAAACACACAAAGAAGATAAATAATAAATGATGCATTGAATAACTATGCATAGTAATTTTTTCTTCTTTAAATATTGTCCTTACCGGGCAATAATGATGTTTTGTAGAAATAGAAGCTCAAGGTCGAGTGCAAGCTTTCGACTTCACTACCTTGCAATCACAAGGAAAGTTCATCACTTGCTCATGTCCTTTGAAGAGTCTTTATCAAAGTAATTGCAAATTGTGTGTTATCATCTATGTTCCGAAGAAAGAAAATATTATTTTCTCAAAACAAATAAATTGTTGATATCATCCTAAGTGGTGATATGTATAAGGTGAGCAATGGAAAATAGGTCTCCATTTGCCATGAGATTTAATCACTTAGGACTTAACAACCCATGACATCAGTGATTCTAGCGCCGTATATTACGCGTTAACCATGAGTTTGGAATAGGACGGAGAAGTCAGCTGTATCCTTTTCCCTTCGTATGTATGGCAAGACGACCTTAACGTGACATTGTGATTCCTTGTGCGGATCCAACATATGGGTGGGCACCCTTAGGCCCCATGATTTTGGTGTCTAGATTATCTATGAGTGGCTGCCGGAGGTATAGCCGGACCTATATGGTATTTGCCAGGGGCATCACCAACTTATAGTCTTTGGGAACTCATTAGGGTTATAACTTGCCCTAAAGGGGGCTTAACGGAGGTGAGATGGCCCCGAAGGATCGTGTAGACATGCAGGGTCACAGAGAGGATAGTGATTGGCTTGGAACACCTACTGGGCCCCACATCATGAAATTGTGGACGGGAAAGTACGCCCGGTTATGCAACAAGGAGTTGATCTCTCATGGGTAAAGTAACGCACATCTATAGAGTGTAAAAACTATAATTTGTTACTCCGTGTTCTGGGAAGAAGCTACTAACGCGTCAGGAAATGAACTCCATGAAAGTTCTGGTAAACCTGTGAAGGCCGATGTGCATAGTTTTTGATAATAAAATCAATCTTTAAAGAAATGTTTACGAAAACTGCATAGTGCCAAGGACTGATAGTCCGAGGTGGTATATGGAGCATCAAACTTCCCACTCTTCATATAATGAACTTGTTGGGTAACGCTGTTACTCACCCTTTCCTTTTATCCCCTGCTTAGACTCTGAGGAGCTAGAAGATACTCCATTTGTATGCAGCCAAAGGCCAAGAGGATGTCTACTACGAGGAGCCAGATATATCCGTGCGGTAGAAGGGGTGGACTATGACATACGCTATGGAGTGGAGTACAATGAGTCAGAAAGTTGCCATCATTATTAGTAACCAATTGAGCCGAGCAATAGAAACTTTATATAATAAGTTGTTGAGATCAATTCGGGGTATAAGTTTGAAACTTTAAATCTTCCGCAGAAAAAGTTTAAATTTGGTTTGTAAGTTGAATCTTTTGAAGTCTCAAACTTTGGATATTGTAATAATAATAACTAGATGATACCCCCACGCGTTGCTGCGGGATATTAGCGTAAATAAGCGAGATGCACGATGTGTGCTATATATTTAGAGGAACAAAAACATTCCATGATGTTAATTAAAAGCCCATTTTTATGCAACCATACATTGTCTAAAGTTTGAGAATGTGTCATGTATCTCATACTATTTGAGGTCCAACAATGGAAGCAACAACACATATTTGAGCAAGGGGAAAGTAACATAATTAAATAAGCAATGGTACCTTACCCTTATAGTACAAAGAACATAGATAAATAGTTATAGTTTGTAATGTACCTTAAATCTGCCAGATTACTCAATCAAGTGTACAAATAAAAGTGTACAGGAAAAGGTTTTGCTAAGAACCATCTTTTGGAACTTTGCACCAAGTATACATCGACATTGTTATCCTCTTATAGGTCTTCTTTTCAATATACAAAACCAAGAAATATCACGATGTAGGAAAGCTTTTGAACAAACTGAGCACCCAATTTCACCTTTAAATTCAATTTTAAGTGACCTCCATTTGCAGGCCCTTGTTGTACTCTAGAACAGAAAATTAAAATTGACAGCAAAAGGTTGATAAAAAATGGACACAAAATAGAGTACTAAGAACTTGCAGATTTGACAGGCTCAATCATAAATACATAGTGCACATCTGACTGTAACTTGCAGTCTTGCACTATACTTCAGGAGAATCAGCAAATCTCACGAAAGCATAACGAATGGGATCATTCATCATGCTTATGATCGCATTCAGCAAAAGAACATGGAAGTGAAAAATAATGCATCTAGTAATGAAAGATTGATTGTGAGAAATTACCCCAAACATCTAAAAGGGAGAGATACTTACCTGAAAGAAGGATGGCAACCAATTAATTTAAGCAAGAAAATGTCCAAGAGGCATTTATATTGCCATGCATCAGTAAGTTTTGGTATTTACTTACAGTATGAAAACAACTCATCAGGAAAAAAATTTTAGGAGGATAGATCCCATGATGGAGAGCAGCCAGATTGAGGTTTAGCATTGCAAAAATGCGTGTCTCTATAAGAGCATGTTACAGCCAAAATCAATTAGACTTGTGTAAGGATTTGAGAAGAATCTGAGATAAAATGCGAGAATATATTGAGCATGGACAGACCATAACATCTATCTATCCCAGTCACCATCGACTGCGGAGGATTAGTCCGGCTGAAACAAAATAAATAAAGCCCCATGGAGAAACATACTTATAGTATGGTCTTGCAGTCAATCTGCTCTACAGATTTGGAGTACATCTCAAGAACTAAGTAGGAAGGAATATACTTGTAGTCATCAATCTCGCAAATTCATGATCGTCATAGATGAAAATATGAATAAACCAAAACAGGGGAGAGAGGAGAAATCTGCCTTCTAACTCAGAAATCCTCTAAACCAAAACAGGGTGCTCCTTGCTGCAACCATAGTCTTGATGAAGCTTAACTGGTAATCCGCCGATGAGGCCTTACAAATAACTAGTAATCCACCGGTGATGCCTTATGTTGCAAGTACTTGAATTTTTATATTTCTCTCTCTGTACCATTCCATCAATGTCAACGACAGGTAGATGGAGGAGGGAAGATGTCACATCCCAAGAGTTTCCAAATCTTGTAATGTGAAAAATAAATGAATAAAAAAAAACTTTGTTGATTTTCAGGGTGAGAAGAAACTTTTTGAATCCAATTGGAAACTTTCAAAAACCTATTTGGATCAAATAAAATCCTAAAGGGATTTAAAAACATAAATAAACAATAAACTTAAAAATATTTAAAATTACTATTTTTGGATATTTTAATAAAAGATTTGGTTTTCAAAAGAAAAGGTAGATTTATAAATAAGGATTATTTTATAGAGCCAAATTAAACCTTGGCCAAGCTTTTGAAATAAAATGTTTTGTTTTGATTAAAAGAGTAAAGGTTTATTTAAATAAAAATAAGGAGAGTTTATTATTAAACCACTTTTATTAAAATAAAGGTTTTACCATTTTAATTAAACATCAAAACATGTTATTTTATTTTAAACAAGTTTTCCAAGTATTTTATATTTTCAAATAAAACCTACTTATTTCGTTTTGATAATATTTAGATTTAAAATGGAGATTTTAAATAAATAAATCAAAACCTATTTGAATTAATAAATAAAGTCTATTTTATTGAATTATTAAATATATCCTAAAAAGAATAAAAATATTATTTTATTTTGGGACTTGGAATTGTGTTGTTAAACAGAACCAAAACTCAATGCAAAGTTTGGAGGAGTTTGATTTGATTTGGTTGTTTGAATTGTTGTTTTAAATTCAAAACAGAAAATCAATTAGAAAAAGGAAAAAGTTTCAGAACAAAAAAAATAGAGCAAGGACGACCCAACCCAATTAGCCCAATAAGGCCCAGTTAGCCCAGCCCCTCTCTTCCCCGCGAGAAAACGCTTCGCACTCAGAAACTCACCCACTCAGCGACTGACCGACGGACCCCACCCCCACACTCTCTCTCTCGCTGACCAATCGACCCCACAGCACTATTCGTCGTTTCCACCCGCGAAGACCACGCCCTGGCCGTTTACTGCCGATGAATTCTCGCTATCAATTCTCCTAAATGCCTTGCCTTAATCTCGCCGCGACCTCGCCCTCATAAGCGCCTCTCTTCTCTCTACTATTCCCCTCAAACGTCAACTCCTCATCGCCACCAGGCTGCTCGAATCGCAAGCCCGAACCCCACTGTCTCCGGCGAGCTCCCGTTCAAATTCCGGCCACCACCGCCAGCCCCACTACTTCCAGAGCACACGAGCTTTCTCGCCATCATCTCCTGCACCTGCCAGTGCCTTCCCCTCGCTCGCGCGCGCCCCTGAGCCTCGACAGCGATGACTCCAAGCGTCGCTACCGTCTGTTTGCTACTCCGGCGAGTCCTCCAGGTAGTATTATACCGCCCCTCTCCTTCTCCTTCATGCACGCATCATCGTCTTGACCTTGCATATCTAACCGTGCTCTCCGTTTGCTCTCTCGTGACCCGTAGCGCCGCCCTCGACGACGACAGAACGTGGCCGTCGTCAGACGCAACTCCGATGAGCGATTAACCACAACCTTGTGCGCCCCTTCATTAACCACGAGCAGGTTGAGCATCCCCACGTCCCTGCGATCACGGTGAGCCATATCTTCTTCTTCCTAGCTTCCTCTAGCGCCAGCTCCGCCGCTAGCCGAACATCGCCGCCGCGCGGAGCCGTCGAGCGCCACCAGAACTTGGTCAGGGTGACGATGGCCGTTAGATGACGATCCAATGGATACGATAGATCACTTAACACTGAAGGGGTACGCAACCAGTGCCGTGCGATTTAACTTGATCCAACGCCTCGCGTTGCTGATCCGGCCGAAGCGGTACCAACGAATAGGAAAGCGCCGCGTGGCCCAGCTTTTGATTTAAAACAGAATTAGAATCAGATTTGTGTGCAAATTTGAAAAATCCATAACTTTAGTTCTACACGTCCAATTTTTGCAAACTTTATACCAATGGAATCAGTGGAACAAGTCCTAGCCAACCATGCCATTTGTTTAGTAAAAAGCTTCTGTTAAATTGTTTGTTTTTGCAGAAACTTGTGTATGCTTGTTTAGGTTATAAAAATTATTCTAAAATGATTTTGGGGATAAAATCTTTGGCAATTGGATTGATTTGAACCTACTGACCATAGGAAACACTTTGTGGATTCAAAAATGTATTTGGTGAAACAAAAGAATGAATCTTGGATTTAAAACCAATTCTAGTCAAATAAAAATATGGTTTATTTATTAAAAATGGTTTTGGAAGAAAACCTTTGGGAAATGTTTTGTTTCAAACTCTATGACCCTAAACACAAAGTTTTATGGTTTGAAAACATATTTTGTGAACCCTATAGATTAATACCTTAGTAAAAACATTTCTACACCACATAAAATGATACCTTGTTTTGAAAATGGTTTATGAAGTGAAATCTTTTGCAAATGACTTTGCCACTTTATAAAATGACCAATAGGTGTTTTAAAAATGTTTATGACCCATTAGAAACCACTTTTACAAATAAAACAACCCTTTTGCATGCTTGCATGTATTGTTTTGTTTATTATTTTATGTGATGTTTTGCTTGAATGGTAGATTGAATTATTGTTTGCTTGGTTGACTTGTAGTGATTTGAAGTGAGTGAACATTGCAAAGATAAAGGAGTGAACTTATACCCTTTACCAAAAAGGCAAGTGATGCTTCATACTTTTGTCCCATTACTTTCACTATGCATTAGTGATTTTTCTAAGTAAAACTTGCATGGAATTTTTGCTAAGTATAAACCATGCTATGGGAAAACCTAGTAGATGAAAACCTTAGTAGAATTTACTAAGTTAAGATTCCTACTACTATCATGCTTAGCTTAGCTAGTAGAAAACAAGGGTGGAATATATATTCACACTATGGAAAAATTTCTAAGTCTGAGGACTTGTGTTTTGTTTAATAAAACAACTAAGAGAATGAATCACCTGGGTGGAATGGAAGGAATGGTTTGTGTTGAGTGGTTCACGAGGCCCATTTTTATGGTTTACCTTGTGTATCTCACTTGTGTATGGCCACCCAGGAACAAAGAGATTTGAGATGTCAAATGTTGAGAAGCTTCAAGTGCAACCACTTGGCATTATGGGCTCTGCCTGGATCACATAGGTTGCTAGAACTTAGCCATTTGGACAGTTGGTGGTAGTGGGATGATAGGTTGGAATGCGTCCACTTGATCTAAGGAAAGGCTTCTGAAAGATCTTGTCTTGGTGAAACCAAGTCTTGTGGGGAAAGTGCACCACCTCTGCAGAGTGTAAAATCTTTGAGCATCAAGACATGGAAGCTATCAAGAATCTCATCATCCAAATTTCTAAGTTAAAAACTTGTGGTTGAACAAGGGTTAAAGGATCTTCAATCTTTGATTGGTAGATGCCTTGGGTGATTTTTGTCAAGCGAAAACTTAGTGTTTTCAAATGATAAGGAAAAATATATTTTTGAGCAATGCAAGCCTCAACTCCACTTTGCCAAATGCATATAGATGACAGACTCCACTACACTACCATTGTATCACTTGCCAATACAATTCAAATGTATTGACCCTTGTGGCTGTAACTTGTATGTTGCAGGTTTGATTGATGTTAGTAAAGTTTGATGATTAGGATTACAAAGTCTACAACCAACATGTCTGCCTGTGGCACTATGAAGATGAAGGACCCCATGCTTATAGATATTCTGCTGCAATGTAATGTAATAGCCAAATGAGTTATGTAAGATGTAATAAATTATGTTATTCCTGGTTATAAAGTTGTATTATGACCTTTGTTTCTTGATATTACATCTTAACTGTGGATGCTAGCTATTGATCCAGGGACTAGCATTGTAAACACAGGGATCTCTACCTTATTAAAGGTTGGGAACCTGACAGAAGACAACCTGGTAGAACAATGGCCGTGAAGGCGAGGCAACGGCCTGTGCGCACTGAGGAAGTAGAGTAGACATGGTAGCCTGATATATAGGAAGGGGAAAAAAGATGGGGGAGGGGAAGAGACATGCGTGAAACTGGAATCGCAATGGGAGAAGACACCATAAAATTTCAGTTGAACTTCCTTCATCACTTCATGTGCGGTTAATTCTTATGGATATCGTATGGGGGATTAGAAGGGTGCGTCCGTGGATCATGGAGAAGAGAGAAGGGGATGCGTCATTGGTCGTTGCCATGGTGAATAAGAATAACGTTGTTTTTCTAGGTACATCGGCTTTTTGTTTAGAACTCCAGGTATAGCGGTTGCTTTCTTTATCCTGGAGAGTGACTCTAGACATGATTTAGCGAGCCCACAAACTGCCAGACCATGTTGGTCAACCAGCCCACGTATGTAGAATTGGTTGGTGCGGGAACGGATAGAAGCCCGCAAGCCAGAGCGATCCCTAGCGACAACACGGGACAAGAAAAAGGGATGATGTGGCCTCACGAGAAGTTAGGAAAATCAGGTAGTGGGGATTGTCATTTAGATATAGAAGATGTGTGTATGTTTGTAATATGGACCTGCAATGTTTCTGTTGTACCACTACGAGGGATGTGATATTTGTGGAACGGTGTTCTGTGGATGTCATGTCAACGAATATAGTGTACTACACATGCAGTGGTATGCTGGGTTACCGCAGCTGGTATTTGTAACATCCCAAAAACACCAAACTTAGATCATCAAAACACTAATCATCAAGATTAGGGCTAACAAAAACTTTTCTAAGTAAACCCATGAATGCATGTATATGTGTATGCATGGATTTTGAATTTCTTCAAAAACCACCTTGTTTGTGTGATCCATTTCTTGTAAAATGTTTCTTAGGTGAAATGAACATCATCTAAAACATTTCCCACACTTTTCCTAAAGAAAAGTAAATCAAAACAAATATATTAAGTGAATGGTCATTTTGACCAATTTAACTCCCATGCCTACTTTGGCTGTCTCAAACTTTCAAAACCTAACAGAAACTTTTCTGGATCTTTGCACCCCTTGAATATACTCATAACAAAGTATCAAGGCCCACTTTGTGATCATCCAGAAACTTTCAAATGCATAGTTTAAATTACAATTCAAAAATGAATCTTCTTCATATGGGAAGATCCCACTTTTTCAAAAACCACTCAAACAAGCTCAACTTTCAAAACCCAAGCATCTACAGACTCACCAGCACCAATCTAGCAAACCCACCAAAAATCATTTCAAAATTCAAAACTTGATTTCATGCGGCCATTTCATCAAACAGGTTGCAGACACAAATCAAACAAAACATCAAACACTATAGTGTGCAGTGTTTTGAGCCTAACTTGTTCCCTAGTTAGCTCACACACAACTCAGTAGATCATCTAGAAAGATTAGCCCAACACTAGCACCCCTGTGAGCTTGCCATTTCCATTAATGGTGAACAGCCGAGCACCTCAATGCCACCCCATAGTCGACAGCAGGCTAGAGGAAGAACTAGCTGTGCCAACCTTGTCTGGGAGGCAGCCCACCGTCCACCGCCACTACCTGTCCCAGCCGCGAGCGTTGCCAAGCCCTGGACCACGCACACAAGCCGCGCCCAGACCATGCCGAGCGTGCGCCAGAGCGCCACCCGCGACCAGCGTCCACAGACCGCGCGCCGCCCTCACCGCGCGCACACACGATCACCACCGACCCAGGAGACCGCCAGACATCCCCGTTTGCCGCCCCGTGCCATACAGCCACCGCCCGCCGTCGAAGACGCCGCCTCTGCCGCGCAGAGCACGGGCCGTTCCAGACCAAACCACACCGCCCCATGCCTCGCGACCATGTCGTTGAGCATCGCCAGGAGACACAACACCGTCCCCTACCCTTGCCCATGCCATTAGCCGCCTGTAACGTCGCCCCCGACGAGCTCACCTTGCGCCCCGACGTTCCCCTCGCTCGACTATAAATAGAGGCCACCCCCGCACGATTTCTTCACACCATCTCACTCCCCTCTCCTCACTGACCGTGCCACACCGTTCTCAGAGCAAGGCGAGCAGCGCATCGCCGGAATTTCACCGGAGCCCGCCGCCTCTGGAGAAGAGAGGAGCCAGCGATTGGAGCCACCCCAAGAGAAGCCACTGGTACCAGGAGGTTCGCCGTCGTCGACTTCGTTGTCCGCCCGCCTCGCCGACCCTCGCCCGTACCCCGGTGAGCCCCCAGCACCCCTCACTGGCCGCGCTAGGTTTCGTTCTCGCCGGAGTTGTCTCGCGTCGACGATGACCCACAGCCGTTGGATTAGAACTAGATCGAACGATCCACGTTGCCCCATACCGCTTCGCCCAGCCCCGTGTCACTGACGAGTGGGGACACCCACTTAAGCAGCCCGCGGGATCACTGCGCTTAGCAGGCCGGCCCAGTAACATTTCCCGCGCAGCCCAGCAATTCAAATTAAACCTTTTTCTTTTTAAATTCAAACACACTTCTGTACCCAACTTCAAAAATCAACCCAGATCGATTCAGTGCACCAATTTGAATGAAACCAATTTTGTTGGAAAGGTCTGTAAATTCTTAATCCAAGCTCGTTGGATTCAAGTCATTTGGATCTGTAGATCACCCATAGTAAAAATAACAAGGCAGAAGCTTTTCTGCATTCAAACATTTTTCAAATTTAAACCATAAAAGCTTTTGAGTTGATTCCAACTCTCAAAAATCACATTTCACCATACCTTTCAGAATATATAAAAATATATAGGTTTACCTGCAGAAATAATGTTCAAGGAATAAAAGAATGCTTCATAAGAATTTCTAGCCACTTTAATTAATTAAAATAAAAGGGTAAAACTATATTAAATTGTGACACCACTTTAAATCACATTCCCATGGACTACAATATGTGGTGATGACATGTGTCAACATGATCCCATATTTGGTTTGGAGAATATCAAATCTTAAGTAGTTTTTCAATGAGTAGAAATTACTTTTCTAAAAATAAAAAGATTTAAACCAAGCCTTAACCTTGTAAAGTTAGAGATGATGCTAGATCATCTATAGGACCCTTGTGTGTGATGATTGCAAGTAGTTAAGTATTGTTTGGTGATTGTGTACCTCGTATTTATTCATAGACGCTAGTACCGACCAAGGATACGAGGAGGAAGGAGGATACTACGAAGAAGAAGCCGAGGAGAACTTCAACCACTGCTCTGCACAAGGCAAGCTAACACTTGCAAGATACTATACCTATGCAAGCTTATATTGACACTGATGCAAGCCTAATACTACTAGTGAATGTGCAAGCTAACCCTTGCCAGATACCCTACTGATGCCACAAACCCATACTTGTGATATGACTACTATATGCCTTAAGCATATGTGATCATACCCACTTGATAAACCAATCCTAGTTTTATGTGCAAGCTTCTTACTTTATTTCTTTATCAAAGCTTACTTAGAGTCTACCTAAGAGTTTGGTAGATACTAGACAGTTGTGCTGAAGGTTGCATAAAGAGCATAAAATTTGGCCTAAGCTAGAAACCTTGATATCAGCCTAAGATATAAGGTTGGACTTAGTGAAACTCCACTAGTTACCACCCCTCATTAGTACTACCCCCACCTGTAGATGCTAGTGCTAAGCATAAAACTGGATCAACTTTAGATGGGAATACTTGGTGGAAAAATGGTTATGAAAACCTTGGAATGATGGATCATTCTATTGAAATGTTTTGGACATGTGTTTCCAAACACTTGAGAATTTTAGTGATAAAAATGTTGAGGCATGAGCCTTAGCCCTTTATAAAACTGATGGTTGTCTGGATGCGATACCATTCCAATTTTATCGTACAACCACAATACCCGAATATTGGGTAGGGCTTGACTGGAAACTTATATTCCTTAGTATTAGTTCCCTCACGGCCAAGGTCTGAGCCGAGGCTACCTTGTGAAGATTGTCCACCTGTGCAGTACCCAAGATGACAACTGGTCATGGTTGGGAGGCCAAACTCACAGGAGAGGTGCTCATACTAGGGCGTGTAATTGAAAGGTTAGGATTGATTATCCGCATACTGAGTAGGGTGAATTCAGGATTTGTTCCTGACGGATGTATCGAATGTTGTGGTGAAAGTGTACAATCTCTGCAGAGTGTCAAACTATTCGAATAGCCGCGTCCGCGGTTATGGACAGTTGGAGTGGCCATACTGTTCCCCTGTCAGACTTTTCAAAATGACTTGTGAAATGAATTGAGACTTTGACTTGACCACAACAGAGTTGTGACCTGAATTACAAGATCCCACTTAGGAGTTATAAAATTGTGACTAGCTTTGGAACTTAGTAGAGATAAACGTGGCTTTTGCAAAACAACCCTAGAGCCTAGTGTCCTATTATCCAAAAAACCCTTACCTGTTAGTATTAGTTTGCGAGTACTTAAAGAGTACTCATGGCTTTGTCCCTGGCTATTCCCATGGCCAGACTATGAAGAGGAGTACCTCGAAGATGGACCCCAGGACGGTTACGACAACTAGGATCATCTCCCATCGTCAGCATTGCCTGTGACCCCGAAGATGGAGCTTCGCCTACACTACCGTTATGATTACGTATTCCGCTGCTTGATGTTGTATTAAGAACTGGATCATGAGATCCCTATTTGTGTAAGAATTTATGTATCATTGTAATGAATGAAGTACTATGGTATCCAATTCTGTTATGTCTCGCAAAAATGGTAATCCTGGGATTGCGATGTATGGCATAACAGGCATCTAGGATTAAAAATCCGGGTGTTGACAGTATTAGAGCAATTTCGTTGACCTTAGGTTGGAAACCTAGTAAAGGGTATTACATGTAGGAGTTTGTAGCAACGATAAAGAATTCCCTAAAATATTATAATGGGTATTCAAATGAGAATATTCCGTTGTATATTTTAGTTCGATAATTATTTGATATGATGCAATATTACAATTGTTTACTAATCAAAATATTTTGTATACAGTGTTATGGCACCAAAGTTTCCAAAACAAGATTTGGTAAGGAAAGAGGAGACTCTCGATGATTATCAAGGATCATTCACTGATCGGCTTCGTCAACTCTTAAGGATATTTAGTTGTTCAACCAAGATTCCAGTGAATACCATAACCTATTATGATGGTCGTATGTTATCCAAGTATCGTGTGAGTATCCAACTTCCAGAGGAGCTTGGATTATATCACGATTTACTTATAGGTGAAGGTAGGAGTCATTTAGCAGCATACCATGTTGCTGTTTTGGAGGCGATAGCCAATATTCAGGAGCACAAAGCCCAGGAGTTAGAAGGGAGCATATTTTCTGTGATTCCTCATGATTCTATAGACACGGAGCCAGTACCGGATCATCTTACTTTAGTAAAGAAGCATCCTAAGCTAGCTTCCAAGTTTATGGATCGATATCGACTGATTGTTGGGTCTTTGTATAAGACACATCAAGTCTTGGTGGAGGATAAGAATGATATGTTGGAGGATATAACTGATCCAGAACGAAGGGAGCAGTTAGCATATCAGTTGGAGAATGAAGCAAGGAGTAGGGTAAAACCAATCTATAAGGATATACCTATAGATCTAGAATCTTTTACACCATATCCATATTCACCTAGACCAGAACCTACCTATGATTCTACTTTAGATATGAGGTATCCTGTACCAGGCTTCCGAGGAAGGATCTGATTCAGAACTTCCTATTGAGAATTCTGATGGATGGAGGATATGATCAGCTATTGGATCCCGAGGAAATCAACTGTCAGTGGACGGGTCTGACAGAGATGTTGGACAATCCAGCTGGATGGGTGCGAGAATCAACACTAATGATAGTAGCAGGAATACTATATTTGTAGGAAGTCAGGATGAGAAAGAAGATCCTGAGGAGAGGGTGTTTGAATCACCAATATCCTATCAAAACCCAGGGATGTACATTATACAGTGTTTAACTATCTTGCCCAACAGAGCACCTGGAGAGCAACGGAATCTAAGTATTATGTTGATAACTCTATGGATGAAGCTCGGGAGATGCAAGCGGGTGATAGTGATGAACAGGTTTCTGCAGACTTTTCAGCTGAGTTGGATGGAGTTAATGCACTCAGGCTGAGTGATAAATCAAGTCCTGATACTTCATATACCGAGTACGTTCCATCTGGAAGGCCATTTGTTCCACAGACTGTGCGACGTACATCACGTCAACACGGTTGGACTGCATGCATGCATAGTGAACATCGCGGATACTAAGGATGTAGACTACTTGTTAGAAGTAGCTGGTATTGTATATTGTAGTGTGCGATAATGATATATCTAAATAAGTGAGGTAGTATCTATATATGATATTGTACCTATATGGTACAGGCTTGTAAGTACTTTGTATTTACTAAGTTGTTTGTAATGTATAATATGTGAAAATGCATATTTGGATCTTATTTGGATTTTATTTTCCATTGTGTGACTAGTTATATGCATGAAGTGGATCTTAGAACACATGTGCATGATGTAATTATGAGTATTCGCTTTATGTTGCACGACTGGGGGGTCATGGAATCGGGGGTAGAAACTTAATCCAAAACAACAGCGTATGGAGCGCGAGGCTAAGGAGAAAGCGGATGCAGATGCTGGAAATCAAGGAGCATTACCACCACCACCAATGAGGCCATTAATAGAGCAGAACTTTATGCAATATATGCAAATGATGCAAGAATCCCAGAACAAATTCATGGAAGAGCTATTGGGACGAGCTGGAAATCAGATAGCACCTGAAGGTGGAGGAGTGAGTCTTTCCGACTTTCAGAATGCAAGACCGTTACCTTTTGCATCAGCTCTATAACCAATGGATGCAGAGGATTGGATGGCAGATACATAAAGAAAGTTAAGGACTGCCGGTTGTAATGATGAGGAAAAGTTGAGGTATGCAACACATCTCTTAACCGGACCTGCAGCATCATGGTGGGAGAATCAGCTAGCAATGCAACCTCCAGGAAGAGAGTATACCTGGGAGGAGTTCAAGCAGAGATCCAGTGAGTATCATGTTCCAGAGAGTGTGATGGAGTTGAAGCGTGGGGAGTTTGAGGAGCTTCAACAAGGAGATACCAGTGTCATGAAGTACATCCGGGAGTTCAGTCAATTATCTCGTTATGCTGAGGATGAAGTGAGTACTAAGGAAAAGAGAAAGAAACGTTTCCTACGTGGTTTAAATCTATTTGTGAAGATGTAGTTAAGGCTGGCCAATAAGCAAACTTTTCAATAGTTACTAGATGCAGCCATCACCTTTGAAGATGACTACAAGAATGTCCAAGAGGACCGAACAAAGAGAGCAAAGAAGGAAACAAAGAGGATACAAGCAAGTAAACCTAAAACCAATTTGGAATTCAAACCCAGGAACAGACCCTACAACAACAATAATTCCAATCGGAGTGCAAATCCAATCGGAAGGAATGTTATATGTCACAATTGCAAGCTTCCAGGGCATATGAGCAGGGATTGCCAGAAGCCAGTAATTATTTGCCATAGTTGTGGCCAAAGGGGTCATATAAGGCCAAATTTTCCAAGTAAACCACCGGGTGGTTGGCCTACTAAAAGTTGAGGACAAGCTAGTGGAGGCAATGGACAACCCAATAAAGGAGGAAATTTTGAACTGTGCAACTTTGGAGGAAGTGGATAACTCCGAGCACGCAGTGATAGGTACGCTCAATATCCTTACCAATCCTAGAAAAGTTTTATTTGATACCGGTGCAACTACTTCATTCATATCTAAAGAATTATGTGATAATTTTGGGATTAGAAGGGTAACGTTAGCAAACCCTATGACTGTAGTGACGGCAGGGGGAATGTAGTGGTACACCACATTAAACAAGATCAATTTATCTCAAGCTGTGGTTGTACATACTTTGCGGACCTTTTTATGTGATTCCTTTGAAAGGAAATGCAGTAGTGTTGGGTATGGACTGTATGACTAAACATGGAGCTCAGATAAATTGTGAAGATAAAACTGTTTCAATCAAGACTCCAAGTGGAGCAAGGATAGTATATCGGCTGATAAACACAGTCATATCATGGTAGATCTTCAATTGAACTCCATGAAGGAGGTTAAATTGGAAGATACTACTGTAGTGAATGAGTTCAAGATGTTTTTACAGCAGAGTTACCAGAAATGCCACCTGATCGGGAAATAGAATTCACTATTGATCCAATACCTGGTACAACACCAATAGCTCAAGCACCATATAAGATGGGTCTGAAAGAGTTAAAAGAGCTTAAAGAGCAAATTGATGAGTTAGCCAGGAAAGGATTTATCCAGGAAAGTGTATCTCCATGGGGGACTCCAATTATTTTTGTGGATAAAAGAGATGTAGGACGAAGAATGTGTGGGGATTATAGAAATCTCAACAATGTTACTATCAAGAACAAGTACCCATTGCCAAGAATTTAGGATCTATTTGATCAAGTCAAGGGAGATGGAGTATTCTCCAAGATTGACTTAAGATCAGGATACCATCAAATAAAAATTAAACCTAAAGATGTTCCAAAAACAACATTTGTGTCAAGTATGGACATCATGAGTATCTCGTCGTACCTTTTGGATTGACTAATGCACCAGCAATATTCATGAATTTGATGAACAAAATCTTCATGACTTACCCGGACAAGTTTGTCATAGTGTTCACTGATGATATTTTGATATACTCCAAAGATAAAGAAGAGCATGGAGATCATTTGAGAATAGCATTACAAATCTTAAGAGAACATAAGCTTTACGCTAAGTTCAGCAAGTGTGAATTTTGGCTGGACAAGGTAGAATTTCTTGGTCATGTGATCAGTAAGTATGAAATTGTTGTAAATCCATCCAAAGTTCAATCAGTACTAGTGGAATGCACCAACTAATGTGAAACAAATCCGAGGTTTCTTAGGTATGGCCTATTATTATAGGAGGTTCATTGAAGGTTTTTCCAAGATAGCTAGACCAATGACCAAACTGCTAAGAAAGAATACACCATTCATATGGGATGAGAAGTGCGAAGCAAGTTTTCAGGAGTTGAAAACCAGATTAACTACCACACCAATTTTAGCAGTTCCTGAAACAGGAAAGGATTATACAGTATATTGTGATGCATCCAAAGAAGGATTATGATGTGTGTTAATGCTAGATTGTAAGTTAATTGCTTATGGATCTAGACAACTTAAGCCACATGAAGTCAATTACCCAACTCATGATATGGAGTTAGCAGCAATAGTCTTCACTTTAAAAGGATGGAGACATTTTCTCTATGGAGCAAGGTGTGAGCTATACACTGACCACACAAGTCTCAAATATTTCTTCACTTAAACAGAGTTGAATATGAGACAGAAGCGTTGGTTGGAGCTAATTAAAGATTACGATCTAACAATCAATTATACCCCTAGAAAATCAAATGTTGTGGAAGATGCTTTAAGTCAGAAGAGCATCGATAATCAACCTATCAATAGAGAACTACCAAAAGAGCTGCAGATGGATTTGGAAAGATTAGAAACTCAATTCATTAGTACATAAGTTCTTGGACGATTAGCTACCATGCAAGTAGTTGAAGAATGAAGTAGTGATCTTCGGAATGATATTTTCAGACATCAAGATGAAGATCCTTTTATTGCTGAAGAAATTTGAAGAATCTCTCAAGGTCAAACATCAGTTTTTTGCTTACGAGATTATGGATCTTTATGGTTTCGGGATCGTATTTGTGTTCCAGATGTGCCAGAAATTCGAGAGGTAATACTCTGTCACATCCCAAGATTTTCCAAATCTTGTAATGTGAAAAATAAATGAATAAAATAAAACTTTGTTGATTTTCAGGGTGAGAAGAAACTTTTTGATTCCAATTGGAAACCTTCAAAACCTTTTTGATCAAACAAATCCTAAAGGTATTTAAAAAGATAAATAAACAATAAAGTTAAAAATATTTGGAATTACTATTTTTGGATCTTTTAAATAAAAAGATTTGGTTTTCAAATAAAAAGGAAGAAATATAAATAAGGATTATTTTATAGAGCCAAAATTAAAACTTGGCCAAGCTTTTGAAATAAAATATTTATATTTGATTAAAAATAGTAAAGGTTTATTTAAATAAAATAATAAGGATTTAATATCCAATTTTATTAGAAATAAAGGTTTTACTATTTTAATTAAGCATAAAAACTTGTTAATATATTTTAAACAAGTTTTCCAAATATTTTATATTCTCAAATAAAACCTACTGAAGTGTTTTGGTTTTATTTTTAGATTTCAAAATGGAGTTTTAATAAACAAATCCTATTTGAATAAATAACTAAGGACTATTTATTTAGTTATTAAATAGATCCTAAAAGAATAAAATTATTATTTTGTTTGGACTTTGATTTGTGTTGATTAACAGAATGGGAATCAACACAAAGTTTGGAAGAGTTTTGGAATTGATTTGAGTGTTTGAATTGTTGTTGGATTTCAAAAACAGAAAATCGAAATGGAAAAATATAAAACAATTAGAAAGAAAACAATAGAACCAGACCTGACCCAACCCACCTGGCCCAGGAAGCCCAGTCGCAGCCCAGTTTCCCTCCCCCTTTCGGCGAAACGTTTTCCACCTAAACACGCACCGCAGAGCGACAGACAGGTGGACCCCATTTTCCTTCTCCCTCTCTCGCTGCCAGACGGCCCCACCGCCAGCTCACTCTCTTCCTCCCCGCGACGACCTCGCCCCTCATTCCTCTGGCCATTACTGCCGATGAAATGCCGGCGTGATTGCGCGTTAACCACGCCATGTAACGGCCCTGCGACGACACCTACTAAAGCGCCAGCATCTCCTCTCTCGTTCCCCTCCGTCGCCCCACCTTAGCGCGCCCCCAGGCTGCCGAATTACCTCCTGCACCACCCTCTGCTCCGACGAACTCGCGAGAAAATTCCGGCGACCCCGCGCCACCCCTTGCCTCCCCGAGCACACGGGCACATTCCCCAGACCCAGGCGCACCTACCCGTGTCATCCGTTCGACCGCGCTCGCCCCAGAGCCTCGTCTTCGACAACCTCTGAGCGCCGCCGCGTCTGCTACTTTCTCCGGCGACCTCCCCTGGTAAGATCAGACTGCCCCGAAGCCAATCATTGATGCTCACATGTCCCCTGGTACCGTGCGCGTCTAACGCACCCCTTATTTTGATCTGGCACGCCTTGTAGCCCCGCCTCCATCGACGACAGTACGAACCCGAGGCGCAGCACCACTCCGGCGAGCGATTAATCCCGCTCCAGTGCGCCCCTTCGCCAGCCAGTACCACCTCGAGCTTCAGCAAGCCTCTACGAGTCTAGTAAGCCTCGCCAACCTCTTCCTCGCTTCCTCTAGTGCCAGCTCCGCCGTAGCCAGACACGCCGCCGCCGCCGCCTGCCGCCACCAGCGCCGCCCGTCTATGGCCAGCGCGCTGTGCGTCGTGCGATTTAGATCCTGCGACTGCCATTAGATCACTTAAACGCTGAAAGGGTACGCAACCAGTGCCGTGCGATTTAACTTGATCCAACGGCCTGCATCGCTCGATCCGTGCGAACAGGTATCGACCAGTAGTATTGCGCCGCGTGGCCAGCCTTTGATTTAAAATAGAATTAGAATCTGATTGGTTTGCAAATTTGAAAAATCCATAACTTTTGATCCACACGTCCAAAATTTGCAAACTTTATATCAATGGAATCAGTGGAACAATCCCTAGCCAACCATGCAATTTGTTTAGTAAAAAGCTTCTGGTAAAATGTTTGTTTTTGCAGAAACATTTGTATGCTTGTTTAGGTTATAAAATTATTCCAAAATGATTTTGGAGATTGAATTCTTTGCAAATTGGTTTATTGTGAACCTACTGACCCTAGGAACCAACTTATGGTTTTAAAAATGGATTTTGTGAAGTTTAGGAATAAAAACTTGAATTAGCTCATTTCTAGTCAAATAAAAATATTGATTTTGATATGGAAATGATTTTTTGAGAAAAAACCTTTAGGAAATGTTTTGACTCAAACCTAATGACCCTAAACACCAAGTTTTGGGAATTAACAACTTATTTGGTGAACAACATAATTTTTTTTGCTTTGCTAAAAACATTTTTTCACCACATGAAATAATGATTGATTTAAAAATGATCTATAGATAAAACCCTTTTGCAAATGGTTTTGCCACTTTAGGAAATGACCACTTTGGACTTTACAATGTGTAGAGCCTAGTAGAAACCACCTTTGCAAATAAAACTATATTTTGCATGCTTGCATGCATGACTTGGTTTCTATTATGTTATGTGTGTTAAATTGTTTGTATATTGTTTTGGAATGATAGTTGAATTTGTGTGTGCTTGATTGACTTGTAGTGAAGTTAGAAGAGTGTGAGATTAGCAAGATGAAGAAGTGAACCAACATTCCCTACCAAAAAGGCAAGTTACACTATCATCCAAAGTCCTACTATTTTCATTATACTTAGTGGATTTTTGAAACATGCATGAAAAGGATTTCTATACTTTATGCTATGCTAATCCTAATAGGATACCCTTATACATTCCTTAGTGAAAACAATGTAGTTGTAAAATGCTTAGTCATGCTATATATTTTGAGAAGAGATACATGTTGAGATTTTATGAAGTTGAGAAAAGACTTATGTTTTATATAATAAAACAAGTACTCAATGAACCACCTGGGTGGACAAGGTTACTCAAGTTTTGGACAAGGTGGCAACAAGAGGAACCATGGTTATATGGCAATCTCTTTTTGTTGTGCACCAGATGAAAACCACCCAGGGACTTAGAGATTGAACATGTTTCTCCAACAGTGGCTTCCGTGTACAGCCACATGCTAATATGGCTCTGGCTTAGTCAACTACATTGGGAAGACCCATGCATTGGTCTTCAGGTTAACTAGAAATGAGGGAACTAGGAACCCTACATTGGTGCCTGAAGACAAGCTAGCATTGTGTATGGGAGGACCGTATGGAAAGACTTCGTCACATTCTCAATCTGCCAGTATTCCATCTTGGTGAGTACTTATCCAGCGGCCACTGGTGGCAACAAGATGAGATTGTGTCATGTGGGTAAAGTGTACAACTTCTGCAGAAGATAAAAATCTAAGTACTTAGCCGTGTCCCCGATTATGAACAATACTGAGCAACTAAAGCTTGAAGCTATGGGAAATCTCGACATTCCAATTTCTAAAAGAAAAACTTTAAAGTGACAACAAAAGACTTGAAGCACTTGGGGAGTACCAAGGAGCTCAAGAGATTTTGATAAAAACTTGAAGCACTTGGGGATTTACCAAGGAGCTCAAGGGATTTTGGTAAAAACTTGAAGCACTTGGGGATTTACCAAGGAGCTCAAGAGATTTTGACGAAGACTTGAAACACTTGGGGATTTACCAAGGAGTTCAGAAAGATTTGACAAAAGATCAAAACTATTTTGAAAAGATAGGATAAATTATTGCTTTATGCAAATGAGCCTTAAACCCTACTTAGCCAAACATGCATGTAATGATAGGATCCACTTATATTCAACATAGTAGTGAAACTTGCCAATACAATTCAAATGTATT
Source organism: Avena sativa (assembly GCA_916181665.1). NCBI lineage: Eukaryota > Viridiplantae > Streptophyta > Magnoliopsida > Poales > Poaceae > Avena > Avena sativa. The sequence continues at coordinate 113,665,601 of OV702283.1, forward strand.
GACCCTTGTGGTTGTAACTTGTTATGTTGCAGGTTTGTTTGATATTAGTGAAGTTGATTGTTTAGGATTACAAGTCTACAACCAGCATGTTTGCCTGTGGCACTTTGAAGATGAAGGACCCCATGCTTTTAGATATTCTGTTGCAATGTAATGTAATAGCCAAATGAGCTATGTAAGATGTAATAAAATTATGTTATTCCTGGTTATAAAGTTGTATTATGACCTTTGTTTCTTGATATTACATCTTAACTGTGGATGCTAGCTATTGATCCAGGGACTAGCATTGTAAACACAGGGATCTCTACCTTATCAAAGGTTGGGACCCTTACATACTCAGAGAAGCACATGATACACCATATTATATACATCCAGGAAGTACAAAGATGTATATGGATTTGAAGGGATTATTCTGGTGGAATAACATGAAAAGAGACATTTCAAAATATGTGTCGGAATGCCATACTTGCCAAAGGGTAAAAGCTGAACACCAAAGTCCAGCAGGGCCATTACAACCTTTGGAAATTCCAGAGTGGAAACGGGAAGAAATTCGAATGGATTTTATCACAGGATTACCCATGACACCGAAACATAAGGATATGATATGGGTAATTGTGGATAGATTCACAAAAAGTGCACATTTTATCCCAATAAATCAAAAGGATAATGCCGAGAAGTTAGTAGAAATTTATGTCAAGGAAATAGTAAGCAAGCACGGAGTGCCCAAGAGGATGGTATCAGATAGAGGATCTATGTTTACTTCAGCATTTTGGAAAAAAATTACATGAAGCTCTTGGTTCAAATTTGGATTTCAGTACAGCCTATCATCTAGAAACTGGAGGTCAAACAGAAAGAACCAATCAAATTTTGGAAGACATGCTTAGAGCTTGTGCATTAGATTTTGGAGGTTCGTGGGAAGATCATCTACCATTGGCAGAATTTTCCTACAACAATAGCTATCATAGTAGTTTTAAAGCAGGACCATACCAAGTACTTTATGGAAGGAAATGTAGATCACCAATATGTTGGTATGTGTTAGATGTATATATTTGTATATTGTATTTCCCCCATATGTTAGGGGGCTTCCTGCATATTTGCCCTGTACCTGTACTATATATTGTGGCCTTTGGCCCCTAGAGGAATACAAGTTGCATATTACTGACATGGTATCAGAACTAGGTTAGCCTCTTTCTTGCAACTTCGTCTGCCGCCACCGTCCCTGCCGCCGACGGCCTTGTCGTCGTCGTCGCCGCCGGTCGCCGCCCGTTCTGTCCGTCTGCGTTTCCGTCTGCGTCTCCGTCTGGTCCAATTTGAATCCAGATCTATCTCCGAATCGCTCGCCGATCCCCACCTGGCGTTGCTGCTCGTGGTATCTTCTGCTCTCGACGCGTCATGCCCGACGCTGCTCCCCTTGGCGCGATGCCCCACGCTCGCCCAACGCTCCACGCTCGCCTGACGCGTCCCGAGGCGTCCTCCCGCGTGTTTCCCGCCGCGTCACCACAATCGTGTGTGCCCCCGACGCCCTGCAGACTCCCTTGCCCGCGTGTGCCTGACGACGTGTGCAGGCCGCCTGACGTCGCTCATGACGTGTGCGCGTGCTTGTGCTCGTGACGCATGCTCGTGCAGGACACCTGACGACGCGTGCAGGCCGCCTGACGACCGGCTGTGCAGGCCGCCTGACACCGGCTATCTTCCACAATCTTCCACCGCATCCCGCCTGGTCCGCCGCCGGCCGGTTTTCGTCTGCTTGTGTTAGAATCAAATTAGATCTAGATCTAGATGTGGTCCAAAAAAAAGGAGAGAGAGATGTCTTCTTCATCGGGTTACGTTGCGATTCCTCGCTGCCCGGTGGTCTTTGATGGCGCGAATTACCCTGATTTTGCTGCCTTTATGCGCGTTCACATGCGCGGTCTCCGTCTTTGGGGTGTGCTCTCCGGCGAGGTCTCCTGTCCGCCGTGTCCCCCTGCTCCTGTGGCTCCTCTTCCGCCGACGCCGATTGTTCTCGGTGCTGATGCTTCTCAGGAGGCCAAGGATGCTGCTCAGAGAGCTGATGATAGTGCTGTCGTTGCTTATGACCTAAAGTTCAAGCAGTACTCTTCTGATCTCGAGGCCTATCGACACGCTCTGACCGCTTACACTCAGTGGGTTGATGAGGATGCTCGTGCTGCTGCTGTTCTCACCTCCAGTGTTTTGCCCTAGTATGCTGCTGAGTTTATGAGTCTTCCTACTGTTGTCGCTCAGTGGGCCCATCTTCGTCAGCGCTATCAGCCGTCTGGGGATGCTCTTTACCTGTCCGTGGTTCGCCAGGAGCATGCTCTTCAGCAGGGTGATTCCACTATTGATGAGTTCTATACTTAGAGTGCTGCTATCTGGCGTCAGCTTGATTCTCTTTGTACTGCTGTTTGTGGCACATGCTCGTGTTGCCAGATTGTGCGCTCGGATTTGGAGTTTCACCGCATCTATGAGTTTCTGTCTTGGCTCCGCCAGGAGTTTGAGCCCCGGCGTGCTCAGCTGAATGCTCGTGGTCGTGTTCCGCTCTCTGAGGTGTTGACTGAGCTTCGGGCTGAGGAGACTCGTCTTCGTGGTGCTGGTCTTCTTGCAGCTCCATCTGTGCTTGCTACTCGTGGTCCTCCTATGTCGTCTGTTCCCTCGACTCAGCCGCGGTCCTCTATGCCGCCGCCGATACTACCCACTCCTCCAGTTCAGGGTCAGAGTCAGCACCAGCAGTTTCAGGGCCAGAGTCAGCCCCAGCAGTTTCAGGGTCAGAATCCGCACCAGCAGTTTCAGGGCCAGAGTCAGCACCAGCAGGCGCGTGGTCAGGGTCGTCGTGGTTCTCTTCGTCACTGCTCTTATTGTAACAAGGATGGCCACACTTGGGCCACCTGTTATACACGGGATCCCAGTCTACGTCAGCAGCACCAGGCTCGTGGGCAGTCGGCTCCTTCTGGATCTTCAACAGTTGCTCTCTCCGACCAGGACATTATCAGGAGTCTTCGCGGTCTGCTTGCTGCTACAGGCTCTTCTTCGACAGGCACTGCTGGTTCTGTGACTGATTCTTCCGGCCCTGTGCGACCACCATCTTCTACACAGTCAGGTACGTCCCCATGGTATCTGGATTCTGGAGCTTCTTTTCATATGACTTCTGAGTCTTATTTTCTGTCCGCTCTTCGTTCCCTCCCTTCTCCTGTCCGTGTTTTCACAGCTGATGGTACCTCTCTCCCGGTTTCTAGTCGGGGCACCCTCTCTACTTCTTCCTTTTCTGTTCCTGATATTTCTCATGTTCCTCTTCTTAAGATGAATCTGTTCTCTGCTAGCCAGCTTACTGACTCTGGTTGTCGCGTCATTCTTAATGCTGATTCTTGTGTTGTCCAGGACCGTCGCACGCAGGCCCTGGTTGGAGCTGGCCCTCGCAGCCGTGACTCTTCAGGACTTTGGGAGTTAGACTGGCTTCATGTTCCCTCCGCTGCCACTTCATCTGTCAGTTCTTCTCCGGTCGTCGCCTCTGCTACCAGCTCCTTTCAGCAGTGGCATCATCGTCTTGGTCACCTTTGTGACTCGCGTTTGTCGTCTTTAGTTCATCGTGGTCTTCTGGGGTCTGTCTCAAGAGATGGGTCTTTACATTATCAAGGCTGTAGGTTGGGTAAACAGATTCAGCTTCCCTATCCTACTAGCGCGTCTGTATCTCAGCTACCTTTTGATTTAGTTCATTCAGATGTTTGGGGTCCGGCTCCTTTCGCTTCGAAAGGGGGCCATCGCTACTATATTTTATTCATTGATGATTTCTCTCGGTACACTTCGTTGTATTTTATGCGCTCTCGTAGTGAAGTGCTCTCCATATATCAGCGTTTTGCGGCCATGGTCCATACTCAATATTCTACCCCCATTCGTGTGTTTCGTGCTGATTCTGCTGGTGAGTATATCTCCCAGATGTTGCGAGGTGTCCTTGCTGAGCAGGGCACTCTTGCTCAGTTCTCCTGTCCTGGCGCCCATGCCCAGAATGGTGTTACTGAGCGTAAGCATCGTCATCTTCTTGAGACCACTCGTGCCATGATGATTGCTTCTTCTCTTCCGCCGCATTTCTGGGCTGAGACTGTTGCTACGTCCGCTTACCTCATCAACATTCAGCCTTCTGCTGCTCTGCAGGGTGGTATCCCTCTTGAGCGCCTATCTAGACAGTCTCCAGACTACTCCATACTTCGCTTGTTTGGTTGTGTTTGCTATGTTCTTCTTGCTCCTGAGAACGCACCAAACTGACTGCTTAGTCTGTTGAGTGTGTATTTCTTGGATACAGTAATGAGCATAAGGGCTATCGCTGTTGGGACCCCGTTGGTCGTCGGATGCGTATCTCTCGTGATGTTACTTTTGATGAGACGCGCCCTTTCTATCCTCGTCCCACCGCTGGTACCTACCCAGTGGAACATATCTCTTTTCTTCTCTTTCCTGACACACCTCCTTCTACTCCGGTTACGTCTTCTTCAGGATCTCCTACACCTGATGTCTCTTCTTCTACACCGTCCTCCTCTGCTCCGTCTAGTTCTCCTAGTTCTCCTCGTTCTCCGGAGTCTTCCTCTGCTATTCCTTCTTCTTCATCGTCGTCTCCTGAGTCTTCTTCTTCTGATGAGCTTCCCTCTACTCGTCCTATTCGTCAGCGTTGTGCCCCCAACCGTTACTCTCCTAGTCAGTATGTCTTTCTGTTGCCTCCGAGCCGACTTCTTATCGGGATGATGAGCATCATCCTGAATGGCAGATGGCCATGGCTGAGGAGCTTGCTGCGCTTGAGCGCACTGGCACCTGGGATCTTGTCTCTCCCTCTCCCGGTGTTCGTCCTATTACGTGTAAGTGGGTCTATAAAATTAAGACCCGCTCTGATGGATCCCTTGAGCGCTATAAAGCGCGTCTTGTAGCTCGTGGTTTTCAGCAGGAGCATGGTCGTGACTATGATGAGACCTTTGCTCCTGTGGCTCATATGACCACTGTGCGTACTCTTCTTGTTGTTGCTTCTGTTCGTCACTGGTCTGTGTCTCAGCTTGATGTTCAGAACGCCTTTCTCAATGGTAAGTTGAGTGAGGAGGTTTATATGGAGCCTCCTCCCGGGTATTCTGTTCCCGACGGGATGGTTTGTCGTCTTCGACGGTCTCTTTATGGCCTCAAACAGGCCCCTCGTGCCTGGTTTGAACGCTTTGCTTCTATAGTGATTGCTGCTGGTTTCTCCCCTAGTGCTCATGATCCAGCGCTGTTTGTTCACACTTCTCCTCGTGGACGCACTCTTCTTCTTCTCTATGTTGATGATATGATCATTACTGGTGATGATCCTGAGTATATCGCCTTTGTTAAGGCTCGTCTTCGTGATCAGTTTCTTATGACTGATCTTGGTCCTCTTCGATACTTTCTTGGGATTGAGGTTTCCTCCACTTCTGATGGCTTTTACATCTCTCAGGAAAAGTATATTCAGGATCTTCTTGCTCGTGCTGCTCTTGGGGATGAGCGCACTGTTGAGACCCCTATGGAGCTTAATGTTAAGCTTCAACCTACTGATGGTGATCCTCTTTATGATCCGACGCGTTATCATCATCTTGTTGGGAGTCTAGTTTATCTTGATGTCACTCGTCCTGACATCTCTTATCTTGTTCATATTCTGAGTCAGTTTGTTTCTGCTCCTACCACTGTTCACTATAGTCATCTTCTCCGTGTTCTTCGTTATCTTCGTGGTACGGTCACTCGTCGCCTTTTCTTTCCTCGTCTCAGCTCCCTCCAGCTCCAGTGCTATTCAGACACTACATGGGCAAGTGATCCTTCGGATTGTCGTTCACTTTCTGCTTACTGTGTGTTTCTTGGTGGTTCGCTCATTGCTTGGAAGACGAAGAAATAGACAGCGGTTTCCCGTTCGAGTGTTGAGGCTGAGTTGCGTGCTATGGCCTTGTTGACTGCTGAGGTGACCTGGCTACGGTGGTTACTTGCGGATTTTGGGGTCTCTATTACCACACCCACTCTGGTTTTGTCTGACAGTACAGGTGCTATTAGTGTTGCACGTGATCCTGTCAAGCATGAGCTTACCAAGCATATTGGTGTTGATGCTTTCTATACGCGTGCTCAGGTGCAGGCTCGGGTTGTAGCACTTCAGTATGTGCCTTCAGATTTACAGCTGGCGGATTTCTTTACGAAGGCATAGACCCGAGCGCAGCATGATTTCTTACTCTCCAAACTCAGTGTTGTGGATCCACCATGAGTTTGAGGGGGGGTGTTAGATGTATATATTTGTATTTCCCCCATATGTTAGGGGGCTTCCTGCATATTTGCCCTGTACCTGTACTATATATTGTGGCCTTTGGCCCCTAGAGGAATACAAGTTGCATATTACTGACAGTATGAACTTGGAAGTAGGAAGGAATTTGCACCAGACTATATCAAGGAAAATCAAGATATCATCGATATTATCAGAGATCGATTGAAGATAGCTCAAAGTAGACAGAATAGTTATGCTGATCAAAGTCGAAGTTCGTGGCATCCATAAGTAGGATATATGGTATATCTCAAAGTAAGCCCAATGAAGGGAGTTAAGAGATTCGGAGTTAAAGGAAAATTAAGTCCAAGATATATAGGACCATTCAAAATACTGAGTCAAAATAGAACAATAGCTTATGCTTTAGAGTTGCCAAAAAGACTGGCGCCGGTTCATAATGTTTTCCATGTGTCACAACTTTAGAAATGTCTTCAAGTTCCTGATGATGCAATTACACATCAAGAAATTGAGTTACAAGCAGACCTGACTTATGTCGAGAAACCCTGTAAAATACTGGAATAAAATTGGAAAAGGTTGTGAAACAGGGAAATCAAATACTACAAAGTACAGTGGGAACATCACCCTGAGTGGGAAGCCACATGGGAAAAAGAAGATGACCTAAGATAAGCATATCCAGAAATATTCAGGTAAATGATACGTCGTAAAAGTATCTATAATTTTTGATGTTCCATGCTTGTTTAGTATCCACTTTGTTGTGCTTTGTCTACACTTTGAGGTATTTTTATACATTTTCTGGGACTAACCTATTAACAAGATGCCGAAGTGCCAGTTGCATGTTTTCTACTGTTTTTGGTTTCAGAAAATCTAGTAAGGAAATATTCTCGGAATTAGACGGGACAAAATCCAAAGTCAATATTTCACCGAGGAGAACACGGAGTCCAGAGGAGAGACGGAGGGGAGCCATAGGGTGGACGCACCCCCAGGTGTGGGCCCACCCTAGGTCACGCCTGGGCAGGGTGTGGGCCCCCTGGACGCCCTCCTGCCTCGCCACTTTGACTATATAAACCACCCGATGCCAAAACCCTAAAGACCCATTCAGATCTCCATGAAACAGTCTGTAGCCGCCGCCACCATCGTCCCTAGATCGGGGGGTCTGAAGCTCTTCGCGGCACCCTGCCAGAGGGGAGAGGTCATCACGGAGGCCTTCTTCATCACCATGCCAGCCTTCGGTGTGATGAGTGAGTAGTTCCACCATGGACTATGGGTCCATACAGTAGATAGATGGTTGTTTCTCCTCCTTTGTGCTATCATGTTTAGATCTGGTGAGCTCCGTTCATGATCAAGATCATCTACTTGTAATCATGCATGTTGTGTTTGCAGGGATCCGATGGATATTGAGATACTATGTCAGATTGATTATTGATTCTATAATGTCTTATGATTATTGATTCTATCATGTCTGTGTTGTTTTTGATCTTGCATGATCTCCGTTTCTAGTAGCTATCTTGGCCAAGTATATGCTAGTGACTCCACGAGGGAGGATTTATGCTCGATAGTGGGTTCATGCCTCTATTGAATCTGGGGAAGTGACAAAAATCTCTAAGGTTATAGATGTGTTGTTGCCACTAGGGAGAAAACAACAATATTTTGTTCATGGAACATTTGTATTGTTTACTTTACACACATTGCTTAATGCAGTTATCCGTTGCTTGCAACTTAATACTAGAGGGGGATCAGATCATAAACTGAAGGTGGATTACTAGTCATAGATGCAGTTGGATGGCGGTCTATGTATATTGTTGTGATTCCCAATCAAATCTCATAGGATCATGAATGCCTAGTATTACATTGTTATGCTTTTCTTAGTCATGTCAATTGCCCGCTATAATTTGTTTACCTAGCATGTTATGTTATCTTTCTTAAGGAGAACAACTCTAGTGAATTGTGGACCCCGGTCCAATCTTTACCATTGTTACATCATCTACTTTTACTGTTTACTTTCTACAAGCAACCATTACCTTCCACACCATACGTTTAATCCTTTGTTTTCAGCAAACCAGTGAGATTGACAACCTCACTGTAAGTTGGGGCAAAGTCTTGAGTTTGTGTTGTGCAGGATTCCAAGTTGCTAGCAATACCTTGGAGTTGTTTCCTTGCTCCTACTGGTTCGATAACCTTGGTTTCATAACTGAGGGAAAATTTGCCGTTGTGCTCATCATACCTTCCTCTTGAGGTCTCCCAACGAAGCTATACTATTGAGCCGCGCCAGTACATTTCGACAAACTTCAGGACGAAGTTTAATTTAAGGGGAGAAGTCTGTAACATCCTAGCATTTAGGAACCAACGAAGGGTAGAAATAGTATTTTATGCATGTGCATGCATTCATCTGTAAAATGCGGGTAAATTTTTTGCCAAACAAAAACCTAAAGAGATCAGAGTTTCTTTCACTATCTAGAGGTAGGAATAGCTCTTGATAATGACTGTTATAAACTTTGATATGATCTTTATGAATTAGTGTGTTTTGGGGGGAAATAATTTGAATTCAAATTTGAATCATTTGAAAATATTTAAAATTTAGAAGTTGGTATTTTAACATGTTTTCCAAAATCATTTAGTAATATTATTTGTTATATTAAAGATATATTGAACAATAATAAGAATTTAAGATAAATAAAATCAAATAAGAAATGAATTCTTATTTCTTCTCTTTATTCCATAACCATTTTACAACGAGGAAATCATACAACCAATAGAATAATTCATTATAGTAAGATAATTACAAGAAATGAAATTCTAATATAAATAAATTATTACAAGATTCTTACAAAATAATAAAATGAAGATTACAATAAAAATATATAAATCTATCTAATCATATACTACATCTTGAGCATCCAGATATTGTACCTGTAAACTACAAAACAAATAAAAGAGAAACAAAGGATTGTTTTTGTTAATTTTACTCTCAGTTGAGAACAATGAAGTGCATTGTTCATAGTACATCATTGAGTAATAGTAAAGGGGTAAGTTTCACCAATGTGTAAGTATCTGTTCTTTTATATCAAATAAGCTTCAAAGCTATTTTATCAACAACAAAGTAAAAGGGGCAAGTTTCACTAGGATAGTAGATTGTAAAAGGATAAAAGGTGAAACCATCTCACTGATCTGATCCACAAACAGCCCAAGCAGCCAGGCAGCACAATCAACTAAATGCATGATGTGTGTCGTCGACACAGCAGCAACAACAGATGCAATCAAAAGGGAAGTGCACAGCAGTAGCACAGCTCTTAGAAGCTCATTCCAATTCTCAAGCACAAAGCCAGGAACACACCAAGCCTGCCAAAGCTCAAACAGAACCACTAGCCAAGATATACAGCAATCATTCAACCATCTACAAGATGGTGACCTAAGGAGGGGGTGGAGCTGGTGGATAGCAAGGCCAAGAACAAGATTACAGGAACCCGAAGGAGCAGGAGCAGCACCAGGAGGTGTAGAGCAAGATCAAGCCAGCAATATCAAGCCAACCAGATCAACCAGTACCACAACCACATCACCAACAACCAAGTTGTGTGGTGATTACACATAAAACCATCACATGACCAAATCATCTTATATAGATTATCAAGCATGTGTTGTTTTATATGAAAACTTCCTAGAAATCACCCAAGTGTGGTGTATCCATCACAGAAGATTTTGCAAAAAAGCCAATGACTAATCTTTACAAACAAATTCAGGATCTCAGCCTGTGCATCATAGATCCTAGATATTAATCTATAATTCCACATTCCAATATAACCACAGCCCTAGATCATGATTTCTAGGCACATCTCTTAAAAGAGTAGCACCTCAGAGATCAACAGATCCTAAGGATCTATATTAAACAGTAAGTATACCAATCATTTTATCAGAGAACTCAAGAATCAGTAGCTGGTACTAGATACCAGAACACATCTATGAGGGACAGCAAGGCAGAAACTTAGTTTCTATTAAGCTAGGCCTCAGATCAGCATCACAGGCTAAATAAAATCCATAGATAGCATAGGCTAATCTTTCCGTTAAAAGCTTTTAGCTCATATTAGTACCAAGCCACTCTAGAACACTAATAGAATAAAGCCTAGAACTAGAACAAATACTTGTGTACCATTCCAAAGATGGTGTCACAAGAATTAATTCTAGACAAAGAAAATCATATACTTAGCTTTCATAAGTAAACTTGCAGTTAACTAACTAATCATTTTCCTGGAATCAATAACCAGGAACCATTATCAAGTTTGCATATACACAATCAGAGCATCGTTGAAGTAACATATTAACTTCAATCTGCATATATCCACACAAGCCAGTATATAAATACAATGAATAACCACTGACATTACTACTATCAGTATTAAGATCATGAACAATAGTGAATTCCCAAATCACTAGAATCAACAGGCAATATTATCATAGTAGCATTATCATCTAGACAGTATCCAATGACCAATTGGAATCAGTTTAACAAAACCACAAACAACTTTACCATCTTAAATATACAATCATCCAGAATTGTATAAACACCACTACCATTCCCAATTCATTCATCATAATCAAATCAGAAGGATGAACCCGAAACAAAACAGGAACCCTAATTAGGGATTGCCACTAGGAACTCACATAGGAGATCAAAAGAGGCAAAGAGCAGAGAGTAAGAGGGGGAGAAGAAGAATACTCACCTGGTCCTTGCTGACGAATAGAAGAGGAAGCAGAGGGGCCGACGTGCACACGGCTGCACGAGAAGCACCCGAAGGGCGCTGCAACCCGCGCCGAGCCATGGCGGCGGCCACAACAACACACATGGTCGAACAGCATCACCACACCACCAGGAGCACCGCACAGCACCACAGGAGCGATGGAGTAGACATCGCCGGCAAACCACCAAACCCTAGGGTTCAGGGTGGAGCTAGCTTGGCCAGGGAAGAGGTCTAGATGCAAATCGAATAGGACCAGGCGACGGAGCAGGGTCGTCTACCTCGCCATACACCATGGCGACGGTCGAGCAGGCCCAGGGCTGCGTGAATCGAATGGCGGCGATGTCGGCAACACAGCGGCATCGTGGGGTCGAGGAAGAAGAGGAACGGGTGAGAGAGAACGAGAGTGGGTGTGTACTAGGCCGAAAGGGTCCAGTACCAATTCTATGGGTGGTGTTGACCAGCCCATTTGGGCCAGGTTGGGCCTAGTCAGCCCAATGGGTTAGCCCAAACGTTAAAAGAAAAATTAAAAGATTTAATAAAAGACCAAAATACCCGTAGGATCAAATAAATTCTAGTAAATAAAATAAAAGCCCTAAAAATACAAATGATATATTTTTAGGTTATAATAATACAAGCTACCAAATAAAATTAAGACATATATTTTTAATAGAATAACTTTAGGTTAAAGATTTTTATAATATATATTCCTTATGGAATTTTATAAAAATCAATAAAATACCTAAAACTAAATTAAAATAACTTTTATCATCCTTAATTAGTGTAGTATTTTATAAAAATACTAAATTGATATTTAAGATAAAAAATAAAATCTTCTAAATTAAAATGCTTATTCTTAAAAGAAATATTAATAAAATAATTATAGGAGTTAAATATAAATATACATTAGTTTTGACTCTTTTACTGATATATTATATTACCAAAATATCAAATATAATATTTAAAAAATATAAAGAATTATTATTAAAACAATTTCCTTTATAAAGGCAATTCAAGAAAATTTATATATTGGGTAAAACACACAAAGAAGATAAATAATAAATGATGCATTGCATTACTATGCATAATAATTTTTCTTCTTTAAAAATTGTCCTTATCAGGCAATAATGATGTTTTGTAGAAATAGAAGCTCAAGGTCGAGTGCAAGCTTTCGACTTCACTAACTTGCAATCACAAGGCAAGTTCATCACTTGCTTATGTCCTTTGAAGAGTCTTTATCAAAGTAATTGCAAATTATGTGTTATCATCTATGTTCCGAAGAAAGAAAATATTATTTTCTCAAAACAAATAAATTGTTGATATCATCCTAAGTGGTGATATGTATAAGGTGAGCAATGGAACACAGGTCTCCATTTGCCATGAGATAAATCACTTAGGACATAACAACCCATGACATCAGTGATTCTAGCGTTGTATATTACGCGTTAACCATGATATTTGGAATGGGACGGAGAAGTCAGCTATGTCCTTTTCCCTTTGTATTTATGGCAAGACGATCTTAACGTGACGTTGTGATTCCTTGTGCAGATCCAACATATGGGTGGGCACCCTTGATACGTCGTAAACGTATTTATTACTTTTGATGCTCCATGCTTGTTTTATATCAACTTCATTATGTTTTGTCTACACTTTGAGGAATTTTATACATTTTCTGGAACTAACCTATTGACAAGATACCACAGTGCCAGTTGCCTGTTTTCTGATATTTTTGGTTTAAAAAGGCTAGTAAGGAAATATTCTCGGAATTGGACGAAACAAAAGCCAAAGTGCCTATTTTTTCAGACGCAACACGGAGCCTGAAGGAGAGACGAAGGGGAGCCACGAGGCGGCCACCCTTAGCCATGCCATCCCATGGTGTGGGCCCCTCAAGGCTCCACCGACCTTGCCCTTTCGCCTATATATACGTCTCCCCGAGACGTAAACCCTAACGCAAATCAGATCTCCACAAAAAGTTCCGTTGTGTTGCCGCCACTGAAGAGGAGATTTGGGGGACAGAAGTCTCTATCCCGGCACCCTACCGGGATGGGGAATTGCCCCTGGATCCATCTCCATCGATCTCCACCACCATATCCATCGTCGTTGTTGACTCCCATGATGAGGAGGGAGTAGTTCTCCCTCGAGGCTAAGGCTCTACAAAGCCCTCTAGCCTTTCATACTTTTGGAGAACTTCCTGCGGTAAAAGCCAGTAGTTTTCTATGGAACCATACCACTATGGTGATCTATATGATTAGACCGTGCCGCTTCACTAGACTTTCCTGAACCATCCATTTGATCCCCAGCAATTATGCTTGGACCTGAAATGTCACATGCTATGTGTCCATATGGCCTAGAAACAGCTTGATCCACCTTTTTAGGGAATGCCTCATTAATGTGTCAACCCACTCTTTTGGTAATATGCTGCACGGGACACCTGGAAATGCCATTTATAGATAGTTAGAATGTGCATGTGTGATCTTATTGTGATCATGAGCTTTGTAATAAAGTAGATCTACTTTGCTACTCAAGTGCTTTAATTGTAATCTCCGGTTATCACCACGTGTGTGAAGGTGACAATGTGTGCACTGTGTGGCACTTAGGCTAAAGATTACATAAATACTTATCATGAGTTATATTTGGAGTTCGATGTCTTTATGAAATTGTGGTGTTTGTAGGAACCATCTAGCGCTCAAGGTGACAGTGTGGGGTTATCTAGATGGGGAATGTGAACTTTAAGGAGTGCTTTTGTAGCCCTACCATGGATTAGAGTTGTCCAACCAGAGAGTAGTTCATAGTAGAATAATGAAGAGAAGGTATTTATATGAGAGTGTCCACTAGTGAAAGTATGATCCCTAGGCCTTGTTTCTAATCATTGAAACACCGTTTACAACTAGTCCTGCTACATGTTTGCTTGATTCCATCTTTATTTCAGATTTCCTTTAGTCTCTTCCTCCCTGTCAAGCTCTTTTTTTAGCACCGTTGTCTTATAATCATCCATATTACTTGTATTTTACTATCTCTTCGCCAAACTACTGCACCTATACACCTGAAAAGTGTATTGGGTGTGTTGGGGACACAAGAGACTTCTTGTATCTTGATTATAGGGTTGCTTGAGACGGATACCTTTGACCACTTCCTCCCTGAATTCGATAAACCTTGGGTGATCCACTTAAGGGAAACTTGTTGCTGTTCTACAAACCTCTGCACTTGGAAGCCCAACACTGTCTACAAGAATAGAAGCGTGTGTAGACATCAAGCTCTTTTCTGGCACCGTTGATGGGGAGTTAAGGTAAAAGGTACTCACATCCTCTGGCTACTAAGCTATCTTCTAGTACTGTTGCTAGTGTGTGAGTGGTCGAAGTTATTTCCTTTAGATTGTGCAATTATATCTTTTTGTTTCTTGTTTTTATTTTCACTAGTTAGGCTTAATGGAAAACAACAACAAAATTAGAGAGCTTTATAATATTTATTTTGAGTTGGGACATGAAGTGTTTGAAGAGAAAATTAAAAAACCTATGGAACTTTATTTGCGTGCTAATAGCAATGTTATTAGTATGAATTCTTTGAACACCATTATTGCTAATGCTATGGAAAAGTCTAAGCTTGGGGAAGCTAGTTCTTATGAAAATGATCTTTTTAGTTCCCCAGCTTTAGAGGAGAAAATTTGCTATGATGATACCATACCTCCAATATATGATGATTACAATGATGAATATGACATTTTCAGTCCACCTGCTTTAGAGGAGAAAATTTGCTATGATGATACAATACCTCCAATATATGATGATTACAATGATGAATATGATATTTTTAGTCCACCTACTATTGAGGAGAAAATTAATTATGATTATAATATGACTCCTATAATTGATGATTATGGTGATGAGAATAATAATTATAGCTATTTTCTTGAATTTCCTCCCACTACAATTAATAAGAATGACTATGCTTATGTGGAGAGTAATAATCATTTTATGCATGTGGATCATGATAAGAATGTTTTATGTGATAGTTATATTGTTAATTTTATTCATGCTGCTATTGAAAGTTATTATGAGAGAGGGAAACATGGTTTTATGCATCTCAATAATATTAAGTTTCCTCTCTTTATGTTTAAAGTTTTAAAGTTGCACATGTTTTGCTTTCCTATGCTTGTTGCTTTGTGTTTTCATGACTTGTTTCTTTACAAGATTATTTTTCATAGGAAGTGGGTTAGATTTAAATTTGTTTTATATTTTCTTCTTGATGCTCTATTTTACTTCAATTCATATTTCTTATGTGAGCATCATCGAAATTATCATGCTTAACTTAAAGGCGTTAAAGAAAAGTACTATTGGGAGATAACCCAAACTTTAGTAGTTTTTTATTTTGTTGAGTCTTGGAAGTTATTACTTCTGTAATAACCTCTCCTTATCCTTTTTTGTGTGATTTTGTGCCAAGAATAACCTCTAATGAGAGAGAAGAAACATTTGGGGAAGTTGTTGTCCCGAAACAAAGTTTTGTGCTTCACCATAAAAATTCGTGAACAATATCTGTATGTCGGATTGAGATGTAATTTTCTGAGTATATGCCCCAGGTTATTATCTAACTTCAGTTAGTTCAACACTTTTCGATTTGAGCAACAACAGGTCTTTTAAAAAATCGATTTTTACCTGCTGGTCTATTTTGACAGATTTCTGTCATTATTTGCATTTGCCTCTTATGGGTTTCTTTTTGAGTTCTCCTTGATCACCTGAGCTTTTAAAAGGAATTGCTACAGTAGCTTCTGTTTTCATTGAAGTTTTACTTGTGTTGAAACTAAACCCAAAGGCTGATTATCTTGAATACACTAATGTTGCTAATGAAGATTGTGTGAAGTTTTGTATGATGAAAATTTTCAAGTATAGGGGAAGAACGAGGTGATGAGATGAAGAATGGATAAAAGCTCAAGATTGGGGATGCCACCCTTGTAACCCCAAGAAATATCCAAGAAGTATAAGTGTCAAATCTTGGGGATTCCCAAGGCACCCCCTTCTTCATCAATAAAAATCTCAGGTTTACTTTTAAAACACTTCATTTTATTGCTTCATGCACTATATGTTGTTCTTGGAGCGTCTTTGTTTTTGTTTTTAGTTTTCTTTTGATTTGTTTGCTGCAATAAGTTGGTTTGATCCCAGCACACTTATTTTGGAGAGAGACACACTCCATTTTCATTGTTTAGAACACTCTAGTTTTCACTCTTATTGTTTATGAGTGTTCTCTTTTGCTAGCACTGTGTTTAGCTTTAATTTTCTTGTGCTTTCAGCTTAGAACTTTTTAGTTCTTCTTTGTGGATTTGTGAGACAATGTAACATCCCAAAAATACCAAACTTAGATCATCAAATTTCTAATCATCAAGATTAGGGTCAACAAAAACTTTTCTAAGTAAACCCACGAATGCATGTATATGTGTATGCATGGATTTTGAATTTCTTTAAAAACCATCTTGTTTGTGTGATCCATTGCTTGTAAAATGTTTCTTAGGTGAAATAAACATCATCTAAAACATTTCCCACACTTTTCCTAAAGACAAGTAAATCAAAACAAATATATTAAGTGAATGGTCATTTTGACCAATTTAACTCTCATGCCTACTTTGGCTGTCTCAAACTTTCAAAACCTAACAGAAACTTCTCTGGATCTTTGCACCCCTTGAATGTACTCATAACAAAGTATCAAGGCCCACTTTGTGATCATCCAGAAACTTTCAAACGCATAGTTTAAATGACAATTCAAAATTGAATCTTCTTCATATGGGAAGATCCCACTTTTTCAAAACCCACTCAAACAAGCTCAACTTTCAAAACCCAAGCATCTGCAGACTCACCAGCACCAACCTAGCAAACCCACCAAAATTCATTTCAAAATTTAAAACTTGATTTCAAGCGGCCATTTCATCAAACAGGTTGCAGACACAAATCAAACAAAACATCAAACACTATAGTGTGCAGTGATTCTTGCCTAACTTGTTCCCTAGTTAGCTCACACACAACTCAGTAGATCACCTAGAAAGATTAGCCCAACACTAGCACCCCTGTGAGCTTGCCATTGTCATTAATGGTGAACAGCCGAGCACCCCCATGCCACCCCATAGTCGACAGCAGGCTAGAGGAAGAACTAGGCGTGCCAACCTTGTCTGGGAGGCAGCCCACCGTCCACCGCCACTGCCTGTCCCAGCAGCGAGCGTTGCCAAGCCCTGGACCACGCGCACAAGACACGCCCAGACCATGCCAAGCGTGCGCCAGAGCGCCACCCGCGACCAGCGTACACAGACCGCGCGCCGCCCTCACCGCGCGCACACATGATCACCACCGACCCAGGAGACCGCCAGACATCCCCGTTTGCCGCCCCGTGCCATACAGCCACCGCCCGCCGTCGAAAACGCCGCCTCTGCCGCGTAGAGCACCGCCCGTTCCAGACCAAACCACACCGCCCCATGCCTCGCGACCATGTCGTTGAGCATCGCCAGGAGACACAGCACCGTCCCCTACCCTTGCCCATGCCATTAGCCGCCTGTAACGTCGCCCCCGACAAGCTCACCGTGTGCCCCGACGGTCCCCTCGCTCGACTATAAATAGAGGCCACCCCCGCACGATTTCTTCACACCATCTCACTCCCCTCTCCTCACTGACCGTGCCACACCATTCTTAGAGCAAGGCGAGCACCACACCGCCAGAATTTCACCGGAGCCCGCCGCCTCTGGAGAAGAAGGGAGCCAGCGATTGGAGCCGCCCCAGGAGAAGCCACCGGTACCAGGAGGTTCGCCGTCGTCGACTTCATCGTTCGCCCGCCTCGCCGACCCTCGCCCGTACCCCGGTGAGCCCCCAGCACCCCCCACTGGCCGCGCTAGGTTTCGTTCTCGTCGGAGCTATCTCGCGTCGACGATGACCCACAGCCGTTGGATTAGAACTAGATCGAACGATCCACGTTGCCCCATACTGCTTCGCCCAGCCCCGTGTCACTGACGAGTGGGGACACCCACTTAAGCAGCCCGCGGGAGCACTGCGCTTAGCAGGCCGGCCCAGTAACATTTCCCGCGCAGCCCAGCAATTCAAATTAAACCTTTTCTTTTTAAATTCAAACACACTTCTGTACCCAACTTCAAAAATCAGCCCAGATCGATTCAGTGCACCAATTTGAATGAAACCAATTTTGTTGGGAAGGTCTTTGAATGCTTAATCCAAGCCCGTTGGATTCAAGTCATTTGGATCTGTAGATCACCCATAGTAAAAATAACAAGGCAGAAGCTTTTCTGCATTCAAACATTTTTCAAATTTAAACCATAAAAGCTTTTGAGTTGATTCCAACTCTCAAAAATCACATTTAACCATACCTTTCAGAATATATAAAAATATATAGGTTTACCTGCAGAAATAATGTTCAAGTAATAAAAGAATGCTACATAAGCATTTCTAGCCACTTTAATCAATTAAAATAAAAGGGTAAAACCTTATTAAATTGTGACACCACTTTAAATCACATTCCCATGGACTACAATATGTGGTGATGACATGTGTCAACATGATCCCATGTTTAGTTTGGAGAATATTAAATCTTAAGTAATTTTCAATGAGTAGAAATTACTTTTCTAAAAATAAAAAGATTTAACCCAAGCCTTAACCTTGTAAGGTTAGAGATGATGCTAGATCATCTATAGGACCCTTGTGTGTGATGATTGCAAGTAGTTAAGTATTGTTTGGTGATTGTGCACCTCGTATTTATTAATAGACGCTAGTACCGACCAAGGATACGAGGAGGAAGGAGGATACTACGAAGAAGAAGACGAGGAGAACTTCAACCACTGCTCTGCACAAGGCAAACTGATATTATACCAATGCAAGCCTAATACTACTAGTGAATGTGCAAGCTAACACTTGCAAGATACTATACCTATGCAAGCTTATACTCATACTGATGCAAGCTAACCCTTGCCAGATACCCTACTGATGCCACAAACCCATACTTGTGATATGACTACTATATGCCTTAAGCATATGTGATCATACCCACTTGATAAACCAATCCTAGTTTTATGTGCAAGCTTCTTACTTTATTTCTTTATCAAAGCTTACTTAGAGTCTACCTAAGAGTTTGACAGTTGTGCTGAAGGTTGCATAAAGAGCATAAAATTTGGCCTAAGCTAAAAACCTTGATATCAGCCTAAGATATAAGGTTGGACTTAGTGAAACTCCACTAGTTACCACCCCTCATCAGTACTACCCCCACCTGTAGATGCTAGTGCTAAGCATAAAACTTGATCAACTTTAGATGGGAATACTTGGTGGAAAAATGGTTATGAAAACCTTGGAATGATGAATCATTCTATTGAAATGTTTTGGACATGTGTTTCCAAACACTTGATGATTTTGGTGATAAAAATGTTGACGCATGAGCCTTAGCCCTTTATAAAACTGAGGGTTGTCTGGATGCGATACCATTCCAATTTTAACGTACAACCACAATACCCGAATATTGGGTAGGGCTTGACTGGAAACTTATATACCTTAGTATTAGCTCCCTCACGGCCAAGGTCTGAGCTGAGGCTACCTTGTGAAGATTGTCCACCTGTGCAGTACCCAAGATGACAGTGGTCATGGTTGGGAGGCCAAACTCACAGGAGAGGTGCTTATACTAGGGCGTGTAATTGAAAGGTTAGGATTGATTATCCGCATACTGAGTATGGTGAATTCAGGATTTGTTCCTGACGGATGTATTGAATGTTGTGGTGAAAGTGTACAATCTCTGCAGAGTGTCAAACTATTCGAATAGCCGCGTCCGCGGTTATGGACAGTTGGAGTGGCCATACTGTTCCCCCGTTAGACTTTTCAAAATGACTTATGAAATGAATTGAGACTTTGACTTGACCACAATAGAGTTGTGACCTGGATTACAAGATCCCACTTAGGAGTTATAAAATTGTGACTAGCTTTAGAACTTAGTAGAGATAAACCTGGCTTTTGCAAAACAACCCTAGAGCCTAGTGTCCTATTATCCAAAAACCCCTTACCTGTTAGTATTAGTTTGCGAGTACTTAAAGAGTACTCATGGCTTTGTCCCTGGCTATTCCCATGGCCAGACTATGAAGAGGAGTACCTCGAAGATGGACCCCAGGAAGGTTACGACAACTAGGATCATCTCCCATCGTCAGCATTGCCTGTGACCCCGAAGATGGAGCTTCGCCTACGCTACCGTTATTATTACGTATTCCGCTGCTTGATGTTGTATTAAGAACTGGATCATGAGATCCCTATTTGTGTAAGAACTTATGTATCGTTTGTAACGGATGATGTACTATGGTATCCAATTCTGTTATGTCTCGCAAAAATGGTAATCCTGGGATTGCGATGTATGGCATAACAGGCATCTAGGATTGAAAAATCCGGGTGTTGACAAGTTGGTATCAGAGCCATCCTGACCATAGGAGACCCTAGTTAGATTGGACGTTGAACCAAAAACTTAGTTTCAAAACCAAAGAACAAAAATATTTACGAAAACGTATTCTCATTCTTACCTCTTTAATTCTTTCATAAAACTTCATGTTCCTCCAAAAACTCTTGCAAAATAGATAAAATTTTGACACAGTTGATCACTTTGCTAATCTACTCATCCTCTATTTTTATAGATGGACGTGAAGTACAACAAGTTTTATCAGTTGGGGAATGGAGGAGACCTTATCTTTGAGAGGGATCTGGATCAGCTTTCGGAACTTCTGGAGCATCCACACCCCGAGTTCTTTAGAGCTCAGCTCAATGATCAAGGAGGAGAAGATCTGCAGTGGCTAATTGTTGTAAGTCTCCGAGGAAAGATTGAACCTCCCACTGCGGAGGAAATTCAGTTTACCTTGAGGGAAAACAACTGGCTCGATGGACTTTCCAGAGCAATGCAGGAAGCTCTTTCCCATCTGTGTGGACAAAGCATCAACCAGATCAAGGGTACTCGCTTTGAGTTTTGCCCAAGGCGTGATGCAAATGGCCAACCACCGGAATCCCCATACCACCCCGAGCTGAAGACTCAATTGGACCACCTTAGCTTCATGATGTATGATCGTCAGCAGGAATTGGACAACTGCCGTGACTACTGCAACCACAAGTCTGCCATCATCAAGACGAAGGATCAGACCATCGCCATGCTAGCAAAGGATCGCAAGTCTCGCCGCCGTCAGCTTGACAAGAAGGAGCGCATTATTGCCCGTCTTCGCCATCACATCTCATCTCTGGAAGAGACCATCCACGAGAGAGACATGTAGTTAGAGGAAAGGGAGAATGCCGGAGAGGATCTTCGTGGAGACCCTTACTCCTATCTCAGCGATGACGATGATTTTCTGGAGGATCAGGCCATGGACTTCTTCACCGATGAGGATGATTTCGCCTTCATCGATGATAATGAAAATGATGAAGCCACAGACTTCGAGGAGTAGTAGCACTAAGCACTAGCATAGTGAGTACTAGTCGGTCCCACTGTACCGTAGATTTCAGAATGGTTCTTAAAACCATCTGTTTTTCCTTGTTGTGGTGTGTGTTGTATTGTGTGCTATGAATGAATGAATGAAAAAAAAAACAAGTTGCTTGAAAAATCTGAGTCACACATTTAAAGTTTTTCAAAAGCCCAAAACCTTAGAAATTTCCCTCTTTTCTCATGATCTATATCAATCTTCAGATGCCACGTGGAGGAAGTGGTTCAGCCCCGGATCCGATGTTGCAGATCCTGCAAATGTTGACTTCTGACCACGAAGCTGAAAGAGCGGAACGTCAAGCCAACCTAGCCACTCTGCAACAGATAGCCCAACTAGCCCATAACAACCAAGGCCATGGAAATCAGGACAACCACGGATCTAAGCTCAAGAATTTCCAGAATACCAACCCACCCGTTTTCACCAAGTCAGAAGAACCCCTAGACGCCGATGATTGGCTGCAAACCATGGAAAAAAACTTAGAGGTAGCAGGAGTCGAAGCCAACGAGAAAGTCCTGTTCGCCACCCATTATCTAGCCGGAGATGCCAGGGCATGGTGGAACAGTGTTCGTGCAATGACCGGAGGCTAGATGATGACCTAGGAGGAATTCAAGGTCAAGTTTAGCAGAACCCATGTGCCACCCGGTCTGATCAAGAGAATGAGAGACGAGTTCCAAGAATTGAAGCAAGGAAGGATGACTGTAGTGTAATACCGTGACAAATTTTTGTCATTAGCTAGGTATGCCCCGCACGAGATAGACACCGAAGCCAAGAAGAAAGAAAGATTCC
Organism: Avena sativa; assembly: GCA_916181665.1. Taxonomy (NCBI): domain Eukaryota; kingdom Viridiplantae; phylum Streptophyta; class Magnoliopsida; order Poales; family Poaceae; genus Avena; species Avena sativa. The sequence goes on from OV702283.1 coordinate 113,687,820, forward strand.
TGAATGGTCTGCATGACGAGATGCAGACAGTGTTAGTCAATATCCCCTTTGTTGATATTGAAGCCCTTGTCGACTCGGCTATCCAGATGGAAGGAAAGATCAACCAGGCCAATGAGAACCGCAAGCGTCGCATGATGCATCAACCAGGAACCCATCAGACCCCAAAGTATCGCCCCAAGCCATCTCCAGGATTTGCCCCAAGAACCAACAGACCCCCTATGACCCGTCCAACCTATCCCAACCGTGGAAACCCTAGACCCGGAGGAAATCACAACAACCCCGGCAACTCTAGCAATTTCACCCGTGCCCCACCCAAGTTCAACACCAACAATGCTACCGCCAACCCCAACACTGCCCCGAGGACTGGAAGCAATGTTGTGCCTGTCGCAGCCAAGGACAAGTCACAAGTGACCTGTTATGACTGTGGAAATAAAGGCCACTATTCCAACGAGTGCCCCAACAAGAAGAATGCTACAGCCCCCAACGCCAATGTCCCAGCTCAGCAGCAGCGTCGTGTCCAGCCAGGAAGGAGATTTGCCCCAGGGAATTCACTCAACCGCAATGGCCGTCTTTTTCTCATGCATGCTGAAGAAGCTCAGGAAGCGCCAGACGTCGTGCTGGGTATGTTTTCTGTTAATTCAGTACTTGCAAGAGTGTTGTTTGATTCTGGTGCATCGCATTCATTTGTCACCGAAGAATTTGCCTACACTAGTAAAATTCAACCAACCAAATTGAAGCATGTGATGATTGTACAAATTCCCGGATCAACCACCAAGGCTAGGCAAATTTGCAAGGCCGTCCCTATCCGAATCCATGGCATAGAATTTTATGCTAACCTAATAGTACTCGAAACTAAAGGTTTGGAAGTAGTAATAGTAATGGATTGGATGTCCAAACATAAAGGATTGATTGACTGTGCCAAGAAAGCCATCACCATGACTAGTACCACCGGGATATCAGTCGAGCATATATCTGAAACCTTACCTTGCCAATTCAAGTGTAACAAGAGTATAGCCCAACCTACCATTGACCAAGTTCGGATAGTCTGCGAATACCCCGATGTATTTCCAGATGTTTTGCCCGGTATGCCCCCAGATCGGGATATCGAGTTTATCATCGAACTAATCCCCGGAACAGGACCCATAGCCCAGAGACCCTATAGTATGAACCCGTCAGAACTAGAAGAACTGAAGAAGCAACTGGATTCCATGTTGGAAATCGGATTGATTCAACCAAGTGCGACCCCATGGAGATCACCTGTCTTGTTTGTGGACAAGAAAGATGGAGGTAACTGTTTATGTACGGATTATCGGAAGTTGAATGATGTCACCATCAAGAACAAGTACCCCTTGCCTAAGATAGAAGATTTGTTTGATCAGTTGACCGGTGCCCAGGTGTTTTCTAAGATTAATCTTAGGACTGGCTATCATCAACTCAAAATTCGTGCAGAGGATATTCCAAAGACTGCCTTTACCACCAGATATGGATTGTACGAGTATACAGTCATGTCTTTTGGATTAACCAATGCCCCCGCTTATTTCATGAACCTCATGAATAAGATTTTTATGGACTTCCTGGATAAGTTTGTCGTTGTTTTCATCGATGACATTCTGATTTATTCCAAATCAGAAGAAGAACATGAGCTACACCTAAGGACCATTCTTGGAACCCTTAGAGAGCATCAGCTGTATGCGAAGTTTAGCAAATGTGAATTCTGGTTACAGGAAGTAGGATTCCTCGGTCACATTGTATCAGCCGGAGGAATTGCCGTTGAACCTGCCAAAGTGAAAGATGTAGAAGATTGGCAAGCCCCAACCACTCAAACCCAAGTTCGTGCTTTTGTCGAATTGGCGGGATATTACCGCAAATTCGTAGAAGGATTCTCGAGTATCGCCCGACCCATGACCCAATTGCGGAAGAAGGACAAGAAGTTTGAATGGATAGACAAGTGTGAAGCGAGTTTTCAAGAACTCAAGAGGAGATGGATCTCAGCCCCAATCTTGATTATGCCGGATATCACGAAGCCCTTCGATGTGTATTGTGACGCATCCAAGATTGGTCTCGGATGTGTGCTAATGCAAGAAGGCAAAGTTATATCTTATCTATCACGACAATTGAAGCAACATGAAAAAAATTACCCAACCCACGACCTCGAACTCGCAGCCGTAGTTCTAGCCCTGAAGACATGGAGGCACTACCTGATGGGAAACCGTTGTGAGATTTACTCGGATCACAAGAGCCTAAAGTATATATTCACTCAGAAGGAGTTGAATATGAGGCAGAGAAGATGGATTGAGATAATCAAGGATTACGACCTGGACATTCACTATCACCCTGGTAAAGCCAATGTGGTAGCCGATGCCCTTAGCAGATTGCCGTGCCGCTTGAACTCCATGATTTTGAAGGAGCAACCAAGTTTGCACAAAGAGATGGAAGATTTTCGAGTGGAATTAGTAAGTGAAGGATTTTTGGCTAGCATAGAACTTCAGCCCACTTTGATCGGTCAGATTAAAGAGGCGCAGAAAGGAAATGCTAGTATCGACGGAATCAAACGTCGTATCGGTACAGGCAAAGTACCCGGATTCACCGAGGACGAAGAAGGAATTTTGTGGTACAAAGGACGCCTTTGTGTACCAGCAGATTCGGAGTTGAAAGAAGTTATCTTGAAGGAGGCTCATGATACTCTTTATTCTATCCATCCCGGAGGAACTAAGATGTACCAAGATTTGAAAGAGCAATTTTGGTGGCATAAGATGAAGAGAGAAATCGGAAGCTATATCGCCAAGTGTGATATATGTCAGCGAGTCAAGGCAGGACATCAAAGACCCGCTGGATTGTTGCAACCTTTGCAAATTCTGGAATGGAAATGGGATTCTGTAGCAATGGACTTTATCACTGGACTACCTACTTCTAGTAGGGGAAATGACTCTATTTGGGTCATAGTGGACAGATTGTCCAAAATCGCCCATTTCTTGCCCGTCAAAACCACCTATCAGAGTTCGAAGCTAGCGGAGTTGTACATCGCTAGAATCGTTAGTTTGCATGGAGTCCCCAAGAATATAGTATCGGATCGAGGAACTCAGTTTACCTCGAGATTCTGGAAGAAAGTCCAAGAAGGTTTAGGAACCCGCCTAGATTTCAGTACCGCGTATCACCCTCAGACCGATGGACAAACGGAGCAAGTAAATCAAATACTCGAAGATATGCTTAGAGCATGTGTGCTAGAATATGGATCCAAGTGGGAAGACTGTCTGCCGTTTGCAGAATTTTCCTACAACAATAGTTACCAAGCCAGTTTGCAAATGGCCCCATTTGAATTCATGTCTGGAAGGAAGTGTCGCACCCCTTTGAACTAGTCGGAAGTAGGAGAGAGTCAGATTTTCGGACCCGACATCCTACGAGAAGCAGAAGAGAAGGTTCACAAGATTCGTGAGAACCTCAAGACGGCCCAATCCCGACAGAAGAGTTACGCCGACAAGAGACGTCGAGACCTCGCCTTCAACATCGGAGATTTTGTTTATCTGAAAGTGTCGCCATTGAAGGGAATACAGCGTTTCCAACTCAAAGGAAAGTTAGCCCCCAGATATATCGGACCTTTCAAAATTCTGAACCGTCGAGGAGAAGTATCGTATCAACTGGAGCTACCAGAAGAGATGTCAGCTGTTCATAATGTGTTCCATATCTCGTTACTTCGCAAATGTCTCGAAGTCCCCGAGAAGACCGAAGTGTTCAAGAATATCGATCACCGGAACATAGAGATCAACGATGACCTGACCTATCCCGAAGTACCCATCCGTATATTGGAAGAAGCCTTTCGAACTACCAGAACCCGAAGCATCAAATTTCTCAAGATTCAATGGAGCAATCACACGGAAGAGGAAGCTACCTGGGAACACGAAGATCACATCACGATGGAGTTTCCAGATCTCTTCAAATCCTAGGTAATCTTTTCGTCCTTTTTCAAATCTTGGGACGAGATTTTGTTTAAGGGGGGAAGGTTTGTAACATCCCAAAAATACCAAACTTAGATCATCAAATTTCTAATCATCAAGATTAGGGTCAACAAAAACTTTTCTAAGTAAACCCACGAATGCATGTATATGTGTATGCATGGATTTTGAATTTCTTTAAAAACCATCTTGTTTGTGTGATCCATTGCTTGTAAAATGTTTCTTAGGTGAAATAAACATCATCTAAAACATTTCCCACACTTTTACTAAAGACAAGTAAATCAAAACAAATATATTAAGTGAATGGTCATTTTGACCAATTTAACTCCCATGCCTACTTTGGCTGTCTCAAACTTTCAAAACCTAACAGAAACTTTTCTGGATCTTTGCACCCCTTGAATGTACTCATAACAAAGTATCAAGGCCCACTTTGTGATCATCCAGAAAACTTTCAAACGCATAGTTTAAATGACAATTCAAAATTGAATCTTCTTCATATGGGAAGATCCCACTTTTTCAAAACCCACTCAAACAAGCTCAACTTTCAAAACCCAAGCATCTGCAGACTCACCAGCACCAATCTAGCAAACTCACCAAAATTCATTTCAAAATTTAAAACTTGATTTCATGCGGCCATTTCATCAAACAGGTTACATACACAAATCAAACAAAACATCAAACACTATAGTGTGCAGTGATTCTTGCCTAACTTGTTCCCTAGTTAGCTCACACACAACTCAGTAGATCACCTAGAAAGATTAGCCCAACACTAGCACCCCTGTGAGCTTGCCATTGTCATTAATGGTGAACAGCCGAGCACCCCCATGCCACCCCATAGTCGACAGCAGGCTAGAGGAAGAACTAGCCGTGCCAACCTTGTTTGGGAGGCAGCCCACCGTCCACCGCCACTGCCTGTCCCAGCAGCGAGCGTTTCCAAGCCCTGGACCACGCGGACAAGACACGCCCAGACCATGCCGAGCGTGCGCCAGAGCGCCACCCGCGACCAGCGTCCACAGACCGCGCGCTGCCCTCACCGCGCGCACACATGATCACCACCGACCCAGGAGACCGCCAGACATCCCCGTTTGCCGCCCCGTGCCATACAGCCACCGCCCGCCGTCGAAAACGTCGCCTCTGCCGTGCAGAGCACCGCCCGTTCTAGACCAAACCACACCGCCCCATGCCTCGCGACCATGTCGTTGAGCATCGCCAGGAGACACAGCACCGTCCCCTACCCTTGCCCATGCCATTAGCCGCCTGTAACGTCGCCCCCGACGAGCTCACCGTGCGCCCCGACGGTCCCCTTTCTCGACTATAAATAGAGGCCACCCCGCACGATTTATTCACACCATCTCACTCCCCTCTCCTCACTGACCGTGCCACACCATTCTTAGAGCAAGGCGAGCACCACCCCGCCGGAATTTCACCGGAGCCCGCCGCCTCTGGAGAAGAAGGGAGCCAGCGATTGGAGCCGCCCCAGGAGAAGCCACCGGTACCAGGAGGTTCGCCGTCGTCGACTTCGTCGTTCGCCCGCCTCGCCGACCCTCGCCCGTACCCCGGTGAGCCCCCAGCACCCCCCACTGGCCGCGCTAGGTTTCGTTCTCGCCGGAGCTATCTCGCGTCGACGATGACCCACAGCCGTTGGATTAGAACTAGATCGAACGATCCACGTTGCCTCATACTGCTTCGCCTAGCCCCGTGTCACTGACGAGTGGGGACACCCACTTAAGCAGCCCGCGGGAGCACTGCGCTTAGCAGGCCGGCCCAGTAACATTTCCCGCGCAGCCCAGCAATTCAAATTAAACCTTTTCTTTTTAAATTCAAACACACTTCTATACCCAACTTCAAAAATCAGCCCAGATCGATTCAGTGCACCAATTTTAATGAATCCAACTTTGTTGGGAAGGTCTGTGAATGCTTAATCCAAGTCCGTTGGATTCAAGTCATTTGGATCTGTAGATCACCCATAGTAAAAATAACAATGCACAAGCTTTTCTGCATTCAAACATTTTTCAAATTTAAACCATAAAAGCTTTTGAGTTGATTCCAACTCTCAAAAATCAAATTTAACCATACCTTTCAGAATATATAAAAATATATAGGTTTACCTGCAGAAATAATCTTCAAGTAATAAAAGAATGCTACATAAGCATTTCTAGCCACTTTAATTAATTAAAATAAAAGGGTAAAACCTTATTAAATTGTGACACCACTTTAAATCACATTCCCATGGACTACAATATGTGGTGATGACATGTGTCAACATGATCCCATGTTTAGTTTGGAGAATATTAAATCTTAAGTAATTTTTCAATGAGTAGAAATTACTTTTCTAAAAATAAAAAGATTTAACCCAAGCCTTAACCTTGTAAGGTTAGAGATGATACTAGATCATCTATAGGACCCTTGTGTGTGATGATTGCAAGTAGTTAAGTATTGTTTGGTGATTGTGCACCTCGTATTTATTAATAGACGCTAGTACTGACCAAGGATACGAGGAGGAAGGAGGATACTACGAAGAAGAAGCCGAGGAGAACTTCAACCACTGCTCTGCACAAGGCAAACTGATATTATACCAATGCAAGCCTAATACTACTAGTGAATGTGCAAGCTAACACTTGCAAGATACTATACCTATGCAAGCTTATACTCATACTGATGCAAGCTAACCCTTGCCAGATACCCTACTGATGCCACAAACCCATACTTGTGATATGACTACTATATGCCTTAAGCATATGTGATCATACCCACTTGATAAACCAATCCTAGTTTTATGTGCAAGCTTCTTACTTTATTTCTTTATCAAAGCTTACTTAGAGTCTACCTAAGAGTTTGACAGTTGTGCTGAAGGTTGCATAAAGAGCATAAAATTTGGCCTAAGCTAAAAACCTTGATATCAGCCTAAGATATAAGGTTGGACTTAGTGAAACTCCACTAGTTACCACCCCTCATCAGTACTACCCCCACCTGTAGATGCTAGTGCTAAGCATAAAACTTGATCAACTTTAGATGGGAATACTTGGTGGAAAAATGGTTATGAAAACCTTGGAATGATGAATCATTCTATTGAAATGTTTTGGACATGTGTTTCCAAACACTTGATGATTTTGGTGATAAAAATGTTGAGGCATGAGCCTTAGCCCTTTATAAAACTGATGGTTGTCTGGATGCAATATCATTCCAATTTTAACGTACAACCACAATACCCGAATATTGGGTAGGGCTTGACTGGAAACTTATATACCTTAGTATTAGCTCCCTCACGGCCAAGGTCTGAGCTGAGGCTACCTTGTGAAGATTGTCCACCTGTGCAGTACCCAAGATGACAGTGGTCATGGTTGGGAGGCCAAACTCACAGGAGAGGTGCTTATACTAGGGCGTGTAATTGAAAGGTTAGGATTGATTATCCGCATACTGAGTATGGTGAATTCAGGATTTGTTCCTGACGGATGTATTGAATGTTGTGGTGAAAGTGTACAATCTCTGCAGAGTGTCAAACTATTCGAATAGCCGCGTCCGCGGTTATGGACAGTTGGAGTGGCCATACTGTTCCCCCGTCAGACTTTTCAAAATGACTTGTGAAATGAATTGAGACTTTGACTTGACCACAACAGAGTTGTGACCTGAATTACAAGATCCCGCTTAGGAGTTATAAAATTGTGACTAGCTTTAGAACTTAGTAGAGATAAACCTAGATTTTGCAAAACAACCCTAGAGCCTAGTGTCCTATTATCCAAAAACCCCTTACCTGTTAGTATTAGTTTGCGAGTACTTAAAGAGTACTCATGGCTTTGTCCCTGGCTATTCCCATGGCCAGACTATGAAGAGGAGTACCTCGAAGATGGACCCCAGGAAGGTTACGACAACTAGGATCATCTCCCATCGTCAGCATTGCCTGTGACCCCGAAGATGGAGCTTCGCCTACGCTACCGTTATTATTACGTATTCCGCTGCTTGATGTTGTATTAAGAACTGGATCATGAGATCCCTATTTGTGTAAGAACTTATGTATCGTTTGTAACGGATGATGTACTATGGTATCCAATTCTGTTATGTCTCGCAAAAATGGTAATCCTGGGATTGCGATGTATGGCATAACAGGCATCTAGGATTGAAAAATCCGGGTGTTGACAGACAATATCACTGATCTTTATTGATTATTATCTTTGTGAGTTGTTTCAAATAAGTTGATTGGCGTTGGAAAAGAGTAGAAAGTTTCATGCTTATATTGGTACAAAAGGGAGCTTGTTTTGATTGTGGCTTAGACTTTATAATGTCATGCTAGATGTTGTTTTGACCTTATGCTTAGTGATTATTGTTGTAGCATGACTTGTTTCAAACAATTGAGATTGTTAATGTGCCCTGAAACAATCATGCATTGTTTTAGCATATAAAAGCATAATATTGTGGTATTCTCCTTTGATGCTTTGTTTGGGTTGACTTGGCGCATGCTCACACCATGTTATGAATATGAACCAGTCACCTTAGCCTCTATGATCATTTAGTTTTTGACTTGTGATACCACTTTATGCTTTGATTGATAATGATTTGTCGCTCTGCGATTATGGCCATTATTGCTCTCTTAGTTGGTGGCTCCCAGTCTTTGGCTAGCCTCCACTTGTATTGAGTAAGATCTACTCATGCATCTAAGTCCCAAGAAACCAAGTTATTCCAAAGAGTCCACTATAAATTCCTATGCATGGTGTGTTACACCATTCTAAGTATATTCTTGTTTTATCTATCTTACAAATTAAACTTGTTATGTGAAAATTAGTGATTAAAGCTCTCACAAACTTGATTGCACACCTTATTTTTCTTGCCCCTAATAAACTTGAACCATTGTGTTATCTATGTTGTATATGCTTGCACTTATAAGTTGGGAATTAGCAGAACCATGCTGTCATGGGGAACACTTTCAACACCTGTACATATTACCCAGTTGATATCATGATCTTTTGTTTATGGATGTCGGCGGTGTGAAATAAAAGGGGAGCTTGTAAGTTCATGGAGGATTATATATTTGTTAGAGAAACGCCTGGGCGGCTAGCCTAAGCCATGCCTAATCATGGTGGAAACTTGCAGCATCACCATAGTGAGCAATCCATGAAGCATCTTCAGAAAAAAAAAATATAGAAAAAAGAGAAAAAGAAAAAAATAGCACCATACCCATGGTAAATAAGAAGATTGTTGAGATGCTCACTGTCTATTGCCTTGTCATTTTGATATGGTATAGCTCCTATGTCATGGGGAAAGGGGTACCCCGTTGGCGTTTCTCTATGATACACATATACTTACAATGACAAGAACTTGCTTGTGACTAAAGTTGAGTAGCAAGAGGAACGGCCCTCGTACTCAAGGGACATGAGATTGCCAACTTATGATTTGTCAAGCATATACTCCATATTTTGTTCACTTTAACCTTAATCACTTCAATATTATTATGATAGGGGCAATGAGAGCTGAAAGCTAATAAGTACCATAATTTTTGGAAGCTCTTTATGAAACTTGAAATTCCTGCTTCCCTTTATGAAGGGCCTTTTTTCTTACTTTATGTTGAGTCTCCACCTTCTATCTTTATGCACCAATTAAGAGAGCATAGTTGTCATCCTTAGTTTTATGTGCATTATCCCAAAACTTATTGATTGATTCATAATGTTGATATTGCTTGTTCTTAAACTATTTGTATCTAGTCACCCTTATGAACTTTGAAGGTGTCCTATGCATTTATGTTTTGCTATTCCATGAGGGACAAGCTGAATACCACACATTCTATGTTTTCTGTATGTGAAACAAACAAACATATTTCAATGCATTGTTATTCATGATCTTTGTTTGTACCTTTTCATGTTACAACGTAGTTGCTATGCCTTATTGTTAGAACTACATCTTTCATGCTCATGTTTAGAGTACTTTGATCCCAGCTATCAATGCTTTACAAATATTTTGATAGATTGTGATGGTGCATGTCACCTCAAAAATTATTCCTTTTATCACTTACCTACTCGAGGACGAGCAGGAGTTAAGCTTGGGGATGCTTGATACGTCGTAAACGTATCTATAATTTTTTATGCTCCATGCTTGTTTTGTATCAACTTCATTATGTTTTGTCTACACTTTGAGGAATTTTTATACATTTTCTGGAACTAACCTATTGACAAGATGCCACAGTGCTAGTTGCCTGTTTTCTGCTGTTTTTGGTTTCAGAAAAGATAGTAAGTAAATGTTCTCGGAATTGGACGAAACAAAAGCTGAAGTGCCTATTTTTCCAGACGCAACCCAGAGCCCGAAGGAGAGACGAAGGGGAGCCACAAGGTGGCCACACCGTAGGGTGGCGTGGGCCCACTCTTGGTTGCGCCAGCCCATGTGTGGGCCCCTCGAGGCTCCACCGACCTTGCCCTTCGCCTATATATACGTCTCTCCGAGACGTAAACCCTAACACGGATCAGATCTCCACAAAAAGTTCCGTTGTTCCGCCGCCACCAAAGAGGAGATTCGAGGGACAGAAGTCTCTATTCCCGCACCCTTCCGGGACGGGTAATTGTCCCCGGAGCCATCTCCATCGATCTCCACCACCATCTCCATCGCCGTTGCTGATTCCCATGATGAGGAGGGAGTAGTTCTCCCTCGAGGCTAAGGGCTCTACCGGAGCTATGTGTTCATCTCTTTCTCTATGCGTGATCTTATTGTGATCATGAGCTTTGTAATCAAGTAGATCTACTCTGCTACTCAAGTGCTTTAATTTTAATCTCCGGTTATCCCCACGTGTGTGAAGGTAACAGTATGCACACCATGTGGCACTTAGGCTAAAGATTACATAAATACTTATCATGAGTTATATTTGGAGTTGGATGTCTTTATGAAATTGTGGTGTTTGTAGGAACCATCTAGCGCTCAAGGTGACAATGTGGGGTTATATAGATGGGGAATGCAAACTTTAAGGAGTGCTTTTGTAGCCCTACCATGGATTAGAATTGTCCAACCGGAGAGTAGTTCAGAGTATAATAATGAAGAGAAGATATTTATATAAGAGTTTCCACTAGTGAAAGTATGATCCCTAGGCCTTGTTTCTAAGCATTGAAACACCGTTTACAACTAGTCCTGCTACATGTTTCCTTGCTTCCATCTTTATTTCAGATTGCCTTTAGTCTCTTCCTCCCCGTCAAGCTCTTTTCTAGCACCGTTGTCTTATAATCATCCGTACTACTTGTATTATACTATCTCTTTGCCGAACTAGTGCACCTATATACCTGGCAAGTGTATTGGGTGTGTTGGGGACACAAGAGACTTCTTGTATCTTGATTGCATGGTTGCTTGAGAGGGATACCTTTGACCACTTCATCCCTGAGTTCGATAAACCTTGGGTGATCCACTTAAAGGAAACTTGTTGTTGTTCTACAAAACTCTACACTTGGAGGCTCAACACTGTCTACAAGCATAGAAGCATGTGTAGACATCAACCCTTAGGTCACACAATTTTGGTGTCTAGAATATCTTTGAGTGGCTGTCGGAGGTATAGCCGGACCTATGTGGTACTTGCCAGGGGCATCACCAGCTCATAGAGTCTTTGGGAACTCATCAGGGTTATATCTTGCCCGATAGGGGGCTTAACGGAGGTTAGCCGGCCCCGAAGGATCGTGTAGACATGAGGGGTCACGGAGAGGGCAGTGATTGGCTTGGATCACCTACTGGGCCCCACATCATGGAATTGTGGATGAGAAAGTACGCCCGGTTGTGAAACAAGGAGTTGATCTCTCATGGGTAAAGTAACGCACCTCTATAGAGTGTAATAACTATAACTTGTTACTCCCTGTTCCGGGAAGGAGCTACGAACGCGGCAGGAAAGGAACTCCATGAAAGTTCTGGTCAACCTATGAAGGCTGATGGGCATAGTTTTTGATAATAAAATCAATCTTTAAAGAAATGCTTACGAAAATTGCATAGTGCCAAGGACTGATAGTCCGAGGTAGTAGATAGAGCATCAAACTTCCCACTTTGCATCTAATGAACTTGCTGGGTAACGTTGTTACTCACCCTTTCCTTTGATCGCCTGCTTAGACTCTGAGGAGCCAGAATATACTCCATTGTATGCAGCCAAAGGCCAAGAGGATGTCTACTACGAGGAGCCATATCTGTCCGGCGCGGTAGAAGGGGTGGACTATGACATACGCTATGGAGTGGAGTACAATGAGTCAGAATATTTGCCATTGTTATTAGTAACCAATTGAGCCGAGCAACAGAAACTTTATATAATAAGTTGTTGAGCTCAGTTTGGAGTATTTGTTTGAAACTTTAAATCTTCTGTTGAAACAGTTTAAATTTGGTTTGTAAGTTGAATCTTTTGAAGTCTCGAACTTTGGGTATTGTAATAATAATATTGTGTGTATGTTTGTAATATGGACCCACAATGTTTCTATTGTACCACTCTGAGGGATGTGATATTTGCAGAACGGTGTTCTATGGATGTCATGTCAACGACTATAGTGTACAACACATGCAATGGTATATTGGGTCACCGCAACCTCCGACGACACCCAGCCATCAGAAACCACAACACCGGAGGGATATATCTAGATCTAATCTCCAAACCCTTCTCCTCCACCATAGCCATATTCCACCACTTGTAATAGTAGATCTCATCTCCAATTGGCGACATTGTAAGACTATTAGTATCAATCTCATGATTTCCATTACAATGTTTGTGATTGTTGATTTCATCTCTATGTGTGAGTAATTCTACTTGGGCTAAGGGCTTTGGCTTAGCCATGTAGTTTGTGCATGTTATTTATCATAGATGGGATCATGTATTAGTTTGTATGACATGATGATTATTGTACCCTATCTTGCCTCAATCCAAGGACTTGTCAGGTACCCAAGACCCCAAGAATTGATCCAGGTATAGGGAGTGTGAGTAATGACTAATCTACAAGATGGGAACCCAAGTGACAAAAAGGGTAGTAGGGCTGTATGTGAGGGATTTACTTGGGATTAACGGTGACATCACTATGCATATCATTATTTCTCTTTCTTCTATGGATGAGACTAGTAGGTTACTGCTATAAGCGGTTGCGGAGGCAATATCAATTATGGATGCACTGCCCACATATAATTATCTTGCTCTAACAATTACATGCATACTTTATTATTATCTTTTATTCCCATCAGATGTTTTGCACAGCTACAGGTGAAAACAAAATCCCTAGGCCCTCTCTCTCCATCATCGACAACAACAAAAGATCGCAAACTCTTGGTCCGGTAAAACACAAAAAGAACTCTAAAACTCCCGAAGGTCCGTTAAAGTAACTTTACTATGCTTTCTGCTTCCCGAAGATTCGATAACCTAGGTCTACTAGGAAAAAAAGAGATATACTACATCCGTAATCTGGAACGAAGGTATCACCTATACTTTCTGCCAATCCACTAATGATCTCCCTCTTCCGAAAAAGCTCCGGGATATCATGGATTTGCACCCAAGCATGGATATGATGCAGCCTGACCTCTGATACTTTACAGCTACCATCATACTTTTCAATAAGCATGCCATGATCCCTAAAGATCCAAGGGCCCTGCTCTGTGATTCTTTTCTGGTCTCCCAGACAGCTAGCCTATACGATGAACTTGTTCTCCTCCAAGTCGCAAAAGAGCACCTCCTGTGCCGGCGCCCATGCAAACCTCATTGTCTTCTTGAATGAGGCAACGCTGAAATACCTTTTTGACAATATCCCCATCACCGCCATCCACTTAGTCCCTTCCTTTAGCGATTCCACTTCGCTTTTGGGCACGAAGATGCCCTTAATATCTTCACCCTTGAGGTCTAGACTATGTAGTAGTTCCTCGAGAGATGTCTTGGAGCCAGCAAGCCCCCCGATCCACTCCCCTCGCCCTTTTACTTCAAAGCCTCCATGACCCCGATCCGATCTAACCCCTGCGTGTAGCCCGATGATAACCGCCAAGTCCATAAAGCCCGAGCGGTTTGGTCACACACAGACAAGGGATGGATCAGCTTGCGGGGATTATCAGCCCTTCCACCGGAGATCAACAATCGCTGTCAAGGTAGGAGAGTCGCCTCCATCACCTAGGGTTGGCACGGGTATTCATATAAAGGTTACGTGGTGTGTATGTGATTTCCTCTTGTGGGTGCGTTGTTGACTTGTTGTAAGTTGTAACGAGCGTGTTTGGTTGATCGGAACGAAATTTCACGTTTTTCCTAGTTGGCCCAGCGGATGGGGGGAGATTGCCCTCAGGCCAGTATGGGTTGTTTATTTGATTGCCTGTATTTTTGTTTCCCTGCTAGGAGAGCCCGTATGGACACTTTGTTTGGTTTTCCATATTGGGCTTGGTTGGTGCAAAGTTGCACGTTTGGGAGCCCGCATATGGCCCGATGTGGTTACCTCGCATGGCAAAATGGTGAGCTTACCAACTAGTCATCAGGGTTTAAGATCTTACATGATCGATCACATGAATCAGATCAACTGGTAGTAGACAATCCACATGATTAGGCCGACGATGATGATGTCTTTGATCATACTTGCACCCCGTATAGGTGGAAACTGCTCTTGTGGATGAACTGATGGCGTTGGAGTGAAATTGATCTTCATATCTTGTGACGGTTGTGCCTTCTGTGGATGCTCTGCTAAGAACTCGGAGTAGGATTTTTGTGCCTACTCTAGAGTCTTAAACCTCTTATGGAGGTTGTGCTGGTAACCTGTCATTTATTGGCTGCACTCCTCCCATGTCTAGTATATTCCCGGCTTCTTTACGTAGTACACCACATACCAGTTGTATTTCTATGAGACATAACACATGCAACATATAAGCATCACAACTAAAGCAGGCACAAACATAAGACAATAAACATAAACTAGTTAAGCATGCATGATCATATGGGCACAAGCATCAGCAGTTCCAACCTACCAAGTTAGTGTGATCCAACCGATCACCACCAACATCTATGGTGTCATCCTACCACCACATCAAAAGGGGTGCAATCCTACCAACACATAAGTTCTCCATCATGTGAGGGGTTAGTATATACCACCTCATAGTAAACAGGCATAAGTTTTTATCAACTCCTAGCTACTTCAAAATATACAACTTCTTCTTCTTCATCATGCATGCACTGCCGCCACCATCTCCATGATCAGGGAGCAATCACTACACGTAGTAGTGCTTGGCCAGGAAGGTCCTGAGCCAGAGATCCCTGTGGTCCTCCGCCATCTGAACAAATCCGTTGCCCATAGCCCTGTTGTCGAAGAGGTGGTTGAGCACCACCATCAGAGCCTCAGGGCTATAGCCTTTGGCGGCCATGACGACGTCGTATAGAACTGGGTGCACATCAGGAGGGGAAGCAGTGGCGATGGCGGTTGCCACTGCTTTCATGGCCTCGATCATGCATGTATGGCAATGACGTCCTCTGATCCCAGAAGCGACCTCTTCCTCTTCTTGCAAGGATCGAAGCTAGCAGCAACGTAGGTATTTGTGTTGCCGCCTTGACCAACGCCGGTAGCAGGAGAACCTGCGGCGGCATCGGTCTTGGCCTCGTCATCAAGTACCACTGTCTCTGACTCCTGGGTATGCGTGTATTTAGGGTTTGGATTGCCAAGAGGCTCACTGGAGCCCATTGCAAACCTGCCAGTGGCAAGGCTAAAGGAGAAGATGGCTCCATCTACGTATAGTTGGCGACAAGCTTATTCAAATACTCGACATCCTTGGGGTGATCCTAAGACAGGGAATTATAGGGAGGTTAGCGAGGTTACACCAGGGAATCGTAAGGATGTTACTGAAATTAGTTAATACCGAGATGTGTCCCTTGTAGTGGGCGTCCTCCAAGATGATGGTGCAGGTCTCCTCGTCCCAGCTAGCTCTGTTAAGGTCTCTGAGCTTGGAGACATGGATCCACCTGGTCCTCCACTTGCGCAGGTGGTTGTACACCTGTTGTGAGGACACCTCCATGCCACAAAACTCAAACACCTTGTGGGAAATAGTGTTGAGGTGCACCTCTTTGAACCCCTTCTCTGTCCTGATGCCGCTCTTGATGATCTCACACATCTGGTTAAGCATGAAAGCCGAGAGGAACAGTTCCCACTTCATGGTGCCCTTCACCCCCTTGCACTGGCTTGTGTTGTGGGCTTTGCCAGCCTTGGTGGCTTTCTTCATTGCCAAGATCTTGGCAGATTGCTCTGCAATCCGCTCCACCGTGTATTCGGTCATCAGAGACGCAAACAAGATCACCGTGCGCTGAGGATAGGTGAGTCTCAGAGGCGGGAGCCGGGATTGGGTCTCAGCGACAAAGGTCTCCTAAGAATCCATGAGGGCCTGGGTGAACTCATCAGCGGTCATGTCCTACAGATCTCACGGTCGCACATATCAGGACCTAAACTAGACATGACCACAAGCTTAAACATGCAATGAGTCTAGAAATCCATCAATCTATGACTATACCTAGCAGTTCATTGGGCATACTAACATAGATCTACCGCAAACCACAATCAGATATAGGAGGTGCAAATAGATCGAAGCTGCTATACTTGGGGTTTAATGGAACTCACCGGCATCGGAGAAGCGGAGCATGTCGTCACTAAAGATCTTGGAGAAGAACGCCTGCTCTAGCCAATCTACAACCACCACCTTCGCTACCGCCGCTTACCTGCTGGACGATGAAGAAACTTCCCGGCTTGAGAGCTTGAAGAATGGGGAAAATGGTGGCGAGGGACATTGGTGTGGCGGGTGGTGATATATACCGCGATGCTTCAGCGAGCGGTGACAAAATTTCTCCCGCCAGCTTTTGGGGGAAACCTGCGACTCGTGCCATCGCCGAGCTCGCACGAGCGATGCGGCTTTCCCCTCGCTTTTGCATGAGCAGGGCCGATCCCCATAGAAACGTCCAAAATCGGTGTTCCCAGTGGGCCAACTTTTGGCCGGCTTTAAAAATCATGCCATGCAGCAAACTCATATGGTCCGAATAACTAAACGGGCTTATTTCTTCTCGCAGATGCGAGAAACACGGAAATCCGGCCTACCAAACACACGAAAAGCTAAATGCTGCCTAAAGCGACGCTACTTGCCAGCGCCGCATACCCCTGCTATGCGGGAGGGACTGTAGCAGGACATGCCCATGATGTTGTTGCCATCAGAGCGAGACGACGCGACACCGAAGCGAGATGACACGCCCTTGACCTGGCCGACGACAGGGATGACGCGGCTGGCCGCGATGCCCCGGCGGAGGTGACGACAGGACCTTGCCGAAGACGGGGACGACACGGCTGGCTGTGGCGTCGCCGGCGAAGGCGAGGAAACAAACTTGACAGGAAGGGGGTAAGGATCTCACCGAACTTAGAGTTAGGGGTGGGGGTTATTGCCGGTGACCGGCCTTAGGGCCAGGGTGCGGGTCAAGGGCTTTAGAAAGATGGCCGGTCGGCCGAGTCCTCGCCGACGACGGGGATGACGCGGCTGGCCACAACGTCGCCGGCAGAGGCGAGGCATGGACCTCATGGGAGACGGGGACGAGGTGGCTGGTCGCTGCGTCGCCAGCGAAGGTGAGGAAGGAAGCTTAACAGGGAGGGGGTAGGGAGCCTACCAGCGACTTAGGGTTTAGGGTTCGGGTTCAGGGGATTTAGAGGGATGCCGGCCGACCAGGATCTCGCCGGAGACGGGGGCGACGCGGTTGGCCGTCGCTAGCGTAGACGAGGAAGCAGCGACGGGGGGAGGAAGGGAGGGGTTAAGCTCGCGTAAAGAAAGAAGCCATGAAAAGAGGAAAAAAAGACGCACTGATAGTGGGCCACAACCAACAGGAGAGGAGGGGTCGCTCCTGCGCCGCGGAGGCCTTTCACAATGGGGTGTCTCTTAGCTCATTATCCTAGGTAGTGGTGTATTTTAAGAAACAACTAGTGCAATGGATTGTATCTTAAGAGTTGTATCTAAATTTAATGATTTTGGGTACATGCATGCATTTGATTGGGCTAACCATATATTTTGCCTATGATACCGTGCTAGGTTTGTAGCTAAGCTAAGGCTGGTCATAGTGGGGGTAACTTCACTAATAACTAAGAGTTTAAGTCAGCATTTTTTCTTATGTGACAATGATTTAATAAAGAGAGATATGGATTGAGTAACTAGCTATGTTACTATAACATCACACATACCAAGACAAAGTGTGTCTATAACCTAATTAATATGACATTGCATGTTATCACACACACAAGTTACTGCCGACCACGGAGAGGCCTAGACGGGCCACGGGCCTTCGGGCTTCCCACCCACTGCCCCGTATTCCGGTTCGCGCCATCCGCGCACGCGCACGCGCACGCGCACCCGTTTCCCCTGAACCGTCGTCGCCTTCCCCGTTCGCCCCCTTCTCTCCCCTAAACCCTACACCACGCGCGGAGGCGGAGCCCAGCCAGAACCTTGCGAGAGTAGGGTTCCCGCCACCATGGCCTCCTCCCCCTCCGACATCGCCCTCCAGGCCGCCTTCGACGGCAACCTTCGCCTCCTCAAGAGTAAGCGCCCCCCTCCCCATCCCTCTCCTCCCCCTTTCTCTCCTTCCGGACACTCGCGCGGCACTTGCGCAGTACGGGCGGGTTTCGGGCTGTCTGGCTGCAAATCCGTGATCCCCTGCGAGTTTTGCTAGCGAGCTTCGATTTGTATCGTTTTGGGCGGAAACCCCCCAAAACATTCTGCGGCGAGAAACCCCAATTTCGGGGACTGCGTGGACTCTCTTCACGAAATCGGTGGGGTCGTGCCCTAGTTACGCCGATTTGTAGTCTCATCTGTGCAATTTTCATCTACATTTCACGCCCTCCGCTCGTCTGAATGATTTTACCTTCTGACGTCCTGCGTTTTTTTAGAAATGGTGAAAAAGGTAGACCTGCGGGGAGTCAAGGACGCGAAAGGGGATACCGTGCTTCACTTCGCGGCACGCAAGGGCTGCCTGGAGATCTACCGGTTCCTGGTGGAGGAATGTCGGCTTGATGTCAATGCGGTGTCGAGAACAGGTGCGCATTGTGCATCTGTGGCAGGAAAAAGTTTGCTTTTTTTTTGAAGGAAGATTTGCTTTATTTTGGTACCGAGATGTTCTACTCCCCCTGTAGGTGCCACGCCGATGTACTACGCCGCGATTGTGGGGAATGTCCAAGTTATGAGGTACCTTGTCGACCATGGCAGCAACCCTGCCATCCCTGATGAGAGGGGAACGACGCCGCTGCATAATGCAGCAGAGGAAGGTGCGCTTTCTCACTATTTGGTTTCCCTGAAATCGAAGGATTGACATTGCTTGAATGCAGATACTGCCTATATATGTTCTGTTATCCTTGATAATGGAACCCGGCTCCAGATATGGAGGCGTATGGAAAAAAACATACTGCCTATATATATATATTCTCAGAACAGGCTCTGGTTCTCTGATCTATCTGCATTTGCACAATCTTTGTTGTGCCTCCAGGGCACTGCGAGGCTGTCAGGCTATTGCTGTCCAAAGGAGTTCCTGTGGATCCTATCGACCATCAGGGTGCGCCATTACACGTGGCGATTGCAAAGGACCGTGTTGAGGTTGTAAAGGTTCTGCTGGAGCATGGTGCTGATGTAAGTTTGTCTATTCCATTGTCAGATAATTGAATGAATGTTTCAAATAGAAAAAACAAACGGGAAAAACTGTGTCTGCTTGATTATGTAGTGGTTTATTCTTGGAGGTGCATCTGAATACTTTGTAGGTTATATTATTTTGTGATCTAAAAACTCTTTTTGAAACCGTGATTCATTTCCCTTCTCAGCTAAACAAAGTGGTCAATCAGATCCTTTCACCACTCCTGATGGCTATCTTTGGGAAGTCCTTCAGATGCCTCAAGCTACTGATAGAGGTCCAGTAATTTGTTGACTTGATTTATTTTGTTATGTTATTTATGTTGGACTCTGTCCGGATTTTGTTTCTTAGGGTAACTAGCAGCCTAGCAGGTGTCCTGAGTTGTAGAGTAACTTTTTTTTCTTGTTGAACATGTCATGATTACTTATACAAGCTCTGCATCTAAAGCTATTTTACTATTATCCATAGGCTGGTGCTGATCTGAATGCTCGTGGTAACTCTGGACCAACTCCTTTAACGCAAGCAGTTGATGATGGCTTCACCGATTATGTCAAGTTGCTCCTAGAGGCTGGAGCTGACCCTAACATTCCTAGCGAGGTAAGTGTACCTCTGTCTTCATATCTCTGTTTACTATGGAGTATCTTTTATGCTTTGAGATTTGCAATCTAGGCCCCTTTGTCCTGAGATACAAGTGCATTGTAAAGATTGTTCATGTTCTTCTGAATACTGTACAGTAGGTTTGTATTCGAGTGCACCTGCTTGGGTTTGCTTCAGAATTTTTTTTTTGAGGGAGCTTCAGAATTTAGACTAGGCTGACTTAGGAAGACATTCCAATATTGCAGTCTAGCGCTAAGTAGTACAACAGATCCATACCTCATCTCAGAATCATGATACTAGAAGGTCACCGGAATTTATTATTACTTTTAGTGTTCCTCCGAGTACTATGGTACGAGAGGCAGTGTTCTCTTTTTTTTTTGGAGAAGAAGGATAACCCCTTGCCTCTGCATTGATTGATGCATGGAGCCACTTTTAAGATGGGCGAGGATTTGAAATTTGCTACCTTTAAGAGGGAGTACTGTGTCTAGTTTTAACTTCAAATCGTGTTCTGTTCATTTAACAGTGTTTAAAACTGTTACTGCCAGTGGGGTTAATTCAGGAATATGTCATTTTCTCACAAAGTATTTTTTGTCTTATTTCTGCCATGTCTCTCCGTTTAGCATCTTGTATGCTTTCTGATTTGCAATCTTGGCCCCTTTCTCCTTGCATCTGATAGTGGAATCTAACTGAGGTCTGCTGTACGTTCTATGGATTGTTCATGTTCAACTAAATAATGTATAGTACGTTTGTATCAAGTACATCTGTTTGGGTTTGCTTCAGAGTACAGACTGCACTGACTTAGGAAGATGCCCCAAGATTGCAGCTCTAGTGCTAAGTGGTACAATAGGTCTTACATATATCATCTCAGCGTCATGATACTAGTTGGTCATTGTAATTCCATAATATTGTTTAGTGTTCCTCTTAGTCAATGTACTAGACTACTAGCTTTCTTGTAATTATGTTCTGCTCATTTAACAGTGTCTAAATCTGTTACTGCCAGTGTGATGAGTTCAGGAATTTCTCATTTTCTTGCAAATTTTTTTGTTGAAAAGAAAATCTAATGGAATTGATGGCTTTGTCTGGATTATATTTTATCTTATTTTTTTTTATATAGCATGGTGCAATTCCAGTCGAGATAGCAGCAGTTCATGGTCGACGGGACCTCGTTGAAGTTCTATTTTCTAGGACAAAACCAATTACATCTCTACCAGATTGGAGCATTGATGGGATAATTAGAACCGTGAATTCTCCGCATATGGATCCTCTTCAGGCATGTACATAATTTTTTTCACTTCATTCCAGGTTATACTCATGAAGCTTAATGTGTGATTGCTTCATATTTTCTACTTAGACCACAATAATTCTTTGTGCTCTTGTATATAGCTTATGCTGCGGTCGCATATGCAGTACATATGGTCATGGACTCTGTTTACATGCAATGACCTCGTTGGTCCTTCAATTCTTTCCACTTTGATGTTCTTAGAAGAAATAGGGCAAGTCTTATACATGATAGTATTTGTGGAAGTGTAGCATCCTTGTTCTATCTGCAAGCCTGTGCATTCTTCATAAATTTTAGTACATGCACCCTTTATGTGTTGGGATGGGAGATGTTATTACTTATACCTGAGCAGAGTTTGTATCCAAATTTGAGTTGACGCTTTGTTCACCAGGAAAGTTCCTGACAGATTTGGTTGTGTGGGTACTGCCGCCAGCCAAGTTCGCAAAGCTAATTAAATTATGGTTGAAGGAATTTGGACCAAGCAGCACATTATTTTGATTTTCAAACTTTAAATTGCTATTACTGATATCCAAACTGTCATTCAGTTTGCCTGTAACTGAACATGCTACTCTGTTTAGGCCGCAGTTTCTGTGGAAGAAAGAATTGCTGCTTGCAAGGCACGAGGAAAGGAAGCATTTGCAAAGAAGGACTACTATGCAGCATTGTCCTTCTATGGCGAGGTAACTGCATGAGCCTATCTAGTACTTATTTGGAACAATCGCAAAGATCACACAACAAATAGTTCTAGAACATCAGGATCAAGATTGAAAATGTGGCGTTTTAGTTTTCTCTGTAGCCCTACAGCTTGTCTGATGATTTATGATGAACTCAGTATCCATAGAGCCATTCCTGCCTTACTCCGGATGATGAAATAACAACAATTGGAGTGTTTTTCTCTTGTACAACAACACTCAGTTTAGCACTTCATCTTGAGATGCCCTTTCTTTGCTTAAGTCAGACAACAACTTATGTCCGTGGTTTTGTTACATTGGGTGAGACATTATTACTTAAACTAATGATGCAGAGGCCAGTGACTAAGCCTCTTTTCGAGAAAAAAAGTAACTGATTAGAAGGCAAGAAATGCTCCATAGCCTGTTAGTAGATCCATTTATCATTGTTGCACCAAGCTGTTGAGCTAAACTGAGCGCACTTCCGTTCATTGTAAATGCAGGTACTTAAAATAAACCCATCTGATGCCACCATGTATGCCAACCAGAGCCTCTGCTGGCTGCGTATGAGACATGGGGAGCTAGCTCTGGAAGACGCACGCAAGTGCAGAATGATGCTGCCCGGTTGGTCCAAGGCCTGGTATCGTGAAGGTGCAGCCCTCAGCTTCATGAAGGTACAGTTGCTTGTACTGATTCTTCCCTCGCAATCTGACTCATTCTTTCCACTTTTATAGTTGTATATACCTCCCCGGCTCCCTCTCATGGAATTGATATTTTCTCAATGCGCAGGACCATGAAAGCGCCGCAGTCGCATTCCGGGTGGCGTTGCAGCTTGACCCTAAGAATGAAGAGATTAGGGAAGCGCTGAGGTAATACCGTAATGATGGCATTGCTTGTCTTGTTTCATTACCACCGATTGAGTCCATCATATCCATGGATGAAGATGGACATGTGAAAATGAAAATCCTTTCTAGCTCGACCAGACTGGACGGTGGAGATGTAGTTCCTACACCGTTTGATCATTGTGGATTTATTGCAGGAATGCTGAGAAGGCTGCGGAGGAGCCGTGACGCATGTACGGAGTAAGCAACTGTCGGTATCTGGTCTCGCTCAGAGAGAAGGAACAACGAAGAGCTCTCTGCCTTGTTTCCGCTCACATGTCTCTGATATATCCCTTCAATGGCTACTACCCTACTAATACTAATAGCTAGGGTTGCAAATCAGACGTCACACAAACCCGCATATAGGTATATCAAAGTCAAACATGTGTTAATCTCAAATAAAAATCGAACTAGTTTGACTTTTAGAAGACCTATATGCGGGTTTATGCTGGCTACTGCTTATTAGTAGTAATAGCTAAGACTGCTCGTATGTTAGAATGTGTTCAGCTGGCGAGGTAGCAGGTTTCAGACTCTGCTCGATCAGGTAGCTGAAAATGAGACCCCCAGTTATGTGACGACATCTTTCCAGCCTTCCAGGTAGTGTGCTGCGTTGGAGTACATATAGACGGATGTTAAGCGTCGCTGGAACATTTTCTCTACTTTTTGCGTCTGAGAAACGATGTTAGTTAACGTGAAGAATGCATGGCTACTGGCTAGTGCTAAGTGGCAGAGGAACAGAAGCGTTCTCCACATTTTGCATCTGAGAATGATGTATGTTATCCTGACGGGATTACTGACATGTCGGCACACATGTCATTGCCCCAAGGTCACCATTTGCTATGTCAAAGGATCATTGGCAATTGATAAACCTTCCTGAAACCATTTGCAGTTTTAGATCGATTTTCTATCATTGCAAGAGAAATGATTGTGAATGTTCTCTTCCTGGACAAATCTTTGTTAACATGTGAAAAAACCAACTTCTTGACTTGGGGATGGCTGTAAGGCGATCACTTGTTGGAGAAGAGCAGGATGGTCACTCCCAGAGAGCAAAATGACGAGCTTTTGGAAAGGGAGGGTGGAGAGATCTGCCTGCACCTCATCGTCGCCATGCCCCATCGGTGCCACCACCACTCCCTTGTTCTCCTACCTCCCTCATTGCCGACAACAACACTACACTTCCATGATGCCTTGTTGCCCTAGCTAATTCTCCGCCTCCACCGCTCTACCACCACCCCTCTAAGCCCCCTTACCACCCTTTTCTTTTACAGACGTTGGCGACCCGCACACTCCTAACCTATGGCTATTAATTGCGCAGCGATGGGAGCTCGCGGATTGGGGTGGGTTTGGGGAAGCGGTGGGGTGACGGGGTTAGGGAAAAAAGGATATTCGTGGGGGGTTTTGACGTGAAAGGGCGATCCTCATGAGACGGAGAGGGGCATCCTTAAAATAGGGCACAATTTAGGGTATCTTTTGGAGGATGTTTTTTGGCCTCTCGCGCCCTAAAAAGTGATTAGGACACCACTGCTAAAACATGGCATATTTTAGAGATGCTCTGAGGGTTTTCCTACTAGTGTCTCATTGAGGTTGTCCTTCAAGGCATGTCGCTCGGCGAGCATGAACGGGCGGCCAAACTTGTCGTGGTCGGCGGTCTCGAAGGATGCTAACATAGCCCGCCTTTATCACTCGTTATCTGCAAGTTGACCTTATCCTCGAAGTCCTCAAACATGTTGCCGTCATCCTCGCTCATCTCTGTGTCGACTGTGCACTCCTGCTCCACCGCCTCGGCTATGAGCTCCTGCGCCACTGCCTCGGCCACCACTCCCATCCCTTCGTGGTCCTCAGCCTCCGTGTACTCGGTGATCTCCGCCGCCTACGGTGCCTCGAATGACTCCCTCATGGCTATGTCCGTCGCGTCGTCGTCCTCCGTGGAAAGCGTTAACGCGCCATGGCTATCTTGTGGTGAAGCATGACTGCTAGCTTGCTAGGATTTGCCCATCCACCTCACGCTGCCGTCCTTCTTATACCCACGGACATAGCGGAAGAAGAGTAGTCGTAGGCGGGGAACGAGCGGGGTCGGTTGACAATAGGACCTGCCGGTATTAACTTTGCCCGTCGTTCATAGGGGTGGGTGAAATAGAAAACGCGTCAGCCCACTAGGTTCACCCCAACCTCAAACGGACTAGGGGATGACGGAACCGTGTAATCTATCCACGTGTTGCTCTAAACAGATCAAACTGACACATTTAGGGGCAGTTTGGTTGTGCTTATTTATGACTTTTCGCTTATGGTTTATAAGCCACGGTGTTTTTCATTTTGGATTCTGGCTTATACCATCATAGTATTATGTTCAGTTAAAAGCCAAAAGCCAAAGTCAAAAAATCTATTTTTATATTTTTATGACTTATAAGCCAAATTCTAAAAGCTAGATTTCCAACCAAACAGGTCCTTAGTGTCCAGAATGGTCGATCCCCTGGATAGGGTTGAGAAACCATCACGCAAACCCACATGTAGGTACATCAAAAGTTAGACATGTGTTAATCTGAAGTAAAAATTGGAGTATATAAGAATACGTATATATGGGTTTATATACGGGATATTGCTAGAAACCTAGCTGGAGATGGCCTTACTCGTTTTTTCCGTAAAATGCCATTTCTTTTTTCTCTCTAATATTTTCAGGAATGGAGCGGAAAATACTCCTTCCGTTTTTCAGCTCCCCTCCCCTCCACTTCGCGCCAAACATATACAAAAACACGCCACACTCTGTTCCCCTGAACAGTGAACAGTCCTCGCCTTCCCCCGTACGCCTCCCGTCCCTTCCCAAAACCCTACACCAAGCGCGGAGCCGGAGCCGGGGCCGGGGCCGGAGGCCTGCCAGAACCTTGAGTCTCGGGTTGCCGCCATCATGGCCTCCTGCCCCTACGACATCGCCTTCAAGGCCGCCTTCGACGGGAACATCAGCCTTCTCAAGAGTAAGCGCCCTCTCTCTCTATCCATCTCTCTCTCCGAACACTCGCGCGGTACGGAAAAATTTCGGGTGGAATCGCCGCAAATCCATAGTTTCCTTGCGATTTTTCCGAGCGAACTTTGATTCGTTCGATTTTGGGCAGAAACCCCCCAAGTTTTTTCGAAGAAAGAATACCCAAATTTCTCGTATGTCTGACTTCATCTATTGCTGCGATTTCAGAAATGGCCAGCAGGGTGGACCTGCGGGGAGCCAAGGACGCGGATGGGAATACCGCGCTTCATTTAGCAGCAATCAAGGGCTGCCTGGAGAGCTGCCGGTTCCTGGTGGAGGAATCTGGAGTTGATGTCAATTCGGTGTCGAAAACAGGTGCAGACACCTAGTTGAAATTCTGTGTGCGCCCGTGGTAGGAAAACAGAATCGCTTTCCTTAATCACCGATATATTCTATCCCCCTTGTAGGTCGGACGCCGATGTTGTATGCTGCACAAGAGGGAAATGTCCAGATTATAAGGTACCTTCTTGACCACGGTGGCGACCCTGCGATGCCTGATGAGAGGGGCTCCACGCCGCTGCATGATGTAGCTATGCAAGGTGCGCTTTCTCATTCTTCAGTTCGCTCTTGGTCCCTGGAAAATGGAAGGAATGACATTGCTTGCATACGAACAGTGTGTTCTGTTTGTTTGTGTATATATATACACACTCCGTAGAGGCTCTGGTTCTGTTCTATCTAGATTTGTACTATCTTCATTTATTATGCCTCCAGGGCACTCTGAGGCTGTAAGGCTATTGCTGTCCAAAGGAGCTCCTGTGGATCCTGTTGATCATCGGGGGGCGCCATTACACTTGGCTGCTTCAAATGACCATGTTGAGGTTGTGAAGGTTCTGCTGGAGCATGCTGCTGATGTAAGTTGTCTATTCCATCGTCATCCAATTGGATTGCGAGTGCAGATGTGATAAAATGCACTTGGCTTGATGTCGTGGTTGTATCACGGCATATGCCATGGGTAGGCTAAAGTTGGGGCCGATGGACGTGGAGGAATCCGGGGAGGGATGATGCAGTGAAGACCGCACTCGTATGAACAAAGGGAAATGCAATGTATATTGGATTGGAGCTCTCAAGTGGAGATAACACCTCAATCCATACATCTAATCTCTTATTATCTTTCCATACTTGTGGCTACAATCATGCTCCTTGAGCTGTATCTCCTATGCTTCTATCTAGATCTCTCTGTGAGAGTAGAGGAAGAGGAAGAAGGAGAGCTCCTAATGAGCAGAGAGGGGAGGAGCCCTTCGGGGCCTCCCTCCGAACGATCCCCCTGGCGCTCCTTATAAAGGGAAGCCCAGGGGACAAAACTTATTCTCCACGCTTGGCATCTATGTAGCATATTCCTGGCATCTTCTTGGATGCTCAGTATATGCCTTGGCATCTTTGGAGATGCCATGGCATATTCCTTAGCATATTCTTGATGCCAAGGGCATATTCTATAGCATCTTCTTGATGCCAAGGGAATATTCCATATGCCCATGTGCAAGTCTGAGCCATGGGCATCCCAAGACTGGCACGGCTTGTCTTGATCCGGTGGCGTGCTCTTGGGGAGGCCGTGGAGGCACCTGAAGATAAATAACGGGACGTCTAGGTCGTTATGACTCGGTTCAAGAGCCCTGGGCGTAGTGGAAATTCGGCCTAGGAAGGAATAGATTCGGCCTGGGGTGACAAAGTAGCCCAGCCGAATTACTGAGGGCCCAGCCGGGTTTCCTCCTCATTCGGCCCAAACCGGCAGCATCCCAGCCGGGGTTTCCTGTTTGACTCGGCCTGGGTGAGGAACGGCCCAGCCGGCTTACCTTATGGTCCAGCCGAAGTGTTGGATGATCCGGCCCAGGTTGTTGGCTGTTCCCTTGGGTTGTCTGGGGCCACGCGGTGGGCCGAGTCAACCCCGCCGGGTGACGTTGGATTGGTGTGGGCGAGCTCGGCCCGGAGCAGACAGAAACCCGTGGTGGGCCAGCCGAGTGAAGGAGATGCTGGCCCATTCGGGGGAGGCGAGGTGGCGTGACGAGGTCCCGCGGTGTGCGGTCGACGCGGGATGTTGCTCGGCGGGAGCAGGCGGAGGGAGTCCCTGGCGTGGCGAGCAGGCCGAGTTAAGTGAGATTCGGCCCATTCCGCCTGTTGTCTGGTGAGGGAGCTCGGAAGTTGGGCTGAGCTGGGTTAATTCGGCCTGGCTAGCTTGATAATTCGGCCTCGAGCATGGTGAGCTGGGCCGATATTATTTCTACTCGGCCCAGACAGGCTTTTGTTCTGTTTTCCTTTAAGTTAATGACCTTATGCTGATCATTCTTTGATACATCCTCTTCATATCTCCATATTCTTTCTTATATATGTTTAGTAGTCTGTTACTGTCTCTTTATACCTCAACTCTGGGGTATACGGGGTTACATCCCCGACATTAGTTCCCGAGTCTATGTGGGATTCGTAGAATCGCTCTTAGACTTTGTATCAAATATTCCCAGAGTTGTCTTATGACTTATAACCTCTTGGTTATTTATTTATTTTTCACACAACCCTTTTGGGCAAGTTTTAGACTCCTGGTCTTCTTGGGCACTACTCATAACCCTTTCTGGTAAGTTCTTTACTTCTGGCCTTCTTGGTCACTGGTCATAACCCCTTTGGGTAAGTTTTCGGACTTCCGACCTTCTTATGCACTGGTCATAACCCCTTTTGGGTAAGATACGAGTTCTGGCTTTCTCGGGTACTGCTCTTTTAACCACTTTGGGTAAGTTATGAGTTCTGGCCTTCTTGAGCACTGCTCTTTTAACCCCTTTGGGTAAGTTACGAGTTCTGGCCTTATTAGGCACTGCTCTTTTAACCCCTTTGGGCAAGTTATGAGTTCTGGCCTTCTTGGGCACTGCTTTTTTAACCCCTTTGGGTAAGTTACGAGTTCTGGCCTTATTAGGCACTGCTCTTTTAACCCCTTTGGGCAAGTTGTGAGTTCTGGCCTTCTTGGGCACTGCTTTTTTAACCACTTTGGGTAAGTTATGAGTTCTGGCCTTCTTGAGCACTGCTCTTTTAACCCCTTTGGGTAAGTTACGAGTTCTGGCCTTATTAGGCACTGCTCTTTTAACCCCTTTGGGTAATTTATGAGTCTTGGCCCTCTTGGGCACTGCTCTTTTAACCTCTTTGGGTAATTTATGAGTTCTGGCCTTATTGGGCACCGCTCCTTTAACCTCTTTGGGTAATTTATGAGTCTTGGCCCTCTTGGGCACTGCTCTTTTAACCTCTTTGGGTAATTTATGAGTTCTGGCCTTATTGGGCACCGCTCCTTTAACCTCTTTGGGTAATTTATGAGTCTTGGCCCTCTTGGGCACTGCTCTTTTAACCTCTTTGGGTAATTTATGAGTTCTGGCCTTATTGGGCACTGCTCCTTTAACCTCCTTGGGTAATTGGTGAGTTCTGGCCTTATTGGGCACTGCTCCTTTAACCTCCTTGGGTAATTGGTGAGTTCTGGCCTTATTGGGCACTGCTCTTTTAACCTCTTTGGGTAAGTTTTTATCCGAGTCATCTGATCCCAAATCCGAGTTTCCTTACTCAAAATTTACTTTATGCCTAAGTCTGAGTCATTTGACTCAAATCCGAGTTACATGATTAAATCCGGGTTAACTTATCCCAAAATCCGAGTTACTTTACTCAATTTTGACTTGCATCCCGAATCTGAGTCATCTGACTCAAATCCGAGTTAACTCATCCTAAATCCGAGTTACTTTACTCCATTTTGACTTGCATCCCGAATCTGAGTCATCTGACTCAAATCTGAGTTAACTCATCCTAAATCCGAGTTACTTTACTCACTTTTGACTTGCATCCCGAATCTGAGTCATCTGACTCAAATCCGAGTTAACTCATCCTAAATCCGAGTTACTTTACTCAGCTTTGACTTGCATCCCGAATCTGAGTCATCTGACTCAAATCCGAGTTAACTCATCCTAAATCCGAGTTACTTTACTCAGTTTTGACTTGCATCCCGAATCTGAGTCATCTGACTCAAATTCGAGTTAACTCATCCTAAATCTGAGTTACTTTACTCAATTTTGACTTGCATCCCGAATCTGAGTCATCTGACTCAAATCCGAGTTAACTCATCCTAAATCCGAGTTACTTTACTCCATTTTGACTTGCATCCCGAATCTGAGTCATCTGACTCAAATCCGAGTTAACTCATCCTAAATCCGAGTTACTTTACTCACTTTTGACTTGCATCCCGAATCTGAGTCATCTGACTCAAATCCGAGTTAACTCATCCTAAATCCGAGTTACTTTACTCAGCTTTGACTTGCATCCCGAATCTGAGTCATCTGACTCAAATCCGAGTTAACTCATCATAAATCCGAGTTACTTTACTCCATTTTGACTTGCATCCCGAATCTGAGTCATCTGACTCAAATCCGAGTTAACTCATCCTAAATCCGAGTTACTTTACTCACTTTTGACTTGCATCCCGAATCTGAGTCATCTGACTCAAATCCGAGTTAACTCATCCTAAATCCGAGTTACTTTACTCAGCTTTGACTTGCATCCCGAATCTGAGTCATCTGACTCAAATCCGAGTTAACTCATCCTAAATCCGAGTTACTTTACTCCATTTTGACTTGCATCCCGAATCTGAGTCATCTGACTCAAATCCGAGTTAACTCATCCTAAATCCGAGTAGGCCATGATATAGTTTGATTTGGCATGATGACGATAATTTGCCTTTGATATGGATCCGAGATATAGATCCGAGATTAAGCTTTGGGATATGATAATAGGGCTAACCGCTGAGAGATCTGATTCGAGATGTAGATATGAGATATAGATTCGAGATATGATAAGCTGGCCAATAGTCATCCGAGATTCGGGGTAATCTGGCAAGATGGTGAGATATCAATCCGGATCATAACATAACCTGGCAATCTGGTGAACTAAATAAAGCTTCGGCCCGAATTAGAGATATGATTAGTACGCCGAGTCTGAATACCAATCTGAATTATAATATACCCTGGCAAGCTGAATCAAATGTTAGTCTGAATCAGAGACAATCTACTGAGCTGAGTTAAAGGTCAATTCAAAGCATAAACAAATTGACTTCAAGTTATATCCAAATTAACAATACGCCGGCCGGTAAGCTGAGTTAAAGGACAACCCAAAGCATAAATAAACTGACTCAAATTCTATCCGACTCATAAGTAAGCTTACTCAAATTCTATCTGGAACATAAATAAGTTGATTCAAATTCTGTCCGAGTTATAAATAAGCTGGCTGGGGAGCCGAGTTAAAGGACAATCCAAAACATAAACTAACTGACTCAAAATCTATCTGAATCACAAATAAGCTGATTCAGCTTATGGCCGGGTTAACAGATAAGCTGGCTGATGAGCTGAGTTAACGGGTAATCCAAAACATAAACTATGTGACTCAAAATCTATCTGAATCACAAATAAGATGATTCAATTTATGGCCGAGTTAAAAACAAGCTGGCTGGAGTATAGATCTAAATCAACATAATGCTCTCTTAATCTAAGGTGACTTTTCGGATAAGTTGACTAGTCCCCGGGTTGAGTTATTTTCTCCCTGGGATGAAGGATTGAGTGTAGGTGGCTGAGTTACCTGGCACTTACAGCATACTTGGAGAAGTGTTAGGTTGAGTTTTGCTAGGTCATACCTGCCCTGCTGAGTTACTTGGTACTTACAGTAAGCTTGGAGTAGTGCTTGAGTCCTTGTTGAGTCTTACCAGCTTTGATGAGTTAGACTTGGAGAGCCTCTGCGCTTACCTCTTTGTTCCCTGTTGACTTGGTGAAGATGAATGAGCCCTATGAGGAAGAAGTTGATGAAGATGTTCCCGTCCGGATGGAAACCCAACCAACGCCACTAGAAGGCCCCACGGTGGGCGCCAAATGTCGTGGTTGTATCACGGCATATGCCATGGGTAGGCTAAAGTTGGGGCCGATGGACGTGGAGGAATCCGGGGAGGGATGATGCAGTGAAGACCGCACTCGTATGAACAAAGGGAAATGCAATGTATATTGGATTGGAGCTCTCAAGTGGAGATAACACCTCAATCCATACATCTAATCTCTTATTATCTTTCCATACTTGTGGCTACAATCATGCTCCTTGAGCTGTATCTCCTATGCTTCTATCTAGATCTCTCTGTGAGAGTAGAGGAAGAGGAAGAAGGAGAGCTCCTAATGAGCAGAGAGGGGAGGAGCCCTTCGGGGCCTCCCTCCGAACGATCCCCCTGGCGCTCCTTATAAAGGGAAGCCCAGGGGACAAAACTTATTCTCCACGCTTGGCATCTATGTAGCATATTCCTGGCATCTTCTTGGATGCTCAGTATATGCCTTGGCATCTTTGGAGATGCCATGGCATATTCCTTAGCATATTCTTGATGCCAAGGGCATATTCTATAGCATCTTCTTGATGCCAAGGGAATATTCCATATGCCCATGTGCAAGTCTGAGCCATGGGCATCCCAAGACTGGCACGGCTTGTCTTGATCCGGTGGCGTGCTCTTGGGGAGGCCGTGGAGGCACCTGAAGATAAATAACGGGACGTCTAGGTCGTTATGACTCGGTTCAAGAGCCCTGGGCGTAGTGGAAATTCGGCCTAGGAAGGAATAGATTCGGCCTGGGGTGACAAAGTAGCCCAGCCGAATTACTGAGGGCCCAGCCGGGTTTCCTCCTCATTCGGCCCAAACCGGCAGCATCCCAGCCGGGGTTTCCTGTTTGACTCGGCCTGGGTGAGGAACGGCCCAGCCGGCTTACCTTATGGTCCAGCCGAAGTGTTGGATGATCCGGCCCAGGTTGTTGGCTGTTCCCTTGGGTTGTCTGGGGCCACGCGGTGGGCCGAGTCAACCCCGCCGGGTGACGTTGGATTGGTGTGGGCGAGCTCGGCCCGGAGCAGACAGAAACCCGTGGTGGGCCAGCCGAGTGAAGGAGATGCTGGCCCATTCGGGGGAGGCGAGGTGGCGTGACGAGGTCCCGCGGTGTGCGGTCGACGCGGGATGTTGCTCGGCGGGAGCAGGCGGAGGGAGTCCCTGGCGTGGCGAGCAGGCCGAGTTAAGTGAGATTCGGCCCATTCCGCCTGTTGTCTGGTGAGGGAGCTCGGAAGTTGGGCTGAGCTGGGTTAATTCGGCCTGGCTAGCTTGATAATTCGGCCTCGAGCATGGTGAGCTGGGCCGATATTATTTCTACTCGGCCCAGACAGGCTTTTGTTCTGTTTTCCTTTAAGTTAATGACCTTATGCTGATCATTCTTTGATACATCCTCTTCATATCTCCATATTCTTTCTTATATATGTTTAGTAGTCTGTTACTGTCTCTTTATACCTCAACTCTGGGGTATACGGGGTTACATCCCCGACACTTGATGATGTAATGGTTTATTCTTGAAGGCACATCAGAACGCTTGGTGGGTTCAAAAAAATCTTAGTATGTGACATAGTTAACTCTTTTCAAAACTGTGATTTTTTCACTTTTCAGCTAAACAAAGTGGTCTTACACATCGCTTCACCCCTTGTGATGGCTTTCAGTGGGCAGGCCTTGAAATGCATCAAGCTATTGATTGAGGTCCAGTAATCTGCTGACTTCATGTGTTTTCTTATGTTTTTTATGTTTAATTGGTCCTGATTTTGTAGAGTAACTTTATTTCTAGTTGAATGTGTCATGCTTACTTATGCAAGTTCTGTCTCTAAAGCTATTTTACTGTTACCCATAGGATGGTGCTGATGTGAATGCTCCTGGTTACCCTGCACTAACTCCTTTGGAAATAGCAGTTCATGAGGGCTTAACCGACATTGTCAAGTTGCTTCTAGAGGCTGGAGCCAACCCTAACATTCCTAACCATGTAAAGTGTTTCTCTGCTTTTACCATCTTGCAAGGTTTGCGATTTTCTATCTTGGACCCTTTCTCTTTGCATCCGATACAGGGTGGAATCTCCCGAGATACAAGTATATATATTTTCTTCATATTTACAGTAAGTTTTGTTCAACTGAATCTGTTTGGATTTGCATCAGAGTTCGGACTGCACTGACTTGGGAAAACATCCCAAGAATGCTAAGCAGTACAGCAGATCTTACATATCTTACCTCAGAATTATGATACTTGTAGGTCACTACACTTCCGCATTATATTTTAGTGTTTCTCTGAGTCCATGTAGGCATGTACTATTGTTCAAGAGGAAGTACTGTGTCTAGCTTTGCCGCACATTATGTTCTTTTTTTTAACAGTGTCTAAAACTCGCTGCCTGTGAGTTTAGGAATATCTCATTTTCTCACAACACTTTTTGTCGAAAGAAAATCTAATTACATTGATGGCTTAATCATTTTCATGCTGGATTATATAACATCTTATGTTTTTTTTTGTAATATAGCAAGGTGCAATTCCAATTGAGCAAGCAGCAGTTCATTGCCGACGCGAGCTTGTTGAGGTTCTGTTTCCTAGGACAAAACCAATTCCATCTCTACCAGATTGGAGTATTGATGGGATAATTAGAACTGTGAATTTTCGGCGTAACAATCCTCTTCAGGCATGTGCATATTTTTTATTACTTCATTCCAGGTTATAATCATGAAGCTTAATGCTGATTTCTTCGTATTTTCCACTTAGACCACTATTGTTGGTTGTGCTCTTATAGATAGCTTATGATGTGTTCTCCTTGACAAATTCAAAAGTTTAATGCACAGCACACATACTCATGAACTCGATTTACATTCATCGACCTCTTTGGTCTTCATTTGTTTCCACTTTGATTTCATTAGAAGAAATAGGGCAAGTTATGCCACATGATAACATTTGTGAAATTGTAGCCTCCTTGTTCTGTCTTTAAGCCTGTACGTTTTTCATAAATTCTTGGTACAGGCACCCTTTTTGTATTGGGATGGAACATCTTATTGCCTGTACCTAAATATAGAATTAGTATTCAAATTTGAATTGATGGTTCAGTAGGAAGATTTCAGTCGTGACGGCTGTATGGGGACTGCCCCACCAAGTTTGCAGAGCTAACGAGATTATGATTGAAGGAATTTCGATCAAGCAGCACATCATTTCAATTTTCAAGCTTTAAACTGTTACTGTGCTTTCAAAATGATCATTCGGTATGCTTGTAACTGAACATGCAATTGTGTTCAGGCTGCAGTTTCGGTGGAAGAAAGATCTGCGTATTTTAAGTCACGAGGAAAGGAAGCATTTGCAAAGGAGGACTATGTTACAGCAGTTTCCTTCTATGACGTGGTAAATGCATGGGCCTAGCTTGTACTACCCTGTTTCCTCAAAAGAAGGCCTATGTTTTTTTTTTCTTCAAAAGTCAAACAATTTAAGCTTTTTGACCAAGTTTATTTTAAATACCAACAACTGTAATATTATATAGATATCAAAATTGATTTCGTATGGTATATGTTAATGATTATTTCGAAAATAGTGAACATAAGGCTCAAAATGGTTTATGATGAACTCAATATCCATAGAGCCATTCCTGCCTCACACCCTATGATGAAATAACGACACTTGGAGTGTTTTCCCCTCCTACAACGATACTCAGAGTTTAGCACTTCATCTTGAGCTGCGCTTTCTTTGCTTAAGCCAGACAACAACTTATATCCGGGTTTTTTTTACATCAGGTCGGACATTAATTAAACTAATGATGCAGATAAAAAACTAATGAAAAGGCAATGCTATGGTCCACAGAGCCTGTTAGCAGATCCATTCATCATCGTTGCACCAACCTGTTGAGCTAGACTGAGCGCACATTTGCTCATTGTAAATGCAGGCAGTTGAAATAAACCCACTTGACGCCTCCATTTTTGCCAACATGAGCCTCTGCTGGCTGCGTATGAGACATCGGGATAATGCTCTGAAAGATGCGCGCAAGTGCAGAATGATGCGGCCTCGTTGGTCCAAGGCCTGGTATCGTGAAGGCGCAGCCCTCAGCTTCTTGAAGGTACATCTGCTTGTATTGATTCTACCCTTGCAATCTGACTCATTCTCTTCACTTGTATATACCTCTCCCCTTGGTACTGATATTTTCTCAATGTCCAGAACTATGATGGTGCTGCCGACGTGTTCCGGGAGGCACTGCAGCTCGAACCTAAGAGTGAAGAGATTAGGGAAGCGCTGAGGTAACGACGACATTGCTTGTCTTGGGTTATTACCATGCTAGATCAAATCCATCATCCGCGGAGGAAGATAGACATATATTTAAATCCCTTCTAGCTCGATCTGCGGTTGGGGATGTAGTTCCAATGCATTCTGATCTCCGTGACTTCATTGCAGGAAGGCCGAGAAGGCTGTGGAGGAGTCCCGGTGCGTGTAATAGAAGCAACAACTGATGACAGGTCATCTCAGAGAAAAGGAACAACACAAAACTCTGCGTTGTTTCCTCTCACATCTCCCTGAGATATTCCATCAACGGTTACCAAGTACCATACTGCTAATTGCTAGGACTGCTGGTATGTTAGCATGTGTCTTGCGCTGGCAGGATAACCAGTTTCAAACTCTGCTCGATCATGGGTCTCTATTTTGGCAGGTTATGGTGGAGAGAGCTCATGTTTTCGGCATCTTAGTTATCTAAGGTGATGTATTGTAGATATAGGTGAAAAATGCATAGCTGGTGCTAATTGTCAGGGGAAGAACAGCGTTTGGAAAACCCACTATGTTCCATCGATATGTATCTGGCTGCAGGCTCTCCCCCTTCAGTCTGGGCCATCTGGGTATCTTTCATCATTTTTTTTTTGGAAAAATGGAATGACCTGGCTTCTGAAACCCACTCACAGTGAACATTCCCAGCTTTACATCGATTTGAGAATTCCTGGAAGAGAAAAGATGTCTAAAACTAGACCGATCCAACTAATTAGGGTTATCAGACCTAATTAGTACTCATTTTTTTCCTTTGAGTGAATTAGTACTAACTCCATGTGTCGTACTACTGTTTGTTTACCGTTGTTTAACTTATCATCCCCGATTTTTTTCTGTAAAATACTTTTCTCTTTTTTATTTCCAAGGAAATAGGTGGAAATTTTCCATTTCCAACTCTCTTCCCCTTTGTGCCATACACACATACAAACACACCACATCCCATTCCCTTGAACACTCATCTTCTTCCCTCGTGAGCCTAGCTAGAATCTTGCGCCTAGGGTTGATGTCATTGTGGCCTCCTTTTTGTCCAATATCGTCGTCGAGGTTGCCATCAAAGGCGGCCTCTGCATTCTCAAGAGCAAGCCCCCTTTCCCTCCCTCTCCTCTCTCTTGGCTTGCGAGTGGGGAACGAGAGACTAGGAATAAGAGAGTGTGAGAGAGGTAGGGGGCGAGGGGTAACCCCTCACGGGGTGGGGCCATGGGGACACACGTTTGGGGTTGATCGTGGATTTCGTATTGACTGCGTGGTGAATGAATGTCTTGATGTACATTTTTTGGTGTTTTGAATCAGGCGGTGACGTTCTCTACTCTGGTGATGTTCTCTACTCTGACCACATTAGATGGAGACCAGGGTCGCATGGTACGCGAAAGATCCACATTGTATCTATCTTGCTAGATCGGTTCATCGAGTCGATAATCATGTTGGTGCCATGGTGCTCCTTGAAATCTGCTTGTGGTGGCTGGTCCCCTCGTTCTTCGAGAACACTACAATGAAGGCGATGATTGACACGGTGATAATTCGGCAAGGCAGAAGGGTTTCTCGGGGTGATTTATGTAATGTGATGTCCTTTATTTAAAACTTTAGGGCACATCTCTTCCCAATTGTCTTATGTGATTTCCACTAGTGGGTGCATTGGTGCAACATGGTTGTTGTTTAGTAGAACATGTGGCTAACATTTGTTTGGAAGCTTACGGATAATGGTGAATATATGGCTAAGTCGGCCTACGAAGTACAATTCTTGGGTTCCACCCCTCTCCAACATGCACAAATTAGTTTGGAAGGCTTGGGCGCCGCCAAAGGAGAAGTTCTTCGCTTGGCTTCTTACTCAAAATAGGATTTGGGTAGCGGATCGCCTGGCCAAGAGGGGATGACAAAACGGTGGTCCTTGTCCGCTTTGTAAGCAAACAACGGAGACAATTGCTCATCTTTTTGCGGAACGTCGGTTCACTAAACGAGTTTATTCTTTCATTAAAGATTGAATTGGTATACCTAAAATGGATCAATCTTAATGAGTGGGCCTTTCTATAAATAATTGGCGGGAGATGATGACGGAGGATCCGATTCCAAATCACAAGGTTATGACGTCCCTGATCCTACTCGTCACTTGCTGAGAAGGCCGCGGGGGAGCACCGTGACGCGTGCGAGGAGTAAGCAACTGTCAGTATCTGGTCTCGCTCAGACAGGAGGAACAACGAAGAGCTCTCTAGCTTGTTTCCTCTCACATATCTCTGATATAGCCCTTCAACGGCTACTGCCCTACTAATACTAATAGCTAGGACTGCTTGTATGTTAGAATGTGTTCAGCTGGCGAGGTAGCGGTTTCAAACTCTGCTCGATGAGGTAGCTGGCAATGAGACCCCGTGCTATGTGACATCTTTCTAGCCTGGTAGCACTATAGAAAACGCCTGTTGCGCCAACGGCCTTTTTATACACCGACGGCAAAAGAATGGAATCCTCGGCGCAGCTTGGCGGGCTCGGTAGCCCGTTGGCCCAGTTTTGTCGACAACGTAGAATAAATAGTCCAATGACAGCCGTCGGCGTAAACGGGACTGTCGGCGTAGGCTATTAGGCTAACGGCAGAGCGACGACGTCAAGTCTACGCCGACGGCAAAGCTATTTTTTCTTTTTGCCATATTAATCTTTAAAAATCATAAATAAAACATTTAAATTCAGAAAATGCATATAATATATCAAAATTTACAGAAAATAAGATCTATCTATATAAACTCAAATATTATATATTTTTATTTGAAAAATACAAATACTTTCGTATAACATATTTTTTATTTTCCGAGTGCAAAAATCAAGGTGTTTTGTGAAGCAACACCAAACGAAAGTTTCAAAATGATACTGCCCCATTTTTCAAGAATATTAGACCATCTTGAATGGACAATATCCTAACCTGGGTATTTCAAACCTTTTTGTCCATCCCTCGTAAAAAAGACAAATTCCTGTCGAATCGGCAGGAAGTAAGATTTGAACTACGGTTATATGATATGATGCTCATGATTTTTTGCAAAAATCATTTTTAGGTTCACAATATGCTATTTCATTATAGATCCAATACAAGTTTAACGAGGCTCAACCCCGAGCTAAGAATCTTCATGTCCGCCGATTTAGAAAGTTTGGCGATAGTTTGAAACGGGTATAAAAAATTTAAAAACGATCGAAATAATGCAAAACATTCGCGTGGTGTCATATTATGTGACATAGCTGCATGGAGAAATACCAAACTTGGTATATTGATTGTGTCTCAAAAAAAAACTTCACAAAATGACCTATCTCAGTCGACGTCTTCTAGCTTTCAGGTCAAATGACCAATGTTATGACTAGAATCACGGTATAGTTTGCGATAATGCGTCCATATTATGCACGCATGTGTATCATGGGAGGACGAACAATGTTGCAGGAGGAAGTTTTCTATTTTGTCGCACCAAAAAGCCATTTTTCATTTCCCGAGTGCAAAAAACATGGTGTTTTATAAAGCAACCACCAAATTAAAGTTTCAAAATGATACTACCCCGTTTTCAAGAACATTAGACCATCTTAAATTAAAAATTTCTCAACCTGGGTATCTCAAACCTTTCCGTCCATCCCTCGTGAAAAAGACAAATTCCTGCCGAATCGGCAGGAAGTGAGTCAGATTCAAACTATAAGTAAATGATACGATGCTCATGATTTTTTGAAAAAAATCATTTTTAGGTTCACAATATGCTATTTTATCAGATATCCAATGCAAGTTTAGCGAGGCTCAGCCCCAGGCTAAGAATCTTCATGTCCGTCGATTTAGAAAGTGTAACATCCCTAAAATCATGATTCAAAACTCATGCATATCATCCATGCATCCATGATCATATAAATTTCATTTCAAACAAATCATTTCAAAACAGAGCATATATTGCTCATTATTTTATGTATGAATACTCTAGCCTTAGTGCTATCTTCCAATGAGAAGAGTACTTGTTTTGTTCAGTAAGGTTTGAATTCAAGCTTAGGCACTTTCCAAAGCTTGAGCAAAGATTTCAAAACAAAATGTGCAAATAAAACCAATATTATGCCTATAGTATATATCACATAAAGGCTTGGTTTTATTTTTATTTTCAATTGATCAAAGTGTTTTGAGTAAACAGTAGTATTTGACACACATTTTAGTGCAAAGTTTGCAGTATAAAAACCTAGAGAAGTTTTGAATTCAAACTCATTTGATTTAGAGTTGAAAATCATTTCAGAAAAATCAAACAGAAAAAGAAAAAGGTTAAAAGAGAAAAAAATAAGCTAACAGGCGAATCTGGCCCAACTAGCCCAACTAAGCCCAGCAACCCCACCAGGCGAACCGTTTTTCTTTACTCACACCCGCACCCGCTAGGTCACTGGCAGACGGGACCCACTCCCTCTCTGTTTCTCTCGCTGACAGCCGCGGCCCACACGGCGTCATCGTCTCCACCCCGACGACGTGTTCTTCCCCAATTCACGTCGTGCGTTTCCTAGTTTGATTCACGTCGTCAATTCGCGTTGATTGCTGGAGTAAATCACGCCCCCGTCTCGCCTACTTAAACCCCCTCTTCCCCCTCTCCATTTCCCCCCAGACTCCGAGCACAGAGCGCCCCCAGGTTGCCCGTAATCACCCTCGCGCCGCCGCAGACAGAGCTCACTCCCACGACCAATCCCGGTGAGTCCCGTGCGCCCCTTCTTCTCTAGTTCTTGCAGACAGCTTCGCCACTTCCTTGCGCACCTTCTGACACCATTGGTTCATCCTATACCGCCCCAGGTCGTCGTCTTCGTCAAGCACAGCAAGGTTCCGACGACGTCCTCAACTCCGGCGATTAAATTCGGTGAGCCCCTTGT
Source organism: Avena sativa (assembly GCA_916181665.1). Taxonomy (NCBI): domain Eukaryota; kingdom Viridiplantae; phylum Streptophyta; class Magnoliopsida; order Poales; family Poaceae; genus Avena; species Avena sativa. Next base: position 113,728,735 of record OV702283.1, read on the forward strand.
TCCCCTTCGCCTCTGATTCACACGAACATGTTCGCCGTAGTCTTGCGCATCTCCTGATGCCTTTTGTTCATGCTAGGGTGACCAGGAGCGTCGCCAACGTCGTCGTCCACCCGAGCCCGACGCTGACAGCAACTCCGACGAGCCCGTGCAGCCGTGTCCGTGCGCCCCTTGCCAAGCCGTCGCCAGGTTGAGCATCAGTGCATCGCTACGAACCTGGTAAGCGCCTCCGACGACCCCAGAACCCCCTGTAGCGCTGCGCCGCCGTAGGCAGAGCTCGCCGCCGCCAGTTGCCACCGCCAGCGCCGCCCATCTGTGGTCGCTTGGTCGATGACCGTTGGATCTAGATCCAGCGCGTGTAAATAGATCACTTAACGAAACGGTATGAGTAGATCTGGGCCGTGCAGAGTAAGTAGATCTAACGGCCTGTGTGCGTGATCCTGAGCGAACCGGTACGCGCCAATCAGAGCGTGACGCGTGGCTAGAGTTTAGGTTTAAAAACAGGATTTGAATCTATTAGATGTTTGAATTTGTTTTAGCCATAACTTTTGATCCCCACGTTCAAATTTGAAAAAAATTATATCAATGGAATCAGGAGAACAAGCCCTTTCTAAATATGCAATGTGTTTAATGTTTTGCTTCTGTTAAAATAATTTTATTTACAGAAACATGTGTAGGCCTATTTTGTGTATATAAATTGTTTGAGAAATGTTTTAGTGTTTAAATAAATGTTGTTTAGCAAGTTTTGAACTTGTTTATGAACCAGTACTGTACACTTGTCTTGTTGAGTTTAGAAAATCATCACATATCATGTTGCATGCATCCATATATTTTTGCTTGTATTTATGTGTATGTGATTTGTTTCTATGATTCTATGTGTAGATTTTGGTGCCAATAGTGATTGTGATTGCGAGGAGTGTAGCTACTCTCCAAACTACCAAGGCAAGTGGTGCTTCATGATATTTTTATCCCTATGTTTTCTATTAAGCATTAGAAATATTTTGCTAGTCTTGCATGTTATATTTTGCTTATATGCCATGTTGGGAAATCCTAGTAGTTGTAGAATTGCTAGGAAATTTCTAAGTTAAGATGCTTATCTATGCCATGCTTAGCCTAGCTAGTAGCAACCAAGGGTGGTGAAATATACATGCTATGATAAAAATATTTCTAAGTCTTTGGACTTGTGTTTTGCCTAATAAAACAACTAAGTAAATGAAACACCTGGGTGGAATGGAAGGAATGGTTTATGTTGAGTGGTTACACAAGGCCCATTTCTATGGTTACCTTGTGTATCTCACTTGTGGAAAGCCACCCAGGAACAAAGGGATTTGAGAGGCCAAATGTTAAGAAGCTTCTAGTGCAGCCACTTGGCAATATGGGCTCTGCCAGGATCATATAGGTAGCAATAACTTAGCCATTTGGATAGTTGGTGGTAGTGGGATGATAGGTTGGAGCGCGTCCATTTGGTCTAAGGGAAGGCTTCTGAAAGGTCCTGTCTTGGTGAAAATCAAGGCTTGTGGGGAAACTGCACAACCTCTGCAGATGGAAGAATCTAAGTACTTAGCCATGTCCCTGGAAAAGGACAGCTTGAGCATCAAGACATGGAAGCTATCAAGAATCTCATCATCCCAATTTCTAAGTAAAACTTGTGGGTGAACAAGGGTGAAGGACTCCAATGTCTATTGGTGGTTCCTTGGGAAAAGTTTTGACAAAGAAAAACTTAGTGTTTTCAACTAATAGGCAAAACCTATTTTGAGCAAAGCAAGCCTAAGCTACACTTAGCCAAATTGCATATAGTATCTAGTCCACCAAAATTATACTAAGGTATCACTTGCCAATACTATTCCAATGTATTGACCCACTGTGGCTGTAACTTGTGATGTTGCAGGTTACTCTGATGAGGATTAGGAGTCATGAGTCTACACTCAACATGTTTGCCTGTGGCACATGAAGATGAAGACTTTTATCTATTTACTTATTCAAACTCTTGTATTAGGCCTATGGCCATGGAGTTGTAAAGACTATGTTGTCTCTGGAATGACTGTAATAATGACCTTTGTTTATGTGTACTTCATCTTAAACTGTGGATGCTAGCATTGATCCAGGGACTAGCATTGCAATCACAGGGATCCTTTTCCTTTATAAAGGAGGGATCTTACAGATGGTATCAGAGCACTGTGTTGCCTGTAGGATTATGACCCTAGGATTGGAAACCACTAAGGAAAAATTTTCAACAACTTCTACACTTGTCTATTCTTCTCGTAAACTTTTCTAACTTCTTTCTCATCTCTATTTGTAGATGAACTCCATCAACGAAGCTGTAAGGAAAGGACCACTCATGACATTGACTTTGGAGTGTGAGACAGAATTTCCCAAGGCTCTCAAGGACCTCATGGTTGCAATGGAAATACATGGTGCAGCTGTGTACAAAGGTTTTCCTGTGATGGATGAAGGAGTTGAGTACTGGTGGGTGAAACTTCACTTGTATAAAAACAAGGAAGACAACCACAAGGAATCAGGATTCTGCATGTTCACCAATTCAGTGGTGCACACTACATTCTGTGATTCAGCAAGAGATGCAGCTTGGAAGACCATCAAAGAACTTGGTGATAGAGTCAAGTGCAGAATGATCAACATCCAAAATGACCTAAAGGAAGAGAAGAAACATACCCAAGAGTTGGAGGCTACCAAACAAACCTTAAGAGGAGACATTATAGACTTAGTAATGGAGTCATGTGCTCAAGATAGAGTGATTGCTTCTAGAAATATTGTGTTAGCCAACATATCTAGTCAGATAGGATTGTAAGCGTACTTCGTTAGTTGGACCACCACTTATCACCTTATTTTCCAAAAGTTGTTTAAAATAAGTTGAACCTTGGTTGTTGTAATGGATCCATGTATGCCATGACTTGTGTGTTTTGATTTCCAAAGATATGCATGTGATGCATTGCCTTGTGTTTATCATAAAATTGTGTTGTTTCTAACTTTTTCTATCTTATAAATAGATGCCTAATGTTACCATCAGCACTGTTGAGGAGTTCCAGGGAACTCGCTTTGGTCCTCGTATTATTGAGCTCACTAGTTTGCTCAATATCCCTCTTCCTACCATCATGGTGCTTCCCCTCACCAAGTTTGAGAGGAAAGACCTTTGGGGTTTCAAGGTCAATCAGCCAGGACGCCAGACTGAGCCTACCACGGAGGCTATCATCTTCAAGCTCATGCACGATGACAAGAAGAGAGAGGCCTAGAGGTAGTCATGCAGGACTTGATTGGACGTCTGCTAGGGAGACACTCTCGACAGGTTAGAGGTACTCATTTCCACGTCTTCGGTAGAAGTGATGAGGATGGAGAGGCCATCGACTTCGAGGGAGACAGCGGAGCCGATTCGTCTATACCTCCAGGACTTAGAGGTTCTTCTTAGGCACGTGGACACTGATAGGACCAACGTCATGCTCAGCAATGACGAACTCCAGGTGCAGCTTCGTGAGAAGGACAAGCTCTTCATGGAGCAAGATGAGATAGTCAAGGAGATGGAGGAAAAGTTCGAGAGCCAGGACAGAAAGTTCAAGAGTCAAGAGAAGCGAGTCCAGGATAGGAACAAGAGGATTCGGGACATGACTGAAGAACTGCAGGCCAAGGACTTTGAGCTCGAGCATCAGCAGACTGTGATTGAGAGGCTTCGTTCTCAGAAGAGGGCTCTCAAAGCCAAAGTAGAGACCTTGACCACCAATGTCGAGGAATACAAGACCGCGATGGAGAATGCAGGTCTTACCTTTGTTGAGGAGGAGGTTGATGCCGAGGAGTAGTGATGACTACTCATTTATCATTTATTTATCATACTTTATTTGTGTCGCAATGACCATCCAACATGTGGATGGCTTGTTATTGGTACGTTTACTTTGCGAATTTGTCGTTTCTGTTGTTGAACTATTATTGTTATGATGCATGCTTGGTGATTGTTTATGTGATGTATTGTGCATAATAGCATCTATGGGTATCTCATTCTTATCTATATTGAACAACAAACCACAGATGCCTCCCCGTCGTGCCAATCCCAACCCCAACAACAACAACATCACCCCTGAGATGCAGCAAATGATGATTGCTCAGACTCAGCTGATGCAAATGATGACTACGTTCATCTAGAACCAGAACAACAACAACAATAACAACAACAACCCACCGGGTTTTGACATGCTTACCAGGTTCTTGAGATTGAGGCCAGCAAAGTTCTCAGGAACAACTGATCTTATGGTGGCCAATGATTGGTTACGCTCTGTGAACAAGGACTTGGTAACTGTGGGCTGTACTGATGCAGAAAAAGTCATATTTGCAGCACATTTGTTGGAAGGACCAGCCACCACTTGGTGGGATAACTTCCAGATCACCACTCCCATTGAAGATGTGACATGGGCTATCTTTGAGGATGGCTTTCGTACTGCTCATATCTCATCTGGAGTGATGAGTCTGAAGAAGAAAGAGTTCCATAATCTGAAGCAGCGCCACCGCAACGTGGCTGAATATATTGAGGAGTTCAACAATCTGGCGCGTTATGCACCGGACGAGGTTGACACTGATGCTAAGAGAAAGGAAAAGTTCCTTGAAGGGCTGAATGATGAACTGAACCTGCAGCTAGTAGTGGCCTATGTTCCCACATACCAGTATCTTTGTGATAAGGCTGCTATTTTGGAGAACAAAATGAAGCAAGTTGAAAGAAGGAAGAGAAAGCACTCGGACAAGCACAGCTTGGGATCGTCTCACAAACGTTCCCATTATGATGATAGTGGAAGCTCAGGATCCCACAAGCATGGGAAATTCAACAAGCACCACAACCACAACCGTCATTATGACAACAAGCATCACCGTAGTCATGACAATGACAAGTACAAGAACCACAAGGGTGGATATAAGATCCACCACAGTGGTAGTGGAAGTGGCAGTGGAAGCCAGCCTGTCAAGAAGGATATTAGTCAGGTTGAGTGCTTCAAGTGCAAGAAGATGGGGCATTATGCAAATGAATGCCCAGAAAAGAAGGTTGAAGGACCCAACAAGCCCAACCCTTTTCAGAAGGGACAAGTGAACCACATCAATGTGGAGGAAATCTATGAAGAGCCAGATGCTGTTGCTGGTAAGTTCAAACTCAATTATATTCCAGCATTTGTTCTTTTTGATACTGGAGCATCGCATTCATTCATATCAAAAGCATTTGTTGATAGAAATGGGTTTCCAACTGAAAACATTGGGTGTCCAATAAAAGTTAGTTCTCTAGGAGGAGACATGATAGTAAGTCTTGGATGCCGGGATCTAGTGATAGAGTTTGGAAAGCATAAATTTCCAATGAGTGATAATCCTAGATTCCCAAGGACTGGATGTAATTTTGGGAATGGATTGGATGGCTAGGTATGAATGAGTACTAGATTGTGCTAACCGTACTGTTGCACTCACAACCCCGGAAAGAAAACGGATTAAATTCAAGTCTAACTTTGAATCAAAAGGGAGTAAGCTAAATTCTCTTACGGGGGTTAGCATAGACAGTGTGCCAATTGTGAGTGAATATCCGGATGTGTTTCCGGAAGAATTGCCGGGAATGCCACCGGATAGGGATGTGGAGTTCCTTATTGATTTGCTACCAGGATCTGGACCAATAGCAAAGAGACCGTACAAGATGTCAGTTGATGAACTGAAAGAACTCAAGAAACAACTTGGAGAACAGTTGCAGAAAGGATTTATTCAACCAAGTTCTTCATCTTGGGGAGCCCCAGTTTTGTTTGTGGAAAAGAAAGATAGAAGTCAAAGGTTATGCATAGATTACCGTTCACTCAACGAGGTGACTATCAAGAACAAATACCCTTTGCCTAGAATCAATGACTTGTTTGATCAGCTAGAAGGAGCTTGCGTGTTCTCAAAGATTTATCTTCGGTCGGGTTATTTCCAACTCAAGGTAAGAGAGCAAGACATACCTAAGACAACTTTCACCACAAGGTATGGATTGTATGAGTATACCGTGATGCCATTTGGTTTAACCAATGCACCAACATACTTTATGAATATGATGAACAAGGTGTTCATGGAATTCCTTGATAAGTTTGTTGTCGTTTTCATCGATGACATTTTAATCTACTCCAAGAGCAAAGAAGAGCATGAAGGACATTTGCGTTTGATACTTGAGAAGCTTAGAGAGCATAAACTGTATGCCAAATTCAGCAAGTGTGAATTTTGGCTAAATGAAGTTGGGTTTCTTGGACACGTTGTGTCAGGAGATGGTGTAGCAGTTGATCCTGCTAAAGTTTCAGCTGTAACCGAATGGGAATCTCCCAAGTCAGTGAAGGAAGTTCGTAGTTTCCTTGGCTTAGCAGGTTACTACAGAAGGTTCATTGAGAATTTCTCCATGGTAGCTAAGCCTATGACAGAATTGCTAAAGAAAGACAAGAAATTTGCTTGGTCTGAAGGATGTGAACTCAGTTTTCAGGAATTGAAGAAGAGACTTGTGACAGCACCAGTCTTGTGTTTGCCAGATTTGGAAAAAGATTTCCAAGTATATTGTGATGCATCTCATCATGGTTTGGGTGCAGTACTTATGCAAGACGGGAAAGTTGTGGCTTATGACTCGAGACAACTCAAAACTCATGAAGTGAACTACCCTACTCATGATCTAGAGTTAGTCTCTGTTGTCCATGCACTCAAAACATGGAGACACTATCTTTTGGGAAAGCGTTGTGAAGTGTTCACATATCACAAGAGTTTGAAGTATATCTTCACCCAGAAAGAAATAAATATGAGACAAAGAAGATGGCTAGAACTCATCAAAGACTATGACTTGAGTTTGCAATACCATCCCGGTAAAGCAAATGTTGTAGCTGATGCTCTAAGCCGTAAAGTTTTTGTGAATGGCCTTACCAAAGGATAATTGCCAGATGATCTGTGTGCCCAATTTAGAGATCTCAGATTGGAGATTGTGCCTGAAGGACATCTCATGTCTTTGGATGTTCAACCCACTTTGTTGGACAAGATCAAAGAAGCCCAGAAGACTGATAAGGAAATTGAAGAAATTAAGGAAAAAATTGGCAAAGGAAAAGCCAAAGGATTCCATGAAGACGAACATGGTACTTTATGGCATGGAAAACGTATCTGTGTTCCACAAGGTCCGGAGATTCGGAAACTGATTTTGCAAGAAGCACACAACTCACCGTATTCCATTCATCCGGGTAACACCAAAATGTACATGGATATGAAGGAAAGATTTTGGTGGAATAATCTCAAGAAGGACATCGCCGAACATATTTCTTTGTGTGATGTGTGTAGTAGAGTGAAAGCGGAACATCAGAAACCAGCAGGTTTGCTTCAACCACTACCTATTCCTGATTGGAAGTGGGACAAGATTGGTATGGATTTCATTACCGGATTGCCAAGGACCTGGTCCGGATATGATTCTATTTGGGTAATAGTGGATCGCCTAACTAAAGTGTCTCATTTCATACCCGTGAAGACAACCTATACAAGTGCTAAGTTGGCCAAGATCTATATGAGTAGAATTGTGTGTCTACATGGAGTGCCCAAGAGTATTGTGTCTGATAGGGGAACTCAATTCACTTCCCATTTTTGGAGACAGCTACATGAGTCATTGGGAACGAGGTTGGAATTCATCACTGCTTTTCATCCTCAAACTGATGGACAGACAGAAAGGACTAATCAGATTCTTGAAGACATGTTGAGGGCATGTGCCTTAGACTATGGAGCCAGTTGGGATGAAAGTCTGCCTTACACAGAATTTTCTTATAACAACAGCTATCAAGCCAGCATTGAGATGGCACCATTTGAGTTTCTCCACGGGAGAAAATGTACCACCCCATTGTTATGGAATGGTGTGGGGGAAAGAAGTTTGTTCGGACCAGAACTAATCAAAGAAGCCGAAGAGAAGGTAAAGTTGGTTAAAGACAGATTAAAGATAGCACAGTCTCGACAGAAGAGCTACACATATCCTAAGCGTAGAGAAGTCACCTATGAAGTTGGTGATAGGGCTTATCTTAGAGTATCACCACTTCGTGGAGTGAAGAGGTTTGGAGTCAAAGGGAAGTTGGCCCCAAGGTATGTTGGACCATTCAAGATTTTGAGTCGTAAAGGAGAAGTTGCTTATGAAATTTAATTGCCAGAGTCTTTGTCAGCTGTTCATAATGTGTTTCATGCGAGTCAGCTTAAGAAATGTCATCCAGAAATGGAGGAAACTTCTTTGAAGGATACTATACCTTTGGAAGAGGTTCAGTTGGAGAGTGATCTCACTTATGCAGAGAAACCTATCAAGATTCTTGAGACTGCAGAAAGAGTTACACGGACTAAGACTATCAAGTTCTGCAAAGTTCAATGGAACCATCATTCAGAAGAAGAAGCAACATGGGAAAGCGAAGATGATCTTCGGAAAGACCACCCTCACCTATTTGCTAGCCAATCCGAATCTCGAGGGAGAGATTCACCTTAAGGGGGTTAGATTTGTAAAATACCTAAAATCATGATTCAAAACTCATGCATATCATCCATGCATCCATGATCATATAAATTTCATTTCAAACAAATCATTTCAAAGCAGAGCATATATTGCTCATTATTTTATGTATGAATACTCTAGCCTTAGTGCTATCTTCCAATGAGAAGAGTACTTGTTTTGTTCAGTAAGGTTTGAATTTAAGCTTAGGCACTTTCTAAAGCTTGAGCAAAGATTTCAAAACAAAATGTGCAAATAAAACCAATATTATGCCTATAGTATATATCACATAAAGGCTTGGTTTTATTTTTATTTTCAATTGATCAAAGTGTTTTGAGTAAACAGTAGTATTTGACACACATTTTAGTGCAAAGTTTGCAATATAAAAACCTAGAGAAGTTTTGAATTCAAACTCATTTGATTTAGAGTTGAAAATCATTTCAGAAAAATCAAACAGAAAAAGAAAAAGGTTAAAAGGGAAAAAATAAGCTAACAGGCGAATCTGGCCCAACTACCCAACTAAGCCCAGCAACCCCACCCCGCGAACCGTTTTTCTTTACTCACACCCGCACCCGCTAGGTCACTTACAGACGGGACCCACTCCCTCTCTGTTTCTCTCGCTGACAGCCGCGGCCCACACGGCGTCATCGTCTCCACCCCGACGACGTGTTCTTCCCCAATTCACGCCGTGCGTTTCCTGGTTTGATTCACGTCGTCAATTCGCGTTGATTGCTGGAGTAAATCACGCCCCCGTCTCGCCTACTTAAACCCCCTCTCCCCCCTCTCCATTTCCCCCCAGACTCCGAGCACAGAGCGCCCCTAGGCTGCCCGTAATCACCCTCGCGCCGCCGCAGACAGAGCTCACTTCGACAACCAATCCCGGTGAGTCCCGTGCGCCCCTTCTTCTCTAGTTCTTGCAGACAGCTTCGCCACTTCCTTGCGCACCTTCTGACACCATTGGTTCATCCTATACCGCCCCAGGTCGTCGTCTTCGTCAAGCACAGCAAGGTTCCGACGACGTCCTCAACTCCGGCGATTAAATTCGGTGAGCCCCTTGTTCCCCTTCGCCTCTGATTCACACGAACATGTTCGCCGTAGTCTTGCGCATATCCTGATGCCTTTTGTTCATGCTAGGGTGACCAGGAGCGTCGCCAACGTCATCGTCCACCCGAGCCCGACGCTGACAGCAACTCCGACGAGCCCGTGCAGCCGTGTCCGTGCGCCCCTTGCCAAGCCGTCGCCAGGTTGAGCATCAGTGCATCGCTACGAACCTGGTAAGCGCCTCCGACGACCCCAGAACCCCCTGTAGCGTCGCGCCGCCGCCAGTTGCCACCGCCAGCGCCGCCCATCTGTGGTCGCTTGGTCGATGACCGTTGGATCTAGATCCAGCGCGTGTAAATAGATCACTTAACGAAACAGTATGAGTAGATCTAGGCCGTGCAGATTAAGTAGATCTAACGGCCTGTGTGCATGATCCTGAGCGAACCGTTACGCGCCAATCAGAGCGTGACACGTGGCTAGAGTTTAAGTTTAAAAACAGGATTTGAATATATTAGATGTTTGAATTTGTTTTAGCCATAACTTTTGATCCCCATGTTCAAATTTGACAAATTTTATATCAATGGAATCAGGAGAACATGCCCTTTCTAAATATGCAATGTGTTTAATGTTTTGCTTCTGTTAAAATTATTTTATTTACAGAAACATGTGTAGGCCTATTTTGTGTATATAAATTGTTTGAGAAATGTTTTAGTGTTTAAATAAATGTTGTTTAGCAAGTTTTGAACTTGTTTATGAACCAGTACTGTACACTTGTCTTGTTGAGTTTAGAAAATCATCACATATCATGTTGCATGCATCCATATATTTTTGCTTGTATTTATGTGTATGTGATTTGTTGCTATGATTCTATGTGTAAATTTTGGTGCCAATACTGATTGTGATTGTGAGGAGTGTAGCTACTCTCCAAACTACCAAGGCAAGTGGTGCTTCATGATATTTTTATCCCTATGTTTTCTATTAAGCATTAGAAATATTTTGCTAGTCTTGCATGTTATATTTTGCTTATATGCCATGTTAGGAAATCCTAGTAGTTGTAGAATTGCTAGGAAATTTCTAAGTTAAGATGCTTATCTATGCCATGCTTAGCCTAGCTAGTAGCAACCAAGGGTGGTGAAATATACATGCTATGATAAAAATATTTCTAAGTCTTTGGACTTGTGTTTTGCCTAATAAAACAACTAAGTAAATGAAATACCTGGGTGGAATGGAAGGAATGGTTTATGTTGAGTGGTTACACAAGGCCCATTTCTATGGTTACCTTGTGTATCTCACTTGTGGAAAGCCACCCAGGAACAAAGGGATTTGAGAGGCCAAATATTAAGAAGCTTCTTGTGCAGCCACTTGGCAGTATGGGCTCTGCCAGGATCATATAGGTTGCAATAACTTAGCCATTTGGACAGTTGGTGGTAGTGGGATGATAGGTTGGAGCGCGTCCATTTGGTCTAAGGGAAGGCTTCTGAAAGGTCCTGTCTTGGTGAAAATCAAGGCTTGTGGGGAAACTGCACAACCTCTGCAGATGGAAGAATCTAAGTACTTAGCCATGTCCCTGGAAAAGGACAACTTGAGCATCAAGACATGGAAGCTATCAAGAATCTCCTCATCCCAATTTCTAAGTAAAACTTGTGGGTGAACAAGGGTGAAGGACTCCAATGTCTATTGGTGGTTCCTTGGGAAAAGTTTTGACAAAGAAAAACTTAGTGTTTTCAACTAATAGGCAAAATCTATTTTGAGCAAAGCAAGCCTAAGCTACACTTAGCCAAATTGCATATAGTATCTAGTCCACCAAAATTATACTAAGGTATCACTTGCCAATACTATTCCAATGTATTGACCCACTGTGGCTGTAACTTGTGATGTTGCAGGTTACTCTGATGAGGATTAGGAGTCATGAGTCTACACTCAACATGTTTGCCTGTGGCACATGAAGATGAATATTTTTATCTATTTACTTATTCAAACTCTTGTATTAGGCCTCTGGCCATGGAGTTGTAAAGTCTATGTTGTCTCTGGAATGACTGTAATAATGACCTTTATTTCTGTGTACTTCATCTTAAACTGTGGATACTAGCATTGATCCAGGGACTAGCATTGCAATCACATGGATCCTTTTCCTTTATAAAGGAGGGATCTTACAGAAAGTTTGACGATAGTTTGAAACGGGCATAAAAAATTCAAAAACAATCGAAACAATACAAAACCTTTGCGTGGTGTCATATTAAGTGACATAGTTGCAAGGAAAAATACCAAACTTGCTATATTGATTGTGTCTCAAAAACACCTTCACAAAATGACCTATCTCAATCGAGGTTTTCTCGCTTTTAGGTCAAATGACCAATGTTATGGCTAGAATCACGGTATAGTTTGGTATAATGTGCCCATATTTTGCACGCACGTGTATCATGGGATGGCGAACAATGTTGCAGGAGAAAGTTTTCCTTTTTGTCGCACCAAAAAGCCATTTTTCATTTTCCAAATACAAAAAACGGGGTGTTTTGTGAAGCAACCACCAAATGAAAGTTTCAAAATGATAATGCCCCATTTTCAAAAATAGTAGGCCATCTTAAATGGACAATTTCTAACCTAGATATCTCAAACCTTTCCGTCCATCTCTCATGAAAAAGACAAATTCTTGCCGAATCGATAGGAAATGAGTCAGATTTGAACTACAAGTAAATGATATGATGCTCATGATTTAAAAAAAATCATTTTTAGGTTCACAATATGCTATTTTATCAGAGACCCAATGCAATTTTAGCGAGGCTCAACCCCGAGCTAAGAATCTTAATGCCTGTTGATTTAGAAAGTTTGACGATAGTTTGAAACGGGCATAAAAAATTCAAAAACGATCGAAACAATGCAAAACCTTCACGTGGTGTCATATTATGTGACATAATTGCAAGAAAAATAGCAAACTTGGTATATTGATTGTTCTAAAAAAACCTTCACAAAATGACCTATCTCAATCGAGGTTTTCTGGCTTTCAGGACAAATGACCGATGTTATGGCTAGAATCGCGGTATAGTTTGCGATAATGTGCCTATATTGTGCACGCATGTGTATAATGGGAGGAAGAACAATGTTGTAGTAGGAAGTTTTCATTTTCGTCGCATCAAAAAGCCATTTTTCATTTTCCAAGTGCAAAAAAGGGGTGTTTTGTGAAGCAACCACCAAATGAAAGTTTTAAAATGATACTATCCCATTTTTAAAGAATATTAGACCACATTGAATGGACAATTTGCCAACCTGGGTATCTCAAACCTTTCCGTCCACCCCTCGTGAAAAAAGACAAATTCATGCCAAATCGGTAGGAAGTGAGTCAGATTTGAACTACAGGTAAATGATGTGATGCTCATGATTTTTTGAAAAAATATTTTTTAGGTTCATAATATGCTATTTTATTAGAGATCCAATGCAAGTTTAGCGAGACTCAGCCCCGAGCTAAGAATCTTCGTGCCCGTCGATTTAGAAAGTTTAACGATAGTTTGAAACGGGCATAAAAAATTAAAAAATGATCAAAACAATGCAAAACCTTCGCATGGTGTCATATTATGTGACATAGTTGCAAGGAAAAATACTAAACTTGGTATATTGCTTGTGTCTCAAAAAACCCTTCACGAAATGTCTTAACTCAATCGAGGTTTTCTGAATTTCAGGTCAAATGACCAATGTTCTAAAATCGCGGAATAGTTTGTGATAATATGCCCATATTATGCACGCATGTGTATCATGGGATGGCGAACAATATTGCAGGAGGAAGTTTTCCTTTTCGTCGCACCAAAAGCCATTTTTCATTTTTCGAGTGCAAAAAACGGGGTGTTTTGTGAAGCAACCACCAAATGAAAGTTTTAAAATGATATTACCCCATTTTTCAAAAATATTAGACCGTCTTGAATGGACAATTTCTCAACCGAGATATCTCAAACCTTTTCGTCCACTCCTTCGTGAAAAAGACAAATTCCCGCCGAATCAATAGGAAGTGAGTCAGATTTGAACTACAGGTACATGAAATGATGCTCATAATTTTTTGAAAAAATCATTGTTAGATTCAAAATATGATATTTCATCATATATCCAGTGCAAGGTTTCCTTTTCATCGCACCAAAAGGCCATTTTCTATTTTTCGAGTGCCAAAAAGGGGTGTTTCATGAATCGTGACATAGTTTCGGTTGGTATAGTATTAAAAAGTTACGATATATAATTAAATAGATGATAGGGATGTAATATTTGGATTCCTCTCATTTTTCTTATCGATTTGAATATATTATTTATTGAATTACGATTTACGGATTTGTAGATATGAATTATTCAATTTTAAATGAAAAAGGCAAAATAAATAAAATTTATTTTATTTTTATTTGAATTCAAGATTATTATTACTTATCCATTGTTGTTTACTCAAATAATTGTAATGTAAAAAAATAAAGATGTCTAACATTATAGTCCAATGGTTAATAGGATTGATATGATAATGTTCACAACAAGTTTTAATTTCTTTATCGGAAGCTCATGTGGAAGGAACGAAAAAGTTAAGTGTGCTGAGGCTAGAGTAGTGTTAGAATGGGTGACCGATTGGAAAGTTTGACTACTTGTGCAATTTGACTTGAGACTAAGTGTACTTAGAATTAAAAAATGTCTATGTAAGATTAACAAGTTAAACAATTCAAAAATTTGAAAAACAAAATTGGAATATTCTAGGCCGATAACTTTGTCGTCGGCGTAGCCAAATGGCTGTTAGTCATCTAGGTGTGACCCATACGATCTACGCCGACGACGAAGCCATCAACACAGCTATATACGCCGACGGGATTTTGGGGCTACGCCGACGGGACCCAGCCTTCGGCATATCAGCCTTCTCCTATAGTGTAGTGTGGTGTGTTGTACATATAGACGGATGTTGCTATGTTAAACAATTCAAAAATTTGTTTTTTCTTTTGGAAAAATGGCGTAGCCGTTAGTCATCTAGGCGAGACTCATACGGTCTATATACTGACGGTTTTTCTACGCCGACCGATAAAATGACTACGCCTACGGGATTGTACGCCGACGGGACCCAACTGTCGGCGTATCAGCCTTCTCCCGTAGTGTAGTGTGGTGCGTTGTACATATAGACGGATGTTGCTATGTTAAGCGTCGCTGGAACATTTTCTCTACTACATTTTGCTTCTGAGGTCGTCGATGCTAGTTAATGTGAAGAACGCGTGGCTACTGGCTAGTGCTAAGTGGCAGAGGAAGACAAGTGTTCTCTCTACATTTTGCGCCTGAGAACGATGTATGTTATCCTGACGTGGGATTACTCACATGTCATTGCCCCAAGGTCACCATTTGCTATGTTAAAGGATTCATGGCAGTTGATAAACCATCATGAAACCCACTCACAAAAACCACTTGCAGTTTTAGATCGATTTGCTATCATTGTAAGAAAATGAGGGTGAAAGTTTTGTTCCTGGACAAATCTTTGTTAACATGTGGAAAAACATGTTAGAAATAATGGACTAAACCAAATAGGCCCATGTATATTTTAGATTTTTCCTAAATCTCAAAAATCAAGTTTGTGATATCTCCTATGTGTTTGGGCCCATGTTTGTGGTACCTCACATGGAAGTGGAGTGAGAGCTAAAGTTTAATCTCACATAGAAAGTTGAAGGAGAGTTGCATCACTTTATAAGATGAAGTATTATACCATTTTGTAAGTGAGTGATAATAAGGGAGCTACATGTGTGCTCCTACTCCGACGCCGCTCGCACGCATGCATCGCCCACCGTCTCGTCACAAAGCGCGCGCACCGCGGGTTGCAGGAATCTCGTCGAGCCGAGCTTTATTTATATAAAGTCCTCTCCTCTCTTCTTGCACTGTCACAGTAGTCTACTCCATCCCGTTTGCTGGCGTGCACCGACGAACGGGAGAGTAGGTCTCCGGAACCACTCGCCTTTGTGATCCTTCATGAGAGAGGGCGAATAAGGTTTTTGGGCAGCGTTCCGCGCGACTGCTTAAGTTTGTCATCACGGCAAGTCTTCCTGGGCGATCTCCTGGTCCGCGGCTGACTCGTCTTCAACGTCGTCTTCTTCGACAGGCTACTACAACTGCTGCACCAACGCCGACTTCATCAGCAATCGATCAGTACGTATACCATGATTCGACTTGTTGTTATACTATGGCTATTAATGCGATATGCTATGCTATTGTTCATGTTGATCAATACATCTAGTATGTTAGAGGTTCACATGATTGTAGCTTTTGTTGTCATGATTTATATTCTAGAATTAATTATGGAAATTATGCATAATAATCCAACAATCCAAAAACCTTATTATAGGAAATTTTCTGAGTTAAACATGGGACACTTGGCCGATGCAATGAAGCCATAGAAGTTTACCGGTATTCATTTTAAGAGGTGGCAGTATAATACCACTAGGTGGCTGCAAGCTCTGAAAGTATTCGAGACTAGTGAGGGTTTACCTGAAGGAACTACGTCTGACGAGGTTCAGAACAAGTTTAAGGAAACCAATCTTGCCTTTGTGGGATGCGTTTTGAGTGTTCTTGATAACAAGCTGTTTGATGTATACATGCACATCAAAGATGGAAAAGAGCTTTGGAAGGCAATGAACGCTAAGTTCGGTGTAGCAGATGCTGGAAGTGATCTATATATCATGGAGAACTTTCATGATTACAGGATGGTTAACAACAGTCCTATAGTCGAACAAGCTCATAAGATACAGTGCTTCGCCTAAGGAGTTTGAAATCCTTAAGTGTATCTTATCCAACAAATTTGTGGGGTGGGTGCATTATTGCAAAGTTGCCTTCTACATGGAGGAACTTCGCCACAACTCTCAAACACAAGAGACATGGGATATCGGTTGAAAACATGATAGCGTCTCTTGATGTCGAGGAGAAGGCTCGGGCTAAGGACACTGTTGAGAAAGGAGGCAAGGGTCAGTCTAGCGCCAACATGGTACAAAAGAGGACCTTCGGCAAGAACAAAGGGAACTATAAGCCCTCCTTCAACAAGCCTGAAAAGACTACAACCTTCAAGAAGAATAAGAAACAGAAAAAGGCCGAGCTAGGTTGCTATACCCGTGGAGAGCTCAGACATTTTTCCAAGGACTGCCCAGAACATGCAAATCGCAAAGGGAAAAGCGAGAAGACTGTCAATGTCGTGACTGCTAGCAACACTGATGCATATGGTAATTTATTTATTTTTCTTTCAGTATTTCAATCACCATGTTGGTGAATTGATACAGGTGCTAATGTCGTGTATGCTGACATCTCTATGTTCTCTTTTTATTAGGTCGCTCGGAATTCTTCTGTTATAATGGGGAATGGATCACATGCTTCTGTTCATGGTGTTGGCACGGTTGATATAAGTTTACTTCCGGAAAGATCGTCCAGCTGAGGAATGTGCAGCATGTCCCTACTATGAACAAGAATCTTATTAGTGGCTCCCTTCTATGCAGAGATGGGTTTAAGGTTGTTTTAGAGTCTAATAAAGTTGTTTCAAAACATGGATAATTTATTGGTAAAGGTTACGTGTTCAGAGGCTTTTTCCGATTTTCACTTTCAGAGTTTTGTAATAAATCCGTGAATTATATTTGTGGTGGTGTTAATGATGATACCAGTGTTTGGAATTCTCGTTTATGTCATATTAATTTTGGTTTGATGTCTCAGATGTACAGTATGAGTTTCATTCCGAATTTCACTATTGATAAATGTTCTAAGTGCCATAGTTGTGTGCAATCAAAGCAATCTCGAAAGCCTCACAAGGCTGCCGAGGAGAGAAACTTGGCACCTCTAGAACTCATATATTCTGATCTATGCGAGATGAATGGTGTGTTGACAAAAGGTGGAAAGAGATATTTCATGACATTGATAGATGATGCTACTAAATTCTGATATGTTTACTTGTTGCAAACTAAAGATGAGGCTTTAGACCATTTTAAAATTTATAAGGACGAAGTTAAAAATCAACTACAGAGAAAGATCAAGCGTTTTAGGTTGGATCGTGGTGGTGAGTATTTTTCCAAAATATTTGACGAATTCTGTGAGGAACATGACATTATTCATGAGTGGACGCCTCCCTACTCGCCCCAATCAAATGAGTTTGACAAGAGGAAAACCCACACGCTGACTGACTTGGTAAATTCCATGTTAGCCACTACCGGTTTATCAAAGGCATGGTGGGGGGAGGCTTTGCTAACTTCATATCGTGTCTTGAATAGATTTCCTAACAAGAATAAAGAAAATACCCCTTATGAGGAGTGGGCTGGGAGAAAACCATCACTTTCGTATTTGCGCACTTGGGGGTGTTTAGCGAAGGTCAACATACCGATCCCCAAGAAACGCAAGCTCTGACCTAAGATAGTGGATTGTATCTTTCTTGGATATGCTCCACGGAGTGTAGGCTATAGATTTCTAGTGGTTAAATATGAGGTACCTGATATGCATGTTGATACTATAATGAAATCTCGTGATGCAACATTCTTTGAGAATATGTTTCCTATGAAAGATATGCATATCATTGGTAAAATTTCTTCTAAAATACTTCCTAAATCTAGTGTAACTATTGAGAATTCTGAACAACCACATGAGGAAGTCCTTGAGAAGGATGACGATGAACCTCCCACGAGGAGTAAGAGAGAGAGGATTGCAAAATCCTTTGCTAATGATTTCATCATGTACCTTGTGGACGATACTCCCAAATCCATTGTAGAGGCATATGCATCTCCTAATGTAGATGATTGGAAAGAAGTTGTCCAAAATGAGATGGACTCAATTCTTTTTAATGGAACTTGGGAATTATCAGAACGACCCTATGGTTGTAAACCCGTGGGATGTAAGTGGGTTTTCAAGAAGAATCTAAGGCCGGATGGTACTATTGAAAAGTACAAGGCACGACTTGTAGCAAAGGCTACACACATAAAGAAGGCGAAGATTACTTTGACACCTATTCACTTGTTGCTAGATTGACCACCATTCGAGTACTGGATGCCTCTTATGGTCTTCTCGTTCATCAAATGGACGTGAAGACAACTATCCTTAATGGAGAGTTGTAAGAGGAGATCTATATGGATCAGCCAGATGGGTTTGTGGTAAAAGGTGAAGAGACAAAAGTGTGCAAGTTGTTAAAATCCTTATATGTCCTGAAACAAGCACCTAAGCAATATCATGAGAAGTTTGACAGAACTCTACTTTATGTTGGCTTTGTCATTAATGAGGTTGATAGGTGTGTTTACTATCGCCATGGTGGGGGCGATAGTGTTATATTATATTTGTACGTGGATGACATTCTGATCTTTGGTACAAACATGAAAGTGATTAATAAAGTCAAGTCTTTCCTTTCAAAGAGTTTTGATATGAAAGATCTAGGAGAGGATGATGTGATTCTAAACATCAAGCTTATTAAGAACCTGAATGGGATTACTTTAACGCAATATCATTATGTTGAGAAGGTCTTGAGCCGGTTTGGATTTATTGATGGCAAGACTTCTCCAACACCTTATGATCCCAGTTTGACATTACGAAATAATAAGAAAGAACCAACAGATCAGTTGAAATATTCACAAATTGTTGGTTCTCTCATGTACTTAGCAAGCGCTACAAGACCTGATATCTCTTTTGCTGTGAGCAAGTTGAGTAGGTTCATGTATAACCCGGGTATTGATCATTGGCATGCACTTGAAAGGGTCATGTGCTATCTATGTGGTACTGAAAGATCACGGATTTCACCTAGATGAGGGGTGAATAGGTAGTTTAAAACTTTTACGAGAGGGGCTCAACAAAGGCGGAATTAAACTAGTGTTTACTTTGTCAAGCACAAAACCTAGAACAACTAGGGTTCACCTATGTGCACCAATAACTTATGCTAAGCAAGACAAACAACTATGTGATAGCAAGATATAGACTTCAAGAAGGAAGGCTATCACAAAGTAAGGTGCATAAGAAAGAGCTCGAATATAGAGATAACCGAGGCACGCGGAGACGACGATGTTTTACCGAGTTCCTGCCAACAATGGAGTATATCTCATTTGGAGAGGGGGTGGTTTCAAACCACCAACACCACAAAAGGCCTCCCTTGTTCTCCTGTGAATCTCACCCCAACGGGATCAATCCACACTTCCACTATCGGTGAACTTGTTAGTGGCAATCTGAAACCTCTCACAAGATTGGGGCACTTCTCCACAATTCAATTGGAGGCTCCCAACAAACAAGCTTGGGGAAAGCTCCACAACTCAATTGGAGGCCCCAAGTAATCCATAAACCTACAAAAAAACTAAATCGTCTAGGGTTCTAAGAATCCAAGTGATGGGGATATGTCGAGTGGGGTATACCCAGTAGGACGTTCCCTACTAGATCCAACTCCCAGCGAGTGGGCCTGCAGGACGTCGACTGGATCACGACCCAAGAAGGAGCCAGGCGACTGGAAGCTGAAGCCCCAGAAGCGTAGCTAGGCCTAGTCGGATTAGGTCAAAACCCTCCGAGTCCTTATCCAACTTGGTTGTAGATCTGTAAACCCTAGCGAGGTACCCCTATATAAACCTCCCTAGTGTACTCTCTATAGTCACGTTCCATCATACACCCTATTGACTCGTTGCCTAGTCGCCGAGCTTGCCACCACTATAACCTCTCGATAATACAATCTAGCAGGAGTAGGGGGTTTTACCCTCCAGGGGGCAAACCTGGATAAAACCTCGTGTCTCCGCCCTATTCTCGCACCGCAGATGGCTGGCCTCCCTTTCCCCCGTTCTACTACTCGCTGCCAGTCACAGCATCTGCCATGGCCATTCCCACGACAGTGGCACCCACCATGGGGCCTGGTTGGTAAGGCCTGAGTTCTGCGGTGAGACCCTACTTGCCAATCAACCGGTCGATCGCCACCGGCCGCATGATCGTGTGCGGCGAGATCCTTCAGATCTTCCCCAGCAGCTACATCCTAGCGTCATGCCCGGTCATGCATAGCGTCATCATGCCAGTCGGCACCATCAACCTCTTCGTTGGCTTCACGGACGTCATCATCTCGGAAGACTCGGCGCTCATCGGCGAGTCGCCGCCAAGCGATCGGCTCTCTGAGAGTCAGGTCTGCACGATCCACCACCTCGCCTCCGAGTACAACTCTTCCAACAACGCCGTGGCCTAACCCGATGCGGTCGCGGACGATGCGGCCCTCCACGCTGACGCCGACTCGGTGACCCTAGCCTCGGTCGCCGGATCTATCATCGTCGCGTCACCAAAAGGCTCCATCACGCGAGTCTCCAATGTTGGAGATTTCGAGGATCCTTCCATCCCCGGGATATTCGACTCCGACTCTGGGTCGGAGAATTCTGGCGACCTCCATGCCGGATCCGGTCGCTTCATCGCGACCTACATGGCGAGCGGCACGAGCGCCCCACCAGACCCCTTCTCCACGCTGATCCCGCCGACCGCGACAGCGACAGAGGTCGAGGAAGCCCGCCTGCGCCTGGAGGATACGGTGCGCAAGGAGCAAGCCGAGCACGATTTTTTTGCCTCGAGCAGGCAACGGCGCAGGAGCTATCGCTCTACCACCAGCGCTGCATCAGGACGCGCCTGAACCCTACTGTTTAGGGTCGCGCCCTGAACTTTGACGAAGACAACGATCCCGCTCGTGTGGCCGAGCGCGTGTCTGCGAGAATGCACCACCAGGCTTCAGCGCCCGCCCGACACCAGGAGCGCCAGCAAGCAGAGCTCCACCACCTCCACCCGGCCGCACGCCTCCTCCCAACCAGCCGAGAGTCCTAATCTCTCCGCAAGAGCGGGACACGAACGACCTCCCTCTGTACTCCACCCCGATGGACAACGACATCGCAGGACATGCAACAGTCACCAACCTCAACGTCACAGGGTGTAACACCCTCAGAATCGGCCCTATGCAAGTTTCAGCGCTTCCCGCCAAACCCGCATAGAAACGATTCAAAGGTGCCCACCAGGCACTTGCGTGCGGGTGGAAAACGAAGTAATATCATTACACAATAGTCCTCGATGGAACCCACAAAACATATATATACAACAGCGACTCAAAGAGTCAAGAATACAGATATACAATACAAAGATCCAAATCACCTTTAAAACGATACATCGTCCGAGTACGGACAAGATGCAAATTGAGCTAAGAGCCCTGAAGAATAACCAATGGCGTCCATAACCCTGCCCAGGCCAAGCCGGAAGGGTAACCCTGCTAACGACGTCGATCTCAAAACCTGCTTAAACAAAAAAGGGGTGCCGACAAAGGGCAAAGGAAAAAGAGAGCGGTCAGTACTGAGGCCAGTACACGGAGAGACTAGAATTCGGCGGTCCTCGCCTACATAGGTATGGTGGACTGAGCGGCAGCGCGGCATGCACTAAACAACCTATAAAGACTCGAGATAACTGTCGGCTATCAGAGAGGGATAAGAAAGACATATTCGGAACCATCCTGATACTACCACCAAACATACCCATCCTGGTATTTCCCCCTTGAGACCAAACGAGGAAGTCAACCAAGGAACTCACACAGTTGGCAGTTTTATTCATTCAGTTATCGTTGCAGCAATTACTAGTCAGGTATAGATAATCATCCTGATATAATAAGCAGTGGGCAATTTTAGTTAACCATTCCGTTGTAGTTGCAACACTTACTAGTCAGATACAATTAGCATGAGATATCCCAAACCCAGCAGTTGTTGGTACTTTTATTTAGCCATTCCGTTGCAGTGAAGCTGATTACTAGTCATATCGGATACCAGTCAAATTATAACAGTAAACTTTAGTTATAGTTGTCTATGATCGAGAACTGTGCTCCAAGTCGTCCATAACCGCGGACACGGCTTTTCGAAAAGATTTAACCCTGCAGGGGTGCACCAAAGTATCCACACGCACTTCGACCCTTTTTGCCAGATCAGTTAACATACACCCATCGGTATGTCGGCGGGGCCTAAGTCATGACGTTTCCCAGACCCAAAGCAAGTACATGGGGGCCACCCCACTAAGCTACCCGCAACGAAGTCGGCCGGTCTCCGAGACGGACTCAGGGTTTGCGTCAATGGCTGTAAACGACAGGGAACCCGAAAGTGTGACTGGGCTTGTCGATACCGCGAAAACACTCCGCTTCCCTAAACAGTACAGGTGCATTCCTCGCACAATTTTAAATTAAGCAGTAAAGCATGGCATAAGTACAGAATAGTAATAAAGCCCCAAACTACTTGTGGCCCCCAGTACAGTACTTGGAATCAGGTACTAAATCGATGGGGGTGCCCATACACCCCACCTGTGGTTAGCGCGCTCGATCTCGGAACAGGTGTCAAGAACTCGGGGTCCTACAGGACACAAGTGGACGGTTAACAACCAAATAACATCTATTGCCCACCTGTGCCTCTGCATTTACCTACTTCAATTTTAGTTAATAAACAATAATTAAAGCCATGATCATCTCCAACATTAAACATGCGGCATAACTTCAACAACTGTGGTACTTGGCGACACGCAACAGCACTTGAGCAAGCGACTACGACGCGCAAGTCCAACTATCTACCAAAACAACAGGTAATAGGATGTGTCCAAGGCAATATAAGGCTGCAAGGGATATCACGGGTACGAAAACTAGAGCATCGCAACACAGATAGCAATAGATCAACAGGAGGGAATAAATACTATAAAAGCAAAATAGGTAGAAGGGGAAGGGATGCTCGCCTGAAAACATTGCCGAAGGTTCATCCGAAGATCGGGTCGACACTCGCATCAACTCATCGGCCTAATCCGCGAAGAAGCAAAACACTAAAAGAAACACCGGATGCACTATTTAATTATACGGTAGAAATTCGGGCATGATGCATGTATGATGTATGACATGGCAAAGGTGCAATGCAATTAGATCATATTAAGCGGAACCGGGGTCCCGACATTTAATTAAACGGTTCAAGTTATTTATCTACCCCGCAAATTAAATGTTGGATTAGCAAGACAAAACATGGCTTCGGTTCGCTATGCCAATTTAAATGGAGTCCGGAATAAGACAAAGATATCCCGCATATCGACTCCATATACAATTATGAGATGAATTGGCATAATGCCCCCAAACCACAGACAAGTATGCATGCATGATCAATTTAACATGCATCGGTTGATAATGTCATATTATAAAAATAATGGGGTCTCGGATAGGGAATCACTTTAGGGTTCGGCGAACTTGGGCTCCGAGGGGTTCGGGGTCGAGTCTCAGGGTTCGACGGGAGAATGGCTCGACGAGATCGGTCTCGGACAACGGAAGTCGATCTTGTCACATCCGAGAAGAAGGACTTGGTTGGCGTCGGGGCGCATCGGATTCGTCCTGGTCGGTGTCGATCTTGTCATTGCGAAGATCTTGTCGGGTCCGCGCCATCGAGTCGGTCTTGGCATTCGGGAAGAAGAACTTGGCGTGCGACGTCGTTGGCATCGGTGCGGGAAGGAGGTCTTGTCGTTCCGTGTCGGTGATCTTGGCGTCCGGGTTCTCGACGTCGGTAGATCTTGGCGGTCTTCGGGTTCGGGCCTTGGCGTCCTAGAGGAAGGAGGTCTTCACAGGCGGCGGGGACGCGTGCAGGCAGGGAACAGGGCAGGGTCACCCGAGACAGGGCGCACGCGCGTGGTCGTCTAGGACGCGGTGACGGGCCCTGCGAGCCTGCAGCCGGGGATGCGGGCGGCAGGAGGGCTCGACGAGGAAGGGCTTGTGCGGGCGGAGGTCGAGGAGGCAGAGGAGGTCACGTGGCCCGCGGAGAACCGGCGATGCGGAGGCTGGCGGCGGAGCTACTCGGCGTGGTGGCCGCTCGTCTCCGATGAGGTCGAGGCGGGGTAGCAGGAGAGGCGACAACGACGAGGCGCTGTCGACAGGGGGGGCGACGGAGGAGGCCGACGCGAGCGGCGCTCGGGAGTCGAGGACGAGCGGACCCGCGAGGCAGCGACCATGATGAGCTTGGGTGAGATGCGGGCGAGAAGATGAGGCCGGCGGCGAACGCGGCTCGGCTCGGGCGGCCGTAGAGGGGGCACCGATGGCGGCGGACGGAGGACGGGGTGGAGGCGGCCGGCGAAGGGGCCGATGGTGGCGGAGCTTGGCGACCTCGGGGAGCGGGGCCTAGGGACGCGGCGAGCGGCGACGGGGAGGGCGCGCCGGCGGCGGGGTCACGCGGCCGTGGAGGCAGAGCTCGGTGAGAGGGGCGGGGAGGATGCGAGCAAGCAGCAGCGGCGGCGGAGGGTGCCGACGCGGGGGAGAGAGAGAGGGGTGCGACGCGGGGGGGGGGGGGGGGGGGGGGGGAGAGAGGGACGGGGCAGGGGAGAAGAGAGCCAGGGGAGAGAGCGGGGTCGGGGTGGGGCCAGGGGAGCGTGCGGCCTGTCCATCGCTGGCCAGGAGAGCGGGGCGAGCGGCCCGAGGTGGTCGGGGTGGGGGCGCGCGGCTGGCCAGGTGGTGTTGGTTGATTGGGTGGAGAGAGGGCCAGGCTGATGTGGCGCAAAGGGATAGGTTGGGGTGAGGTGGAGGGGGGCTGGGTAGATTAGGTTGGGGTAGGAAAAGGGTTTAGGTAGACCGGTTTTTGTACTGGGGTGGCCGACTGGGTCGGATCGGCCCGGTATGGCTGCCCCTAAAAATAAAATAAATATTTTAATATTTAAAATGGGGCTTTTGAAAACCGTTGGTAGACAAAGCAAAATATTCCGGAGACCCGGGTTTTGTGTTTGAATAAAGACGGGGCGTTCAGAAGACAAAAATAGATTTTTCGAAGATAGTTTTATGCAAACAAATGCAAGATGACATGACGATGCTTAAATGCAATGTGGCATGATGACATGAGCATGCGGTCATGATGATGCAATGCACAAAAATAACGCGATTTTCTAGTAGTGGTTTTGGCGGGGCGCCACAATTCGACACCACTAACAATGGATCTCGCCCTCGAGATCCGCCTCATGGTACCGGGAAGAAGGGCGGCGATCTGAATCTTCTCGCATCGTGTAGATCCTCGCGACACCACTAACAAGAGGTCGTTGTCCGTGATCGTCGAGAGAACACTCCGGGAACAAAAGGTCGAAGGTAGAGGTATCAACAAATAAAGCCACCTCTAGCTTCGATAGAAAGAAGGAACCGATGCATTCTCATCCACTTCAATGTACCAAAGCGAATAGAAGGGGTAGTCGGCATGGGGACCAATCCATCACGCACCCAAACTATTACTCTGCACAATCAGTAGAAAATCGTGCAACCATTCTCGGAATCAGACTGAAGATCTCGACAATCGAGGTTCAGAAACAAAGGAGTGATGCAGACTCTGCATTGGATCTAGCGTAGATGATGTCGTCGCGTCGGAAAACACCGGAAGGCACGAGAAGGAACAAAGATAAGTCCACCAGACGAAGGATTCCTCGGATAGCATGAAGACCAGATGTAGCAACACCGTTACCAAAGGAGGAAGCGAAACCCTGAAGGTACGATGGAACCCAACCACGAGAAATCCTGTACTCGAAGAGAGAGAAGAGAGCGGATTCAAAACACGCAGAAGTGAGAGGAGAGCAGCAGAGGGGTAAGGAGTAAAATCAGACCTAATCAGAACTATCCAACCGATTTTTCAAAAATAGTTTTGACACTCTACTTCGGCCGTTAGCTAGGTTATCCTACAGGCTGGACTTGTGGGGTATCGCAACTGCTGAGCTCTGATACCACTCTGTAACACCCTCAAATCGGCCCTATGCAAGTTTCAGCGCTTCCCGCCAAACCCGCATAGAAACGATTCAAAGGTGCCCACCAGGCACTTGCGTGCGGGTGGAAAACGAAGTAATATCATTACACAATAGTCCTCGATGGAACCCACAAAACATATATATACAACAGCGACTCAAAGAGTCAAGAATACAGATATACAATACAAAGATCCAAATCACCTTTAAAACGATACAGCGTCCGAGTACGGACAAGATGCAAATTGAGCTAAGAGCCCTGAAGAATAACCAATGGCGTCCATAACCCTGCCCAGGCCAAGCCGGAAGGGTAACCCTGCTAACGACGTCGATCTCAAAACCTGCTTAAACAAAAAAGGGGTGCCGACAAAGGGCAAAGGAAAAAGAGAGCGGTCAGTACTGAGGCCAGTACACGGCGAGACTAGAATTCGGCGGTCCTCGCCTACATAGGTATGGTGGACTGAGCGGCAGCGCGGCATGCACTAAACAACCTATAGAGACTCGAGATAACTGTCGGCTATCAGAGAGGGATAAGAAAGACCTATTCGGAACCATCCTGATACTACCACCAAACATACCCATCCTGGTATTTCCCCCTCGAGACCAAACGAGGAAGTCAACCGAGGAACTCACACAGTTGGCAGTTTTATTCATTCAGTTATCGTTGCAGCAATTACTAGTCAGGTATAGATAATCATCCTGATATAATAAGCAGTGGGCAATTTTAGTTAACCATTCCGTTGTAGTTGCAACACTTACTAGTCAGATACAATTAGCATGAGATATCCCACACCCAGCAGTTGTTGGTACTTTTATTTAGCCATTCCGTTGCAGTGAAGCTGATTACTAGTCATATCGGATACCAGTCAAATTATAACAGTAAACTTTAGTTATAGTTGTCTATGATCGAGAACTGTGCTCCAAGTCGTCCATAACCGCGGACACGGCTTTTCGAAAAGATTTAACCCTGCAGGGGTGCACCAAAGTATCCACACGCACTTCGACCCTTTTTGCCAGATCAGTTAACATACACCCATCGGTATGTCGGCGGGGCCTAAGTCATGACGTTTCCCAGACCCAAAGCAAGTACATGGGGGCCACCCCACTAAGCTACCCGCAACGAAGTCGGCCGGTCTCCGAGACGGACTCAGGGTTTGCGTCAATGGCTGTAAACGACAGGGAACCCGAAAGTGTGACTGGGCTTGTCGATACCGCGAAAACACTCCGCTTCCCTAAACAGTACAGGTGCATTCCTCGCACAATTTTAAATTAAGCAGTAAAGCATGGCATAAGTACAGAATAGTAATAAAGCCCCAAACTACTTGTGGCCCCCAGTACAGTACTTGGAATCAGGTACTAAATCGATGGGGGTGCCCATACACCCCACCTGTGGTTAGCGCGCTCGATCTCGGAACAGGTGTCAAGAACTCGGGGTCCTACGGGACACAAGTGGACGGTTAACAACCAAATAACATCTATTGCCCACCTGTGCCTCTGCATTTACCTACTTCAATTTTAGTTAATAAACAATAATTAAAGCCATGATCATCTCCAACATTAAACATGCGGCATAACTTCAACAACTGTGGTACTTGGCGACACGCAACAGCACTTGAGCAAGCGACTACGACGCGCAAGTCCAACTATCTACCAAAACAACAGGTAATAGGATGTGTCCAAGGCAATATAAGGCTGCAAGGGATATCACGGGTACGAAAACTAGAGCATCGCAACACAGATAGCAATAGATCAACAGGAGGGAATAAATACTATAAAAGCAAAATAGGTAGAAGGGGAAGGGATGCTCGCCTGAAAACATTGCCGAAGGTTCATCCGAAGATCGGGTCGACACTCGCATCAACTCATCGGCCTAATCCGCGAAGAAGCAAAACACTAAAAGAAACACCGGATGCACTATTTAATTCTACGGTAGGAATTCGGGCATGATGCATGTATGATGTATGACATGGCAAAGGTGCAATGCAATTAGATCATATTAAGCGGAACCGGGGGTCCCGACATTTAATTAAACGGTTCAAGTTATTTATCTACCCCGCAAATTAAATGTTGGATTAGCAAGACAAAACATGGCTTCGGTTCGCTATGCCAATTTAAATGGAGTCCGGAATAAGACAAAGATATCCCGCATATCGACTCCATATACAATTATGAGATGAATTGGCATAATGCCCCCAAACCACAGACAAGTATGCATGCATGATCAATTTAACATGCATCGGTTGATAATGTCATATTATAAAAATAATGGGGTCTCGGATAGGGAATCACTTTAGGGTTCGGCGAACTTGGGCTCCGAGGGGTTCGGGGTCGAGTCTCAGGGTTCGACGGGAGAATGGCTCGACGAGATCGGTCTCGGACAACGGAAGTCGATCTTGTCGCATCCGAGAAGAAGGACTTGGTTGGCGTCGGGGCGCATCGGATTCGTCCTGGTCGGTGTCGATCTTGTCATTGCGAAGATCTTGTCGGGTCCGCGCCATCGAGTCGGTCTTGGCATTCGGGAAGAAGAACTTGGCGTGCGACGTCGTCGGCATCGGTGCGGGAAGG
This sequence comes from Avena sativa, assembly GCA_916181665.1. NCBI lineage: Eukaryota > Viridiplantae > Streptophyta > Magnoliopsida > Poales > Poaceae > Avena > Avena sativa. Next base: position 113,757,515 of record OV702283.1, read on the forward strand.
AGGTCTTGTCGTTCCGTGTCGGTGATCTTGGCGTCCGGGTTCTCGACGTCGGTAGATCTTGGCGGTCTTCAGGTTCGGGCCTTGGCGTCCTAGAGGAAGGAGGTCTTCACAGGCGGCGGGGACGCGTGCAGGCAGGGAACAGGGCAGGGTCACCCGAGACAGGGCGCACGCGCGTGGTCGTCTAGGACGCGGTGACGGGCCCTGCGAGCCTGCAGCCGGGGATGCGGGCGGCAGGAGGGCTCGACGAGGAAGGGCTTGTGCGGGCGGAGGTCGAGGAGGCAGAGGAGGTCACGTGGCCCGCGGAGCACCGGCGATGCGGAGGCCGGCGGCGGAGCTACTCGGCGTGGTGGCCGCTCGTCTCCGATGAGGTCGAGGCGGGGTAGCAGGAGAGGCGACAACGACGAGGCGCTGTCGACAGGGGGGGCGACGAAGGAGGCCGACGCGAGCGGCGCTCGGGAGTCGAGGACGAGCGGACCCGCGAGGCAGCGACCATGATGAGCTTGGGTGAGATGCGGGCGAGAAGATGAGGCCGGCGGCGAACGCGGCTCGGCTCGGGCGGCCGTAGAGGGGGCACCGATGGCGGCGGACGGAGGACGGGGTGGAGGCGGCCGGCGAAGGGGCCGATGGTGGCGGAGCTTGGCGACCTCGGGGAGCGGGGCCTAGGGACGCGGCGAGCGGCGACGGGGAGGGCGCGCCGGCGGCGGGGTCACGCGGCCGTGGAGGCAGAGCTCGGTGAGAGGGGCGGGGAGGATGCGAGCAAGCAGCAGCGGCGGCGGAGGGTGCCGACGCGGGGGAGAGAGAGAGGGGTGCGACGCGGGGGGAAGAGAGAGAGGGACGGGGCAGGGGAGAAGAGAGCCAGGGGAGAGAGCGGGGTCGGGGTGGGGCCAGGGGAGCGTGCGGCCTGTCCATCGCTGGCCAGGAGAGCGGGGCGAGCGGCCCGAGGTGGTCGGGGTGGGGGCGCGCGGCTGGCCAGGTGGTGTTGGTTGATGTGGCGCAAAGGGATGGGTTGGGGTGAGGTGGAGGGGGGCTGGGTAGATTAGGTTGGGGTAGGAAAAGGGTTTAGGTAGACCGGTTTTTGTACTGGGGTGGCCGACTGGGTCGGATCGGCCCGGTACGGCTGCCCCTAAAAATAAAATAAATATTTTAATATTTAAAATGGGGCTTTTGAAAACCGTTGGTAGACAAAGCAAAATATTCCGGAGACCCGGGTTTTGTGTTTGAATAAAGACGGGGCGTTCAGAAGACAAAAATAGATTTTTCGAAGATAGTTTTATGCAAACAAATGCAAGATGACATGACGATGCTCTAATGCAATGTGGCATGATGACATGAGCATGCGGTCATGATGATGCAATGCATAAAAATAACGCGATTTTCTAGTAGTGGTTTTGGCGGGGCGCCACACAGGGGAAGGCACATTGCAAATCAAGTACGCCTAGGCCCTACTCGCCAAGGTCGTCGAGCAGCAAGTCGCAGGAGCCGACTCGCGGGGACGAATGTACTCCTGCTCCTCCGGAAGTAGGGCAGCTCGAGCTGCCGCCCATCGATGGAGAACATCCTCAATTGCCCACCACCCAAGCCCCTGCAGCACTAACCATGGGTCGTGCACCCAGCGCTCTCCACCAACGACCCGCGAGTGCTCAACAATACAGTCGCCGCCAATGGGCAGCCGGTTGACACGTGGACCCACATCATCAACAATCAGAGCTGGCACGCACGCCAGCCCAACGACCTGAGGCACACCCTCACCAACCGCAACGACGGCGAGCCAAGAGGCTCCCTCAGTCGAGTCGGCCCCCAGTGCTTCAGAACGATGATCCGAGGTGAGAAATACTCAGCGAACTTCAAAGCATCGAAGGAGATCGAAAAGTACGATCCTATGTACGATCCGGCCGTGTGGTTGGACACATACCTCATGGCGATGGGAATCGCCGGCCACACCGACCTCCTCGCCGCTCGCTACCTCCCCCTGATGATGGAGGGAGTGAAGGGAATATGCCCTGAGAGGAATTAATAAAGTGTTTATTATGTGTATTCCAAGTATATGATAGATGTTTATTTTGCATGCTATAATTGTATTAATACGGAAACGTTAATACATGTGTGTTTAATAAACAAACAGAAAGTTCCTAGTTATGCCTCTCTCATAAACTAGCTCGTTGATTAACAAGATGATCAAGGTTTCCTGATCATGGACATTGGATGTTGTTAATAACGGGATCACAACATTAGTGTAATGGTGTGATGAACATTCATCCGAAGTATAGCATTACGATCAAAGTCATTGAGTTTATATTGCTATAACAACTTACGAAGTGATCCTAATCCTTAGACCATGAGATCATGTCAATCACTAACACCGGAAGAGTTTCTTGATAACATCAAACGTCACACCGTAACAAGGTGATTATAAAGATGGATTCAGAACTAATAAAGTGTTATGTTGAGGCTCATGGATCGAGAGTGGAATTTGTTCATCCCGATGACGGATAGATATACTCTAGGCCCTCTCGGTGATATCACATTGATTAGCTTGCAAGCAAGTGATTTGATCACTAGAATGTTATATCACAGGAACGAGAAAAGAGTGCATGTCGGTAACGAGATCAAACTAGGTATGGAGATACCGATGATCGAATCTCGGACATGTAATATATCGTGAAACAAAGGGATTAAGATACTAGCGTAAAAGGTTCCGACGATCACAAGAAAGTCATCGTTGAATGTGTGGGAGTCAGTATGGGTCTCCAGATCCCGCTTCTGATTATTGATCCGAGAGGGGTCTCGATCATGTCCTCATTATTCACGAACCGTAGGGTGACACACTTAAGAGACACCGACATCCAATTGGAGCAAATGTTTCATGCCGAAAGAATGAACAAGCGCAGGAATTTATTTCACTAGATACCGAAACAGGTTTTCGGGTGAAATTGCATAAAGTGGTTATGCATGTGAAATAGAATTCTAGCAAGGGGTTATTTGTGAATGTTTGTCATTAAAGTAATTGACAAAATTCTGAATAAAATAAAAGAGTTTTATTTAATGAGAGTTTGCATTAAATTTGGTGGAAATTTAATGGGAATTTGAGTGGACTTTTGAGTGGAGGGATTTTAAAGGGCATTTTGTGAGTGGAGTGTCCACCCACATGAATGAAGGAGGGGAGGGGGCAGCCCCCATGGCCGGCGGCCACCCCCTTGGGTGCCCCCCTCCTCCTATAAAAGGAGCCCCCCTCCTCACTTGTCTCACACACCTCCTCGTGAAGGATCTCTCTCCCCCTCTAGAATTTATCCCCCATGGTCTCGGACTAGCGAGATACATGTTCTTGGTGGCTATTCGGCAAGAAAGAGTTGTGCTTCTGCTGCATCGCTGGAGCGAGGAGGCGGAGGTTTCTCGGTGCCTCGAACGTGTGTGCGAGCACGGATGCGCTGCTGATTTGCGGCGCTAGGACTTCCTCTCGATCTTGAGATTGGCAAGAGATCGTCTACATCAACCACGAGTTGAACTCGTTAAGCTTTGTCGGTCTTCAAGGGTATGTTCTCTACGGATATACATCCGTCCGTTGTTTGTATCTAGTAGATAGATCTTGGTATATAGTTCACATCGTAGGAAAATTTTTATTTTCTATGCTGCGAACCCTACAGTGGTATCAGAGCCGGATCTATGCGTAGATACTTTACACGGGTAGTACACATATGAGTATGTGGGCGATGATGATCATGTTGTTGATCCTTTGTTGTAATTTTGGATATTGGTGGCATAGTGGGATGAAGCGGCCCGGACAAACTTTACATGTCCTCGCACATGAGACCTGTTCCACGCTTGACATGCAACTAGTTTGCATAAGTGGCTAGCGGGTGTCTGTCTCTCCTACTATAGTCAATATCTATTTTGCAAGAGAGTTGTCAACAATTTGATTATCCTCGTTGTGGTTCATGTTCGTAGGTAAGAACGGTTCTATCTCGAAAGCCCTAAGCCACATAAAACTTGCAATGGATAAATTAGAGGCGTCTAGTTTAGATTGTTGCTGGGCTAGTGTTATGATATGGTAGTGTTGTAAGTAGAAGTATGAGATGATACTCTTACAACACACATAGCGTGTAAAATCCATAGACCTTGGATTTACACATATAGGTATGATAGTGATCATACCACGATGCACATGATAGAGATCATCTGCGGGAACCATATCATTTCACTAATAAACATATGATGTTTGATAGCATCTTATATTGCTTGTTTAGCGCTTTGTTAGCATAATAAGGTGATCCCTCATTTAAGTATCAAGATAAGAATGTGTTCTTCCTTTAGTATGCACCGATTATGTTTTCGTCGCTCCAAGACATCACGTGATGATCGGGTGTTCTTGGATCCACGACCATATTTCGGGTGTAAAACAGTTACACACGCGAATACTAAGGTTCTAACTTGGCGAGCCTAGCATGTACAGACATGGCCTCGGAACACGGACCGAAAGGTTAAGCATGAGTAATATAGTTGATATGATGCCCATTTGATGCTCGCCTTTGAAGCTATACCGACTCACGTGATGATCGGACTTGTTGTAGTGGATTTGGTTCATGTAATCACCAAAAAGGCACGAGGGATGTCGTTTTTGAGTGGGAGTTCATTCGTAATATAGATTAGTTGAACTCAATCTATCATACACTTAGTCTAAACTTTACAAATTCTGTTGTAGATGGCACCACCTGCTTTTAATTTCAATGTGTTCATGGAGAAAGAGAAACTAGCAACGAACGGTAGCAACTTTACCGAATGGGCCATGAATTTGAGGATTCTCCTCTCTGCTGCACAAAAGCAATATGTGCTAGAAGCTCCATTAGGCCCCCCACCTTTTGATGATGCCCCTGACGAGGAGAAGAATGTCTATCAGACTCGTCAGGAGGACCACAACTTAGTTCATTGCGGCATATTGTATGGGCTAGAGCCGGAACTTCGAAAGCGTTTCGAAAACGGCAATGCATTTGATACAATGGGTGAGTTGAAAATGATTTTCGACACACATGCTGCTGTAGAGAGCTACAACGCTTCAGAAAAGTTCTTTAGCTGCATGATGGAAGAGCACATCTCCGTTAGTGAGCATGTACTCAAGATGTCGGGTTACGCCGATAAGCTTGTGTCCTTGGGAATATCGATTCCCATTGACTTAGGCATCCATCGTGTTCTGCAGTCTCTGCCACCTAGCTATAAGAGCTTCGTGATGAACTATAATATGCAAGGCATGAAGAAGTCTCTCCCCGAGCTTCTGTCAATGCTTAAAACTGCAGAAGTGGAGATCAAAAAGGAACATCAAGTGTTGATGATCAGTAGGAACACTGGTTTCAAGAAAGACAAGAAGGGAAAACGGAAGGGAAGTAAGGGCGGCAAGACGGTTGCCGCGCCTGAAAAGGAACCCCGAGTTGGACCTAAGTCTAATTCCGAGTGCTACTATTGTAAGGGGACTGGCCACTGGAAGCGCAACTGCCCCAAGTATCTGGCAGACAAGAAGGCAAACAAAGGTATATATGATATACATGTTATTGATGTGTACTTGACTAGTGCTCGCAGTAGCACCTGGGTATTTGATACCGGTTCAGTTGCTAATATTTGTAACTCGAATCAGGGGCTGCGGAACAAGCGACCGCTAGCAAGGGGTGAGGTCAAGATGTGTGTCGGCAATGGATCAAGCGTTGATGTGATCACCGTCGGAACGTTGCCTCTCCACTTGCCGTCGGGATTAGTTATAAACTTGAATAAATGTTATCTGGTGCCTGCACTGAGCATGAACATTGTATCTGGATCGTGTTTGATGCGAAGTGGTTATTCATTTAAATCCGAGAACAATGGTTGTTCCATTTATATGAATGAAATCTTTTATGGTCATGCACCGATGATGAATGGTTTATTTCTATTATATCTCGATGATAATGTTACACATATTCATAATGTTGATGCTAAAAGGATTAAACTTAATGATGATATATCCGCATATATGTGGCACTGCCGTCTAGGTCATATTGGCGTTAAACGCATGAAGAATCTCCATTCGGATGGACTTTTGGAATCACTTGATTATGAATCATTTGATACATGTGAGCCATGCCTTATGGGCAAGATGACTAGAACGCCGTTTTCCGGTTCAATGGAACGGGCGACAGATTTATTGGAAATCATACATTCTGATGTATGTGGTCCAATGAGTGTGTCGGCGCGAGGTGGATATCGTTATTTTGTTACTTTCACGGATGATTTGAGTAGATACGGTTATATCTACTTGATGAAACACAAGTCTGAAACCTTTGAAAAGTTCAAGGAATTTCAGAATGAAGTGGAAAATCATCGTAATAGAAAGATCAAATTTCTACGGTCCGACCGTGGAGGTGAGTATCTAAGTTACGAGTTTAGCACTCTAATGAAAGAGTGTGGAATTGTTTCACAACTCACAACTGCCGGAACACCACAGCGAAATGGTGTGTCGGAACGTCGTAATCGTACTTTATTAGATATGGTTCGATCTATGATTTCTCTAACGGACTTGCCGTTGTCATTTTGGGGTTATGCACTAGAAACTGCTGCATTCACTTTAAATCGGGCACCATCTAAATCCGTTGAAAAGACACCGTATGAATTGTGGTTTGGAAACAAACCTAAGCTGTCATTTCTTAAAGTTTGGGGATGCGATGTTTATGTGAAGAAACTTCAACCGGATAAACTCGAACCCAAAGCCGAAAAATGCATCTTCATAGGATACCCTAAAGAAACTATTGGGTATTCCTTCTATCACAGATCCGAGGGCAAGGTTTTTGTTGCCAAGAATGGATCCTTTCTAGAGAAAGAGTTTCTCGCGAAAGGTGTGAGTAGTCGGAAGGTAGAACTCGAAGAGGTTGTGGAACCTTCTCTTCAAAGTATGGCGAGTAGCGCAGCGCCGGAAGTTGTTCCGGAGTTGGCTCCACCTGTTGAAGAGGGAACTAATGATAATGATCATGAAACTCCGACAGAGAGTACTACCGAACCTCGCAGGTCAAACAGGACGTGTGCAACTCCCGAGCTGTACGGAAATCCTGTCATGAATTTCATGGTTGATGAAAATGATGACCCTGCGACGTATGAAGAAGCGATGATGAGGCCGGATTCCAACAAATGGTTAGAAGCCATGAAATCCGAGATGGAATCCATGTATGAAAATCAAGTTTGGAACTTGGTGGAATTACCTCACGACCGAAAGGCCGTGGAGAACAAATGGATTTTCAAAAGGAAAACTGATGCTGATGGTAATGTGACCGTCTATAAAGCTCGACTTGTCGCAAAGGGGTTTCGACAAATTCAAGGAGTTGACTACGATGAGACTTTCTCTCCCGTAGAGATGCTAAAGTCAGTTAGGATTATGTTAGCAATTGCTGCATATTTCGATTATGAGATATGGCAGATGGATGTCAAAACCGCGTTTCTCAATGGTAATATTGAAGAAGAGTTGTATATGATACAACCAAAGGGTTTTGTCGATCCTAAGGATGCTAACAAGGTGTGCAAGCTTCAGCGATCCATCTATGGATTGAAGCAAGCATCACGAAGTTGGAATCTCCGCTTTGATGAGGTGATCAAAGAGTTTGGATTTGTCCAAACTTATGGAGAAGCTTGTATTTACAAGAAAGTGAGTGGGAGCAATGTGGCATTTCTGATATTATATGTGGATGACATATTATTGATCGGAAATGATATAGATCTTTTAAACAGTGTTAAAAGTTATCTAAACAGCAAATTTTCAATGAAGGACCTAGGTGAAGCGTCATACATATTAGGCATAAAGATCTATAGAGATATATCTAGGCGCCTAATAGGGCTATCGCAAAGTACATACCTTGATAAGATTTTAAAGAAGTTTAAAATGGACGGAAGTAAGAAGGGGTTCTTATCTATGTTGCAAGGCAAGACATTGAGTAAGACTCAAAGTCTGGCTTCGGCGGAAGAAAGAGAGATAATGGACAAAGTCCCCTATGCTTCAGCCATAGGCTCTATAATGTACGCCATGCTATGTACAAGACCGGATGTGGCACATGCTATTAGTTTGACTAGTAGGTACCAATCGGATCCAGGTTCGGAACACTGGATAGCGGTCAAGAATATCCTTAAGTACTTACGAAGAACTAAGGATATGTTTCTTGTATACGGAGGTGAAGAAGAGCTCGTCGCTAAGTGTTATGTCGACGCTAGCTTTGACACCGATCCGGATGACTCTAAGTCTCAATCCGGATACGTATTTCTCATGAATGGCGGAGCGGTTAGTTGGAGGAGCTCCAAACAACCTGTGGTAGCGGGATCAACAACGGAGGCCGAATATGTTGCTGCTTCAGAAGCGGCTCAGGAAGCAGTTTGGATGAAGGAGTTCATATCCGAACTAGGAGTGGTGGCAAACGCGTTGGACCCAATGGTGATCTATTGTGACAACAATGGTGCCATTGCCAATGCCAAAGAGCCAAGGTCTCACAAGCATTCCAAGCATATTAAGCGCCGGTTTCACTCCATCCGCGAGCATGTCAAGGATGGAGATATAAAGATTTGTAAAGTACATACGGATCTCAATGTAGCAGATCCGTTGACTAAAACTCTCCCTAGAGCAAAACATGATCAACACCAGAACTCAATGGGTGTTAGATTTATCACTATGTAACTAGATTATTGTCTCTAGTGCAAGTGGGAGACTGAAGGGAATATGCCCTGAGAGGCAATAATAAAGTGTTTATTATGTGTATTCCAAGTATATGATAGATGTTTATTTTGCATGCTATAATTGTATTAATACGGAAACGTTAATACATGTGTGTTTAATAAACAAACAGAAAGTTCCTAGTTATGCCTCTCTCATAAACTAGCTCGTTGATTAACAAGATGATCAAGGTTTCCTGATCATGGACATTGGATGTTGTTAATAACGGGATCACAACATTAGTGTAATGGTGTGATGAACATTCATCCTAAGTATAGCATTACGATCAAAGTCATTGAGTTTATATTGCTATAACAACTTACGAAGTGATCCTAATCCTTAGACCATGAGATCATGTCAATCACTAACACCGGAAGAGTTTCTTGATAACATCAAACGTCACACCGTAACAGGGTGATTATAAAGATGGATTCAGAACTAATAAAGTGTTATGTTGAGGCTCATGGATCGAGAGTGGAATTTGTTCATCCCGATGACGGATAGATATACTCTGGGCCCTCTCGGTGATATCACATTAATTAGCTTGCAAGCAAGTGATTTGATCACTAGAATGTTATATCACAGGAATGAGAAAAGAGTGCATGTCGGTAACGAGATCAAACTAGGTATGGAGATACCGATGATCGAATCTCGGACATGTAATATATCGTGAAACAAAGGGATTAAGATACTAGCGTAAAAGGTTCCGACGATCACAAGAAAGTCATCGTTGAATGTGTGGGAGTCAGTATGGGTCTCCAGATCCCGCTTCTGATTATTGATCCGAGAGGGGTCTCGATCATGTCCGCATTATTCACGAACCGTAGGGTGACACACTTAAGAGACACCGGCATCCAATTGGAGCAAATGTTTCATGCCGAAAGAATGAACAAGCGTAGGAATTTATTTCACTAGATACCGAAACAGGTTTTCTGGTGAAATTGCATAAAGTGGTTATGCATGTGAAATAGAATTCTAGCAAGGGGTTATTTGTGGATGTTTGTCATTAAAGTAATTGACAAAATTCTGAATAAAATAAAAGAGTTTTATTTAATGAGAGTTTGCATTAAATTTGGTGGAAATTTAATGGGAATTTGAGTGGACTTTTGAGTGGAGGGATTTTAAAGGGCATTTTGTGAGTGGAGTGTCCACCCACATGAATGAAGGAGGGGAGGGGGCAGCCCCCATGGCCGGCGGACACCCCCTTGGGTGCCCCCCTCCTCCTATAAAAGGAGCCCCCCTCCTCACTTGTCTCACACACCTCCTCGTGAAGGATCTCTCTCCCCCTCTAGAATTTATCCCCCATGGTCTCGGACTAGCGAGATACATGTTCCCGGTGGCTATTCGGCAAGAAAGAGTTGTGCTTCCGCTACATCGCTGGAGTGAGGAGGCGGAGGTTGCTCGGTGCCTCGAACGTGTGTGCGAGCACGGATGCGCTGCTGATTTGCGGCGCTAGGACTTCCTCTCGATCTTGAGATCGGCAAGAGATCGTCTACATCAACCACGAGTTGAACTCGTTAAGCTTTGTCGGTCTTCAAGGGTATGTTCTCTACGGATATACATCCGCCCGTTGTTTGTATCTAGTAGATAGATCTTGGTATATAGTTCACATCGTAGGAAAATTTTTGTTTTCTATGCTGCGAACCCTACAGGGAGTGACTTGGCAGTGGATCAACACCCTCCCCCCAGATTGCATCGAATCCTGGGAGGAGATGCGTGAGGCCTTTGTCAGGCACTTCGAGGGCTCCTACACCCACGCCACCACCATCAAGGACCTAGAGCGATCCGTCCAAGGACCCTGCGAGTCGACCAGCCACTGGGTCCAACGGTGGCAGGACCTGTGGATCAACGCCGCCAGCATCCACCCAAACACGGTGATCCACTACTTCAAGAACTCATGCCGGTTTGAGATGTTGGTCGCCAAGATCAAGAGGGTGTACAAGACACTAGAGAACATCCCCAACCTCATCGAGATCGCCAAGCGATATGCAGACTAAGATCCGAACCAAGAAACCGACGACGAGTCGGGTGGAAATCGCCGCCCAAGCGGCCACGACAACGGTAGGAAGCGCAAGCTACGCTATAGCAACACTCACCTCACCGGCAAGCGCCACGGTGACGGGCGAGTCGACTTCGTCGCCAACACCAGTTACGTGCGACGTGACCCCAAGAGCTTCCGCTGAGACAGAGGACAACACCACGACAGTAGAAACTACCAGGCGAGGCCTAAATTTTACCCTGCAGCTCTCCTCAACCAACCATGTGTGTTCCACAGCAGGGAGGGGAAACCCGCGACACACACCATCACCAACTACCACTCTTTGAAGGAGATCGATAAGGCACGGCGAGCATGGGAGGAACCCAACAACAACCCACCAAACGGCGGGGCATTCGACAACGACATCGGCTCGCTACACACCTTCACCGGACTCGACACCAAGCGCGAGAAGAAGGTACTCGCCTGCGCCGTCGCTGTCAACACGGTGACCCAGGTCAACGTCCCTCGCTTCCTCAACTGGTCCGAGCAGCGCATCACATGGATCCACGAGGACCACTCGCCATGGATTGAGTACCCCGGGCGAGTCGCCCTGGTAGTCAAGCCCAAAGTGGGCGACTACTGGCTCCCCAAAACATTGATGGACGGCAGGAGATCCATCAATATCCTCTACCTGGACACATTCAGGAGACTGCAGATTCCGTAGTCGATGATCGAGTCGACCCTCACCACCTTACACGGCATCGTCCCCGGTCAGAAGGCATACCCGATCGGCAAGGTGACGCTGCCAGTCACCTTCGAAACACCAGCCAACTTCCACACCGAGCGGATCATCTTCGAGCAGGTGAACTTCAACAACCCCTACCACTGCGTCCTGGGGCGACAAGCATTCTCCAAATTCATGGCGGCACCGCACTATGCGTACAACATGATGAAGCTCCTAGGACCATGCGGCATCATCACCGTCCATGGAAACCCCGACATGGCTATTGAGTGCGAAGAAAAAGGCGCACAGCTCGTGGACACTGTCATCTCCGCGGAGACCAACCACGCAGAGGAGCTCGCCAGATACACGAGCGGGGTCAACAAATACGACCCCACAATCCTAAAGTAACCCAACGCGGAGAACGCCGAGTCGACAGCCTTCGAGGCCACCATGCACACCCGCACCATCGAGCTGGTCCCAGGCGACTCCAGCCAGACAGTCACCATCGGGGCGGGCATGAGCCCCGCATAGGAAAGCGCGCTCATCGATTTCCTCCGTGAGAATTGCTACATCTTCGCATGGAAGCCATCTGACATGCCAGGTGTCCCGAGGGAACTCGTCGAGCACAAACTCAACGCCGACCCCAAAGTGTGACCTGTTTAGCAGTCGCTGCATCCCTTCAATGAAGAGTGACGCTGAGCAATCGCCGAAGAAGTGCAGCGTCTACTCGCTGCAGGCTTCATCCAGCCAATCAAGTACTCCAAGTGGCTGGAAAACCCAGTCCTGGTCATGAAGAAGAACAAGACCTAGAGGATATGTATCGACTACACCAACCTCAACAGCGCCTGCCCAAAGGAGCAGTTCGCCCTCCCGCGCATCGACCAGATCATCAATTCGACTGCAGGCTCAGAGTTGTTGTGCTTCCTCGACGCGTACTCTAGTTACAACCATATCAAAATGGCGGTCGAGGATGAGGAGAAGACGGCGTTCATCATGCCATTCGGCGCCTACTGCTACACCGCCATGACATTCAGCCTCAAGAACACCGATGCAACTTACCAGTGGTGCATGCAGGAGTGCCTAGCGAGCCAAATTGGCTGCAACATCCACGTCTACATCGATGACGTGGTCGTCAAGTGAAATCGCCAGAGCGATGTACTTGCCGACCTGGCCGAAACCTTCGCAAACTTGCAGAGCTACAAGATCAAGCTCAACCTAGGAAAGTGCACCTTCGGCGTGCCCACCAGACAGCTCCTGGGGTATGTAGTCTCCAAGCGAGGCATCAAGGCGAACCCCACCAAGATTGACACAATCGCACGGCTCGGAAAACCCGAGTGCCTCTGCGACATCCAAAAGCTGGCCGGGCGAGTTGCGGCTCTCAGTCGCTTCATCCCCCGGCTAGGCGAGAAGGCAATGCCTCTCTATCGCCTGATGCGCAAGAACTCCATGTTCCAATGGGACAAGGAGGCGGACGACGCGCTCAACGCACTCAAAGAAGTGCTACTCGCTGCACCCCTACTCGCCACCCCCGTCGACAAGGAGCCGATTCTCGTCTATGTCGCGACATCCGAGCGAATCGTTAGTGCCGTCATGGTCGTCGAGCGACCAGAGGAGGGAAAGGAGCGCCCTGTACAGCGGCCAGTATACTACATCAACGAAGTCCTCACGGACTCATGATAGCGCTACCCGCAGTACCAGAAACTGGTGTACGCGGTCTTCCGAGCCCAGCGACGGCTACCGTACTACTTCCAGGAGCACCCAATCACGGTCGTCTCCTCCGCTCCATTGCAGGACATCATCCGCAACCGCGAGGCGATTGGGCGGGTCGCCAAGTGGGCCGTCGAAATCGGCGTCCACAATATCAAGTACGAGCCACGCTAGGCGATCAAGTCGTAGGATCTAGCGGATTTCCTCGCCGACTAGGAAGAAGCACAGCAACTAGAGAAGCTGTCGTACCTTCACTACTGGTCGCTCCACTTCCACGGATCCAAGAACGCGGACGGCGCAGGGGCAGGAATCATACTCACCTCGCCCAAAGGAGACAAGCTCCGCTATATGTTGTACCTCGACTTCACCCCCTGCACCAACAATATGGCCGAGTACGAGGCCCTCATTCACAGCATACGGGCCGCCAAGGAGATGAACGTTAATCGCCTATGATGCTACGGCGACTCCGACCTCATCTTTGTGCAAGTCGCCGGTACCTGCGATGCTGTCTCCCCCACCATGGCGGCATACCGCTAAGCGGTGGACCAGCTAGGGGGCCACTTCACCGGCTACTCCATCGAGTGGATCGACAGACGCAAGAACAAGGAGGCCGACACCCTCTCACGCATCGGTCGGCTCGACAAACCCCACCTGCGGGCGTCTTCCTCGACATAATTCACAAGCCCTCCGTCTCTCCTCCAAAGGAGATCAACCTCGGGATCCCGCTGCAACCAGTGCCTTCCCTGGTCGCCATGGTCACAGAACCAAGCGACTGGACTGCGCCATACCTCGCTTACCTAGAGAGCGAGACCCTGCCAGCGGATGAGACGGAAGCCCGCATGATCGTGCGCCGCTGCAAATCCTTCGTCATCATCAATGACGAGCTCCACAAGCGCAGCGTAATAGGCGTGTTCCAACGCCGTGTGCAACCTGGGGAAGGACGCAAGATCCTCCAAGTCATCCGTGCCGGCGACTGCGGCCACCACACCGACGCATGGTCTCTGGTCGCCAAGGCCATGCAACACGGCTTCTACTGGCTCACCGTGCACACCGAAGCCGTCGACATCATCTAACCCCACGTCGGGTGCCAGAAGTACGCCAACCACACGCACATCCCTAGTTTGGTGCTCAAGACGATCCCCATCACCTGGCCATTCGCCGTATGGGGCATCGACATGGTGGGCCCCTTCAAGAAGGCCCCCTCCGGCTACACCCACCTTCTAGTCGCAGTCGACAAATTCACCAAGTGGGTCGAAGCCAAGCCAGTCCGGAAGTGTGACGCGAAGACCGCGCCAAGTTCCTACGCGAGCTCATCTACCGCTACGGATTCCCGCAGAGCATCATCACGGACAACGGCACCAACTTCGCAAAGGGTGCCATGGACGAATTTTGCGAGGAGCACAACATACGGCTTGACCTCTCCTCAGTCGCCCACCCGGAGTCGAATGGCCAGGAGGAACGCGCCAACCAAAGCATCCTCCATGGCCTCAAGTCGCGACTACAAGTTCCCCTTGAGCGAACTCTGGGATGCTGGGTCGAAGAGATCCCCTCCGTCGTATGGGGCATCCGCACCTCCATCAACCGATCGACAGGGTTCATGCCCTTCTTCATGGTATACGGCACCGAGGACGTCATGCCGACTGACTTGGAGCACGACTCGCCCCGGATCATCAATTACGTAGAGGCCAACAACGATCTCGCACGCCAAGACGGAGTCGACCAACTCCACGAAGCACGCTACCTATCTCGCTCCCGCATAGCCATCTACCAGCAAGGGCTCCACCGCTACCACAGCCGCCGAGTCCGGACTCGCACCTTCCAGGAAGGCGACCTGGTCCTGCGGCTGATCCAGGACAAGAAGGGCATGCACAAGCTCTCTCCCCCATGGGAGGGACCATTCGCCATAGGGAGAATCATAGGCAACAACGCCTACTACCTCATCAACGTCCGAGGCAACGGACAGCTCAATGTCAAGAGGCCGTGGAATTTAAATCTCCTAAGGAAGTTCTATACATAGAACTCCGACCTATACTCCCCCGTCATGCAATACAATACATCTGACTCGCACAAATTGTGCTTACTCTCCAAGTCTTGTGCTAATCGCACTCGTAATTACAGCAATATGCTACCCACAGAAGTCAACCCATGGTTGACCGACCGGCACGGCTAATTAGTGCGACACAAGGGCACCAAAGATATTTAGGCCTTGCGTCGTCCATGAAAACGCCAACCCGGATCCCCCATCGGAGTCGCCTTGCTCGACTGGCCCGCCGGGCCAAGACAACCGTATACGCTTCCTACAGCGATCGGTCCTCCACATCCTCGGCACATCGACTCAAATGGTTAAGTACCACGTTCGCGGACTCGCCACAGTCTAAACTCACGCGGCTCAGGAGCACACCAAGTATGAGAGCATACCTCGGACTCGCCACGCGACTGGCTCTCCGAGCCAGGTGGAGTAATGCGCAATAAACAACGCGCTTCGTTCTCACCTACCTCGGGCATGCGACTAGAATGGCTACGTACCACGCTCAGGGACTCGCTCAACCGACCCCGTTCGCATCCGGGGAAACGGCTAAGTATAGAGCACCCCTTGGGGTCACCAAACGACTGGCTTTCCAAGCCATGGCTAGTTGACCCTAACTAACTAACAGTCTAAAACAAACAAAATACAAAAACGCGAGGTAAACCCCCATCAAAGGGCGGACGCGCTCGAGGACTCGCTCAACAAACAAATCAAAGTCAAATCGAACTGACTCAACATATTCTCATTTCCTTAAGCAGCAAAATATATTGTTCGCAGGCAAGGACTGTTACAGATCTAATCATACTAATACAAAAGCCACTCGGCAAATCTTTATTCCGCAGGCTTCGAGGTCGACACGCCGCCCCCACCACAGACCCGGATGAAGGGTTCCCACGGATTCACTGGGTACGTCGTCAGGCTCTTCGCCATCCCTGACCGTAACGGCTGCTCTAATTTGAGATCACGGTGCGCCGGTTCAGGGTCATTGGGTGCCACCACCGTCTCCTGGTACGGTAGTAGATCTCCCATCGCCAACACCCGCTCGGAGTACGTGGCCGCCTTCTCGGTCAGCTTCAGAACCTTGGAGATCTCCACCGAGCCGGTCGTAGACGGGTACCCGCTGGTGACGTCGTCGAGGTCAAAGTCGTCGGGGAAATGCGCGAGCCCCAGGCTTAGTGCAGTCACGGCGAAACGCCGACCGCGCCATGTACTCGACCATCGCCGGCGCCTTTTCAAGATAACGCCATACCTCCATCAACTTGCTGGGAATCACCTCAGTGGGCGAGATCTCCTGGAGAACGGTGTGAATGCACGTCGCCGAAAGGGCGGCCGAGTCCACCAACATGGTCACGCATTGCTTGGCGTCATACGACTACACCTCAGGGTCTTCGGCATATATTTTCCCTGCAAACAACACCAAGTCAGAATCAAAGGAATACACAACTTGAGCTTCACCCGCTCGGGGACTCGCCGGCGTAGTAACTCGCGCACTCGGGAACCCATAAACTACTACGACAAAGACTCGACGAGACTCTCACCTAGAAGTGGACAACAGAGCCCCGTGGTGAAGTCCTGAATATCCGCCAGTTGATCCTGGAGACCCGCAACAAGCGCGTCGGAAAGCTTCCGCTCGTCCGCTACTATGGCAACAGCGGCCTTGGCCCTTTCCTCCGACGAGGTCGCTTTTGCCTTCGTGGCCTTAAGCTCCTTCTCCAGCTCAGCAACTCGCCTCTCCGCGGTGGTCAACGAATATTTGGCAGTCTTCAACTCAACGGTTGGGACAAGACCCTCGTGGCCCTTGGCAAAAGCGGCGGAGTGCTCCTCTACAAAGAAAACAAAAGTGACACTCCACGCAACAAAAGCAAAGGAACTGCCTAAGTACTCGAACACTTACCTGCAGCCGCCTGAAGCTACTGGTTCACCTCCTATATGGATCAGAGGTCACTCTCCAAGCGCTCCTTTGCGGCTAGTCGCTCCGCCGATTCATGCTGAAGACCCTACAAAAAGGAAACACACGTAAGCGGACAACAAAGTTTCTAAGTGCCTAGCCGCTGAAATTCAGTGACTAGCCATTCGGGGACTGGACGGCAAAAGTTCCTAAGTGCCTAGCCGCTAAAATTCAGCATCTAGCCACTCGGGGACTAGGCAGCAAAAGAAATAAGAATCTACCTGCCGAAATTCAGCGAGTAGATCCTCGGGGACTGGACATACCTGGATGGTTGCGCCCAGCATGTTGTGCAGCTCGATAGCGTCTACCAACGGAAGCATGAATGACATCCTCCCATGCCGCTGTCCTACGTTCGCGTCCAGAACCTCAGGCACCTGAGGTGACTGCGTCCCCGCTACCATAGCGGAGGCCTTCGCCATAAAACGGGGGAAGGTCGCCGCCATCACCCCTGAAGCGCTAGTCGCGGGCTCTGACGCCCCAACCAGCGCGACCGACTCACCTGGCTGCGACCCCGCGTCCACTCCGGCCTCCACGACTGCCGTGACCTCAACCGACGCCTCGGTTGGTGCGGCGGTCGATTCCTCCACGACTACGACAAAGTCGTCAGCCTTCTTCCTCTTCGTGCCCTCGGTGGGCGCCTCAGCCTCATCACTCTTCCTCTTATTGGAAGGGTTGGCTCCTTCTCCAGCGGCGACTGGCGGTACCTTGGCTACTGAAGGATGACCAATCTTCTTCACCCCAGTCTGACAAAAAGGCACGATCAGCGATCTAAGCAACAACTACAAAAAAACTACCCTAAATCGACTCGGCAAGATCTTACCTAGCGACCGGAATGAAGCGCAGACCGGTGCGAATGTGCGCCGGCTTCTCCAACTCTGGGCCTAGCTTCCGACTGATGCCCATCTCGAATACTTCCGGAGCCCATGACACCGACGGCTTCTTCGATGATGAGGCCACGACTGCGGGATCTTTTGGCCTAGTCGGCGCCGGTGCCTCCTTCAGCGGAGAGGTCTCCGCGGTCAAGGCGGCCCCAAGCCCGGGGATCGCCGATAATTGTGGCGGGATCGCTGCAAGGGGGACCTCGCCCTCCACCACGTCCTCGGGCCGTGGCTCCGTTGCCTCCGGAGCCTTTGTCGAAGCTTTGGCCTCCACATCGTCGGAATCGCTATCCGAATCAAAATTGGCCGCCGACCTTGGCGGCGATGGCACCCTGGGTGCCTTCTTCTTCGCGGGAGACTTCTTCTTCACCGGTGTGGCCACCGCGAGCTGTGCTCTTGCGCATCTCCTTCATCCCCTTCGTGCTCCTCGAGGCTCCGGCTGGCCTCGAGCTCGCGTTGCTTCTTCCCATGGGTCTTCCAAGCCGCGGGCGGAGGTGGGGCGATCTCCACCGCCTCGTCTTCGTCGTCGGAAGACTCGTCGGAGTCCTCTCCAACCTCCTCGGAGCTCTCCTCGTCGCGACTTCATTTCTACGACTGCGAAATCAAGAAATAGTAAAGAGCTCATTGTAGGCGCCTGGCGCTTCCCGCTAGCGGTGTACGGGGCGAGCCCCGCCTTCAAGTCGATGTATTCCATGTCGGTGATCTTCTTGAGAGCGGCAACATAGTCGTTGGAGCTCCAATCGGCCATGCAGGCCTTGGTCCCATCGTTCCTACCTGTGTACTCGTACATCCATTGGGAGTGACTAGCCAGCGACACCAATTGCCGTCCGAGCCAATAGTTATACAGATTGATAGTTTCAAGCCCATCCTTCTTGAGCTGACGGATTATCATCAGCATTTCGTCCACTACCATCCTCTGGTCATGGGAGAGCTTGTCCACCTGCAGCCGGCGCGGCTCGCTCCTATCGGTGGTGAACATTGGGAGCGCCACCTCGTTGTTTGGTGTCGACTCGCAGACGTAGAACCAGAATTTCTTCCATTTGTTGGTAGCCTTCTTCGGCAGCATGAGGTCGAGGAAGGGGGACTTGTTCTTCAATTGGAAGGTGAGACCGCCTGCCGCCAACATCGGTCCGCCTGCCCCTTCGCGACTGATGCGCCTGTGGAACAACTCTTTCCACAGAAGGAAATACAGGCGGCATCCCAGATAACACTCGTAGAACACCACAAAAATGGCGAGCTACTCGATACTATGGGGCCCAGATCTGAGGGCTTGATGGCGTAGTAGGCGCAGAACCGCCAAAAGAATATCGATGTGGGGAACCCGAGCCCCCTCTCAAGGTGGCTGGTGAAGCAGATGAACTCGCCGACGTGAGGTTCTGGTTCCGTCTCTCCGGCCCGGGGGATCCGCCACTTCCCCTTGCAGAGGATCCCCGCATCTTGGAACGATTTCAATGACGCTGTGGTGCACTTGGACTTGCCCCACTGCTCCTTCGGAGGCGCCATCGGGGAATGGATCTGGATTCGCTAGCTCGCTCTGGAAATTCTGGATCGGGAGGAAATGGAATATTGAAGGGTGCATGGGATTGGAGGAAATGTGAGGAAGACTCGCAACTCCCCTGTCACACTCCTTATATAGCGGTTGCTTCACGCCAGTTTTGGTGGAGCCGTTACCCCGCGGTAATTACGCCAATATTACCGTTGGATTACCCAATGGATAGTTTGACTAAATGATGATCCAACTTCGTCTACTTGACTCGCCGACCCATTCGCCAAAGCTGCGACTCGATTACTTGCCAAATTGGCGATTTGACTGGTCGTCGGTATTGCGACTGAAGATATATGCTAAGGATTCCTTCCTTCATTCAGGGAGTCCACCGCCGATTCGACTGGGCGTCCAAATTGGACCCGTATACTCTAACTGCCAAATAACACCCGCAACGAATCAACGACGACCTCAGGGACTACTGATGGGGATATGCTGAGTGGGGTATACCCAGCAGGACGTTCCCTACTGGATCCAACTCCCAGCGAGTGGGCCTGCAGGACGGCGATTGGATCATGACCCAAGAAGGAGCCAGGTGACTAGAAGCTGAAGGCCCAGAAGCATAGCTAGGCCCAGTCGGATTAGGTCAAAACCCTCCGAGTCCTTATCCAAATCGGTTATAGATCTGTAAACCCTAGCGAGGTACCCCTATATAAACTTCCCTAGGGTACTCTCTATAGTCACGTTCCATCATACACCCCATCAACTCGCTGCCTAGCCGCTGAGCTCACCACCACTATAACCTCTCAATAATACAATCTAGCAAGAGTAGGTCTTTACTGTAACATCCCAGGATTAGCACCTAGAAATAGAAAGGACACAGGTTTGTGCATTGCATTCATGCATAAGAAAATCCGGAGAATTTTCGTGCAAAACTAAAATAGCTATAAAGGGATCGGGATCTCTCTTGTACTGAAGGAAACTTCGGAGCAAGTGCGATAGATTTTGACATGACCTTTATAGAATTCTTTGTTTCGGGGAAAATTTGTTCAAACATATATTTGAATTTATAAAATTCACAAATGGAAATTGGAAATATTTAATAACTTGAAATGAAATGATTACGTAAATAATATAAAAAGGATTCTTTATTAATATAAATATATATACATATAGTATTACTTTACAATAGATAAATAAAAGTAAAGTATCAGGAAACAAATAAGTAGAAAAAAGAATTACGTTATTGAAATAAATAAAAGAATTCTTTATTACAACAAATATATATGACATTGTCTTTACAATTAGGATTTATAAAGGAAGAATTAATAAATAAATAGTTCATTATTTACAATCACAATAATCATACAAAATCTTTACACATTTGAATAAAAAGGAAATTACAACAAGATTAAAAAGAAAATATAACTAAGCTTCTTTTCTTCTTCTTGATCTTCATTCCTGTAAAATAAACAATAGAAAAGAAACATTGTTTTAATGTTAAAATATTTACCCCACCATAGGTGAGGTAATTTAATATATGAAAATAGCTTAGGGATTTTGGTAAGAACTACCAAAATCCACCAATGACCTAAGAGGGTACCACCCAATCTAGACCATAAGTAGAAATTTTGATCTGTGAGCTATACACTTGAGTATGAGAGGCAAAGTTAAGGTCCAAAGAAACCAGCATAGATTTGATCATTTGTATTATTAGGCAACAACTAGCATGCTATGGCACCCTCTTAAGCCTAGATAAAATCAATTATAAAGAAAGAGGCAACAATAATGAAAAAGGAATAATCATGTTTAGCACTAAATCAACTAAACAGATTATGTTTAAGCCAATAAGGTCCTCAGCCCAGGACAATCTAGATGGCATTACCAACCTTAGTAAATCCACTTGGTAGTAAGGAAATAAAGGAATAGAGATAGTTATCCACAGCAATCGTAGCTTGCACAAAGAAGAGGGGAAAGGTAACTTGCCATCTTGTACCAAAAAGGGCCCCACCTGTAAGCAGCTTACACATACATGCAACTATGTAGTGTTGTCAACACCAAGAAGCATCACAAGAAGTACAAAGGGAGAGCACAGCCGTAGCAGCTCAGCTAGAAGCTAATCCATATCTCTCTATAGCACATCA
Source organism: Avena sativa (assembly GCA_916181665.1). Classification (NCBI taxonomy): domain Eukaryota; kingdom Viridiplantae; phylum Streptophyta; class Magnoliopsida; order Poales; family Poaceae; genus Avena; species Avena sativa. The sequence continues at coordinate 113,779,104 of OV702283.1, forward strand.
ACACACACCCCATCTCATTTCTTAGCACTAGAGCTCCCAAGCCCACACATAAACAACCACAAGATCACCAATCTAGACCAACACCATCAATCAACTCTGGTTGCTCCTTGGAGCCATCCAGGAGCTAGGAGGAGAGGAATTCATAGGAAAGGCAACATGGTTACCAAAGGATAAATTGGTAAACATAGTTGCAAAGGAGGAGGAGGCAAGAAGCACTAGTAGCAGATGATTTAACTCACCATTTTCACCACACCCATACAAACCACTAGAACACCAGAGTTATTTCTGATGTATTTCACAAAGCCACTAGTAGCCCAAAGAAGAACTAGCCAACATATCAAGTATCAGGATAGGATTAAAAGTAGATCCAACAAGGAATAAGGAGGAGAAGGATTTCCAGGACAGGATGCATAGAAGCTTACATCAGTAGCAAAACAAGGTCAATAATCATATCTTTGTAGTAGGTAGAACTCTACAATCTTTTAAGCATCTGTATTCTCTTTTGCATCAACATCTTGGGAAAATAAAGGGACTAATACACATCAAATCCCTTCCTCTACCCTTCAACTAGATGATCATCTAGGAGGATTGGAGGAGGGTGTTCTCTCAGGTCTACATAGAGATGCTATGTATACTCCTCATAGAGAATTAGAAAGCTACATCATAATCTCTATTCCTATTCAGTAAAAGCCTCAGTCTATGCATCCTAGGCTAGATCAATGAATCAAACTACAGATATGTCCTTATCATGTAAAAAGGGGATTTTGGTAGGGGCATGATCTCAGGTTGGCATAGAAGCTATGCTAGACACATCATAGAGATGAGATAAAACAGTAGTATTTGTTCTTATATTAAATTGGCCTCTGCCTTTGCATCATTGGTAGGGGCAAGGGCATCAGGTCATATACACTATGATCATACCACTGTGCACAGTCCAAAGTGCAGCACCACAGTAGTAGGATCACAACCAGAGAAGTCACAAGGGATCTCTGACTGAGTTCATCTTTCCAACTTGGATTTGAGAGTATCCTTAGGGCTACACTCTAATGAAGTGTAAAATTATCACTGTGTATTGGACAACCAAAGAAAATATCATTAATCCTTAGTCATCCCAAGCCTAGGTCTCAGTCTTTGCATCCTTGACCTAGTATAAATCAAGGAGAAGGTATAGCCAAGCAGCAGAGCTGTCACACTTATTGGCTGGCTAATACTGGGCACAATCCAAATCTGGGAAGCACCTCAGTAGCAACCTAGCCACAAGTGCCACTAGAGCCTGGGTTTACCAACTTAAGCTATAGTTTAGCATTCACCAACAATCTCTAGATTAAGGGTCTCATTCAAATCATTTTCCTAAAGATAAACCTTAGGAATTAGGCATATATGTCTTCACTGCTTAACATAACTGGAAGCTAGAATATTATCAACTTAATCATATTTTCCACACAGCTAATCACAACAGTAATAACCAGGCACAATTGTGCATGCTTGGTTCAGGTGCTAGTTATAGAGATCATTCAAAGGGGACCTTTTCATTATCACATAATCCCTGTCATGTAAACATTAACAATAATATGGGCAAGCTTTACTTGTAAAGCTTATCCCCACAAGACAACAAATCATTCTCCTAGGATGGTTACCATGAATTAACTTTGTAGTCAAATCTGTTGCCACTCATGACAATCATCCTGATCAGGAGATAACAAATTAAGACAAGATATAGTTATAGTAGATATAAAGCATCAATCATAGAAGCAAGCTTCAACATCTTATATTCCAAGTATGAATTCATCAGAATACAATAGAAACTCATTATATTTAATGCTATTAACAACTTATACCACTAGCATCAGGAGCACTCAATCAAGATAAGGGTCACATGCACACAATTGATCACTGGGCAGACCACTGTGAAACATCAAGCATCAAAACATGTAGGAAAAATAAATCTAATTAAGATTGTACACTAGGATTGAGAGAGGTTGTGAGAAGGGGGAAGTGGCACCTACCTGGGGCGAGTCCTAGCTCGCCGAAGAGGAGGAAGAGGCCGCGAATGTAGCAGCACGGCGGCACGATGGGCACCAAGGCGCCTGCACCCTGCCGAGCTGCCCCAGCAACATCTGTAGCGCGGCGAGGGTCATGGCCAAGCAGCAGCACCGCCAGGATCGATAGCGGTCCGGCCAGGGCAGAACTAGGGTTTCAGCCAGAAGCGTGTGAGGCCCTGATTGAACCAAATCTTCTAGGAGAAAGGAAGAGGAGGCATTAGCTAGCTAGCGCAGCACACAGCAGCAACCGACGGCGTCAGATTTGGCCGGCGTTGGCCGACGAGGGCGGCGGCGGGAGCCTGTGCGGGTGAGGCAAAGAAATGAGAGAGGGAGAGTGGGGATTGTGTCGCGTGTGTGCGAGTGAGAGGATAGGAAGAGATGGGTTGGGATGTGGTCTGGATGACCCAAGCCAGCTCTAAATGGGCCAGGTTGGCCCATGTGCCCAACCAAATAGCCCAAGTTAATTAGGATAAGAAATGAAATAAAAGTAAAACAAATAGATTACTAAAATAACCTCTAAACATTTTTATCTATAGAAAATTATAGAAAAATCATAAAAATACATTTAATATGTTAAAATTATCATAAAAATAAGATCTATCTAATAAAAATAGAACTTTATTTATTTAAAATAAATATAAAGCACATAAATATTAACATCATTAAATCCTGAGTAAAAATTTCATAAAATAAGAAAAACTCCAAAAAAAAATCATTTTTGTGTATAAAAATAACTCTACTATTTTATAAAAATACTAACTTAGAGTTTTACTAATAAAATAAAAAGCAAATATTTAAAGACACTTAATTCTTTGAAGAATTTTATAAAAATAAAGGTAATACTTAAAAATAAATAAAATTCATTTTTAAGATCTTGAATAAATATATTTTACTAGAAAAATAATATATATATTATTCTAAAACATTTAAATTACATTAGATAATAAAACTCATTTACTTATTTACTAAAATAAAATAACCACTTTGTTAATTCTCTAAAATTACTTACTAAGAAAGAAATAATCACATTTCTTAGTAAAAACACTAAATCCTTTAAATATAATTATTAAGTCTAATTCCATAATCATAATTCATAATAAAACTTAAGTATAACTATTAACTTTTAAATACTCTTATTAAATCTTAAATTCAAATAAAACTCCTTTTAAATAAATATTATATATCACTCATGTATAAGATGATGAATAATCTCATCTCTTAATCACTCTTAAAATGACTAAACTCTAACAAATTTGTAAGATCATCTAATTATGCTCCCATGAATAAGATGCATGTTGTAAATTCATCTTTCACTTAAATTAAAAGGGAACATTCATAATCATATTTGTCAAAACCCTAAAGCTAGAAGATGTTCTAAAACTCACTACATCTTAAGATTCACCTCTATTTTTATAGTTAACTTTGGTCTAAACAATCATAAACATCTCATTTGAAGTTTATTCATGTTTTTAAAGTTAACTTTGGTCACTTGTAAAAGCAATTAAAATATGATAACTTAACATCATTCATAACCATCACAAACCCTAATGTAAAACCTAATAACCCTCAAGACTGATTAACTTTAACTAAACACTAGTTTCTTCAAATGTTATTCTGTTTGCCACTTCACACAAACAAGTATATAATAGTTCCTTCAGCTCTTAAGAACTCAACCCAGGGACTTATTATCCTAGTCACCAGATAACAATTAATCATAATCACATTACTATATCCGTACTTGTATATTTTGGATTGTTAACACTTAAGTTCCTTATCTATGCCATTGCTTATGAACTAAATTTGAACATAAACCAACTCTTAAAATAATTACCTAAACTCACTTCACTCAAAGTATTGGGGATTCACTTTGGGAGTTTTACAAAATGCATGGCATTACTTATGCATAACTGCATATTTCTTCTTTAAACATTAGTCCTTACCGGACCAATGATGTTGATTTCAGATATTGGATCTTATATTGTCTCGAAGACCATGAGTGAATAATCTTGCAATCACAAAAGGAAAGTTCACACTTGCTCATGTCTGTAAAGTATTTTGCAAATCCAGTGTTGTCATCACCTGCATATGAAAAAGTTCAGAAAACACTATTTTCATAATAATATGATTATAGGTTCTTACCATGAGGTAATAACCTACTATGAAAGTTCCAGTGGTAAAGGAACATATTATGTAGGACTTAACAACCAATGTCGCCAGTGATTCTTGTGTCGTATATTACGCGTTAACCATGAGATTTGGAATGGGACAGAGAAGTCAGCTGGATCGGCTCCCTCTCACATGCCAATGGATGACCGGGCCGTTGTTGCAACTCCTCTTGTAGAGGGTTAGCAGTTTATGGGTGGGATCCCTCAACGTCCCACGGCTTCTGGTATCTATGAGGGTTGACACCTTAGGTTGATAATGGAAACAAGTTTTATCCTAGGCCTAATGTGCAATCCGTCGGGTATGCGGGGTCGCGGAGAAGGACAGTGATTGGCTTGGATCTTAGTATGGGCCTCACACCAAGGAAGTGTGAACGAGCCTATAACTTGGATGTGCAACAAAGCTAAGATCTCTCATGGGTAAAGTGACGCACCTCTGCAGAGTGTAAGAACTGTAACTTGTTACTCCCTGTTCTGGGAAGGAGTTGCGAATGCTGCGGGAAAGGAACTCCATGAAAGTTCTGGTAAACCCGTGAAGGCTGATGGACATAGTTTTTCAGAATAAAAGCAACCTTTGAAGAAATGTTTTTGAAAACTTGCATTGCCTACGATCTATGGTCTGTGGCTGTAGATAGTGCATCCAACACTTCTCTTTAGTGAACTTGCTGAGTACGCTCCTACTCAACGTATCCTCTTAACCCTTGCTAGATCTCGGAGAAACCAATGGCGTTCCCAGGAAATAAGTTACTTGAAGAGCTGAAGATGTCTGAGGGAGATCAACGGAGTCGAAGACCTTACCGGAGCTATCGAAGACAAGCTGAAGCGTAGAATATAAAGAAAACTCCTAGAATCTAAAACCTACTTCTGTAGAACAGTACTATAGTAGCACTTTCAAGCCTTATACATATACTTATAAGTAGTACTCTTAAGGTAAACTCCGAATGGATCTTTCTGGTTCTTTCTGTATAATATTCCTCACTGTTCGAGAGGAAGTTCTCTGGATCTTTTGTAATATGTTATATAAAGCGTTGTATTGGACCCGCGATGTTTATGTTGTACCACTCTGAGGGATATAATGCGGATGGAACGGTGTTCCATTGGTGTTATGTCAATGACTATAGTGTACTACATCATGCAGTGGTATGCTGGGTCACCGCATTTACCCTCTGGGGGGCGAACCTGGGTAAAAGCTTGTGTCTCTGCCCTCATCTTGCACCGCGGATGGCTGGCCGCTCTTGCCCCTCCTTCTACTACTCACTGCTAGTCGCAGCATCTTCCGTGGCCATTCCCTCGACACCAAGAGTAAAAAGCTTCTCGCGCTTCACCCAATCGAATCATCACCAAGGACTCAAACCGATGCACCAAATGCAATGGCAAGAACACAAGAAGTGCTCAAGTCCTCTCCCAAATTCCACCAAAGCTACACAAACTTATGGGGGAATGAGAGAGGAAGAACAATGGAGGAAATCCACAAAAGACTCCAAGATCTAGATCCCAAGATGTGCCCCACACTTAGAGGAGAGATTGATTGGTGGGGTTGTAGATCTAGATCTCCTCTTTCAAATCCCTTAAGAATATGCAAGAATCATAGGAGGGATTGAGGGATAGCAAGCTCAAGGAGGTCAACAATGGAGGGCCAAACTTGCAAGAATGGTTAGGTTACCATTGGGTAAGAAGGGCCCCTTATATAGGTCCTCCATAATCCAACCATTACAGATCTGGAGCGCACGGACCGGACATTCCAGCCAATTTATGGATGGTTTCCGATATGGGACATAGAATGGCAACCATGGGACATAAATCTAAGATTTTTGCGCCACACCAGATTGTCTGGAGTTTTCACTCTGGACATTCCGCCCAAGGAAAAACAGACAGAAACAACAAAACTTAAATGACCATAACTTTTGCATCCAGATTCTCATTTTGATGATCTTGGGCTCGTTTTGAAGATAGTAACAAGATCTACAAGATCATGCAGAGAACCATCATAGTACATCAAAGGAGGATAGAACCAAATGATGAAAAGTTTAACCTACCTAGAAAATACAAAGTGGTAAAACCTCCAATATCAAAAATGCAATAGAGAATGCATATGAAATTCATTTTCGATGAAATTGAGCTTGTCATGGAGATTAACACAAGCTCTAAATCCTCTCATGGATAAGAATCAAATAAAAAACAAGAAAGATGATGCAAAGTATGAAAATGTTTGAGCTCTCTCCAAAGGATATGATCAAGTTACTCACTCGAGAGCCCCTCTTGATATTACAGTTATCTATCCTATAAATCGGTCTCCCGACTAACAACATGAGACCAGCAAAAGGTAAAACCTATCAAGTTCATACCTTTGCCTCGAGCATTCCACTTTATCTTGATGTAGATGATCTTGTCCTCCTCAAGATGGAACTTCTTTCTTGATTGCTCTTGCTCGCTCTTGCTTGATCAAGACTTGTGAATTTATCCCCCATACAGCATGGGGAAACCATTTCTTTGAACTTGTCTTCATCAAACCATGATCACCGAGGATGGCAAGCTTCAAGCATGTGATATCCTAGAGACAGAGCATCTTGATCTTGCACTTTATTTATTCTAACTCCATTAGGATGATGTCTTGAAGATACACATGATAAATTCCTTCTTATTCTTCAAGACACTCTTTCTATTATTTTCTTTATTCTTCTTCTTCTACATGATTCCAATAGGCCCAAAGCCCTTGGATAATGCTTCTTCTTCATTTTCTTCTACCTTGAAGCCAACATATGGTCCAAGCGATTGTCATTACTTACCAAAACCACACATGGGGGCCCACATGCTCTTTTAGGTACAATGAGCTATGGGATTCACTATTCAGGGTAACCTGCTGTGCTTGAAGGATATAGTGATTCAAACTGGATCTCTGACGTTGATAAACTCTACGCCACGAGCGGGTATGTGTTTACCCTTAGAGGTGGCACAGTGTCATGGAGATCTCGTAGACATATTGACGAGGTCAACTATGGAAGCAGAGCTTACTACTTTAGACACATCCACTGTTGAGTCAGAATGGTTGCATGAGCTCTTGATGGACTTTCTTGTGGTTGAAAAACCTGTGTCGCCAATCCTTTTGAATTGTGACAACCAAACTATTATTGTCAAAGTGAACAATTCTAAGGATAATGCGAAGTCATCAAGACATGTGAAGACAATTTGAAATCTGTCAGGAAATTAAGAAACTCCGGAGTAATTACTGTTACGTATATTCAAACAGACAAAATCCTAGCGGATCTATTTACAAAGGGATTATCACGAAATGTGATAGAAAAAGCATCGAGGGAGATGCGATTGAGACCCATGGATGTCATACCATAGTGGTAAACCAACCTATGTGATTGGAGATCCCGTGAATTAGGATCTGGGAAGAACAAGCTAGTGGTTTGACTAAAGAGAGTATTTTCTAACCCTCTCTATGTAAAGATGCATAACTCTGATAACATGTAAGGCAGGTTGGCAACATACCTTAATGTGTTTTTATTGGTTTTAACTAGCAAAGATGACGTCCTACAGGGAATTCTTGAAAGAATACACCTATATAAGCTTGACTGTAAACGTCGTGGTCTATGAGACTTGGGTGATCTCTAGTAAACTCATGAAGAGACCAGGGAGTATGACGCATATGCTCCAACCCGCGGGGTAGGCTACTAGCAGCCAGGTACTAGTTATGGTTTTGAGTGAAATCTATTGGCACCAAACTTGCAATTCAAGGTCCGTCCATTACTCAAGTTGTTGATATACATAGCTCAAGACTCTATGCGGAAGTTCAACCTAACAGTATCTGCTGAAACACTGGTATATAAACAAGTAGCAAGGATTAGCAAATTTTCAAATGGGCATTTGAGATCTGGTGGGGGATTGTTAGAAATAATGGGCTAAACCAAATAGGCTCATGTATATTTCAGATTTTCCCTAAATCTCAAAGCCCAAGTTTGTGGTAGCTCACATGTGTTTGGGACCATGTTTGTGGTAGCTCACATGGGAGTGGAGTGGGATCTAAAGTTTAGTACCACATAGGAAGTTAAAGGAGAGTTGCACCATCTTATAAGGTGGAGTGTTGCACCACTTTGTAAGTGAGTGACAATAAGAGGGCTACACGCGTGCTCCTTTGACAACAACATCGCCGATCACACGCACACACTGCCCGTCTCGTCACGATGTGCGCACCGCGGGTTACGGGAATCTCGCTGAGCCTGGCTTTATTTTGCTGCTCAGGAAAATTGTGAGTTTTTGATAGATGTGTCAAACAGTCATCTTATTCGGGTCGCACCCGGATTCATGAGCCATTGTACATAAAGTCCTACGCGGCTACCTCCACAACACACCGGAAACCAATCTCGTATTTTGCCTCCTCTCTTCCTGCTTCATCACCGTAGTCTACTCCATCCCGCTTGTCGATGTCCACCAACGAACGGGAGAGCAGGTCTCCAAAACCACTTGGCTTTGCGATCCTATTCGGGGGAGGGCGAATCAGATTTTTGGGAAGCGCTCCACATGACTGCTCAACTTCGGTATCACTGTAGGGTTCACAACATGGAAAACAAAAAAAATCTATCACGGGAACACACAAAATCCAAGATCTAATCTACGAGATCGGTGCAACAAGTTTGTAGAGTACTAACCCTCGTAGATCCAAAGCGTTTAATGAGATCAGATTCTCGTGGTTGATGTAGTTGATCACACTTGCCGATGATCAACTACATCAACCACGAGAATTTTTGCACCGATCTCGTAGATTAGATCTTGCCTTTTGTGTGTTCCCGTGATAGAATTTTTTTGTTTTCCATGCTGCAAACCCTACAGAAGGTATACCCAATTGTTTATTTAGGGTATCCTATGAAGACGCATTTCTATGCTTTGGGTTGAAGCTTGTCGGGCTGTAACTTCTTTACATAAGCTTCACAACCCCAAACTTTAAGGAATGACAACTTAGGTTTCTTCCCAAACCACAATTCATACGGTGTTGTTTCAACAGATTTACATGGTGCCCTATTTAAAGTGAATGCGGATGTTTCTAATGCATAACCCTAAAATGATAACGGTAAATCTGTAAGAGACATCATAGAATGAACCATATCTAAGAGAGTTCGATTACGATGTTCGGACACACCATTACGCTGTGGTGTTCCCGACAGTATCAATTGTGAAGGTATTCCGCATTTATTCAAATGCATGCCAAACTCGTAACTTAGATACTCACCTCCACGATTAGATCGCAGAAACTTGATCTTCTTGTTACGTTGATTTTCTACTTCGCTTTGGAACTCCTTAAACTTATCGAAAGTTTTGGACTTATGTTTCATAAAGTAGATATACCCATATCTACTCGAGTCATCCGTGAAAGTAAGAACATAACGATGTCCACCGCGCGATGCTACACTCATTAGACCGCACACATCAGTATGTATGATATCCAACAAGTCTGTAGTTCGCTCCATTATTCCAGAGAATGGTGTCTTAGTCATTTTTTCCATCAGACATGCTTCGTATCTTGCAAGTGATTCAAGAAGTCCATCAGAATGGAGTTTCTTCATGCGCTTAATTCCAATGTGACCAAGATAGCAGTGCCACATGTATGTGGAATTATCATTCAATTTCATTCGTTTAGCATGACCATAAAAGATATTACTCATATAAATCGAACAACCATTATTCTTGGACTTAAATGAGTAACCGTCTCGCAATAAACAAGATCCAGATATAATGTTCATGCTTAACGCAGGCACCAAATAACAATTATTTAGACTTAAAACTAATCCTGACGGTAGATGAAGAGGGAGAGTGCCGACGATGATCACATCAACCTTGGAGCCATTTCCAACGTGCATCATCACCTCGTCTCTTGCTAGTCTTTGCTTATTCTGTAGCACATGTTTCGAGTTACAAATATGAGCAACTGAACCAGTATTAAATACCTAGGCACTACTACGACTACTAGTAAGATACACATCAATAACATGTATATCGAATATACCTTTCTTCTTGATGTTGACGTTCTTCAGGTCTGCCAGGTACTTGGGGAAATTCTGCTTCCAGTGACCTTTGCCCTTGCAGTAAAAGCAGTCAATATCAGGCTTAGGACCATCCTTGGGCTTCTTGGTAGGCGCGGTAGCTTTCTTACCGCCCTTCTTGAAGTTACCCTTCTTCTTAGGCTTGCCTTGCTTCTTGAAATTGGTGGTCTTATTGACCATCAACACTTGGTGCTCTTTTTTGATCTCCACTTCTGCAGACTTCAACATGGATAAGAGTTTAGACACAACTTATCCATGCGCTGCATGTTGTAGTTCATCACCAAGTTCTTGTAACTAGGTGGAAGTGATTAGAGGACACGATGAATACCCAACGTAGGAATCGTTATTCCCAAATCTGCGAGTGTATTCACGCGCCCAGACTAGGGATGGAATTATAACTCGAAACTCGCGAGCTAAATGAGTAACTCATGATATAGCTCGACTCGGCTCGAACTCGGTGTCTAACGAGTCGAGCCAAGTTTTTGATTTGAGCTTGTTTGTTCACGCAAGCTAAATGAGCTACTCGCGAGCTACTTATTTATCTCATTAAACTCGTTCAAATATAGAGTTTGAAATTTTCATAGATAAGTGTCATACTATGAATGTTCCTTGAAGCTATAATGGCGTAGAGTTACTATATTTTTTATTGATCTTCCTTCGTGCTATTATGGAACTACTATTATTGTTATAGTTTCAAATTAGTAGAATAATTACTAGTTTTTCTTATATGTGCTCATATTCATAACTTATAACAATCTAAACGAGCTGCTCGCGAGCTACTCGGGAGTTTACCGAGTCGAGCCGAGTTTCAAATATGAGCTCGTTCTGTAAACGAGACGAGTCGAGCTAACTCGTTAGTTGAACGAGCTTTAGCGAGTCGAGCCGAGTTGGCTCGGCTCGTCTCGAATTACAGCCCTAGCCCAGACATTATAAGCACATGCTTGCTAACGGAGCTGCCTCCTTCCATCTTGTAGTTAAAGAAATTCTCGGAGGCTCCATAGATTTGCATGGTCGCGTGAGTCTCAAATATCATTTTGAGCTCATTGACAATATCATGAGGGTCGCGGTTCTCAAAGCACTTCTGAAGCTCCGATTCCAAACTGTACAAGATGGCACACTGAATTGTGGAGTATTGATTCTTCCGAGTGAGGTAAACATTTCTCACCTCATCGGTAGCATCATCTGCAGGCGGGTCACCCAGTGGTTCATCCAGCACATAGGTCAACTAACCAGCATTGAGGACAATCCTCAAGTTGCAGAACCAGTCCGTGAAGTTGCTTTCATTATTTTTCAATTTTTCTTTCTCTAGGAATGCATTAAAATTGATGGTAGGAGCCACCATGATCTACAATATATTTACAAAGAGTTTAGACTAAGTTTATGATAAATTGAGTTCATATTTAATTCTTAAATTAACAAGGTGAACTCCCACACAAAACAACATCCCTCACATTGTTTTAGTGATCACACGAACCAAATCCACTACACTAAGTCTGATCATCACGAGAGATGATGTATCTTCAAAGGCGAACAATCAACATGTTCATCATATCAATCATATAACTCATGCTTTACTTTTTGGTATTCCGTGTTTCAAGACCATGTCTATACATGCTAGGATCGTCAAGGTTAACCTTAGTATCCACATGTGCAAATCTGGCTTGCACCCGTTGTATGCACACGTAGAATCTATCACACCCGATCATCACATGGTGCTTCGAAACGACGAGTCTTAGCAACGGTGCCTACTAAGGACAAACACTTTATTACTTGATATTTAGTGAGAAGGATCATCTTATAATGCTACCGTCGTAATCTAAGCAATACAAGATGCATAAAAAGAATTAACATCACATGCAATTCATAATATGTGATATGATATGGACTTTCTTCTTGTGCCTTTGATCTTCATCTCCAAAGCACGAACATGATCTCCATCATCTCACCGGCGTGGCATCAAGGTCAATGGCACCGCTTCATGGTTGTCCACTTGTCCTCCACCAGCAGCAACTATTACAACTACTTTGATGAATAGACACGCAAGTCTTAAACGAAATTTAAAGACAAACATAAGGCTCCTGCCGGTTGCCAACTTACAATAAGGATCATTGCATACATCAAATATAATCACAATCTCATCATGGCCATATCACATCACAACACAAGCCTGCAAAAAAAAGTTAGACGCCTCTAATTTTCTTTGCATGTTTTACGTGGCTGGGGCTTTCGAGTAAGAACCGTCTAACTTATGATCATGAACCACAATGTTGATACAAGTATTGTCAAGTGCCTATTGTAAATTGAATCTTCACTATGGTGGGAGAGACAGACACACGCAAATCCACTTGTGCAATGCAAGTTGCACGTTGTGCGTGGACCAAGTCTCATGTATGATGACATGTAAGGTTAGCCCGGGCCGCTTCATCCCACCATCCTGAAAGATGCAAAGTACACAAAAATCAAGAGAGAACAAAACCATCAACACCCACAAAACCATTGTGTTCTACTCGTGCAACATATCTACGCATAGATTCGGCTCTGATATCACTGTAAGGTTCGCAGCATGGAAAACAAAAAAATTCTATCACGGGAACACACAAAACCAAGATCTAATCTACGATATCGGTGGAACAAGATTGTAGAGAAATAACCCTTGAAGATCCAAAGAATTTAACAAAATTTGGATCTCGTGGTCGATGTAGTCAATCACTTGTCGATCTCAAGATCGCAGAGACGATCCTTCTGGTGCCACGTTCCGGAAGCGCTTCCGCGGTCGGTCACACGTACGGTAGTCGATCAAGAACTTCCTCTCCCTTGTTCGAGCAGGCCAACAGAGGTTTTAGATATCCTAGGAATCCCAACAACATGACGGTTTGGTGGTGGAGGAGGAGAGTTTTCTACAGGGCTTCGCCTAAGCCGGAGCAGGGTATGGAGGAGAGAGGGGTGGTGCCGGCGGCTAGGGTTGAGGTGAGGGGCCCTGGGGTGCCCTTAGCCCTCCTTATATGGGTGGAGGGGCGGCGGCCATGGTTCCCACCCCTGGACGAGTCCTTCCCCAACTCCTCTAGCCGGTGGCCAAGCAAGGAAGAGGGAAAAACTTGTCCCTCAAGTTTTCCTTCTCCTTTCCAAACTAGGATTCGACTTTTTCCAACTAGGATTTGACTTTTTCAAACAAGGGTTTGATCCCTACTAGTCCTTAGCCGAGTTGTCCTAGGGCATGATGTGGACAGCCCCATTAGGGAATGATGCATCCCAAGTGCCCCCCCTCTGGGGTGGAGGACCTTCCCGAACATTCTAGAAGCTTCTGGTCAAAACACCGAAAATATGTTTGAACCTCGGAAATTGACTTTCCTTATATGAATCTTATTCTCCAGACCATTCTGGATCTACCCATGATGTCCTGGATCAAATCCGAGACTCCGAACAACATTCGGTCTCCAACTCACATTCCATATCTACTCAAACAACATCGAATCCTCAAGTGTGTCTCCCTATGATTCGTGAACTATGCAGACATGATCGAGACACCTCTCCTATCAATAACCAATAGAGTGATCTGGAAATCCATACGGCTCCCACATATTTCTACGATGACTTCGTGATCGAATGAACCATTTACATACGATATCGATTCCTTTTGTCGCACGATACTTTACTTATCTGAGGTTTGATTGCCGGTATCTCTATACCTAGTTCAACCTCGTTACTGATAAGTACTCTTTACTCATTCCGTGATATGACATCTCTTGTGACCTAGTCACATGCTTGCAAGCCAATTGGATGACATTCCACCGAGAGAGCCCAGAGTATATCTATCCATCATATGGATGGACAAATCCCACTCTTGATCCATGTGCTTCAACACATACTTTCAGAATACCTAATGCCACCTTTATAACCACCTAGTTATAAAAGTGGTGTTTGATGTCATCAAAGTATCCCTCCGTTGATGGTGATTAACATGATCTCATGGTCGAATGATTAGGTTACTATGTATTTGAAAGCTTATAGAAAACGAACTCTAAATTACTTGATCTTATGTTATGCTAACTATAGGAGTGTGTCCATCACATCATTCTCCTAATAACATGATCTTATTATTAATAGCATCTAATGTCCATGATCAGGAAACCATGATCATCTATTAATCAATAAGCTAGTTTAACAAGATGCTTATTAGGGACTCTTTTATGTTTACAAAACACACAAGTATTGATGTTTCCGGTTAATACAATTATAGCATGGGATGTAAAAATTTATCATAAACACAAAGATATAATAATAACCATTTTATTATTGTCTCTTGGGAATATCTCCAAAAATCACGACGCGTCTTCCTATGCGATCTCCTAGTCCGCGGGCGACTCATCTTCAACGACGTCTTCTTCGACAGGCTACTGCAACCGATGCACCAACGTCGACTTCATCAGCAACCGATCAGTACGTATACCATGATCTGATCTGTTGCTATACTATGACTGTTAATACGTGTGCTATGCTACTGTTTATGTTGATCAATACATCTAGTATGTTAGAGGTTCACGTGATTGTAGCTGTTGCTATCATAATTTATATTCTAGAATTAATTGTGGAAATTATGCCTAATAATCCAAAAAAACAACTTCTTAACTTGGTTATTGATATTTGGCGATCACTTGCTGGAGAACAGCGGGATGGTCACTCCCAAAGATAAAAATGACAAAGCTTTTGGAAAGGGCGGATGAAGGAGATATGCGCGCACCTCATTGTCGCAACACCCCATCGGTGCCACCACCACTACCTTGTTCTCCTCCCTCTCTCGTTGCCAACAAAAACACGGCACTTCCATGATGCCTTGCCGCCCTACCCAAATATCTGTCTCCATCGCTTTTCCACCATCCCTCTAAGCCCCATACCACCCCTTTCTTCTCCGATGATGATGACATGCACCCCTCGCCCCTAAGAAGTTGGCGACCTGCACACTCCCAACCTAATTCTATTAATTGCGCTATGATGGGAGCTCGTGGATTGGGGTGGGTTGGGGAAGCGAAAAGGCAGGGGTGAGAGAGAATTGATATCCGTGGCGGTTGGGTTGTGTGGGGGTTTTGACACAAAAGGGCACATGCTGTGTGTGGTCGTCATGAGACAGAGAGGGGCAAAAACTAGGGCATCCTTAAAATAGGGAACAATTTAGGGTATCTTATGGAGGAAGTTTTTTGGCCTCTCGTGCCCTAAAAGTGGTTAGGGCACCACTGCTAAAACAGGGCATCTATTGGAGATGCAGTAAAGGTTTTCCTACTAGTGTCTCATCGAGGTTGTCTTTCAGGGTCCCCATAAAAAAGAGGTCGTCCTTCAGGGCCTGTTCTCAGCGAGGACGAACCAACGGCCAAACTCGTCGTGGTGGGAAGTCTCGAAGGACGCCAACAGAACACGTTGCCCATCGCTCATTATCAACACATTGACCTCGTCGTCGAAGTCCTCCTCGTTCATCTCTACGTCAGTCATGTACTCCTTCTCCACCGCCTCGGATGTGAGCTCACGCACCACCGCCTTGGGTGTGAGCTCGTGTGCCACTTCCTTCGCCACCATTCCCATCCCCTCATAGAACTTAGCCTCTGTGTACTTGGTGGTCTCCACTTCTTGCGCCGCCTTTAATGACTCCCTCATGGAAATCTCCATCGCGTTGGTGTCCTCCAGGGAAAGGACTGGCGTGCCATGTGGCTGATCCTAACCCATGTGTTGATCTTGCGGCGAGGCATGGCTTCTAGATTGCTAGGGTTTGCCTGTCCATTCCATAGATTTGTCCTCACAGCCCACAAACAGGACAGAGAATGGGTAGCCGCAGGCCAGAAATGAGCGGCTGTGCGGGGTGGGAAGCCAGCGGGGGCGATTGGCAACATGACCTGTGAAAGTATAAGCAACTAGAGGGGGTGAATAGGCGCTACTCAATTTTTAACTTCTTTTCAATTTTAAGGCTTGACATAAAGTAGGTTCTCTAGATATGCAACTAGGTGAGAGAACCTATATAACAAACAAGCAAGCAAGCAATAATAAGGGAGTAAAGGATAGAAGTCACCAAAAGTTGACATGGAGATGTTTTCCCAAAGTTCCTTCCTTTTGAGGGGAAGTACATCTCCGTTGGAGGGGTGGGAGGTACTAATACCACCAGCGCCACAAAAGGCC
Organism: Avena sativa; assembly: GCA_916181665.1. NCBI lineage: Eukaryota > Viridiplantae > Streptophyta > Magnoliopsida > Poales > Poaceae > Avena > Avena sativa. The sequence continues at coordinate 113,795,508 of OV702283.1, forward strand.
TCACCCTATTACCCCGTGCACCCACCGCAAGGCAAGCACACAATCCACTATGCGGTGGCCTTCAAGGTGGCGACTAGAACCTTTACAAACTTGTTGAGTAGATCTCCACAACACTTGGAGTCACCCAACACGATCCCGAAGCTTTACAACCAATGCCCAAGCTCTAAGACTGACCTCTTCCGTCTAGGGTTCAAAGAACCCAAGAGTAACAAGATCCAGGAAGGAAAACAAGGGGGAATCAACTTTGCTTTGGTGAAACCCTAGATCTAGACCTCCTCCACCAAATCCCAAAGTATCAAGGAGATGGGAGCACTTTGGGGGGGATATCTAGTGGAATTAAATCTCAAGAACAAAGGAGGAGAGAGTTTAAAGCGGCAAGCTTCTTATTAGATAAGAAAGGCCTATTTATACCCTCAAGGAGAATCTACCCGTTGCAGCTCGACTGAAGCAGTACCACCGGTTCCATATGCGGTATTACCGGACTCCACCGATACTACCGGTCAGGTACCGGACGAGGTACCAGAAGTGGCCAGGCATGGAGACAAGGCTACTGCCTCCCCGGGTAGTGATAGCTCAATATGAGCGGTGCTGCCGCATAGCGGTAGTACCAGACCATATGAGCGGTACTACCGGTACGGGCGATAGTTCCGTCCTAGTGGTACCTGTTGACCTAGTAGGGGAGACGAGGCTCGACAGCCCTCTCAGGCTTGCCCGATACCACCAAGCGGTACTACCGGTGGTGAGCGGTCCGGCTAAAATTCCAGTACTACTAGTCGTCACTGAGCAGTCAGTAGGGCAAGATTATCTTTGATACCTCAACCATTGGGAAAGCTTGCTGGGTTTGCAAAATGGAGTTGATTCCACCCAAACTTTCTGATGCGGACCCCCTCTTGATATTGCGGTTTTCCTATGACTCAAGCAAAATACCTAGGGAAAAACCGTGTCTTGATATGGTCCTTTTAGAGGGGAAACGAATGCCTTGTCCATAATAAAAACCTCAAACATACTTAGCAAACGATTAGTCTGACACGTGTGTTATCATCAAACATCAAAACCACTTAGGATAGGAAATGCCCTTTCAATCTCCCCCTTTTTGGTGTTTGATGACAACACACCTTTGCATGGTAATATTATGATAATGCACATGGTTTGAAAAATAGAGACGGGCTCCCCCTAGATGTGTGCACTCAAATCTAGCACAAACTATGATCAACACTCCCACTCTATTTTACAAACCAACCAAAAGTGCCAAGACAAAGATAAATAAACTTGGAACTCATACCTTTGCACAACAAGATTTGATGATAGATATAAGGACAATAGATAAATAGCATCATCACATAAGATGGATTCATAAGAGAGTATCCATAAAGCACATACGATAGATCCACAAGAACCACATAGTCTCAACTTATATAGCACAAATAGTTAGCACATAGAGTTTACAAATAATATGAGGCAAATAAAGTTCACAAGCAACCAAAGATCAAAGCAAGAACGAGCTTGTGACTTTCCCATGCAAACCCTGAAACCTATGTTGCACCTTCTTCCCCTTTGGAATTAAGACGCCAAAAAGGGACAAGAGCAAGACTAGCGTCCCGAAGCTCACTCCTCCTCATCGTCATAGTCATCCTCATGGGTCGACGGAGAATGGAAAGAAGAAGTGACATCATCATCCTAGTAGCTATGCTTGGAGATCCATTGGTCTTAGGGGTGATGTTGTTCTCGGAGCCTTTGGAGACGGTCAAACCTTGGGCTTCCATCATCTCTTTCTGATGGGCGCAAGCTTTCTTTGCATAGACATGGGATTCATACATGCACTTTTTGATTGTTGGCTTGGAAGCAAAACACTTTCTTGAGCTTGGATTCAATCCTCTTTGCCCAAGAGGGTTGGGCATGCTTGCGATGAGAAACAACATAATCTTCATCATGACCACTATCTACATCACCAGATTCCACTTCAAACACATTCCCTTCCTCGTCAATCTCTTGACCCTCCGCATTGCGAGGTTTAGCATGTTTCTTGATCAACAAAGACTTGTGCTTGTGAACAACAAGGTGACGAGTAGAGAGGTTCCTTACAATAGGGGGCACTTGTAGATGATGAGATCCATAATGTAAGGAGCAAAAGGTGGCACTGATACGTCCAATTTGCATCACCATTCTATATCATAATTTTCCTATATTCATTGATATATTCTTATTAAGAG